>CM060942.1:151814484-154709838 GCA_030765085.1 Allium cepa
CCATATTCAAATTAAACTTAAATCTTCGAATTCAAATTCAAATCTTAAAATAAATTCCATTCATTAGTCCAAACCTATATATCCAATTACATTACTTCTGCCTAGCAATAATCCAAAGTTCGAATGAAAGTTCAAATCTTTTTAAAACAAATCAATTTTCGGAATTCAAATCATATTTTGATTTTAACTTCGAAATCTCAAATTTCATTTCTAAACAATTTCATTAACAAATTATGATTCCAGCATTTGAGCTCAATTTCAAAAATAATTAGATTTTAAAAAATTCAATTTTTACTTCATTAAATCAAACTCATTTTTACAATTTCAAATCGAAAATTTTAAAATCATTTAATTTAACTAACTCGGTATTCAGATGTAATCTCCTATCGTATGGCTAAGTGAATCAATTATTTCAATTTAATTCAGGGATGGATATATATCGTTTCAATCCAAAATAAATGTCATAAGTATATATCATTTCAACCTATTTCTTAATTTATTCGAAATAATTCGACTTATAGTTTTATGTACTATAAATAATATACAGGGTGATAACAGGATATATCAAAGTAAATAAATATCCAAATAATCCAAAATAGTAATCAATAGCGTCAATATAACAACCCGTAATTTATTGCAAATATTTTTTATAAATATTTTTTGAAAATTTTGATTTTAAATCATTTAAATTTTGAAAATTTGGAATTTTATGATGTATTTTTGGGATTTGTTGAGTATTATTTTTTCGAATATAATAAAATAAAGATTTTTCTGAAATTTAAATTTTTGGTCAACTTTGGTCAAAGTTTGATGTTCAGGTGAAAATTTTAAATTTGAATTTTAAATTTTTATTCTTTTTCGTTGAAGCTGGATTTGATTCTAACATTTTCTTTACTTTTCATTTCGTTAAATTCTAATTTATACTTTTCGAATTTACAAAATTTCAGCGTTTTGCACGCGATTATTTTCTGTATTTTATTTTTCTATTTTATTTGGGTTTGGGCTAGATCCGTCATGTTTTGGTTTGTTATTTGTTGATGGGGCTTGGCTAATGGGCTACATTAACCAATAGACATCTATTTGTCTATTCACTTTTGAAAAGCCATGTATTGAGAAATATGATCATGTAAAAGTTTCTTGTCGACTTCTCTTCCTTATTTCTTCTTCCTGCTCAGAAGTTTTTACACTAAGTTCTCTTCTTCTTTTTCTAATTTTTCTCATTTTTGTTTCCTCCTTCCCTCATCAATTTCAGCCATCACCTCCATCTCCTCTCTCCTCTCTATTTCCGACCCCTTCTCTACCACTAAAGCCCTTGTAGCCAACCCTACCTCTCACCATTGCCATGGCAGTGGTCAACATCCCTTAGCCGAACCACCACAAACCCAAAATCATACCCTATCCGATCATTTCCCCTCTCCTTTTCCTTCCTATATTCCTCGGCCGCCACCTCCCCTTTGCATAGCCATGACCTTCATCATCTCCTAGCCATGACCATTGATGCCTTGAACAAATTTGTATCATGGCTGAACGAAGATCCATGGTGACCGAACCTAAATAATACACTATGGCCGAACCAAAAATGCAACTTAACTTAGTCCTTTTGCTTTTCCATGCCTTGCCTTTCCTTGTATTGACCATAGCCAAGCCTATCTAGCCACAAACCAATCCATTTCCTTAGTAGTTGAGCCTAAATCTATCATGGCCGGACGCAAGTGCATGTGGCCGAGCCTATTTCTACGATGGTTGAGGCCACTTGTGTATTGATTTTACCATTTTCTTTGTCTTTTTTTATTTTTCATGTATAAATATTTGCTTACATATATTTTATTTTCCTTTCTTCTAAGATTTGGATTTGGGTTCTACTTCCACTTGAGCTTGATTCATGTTTGTCGTGCCTTTTCAGAGCTGTCTTGTTGTTTGAATTAACATCTCTAGCCAAAGAAGGTGAGTTCATCACTCTTGACTACGTATTTGTATTCTAGTGAATTGATGACATATGTAATTGTAATGATATGCATATAATGTTAGAAATCTCATATATGCCTGTGTATGATATTATGTGATGTTACCACCTGATGTCATACCTATTTTATCACATGGCCTGATATCCTATGTTATTCTATTCATTTTATATTTTGTTTCTCA
The DNA here is from genome assembly GCA_030765085.1 of Allium cepa. Classification (NCBI taxonomy): domain Eukaryota; kingdom Viridiplantae; phylum Streptophyta; class Magnoliopsida; order Asparagales; family Amaryllidaceae; genus Allium; species Allium cepa. The sequence continues at coordinate 151,816,630 of CM060942.1, forward strand.
CACTGCAAGCTCCTTCACTATGGGTTGAAATGATACATACCCGAATGGACTTTAGAATAGGGAAAAATCGTTTTGAGCTGAAATGATAGGCTCGAGCGATTTTTATTTGACTTGGAATTGCGGGTTTGAAATGATAAAACCCAGGATTTTATACATTACGGATTGAAATGATACATATCCGTGTCACTTGACCTAGGTTAGAAAATATTATACAGACCCATGGTTGTTTTAAAGAGTTTTCTAAAAATTATTAAGTAATTTTGAATTTTAATATATGAAATTATAACTTAAAATGGGTTTAAATGATTTAAATAAAAATATATTGGTTCCTATAAGTTAAATTTTGTAAGTTAATAAATGGTTTTAATTGTAGCTTAAGATTTTAGCTATGATATAAAAAAAAATTAGTTTAACTTAATAATTCAATTTGATATAATAATATGGTATTTAAAATCTAACTTAGTGATTTAAATATTTTACCTATGAAATGGGCATTTAAATAAATAAAATAATTGTTTATTTGTTATAAATTTTTTGAATTTAGATTAATAATGTACCTTTACCTAATATAAGAAAATACAGTTTTAATTGGATATTTTAGTAATAAATTTTATTTTTCTAAAATCATAGTTTAATTAATATCCAAATAAATAATATTGTATAGTAAAATAGATTTTATGTAATGACTATGATAAAAATTGAAGATATTATGTTTTAAATATATTATAATAGAATTTGTACAATTTCTAAAATGCTATGCAACTTTAGGTTATGCTTTTAAAATGCTACTATTTCTGGAATATAACATTTTCGAAATTCCACTATATAAGGGTTATGTTTTCAAAGTGCTATGGTTTCTAAATATTACGTTTTTCAAAGTGTTATAACTAAGTGTATATATTTGGAAGTGTTACAACTTAGGAAAATGAATATCATTTTGAAAAAATAATGACATCGAATTTAAATGGTTTTGAAATGAATATGTTTTGATTTGAAATGTAAACCATTTGAAATAAATAACCATGGGTTATAATAACTGTTGGTTGTTAAAGAGACCGGGATCAGATATTGTCATACTCTCTACAAATACCAAAAACCACTTTAACAACCATGTACACGGTGGAGATTTCAGAATGAAGTAGGATGGTGGTGACAATCCTCTATGTGTTATATACGTGGACCCTACTCCCATGAGTTGGCATAAGGTGGCTAAAACAGATGCGATTCTCGGGCCAAGTGAGGTAGCTCCTCCGATTGGACACACTTTTTCGATTGCCAATCTATTACTTTATGATTGATTTGGTGCGCCTTTGATTTTGGGAGTGTGACTCGAGGTGGGCGGTAGCTGCGGCTATGCGTTACCACCAGCCTAGATGCGTAATTGGTATATCTACCTTGGGATTGCCTGGTTGTGCCGTGTCACCTACCTTAGCGCGTCATATACGAGTTTGTTTTGTACCATACCTATGGAGTTCCCTTTGACGACGCCATGTACGGGGAGATTATGGTACTGTATGGACTATGGGAATATATGAAATGTGCTAAGGGGGATATGGGTAACGCCTTAACGCTTTTTTAATAGTTTATCTCGCTTTAGACACTATTATAATAGCGTATATTACTACATAGTGGATAGTTTAATGGATCCTTAGAGGACGAGCGATCTCAAGCATCCTTTAAGTTACTTGTGCATTTCAATTATAGTTCACTTGAGTTGATTTACATTTTATAAGTATGTATGTCCTGACTCGTGTGTTTTGCTTTACGCTCGGGTCAGTCTGAGTATCATAGCTTTGAATTCATCTTTTGGAGCTAGAGATTTGCTGGAGATTTATCTATCTATCTAGTTGTCTATCTATTTCTATTTAAGTTATTTCATTTCAGCTTTTGCTTATGTATTAGCGGACTTACGTATTTGGATTTCCTATTGTTTTTGCTTTCAGACTCTAGTATTGTATATTTGTTTTGAGACTATATATGTAGTAGCTTCATGAACTAATATGGTTATTTTATTTTCGCTGCGAGTTATTCTGTGTCTGTGATTAGTTATTTGCTACAAAATATATTAACAATCTATTGTTTTGAATTATTCAAGTCTGACATGTGTGGTTTTATTGTCGAATTGAATGGTCCAAAATAGTGGAATGTTACATTTGGTATTAGAGCTTTGGTTTTAGGCAAACCTTAGCCTGCAGAGTGAAAACTCATTAGAGATAGGGTAGAAATACCCTAAAATGAGTTAAATCAATCTTAGAATCATTTCTTTGTGCGAGAATGTATTTTAAGTATAAAATGTTTTCAAATGATTTTTAAAGGATTTTAAAAGAATATTTTGGATTTAAACTTTTCTTGTTTTAAAATCTAATTTTTCCTAAACTTCCTTCCTTTCCTTATCCACCATGTTAATTAAATTCTTTGATTAGGATTTCCATTCTAGTTGAATCTTGTCTTTTTTTTCTCCTTTACCTTTGTCCTAAATTCATTCTTGATTTTTCCAGGATGAATAGTATAAATGCCAGAGGTCGGGGTCACGGTGTTGCCCCAGTTCTAGAGCCTGTTGCACCCATTAGGTTCACCTCTCTCTGTAAGGAACTCACTCAGCTTGGTGGTACCAAGTTTACTGGATCAGAGACTATCATAGAGCATCAGCAGTGGTCAAAGGTTTGGAGAGGATTTTCTCCAGTCTTGAGATCACCGATGCTTAGAAGCGTAAGTTGGCAGCTTGGCAATTGCAGGAGGCATCCCTGGATTTATGGGATTCTGTTACGGCTCACACTATTAAGTCAGATATTTCTTGGGAGAATTTTAGGTATCATCTTGTGTTGGTTCTATAGTTTGGTTCAGTTTTCTCTCTTTGGAATCTTTCTTATGTTTCGATATCATGTTCAGGGATGCTTTTGTGGCTAAGTGGATGCCCGAAGCAAGAAAGTCTCGGCTATACATGGAGTTTATGGATCTTAAACAGGGAAGCGTGTCATTTTCTGAGTATGAGAAGAAGTTTAAAGAACTTTCCAAGTTTGGTCCTAGCCTGATTGATACCCCTCTTAAGAAGAATGAGAAGTTTATAGCTGGAGCTCGCCCAGAATATTATGATCGTCTCATTTCTCATGTGCATCGGCCTTTCAATGGATTAATGGATATGGCCATTTGAGAATCCTACATCTAAGGATCCTTTTGTTGCTCTTGCTCCCTCATCTCAGCCTTCCTCAAGTAACTCTAAGAAGAGAAAGCCTAACTTTCATCAACAGAAAAAGGATTGGAATAAGACTCCGGGTTTGGAATCTTCTCCTTCTCAGAGGTAGCTTGTCGACCTATCTTCCATCACTTACTTCAAGTATGATCAGAAGGGACACTATGCTAATAGTTGCTCTACTTCAATTGGTGCTGCTATTCCTTCAGCTCAGTTGACTAGGTGTGATCTTTGCTATATTTGTTTGCAGCTTGGCCATTTCAAGAATGATTGTCTTACTCGGCAGAAAGGCAAGCCATCTAGTATCTTTGCTGTTACCTCTACCACTCCACCTGCTCCTAGTGACACCTAAGGTACACTTTAGGGAACCTTTACTTTGTTTAAATTTCCCGTTCGTATTTTATTTGACACTGAAGCTTCTCATAGTTAAATTTCTGTGGATCTTTGTGATAAGTTTGAGCATATTCTTTCACCTAAGTTTGCAGTTGAACCTTTATGTGTTAAAAATCTTGTTGGTGGTCCCACGAACCTTAGTAGGATTTGTAACCAATTGAAACTCCTCTATTTTGATCATCGCTTTAGTGGTGATTTCTATGTTATGGGTTTTGATGCTTTTGATATGTTGCTTAGAGGTGATTGGCTAAGGAAGCATGAAGTCGTTGTCTCTTGTAAAATCCAAACTATTTCTCTTGTTGATGATTTTGGTAATCCTTTGGTTATTCAGTGCCGTATGCCTCAGGTCTATGCTGGCAGCTTTATTTATTCTCTTGATTCTTCTCCTGGTGATCTTGACTCAACTCATGAGGTCCGATGTATTTGGTGAAGTCACTTCTTTACCTCTCAAGTGGGAAATCGAATTTTGCATTGATCTTATTCCTAGAGCTCGACCTATAGTTCTTCCTTCCAGAAGAATGGCACCCTATGAGAAGGTTGAGTTAAGGAAGAAAATTGAGGACTTGTTCTCTAAGGGTCTGATCAGACCTAGCCATTCCAAATAGTAAGCTGCGATGGTTTACGTCACTAGTCCGATGGTTCTTTGAGGATGCGTGTTGATTGTAGGGAACCGAACAAGCTCACTATGAAAAACAGACATCATATGCCTCATATCGATGATATGTTTGATCAGCTTTATGGAGCTACTGTATTCTCTCAGCTCGATATTGCCATAGGTTTCCACCAACTTGGAGTTGCCGAGGAAAGTATTCCTAGGGCTGCTTTCCGTACTGTGAATGGTTATTTATGCTTTTTGACTAATGTCCCAACTTTCTTTGTTGATCTTATGAATCGTGTTTTTCATGATGTTCTTAACAATTGTTCTCGTCCTTGTCTATGATATTCTTATCTTCTCTAAGTATGAGGAGGAGCTTGAATCCTATTTGAGCTTTGTTCTGGAAACTCTTAGGAGTCATCGGTGGAATGCTTAATTCTTGAAATGCTATTTCTGGAAGGATGAAGTCCGATTTCTTGGGTATATTATTTGTGGTAATGGAATTTCTGTTGATGCAGTTAAGATCGCTGCGATCAATGTAAGTCTTTCATTTTTTCTCTCTTGTAAATTTGATCATTTTATCTTTCCTGTAGTCCTTTTTTCTCCCTGTTCTGTTGCAGGATTGGGAAAATCCTAGGACTCCAACTGATATCCATAGTTTTCTAGGCCTTGCCGGTTATTATCGGAGATTCATTGAGAATTTTGCTTGGATTGCTGCACCTTACACTGCTTTGACTTGTAAGAATACTAAGTTTATTTGGAATAATAAGTGTGAAGCTGCATTCAATGAGTTAAAGTGCAAGCGTCTTTCCGCACCAGTTCTTACCGTTCCAAATGGAAATGAGGGATTAACGGTATACACTGATACTAATCGTGAAGGTTTGGGAGCTGTTCTGATGCAGGATGGGAAAGTCATTACTTATGACAGTCGTTAGTCGAAGGCCCATGAAGCCAATTATGCAGCCCATGATTTGGAATTGCTTGACGTGGTTTTTGCTTTGAAGCTTTGGAGGCATCATCTTTTGGGAACTAAGTTTGAGCTCTTTACAATCATCAGTCTTTGAGGTATATCTTCACGTGGAAGGATTTGAATCAGAGGTAGGTTAGGTGGCTTGAGTTCCTTGATTTTTATGACCTCAACATCAATTATACTCCGAGGAAAGCTAATTTTGTGGTCGTGCTTTGAGTCGGCTTGTTATTTCTTCTTCTCCTCTTATGGATCGTATCATTGCTAAGCAGGATGAGGATAGGATGCTTAAGCTTATTAAGAAGAACATTCGTAACAGGGTTGGTGGTAGTAGTCAGGATGGTAGTGGAGCTCAGAATGATGGTAAAGGGATTTTGAGGATTAATAATCGGATTTGTGTCCTAGATGTCGATGGTTTGAGGCAAGAGTTACTTTAGTAAAATCATCTATCCAGACTTTTGATTCATCCAGGTGTGACGAAGATGTATTAGGATATAAAGAAGCTTTAATGGTGGAAGGGTATGAAGCGTGATATCTACATTTTTCTTAGTAGGTGTGCGACTTGTCAACAAGTCAAGGTTGATCATCAGAAGACCCCTGGTTTACTGCAGCCCCTTGAGGTTCCCATTTGAAAATGGAAAGAGGTTTCTATGGATTTTATTGATGGATTACCGAGGACCAGGAAGGGTACTGAGAGTATTTGGGTTATTGTGGATATGTTGACCAAGTCAGCTCATTTCATTCCGGTCAGGTCTACCTGCTCTACTTCTCGTTTGGCTGAGATTTATATGAGAGTGATTGTTCATCTTCATGGTGTTCCTGTCAGTATTGTTTGTGATAGAGATCCCATCTTTACCAGCTAGTTTTGGAGAGCTTTTCCGAAATCTTTAGGTACTCACTTGAATCTAAGCACTTCTTGTCATCCACAGAACGACGGTCAAACAGAAAGGGTGAGTCAGATTCTAGAGGATATTCTTCGGCTTATGTCCTTGATCATGAAGGATCTTGGGAAGATCATCACCATCTCGTTGAATTCACCAACAACAACAGTCAGGTATAATCTCATATCTACTATTTTAATCTTGTCTTAATCCTTTATCTTCATTTCATCTTTGAATCCAGGCTAGTATTGCAATGTCTCTGTTTGCTACTCTTTATGGATGACCTTGTAGATCCCCATCTTGCTGGATTGAATTCGATAATCATTTGGTTCTTGGTCTTGATATGATTTTTGAGGCTTCTGAAAGAGTTAAGGAAATTAAGAGGAAGATGAGGATTGCTCAGGACAGGCAAAAGAAGTATGTTGGTCGGTGTAGGAGGAGTTTGGAGTTTTCTGTTGGTGATCAGGTTTTCCTTAAGGTCTCTCCCTTAAGAAATGTGATTCGGTTTGGTCAAAAGGGGAAGCTTACTCCTAGGTTCATTGGTCCTTTCCGCATCTTAGGAGGGTTGGTTCTTTAGCTTATCGCTTGGATTTACTTAAGAAATTTTCTGCAGTGCATAATGTATTCCATGTTTCGCATCTTTGTCGGCATCTTCATGACCCGTCTTTGATTGTCCAGCCTTCTTCTCTCGAGAGTTTGGATATTGAGCCAAACCTTACTGTCAAGAGGAAGCAACATTGTATTATCGATAGAGGTACGAAGCAGCTAAGAAGGAAATTTGTCGATCTGGTCAAAGTGCAGTGGAGTATTGATGACTGGATTGTACTTGGGAGACGGAGGAGAGCATGCGTGCTTCAAATCAGGAATTGTTTGTTTCAGGTACTAATCGTTATTCTATCTTATCTTCTTCTGTTTTTCCATGTTTCATTCCTTTTCGAGGACGAAAAGTTTTGAGTGAGGGAGAGTGTAATAACTCGTAATTTTTGCAAATATTTTTTTATAAAATTTATTTGAAAACTTTGATTTTAAATCATTTAAAATTAAAAATTTTGGAATTTTATAATGTATTTTTGGGATTTGTTGAGAATTATTTTTCTAAACATAATAAAATAAATATTTTTCTGAAATTTAATTTTTTGGTCAACTTTGGTCAAAGTTTGACTTTCGGATGAAAATTTTAAATTTGAATTTTAAATTTTTATTCTTTTTCTTTGAAGCTAGATTTGATTCTAACATTTTCTCTGCTTTTCATTTCGTTAAATTCTGATCTATACTTTACAAATTTACAAAGCTTCAGAGTTTTACGCGCGATTATTTTCTGTTTTTTATTTTTCTATTTGATTTTAATTTTGGGCTAGATCTGGTCATGATTTGGTTTGTTATTTATTAATGGGCCTTGGCTAATGGGCTAGGTTAACCAATAGACATCTATTTGTCTATTCATTTTCGAAAAGCCACCTATTGAGAAAAATGTACGTACAAAAGTTTCTTACTGACTCTCTTCCTCATTTCTTCTTCCTACTCGGAAGTTTTTATAGTTAGTTCTCTTCTTCTTTTTCCAATTTTTCTCATTTTTATTTCCTCCTCCCCTCATCAATTTCGGCCATAACCTCCATCTCCTCTCTCCTCTCCATTTCCGACCCTACCTTTCACCATTGCCATGGCCGTAATCAACATCCCCTAGCAAACCACCACAAACCCAAAATCATACCTTAGCCAACCATTTTCCCTCTCCTTTTCCTTCCTATTTGCCTCGGCCACCACCTCCCCTTTACATAGTGTGACCTTCATCATCTCTTAGCCGTGACCATTGATGCCTTGACCAAATTTTATATCATGGCCGAACCAAGATCCATGGCGACCGAACCCAAATACACTATGGCCGAACCAAAAATGCAACTTGCCTTAGTCCTTTTGTCTTCCATGAATTGCCATTCCTTGTATGGATCATAGCCGAGCCTATCTAGCCACAAACCAATTCTAGCCATGGCTTTTCCTTAGTAGTTGAGCCCAAACCTATCATCGTCGAGCACAAGTGCATGTGGCCGAGCCTATTCCTATGATGGTCGTGCCCACTTGTGTATTGATTTGACCATTTTCTTTGTCTTTTATTTCATTTTTCATGTATAAATATTTGCTTACACATATTTTATTTTGTTTTCTTTTGAGGTTTGGATTTGGATTTGGTTTCTACTTCCATTCGAACTTGATTCGTGTTTGTCGTGCCTTATCGGAGTTGTCTTGTTGTTTGAATTATCATCTCTAGCCACAGAAGGTGAGTTCATCACTCTCGACTACGTACTTATATTCAAGTGAATCGATGACATATGAAACTATAGTGATATGCATATGATGTTAGAAATCTCATATATGCTTGTGATATGATATTATATGATGTTATCACCTGATGTTATACCTGTTTTATCACATGACGTGATATCCCTGTTTATTTTATATTCTGTTTCTCACACTGCAAGTTCCCTCACTATGGGTTGAAATGATACATACCCGAATGGAATTTAGAATAGGGAAAAATCATTGTGAGCTGAAATGATAGGCTCGAGCGACTTTTATTTGACTTGAGATTGCGGGTTAAAATGATAAAACCTAGGATTGTATACATTATGGATTGAAATGATACATATCCGTGTCACTTGACTAGGTTAGAAAATATTATACGAACCCGTGGTTGGTTTAAATAATTTTCTAAAAATTATTAAGTATATTTGAATTTTAATATATGAAATTTTAACTTAAACTTGGTTTAAATGGTTTAAATAAACATATATTGGCTCCTATAAGTTAAAATTTTATAAGTTAATAAATGTTTTTAATTGTAACTTAAGATTTTAACTATGATATTAAAAAATTAATTTAACTTAATAATTCAATTTGATTTAATGATATGGTATTTTAAATCTAACTTAGTAATATAAATATTTTACTTATGAAATGGGTATTTATAAATAAAATAATAGTTTCTTTATTATAAAAATTTTGAATTTAGGTTAATAATGTACCTTTAACATAATATAAGAAAATACAGTTTTAATTGGATATTTTAGTAGTAAATTTTATTGTTCTAAAATCATAGTTTAATTAATATCCAAATAAATAATTTTGTGTAATAAAATAGATTTTATGTCATAACTATGATAAAAATTGAAGATATTATGTTTTAAATATGTTATAGTAAATTTGTAGCATTTCTAAAATGCTATACTACTTTAGGTTATGTTTTTAAAATGCTACTATTTCTAAAAATATAACATTTTTGAAATGCCACTATATAAGGGTTACGTTTTCAAAGTGCTATGGTTTCTAAATATTACATTTTTCAAAGTGTTATAACTAAGTGGATAGATTTGGAAGTGTTACAACTTTGGGAAAATGAATATCATTTTGAAAGAATAATGACATCGGATTTATTGGTTTTGAAATGAATATGTTTTGATTTGAACTGTAAACCATTTGAAATAAATAACCACGGGTTATAATAATGGTTAGTTGTTAAAGAGACAGGAATTGGATATTATCATAGTCTCTGCCAATACTGAAAACCACTTTAACAACCATGTATGCGGTGGAGATTTCAGAATGAAGTAGGATGGTGGCGACGTTCCTATATATGGTATATACATGGACCTGACTGCCGTAAGTTGGCATAAGGTAGCTAAAACAGGAGCGATTCTTGGGCCAAGTGAGGTAGCTTCTCCGATCGGATACACTTCTTTGATTGCCATTCTATTACTTTTTGATTGATTTGGTGCGCATATTTTATTTTGGGAGTGTGGCTCGAGGTGGGCGCTAGCTGGGGCTATGCGTTACCACCATCCCGGATGCGTAATTAGTGTATCTACCCTGGCATTGCCTAGTTGTGCCATGTTGCCTACCTAGCACGCTTTATACAAGTTTGTTTTGTACCATACCTATGGAGTGTCCTCTGGTGACGCCTAGTACAGGAGAGATTGCGGTACTGTATAAACTATGGGAATATATAATATGCGTTAAGGGGGATATGAGTAACGCCTTAATGCTATTTTAATAGTTTATCTTACTTTAGACATTATTATAATAGTGTATATTACTGTATAGTAGATAGTTTAACGGATCCTTAAAGGATGGACGATCCCAAGCATCCTTTAAGTTACTTGTGATTTCAATTACAGTTCACTTGAGTTGATTTACATTTTATAAGCATGTATGTCCTGTTTCAAATGTTTTGTGTTTTGCTTTACGCAAGGATCAGCCTGAGTATCACAGCTTTGGATTCATCTTTTGGAGCTAGAGATTTGCTGAAGATCTATCTATCTATCTAGTTGTTTATCTATTTCTATTTCAGTTATTTCATTTCAGCTTTTGCTTATGTACTAGTGGACTTATGTATTTGGATTTCCTATTGTATATGCTTTCAGACTCTAGTATTATGTATATGTTTTGAGACTATGTATGTAGTAGCTTCGTGAACTACTATGGTTATTTTATTTCCGCTGCGAGTTATTCCGATATTCTATGTCTGTGATTAGTTTTATTTGCTCCAAAATATATTAACAATCTATTGTTTTGATTTACTCAAGTCTGACATGTGTGGTTTTATTATCGATTTGAGTGGTCCAAAATAGTGGGATGTTACAGTCAATTACAATCAACATCCAAATCAATCAAAATATCATAACCATTTACTAGTTATCAAAAATCAGGAATTCAAATAGCAATTTAATTTCCATCTCAAATTTAACTATAAATTCAAATTCCTATCATTTTAATTCATATCTATTTAAATGCTAGTTGTATTTACCAAACAACGGTAAATAAATTTAAATCACTTCACAATATTAATCTAACTAACACAAAAATTATTTTAGTACATCATGAGCGTACAAAACACTCATCTTTTATTTGAAATTGGAAATAATTCCAGTTTTAAATAAATATTAATCCGACTCCATGCTGTAAAAGACTTCGATGCAAGCACAGCGCAAAAAAGGGCACTCGAATTCGACCTCGTACAAACAATATACGAATGAATTAACATTACGAATAATTCAATGAAAGTTAAGAAACAAAATAAAATAAACCAAACCGCTTCCCCTCTTTCCCTCTCTCACAAGTCTGCTCATCCAGGCTGAGCCTCCAACTTTTCTGTTCGAACATAAACCTCACGCCTAACGTGCTCCAGCCCACTGCTGCTCGCTTTTAGCCATCGCCGCGTCCACCAGAGCCTCATCGTGCACTACCATGACCAACGCGAATTCCATGCTCATTGAATGAGAAACCCAACCCTACGTCGTAGTCGAACTCTCCCTCACCAGGGCTGCCATCGTCTTTGCTTCCCACGTGCGTCGTAAGCATCGATCGCGACTCTGATCGATTGCGTTGATTTTTTTTTTCTTATTTCCGTTCATTTTTTTTAATAAAAGTTGATCTAGAATAGGGAGTGAAAGGGAGAGGTACGGTGAAAGAAATGTGTCAGGCATGGCTTGTACGAGTTGTTGGAAGGAAAACACACACACATACACACACACTCACACATATATATATATTGAAAATATCCAGCCACTTAACGTTCGGAATTCTCGAACTCCAAACGAAGTATGTCGTCTGGTATTCTTAATATTTTACCCCCATTCCGAACACAATGGAACTAGTACGAGGCTTAATTCGATCGTATTTAGAAGATAGCTTTTCAAAATCAATTTATTTTATCAAATACCTTAAATTAATTTCTACTCGTTTCAAGCTCGCACTGCCAAATGACAAGTTCGATCGCTATGAAATTTGAAATCATACAATAATTCACTATTACGGATCCGATGAAACTGGTTTCGTCGAAATCCGAGAGACATAATGGCTATTTTTACTCATTAATTATAAAGAGTAATTTCCAATATTTAATTTAATCCCTTTAAATTCCATTTTAAAGTTAATAACCTTCATTCATATTTAAATAAAATTTCAAATCAATTTCAGATATAATTTCCATTCACGTTAATTAAGGATTCAATTATTTAAATCATTTCCAATATTAAATTTTCAATAATTTAATTATCCATTATTAAAATCCCAATCAATTTTACTTATCAACAATTAATTTATTTTCAACTAAATAAGCTAACATTTATTATTCAATCCAACTATTAATTATAAAAACATTCAAACGTAGAATTCCATTTCAATACTTTTATTGCCAAAATCTTCGAAATTTGCTATTTCAAAATTTGTATTTAAGTTCATATTCAAATAAATTACACTAATAATTCATTAAATTTTATTGTTAACCATTTTTATTCAATGATTATATTAAATTTAATAATTTCAAATAGCTAAAAATACGGGTTGTTACGGTTTATAATTTGTACTTATAATATGCATTATTTGTACATTTTTAGTTAGTATAATTAGCTGTGGTGATAATTCATACATTTTATGTAATTAATTATATAAATATATAAATTTATAAAGCATGGTTAAAACAGATGTAATTATAATTGTTTATATATGGTTATTTCTTAAAAAATTTAAAATTAGTATTGATTTTGATTTCATATAAAACATTATCACATTTGATAGTAATCAATATATGTCACATTATGGGGAATTTATTTTCCTTTACCCTTTTTTATGACAAAAAGGGAGAAAACATAAAATACAACATGTGCATATACTAAGGAGGAGTTGTTCAAAATAGGCGAGTTAACCAATTAGGGGTAGTGACATTATATTATAGAGTAAATATATTTAGATATTTGTCAACAACAAAAAGGGAGATTGTTAATACCATAGATATTGATTTTAATGAAAAGAACCATATAGATATAGGTATTAATGTTTTTACAAGTTATATAGAATATTTTGCAAGATATTTTACATGTTTATACAAGTATAGGATAATCGAGTTTGAAGACTGATAAGTAAAAAGATTAGAGATCAAGATTCAGAGATGATCAAGATATTGAAGACTCATGAGTTTAAAGACAAAGACATAAAGAGTTCAAGACTATATTTTATAGATAGAAAACATTAGATTAATTAGTTAAAATCCTTGAAAATCAACTTTCCTTGAATACTTTCATATCGAAGTATTTATTTTTAAAAATAAATTTCTATGAATATTTTATAAAAGTTTTATAAAGCATTTAAAAACTACGTTTAAATAATTTTACAGGAGTTCAGAATTTTGCAACACATTTAGAAGTACTTTTGTTTTTCAAAACTGGTAAGGGTATGTCGATATACCTAGGGGTGAGCATTTATTGTTTAAAACTGAATAAACATACCAAACCAATTAAGGTTGGTTGGTATGGTTTCGGTTTGTTAGTTAATTGATTGGTTTTGATACATGTTTTTATACTTCATTAGATTATTGATCAGATTTTTTTTCGATATTTGAAAACTTTACCAACCAATTAAACCAAATTTAAAATTTAAGTAATTTTAAAATAACAAATTACTAATGACAATGCTACTATTTATAGTATTTCCATAGCAATACTATTTTTCTTTCAATTCATATTACTCTTTTCATAAAAGGAGTTTATTTTTCAAAATGTTTGGATCATATGGACCTAATTAATTACTTTAATTTTAAATTATATCAACAAGTAGAAGATCTAATTTATTTTAGGATTAACTAATTAAACCAACCAAACCAAACTAGATATTATCAATTTGGCTTGTTTCAGTTTTAAAAAATATTGGTTTGGTTTGGTACGGTTTATGTTTCTTAAATGGTTATTTTGGTTTCGATATTTTGATCAGTTGTAATGACCCTCCTTTTTCCCCATTGAAAGTCGACATCAAACGCTACCGATGTGTTTCGATGTCATGCATCCAATCGACCAATAGGCAGATTGTTTGGGTAAATAAAAAGAAAAGAATAAAGAATAGAAAAAAACATAATCTCATAGTGGAATCGACAACATATAATGTAACAAGGAAAATAGAAAATTTCACTCCAAAGAGTATATCAGAGTTAAAAACAAACCTTATCAGCCGGACAGTTATAAGATCCTAACCTTACAAATACCGATAGGGATACTATATAATATAGCGGAAAATAGAAACATTATGATGGGTGAATCTCCAGATCCCCTCCAGTATCTCTATATCACCAAAGCCAACCTGGGAAAATACTTGGTCTAACCTGAGCATTATAATAAATAACAACTGGATCAGTCTGGAAATACCAAGGTGAGATAACTCGAATAATGAGGATCATATAAAAGTTTTGTGAGACCACACCGCTAACGAGGAATGTTTTTTTACCTCACAAGAATAACATCCACGCACGCGAGAGTAGAAATAAATATAAGGAAACAAATCTAAATAAGAATGAGCATATATAATATTAAAATCAGACTTGGAAGAATGAAAATAACCCAAGCAAAATCCAAACAAGATAGAATGGATAAAAATAGATAACTTACCAAACTTGATAGATAGACAAAAAAACTGCAATCAAACATCATGAAGAGTAGTTGACTCTTCCCGTAGCAATTACAGAATAACTGATTCTAATGTTCAAATCAAATAGGGAAATTAATTTATCCAACGTAACTAGAAGTGTGCTCCTCCATTTCCACAAAAGTATACCACTATATAAAATATACTTGAGAGCACACACGTCACGCTTGGGAACGTCCAAGCTAGACCCCGCCTCACACGAGCATCTGAATATCTCACATCACTGTATGAATGCCAAAACCTCTCTAGATGACGTGAACATACCTTGATGGCTGCTACCTACATAGCTTAGCTCCTACTTGCACCTTGGTTTTAGTTTTTCCGATATTGGATATTAATGCTCAAAAGGAGCGATAAATCGTCTTAGAATGACGAAGCACAACAATGACATGGAGGGTGCGCTCCCTTTTTCCATGCCTTGGTTTTAGTCATTTTCGATAAAGGATAACAAGCTCAATGGAGCAATAGATCTTCTTAGAATGACAATAATAAAGAAGCTGAAGTAACCATAGATAAGATACCAACTATTGAAGATAAAACGATCCAATATTGAAATTAAGTCTTGTATACTTATCACCACTCATTGAATCCAAACTTGTACTTTTTCTTTGTTAACAATAATATCGAACAAGTAAAGGTAGTATTACCTTAAAAAGTCATGTCCAATGATTATTCTTAATTTCAAAATAGCAACAAGTTTACTTCTTCGTTGTTTAGTGCTAATTATACAAATGAATCGTTTCCATATAAGCGATTCGCTTTTACAGAAATAATTCATTTCCATAAGTGAATCGAACTTTTTCTTTTTAAAACAAACTGAACTTATGCTTCGATTTCCATACCGGTAAATCAATTTTAGAATTAGTTCCTGATTGTTAAAACGTTGAGAGAGTAATTTTTCCAAATGCATGACCCCGAAGGCTTAAACCAACATTAGACCGAATATCCAGAAGATTATCCAATTTCACATCCCAATAATCGAGTTCCAATTACTTTTTATAAATTTAAAAAAATATTAATTATCCTGAATAATAATTTATCACATTTAAAATCTCTTTTAAATAAACAAACCTATAATCTTTGATAAAACAGATAATTATTTCCAAACACTTTTATAACATTGGTAAATTAACTTTAAAATCTTTATTAAATTAGTTTATTAACTTTAAATCAATTGATTAAAGCAATTTTATTATATTAGTTAATTTACTTAAATCACTTTTATTAAATCGACTATTTAATTTTAAATATAATTAATTAGAAAGATTAATTAAATTCAAATAATAATTAATTAAATGAAGAAGTCATCTCAAACATCATTTGTTAGAATGATAAGTAATTCTAAATTACAATAATTAAAACAATTACTTAAGTTCAAATAATCTTAAATTAATTGCACTAATTTAATCCAAGCCTCATTAGTTAAATGATCAATTAATATATCATTTGTTAAAATGATTTATTTAATTATAGGACGCCTTCAAATAAAATGATTTAACAAAATTCTGAATATCTTTAGTTAAAACAATTAATAAAATTTAAAACAATCATCAACTAAAATGATTAATAAAATTCAAATATCATTGTTTAAAATGATTAATTACTTTTAAATATCATTAAGAAAAATGATTATAAAATTTAATTATCATTTATTAAAATAATTAATTAAGTTCAATAAATTAAATAAATTTCATTATCATTAATTAAAATAATTAAGTAGACTCAAATAATCATTAGTTAAAATGATTAATTAATTATAAACATCATTAGCAAAAATAATTATTTAATTCTAAATTAAACTAATTTTAATCATAGTTTATTAAATTGGTTAATTAATCTCAAAATCATTAGTTAAAATGATATATAAATCCAAATTATCATTATCAAAATGATTAATGAATTTTCAATATTCTTTTTACCAAAAACATAAGCTCTATTTCATATGACAGAGTTTTGGGGATGAAATTTTATAAATGACAATATAGCGAAATCGCTATAATGAAAATTAACAAGTTAAATGGAATATCAGTATTTAATTCAATTATAACAGCATAAAGATGAGAATATATAATTTATAGGCGAGAAACCCCTTAGGGTCTCTCTACAGATTTACCTTACAAAACAATGGTTATATAATATATATAATCATATGGGTTCATAGCTATCAAATTAATATGTCATCCATTTTCCAAATGGAAATCCAACCAAACAATCCATCAAACAATTTTATTAACATCCAAGCAATCAATAAACGTTTATAATATCATAGATATGACATAATAAAATTTAATGTGAGTTGAACTCACATTAATTTTCATTTCTGCCGAATCGTCCCGATTTTTTGACTAAAACCGAACGGCTTTCAATTTTTGCCAAATTTTTTACTTGCTCCAAATCTGTCAAAACCAATTCCATCGCGAAGTTCTAGACGATAGGAGTCCAACACAAAAAACGATATTCGAATCCGACCTAGTATGAGTGAGATGTGAATTTTATAATTTATCGGATAATTTAAATTAAAATTAAACAACTTATACAATTTACAACTTTTCCCTCCTACAACCTTTCTTCCCCAAATTAATATATCTTTGTACATGCACTCCATCCTCCAAGTGCCTCAAATCCTTGATGAAACTAAGATCTGATCGCATCATTGATTCCCATTTCGAAATCTCATCACAACCACCAATCGAATAACATCTCCGATCATTCTTAAAATAATGTGACATGCCGCTCCTTCTTCGTCCATATGCCATGCCGCACTCCACCACGGTGACTTGCACCTCCATAAACTCCACCCACCGAAGCACATTCTTTCGACAAACCTACTGCAACCAACCCCAAAGACTAACTCTGACGAAATCACCCTTGAACTCGAACCCTCCTTCCCTCCCAAATACTGACTACGACCAACAAAGTTTGCACCCCTTAATCTTGGTATAGAATTTAAGATCTCTCTCTCACAATCTCAACAAAAAAAATTATGATTTCTTTGGCAAAGGGGTGATTTGATTTTGAATTTAGAAGAAGGTGGTCTGGCTTTTTGTAAAGTTCCTGGAAAAATAAAAAAACGAAAAGGGAAGGAAACGGGTTGCATTTTATAATTCTTAGGGATATGGGTGACCACCTAAGGTTTGGTGTTGGAGTTGATGGGGTGTGGCTTGAATAATGAAAGGCATGGGTTAAATATGGCTGATATAAATATTATACATATTATTTTAATTTAAAGTATAAAGCTATACAACGTCTGAAAATTTCGAACTCCAAACGAGACATGCTGCCAGGCATTCCATATATTATATCCCCATCCGAATGAAATGAAACCAGTCTTGAAGTCTAATTCGATCGTATGCAGAAGATAGGTTTTTAAACCAGTTACTATATTAAATTTTCGATATTAATTTCGATGCGTTTCAAACATGCACGACCAAATGATATATCTGATCGCCTTGAAATTCAACGGACGTATTATAATTCACTATTACAGATCCAATGAAACTAGTTTCATTGAAATCCGAGACTGCGCCCCGGAATGACAATTTCACAGATTTAAATATCGTTTCGTTTTTATATTTAATTATCGATATTTATTCGATCTGTTCATATTTTTAAATAAATTTATAAATTGAATTCACCAATATTATTTATTAGTTAAAAGGAGTTAAATAAAATTATTAAGTCCATTCAATTAACATTTAATTCATAATTCAAATATTCAATTATTCCTTATGTTTGAATTATAAGTTATTAAATTCCAAAATTCAACTATTTAAATATTTAAAAGTAATTAAACATTTAAAATCAAATAACCAAAATGTTGGGTTGTTAAATTCTCTTCCCCTCCCCCAAATGAAATTCGTCTCCGAAATTACTAAGGAAGAAAATTTTTCCAAACCCCAAAATTAAAACTATTAATTAAAATGAGTTCTTAAACTTATTTTCAAAGCAATTAGCTAGAATAGATTTTAAAATTCCCATGTCTTTCAAATACATTCACTGATATCAACTTGTTTCTCACATTCATTCATTAATCTCAAGTTATAACTTAGAAAATCAAATTACATAAGGGAAAATTTATCACTTAACATTGTTTCAAAGTGTTAAAGGACTAACAAACGAATTTTAACTTAGGTTCAAAACATCCATAATTGTCCAAAAATATAGATAATTATCTATGCATATCTTTTGCTTACTAGCCTTTGGCTATTGCTTAGAATATTATCCAAACTCACTAGGACAAAATGGAAAGTTATACTCTATATTTTATTAGTTTCTTAATTATATTAAAAAATTTCTTATTCACTTATATTTTCACTTAGTATTTTATTCAATACTAAAATTATTTATGAATTATTTCATAAATTCTCACACAAGTTTTAAAATATTCTATAAAGTTATTTCTTTATAAAACTTGAAATGATATCTGATTCCCCTTTATTTACTTGTATAATACTCTTCTACATCCTAAGAGTACATACAAATTTTATTTTACTTTTTCAAGGATCTAGGTGGGGATCAAATTATGGATTCTTAAAACCCAATCAACCAATTAATCATTTAAATAAAGAGTGTTAAAAAGAATACTATTCATGGCTTGACCCAGTCTGCAAATGGTTTACACCACTTTGATGTTCAAACAATTTTATGGTTTAAAATAAAACAAATGTTTATCAAACCATCTTATTTAATTTAACCCAATTTACGTGTGTTAAATTATCCCATGTCTTATCTAAGGGAAAACCTTATTTATCAAAGCAATCTCTTATTAGAAATACTTTTTATTATTAAACCGATTTCGTTTTAGCGAACTTAAAAGTTGGATACCCGGTTTTTAATTTAGAGCTCAAATTTGAAAGCATATTGCATATATTTTTATATATAATAACCTCAAACAATATATTTATTAAAACATTACTTTGGGTTTATTTGGATTTAAACTCATTTCGATCGTACAATGATAAAGAGAATAATCTACCAAGTACCCCACAACGTTCGTCTAAGCAAACATCTGATCGTCACTTAGAAGATTATTCAGATTACCACAAAACCAGTCAAAACAATATCCTCCTAATTATGCCAATAAAATGTGTTGCATTAAAATTTTACTTCTCAATGTATTTTTACCTTTAAATACTTTCAAAAGTATAGCTATTTCATTTCTCAAAAATTCCATTGAAATAAATTTCAAAAATTCCGGGATTAGATTCAAAGATTCTTTTTAAACACATTTCTCAAACTAAATATATATAAAATTTCCTTTATATAAGTATCATTTCATATTATAATAATTCTTCTTTATTATAATACGATTATCTTGAGTATCTATTCTATAAATATTTCATCCCTTTGTTTAATTATATTAACTACTTTTTATAAAGTTTAATTCTTAACCCACCATTATTAAAAGGTGATTTTTCAAGCTACATTTTCCCTGAACACATTTATAGTCAAATTGTGAAAGTCAATTCACAAAAGTTCAATTTAACTCAAAGCAATAAAAGTTCCTAAATAAACCAAGCACAATTTAGCAATTAACAAACAATAAACAATGGTTATTTAAATTATGCATAACCGAACAAACAATAGTGATAATAAATAAATATTATCACGTTCAGAAAAACACAACATATAAGTATATAAAGTTTTGAAAATTATTACTTTATATATATGAAATACAATCCAAGGTAAAATATTTAATTTTCCAAATTTTCAAAAATTCCATACCATGTTTGTTGGCGTTGGTCAAGTGTTTAGAAACCCTTATCGATACCTTGGCGTCCCACATCTTGACCAGAATTCATAAAAACTCAATAAACCAATTAACATAATACATTTTTATAACAGTAACAAATGTGCTTTCATATATATAATAATCTCAAACATATTCTAGGGTGTCGCTTGCCTTATCTCTAATGATCCAAATCCTACCAAAGCCAAGGTTCTTGTTTAATCTTCAGCTCTGATACCATGCTATAGCGATCCACCTTTTTCTCCATTAAAAGTCGACACCGAACACTACCACCGTTCAATGTGGTGCATCCAATCGATAAATGTGTTGATTGTTGGGGTAAATAAAAAAAAGAGAAAGGAGAAAAAACAGAATTTCATAGTGGAATCGACAACATATAATATAACAAGAACAGTAGAAACTGTCACTCTAAACGTAAAGAGTATATTAGCGTTAAAAACAAACCTTATCAGGTATACAGTTATAAGATCCCGACTTTACAAATGCTGATAGGGATACCATATAATACAGTGGAAAATAAAAACATTACCATAGATGAATCTCCAGCTCCTCTCCAAAATCTCTATATCACCAAAGCCAACCTGGAAAAGTACTCGGTCTGACCCAAGCATTATAATAAATAACACTCGGATTAGTCTGAAAATACCAGCATGAGATAACTCGAATAATAGGGATCATATAAAAGTTTTGTGGGACTACGCCGCTAACGCTGAATGGGTTTTCACCTCACAAGAATAACATCAATACAGGCAAGAATAGAAATAAATATCAAGAAGCAAATCTAAATAAGAATGGGCACATATAATATTAAAATCAGACTTGGAAGAATGAAAATAATCCAAGCAAAATCCAAACCAGAGAGAATGGATAAATCAAGATAACTGTCCAAACATGATAGAATGGACAAAAAAAAACTATAATCAAACATTACGAAGAGTGGTTGACTCTTCCCGTTGAAATTAGAGAAAAACTGATTCAAAGCTTGGAATAAAATAAGGAAATGAATTTATCCAATGTAACTAGGAGGGTGCTACCTCTTTTCCATGAAAGTATACTTCTAGATAATATATACTTAAGAGCACACGTGTCACTCTTAGGAACTTCCTACTTGTACCCTGCTTCACACGAGCATCTGAACATTTCAGATCAATGCATGCATGTCGGAACCACCCTAGATGCTGTGAACACACCCCGATGGGCGTGACCCACTTGGATTGGCTCCCACTCGCGCCTTGGTTGTAGTTTTTTCGGTGTTGGATATCAATGCTCAAAACGTGCAATAAATCATCTTAGAATGGCGAAGCACAATAATGACTTGGAGGGTGCACCCCCTTTTCCACGCCTTGGTTTTAGTCATTTTTGATAAAGGATAACAAAGCTCAACAGAGCAATAAATCGTCTTAGAATGAAAATACTAAAGAAGTTGAAATAACCGATAGCCGAGATACCAACTATCGAGTATATAAAATGATCGTATATGGAAATTAAGTCCTATATACTTATCCCACTCATTGAATTCAAACTTGTACTTTTTCTATGTTAACCGTATTATCAGATAAGTCAAGGTAGTGTTGACTCAAAGTCATGTCCAACGATTATTCTTAACTTTCAAATTAGTAACAAGTTTACTTTTTCTATGTTTAATGCTAATTATACAAATAAACCGTTTCCATACAAGTGATTCGCTTCTATGGAAATAATTCATTTCCATAAACGAATCAAAAAAATTCTTTTCAAAAATGAATTGAACTTATACTTTGATTTCTATACTAGAAAAACACTTTTAGAATTAGTTCCCGATTGTTAAAACGCTAAGAGAATAATTTTTCCAAGTGCACAACCCCGAATGTCGAAACCAACATCAGGCCAAACATTCAGAAGATTAATTCCAACTTAACATCCTAATAATCGAGTTCCAATTCGTTTTTATAACTTTAAAATAATTTTAATAACCTCAAAAGGTAATTAATCACATTTAAAATCTCTTTTAAATAAAAAAATCCGTTATCTTTGATAAAACAGATAATTATTTCCAAACACTTTTATAACATTAGTAAATTAACTTTAAATTCTTTATTAACTCAGTTTATCAACCTTAAATCAATTGATTAAATCAATTTTATTATATTAGTTAATTTACTTAAATCACTTTTATTAAATCGATTAATTAATTTTAAAAATCATTAATTACAAATATTAATTAAATTCAAACAAACATTAATTAAATAAATAAGTCATCTCAAACATCATTTGTTAAAATGATAAGTAAATTTAAATTCATTTAATTAAAACAATTATTTAAGTTCAAATAATCAAAAATTAATTGGATTAATTTAATCCAAGCCTTATTAATTAAAATGATTAATTAAAATATCATTTGTTAAAATGATTTATTTAATTGTAAAACACCTTCAGTTAAGATGGTTTAACAAAATTCCAAATAACAATAACGTTAACTCCGCGTTTCTTTGATTTAAGAAATATATTAATGGCGTCTTGCGCTTTGCGATTTGGCGACTAATTTTTATCTTCGATCCTTAGCTTCCGCCTTTCTTCGGCCTCTGTTTTTCTTCTCATGTCCGTCCTTCTCTATGTCAAAGCAGAAGCTAGCTTTGCCTTTCGCTCTCTCGTGTAGTGCTGGAGCTGATGTCCTTTCTGCAGCTGTTCCTCGCGTTACTTCCTTGAATTTTGGTTGCAATCCTGTCATGTCTATTGCCAGTGATTTCCCTATGGCCGATCTTTTGGATGATTTAGCCTCTTCGCTGCTTGCTGCTGGTCTTGTGGTTCCTGTCATCTCTCTCGTTTCGTCCCAGTTATCGCCATTGCTGTCGAACAGAGGTATTTCTTCTTGGTCTCTAACTGAGGTTAGAACGATTATTGGCGCTGAGCAGTCTAGTCTTGCTTTTGCGCCTGGAAGTGACGTGGAATCTGTTGACCGTGTTTGCTTGAATGATGCTAGTGATCTCAACAAAGCTTCTATTGGGGTTTCTATGGGGTCCACATCTGGTGTTTGTAGAAATGCCTCAGACAAAATTCCTGTGTCTGCTGATTCTCATGCAAATTTGTTGGTTCCGCCTCGGCTGTCCCAAAGTTTTCATCCTTGTTTTCCATGCTGCCTAATAATGCCAGTTTGCACACGCCGCGTCTCTTTGATATAGTTGAGCATGAGGGTGTGATGGTTCCGCCCACGGAAGTAATCAAGGCCGGTGTGGATTTTTGGAAAGACCACTTGGTTGGTTTCTTTCTTGACTCCAATCCTCCCTATCATCTTGTTAAGGCGAGGTGCAACTCCATGTGGAAGCCTAGGGGTGGTTTGAGTGTTCAATTTGATAACGAAATGTTATATTTTAAGTTTATGCATAGTGATGAAAGGCAATGAATTCTAGAGGCCAACCCCATTCTTATTGATGGGAAACCATTCATTATTACTACTTGGAGTCCTTCTATGGATCGTGCGAAGGAGCAAGTTTTATCCATTCCTGTCTGGGCCCACTTTTTGCATATTCCATCTGTTCTTCAGCCTCTTATCGGGATAGACTGGCTAGCTGGTCTTGTAGGTAAGGTGATATGTTATGATGGAAATATTGTGGCCAGAAAGAAACTAGTCTATGCCAAAGCTGTCCTTTGGCCATCTTGCACATACTTATTCTTTTTCGGTTGTTCCCCTTGTTGACCGGATTCCTCTTCCTCGTCCTCCTCTCCGGAAGTGGGTTCCGAAGGTCGCTCCTGTTGTCCCCTTAGTTGATGCTCCAGTAGCTCGCGTTGCTATTGCTCCCTCTGTGGATCCACCCGTTGTTGCTCCGATTTGTGTAGCTCCATCTACTAGTTCGCCAGATATAGCTCCATCCTTTATTTCTCCTCCTTTGGCCCTGGAGGAGATCCCTTCTGCTACCACATCTGATATCATTTCCTGGAATTCTGATGAACGTGCTTAGGTTCACGCTCCTTCTGATATGAGATATTCTCCTAAGAGAGACACCTTTTATGCATTTATCAGTGATATTGGGGGTGAGAGTCGGTTTCTTATCTACCATATTGAGGGAGATGGTTTGTGCCTCACTAGGGATGGTGCGATTAGTGAGGAGAACAAAAGTAAGTTTTATGATGTCACTTGGGATTCTTTACTCTTTTGTTGGTTATGATCCACATCTTGCTGCTCTTTTCTCGTGATTTTCGCTTGTTATTAGTCCTTCTTCGGATGATGGTCGTGATTGTTCTCCCTCTTCCGAGGAAGCTTAGTCATGCTGTATTAGTAGTTTAGGCACCTTTGTCTAACTCCTTTGCTTTCTTTTTTTCCTTTTTAGGCTTCCTGCCCGTATACTTGTTCTGTGCATGTGTAGAGCACCTGTTTGTCCATTTTATATACAGTGGCGCGGCCCACTTTAAAGCCGTCTAGCTTTGCTAAAAAAATAAAAATAAAATAATTAATAAAATTTAAAACAATCATTAATTAAAATGATTAATAAAATTCAAATATCATTATTCAAAATGATTAGTTACTACTAAATATCATTAAGTAAAATGATTATAAATTTCACTTATCATTAATAAAAATAATCAAGTCCAATAAATTAATTAAACTCCATTATCATTAATTAAAAGAATTGATTAAATTCAAATAATCATTATTTAAAACGATTAATTAAGTATAAAACATCGTTAGCATAAATGATTAATTGAATCTAAAAGTAAACCAAGTTTAATCATCGTTTATTAAATTGGTTAATTAATCTCAAAATTGTTAGTTAAAACGATTAATAAATCTAATTATCATTAATCAAAATGTTTAACGAATTTTTAATATTCTTTTTATCGGAAACACAAGCTCAAGTTCAAATGATAGGGTTTGGGGGATGAAATTTTATAAATGACGATATAGGGAAATCGCTATTATGACAATTAAAAAGTTAAATGGAATATCATGATTTAATTCAATTAAAAAAGCATAATGGTATCAATAAATAATTTATTGGCCAGAAACCCCTTAGGAACTCTCTACAGATTTACTCTGCAAAATATTGGTTATCGATAAAATATATATAATCATATGGGCTCATAACGATCAAATTAATATGTCATCCATTTTCCAAACTAAAACCAACCAAACAATCCATCAAACAAGTTAATTAACATCCAAGCAATTAATAAACGTTTATAATATTATTGGTTTGACATAATAAAATTTAATGTGAGTAAAACTCACATTGATTTTCGCTTCCGCCGAATCGTCCTAATTTTTTATTAAAACCAAACGGTCGTTCCATTTTAGCTAAAATTTTCACTTGCTCCAAATCCATCCAAAACAATTCCATTACGAAGATCTCGATGACATGAGTCCAACACAAAAAATGACATTTGAATCCGACCTCGTATGAGTGAGATATAAATTTTATAAGTTATTGGATAATTTAAAATAATATTAAACAACTTATACAAATTTACAACTTTGCCCTCCTACAACCTTTCTTTCCCAAATCAATATATCTTTGTACATGCTCAAAACAGTGCACCAAAACCGTGTACTCCACCCCCCAAGTGCCTCGAATCCTTGACGAAACTATGATCCGATCACACTATTGATTCCCATTTCGAAATTTCATCACAATCATCACTCGAACAACATCTCCAATCATCCCTAAAGTAATGCGACCTGTTGCTCCTTCTTCATCCGCATGCCATGTCGCACTCCACCATGCTAAACAACACCTCCACAAACTCCACCCATCGAAGCCCCTTCCTTCGACAAACCCACTACTACTGACCCCGAAGACCAACTCTGACCAAATCACCCTTGAACCTGAACCCTACCTTGCCTTCCAAATACCGACTACAGCCAACAAAGTTAGCACCCCTTAATCTTGGTATAGAATTTAAGATATCGCTCTTACAATCTCAACAGACAAATTTTTATGATTTTTAGGTGAACAAGTGATATGATTTTGAATTTAGAAGAAAGTGGTCTCGCTTTTTGAAAAGTTACTGGAAAAATAAAAAAAGAAAAGGGAAGGAAACAGGTTGCATTATATAATTCTTAGGGATATGGGTGACCACGTGAGGTATGGTGTTGGAGTTGATGGGGTATGGCTTGAATAGTGAAGGGCATGGCTAAATATGGTTGTTGTAAATATTATATATATTATTCAAATTTAATTTATCAAGCTATACAACATCCTAAGATTTTGAACTCCAAACAAGACGTGCGGCTTGGCGTTCTATATGTTATACCCTTATTCCGAATGAAACGGAATTAGCCTTGAGGTCTAATTCGACCGTATGCATAAGATAGGTTTTTAAAACCTAGTTATTATATTAAATTTTCGATATTAATTTCAACGCATTTCGATCTCACATAACCAAAGGATACGTCTGATCGTCCTAAAATTCGATGACGTGTACTAATTCACTATTACGGATCCAATGAAACTGGTTTTGTCGAAATCCGAGGTCGGAACGAAAATTTCATAGATTTAAATATCGTTTTTATATTTAATCATCGATATTTATTCAATCTGTTTGTATTTGTAAATAAATTTACAAATTCGACTCATCAATATTATTATTAATTAAAAGAAGTTAACTAAAATTATTAAATTCGTTTAATTAGCATTTAATTCACAATTCAAATACTTAATTATTCCCTATGTTTGAATTATAAGTTATTAAATTCCAAAATTCAATTATTTAAATATTGAAAATTAATTAAACATTTAAAATTAAATAACTAAAGTTCTAGGTCGTTGCATTAGTTTTAAATCAAACCAACCATTTTCTTACACCTAGATATACCCTACCTATGTATGTCAACATATGTACCGTTGAAGAAGTGTTTTTGAATTTTGAATGGTTGTGATTTTTGATTGCATCTCTTTACGAATAGACACATCCTTTTCAAACAATATATAAAGGGGACTGGAAAACAAATTTTAATAACTACATACTTTATATTATTCTATAAATTCTCATTGTATATTTCACTAAATCCATTTTCTATTTTCTTCAGCATCATTCAAATTCAATCTCCAGTTTACTACATTCATTCTCTAAAATCTACTCACTGATTTGAAAGTATTCTCTCATCAATTCAAAGAGCAAAGTTCTGTGACTTGTGTCAAAGGACTATATGATATTTTATATCCGTAGTATAAGAGGTTGTATTTGAAATCAACAACTCTCTACTATTACTTATGTACGTGTACTTGTTGCCTGATTAAATCGGTTGGGTTATCTTGTTGCTTGACTAAATCAAGAGAGTCTACTCTGATCTCGAAAATTCAGGAGGGTATATTTCATTGGCTTGAAATCGAGGTTGTACTCTGGTATGCTCGTTACTTGATTAACTTAGTGTTGGAAAGGTAATATGCACACATATCGTACAGAACTAGACATAGGATTAGTTAATCTGAACCAGTGTAAAACTCTTGGTGTCATCTCTTTTATTTTTACTTTATTTTTACTGCATACATACGTACATGCATACATACATACATATATATTTATATATATATATATATATATAAATACACACACACACACACACATGACTGTCTGTTAATGTTTACATATGTGTTTATTATCTATGTTTGAATTTAAATCATAAATTAATTAGGAAAAGTTCCATATAAGTTATAAAACACTAATTCGTGTTGATTATCTATGTTTAAATTTAAATCTTAAACTAATTTAGAAAAGTTCCATATAAATTATAAAACACTGTTCACCCCCATCTAGTTTTAAAGTTCCCTTAAGATCCATTCAGATAAATATAATTTATACTATATCATTTCCCATAGAAACTATGCTTTGATCATAATCAAATCATGGTAAGGTGTTCATCAAATGACTATAGTCGGCTCAAATAGAACCATTGGAAGTGAAATACTATTCAAGAGAGAATTTATCTCTCGGTTATATGATGTTAGTATCATGGTCAAGTGAAGTCAACTCAAAGTCAATGTCTCAGACTAGAATAGTTTGGTTAATAATTATTGTTATTCTTAAACAAGGACTTTGTGTCTGGACTATATAGTTGAATATAGACGATATCAGAATTTTGACCTATCAAATTCCATAAGTCCTAATGTGATATAGTTTTAATGAAAAGAACTGGTGTAACATTGTCACTAACAAGTACCGCTTAGAATAGTAAAATTGAATTTTAAGAAAAAATGTATAAGCAATAAGTTAGGCTAAACCATCACACACTAGTTAATGTGACATGTGAAGGATAACATTTGAATTATTTGATATTAATCGCTGACTAAATTTACATCTGTGAATAGCACAACCACATTAGTAGATTCTTCGATATACCACATGATTTGATTAATTTATAATTGTTATCTATTAATTAAATTAATTGATATTTACGAAATATTAATTATTTGTTTATTCAATATATTAGGTGCGATAAGTATTTTTGGTTGCCAATATTAATTAATTAGGCGTGTATATAAAATTTATATATGTACAAATCATTATTTGATATGGATATGCATTTAAATTGGACTTAAATATGATTAATTACTAACGGGTTTGGGATGATTTAAGGCATATTGCCTTGTCTAGTAGCTATAAGAGGTCATGAGAGGGGCTAAATATTCAAAAAAGTTGGATCTAGATTTAGTAATAGAGAAGGAGTAAATCAAGGAGAGAAAACCTCCTTTACTTTCTCTATAAAAGGCCACACTATCCCTCATTGTTTTGATTATTTTTTGCTCTCCCTCTCCTTTATGATAGCCGCCATTTCTAGCGCCCTTAGCCCAAAGATAATAGATCCAAACATTAAATAAAAAAAACTAAAACTGGTTCGTCAACCAGTTATAAAGCTAGGAGCTTGAATCAGGATCGATTCTACAAAAGTTTGCTGATCAAGATGCAATTCTAATGCAAAAATTTAAGGTAACACCTATAATCTATGACTAATATGTCATGTTAATATAGCTAATTAATATATATTTGAATGAACTCGTATGCACAATCGTTTCACTATTAATTATATTGTTATACATATGCATATGTAGATATAAATCTACAAATTTCACTATTTTATCAATTCTATTTGTTTGAATAAATAAATTTAAATTTTTTTTATATATTCATAATAATGAATTTTTAATAATTTTTAAAACATTAAAAACTATTTTAAGTTGATTTAACACTGTCTTAACTGCAAATATAAATGAACAAATAAATATATGTTATCGTATATCCAAAATCATTTTACTATGAATCATAAATTAATGTTACAGCAAGAAAAAACAAATTTATTTTTATTTTATTTTAAATATAAAGTTTATATATATACGTATATATGTATTAATGTTAATGTAACATGTTTAACAAGTATTATGTATATATTAATATTTTAATTTCATAAAATTATATTTTATTATTTATAATTTTAAAAAACAATTATATATATATATACGGTTTTTAATTTTGGCTGTAAGGCATTTTGTTTAAATACATAGATTTTAGTGAAAATTAGGCACAAGGGCCTCTTTAACAAGTGCAATTAGTTTCTAGGACACATGATTGAAATAATTACTTTTAAGGACAAAACGCAAAATAACTAGTTTATAAGGCCTAAAAACCTATGAAATTATATCCTTGAAAGTAATTTGACAGCTCACTTTGTCCTTATAAGTAACTATTCTTCTGACTTTGGCCTTGAAATTAATTTCTGTGGATGCATGTCCTAGAAACTAATTGGACTGTAAAGTTTGTCCTCATAGTGAAATGCCTCTATATTTTAATTATCTTATTAATTATTTGATGTATTATTTAATTTTTTAGCTAGACCAAGAGGGGTTAATTGGACCCAACCAGTTTATTTCAACCAATAAAAAGAGAATCATAATAGACTATGATTCAAAAACAGAAAAGAACGGAAGCAGACAAAAAAAGAAGAGGAACATAAGGAGAAGCAACATTTAATACAACCAACTATGACTAGATTCAATAAAGTCGTAATTACTATTCCTAGTACCCCTAATAATGGCTTGAATGATGCACTTCTAAAGTTGCAAATCAGTTTTGGCTTCACCCTTCAAAATTCTGGCATTGCACTCAATCAATATCATGTATTGGAATTTGTTAAGGGTTAGAAGGAGGAGAAAACTGTCATTACCTTTCCATTCGTGGCCTTGTAGATAAGGTCCTATTCAATTAAACAATCCCAATGAACATTGATCCTACTAGCTTTTGAATAAGTCTTTGCCACAGGGAAAATGTGATAGAGCAATCAAAGAAAAGGTAGGATTATTTTTAGCTTCATCGTCACAAAAGATACATGTGGTGACAAGAGCCATCCCTCTAGCAATAACTATCTTCCAAAGAAGGAGGTTATCAGATTGCCTACATCATGGTTCTAGATTATCTTTTTCCACGGAAAGAAGATTAAGTAAGCATACTTTGCGATGCATTTATTTACAAGGGTGGTAGGGTGATCAATGTTCTTGGAAGTCCAGACAAGTCTATCAATATCAAAAGTGGGATATGGGGTGTTTTGAATTGCATTCCACAAAGCTCGAATGGTTGGTCACTAGAAGGAAGGAAACAACACCATTAGTAATGTAGTCTTTGGCAAAGGCATTTAGAGAAATACCAGCATATTGCCTTTGCTAGTAAGTGAGAAATTTTTTGAGAATAAACCCATGAGAGAACTAATGTTCATCCCAAAACTTGGTCTTTCGATTTTCAGAAGCTAAGGCCCCGTTTGGCTTGTTATTTTTAATTTTGTGTTTTCGTTTATATAAAAGACCGTCCGTTTTATGCATTGTTGAGAAACAAACAATTTTGAAATATGAAATTAACATGTAAAATAGAAAGCTAGTTTATTTTGTTTTTCGTGTTTTGAGAGATAACAAAAGCACGGAGAACAATCCAACTTCATCACCGTCCGTTGGTCGTCGCAACAGCTAAGAATTACAAATCTTCTTCTCTTATTTTTTACTAATTCTTATTGCAAGTCGAAAACACAAAACACAAAATACAAAATGAAACCAAACGGGCCCTAAGATTCTGACATATGGAAGGAAGATTGATCTCAAACTAAGGATTGCATGCCATATCCAACTGTAGTTCTGAGGAACTTCCATAGTCCAAAAGTTTTTTTGCCTATTTTGTACTCGAGGGTCCAACTTATCGAAAGATTATTATGGCTATTGAGAAGATTTTTGAAATGCTAACTAAAGGCTGCTATGTTCAAGTTGCTCAAATTCTTGATTCCTAACCCACCAAACTTCCTAGGCTTCTCAGGTTTACAAAAGATGGTTAGGATGAGCTTTGAGAAGTGCATAATCTCGGACTAATGAAAATGGTTCATAGCCTTTTTTGTCATGTTTATGAGTTTCTTAGATAGGGTGAATATCATACACCAATAAGTGGACATAACGAAAGTAATGGAGTTTATTAGAGTTAGCTTACCACTTGTGACAGAAGCTTGTTGCACCAACTATCAATGGAGTTGGTGATTTTACCATACAGGGAAAGACATTGAGTTTTTGTGATTCTCAAAGTGGCAAGAGGAATGCCAAGGTAAGAGCAGGTAACTGCATAAGGTTGAAGGGAAGTGATGGATCTTATAGCAGCAGATGCATACTTAGATACTCCAGCAAGAAGAATGCTATATTTTTATGTGTTGAGTCTTAGACTAGTTAGCTTATAGAACTCTAGAAAAATATCAATGATGCATTTAATGGATTGAGAAGTGGGCTTGGTGAAAAAGAATCACATCATCAACAAACATTAAGGAGGAGATCATTAGGTCTTTACATTTGGGATGCAATAAGAAGAGGTTACTAGTTGTATACTGATTGATTATAATGGTTGACTTCCATAACAATGATGAATAAATAGAAAGACAAGTGAGCTCCATGCCTTATACCTTACATACTAAAGTACCCTATAGATTTTCCATTGTAGCAAATAGATAAGGTAGAATTAGAGAGGCATGCATAAATCCAGGCTACAAAGTTTTTGGGAAATTTCATTTTGGCCATGATTTTGACTATACTTGTCCATTGCGCTGTGTCAAAAGCTTTTAAGATGTCAAGCTTAAGTGTGGCTCTAAGAGAGATGTTTGATTGGTGGAACTTAGGTCAGGTAACACCAGTTTGAGCCTGGAGGCAATTATCTTGGTAATAGATTTATAAATTATGTTGTGGCAAGCTATAGGTCTGTAAGGAGTTACATCATTAGGAGCATTGGATTTGGGTACAAGAGCTAAATTAGTAGCATTTATCCCATTAGGTAGCTTATATTGATGGAAAATATTCTTCACTACTTTACAGAGGTTAGAACCAATGATGTCCCAAGCAAAAACATAAAACGTGGCATTAAAACCATCTGGACCACCACATGAATTTCTGTTCATCTCAAATATGCTTTTTTATTTCCTCATCAGATATGACAGGAGAGAGAAAAGAAGTCTAACAACCGGATAATGTAGGAAAGTCTACGTTAGTTAAATATCAAGAGTGGGTTTGAATTGTTCAGAGTTACACAACAGATTTGAGAAGTAATTTAGGCATGCAACATCAAATTGAGGAGGGATGTTGGCAAGATTACCATGAAGATAAGTTATGCTATGTATGTCAGCTTTTGCTTGCTTAATTCTAAGAGCAGCATGGAAGTACTTTATGTTTCTGTCACCAAGATCATCCCATTTTTTGTCTTAATTTCTACTTCACCATGTCAGCCTTTAGGGAAAGAGCATTGTTGTATTGAGTGGTTAGGTCATGTTTCAAGCTTAAGGCAATCGAATCAGCAGGATTAGTGGAGAGGGTTTTCTTGACTTGCTCCATTTTGATTTTGATATGAGAATATAGCAAGCTCCCTTGTCCAAACTTCTCTCTGGTCTAGGCTTTGTGACTGACTTGAGTTTTTGCTGGAAAGTATACATAGGATTACCTAAAAAATTGTTAGACCAAGCAGTAGCAACAATAGAAAAAAAGGTACTGTCTAAAGCCAAAGTAATAAAAAAATTAAAAGGAAATTTCTCTTTCATGTTATCAACTCCAGAGGAGATTATTTTAGGAGAGTGATCAAATAGGAGAGGAGGAAGAGATTAAGGATGGCCATTTAGACAAGGTGACTAGGTTGTAGAAAGCACCGTCGATCTTGCTCATGATTCTGGTTCCACTATGGCTCATATTATTCCATGAGTAGTGGGCACCAGTAAAAGAAATTTGGAAGAAGCCAGAGGAGCAAGTTGATTTATTAAGGGAGAATGTTTCATTAGGTGAGACAGGGTTGCCACTTATCATATCCTTAATGCCAAGCAAGTAGTTGAAGTCTACAAGAGCAAGTCAAGGATGGCTTTATTGGGAGAAGTGAGGAAGATAAGCATGTAGGAGTTGTTGAGAGATGTAGTTGTTGTTAGCATATGAATGCAATGTACATGGAAGTAGAAGTTGGCAAGTGGGTGATGTGATAGTGTATAAACTGTATATTAATTAAAATAGGGGGAAGAGAGAAAATGGTAGGGTTATAGTGGAGCATAATGCGATCGTAAGGAGCATCATGAAGGTTATGAGTGAGAGACTAGAGAGGGCTAATGATGTTAGCAGCTTTGGTGGTGAGGCTGAGATTGAGTTTAGTTTCAAGAGTGGCAAGAAGATGGAGATTGCCAGAATGGATTAAGTTCTTCAAAAGATGTAATTTGGTGCATCATGAACACCTCTAATGTTCTAGGTTCCAATTTCATGTAACATTAAAGATTATTGGAAGGTGGTACGAGATAGTTTGCTACTTAGTTGTAGCCTTGTAGGAGATATGACCTTTTTGTTATCAGGGAAGGTGGGGGAGCTGGGAAGAATATTTGCTTTATTCATGTCAGCCATGACTTGCTTCTTGAGCTTTCTAGAGATTAGAATTGAGTTTGCTTGGGAGGAGGAGGAGGAAGTGGAAGAAATGAGGCCAGAAGTGGCAGTGTAGCCTGCCCCATCCTGGAGGAGCTGGGATATGATCATAAATGGAGGAAGGGAGATAGGTTTGACATTGAGAACATCGACCTCAAGAAGCTTGGATTGATTGGGGAAAGAAGAGTAGATGAATTAGTGTGTGGAGATATGGCTTTGGTGCGGGTTGAAGGGATAAGAGAAGCTTGGTGGTTAGAGGGATTGGATGAATTATCTATGATATTGGGAACGTGCTTTGCATGCATGGAAGGAACAATGTAGATAGGGAAGGTCAGGTACCTAACCAGGATTTTTGTTTGCGATGGGCATAGCTATGTAAATACATTATATTAAAAAAAAAATTAACTAAATTGCATTCAAGTGGATCACTTATGCAAGTTTGAAAACGTATAAAATTCGCAAAAAAAAAATTAAAGCATCTTCAATAATTTAGATTTTAATGAAAATTTTTGTATCAATTATATGACTAAAGCTATTTGGCTTCAAATACAAAAGAGTATCTGCACACGCCATAGCAACATCTAGTTTTCTAGAATGAAAAAAATAATTGTTTATTTGGACATAACTTCAAAACAAAACTTTATATTACTCTCTAGTAAACATTTACAAAATGAAGTTTATTTAAGAAGCAAATATCTGGACATGTGTCAAAATTAAAACAATAAAGCTTTTACTGACTCCTAAACGTACAACTAAACATCTACAAGTTGTTTGTTACTACAAATTATTGACTGTAACCCATTTTGGTTATGCTACAACAAGAAATTAGACTCACATTAACAGAACAAACATTATAAAACAATAAATTCCCCCACATCAATCCAGGTATCTATGAAATTCAAATTATACAATTTAAAAACAAATGCTAGGTAACTAAAAGTATATACATATCTAAAATATCTACAATGATCAAAAAAGAAATGGAGATATGGAAAGTAAGGAGAAAAGACTGATTTGATTTACATTTGGTGGCAACATGGAATGAGAAGAGAACGCTGCAAATGGGAAGAGGAAGTAGTTATAAGGTTGTTTTTAATTTATTATAATGTGCTGTATGTAATATCTTCTGAATTAATTATGGTTGCTTGGGTGGGGCAAGTGCCCACCTAACCCACTATATAGTTACGTCCCTGGGGAGGATTGTGGGGATATAGGAGGTGAGAGAAGAGTTAACTGGCTCATGGGAAATATCAATTAGTAATGTGGTAGGAGTTGAAGGAATATGTCAAGGATTGATGCAATTTATGGATGTAGAAGGTTCACGTAGTTTGGAACTCGAAGTTGTACCTGCATTTTTACTTGTATTAGCATATGCAGTGGATTTTACATTGGAATATTAGGTTGATGAAGTTTGGAACGTGAAGTAATAAATGCATTTTCCATTACAATTGCTTGTGCGGTGGATTTTTGCATTGGAAAAGGTTTTCATGCACATGCACATCAATGTGCATGTCAGCAGCTTATTCTTCATGCTCAAAGGAGACCTTGTTGTTGGAATTGTCTTTTATCATCATCATTACTTTCAGCATGGGCATAAAATCTATTTGAATCCATATTTGGCTTGGCTACAATAAAAAGGATAATTTGGGTTTCTCCATTTGACATGGATTGATTAAATTATGGAGTAAGCATACCAACCATGGAAGCATGTAGAGCAGACACTGTATCATCAGGCATTTGTGAGTTAGAATTAGTATCGGCATTCATGGACCCATCAATTTTAGCACTAATAACATTATTATTTTTAGGGTACTTTGGGTTTCAAATTGTATTTCTTGATTTTGGAAACTCTTTGCCATTTTTTTTTGGGGATTCCATCTTTGCTGCTCTTTTCTTTATTCTTCACTTGCTCATTAGTATTAGGTTTACATGTTGCCAGTCATTCTTGCTTTCAACATTTTTAGCAGCAACATGAAGACAATTGGAAGTTCTATTCCCAAATACTTATAGTTGACACATATTTCAGGCGCCCATAAGTGATCTACTTAATTAATTGCTCACTACCATCCATGAGCTTAATAGGATGGAATCAACAAGTTCTTGGTTTGGGTTAATATCAATCATGCATTTACCATATTCAATTCTCTCAAGGCATTTTGTAGATTCATCGATACATAATAGTTTACCGATTCTACTAGCTAGCCAATTAACACCCAAGTGTTACCAATCATAAATAGATATATATATATAATATTTTTACCCAAACTAGAACTAATTTAATGTTGCCGCAGACATTCCCTACTTCAGAGTTCCAAGCCTAAATTATAAACATTTTGTTGCGTATTATTATGGGATCACCACTTAGAATTCTTAGCTTATCCTCTTCTCACGATAGATTAAACAAAAATAAATAACCATCAAATTTCACTTTAATTTACCCTTTAAGCTTCCAGACTCTTTTCAAATGCTCTACAACATTAGTAAAGGAGAATGGTCAATCCAGAAAGAATCCAATAATGTAATCATGCTAGACTTCCTTGCTAGCGGCCATGACATCAGGAGGAGGTAACAGAGCTCCATCACCGTAAGACAGGGCCATATTAATTGGAATGTACTTCCCATTATTCTTGGGAATATGCTTAAAAAGAGAAGTCCATGCTAGTTGATAGGGAGCAGAGACAAAGTCAATAAGGGGGTGGAACAGAAAGAAGAAAGAGGAGGAGGAGGGGGAAGAAGGACAAGGGTTTGGAACAGGGAAGGAAGAGAAGCTGGGAGGTATCAGGAGGACAGGACAAAAACCAGGGAAGGTAGAGGATGGCGGCGAAAATAGAGGTGAGGCAAAAAGGTTCAAAAATTAGGGCAGGATGGGAGAGAGGAGAGGCGAGAAGCTGGAGAGGACACCATGAAAGAGAAGGAAAAAATATTTAAATGATTTAATGTATTATTATTAAATATATATGTATAAATATATAATCAATTAAAAAGATTATATGATATAAATATTATTATGATATTTTTTTTAATTTTGCATATAATATAGGGGCTTTTAGGCTCAAGGAAAAAGTTAGAGAAAAATTTAGTCTCAAGGACAAGAAGTTTGTTTTTTAGGCTGAAGGACACTTTAGTGTAAATCACAGAATGATAGTTGTAACTATCATTTTCAATTTACACTAAAAAATGTCCTTCAGACTATAAAACAAACTTGTCATCTCTGAGACTAATATTTTTTTACAACTTCTTCCTTGTGTCTATTTACCCGTATAATATATATATTTTTTAATTTGAATCCATAGATCTAGATTTGTTTTTAAACTATTTTACTAATTAATCAAACCAGGTATTTTGAAAATAAATTTTAAATTTCAAACTTATTAAATTATTAAAATAAATTATTTTATTTATACATATGATATTTTTATTTAAATATATATATATATATAATTTAAATCTATAAATCCACATTAGTTTTTAAACTATTTTACTAATTAAACAAATTAGAAATTTAAAATGAATTTTGAATTTCAAAATTAATGACTTATTCAAAATAAATTATATTATCACAAATAAATATTTAAAATTTTAAATATTATATTTATGTGTACATATTTATAATTTAAATTTGCTTGGACAATAATATGCATATAAAGGGCCAATGTGTCTGTTGTGGTGTTAATCCCAACACTTATAAATGGGTACATTATACCATATACACATTTGATATATTGCATGCACACTTGCACATATGTGTGTATTTGATACACATATGCACTTTATATATTTCAAATTTATACAAAATAAAATCTTTATATAAATTAATTAAATGAAATAAAGATTTTATTTGAAATTATGTAGACTAGATCTAAATCAATTTAGACTTCATAGGCCATATAAGATCTAAAATGGAATTTTTTTAAATTCACCCATTTAACCCATGTGTGTTGGCAGCGTTCCAACCAAGATTGTATAAGATGGTCTGCTAACTGCAGCATCGGATGTATCAAGCGATTGAGTGCTTGATTCAGAGGTGTCATTCAACATGACGATAAGTAGAGTTAACTTCAGCTCTTTTGCTAGAAAGGAGGGAAGTACAATTCTTATGGGAAATGATGCTTTTTGTGGAAAGGGCACATTATGGATTTACCTGTTTGATGTAGTGATTCGCACTTTGATAATTGTCATCTATGTTCCAGATCTTTAAAAGTCTTTGATCTCTTTGGGATAGTTGGCATCCATGGGATGCAAAATGATTAAATAGAAGGATATTTTGAAGGTTTCTATGAGTGCACTAGTTTTTATGAAGGTGATGTGTTCCGCGATTTGTATCTATTAAAGGGAACATGCATGCTTGGAGAATCTTGTGTTGGAGTTGATGGCTCACGTTCTTTGGCTACCACTAAACTTTGGCACCTCAGATTGGGTTATATTTCAGAGCAAGGCTTGGATTTACTTCATAGACGAAAGATGATCAAAGGAGAAAACTTCGGCAAATTTTATTTTTCCAGGTATGTGTTTTTAGAAAGCAAGTGAAGGTATCTTTTGGAGTTTGACTTTATAGATCAGGGAGAGTACTTGATTGTGGTTATACGGATGTATAGGAACCAGTAGCCACAACATCCATTGGGAGCGAAGTATTTTATTTCCTTTATTGATGACTTTTTCAGAAGATTAGGGTGTATCTGACAAAGGCCAAATCAAAAGGTTCTGAGAAATTTAAAGCTTGGAAGATGCTAGTTGAGAACCGTTATATTTGAAAGTTGAAGGTGCTTAAGTATGATAATAGTGGTGAATTTGTCTCCAAGGAGTTCCTCGATTTTTGAAAGCAACATAGTATTAAGAGACATTTCACTGCACTAGGTGATTTGTAATCCAATGTGGGTGCTTGGAGGATGAATTGTACTCCACTTAAGAGGTCATGTTACTTGAGATTGACGGTGAGTTTATCTAGAGGTTTTTGGGCTAAGGCTTTTCCGACTACAATGCATACTATATATCGAATTTCATGCTCATCCATAGATGGGAAGATCACAGAAAAAAATTAAAGAGATAAAGCAGTATCTAAACTATATTCGTGTTTTTGGTTGTCCTGTATACATGCACCATATGGGTGATGATAAGTTGGAAGCTAGAGCATACAATGGCATAACTATGGGATACACAAAATGGAGTTCAATTGTGTCACATTTGGAATGATGTTGATATGAAGATTGTGCATTCCAAACATCTTACATTTGATGAATTTGAAAAATTCGTGTCTAAGGAAGATTTGCCCACCACATCAAGTTCGGATTTTGATAGGCCTAAGAAGATGGAAGAGGTTCCTACATTTTAGTCTGGTAATAGAATTGTAGTTTTTGTTGATGGACGTGAAGATACAATTGATGAGACATTACAGAGTAGTCCACTGTTACCTTCTAGTAGTGTTGGAGATATGCATGAAGCAAGAGAAAGTACTATTCGAGGTGGTGCTAGAAGGAGTTTAGGCAATGTTGTACCTACTCGAGCCAGTTGTTGGACTATTAAGCTG
This sequence comes from Allium cepa, assembly GCA_030765085.1. NCBI lineage: Eukaryota > Viridiplantae > Streptophyta > Magnoliopsida > Asparagales > Amaryllidaceae > Allium > Allium cepa. The sequence goes on from CM060942.1 coordinate 151,856,254, forward strand.
GCCGAAAGGTATGGTGATTGGAAGTATACAACCCTCATCCTCAATGATCAGTTTGACTGTGTTTTACATGTTGTTTATGATGGCGCACTTGGCCTTAAAGAAGCCATGGAGTTGAGTTTTAGCTCGAAGTAGATTCGCGATATAGAGGAGGAATTACAATTTTTGAAAAAGAACAAGAGTTGGAATTTGGTACCACAACCTCAAGAAAGCCGAGCCATAAATTGCAAATCGGTGTTCATGGTAAAATGATAGGAGATACAAGGCCAAATTAGTTGCAAAAGGGTTCTCATAGAGGAAGTGAACGTAGTATGATGAGATTTTTGATCAGTAGCGAGACATACCTTCATCCGAATTTTCCTTGCCATAGTTGTTATACTCATGACTTGAAGTTGGAGCAACTAGATGTGATGATCACTTTCTTGCATAGTGGCTTGGAGGAGATCATTTGCATGAAGCAACCAAAATGATTGATCATAAGTGAGAAAGAAGATTTGGTTTGTAAGTTGAGGAAGTCTCTCTATGGACTTAAACGATCACCTAGATAGTGATACGAGAGATTTGACTCTTTTATGCTTTCATTAAGTTTTAATCGTAGTATTAAAGAATGCTTGTGTTTATTTTAAGCATTTAAAAGATGATAATTGGGCATATTTGCTCTTGTATGTGAATGACATATTGATTATGTAACAATCCACCTTTCTGGACGATTTAAATCGACAATAAACCACAAATAACTAATTCAAACCATTCAAAAGGGAGGATTGTTAATGGGATAAATAAGAAAATAATAGAAAAGAAGGACAAACAAAACACAGAATCTCGCAGCGAAATGACAAAATATAATTCAAATAAACAGTTCATGAAGCTATTTTACAAATGACATTTGATTATACTTTTACAATTCAAATCAGAGTTATACATACATCAGAAAATAATAATAAAATAATGCAATAGAACACAATAAGCAGTGGAATCATGATAATAAATAGCAATAATATAGTGTTCATTTTCGTCCCCTAGAAAATAAAATGGTCTTCAATACACTGAAAAAGCTCAGACTGACCCTAGCGTAATGAGAAACAAAACATTCGAGTCAGAACTAAAAGATCTTATGTAAGTCAAATTAATCTAAAAATCTAAAATAGAATATGAATGCAATGGCTTCAGAGATGTTATGAGATTTTTATCTCCTATCAAGTGTACAATGTGAATATATTTATTTAAAAGATTTCAAATAATTCGAAATATAAATCTTAATCAACTAATTAAAACAAATTCGAAGTTTGGAATTAACTTAAACCCTTCAAATAATTCAGTTTCAAATAAAATCCTAATTCAAGAAATTATGCGGGTATATGTCATTTCAACCAGTACAAAAAATCAACATTTTCAAATCAATGAAAACCGTTTGGGTTTATCATTTCAACCCATAACGATTTCCCCTAATCTACAAGATCGTTCGGATATGTATCATTTCATTCCATGGTGAACTTGCAGTATTATAATGAAAAAAATTGCAACATCCATTCATCCAATATTAATAATCAAACATCAATCACAATAATCATCCAAACCAATCCATAAATATCAATATAGAACTGATAATCAATAATAGATATTTAACTATAAATTTATATTCAATAATAAATTAAATAACAATTTAATTCAAATAAATTAAAATTAACTGAGATGGCGATTTAAATATATCAAACAACCATAAATAAATTTCTATCACATCATAAATTTAATTTAACAAACATAAGAACACCTTTGAATTTAAATCGAATTAAAATCCAATTTCAATCCAAAATTCAAACAGTCTCGGAATTCATCCAAACCAGCGTCAAGTGTCCAGAATTTCAATATGATCCCAACGATGAAAACCACGTGAATCGGACCTCATATTTAAAAGTTGAGATGGTTAGAAGGTTTGAATTCCAATATGAAATAAATAAATAAATTTGAACAAAAGAGGAAAAAAAATCACCACAACAGATCCTTCACGTGACTACCTCCCTTCTTCATGAAACCCTACCCAAGCACGATAACGCGACATAGCTGCCACCACAAACGCCACTGTGCGACGCCAGATGCCACCACCCGTCGCGCCGACCATGCCAGGCTTCTCCTCGACCTCTGCGGCTCCCCTCATACTACGATCGATTGCCAAAACGATTTGCCGTCACTGATTGGTTTTAAACCCTAACTGAATTTTTCCATAGAATAGGCCACTACCGACCCAAGCGACCCATCGCGATGAACACCCACGACCCACACCACACTACAGCACCCTCGAATCGAAGTATTAACGTCGTTGATCAACCACCCAATTAAATGGCCAAGGTTAAATCCCTCAATTCCGGCCACACAGAAACCCAGATCGAAAAACAGATAGTGGATTTTACTTGTGCTCGTCGAGAGCCTCAATTCCATATATAATATGATATACTTTGAGGAGTTTTAATTTTTGATTTAGTTTTGAAATTGAATTTGAGGTTTTGGAGTTTTAATCTGTTTCCGCCATTGAGGAGGAGAGGAGCGGAAAGAATTGTACGTACAATCAATGAGAAATAAGAAATAATTAGGGTTGTAACGAGGTATTTATAGGCAGATCAGAAAAATAGAATTAATGGATCAGATTGATTTGGATGGGAACGATAAACGGCCCGGAAAGCCCATCCTGCCTTCGGAACGAAAATGGGTCAACCCATATATCAAAATAAATGTTTTCAATATTTTTAAACCCAATGGAATATGTTTCAAGTCCTAATTCCATCATATGAAGAAGTTATGCTAAAATCAGCTTATTTCAAATTGAATTCAATTGATTTTAGTTAAATTGATTTCTAGGCGTTTCGAGCTCGTACGATCAAACGACAAGTCCGACCGTTACGAAGCTTGAAATCCTACAATAATTCACCATTCCGGATTGGATGAAACTGGGTTCGTCGAAATTCGAGTCAGTAACCAAAATGGCTGTTTTCACATTAATTAAATGAATTATTATTAAATTAAATCAAATCAAATTTTCAATTAAAATTCTATAATTAGCAAATTTATCATTTTTGATTTCTTAAACAATTACAGTACTTTAAACAATTTAGATATCAATTCAAAGTTAATTAATTTACCAATTACGATGTTTAATTTCAATTTCAAATAATTCAATAATCATAAATTATAAATCCAATAAATCCATATATTCTTATTTCCATCTTGTTATTCCATGAATTCTCATCTTATAATATAATCACCAATGGTTTGTACTTATTACATTAGTATTTCCCAATTTCATATTAATTCTCATTAACGTAATATTTCATTTTATTAAATTTCAATAACCGATTTATTTTTGTTAAAATCAAATAAATTAATAAAACTTGAATTTCAATCATTTTTATTCAATCAATTCCATGTTATGAATAGAATTTACATTGGTTATATCTTATTGAATTAGCATTCTCTAATTACCAATTAAATCTTCATTAATGGCACTAATTAAGTGAATTAATTGCAATTGATTTCAAATTAAATTTAACAAATTGAATAAATAGGTAACTTATAACAATTGTTACCATTAACTTTCAATTACATTTATAAGTTCATCATTTACAATTAATGTTACGATAACTCTACTTTTATTCAAATACCATTTAATATTCCATTTCATTACATAATTAAACATTTACATTGGTTTTCTTATATCAAGTTTATAACCAAGTTATAGCATTTACATAAATTCCATTGGTTGGAACCCCTTTCAGGTTATTAATAATTAACTTTATTTGACATTGTTACCTTTTATTTTAGTTGTTATTTCGGTTATAAATTTTAATTTCTTCTAACATTTAATTACAAAAATCTTATTAAATTTACTATTTTTAATTGTCGAAAATTACGGGTCGTTACACTCTCCCCCACTCAAAACTTTTCATCCCCGAAAAGAAAAAAGAAGGGAAACGAAGGAATTATGTAATCAATATACCTTATTCAAAATATTAAATTTGTAAACAATTTATTTACATAATAAATAATTTAAATAAAATATATTAATTTATAAACAATTAAATCCTTTTATATTCAAATTAACAAAAGTTTGGAAAACATTTCACAAAAATTTCTAAGTCCAAAATTTACGAAAAATTTCGACGGAGTCTCCTTTGTACGTAGAGGCTCAGGAGAAATCATAATATCAAAATAAAAAATATATCATATATTTTCAAAATAATATATCACAAAAGCTGGAGAAACAATGTAATATCGCTAAAAGACGTAATCCGATAACGGACCTATTTGTCGGCCAAATAACGTTTATTTATGAAACCAAAAGCAGTAGCAATTGCTTCCATAACATGTATTTTGCTTATATAATCCAAAGAGGTTAATAATTATATAAAAGTGAAATGATTATATTGTTTTAAATTAATAACAACAATCATCATAACATAACAACAATCACTTTCAACCAAAATCATACCGGCATCACATAAAATCAAATTAAATCAACACAACATAACAACAATCTTTTGCAAACAAGCATACAATCTTCACAAAGGATGAAAGTAATCAACCATTTCTGAAGTTACAATCATCAAATTTAATTTAGTATTCATTTTATTATTTACTTAATTATCAATAGCTTCAAACATTAACTTAAGTTCATAATTCTTTGCTTACAATATTCACTTTCTAATTCATTTTATTTAGTAGCACTATAATTATAACTCAGGTTTATAACTATTTCATATCAAATTTCTTATTTATAAAAGTAAATTTCACTGAGCACTTTCATTATTTAAGTTTTTCTTGTATAATATTCCATTACATATCCTTATTTAACATTACATCTTTTAATATTCTGGTAGGTTATATATGTGTTTCTATGAATGTAATTGATAGTTACACAAGTTTATCGTATTTCATTTTTAGTCAATAAATGTTCCATAGTTATCATTTCTTATTTTCATATCTTTGTGTTTACAAGTTAAAATTTTCAAATTCCTTGTATATTTCATTTATAACTTAGCCTTTAATTTCTTACTTTCAACTTTAAAAGTTCCAATTATTAAATAGTTAAAATTTTATTCCATTGCAATAATTTAAATTCTAATTTAAATTACTTTAGTTTATTCTACTGGTTTTTTTCCTTCTCATTGTTTAGTTTTCCATTCACTTATTTATATAAACATTAATCGCTTAAAAAATATTTCCATTAAGGATTTAAGTCATTAATGAATCCTTCCATAAAATATTACTTAAGCTCCTGCTTCCTTACCTAATTCGATAACTTAATTCTATTATAGAATAAAATTTTAAGTTTTCGGTATTCGCCGCTTGAAGAGAAAAGAAATATTTCAATATATCTAAAAATTCAATTAACCTTATTCACTTAGTAAAATATAAGATATATTTAAAACGTCCTCATAGCTTTATGCAAAGATTTTTCAAAAGTCTAAAACAATATTATAAATTTATACCAAAACATTATAATAAGATTTAAAATAAAGTTCCTTAAATTCGATAATTTATTAGACACATTTTAAAAAAAAATAAGCACAAACTCAATATTATTAAACTGAAAATAACAGTATACTCAAATCTTACATTAAATTTCTAAATCAAAGTATAAAATTTTATATCTTCATAGTAAAATTTAAACATTTGTTTAAAATGAATATTCAAATCATGGAAAAACATTTTATTATGGTTTGAAATCAAATAAATATTCCAAATTATACTTCCAAAATAAAGATTCAAATTTACTTATCAAGTATATTACTATAAATAAACTTCGCAAATCAATTTTTTTTATTTATATAATATCTTTAAATTATACATTCAAAGAAACCTATATAAATTTTACTTGAAATACTCATTTGAAAGCTTCATTTGAAAATCAATCATCTTTAATACTTTAATACCTTTCAAAAATTCATTTGTAAAATTTCTTACTTCATTTGTAATACCATTTAAATATTTAAAATAACACCTTTATAAATATATGTAAACAATTTGAAAATACTCATTTACATCATTACTTATATTTAAAAAGAACTTATTGGAAAGCTTAAATCCATTATTTATAAATTTATTAGTTTTATCTCAAGATACTTTTCAAACATTATTAATAAATCAGTAATCATTTACTTTAAATATGGTTTATTGAATTAATAATCTCCCATGATATTTACAACACTAATAGTTTACTATTAAACCATGTTGCATATAAATAAACAATATTTTAAACATTTTAAAGTATTTAGAAATGAAAAAATGATCAACATATCTTTTATATAATACTTTATCAAAATACTGTTATAACTCGATGTCTTAACAGATTTATCCTCGTTCTTGCAAACTCTGGCCATTCGTTGATTAGGTGCAAGGCTAGAATTCTCCAAGTACTTAGTAGACCTGTTTCAACACTATTGAAAATACTTAAAAATAGGTATAAGAAGTACCGCTCAAAATCCAATGTCAAATGATGATAATACGATAGCTGTGGCTCGCTGCTGATCCAGTATTTACGCAATGGACACAAAACTTTTCGGAAGATCCTTCTATTTTCGAATTCCAGAAAAATATCGTAGCCGGTTTGTAAATAAGGGACTATCGACCCCTGTTGTAGTGGTACGCTGTTGATTCAATGATTTACGGAATGGATGCACTTCCTTGTTAGAAGATCCATAAACAACAGATCCCAGGATCGAAAGCGCCTCCCTTAAGTAAACTAAAAAAACCATCTACCCTAGAAAAAAAGTCGAGGAACTCATGAGTTTAAGTCCGAACAACCATATCAGTTCAAATCCATTTCTGAATTCACACAAGTCCACTAGGGTTTATCAATCAAATCCATTCCTGGATTCCCCAAGTCCATCTAGGTCCAAGCATATCATACTATACTTCTTCGAGGAGGGTACTTGTGCATACCTCTTACTTCAAAACATAACATACTATATATAGTACCCTTCAAAGTCATAACTTCAAATATTTCACTTATATAAATTCCATTATATATAAGATTTCATTTTCAAATGAAGTACTTTTCAAAATCAATAATCTCAAATATATCAAATCTTTCTTATATAAATATCATTAGATATAAGATTTATCTCTTCAGATCAAATACCTTCCAAAATCAACAGTTTCAAAATCACCTGTACTTATATAAAGTCCATCTTATACAAGAATCAAAAAATTTCAAAATCAATTTTGCTGTATGAAAAGCCATATGAGATTTAATATCTTTATGTTATAAAATATTTGAATTTAGAATAGTTTGTATATAAAAATCGTTTTATGAAATAGTTTTGTATATAAAATGGTTGTGTAAAATAGTTTGTAAATAAATAGAATGTATAATAGTTTTGTAAATAAAATAGTTTGTAAAGTAGTTTGAAAATAAAATGGTTTGTAGAATAGTCTATAAGATAGTTTTTGTAAGTAAGATAGTTTGTATATAAAATTGTCTAAAAAAATAGTTTGTAGGATAGTTTTTATAAATAAGATAGTTTGTAAAATAGTTTTGTACATAAAATAGAATAAATAATTTATATAAGAAAATAAAAGAAAATAGCTTATATAAGAAAAATAAAAGAAAATATTTTTTGAAAAATGGTTCTAAATTAATAATAATTTTGCATACAAGAAAATTTCCAATTTAAATTACAAAGATATCTAACCCGACTACTTTTGTAACAACCCTGTATTTTGTGATTTTTTTAATTGTATACTTAATTTATTTTAATTGAAATTCTTGATTTAAAAACTTTATTTTATTTATTAAAATGAATAAATTTTGTTATTTTAAATATAAATTTTGAATTGTATGTAAATTAGAATTCCAAACCTGAATAAACAAAATATTTTCCAAAAATGTGGATTTTGGTCAATCTGGTCAAACTTTGACTTTTAAATTTAAAATTTCAACTTCTGAATTTTATTAGTAAAATAAATTAAATTTCAAGAATATTACTTTTCGTTTCGTTGAAATCCGATTAATATTGTGAAAGTTATGCTTTTTACAATATTGTCTGTAAATTGTTTTATTTAACAAAATTGTTTATTTTAATTTATATAAATAATATTTTTGGTTGTCATATATTATTCTAAATTTGAATATATGCGTAATTTGACATGTTATATATTTTTTTTTAAACATTTTTAAAAGTTTTGTTATAATTTTTATATGTTTATTGTACATTATTTATATTTTTAAATGCTAGTTTCAATATATTTGCTATTTTCTTAATTATTTTCTATTTTTTTTCCTTTAATTATTTATTTATTTTCTTTTTCACTTTATTTTGTTCAGATTTTTATTTTTATTTACTTAAATTTATTTAGTTTATTTGATTTAAAGAAAATAGAAATTTCAAGAGTCAAAACCCTTTCATTTTCCTTGTGTCTTTCCATTTGCCTTTAACCTTTTATTTTTGAATTGCCTTTTCATTTAGCTTTGGCCGACCATTCTCTTTGCTGTAGCCGTGTTTCCCATTTCACTTTCACGTGAAATATTTCTCCTTATCTAAAAATCACGGCCATGAGGAAAAAAATCATGGTAATGGCCTCTTTTTCTTTCTCTCCATTTTCTTCTTACTTTTCCATTTAATTTTGCCTTCCTCTTCTTCTAACATAGCTTGGCCCCACTCTCCACCATCACCACCGACCATCACCACCACTATCTATAGCTGCAACATCCCCTCCTCCTCTGACTATAACCAGGCCATGACCATCCATTGAAGCCTTGCCTAGACCACATGTTTCACCCTAACCCCTCCATACATCACTCCGGTCACCCCCTTAGCCGCCACCTCCAGCAGCTACACCACCATTAGCCGCAGCTCCATCCATCTCCACCTCTGTCCTGATATGAAGATCCCATGGCCGAGCCTATATGTGGTCCTAGCCAAGCCAAAGGTTGAACCAATCTTGCCTACTTTGCCTTGTCGTTTGATTTTCTTCACTTTGTAACTCTCCTACCCCTTCACTTCATGTTGCCGTGCATTTTTGATGCCAAACCAGAGCCTAGCTTGATCATGGCCGAGATAGAGTCCCGTTAGGCCAAGCATTGGAGTGTTAAAGGCAAGGTTAAGCTATCTTGTCTTTATTGCTTTTATTTTTTAATTTGTTCAATATTGTTTTGTGTTGTATATTCATGTGTTGCATTGTCTTGTTTGGTTTGTTGCTTACAAGATCATTATCTTGGCTCTCTCCACTCACTTGAATCATTGTCGTGCTGTGTCATGTCATATCGTGCTTTCTGGATTTGTTCTGTGTGTTTTGATTGCTATCTTCAACTTAAAGGTGAGGCTTTCTCACTCTGACATTTCTACTTATGAAATAGTGAATCGATGATAAGTGTTTAGTAATTTAAAATGTTTATGCAAGATAATGTAGATCATATGATATGCTATGCCATATTACCATGTTAACTTTGTTAATAATCACCTGACATCAGATATATGACATTATATTGTGACATTGACATTATTTATATTGTATATGTATATGTTCACACTGCAAGTTCCCTGTAGAATAGAATCACTATGGGTTGAAATGATATATACCCGAATGGACTTTAGAATAAGAAAAAATCGTTACAGGCTGAAATGATAGGCCTGGGCGATTTTTATTTTATTTTATTTTGACTTGGGATTGCGGGTTTGAAATGATAGAACCCGGGTTTTCTTTTAAACTACGGATTGAAATGATACATATCCATATCACTTGACCTAGGTTAAATTATATACAGACCCCGTGGTATATTTTTAAATGTTTTTTATATAGATATGTGCTTTAAAATATGAAATTTTGATTTAAAAATATATATTTTACGGTTTTAAGAAGGCTAAATATTAGGTTTTGAATTTGTGAAGTTATGTATGTAAATTTGAAGTAAATGTGATTTTTGACTTTAAATTATATTTTAAAATGTAATTAAATAATGGAAATTAAATTTAAAGTTTTGAAATGATATTCGAAGTAAAATGTTAAATTTTGGTTAAAATTTATAAGTTTATAAATAATGAAATTTTTGACTTAATAAATGAATTGAGTTTTTAAATTGAATATTTGAATTTTAAAATTTTATTGTGATAAATCATATGTTAAAATGATTTAAATGTAAAATTTTAAAGTCTAGAAATATGATTTAAAATTTTAAAATTTTCTAAAATTGAAGTTTTATTGTTTTTGAAAGGTTAAAATAAAATCTGGAATTTTTAATAGCATTTCCAAAATGTTGTAGTCTTATGACAGCATTTTCAAATGCTGTTGTTTTGAACTTAACTATGTTTGAAATAACTAAATATCTATTACGACATTTTTACAAATGCCGTTGTTCCTAAGCTAAACTATTTTGGAAACAATAAGCTACGATAGCACTTTATAAATGCCGTCGTTGCTAAATTTGACAATGTTTTGAAATGTTATAGATTTTAACACTGTTTGAGTTATATTTTAAAGGTGTTAAATGATTTGTCTTTAGGAATTGATTATTTGTGAAATTAAGGAGTTTGAATATATAATTTAATATTTAAATTTGAATTTTAAGGAATTTAAATTGAATTTGAATTTGAATAAAATTTACTTGGTTTGTGTTAAATGGAATGAAATGTAATGAGATAAATGAATTTTTGAATAGAATTTTGAAATGTATTCTGTAATGGTATTCGGCATGATAAATGAATGACATATATGATTTAAAAATGATATTTAAATTTAAATATTTGAAATTGAATTCAAATAATGATTTGATAATGAGGTTTTGAAAGGATATTATATTTTGATGATGTAAATGGTTTGGAAATGATTTGATCTTTATTTTGATAAAGAATGTGAATTTGGAATGATATTTGATTTCGATAAATGTATATTGAAGTTTATATTAGTACGTAGGATATTGAGTTTACTTGTAATTTGGGTTTATTTAAATGATATTGAGTTTATTAAGTAAATATTTCAAAACCAAATATTACTAAGTTTAATCTGAGATATATGAAATTATATAATTTAGTTTTGAAATGTGGGATATTAGTGCTTTGAATTATATTGAAAGATTGAATAGTTTATTTTGTGGAAAAATCTATATTTGAAACTGATAAGATTGAAATGGTTTGTTGGGAAACTAAATTGAATTGGAACTGATGGTTTGAATTGAATTACATTGGAAATTTGAAATTTGAGTTGATTTGAATAAATTTGTAAAATGTAAAGAATTAAAGGAAGGTGCCATGTTTTCAAATGTATGTTTTCGAAATGTTATGATTTTCAAAGTGTAATGATTTCAAGTATTTTGGTCTCGAAAGAGTTATAACTTTGAAACTATTATGATTTTTGAAAGATAAATATATGTTTGAAATGGAAATGATATCGTATTGATTTGAATATAGTTTGAAAATAAAATGGTTTGGTTTCAAAGTATAAACTATTTTGAAAGAAATATACTTTGAAATGAAATGATCTGATTTTTGAAATATAAACTATTTTAAAATGACCACGGCGTTATAATAACGTTTGGTTGTTAAAGAGACCGGGATCGGAAGTTGTCATATCTGCCAACTCCGAAAACTATTTTAACAACCGTGTACGCGGTGGAGATTCCAGAATAAAGTAAGATGGTGGCGTCGTTCTTGAGGTATATTACGTGGACCCAACTCCCGTGAGTTGGCATAAGGTGGCTAAAAAAGGAGCGATCTCGGGCCAAAAGGGGTAGCTCCTCTGGTCGGACGCACTTCTTCGATACTATACTCTTACTTGTGGTTGATTTGATGGCCATCTTCCGATTTTGATTTGGGAGTGTGTTCCGAGGTGGGCGTATGTGGCTGCTACGTTACCACCACCCCGTGTGCATAATTGGTATATCTACACTGGCATTGCCTCGTGTGTCGTGTCACCTACCATAGCGAGCCTTACTACGAGTTTCTATTTGTGTCGTACCAATGGAGTATCTTCTCATAGTCTCCCGATCAAGAGATATGCAGATACTGTATAGACTATTGGCACTATTTGTGTTAAGGGTAATATTGGGTCACTCCTTAACGCTATTTTAAAGTAAGTTTATTTTACTGTAGACATTATTATAATGGCACAATATTACTACATAGTAAATAGTTTAATGGATCCTTAAAGGATGGGCGATCCCAAGCATCGTTTAAGTTACTGATGCATTTTTGTTACTGTTCACTTGAGTTGATTTACAGTTCATGAGGATTTATGTCCTAACTCGAGTGTTTTGTGTTTTTCTTTATGCTTGAGTCGGACTGAGTGATTCAGCATTCAAGACACACCTTCGGAGTTGGAGCTTTGCTTGAAGATCCAGCCATCAATTTTTCTTTCAGTATCCAGTGATTTCAGTGATGTATTCTGATTTGTACCTGATATATCTTATTACTCTTCTGTTGTATCTGGTTTAACTCTGATGTATCTTATGTTTATACAGTAGTTTCATGAACTACTATCTCTTTTACTTCCGCTACATTATTATTCACTCTGTGCCTGTGATCTGTGATTAATTATTTACTATATATTGTAAGTTTTGTCAAATTTTATTTACAACGCGGTATTTTGAGTATTTCAAGTCCGACATGTGCGGATGCGAATGGTTGAAAATATCGAGTCGTTACATTTGGTATCAGAGCTTTGTTGGCTCTAGGCGAAACTTAATATATATGGTAAATGTATTTACAGAATCACTTTCATTCGAGTTTGAATCCCTTCCTTTTTGACTCGATTCCTTTAAATTTTGGAATGTTTCCTGCGGTTCCAAAATCCATTCGTATCCCTCACTATTTGTCTTCTTTTGATTCTGGATTATCCTATAATTCCACTTCGAATGATCTTTATAATGAGTCGACGATCCCGCCAATCTCAGATTGATTTGTAAAGGGGTGAAACTTCTTTACATAGCATCAATTCACTAAAGATTTTATATCCTCGGTTTAAATGCTAGTATCTCTTACAATTTCAAACTTTATCTCTTGAGACTGAATGTTGATTTACCCCAGAAATCCACATCGATCTTATTCTTTAAGTCACGATTGACCAGGTTAAGATTGCCCGTGATTTATTTAAGCCTATCTATCTTCATATTCTGTTATTTAATCATCCCATCTTTGTTTCCAACTTATCTTCAAATCATTCTTCTAGTGTATTTGTAAACTAATGTTTAAAATGCTTTATATTTTGTGTTGTTTGAGTTGCTGATGTTGATTTGGGTTTCCGATCGATTCGTATGATCAACGCTATCGATAGGATTTCCAAAATACTTGAACAGAGCAAACTGACACGATATGTTTTTCAACTATGTTTTTCAAATATAGTAATGAAATAAATTTTGTAACTATATTATAAATCTTTTTCCATATTTTATTGAATTGGTTATAAAGAAATAATATTTGATTCTATATATCATTTTCTCTTGTTTCATATATGAATAATTGAACTATAAACATGATTATAAATTTATTTGGAAATTTAAAATGAATTTTAAACAAGAATTTGAGAATTTAATTTCCGATGGATTTCAAATCTTGTATTTAAAGTTTTAAAGGATATATTATTTAAAGTATTTTCGAATAGAAAATTGTTTCCAAAGAATTTTGAAGTTTAAAATTAGTGCTCTTCTCTTTATCGCTGGAAAATAACTTCGGTGATGACTGCATCATCATCGACATTCATTTTCGAGTTTCGAAGTAAAGAGACCGTTCTGTAGTCTTGCTACAGTTTTGTTTTGGAGAATTTAATTGATTTGAATTTCTTAAATAAGACTGGATTTATAACATATGCTGATTTATGATTTAAATTTGAATACATATATATATATAGTATATGTGCATTTATTTATCTCTAAATTGTCTGGAATTTATCGAAAATTTAATTCTTAAATTTTATCTTGAAAGATAACTTTTAAGTATAATTTCAAGATTTGGATAAATATTCAAGCTTGAAATGATTACATTGGAAAGTTTTATTTGTATAATACCCAATTTCATTCTAATATAACTTACATAAATTATACATAAGTTGAATATGTAATTGGATAACATAGAATATAAAAGGATTTTTTATAAATAAAATTTGAGTGGTTATAATAAATGTTATACGCTTAAATTTTTGTTATAAAAAGACTAACAGAGGTAAATTGAGAAAAAACGTAACGGAATAATTTACAATATAAAAAAATGATGTTAAAGGAACTAAGAATAAATTAAAGCATTTATAACAAGTATAAATATATTTAAAATAGGTGATAAAATATATTGAGAAGAATTAATTTTATGGAGTACATTTTGAGTATAATAAATGATTTCTTTTTAAATTCATGATTTTTGAGATTGTTTATTTAAGATAATTTGATGATAAGATAATGAAATTAGAGATGATTCAGATTTATTTAACTTATGTAAAATTAATTTTCAATTTAAGTTGAAATTTTCATGGTTTCAAATTTATTATCTTATTTTGTTTTTCAAATTATCTTTTGGTTGTCCTTATTTCCTTTATCTTGCTACAGAATGGGAAGGCTATTTCTTATACCAGTCTGTTTAGTAATCTTTCTATAATCTTTCTATAACCTTTGGGTACTCAATTTGAATCTGAGCACTGCTGGCCATCCACAGACGGTCGGTCAAGCGGAAAGAGTGAGTCAGATTCTAGAGATCTTTTCGTGCTTGTGTTCTAGATTCTGGAGAATCTTAGGTAGATCATCACCACATTGTTAAACTTACCTATAACAACAGTTATCATGTAAAATTTCAATCTTCTTGTCATTTTGGCTTAATCCTATTTCATTCTATCTTTTTCTGTACTTTCCCGTACCTCATTCCTTTTCGCGAACGAAAAGTTTTGAGGGGGGGAGAGTGTAACAACCCTGTATTTTGTGATTTTTTTTAATTGTATATTTAATTTTTTTTAATTGAAATTCTTGATTAAAATTTTTTATTTTATTTATTAAAATTAATAAATTTGGTTATTTTAAATATAAATTTTGAATTGTATGTAAATTAGAATTCCAAACCTGAATAAATAGAATATTTTCCAAAAATGTGGATTTTGGTCAATCTTTGACTTTTAAATTTAACATTTAAATATTTTTATTTTTTAATTTTCTCTTTTATTATGAAAATAAATTAAATTTCAAGAATACTGCTTTTCGTTTCGCTAAATCCGATTAATATTATGAAAGTTATGTTTTTTACAATATTGTGTGTAAATTGTTTTATTTAACAAAATTGTTTATTTTAATTTATATAAATAATATTTTTGGTTGTCATAACTTGTTCTAAATTTGAATATATGTGTAATATGACATGTTGTGTATATATTTTTATTTTTAAAATATTTTTAAAAGTGTTGTTATATTTTTAAATGTTTATTGTACATTGTTTATATTTTTAAATGCTAGTTTCAATATATTAGCTATTTTCTTAACTATTTTCCATTTTTTCCTTAAATTATTTATTTATTTTATTTTTCACTTTATTTTGTTCATCTTTTTATTTTTATCTACTTAAATTTATTTAGTGTATTTGATTTAAAGAAAATAGAAATTTCAAGAGTCAAAACCCTTTCATTTTCCTTGTGCCTTTCCATTCGCCTTTGACCTTTCATTTTCCAATTGCCTTTTCATTTAGCTTTGGCCGACCATTCTCTTTGTTGTAGCTGTGTTTCCCATTTCACTTTCACGTGAAATATTTCTCCTTATCTAAAAATCATGGCCATGAGAAAAAAATCATGGTAATGGCCTCTTTTTCTTTCTCTCCTTTTTCTTCTTACTTTTCCATTTAATTTTGCCATCCTCTTCCTCTAACATAGCTTGGCCCCACTCTCCACCATCACCACCGACCATCACCACTACTATCTACAGCTACAACCTCCCCTCCTCCCCTCCTCCTCAGATTATAACCAGGCCGTGACCATCTATTGAAGTTGCACCACAAAATTTGCAAGTTCCACCATTGAAACCTTGTCTAGACCACATGTTTCACCCTAACTCCTCCATACATCAATCCGGCCACACCCTTAGCCACCACCTCCATCAACTACACCACCTTTAGCCATAGCTCCAGCCATCTCCACCTCCATCTAGATCTAAAGACCCCATAGCCGAGCCTATATGTGGTCCTAGCCGAGCCAAAGGTTGAACCAATCTTTCCTACTTTGCCTTGTCCTTTGATTTTCTTCACTTTGTAACTCTCCTACCGCTTCACTTCATGTTGCCGTACATTTTTGATGCCAAACCAGAGCCAAGCTTGATCATGGCCGAGCATAGAGTCCCCTAAGGCCAAGCATTGGAGTGGTAAAGGCAAGGTAAAGCTATCTTGTCTTTATTGCTTTTATTTTTCAATTTGTTCAATATTGTTTTATGTTGTATATTCATGTGTTGCATTGTCTTGTTTGGTTTGTTGCTTACAAGATCATTATCTTGGCTCTCTCCACTCACTTGAATCATTGTCGTGCTGTGTCGTGCCATATCGTGTTTTTTGGATTTGATATGTGTGTTTTGATTGCAATCTCCAGCTTAAAGGTGAGTCTTTCTCACTCTAACATTTCTACTTATGAAATAGTGAATTGATGACAAGTTTTTAGTGATTTAAAATGTTTATGCAAGTTAATGATGATCATATGATATGCTATGCCATGTTATTACCATGTTTACTCTGTTAATTGTCACCTGACATCTGATACATGACATTATATTGTGACATTGACATTGTTTATATTGTATATGTATATGTTCACACTACAAGTTCCCTGTAGAATAGAGTCACTGTGGGTTGAAATGATACATACCCGAACGGACTTTAGAATAAGGAAAAACCATTATGGGTTGAAATGATAGGCCTGAGCGATTTTTATTTTATTTTATTTTGACTTGGGATTGCGGGTTTGAAATGATAGAACCTGAGTTTTCTTTTTAAACTGAGGATTGAAATGATACATATCTGTACCACTTGACCTAGGTTAGAAAATTATATACAGACCCTGTAGTATATTTTTAAATTTTTCTGTATAGATATGTATTTTAAAATATGAAATTTTGAATTGAAAATATACATTTTATGGTTTCAGGAAGGCTATATTGAGTTTTGAATTTATGTATGTAATTTGAAGTAAATGTGATTTTTGACTTTAAATTATATTATAAAACGTAAGTAAATAATGGAAATAAATTTAAAGTTTTGAAATGATTTTTGAAGTAAAATGTTAAAATTTGGTTAAAATTTATAATTTAATAAACAGTGAAATTTTGACTTAATAAATGAATTGAGTTTTTAAATTGAATATATGAATTTTAAAATTTTATTGTGATAAATCATATGTTAAAATGATTTAAATGTGAAATTTTGATGTTTAGAAATATGATTTATAAGTTTAAAATTTTCTAAAATTGAAGTTTTATTGTTTTTGAAAGGTTAAAATAAAATCTAAAATTTTTAATAGCATTTTCAAAATGCTGTAGTCTTATGACAGCATTTTTAAATGCTGTTGTTTTGAACTTAACTATGTTTGTAACTAAAAATCTATTACGACATTATAAATGCCGTTGTTCCTAAGCTAAACTATTTGGAAACTATAAGCTACGATAGTACTTTATAAATGATGTCGTTGCTAAATTTGAAAATGTTTTGATATATTATAGATTTCAACACTGTTTGAGTTATATTTTAAAGGTTTTAGATGATTTAACTTTAGGAATTGATTATTTGTGAAATTAAGGAGTTTGAATATATAATTTAATATTTAAATTTGAATTTTAAGGAATTTAAATTGAATTTGAATTTAAATAAGGTTTACTTGGTTTGTGTTAAATGGAATGAAATGTAAGGAGATAAATGAATTTTTGAATGGAATTTTGAAATGTATTTTGTAATGATATTTGGCATAATAAATGAATGACATATATGATTTTGAAATGATATTTAAATTTAAATATTTGAAATTGAATTCAAATAATGATTTGATAATGAGGTTTTGAAAGGATATGATATTTTGATGATGTAAATGGTTTGGCAATGATTTGATCTTCATTTTGATTAAGAATATGAATTTGGAATGATATTTGATTTTGATAAATGTATATTTGAAGTTTATATTAGTATGAAGGATATTGAGTTTACTTGTAAGTTGGGTTTATTTGAATGATATTGAGTTTATTAACTAAATATTTCAAATCTAAGTATTAGTAAGTTAAATTTGAGATATATAAATTATAAAATTTAGTTTTGAAATGTGTGATATTAGTGCTTTGAATTATATTGAAAGATCGAATAGTTTATTTTGTGGAAAAATCTATATTTGAAACTGATAAGATTGAAATGATTTGTTGGGAAACTAAATTGAATTGAAACTGATGGTTTGAATTGAATTACATTGGAAATTTGAAATTTGAGTTGATTTGAATAAATTTGTAAAATGTAAAGAATTAAAGGAAGGTACCATGATTTTAAATGTATGTTTTCGAAATGTTATGATTTTCAAAGTGTAATGATTTAAAGTATTTTGGTTTTGAAAGAGTTATAACTTTGAAAGTATTATGATTTTTGAAAGATAAATATATGTTTGAAATGGAAATGATAACGTATTGATTTGAATGTAATTTTGAAATAAAATGGTTTGGTTCCAAAGTATAAACTATTTTGAAATAAATATAGTTTTAAATGAAATGATTTGATTTTTAAAGTATAAACTATTTTGAAATGACCACGACATTATAATAATGTTTGGTTGTTAAAGAGACCGGGATCGGAAGTTGTCATACTCTCTGCCAACTATGAAAACCACTTTAACAACCGTCTGCACGGTGGAGATTCCAGAAAGAAGTAGGATGGTGGCATCGTTCTTGAGGTATATTACGTGGACCCAACTCCCGTGAATCGGCATAAGGTGGGTAAAATAGGAGCGATCTCTTGGCCAAAAGGGGTAGCTCCTCTTGTCGGACGCACTTCTTCGATACTATACTCTTACTTGTGGTTGATTTGATGGCCATCCTTCGATTTTGATTTGGGAGTGTGTTCCGAGGTAGGCGTATGTCGCTGCTATGTTACCACCAGCCCGTGTGTGTAGTTGGTATATCTACCCTGGCATTGCCTCATGTGCCGTGTCACCTACCATAGCGAGCCTTACTACGAGTTTCTATTTGTGTCGTACCTATGAAGTATCTTCTCATAGTCTCCCGATCAGGAGATATGCAGGTACCGTATAGACTATTGGCACTATTTGTGTTAAGGGGAATATTCGGTCGCTCCTTAACCCTATTTTAAAGTAAGTTTATTTTACTGTAGAAATTATTATAATAGCGCAATATTACTACATAGTAAATAGTTTAACGGGTCCTTAAAGGATGGACGATCCCAAACATCGTTTAAGTTACTGATGCATTTTTGTTACTGTTCACTTGTGTTGATTTACAGTTCATAAGTATTTATCTCCTGACTCGAGTGCTTTATGTTTTGCTTTGCGCTCGAGTCAGACTGAATGATTCAGCATTCAAGACTCACCTTCGGAGTTGGAGCTTTGCTTGATGATTCAGCCATCCATTTTGCTTTTAGTATCCTGTGATTTCAGTGATGTATTCTGATTTGTACCTCATATATCTTGTTACTCTTCTGTTCTATCTTGTTTAACTCTGATGTATCCTTTATTTATATAGTAGCTTCATGAACTACTATCTCTTTTACTTCCGCTGCATTATTATTCACTCTATGCCTATGATCTATGATTATTTATTCACTGTATATTCTGAGATTGCCAAATTTTATTTACAATGTGGTATTTTGAGCAATTCAAGTCCGACATGTGCAGATGCGAATGGTTGAAAATATCGGTTCGTTCCAATTTTCAATTTCAAGGCCAAAACATATCAATAATATTAGAACATAAGATGTACATATGTCATCATTTCTCAAAATCACATTCGATCGCTCGCTCGATCACACAAGTTTGCTTTCGAACTAGTATCGTCCATTCAACCTCCCTAGTGCGGACTTCGATATGGTTTCTTGACTAGAAAACATCATTCTCCTTGCATAGCCATATACTATGATAGAGAAGTCTAGAATCAAATCACAAATCCATATCAAATATTCGCCATCAAGAATAGAACGAAAAATCCTAACACGAAGTGGTGTAATTCACATAGAACTTGTGTAATCAAATCTGGATCAAATTAATTTTGTGAATAAAATAATATACATACAGCTTATGTAATTATTCCAAAAAAATTCATCACAGTTGCATTTCAATTAAATTCATTTTTAATCTCATTGATTAACACAAATATCACTTCGTACTTTAATATTTGTTTCACAAAATTTCTCCGTTTAATGTAAAACATTAATATATTCATTCTCATAATATTGCTTATATTTTACTTCAATTTAAATTACATTCATTTCACATGTAATATTTCTCAATTAATACTACATTTATTTGCAAATCATTTCATAAGGAATTTTCTTATGTTTATGACCAATTATAAAAGCTTAATTCCTTTTTATAAGACTTTGTTCGAGTTTATAATTTTCACAACTTTATTTATAAGTCATGGCTTTATTTAATCATCCATTTATTTCATAAAAATTTACAAGTCATGGCTTTATTTAATCATTTCACTTATCCCATTTAGTTTCATCTTTACCTTTCAATTTATTTATGACACATTTATGAAATGTTAATTAAGTTTATAAACATAATTTTTTTCAATTTAATCTCATTTACAACATTTCCTTAATCATAGTTTCAATTTAAACATCCCAAGTTTAAAACTCACACTTGTAAATTATCATATTACAAGCCAAGAATGTATACCATGATTCTATTCGTTAACTAGACATAGATATAACAAATTAAACCTTGTTTCACTTGCTTTCAAATTAAGGATATCAAATTCAACTGCATAATTCAACACAATTTCTAAGTTTCAACTCATATATTAATTCAAAAGGTTTGATCATCCAAAATATCCAAATATTCCATTTTATCTTAATAGTTGAAACCTGGCCAACAAACCACAAAATTCACAACAACATTTCAATTTCATAAACAATATTCCTAATTACTCATTTTATTCTCTTTAATACACCATTATAAACTAGTGTTTATGTTAGTCCTTAAGATGATGGTTTTGATGACAACAACCTTAGAATAAGATTATAAAATATAAATACTAACATTATAGTTTAGATATATATATATATATATGTATGTATGTATATGCAGGATTTAACCATGCACGTATCAAAAATGAAGACTGTACAGTATAGAGATTCAAGATATCAAGATTAAAGACTCATGAGTATCAAGAAAATCAAGATTATTAAGAGTTTAGGATTTCAAGTAATTTATTTTTTAATTAGGAATTTTGTTAAAACTTCTAGAAAAGCACTGACATCTTAAAATCCAATTTATTCGTGGAATGGAATCCATTTCGAGCATGCTAAAGGGATGGAACCCTAAGTAGGATGGAACCAACGAAAAATCTAGTGGAACACTGTTTTGTATCCGCTAACTTTTTATTCAAATGATTTTACAAAATTATCTTGTTTTCAAAATGATTTCAAAACCTTCCTTTTAAAAGAATCAAAAACATCTATCCTGATTTTAAATACTTTTAGCCTCAAAATAATCTTTATTTTCAAAATCAAATTATCCTTAGTTTTAAAACTATCTTTAATAACAATATATTTAACTTTTAATATTTATACTTAGATTTAAATATAAAATTATAGTAAAATTTTATATATACCAAAATATTATTCTCTATATTTATTTATGTATTTAACTACAGTTAAGTATATTTATAAAAGTTTAAAATAGTTTTAATATATGACAAAAGTTATTTTCAAAGAAAAACAAAACATCAAAATTTCTTTTGGGATGTCAACATGCTCAATATACCCATGTCGGCATAGTGTCAGTTAATTTCAAAATTTAAATTTCAAAAGAAGCGTCTATTCGTCCTATCTCTTCACGAATGGATATGGCCGTTGTTCTTCTATAAATAGGGGTTGTTCTCAACGAATTTTCAATCATATTTTTTGGTTTTCATTTCTCTTCTTCTTCCACATTTCTTTATACATATTCCTACCATTACTCTACCGAAATCAACATTGAATCTAACTAGATTATCTCTGGTTTGATTCTCTATCACTATCTCAACAAGATCCTCGGTGCTATTCAGAGTTATAGGCTTCTTTGTAATCATTAAATGAGAAAAGGTGTGATTGTAGCCTTGGAAATCAATCAAGCAAGAAAATGTGTGATTGTAGCCTTGGAAATCAATTAGGTGAATTTGTTGCCCGTGAAATTAAGTATCTCTACCTAGAGGATTGTGAATCTGGAGGGTGTACCTCGTTGCCTTGAAATCGAGGGTGCAATTGCATAATTGCTTTTGAAAGGAAATCCATACTTGTGTGCGGGACCGGATGTAAGGTAACTCTGAACCAGTATAAAATCCAGTGTGTTCTTTCCTTTACTGCTTTTATTTTATTTCTACATCTGTGTTTGATTCTGTGATCATATCTGTGTCTGAATATTTCATACATTTGTGTTCAAATTAACAAAAATTCAAAAAGATTTAATAATTTTTTAAAACATTATTCACCCCCCTCTAGTATTTATCCTAGCCTTAAGATCCGTAATTCTCATTTCTTACATTTGGTATCAGAGCAAGGTTTTCAAAGTTTTCATAATTTGAATTTTGAAAAATTTTAAAATGGATTTTTTTTAATTATTAATACTATTTTCATATGAATATGTCACAGAATCATCATGATATTTTTGTTTAAACTATATTTAGTTATTTTGAAAAGTCACTTGATTCTTTAAAAATTTATGTTGTTTTTCAGAAGAAGAGTTATGTCTAATGAATATTGGTTAAAAGATACCAGATAATCATTCATCAATCAAGAAGAACCAATGGATATATAATGGCAATGGACAATGAAATGGGTACCAGATCAATACAAAGCTTTTGATTCTCATCTACAACTTGACTTGATACTGTACTTCTCTCCATCTGCTTCGCAATACCACTGGTTTCATGCGAATCTGTCAATAAATGACCAAGTTATGGTCAAATGAAGTTTTGGTGAACAAAGAGAAAACGAAGGCAAAACTGTCAAAGGTATTCTTCAAATTGCATCCAGATATTTGAATATTTTGTTACCACTTCTTTTTCAGATTGTAGTTCTTGTTCTCGCGGTCGTTTTTATGGGTGGATCATCAAATTCCAATTAAAATTGAGTGAGATATGATAGTTTGAAGTTGGCTGTCCAAAATTGAAAAACTGTGTACAGGATTTTCTACATTTCTTCTACTGTTCGGTCTGTTGCATCACAATACCATCCAAATTCGACACCAAACTATGATAGTCTCATATTCCTTGCCTTCCTTTTCGATTTGCCGCTGGTTTCATCCAATTCCGTTAAGAAACGAAGGAGATATGCCTTTTAGAAGTTTGATAGTAAGTAGAAAAATGGGAAGAAAAAAAGAGAAACTTTTATGAAAAGCGGTGACTGTTGCGCCTATTTATAGTGGTTGAAGTGTCCATTCATTCAAAATTCAAATTAAAGTTTTGGCACCAAGTTAGTCAATCTACTAAATCATCTGCATCTTTCTCATACGGTTTTCAAATTCAACAAATGAATATACTACGCTGATCAGAAAAACGAGCCCGTCGCAATATAACAGATCTCGTCGTTAAATTCTGAGAGATATAAATGTGTGGTTCACGAAAATGGAAGAACAACAAAGTTAGAAAGATGGAGTGCAAAAATTGGTACGCTTTCCTATTATTTCATCTTTATTGTTTCATTTAGGAATATATATTTATGTATTTAGTTAGATATAGAAATTTGTCTCTTTTATAAGTTTTAATATTTTGGTCCATATATCGACACACCATAGTATAAATATTGATATACCAGTCTAAATTTTTCTAAAAAAATTCTTTTAAAATGTGTTTTATTTCGAATAAAATCATACTATTAATTTATTACAACTATACTAAGTAGAAAAGCATATTTTCATTAATGATTTCAACTTTTCTAATGTTATTTTTACTTCTCGTACTCTATTTCTTTTAAGATACTAATTTTTTATCTTTAAGAAATTAATAAAATGAATTTAGATTTAGAATAAGGCTTTATTTATATATTTCTTCAATTAATAAGATAGCACCACATCACATGACCGGAATTTTAGATAGCATTTCTAAAATGCTTCTTTTCTTCTGTAATGTGTTGTAAGTACTGCAAATTCGTTTTTATAGTATTTCTGTGCTTTGAAACGATATAGAGTTTTAGAAACTTTACATAGCATCTGGTAAAAGCTATAGTTTCAGTTTTATAAAGTTTCGAATATATTTTACTACAAAAACTTTTTATAGCATTCTTTAAATGCTGTTTTTCTTTATGAAACTTTAAACTATGTAAAAATGATATTTAAATTAAGTATTTTTCTCTATTCTTTTTAGAGTTAGTTTCTAACTTATATTAGAATATTTTAAAATTAATTTCATGTTTAAATGTTTTTTTAATAATTAATTAATTTTTTTTAAAGTATGAGGCCTTAATATAACACATGATTATTTTAGTTTTCAATCTTTATTATTTTATTTAATATTTCATTATGATATTTTTTAAATTTAAAAGATGTTTAAACATGTTTCTAAACATTTAAACCAATAATAATTTAATATAAAGGTTTTAATTAGTAAGTTAAGTATTTTATAAACATGGAAGTTTGGATTCTTAAAAATAAAAAAATAGTAAATAAAAAAAACAACCAAGTTAAAATAATTATTTTAAATAAATTAAATAAGTAGGCTGTTAATTTTTATAAAAACCATATTTGATCATATATATATTTTAAATCCATATTCCTTAGCAATTTGATTTTGGTATTGATTTTGATTACTATTTCTCATGAATATGTTATAATTGTAGTATCATTTATTACCTTTATACTCTTGTCTTTATTACTATTTTAGTCCCATTCATTAGTTTCCTTAACCTAAGTTTAGTAATTGGCATGTATTACCTTGTTTGGTTGAAGCGAGTTATAATAAATATGTATACATACATACATGCACATACATATACATATATATGTTTGTCAATAAGATATTACTTATCACTCATGTTTATTTTATAATCTGGATTTCTCTTACCGTAGTATATATATATCATCATATCATGCTGCACATTATTATTATTATTATTACTTCATTATCATTTTGTTACATATTACATATCATTATGCATCCTATTTCATATCAGATTTCATTGCATATTATATCATAAATTACAATGCATGAAATATCATAATCATTTGCATCACAAGTTGCACTTCATTTTGAATATCATCTCGTGCTACATTGCATATGTCATGCATTTCATACTGCATTACAAACTACATATTGCATACATGTATACATGACGAGTGTATTTTATTTTAGGGGGAGTTTGTAGTATTGTCTTATAATATAGGATTATTAGTTTTTGATTCGTTGGTATGTTTTGATTAACTTTATTGACTTATTTGAATTGTTTGACTTGATTGATTTGTTTGACTTGTCTAACATGATTGGTTTTGATGAATGTGTTGAAATATACTTATACATATTTATGTATTGAATAATTATAATATAATTATGTTAATGTCTTTCACATTCCATTTACTATACTTTGTTCTGGTATTAGTTTAAGGGGGATTTTTATAGTTTTATGTTTTTAGGATGGTTTTTGTTGATGACAAAGGGGGAGAAATATAAAATAGGGTAGTTAGGCATATATTAAGGGGGAGTTATTAGTTTTAGGGGGAGTTATTAGGATAGAAGTAATATTTTATAAACAAAGGTTGTCATCGTAAAAAAGGGGGAGATTGTTAGTCCTTGAGATGATGGTTTTGATGACAACAACCTTTGAATAAGATTATAAAATATAAATACTAACATTATAGTTTAGATATATATGTATATGCAGGATTTAACCATGGAGGTATCAAGGACGAAGACTATACAGTATAGAGATTCAAGATATCAAGATTGAAGACTCATGAGTATCAAGAAAATCAAGATTATCAAGAGTTCAAGATTTCAAATAATTTATTTTTTAATTAGGAATTTTGTTAAACACCTAGAAAAGCACTGGCATCTTAAAATCCAATTTATTCGTGGAATGGAATCCACTTCGATTCTGTTAAAGGGATGGAACCCTAAGTATGATGGAGCCTATGAAAAATCTAGTGGAACATTGTTTTGTATCCGCTAACTTTTTATTCAAAATGATTTCAAAACCTTCTTTTTGAAAGAATTAAAAACATCTATCCTGATTTTAAATACTTTTAGCCTCAAAATAATCTTTATGTTCAAAATCAAATTATCCTTAGTTTTAAAACTATCTTCAATAATGTATTTAACTTTTAATATTTATACTTAAATTTAAATATAAAATTATAGTAAAATTTTATATATACCAAAATATTATTCTCTATATTTATTTTTGTATTTTAACTATAGTTAAGTATATTTATAAAAGTTTAAAATAGTTTTAATATAAGATAAAGGTTATTTTCAAAGAAAAAGAAAACATCAAAATTTCCTTTGGGATGTCGACATGTTCAATATACCCATGTCGACATAGTCTCAGTTAATTTTAAAATTTAAATTCCAAAAGAAGTGTCTATTCGTCATATTTCTTCACGAATGGACGTGGCTATTGTTCTTCTATAAATAGGGGATGTTTTCAAAGAAATTTCAATCATATTTTTCTGGTTTGCATTTCTCTTCTTCTTCCATATTTCTTTATACATATTGCTACCATTACTCTGTCGTAATCAACATTGAATCTAACTAGATTATCTCTGGTTTGATTCTCTATCACTATCTCAACAAGATCCTCAGTGTTATTCAGAGCTATAGGCTTCTTTGTAATCAATTAAACGAGAAAAGTTGTGATTGTAGCCTTGGAAATCAATCAAGCGAGAAAATGTGTGATTGTAGCCTTGGAAATCAATTGGGTGAACTTGTTGCCCGTGAAATCAAGTATCTCTACCCAGAGGATTGTGAATCTGGAGGGTGTACCTCGTTTCTTGAAATCGAAGGTGTAATTGTACAATTGCTTTTGAAAGGAAATCTGTACTTGTGTGCAGGACTGGATGTAGGGTAACTCCGAACCAGTATAAAATCCGGTGTGTTCTTTCCATTATTGCTTTTATTTTATTTCTGCATCTATGTTTGATTCTGTGATCATATCTGTGTCTGAATATTGGATACATTTGTATTCAAATTAACAAAAGTTCAAAAAGATTTAATAATTCTTTAAAACACTATTCACCCCCTCCCTCTAGTGTTTATCCTAGCCTTCAGATCCGTAATCCGCATTTCCCACAGTTTAGTCCATTAATTCAATCAACAATAATAGCCAATGTTTATAATTTGATTAAATACAACAAGTCAACAATAAATGATAATAAATAGACATTACCATTTCATAAACAAACACATTACAAGTAACTATATTAGTTATAAAATTTATTCTGTTATATAGAACATGTAATATTAGGAAAAATAATATCATTTCAAAACTTATATAAAACATTTTTTTATAACACTAACAAATACGCGCTCTCGTATATACACTCAGATAACTCATTCTAGGGTATTGCTACCCTAACTTTAATGAGTTAACCCCAACAAGCTAAGGTATGTCTAAACCTGGCTCGGATACCAACTAAAACTACCCAACTTTTTTGATGATCCAAATTGATAATAAATCACACATGTCCAATTCAAACCATTCAAAAGGGAGGATTGTTAATGGGGTAAATAAGAAAATAATAAAAAAGAAGGAAAAACAAAACACAGAATCTCGCGGCGGAATGACAAAATATAATAATCAAATAAACAGTTCATGAAGTTGTTTTACAAATGACATTTGATTATACTTTACAATTCAAATTAGAGTTATACATACATCAGAAAATAAAAAAAATGCAACGGAACACAATAAGCCATGGAATAAAAATAATAAATAGCAATAATATACTTAATCTTCGCTTTGTCCTATAGAAAATAAAATGGTCTTCAATACACTAAAAAAGATCAAGTTGACTTGAGCGTAATGGAAACAAAATACTCGAGTCAGAATTAAAAGATTTTATGTAAGTCAAACTAATCTAAAATAAAATAAAATATGAATGCAATGGCTTCAGAGATGTTATGGGATTTTTACCTCCTATCAAGTGTATAATATGAATATATTTATATAAAAGGTTTCAAATAATTCGAAATGTAAATCTTAATCATCTAATTAAAATAAAATCAAAGTTTGGAATTAACTTAAACCCTTCAAATAATTCAGTTCCAAATAAAATCCAAATACAAGAAATTATATGGGTATATGTCATTTCAACCAATACAAAAAATCAACATTTTCAAATCAATGAAAACCGTTCGGGTTTATCATTTCAACCCATAATGATTTTCCCTAATCTATAAGAACGTTTGGGTACGTATCATTTCAACCCGTCGTGAACCTGCAGTATTATAACGAAAAAAAGCAACATCCATTCATCCAATATCAACAATCAAACATCCATAAACATAATCATCAAAACCAATCAATAAATATCAATATAGAACTGATAATCAATAACAGGTATTTAACTGGAAATTTATATTCAATAAGAAATTAAATAATAATTTAATTCAAATAAATTAAAATTAACAGAGATAACGATTTAAATATACAAAACAGCCATCAATAAATTTTTATCACATCATAAATTTAATTTAACAAACATAAGAAGTTTTAGAAGTTGTGAGTGGGTTAAGACACTCACGTTTGAATTTAAATCGAATTAAAATCCAGTTTAAACCCAAAATTCAAACAGTCTCAGAATTCATCCAAACCCACGTTAAAATGTCTAAAATTTCAATACGATCCCAATGGTAAAAACCGCGAGTGAATCGGACCGCGTATGTAAAAGTTGAGATGGTAGAAGGTTTGAATTCCGACATGAAATAAATAAATAAATTTGAACAAAAGAGGAAGAAAAAATTCACCATAACAGCTTGTTCACGTGACGACCTCCCTTCTTCATGAAACCATACCCAAGCACGATAACCCGACCTAGCCACCACCACAAAGGCCGCCGCGCAACGCCATATGCCACCACCTCGCCACATCAACCACGTTAGGCTTCCCCCAGACCTCTACGGCTCCCCCATACTACCATCGATCGCCAAAACGAGTTGCCGCCGCCGATGGGTTTTAGACCCTAACTGAATTTTTCCATCGATCAGGCCACTACGGACCCAAGCGACCCACCATGATGAACACCCACGACCCACACCACACTGCAGCACCCTCGAATCGGGGTATTAACGTCGATGATCAACCACCCAATTGAACGGGCGAGGTTAAATCCCTCAATTCCGGCCACACAAAAACCCAGATCGAAAAACAAATAGTGGATTTGACTTGCGCTCATTGAGATCTTCAAATCGATATGTAATATGATATAGTTTGAGGAGCTGTGCAGTTAATGCGCTCGGTAGATTCAAAGCGGTGGAGGTGCAAAAAGTCATAGCGGGGAGACAGCGAGGATATAGCAGGATATAGCAGATGGCTCTAAAATAGCATATAAAACACGTACTTAATGTTTTACAAATATATAAATGGTAATTAAATGAAAAATTATCATTCAATTGAATTATAAATAATACATAAATAATTTTAAATAAAAACATGTGCGAATATACTTTAAATAAACGAAAAATTGTTATATAACATTATTGAATTTGGTTGAATATTAGAGTATTTTCATTTCTGAAAATATATTAAAAATTAAATCAAATAAATTAGTTTCATGATTTTATAATGTATAAATGCAATTTTTCAATTCATTTTATTAAAAAAGATATAGCGGGAATAGCGGAATATAGCGGAAATAACGGGATATAGCGGAAATAGGCGGGATTAAAGCGGAAAGGCTATATTTTGGGGCTATATGGAAAAATCGTAGCGGTAGAAATCCGCTATGAGATATAGCAGGGTTGTAGCGGGGCATTAACTACACAGTTTAGGAGTTTGAATTTTTGATTTGGTTTTGAAATTGAATTTGTGGGTTTGGAGTGTGAATCTGTTTCTGCCATTGAGGTGGAGAGGAGCAGAAAGAATTATACATACTGTCAATGAGAAATAAGAAATAATTAGGGTTTATAATGAGGTATTGTAGGCAGATTAGAAAAATAGAATGAATGGACCAGATTGATTTGGATAGCAGGGATAAACGGCCCGAAAATCTTGTCCTGCCTCTAGAACGAAAATGGGTCAACCCATTTTTCAAAATAGATGTTTTCAATATTTTTAAACTCAATGGAATAGGTTTTAAATCCTAATTCCATCCTATGAAGAAGTTATGCTAAATTCTGCTTATTTCAAATTGATTTCAATTGATTTTAATTAAATTTATTTCTAGGCGTTTCGAGCCCGTACGGTCAAACGACAATTCCGATCGTTAAAAAACTTGAAATCCTGCAATAATTCACCATTTCGGATCCGATGAAACTAGTTTCGTCAAAATCCGAGTTAATGGCCAAATGGCTTTTTTCACATAAATTAAATAAATTATTATTAAATTAAATTGAATCAAATTTTCAATTCAAATTCTATAATTAGCAATTTTATCATTTTTGATTTCTTAAATGATGACAATACTTTAAAAAAAATAGATATCAATTCAAAGTTAATTAATTTACCAACTACAATGTTTAATTTCAATTTCAAATAGTTCAGCAATCATAAATTAAAATTCCAATAAATGCATATATTCTCATTTCCATCTTGTTATTCCATAAATTCTCATCTTATGGTATAATCACCATTGGTTTGTACTTATTACATTGTTATTTTCCAATTTCATATTAATTCTCATTAATGGAATATTTCATTTCATTAAATTTGAATAACCCATTTATTAATGCTAAAATCAAATAAATTAATCAAACTTGAATTTTCAATATGAATATAATTTACATTGGTTACATCTTATTGAATTAACATTCTTCAGTTACCAATTAAATCTTCATTAATTGCGCTAATTAAGTGAATTAATTGTAGTTGATTTCAAATTAAATTTAACGAACTAAATAAGTAGGTAACTTATAACAATTGTTACCATTAACTTTCAATTACATTTATAAGTTCATTATTTACAACTAATGTTACAATAACTCTACTTTTATTCAATTACCATTTATTATACCATTTCATTACATAATTAAACACTTACATTGGTTTTCTTATATTAAGCTTATAACCGAGTTATAACATTTACATAAATTCAATTGGTTGGAATCCCTTTCAAGTTATTAAAAATTAACTTTAATTGACATTGTTACCTTTCATTTTAGTTATTATTTCGGTAAATTTTAATTTCTTTCAGCGTTTAATTACAAAATCGTATTAAATTTACTATTTTTAATTGTCTAAAATTATGGGACATTGCAGATTGCTTCTTGGGAAAAAGCTGAAATCAATAAATCGTAGTATGTGGTACAAGATAGCACACCCATGCCTTTGCCTATAGCTTTCTAGTAAAGACTCTCCAATCTCATAGAAAGACAAGATCTACATGGAGAAGATGCCTTATGCGAGTGTATTTGGTAGCTTAATGTCATGTTGTTAGATTTGTTAGGGGATATATGACAAATTCGTAAAAGATGCATTAGGAGGTAGTAAAGTATATTTTTAGGTGTCTTAGAGGAGCTCTAAATAATGGGCTTGTGTTTGGCCGTAGATATAGAGATTTTAGCTTGACCGGATATTGTTATTTCGATTACGCTGGGGATATGGATCAAAGAAAGCCAACCTCAGGTTATGTTTACTCTTGGAGGGATAACTATTAGTTGGAGAGTGAGGTTACAGATTATAGTTGCATTGTCTTGTATGGAGGGAGAAGTGATGTATACTATTAAAGCGGCTAAGGAGATACTCTACTTGAAGCGGTTGACATGTGATTTAAGCTTTAAATATAATGGAGTAGAAGTGAGTTATGACAGTCAAAGTGCAATTCACTTAAATGAAAATATGGATTTCAACTCAAGGATGAAGCATATAATGGTGAGAGAGTCCTTTCTTGTCTCAATGAATAAAAATAAGCTAGTTCGTATTTATAAGGTTTGCATGGAGGAAAATGCAATAGATATGTGTACCAAGTCCTTACATGTTGCAAATTCCAAGCACTTCTTGAACTTATCTGCTTATTGAGGTGATAGGTGACATATGGTGGTACATCGGGAGAGCGAGTTGGTAGATTGTAACATTTGTTTTCAT
Organism: Allium cepa; assembly: GCA_030765085.1. Lineage (NCBI taxonomy): Eukaryota > Viridiplantae > Streptophyta > Magnoliopsida > Asparagales > Amaryllidaceae > Allium > Allium cepa. The sequence continues at coordinate 151,888,599 of CM060942.1, forward strand.
TACGGACATTGATAGGTCCTACGTAGAGAGGGTGCTTTCAATACTTTATTGGTGGATGGTGGCCTTACTGGAGTTCGTTGACAAAGTCCAATGAGTGGTAGCTATGCTGAAGCTCACTAGGAAAGTATTCATGGTATCTTGTCCGAGAGTTGCTTGGGGTATGAGGATGTAGGTAGAGTTGGCGGAGTTGTATGGAAATATAGTATCAAAGCAGAGATTATTAGATTTTGGTGACACGGTATTTCAATATTAAAGAAGATTTAGGGATATTTTGAGTCAAAATATGACTCAAATATGTTGCCTCGTTTATTGCGTTAAAGAAGGCAACGAAATATCTAAATGAGTTCGAGTTATTTTGATAAATAAAGTAATAAATCAAGTCCTTAATCAGTTGATTAAAGAAGATATTTTATCATGCGCATGCATATTGGAGGAAACTGGAAAAATCATGTAGATAAACCTTTCCCGTATGAATTGGTGAAATGATGAGACATTGATCTATTATCATAAATCATTTACTTCAACCCAGGTAGCAATCTCTATATAAAAACAGTTGTTCTTTAGTTATTTGACAATCCTTTCAAATTATATTTCTCCATATTCTTCTTCTTAGCCTCCATTATAGTTCTTTAGTTTCTTATATTGGAATGTAATAAAATATCTTCTCTTTAAAATGGATGTACACTATCTCATGATAATGGAACGCTTTATATCCTATCTATGATTTCCTCTTCTTTTTGTGCTTTTATGGTACGCAATTACTTATTTTGGATATTAGTTTTCTATTTGTTCTATGTAACCATCAACACAATTCTATTATTTTTATTGCATTTGGGGTGTTAATCCATATTTTCTCAAACACGACATTTATACAAGGTAGATTTATCATAAATGGGTTGGTAGTCATACTAGAATTTATTAACTATATTATCATAAGAAAAATATGACATCTACTTTCCTTAAATTAGACTTTATAAATTCTTTTAACTCAATAGATTGAGCTTCCTGTTAAACACCTTAAAGCTCAAGGAACTACTAATAAAAGGATTGCCTAGACCAATCTCATCTTGAAACCTAACGTTTCATCCTTTCTATTTATTAGGGGCAACAAAATTCAGTCGCAACGGAGCCTTCAATAGGGTGAGCCTCTCTCACCATTACTGTTTAACTTAGCTGCGAATGTTTTTATTAAAATCATTAAACTTGCCTTAAATAATGGTATTTTTCCTAGCATAAGAGGAGATATCAATTCTTATAGGGTATCTACTCTCCAATATGCAAATGAAAGTTCTCGTCTTTCTCTTCATATTGCGTCTCTTAAATTAATTTTATACAACTATGAATTTCTTTCAGGAATTAGTATTTTTTGAATAAAATGATACGCGTCACAAGGTCAGATAGCCATACGCATGATAATAAGATTGTACATCCGACTAACAGGCCTAATTGTTGGCTAAAGATAATATACTACCATAGTAGATCGATGGAAGGTGATTGTAACGACTCGGATTTTGCCCGCTCGAAAATCGACATCCATACTTCAACTCGTATTCGAATGTCGTAGATTCAACCGTTCAAATCCGATTCGCCGGAGCTTATAACAACATTAAGTAAATAACACAGTGGAATAAAAGAATAATATATTGATATACAGCTTTGATACAACAGAACGATACAATGAATATCAATATACATCAGAGATATGATACGATAAAATAGCAGCGGAAAAGAAAATAGATAACACTAGCAGCGGAACAATATAACTCTAAGATAGTCTTCAAGGAAGAACTCCAGAAACTGCAACTCCATTTCCAAGAACTAATCCAGTAATAGCTTGAACTCCCAATAACGATGCACCAAGATAACCAAGACTGGTGCGATCCAAAGACTGAACTAACTCCAGATAATCTACTAAATCTGACTATCTGAAAAACCCAACTATAGACTGCTCGTGTAGAAAATAATGAGCATCCAGAGTTTAGGAAAGAAAACAATAAACTCCGGATCAGTCGTGGGACTGGTGTGAGCAACAAAAACAGTTTATCTTTTAAAACATTCAACAGAAGATTTTCAAAGTCAATTCGCAATGCTTTTTAAAAATGAGACTACCATAAGGCCTCCCGCACACACACACAATGCAAACGCAGAATCGGAGGAGATTTCTCCTTATGATAGTCAAAGATGCTTGATACGCATTAAAGAATTCTTTGATATTATTACTAGTGCGTAGTGAAGTAAATCATTTCGAAAATAGAATATTAATCTTAGCCAACATACGACCATTATCGTATGCCTACTATAGCTACCATCTAAACAGTGGTGACCACCATAAGTAAATGGCAGGTTCTACAACTAAAACCGTACAGGGTTTCGTATTGGGAATTGGATTTCCAACAAATGGTCAGGCCAAGGAACTTCCCATTGCCACTGAGAACGCCTCTGGAAGGACGCCCTCGAGAACCAAACCGGATCTCTGCCAACACAAGGCCGGGTTACCCCTAACTGGGTAACTACTGACACGAGTATGCCATCTCCCGGTCGTAACCAACCTTTAACCGGGGCCCCAGCAACAAATCACAAAATCATATATATATATCTGCGATATCAACATAAGTTAAGTATCTGGGCTCCATACCATGATACCACTTCTATCCAGAAGGAAATGTACATACCCTAAAGGGTGCTACCCCCAATAACCTTGCCGCATCTTTCCTGTTTTGACCATTTCCGGGGTGCGAGGCTCGACGAAGTCTCGTCCACAAAAACACACTTTATACAAAAACCGTGCTTTGGGTCAACAAATGATCAACACAATGATCACTAAGATAGACGATCAAATAAATGATCCTATCACAAATAATCAACACAATGATCATTTCAGCATCACTCAGCATGTCACATTACCAAATTGGGAATATATCGCTGATAACTTCAACTATATAACCTCTGAGCTCGTACGTCTCAGAGAAGGGTGTTAAGCTAAGAATAAATTCTCCGCCACCAACAGAAATATATTTGAAAGAAATCGGCTTTATATCTCAACTTGTAATGTCAGGCATACAATCCATACAAGTCTGTTCTGGGTTCGAACAGAACCGAAGGCACTTCCAAAGAAGTCCTTGCAATCCGAATATTCACTAATCACGTTCGGACTTCCCATCACATATGGAGTTTCTATACCGGCGCGACTCGGTGCAGAAACAATCGATAGGTCATCCTATCGCTTTCGCAAATACCCGGTCTTCAACACCGGTCTTCAATGCTATCCATAACGACATATCACATATTCGGAATGGGATATATGACACAAAGGTCCTCTCCCGGCTAAACCGAATAGTGAGCGAAAATATTTCAAAAACAATGGATAATGGGATTTCAATTAAGTCACAACTTAATAATTCAAAACTTTCTTTCAAATGGTTTTAATCCAATTACCATTTCGATCTTTAAACAAAAAGATTCATTTTCACAACCTTTAACGGTTTAAGCAATTTTCACATTTTTATCTTTTACACAAAAGATTCATTCACCGATTTTTCAAATAAATTTTCATTTCAATTTGATTAACTCGTTAAATCTTTAAATCAAAGATTTAACTTATAGCCTTCAAAACAATTCCATTTCAATTTGATTTAAACAAATCATCATTTAAATCTGTTAAAAATAAACAGATTTAATTCATAGCTTTGAAAAAGAATCATCTATAACTTAGGAAAATCCTTCTCTATTCAATCTTGAAATTCCCCTAATTAACTGGAATCTCAGTTCTTATCTAAAAGTGTTTATCATTTGAAAACAACAGTTTTCATTTTGGAAATCTGATTTATTTATACGAGTTGAAATCCTTGGGTTAAATTCAAATTCCCAAAACAATACTTTAAAAATGGTTTAACTCATATATAACTAGTATAATATCGTTAATCCCTAGTTTCAAATTACAGAATTCAATTTCAATATTGAATTTAAATTTAAATCAAATTATTTAAATCCCAAAACTTAATCAAGTAATTTAAAAATAATAAATTTTATTTTGAAATTTCATTCTAAAAGCTTTTCACATTTATTTCGATTCCATTTCCAAAACATTTGAATTTAAAAATTCAAGTTTAACTATTTCAAAAATCTGCGACTTAATCGATTTCCTCGTGAAATCCATAATTGTGTGTGTATGAGTGTGGTTCAGGGTTATACACAGTAGTGCAACATCATACAATTATCACAGATCAAAACACAGAAATATGATTGATAAGCGATATAAACTATAACGCTTATCATACATTCACAGATTCACAGATATAAAATATGAATGCATCATAAATAATTACATTCATCATAGATCACGCTAAATCAATTCATAGCACAAAACATAGCATATCAGAGATATCGAACAGTTCAACTATCAATAGAATTCAGATCTCTATAAGTGAACTCAATTATATAATGATCTGATAAACTTAAATCAGATGGGTAATCAGATGGGTCATCAATGTGGTTAATTAACACCAATCAATTCCAAATCATTTGATAAATTGTCCTTTAATCATTTATTTATTCAAATTAATCAACCTTAAATTTTTTTAAATAATTAACCCTCAATAAATTAATTATTCTTAATTAATTGCAATAATTAATTTATTACGCTATCCTTAAATTAATTATTGCTTAATCACTTGATTAATCAGTTTTTTTTATCATTAATTTATATTTGATTAGTAACCCTTAATTTACAAATTAATTATTCCTTACTTAATTTAAACTTTTAATTACTTATTCAAATTAATAAACTATCCATTTTAATTTTTTTTTTTTTTTAAAAATTTTCATTAACTTACAGTAGCATTCATAATTTTTTTTTTATCACTTACAAATATTTTTGAAACCATTTATTTTAAATTTACTTTTGAACTTCATTCTAAATATTCAAGTTTTAAAATAAAAACTAACTTTTAAAACCTTTAAATTTACAAGTTAAAGTAATAATTTATTTACTTCAAAATCTGGGAATTTATTTTAGGTTTAAACTTTAAAGTTTATCTTGCTATAAATTCTTCATCTACAAATTTCAAATCTATTTTTAAATTCAATTTTCTTCAAACATTTAATTGCTTTTGAGTTATTTAAACCAATTTAAACTTTTAAACTTTATTTATGTTCAAACTAAATTTTAATTCAAACTTGAATTATATTTATATTTTGGTTTACAACTCAATTCAAAACCTGGATTTATAAGTTTAAAATTAAATTTAAAAACCTGACCCAGAAAACAAGTTCAGGTTTAAAGACCTGATAACAAAATTTCACGCGTACTTGTTTAAATTTTTGCTCCGAGTAAACTACTCAAATCTCCCGAGTATGCTTCGAGTCAACATACGCGAATCACCCAGCTTCTTCTCTGTTATACCCATTTCCAGAATCTCCAACTCGTGCACTAGTGCACGGTGCACGTGCTCCTCCACCAGAGCCACCTCCGGCCAACGCTGTCCATCCTCCCCCATCAGCTATCTCCCCTCATAGCCATTTCGATCATCAGATCGATGATTACCTCATCTAAACGAAATCGAGCATTCAAGCTCGATTTAGGTTCCAGGAACAAAACCTGGAAACGAAAACCACACCACCATTCCAAAACCTGTCAATAGCCACCGCTTCCTCCACCGACCACCAGAAACGCTCCGCTTCCGGCCATAGCTTCGTCAACCTCTTCTTTACCACCTCCCGAAGTCGCGTGCCACTCGATGCATCGTGGTGTCGAACGAAACCAAGATTTTTGCCCCACCTAAAAACTAGGGTTAAAAACTTTGCCTCGCTACCGCCAACGCCACCATCACTTCCACCAACTCCGGCCAATTTTCCTAGCCACTCCGTAGGTTCGTCTACCACCCCGAGCAACCCCACAAAACATGAATCACCCAATCACGAGGAATTGATTTAAATGCAAATTTTGTCCTACTGTTAATTTCTCATGATCCCCACAACTAAAAATCACCATACTTCTTTTAAAAATCTTATCTTAGGCTGTTACTTCAAGCTATATGATTTAATCCATAATTCATGATATTCGAAATTTCCAGAGACTTAAGTTTTTTTACTGTAAAACTCGTTCTTTCACTCCACATACCTTTATCTTTCACACGATCATTTTTAGATGATAAATCGTACCATAACAAACGAAATTTGTTTTGATCTCGAGTTCAAATGTTTAATAGATCAAGTAGAAATGGATTTTAAATCAAAGTTTTGTTTTGAAAACTCCAAACAAAGAGCAGAGAAAATAACAGCCTGTACATATAAGCTTTCAATATTCACAGGCATTTATATGTATATAAATTTAAACATACTCATCCACATACATACTTGCAACAAAATTTTACTTTTAAATTTGTTTTTAGAGTGATATTACTCACTTGGAAAGGAGAACAGAGGCTTCTTCATGTTGACACAGTTTTGAAATTGCTTGCTGAAATCTTCTAGATTTCTGATTTGATTCATTGTTTTGATAATTTTGTTTTTGAAATAACATTCATTTCAGTTTTGCATAGCTTATGGACGAACTGAAGATGCTTGATATAAATGAGAAAAGAAGTTTACTGGTGGTGATGTATATGTGAAGCTATAGGTGTAGTTAGTACAACAGGGTGATATATATTTGTAAAATAAGCATGCTGAAGATTCTTGCATTCAATGCTAGAGGTGTATTGCATTTAATGCCAAGATATGTGTCTCCATACCTACCTCATTCTATCCTTTTTCTTGCTTCAGCTGAAGTGATCTTGTGTTGGAGGTGATACTATATACATAGATATTATTATTTGTACAAGTTAATGTTATCTTGTTTGTTATGTTATGTACAGTTCTCACTTACTTGTTCATGCATATTTGTACTTTGTTTTGATTCATACTTTGTTTTAATTTTATTTGTTTTAAATCCTTATTGATTATATTTTTATATATCAATGTTCTTATTTTTATTCATAGCTTAAGTATGAATTATTTTACTTTACAAATAAACTTCTATTTTAAAATTGTTGTTTACATTTGGCAAATGTTCTACTTTCTATTTTTAGAAGAAATAATAATTATTATTATTTTATTTCAAATTTATTATCTTATGTTATTTTATAAACTCAAATCATTATTAACCATCAATTCAAATATTTATTATTACTTATTTATTTATTTTATACTCATGTCAAATATCTGTATTTTATGATTATTTTTAAACCATTTACTTGAGATTTTAACTCAAGTTCAATATATACATATATATATTATATAAAATTTGCTCATATATACCCAAATATATATACATTCAATATATACTCATATTTACAGTATTTTAAATGTAAATGATTTATACAGAATATACTTGGATCCGGGGAAACTCGCATCACTTAATCAATTAATTTCACAAATTTTATTCAAAATGAAATTACTTAACAATTTTAAATTCAAAAATTCAATTAATTATCAATTTAAATATTTATAAAATCCGGGGTCGTTACAGACTTCCCCCCTTAAAAGAATTTCGTCCCCGAAATTCGCAGGCACGAAAACAACACAGATGGATGAAAGATAAAGAAATATCTTTTCAGATCAAACTGGATATCAGTTCTGCAATTGGCTCACCAAATCAGAATATCAATAATAGATACAGGAAATTATAATTAAAATTTCAAATTTTGGTTTTAAACAAAATCATTTTATCGATACAATTCTAATCATTCTTCATATTCTATTAATCAATTTAATTCAATTAAAATTTTCAATTTCTAATTCATTTATTAGAGTTTAAATCGAAAAGCCGATAAGAAATCGATGAAGTACGAAGTAATAATTTTCTGCAACGATTCGTAAGGCCACCATCACATCGAAACTTCTTTCTGGAGCTGTCGCGAAGAATTCAAAAGAATTTAGAAACGAATCAAAGAAAATTGATAAGAAAGATGTTTCCACTATTGTTACAGAGTATCGACCAATTATAGTCGTATTTCCCTGCCCTCTATCTCGTTCTCTTCTTGCACTCATACTCACTATCAGTAGATAGTAAGAGAACTTACTGAGGCATTCAAACGGATATCTTAAGGATTACTCATTCTAGGATTTACTTCACCCTATCTCTAATGAGCTACTTAATGTGTTACACTCCTGAGCTAAAGTTTCACCTTAGCTCTGATACCACATGTAACGACTCGGATTTTGCCCGCTCGAAAATCGACATCCATACTTCAACTCGTATTCGAATGTCGTAGATTCAACCGTTCAAATCCGATTCGCCGGAGCTTATAACAACATTAAGTAAATAACACAGTGGAATAAAAGAATAATATATTGATATACAGCTTTGATACAACAGAACGATACAATGAATATCAATATACATCAGAGATATGATACGATAAAATAGCAGCGGAAAAGAAAATAGATAACACTAGCAGCGGAACAATATAACTCTAAGATAGTCTTCAAGGAAGAACTCCAGAAACTGCAACTCCATTTCCAAGAACTAATCCAGTAATAGCTTGAACTCCCAATAACGATGCACCAAGATAACCAAGACTGGTGCGATCCAAAGACTGAACTAACTCCAGATAATCTACTAAATCTGACTATCTGAAAAACCCAACTATAGACTGCTCGTGTAGAAAATAATGAGCATCCAGAGTTTAGGAAAGAAAACAATAAACTCCGAATCAGTCGTGGGACTGGTGTGAGCAACAAAAACAGTTTATCTTTTAAAACATTCAACAGAAGATTTTCAAAGTCAATTCGCAATGCTTTTTAAAAATGAGACTACCATAAGGCCTCCCGCACACACACACAATGCAAACGCAGAATCGGAGGAGATTTCTCCTTATGATAGTCAAAGATGCTTGATACGCATTAAAGAATTCTTTGATATTATTACTAGTGCATAGTGAAGTAAATCATTTCGAAAATAGAATATTAATCTTAGCCAACATACGACCATTATCGTATGCCTACTATAGCTACCATCTAAACAGTAGTGACCACCATAAGTAAATGGCAGGTTCTACAACTAAAACCGTACAGGGTTTCGTATTGGGAATTGGATTTCCAACAAATGGTCAGGCCAAGGAACTTCCCATTGCCACTGAGAACGCCTCTGGAAGGACGCCCCCGAGAACCAAACCGGATCTCTGCCAACACAAGGCCGGGTTACCCCTAACTGGGTAACTACTGACACGAGTATGCCATCTCCCGGTCGTAACCAACCTTTAACCGGGGCCCCAGCAACAAATCACAAAATCATATATATATATCTGCGATATCAACATAAGTTAAGTATCTGGGCTCCATACCATGATTCCACTTCTATCCAGAAGGAAATGTACATACCCTAAAGGGTGCTACCCCCAATAACCTTGCCGCATCTTTCCTGTTTTGACCATTTCCGGGGTGTGAGGCTCGACGAAGTCTCGTCCACAAAAACACACTTTATACAAAAACCGTGCTTTGGGTCAACAAATGATCAACACAATGATCACTAAGATAGACGATCAAATAAATGATCCTATCACAAATAATCAACACAATGATCATTTCAGCATCACTCAGCATGTCACATTACCAAATTGGGAATATATCGCTGATAACTTCAACTATATAACCTCTGAGCTCGTACGTCTCAGAGAAGGGTGTTAAGCTAAGAATAAATTCTCCGCCACCAACAGAAATATATTTGAAAGAAATCGGCTTTATATCTCAACTTGTAATGTCAGGCATACAATCCATACAAGTCTGTTCTGGGTTCGAACAGAACCGAAGGCACTTCCAAAGAAGTCCTTGCAATCCGAATATTCACTAATCATGTTCGGACTTCCCATCACATATGGAGTTTCTATACCGGCGCGACTCGGTGCAGAAACAATCGATAGGTCATCCTATCGCTTTCGCAAATACCCGGTCTTCAACACCGGTCTTCAATGCTATCCATAACGACATATCACATATTCGGAATGGGATATATGACACAAAGGTCCTCTCCCGGCTAAACCGAATAGTGAGCGAAAATATTTCAAAAACAATGGATAATGGGATTTCAATTAAGTCACAACTTAATAATTCAAAACTTTCTTTCAAATGGTTTTAATCCAATTACCATTTCGATCTTTAAACAAAAAGATTCATTTTCACAACCTTTAACGGTTTAAGCAATTTTCACATTTTTATCTTTTACACAAAAGATTCATTCACCGATTTTTCAAATAAATTTTCATTTCAATTTGATTAACTCGTTAAATCTTTAAATCAAAGATTTAACTTATAGCCTTCAAAACAATTCCATTTCAATTTGATTTAAACAAATCATCATTTAAATCTGTTAAAAATAAACAGATTTAATTCATAGCTTTGAAAAAGAATCATCTATAACTTAGGAAAATCCTTCTCTATTCAATCTTGAAATTCCCCTAATTAACTGGAATCTCAGTTCTTATCTAAAAGTGTTTATCATTTGAAAACAACAGTTTTCATTTTGGAAATCTGATTTATTTATACGAGTTGAAATCCTTGGGTTAAATTCAAATTCCCAAAACAATACTTTAAAAATGGTTTAACTCATATATAACTAGTATAATATCGTTAATCCCTAGTTTCAAATTACAGAATTCAATTTCAATATTGAATTTAAATTTAAATCAAATTATTTAAATCCCAAAACTTAATCAAGTAATTTAAAAATAATAAATTTTATTTTGAAATTTCATTCTAAAAGCTTTTCACATTTATTTCGATTCCATTTCCAAAACATTTGAATTTAAAAATTCAAGTTTAACTATTTCAAAAATCTGCGACTTAATCGATTTCCTCGTGAAATCCATAATTGTGTGTGTATGAGTGTGGTTCAGGGTTATACACAGTAGTGCAACATCATACAATTATCACAGATCAAAACACAGAAATATGATTGATAAGCGATATAAACTATAACGCTTATCATACATTCACAGATTCACAGATATAAAATATGAATGCATCATAAATAATTACATTCATCATAGATCACGCTAAATCAATTCATAGCACAAAACATAGCATATCAGAGATATCGAACAGTTCAACTATCAATAGAATTCAGATCTCTATAAGTGAACTCAATTATATAATGATCTGATAAACTTAAATCAGATGGGTAATCAGATGGGTCATCAATGTGGTTAATTAACACCAATCAATTCCAAATCATTTGATAAATTGTCCTTTAATCATTTATTTATTCAAATTAATCAACCTTAAATTTTTTTAAATAATTAACCCTCAATAAATTAATTATTCTTAATTAATTGCAATAATTAATTTATTACGCTATCCTTAAATTAATTATTGCTTAATCACTTGATTAATCAGTTTTTTTTATCATTAATTTATATTTGATTAGTAACCCTTAATTTACAAATTAATTATTCCTTACTTAATTTAAACTTTTAATTACTTATTCAAATTAATAAACTATCCATTTTAATTTTTTTTTTTTTTTTTTTTAAATTTTCATTAACTTACAGTAGCATTCATAATTTTTTTTTATCACTTACATATATTTTTGAAACCATTTATTTTAAATTTACTTTTGAACTTCATTCTAAATATTCAAGTTTTAAAATAAAAACTAACTTTTAAAACCTTTAAATTTACAAGTTAAAGTAATAATTTATTTACTTCAAAATCTGGGAATTTATTTTAGGTTTAAACTTTAAAGTTTATCTTGCTATAAATTCTTCATCTACAAATTTCAAATCTATTTTTAAATTCAATTTTCTTCAAACATTTAATTGCTTTTGAGTTATTTAAACCAATTTAAACTTTTAAACTTTATTTATGTTCAAACTAAATTTTAATTCAAACTTGAATTATATTTATATTTTGGTTTACAACTCAATTCAAAACCTGGATTTATAAGTTTAAAATTAAATTTAAAAACCTGACCCAGAAAACAAGTTCAGGTTTAAAGACCTGATAACAAAATTTCACGCGTACTTGTTTAAATTTTTGCTCCGAGTAAACTACTCAAATCTCCCGAGTATGCTTCGAGTCAACATACGCGAATCACCCAGCTTCTTCTCTGTTATACCCATTTCCAGAATCTCCAACTCGTGCACTAGTGCACGGTGCACGTGCTCCTCCACCAGAGCCACCTCCGGCCAACGCTGTCCATCCTCCCCCATCAGCTATCTCCCCTCATAGCCATTTCGATCATCAGATCGATGATTACCTCATCTAAACGAAATCGAGCATTCAAGCTCGATTTAGGTTCCAGGAACAAAACCTGGAAACGAAAACCACACCACCATTCCAAAACCTGTCAACAGCCACCGCTTCCTCCACCGACCACCAGAAACGCTCCGCTTCCGGCCATAGCTTCGTCAACCTCTTCTTTACCACCTCCCGAAGTCGCGTGCCACTCGATGCATCGTGGTGTCGAACGAAACCAAGATTTTTGCCCCACCTAAAAACTAGGGTTAAAAACTTTGCCTCGCTACCGCCAACGCCACCATCACTTCCACCAACTCCGGCCAATTTTCCTAGCCACTCCGTAGGTTCGTCTACCACCCCGAGCAACCCCACAAAACATGAATCACCCAATCACGAGGAATTGATTTAAATGCAAATTTTGTCCTACTGTTAATTTCTCATGATCCCCACAACTAAAAATCACCATACTTCTTTTAAAAATCTTATCTTAGGCTGTTACTTCAAGCTATATGATTTAATCCATAATTCATGATATTCGAAATTTCCAGAGACTTAAGTTTTTTTACTGTAAAACTCGTTCTTTCACTCCACATACCTTTATCTTTCACACGATCATTTTTAGATGATAAATCGTACCATAACAAACGAAATTTGTTTTGATCTCGAGTTCAAATGTTTAATAGATCAAGTAGAAATGGATTTTAAATCAAAGTTTTGTTTTGAAAACTCCAAACAAAGAGCAGAGAAAATAACAGCCTGTACATATAAGCTTTCAATATTCACAGGCATTTATATGTATATAAATTTAAACATACTCATCCACATACATACTTGCAACAAAATTTTACTTTTAAATTTGTTTTTAGAGTGATATTACTCACTTGGAAAGGAGAACAGAGGCTTCTTCATGTTGACACAGTTTTGAAATTGCTTGCTGAAATCTTCTAGATTTCTGATTTGATTCATTGTTTTGATAATTTTGTTTTTGAAATAACATTCATTTCAGTTTTGCATAGCTTATGGACGAACTGAAGATGCTTGATATAAATGAGAAAAGAAGTTTACTGGTGGTGATGTATATGTGAAGCTATAGGTGTAGTTAGTACAACAGGGTGATATATATTTGTAAAATAAGCATGCTGAAGATTCTTGCATTCAATGCTAGAGGTGTATTGCATTTAATGCCAAGATATGTGTCTCCATACCTACCTCATTCTATCCTTTTTCTTGCTTCAGCTGAAGTGATCTTGTGTTGGAGGTGATACTATATACATAGATATTATTATTTGTACAAGTTAATGTTATCTTGTTTGTTATGTTATGTACAGTTCTCACTTACTTGTTCATGCATATTTGTACTTTGTTTTGATTCATACTTTGTTTTAATTTTATTTGTTTTAAATCCTTATTGATTATATTTTTATATATCAATGTTCTTATTTTTATTCATAGCTTAAGTATGAATTATTTTACTTTACAAATAAACTTCTATTTTAAAATTGTTGTTTACATTTGGCAAATGTTCTACTTTCTATTTTTAGAAGAAATAATAATAATTATTATTTTATTTCAAATTTATTATCTTATGTTATTTTATAAACTCAAATCATTATTAACCATCAATTCAAATATTTATTATTACTTATTTATTTATTTTATACTCATGTCAAATATCTGTATTTTATGATTATTTTTAAACCATTTACTTGAGATTTTAGCTCAAGTTCAATATATACATATATATATTATATAAAATTTGCTCATATATACCCAAATATATATACATTCAATATATACTCATATTTACAGTATTTTAAATGTAAATGATTTATACAGAATATACTTGGATCTGGGGAAACTCGCATCACTTAATCAATTAATTTCACAAATTTTATTCAAAATGAAATTACTTAACAATTTTAAATTCAAAAATTCAATTAATTATCAATTTAAATATTTATAAAATCCGGGGTCGTTACAGTGATGGTCTTAGCAAGTACCCATACACACATACACATAATTATGCATAAAACAAAGCAAACCTCTAAAGTATATAAGCGTCTTAGCAAACATAGCCAGAGCTTCATGTTGTTGTTGCTGGTATTACTTCTCGCCAACTTAATAGGATCTGCATTTGGAATGAGAAACTAAAGTGGCCCATGCTGTGCCCCTATCCAAACGTAGTAAAGAGGCTTAATCTTGTTAGCCAAAGAAATATAGTTACGAGACTTTGAATTAAAATAGTGATCATTCCTTTCCAACCAAATTGCCCAATAGAACGCCAGAGCAAGGAGGGCCTCAACTGAGTTGGGTGGGCAAGAAGACGATAACTTATGTACTTCATCTACAGAGATAACCATGTCAATGCTTAGGTTTGAGAAACATAGGGCCCGAACCTGAAAATTAAAATCACATTTGAAAAAACATGAACCGACGAGTCTGTAAAGTCAGAGCAAAGAAAATAGGTGGTGACTAAACCTAGAGACTTCCTAGCCAGCAGATCGGTCATGTTAAGTATGTTCAACATGGAAAGCCACATATGAACTTTATATCTTGGCAACGCATTAAGATGCCAGAGAAAATTCAAGTTCAGATACATACTGGAGTAGTTGTATAATGCGTATAGAAATTTCACCAAGAATAAACCACTTCGATTTTGACCCCAGAGGAAATTGACATCTTCTTCTGAAAGAAGGACATTAGCCATTGAAAGCAGCAGTGAGCACAAATTAGCAAAGTCATCACCAGACTATAGAGATGAAATAAATGTTGCAACCACCTTGTTGAAAAACTTAGGATATTGAGATACAAGGGTCAGAGGATGGATCATACAGGTTCGAGAAGATGGAATAGAAGGCAATTCCATTTAGCCAAGGTTCGAACCATAATTATGTTCTCCTACCATTTCCAATTTTATTCATACTTTTAATATGCAGTTCCTTACAGCATTAAAGAATACCTTTCTAGAAGTTTGAGACTGAAGATGGAGGCTAGAACTTGAAATCCGAAAGAAGAAAGTTGTCTTGGTGATAGTAATTGTTAATCCAAATCGCCCAAGGCTTGGTGCTCCCTCATACCATCTCCCAACCCCATTTTCTTAGGAGAGCTTTATTGAATTGGATCAAATTTATCATATTAAGACCGTCATTATGCTTAGGTCTGCAGACCATATCTTAAGTAACTAGAAAAATTGCATGAGAGATGTTGTTCGAACCCTTCCAAAAGAAGGCCCTTCAAATGGAATCGATCCTCTTGATGACCCAGTTTGAAGCTTTATAGAAGGAAGGGAAGAAAGGATGGAGTAAACCTTGGAGCTCTTCTACCCAGCTATGATGGAGTTAAGCTTGGTCTACCCGCTCATGGAAGAAAGGAAGGGAAGGAAGGATGGAGTTAAGCTTAGTCTTCTTGCACACGAAAAGGAGGATCCCTTCTACCTAGCTAACCTTCGGCTGATTTTATCTAACAATATAGGCAATCAAAATGTTTCAATATACCAGGTCTGATAGTTAAGCCAAGGTACGTGATATGAAAGGACCCAATTGAGCAATTCATGGTACTAGCCATAGAGGAAGCGATTATAGGGTTTGGATCATTCATGATCACCAAAATTTTGGGGAAATTTATTTGAAGACCAGAATTGAGTTCAAGATAGTACAACATTAACTTAAGCCTAACAATAGAGCTAGGGCGAGGGATGTAAAGCAGAATGGCATCAGCTACATGCTAAAATGAATTGAGTCCAGAAGGAATAGAATCATTACCAGGACAATCTAACATACCTAAGGCGCAAGCAAGATCAATCGATTGTGTGAAGGAGTCAATAGCTAGGTTAAGAAGTAAGGAAGAGATGGGGTCTCCCTGCTTGAGACCTTTAGAAGGCTGGAAAAGGTTACCTATCCTACCATTGATGCAAATAGAAGAGGGGCAGGAATCAAGAATATGATTAATCCAAGTAATGAACCTAATAGGAAAACCCCTATGCCTTAGAACCTTTAGAAGAAAATTCCAGCTATTAGAGTCAAAGGCTTTGGAGAAATCTAATTTAACGATAGCAAAGATAATCCAATTAGAGTAATAGTAATTGATCGCTTCTTGAACAGAAGCTATTATCTAAAAGGGATTTGCTCGAGTTGAAGGCAGACTACTTTGGTTGGTCAAGGAATCCATAAAAGGCCTTAATCTATTTTCTGGAATCTTAATTATTAATTTCAGGATGGTATTTTCAAGGATAATAGGCCGAAAGTCAAAAGTAGAGGAGGCTCCCTCACATTTTGGAATTAAAATAATGTTGGCATAGTTCACTCTAGAGATTAGCTCTGGGTTTGATCTAAACTCTTCAAATACATGAAGGGTGCTAAACTTGAGAAAACCCTAATATCATTGGAGGATAGATGGGGAGAAACTGTCAGGGGATAAGGCTGTGTCGCCTTCCATTTCAGAGAGCGCATCCTAGATTTCAATGTCAAACTCACCATCAATTGGAAGAGGGGTGTTAAAATCAGAAGGGTACAACAAGTTCCAGTTCACAATATCTAGGCACAGGTCCGACTGTTGAAGATTAGGTTTGAAGTGGGAAGTAAATGCTTCAAACTTGGAGGATTCATCAGAAATATATCTTCAATCAAGGGAAATATTAGAAATAGTATTAGAACATAACCCTTCTTTATACACCAATTTCTAAACCTTTGTTTCCAAGCAACTTCTTCTTGTTTGATGATTCTTTCTAGCTCGGTTTTAAGCTCGGCAAGATGAGATTTGTCAGTAGGGGAAAGATGTGCTGATTCTTCCAAGATATTAAGATCTAAGATCACTATGTCACAAAGTGAATCAGATAACAATGATCACACAACATATGGTAAATTTTCAGTTATCGCACTTTTTCACACAACATATGGAAAATTGTTCCATTGTATGACATAGCCCATAAAAATTCACCCTTTTAAGGTCCAAATGGGATTTTGTTTTTAGACAATATTTATCTTTTATTTTGATTGGAGTTGTCAAAAAATTTAGTTTTGGCACCATACCAATATTTTGGTTCCCTCTGAAAACCCAATCTCTCAATAAATTTATCATTTGGTTTCCCTCTCAAAACTCAATGTCACAAACTCTCTCAAAAAATTTATATGTTGGTTTTCCGATACTGTCTCAGTCTCAAAATCAGAATTCGGTCTCCCTTTAGCCCTATTCCTCTTCATGTTGATTTTGCCTTTTATCTTCATTTTGAAATTAGGATTCCAAATTTTGTCAACCCCTACTTGAAATTTGTTCGAATCGTCTGCCTTCTTTTGCTGATACTCATGTTCCTCAATTTGCAGTGATTGAATTTGCTGTTGATATCACTTGTCGAGAGTTACTAGTTAACTAACAGTTATGATTTATGCCTTTTTTAATTTTTTTATTGTTCACAATTGCGATTATATGCCGATGATGAATTGGGTACTATTTATAGGGTTTGATTCCATGTGTTTTTGGTTTGAGAATTTGAATTTTTCAACTTCTTTACATGGTCGTTCGATTTCTTGATTTATATTAATATTGTCTGATTTTCTAATTTTCTTGTCAAACGGCTTTGATTTTCGACTTCTTATTTCTTCACTTGAGCTTGCTATTGGTTTCTAATTGGCCTATGCTTATCTGAGTTTTTGACATTGATTTGCTTTGGTGCTGATTTGAAAACAAAGTCATTTTTTCCTTGACTTTACATTGGCTGGTTTTTCCAATTCTTTCATTGATGATTATATTCGTTGATTGTTGAGGCTTGAGATGCTCATGACTAAAAGTTATTTTGGGTTCTGACCCATTGATGGTTGAGACTTTTGTATTGTTGATGCCTAGAATCATTTGTAACTGTTTTGATGGAAGAATCTCTGGTAGCTTTTGCATTGTATTTTCTTCTTGTATGATGTTCAATATTGTTGCAGTGTGTTTGAATGTGTGTATACAGATGCCTCAAGTTGTTTCAGTTTGTAGAATTGCATTTTCCTTAAGTGTTGATCATGAGTATTGTGTGTACTGATGCCTTGTGTTCTTTTGTATGCATATCCCTAACCACTCTTGTACCATCTTGTTGTATGGATGTTTAACTTGTTTCATATGTACACTTGTTGATGTTGCCATTTCATTTCAATCTGCATGTAGTTTCCCTAATTGTTGCCTAAACCTATGTCCTTGTTGTGTCCATTGTGTTTTGATGTTGTATATTGTTGCTTGAGTCGCTGCATACTAGTCTGAATATGTGAGTGCATGTCTTGGTGTAAGTTGAACTTCCTAGACTTGTTTGTGCACTTCATTTTAGCATAGTATCAGTTTGTGACTTCTTGGACTTAATTGATTTTGTTTTGTTGACTATTAATTTGTACATTTTTGCACATGAATCTGCTTGCACAAACTTAGTTAGTTTGTTTGAGCATGTTCAATTTGACTAGGTGTTTATTTGTGTCGTTGATCCTTCCTTGTGCACAGACCTCTTCGCTAATACTTTTGGTTTGCATGTCCGTAATTGTACTTATTATCTTGAGTTTCTCCTATGTGCAGTATGAACTTGAGCATTGCACTTGTTGAACCCATGCACACATCCTTGCCTAGTTGCTCTTGTTGTCTTGCACTTGTTGAACCCATTCACACAAACTTGAGTATCTTCATTGAACTCTCTACAAGACTTATTATTATGTGATACTCTTCCACGTATAAACATATATAAATATGTATGTATATATATTAGTGTGTGTATGTGAGAAATATCTCCAGTTGCTTGAGTATAACAAAAATACATACATACATACATACATACATACATATTATATCTCTCTGTGTGTGCACATATGTATGTATATATATGTGAAATATCTTTCATGTATTTACATACATATGTTTGTATTGGCGTCAAAATTGATCACCAATACTTAATTGTAAGAAAGCACCAATATTCAATCCTAACACAGAGGTATGAAGAAAAATAAATGAAGAACAAAATTACAATAATTAGAAAACAAGCAAGTAGAGACATAGATTTATAGTAGTTTGGCTGACTCTAGCCTACGTCCACTCCAAAAAAATTCCTTTTGTTAATTTATATTGTTGATTCTAGTTACAAATCTGTGAAATTCAAGAATAAAAATGGTAGAATATAGCTTAAGTAGAAGATGAAGAAAAGCAGAATGAAGATCCCTTTTCTGAAACCATGCACTAATCTCTATAAAACTTGAGAAAAAGACCTTCTTATCCATATGGGGTCACCACAGGGGTCGTTAGGCACAAATCCTAATGAAGAGGGATCAGTTTCGACTCCTCCATTGATTGATTTTGGAGCGGTGATCCCTATGGTGGCCCTTTTATGTTTAGACACGTTCGTATTTCAAATATCATGTTGATTGAACAAGAGAGCTCATTTTTCTGCTTGATCTTTGGTTTAAATCCATTTTGAAGTTATTCCATCCGATCCATTTTATGTTGATCATGCCAATCCCTTCTATTTGGCTCCATACTTCCTATGCCGATCCCTTCCATCCATTGAATCACATTCCATAATTTGACCATTCTGCCTTGCATATTTATCTATTCCATTCAATCTCGACTCCATGTAACCATCTATAACTGATCACTGGGCCCTACAATCGTCCCTCTATACCCATCAACCTTGATAATCGCGAAGTTTATTGGGTTAAATCTGCTTATATACTGCCTTGCCAAAAGGCGGGTTAAAACTTTTGCCCTCCAAAACATGCCTTACAGTAGGAAGGCGTGTTTTGAATTACATTGAGTCCAATGTCCGAAACCTGTCGACGACCTATGAAAAAATCAGTGATCTTGCATGATTGTTAGTAATAACCACTCGGGAGTGTTAATCAAATTCGTAAACATCCCAGGCTGATGATGATCGCACGTGATCGAGTGTCTGTTCGACGCGAACTGTGATCATTTTAGATCGTGTACCGTTTGAGGTGAAATGTGATCGTTCGAGATCGAGTGTCGTTTGAGGCGAAATGTGATCATTCGAGATGAGTGCCATTTGAGGCGAAATGTGATCGTTCAAGATCGAGTGCCGTTAGAGATTAGAGCATGCCTAGGGACTGTACTTGATCAGGTATATGTGTAAGTAACTTAGTCATTTTATTGTGGAGTTATTGCTTATTCTTTGTCATTCCTGTTAATTGATGACAAGTTGACGCCTCAATCCAAGGCAGTTCCTGTTCGATGCGGATGGTGGTTGCACCTGTTTCGCTACCCGAGTTCTCACATATTACAACAGCCTACCATTCTAGACAGGTCCCTTAATATCATCCTTTATTTGCATGTAGTTGTTTGTACTATGCTTATTCAGCTCATGGAACATACAATATTTTTATGATTTCTTTTCGTCGTTTGTAAGCTCTCTCCTCATTGGCCTTCGATAGGGACCTGTCCTCTAGTATACAAATATGTCTGTTGCAATGTTTCGGCTAATTCCGTGTAAGAGGTGAATCTCGGTTCCCTTCATGGATGCTTCGATCCATCGAAGTCATCCTCTGCTTTTTGTTTTCTTTATCCTTGTTTGTACCTTCCTCGGACGGACCTCCGCCTTGCACAGCATTTACTTTCGGTTTATTTGCTCATGCTTCTTTCTGTCTTAGGAATCTTTCTGCTTCGTTATAACATTCTCCAAGATCCATAGGTGGATCCAGTACCAGTGAATCCTTGAACTCTGTGCCATCAGCAATTCCAGCTACAACTGCCATTAAAACCATGGATGGATCTAGACGATCCATTGATGCTGCTATGGCATTAAACCATGTTGAAAATCCTTAGGGACTCTCCTATCCTCTATTTCAATTTTTCCAAACTCAACACTTTTTTGGGTAATGTGAACCCTAAAATGCCTCATATACCTTTCGATCAATTTCGTCCACATGCCAATAAAGCTACTTTCCAACCGCCTGAACCATAGTGCAGCTATATCCGTTAAGTACAAGGAGAAGCACTGTGCCATGACATCCTCCGATGCACTCGGTACCTCCATGTGTCTCATGTACATGGTCAAATGAACAGCGGGTTCCGTTTTTCCGTTGTATATCTCAAGCGTTGGTAGTTTGAACTCCGGCAGATTCCTAGCTTGCCTGATATTTAAAGCGAATGGACTTCTATTTACATCCTACAAATCCCTGTTCATTAATCCTCCATACATAGCTCGTCTTATCATCTCTGCAAACCTGTCATTGTCGTACAATGGTAGTCTCCTATCATCATGCCCAAGCCCCCCCCCCCCCCCCCCGAGTCTATGAGGGAATTCTAGAGCATATTCCTTCAATCGAGCATCCAAATTTCGGTTCGCACAAAGCTCGTCTGGATTAATCGCAGGTCCTCCAGCATCGTGACCCACCAAACCCGTGGGCATTCCCTCTAGTCTTTTGGAATTGGCACCGATCCCTTTGGAGGGATCAGTGCCGATCCCTCTAGGATGGCTGTGACGACCCGGAATTTTGAGCAATATCAATTTAATAATCGTTGATAATAATTGAATTGATTTGATCATTTTATATTATAAATTGATAAGTTAAATTTATTTTAAAGATTAATGATAACAATTTGGAAATATCTATTAATATTTTTCTTAACAATATAAATAAGCAAGATTAAATTCTTTTGAAAATTTATAACATTTTAATTTGGAATATTTATTTTGATAAATAAGAAGTTTTAATGAAATAAAATTTTATATTCAAATTGTAATATATATGAATGTATATATTATGATTTGAGGTTTGTTTTAAAATTTAATATGGAAATTAATAAATTTAATGTTAGAATGTTTCTATTTGAAATGTGTATATATATTTGTATATATAAGTTTTAAATAGGAAAATTATTAATTTGAATTTAATAAGAGTTTTCAAACTTGAATATATATTTAGTATTGAAAATTTGAAATGTGAATTTGATTTAATGACTTTGAATTCATAATTGAGATTTAAATTTTAAATAACAAAGTTAATTCTTTATTTATTTTAAATATGTACTTTAAGCTTTTGTTTAAATAAGATTTAAATTAAAGTTCATTTGTTTTAATAGTCTTTCAATTTAATTTTAACACAAAATAAATTTGTTTTAAAAATTTTAAGAGTTGAAATAAAATAGATGTTTCAAACATATATTATATAATATAAATCAAAACTATAAGTTATTTGTATTAACATGCATATTTATTAAAAGATAAGTTCATAATATTACATAATTACTTATATATAACTTAAATAAATTTATAAATAAGAAGAAAACATTCAAAAATATTAATTAGATATTAAAATACTTGTTAACATTTTGATTTATGCAAGGACACTTGTAAATAAGAGAGCATAGGTGTAAGGAAATTAGATCATACAAGGGACAAATGTCATATTCTTGACATTTTAATTTAAAATCTAGAATTGTAAAATAAGAAGAAAAAAAAATCTACTCATGAAAACTTCAGCTGAATACTATCTCATTTCAACAAAAATACAAAACAAAGATAAAAAAATGAATGCAAATCTGAAAGGCAAGATCAAAACAAAGATAAACTCAAACAAATGAATGAAAACTGCAAAGAAGTCTGGAAATTCAAACAGAGTATAGCAGGAAAATTTAATCAACATGCAATTTCATTTCAACTCCATCTGTAATCAATGCAAAGAATTCTGTAAATAGCATGCAAGATAATTGAAGCCTGGAAAAATGCAGATGAATTTAAAAGCATGTACAGTTCTGTCTTCCACTTAATTTGCAGGTGAGTAAATAAATCATTTAAAAACAGTTTGAACATTTGATTCATCTTGTTTTTATGAGTTAATAACATGATGTTGATGGAATATTAGATTTTAAATTTGATTGCATGTTAAACTTTGTATATTGATTGTCTGTAACATTATAAAAAAATGTCACTGTGTTATAACACAGTTTTAACATTTCATAATATAATTCGATATCTAAATTTTTGATTTGAATTGGCCTATAAGTTGTAAACAATAGTTGTGTAGAATCATGCTATCTTCCTTCTAATTTAATTATAGGTTTTTATAATGGATATTTAGTTCGAATTTAGAGATTTACAGTCAAATTTGTAATTTGGGTCAAAACGAATTGAATAAATTTTTGAGTTTGAACTACCTAATTGGTTTCGTAATACCAAATTATGATTTTTGGAATTGGAATCATGATTTTTAGATTAGAAATTTAAGAGAATTTTCGTGTTAATGGTTTTGGGCATTTTGGCCATTTAATGGCGAACCACGGCGAGTCAGAGATCGTGGTTGGGGTTGAAGGTGGTTGGTGTGTCGTTGTTCATGGGAAAATTACTGTGGTAATTTTTAATGGGACGAGATGACCGTAGTTCGATCGTGTAGGGTTTTATTGACTGATTTTGGCCGATGGGTTCATCACGACTTCGAGGCGTCATAAGGCTGTCGGAGTTGATCACTCGTGTGCCGTAGGATCTAGGGGTTGTGGCGGAGCTACGGTGGTGGCGGCGTGGTCTCCGGTGAAGGGGATGGCCGGCGGTGTTTGGATTTGGGGTTGGTACTTTCGAATGGTTTTGGGTTGAGGGTCGAAATCTCGCTCTCGATCGAGTTTTGACTTTCTGGGTTTAGTATGTTGATGTCGAAGTTGAAGTCGACTTGGGGATGACCGGAAAAGAGTTCGCCAGCGACCAACGTGGGTGTGCACGTTAATGTGCACGGATTTGTGTTACAGGGGGGGTTCTGGGGAGAAGAAGGAGGAAACTCGAAGTAGGCTCCGTGTTTTTGATGGTCTGACTCGAAGCAGGGGGTAGGCAGGGGAAACTCGGTGTGTTTGTTAG
This sequence comes from Allium cepa, assembly GCA_030765085.1. NCBI lineage: Eukaryota > Viridiplantae > Streptophyta > Magnoliopsida > Asparagales > Amaryllidaceae > Allium > Allium cepa. Next base: position 151,912,618 of record CM060942.1, read on the forward strand.
TTTTGCTCGGGGTAAACGAGGGTGTTACTCGGGTTTTAGGGGGTGATTACTCGAGTTTGTAATGCAGCTTTGGTTTGCTTCAAAGTTTTATTATATAAAGTAATGTTTAAAGATTTTGAAAGCAAAAGGAATTTGATTTATAGATTTAGTTAAAGTTTATAAAAATATAAACAAGCTTTCTCTTATAACTCATTTGGTTTTAGGAATAAAGTTTTTAAAATAAAGGATAAACTAGTTTCAAACTACAATTTGTTTCAAAGCTATGTTTTAAACGATTTTTATGTTTTGAAATATAAAAGTTTTTAAAATGAAACAAGTGGAATTTTAATAATATGTTTGTAATAAATTTTATTAAATAACTTTGAAAGTTCAAACATTTGTAATTTTGAATGTTTCAATTGTTTTAGTTAAAATTGATTTCTAAAGTATTTTATTTTAATAGGATAAATAATTAAGATTTAGAGATCAATAAAAATAAAGATTATCTTTAGTTATTTTCAATATTGATTTAATTAAAGATAATTAAATTTGGAAAGGTAATTAAGATAATTAAATTATTAATCATTCAAAAGTTATTGGTTAAAATAAATGTGTTAATTAAGGAAATGGTTTCTTGTTTATGAATCTTTTTAATATAGTAAATTAAAGAATCATTTAATTAATTTTAAATGATTAAGTTAAATAATTAATTATGTAATTAATTAAGATAATCACTTTGGATTAATCTAATATAATTACTTAAGGAAGTAATTAAAGTAATTAAGTGGTTAATTACTAAAGGTAATTAAATAAAGGATAATTACTTTATTAAAAGTAATTAAATAAATGTGATTAAGAGTTAATCACTTTAGTTATTAATTAAAGAATTAATTAATAATTAGTTAAAGATTTAAATTATTTGATTAATGATTAATTAATAAAAGTATTAAGAGTAGTTAATTAATTGATTAATTACATGTTAAAGTAATTAATTAAGGAAGGAATTTAACTAATGAAGTAATCATTAATTAAGGAAAATGATTAATTAATTGTTAATTAATAATTTAAGAATAATTAATTTATAATTTAGTTTTAATTACTAAATGTGATTAAAGTAATTAATCAAAGGTGATTAATTAAAAGTAATTGATTAAATATGATTAATTAAAAGTAATTAATCAAGTAGTATTTAATTAAAAGTAATTAATTAATGTGATTAATTAAAAGTGATTAATCAAGTGTAATTGATTAAAAGATAATTAAGGAATAATTATCGGTATAATTAGAGAATAATTAATCAAGGATGATTAATTTTTAGAAGGTAATTAAGAGGTAATTACTTAGTATAATTTGGAAGTAATTAATCAGGATGATTAATAAATATAGTAATTAAGTAATAACTAATCGGGGAAGATTAATTGAAATGGATAGTTAAGTGATGATAGTTAATTAATTAATTTGTAATTAAATAATGAATAGTAAAATGGATTGAAGATAATCCAAGTATTTAATTTAAGGATTAATTAAATTAATCAAGTTTGAAATCAAACTTGTTTATGAATGATTAATGATTGGATGATATATCATTGGAGAAGTAAATGATATTGGTTGTTGACATTGATTGATGGGTGATGATGTGAATATGCTATATCTGATTGTGATATATATGCTGCTTTGTGATATGTATGGATGCATGTGATAATAGATGATTATCTATTTGTGTAATATGAATACATCCATTTATGTTCAGTGATATTTTCTGAAATATCTATTGTTTAAATCCCTTAAGTACAACTTGGACATTAAAATGGCATTTGGTTTCGGTGAGACCGGGATCGGGTTTCCATATTTGGATATCCGAAAACCACATCGATTCCAATTAAACATTAGATCGTTAATCCAAGTGGAGCAAGTGAAGACTCGAGGTGTAAGAGCTATACGTCGGTATAACTCTGTGGGTGATTCCGTAATGAGTTTGACGGAATAGTGCTTATGGATTCGAGATAGTGAATCAGAGTGCAAGGGCTATGGTCGTTGACTCTGAGGGTGATTCCAAAATGAGTGCAACGAGATAGTGCCTTCGGTTTCGTTTGAACCCGAAACTAACTTGTATGGATTGAATGCTTTCAGCACATCGTCAGGCGGACGATGAGCATTCTAAGATAATTGGTCCTATAAAGGTAATCGCAGCCTCAAGCCTCATCAACCGGGAATGGCTAAAACAGGGGAGGTGCAGCAAGGCTTCGTGGGTCGCTCCCACTGGAGAGCGAGATACATCCCTGTCTAGATGTCCCTTTTTATTTCGGCTTTGTGGGCAGTTGGAACTGCAGCCAACTGCGGGGTGGTCTTGTTCGGGACTATTCAGTAAGGAATGGTCGCGGCCTTGTGTTGCACGGGGTGAAGGGAGTAATCCTCGGTACGGTGATCTAGGCCACGTACTGTGACGGGCGGTACCCCAGTAGCCCTGTCATTGATGGAAATCCATTTTCCCTACGAGACCCTACGGTTTTGTTTGTATTACCCACTTTTGTGGCTAGTAGCTGGAATTTAATAGATGTAACGATTTTGGCTATTTCATATTTACTTAAAAACCCTAGACATTATTATAATATCACTGGATTTCCTATCAAATGTTTTGGTTAGCGTAAGGTAAAAACTTTTCCATGTTTATGTGTGGGAAGTCTTACGTGATACCCTTTCTTTCAAAGGTTTTTCTAAAGTTAAGCAATCTTAAATCGTTTACTCACACCAGACCCCTGTCTGACCCAAGTGTTTATTTTTTGTTTTATTAAACTCTTGGGTACTCATATTATATATGAGTAGTCAAGTGATTCAGGCTATCTCTTGACGAATTCTGGAGGAGCTTTGGAGCAGGAGGCTTCAGCGTGTAGATATGGTTAGAGTTTCCGCTGTGTTGATATTCTGTATGATTGTCTTGTATTGTATATTAGACAGAAATGTTATAACTGTCTAAATTGAGATGTTTTAGTTGTGTACTCTGATGTATATGATACTATGTATATGTTTTATATTATATTTAAATCATTCCGCTGTGACATTCTGATGTGTTGTTTCTTTTTCTTCTCTTTCTTTTCTTCTTCTATCCCTTTCTTTCTTAATTAGTGATGCGATTTTCCGGGAGTGGAAAGTCGGGTCGCTACAACGGCAGGGGACTACCCCCACAGCTGCTCTATCCCATATTTCTGTCTATTAGATCCATTCTCATGTTCCTGGTTCTGATATGGTATTTGCATTCCAGTAGCTCCTATAACTCCAGCCTGTCCGATTTGTTGGAGTAGATTCTGCATCACGTCCTCCTTCCTTTTTATCATCATCTCCTGCATAACATCCATTATTATTTCCATTTCATCCCTAGCGACATAGATATATGCTTAATCAGCTCCAGCTCTTGAGGAAGCCACCTGACTCCCTCCATGGCAACTCCTTTCCGTTCGCACTCTCCTTGTTGATCGCCTAGCCATTACTTTGAATCTCGAAGTATCCAAGCTTCAAAATTTGAGCTCCTAACGTCAGAATCCTCTTATGCAAGTCCTCTCAGTGAAAGCCCCAAAACGTTGGCATCAAAATTGGACACCAACATCCATTTGCAAGAAAGCACCAATATTTAATCCAAACACAGAAGTTTGAAGAGAAATAAATAAAGAACAAAATTATAATAATTAAAAAGAAAGTAAATAGAGACATGGACTTATAGTGGTTCGGCTGACTTTATCCTATGTGCACTCCAAAGATTTTCCTTTTCTTAGTTTATACTATTGATTACAGTCAGAAATCCATAAAATTCAAGAATAAAAACGACACAATATAGCCTAGGTAGAATATAAAGAGATACAAAATGTAGATCCCTTTTCTAAAGCCATGCCTGTTGTTTTTATAGGGGAAGATCTGCACCAATCTCTCTGGAACTTCGGCAAAAGGACCTTTTTATCGATATGGGCTCACCATAGGGGTCGTTGGGCTCAAATCCTATTGAAGAGGGATCAGTAGCAATCCATTCATTTGTTGATTTTGGGGCAGCGATCCCTATGGTGGCGCCTTTATGTTTAGACACGTTCGTATTTCATATATCATGTTGATTGAACAATGGGAGCTCATGTTTCAGTTTGAGCTTTGGTTCAGATCCATTTGAAGTTATTCCTACCGATCCCTTCTAAGTGGATCATGCCAATCCCTTCTATTTGGCTCCATACTTCCTATGCTGATCCCTTCCATCCGTTGAACCATATTCCGTACTTTGAACATTCTGCCATGCATATTCCATTCAATCTTCACTCCATGTAACCATCTGTACTTAAACCCTGATCCCCACAATCGTCGCTCTGTACCCATTGGCCTTGATAATTGTGAAGTCTATTGGGTTAAATTCGCCTGTAAACTGCCTTGCCAAAAGACGGGTTAACACTTTGCCACCTAAATCATGCCTTACGGTAGGAAGGAGTGTTTTTAATTGTCCTAAATCCAATGTTCGAAACCCGTTGATGGCCTGTGAACATATCATTGATCTTTCCTAATTGTTAGTAATGACTATTTGAGACTGTTGATTAAATTCTTAATCGTCCCAGGCTGATGATGATCGCACGTAATCGAGTGTTTGTTCAAGGAGAAATGCATTCGTTCCAAATCGTGTGTCATTCGAGGTGAAATGTAATCATTCGAGATCGTGTGCCATTCGAGGCAAAATGGAATCGTTCGAGATCGAGTGTCCTTCAAGGCGAAGTGCGATCGTTTGAGATTAGGTGTCATTCGAGACAAAATGGGATCGTTCGGGATCAATTTCCGTTCGAGGTGAAATGTGATATTCGAGATCGAGTGTCTTTTGAGGCAAAATACGATTGTTCGAGATCGTGTGTCATTCAAGGAAAAATGTGATCATTCAAGATCGTGTGTCGTTCGAGGCAAAATGTGATCATTCGAGATCGAGTGCCGTTCAAGGCGAAGTGTGATTGTCTGGATAGGACTCAAAATTATCAATGTCAGATTTCTCGTTCGAGTGAGTTTTACAACCAAGTACTAAAAGAGAAACAAAAAACTAAACACTACAATGCAGGCATCTTCGGGTGTAGTGGTTCATTGTCATCTCAAAGCATTCCTAGGGATCGTTCTTGATCCCGTACATATGTAAGTGACTTAGCTATTTTATTATGGAGTTTGTTACCTATTCTTTGCCATTTCGGTTATTTGATGACAAGTTGACACCTCTATCCAAGGCAGTTCCTGTTCGATGCGGATGGTTGTTGCTCCTGTTCCACTGCCACCATCCGAGTTCTCATGTATTGCAATAGCCTGCTGTTTTGGACATATCCCTCAATCTCCTCTGTGTCTACAGTCGTTCGTATTATGCCTATTCAGCTCATGGAACAGACAGTATTTTTCTATAAAAAATTGTAGTTTGTAGGTTCTCTCCTCATTGACCTTCGATAGGGGACCTACTCCTAGTATCCAGATATATATGTTCTAATGTTTCAGTCAATTCCATGTAAGTGGTGAATCTTGGTTCCTTTCGTGGATGCTTCAATTTGTCAAAGCCATCCTCTGCTTTCCATTTTCCTTTATCCTTGTTTCTACGTTCCTCGGGTGGACCTCCAATTTGCGTAGCATTTACCTTCGGTTTGTTTGCTCATGCACTTTCCTGTCATAGGAACCTTTCTACTTCGTGATAAAACTCTCCAAGATCCATAGTCAGATCTCATGCCAGTTAATCCTTGAAATCCATGCCATTAACAATTCTAGATACAGCTTCCATCAGAACCATGGATGGATCTGGACGATCCATTGATGCCATTGCGGCATTAAACTGTGTTAAGAAACTCCTCAAGGACGCTTCGGTCCTCTGTTTCAGTGTTGCCTAACTCATCACATTTTTTGGTCCGGAGATGTGAACCCTAAACTGCATCATAAACCTTTCGATCAATTCAACCCACGTGCCAATAGAGTCGCTTTCCAACTGTCTGAACCATTATGCAGCTATATCTGTTAAGTACAAAGGTAAGCACCATGCCATGACTTCCTCTGATGCCCCCCGTACCTCCATGTGTCTCATGTACCTCGTCAAATGAACAGCGGGATCTATTTTTCGTCTCAAGCATTGGTAGTTTGAACTCTGGCAGATTCCTAGCTTGCCTGATATTTGGAGCAAATGGCTTCTAGTCACATCCTCCAAAACCCTGTTCACTAATCCTCTATGCATAGCTCGCCTTATCATCTCTGCAAACTTGTCATTTTCATACAATGGTAGTCTTATATTATAATGCCCAGCTGCCCCCCGTGTCTACAAGGAAGTTCTGGTATGTATTCCTCCGGTCGGCATCCAAATTCTGGTTCGCACCAAGATCCACGGGATTGATTGCAGGTCCTCCAGCATTGCAACCCACCAAACCCGAGGGCATGGCCCCTAGCCTTTGGGGATTGGTACTGATCCCTCTGGAGGGATCGGTACCGTTCCCTTTAGGATGGCAGGGGACAACCCCTAAAGCTACTATATTCCATTCCTCTGTCAATTAGATCCATTCCTATGTTCTTGGTTCTAATTTTGGTTTTGCATTCCAGCATCTTCTATGACTCTAGCCTATCTCATTTGTTGGAGTAGATTCTGCATCATCTCCTCCTTTCTTGTCAGCATTATCTCCTGCATAACATCCATCGCCGTTTCCATTTCATCCTTGGTGATGTAGATAAATGTTTGATTAGCTCTAGCTCCTGAGGAAGCCTTCTGACTCCTTCTATGGGGACTCCTTTCTAGTAGCACTCCTCTTATTGATTCCTAGCCATTACTTCCTATCTCCAAGTATCCAAGCTTCAAAATCTAAGCTCTAGCTCCCAAATTCGCTTATGCAAGTCCTCTTAGTGAAAGCACCAAATTGTTGGCGTCGAAATTGGCCACCAACACCCAGTCGTAAGAAAGCACCAACATCCAATCCACACATAGAAGTATGAAGAGAAATAAATGAAGAACAAAATTAAAATAATTAGAAAGCAAGTAAATAGAGATACGAGCTTATGGTGGTTTGGCTGACTCTGGTCTACGTCCACTCCAAAGATTTTCTTTTTATTAATTTATACTATTGATTACGGTCACAAATCCATGAAACTCGAGAATAAAATGGTGGAGTATAGCCTAGGTAGAAGATAAAGAGAAACAAAATATAGATCCCTTTTCTGAAGCCATGCATGTTGTATTTATAGGGGAAGGCCTGCACCAATCTTTCTGGAACTTCTGCAAAAGGACATTACTATCCATATGGGCTCACCATAGTGGTCGGTAGACCCAAATTCCAATGAAGAGGGATTGGTAACAATCCCTCCATTGGTTGATTTTGGGGCAGCGATCCCTATGGTGGCTCCTTTATGTTTAGACACGTTCGTATTACAAATATCATGTTGATTGAACAAGGGGAGCTCATGTTTCTATTTGATCTTTGGTTCGGATCCATTTTGAAGTTATTCCCGCTGATCCCTTCTAAGTGGATCGTGTCGATCCCTTCTATTTGGCTCCATACTTCCTATGCCGATCCTTTCCATCTGTTGAACCATATTCCATACTTTGAACATTCTGCCTGGCATATTTATCCATTCCATTCAATCTTGACTCCATATAACCATCTGTACCTGATCATTAGGGCTTACAATCGTCGCTCTATAACCATCGGCCTTGATAATCGTGAAGTCTGTTGGGTTAAATCCGCCTGTATAATGCCTTGCCAAAAGGTGGGTTAACATTTTGCCCCCTAAAACATGCCTTACGGTAAGAAGGTGTGTTTTAAATTACCTTAAGTCCAATGTTCGAAACTCGTTGATGGCCTGTGAACAAATCATTGATCTTGCCTGATTGTTAGTAACGACCAATCAGGACTATTAATCAAATTCTTAACCATCCCATGCTGATGATGATTGCACATGATCGAGTGTCTATTCAAGGCGAAATGCGATAGTTCGAGATCGTGTGTCATTCGAAGTGAAATGCAATCATTCGAGATCATGTGCCGTTCGAGGAGAAATATGATTGTTCGAGATTGTGTTCCGTTCGAGGCCAAATGCGATCGTTTGAAAACGAGTGTCGTTCGACGCGAAGTGTGATTGTCTTGATAGGACTCAAAATTATCAATGTTAGACTTCATGTTCGAGTGAATTTCATAACCAAGTACTAAAAGAGAAACAAAACAAAAACTAAACACCACAATGCATGCATCTCCGGTTGTAACGATTCATTATCATCTCAGGGAATTCCTATTGATCGTTCACGATTCCGTACATGTGTAAGTGACATACCGTTTATTGTGGAGTTTATTACATATTCTTTGCCATTTTGGTTAATTGATGACAAGTTGATGCCTCGATCCAAGGCAGTTCCCATTCGATGTGGAGGGTGGATCCACCTGTTCCACTACCGCTACCCGAGTTCTCACATATTGCAACAGCCTGCTATTCTGGACATATCCCTCAATCTATACTTTAAGTGCCTGTAGTCGTTTGTACTATGCCTATTCAGCTCATGGAACAGACAGTATTTTTCTAATTTCTTTTCATCGTTTGTAGGTTCTCTCCACAATGGCCTTCGATAAGGGACCTGCCCTCTAGTATCCAGATATATCTGTTCCAATATTTCGGTCAATTCCGTGTAAGAGGTGAATCTCGGTTCCCTTCATGGATGCATCGATCCATCAAAGCCATCATTTCCTTTTCATTTTCCTTTATCCTTTTTGTACCTTCCTCGGGGCAGACCTCCACCTGGAATATCATTTACCTCTAGTTTGTTTGCTCATTTGTCTTTCGGTCGCAGGAACCTTTCTGCTTCATGATAAAACTCTCTAAGATCCATAGGTGGATCCTATGCCAGTGAATCCTTGAACTCTGTGCCATCAGCAATTCCATATACACCTGCCATCAAAACCATGGATGGATCTGGACGATCCACCGATGTCATTACAGCATTAAACCATGTTAAGAAACTCCTCAAGGATGCTTTAGTCCTTTGTTTCAGTGTTGCCAAACTCATCACATTTTTGGGTATGGATATGTGAACCCTAAACTGCCTCATAAACCTTTTGACCAATTCCATCCATATGCCAATAAAGCCGCTGTCCAAATGTCTGAACCATAGTGTAGGTATATCCGTTTAGTACAAGGGTAAGCACCGTGCCATGACTTCCTCTGATGCGCCCAGTTGCTCCATGCGCCTCATGTACCTCCTCAAATAAACAATGGGATCTTTTTTTCCATCATATATAAAGCGTTGGTAGTTTGAACTCCGACGGGTTACTAGCTAGCCTGGTATTTGGTGCAAATGGACTTTTACTTACATTCTCCATATCCATGTTCACTAATCCTCCATGCATAGCTCACCTTATCATCTTCGCAAACTTGTCATTGTCGTACAATGGTAGTCTCCTATCATCATGCACATGCTGGCCCCCGAGTCTATGAAGGAATTCTGGAACGTATTCCTCCAGACGAGAAGCCAAATTCTGGTTCACACCAAGTTCCATGGGATTGATCGTAGGTCCTCCAACATCACGACCCACCAAACTCGAGGGCATGCCTCATAGCCTTTGGGGATCAGCGCCGATCCTTCTGGGATGGCAAGGGACTGCCTCCACAGCTACTCTGTTCCATTCCTATGTCTATTAGATCCATTCTTGTGTTCTTGGTTCTGATTTTGGTTTTGCATTCCAACAGCTCCTATGACTCTGGCCTATCTGATTTATTGGAGTAGATTCTGCATCATCTTTTGCATAACATCCATCGTCGTTTCCATTTCATCCCTAGTGATGTAGATAGATGCTTGATTAGCTCCAACTCTTGAGGAAGCCACCTAACTCCCTCCATGGCGACTCCTTTCCGATAGCACTCTCCTTGTTGATTGCATAGACATTACTTCCTATATCCAAGTATCCAAGCTTCAAAATCTATGCTCCTAGCTTCCAAATCCACTTATGCAAGTCCTCTCAGTGAAACCACCAAAATGTTGGCATCAAAATTGGCCGCCAACACCCACTTGCAAGAAATCACAAATATTCAATCCAAATGCAGAAGTATGAAGAGAAATAAATGAAGAACAAAATTAAGATAATTAGAAAGCAAGTAAATAGAGACACGGATTTATAGTGGTTCGGCTGACTCTAGCCTACGTCCACTCTAAAGATTTTACTTTTATTAGTTTATACTATGGATTACAGTTACAAATTCATGATATTCAAGAATAAAATGGTAGAGTATATCCTAGGTAGAAGATGAAGAGAAACAGAATGAAGATCCCTTTTCTTGAGTCAAGCCTGCTGTAATTGTAGGAGAAAACTGTGACGACCCGGAATTTTCTAGCAATATCAATTTAATAATCTGCATTAAATATTAAATTGATTTGATATATTTTTGGTAATGAAATCTGAATTGATACTTTTCTTTTAATAAATATTCAATTGGTAAATGATATCTGTTAAAATTAATTGTTTTTTTGCTATTTATATATGTATATATTTGTATACATTGTAAATAGATGAGATTTGTTTTAAAGCTTAACTAATAAATTATGTTTTAAATTCTAATATATATTTTAGTGAATTAGAAATTAAGATTTATTTAATATAAACTTTTCAAAGCTAAATAAATAAATAGATATAGGATTTTAAGTACATAAGATAAATGTTTAAATAGTTTAAAAACTTATTTTAGCTTAAGATTAAAATTTACATTTATTAACAAAAGGATTTATTTTCTTTTCTTTTTAGTATAGCTTGATTAAAATATGGATTTAAAAGTATATATGAGTTTTAAATGCAAATTTTGTCAAAATACTTTAACATACATAAATGAAATAAGTAGTTTAAAATAAAAAGATAATTTCTTTTATTCATTATTTCAAATTTTTAAATGTATTTTTATAATATTAATAAAATGAAAAGTACATATAGGAATACAAGATTTTAAGTAATAAGTTAAACATAGAAATAAAACAAAATATACATTAAGCTATAGATTATAAGTGATAATACTGTACATAATAAGTTAAGATAAGAAATAAACATATAGGATCAATTTATAGAACTTCACAAACATTTCAAATATAATAACAAGTCAATAATAAAACTGAAAACAAATAATTTTCAAATTGTAAACTAACATAAGAAGGAACTGTAGTGTACATATATACATAAGTTTAAAGTATCAAAACAAATAACATCTAGAAGCAAAATCAAAAATATGTGCAGGCCGAATTAATCAAAAATAAATGTGTATGTGAAGCTTGCAAGGGAAGACTGTATAATGCATTCTTTAATAAACAAACAAAAGTAATTAATGAAAGATCTTTTAGTACACAATTTTATTTCATATCAGCCTCCATTTATAAAATATCTTTGTTTTACAATCTGCACAAACAAGATTTTCATGCTTTATGGTACAAATATTGTCCCAGTAATATGAAACATAATAATACACTGTAGGTGTGATCAACCTGTCTGCATATGCCCTGTATATTTGTTTATAAATCAGCTTCATCTGCATATCAGTTCGAACTAAGTGGAAATTAAAATAAACTTCATTTCAAACTAAAACATGAAAATAAAACTATTCCATACTTAAACAAAAATCCAAGAAGCAAAGCAAAATGAAGTTACAGTTGTTTTCAAGCCTGCTTTAACAAAAGTGCCTCTGTTCATTCACATATCTGTGAGTAACTTTTTTTTTAAAAAGCTTAAGTAAATTTTAATTTGTTGCTTGCGAAAATTTCTGAGATGAAGTTTTAAGTATGTGTATATATATTTGAGAATGCATGTGTATATGGATGGATAGATGATTGCTGTAGTTAAACTTGTTCTGCCTGTTTAGTTTTCAGGCTTGGCTTCTAAACAAAAGTATCTAATTCCTTTTGATCTGTTGGCTGTTAGTTGATAGAATTTAAACAAGACTCGTTTGTTTAACTTTAAGATTTAAGTTTAAAATTTATTTAACTTAAAATATAAGAGAAATTTATGTGGAAACCAAAATATAACTGGCAGTGTTTATATATGTCTGTTTTCTGTTATTCTGTAAACAAAACTTCACATTCAAAAATCATTTGCTTCATCTCTGATTGATGAATGGACTTAAGATTTGAATAAAAGATGTTTGTAACATTAAGATCTAAGTTTGAAAACTTAGTTAAGATAAAAGCATTTTAAAACTTTGTTTCTGGAAACCGATCTCTGAGCATCTCAATAACATCAAAAATTTGAATATCTTATTTTATCAATTCAGGTATATAAATAAAATAGTTAAATCAAATTATGATTTTTAAAATGAGTATGGTGATTTTTAGTGGAGGGGGTGAGGTATGGTTCGAGTTTATCCATTTCAGGCTTTTTGGGTGGCCGTGGGTGATCAAGTGGATGTGGGGGGTCGAGACTCTGACAAGGGGTAGAGGAGGTTGCCGTGGTGCTAGGAAAAATAGTGGGTGGCAGCAAATTTGTTAGTGGAAGCGTCGGCAATGGTTTCAAGTTCCTAAACCTAATTTTACTGTGTTTGGAAGTTTTGATCGCCGCAAGTTGTTTTGAGGTTCGAGTGTCGCGTGTTTTTGCAGGGAGGTAGGGAAGAGACAGTCGAAGTGATAACCGGAGTTTGGTGGCCTCCGGTGGTGGGACCACCGCGTGCGTAGCGCTGACAGGTTTGAGGGAGGTGAGGTCGTGTGTTTTTCCAGGTTTTGTGTTCTGTTCCTCTTTGTTTTGCGCGCAAGGGAGATCTCGAAGCAGGTGGTTGATTCTCTCGGGAAAGTCTCGCGTATTGCTTGAAGAGAACGCGGGAGGGTGCTCGGGTTTTTAGTGTTCAGGTTTGTAAAAACCTGGAACTGTTTTTAACAGTTTCAACTATTTTTGAAACTTTTGTTTTAAAATTTAAAATCAAAGCTAAAAGCTAATGCTAAAATAAAGTTTAACTAATTAATTTAAGTTAGTTTGAATATAGTTGGAAATAGTATGTTTTCAAAATTTAAATTATTCTAATAAATTAAAAGTGTTTAATAATTGAAGTATTTTCAACTAGAGTAAGTTCAAATAAAAATTTAAAGCTGTTAAGGAAAGAAAAATAAAATAGAAATTAGGACTTGGACATGAAATTCTAGTTTTGGAAATAAAAGAAAGTTTTATAATTTAATTAATTTAAATAAGTTTAATGCTATTGAATAAGTAAGTTTAAAGGGGTTTTGGGAAAAATTAGTTTTGAAACTTTATTAAGGATAAAATTAGAATTTGTTTAAGAAGTAATTTGAAACCAATGTTTTATACATATTGGAAGAGAAATTAATCAATAATAAGATAATTTACTTTAAGTAATGAAGACTTAGAGTTTATATGCATCAACTCTTAAATTGATTAAGTAAGAATAGTTAATGATTGAAATTAGTTAAACTAGTAATTATAGTTTAAAAGTAGTAATTAAAGTCAATTAATGAATTAATTTACTAATATGTGATTTAGAACTATAGATTAGATTTTTAAATTAATAATGGTTAATTAACTTATAATTAATAATAATTAATATAAGTTGATTATGTTAGAAGGAAATAATTAAATAATTATTAATGAAGTCCATTAACCAGATTATGTTATAATTAATTAATATGATTGACTTTGTAATAAATTAATTAGATTGATTAATTCAATAAATTTAAATGAAATTATTTATTGAAAAGTGATTCAGAAATTAATTACTTATTAATTGTGTAAATTAATTTGAGTTAATTAATTTAGTTTAATTAACTGATATTTTGGAATTAAATTACTTAGAAAAGTAATTGAAGGATAGTTACGGGATGTAATTAATTAGGTGATGTTGTTAATAGAAGTAAGTGAAATATAATTACTTAAAATTAATCAAGGGATTAATTAAGAAAGTTATTAAGAAGTAATTAATTTAGGATGATTAATTACTGTATATATTAATCAAGAGGATTAATATTTGTGTTTTGAAGGTGTGTATTCTAAATATAATTAACAAATGAAAATGTAATTAGAAATCATTAATAATAATGATGGGAATTAGAGAAATTGATTTATTTGAGAATAATAAATTAACAAGATAATTAAATGGAAATAAATCAATATAAATGTAATTAATGGAGCATAATTACTCAGAACAGTAATTGGATGATCATTACTTGATGAAGTTAATACAAGATGATTTGTAAGTAGAGTAATTTGAGTAATTTCTTTTGTAATTAATCAAAGGATTGATTTATGGAAATAATTAATCATGGAATGATCAATTTGTTAATAAGTAATTAAGAGTAGATAATTATTGGTTGGTTATTAATCAAGGGGTGATTAATAATGGTGTTTAAGTAAAGATTAATTTAATATATAAATTGGAGATCATTAATTAATATAATTAATGATGTAATTAAGAATTGTAAATTAAGGAATAATTAATGGGTAAGTAATTAAATGTTAATCTGCTATAAATGATTTAGAATAATTCATTTAAGGAATTTATTAAAGACTAATTTATTCTTGTAATTAGAGAATGGTTAATTAATTTGATTTATAATTAATGAATGATTGTGAGAGCAGGATTTATGGAATGTGTAATTAATTTAATTTATTTTAAATTAATTAAAATGGAAGTAGTTAATTTAATTCATTTTAAATTAACTATAGCTTGTGATTCATAAATCATTACTGATGGATGATATTGATATTCTTTGTTTGATTGTGATCTTAGAAATGAGTTGGATGATGTCTATGTGATATGGATGTATGTTTAAGTATGAAAATGTTCAATTATCTGTTTGGATGATGATATTAGTTATCTGTTTATGATGATGATGTATTATCTATTATGAGATGTGAATTATCTATCCGTGTACATTGATAATATTGAATTCACTATTAAGACTAAGTAGACAACTTGGCCTTAAAAGACACGCTTTGGATTTCGATGAGACGGGGATCGGGTTTTCCGCATTAGGAATATCCGAAAACCACATCGTTTCCAAATTAACGATAGGTCATGAATCTGAAGTGAAGATGAAGATTCAGAATGCAAGGGTTATCGTCGTTAACTCTGAGGGTGATTCCAAAATGAGTGTAACGAGATGATGCCTTCGGTTTCGTTCGAACCCGGAACGAACTTGTATGGATTGAATGCTTTCAACACATCGTCAAGCGGACGATGAGCATTCTAAGAATATGTTCTATAAAGGTAATCGTAACCTCAAGCCTCATCAACCGGGAATGGCTAAAACAGGGGAGGTGCAGCAAGGTTAGGTGGGTCATGCCCAAGCAGGACAAGGATATTCCCTTGTCTAGATGTCCCTTTTTATTCGGCTTAGTGGGCGGTTGGTCTGCAGCCAACTGCGGGGTTTATCTTGTTCGGGACTGTTCAGTAAGGAATGGTTCCGGCCTTGTGTTGCAGGGGATGAAGGGAGTAATCCTCGGTACGTTGATCTAGGCCACGTACTGTGACGGGCGGTACCCCAGTAGCCATGCCATTGTATGGAATCCAAAATCCAATAAGTGCCTACGGTTTTGATTGTATTACCCACTTTTGTGGCTAGTAGCTGGAATTTAATGAATGTAACAATTTCGGCTATTTTCTATTTACTTGAAAACCCTAGACCTATTATAATATCACTGGATTTCCTATCAAATGTTTTGGTTAGCGTAAGGTAAAAACTTTTCCATGTTTATGTGTGGGAAGTCTTACGTGATACCCTTTGTTTTCAAAGGATTTTTCAAAATTAAGCAACTTTAACCTGTTACTCATACCAGACCCATGTCTGACCCGGAGTTTATTTTTGTTTTTCATAAACTCTCGGGTACCCAAATTTTTACGGGTAGCCAAGGGATTCAGGTTTAGCTTTGACGAATTTCGGAGGAGCAATGGAGCAGGAGGCTTCAGCGTTATAGATATATATATATATGGTTCCGCTTTGTGGTATCTCTGTGATGTATTGTGTATTGAGTTGTATTAACTAGACAGGTGTTTATAACTGTCTAGTATGTGATGTACTATATGTATCACTCTGATTGATATATACTATGTAGATACTTATGTGATTAATATATTTTATTCATTCCGCTGTGAGATTCTGATGTTGTTGTTCTTTCTTCTCTATCTTTTCTATTTTCTCACCTCTTTCTTTCTTATTAACGATGCTTCTTCCTAGGAGTAGGAAGTGGGGTCGTTACAGTGGTATCAGAGCGCTAGGTTGAGTGAATACCTAGGCTCTTAAGTGATTTCTTTCCTGAGAGAGCGTATTTGTAAATTTGATATATATATATATATATATATATATATATTCTATCTATTTGTTGGATTACCTGTCCGGGTTTTCCAATATAAGTATAAGGATAGATTGAGTAGTGGTGCGTGTAACACGACTACCTGTGGTTAGAAGTATATTTGACGAGACTGTAGACCTAATACCGTCTTGAGTAAATTTGTGGTGTAAGGATTTCACCTAATCTCTGGAGAGAAAACTGATAAGATTGAAGTCCATTTTGTTGTACAGATTGGATGAGTAGGATTTGGATTGTGTGAGTTGAGCAAAAGCTAGAATATTATCTTGGTAACTCAAGAAGTAGTGGTTGTGTGTTGAGATGCAGTAGCGATGGATTGTTTCCGAAGAAGTTCTCAAAGATCTTTGGATAAGGAAGTGTGTCTGCATTAGTTTTGAGGTTGAGTTCAGCTGAATGTTGTGTTTGGCGTTGAGGCCCGAGTTTTCCGAGGAATTTTGGATTAAGATTTTTGGCACCAGCAGCAGTGTTGTAGCTCAGATTGTTCTGCCGGCAAGCGAGGAGGTCATCTGTCAGCAGTTCTTTAGAAGAGAGTCCGGAGGCAGTTTGTGAATCCCTTTCTTCAATGGATTGGCTGAATAAGTTTAAGCTGTTCAGATGGGTAAGGAGAGAGCAGTGCCGATGGTTTAGCTTAGTAATAGAATGGTTTCTAGAGAGAGGAATTGGTAAAGCGACTCAAGTTTTGGAGGAACTTCTGAAGTTTTATTTTGGATCTGCTGAATCATATTTTTGTAATGCGTTGTCCAGTTTGTGCTTATGTGTATCATCAGCATTTTCATCTACTCTAGATCAGAGTTGTGCAGCGGAAGCAGTTGGAAGTGCATTTGTTTTTCTTTTCTGGGAAAGAGAGGATGATTTCTACTGATGATAGTAGAGGTTGAGTTCTTGGTTTTGGTTGGTTTTGAGGAAATTATTCTACTGGATTGTTTTTGAATTCAGATTGTTTTAGGAGTTATCAGCGAAGGTTGAGCTGATCAGTAAGTTGAAGGCAGCTTTGGATTGTCAGAAGTATTTGGTGAATAGTGACGAAGGAATTTGGATTTGGGAGTCGGAGATTTCATTTTGGAAGAATTTTCTCTGATTCAAGGGAGCTCTGTAGATTAGTAGTATAGACTGTTTGGATTCTATAGATCGAGTATTCCGGTATTATACTGGGAAACTCTAGGGAGCTCTATCCAGAATTTTATCTGGATAGTTAGCTTTATTGATTGAGTAGATTGGTTGTGATGATTGTTAGCATGTGATTGATAAATGCTTATGGTTTAAAATTAATTAAAATCTTAAATATATTATTAAATTACCTTTGCTTTTAAATTTCGGGGACGAAATTCTTTTAAGGGGGGAGGAATGTGACGACCCGGAATTTTCTAGCAATATCAATTTAATAATCTGCATTAAATATTAAATTGATTTGATATATTTTTGTTAATGAAATCTGAATTGATACTTTTCTTTTAATAAATATTCAATTGGTGAAGGATATCTGTTAAAATTAATTGTTTGTTTTCTATTTATATATGTATATATTTGTATACATTGTAAATAGATGAGATTTGTTTTAAAGCTTAACTAATAAATTATGTTTTAAATTCTAATATATATTTTAGTGAATTAGAAATTATGATTTATTTAATATAAACTTTTCAAAGCTAAATAAATAAACAGATATAGGATTTTAAATACATAAGATAAATGTTTAAATAGTTTAAAAACTTATTTTAGCTTAAGATTAAAATTTACATTTATTAACAAAAGGATTTATTTTCTTTTCTTTTTAGTATAGCTTGATTAAAATATGGTTTAAAAGTATATATGAGTTTTAAATGCAAATTTTGTCAAAATACTTTAACATACATAAATGAAATAAGTAGTTTATAATAAAAAGATAATTTCTTTTATTCATTATTTCAAATTTTTAAATGTATTTTTATAATATTAATAAAATGAAAAGTACATATAGGAATACAAGATTTTAAGTAATAAGTTAAACATAGAAATAAAACAAAATATACATTAAGCTATAGATTATAAGTGATAATACTGTACATAATAAGTTAAGATAAGAAATAAACATATAGGATCAATTTATAGAACTTCACAAACATTTCAAATATAATAACAAGTCAATAATAAAACTGAAAACAAATAATTTTCAAATTGTAAACTAACATAAGAAGGAACTGTAGTGTACATATATACATAAGTCTAAAGTATCAAAACAAATAACATCTAGAAGCAAAATCAAAAATATGTGCAGGCCGAATTAATCAAAAATAAATGTGTATGTGAAGCTTGCAAGGGAAGACTGTATAATGCATTCTTTAATAAACAAACAAAAGTAATTAATGAAAGATCTTTTAGTACACAATTTTATTTCATATCAGCCTCCATTTATAAAATATCTTTGTTTTACAACCTGCACAAACAAGCTTTTCATGCTTTATGGTACAAATATTGTCCCAGTAATATGAAACATAATAATACACTGTAGGTGTGATCAACCTGTCTGCATATGCCCTGTATATTTGTTTATAAATCAGCTTCATCTGCATATCAGTTCGAACAAAGTAGAAATTAAAATAAACTTCATTTCAAACTAAAACATGAAAATAAAACTATTCCATACTTAAACAAAAATCCAAGAAGCAAAGCAAAATGAAGTTACAGTTGTTTTCAAGCCTGCTTCAACAAAAGTGCCTCTGTTCATTCACATATCTGTGAGTAACTTTTTTTTAAAAAGCTAAAGTAAATTTTAATTTGTTGCTTGTGAAAATTTCTGAAATGAAGTTTTAAGTATGTGTATATATATTTGAGAATGCATGTGTATATGGATGGATAGATGATTGCTGTAGTTAAACTTGTTCTGCCTGTTTAGTTTTCAGGCTTGGCTTCTAAACAAAAGTATCTAATTCCTTTTGATCTGTTGGCTGTTAGTTGACAGAATTTAAACAAGACTCATTTGTTTAACTTTAAGATTTAAGTTTAAAATTTATTTAACTTAAAATATAAGAGAAATTTATGTGGAAACCAAAATATAACTGGCAGTGTTTATATATGTCTGTTTTCCGTTATTCTGTAAACAAAACTTCACATTCAAAAATCATTTGCTTCTTCTCTGATTGATGAATGGACTTAAGATTTGAATAAAAGATGTTTGTAACATTAAGATCTAAGTTTGAAAACTTAGTTAAGATAAAAGCATTTTAAAACTTTGTTTCTGGAAACCAATCTCTGAGCATCTCAATAACATCAAAAATTTGAATATCTTATTTTATCAATTCAGGTATATAAATAAAATAGTTAAATCAAATTATGATTTTTAAAATGAGTATGGTGATTTTTAGTGGAGGGGGTGAGGTATGGTTCGAGTTTATCCATTTCAGGCTTTTTGGGTGGCCGTGTGTGATCAAGTGGATGTGGGGGGTCGAGACTCTGACAAGGGGTAGAGGAGGTTGCCGTGGTGCTAGGAAAAATAGTGGGTGGCAGCAAATTTGTTAGTGGAAGCGTCGGCAATGGTTTCAAGTTCCTAAACCTAATTTTACTGTGTTTGGAAGTTTTGATTGCCGCAAGTTGTTCTGAGGTTCGAGTGTCGCGTGTTTTTGCAGGGAGGTAGGGAAGAGACAGTCGAAGTGATAACCGGAGTTTGGTGGCCTCCGGTGGTGGGACCACCGCGTGCGTAGCGCTGACAGGTTTGAGGGAGGTGAGGTCGTGTGTTTTTCCAGGTTTTGTGTTATGTTCCTCTTTGTTTTGCGCGCAAAGGAGATCTCGAAGCAGGTGGTTGATTCTCTCGGGAAAGTCTCGCGTATTGCTCGAAGAGAACGCGGGGGGTGCTCGGGTTTTTAGTGTTCAGGTTTGTAAAAACCTGGAACTGTTTTTAACAGTTTCAACTGTTTTTGAAACTTTTGTTTTAAAATTTAAAATCAAAGCTAAAAGCTAATGCTAAAATAAAGTTTAAATAATGAATTTAAGTTAGTTTGAATATAGTTGGAAATAGTAAGTTTTCAAAATTTAAATTATTCTAATAACTTAAAAGTGTTTAATAATTGAAGTATTTTCAACTAGAGTAGGTTCAAATAAAAATTTAAAGCTGTTAAGGAAAGAAAAATAAAATAGAAATTAGGACTTGGACATGAAATTCTAGTTTTGGAAATAAAAGAAAGTTTTATAATTTAAATTAATTTAAATAAGTTTAATGCTATTGAATAAGTAAGTTTAAAGGGGTTTGGGGAAAAATTCGTTTTGAAACTTTATTAAGGATAAAATTAGAATTTGTTTAAGAAGTAATTTGAAACCAATGTTTTATACATATTGGAAGAGAAATTAATCAACAATAAGATAATTTACTTTAAGTAATGAAGACTTAGAGTTTATATGCATTAACTCTTAAGTTGATTAAGTAAGAATAATTAATGATTGAAATTAATTAAACTAGTAATTATAGTTTAAAAGTAGTAATTAAAGTCAATTAATGAATTAATTTACTAATATGTGATTTAGAACTATAGATTAGATTTTTAAATTAATAATGGTTAATTAACTTATAATTAATAATAATTAATATAAGTTGATTATGTTAGAAGGAAATAATTAAATAATTATTAATGAAGTCCATTAACCAGATTATGTTATAATTAATTAATATGATTGACTTTGTAATAAATTAATTAGATTGATTAATTCAATAAATTTAAATGAAATTATTTATTGAAAAGTGATTCAAAAATTAATTACTTATTAATTGTGTAAATTAATTTGAGTTAATTAATTTAGTTTAATTAACTGATATTTTGGAATTAAATTACTTAGAAAAGTAATTGAAGGATAGTTACGGGATGTAATTAATTGGGTGATGTTGTTAATAGAAGTAAGTGAATTATAATTACTTAAAATTAATGAGGGGATTAATTAAGAATGTTATTAAGAAGTAATTAATTTAGGATGATTAATTACTATATATATTAATCAAGAGGATTAATATTTGTGTTTTGAAGGTGTGTATTCTAAATATAATTAACAAATGAAAATGTAATTAGAAATCATTAATAATAATGATGGGAATTAGAGAAATTGATTTATTTGAGAATAATAAATCAACAAGATAATTAAATGGAAATAAATCAATATAAATGTAATTAATGGAGCATAATTACTCAGAACAGTAATTGGATGATCATTACTTGATGAAGTTAATACAAGATGATTTGTAAGTAGAGTAATTTGAGTAATTTCTTTTGTAATTAATCAAAGGATTGATTTATGGAAATAATTAATCATGGAATGATCAATTTGTTAATAAGTAATTAAGAGTAGATAATTACTGTTTGGTTATTAATCAAGGGGTGATTAATAATGGTGTTTAAGTAAAGATTAATTTAATATATAAATTGGAGATCATTAATTAATATAATTAATGATGTAATTAAGAATTGTAAATTAAGGAATAATTAATGGGTAAGTAATTAAATGTTAATCTGCTATAAATGATTTAGAATAATTCATTTAAGGAATTTATTAAAGACTAATTTATTCTTGTAATTAGAGAATGGTTAATTAATTTGATTTATAATTAATGAATGATTGTGAGAGCAGGATTTATGGAATGTGTAATTAATTTAATTTATTTTAAATTAATTAAAATGGAAGTAGTTAATTTAATTCATTTTAAATTAACTATAGCTTGTGATTCATAAATCATTACTGATGGATGATATTGATATTCTTTGTTTGATTGTGATCTCAGAAATGAGTTGGATGATGTTTATGATGATGATGTATTATCTATTATGAGATGTGAATTATCTATCTGTGTACATTGATAATATTGAATTCACTGTTAAGGCTAAATAGACAACTTGGCCTTAAAAGACACGCTTTGGATTTCGATGAGACCGGGATCGGGTTTTCCGCATTAGGAATATCCGAAAACCACATCGTTTCCAAATTAACGATAGGTCGTGAATCTGAAGTGAAGATGAAGATTCAGAATGCAAGGGTTATCGTCGTTAACTCTGAGGGTGATACCAAAATGAGTGTAACGAGATGATGCCTTCGGTTTCGTTCGAACCCGGAACGAACTTGTATGGATTGAATGCTTTCAACACATCGTCAGGCGGACGATGAGCATTCTAAGAATATGTTCTATAAAGGTAATCGTAACCTCAAGCCTCATCAACCGGGAATGGCTAAAACAGGGGAGGTGCAGCAAGGTTAGGTGGGTCATGCCCAAGCAGGACAAGGATATTCCCCTGTCTAGATGTCCCTTTTTATTCGGCTTAGTGGGCGGTTGGTCTGCAGCAAACTGCGGGGTTTATCTTGTTCGGGACTGTTCAGTAAGGAATGGTTCCGGCCTTGTGTTGCAGGGGATGAAGGGAGTAATCCTCGGTACGTTGATCTAGGCCACGTACTGTGGCGGGCGGTACCCCAGTAGCCCTGCCATTGTATGGAATCCAAAATCCAATAAGTGCCTACGGTTTTGATTGTATTACCCACTTTTGTGGCTAGTAGCTGGAATTTAATGAATGTAACAATTTCGGCTATTTTCTATTTACTTGAAAACCCTAGACCTATTATAATATCACTGGATTTCCTATCAAATGTTTTGGTTAGCTTAAGTTAAAAACTTTTCCATGTTTATGTGTGGGAAGTCTTACGTGATACCCTTTGTTTTCAAAGGATTTTTCAAAATTAAGCAACTTTAACCTGTTACTCATACCAGACCCATGTCTGACCCGGAGTTTATTTTTGTTTTTCATAAACTCTCGAGTACCCAAATTTTTACGGGTAGCCAAGGGATTCAGGTTTAGCTTTGACGAATTTTGGAGGAGCAATGGAGCAGGAGGCTTCAGCGTTATAGATATATATGGTTCCGCTGTGTGGTATCTCTGTGATGTATCGTGTATTGAGTTGTATTAACTAGACAGGTGTTTATAACTGTCTAGTATGTGATGTACTATATGTATCACTCTGATTGATATATACTATGTAGATACTTATGTGATTAATATATTTTATTCGTTCCGCTGTGAGATTCTGATGTTGTTGTTCTTTCTTCTCTATCTTTTCTATTTTCTCACCTCTTTCTTTCTTATTAATGATGCTTCTTCCTAGGAGTAGGAAGTGGGGTCGTTACAAAAACCTGCATCAATATCTTTGGAACTTCGACAAAAGGACCTTTGTATCCATATGGGCTTATCATAAGGGTTGCTGGGCCCAAATCCCAATGAAGAGGGATCAGTACTGATCCCTCCATTGGTTGATTTTGGGGCAGTGATTCCTATGGTGGCTCCTTTATGTTTACACGTTCGTATTTTAAATATCATGTTGATTGAAGAAGGGGAGCTCATGTTTCTGCTTGATCTTTGGTTCAGATCCATTTTGAAGTTATTCCCATCGATCCCTTCTAAGTGGATCATACCGATCCCTTCTATTTGGCTCCATATTCCTTTGTGGATCCCTTACATCCGTTGAACTGTATTCCATACTATGAACATTCTGCCTTGCATATTTATCTATTCCATTCAATCTCGACTCCCTGTAACCATCTGTACTTGATCACTGGACCGTACAATAGTCGCTATGTACCCATCGGCCTTGATAACCGCAAAGTTTGTTGGGTTAAAACCACCTGTATATTGCCTCGCCAAAAGGGGGGTTAACAGTATGTATATATGTGGGAAATATTACCTTGTTTTTCACTATATTGCCTAATCTCCTTTAGCTTGCTGATCCATGTTGTTGAATTGCTGAAACGTGCTTTTGCTTTTGCTCGAACTTATGCACCTTTATTGAATTGTTTTTTCCTAACCTTGTGCTCTTTAATTTAGTTATGGTTTGCTTATGATACTTGACCACCCTGGTCTTGTCTTACTGTACTTCAGCCTTGTTCATGCTTTTTAAAACTGATATGTGTTGCACCTAAGTATAGCCCGCACCCGCTTTGGTTTGACCTTGTCCTTACTTGCACTAAGTTGAGCCTTTGGGCATGACCTTTGCATTTGTCCTTAAAAGATAATCAATGCTCGACCATGTGTTATTCACAGTGATACAAAGTACATATCATAAGCTGTTCGTGCACGCTAAAAGTAAATGGGCTAGGCCGCTTTGCCAAAAGCCTACACTCGTTGATACAAAGTTGCTTTGAAAATTTCATAACGATCCAACATAATCCTATGGATCACCAATGATCCATGTACTTAGGAGATTTTTGGACTTCTTCTCTTGGGTTGCACTCCTTGTCTTATGTAGGTGCTATCCATGTGATTTCGTAGGTAGTTGCCTTGTTTTGACGATGATTCATACACGAGTTAGATTGACTTATGATTAGAATCAAATGGCTCTTTGCTTCTCGAACTAGGTTGCTTAGAAAGCTATGAAACTTGGCAAACATATTTAAAAGAGGCAATGAATTAAGATGCAAGAGGTTACAATGAGTGAAGCATCCCTATGGATCCCTAGCAATCCATGAATAATGGATCGCTAGCGATCCAAGATCACTAGTGATCCATCTCCTTAGCTTATTTTTGGCTAATTGTCTTTGAGTGCTATTGGCTTATTCTTTTATATTCCTTGTTCGGTGACAAGTTATTCTAGCTTACTCTAGATGTTCTAACTCCTGTTGAATCCTACTGGGTTAAAAATCCAGCTAACAATATTGTTTGGATCTGATATTGAATAACAAGCTAAATTGATGTAAACTTGTTAAATAGGAATTCATGTAGGTTAAACTCCTTTTCAAACCAAGTATTAATTCATATAACCTGTTATTATTGTTGTTGCAGTACCCCTAGATTTTAACTATTCCTACAAATCTAAAAAATTGAGTTTGAATAATAAATTTGGAAAATTATAGAATTTTGTTTACTATAATTGCTCAATAGCTCACTATACTGGAGATTTGGAGAAGAACCTAATTAATTAAAAATTACCAATGAAAACAAACTAAAAATCAGAAATTAAAAAACCATGATCGACGACGTTCGATCGACCGCACTGTCTGGATCGGTCGACAGCAAGAGGTTGACCACTCTTAAAGCAAGTTGTTGATCGGTTAGCATCCCAGAAGCATAGTATGAACCTCAGCTTAAGGCTTAAGTTATAAATAAATTAGTTCAGTAGTGTGTGCGTGCATGTGTATGTGTATATATATTACACACACACACACACACACACACACACACATATATATATATATATGCTAGGAGTTGGAAAGCTAGTTCCCTGCGAGGTGACACTAGGATGTTGCGGGATTGGGTAAATCCAATTTATTTAGCAGGGGTTGATATTCGACTATTTTATCACAAATGGCACTCACGTGAGGTTATATAGTGGATGGACAACACTGACTTATGCCTGATGAAGTGTTTGAGCCCAACACAACAAGAGTTCCTTGGTATTTACAGATGACATGATGTGTTGTTTTTGGATCCCGATGTGTGCAACAAAAGGCATATGTTAAGATTAAGAAGTGGACTATGAGACACATCGCGGGGTTAGCATTGCGATCTCCCCTCAATTCATGGCTAGGGTACGTGTAGTTGTAGTTGTGGGGGTTGAAACTGGGCCAGCCTGTAGCAAAAGTTATGGTGAATTTGAAAAAAAGAATTCCCTTATTGGATCTATATTAGGCTTATGGAGTCTAATTAATTTAGAACATTTCATAATATTATTTAAATAAAATCTTTTATTTTATTTAAATTTATAAATTATATATAGTTTTATTTAATTTATACATTGACATGTGTGTGTATATATATATAGACATACATATATACATGTATCATATACACATATGTGTGTATGTAACATATCAACTCGTGTAAAATATAACATGCCCATGTATAAATGTTTGGATTTACATCGTAACAAAAAGTTAGCTCATCCAATATGCAAGCATATATATGTCGTCCAAATATATGTATATATGCTATTATTTTATATAACTATCATAAATTGTATGTTTGCGTGTGTGTATGTTAAGTTAGCCTAAATAATTATTTATGTATAAAATATATTAATAAATATTTGTGTATATATACATAAACATTATCTTATAAGTAAAATAATAATATATGTATGTACATATTATTATAATATATTAATTTAAATATATATAAGTTATTTTAAATATTAAAATATACATTAATATTTTATAAGCCATGAATAATATGTATATACATATATACAATAATAAAATACATTTTTTAAATATGTGAACACAAATATATATTTATAATATGTGCATATATATATATATATCAATTAATATTATTATTCAAGTCAAATTATATTCTTTTCAGGCATACGACATAAAAATATACTTCTTGTTTTTAATTTTAAAATCATTTTTATTTATATATCCATTCAAAATTAAAAAAATATTTTTGTTTCAAATTTTAGAATTTTAGAAAATCCTAACTGATATTTTATGGCTTAAAGAATCTTTCCAAATTTTTTCAACTTAAACTTATTTTTATTAATTTATTTATTTACCAGAGTTTTAAATAATTAAATTTTAAAAATAGAAAAAATAATTTTATTAAATTTTTGGCATAAATCTTATTTGGTGCTAATATGGTTTTATAAAATTTGAAAATAATTTTTCATCACATTTTCGAATTAATATAATTTATTAATGAAATAAATTAATTTAAATAATAATAAAATATTAGAAAAATTATTATGCTATGAAAAATTAATATAATTGTAATAAGCTATAAATAAAATTATAGGATTAACGCTAACAATGGTATGATGTTGCAACTAATAATAAGATATATATGTATGTGTAATTAAATAATATACATATTAATTTAATAAAATATAATAATTATATTATTTTATATCGCTACATTGACCAGACATATACGAATAAAATTTTCTTATTAAGCATAAATATATAGTGCATTCAACCAAATTTAGGACAACATTGCTTGCATATTAGAACTGTCGCCTAATTAATAATATAATATACATGTACATACATACATACATACATATATATATATACATGATAAAACATTATACTAATAATTATTAACCATAAAATCATACCTTAATCCAAAGGCTTGAAGTAAACCTTGGAAAGATAAACTCTCCTTTTTGAAACCTTTGCTAATTCAGTAGATTACTAGCCCTTGAACCATTGACCTTTAGCGATCGAATAGTGTTCGAATTTGACTTGACTTGAATTTGTATTGATGAAGAGGATAGGGTATTAGTTTGTCAAGCAAAGAAGTAAGGAGGAGGCAACCAAAGATCCAATTTAATTAGGGTTAGTGATAAAACATTATACTAATAATTATTAACCATAAAATCATACCTTAATCCCAAAGGCTTGAAGTAAACCTTGGAAAGATAAACTCTTCTTTTTGAAACCTTTGCGAATTCAGTAGATTACTAGCCCTTGAACCATTGACCTTTAGCGATCGAATAGTGTTCGAATTTGACTTGACTTGAGTTTGTATTGATGAAGAGGATAGGGTATTAGTTTGTCAAGCAAAGAAGTAAGGAGGAGGTAGCCAAAGATCCGATTTAATTAGGGTTAGGATGCATAAATAGTGGGTAGAAACGGGAGAAAAGTGGATACTCTTTCTCCTTCAATCCGAGCCATCCAAAATCATGCCTATCTAACCCTACTTGAGCCTCTCCTTAGCCTATGTTTTTATCGAAATTACCAGCCCTCTATGGGTCTTAAACCCATTTAAGTCCCAAATGATTGTTTCATAAATATTATTTAATACTCATTTACCAAATCAAAATCAAATAAAAGATAATAATATTTCATAAATATTATTTAATTTAATTAATTTATAACAATTATAAATTATTTAAATCATTTTAGTCAAAGGAGAATTTATCATTTCAGTTATGTGGCTCATTGAGTGTAAATTTGGTCGGTGATTAATATCGAACTATTCGAATATTGATGTTTACACATCACTTAGCAGGTGGTGTGACATTTTAGCCAAATTTATCGCTTCTTAGTTTTGGTAAATTCTAATTTTACTTTGTTAAGCGTTATTTGGTTGAAACTTTTATTTACACCAATTTTCTTCGTCAAAACTATATTACTTTTGGAATTATAAAATTTGGTAATTATCAAAACTCCAATATCATCCATGTTCAACTCCATAATCCAAACACAAAGTCCCTGGTTTAATAATTATTATTAATAATAATCGAGATTCTCTGGCCAAAGACTTTGAGTGGACCGTAATACTAATCTATATAACTGAAGAGACGAATCTTTCTTAAATAATGCTTCACTTCCAATATTTCCACTCAACTCGACGATAGCTACTCGATGGATGATGTGTTATGGTTTGAAAATAATCAAAGAGGAGTTTTCATATTGAAGACTGATGGTATTCTTAAGTCGAGAGAACTTTGTAAACCAGTCATATCGGTATTTTATTTTAACCTTAGTTATATTAACCAACAAAAAACTATTGAGTGAGTCGTTCCATGGTTATCTAATAACTATCAGTACGCAACCAATTGGTGCCCTCGGCAGTCATGAGTAATACATAACCCAACATTTGAAAAGCGTAATGTACTCTAGTCTTAACGGATACATCAATATCCAGTCTCGATGCTTCATGACTTAGAACATTTAAAATGGTATATTTATTTTCATTGTGATAAATTACTCCTACTATCACAAAATATACCATTTATGGATTTTCTATTAAATATATTTTAATTAAATTAAGTAATTTATATAGGTCGAAAATAGGCATAAGGACAAACTTTAAAAAAAGAATTAGGCTGAAAGATAACAAGTTTTATTTTTAGGCTAAAAGACAAACATTGAAAAAAATTAGGCTGAAGGACAATGCTAAATATAGCTTGCATTTTGTATAGTGTACAACTGAATATAATGCTAGTTATAACCAGCATTTTGTATAGCGTAAAAACTGAATAAAATGCTAGTTAAAATTAGCATTGTCCTTCGGTCTAGTTTTCTTCCAAAGTTTGTCATTGAGCCTAAAAATGAAACTTTGTGTCCTTTAGTCTAATTTTTTTCTTCAAAGTTTGTCCTTGTGCCTAATTCCCTCTCAATATAATACATTATATCAAGTATACAATAGAAAGAGAACACTTTTATTTCAAACATGATTGGTTATCGAGTTAGATATATGTAACATATTACATAATTGGCTCTATGACATACCCCTAACTCTATCAATCTCCCACTTGCATTTGGGGTCAATTATGAAAACTTATTCCAACTTCTTCAATCGGTTTTCTCAAAACCAACTGGGTCAGTCCTCAGTGAATGTGTATGCTATTATTTTTCAATTATATACTATGTTAATCAACCCTCTCCGACGTTGATAAACTGTTTTATTATGTGGAACAATTTGGAGTATGTATGTTGACTTCTTAATGAGCTCTATGTTTTGTTACCAACTATACCGCGCCATTCCTACCATATAGCAATGTTATGAGATTCTCAATGTTTGGAATCATCCTCAACTCAGTTATAAATTTATGCATTTAATACATTGCTTTTATTGTAATGCTATTCAAAGCGATGTACCTAGCATTTTCACTGAATTAGCCACTTTCTTTCATTGGGAAGATTTCCAATTTTAAAGATTCTTAACTTGAATTTATTACATTATACTCAATATCACTTATGAAGTTTGAGTCGGAACACTCCTTCATAAGGAGTTCATTGTTTTTGTAAACAATTCTCTAGTATTTTGTAAATACAGAGAACACAAACTACCATTTAGTGATGTCAATTTAAATTTGACATGTGCTTCATGTATCAAATATAAAAAAAAATCATAATGTCTTATACAACATAACATGTATGATAGTTCCTATTGCAAATGCATAAGGAATTCATTTTACATGTTCCGTGTTAAACAGTTTAATAAGGTGTCCTTGTATATTGTTTTGGGACATTTCCAATATCTTTTATACTTACTATAAAAGACATAATTTACAAATCCAATGCTATGTATTAACACAATTAAAACTAAATTTAACAAAGTATATCATTAATAATCAGCAATGCATTGTTTACTTATGGTTTAGAAATATCTGTGTATCGTTAACACAAGTACATTGTTAACAATCAATAGTTTACCAATTACAAATCCTCTGCATTTTTTTAACGACCCGCCTTTTTGACCACCGAAAGTCGACACTGAATACTACCACTGTGTTCAAATGTCAAGCATCCAATCGACAAAAAGGCAGTTGTTAGGATAAATAAAAAGAAAAGAACAGAGAATAGAGAAAACAGAATCTCATAGCAGAATCGAAAACATATTATATAACAAGGACAAAAAAACTGTCACTCTAAAAATACATTGTATACCAGAGTCAAACAAACCTTATCAGCTAGACAGTTATAAAATCTTGACCTCACAATTGTTGATATGGATACTATATAATACAAAGGAAAAATAAAAACACTATGAAAGGTGAACCTCCAGCTTCTCTCCAAGATCTCCATCCCACCAAAGCCATTCTAGAAAAATATACGGTCTGGCCAGCACATTATAATAAAATAACACCCGAATCAGTTTGGAAATACCAGCGTGAGAAAACTCAAATAATGAGGGACATACAAAATTTCAGTGAGATCATGTCACTAATGCAGAATAGACTTTTACCTCACAAGAATATCATACAGTAAAGAGTAGAGATAAACAATAGGAAACAAATTCAAATAAGAACAGACATAAATAGTATTAAAAACCAGGCTTGAAAGACTGGAAATAATCCAAGAAAAATCCAAACTGGACAGAATGGATAAAACAAGATAACAGCCCAAACTCGATAGAATGGACAAAACCTATAATTAAACATCATGAAAAGTGGTTGACTCTTTCCGTTGCAATTTTAGAAAAAAAATGAAGTTTTGAATCAAATAAGGAGAATGATTCATCCAACAAAACTAGGAGGGTGCTTCCCCCTTCACCAAAAGTATACATTTAGATAAAATATACTTGAGAGCACACACGTCACACTCGAGAACTTCCAAGCTGCACCCCGCTTCACACGAGAGCATCCGAATATTTCACATCAATGCATGCATGACGACACCTCTCAAGATAGATGTGAACATACCTAGATGGGTGTGACCCACATTGCTTGGCTCCCTCTCGCACTTTGGTTTTTTCGTTTTGATGTTATATACAATGCTCAATACGAGCGATAAATTGTCTTAGAATGACGGAGCACAACGATGACTTAGAAGGTGTACCACCCTTATCCACGATTTGGTTTTCGTCATTTTTAATAAAGGATAACAAAGCCCAATAGAGGAAAACATCGTCTTAGAATGATGAAAAATAAAGAAGATAGCAGAATCGAAATTGATAGCCGAAAAATCAACTATCGGGAATATCTGCATGATTTGTATATGAGAACTCAATTACATGCACTTACCACAAATGAAATAAATCAAACGCTCAAAAACATTTGATCCTTACTTGTGCTTGATTTTCACATTTCAATCTTAGTAACAACACTTTAATTTTTTTTCTTCAAATTGATCTTTTAAAAGACAAATTTATAATGGCAAGTGTATTAAAAACAAAGGTTAAAAAAATCTCCTTAAAATAATGTTTACTATAAACCCAAACAATTTACACTAAGCATTATTTAGAAATATTTCCTTTTTATGTTTTTTCTCATTTAAAACCACCATTTTTAAATTTAAAATAATATTTATTATTCCAAAAGAAAATAAAACAATTTAAAAACCTTTATAGATTTAAAACAATATTAATTTTCACAAAAGATGATTAATCACATTTATAATCTCTTTCAAGTAAACAAATTTGTTACCTTTAATAAAATAGTTAATTATTTCCAAAAACTTTTATATCATCAGTAAATTAACTTTAATCCTTTACTAAATCAGTTTATTAACTTTAAAACACTTTCATCAAATTAGTTAATTAACTTTTAATCACTTTTATTAAATTAATTTACTTTAAATACCATAAAGTAAAATGATTTATTAAATTCAGATAAACATTAAATAAAATGAATAATTCATCTCAAACATCATTAATTAAAATAATTAATAAATTTTAAATATCATTGATTAAAAACAATTAATTAAGTTCAAATAATCATAAATTAATTTGATTAACTAAATTCAAACATCACTAATTAAAATGATAAATTAAAACATTATTTATTACAATGATAGATCAAATATAAACCACCATCAATTAAATGATTAATTAAATTTCAAAAATCTTTAGTTAAAACAATCATTTAAATTTAAAACAATCATTAATTGAAATAATTAACTAAAATCTAAAATCATTAAATAAAATGACTGAATTAAATCCAAATCTCAGTAATCAAATAGATTAATAAATCTCAAACATCATTAATTAAATGATTAATTACATTCAAATATCAAAAATTAGGATGAATAATTAAAATCAAATATCATTAATTAAATGATTAATTATTAAATATCATTAATTAAAATGATTATTATTTAAAATCTCATTGATTAAAATGATTAATGAAACTCCATTATCATTGATTAAAATATTTAATTAAACTCAAATAATCATTAGTTAAAATGATTAATTAAGTATAAAACATCATTAGCAAAAACGATTAATTAAAATCTAAAGATAAACCAATTTTAAGCATCATTGATTAATTGCTTAATTAATTTCAAAATCATAAGTTAAAATGATTAATTAATTTAAATTATCACTAATCAAAATGATTAATGAATTTTAAATATCTATTTTTGTGAATACACAAGCTCAAGTTCAAAATACATATGGGGTGATATGCAATAAACGATGGTATACAGAAAATTGCTATAACGACATTTAACCAATTAAATAGAATATCATGGCTAATCTTAATTAAGCATCGATATAAATAGCATAAGAAGGTGAATAAATAATTATTGGCAAGAATTTCTTCTGGATCTCTCTATAAATTTTCCCTGCGAAATAATGGTTAATGGCATTATATATAATTATATGGGTTCAGAACAATCAAGTTAATATGTCATCCATTTTCCAAACGGAAATTCAGCCAAACAATCAATCAAACAGTTTAACAAACATCCAAGCACTCGATAATAGCTTATAGCACCATAGGTACGATATAGTAAAGTTGATTGTGAGTTAAACTCACATTAACTCCAGTTTTCACCGAAAACGCTCCGATTTGGACTAAAACCGAACGGTTGTTCGACTTAATAATAAATTCCATGAGACTCCTCACCTCTATACTCACACAAGCCAAGGACACTACAGGGTAATGCCGTCGACTAGCATGAAGAATAAGCCTCTTGAGGAGCGACCATCTATGTAATTGCTTTGGGCGAGTACCGATATGTCAGATGGTATGTCATGCATTTCAGTTCAAGAGGAAATTTGACATATCAAATACAAACTCAAAACTACTACATAGTGGCTATGTGGCCTTCGAAAATAAATATAAAATAAGCATAACACAATACCAGTCACAGATATTCATATCACTAAGGCGGAATCAGATATAAATATAATACATAGAATGTACATCAAAGTAGTGGTCATACAAGATCCACTACATGCCAAAAGAATAGGTACATGTGCTATACAAAAGAATAAGTATACATCAATGAGTCTCTATCTCGAATGTATAAAAACAAAAACTACTAAGCTAAAGTAGCTAGCCAAAAGTCTAAAGCTAGTCCCTGCTAAGAAGTCAAGTGGAAGCACCTGAAACACCTCGGTCTAGCCCTAGTATTATTTAAGAAGAAAAGTAATACCATATTGTGACAGGTATATATTTGATAACAATGAAAATTATACAATATCTCAAATTTTCTCAAACGCCCAAAAAGAATATCATATTCTTTAGCTTATTCACCAAACCTCAAATATTGACAAAACATATCAACGCAAATCACAAAAATTGGTAAATACAAATTCTAGAAATCCAATTAGAATCCCAAAAAACACAAAGGGGAGGCCTATCACAGACGGGTGCATGAAAACTCCACGTGTATCACAAACAGGAGGCAACCCTATGGTCGCTAACCCATAAAATTTGAGCTGAAGCTCCACCGAAACGGCCCAAAGACCATGGGTCGCTACCCCACCAAATTGAGCTGAAGCTCCATTAAATCGAGTTTAGTACCCCACGCAGACAAAGAGACATCGGACATCGCTAGTCTAAATTACAAAATGATCGTGATTGATCAATAAGTGTAAATTATACTAAGCTAGTAAATAAAGTAGTTGGGCTTCATGTCCTATAACCAGTGGCTTAACTTAAATATTTACGAACAGATTATAGATTTACACTCGAAAATACTCACGAGATTTCAATCGAACAAATATCCAAGAATTAACCGACAAAATAAATGCAAGCATTTCATACCACTTGTTTTGCTAAGTCGTTTAATTGGATTTCTCATACGAATGGCGTAAAGGTTTGTAAATACTAATAGATTGGAAAATGGTTCTAAAACGAATTTTATATTAAAAATAGTGTTGAAATGTTTTTGTGAAAGAGTTTTAGTATTTACTACTAGTATAAAAACCTTTATATTATAAAGTGACAAATCATAGAAATGATTGTAAAAAAATCTATCATCAAAAATCCACATTCGACAGCGTGAATTAAAACCATGAAAATCGATATCAAATCCATCAAATGGAAACACCAAAAATCCAGAAAAGAAATAATCAAAGTTGATATTGATTGACAATAACTATTTGGATCGTCAAAGATCGATAAAAATTGGAAATCCACTCAAAAACATGCAAAATAAACAAAATTCAACAGAACCAAACCTTTGACCGGTTTAACCAGACGTCTGACCCTGGTTTTTGGAAATTTATATTTTTTCTCTCCTTTTTCTTTTTATTTCCTGAAGCCTCGCAGACATCTGGTTGTGTTTAACTAGACTTCTGGTCCTGAGCTCTGGAAATTTATTTTCATTTTGATTACTTTTTTTTTCTCAGAAGCCCCTACAAAACATTTGGAAGTTTCCAGTAGTCGTCTAGTTGCCTGGGCTGGGAAGAAATTTTCCTAGGTCATTGATGGCCAAATCAACTTGGAAGCGATCGAAAGAAGCGATGGAGTCTAAGGATTTATGCCAAGCGACAACCCAGCCCTTTAGGCTCTTCGGTACACCACAAATAACATGTTCAAACATCCATAGTAGAATTTTCATAAATTTTGACTTCAAAACCAAAATTGAAAAATTCACTAAACCAATTCAAATCAATAGAAATTGAATATGAAATAGATGTTAGGAATTCATACGTAATAACAATGAAAGGTATAGACATAGATGTGAGTTCAAGAACTCACCTTTAAATTCAAAAACAAGAAATGAGAAACTCTAAAACAAGCTTAGACCAATTCCTCTTTACTGCACCTTTAGAATCTTCAATCTATTATCAACTGTAAAGTTTTTCCTAAGTTAGAGTATATGAAAAATCAAGAATTGAAAAGGGATTGAGATGGAGAAGATGAATAGGATGCTTACTTAAGCTTCTCCGTGATTGTAGAACTTGAATTTGAATTTCCTAAGAAATCTATAGCTTAGGAATTTAGTTTCCTCTGCTTCGCACCATTTTTCCTAGGGCTTGAGTATTAGGAATTATTATGAGTAGAATGAATGAAGGGGAAATGGGTTAGGGTATTTGGTAGAAGAGTTTGGGTTAACTTCTTTGGTTAATGGGCTAGAACCTAACCCAAAGCCCAAATGAAAATACCACAATCCTAATCAACTCCAAACATATCGAATTTTATACTTACACAAGTTGTAAACATCGTTTTAAACTCAATGGAAGTGGTCTCGAGTCCGAATTCGACTATTTACATAAAGTCGTATTTCTGACTTTAAATTCAACTAACGATGCTATATTTAAATAAAACATTTAAATATATAATCATAAAATATGCAGGTTGTTACAGACTTCCCTCCTTAAAGAAATTGAGTTCTCGTAATATTTAAGAAGGAAACAAGGAGTTACAACCATTCCGTGACATAATAACACAAAAGGAAAAATTGAAATGAGAAGTTCACCTTAAGGAGCACGAGAGAGTAAATTCGGATGTGTTCGCTCGACGAATTCCCTAGATACCCAAGAACAATCCTTAGGATTTGAGGACCATTGAACTTTCATAGGTGGAACATCTTTATTATGAAGGCGTTTAACCATCGTAGCAAAGACGCGAATAGGATGTTGCTCATAAGTGAAATTAGGTGAAACCTTAATTTATTCAATAACTCCAGGCTCAAGAATAGAATCAGAATCTCTAAGGCATTTCCATAGTTGAGAAACATGGAATACGTCATGAATAGCAGAAAATTGAGTTAGTAATAAAAGGCGATAAGCCATGGAACAAACGCGTTCGGTGATGAAAAATGGGCTAATATATCGAGGTGCTAATTTTCCCGAACGATTGGAACAAATAACACCCTTCATAAGTGAAACACGAATGAACACCAAATCTCCCATTGAAAATTCTAAATTTCTCCTTCGGTTATCAGCATAGGATTGTTGTCTACTTTGAGCTTCTTTCATCCTATGACAAATAAGGCCAATCTTTTCCATGGAATCACGAATAAAATCTAGACCTAAACCCAGCTTCTCACCGGCTTTAAGCCAATACGAAGGAGATCGGCATGGCCTTCCATAGAGTGCCTCGAAAGGTGCTATACCAATACTAGATTGGAAGCTATTATTGTAAGAAAGCTCAACAGGAGAAATATGATCTTCCTATCTTCCACCAAAATCAAGAACACATGCATGAAGAAGATGTTCAAGAGTTTGACTCATACGCTCTGTTTGTCCATCGGACTAAGGATGATAAGTGATGCTAAAATTAAGCTTTGTTCCTAAAGCTTTTTTAAGACCTTTTCAAAATCCACTAGTAAATAATGGATCATGATCCTTAACAATAAAAGCAGGAACTCCATGTAATTTAACAATTTCTTTAACATAGAGTTTAGACAAAAGATGGCCGGTCTGATTGGACCAAACATGAATAAAATGAATGGATTTTGTAAGTCTATCTTCAATCACCCATAAAGTGTCATGACCCGAACGAGAACATGAAAGACCGTCAATAAAGTCCATGGAGAATTGATCCCACTTTCAAACCGGAATGTCCAAAGTTTGCAATAACCCATTAGGCCTTTGATGTTCGGCCATTACTAGTTGGCAAGTCATGCAACGCTTAATAAAGTTGGCAATATCAAATTTCATTCCATCCTAATAATAAAGTCGCTTCATTTGCATACATTTTACTACTACCAAGATGAATGGTAAATTTAGAACGATGAGAATCTTCTAAAATATCTTTACGAAGATCACTAATATTTGGCATGATAAGTATACCAAATTTTTGAATGCTTCCACAAGCATCGATTTCAAAGTCTTTCAAACCATCAATATTTCTATCTCTACAACTTTGGCTAAGATGAGCCAATCGAGATCATGCTTTTGAGCTTCAAGAATGCGGTCTAAAAGAAATGGATAAGCCTTAAGGCTATATAATACATGAGATGAACATGAATCGGATTCATGATCTCGAATCTCACAAGTGAAAAAGTATCGAGATCATTTCATTCGGGTATCATCATAGAAACATTCACTTGCTGCTTATGACTAAGGGCATCGGTAACACGATTCCCTTTTTGGAAGTATAAAGAATATCATGATCATAAGAAGCAAGGAATTTAAGCCAACCTTGTTGACGCAAATTAAGTTCCTTTTGAGAGAACAAATACTTCAAAGGTTTATGATCGGTGTAGAGAAAAAATTTCTCTCCCAAAAGATAGTGACACCAAATTCTAAGAGCGAAAATAATGGTTGCGATCTCTAGATCATGTGTGGCATATCTAGTCTCGGCAGGATTTAATTGTCTAGAACCATAAGCGATAACACGTTTCCTTTTGCATGAGAACGGCACCCAAATCAATACGACTAGCACAGGTACAAATAGTAAAGTCTTGGTTCCCTTCGGGAATCGCAAGAATTGAAGCATCGGAAAGAGTTCTTTTAATTTTTGAAAAGTCTCTTCTATGCTAAATCATTTATTTTATGATCCTATTTCCCGAAAAGCTAAGACATTCAAAATGATAGTTAACTTTATGTAATCATCTTTTTAGAAAAATTTACTTATTATAAGTCAATTTACTATGTCTGACTGTCTCATCATAGCATTTAGGAGACTCTTATCAATAACATTGATCGGGCGCATCAACCAGAATTCAAGCACTCAATGGGCAATACAACATAAAATCATCTTCTATATAATAAACGTTCCTCTTAAAAAATTTAGGAACATTCTTTTCTCGTTTTAAGAACAAAGTCCAATTAAACTTATAAATATATTTTATTAGAAATATTTGCAATTTTAAATTGCTGATTTCACCCATAATCAACGAATACAAGGACAGACTCATCAAGTATTCCTAGAATAATCGATTCATAAGATTGATGAAATAACCTGAAGGGTTCATCAAACCGAATGACATAACGAGCCACTCATAAGAATCATAACGAGTGCAGAATGCTGTAAGTAGAACGCTATCTTCCGCAACTCGTAGCTGATAAAAACCAGTGGCAAGGTCGAGCTGAAAAGACCTTAGCACCACTCAATTGATCACTTAGGTGGTAATCCTAAGACAGGCTCAAAGATATCAGGAAATTCGTGAACTATGTGAATGAGGGAAATAACATCTTCCTTATCATGTGGATTTAAAGAATAAAATGACGTCACCGAATTGGAATCGAAATCATTAAGAACAATAGAAATTTTCTTAACAGATTGAGGATGTCAAGGATGGATAGTCCCCTCGAGATATAGGACGTGGGCTTTATGATGGTTAAGCCAATCCATTCCCAAAATCATTCTGAAACCTAAGTAATGCATAACATGCAAACCGGCTCGGAAAGCATAATCACATAGAATAATTTCAACATCCTTTCAAAATAAACTAAGTGTTGCGGATCCACCAACCGGATTCACAATTTTTAATGAAGTCATCAAGCCTATAATATTTAAAGAAAAATTATCAATAAGTTCTTTTGATATAAAAGAATGAGATGCACCCATATCAAAAAGAATTCAATTAGGATAATCATGAAAAAAAATAGTGCCATCAAGGACTGAATGAGAAATACCTTGACCAAGAGAATGGTTACTAGGGGCTTGCACAACATTCAGCTTTCTCTCTTTCTTGCATTGAGGTTTGGAACATCTAGATATATGATGACCCGAACTTTTGCAACAATGGCAAGAAATGGGACTTAGACACCTATTTGTATAGTGGTCTTTAGGACTACAATTGTAGCATACTCTACGATCAGGGGTAGAAGTCTTTGCTATCGAAGTTGCTTTCTTCCCTTTCTAGTTAGGATTAGGGCTTTTGAACTTAATGTACCCCTTCTTGTTGTTATTGAGGCTCTTCTTGGCTCTTTTAATTTCACTATCACTTCCTTTATCGGCCTCTTCAAGTCGAAGAGTGATATCTACAAGATGTCGAAAGACACTTCTAATTTCAAAGGTAAAACATTTTTGGGTTCTTGTTCAAAGCACAAATAAACCTTTGATTCTTTACAAGATCTAAAAGTTGTTGGGCAGACATGAATACACCATCCAGAGGAGGACCACTAGATTGACTAGCGCTAGGACTGTCGGGTCTAACCATCTCTTCTTCTTTAAGAAAGAAAGAAAGAATGAAGAGGAAAAAGGTTATTCTCGGAATGAATATCAAACAAACTTGATTGATAAAACAAGGCATCATAAAAGAAAATAGGATAGAATGGGTCTTAAGACTCGAATTAAATCATAAGGCATGATTCCTAAGAGAGACTTAAGACAATAATCTTTGCTAGATTATTCTA
The DNA here is from genome assembly GCA_030765085.1 of Allium cepa. Lineage (NCBI taxonomy): Eukaryota > Viridiplantae > Streptophyta > Magnoliopsida > Asparagales > Amaryllidaceae > Allium > Allium cepa. The sequence goes on from CM060942.1 coordinate 151,952,750, forward strand.
CATTGTCCCGAAGTTTGGCTCTAATACCAAGCTATGATGCCCACATCTATACTCACACTAGCCAAGGACACTATGGGATAATGCCATCGACTAGCACGAAGAATAAGGCTGTTGAGGAGAAATCATCTGTGTAATTGCTTTGTGTGAGTACCGATATGTCAGATAGTATGTCATGCATTTCATTTCAAGAGGAAATTTGACATATCAAATACAAACTCAAAGCTACTACACAGTAGCAATGTGACATTCGGAAACAAATATAAAATAAGCATAACACAAAATAAGTCACAGATATTCGTATCACTGAGGCAGAATCAGATATGAATATAACACATAGAAGTGTACATCAAAGTAGTGGTCATACAAGATCCACTACATGCCAAAAGAATAGGTACATATGCTACAAAAAGAATAAGTATACGTCAAGGAGTCTCTATCTCGAATGTATAAAAAAATACTAAGCTAAAGTAGATAGCCAAAAGTCAAAAGCTAGTCCCCGCTAAGAAGTTAAGTGGAAGCACCTGAAACAAGTTTGGAGAACGGTCTTAAAACAAGTTTCGTATTAAAAATAGTGTTGAAATCATTTTTGTAAAAGATTTTTAATATTTAACCTTTATATTTTAAGTGAAAAATCACAAAAACGATTGTAAAAACAATCTATCACCAAAAATCCATATTCGACGACGTGAATTAAAACCATGAAAATCGATATCAAATCCATCAAATGGAAACACTAAAAATCCAAAACGTGTTGATTGAAAATAACTATTATGATCATCAAAGATCGATAAAAATTGAAAATCCATAGAAAAACAGGCAAAATATACAAAATTCAACAGAACCAGACGTTTGAACGGTTTAACCAGACACCTGACCCTGGGTTCTGAAAATTTATATTTTTTCTATTCTTTTTCATTTTATTTCCCGAAGCCTCCCAGACATCTAGTTAGGTTTAACTAGACGTCTGGACCTGGGCTTTGGAAATTTATTTTCGTTTTGATTTTTTTTCCTGAGAAGCCGCTACCACGTTTGGAAATTTCAACCAGGCGTCCGGTTTCTTGGGCCGGGTAGAAATTTGCCTACGCCATTGATGGCCAAATCAAATTGGAAGCGATCGAACGAGTGATGGAGGCTAGCGATTTATGTCAAGCGAAAACCCAGCCTTATGGGCTCTTTTATACATCGCAAATAACATTTCCAAACATCCACAGTAGGATTTTCATAAATTTTGACTTCAAAATCAAAATTGGAAAATTCACCAAACCAATTCAAATCAAAAGCAATTGAACATGAAATAGATGTTAGGAATTCATACCTAACAATTATGAAAGCTATAGACATAGATGTGAGTTCAAGAAATAACCTTTAAATTCAAAAACAAGAAATGAAAAGCTCTAAAACAAGTTTAGACCAATTCCTCTTCACTACACCTTTAGAATTTTCAATCTATTATCAAATGTAAAAAATTTCCTAAGTTAGGTTATAGGAAAAATCAAGAATTGAAGTGGGATTGAGATGTAGAAGATGAAAAGGATGCTTACCTAAGCTTCTCCTTAATTTTATAACTTGAACTTGAATTTCCTAAGAAAAATAGGGCTTAGGAATTTAGTTTCCTCTTCCCACCATTTTTCCTTGGGCTTGAGTGTTAGGAACTATTATGAGTAGAATGAATGAAGGAAAGAGGGTTTATGGTATTTGGTAGAAGAGTTTGGGTTAGCTTACTGGATTAATGGGCTAGAACCCAAGATAAAGCCCAAATAAAAATACCAAAATCCTAATAAACTCCAAACCTATCGATCTTTATACTTAAACAAGTTGTAAACGTCGTTTTAAAATCAGTGGAAGTGGTCTCGAGTCCGGATTCAACTGTTTACAAAAAGTCACATTTCGGACTTTAAATTCAATCAACGATGGTGTATTTAAATAAAACATTTAAATATATAATCACAAAATATGTGAGTTGTTACATTCCAACAAGCTTCAAATCCAATCAAACTAATTTCATTGCATAGCCACCGTCGCCATGAGTCTAACGCGAAAAAACGGCGTTCAAATCCGACCTCGTGCACAAAAATTATTCGATTTATAAGTTTTTAGATTTAAATAATATAATTAAACTCTAGTTACCAAATCAAACTTAATTACCCCCCAAATCAAATTCTAATCCATCTTCTTCCCCTCCTCACATCAATTGTGCAAAGCGAACCCAAACAAGCACACATGAATATCCAATGACATAGAGAAATACTTGACGATTCTCCAATCCGTCTTCGCAATTATGTCGCTCTACATGAACTCGACTTGCCCGTACCCAAAATCCACGCCCGGTCCTCTCCATGAAATCACGACCGAGCCTCCCTCCTCTTGACCTCCATCAAATCACGGTCTTCAAACACGAGCTGCACCTCGTAAAACTTCGTCCAAAGCTGCATCTCACCTCTATGAACACAAATCCAAGCCCCGCTTCATCCATTATTTCTCGAATCAAGCATAATAAAATACCCTACCTTCTGCTTATATACTAGCTTCAGCCAAAATAGGGACGGATGCTCTTAAAACACCCGATATGAAGATCTCAAGCAAACGAACTTAATAGAGCAAGTGTCATGATTTTTCATAGAGTATAGAATTTTGATTTTTAAACTTTGTAAGAGCCTCCATATTTAGTTCTCTGGCATGGTTTTATAAAAGGATAATGTATAGGATGAGTATGGTGTAGATATGGTGTGAATACAGTAGAGAATGGGCAAGAATATGGGTATGCATTTTTATTTTTATTTTTATTTTTATTCGATAACGTCCGGCATTACATATCCAAAAATCTCAAACTCCAAGCGAGACGAGCCACCTAACATTCAATATATTATAGCCCTATTCTAGACACAATGGAAATACTCTCAAGACTTAAAATACAGAAAAAATCTTTTCAAACCCAATTATATTATAAATTTCCGAAATTAATTTATATGGCGTTTTGAACTCGCACGACCAAACAATATGTTTGATCGCCATAAAATTCGATGGCATATTATAATTCATTATTACGGATCCAATGAAACTGGTTTGTTGAAATCCAAGATAGTGCCCTTGAATGTTAATTTTACAAATTTAAATATCATTTTATATTTTTGATCCTATTATCGATATTTATCCGATCTATTTATCAATAAATTTTCCAAATTGAATTCACCCATATTATGTATTAATTAAAAGAATTTAAATAAAATTATCAAATCCATTTATTAACATTCAATTCACAATTCAAATATTTAAACATTCCCTATAGTTGAATTATAAGTTATTAAATTCTAAAATCCAATTATTTAAATATTTAAAATTAGTTAAACATTTAAAATCAAATGATCAAAATTTTGGGTTGTTATAATTTTGACTGATAGTTAACTATTTGATATTTCTATCAAAACACTTGCTCAATTTGATGGTTGAATGATAATTTAATATCGGTTCTCGGATTATATCCAAAAACCCACAAACTCGATATCGCTCCCACTGTCTTCGAGATACTTTTGTTATTATGTGTAGTAGTTTACTTTAAATTATTATTTAGAATTTTCTATTTCAACACATATGTACCAAGCATAAAGTCATATCAAGTAATAATTTTATGCATAAAATCCAAACAAACTTGAGCACATCGAGTTATGAATCTATTACATTAATTTCAATAATTGAAATTTACGATTTTATGCATATAAATATAGCTCACTATATTCCAACTACATATGTCTTTCTCTTAAAAACACATTTGTGGCCATTAAATCACATTCCTTCGAGTACAACTATCAAAATCATATTTTGATAATGTACTTGGATTCTATTTTCGATTTTCAGATCGTACCATATCATAAGGTCAATACTCTTAATGGCTTAATTAAATAATCAAGGATTATTTATTCTTGGCATTGACAAGAAATTCACGTTTTCTCTTTAATGCACAAAAATGCTCATTAGATGTTCTAATGCATTTGTAATCTATTTTATTATTAGATCATATCCAAATTCATTCTATACCTATAATTTCTTAAAGGAATTACTTTTCTACGAAGTTGGTATTTCTTGAAACAACATTTTTCTCTCAGTGCAATAGAATGGGCATTTATAAACATTTTGTGAATTACCTTATAAAACTGATTTTTGCATTAGTTCATAATATATTTATATTCACAACATAAATTAGGCATTTAATGACTATCGTTCCTAAAATTCTTTTAAGACGATTCATACCAGATCCTTTATATATAATTATTACATGTGCTTTTTTGGCCCACACAACCTGCCAACTCCTTGGCTTAGGATATATTGGGGTTTCTTATAAACCCTTATCTCATATAGTTTTGTAGACTAATCTTTGGATGATATTAATTTTAACCTAGTATAGCACTCTTAAGTACACACCTTATAGAAAGTATTTAACTCAAGTTCACTCATCATTAATCGTGCTTTTCCAACAATGTTCGACTAATCCTAATCAATACAACATTGTGTGTTATAGGGAGGAGTGATCTTTGAGATTGAATCTTAATTCATACTAGGTACGTATGGAACTATTTCCAATATACTCACTCATCCGATCATATCGAATCATTTTTGTTGCATATTATATTATTTACTTCCATTTTATATTCTATCATCTTATCATAGACTTATACATGCATATCAAATACATATGTTCATGTCTGTGATAACTTGTTGGTGAATAAGATGAAGTATATGGAACCGTTTTGGTATTAATAGACTTAAAATTGCATACATCTATATATATACACCAATCCGAAGAGTTCATCAATTCTTATAATGCTCCCACTAAATGAGTGCATAGTCTTTAATTGTTTAAGATATAATCAACTAGTATCATATGATTCATAATCATATAATAAAAAATATTTTTCACAACTACGGCTTAGTCTATAATTCCAAAATAATTGTATATAATTTTAGATACTTCAATACTTTCCAATGCATCACTTTTTTTGTGAAAACAAATACCACACTATAGTTTTATTTCATAGAAAATATTCATAATTTCACATTGAAATATAACTATATCAATTTTCAGTCAATGCCAAAAAATAGTCATTATTCAATAAATAACGTTCGATATGTTTTAAGAAGATAATTTTCATAATTTGATCCAGTCAATAAGTGTTATACGGCATGCTCTCACTATTCCGCTATTATTATAATAATGTACTAAATTTGAAGGTTGATCATTCACTTAATATGGATTATTTATTTCATGTGCCGCAACTAGTTTACAATTGAGAATTCTCTGATCAGTTATCTTAAACGTAAAGAAATAAATCTCATAGAAAATAATTTTCTATATGAAAATACATTTTGGAATAGAAATCATATTTCTCATTATAATGTTAAGTATCAATTATTATTACTACAATTCTAGTTCCCGATGTTTCTTTATGAAGTAGAAGTGACTATTCACTCTCTTTATCCTAACTATACCTTAAATCACATCTTCACTTGTATACTCATTTTTTCTTTATAAATGGTCGGACCACTCAAAAGAAATCCCTAACTACAATATCATAATGAAATCTCTACAAAAGCATAGTCGATTATCCTTAACATTTAACGACATCAACTATGTTGCACTTTGCGTAAATGGGTCAAACTGACATTTCAGTGATTGAGTTCTTAGATATACGTTGTAGTTTTGGTCTTAAGTTACATTTAACATAATATGATCCTTTTGTAATCAATTAAATTGACAACTTGATCTAACAGTACTTTCATTAGCTTATTTCGAATGAATTAACTTTAATGTAGTATCATACAATAAAATCTGTGACCATTTCCCATACACCACTTATATGCGATAGTATATGGATCAAATACCCATAGTCTTGTATTGCTTTAGAGTTTGAAACTTACGGAATGAAATACATGGTCTTAACCAAATACATATGAAAGCAACAAAATACGAATGTATTAAGTAGTTGTAAAATCAAGCGCTTGCATGGGTTTTGAAGCATTAACATGCAAGAAGCATTTGTTAGTAAGTGTATGTTATATTTCTATTTGTCAATCTTTAATTTTATTTATTTATATAACTTAATTTGTAAACGTATTATCAACCGCATTAAATGCACAAACTTATCAATGTAGATTATTATAACATTATATAGCATATGTTCTTACAATATTAGAAAGGTCAAATGTTATCGTTTCATTTATCATGTTTCACCAAACTTTATGTCAAAACATAGAAGTCTTTCACTTCATTAGTGAGTGTTAGGACTCGTTCTTCTTAGAATTCTAAGTTTGAGGTTACCCGGCAGTCATAGCTCCACGGACGATGGATAACTCCTTGTCGATTGTATCATATACAATTCCAAACCCTGGGTGCCTTGTCCTAATTTCACTTCGACCTTAAGTTTGCCGAACAAATCGAAATGAAAATTTTCACTCGTGCCTACCACATCGTGATGGCTTAAGTATAGTATGTATGCCTTGAGTTTTCTTAATAAATACATATAGTTATCTTACCTCGTCTATTCAATATATTAATGATACTACATATAACATCCTTAGCTTGAGTTTACTTAACAACTAAGGAGTATGCAAGTAATTTATTAATATATAAGGTAAAAGACAACATTATATCGAAGATTCATAATCTACAATATATTATATTGAGGATAGCGACCCATGAAATAATGCATTTCTTATGAAACACCATCGTGATTCAAGTACTGGACACATCAGAAATCATGGTATACGTAAAATACGTATGAATTTATCCCTTAAGTCTATTTGGTTTTCTTTGATGTTCCACCTTTAGTTTATATATTCATATTATATAAGTTTTATTATTATATAACTTCTATATTTTATATTACTTATACAATAGCCATATGTATAATATTATATTAATTAAATCGTATATAATCAATTAACATTTTAGTTAATTTTATATTATTTTAATATAACTTTTATATTAAATATTTATTATACACCATAACCTTTATAATATGACACATTTATACATATATGTGCATATTGTTAATTAATTAACCTTTAATTAATTTATTTAATTAAATTTTTTAATTAAATTGTATTAGTTTCGTAAAATCATATTGTTACGTACATGTGTATTTATGATATCTTAAATAATTTAAAATATCGTAACATATATCAAAAAAGTATAATATATGTATATATTTTTCATTAATCAACTTATTTAATCAATTTATTTATTTTATTACTCTTGTTATAAATTTAAATTTTCAAGACTAATTTATATAATTTTTCAAACATTTTAAAAACATTTATTATATTATAACTTTTATAATATATATATATATATATATATCTTATTTTAAATTCAACTTTTAAATTTAGAATCTTATATGTTAATTTCCAACAATTTTGAAAACTAGCGCAAGGCCTAATTCAAACTGGTCATTTTCTATTAGGGACAATCATTGGGACGTATGTTTGTTTAGGCCAACCTAGTAGGTAAGCAGAGTACTTGATTAGCTAAACCCAGTACTTCGAACTACCTGGACTATAAGCTTAATTAGTTGATGCTAACATGACTAATTTAGACCGCATAGGCTATTGAGCTCTATTACTGTTGTTAAAACTAAGTTAGCCCATAGCAGAAATTATGAGTGAACTAAAAAAACCCTTATTGGATATATATTAGGCCTATAAAGTCTAATTCATTTATAACTTTTCTAAATATTATTTAAATAAAATCTTTTACTTTATTTAAATTTATAAATTATGTATGGTTTTATTTAATATATATATATATATACACACACACACACACATACGTGTATCATATACACATATATGTGTGTGCGTGCATATTTAGCACATCAATTCGTGTAAGGTATGGCATGTCCATGTATAGACTTTAGGATTTACATCGCAGCAGACATATTATATCATCTAACAATCAAGTATACGTTGTCCAAAAATATGTACGTATATAAGCTATTATTGTATATAACTATTATAAATTGTGTATGTGTGTGTACGCACAAACGTTAAGTTAGTTTAAATAATTATATTTATATAATATTTAAAATATATTAATAAATATTTGTGTGTATATATATATTATCTTATAAATAAAATATTAATATTATGTATATACATATTATTATAATATATTAATTTGAATATATATAAGTTATTTTAAATATTAAAGTATACATTTATATTTTATAATCCGTGAATAATATGTGTGTACATATATAATAAATTATATATATACACGCAAATATATATTTATAATATATATATATATATATTGTAACGACCCGTAAATTTCGATAATCAAATTTGGTTAATTTAATATGATTTTGGTAATTAAATCTGGAAGAAACAAAAATTTGTAATTTGAGAAAGAAATGATAACTAAAACGAAATGTAACAAAGTTAACTCAAGTGAATTATTAATAAGTTAATGGAATTCAAATTTAATAAGATGATTGAAAGGCTATCTTTGGTTACAAAGTGAATATAGGAAAACGAATGTAATTATTTAAATGACTAATGAAATAACACATTGTTAATAGTAATTTTTTTTTGGAGAAGACAGCGGGGTTGACTGGACCCCTACCAGATTTTTATAAATAAGAAAAAAGAAGATAACAAACACACACACACAACAGAAGAAGGAAAACAAAATTGGAAGAGAAGAACAACAGAAAGCAAAGACCTACAAAAAAAAAGAACCACCACAGAACAAAACCCCACAAATGCAAGACATAAACCCAAGCACAAGAAAAAGCATCAGGCTATCCCCACAAGTCATTTTGATGTGGGGAGAAACAATGACCAGAATCACGTAACCCACACTTTATCTCATTCATTAATTTAATCCAAAAGCTCGAAGCTGACAATGCCACATTTTTGAAGCAACGCGTATTCCTCTCCAACCATACATTGCGTATATAAACTTTTAGCACGTAGAACACTATATCCCATCTACTAGGTCGCCACCTAGTAGCTTTACGTAGGACATTCCAGTCAGCAGAGGAGATACCTTGAATATCAACGACTCCAGCTTTATTCATGACAGACATCCACATGTTAACAAGAAAGCTGCATTCAAAAAGAATGTGATCAACCGATTCAGGTGATGCATTGCAAAAGACACAGAGGTCATCCACGTTCATGCCTAGAGCAATAAGCTTATCCCTTGTCTTCATAGCTTTGTTAATAGCTCTCCAAAGAAACACATTATCAGAGGAAGTCGAATACGCAGTCCAAACAACTTTGACCCAAATGCAAGCAGGCAACTCGTCTACGTTAGCAATGTGATTGTAAACTAATCTGATGCTATGCGGTTTCCCACACCAGGAAAGAGCATGTTCATTTTCTATAATTACTTTGCGGTTAGCCAAGCTTCTCCACAGGGTGTTAACAGAATGATTACTAGTATTCGGAGCACACAACTTCTCATCAGTTATATAATTAATTGCCTTTGCATTAGTACCAATGCCGGATTGCTGCAAATCTTGAGCAGTCAACAGATTGGCTAAGATGCAACCGTTTTTAACCCAAGGATCCTTCCAAAAGCTCACATTATTGTTAAGGGTTAAACTGAATTTAAGAATGGGAAGTAAAAGTGGCCTTATGCACATAATTTTCCGCCAAATCCAGCTACTACCCTGAGCAACCTCCATAGACCAGAAGTCATTTTCCTTTATATGATATCTCCATGTCCACCTCACCCATTGACTGTCCTTCTTCACTAATATGGCATTTACATGAGTGCTAATAGCAGCAATATTCCACTGTTTGATGTTAATGATACCAAGGCCACCTCTTCTTATCGGCTTTTCCAAGATTGAATATGAAACAGGTATAATTTTCCTATTGTGAATGGAACCAGTCCATAGGAATCTCATCATTGCAGCTCTGATCATGTGGAGAAGCTTGGATGGAAGAATGTAACTTCTTGCCCAAAAAACAGTCATAGAAAAACAAACAGCTTTAATCAACACAAGACGTCCAGCGAAGGATAGAAGTTTAGTTGTCCAATACGACAACCGTCTTGTGATTCTCTCAAAAAGAGGAAGGCAAGCAGATTTGGAGATTCTCGACGTACACAAAGGAAGACCCAGATAAGTCATGCTATTAGACATTGGTTGCAAACCAGAAAGATCCTCAATTCTGTTCCTCTCATTGCTGCATAAACCAGCAATCAGAATATGGGATTTGGAAGTGTTCAGTTTGAGGCCAGTGGCTCTGTGGAACTTGTTCAATATATCGTGGATATGCTGAATGGACTGTTCAGACGGTTTCGTGAAGATCATTATATCATCGGCAAAAAATAGGGATGAAATGCAAAGGTACTGACATTTCGGATGGTATGCAACACTTTTGTCTTCATACTTGGAGGAAAGCATGCAGGTGAGAGCCTCCATAACAATGATAAACAAATAAGAAGAAATTGGGTCCCCCTGCCTCACACCTTGCTTCCCTCTGAAGTACCCATTAGATAACCCATTATAACTCAGAGAGTACGTAGGAGTGGAAATGCACACATACACCCAGGCGACGAACACCTTAGGAAATCGCATTGCTGACATTATTCGAACAATAGAAGACCATTGCAAACTATCATAGGCTTTACTTAAGTCAATCTTCATCATAGCACGTGGAGAAATCTGGCTTCTGCCATAGCCATTAATTAACTCATGAGCTAACAAAACATTGTCTAATATGTTTCTACCAGGAATGAAGGCAGCTTGATTGGGGGAAATTATTATTGGCAGAACTTGAACAAGCCTAGCAGCAAGGATTTTAGATATGCATTTATAAACTATGTTGCAGCAAGAAATCGGTCTGAAGGAAGCAGCATTAATTGTGGGCTTAACCTTAGGTATAAGAACGAGGTTAGTTTCATTAACTTCCCTCAACATTTTAAATTTCTCAAAAAAGTTATGAACAGCTGCCAAAAAGTCATTTTGCACTATTTCCCAGCTATGCTTGAAAAAAACAGTGTTGAAACCATCTGGCCCTCCGCAGGAGGTCGATTTTAAGGAAAATAAAGCTTTTTTAATTTCATTATCAGTTACTTTGTCAACAAGCATGACCTTCATATCATTTTGTAACTTGGGTAGGGGAATATTATTGAGATCATCAAGATGAGGATTAAAGCTAGATCCGTTACCAAGCTGGTAAGTAAAGGAATGAAGGAGATAACTGTCTATCTCTCCAGCAGTTGTAAGAAGATTTCCTTCCTCATCCCAGAGAGTGGAGATATAGCTTCTAGCACGCTTGTCTTTGATTGAAGCATGGAAAAATTTAGTGTTTCTATCCCCTTCAGCAACCCACTTCTGATGTAACTGCTGCTTCCTCATACTAGCCTCAGTTTTAAGCGCTTCATTGAGCTGTAGAAAGAGATTGGATTCATTATTAGCAAGGATACGGTTGGTGGGATCTTCATTAAGCATATCTTGAGCAAGCTTCAGCTGAATTTTGATGTTATTGATTTGTTGAGTACCATCTCCATACTTTTTATGTGCCCAGTGCTGTAGAGCTAACCTAGTTGCTTTCAACTTCCTGCATAGAACAAACATCGGGTTGCCATACACATTAATAGACCAAGATGATGATATAATATTATTATACTCAGGGTCAGAAACCCAAGCATTATAAAATTTAAAAGCTCTTTTTCCTCCATTAGCCATACAAGAAAGGGTAAGGATGATGGGGGAATGGTCAGACAAGATTGGGTGAGGCATGAAAGTCGAGAGGGAAGGCCAACTAGAGATAGCAGCAGCGTTACAAAAAGTATGGTCAATATTGGAGAAAGTACGAGCACCAGAACGGCTTCTGTTATTCCAAGAAAAGGGAACACCATTTCTAACAACAGGTTGTAGGTCAGCATCAGATATAGAAATGTTTAATGGGGCAATATCCCTAGGCAACAGTGGCAGACCACCAACCTTATCAGTTAGGTTCAAACAGCAGTTGAAATCCCCTAGAACAATCCAAGGATGGGTGTTTTGTCGAAGTGAAGGGAGAATGTTGAGAAGAGGTTGCCTAGAGGCAACAGCATTGTGAGCATAGATAAAGGTTATATAGAAGGAAAGCTGGGAAGGCAGGAAGATAACATGGAAGTGCATCATTTGCATGGTGGAAAGAATGAGATTGAGGGAGAAAAAAGAAGGATCATGAACAACAAGGATTCGACCATAAGAGGCTTCATTCAAGTTGTGGTTGTATTCCCATAATGGGTTAATGTAGTTAGCTGCTCTGATGGATAAAGGAAGAGACAGCTTGGTTTCCAGGATGGCAAACATTTTGATATTATGGTCGTGGATGATTGTTTTAACATGGTCAAGCTTCTCAGAGTTATGGGCACCCCTTATATTCCAAGCAGCAATTTTGTTCAACATGAATAACTATAGAGAGAGATGGGACACACCTGCCCTACTCCTTGTTGAAGGAGGATCAATTCTTGCTGATTTGAACTTAGCAGGGAGAGAGGGGGACTTTGTGGGTCTGGGGAGATCAGAGGGTGGATCAGCAGGGGGAGAGATCCATCCTGGTAGAGATCCGATGAAAGTGTAAGGGGAGGCAGTCGATGCAGGCAGAGATGGCAAAAGTTTAGATGCAGAGAGAGGGAAAAGAGATAGGATGGAAGATTCAATGGTTTGCATGAATTCATGCTCATGACACTGCAAGGATTTTGCAGAGGCAGACACCTTTGCATGTGATACGTTGCTGCTTTTGCATGGTTGTACAGTAGAACTACAATACACCAAAACATTATCTTCAATACAAGTGGGAATGTTTTTCTTGTTTCCATTCACTCGAGATATGTCAGTTTTCTGTTTTAACTGGGCCGACTTTGCATTTAATGGCAATAAATCCGGTGAAATAAACTCACCTAACACATTTATACCATCCATATTTCCCTTAGAGTTCTCACCCACTTCAGGACAGCGCAAAGAATTAAAAGGGTTATGGCACAAGATTGCTTCGGGTATATCATCAATTTGCACGGAATCTACGCGAAGTAATTCTGGATCCTCAGTCGCCACAACTTCAGTATTATCCATTGTATCATCTGGCTTGTCCTCCACAGCAATATTACCAATCACTGGAAGAGCAGTGGTAATTACCTTTCCATTTTCTTTATCGTCTACACACCTTTTATCATTGTCACTGGTCCTAACCTTCCTTTGTGGTACCCTTCTCCATCCACTCCTCCTTCCAAATTTCTCCTTATCTTCAACCTTAGAATTTTCCTTCTTGTTCTGTTTATCATTCATAATATCACCAGAATGTTCAAGCTTGGATGCTTCCTCATTCGTTCCACTAGATTTTCCCTGAATCATACAGTTCTGCATGTCATGACCAAATTCCTTACAAAAACTACAAATCTTTGGTTTCCACAAGTAATCAACCTTAACTAATTGAGTAGTTCCATCCAACAACTTTACTGCAAATGTCTCAGGTAACTCAAACATAGCAGTAACCTCAACCATACACTTGGCATACCCAATCCTCTCTAACTTTTCAGTTGCTTCATCCATACAGAGAAATTTTCCTAGTCTTGTTGCTAACCAATTAATGCCTAAATGTGACCAACAATAAAGGGGGATGTTGGACAACTTTATCCATACTGGAACAGTTTTAATGGTACTTACACTATTTCCAATGGTGGGATCCCATTCCTTTACTATAAACAATTTGTTCCTCATAATTATAGGATCTGACTGGATGATCTTCCTTCTATCCTCATCAGAGGATAGATTGAAGAGGAACAAATTACCATCAGACTTGACTTGAATAGAGCCTTTGAGTTTCCACACCCTCTTTAGATGATTCAAGACAACAAGGTAGGGCAGAGGTCTATCAAGGAAGAAACCGACAAGGTACTGCCCCCATACCTCATTACCAGCTTGAATGACCTCTGATGGAGGAACAATGGCTTCCCCATCATAAACTAAAGGAAAATTCACAGGAGAGAATTTACCTGCATTGCGAGGCCTAGATTTGAAAAGAGAACACCAGGGTAAAGTTTGAGACGATGAAGTTGTCAACGAAGGGGAAGCAGAAAAGGATGAGCGAGATGAACCTGAGACAAGAGATGGGGTTGGAAGGATAGGACGGGGTTCAACAGGACAAGATTGATTGACTGGGCGTGGAGGAAAAGGAGGGGGGTCAGGCGGTCGAAAGTAGAAAGACGGGACAGAAGAGTTGCACGGACGGTACGAAGGGATGGAGGTGGAAGAGAGAAGCGGGAAAGAAGGAGAAAAAGGACGAGGGGGAGAGGCCATGAGAGGGAAAAAAAAAAAAAAAAAAAAAAAAAAAAAAAAAAAAACTAATTTAGTGCAATCCCAATTGATTGTTAATAGTAATTGAATGTAAATTAAAGTAATAATATTAATGCAAGTTAATAAATAACTAATTTAGTGCAATCCCAATTGATTGAAACAATTATAAGGTTATAATTGATTGTAAATAGTAAATTAGGAAATAAACTCAAAGTTATATTAATTGATGAGATAATACGCAATAAACTATAATTTGATAAAATCAATGTTAGATAAGTAATTATAATATTCATATAATATTTATTGCTTGATAATAAAGTATGAATGGGATTAAATTAGGAAAATGGTGATAATCATTACTTGTTTACCCATTTATTTAATTTATTGAATTAGATTTAAATCCATTGCAATTAAACGTAATTAAAAAATACGTTAATATGAATTTTGTTGATGACTGTAAAAATATTAGGGTAATTGGATATATACTAATGTTAAATTTATCCATAAGATGATAATTGATTGGATAAAGAGATTGAATACAAATTGTATTAATTTAATTGAAATTAAAAATAAAATTTATTTGAATTTACTTAAATTGAAGGTAAACACTATAAATTTTGCAATAAATCCTTATTTGATTGATATGGAAATTTTGGTTAATGAATTAGAAGTTTATTTTTAATCAGAATTGATAGAAATGGTAAATAATTAAATTTGAATTGAAGAAGTGATTAATTAATCAATATTAAATTATTTAATTAACTGAAAAATAGCCATTTTGGCCACTGACTCGGATTTCGACAAAACCAGTTTTATCAGATCCGTAACAGTGAATTATTGTAGGATTTCATGTTTCGTAACGATCAGGATTGTCATTTGATCGTACGGACTCGAAACGCCTTGAAATCAAATCAATTGAAATCGATTTGAAATAAGCTGATTTTAATGTAACTTCTTTGTACGATGGAATTTGGACTTGAAACTTGTTTCATCGATTTTAAAATATTTAAAAACGTCTATTTTGATATATGGGTTGACCCATTTTCGTTCCGCAGTCGAAATGGGCTTTTCGGGTCATTATCGTTCAATTTTCCAAACCAATCTAGCCCATTTGTTTCTTTTGTGTTCTACCTATAAATACCTCGTGATAAATGCTAGCAGCCTTTCTATTTTTCATTTCTGTACGTACATAAATTTCTGTTGCTCTCTTTCTCAATGGCAGACAAATCCTAAAATTTACAATCCAGTTTCAATTCAAAATTCCACTTCAAAAATTCAAACTCCATAAATATATCGAATTGCATATCGATTTGAAGCTCTCGAAGAGCGCAGCTTAGTTCTGTAATTCGTTTTTGCATTTGGATCGCTGATTGTCCAAAAATTCGAGGGTTAACCTAGGCCATTCATTCCGCCGTGACCAATTACAACGGATCAACGATTCATCGATACAGTAGGGTGGGGAGGACCGCGCACTGTGTATCTGTGTGTTTTGTTTGATGGTTCGGCGGTTGGATAGGGCGTATAATTCGAGTAGGGTTACCTTAAAACTGGAGGCGGCTTCTCCTTTTGCGTGCGACCGGGCGGTGATGGATGATCGCGTGGTGTTTGAGGAGGGTAGGGGAGGTCGTCGATGTGTCAGGTCTAGGCCGCGATGGCCAGTGGCCGTGTGGGAGGCGGTGCGATCATGGCGGCTGAAGTGGCCTTCTGTTCGAACATCTACAGGCTGGTTTCGAATAGGAGAAGGAGATGCGTTTTATCTGATGACATGGAGGGGTACGTATTTTCTTTTATTTTCATTTTATTCTAAAATTCAAATGTTCCAATCAATGTAACTCTTGCATACGAGGTCCGTTCCACGCGCGGTTTTCTCTGCTGCGACCATAACAAAATTCCAGGCATTTTGACGCTTGTTTTGGCGAATTAAGAGACTGTTTGAATTTTGAGTCTAAATTGGATTAAATTCAAAAGTTGAGTGTTTTAACCCACTCACAACTTCTAAAATTTCTTATGTTTGTTAAATTTAATTCGTGATGTGATTAGGAATTTATTTATGATTGTTTGGTATATATTTTAATCATCATCTCAGTTAAATTGAATTTATTTGAATTAGATTGTTATTTAATTTATTGTTGCATATAAATTGCCAATTAATTACCTGTTATTTATTTTCAGTTTCTATATTGATATTTATGGATTGTTTTGGATGATGGTTGTGATGGATGTTGATTATTGATATTGGTTAAATGGATGTTTAGTTTATATCATTATAAATTACAAATTCATTATGGATTATTAATTCGAGATTGCGTTTTGAAATAATATACAACAGTAAAATATTAAATTGCGGATTGAAATGATAAATATTAGTATCACTTGACCATAGGATAAAAAATTATATACAGACACCGTGGTTTATATATATATAAATATTTTTGAAATGATTTCTATGGTTTTGTAAAGAAATATGTGGTTTTAGATAAAAATTGATTTTTGGATATTATATAAATGTTATTTTATTCTTGATTTTTAAGCTATGTATAAAATCGTTTTAATATAGAATAAGCTTAATAATAAGTTGATTTTTATTGAAGATAATATGGTTAAGTATTTAAATTATATTTTATTATAGAGTTTATAATGATTTAAATAAATTAAGGTTGGAAGATAAATTGAAATTTTATTTGAAACTGAATTTATTTAAGAATTAAACTCAAATAAGTTTGATGTGAAATTTATTAAATTGAAAATTTTAAAAGGCGTGATTTTTCTACTTTATTTTGGGTTAAGGCGAATTAAATGAGTATTTCAAGTATATGTAAATTGAAGGAAGTATTTAGTTATTTGTAATTTGGGATTTATTTAAATGATAATGGAGTTATTAAGTAAAATATTTCAAAACTAAATAATAGAAAATTGAATTTGATACATACATACATACATACATACATACATACATACATACATACATACATACATACATACATACATATATATATATATATATATATGAAATTACCAAACTTAGTTTTGAAATTGTTGAATACTTGAAGTTTGAAATATATTGAATTTGGAATGGTTTACTCTATGGATCAAACCTGTTTTGAAATCAATATAATTTGGAATAGTTTATTTGGAAACTGAATTGAATTGAAATGTATGATATGGGATTTGGTTAAATTAAAATCTAGAAATTCGAGTTGTTTTAGAATTGATTTGGGAAATTTAAGAAGCTATTTTATTATATAAAGTGTTCTAAAATTTAAACCATTTAAGTGGTGGAAGTGATGTTTCAAAGTTATGAGTTTCAAAGTAATATGATTTGAAAGCGTTATACTTAAGTGTTCTGATTTCGAAGTGTTATAACTTTGAAAGTGCTATGATTTTGAAAAAGAATATATTTGAAATAAAAAAAATGATATTATATTGATTTGGGTTCTATAATAATGATATCATATTGATTTGGCTTTTGAAATGGAAATGATATCATATTTACATGGTTTTGAAATGGATATTATATATCTGGTTTTGAAGTATAATTATTTTGAAATGACCGCGGTGTTATAATAACGTTTGGTTGTTAAAGTGATCGGGATCGAAAGTTGTCATACTATCTGCCAACTCCGAAAACCGCTTTAACAACCGTGTACGCGGTGGAGATTCCAGAATGAAGTAGGATGGTGGCGGCATTTCCTTTGAGGCATATACGTGGAACCGACTCTCATGAGTTGGCATAAGGTGGCTAAAACAGGAGCGCTTATGGGCCAGTGAGGTAGCCTCTCTTATCGGACACGCTCCTTCGATGTTATATTCTGACTTTGAGATTGATTTGGTGACCACTTTTGATTTTTGACTTTTGGGGGTGTGGCTTGAGGTGGGCGGTAGTAGCTCCTATGCGTCATCACCAGTCCAGATGCGGAATTGGTATATTTACTCTGGCATTGCCTAGTTGTGCCATGTCACCTGCCTAGTGAGCCTTGTATAAGTTTGATTTGTGTCGTACCTATGGAGTATCTTCTCGTAGTCTCCCATCAAGAGATACGCAGGTACTGTATAGACTACTGGCACTATTACGTGTTAAGGTGGAAAATGTAAAGCCTTAACGCTATTTAAAAGTAAGTTATTTTACTTATAGACATTATCATAATAGCGTATATTACTACATAGTAGATAGTTTAACGGATCCTTAGGAGATGTGAATCCCGAGCATCTCTTAAGTTACTGCACTCACGTTAGACACTGGATATGAGATGTCAAACCCTGTAAACATCTCTGATGCCGTTCCACTCATATTTATTTACTGTTGATTTAACTCACATAAGATCTTTTTGTTCTGACCCGAATGTTTTATCTTTTCAATTCGCTCGGGTCAGTCTGAGCATTTCAGGTTTTGAAGACCTTATTTCTGGAGGATGAAGACGAAGACTGTATTACTATTATTTATTTATTGTTCCACTACATTCATACTATCCTGCTGCATTGTATTATTATTCTTTGGTATGTGTAACTCTGATTCTATATTGTATAAGTATAATCAAATGTTTTGTAAAACAGCTTCATGAACTGTTTATTTGATTATTATATTTTGTCGTTCCGCTGCAAGATTCTGTTTTGTTTTTTTTCTTTCTCTGCTTTTTCTTATTCACCCCAATAACAATCCATCCTTCTGTATGGTTTGAGTCTGACATGAGTGGTTTATCGTCGATTTAAAACGTACAAAAAGGCGGGATGTTACATATATATATTTACATATATTAATAACATTATCTAAGATAATTATTTTTTTAGGTCATGTGCATAGCATGAAAAAATTTATTTTCAATTTTTAATCTTAAAATGAATTTTAAATTTAATATTCATTTGAAATTAATAAACATTAATTTTGAAATTTTTATTTCAAAATTTAAAATTCTAGAAAATCCTAACTGATATTTTATGGCTTGAAATTTTATCTTGAATTTTTTGGGCTTGTATTTATAATTATTAGTTAATTCATTTATGACCGTTATAAATAATTAATTTTAAAAATAGAAAAGATTATTTTTATTTTTATTTTTTGGTTGAAATCTTAGATGGTAACAGTATAACTTTTATTTTTTTAGTTCAAAGCTTAGATGGTAACAGTATAATTTTATAAAATCTAAAAATAAATTTTCAAGATAAATTCGGATTAATATAATTTATCAATGAAATAAATTGATTAAATAATAATAAATATTTAAAAAAAATTGTTGTTTAAAATTATTATCTTTATAATGCATTATAATTATCAACGAGCCACCCCTTAGGCTATGTTTTCGGCAAAATTACCGGACCTCATGATGGGCCTTAAACCCATATAAGGCTCAAATTAATATTTTGCATTTAAATCTTATTTAAAACGTTTATCAATATCATATATCGATTAACGTATTCATAATTTTTATAAAACATTCAATATTCATTTACCAAATAAAAATCAAATTTATAAATATTATTTGATAAATATTATTTAATCTAATTAATTTATAACAATAATGAATTAATTAAATCATTTTGGTCAAAGGAGAAATTATCGTTTCGGTTGTGTGACTAGTCGGGTATAAATTTGGTCAACGATTAATATCGAACTATTTAAATATTAACGTTCACACATCACCTAGCAGGTGGTGTGACATTTTGGTCAAATTTATCGTTTATTGATTTTTAGTAAAATCTAATTTTAATTTGTTAAGCGTTATCTGGTTGCGACTTTTATTTAAACCAATTCTCTTCGTTAAACTATATCACTTTGGACTTATGGAATTTGGTAATGGTCAAAATTCCAATATCATCCATATTCAACTGTACATTTGGTTCAATAATAACAATTATTATTAACTGAAATGCCCTGGCTAGAGACTTTGAGGAGACGAATCCTCTCTTGAATAGTGCTTCACTTCCAATACTTCCATTCAACCCAACTATAGTCACTCGATGGACGCTCACGCCATGATTTAACTATAACCAAAGCAAATTTTTTATATTGAAGATCGATGGTATTCTTAAGTAGAGAGAACTGTGTAAATCAGTCACATCGATATTTTCTATTTAATCTTATTATGTTAACCAACAGAAAACTTTCGAGTGGATCGTTCCATAGTTATCAAATAACTATCAACACGCAACCTCTTGGTGCCCTCATTAGTCATGAGTAATACATTGTCCAACATTTGGAGAGCGTTATGTACTCTAGCGTCAATGGATACACCGATATCCATTCTCGATACATCTTGACTAGAAATGTTTAAAATGGTATATTTATTTTCATTGTGATAAGTTACTCATGGTTACAACACTTTGTACCCACTGTCATAAAATGCACCGTTTATAGATTTTCTATTAAATACACTTTTACTTAAATTAATTAATCAGTATAACATATTATATCAAGTATATAATATAAAGAAAATACCTTTTTATTTCGAACAAGATTTGTTATCGTGTTAGGTATATATAACATCTTACATGATTGCCCCTAGGACATATCCCTAACTCTATCAGTGAGAAATTTTGTTTCATATGGAAATTATAGGAAAACCTTTGCGAACTAGTTACACATAGTTGTAATATGAGAAATATAGTCCCATAGAGGAAACTTGTAGGGTAATCCTATGTTGGAGAAGCTCTAGTAGCTATTAGCCGATCATTAGTTGTTTAAGGTTCGATTAGTTGTTCGATCTTCATATGAGCCTGCACAAGCTGTTAGTGTAGTGTGTATTAAGTTAAAACCCACTTAATTAAAGAAACCTAGTAATTCACGGACACTTGTAGAACACCCTATGTCACATAGAGTATTATTAGAGTCAACTGCATATGATCATCATATAACAACGAGGTATCCATTTACCAGACTTTTGTCTGACCTATCATTCTTCCTTTCTTTTTCCCTACCATAGGAGGTTAGGGCAGTAGGCGATAAGCCCGTGATTAGTACGTGGAGAGACGAGCTCATCATTGGAATTGCTTGTTATTTTATATCACTCTCCATGTAACTATCTATTTTATTCAGTATTTAGTATTTATCAAACTATATATCATATTTCTGTATACTCTGGATTTGACTTGTTTTCTAAGACTGTGTTTTGAGATATTTTCTGAGATGATTATTTACTATATTGATATTTTGTAGCCTACCGCTGTGAGATCTGAAAATATATAATGTCTTAAATTATATATGTATATCTTTATTCTCTGTAATGTATTGAAAACCCCGACAGCTCGTATCGATACTGACATAAGTCTGAAAGTCACCTTAGATTTTGGATTAGTGTGTCGATAGGTATGGGTTATCACAAATGGGGATACATGTCTTCCCAAGAAATGTTAAAGAAGAATCTATCTAACTTGGCTAAAGTAGGTATACTTCTTTTAATGGACCAAGTAAATGCATTATTATTTGTAGGCATTAGTATTAGTGTTCACAAAAATTTGGTATTTATTATCAACGACAACTCAAACGAAATAAGTGATGGTTAATAATTTAAACTATAAACCATGCAATATCTCATAAATTACCTAGGTATACCAGCTAGACAAACAGAACAGAAAAATGGAGATTGGTAGGTTAGCAAAATGCTGACACTCGAAAGCATGTAGTCTCTTGCGAGCGGATAGTGTGTTACTCATTAATTCGATTTGACGGCATTACCAATTTATTGGCTTTCTCCTTATCGTTTTTCTATTTGGGTGATTAATAAAATTAATAAAATCAGAAGAAAATGGAAAGGTGGACATGACTGTTCTAACTCACTTGCCTTATTAATTGGGATCATGTCTACAAACCCAAATACCAAGGCAATTTGGGATTATTAATCTACAAACCCTAAACATCTTTAATTTTAGAGAAAATGTAATAATTACATTAATTGTTGCCCATTTACTTCTTTTAATAATTTTTAAGAGAAGTATTTTATTTTTAAGGGTGGTTTATTGATTAACAAGGTAGAAATTGGGTTAAAAATATGCTTTGGCTATAAATTATGTTTGGAAATGGTTTAAAATATTTTTCTACGTGAGAAAGTATTTTTGTAGAATTTTAGAAGATTAAAACATGGTTTCATTCATTTATTTGAGTAAATAATGCACTTTTGTTAAGTAAAATAATTTAATAATAATAATGTTTTAAGAATATAAATTTATCTTTTTTATATGATAGATCCTATAACCACCTATGGTTTTGTATTAAGTATTTATTGGATATGTCGATCCACTTGAGATATAAAAAAAGGGCATTTGTAGACGTATTCAATAGATATTTAAGACAATGCTATAGATGGTCGCTCCTATCCAATCATATTCTCTGCATTAGGTGACAGTATTACGCAGTAATACTCTATGTTAATGTGGGTCTCGGGGTGAGGCGTCACAACTCTAAACGATGATAAAGCAAGGTGGAAAGAAGTAATCGATTTTTGTTTTATTATAACGTTATCGGTAACTTAAATAAAACTCATACCTTCATAGTAAGTGGTATTTGCGCAAAATCAAATAATTCAAGCTCTTATTCAACAGACTTATACAATCAGTGTATATTCAATAGTATTTGCATCTTTAGACTATGCTTGCAATTTTTGTTGAAATATTAGCTATTCTAGTTGCTGGCTTTCCCTTTCTTATGTTGACCATTGTTCTAATTATCCATTTATGCCTAGCATTGTTGGTAGTTTCTACAGCAATAAATAATATCGAGTGCATCCAACATAATAATATATATAATCTTAATATTCTTTAATAAATATTTTTAAAATAATAATATATATAATCTTAATATTCTTTAATAAATATTTTTAAAATAGACCAACAGGCCGAATCTACTCGATCCGTTTGATCGAACCCAGGTTAAAACAAAGAATGAAAACTGAAACTTTAACCCGTACCTCATCGTATTGGTCTCGACTCGTGGATCTTACCCAGTCAGGTGGATCATGGGTCGGATTTGACCCGACCAGCCCACTAATGGGCCTACATCACCTTTTCTAATTTTCGACCTCCCAATTTCTAATAGAAGAACCATAGTCCCTCCCAATTTCTAATAGAAGAACCATAGTCCAGTAAACTCCACCTTAAATTCTTGAGTTGCTTGAAAATCGCTAAGCGAATGATTCTGCTAAATGTAGCTGAAGCTCGAGTTAAAGAATTCAGCCTCAAATCCATGCGGAGGAGTTTGAAATGGTCAGTCAGGAACATCTTGAATGGTAAATATACCTAGTCTCACCCTTTGGTAATAGTTCCATGCTATTCATGAATGTTATGCTGAAAATGAAATACTTGCTTATAATTTGTTTATCTGGTTGCATTCTATTCTTTATCTATGCAGTTATGTGTTTATACTTTATAGTTTGTGAAAGTTACCAATTGTATAGTGATATTCATTCGTACATGATCATATTACGAGCTTATAGTTTCCAAGAACCATCAACTGTATGCTATTTATTATACTAAAGGGATTGAATCCGTGAAATAAAGTCTTAAATGAATCTTTGAAAGTGAAAATGGGGCTTTAGTATTTGTGTGTCAATGCAGCCGATATATGTGTTTTTACCATTAGTAGTTTGTTTGGATTCCTCACAAGTAGTTGATAATTGTGATAATTGTCATGATAACATCATTGTTTTCTACCTTACGGAGAGGTGATTATAACTGGTAATATGGAGTGATGTATGACCTACTCCAAAATTGAAGATAACTTGCACGTTGCTTTTGTTATGAATTTTGAACTCGAGAACACTCTTGATTCACATCCCAAAACGCCGTAGAAACGAGATCGTTGCAAGATGTGCAAAAACAACCAATCAATATCTCAATACCAAAACTCAATATCCAATCCATAGAAACCAATCTCGATCACAAGCAAGCAAAATAAGCAATAACAAAAGTAAATCACACACAAGATTTATAGTGGTTCAACTATCGTTGTATTAGTGTACATCCACTTTGGAGAGAGCCTTTTTTATATTAACAATGAAAGAACACAAGAGATTGAATACAACGATCGCTTAAAATTCTATAGAATTTGACTTTGTGGAGATTAAGAATTGAAGAAATCAGCTAGAAGAAACTCTTCTTTTAATTTGAGTGGATCTTCTTTTTGAGATCTGAAAAATAGCTTATATATGAAGAATTCCCATTTGCCAATTTTCCATATTTGCTCCTTGAAACCTTTACAAACAACATACATCAAGCCGGGCTTAAAATAAGCCACTCCCAGGCAGTCAGCTGGCTGAAAAACCAGGTCAGATGGCTGAATTTTAAATTCAGCTGGCTGAATGGCGTTTTAGACGGCTGAAAATGCCAAAATTGCAGGTGAATGTTTCGGAATAATTCCCTGACAACACAGACGTCTGAATATGTTATTCAGACGTTTGATTTCACTTTGTAGACGTCTGAATTTCCTGTTCAGACATTTATCTTGTTGTAGTTCACTCCAGCTCTTTCATACTGCGAATTCTCATGCCTTCTAGCTCTGATTCGTGAACCGTCTTCACCGATATCAAGCTATTTCCATCCTCCACAACTCTACATATAATGTTGCAAAAATTTAGTACCTTTATTTGTATGGCTGGCATATTTTTCTTGCTTTGCTGTTTGAAAGCAAAGTCATAACCAAAAACAGTTGTTTGCATTACATTTTCACTGTCAGTTGCATGGAAACAATAATTTGGATTTGCAACTGTTTACTTTGCCGTACACACAAGTTTTGATTGAGGAAAATAAAACTGATCATCCATTATAATTTCATGTGTTTATCAGCTCCATGATTGAGTTCTGAAACTAAACTTTTAGGTATGGTGATTACATACATCGATACTTAAGATAGCCTTCTTTAGTTTCAAATATCATGGTACTGAATTTGAAAAAAAATGTTTCATGATATTGACTATTCACTTGAATTGTTCATATGCGTGGCATTTTCAGTACAACATGGGAATCAGTAATAACTTTCATATATGTTTTGTGCTATACAAACAGCTCCATGGTAGCTATCTTTTCTGTTGCAGCAGCTGTACTAGATCTACTGTTTAGGCATGACAAACATTTAAAGCCAGACTTACTGTTCTGAGACTACGACAACTTTATAATGAAGTATTTGAGCAGACAAATGACAAGCAAGAAGCATCATTAGTTCTTGTAGATAGGTACTCATTTTCTTTCTTTCTTTTTATTTTATTTTATTTACATCTATGATCAAGAAATTACAATTAATGTAAGTTTGACATATTTGTTGCTGCATATGTTGGGGTTAGTTAGGTTCAAATTATGTTCCCAAACGTTCCAAATTATTCATAACATTTCACTGTGTGTGAAATACTTATCTGAAACACACGAGTCATGCCCACAAGTTAGTAATGAAATCTCAAATCTAATTCCATGTGCAAATGTGAAGGAGATAAGACCGGTGGAATGGAGTCTAAAATGTTTGCTGTGATCATGGAGGGAAAAAGTACGTTCCTTTTTTTTTTCCGGCAAAATGTTCTGATAGTTTCTTTCTGCTCTAGAGTTGAGATAATACATCAAGCTACTACCTGAGATGTAGTGCATGGTTTTTGGTTCTTTAACCTCATTTTCTCTCTCACATATTTTGCTCAGTTTTACTCATTCTGTGCTGCATTTTATTTCGCTGGTCAGAGTATAATGTATTCAACATTTTACGTTGATATTTATGTGTCTTTGCAATATCAAAATTAAAATTCCGTAGAACAAAAATCAATATAATATTCGTCTTTTACACCAATTATTTTAAATCTTTAAATTATTATATGCGCACCAATTATTTTAAATCTTTAGATTACTGTATAAGAATACTTGAATTTTGACCCCAAGAAGGGAAAATGAACATGGTAATTTAAACAAATTTTTGTGTGTGTGTGTGATCGATGCTACTTCTTAAAGTTCTTATGGTAATGATTACCGTAATATATAATATTACCAACATGTTTGACTCAGTTGGTTGGTAATTCAGACTACGAGATTAAAGGTCACGAGTTCGATCATCGAGATTGATATTTGTTAGCATGAATGAAACATGTTCGAAAAAAAAATACTGTTATCAATATGAAACAATAGTTATCTTATTGATTTTGCTAAGAAGCTAAAATGAACATCATTTTGCAATATCATCAGTAAAAAATCATTGGTATATCGATGGATTTATAAACTGATGGTCGGTGAAGGTAAATTTACCAATAGATAAAAGCGGTAAAAATATCGTGTTAAGTCTTTGATAATGATGGAAACTAAATCTATTGCTATTGAGATTATATCCACTAGTTCATATATCAGTATATTTTTTTAGTTGATACAAAATTTTTGCTTGATTTATCGCAAATTATTCACAACCATATAAAAGAATAGTTTGGTTCATCTCAGTTTGTGAAGTTAAGAATAAAGGGCTTTGTTAAAGAGACTCCAAAACTAGACCGAGGAAACATCTTCTTAAAATCCAATATATTTTCAAATAGCGTCCGTTGTTAGGATTAAGGTAGTATAAAAAGCAAAATCAAAATAATTGATAACTTACCGTTACCAATAGTTTTGATATTTCCTTACTATTACATTCACCGTTAACCATGCTAAATTCACCATTATCGTACTAACACTACTAATGTGACTCAATATTAGTTATCGGTCGTTTGGTTATGGTTAGCGGTGGTGTATTCACCGTTATCATAACAATTGCTTATTACGTTGCAACGCTCGCATTGTTTTTTTTGGATCACACTGGTATTTAAGGTGGATTGAAATAAAAGAATTGTGCTGTTTGATCTGATTAGAATGTCATTGCAGCTAAGAGCCAGTCATAGACGTCTACTTGCTACACAATTAGATCTCTCAATTGCTGGCTTGGAGTTTCCTTAACCCAATTATGGACACGGATGACATCATAAGATCCACAATTCAAACAAGTCAATTTCCCTCCTCGAACCAAACAACTCTAAAGCGATCAACGGAGATTGAGTCTGCAGGCAAATAAAGTGGACCGCACACTTTCAAAAACTCCATGAATCCTAAGGGCTCTGAAAATATCCATGATATCTCTCCAGATATTTTCTTGAACTCCAACTACAAATATTCAGATACAATCCAACGACAAAGAACTTTCAGATCTGGAGATAATTTCAATACTTTGGAAGCTTTTGTCCATTGAGAATCTAAATTAAATTCATTTCTTGATTATAGTAAAACTCGAGGTTTATGCAAATTTTCAGAATGATCCAAAGAGAAAATACATTTGCAGTTGATGGCTGCACCACCAATTTTTTCAAGATGAGGAGGAACACAAGTCATTGTTTCCTTCTCCTCCTGCATCCTCTGGCATCCCCAACTTCAATAGAAGTTTGCAAAAAATAGATATGATGATGTTTCGAAAGGAATAAATGCGACAACTTGTTGTTATGTTGGGTCCTAAGCCATAACATGTTGGAGATTGTAAAAATGAATTGAATGTCTCAAATGGACACAGAAGATACAGAGCATCATGAAAGGCGAGAGAGATCCAACCTTAGTGAAGCTAGCGACCGATCTGAGGCAAGGACACACGACAAGCCAGCGATCAATCAAGGACGGAATGATCACAAAGAAACAATTTAGGACAAGATGAGTTTAAAGTGCAACCGAAATGTTTCCACTAGAATGTGTACATCTGCTCACAATCAACTTACTAGCAACTGAGTCTTTAGGAATCATGACCTTCCAGACAATCTCAATTAAAGGACCAAAGGGAACAAGTCGGTGAGTCGCAATTATGGTCGTGATCGAGCCAACACGACAACCATGAGGACCCCGTACAGGCGTGGTTAGACCAACTACACTGTGAGATCAAAAGAGCAAAATATCAAGGTGACACAGGGGACTCTGACCCAGATGATGAGAAGAGAAATCCATTCATAGCTTGTATTTAATCCGACCCTCTCCCCCATGGATCTGAGACGCCTACAATGAATTGTTATGACAAGGGAGGCTCGACCCACGTGTCATTCATCCTTCGACACCGGATATAATTGGATGTAGATTTGCTAGATGTTGGTGGGATTTCCAATTATATTAGCGGGAAAGTCATTTGCCAATGCAGTAAATTCAGTTTTAAATTAAATTTCCTCAGGATTGGCACACATGCTTTGGATGTTTGACATCTGGATTAATTGATTTCTCCTTGTACCAAGTCTGCATTGTGTTCATTTTGACATATATCTGGTGAGGTGATCAGTTTGGCATTCTTGATCGCTTTCTGTTGTGTATTTGTGATTCTTCTTTTACGCTTTCTTCAGGGTAGGCGCTCACTAGATCTTCTTATGGAAGAGTACATATAGAGCTTCCATAATTCTGCAATATTTGGATGTTGATTAAAATGGGGCATTCCTTGTATAATTTGTGAAGCTGGAAAAAAGCAGGATGTAGGCTCCATTTGCACAATGAAAACTACCCCATGTATGGAAACCTTCTGGTGATAGCGTGCTTTCTTTTTCCACACAAGTTCCTTTATAAGACCACCTTTTTTTTCCCCCATATTTCGCAATATTTTCCTTATCAACTTCAAAAAAGAGTGATGAATGATCAAGAAGAACCAAGTCTAAAAGAGTCTTCGACCCCATTTAGTTCCTTTTTTCTTTCGTGTGTTTTGAGGATCACTAGTTTGATCCTAAAGCTAATGGTAACAAAACTAATGAAAATCTAAGTAAAAATACCCTAACTGACATGATTGCTTACCAGCAGGATCTAGCGACCAAATAAGGTATGTTGTATTTCATTTTTACGAACTGGATGTTCAAGAGTTACGCATGCAGATAGTTCACCATAGTACCGGTTGTAAATGATTAAGAAATTTTATCCCGATTCGAGCTATCTTTGATCACATTAATTATCAAACCTATATTATCCCAATCACAAGTAACTGAAGAATAAGAACTCGATTTACATCAAGTTACCTTCAATCACTTGGATGACTGAGACTCTTATTTAAATTTAAATCAACTAAATATAGGGTCAAACTTATGAAGTACCAGTCACATTGATCAAAACTGATATACGTTGAGGTATTTTGAATCGTTTTGGCGGTTGAAACTATCCCACGTCAAATCACATTCTTCCACAAAGCCGCTTGATTTAGGTGGGATTCCTAAACTCAAAGCCGGAATCATGGAATTTAAAGCCATCATCATGAAATTAAAAGAGGGACCAAAATTTGAAGAGAATAAACACAACAATGACGGCCATGGTGAAAAGGACTGAACCCAAAATTAAAATCTCAAGCAAATGATAACAAATAATCAAAGCATTCAGGTGTACAAAGACTACAATAAAATCGCAGAAAAGAATGTAAAGAATTCAAAGAAAACATATAACAAATTATTATTGAATAATTGAGTGAAATGGACATACCGAGTATTTATAGGAAACAAAAAGATAGTCACAACCGTCCAAGAAAAGGCGCAACGGTTGAATCTCGAGAGGCTGTGATGGTCAACAGTGATACTATCCAACGAAATGACTATTGGACCTGTAAATAATTTCGAAACATGGAAAGGTTTCAATCCTCCATCACCATTATTTAAACCTTCACTTTTACGAACGTGTTTTTGTTTTATTAAATATCAAACTGTATTTTGTAACCTTAGAACTTTTACAAGATAAACTACAAAGTGGATGTAACTCTTAATCAAACCACTGTAAGTTGTATTGTTTTATTTTTGCCTTTTGATTTATTTGCAGCCGTTTAATTATACGTTGAATTGGTTATAAATTTGTCTATCTTAAAAAACTTAAGCTTTGAGCATCATTCCGAGTTCAAGGGTTTTCAAGAACAATATTTGAAATCGGTGGTAATAAATTCCACCAATACAATTCACCCCAGTCTTATTTGTGATATTAACTCAATTTCAACCGCTCATCTTTTTAAAAAGAGGTGAGTCGTTAATTCATGTAATACTGAATCTTCTTTTAACATACACAACTTGGATACGTGAAACAGGAATAATAATACATGCTTAATAATCTTGTTTAGTCAAATCCCAGTATGACTAATTGTAGTTCCCTAAGCACATAAAAACTAAACTAACCATGTGAATTCATAATTAAGCCTCTATTTAGCTCAATATTATAAGTCTGAATTGTGCAAGCTGCAACTGGGCTTTTTCTGTACACACTTCATGACAATCTAACATTTTTTAAATACCCAGTTTATTTATACACCGTCTTAAACTCCCAAGGGAATATGCATCCTTGCACATTTCACTTGACATCTCAATGCTATTAACCAGCCAAATACCATTTCGACGTAATAAAACATTTTTTTTAGTTTAATATGCATGGAAAGTTGGGCTTAAATTTGTGTTGGAACGGTATTTTGTTGCTTTTCCTGAACTGTCTGCAATGTACTCCATGTACGACAAACAAGCACAGAACGCGTATATTATCAATCCCATGAATTGAACGTCGCTAGCATATACTGCATTATATATTATATATCAAAGACAAGCTTTGAGTTCTTCCAAGTTCAGAATGGGAACCAATGCATACTAATGTTTAAAACTCACATAAAATATATTATAACTTGCTCACCAGCATTATAATATTTCAACTGGAAACCTAGCTTTGACCTACAAATCTTATTATTGCTGCTACTCGGTTGTTTTCAAACTGTATTTCAACAAACAAACCTAGAAACGGAATAAATAGGTGTTGAGCTTAGAAAATTGGTAATGGTGCACTTAAGGTTTACAGTAATGGTGCGCTTAAGGTTTACAGTACTTCTTTTAGTACTTCTGTTTTCATGGATAGCAGTTGTTCTTGCGTGTAATGGTTAGAACTAAACTCATGATTTCTTGAACTTATAATTCAACCTTCCAATACTTTTATTGCATTTCTTTGTATATTCATGGAATTTTTTTAATTCATATTGCAGATGTGATTATCTCTAGCATCGATGACCAATTCAGTGAGAAAATGAAGGTACAAAATATTTATTTACTGTTTGTAAATTTTAAGCAAAGCTAACCTATGTATGTACGTTGTGTACATGCTATATAGCAGGAGCATGTGATCAGTGGTGATACCAAGATGTTTGATGTTTCGGAAAATAAAGTATTGATAGTAAAACGAAGGAGTTTCAAGGTGAAAGATGCAGTAATCACAGGTGCGAAAAATACTGATGTTAAAATTTACAACTTATATAAGAAGATGTGATTATATTCGATTAAAGGTAGTAATACTAAATAATAGTAAGTAACTCGTTGCCAGCATATTATAATTATAATGTATGATGTTGAATAGTGTAATTATAAATTGCAATGAATTTATTGCAAATTTATTCTATTTCCTTTTTTAAAATTGTATTATTTTATAATGATTGTCATTATAACACGAGTGCATGCACACACACACATATTGTAAGAATAAAAGCGTTTATGCTAAGCCCCCCCCACACTTAGGGCACAATTGTGATGAAGCGAAAGAAGCTCGTGAAAGGGCCAAAGGGGTATTTGAAATGAGTCAGAAAGGAGAAAGTTCCACGAGAGCAAGATAGTTTTGTGTTAAGAAAGATGTACCGAAAGGATATTCGTTATATTTGATTGTAAATGAAATAAATTTCATTTGCTTAGTATTAATGCTATTTAATTTGTTATTTGTTTAATTGAAATAAAAATGTATTTAATTAACTTAATTAAAAATATGATTAATGAATATTTTTGCATGATTTTGCCACATTGGTGTCCAACAAACAGTAATTTTTCATTCTCATGAGAACACAACAATATGCATATTTACATAATTTTGCATGAGAACACAACATTATGCATATTTACATAATTTTGCATATTTTTGAATAAAACTTAATTAAAAATATGCATATTTACATAATTTTGCATGAGAACACAACAATTCCGATCAGTTCATTTGAAGTTCATTTTTTTTTTCCATTTTAATTTAATTTGAATTTTCTTATTCATTTACTTATTTATAGATTTAAGTTTATTTCAATTTTTATGTAAGTCCGTGTACAAATGTAAATCTTGGCAGAGTATGATATAATCAGCCTTTTATTCGTCAAAACTTGGTGCCTGATGCTAAGAGCATCTCCAACAGACCAATATTAAGGTGTAATATGAAGGCATGTGTGAGAAAGCGACTCCAACAGCGACACGAACCCTTAATATGAAGGGTAATCTTCAGCGGCCAATTTCGGGGCGCCTGGCCATCTATTAAATAGGCACCCAACGCTGGGCGCCTATTAAATAGGTGCCCTGTTATACAAAATAAAATAAGGCAGCCGTGGCCCATGTCCACATATTAAGTTGAAACAATTTTGCATTCGTGGCTGTTAACTTGCTTAGGAAATAAAATAAAATAAGTTAGCTGCACATGTGCACGTATTAAGCTTGGAAAATAAAATAAAGTATGTTATTTCATTCAGGCTCCTATTAAACATAGGCCTCTATTTAATAGATGCATCTGGCTATTGGGTCCAACCCTCAATATTAAGGGCTGAATATTCAGCCCCTTATTTGTTGAAAATACTCGGTAAACTTAGAGTTTTATTTTGTTTTTGATGCCTTTTTTTGTCTATAATTTCTTTCAAATAGACTGATAAAAGTGGAAAACCTCACTTGGCTATTACAGATGACTTCTAACATCACAAAAGTTTTCATATTAAAATATAAAAAAATAGAAATATTGCCATAATAATTCGATGATTCCTCTTTGACTAAGCGGATATGATCTTCTTCTAATCGGAAAACTAAGGTTTATGCATTATTTTTTCTTGAGTTTTTTCTTCTCTCTGTAACTTAGGTCATCCTCTTCACCAACCCAAAGTTTTTCTATATGCATTTCCATGTATGATCACTTGTAAAACTTTCCTATACCCCCTTCAGTTGAGACTTCTATATATAAAATGCTACTACCAACCTTCAATAGAGCACTTGCGTACAATTTCCAGCAAAAAGAGTCTACTCTACATTATATATGATTTGTGTGATGCAATGTGTTTCAGTTAGTAATTTGCTTATTTCAACTTAGCGATATGAATTAAGTTTGAGATATAATATCATGGAAAGTAATTCTCTATATTTGATTTTTGTGCAGGGAATGATGTGAAACCTTCAAACAAATTAGTTAACTCACCAAATACAGAGGTAACTACTTTCCCATTCTTCCTCTTCAAAACATTCATCAATTCATTTCTTTTAGTTTTGTGGCGCTACTATATTTTTTATATAGACGTTCCTTAAATTTGAATGAAGTTTTATTGAATGTAGATTGTTCCTTAGCTCTAGAATTTCTTTCATTCAGAAGATACAAGTCTCGATATGACAGTAAATGCGGTTTTATAAGCACACAATGTTACTTAATATCACACATTTTATTCTAAATGCAGAGGTTAGCTTTAGCTATTGCTGAAATGTACAAAATGATGAAGAAAGATTACCGTCAGTCTCGCCATATGCCTCCTATCAACAATAAGGATCAAGATGAGTACACGGCACCATAGCCTTTTTTTTTTGGTTGGTAGTTTTACATTTCAAGCTCAGTTTTGCTAGAGTATTAATAGAGCTTGCTGCACTGAAACTTAGATTAGGTGTCATATTCAGTATTGAAGGATTGAATATAGTTTGTGGAATCTTAGTTGTACATGTATCTTGGTCTTAGATAGTACA
The DNA here is from genome assembly GCA_030765085.1 of Allium cepa. NCBI lineage: Eukaryota > Viridiplantae > Streptophyta > Magnoliopsida > Asparagales > Amaryllidaceae > Allium > Allium cepa. The sequence goes on from CM060942.1 coordinate 151,986,711, forward strand.
TTTATTCAAATAATCTAGTGTGCTGTAGCGCATATTTTATTTCTAGTTTGTTGGTTACTTTTTCGATTTGTGCATATGCTAACTTTAAAGTAATTGAGAAGCCAAAAAATTACCACTAAGGTCAGTTTCTATGTGCTTGAATTCAGTTCACGTCTGAATATGAGAGTGCCAATTTAGCTTTTGGAAAAGTGCGGCTTAATTCTGTGGTACGTAAAGTTTATGTTGCTGTTGTACATGTGATTAGATCCATCAATGGGTCGTGATCAATGCAAGTGGTTAAAACACGAACTTGAGTCCATTACTGCCATCGTAATCCAGGCTCCATAAGAAAAGGTTTGTTGTACCCAGTTGATGATCGGATTTGGTCTGAATGGTTAAAGCCCCGCATCCGAGTACATTAGTCGAAAATTGATGTTATTGATGCTGCAGTAATCATTAGAATTAATTTCAAACAATGAAATAAGATCTGTAGCTCAACATTTAGCATTATATAGCATTGATAATAAAAAATATGCATTACGTATATTATTTCAATTCCTTTTCCTTTACCCATCGCAACCATCAAATAAATAAAATATAGTATTTAATTGTAGAAATGCTTCTTTATGATTGACATATAACGATGTTGGTAAGAAACGAAAGTCGAAAATTGATGTTGTTGATGCTACAGTAATCACTAGAATTAATTTCAAGCAACGAAGTAAGGTCTGTTGTTCGACCTTTAACATCATATAGCAGCAATAATAAAAATATGCATTACATATTTTATTTCAATTCCTTTTCCTTTAACCATGGTAACCATTAAACAAATAAAATATAGTACTTAATTATAGAAATACTCCTTTATTATTCAAATATGACGAAGTTATCATGATTGATTAGAGTCATGAATACCAAGTGGCTACAAATCCCGACTTTATTCCATACAAGCAACATTGTTTCAAAGTGAATATTACAGTAAATTTAGTAAAAGATAAATTGCTTGTCTCCTACAACATTTCCAATCAGCTTTATTTGCCAAAATGAAACCTATCAAATCTTCAATCTCAACCTACTCAAATGAATGATCGAGAGTTTAATTAAGAGAAAATCAAAAACTGCAGATCAAGCACAAAGCCTGATGCATAAATTTAGTTTGTCATTATTCTATATATCAATACTTAGCGTGACCGGTCTATCGTGAAGAATTGGTTTTTCTCTCACTAATATTGTGTTAGTCCTCGAGATGATGGTTTGATGACAACAACCTTAGGACTTGTTATAAAATATAGATACTAACATTATAGTTTAGATACACACACACACACACACACATATATGCAGGATACAACCATGCAGGTAACAAGAATGAAGACTGTACAGTATAAAGATTCAAGACTAAAGATATCAATATTGAAGACTCATGAGTATCAAGATATCAAGAGTTAAAAATGTCAAGAATACAAGATAAGTATTGAGTCTAGAATTATGTTAAAACTTCTTAAAAGTACTTACATCTTTATTCGAAATTTATTCGTGGAATGGAATCCACTTCGAGCATGTTAAAGGGATGGAACCCTAGTGTGATGGAACCCACGACAATATCTTGTGGAACATATAGTGGTCCTATTTTGATATCCACTAATTTTATGAAAATGCTTTTTAAAATTATATCTCTTATTTTAAATGTTTTCAAAACCTTCTTTTCAAAAAGACATCTGTCTTGTTTGAAATATTTTAGCCTCAAAATTATCTTTATCATTTTTAATATTTTGATTTCAAAATTGTCCTTAATTTTAAACTATCTCTTGTTTTAAATATTTAGCTTTAGAATATTTATGTACTCAGATTTCAAATCACTTTATATGTAAAGGCCCGCAAATCCGTACCCCTTTGAACTAACAAAATTCCACAGCAGTTCTGTCCAAAGTGACACAAATGTACGAGTCTTCGGGTAAAAGAAGAAAGAGGTAGAAGAAGAAGAAATAAAAAAAACAACATCAGAATCTCACATCGCAGCGGAATAAATATAATATATAGAATACAGTTTTAAATACAAGAAATCTGTACTGTATACATATGTACATACATACCATCATCGGAGTACATCAAACATACATACAGAGACAACTAATAATTGTCCATACACAGCGGAAATAATTGTCAAATACGGAAGTACACTCTGTCATCAGCTCGTCTCCTGAACTCCTTAGCTTTTAACCTGAACCTGTTTAACTCGGTCTGACCCGAGCATCATATAAAACAACACCCGAGTCAGTCTGCAATACCAGCGTGAGAAAATCACACTCAATTGGATTATTATATTTTCAAAAATCCTTTGAAAAACAAAAGCATCTCGTAAGACCACGCCACAAATAAACATGTCGGGTTTTTACCTTACGATAGCTAAAACATTTTTATTAAATCCGTCTGATATTATAATAGTGTATATAGAAAGTAAAATAGAATCTAGATGAAATGCTTGCATCTCACGTTTCAGCAATAGTTGGGCACAATCAAAACCATACATGCGCTTATTGGAGATTGGATTCCATACAATGTCAGGGCTACCGGGGTACCACCCGTCACAGTACCTGGTCTGGATCAGAGTACCGAGGAGCCACCCTAACTCCCCTGCTGGACGGTCCCAAGCAAGATCACCCTGTGGTTGGCGCGACTAACCACCCACTAAGCCGAAATAAAAGGGACATCTAGACAGGGGGAACCTTACTCTCCAGTGGGGGCTACCCACGAAGTCTTGCTGCATCTCCCCTGTTTTAGCCATTCCCGGTTGACGAGGCTTGAGGTTAAGCGTTACCTTTCAAGAACGAGTCCCACTTAGAATGCTCATCGTCCCCTTGACGATGTTCAGAAAGCATTCAATCCCTACAAGTTGCCCTGGGTCTGGACAAGCCGACTCACCGTCTTCAACTCTTCACGGTCTTCATTCATAATCGTTCAAACCGGATCGAAGTGGTTTTCGGATAATTAAATCCGATCCTGAACTCTTCGAAACGATCAGCGCATTGTCCAATATTGATAGTCGGTTATTTAACTATCAATTAATCATCCACAAGCAATCATCAAATAATTTCCACAAATTATTCATCTCGAATATCTACTTAAGATATTATCTTCATATTTCAATGCCTTGAAATTAGATTCAATTCACTCTATTTCTCGTGAAACCATTTAAGTCTTTGCCAACCATTTATAATATTTTCCCACTTCAATAGTTCTCAAAACTTGGAAAATATTTCTTTATCTCTTATTTCTTTCCTCAAAAATCATTTACAGTCTCATTTGTAAATTTTCCAAAGCCATTTAGCTTATTAATATTTCAGGTTTCATTCCTGCTCTTCTTGTGAATTTTATCTCACCTCGAAATTCACTTATCTTATACTTGGGATTTTATTCAAATTCTCATAACCCTCTATAAAATCTTCCTTACAGATCTTATTCAAATTAATTACACTTGCTTTACTTCTCAAGAGGATTTATAATTGGATTTTCAAAACATTTTTGGGAAACATCTTGACTTATAAACTAAGAATAAGGGTTTTATTTCAAATTATAGGTTAAGGTAAAAATTTAATTCATATCCAGTTATTAATAAATTTTCAAAGCTGGTTTAGAAAACTATAATTTATTATAATAAGTACTAAGCATTAAAATAACTTTTCCGAAATATTCTAAATCTAGATAATAGTTCTTTACAATTTATATAGTATAGTATTTTTTTTAAATATTCCTTTAAAACCAATTTATATTTTTAGAAAATCCAATATCCACTCATAAATTCCTCATGACCATATTCTCATTTCTTACTTCCAGAATATTCAATTATTTCCTTCCAAAACCAATTTTCATAACTCAAATTAAGTTCTTGCCATGACTTATCTCATTATGTATCCACCGTTACTTTCTATCTCATTTATGAATCCCGTTTATAAATTTATAACTCCCCTGAGTTTTCTTTTTATTTATAAAAACAATTTTTATTCAATGATCCTATCTTTAAAAGTTTATTCTCCAATAAAATCCCATATTTGTTCTTCAACAAAATTTCATCTCTTAATAAGGTTCCTTTTATTTCATTTCTTAATAAAGTTCCTTTTAATTTATTTCTATTCATCGATTACAATATTTCTTAGCGTCTTTGTATATAATTTAATTTTTCCCAAACTCAACTTTAACTGATTTAAGTATAACCAAGTAATAAATATTCTTTTAATCTTACTTTAGTCTCAATAGAGGTAAATTCAAATCCTAAAGAAAAATTCTTTTACTTTAAATTTCATTTAACTTCCTTCAATTAAATTATTTATGGCATTTAGAAATTAGTAAATTCCAATTTCCATGTTATTTAACACTATATAATTCAATTCGCATGCAATTCCATATCAATTCATTCATCCTGTCATATGACAACATATATATAATAAATAAATATCTTTGAGGAATCCTGTTGGATCCCTCCAACCTGTTTTCCCTGCATCCACAAATGTTAGCACAATAACATATCAATTCCACTTCAAAGTGGGATATCACGGTATATGGGTTTATAATATCATTCAGTGAATAAACTGTTATAAATCATCCAAACACATCCAATGATTTAAATTTAACATTTAAATTAATTTTATGGCATCTAAATGAGTGAGAAAATCTCACCTTTGCTTTTAAGTTGCAATCCCTTCTAATCTTGACCCGATTCCCCGACTTTTGACCTTATATAAACAATTATATGATTTTATTAATATTTGAACAGACCGAACAATTAATTTTCGTTTAAATAATTTATTCTTTAACTCTAATAATTTATTTTTAACCAATGATTTATTTCAATAAATAATTAAATTTTAAACTAATTCTCCTTTATAAAAAAATTTAGTGACTAAAATAATTAAATAAGCTAATTAACAAATAATTCACCTAAGTAATTATTTTTAAACGAACTAGCAATATTTAAAATGTAGAGGTATATAATTATTTTAAAAATCTAATCTTTATTTTTTTTAAGGATCTTATGGATATAAAAATCATGTTTTGCCCTAATATAAATATATTTTATTCGAAAGAAAAAATAAATTTGTCTTCCTACTATATAATTTGCATTTTAACAGAAAAGAGTTTAACTTTACTGTAACCATTTTATTTAAATTAAACTAAGAAATTTTTTAAGATTTAAATCTATTTAACAGTGATATTATTTTTTTTCAAAATCAAACCCTAACTTACTGAAAATTTTAAATTTCTACATAACTAACAAATCTCAAATTTAAAACTTAAATTAACTAACTAAATAAATAATTATACCTCACTGAACCATGCGCAAAACCCTCATCAGCCTCCGAGATGCTGCCGTTCGAAACGACTCGTCGCGAGTTCCTGAGTCGCGCACGTCATCACCACGCCCCACGCGAAGCTGCGCTTCGCGAAGCTCGACACAAGAACTTCCACCATCATCGAACTGCCGTACATCCACGTCGCCTCCCAATCACCACGCGCCACGCGAACTCCACAAAGTCACGCCTACCTATCGCGAGATCCAACTATGACAACACGGCATGGCACAACACGAACGCGAAGCGATTCGCGTGCTCCCCCCCACTCGATTTCGATTTCAAGCTAGGTTTTTTTTAAATGCCATTGAATTCGGCTGATAAGAAAAAGGAAAATGAAGATAAGATTTTCGATTTGGGTAGAGAAGGAAAGGAAATGGCGGTGATTCAGAGAAAAAGAACGAGGCCATTATCTTTTGATTTGTGAACTGAGAAAATATGAAAGGAGATCGCGTGATTTAAACGAGAAAAGGGGACAGGATGGTGGCTTATTTCAGAGGAGGTCGGCTTGCGATGGAAGAATCTTGGCTGATGAAAAGACAAAAGATATTTAAATTTTAAAACGATTAATTATTTTCGAAGCGTTTTTACCTCGTACGATCACTCAATCGCTCCAAAAATTACGAAATTTGAAATCTGGTAATAATTCAATATTACGGATCCAACGGCATAGGTTTCGTTGAAATCCGAGACTATGCCTCGGATGGCTATATTTTAAATATTAATTTAAACGATTTTTTTTTTAAATTGGACAAACCACTGTTAAATTCCAAATTTAACTCATTTATTATTTTCAATATTATTAATACAAATTCTGTAAGCCTTTAAAATATTTTAAACAAGCTTACTACCCCAGATTTAATATTTTATCCGATATTCAATTACTATTTTAATAATTAATTAATTCAACAGGTCGTTATATTTAAATTCTGAATTCTTTCTATCATATAAAACCAAACTGTTCATATTAAAATCAAATTAAAGTCCAAATTAAATATCTAAATCCAACTTAAATAATGCAAATTAATCGTTCAAAAATCCGGGTCGTTACATTATAGATTAAGATTATATATTAAAAATTACTTTTATATGTTTAAACTATATTCAAATATATTTACAAAGTTTAGAAATTGTTTTAACAAATTATAGAAGCCAATTTTAATAAGAAAATCAAAATTACCAATTTTGCCTAGAGCATGTCGACATCCTTCATCCCCCCATGTCGACATCGTGCCCGTTAAATTCAAAATTCAAATTTTCAAAGTCTATTCGTCGTATCCTTTCACAAATAGATATGGCTGTTGATCTTCTATAAATACCAGTAGTTCTAAACGAATTTTTAATCAGATTTCACTTGTTTTCGTTCCTCTTCATCTTCCACATTTATTCTAAAGAATCCCAAACTATACTCTGCCGAAATACCAAGTGAATCAAACTTGATTATCTCTTGTTTGACTCTTTTCCACTCTCCATAAGATCTCAGTGCTATTTAGAGTTATATGATCTTTTGTAAATCAAACTACTTAGTAAAAGGTGCGGTTGAGCCTTGAAATCAATTGGGTGTGATTGTAGCCTCAGAAATCAATTAGGTGATCTTGTTGCCTGATTAAATCAAGAAAGTTGCCCTAAACTCGAGTACAGGAGGGTGTACCTCGTAGCCTTGAAACCGAGGGTGTAATCTGGGAGATTATTTTGATAAAAAATCCGTACGATTGTATAAGACTGGATGTAGGGTAACTTCGAACTAGTATAAAATCCTGGCGTGTTCTTTTCTTTACTATTTTTACTTAATATTTGCATTTGTGTCTGATTCTGTGATTATATCTGTGTCTGTGAGTTGCATTTGTTGGTGATTAAATTACATAAGTTTCAAAAAGATATAGAAAATTCACAAAACACTATTCACCCCCTTCTAGTATCATTTCAGCCTTAAGATCTGTAATCTGCATTTCTCACATTTGGTATCAGAGCATTGGTTTTCAAAGTTTTCATAATCTGAATTTTGAAAAGTTTTAAAAATGGCTACCAACACTGATTCTGTTAACACTATCACTAGTTCATTTGTAGAGGGTCAGTCTACTACCAGACCACCACTTTTAATGACAGTAACAATGCATATTGGACATCTAGAATGAAAATTTATTTATAGTTAATAGGATTAGATACTTGGATTATCACACAAACTAAATATTCTCAACCCACAACCAGTTTTGCATAGCGGACTGTTGAGCAAAAGACTATTGCACAGAATAATTCCAAAGCCACAAATATTTTATTTTCTTCACTTGATGGGAATGAATTCAATAGAGTATATGTTTGCAAGTCTGCATATGATATCTGAAAAAATTTGCAAGTCACTCATGAATCACTCACGAAGGAACAAGCAAAGTCAACCAGACCAAAATATCCATACTTACAAACCAGTTTCAATTATTCAAAATGAATTCTAATGAGTCCATTTCTGATATGTATAGTAGGTTTCAAGATATTGTGCACTCTAATATCTTTGGGAAAAAGTTTTTCCGAAGAAGATCAAGCCAGAAAAATTCTAAATTCTCTTACTCCGGAATGGGATCAGAAAACTCTTACTATCGAAGAAGCAAATGATATCAGTACTTTAAAGATTAAAGAATTAATTGGAAATCTAATGTCGTTCGAAGTACAAATGCAAGGGAGAAGAGACAGCAAGGCATTCGAAAAGAAGTCAATTGCATTCAATGCAATAACAGATGGATCAGACTCAGGAAGTGACAATGACGAAGAAATAGTTTTCATGACAAAGAATTTTCGAAAGTTTCTGAAATACAGGAAGATGAACAACTTCAAAAAGAATGATCACAATAATTCTGGAAATCATAATGAAGTACCAAACCACGTAAAATGTTTCAACTGTGACGAACCAGGCCATATCAAAAGAGACTGTCCGCATCTTGATAAGCAAAAGTTTTCTGCAAGCAATGATTATACAAAGAAAAGAAAAAGAGCATATACCGCTACACTAGATGACTCAGACTCATCCTTAAGCAATGATGATCAGAAGACAGAAAATTCAAATATGTGCTTTACGGCTATTCATGATTCCGATGATCTCGGAGATACGAATCTAGAAAAAGGTACACGTTTACAATATATTGGTTGAAATAGTTTTGCTTAAAATTGTTTGATTGTTTTTGAAATTATGTGTTGTTTGAATTTTAAATTTTTTTTAGTATTATAATATTTTTTGTTAAAAGAGTATTATTAATTTAATAATTACTCCAGAAAATATACGGACATTAAAATATATATATATATATATATATATATATATATAGATATTAAAGTATATAAGAAAAGATAAGTCACATGAATTCTTTGACCTATGTCTACCCATGATGTCGACATCCCTATTAGAAATTTGAAATTCAAATTTGAACTTCCCTCCACCTTTTCACCAAATCCAATGTTCTGGAAAGGTACCTCTTGACTAGAGAACATGTATATTGAATATCTATTTATTTCCATTATCTTATCATAACTTTTCACTTTCATTTTAAAATTCAAACTCTCTTTCACTCTTTCAAACTTACTACTCTCTTCAATAATGGCTTCTTCAAGCACTCCATTCATAATGAGGCTATCTAAAACCATTAAAGAGTATTTCTCTATAATGATCCGAAAGCAATCAAGGCTTATATAAGCTATGCTAATTACGGAAAAGTTCATATGGAAAAGTTTGCTATCTTTAGCGATTTCTCTACATATGAAATCAATACTCTTCTTGAAGAGAACCATATTCTTAGTTTTTTGACAATTCTGAAAATAATTTTGTTTGTTACCCAAATCTTGTTAAAAAGTTTTATGCGAATTTGAATCACGGTTTTTATGAAGGAAATGAAAATGAAATTTGGAATAGCATTAAAGGCGCCAAAATTGTTTTAAATTGTGAAATTTTGGGCAACATTCTCAATTGAAAGAATTTAGGAATGGATCTTTCTACTTTGAATATTGATGAACATGATCGTGAGGCATTTCATCAAGGAAATGACAAATTTGAATTTAAAAATTATAACTTTCGTCCGAAAGCATGTATTGTCAATCTTCTTTTGCAGCATACTATTACTCCAAGATCGGTAAATTTCAATAACCCGACTTTAAAAGTTTGTAAAGCTCTTTTTACTATTTTTGGTCATTATGACATTAATTGGACGCAAGTGATTATGGATGAACTTTGTCCTAAGAATTTGGAAATGGGTAAGAATACTTTGTATCATGAAATCTATCTCACTCGGATTTTTAATTATTTTGGTATTGATTACAAAAGGGAAGAATTTGTTTTTCAACAAAAGTGTTAATCATGCCAACATTTCTCTCATGAAAATTCCTTTCATATTTCAATAATATAAATCTCTTGCTGAAAAGGATGTAAGATTAGCACATGAAGATATGGAGGAAGAAAACGAGGAAGAAGAATGGGAGGAAATGGAAATTGATAAAGAAAATGAAGATACCTCCTTGGAAAGTATTGAATATCCTACCAATATTAACAATCCTTCCAACAAAACACTCCTAAAAATCAAAAGATTATAGTGGAAAATCAACGGATTCTCAAAAGATCCGTTAGTAAGAAATTGGATAAAATGTCCACTAATATGAACAAATTATTTGGTAAAGTTGGTCGAAAACTTAGCTTATTATCTTCCTTCTCATCTTTAGCAGTTTCTAAGAACTAGGTTGTGATGTATTAGCTTGTTTTGTATGAGCTTGTATTGTTTTTTTATCATATTATGAAGTATCTTATGTATCACCTTATCTATTAATAAAAATCATCTATCTTATGTTTTTCTACCTTATCGTGTCTCTGGAATAAATGTTAGTATAACATATAAGTTTACACACACACACACACACTTATTTACAAAATGAATAAGACATATAGATTAACATACCCATGTTGACATACTTCTACCCCCTATGTCGACATATAACTGTTTGATTTGGTTATTTTTTAAAATTTTGAAATAAAAACAACTAACTTGTATCTATTCATTTTAAATGAATTTCTGCCTATTTAAATACCTATTTCTTCCATAAATTTGTAATCTCTTCATTTTCTCCTTATCTCTATTTTCATCTCTTGAAGAAACTCTCAATTCATTCAAGAATATACTTACTTTTATTCTCCGCAATCAAAGGCACTTTAGAACTAAGTCAAATGCAGATGATAAAAGAATAAGAGAAGCATTTCAATACCCTCCATTGGATGATTTCTACCCTAAATAAAGGTGATCTCGGTGCAAATCTTATAGGAACTTTGATTCAAGATAATGAAGATTGGGAAGATATTAAAAAGGATCCTATCTTTCGAGAAGAAGGATGGGTTGAAGTTCCTAGAAATATTTGATCTCCTTGTGATTTGAATTGCTTGTTTTTGAATTGTTCGATTTGATTTCATTTGATTTGCTTCGAGAAAATTGATTTGAATGGTTTATGTAACATTATATGAAACATAGTATATACTGGGTTTAAACTTTCATATTTATCATGTCTTTATTATTAACTCATGTTAATTTACATATACTCTATCATAATTTGTCACAGGTACTCCAACATAAGGCTAAGGGAGAGCTATATCAGTTTAGGATTTGTTTTTGTTGATGACAATGGGGAGAAATATAAAATAGAGTAGTTAGGCTTATATTAACAGGAATTTATTAGTTTTAGGGGGAGTTATTAGTTTTATAGGGTGTTATAGTAAAGGTGAAGTATATTTTATAAACATAGGTTGTCATCATCAAAAAGGGGGAGATTGTTAGTGCTTAAGACGATGGTTTTGATGGCAACAACCTTAGAACTTATTATAAAATATAAATACTAATATTATAGTTTAGATATATATATGTCTATGCAGGATATAACCATGCAGATACCAAGAATGAAGACTGTACAGTATAAAGATTCAAGACTGAAGATATCAAGACTAAAGACTCATGAGTATCAAGATATCAAGAGTTCAAGATTTCAAGAATACAAGGTAAGTATTGAGTATAGAATTATGTTAAAACTTCTTGAAAGCACTTACATCTTTATTTGAAATTTATTCGTGAAATAGAATCCACTTCGAGCCTGTTAAAGGGATGGAACCCTAGTGGGACGGAACCCACGACAATATCTAGTGGAACATATAGTGGTCCTATTTTGATATCCACTAATTTTATGAAAATTCTTTTCAAAAATGTATCTCTTATTCTAAACGTTTTCAAAACCTTCTTTTCAAAAAGACATCTCTCTTGTTTGAAACATTTTAGCCTCAAAATTATCTTTATCATTTTTAATATTTTGATTTCAAAATTGTCCTTGATTTCAAACTATCTCTTGTTTTAAATATTAAGCTTTAAAATATTTATATACTCAGATTTTAAATTACTTTATAGATTAGGATTATATATTAAAAATTAATTTTATATGTTTAAACTTTATTCAAATATATTTACAAAGCTTAAAAATTGTTTTAACAAATTATAGAAACCAATTTTAATAAGAAAATCAAAATCACCAATTTTGCCTAAAGCATGTCGACATCCTTCAACCCCCCATGTCGACATGATGCCCGTTAAATTCAAAATTCAAGTTTTCAAAAGAAGTGCCTATTCGTCATATCCTTTTACGAATATATATGGTTGCTGATCTTCTATAAATACCAGTAGTTCTAAACAAATTTTTAATCAGACATCCCTTGTTTTCTTTCATCTTCATCTTTCACATATATTCTAAAGAATCTCGAAGTATACTTTGTCGAAATACCAAGCGAATCAAACTTAATTATCTCTTTTTTGATTCTCTTCCACTCTTTCCATAAGATCTCAGTGCTATTCAGAATTATAGGATCTTTTGCAAATCAAACTGTTAAGTAAAAGGTGCGGTTGAGCCTTGAAATCAATTGAACGTGATTGTATCCCCGGAAATCAATTAGGTGATCTTGTAGCCTGGTTAAATCAACAGAGTTTTCCTAAACTCGAATACAGGAGGGTGTACCTCGTAGTCTTGTAACCGAGGGTGTAATTTGGGAGATTATTTTGATAAGAAATCAGTACGATTGTACGAGACTGGATGTAGGGTAACTCCGAACCAGTATAAAATCCTAGTGTGTTCTTTTCTTTATTTCTTTTGTTTAATATTTGCATCTGTGTCTGATTCTGTGATTATATCTGTGTTCGTGAATTGCATTTTTTGGTGATTAAATTATATAAGTTTCAAAAAGATTTAGAAAATTCACAAAACACTATTCACCTCCTCTAGTGTTATTCCAGCCTTAAGATCCGTAATCCGCATTTCTCATATTTGGTATCAGAGCATTGGTTTTCAAAGTTTTCATAATATGAATTCTGAAAAGTTTTAAAAATGGCTACCAACACTAATTTTGTTAACATTATCACTAGTTCATTTGACCATCATTTTTTAATAGCCGTAACTATGCATATTGAGCAATGAAAATATATTTACACTCAATAAGATTAGACACTTGGAATATCACACAAACTGAATATTCTGAACACAACTAATTTTACGCAGTGGACTGCTGAGCAAAAGACTATTGCATAGAATAATTCCAAAGCCGTAAATATTTTATTTTCTTCACTTTATAGGAATAAATTCAATAGTTTATCTATTTGTAAGTCTCATATGATATCTGGATAACTTTGCAAGTCACTCATAAAGGAACAAGCAAAGTCAAATAGACTAAAATATCCATACTCACAAATCAGTTTCAATTATTCAAAATGAATTCTAATGAGTCCATTTCTGATATGTATAGTAGATTTCAGGATATTGTGCATTCTCTAATATCATCGGGAAAAGTTTTTCCAAAGAAGATTAAGTCAGAAAAATTCTAAATTTTCTTACTCCGGAATGGGATTAGAAAACTCTTACTATCGAAGAAGCAAATGATATCAGTACTTTAAAGATTGGAGAATTGATTGGAAATCTAATGTCGTTCGAAGTACAAATGCAAGGGAGAAGAGACAGCAAGACATTCGAAAAGAAGTCAATTGCGTTCAATGCATTAACAGATGGATCAGACTCGGAAAGTGATGATGATGAAGAAATAACTTCCATGACAAATAATTTTCAGCAGTTTCTGAATACATGAAGATGAACAACTTCAAAAAGAATGATCATAGGAATTCTGGAAATCATAATGAAGTACCAAACCACGTAAAATATTTCAACTGTGACGAACCAAGCCATCTCAAAAGAGATTGTCCGCATCCTTGTAAGCAAAAATTTCCTACAAGCAATGATTATACAAAGAAAAGAAAAAGAGCGTATACCGCTACACTAGACGACTTGGACTCAGACTCATCCTCAAGCGATGATGATAAAAAAAAATTCAAATATGTGCTTTACAGCTATTCACGATTCCAATGATCTCGGAGATACGAATGTAGAAAAAGGTACACGTTTACAATATATTGGTTGAAATTGTTTTGCTTAAAATTGTTTGATTGTTCAATTGTTTTTGAAATTATGTGTTATTTGAATTTGAATTTTTTTACTATATGTATTTTAATTTTTAATATTATAATATTTTTTATCAAAAGAGTATTATTATATTTAATAATTACTCCAGAAAATATATAGACATTATATATATATATATATATATATATATATATATATATTAAAGTATATAAGAAAAGATAAGCCACATGAATTCTCTGACCCATGTCGATATGGCCCAACCCATGATGTCGACATCCCTAGCAGAAATTTAAAATTCAAATTTGAATTCAAATCTTTGAACTTCCCTCCACCTTTTCACCAAATCTAATGTTCTGGAAATGTACCTCTTGATCAGAGAACATGTCTATTGAATATCTATTTATTTCCATTATCTTATCATAAATTTTCACTTTCATTTTAAAATTCAAACTATCTTTCACTCTTTCAAACTTTCTACTCTCTTAAAAAATGGTTTCTTCAAGCACTCCATCCACAATGAGGCTGTCTAAAACCATTAAAGAGTATGTCTATAATGATCCGGAAGCAATCATGGCTTATATAAGCTATGCAAACTACGGAAAAGTTCATACGGAAAAGTTTGCTATCTTTAGCGATTTCTCTACATATGAAATCAATATTCTTCTTGAAGAGAACCATATTCTTAGTCTTTTCGACAATTCTGAAAATGATTTTGTTTGTCTCAAATCTTGTTAAAATGTTTTATATGAATTTGAATTACGGTTTTTATGAAGGAAATGAAAATGGAATTTGGTGTAGTGTTAAAGGCACTAAAATTGTTTCAAATTGTGAAATTTTGGGCAACATTCTCAATTGCAAAAAATAAGAAATGGATCTTTCTACTTTTAATATTGATGAACATGATCATGAGACATTTCATCACATTTTCGAAAGATATGACAACTTTTAATTTAAATATCGTAAATTTCGTCTGAAAGTCAATCTTCTTTTGCAACATACCATTACTCCTAGATCGGGAAATTTCAATAACCCAACTTTAAAAGTTTGTAAACTCTTTTTGCTATTTTTGGTCTTTATGACATTAATTGGATGCAAGTGATTATGGATGAACTTCGTCCTAAGAATTTGAAAATGGGTGAGAATACTTTGTATCATGGAGTCTATCTCGCTCGGATTTTTAATTATTTTGGTGTTGATTACAAAAGGGAAGAATTTGTTTCAAGAAAAGTGTTTATTCATGCCAGTATTTCTCTCATGAATATTTCTCTCATGAAAATTCCTTTCATATTTCAACAATATAAATATCGTGCTAAAAAGAATGAAGGATTGGCACATGAAGATATGGAGGAAGAAAATGAGGAAGAAGAAGAAAAAGAAGGGGAGGAAATGGAAATTGAAGATTAAAATGAAGATATCTCCTTGGAAAGTATTGAATAACCTAACAATACTAACAATCCTTCCAATAAAACACTCCTAAAAAATCAAAAGATTACAGTGGAAAATCAACGATTCTCAAAAGATCCGTTAGTAAGAAATTGGATAAAATGTCCACTAATATGAACAAATTCTTTGCTAAGTTGGTTGGAAACTTGGCTTATCATCTTGCTCCTCATCCTCCAGCACTTTCTAAGAACCAGGTTGTGATATATTAGCTTGTTTTGTGTGAGCTTGTATTGTTTTTTTAATCATATTATGAAGTATCTTATGTATCACCTTATCTATTAATAAAATTCATCTATCTTATGTTTTTCTACATTATTGTGTCTCTGGAATAAATGTTAGTATGGTATATAAATTTTTATATATACATATTTTACCAGTATGTATGTATATTTAATTTATTTATTTAAAATACACAATATTTTTTTATACACACATACACCATGAATATTTTAAAAATATATACATGTAAAACATTATTTTACCAGTAAGAAAAAAACAAAAAACAAAAACTAATTTTTATTAAAAGAATATATATATATAATATTTATTTTCAAACACACGCGCACATGTATGTATATGTATGCATGTATAATATTAAAAGTAAACATTGTAAGAATCCACATGTCTTCTCCCCAGGCGATATTTTTGTTTTGGTCCTTTTCTGCCTATTCTTGTTTCGTCTGCGGCTTCCTCATGGCAAAGAAATCGCTTTCCAAGCTAGATCTTGAATAATCCACTTTTCGCTCTAGTACCCTCTGCTTTGTCGCTTCTTTGTTGTCCTGTGTGGATGGGCCTATTGTATCCGCTCCATTCTCCTTCTAGCTATTGCGTCTTCTTTGCCTGATATTGTTTTTGTCGATCTAATTTTTGGGCTTATAAACAATATTAACTTGCTACCCTGCTCTACGCTGGAGCTTGGTAGCCCTTCAAAATCATCTAAGAATCCTCTGTCATCGTTTCCAGCAGCTGCCAGTCATAATAGTTGGTCGCATGATGATGCTTGTTTGCCAATTGAGGTGGATCTGGGTTGTGTTGTATCCAAGTTCAATGAAAATATGGCAGATGATGATATATCGACTGTGGCAGTCATTGCTTCGTTTGATCTTGTTTGTTCGATAGTGGATGTCGCTCTCGGAATTTGTATTATCTCTGATGTTGTGGAAACGGGGTTTGTGTAACGCCCCACCTCTGTACCCACGCTAGACAAGGACACTACGGGGTAATGCCATCAACTAGCATGGAGAATATGGCTGTTGAGGAGCGACCATCCGTGTAATTGCTTTGTGCGAGTACTAATATGCCAGATAAAAATATAGAATCCGACATACCGATGCAAACTCAAAGCTACTACACAGTGGCTAAAATATCTTAGGAAACAAATATAGAAATAAGCATAACATAAATCAGTCACAGAAGTTCGTATCACAAAGGCGGAAACATATATGAATATTACACATGAAAGTGTATATCAGAGTAGTGGTCAAACAAGATCCACAATATCACAAAAGAATAGACACAAGTGCTACAAAAAAGAATAAGTATACATTAGTGAGTCTATATCTCAAATGTATACAACCAAATACTACTAATCTAAGTAGTTAGCCAAAAGTCATGATAATAATCCCAGATGAGAAGTCAAGCAGAAGCACCTGTAACATCTCGGTCTCACCCGAGTATTATTTAATAAGAAAATAATAAACGGATCAGTCTAACTATAAATATCAGATAAAATGATATAGAATAAGAGATATGACAAAAACGTATGATAACCATAAAGCCATACTGTGATAAGTATGTAATTGAAAATCAACAAGAGATTAATCAACATCACAAGAATCTTCTCACAGATAAAAAAGAATGTCATACTCTTTATTTTTATTCACCAAACCATAAATATTGATAATTATATCCATGCCAATCACAAAAGTTAATGACACACAAATTCACTAATGCATAAATATTGATGGAGCTTATCAATGAAACCACAAAAAATGGTGAAGCACAAATTCTAGAAATCGTCAATAGAAATCCAGAAATCACAAAAAGTGGGGGAGGCCTATCATAAAACGAGAGTATGAAAACTAACCAACACGTGTATCACAAAACGGAACGCTATTCCATGGTAGCTAACCATTAATTTTGAGCCGAGGCTCCACAAAACGGCTCGAAGACCATGGGTCGCTACCCCACCTAAATTGAGCAGAAGCTCCACAGAAATGGGGTTTAATCTCCCTCGCAGACAAAGAGACATCGCACATTTGCTAGTCTAAATCACAAAATGATCATCATCGATCGTCAAGAAGTGTCAATTACACTAAGCTAGTAAATATATGAGCTTAGCTTCATGTCCCATAACCACTAGCTTAACATAAATATTTATGAAAAAACTGTAAGTCTCCACTCAACAATTGTCACAAGAAATTCAATCGAACAAGTCCAAGAATTAACCGACGAAATAAACGCAAGCGTTTAATGCCACTTGTTTTACTAAGTTGTTTAATTAGATTTCTCATACGAGTGAGGTAAAGGTTTGTATATACTAGTAGAATTAGAAAATGGTTTAAGAAACGAGCTTTGTAATAAAATAGTGTTGAAATCGTTTTGATGGAAGAGTTTTGATATTTACTACTAGTATTGAAACCTTTATATTTTTAAAGTGACAAATCACAATAATGATTGT
Organism: Allium cepa; assembly: GCA_030765085.1. Taxonomy (NCBI): domain Eukaryota; kingdom Viridiplantae; phylum Streptophyta; class Magnoliopsida; order Asparagales; family Amaryllidaceae; genus Allium; species Allium cepa. The sequence continues at coordinate 152,004,621 of CM060942.1, forward strand.
AGAAACAATCAATCGCTAAAATTCACATACGAAGACGTGAATTAATTCCAAAGAAATCGATATCAAACCCATCAAAAATGGATATTTCCCAAAAAATACCAAGGAAAATGTCATCAAAGTCGATAATAGATGATAACAACAAAAGGGAGTCAACACGAATCGATAAAATTAGAATTCTTAGACAAAGTAGGCAAGCAAGAAAAACACAACAGATTCAGATGTTTGAAATAGGTGGTTCAGACGTCTGAATCTGGAAAATAAGAAGTTTTTCCAGAACAAGATTCAGACATCTGAACCCTATATTTCAGACGTCTGAAATAGGTGTTTTTTTTGCCTATTTTCTTTCTGTTTGAAATCAGGCCAATTCAGACGTCTGAAATTTTGATTCAGACGTCTGAATACTAGGGAATGAAAATTCCTAGTATAATATTCAGACGTCTGAAATTTGGATTCAGACGTCTGAAACCGTGGTTCAGGGCATTCCTTGAACCTCGACCAAAAATGGCCAAATGAATATCGGAAGCTATCGGACGAGCAAATGACGACTAAGGATTTACGCCATGCGACAACCCAGCCTTAACGGCTCTTCGATACGCCTCAAATATCAATGTCCAAATATCCATAATAGGATTTTCATAGATTTTGATTTCAAAACACCAAAAATTGGAATATACACCAAATCAATCCAAACCAAAATCAATTGCACAAGAATAAGTGTTAGGACTTCATACCTAAGAATCGAAGATAATTATAGTTAAGATGTGAGATAAAAATCTCACCTTTGAACCCAAAACAAATGAAGAAGGAGCTATAGAGCAAAGGCAAGGATAATCACTCTTCAATTCCAACCCAACAAGCTTGAATCTAAGCTAAAAAGAGAAATATTTCCTAAGTTAGGTTTAGAAATTTCTGAAATTGATAAGAGAATGAGTTGGAAAAGAAGAAGATGTGGCTTACCAAAGCTTCTTCGATAAATTTGGAGCTAGAACTTGATTTGCAAATGGAAACTAGGGCTTGGAGTTTTAATTTCCCGTTCCTCTCTCCATTATTGCTAAAGCTTAAGTATTAGGAAATAGAAATGAAGTAATGAAGAGAAGAGGGGTGAAGCTTGGGTTTAATGGGGTGAAACAAAACCAATGCCCTAAGTAAAAAAGTGGCAAAATTCTTCTATCTCCAAACATATCGAAGTTTATACTCAAAAAGATCGCAAACGTCATTTTGAACTCAATGGGGTTGGTCTCGAGTCCTAATTTGACCATTTGCAAAAAGTAGCTTTTCGGACTATAACCCGACTAACGATGAAATATATAAATAAAATATTTAAATACTCAATCGTAAAATATGCGGGTTGTTACAGACTCTCCTCCTTAAAGAAATTGCGTCCCTCGCAATATTTTTAGAAGAAAATATAAAGTAACAACCATAAAAGCATATTCAACACAAAAGAAATTTGAAATAAAATCTCACCTCAAAGAGCACAAGAAAGTAAGTCCGGGTGTGTTCGCTCGATGAATTCTCTAGATTTCCAAGTGCAATCCTTAGGATTTGAGGACCATTGAACTTTCACAAGCGGGACATCTTTATTTCGAAGGCGTTTAACCTCCGAAGCAATAATACGAATAGGATGTTGTTCATAAGTAAAATTAGGTGAAACTTCAATTTCTTCCACAATACCGGGCTCAAGAATAGGATCGGAATCTCGAAGGCATTTCTGTAGTTGAGAAACGTGAAACATGTCATGAATAGCAGAAAACTGAGCCGGTAATGAAAGACGATAAGCCACGGAACCAATACGTTCGGTGAGGGAAATGGACCAATATATCGAGGTGCTAACTTTCCCGATCGACTGAAACGTACAACACCCTTCATAGGCGAAACACGACAAACACAAAATCTCCTACAGAAAATTCTAATTTCCTTCTTTGGTTATCGGCATAGGATTTTTGCCTACTCTGAGCCTCTTTCATCCTTTGGCGAATGAGATCAATCTTTTCTATGGAATCGCGAATAAAGTCTGGACCTAAAACCAGCTTCTCACCGGCCTCAAGCCAACAAGAAGGAGAAATGCATGACCTTCCATAGAGTGCCTCAAAAGGTGCCATACCAATACTAGATTGGAAGCTATTATTATAGGAAAACTCAACGAGAGAAATATGATCTTCCCAACTTCCACCAAAATTAAGAGCACGTGCACGAAGAAGATCTTGAAGAGTTTGATTCACACGCTCGGTTTGTCCATCGGACTGAGGATGATAAGCGATGCTAAAATTAAGCTTCGTTCCCAAAGCTTTTTGAAGACTCTTCCAAAATCCACTAGTAAACAATGGATCACGATCGCTAACAATAGAAGTAGGAACTCCATTAAATTTAACAATCTCTTTAATAAAGAGTTTGGCCAAAAGAGGAACGGTCCGGTTAGACCGAACGGGAATAAAATGGGCGGATTTAGTAAGTCTATCAACTATCACCCATAAGCTATCATGACCCGAATGAGAACGGGGAAGGCCGTCAATAAAATCCATGGAACTTTGATCCCACTTTCAAATTGGAATTTCTAAAGGTTGTAATAACCCACCGGGCCTTAGATGCTCGGCCTTGACAAGTTGGCAAGTCATGCAACACTTAACAAAGTTAGCAATATCAGATTTCATTCCCTCCCAATAATAAAGTCGTTTCATATCCGTGTACATTTTACTACTACTGGGATGAATGGTAAATTTAGAATGATGAGAATCTTCTAAAATGTCTTTACGAAGATCACTAATATTTGGCACGATAAGTCTACCAAATTTTCGAATGTCGCCACGAGAATTAGTATCAAAGTCTTTCATACCTTCAATATCAATTTTACCCCTACAATTTTGGCCAAGAAGAGCCAATTCGGGATCTAACCTTTGGCCTTCAAGAATGCGGTCTAGAAGAAAAGGATGAGCCTCAAGGCTACATAAAACAAGAGATGAACATAAATCGGATACAAGATCTCTAATCTCACAAGTGGATAAAATCTCGAGATCATTCCATCCGGATATCTTCATGAAAACAACCGCTTGTTGCTTGCGACTAAGTGCATCGGCAACCCGATTTCCCTTTCCGGGAGTATAAAGAATATCAAGATCATAAGATGCAAGAAATTCGAGCCAACGCTGTTGACGCAAATTAAGTTCCTTTTGAGAAAATAAATATTTCAAAGATTTATGATCGGTGTAAAGAATAAATTTTTCTCCCAAAATAAATGACGCCAAATTCGAAGGGCGAAAACAATAGCCGCGAGCTCTAAATCATGAGTGGCATGTCTAGTCTCGGCTGGCTTCAATTGCCTAGAAGCATAAGCAATAACACGTTCTCTTTGCATAAGAACGGCACCCAAACCAACACGACAAGCATCGGTATAAACAATAAAATCTTGGTTACCCTCGGGAATCACAAGAATAGGAGCATCGGAAAGGAGTTCTTTTAATTTCTGAAAAGAAGGTTCACATTTATCCGACCAAATGTATTTAACACCTTCCTTTGTTAAGCTAGTAAGAGGCACGACAATTTTAGAAAAGTCTTTAATAAAACGACGGTAATAACCCGCCAATTCGAGAAAACTACGGATTTCCGTCACACTCTCCGGTCTCTTCCAATTTTGAATCGCTTCAATCTTTGAAGGATCCATGGAAATTCCGGATTCAGAAAGAATATGACCAAGAAACTTCACACGAGATTGCCAAAAGTGGCATTTAGAAATTTTTTCTTTTAATTGATTACTCCTAAGAGTTTTCAACACAATCCAAAGATGCTTTTCATGCTCCTCCTCGGTTTTTGAATACACAAGAATATCATCAATAAAGATGAGAACAAATCGATCGAGGAAGTCTTTGAAAACTCTATTCATAAGGTCAACAAAATAAGCCGGAGTATTCGTCAAACCAAATGGCATAACAATCCATTCGTAAGATCCGTAACGCGTACAAAATGATGTCAAAGGAACGCTGTCCTCTGCAATACGAAGCTGATAAAAACCGGTTGCTAAGTCTAATTGTGAAAAGACTCTAGCACCACTAAGTTGATCGAATAGATCATCGATCCGAGGTAAATGATATTTATTCTTGATAGTAAGATCATTAAGCTTGTGGTAGTCAACGCAGAGCCTAAGTGTACCATCGGATTTCTTCATAGAAATAGCCGAAGCTCCCCAAGGAGAGGAACTAGAGCGAATAAATTGCTTCGTCTCCAATTTGAAAAATTGTTTGCGCATCTCCTCATTTTCCTTATTGGACATGCAATAAGGAGGACGAGTGATAGGTTGAGCTCCAGGGATGAGATTAATTCTGAACTCAATTGTTGGCTTAGGTGGCAATCCTACAACGGGCTCAAATATGTCAGAAAATTCACGAACAACGTGAATAAGTGAAATGACATCTTCCTCATTATCATTATCGTCATCTTGAGGATTTGAAGAATATAAAGATGCTGTCAAGATGGAATCTGAATCTTTAAGAACAATAGAAATCCGATTAACAGATTGCGGATGTCGAAGATAAATAGTCCACTTAGGACATAGGATATGAGCTTCATGACGGTTAAGCCAATCGATTTCCAAAATCATTCCAAAGCCTAAGTAGCACATAACATGCAAATCGGCTCGGAAAGAAAAACCATACAAAATAATCTCGACATCTTTACAAAGCAAACTAATTGTTGCGGATCCACCAACCGGATTCGCAATTCTCAAAGAAGTAATTAAAGCAATAACACTCAAAGAAAAAGTATCAACAAGTTCTTTTGATATAAAAGAATGGGACGCACCTGTATAAAAAAGAACTCGAATACGTTGATCATGAAATAAAATAATGCCATCAAGGATAGAATGAGAAATACCTTGACTACGAGAAGTGTTGCTAGGGACTTGAGCAGCATTAAGCTTTCCCTCCTTCTTGCCTTGAAGTTTGGGACAAGAAGATAAATAATGATCCGGGTTTTTGCAATAGCGACAAGCACGGGGTTTTGAACACTTGTTCGCAAAATGGTCCTTAGAACCACAGTTGTAGCATTGCCCACTTCTAGAGGAAGAAGTCTTTGCCACCGGAGTTTCTTGCTTCCCTTTCTTATTGGGATAAGGACCTTTGAACTTACTAGGCCTTTTCTTGTTGTTGAAGTTTGGTTGGGCACCTCTAACTTCAAAGTCACTCTCCCTATCTGCCTCTTCAAGATGAAGAGCGATATCAATGAGTTGATCGAAAGAAACTTCTAATTTTAGAAGTAATGGCTTCATGAGATTTTTATTCAAGCCATAGACAAATCTTTGGTTCTTCTTCAATGAGGTGTTTATGTATTCGACCCCGTATTTAGAAATTGACTCGAATGATGCGACATAATCTGCCACAGAGGATTCACCTTGAACAAGGTCAATGAAATGGCGAGCCAAAGTCACATTCTCAGCTTCTGGCACAAATTTTAATTCGAATCGTTCACGGAATTTCTCCCAAGTAAGATATGCTTCAATAATTTCAGAAATAAGAAGCTCGTACCAGTCTAATGCTCTTTCTTGGAGCATACTAGAGGCCACCTAAACACGGTGAAGATCAATAAGATTCATGCATGAAAAGATTCGATCGCGTGTTCTTAGCCAAGCCTATACTTCAATAATAGTTTCAGAACCTTTAAATGGCTTCCCACCCAAGTTGGTATAATCATTGCACAAGCGTGCAAATCCAGACTTAGGGTGAGTAGGTTTCGGATTAAAACCGGCCGCTTGAGCATTCTTTACTAGATCAAGAAGCTGTTGGGCAAACATAAAAACTCCATCCTGGGGAGTAGCACTAGATTGACCGGCGTTGGGACGGCCTGGTCTAACCATTTCTCTTCCTTAAGAAAGAAGAAGGAAGAAGAAAAAGGTTATTCACAAATTGAATATTAAACATTAATAATTGTTAAAACAAGGAATCATAAAAGAAAATAGGATAGAACGGTACGAAGACACGAATTAAATCCTAAGGCACGACTCCTAACATGGACTTAGGACGATGATATTTGTTAAATTATTCTACATTGTTCCGAAGTTTGGATCCGATACCAAGCTGTAACGCCCCACCTCTATACCCACGCTAGACAAGGACACTACGGGGTAATGCCGTCAATTAGCATGGAGAATAAGGCTGTTGAGGAGCGACCATCCGTGTAATTGCTTTGTGCGAGTACTGATATGCCAGATAAAAATATAGAATCCGACATACCGATGCAAACTCAAAGCTACTACACAGTGGCTAAAATATCTTCGGGAACAAATATAGAAATAAGCATAACATAAATCAGTCACAGAAGTTCATATCACAAAGGCGGAAACATATATGAATATTACACATGAAAGTGTATATCAGAGTAGTGGTCAAACAAGATCCACAATATCACAAAAGAATAGCTACAAGTGCTACACAAAAGAATAAGTATACATCAATGAGTCTGTATCTCAAATGTATGCAACCAAAAACTACTAATCTAAGTAGTTAGCCAAAAGTTAGAATAATAATCCCAGATGAGAAGTCAAGCAGAAGCACCTGTAACATCTCGGTCTGAACCAAGTATTATTTAATAAGAAAATAATAAACGGATCAGTCTAACAATAAATATCAGATAAAATGATATAGAATAAGAGATATGACAAAAACGTATGATAACCATAAAGCCATATTGTGATAAGTATGTAATTGAAAATCAATAAGAGAATAATCAACATCACAAGAATCTTCTCATAGATCAAAAAGAATGTCATACTCTTTATTTTTGTTCACCAAACCATAAATGTTGACAATTATATCCATGCCAATCACTAAAGTTAATGACACACAAATTCACCAATGCATAAATATTGATAGAGCTTATTAATGAAACCACAAAAATTGGTGAAACACTAATTCTAGAAATCGTCAATAGAAATCCAGAAATCACAAAAAGGGGGGAGGCCTATCACAAAACGGGAGTATGAAAACTCACCAACACGTCACAAAACGGAACGCTATTCCATGGTAGCTAACCATTAATTTTGAGCCGAGGCTCCACAAAACGGCCCGAAGACCATGGGTCGCTACCCCACCAAATTGAGCAGAAGCTCCACAGAAATGGGGTTTAATCTCCCTCGCAGACAAAGAGACATCGCACATTTGCTAGTCTAAATCACAAAATGATCATCATCGATCGTCAAGAAGTGTCAATTACACTAAGCTAGTAAATATATGAGCTTAGCTTCATGTCCCATAACCACTAGCTTAACATAAATATTTATGAAAAAACTGTAAGTCTCCACTCAACAATTGTCACAAGAAATTCGATCGAACAAGTCCAAGAATTAACCGACGAAGTAAACGCAAGCGTTTCATACCACTTGTTTTACTAAGTCGTTTAATTAGATTTCTCATACGAGTGAGGTAAATGTTTGTATATACTAGTAGAATTGGAAAACGGTTTAAGAAACGAGCTTTGTAATAAAATAGTGCGGAAATCGTTTTGATGGAAGAGTTTTGATATTTACTACTAGTATTGAAACCTTTATATTTTTAAAGTGACAAGTCACAATAATGATTGTAGAAACAATCAATCACTAAAATTCACATACGAAGACGTGAATTAATTCCAAAGAAATCGATGTCAAACCCATCAAAAATGGATATTTCCAAAAAAATACCAAGGAAAATGTCATCAAAGTCGATAATAGATGATAACAACAAAAGGAAATCCACATGAATTGATAAAATTAGAATTCTTAAACAAAATAGGCAAGCAGGCAAAACACAGCAGACTCAGACGTCTGAAATAGGTGGTTCAGACGTCTGAATCTGGAAAATAAGAAGTTTTTCCAGAACGAGATTCAGACGTCTGAACCCTATATTTCAGACGTCTAAAATAGGTGTTTTTTTGGCTATTTCCTTTCTGTTTGAAATCAAGCCAATTCAGACGTCTGAAATTTTGATTCAGACGTCTGAATACTAGGGAATGAAAATTCCTATTATAATATTCAGACATCTGAAATTTGGATTCAGACGTCTGAAATTGTGGTTCAGGGCATTCCCTGAACCTCGACCAAAAATGGCCAAATGAATATCGGAAGCTATCGGACGAGCAAATGACGACTAAGGATTTATACCACGCGACAACCCAGCCATAACGGCTCTTTGATACGCCTCAAATATCAATGTCCAAATATGCATAATAGGATTTTCATAGATTTTGATTTCAAAACACCAAAAATTGAAATATACGCCAAATCAACCCAAACCAAAATCAATTGCACAAGAATAAGTGTTAGGAATTCATACCTAACAATCAAAGATAATTATAGACTAAGATGTGAGATAAAAATCTCACCTTTGAGCCAAAACAAATAAAGAAGAAGCTATAGAGAAAAGGAAAGGATAATCACTCTTCAATTCCAACCCAACAAGCTTGAATCTAAGCTAAAAAGAGAAACATTTCCTAAGTTAGGTTTAGGAATTTCTGAAATTGATAAGAGAATGAGTTGGAGAAGAAGAAGAGGTGGCTTACCAAAGCTTCTTCGATAAATTTGGAGCTAGAACTTGATTTGCAAATGGAAACTAGGGCTTGGAGTTTTAATTTCTCATTGCTCACTCCATTGTTGCTAAAGCTTTAGTATTAGGAAATAGAAATTAAGTAATGAAGAGAAGAGGGGTGAAGCTTGGGTCTAATGGGCTGAAACAAAACCAAATCCCTAAGTGAAAAAGTGGCAAAATTCTTCTATCTCTAAACATATCAAAGTTTGTACTCAAAAAGATCGCAAATGTCACTTTGAACTCAATTAGGGTGGTCTCGAGTCCTAATTTGACCGTTTGCAAAAAGTAGTTTTTCAGACTATAATTCGACTAACGATGAAATATATAAATAAAATATTTAAATACTCAATCGTAAAATATGCGGGTTGTTACAGTTTGTTTCTTCTAATGCTTGCCAGTATCGAATTAGCCCACCAACTGCTCATGAAAATGCCCAACACAATTTCCTTGCTCCCAGTATTCTTCCTTGCTGTTCTAACCTAATTTATCAGGTTGCATCTCCACCTGGGGATGTCCCAAAGTGGATGTCTTTGTTCTCCAAGTTGCAAATAATGTGTTTTTGCATTCTCCTTGTTCCTTTGATACGGTTGAGATAGATGGTGTTATGATTCCTCCGTTGCAAGTGATTGGGGCCGATGTTGATTATTGGAAGGAGTATTTTTCCTTGACTCCAATCCTTCCTATCAGCTTGTTAAGGCGCTTGCAACTAGGTATGGAAGCCTAAAAGTGGATTAAATATTCATATCGATAATGCAATGTTCTACTCTAAATTCACAAGAAGTGACGAAAGACAACGGATTCTGGAGGCCGATCCTATTCTCATTGAGGGAAAACCTTTTAATATTACCACCTGGAGTCCATCTGTTGATAGGGCTAAGCATTAGGTATTGTCCATTCCTGTTTAGGCCCACTTTTCTCACATTCCATCTGTTCTTATACCCTTATCGGGATTGATTAGCTAGCGCGCCTTGTAGGTAAGGTAATATGTTATGATGCAAATACAGTAGCCAGAAAGAGATTCGTGTATGCCAAAGCCCTTATTGAAATAACGCACACCAAACTTTTTCCTTCTGTTTTTAAAGTCAAACTTGTTGAGGGCCTTTCTGTTGAGGTCAGAGTGCACTACAGCTAGAAGCCGAAGATCTGTTCGACATGTCTGTCCTTTAGGTACATTTCTGATGCTTGCCCTAAGTATGCCATGGCTGTCCTTGTTCCACTCTCCTTTCGGGTTCCCCTCCCTCGGCCTCCTGCTAAGAAGTGGGTTCTGAAGGTTGGTCCTCCCCCTTTTTACCACCTTTGGTTGTTTCTACTGCCGTTGTTGCTCCATCCTTTGCTCCTATTGGTGCGGCCCTGGCAGAGACAGAATCTCCTTTGTTGTTCGATGGTGTTGTTTCTACTGGTGTTGCACCTGTTGCTTCTTTTGGTGCGGCCCAGGCTGAGCCTGTTTTCGATTTTATTGATCCTGTTACCCCTGCCGGGGTAGCCTTAGCGGAGCTTGGAACTACTTTGTTGTTTGATACCATTATTTGGAACTCTGAGGAGCAGGCATGGGTACGTGTCCCATTTGAAATGAGGTACTCGCCTATTTCAAATACTTATTATGCTTTTATCAATGAAGTGGAGAGAAAATCATTGTCGTATATATCACATTGAGGGTGAGGCTCTCACCCTTGCTGGGGTTGGTGAGATAGGTAAAGAAAAAAAAGTAAGTTTTATGACGTCACTTGGGATAGGAAGTTTATTTACTCTCTGTCGTCTGAAGGCTATGATCCGAAGCTAGCCACTCTTGTCTCTGGTTTTGTTCATGTTGCCGACTCATTTACTGATGTTGGCAGTGGAAGTCCCTCCTTGGAGGGAACGTAGTTCTATTAGTAAGTAGTTTAGGCACTTTAGCCTACCTGCCCTTATTTCTTTGTGGTTGGGATTCTTTTTTTCCATTTAGCTGTTATGTGCATGTGTAGAACACATGTTTCTCCTTTTGTATATACAGTGGCACGGCTCACTATAAAGCTGGCTAGCTTTGCTAAAAAAAATATTAAAACTAAACACTTTATTAAATAATAATCAATATATATTATAATTAAATAAAATTATCTTTTCGACCGAAGAATGTTTTTTATAATAGCAAAAATAATTGTAATACTAATTAAATAAATTTATATATACAGTTTAAAATAGTTTTAACGGATTTTAGGTTTTAAATTTAATAAATAATCATTTAAAATTAAAATTAAATATTTATAATATTTAGAAAATTAATACATACATACATATATATATATATATATATATATATAATATAATATGGTTAAATTTAAAATATTCGCAAAAACTTTTTTCTATTTTAAAGTTTAAATTCAAATTAACAGTTTCATGTAGATTAATTATTTAATATAATTTAGTATATATTAATCTTTGTGGGAAGAAAATATCACACATATAAAATCGTTACAATGATACAAACAACATATAAAGAACAATATATATAACACAAAAGAATATACCTAAGAGAAGTAGTATTTGATTAGCATGTCGATTTAAATCGTCTCCTACATCCATGTCCAAAGGTGAAAACTTCATAGTGTCACCGGTTGATAGAGCTCGACTATGGGCTGGAGTACATGGGGTTATGGCAGCAAAGGAGTGGGAGAAATGGAGCAAAAATTGTACAAAAAAGTGGAGGCCTAGGTTCACTAAAATAGGGATCTCATAGAAATATCTTTCCACCATCTCCTCTCACCAAGTCATGCCCTAGGGCCCTTTCTCCCTACTCATTTTTGGCCATTCTAAACTTGATAAACAATGACCAATGGGTCTTAATACCCAATGACAGTAAATTCCATTTAGATTCAATATAAATTCTAATCGATATTGTATATCGACATGCACATGTATAACTTTTGTATAAACACCCAATTAATTACTAATAGCATCCAAAACATTTTTAGAGGCTACCATATTTACTAGATACACACCAAATATTAAATACAATGACTTTATAAACTAATTAAATCGAGCGATAATTCAAAAGTTGAACTGAATTCAGTTATGCAACTCACATGTGTGAAGTCAGCCAACAATTAATATTTGAATAATTTAAATACTAATGTTCACACCTTACCTTAGCAACTAGTGTGATAGTTTGGTCAAACTCATCACTTACAAATCTCATCAGTGAAACCCAATTTTACAAATTTAAGTGGCATCTTTTAGTAACGATTATCTACACCAATTCTCTTCATCAACGCTATATCACTTTAGGATTTACGGAATTTGGTTTTGTTCAAAATTCTAATATCATTCACTTTCAACTCGGTTAGTCTATAAATAAAATCTTTAGTTTAATAGTAACATTTATTATTAACTATACTACCTAGGTCAGAGATTTTGATTTTGAGTTAGCTATAGTTGACCATGATGCTAACCTTATGCAATCGAGGAGACGAGTTCTCTATTGAATGGTATTTCACTTTTAGTGCTTCAACCTAGACTCAAATATTGGTCATTTGATGGTCTCCATGCCATGATTTAACTATAATCAAAGTGGAGTATTCACATTGAAACTCAACAGTATTCTCAAGTTGAGAGAACTATGTAATAACGTCACTTTGAGATTCCCTATTTGACCTGGTTGTTTTTAACCAACACGAAACTCTCAGATGAGTCCATATTTATCTAACAACTATTAATTCGTAACCCTTTGGTGCCCCTATTAGCCATGAGTAACACACTACCCAATAATTGAAGAGAATTACATACTCTAGTCTCAATGGATACATTAACATCTTTTCTCGAAACATCTTGACAAGAAATACTTAAAATAACATGTTAGTTTATTTTGCAACAATTTTCTCATGATTACGAATCCTTTTATATTATCACATAACATATCATTTAAGGATTTTCTATTTAGTATAATTTATATTAATTACTTATCGGTTATATCACTATATAACAAAGTAATATAATAAAATAAAATATCTTTGTTATGAACACGATTGATTATAGAGTTAGATATATGTAACAAATTAACTAATTGTCCCTAAGGTATGCCACTAACTCTCTCAGTCTCCTACTTGCACTTGGGGTCAATATGAAATCTTAATGATTAGTTTCTCAAAAATGGTCGAGTTAGACCCTTAGTGAACGATTATGCTATATTGTTTCAATTAACTACTAATTCAATCAACTCTCTCCAATGTTGATAAATACCTTTATCATGTGGAACTTTTCAGAGTATATTTCTCAATTTCCAGTGAGCTTTAGGTTCTTTCACAAACTGCATCGTAGCATTGCTATCATATAACAATATCATGGGATTCTCGACATGTTGAATCATTCATAGCTCAATCATAAATTTATGATTTATATACACATGCACACAAATTGCCTTTATTATTGCGCTTAGTCAAGGTGGTGTACATTGCCTATCTGAATTAGCCATAAATTCTTGTTTGGAACATTTCCAGCGTAAACCTTTTTAACTAAGATTAATCATGAATTTAGGATTGACAGATGCCACTTATGAAGTTTGATTCTGATTACTCCTTTATAAGAATTTCATTATTTCTATAAACAATTCTCCACTATTTCATAAATACTCAAGAACACTCTTAATATGATCTAGTGATCTTAATTTTGATTTGATACTTGCTTTACGTATCAAATTCGTAAGCGAAATTTAATATTGTAGACAATACAACATGTATGATAATTTCTATTGCTAATGAATAAAAATTCATCTCATATGCTTCACATTAAACATTTAAATATGGTGTCTATTTATATTGTTTGGGACATTTGCAGCATCGTCTTACACTAATTATAAATGGTGTCATTTTCAAATCCAATGTTGATGGTTAAACAACCAAACTAACTTCGATTTTAACATGAGTATTTCATTAACAATCAGCAGTATGTTGTTTAATATATTAATACCTTTTAATATTCTTTCTTATAGACGTACACTTTGTTAACAAGAAATCTTGTTAATACCCCCAAAATAGAGTATTTAGGACAAGGTATATTCCTTGTGGTTCCTCTTAGAAGAGTTGAGAGGGATGGAATGTGTGTGTTTACTTTGATAACCTTTTGAAATAGGTTGACATAATGAAAGCTTACTTAAGCCAACCTTTCGACTCAGTCGAAATAGTTATTTCCTTTCCTTATTAACCTTTTGACTATGTTGAGATTAATGTGTTTTCACTTCGAAGGCTCTCCTTTCGAAGTGGAAGTAGAATCCAAGTAGATAGAATTTAGGATGATTGGATGAAGGTTGATTTATGGTGTTTCAGCTTTGTCGAAAGCTTTGTTGTTAAATGATGGGCTTTGGTCAATTATCCGAGGTAGAGGTTTCGACCTTGGCGAAAGCTATGGGATTAGATGACTTGGATTTGGATTGGAAGTCTTTGGTTAAAGCAACCTTAAGGTAGGTTTCGACTATGTCGAAAGCAAGGTCCTTAGGATTTTTTATCTCAATTCAAGGTTGTAGTGATCTATGATTTGGTCTCGATCTTGTCGAAAGCAGTGATCCAAGGGTAGATAGCTTGAAGAATATAAATTGAAGTTATTTGAATATAGGAGGTTTCGACTATGTTGGTAAGGACCCCTCGACGTAGGCGACACCTGAAATACAAGAGTAAACCAGAAAAAAGCCTTATAAACAATAACGTAATCTGAAATATTTGAAACTACCCTTTAGTAAGACAAATGATTATTTTATTACTTAAAATCCTAAATTAATTTGGCAATTAGGATTTACAACACTTTTGATTAAGAAGATACAAGTTTAGAATGGGAAGAATCAGATCCTGTAACGACCTAGAATTTTAGTAATTCAAAATTGAGATATTTAATTGATTTTAAATATTCATAAGTAAATTTTATAAATCGAAGAACTTTTATTCGAATACAATGTTTAATTGGATAATTAAATTGTTAATTTGATATTTAAAATTGTAGAAATAATTGGATTTTGAATTTAATGTGAATGGAAATGATTTAAATTATTATTTTAAATTCTACTTGAATTATAATGATGTTACGGTGCTTATAAAATTGAATTAAAAGTTAATTTATAGAAATTGAATATTGTAATATTTAATTAATGTGTAAAAATAGTCATTTTTTATACGGTCTTGAATTTCATCGAAACTAGTTTCATTGAATCTGTAATGTTATATTATTGTACGATTTCAAATTTCGTGTCAATTGGATTTACGGTTTGGTCGTGAGAAGCTGAAACGCGTAGAAATTTATTTAAGTAATTTTAATTAAAATAATTCGAATTGAAAACCTATCTTCCAAATATGATCGAATTAGCTCTCGATATATATTTCATTCTGTTTGGAATGAGTGTAAAACATTATAAACGTCAGGCGGCACATTTTGATTGGAGTTCGAAATATTTTCGGGTCAATAGTGTTTCGAAATTTTCTATAAAAGGCCACATATTTTTCCTATTTTCACAAACCTTAATTTCATAGGGCAAGCCGCCATTTTCATATTCAATGGCCAAAGATGTTCGATTCTTTTCCACCCAAAATCTCTCGATCTAAGCGATATCAATCTTCGAATCCTAAATGAAAACGAATAGGACGACAAGATCTTCGTGGACAACGGCCATGATCGTAACCGAGGCAGCGGATCAGCGGCGATAAGGCTTTGAATGACGCACGTTTAGGTTCATTTTTCATGTCCTGGGGATGACCAAGTCAAGCATGGTCACGGGCGATGGTAAAGCTCGTGTAGGGCTATACGATGGTGGTGTTGGATCGTCTTATCGATGAGTGTGGTGACAACGGCAAATACAGGAAGATCGATGGCATGGGTTTCACGAACGCGAGTTTGGAACAACGGGGAAGAAAAAAATTAGTGACCGTGATCTGCTCTATGCGTGATGTGCGGTCCAAATTAAAGGGTTTATTAAATAAATAAAAAGAGAAAGAAATTGCTAATTATATTTATAATTCATATAATCTTTAAAATGCTATAACTTGTTCATACGAGGTCCATTTTTGACGAAACAAGTGTGTTGAGTTCGTATCCACATTTTAGAGCTGGTTTGGAGTTGATTGGAACTGGTGAAAATTTTAGTAAAATTAAACGCCTGTTTAATTTTATTCAGAATAAAACGCTTCAACTGCTAGTGGAATTAAAGCGAATATAACTCACTATTTCTTACTCGCTTATATTTTTATATAAGTGAGAAATTAAATTTATTTATACTGTTTGATGATTGTTTGGATAATATATGATATATATCATATATGTATGTATATATATATTGATTGGTATTTAGATATATTCCTTCCTATTGGAGCAGATGAGACCATATACATTCTTGCGTATGAGCATATGACCTTTTGTAATCGCGTTTGCCTTGAAACAAACATTGTACATATTTTCTCATATGTATATTTATTGCAGGTGACAGTTGGGAGGGATCCAATGGGATTCCTCACCGGTGTTGATTTCTATTTACAGATATTGATATATATGCTGTTATCATATGATATATGATGTTTTGGATCCAAGATTTATATGATTGATGTGAATGTTGTAGCATTGGGCCAATATTTTAGAATTTTAAAAATATTAAAGTGATGATTTCAAATTAAAATGGATTTCAAAGTGATTTTGAAAATAGATATTTTATTAATTTTTGAATTTTTAAGGAAATGAATTATTATAAATAAATAAAAATTTATAATTTTTATGTTCTAAAAATTATAATTTTGTGAAATATAATCAAAATATGATTTTTGGAATATGGAGACAACTATGTTGTAAAATAGTTTAAATTGAGATTTTTTGAACTTATTATAAATGGTTTATATATAAGATTTATAAATTGAATTTTTATAAACCAAAATAATGGAACTATAAAGGAGTTTTATAAGTGTTAAAATAAAGTATAAATGAATCTTATAAGTAAATAAGATTTATAGGTTTATGAGTTGATGAAGTTACAAAAGGAGTGAATTTGCAAATAAATGAATTATAAGTAATTAACTTATAATTGGATTTTGGGATGTAAATGAGATAAACATGATTGGTTGATAATGGAAATTTATAAATTGAAGTTTTTATAAAATATAAATGGAATTTTTAAACATTGTTTTATATATCCGAAATCAATTGAATTTGATAAGTTAAATATGGAAGTTTAATAAAGGGATTTTATTCACGATTTTGGACAGTGGATAATACTTTAAATTAAATATGCAATAATAATGAATTTGGTTAGGAAATTATATTCATGATTTTGGACAGTGAATAATCTTTTAAAATGTTTTGGGAAGTGATCTCTTAAATGGAGTTAAATAGTTGAAGATGTTTTAAAACGTGTGAGCGTTGCATAGATTTCAACATTCATTGTAGAAATAGATGTTTTCGAGAAGTAAGAAAAGCATGGACTATAACACTGTTGTTATAGTTAACGATTTTCGAAAGGAGATGTTTGGTATAGTATATGGTATTTATATATCTATCTAATTTTCGAATCCCTATACTAATGATTTTGGGTTGTTGTGACGATGTTTTACGCAATATTCGTTTTGACCCAAATAAATATGATTAAGAAAATGTTTTCCTTAAAGAATAAAATATATACTTAATCGTGATTTAAGTATATGTAATATTTTCTAAGTGTTGAAAATAAAGAGATTTGTGAATATGCTTGTATGGTTGAAATAAGTATATGGAAATGTTTTCTAATACTGAAGTATTGAAATGGCCTTGAGAATATATCTTTTTAAAGATAATTTAAAGTGAATATTTGGATAGTGATTTAATTATTAAAAGATTAATTAGAACGGCCTAATGATTGCTTATAATGCTTAATATTTGTTTGTTGCTGTAATAGTTAAAAAACCGACTATCAAAATTTGGCCATTTTGAGTTTCTCGACTTGATATGGGAACTATTTAGTCGTACACTTAGTATATAGCCATCTGTGTAGGCTTGATTATCGTTTGTGTTGAGGATGTTAATTCGTGTAGTGTGGAGTATTACTCCAACCTATTAAGTTTCCTTCATAGCCGAAGGATAGCAAGTTGACAGTTGGAGACGTGATAAGTCTACGAGACTTAGTTTCTGTGTAAGGTTGAGAAACGTTTTTGCATTGTTGGTGCGAAGAGGCCGGGTTTGGATTTATCTGAAAACCATTTCAGACAAACATTTAAGCGTTTAATTGTGCAGGTTATTGATGATATTGAGATTTAGGATTTTCATAATGGAGGACTACTTGTTGATCATTTGGGGTTAAAATCTCAATATACATCCAGTAGCAGTAGTCTCTTCATTATGAAATATCCAATGCAAGAACTATTCGCTACTAATCCTAGGGATTTCCCGACATTGCATTTTTAAATATTACGTGCATTGGTTTTTACAAACGTACATCAGTGGTGGCGGTAAAGGCAACTTCTCTTAGTTTAACACCCTTCTTGAGACATATGAACTCAAGTGTTGTATTTTTATGCAAGCAATTAGTAGTCAATGGAAATGGTCGTGTGACATTCAAAGTGATGAGATATGTGAAAGGTAATCGTTACCTCAGGCCTATCAACCGGAAATGACCGAAACAGGGTTAGATGCGGCAAGGCTGAGTGGGTCATTCCCAATTAGGATATGATCATCCTCTTCTAGATATCTTTCTTCCCGCTATAACGTTCGAAATGTAAATTAATGTGGTTTGTATGCTATGAGGGCCCTCGGAAAGGTCGGTAACGATCGGGTGATGATATATTCGGTACTATCTAGTTACAGAGATAGACCAGTCTTGTGTCGATAGAGGTTCCTTTGTGATGTTTCTTAGTACACTCCTCTAGAGATGTACTGCCGGAAGGTAGTCACTTCACCTGGTTATTTGTATGGAAATCCAAACTCCGCTACGTGCCAGCCATTTTGATTGCATTGCTCATTTTGGGCTATATGCTAGAACTTAATCAATGTAACAATTTTTGGCTATGATTAATATTATTTTGTTGAGACTTGGTTTCTATTCATGACACGAAGTTATCACTACGACATACATATTTGACGGCTGCTACAACAAAAAGAGAATATATATACTACAAGGAGAGGAGACTTCAAAACCAGTGCATCAATTATATTATTCTGTTTTTGAGTCATAGGTCAGTGTTGTCAAAATATCTCCTCAGTTACATATATATTAGCTTATATATTTAATCATTCTATTTCCTAAATATTTTATACATATATAAGCATATATTGAATTATAAAAGTGATTAATGTCATATATATTTCTATACCTGTGTAAAATGTGCATATTGCACAGATTTCACTAGGTCAGTCGACTGACCCAGAGGTCCGGTCGACTGACTGGAAAATTTGTGCAACATGCACAGGTGCACAGATATACGAATATAAATTTAAAAATTATTTTGAATTTTCAGTCGACTGACCTAGAGGCTGAGTTGACTGAATTTCTACAACGGCTATTTTTTTGAAAAAACACAACATTTTGTGAAAAGTTACGAACCTCTACGAAAAGATTTGGACGCAACACTTCAGTCGAAACTCTTCATCAACAGTCGCTGCTTTCTACCCTTTATAAATACAAACTCCAACTTGACTCCAAATCACTTACTTACTCATAAACTGAATTACAATCAAATTTTCTTATCTCTCTAATCTAACTCTCTGGAATCTATTTGCTATTATACTTTCAATTATTCTATATTAAAGCAATACAATACCTTTCTATTCTTCATATACTTCAAATATATATATATATATATATATATATATTTATACTCGAGGAGAAGAATATAAGAAGGGTGTACTACAAGTGACAAATCCGTGTTATCAGAACACACAAAAGTCAAAACTATTTTCTTTATCCCTTGAAGTCCTGTTCTACTGCACAGGCGAGTGAAGTCCTCTTCGACTGTTGAGGCGAAATTCTATTCTGCTGCTCAGGTCCCTGTTTGGCTGCTTAGAGGTTATATAGATCTGTTCCTCCGGGTTAAGTGAGCGTTTTTGTTTTAGTGAAATTCTAGAAGGAGCCTGGGACTGGACGTAGGATGGTGTTCCGAACCAGTATAAAAATCTCCGGTGTCATTTTACTATACTGCTTTTATATTCCGCACTATTTACAGTATTAATATCATCACTATACTCTATGTTATCATATATCTATATTACATAATCGATAACACACTTTCATTTGGTATCAGAGCATAATGACTTTCATTTGATATCAGAGCATAGCGATTTTCATATTTGTGAAATAAACACTATTATAATATATAAGGATTTGATATGAAATGTTTTGGTTATCGTAAGGTGAAAACATGTCCGTGTTTATGTGTGGGATTATCTTACGAGATACTTCTGTTTTGAAAAGGTGGGTAATTTAATAAATTTAGTCAAGTGTTTTCTCATGCTGGTTTATGAGACTGATCCAGACATTCTTCCCTTTCAATGCCCGGGTCAGACCGAGTATATTTACAGGTTTAGATTTGGTGCTTTTGGAGCTTCAGTAGGAGAGCTGGAGATCTTCATTTTCGTACACATGTATCTTTTTATTATCCACTTTGCGTTTTGTTATTGTATATTATCAACAATTGTAAGGACATGTTATTATAATTACCCAAGCTGATTGTTGAACTCTGATTGATTTATGTATATACAGTTTCTGTTTGCAAAGATCATTGATATGATATTATATGTTTTCCACTGCGATGTGAGATTCTGTATGGTTCGTTTGATTCTCTCTTCTCTCTTTCTTCTTTTCTCTTCTTCTCTCTTCTTTTATTTCTTAGGACTTTCCGTCAGTTTGTGCTTTTTCCGTCGTACAGGCGTGGTTTATTGTACATTCAAAGGGTACAGATTAGTGGGTCATCACAGATCCCCTAAACCTGACCACTTGGGTCTTATTTTTAAATGCGGTTCAACACCTTTCAACCATGATGCTTTTAACTTGGTCGAAAGGTGGCTGCCGAATAACTCATGTATGCTTCGCCTTTGTCGAAAGGAAAAGTTGTGCCTCTCTTCTTTGTGTTGCCTTGTAAGTGCTTCCGAATCTGTCGATATGTATTGTTTAATGGTTTCGATTTTGTTGGTTATATTTGAGCACTTGTTTCTGATTTGATGCAGAACCTTCCCGTATCACATTGGCATCGACCGGTTCGAAAGGATTATCATAGCTTTCGAAGGGGTTGTTCAGGATAGTGTTTCTGTCGCATAGTTTGGATGAAGGTGAAACCTATGGTTTCGAAAGCTTTGGCACATATGCAAAGAGCTATTCTTCATTGTCTTAGAAAAGTGCTACTTTGTTTCATTCGAAAGGTATTCATGCATGTGGACTCACCTAGTCGAAAGGTTGTTACCAAAGGCGAAAGGGTGCTTTCGACTCCTTTATGTCCTTCAAAAGGTATGAACCCATTGGATCTTGGTTGTGGAAATCCTCTGACACCTTTGAAAGGTTCCAAAACTTTCAGACTTTGGCGATAGCATCCCTTTGACTCCTTCGAAAGGTTCAGCTGGAATTCTTCTCTCTTGCTCTCTTTCGTTTTTTTCTTAGAATGGTTTTTCTAAGTTGGAAGGTGAATTTTTGGAGTAACATTTGCTCCCCCCCGCGAAGGGATGCACATGACTTTCCTAGTCAACTTTGTCGAAATCTAGAAGCTTCCTGCCTCTTAGTCTTTTCGCATAAATTTGGGCCATCCATTTAAATTCGATCCAGCGGCTGATAGCTCTTAGTGACTTTTCTTATAAAGTACGCTCTTCTTCTTCTTCTCCATTTACCTGTAATCGCATTTTCATGTACAAGGAAAAGAACTCTAAAATTTTCCAATTTTCTTTTTCCTGAATCAAAGATTAACCAGATCTAATGTAAGTTCAAGATTATTTCTACTTTTGCATATTCTCTCTTTCTCTGTTCTTGGCTTATATTTTATCATTTATTACCATTATTTTTTTCTAGTTGGACTTTGATTTTCCAGATCTTATAATTGGGATTTGATTTTGAAATGTTCAAATCTTAATTTCTTGAAAGATGATTTAATATCATTTACTGTGAATCACATAAGTTTATGATTCGATTTTTCTGAGATAATTTCACGATTAAGTTACATAAATCGACGAGATTTATCCCTCATTTTAAACTTGATTTCAGCTTTATGATTTCTGCTATTTTGAAAGAACTTGAATTCTCATTTATAATTTTGAAATTGAAAGTTGCAAGTTTATGTTGAAATCCATCTTCTTAATGGGTCTAATTCATTTATTTTAAGAAATTTTGAAACCCTGGATTTGGAATCGGGTTTGGAGAAGACAGAAGCACCTGTTTTCTTCGTGTTGAAGTTTCGAATGTACGAATGAAAAATTAGTGCCATAAAATGGCCTTTCTACCCCTTCGAAGGGGATTGAGGTGGCAAAAATGGATTAGCTTCCTTTGCTCTTTCGATGGTGTCGAAAAGTGTTGGAGCGCGAATTTGATCAACCTTGTCGAAAGGCTATGTAGTTAAGTAGAGTGTAGTCACGCCTCTTGAAAGCAAAATGTTTCAACTTATTCAAAACCTTTTGTGCTGATTACAATCTATTTTCTTTGGTATGCTTTTGGAACCATAATATCCCTTCGACCATTTCGAGATCTTTTGTGTCTAATCAGTTGAAAGCCCCGAGAGTTATCTTTCTCCAGCATTGTTAAAACGTTCTAAGTGCACATAAGTTTAACTTAGGACCTTTCGACTCAATGAATATATAAGGTTTTGATGACATTCGTATTTCTCTTAGGAATCCTAAGTCATCGGTTTCGATAGTGCGATGGGTCTTGTTATCTTGTTTATATGGTGTTTGTAGTGTATATTTTGTTCAAGTTTTTATGTTAACTCTAACCGTTTCCTTTTAACAACTTGGTCTCTGTGAAGCTTTCTACATTATTGAAAAGTGCCACTATACATTACCATCTTTACTTTCAACCCTTTCGAAAGCTCAGTAATTGCTTATATTTATGCTTCCGACACTGTCGAATGGTTGTGGCTAAATGTTAATTTTCTCTCCGTTTGGACTCTGTCAAAAGCTTTATGAATACTCTTATTTAGGTTTTTGACACCGTCGAAAAGTATTTGCTAAGCGTTGATGTCTTTTTCCTTTCGACTTTGTCGAAATCTCAATATCACGTGTGAGGTTTCTCGGTCATATTATTTCCGAATCCGGAATTTCCATGGATCCTTCAAAGATTGAAGCGATTCAAGATTGGAAAAGACCGGAGAGTGTGGCGGAGATTCGTAGTTTCCTTGGATTGGCAGGTTATTACCATTGTTTTATCAAAGACTTTTCTAAGATTGCCGTGCCTCTCACTAGCTTAACGAAGAAAGGTGTTAAATACATTTGGTCGGACAAATGTGAAACTTCATTTTAGAAATTAAAAGAACTCCTTTTTGATGCTCCTATTCTTGTTATTCCCGAGGGAAATCAAGATTTCGTTGTTTATACCGATGCTAGTCGCGTTGGTTTGGGTGTCGTTCTTATGCAAAGAGAACGTGTTACTGCTTATGCTTCTAGGCAATTAAAGCCTGTCGAGACTAGATATGCCACACATGATTTAGAACTCGCGGCTATTGTTTTTGCTCTTCGGATTTGGCGTCATTATCTTTTAGGAGAGAAATTTGTTCTTTATACTGATCATAAGTCCTTGAAGTATTTATTCTCTCAAAAGAAACTTAATTTGCGTCAACAACGTTGGCTCGAATTTCTAGCACCATATGATCTTGATATCCTTCATACTCCCGGTAAGGGTAATCGTGTCGCCGATGCTCTTAGCCGTAAACAAAAAACTGTTGTTTCTATGATGATATCCGAATGGAACGATCTCGAGATTTTATCCACTTGCGAAATTCGAGACCGTGTTTTCGATTTATGCTCATCCCTTGTTTTATGTAGCCTTGAGGCTCATCCTTCTCTTTTAGATCGCATTCTTGAAGCTCAAGGGCTAGATCCCGAATTGGCTCTTCTTGGCCAAAATATTAAGGATAAAATTGATATTGAAGGTTTGAAAGACTTTGGTATCGATTCTCGTGGCGGCAATCGGAAATTTGGTAGACTTGTCGTGCCAAACATTAGTGATCTTCGAAAAGACATCTTAGAAGATTCTCATCGTTCTAAATTTACCATTCATCCCGGTAGCAGTAAAATGTACGCGGATATGAAGCGACTTTATTATTGGGAGGGAATGAAACTTGACATCGCTAACTTCGTTAAGCGTTGCATGACTTGCCAACTCGTTAAGGCCGAACATCAAAGGCCCGGTGGGTTATTGCAACCTTTAGAAATTCCAATTTGGATGTGGGACCAAATTTTCATGGATTTTATAGATGGCCTTCTCCGTTCTCGTTCGGGTCATGATAGCTTATGGGTAATCGTTGATAGACTTACTAAATCTGCCCATTTTATTCCCGTTCGGTCTAACCGAACCGTTCCTCTTTTGGCCAAACTCTTTGTTAAAGAGATTGTTAAATTACATGGAGTTCCTACTTCTATAGTTAGTGATCGTGATCCATTGTTTACTAGTGGATTTTGGAAGAGTCTTCAAAAATCTTTAGGAACGAAGCTTAATTTTAGCACCGTTTATCACCCCCAGTCCGTTGGACAAACCGAGCGTGTGAACCAAACTCTTGAAGATCTTCTTCGTGCTTGGGTTCTTGATTTTGGTGGAAGTTGGGAAGATCATATTTCACTTGTTGAATTTTCCTATAATAATAGCTTCCAATCTAGTATTGGTATGGCACCTTTCGAGGCACTCTATGGAAGGCTATGCCGATCTCCTTCTTGTTGGCTTGAGGCCGGTGAGAAGATGGTTTTAGGTCCAGATTTTATTCGTGATTCCACAGAAAAGATTGAAATTAGTCGACATAGGATAAAAGAAGCTCAAAGTAGACAAAAATCCTATGTCGATAACCGAAGAAGGAAGTTAGATTTTTTGTGGGAGATCTTGTATTCATTCGTGTTTCACCAATGAAAGGTGTTGTACGTTTCAGTCGATCGGAAAAATTAGCGCCTCGATATATTGGGCCATTTCCTATCACCGAACGTATTGGTTCCATGGCTTATCGCCTATCATTACCGGCTTAGTTTTCTGCTATGCATGACGTGTTTCACGTTTCTCAATTACGGAAGTGCCTTCGAGATTCCGATTCTATTCTTGAGCCCGGTGTTGTGGAAGAAATTGAAGTTTCGCCTAATTTAACTTATGAGCAGCACCCAGTTCGTATTATTGCTTCGGAAGTCAAACGACTTCGAAATAAAGATGTTCCGCTTGTGAAAGTTCAATGGTCTTCAAATCCTAAGGATTGTTCTTGGGAATCTAGGGAGTTCAACGAGCGATCACATCCGGACTTGCTTTCCCGTGCTCTTTAAGGTGAACCTTTTATTTCAAATTTCTTTTGTGTTGAATATGCTTTTATGGTTGTTACTTTATATTTTCTTCTTAAATATTGCGAGGACGCAATTTCTTTAAGGAGGGGAGTCTGTAACAACCCGCATATTTGTCGATTTTATATTTAAATATTTTATCAATACTCGGAATTTAGTCCGAAAAGCTACTTTTTGCATACGGTCGAATTAGGACTCGGGACCACTCCCATTGAGTTTAAAATGTCGTTTGCGACCTTTTTGAGTGTAAGCTTCGATATGTTTGGAGTTAGTCAAGTTTTGCTACTTTTTCACTTTGGGTTTGGGTTTGGGTTCAGCCATATGTTTAACTTGTACTCAAATCTGAACCACTCCTCCCCATTCACTCTCACTTCCTCCTCTTTTCAGTTCTAAAGCATCAATGGTGGGAGAGATGGGAAATTAAAACTCCAAGCCCTAGTTTTCTTTTGCAAATCAAACTCTAGCTCCAAACTAATAGAAGAACCCATTGGTAAGCTTCTGTTCTTCTTCTCCAACTCATTCTCTTATCAATTTCAGAAATTCCTAAACCTAACTTTGGGAATGTTCTTCTTGTAAAGCTTAGAATCAAGCTTCTTGAGTTGGATTTGAAGAGTGGTTGATTCTCCTTTGCTTTCAAGCTTCTTCTTCAATCGTTTGGGTTCAAAGGTGAGATTTTTATCTCACATCTTTGTCTATGATTATCTTCGATTGTTAGGTATGAATTCCTAACGCTTATTCTTGTGCAATTGATTTTGGTTTGGATTGGTTTGGTGTATATTCCAATTTTTGGTGTTTTGAAATCAAAATCTATGAAAATCCTATTATGGATATTTGGACATTGATATTTGAGGCGTATCGAAGAGCCGTTAAGGCTGGGTTGTCGCGTGGCGTAAATCCTTAGTCGTCATTTGCTTGTTCGATCGTTTCCGATATTCGTTTGGCCATTTTTGGTCGAGGTTCAGGAAATCCTCAAAATTCCAGTTTCAGACGTCTGAATCTGGGATTTCAGACGTCTGAATTAGCTCATTTTCAAACAGAAAGAAATTAGGCTAAAATCGCCTATTTCAGACGTCTGAAACATTTGGTTCAGACGTCTGTATCACGTTCTGGAAATTTTTATTTTTCCAGATTCAGACGTCTGAACCACTTGTTTCAGACGTCTGAAACTGTAGTGTTTTCCCTGCTTACCTTTTTGTTTAAGAATTCCAATTTAAATCGATTCGTGATGATCCTATTTGTTGTTATCATTTATTATGACTTTGATGACTCCTTTTTAGGGATTTTTGAATATCCATTTCGATGGATTCTTTATCAGCTTCTTTGGATTTTATTCACGTCTTCGAATGTGAATTTTAGTGATTGATTGTTCCTACAATCTTCTTTGTGATTTGTCACTTTAAAAATATAAAGGTTTCAATACTAGTAGTAAATATCAAAATTCTTTTATCAAAACGATTTCAACACTATTTTATTACAAAGCTCGTTTCTTAAACCGATTTCCAATCTATTAACATATACAAGCCTTTACCTCACTCGTATGAGAAATCTAATTAAACGACCTAGTAAAACGAGTGGTATGAAACACTTGCGTTTACTTCGTCGGTTAATTCTTGGACTTGTTCGATTGAATCTCTTGTGACAATTTTCTAGTGGAGATCTACAGTTTGTTCGTAAATGTTTAAGTTAAGCATGTGGCTATGGGACATGAAGCTAAACTCATATATTTACTAGCTTAGTGTAATTGACACTTCTCGTTGATCATGACGATCATCTTTGTGATTTAGACTAGCAATGTGCGATATCTCTTTGTCTACGAGGGAGACTAAACCCCATTTTATGGAGTTTCGACTCAAATTTGTGGGGTAGCAACCCATGGTCTTCGGGCCGTTTGTGGAGCTTCGGCTCAATTTGTGATGGTTAGCAACCATGGAATTAACGTTCCGTTTGTGATACACGTGTTAGTGAGCTTTATGCTCCCGTTTGTGATAGGCCTTTCCCCCCTGGATTTCTTGAGATGATTTCTAGAATTTGTGTTTCACCAATTTTCGTGATTTTCAATGATAAGTTTTATCAATATTTGTGCATTGGTGAATTTGTGTGTCATTGACTTTTGTAATTGATATTGATATAATCGTCAATATTTATGGTTCGATGAACGAAATAAAGAGTATGACATTCCTTTTGATCCTTGAGTAGATTTTTGTGATATTGATTAATCTCTTGTTGATTTTCAATTACTTATATATATATCACAGCTTGGCATTGTGATTATTATGTGTTTAGTCGTACCTCTTATTCTATATCACTTCATCTGATATTTATAGTTAGACTAATCCGTTTATTATTTTCTTATTAAATAATACTCGGGTCAGACCGAGATGTTACAGGTGCTTCAGCTTGACTTCTCACTTGGGATTGATTTCTCTGACTTTTGGCTAACAACTTAGATTAGTAGTTTATTTTGTTGTATACACTTGAGATATGGACTCATAGTTGTATTCTTTTGTATAGCACGTATTGCTATTCTTTTGTGTTATTGTGGATCTGTATGACCACTACTCTGATATACACTTTCATGTGTTAGTTATATATTCATATCTTCTTCCGCCTTTATGATATGAATTATCTGTGACTGATTTGTGTTATGCTTATTTCTATATTTTTTTCCAAAGATTATTATAGCCACTGTGTGGTAGCTTTGTGTTTGTATCAGTATGTCGGATTTCCTCTTGAAATTAAATGCATGCTATACTATCTGACATATCGGTGCTCACGCAAAGCCATTACACGGATGGTCGCTCCTCAACAGCCTTATTCTCCGTGCTAGTTGACCTCATTACACCGTAGTGTTCTTGGCTAGCGTGGGTATAGAGGTGGGGCATCACAGCTTGGTATCAGAGCCAAACTTCGGAACAATATGGAATATTATAACAGGGATCATCATCCTAAGTCCTTCTTAGGAGTCGTGCTTTAGGATTTTATTCGGGTCTTCGTACCGTCCTATCCTATTTTTTTTTATGATTCCTTATTTTGTCTATCAAGATTGCTTGATATTCATTTTGTGAATAACCTTTTTCTTCTTCTTTATTTCTTTTTAAAGGAAGAGAAATGGTTAGACCTGGCCATCCCAGCGCCGGTCAATCTAGTGCTACTCCCCAAGATGGAGTTTTTATGACTACCCAGCAACTTCTTGATCTTGTCACGAATGCTCAAGCAGCTGGTTCTAATCCGTAACCTACTCACCCTAAATCTGGGTTTGCACGTTTGTGCAATGATTACGCCAACCTGGGCGGGAAGCCATTTAAAGGTTCTGAAGCTATTATTGAAGTCCAGGCTTGGTTAAGGACATGCGATTGAATCTTTTCTCGCATGAACCTCATTGATCTTTACCGAGTTCAGGTGGCTTCTAGTATGCTCCAAGAAAGGGCATTGGACTGGTACGAACTTCTTATTTCTGAGATTAATGAAGCGGATCTCACCTGGGAGCAATTTCGGGAACGCTTCGAATTAAAATTCGTTCCAGAAGCAGAGAAAGTGACATTGGCTCGACGTTTCATAGACCTTGTTCAAGGTGAATCTTCCGTGGCAGATTATGTCGCGTCTTTTGAATCTCTCTCTAAATACGGGGTTGAATATATTAACACCCCATTGAAGAAAAATCAGAGATTTGTCTATGGCTTGAACAAGAGTCTCAAGAAGCCATTACTTCTAAAATTAGAAGTTTCTTTCGACCAACTCATTGATATCGCTCTTCGTCTTGACGAGGCGGATAGGGAAAATGATGTTGAAGTGGTAGGTTCTAAACCAAGCTTCAACAACAACAAGAAAAGGCCGAGTAAATTCAAAGGCCCTTATCCCAATAAGAAAGGGAAGCAAGCAACCCCAGTGGCAAAGACTTCTTCCTTTGGTCGTGGGGAATGCTATAATTGTGGTTCGAAGGACCATTACGTGAACAAGTGCCCAAAGTCTCTCTCTTGTCGCTACTGCAAAGGTCCCGGTCATGTTATATCTTCATGCCCTAAGCTTCAGGGAAGGAAGGAGGGAAAGTTAAATGTTGCTCAAGCCCCTGGCAACACATCTCGTGGCCTAGGTATTTCTCATTCCATTCTTGATGGTATTGTTTTATTTCATGATCAACCTATTAGAGTTCTTTTTGATACGGGTGCATCCCAATCTTTTATATCAAAAGAACTTGTTGAAACTTTTTCTTTAAGTGTTGTTGCTTTAATGACTTCTTTGAGAATTGCGAATCCGGTTGGTGGATCCGCAACAATTAGTTTATTGTGTAATGATGTCGAGATTATTTTTGGTGATTTTCCTTTCCGAGCCGATTTGCATGTCATGCGTTATTTAGGCTTTGGAATGATTTTTGGAATGGATTGGCTTAACCGTTATGAAGCTCATATCCTATGTCCTGACCGGACTATTCATCTTCGACATCCTCAATCTGTAAAGCAGATTTCTATTAATCTTAAAGATTCAGATTCCAGTTTGGTTGCATCGTTATACTCTTTAAATCCTCATGATGACGATAATGATGATGAGGAAGATATTATTTCTCTTATTCACATTGTTCGTGAATTTTCCGACATATTTGAGCCCGTTTTAGGATTACCACCTAAGCGAGCAATTGAGTTCAGAATTAATCTTATCCCTGGAGCTCAACCTATTACTCGTCCTCCTTATCGTATGTCCAATAAAGAAAATGAAGAGATGCGTAAACAATTATCCGAATTGGAGATGAAGCAATTTATTCGCTCTAGTTCCTCACCTTGGGGAGCTTCGGCTATTTTCGTGAAGAAATCCGATGGTACACTTAGGCTTTGTGTTGACTACCGCAAGATTAATGATCTTACTATCAAAAATAAATATCCTTTACCTCGGATTGATGATCTATTTGATCAACTTAGTGGTGCTAGAGTCTTTTCACAATTAGACTTAGCTACTGGATTTAATCAGCTTCGTATTGCAGTGGATAGCATTCCTTTGACATCGTTCCGTACTCGCTATGGATCTTATGAATGGCTTGTTATTCCATTTGGTCTAACGAATGCCCCGGCTTATTTCGTTGACCTTATGAATCGAGTTTTCAAAGATTTTCTCGATCGATTTGTTCTCATCTTTATTGATGATATTCTTGTGTATTCAAAAACCGAGGAGGAGCATGAAAAGCATCTTCGGATTGTATTGGAAACTCTTAGGAGTAATCATTTAAAAGCAAAGTTTCCTAAATGCCACTTTTGGTAATCTCGTGTGAGGTTTCTCGGTCATATTATTTCCGAATCCGGAATTTCCATGGATCTTTCAAAGATTCAAGCGATTCAAGATTGGAAAAGACCGGAGAGTGTGGCGGAGATTCGTAGTTTCCTTGGATTGGCAGGTTATTACCGCCGTTTTATCAAAGACTTTTCTAAGATTGCCGTGCCTCTCACTAGCTTAACGAAGAAAGGTGTTAAATACATTTGATCGGACAAATGTGAAACTTCTTTTCAGAAATTAAAAGAACTCCTTTCTGATGCTCCTATTCTTGTTATTCCCGAGGGAAATCAAGATTTCGTTGTTTATACCGATGCTAGTCGCGTTGGTTTGGGTGCCGTTCTTATGCAAAGAGAACGTGTTATTGCTTATGCTTCTAGGCAATTAAAGCCTGCCGAGACTAGATATGCCATACATGATTTAGAACTCGCGGCTATTGTTTTTGCTCTTCGGATTTGGCATCATTATTTAGGAGAGTAATTTGTTCTTTATACTGATCATAAGTCCTTGAAGTATTTATTCTCTCAAAAGGAACTTAATTTGCGTCAACAACGTTGGCTCGAATTTCTTGCACCATATGATCTTGATATCCTTTATACTCCCGGTAAGGGTAATCGTATCGCCGATGCTCTTAGCCGTAAACAACAAACTGTTGTTTCTATGATGATAGCCGAATGGAACGATCTCGAGATTTTATCCACTTGCGAAATTCGAGACCGTGTTTCCGATTTTTGCTTATCTCTTGTTTTATGTAGCCTTGAGGCTCATCCTTCTCTTTTAGACCGCATTCTTGAAGCTCAAGGGCTAGATCCCGAATTGGCTCTTCTTGGCCAAAATATTAAGGATAAAATTGATGTTGAAGGTTTGAAAGACTTTGATATCGATTCTCGTGGCGGCATTCGAAAATTTGGTAGACTTGTCGTGCCAAATATTAGTGATCTTCGAAAAGACATCTTAGAAGATTCCCATCGTTCTAAATTTACCATTCATCCCGGTAGCAGTAAAATGTACGCGTATATGAAGCGACTTTATTATTGGGAGGGAATGAAACTTGACATCGCTAACTTCGTTAAGCGTTGCATGACTTGCCAACTCGTTAAGGCCGAACATCAAAGGCCCGGTGGGTTATTGCAACCTTTAGAAATTCCAATTTGGAAGTGGGACCAAATTTCCATGGATTTTATAGATGGCCTTCCCCGTTCTCGTTTGGGTCATGATAGCTTATGGGTAATCGTTGATAGACTTACTAAATATACCCATTTTATTCCCGTTCGGTCTAACCGAACCGTTCCTCTTTTGGCCAAACTCTTTGTTAAAGAGATTGTTAAATTATATGGAGTTCCTACTTCTATAGTTAGTGATCGTGATCCATTGTTTACTAGTGGATTTTGAAAGAGTCTTCAAAAAGCTTTAGGAACGAAGCTTAATTTTAGCACCGCTTATCACCCCAGTCCGATGGACAAACCGAGTGTGTGAACCAAACTCTTGAATATCTTCTTCGTGCGTGTGTTCTTGATTTTGGTGGAAGTTGGGAAGATCATATTTCACTTGTTGAATTTTCCTATAATAATAGCTTCCAATCTAGTATTGGTATGGCACCTTTCGAGGCACTCTATGGAAGGCCATGCCGATCTCCTTCTTGTTGGCTTGAGGCCGTTGAGAAGCTGGTTTTAGGTCCAGATTTTATTCGTGATTCCACAGAAAAGATTGAACTTATTCGACATAGGATGAAAGAAGCTCAAAGTAGACAAAAATCCTATGCCGATAACCGAAGAAGGAAGTTCGAGTTTTCTGTGGAGATCTTGTGTTCATTCGTGTTTCACCAATGAAAGGTGTTGTACGTTTCAGTCGATCGGGAAAATTAGCGCCTCGATATATTGGGCCATTTCCTATCACCGAACGTATTGGTTCCATGGCTTATCGCCTATCATTACCGGCTCAGTTTTCTGCTATGCATGACGTGTTTCACGTTTCTCAATTACAGAAGTGCCTTCGAGATTCCGATTCTATTCTTGAGCCCTGTGTTGTGGAAGAAATTGAAGTTTCGCCTAATTTAACTTATGAGCAGCATCATGTTCATATTATTGCTTCGGAAGTCAAACGACTTCGAAATAAAGATGTTCCGCTTGTGAAAGTTCAATGGTCTTCAAATCCTAAGGATTGTTCATGGGAATCTGGGGAGTTCATCGAGCGATCACATCCGGACTTGCTTTCCCGTGCTCTTTAAGGTGAACCTTTTATTTCAAATTTCTTTTGTGTTGAATATGCTTTTATGGTTGTTACTTTATATTTTCTTCTTAAATATTGCGAGGACGCAATTTCTTTAAGGAGTGGAGTCTGTAACAACCCGCATATTTGTCGATTTTATATTTAAATATTTTATCGATACTCGGAATTTAGTCCGAAAAGCTACTTTTTGCATACGGTCGAATTAGGACTCGGGACCACTCCCATTGAGTTTAAAATGTCGTTTGCAACCTTTTTGAGTGTAAGCTTCGATATGTTTGGAGTTAGTCAAGTTTTGCTACTTTTTCACTTTGGGTTTGGGTTTGGGTTCAGCCATATTTTTAACTTATACTCAAATATGAACCACTCCTCCCCATTTACTCTCACTTCCTCCTCATTTCAGTTCTAAAGCATCAATGGTGGGAGAGATGGGAAATTAAAACTCCAAGCTCTAGTTTTCTTTTGCAAATCAAACTCTAGCTCCAAACTAATAGAAGAACCCATTGGTAAGCTTCTCTTCTTCTTCTCCAACTCATTCTCTTATCAATTTCAGAGATTCCTAAACCTAACTTTGGGAATGTTCTTCTTGTAAAGCTTAGAATCAAGATTCTTGAGTTGGATTTGAAGAGTGGTTGATTCTCCTTTGCTTTCAAGCTTCTTCTTCAATCGTTTGGGTTCAAAGGTGAGATTTTTATCTCACATCTTTGTCTATGATTATCTTCGATTGTTAGGTATGAATTCCTAACGCTTATTCTTGTGCAATTAATTTTGGTTTGGATTGGTTTGGTGTATATTCCAATTTTTGGTGTTTTGAAATCAAAATTTATGAAAATCCTATTATGGATATTTGGACATTGATATTTGAGGTGTATCGAAGAGCCGTTAAGGCTGGGTTGTCGCGTGGCGTAAATTCTTAGTCGTCATTTGCTCGTTCGATCGTTTCCGATATTCGTTTGGCCATTTTTGGTCGAGGTTCAGGAAATCCTCAAAATTCCAGTTTCAGACGTCTGAATCTGGGATTTCAGACGTCTGAATTAGCTCATTTTCAAACAGAAAGAAATTAGGCTAAAATCGCCTATTTCAGACGTCTGAAACATTTGGTTCAGATGTCTGGATCACGTTCTGGAAATTTTTATTTTTCCAGATTCAGACTTCTGAACCACTTGTTTCAAACGTCTGAAACTGTAGTGTTTTGCTTGCTTGCCTTTTTGTTTAAGAATTCCAATTTAAATCGATCGTGATGATCCTATTTGTTGTTATCATTTATTATGACTTTGATGACTCCTTTCTAGGGATTTTTGAATATCCATTTCGATGGATTCTTTATCGGTTTCTTTGGATTTTATTCACGTTTCGAATGTGAATTTTAGTGATTGATTGTTCCTACAATCTTCTTTGTGATTTGTCACTGTAAAAATATAAAGGTTTCAGTACTAGTAGTAAATATCAAAATTCTTTTATCAAAACGATTTCAACACTATTTTATTACAAAGCTTGATTCTTAAACCGTTTTCCAATCTATTGGTATATTTAAGCCTTTACCTCACTCGTATGAGAAATCTAATTAAACGACCTAGTAAAACGAGTGGTATGAAACGCTTGCGTTTACTTCGTCGGTTAATTCTTGGACTTGTTCGATTGAATCTCTTATGACAATTTCCTAGTGGAGATCTACAGTTTGTTCGTAAATATTTTAGTTAAGCAAGTGGTTATGGGACATGAAGCCGAACTCATATATTTACTATCTTAGTGTAATTGACACTTCTCGTTGATCATGACGATCATCTTTGTGATTTAGACTAGCAATGTGCGATGTCTCTTTGTCTACGAGGGAGACTAAACCCCATTTTGTGGAGTTTCGACTCAAATTGGTGGGGTAGCAACCCATGGTCTTCGGGCCGTTTGTGGAGCTTCGGCTCAATTTGTGATGGTTAGCAACCATGGAATTAGCGTTCCGTTTGTGATACACGTGTTGGTGAGCTTTATGCTCCCGTTTGTGATAGGTCTTTCCCCCTTTTTGCGATTTCTGGATTTCTTGAGATGATTTCTAGAATTTGTGTTTCACCAATTTTCGTGATTTTCATTGATAAGTTTTATCAATATTTGTGCATTGGTGAATTTGTGTGTCATTGACTTTTGTGATTGCTATCGATATAATCGTCAATATTTATGGTTTGGTGAACGAAATAAAGAGTATGACATTCCTTTTGGAGTAGATTTTTGTGATATTGATTAATCTCTTGTTGATTTTCAATTACTTATATATATATCACATCTTGGCATTGTGATTATTATGTGTTTAGTCATACCTCTTATTCTATATCGCTTCATCTGGTATTTATAGTTAGACTGATCCTTTATTATTTTCTTATTAAATAATACTCGGGTCAGACCGAGATGTTACAGGTGCTTCAGCTTTACTTCTCACTTAGGATTGATTTCTCTGACTTTTGGCTAACTACTTAGATTAGTAGTTTATTTTGTTGTATACACTTGAGATATGGACTCATAGTTGTATTCTTTTGTATAGCACGTGTTGCTATTCTTTTGTGTTATTGTGGATCTTTCTGACCACTACTCTGATATACACTTTCATGTGTTAGTTATATATTCTTATCTTCTTCCGCCTTTGTGATATGAATTATCTGTCACTGATTTGTGTTATGCTTATTTCTATATTTGTTTCTGAAGATTATTATAGCCACTGTGTGGTAGCTTTGTGTTTGTATCGTTATGTCGGATTTCCTCTTTAAACTAAATGCATGTTATACTATTTGACATATCGGTGCTCGCGCAAAGCCATTACACGGATGGTCGCTCCTCAACAGCCTTATTCTCCGTGCTAGTTGACAGCATTACACTGTAGTGTTCTTGGCTAGCGTGGGTATAGAGGTGGGGCGTCACAGCTCTGGTATGTTATAGGTGTAGCTTTTGTTTTCTATCCCTATTGCTTTTTGAATTATTTTGTTGACTTTAATCTATTTGTGTCCTTTACAACGGTTTCTTAGGTTATAGCGCCTATTGGTGGCGCTGCTTCTCTTCCTACAACTCCTGGTGTACCATCTATTATCCAATCCTTCGCCAAAACCAAGAAGGCCATTAAAAGGAAGTTAATGTCAGCGACTGAAGCGGAACCTCCTCATAAGGTGGCTAAAATTATTGATATAGAGGAGGAGGATCTTCATCATTTGATGTAGCTCCAAAGAGCCCGATCATAGAAGCGCTTAAAGAAAAACCCGAGCAGACTCCATCTGCAATTGATCCATTTCTCGCATTTCCATTTCCGACTCTCCTGCTGCTCTTGAACAAATGCAATTGGCCTTCGAGACGACCTCTACTCTAAAGCGCATTCCTTCCAAGCCAGCGTCTTCTTCTCTATCTATCAATTTTGAAGAGATATCTAGTCTATCATGAATTCGAAGTCTTTCACCTCCATCCACCCGACTTCCATTGTTTCCGATTTGGTGGGGCATTACCGCTCTCGAATAGAGCAACATTTTTTGGTGAGTTTCACTTTAATTAACTTTGTCATTACTGGTTTTCTCTAAATCTCTAACTTGCATTGTACTTTCTTCCTTCAGATTTCCAAGAGTTGGTTAACTCTTTATGAGCACGCATCCAAATCTTCCATTGAATCCTCCAAGTTCCAGGAGGAAATCTCTGCTCTTAAGAATCAAATGTCTTCCTTGTCCATAGGAAAAGATGAAGCAACTTCTGAATTAGAATGATTAAGGGCTTCTCTTGTCCAGACAGAATATGATCTTCTAAAAGAAGGAAGAGCTCATCAACCCCTTATGGATGAAATTTTGCCATGGCTCTAACCCTAAAAGAGTCTAACGAGGAGAAGGCCCGCATGGTAGCGAAGAATACTTCTTTGAAAGAAAAGTTCAAGAAAAGCAGGTCCTCGCTGAAACTTGCTATCATTACCATCACAGATGATAAATGGCGGGTATCTCAGTTTCTTAACACCACTCTCGGGGAGATTATGTTGAATTCCTACAAAGAGGCTTTGATGCTTGCCTATGCCGATAAGTTTAAGAAGTGCCCTGACCTAAGCTTCCCCTCGCTTGACACTGCCCTAGTTGATAGAGTAATGGGCAAGATTAATCAAATGAAGCAGGGAATTGAAGCTACAACAGAGATGGAAATTGACGCCCCCAAAATCTTTCTTTCGACCTCCCTTTTTTTGAAATCGAATCTGACTCTGAGGATGAGGGTGACAAGAATGATGCTGCTAGGGAGGAAGGCGATGATAATGTTGGTGATGATAATGACAGTAACAATGATAATAATGATGATGATGACTTTATGGCCGCTAAGGTTCAGGTGATAATAGGGGGCCATACTAACACCTCCGAGAAGAATGGTGATGATGATACCCAACTCTTGAGAAAGAGCCGTCTCCCTAAAAAAATGTTCCACCGGAATCCACTGGGCCTTCTGCTCCTCAAGAGGACGAGCTTGCTTCTATTAATATGGAAGAGCTAAAAGGAAAAGAGCAGGCTTCCCAGACTTCTGTTCCGATATCACATGTATGCGATTCTCTATTTAAATATCTTTCACTTCAAAGATAATAATAGTGCAAATTATTTATTTTAGATAAGGAAAAAATCTGTCCTCCCCAATAAAACCAAACTTGAGAGAAAACAGGCAGTGATAAGTAGGTTCTATAGGCAGTTAGACAAGAAAATAAAAGAGCATAATGTACTTTCAGATAAATACCATAGACTTGATAGAAGTGCATCGGTGTTAGCATCTTTTAAGCATCAAAGGCTACCCCCTTACTAAAGAGAGTGGCCATCGCCATGACGCTCTGTAAAAGGAAAAAGGGAGTTAATCGCCCTATTTTGGATGCTGATTGAAAAAAGGCACATTATAATCAACTTTTTATATTAGGCTTATTGTAAACATTCAATTGTTGATTTTTCATACTTAGGCGGATTTAGCGGGGGTCTACTTAGACATTTGCATAAGAGATATTTGGATAAATTCAGATCTGACCTACACCTTGGAGCTTGTTGGAACCTACCATGGGTCAGATCAATTCCCCAAGATTACCCCCAGAAAAGCTTAAGTATTATAAGAATAAATTTATCATTAAATTGTTTTCTAATTCTGTTTTGTATGGACCAGATGAGTAATTGTAAATATGTAACATTATATTGATTTATGAATATTTGTTTTAATCTTTCTTTTTATGCTTAGCTTCACTTTATTATATTATTATAGAGTGACTTTTCATTAAGTCGACTTGTTTCTAGAGACCATTTAAGCTAATATGTTAGACTGAGAAGATTTTATCTTGAAAAGGCATCAATTTAAAGTCTTCAAAATTAGCAAGATATTGTTTTCTTAGAGATTTACAAAAACTCTAATAGAAATATCCTCATCTCCGTTTCGATTTCCTTGGTGATGAGAAAGAAAAAATTCTTAAGGAGACCGGAATATTTCATATGAAAACAATTTATGATCACGATAGTCCTTCGACTGGGAAGTGGTACTATAGCAAATGCCCACCAATTATTAACCCAGAAGGAATCAATATTCCTTTTGATTCAACAATTACCCTTTCCGATAACTCATCAGATAAAGTCAGAAAAGTAGTTTCTCAGCTTTAGATGTAAACCAATTTGCCTATTGTGTCTTTCAACTTCGTTGTTTTCTTAGTTATACCCTGTTATTATAATAATAAAGGGACTTTCCATCTTGATTTAACTTTGTTTTGTTTCTTTTTGCTTAAATAGGAGCTACAATTATCTACAGTTTCTTTCCCCCTTGATTTATCATCACGCATCACTACTCTTAGAGAGAAACTGTTAAGATTAAGTGGAAGGAGTGAACTTAGTAATGATATCTTATTGGAACGCTTTGGTTGCAACGTTGATGCCTTGAAATGGAACAAAAGATATTTTCTTTAGAAACCCATTGCTAGTAATCTGAAGGATCAAATTTCCTATCTTGAGACTGATATCAAAAACAAATATGAAACAATTTTATCGCTGAAGCGATTGGTAAAGTCAAACCCTTCAATCGATTTTGATCGTAAGATGTCAAAGATTATCCAACAAATTAGCGACTTGGAATTGAAATTGAAGGACAACCAAGCTTAATGCAAATCATTAGAATTCATTATTGGTGGACAAAATTTCTAGTATTGATTTGTTGGTCCCTCGCCCTGCTTCATCGGTTACCGGACCCATAAGGTCAACTCACCTCATTGGTAAGAAATTCCCTACTATGACCAACGCTCCCCCAGGCTTAGACGAGAATATTGTAGGGAATTGGTGAAGGAACATTTAGTTTTAAATAGTTAAGTATTTTGACGAGCAACAAAAATAAAAATATTTGCAAAGTATTAAGGAGTATGATACCAAGGTTCAGAAGCTCGAAGTGATAATTACTTTCTTCAAAAGCATGTTGTGGAGTTAGAAAGGGACAACAAGACCCTTAGGGAGAAAACAGAGCTTTCAACCATGCTCTGAAGAAAATATTGATTCAATCGATGATGTGGATAAGGTTAGGAAGATGGAAAAGAAGCTCAAAGAAGTTCTCTACATCGCAATTTTTCATATAGTGGATCCTTCGGTCGTTGGGACTCTTAACAAAACTGTTCAAGATTTATGACATATTTGCATCTTTGAAATGTATAAACTTGTCTTATATATCTGCGAATAACTTCATAGTTTTGCAAACAATTTCATGACTTATGTAAATCATATAAATTTTGTAAATATCACCCGATTTGTAATCCTTTTCTGTAATGTCGCTTCTGAAATGCTTTTTAATTGCTCATACATTGATTTCTATGCTTGCTAAATCTTTCGTTACTTTTTGTTGTGCTGATATTCCTAAAAAGCATGAAGCAAACAATATTTCTACTTCTTAGCTTAAAATGGACATACCGATCTATGTATATTACTTGCTTCGATTGAAAATTCATCTTGTTAATTGCATGAAAAGTAGTTTATATTAAATGTCTAAATCCCATCTTTGACCATGATGAGAAATAATTAAGAATTTAACTCCAACCATTTGGCCGAAATGTCCAAGTCATGTTGATTGGAAATCCCACCCTCAAACTGGGGTATAAATGTTGGGAAGTAATCTTAGAGAGATAATTTAATAAAGAGCTAAATCCAGAAATCATTATCTGAATATTTGTAGTAAAAACCCATATACCCATTCTTGGGTATTAATGAAATTTGAAAACTTAAAAATTCGAGTCCCAGATTCAGAAACTTATAATAATAATAATAATCTTCATGAGAATATTTTTTGACCCAGATTCGGGCACTTGTGATAGAAATCCATTATTAAAATTTTACATCCTGATTAGGGCTAAAATAAGTAAAAGTCACGATACCCAAATTTGGGTATAACAAAAATAGGTAGCGATCAATAAAGACCCGAAACGTAGGTTCGTGTATTAGTAAAATGATGTTCTGAAATGAATGTTTCGAAACCCATATTCGAGTGTTAATTGATGAAATTTAGGTATGAGAGACCCGAAACCTATATTTAGTTATTAATATATGAGATTCAAATATAAAAGACTCGAAATCCAGATTCGGGTATTAATGAGTGGAGTTCTGTTCTACTTCTTTGATGTATGAACCCTTTAGGTTTTGTATTGAAGTAATTTGATTAGCTGCCTCTTAATCTGGGACGTCTTAGTCCATAATTGGATATGCCATTTCTCAGGCTTGAACATCTCAGTTCATGATTTGATGAGCCTTTTCTTGGGCCTAGACATCTTAGTCCATCATTGAATGAGCCTCCTCTTGGGCTTGGATGTCTTAGTCCATTATTTGATGTGCCTCTTCTTGGGCTTGGATGTCTTAGTGCATTGTTTGATGGGCCTCTTCTTAAGCCTGGACATCTTAGTCCATTATTGCTCGATGCTCTTGGTTAGCTCATCTTAGAGGT
Organism: Allium cepa; assembly: GCA_030765085.1. Lineage (NCBI taxonomy): Eukaryota > Viridiplantae > Streptophyta > Magnoliopsida > Asparagales > Amaryllidaceae > Allium > Allium cepa. Next base: position 152,044,979 of record CM060942.1, read on the forward strand.
TGGAACCAAAGACTTACCCGACCTCCCTCCAAGAGGCGCTCTTCCCTGGCCCTTGTATGGTGCAGACATGGGCTTGTTCGGTGCTTTACCCTGGCCATCTTATGGCGTAGATAAAGGATTACTCTGTCCTCCCACCAGGAGGTGTCATACTCGAGCCATAGCGTGGCATAGATTAGGGCTTGTTCGATGCTTTACCCTGGCCATCTTATGGTGCGGATAAAGGCTTACTCTGTCCTCCCTCCAGGAGGTGCCTTAACCTGACCAGAGGCACGACCAATGGCCTGTTTGGTGCTTTAACCTAGCCATATTATGGCACGGCTAAAGGCTTACCCACCCTCCCTGCAGGAGTTTCTCTGCCCTAGTCAACTCGGTATAGATAGAGGCTCTTCTACCATCTTAGGTAGTTTCCAAATATAAGGGACATTTCACTCCTAACCATGTAGATTTTCTTTTTAAGAAAAATAGATTTTTATTGATGTTTCTCAAATTCTTTTTACAAACTCATGAATCTTTCCTTGTCGGAATAAATTTATGATCATCCCCTCTAGGGCTCTACAATGACTGGTTTCATGTCCATTCATCATGCGGTAGTAACAATAGGATCCTCCTAAAATCATTTCATGTTTTGATTTCTTCTTTTGTGATGGCCAATAATTAAGCCGATCCTTAGTTAGCAAGTGGACATTCTCCATTGGTGTTGTCAATTGCATTGTTTGGGAAATCCAGATTTGAAGCTAGATTCTTGAGGAAGTCTTGTTGATTTTTTGTTCCTTGGCCTTCTAGTTTCATGCTTTTCAATTGCTTTTTTACCCCCTTTGTAGTTGTTGTGTAGGAAGTGTTCTTTTCATAGTAGGTTATTGCCACGTATTTGCAAATGCATTGTAATCAACCATTATCTCTTTTTCAAAGATTGTTCCTTTGGAGTAGTGTTGGATAGTTTTTCTCATCTGATTGAATGCATTATCACTTCCATTTGTCCTTTTTCCTAAGACAAAAATTAGGGTGGGGCCAACATGAAAGGGGTTTAAGCTCCATTTTTTAGGATCGTATGATTCTTCTTTTTTCTGGTCTATAATTCTTAGAGCTTCTAATCTAAGATTTTTCTCTTCATTTCGATTGGAATCCTTGATGATTATTGGGGAGAATCCTGTCAAATGTGGTTCAGAGGATCCGTGTTTTGATCTTATGATTCTTCTAGCCATGATTAAACCAAAGTAGACGAACTTGAGATAAGGTAAAGTGGGGTTAGAGAATAGTAGTGTTGGGTGTTTATCCAAGTTGGAGGTTCAAGCCCTCCTTCTAATGCTAAAAAACTTAACAAGAAATCTTGCTAACACCTCAAAATAGAGTTTTTAGGACAAGATCAATTCCTGTGGTTCCTTTTAGAAGAGTTGAGAGGGATGGAATGTGTTTGTTTACTTCGGTATCATTTTGAAATGGGTTGATATAGTGAAGCTTGCTTAAGCCAACCTTTTGACTCGGTCGAAACAGTTATTTCCTTTCCTTTTTAACCTTTCAACTTTGTTGAGATTAACGTGCTTTCCCTTCGAAGGCTTTCCTTTCGAAATGGAAGCAGAATCCAATAAGACTTTAGGATCACTAGATGAAGGTTGATTTAGGTGGTTTTGGCTTTGTCGAAAGCTTTAGTTGTTAAATGATGGGCTTTGGTCAATTATCTGAAGTAGAAGTTTCAACCTTGTCGAAAGCTATGGGATTAGATGACTTGGATTTGGATTGGAAGTCTCTGGTTAAAGCAACCTTAAGATAGGTTTCGACTATGTCGAAAGCAAGATCCTTGGGATTCTTATCTCAATTCAAGGTTGAAGTGATCTATGATTTGATCTCGATCTTGTCGAAATCAGTGACCCAAGGGTAGTTAGCTTGAAGCATATAAACAGAAGTTATTTGAATATAGAAGGTTTCAACTATATCGGCAGAGACCCTTCGACATAGGCGACACCTAAACTATATTAGTGAACCTGACAAAAGCCTTAAAAATAGTAACGTAATCTAAAATATTTGATTCTTCCCTTTAATGCGCCAAAAGATGTTTTTATTACTTAAAATCCCCAAATTAATTTGGTAATTAGGGTTTACAACACTTTTGATTAAGAAGATACAAATTTAGAATGGGAAGGGTCAGATTCCCTAAACATGACCCCTTGGGTCTTATTTATAGATGTGGATCAGCACCTTTCGACCATGATGCTTCGGCTTCGTCAAAAGGTGGTTATCGAATAACTCATATATGCTTCGTCTTTGTTGAAAGGAAGGGCCGTGCCTCTCTTCTTCAGGTTGCTTTGTTAGTGCTTTCGACTCTGTCGATAGATATTGTTTAATGGTTTCGATGATGTTGGTTACATCTGAGCTCTTGTTTCTAATTTGATGAGGAACCTTCGTGGATCACATTGGCTTCAACCGGTTCAAAAGGCTTATTATAGCTTTTGAAGGGTTTGTTCATGACAATGCTTGCTTTCACATGGTTTAAATGAAGGTGAAACCTTTGGTTTCGAAAGGTTTGGCGCAATGCAAAGAGCCATTCTTCATTGTCTTCGATAGGGGCAACTTTGACTCATTTGAAAGATCTTCATGCATATGAATTCACCTAGTCGAAAGGTTGTTACTGAAGGAAGAAGGGTGCTTTCGACTCCTTCACCTCCTTTGAAAGGTATGAACCCACTGGATCTTGGTTGTAGAAACCCTCTGATACTTCGAAATGTTCCAAAACTTTCAGACTTTGGCGATAGCATCCCTTCGACTCCTTTGAAAGGTCAAGCTGGAATTCTTCTCTCTTACTCTCTTTTGTTCTCTGCTTAGAAATGTTTCACCTAAGTCGAAAGGTGAATTTTTGGAGTAACACTCTTCCTTTGCATTTTGATCCAATGTCTAACTGTTTGAGTTCTCTTTCAAAATAGTTGCTCGATTCTAATGCTTGTTAAATGATACTTTCGTTTCGCATCTTGAATCCTATCTGGAAACTAACAAACTTAGTATTGCTCCTATTGAATTTGGAATATTTTGTTTTTATGTGCGACCAGTTTATTATAAATAATTATTTAGAATTTCTGCTTCATCGTATATGTACCAAAATTCCAAGTCATACCTGTAACGATCACATTTTCAATCTTTGAATGTCAACACTAACACATCCACGGTATTTACATGTCAAGCATCCAAGCGCTGGAAAGGTAGAATGTTAAGGTAATACAAGAAAAGAAAAGGAAAAAACAAGAAAAGGAGAACAAAAAAAATTAAAATCTCACAGGCAGAATGATAATATATAATATCTAGAAAAATCTTTACAAAGGAATATTGTATGGATACAATAATCAAAGTAAACTAAATTATCATCGGCTTGGACAGTTATAACAGTCTATCCTTATAATTGCTGATAAAAATAATAAAGCAATGTAGTGGAAATAAGAATACTACGGTAGATAATGATTTAGCTCCTCTCCAAGAGCTCCAATGAACATCAATGAAATTTGAAAATATACAAGGGGTTGGCTCGATTATTATAAAAAAATAACATCTAGATTAGGCTGGTAAACCAGCATGAGAAACTCAATCATATGGATTTTTATATTTATAAAACCCTACGAAAATAAAGGTATCTCATAAGATCACGCTACATTAAACATGGATGAATTTTTACCTTATGATAAGCAAACCATTTATATTATAAAATCCAATATTATTATAATAATGTCCAGGGTGTTGAATGTAAGTAAGAAATTACTGAAATGTTCGCATCTCGCATTGCAACATATTAGAGTACATTTAGAACTGCTAAGGTGCGTTTGTATATGGATTTTCCATTTGAGGGTCCTCAGTACATCGAAGCAAGCCTCCTAGCAAGGGTCAGAAAGTACCTTTCGAGCGCCGTATATTTATAGATAAAATATACCAAATAAGGAAAACATAGCCGATTCATGTAGAAAACATGTTCTAAGTACCATCACCTCCCGCTAGCAACAATCAATAAGCATCTAGATAATGCAGTTGATATGTACCCTCTTGAGGTTAGCTAAACCACGTTGGCTATGTGTCTTCTCTATTATTATCCTTTTTGATATCGAGGTCACATTTGGCTTCTCTCACAGAAGTCTTCAATACTCGAACAAATCATGACTCCCCCAATTGGATTCTAGCATATTGAACAGATCCACTTAGAAGAGATAGAGCACATATCTCAGTCTTGAAGTGGTTTACGATAAGTAGAATACTTACCGATCCTGGTCCCTCCAAGACTGAATCAATGAGCTTGGTCATACAATACACCGCCATTTCGTACTAGATCTGGGCCTTTGCTAAAGCATTTTGCAATGGCTCAAGCCATTCTGGAATGGGCAGTTTCAAAAATTCGCAACGGGTCTGAGCCATTGCAAAACTAGATTTAGCAACGGCTTGAGTCGTTATGAATTTATAGTTTGCAACGGCTCAGGGATGTTGCAAAATCTAGTTTCGCAATTGTTGCGAATTTACACAATTTTGCATGTTCGAATACTACATTAAACTACATTCCCAAATCATATAACATTTCAAACTGAACATCAACCCCTTTTACACACTAATATGTTCAATGCCCCTGGTTATTCTAATTGATCTTTAATACTGGTAAAATAAGTCTAGTATACAATGAATAAGCCATAATAAAAGTAAAAAAACAATATAAAGCATAAGATGGACACATCTACCATATGAAAAACAAAGAAAACATTACCATGCAGAACAATGTGCTAAATATACATACATATATATTTAGTTTATTGCCGACGGTATAAACTGATAAAATGACCACGAATCTAAGATTTAGGCACTCATAACATCAATAGTCCATAAGTCCACATTGACATACACAAAAGAACACAACAATTTGCAAAAGATTCAAAAACATACAAACCAACCTTTCCTTGGTTGGATCATATTTCCACCACCACCCTTATTCATAAGCTTATCAAGACCACATTCAAATCTACACTATCCATTCTCAGTCAGTTTCCTAGCAGCCGCTCTCTCCTACTCCTTTAAGAACACCATTGTTGCCACTTTCTCCATCACGTGATCTACCGAAACATTTTTTCTGGAAGCGCAGCCCAATCCAACCAATCTTACAGCATATAGTATCATAATATCATAATACAACCTCCCAAAGTATAAGGTTATGTACAATGTGGACGTCTGAGATAAAAATTGCAACATTAGAAAATTTACACCAAAATTTTGGTAGTCTAATAAATATATTTCATTGAAGTATTAGTATATTTGTTATTTCTAGTACTACATGATACTATTACCATCTAAATTTTTGTAAATCATTTATCATCTGATATCACTAGTGTGCAACTTGTGCTCTCTATACAACAATGTACTGAAAATAATGTCACGAAGTTTGTATTTATATTTACATGATTTATACTTGTTTACATATGAAAATAAATTAAAGATTGTTACTTTTTAAAGACAATGAAAGATATAACCCAAGTTTGTTATCTTTTTTATAGAATATTATATTTATCAAGCAAATAAAGTGGATATTAATCAAAGACGTTTTGTTTAATAAATTCGGAGTTCAAATTTGTTGATGTTTATAGAAAAAATGTAGTTAGATTAACTTTCAATTTATTGGCTGATGTATAATGAATATGTTCGAGATGAACTATGTAGTTAAATCTAAAATTGTAAAGTTTATATAAGGAATGATAAACTTGAAAATCTAAATAACTTAAAAGCTAGACATTCTGTATTTTAGTGGATGACAATTTTAATTTTATGACAACTTATATAATAGATGATATTAAAGGAGTGGTTAAGAGTCTTAAAATGTGAAATTAAGTGAACATATTGAAAAAGAATTAAGAAAATTAAATAGCATTTTTGTGAATATACTTATCCTATTGAGATAAGTATATGGAAGTGATTTCCAAGTATTTACAAAGTGATTTTTATTAATAGAAGATTAGTTACATTAGCTAAATTAGGCTTAATGGTTTCCATGGGAAATGTAATCTCTGTTTTGAATGTTAATTTGTTTGTTCGTTAAATTATCGACCAACAAATCTTGGCAAAATATGTAATCCTTCTTAATTTCAGTGGTACGAAAATATTCCCTACTTAACGACGAAGGATTTTAACTTTGCAAAAGTAACGACCCAGAATTTCTGTCATTTGAAATTCAGATATTTAATTGATTTTAAATATCAACAAGTAAAATTTGTAAGTCGAAAAATTTATTTTTCAAATATCTGGATTTAATTGGATAACTAAATCGATAATTTAATATTTGAAATTGCATACATAATTGGAAAATGGGTTTAATGTGATTAAAAATGATTTATAAAGTTATAATAAATCTTATTGGAGTTAGAACAATGTTTGTGAACTTTTAAAATTGAATTAAAAGTTAATTTGTGAAAATTGAATATTTTAATATTTAATCAACTAGTGAAAATAGTCATTTTTCAAACAGTCTGGGATTTCTACGAAACCAGTTTCATCGGATCCGTAATGTTAAATTATTGCATGGTTTCAAATTTCGTGTCAATCGGATTTACCGTTTGTCCGTGGCAAGCTAAAACGCACAGAAATTTAGTTAACCGATTTAATTTAAAATCGATCGTTTATTGCCGTAACTCGCACAGATGATCGAATTGGCTCCTGAAACCTATTTCATTATGTCCGAAACGTGGGGTAAACCCTAGAAACGCCGGTCGTAAACCCCTAGAAACGTCGGTCACCGCGCGGGATTTGGAGTTCGGAAAATTCCGGATGAACAGTGCGTTGAAAAATTTCTATAAAAGGACCCCTCTATCTCCATTTTACAAAACCCTAGTTTTATTATCTTCAGCCTCCACTTTGCAATACAAGGCCAGAATTTCGTCCCCTTTCACCTCAATTATCTACAAATCCACGCATCAATTCAAGAAATTTTCAACTAGAGAATGGTAGAGGGCATCGAGATCTATAATGTGAACGGCTATGATCGTTTCTAGTGTGATAGATCGTCGGCAAATTGGCTACAAAGGGCACGCGTTCGTGCACTTTTTTCGAAGCAATGGTGGAACCGAGTTCAAGTTCGTCACGGCCGAGAGTAGAGTCAAGTGCGAGCTTCGCAACGACGGTCTCTGATCAACTCCTCGACGCCGTTTGTGGGTGCGGCTATTAGGGTTTTTTGATAGTGCGTTGGGTTCCTTCGGTTGCGTGAATAACCTGGAGATGAAACGCGATGATGAGGAGGGAAACGCATGTGGCCAGGCTTTGATGAAAATGGAATGAACGGCCGAGATGTCTTAGGTTTAAAATTAAAAAGAAATTTGTGAATTAATTTTAATTTAAATTCGTTCAAACTTTAAATTGCTGTAACTTGTTCATACGAGGTCGGAATTGCGCGAAATGACTTGCGTTGCAATCGTTTTATCGAGCACTACACAATGGAGCTGGTTTGGAGTCATTTGGAGCTGATGAAAATTTCGGGTAAAATTAAACGCACGTTTAATTTTATTCGAAATAAAACGCTACAACTGTTATCGGAAACTCAAGGTGAGAACTTCTCACTCAGTCGAATTGTTTCAATTTAAATTTTAAATAGTTAGATTTAAAATTATTTGATTGTGTGATTGGATGATAACGGTTATCTGTTGTCTGAAATAGACCCTATACGCCGTATATTAAGCGGAGGTTATTTATTAAAAACATATACCGCGATAATTCCAACTTGTATGGAATTCGTATTATATATGTACTTGGAGTTGATTTTCCCGCATTATATAGCGGATGAGACCTTACTGCGCCGCATAATAGCGGATAGTATTTTATGAATCGCATATACCGCGATATTCTGTCTCGAAGCGGAATTGGTAACGCTAACATCTTTGGATGCAGGGAAACAGGTTGGAGAGATCCAACTGGATTCCTCAAACATTTGAATTGGTTTCAATGTTGTGTGTTGATCTATTTTAATCTGTGTGATTATCTTTGTGATTGAAATCGTTAAAGGCTAAATTTCAGCCGAATATATATTTGGTATCGTTAGATGTTGAAAATGAATAAAATTGGATTTTTGAACATTTAAGTTGAGAATTCATAATAAAATTTAATTTTGCAACTGATTGATTTTAAATAAATAAACATTGAAACTTTTATGTTATAAAAATTATGATTTTTGTGAAATATAACCGAAATGTGATTTTTTTTGAAATAAGTAGTTGATTAATTTATAAAATGGTTTAAATTAGGATTTTTGAAATATTATAAATGATTTATATAAAAGATTTATAAAATTTATATTTATAAATTAAAATATTGGAATTATAAAACAAGTTTTTATAAGTATTAAAATGAAGTATAAATGGATTTCATAAGTGGATAAAATCTATAGATTTATAAATTGTGAAGTTATAACATGAGTAGGTTTTGTAAAATAAACGATTTATAAGTAATTAACTTATAAACTGGATTTTGGCGTGTAAATGGGATATGGATAGAATTTGTTAATAAAGTGATTTTATAAGTTGAAGTTGTTATAAAATATAAATGGAATTTATAAACGTTGTTTTGTAAATCCGAAATCGACTTATTTTAATAAGTTTAATTATTATAGCTTATTAAAGGAAATATATCCACGATTTTGAGACAGTGGATAATCCTTTAAATAAAATATGTAGAAATTGAATTTGGTTAATGAAGCATATTCACGATTTTGGACGGTGAATATATATTAAAGAAATATTTTGGGAAAGTGATAATTTAAATAGAATTAAAACGATTTAAAGATGTTTTAAAATGTATAAAGTATCGAAGCCATAGATTTCAACATTCATTGTTGAAATAGACGTTTTCGAGAAGAAAAGGGAATGACGGACTATAACACTGTTGTTATAGTAAATGATTTCCGAAAGGAAAAGTTTTGTATAGTATTGGGGTTTATATATCTATCTTAATTTCAAACCCCTATACTAGTAATTTTGAGTTGTCGTAACGATGTTTTACGCAACATTCGTTTTGACTCAAATAAATGTGTTTAAGAGAATGTTTTCCTTAAAGAATAAAATATATACTTAATTGTGATTTAAGTATATTGAATATTTTCCAAATGTTGAAAATAAATAGATTTGTGAATTACTTATTATTAAATAAGTATGGAAATGCTTTCCAATATGAAGTGAATGTTTTGAGATTATATCTTTTAAAGATAAATTGAAAGGGAATAATTGAAATCGATTTGAACAATCGTATAAAAATTGAATTTTTGGAAATGTAAATTCACAATGGAAATTTATAAGGGAAATTTGTTTTAAAAATAAACCTTGATTTATTTTTAAAGCGTGGGAATAAATTTACGAATTTGGACATAAATTTAAAGTAAATCGATAAGGATTTATTTGATTGGTTTAAATGAACCATTTTGAAATGAAAGTTGTAAAGGTGAAAATTGATTTGAAATTTGTTTTCAAATGGTTGAAGTGTGGAAAATATATCTTATAAAGATATTTTGGGAATAAATAATTTTGGAAATTATTTGAAATCGGGTTATGTTGTGAATATTGATTGATAGTTAAATAACCGACTATCAATATTGACCCTTGAATGGCTATTTGTTGTGAATTGGTTGAAATTGAATGCTACACTTATTTTTTAAATTATTGCGCTCGTTATTCGGATTACCCATTCCGAATAGTGATACGACGTAATGGATAGCATTGAAGACCGGGTATTTGTGAAAATGATAGAATGACCTATCGATTGTCTCTGTACCTTTAGCTACGGTATGGAGATTTCTTTGTGATGTGAAATTCGATCGGGATTGTGAATACCCGGATTGCAAGGGATTCTTTTGAAGTGCCTTTGGTTCCGTTCGAACTGGGAACAGACTTGTCTGGTTACGTGTCTGACATTACATTTTGAGATATAAAGCATATTTCTTTCAAATACATTTCCGTTGGTGGTGGAGAATTTATTCTCTTAGCTTAACACCCTTAGAGGTTATGTAGTTGAAGGTTATCAGCGATATATTTCCAATTCGGTAATGTGGCATGCTGAATGTTGCTGTGTGATGATTATTTATTGATTATTTGTTGATCAAAGCGTGGCTTTATGAAAAAGTGTAGCTTTGTGGACGAGATTTCGTCAGACCTCACACTCCGAAAATGGTCAACAAGAATATGCGGCAAGGTTATGAGGGTCGCTCCCTTTAGGGTATGTCATTTCCTTCTGGAAAAGGGTGGTGTCAGGTATGGAGCCCTGATGCTTAACCTATGTGGTTGCTCCATTCTCATTTTTCTGTGTGGTTGTTGCTTGGTGATCGAGGGCCCTCGGATAAAGGTCCCACTGGACCGGGGGATGGCATATTTGTGTAGTACTTACCTAGTTATAGAGCTAACCCGGCCTTGTGTTGGCAGAGAGCTGGTTAAGTTCTTAGGACGTCCCGCCAGAGGCGATCCCATGTGGTAGTAGGAAGTTTCTTAGCCTGATCATTTGTTGGAAAATCCAAAATAACAATACGAACCTTGTACGGTTTTAGTTGTATAACCTGCCATGGAATATGGCGGTAACCTGCTATTGAACATGGTAGCTATAGTACGCATACGATAATGGTCGTATGTAGGCTAAGATTTATATTATACTTTCGAAATGTTTTCATCACTATGCACTAATAATAATATCAAAAATGATTTGTTTTGCGTAGTAAGCATCTTTGACTATCATAAGGAGAAATCTCCTCCAATTATGCGTTTGCATTGTGTGTGTGAGGGGAGGCCTTATGGTAGTTTCATTTTCCTAAAGCATTGCGGATATTTTTTCACTTCCCTTGTTGTTGTTGTTTTAAAAGATAAATAATTGTTTTAAGTTCTCACACCAGTCCCATGGCTGACTTGGAGTTTATTGTTCACTTCCTAAACTCTGGGTGCCCATAATTTTCCACACGGGCAATCTAGAGTCAGGTTATCAGGTTATTCTGGATTCAGAAGTGCTTTGGAGCTCAAGTGGCGAGCTGGATGGCGAGACGTATTACTTGTATATGATATTATCTTTCCGTTGTAATTTCACTTTTAGGGACATGTTTGTGTAACTGTCCATTGTCAAGTTGTGTTGTATATTGTTGTTGTACACTTTGACAAAAATGTAATGTAATAACTGATATAGTTCTTTGTTTTAAAGATTATTAATTTATCTATTATATTTTGTTCCACTGCGACTGTGAGATTATGTTATTGTTTCTGTTCTGTTTCCTTACTTCTTCTATCTTTTTCTTCTACCTCTCCTTCTTAAACCCTCATTGTTTGATTTTTTCGGCATTCGATTGCTTTGCAGTTGATACAGTGGACGTATTGATGTCGATTTTCGGAAGTCGAAGAATTGGGTCTTGACATTGTGGTATCAAAGCATTTGGTTAAGTGACAACCTTGGCTCTGTTGGGAATTACTCATTAGAGATAGAGTCAGTAGTACTCTAGAATGAGTGTGAGTGTAATAATAGATATGAGCGCGTATTTGTTAGTGAATATAAAATTGTTTTATGTTGTGATGATTGGTTTGTGGAGTGGTATATGGATTCTAGTCGGTTTAGTCTGTACAACTCTATCGATAGGGATCTCTAAACACTTGTTCAGAATAATTCGGCACGATATTGTTTTAAATAGGGTAAATGAAATAATTTTACCCAAAACTATTTTCGTAGATAAAGGAAATAATCTTTGTAAATTATTATAGTATATGGTTGCTTGATTGTTAGGAAGTGATAATATTATTATCATTTGAGTAGGAAATTGAAATCGTAACTCCAAAGTTTAGAAATAAATTCACACACAAATGGAATTTATGAATATGAATTGTAAATGTGATTTGTAATTTAAAGTAAAAAATTCCAGCGAAGTGTTTGGAAATGTTTGAAAAGAATTTGAAAATTTTGGAGATTTGGAAGGTTATATCCTTTTTGATTTGAAAATGATTTTCAAAGATTTTAGAGAAATATTTTGGAAGGGATAAAAGCTATAAAATCTTTCAGGTCGCTGGAAAATAATTCCGATGATGATCGCAACATCATCAGTGTTCATTTTCGGGTTTCCAAAAGAGAAATTGCTGCCAGATTGTTTTAAATTAAAGTTGTTAGGAAAATTTGGGTTTGGTTTTGGAAATTCAAAAGATATTTTAATTTATTTCAAACTTGGTTTTGAAAGATTGAAAAGACTCTGGATATCCTATTTTAAATATTTATGGCAATAATGAGTTGGCAACTTATACAATTTGAATTTTGATAGAATAAATTTAACTTAAAGGATGGAGTTAAATTAAAGTAAGTATAAGTGAATCGATTAAATAAAGTGAATTTAAAGAAAGGTCTAAGAGGCTAAGTGAAATGATCTTATATATATAAGAAATGATTACTTAAAGGAAATTTGTTAAGTTAAAAATAAATTTGGAATAGTAACAAATGGATTGGAAGTGACTTTGAATTATGAAAATAAAATTTGTGAATGGATAAATAAATTTACAATTGCAAGTAAATGAAATTGAAATTGAATGTTGAAATGGAATATAACTTAAGTAATTTTGAATGAAGTTGGTTTTGGTACCGAAGTAAAATGAGTAAAGTGATAAATATAAACTTGAGTTATATAAATGAAATTCAACTTGAAATGTTAAATGAATTAGCAATTGGATTAATGAGTGGATTGAATGTTAATCAATCAAATGTAAATGAATTGATATGAAATAATGGATGTAAGTGTTAATTCATTAAAGCTAATTAAATGTGTTAAACCAAATTGAAGGTAAACAAAGTGAACATGAATGTTGAATATAAAGTGAACGAATTCGGTTGTGTTGAATATACATTGGTTGTCATTTGATTATAAATTGGTTGTATATAAATTCATTAAGTGTTGATGAAATTGAATTAGTGAAATTGAAAGCTAAAGTAATTGAATTTGTAAATAAAACTAATTTAGAATAGTGATATGAATCAATTGTGAATGAAAGATAATTGATAAATTCAACATTCAAAAGGTAAATTGAATCCAAACAGAATTGAAAGTGTAAATTGAATTCGAATGAAATTGATAATGCAATCTAGAATGAAAATGGATATATAACTTCAATAGTAATGTAAAAATGGTACAAGAAGTATACATTGAAAATTTTGTAAAGGAATGTGCAAAATAAATTTGAAAGTTGTAATTGGATATTATGGCTAGCAGGATATACAGGTGTATTAAAGGAAATGGAATTGGGATTTTGATTTTGAAGATAAAAATCGAATTGCTCTACAAAAAGGTATGTATTTGAAATTCAGTATGAAATTTGATGATCTTCTTGTCTAGCCGCTTGGCTTTTCGTTTTCTTTTTGAAATTGGGGGCCCATTGTGGCATTTCGTAGTCGTACCGAGCTAGCTGCGCAAAGGAGGTTATGGCGAATTTTTTTTGAAATTTTAAGGCGTTAGAATATTTTTGAGAAATGGGAAACTTTTGAAACTGTAACTTTGATTTGAATTGAAAAGTTAAACGATATAGTTGATTTTGGAAAAAGATAACTGTATATGGATTTGAAATATTAGTGAAGTTTTGTAAGAGGTTTAACTATGGATTTTGGGAAAGTTAAACACTTAAGTGAATTCGAAATCTGAATTGAATTGTTTTGAAAGGTTAATGAATTCCAAAAGTCTTTCGTACTTGGTAATTTCGAGGACGAAATTCTTTTAAGGGGGGGAGTTTGTAACGAACCAGAATTTATGTTATTTGAAATTCATATATTTAATGGATTTTAAATACCAACAAGTAAAATTTGTAAGTCAAAAAATTTATTTTTCGAATATCTGGATTTAATTGGATAATTAAATCGATAATTTAATATTTGAAATTGCGTACATAATTAGAGATTGGGTTTAATATGATTAAAAATGATTTATAAAGTTATAATAAATCATATTGGAGTTAGAACAATGTTTGTGGACTTTTAAAATTGAATTAAAAGTTAATTTGTGAAAATTGAATATTTAATATTTAATCGACCAGTGAAAATAGCCATTTTTCTAACAGTCTCGGATTTCGACGAAACCAGTTTCATCGGATCCGTAATGTTAAATTATTGCATGGTTTCAAATTTCGTATCAATCGGATTTACCGTTTTTCCGAGGCAAGCTAAAACGCATAGAAATTTAGTTAACCGATATAATTTAAAATCGATCGTTTATTGCCGTAAATCGCACAGATGATCGAATTGGCTCCCGCAACCTATTCCATTATGTCCAGAACGCGGGGTAAACCCTAGAAACGCCGGTCACCGTGTGAGATTTGGAGTTCGGAAAATTCCAAATGAATAGTGCGTTGAAAATTTTCTATAAAAGGACCCCTCTATCTCCATTTTACAAAACCCTAGTTTTATTATCTTCAGCCGCCACTTTGCAATACATGGCCAGAATTTCGTCCCCTTTCTCCTCAATTATCTACAAATCCATGCATCAATTCGAGAAATTTTCAACTAGAGAATGGAAGAGGGTATCGAGATCTATAATGTGAACGGCTATGATCATTTCTAGTGTGATAGATCGTCGACAAATTAGCTACACAGGGCACGTGTTCGTGCATGTTTTTTGAAGCAAAGGTGGAGCCGAGTTCAAGTAGAGTCAAGTGCGAGCTTCCCTACGGCGGTCTCTGATCAACTCCTCGACGCCGTTTGTGGGTGCGGCTATTAGGGTTTTTTGATCGTGCGTTGGATTCCTTCGGTTGCGTGAATAACCTGGAGATGGAACGCGATGATGAGGAGGGAAACGCATGTGGCCAGGATTTGATGAAAATGGAGTGAACGGCCGAGATGTCTTAGGTTTAAAATTAAAAAGAAAATTGTGAATTAATTTTAATTTAAATTCGTTCAAACTTTAAATTGCTGTAACTTGTTCATACGAGGTCGGAATTGCGCGAAACGACTTGCATTGCAATCGTTTTGTCGAGCACTACGCAATGGAGCTGGTTTGGAGTCGTTTGGAGCTGATGAAAATTTCGGGTAAAATTAAATGCACGTTTAATTTTATTC
Source organism: Allium cepa (assembly GCA_030765085.1). NCBI lineage: Eukaryota > Viridiplantae > Streptophyta > Magnoliopsida > Asparagales > Amaryllidaceae > Allium > Allium cepa. Next base: position 152,060,006 of record CM060942.1, read on the forward strand.
GAAATAAAACGCTACAACTGTTATCGGAAACTCAAGGTGAGAACTTCTCACTCAATCGAATAGTTTCGATTTAAATTTTAAATAGTTAGATTTAAAATTGTTTGATTGTGTGATTGGATGATGACGGTTATCTGTTGTCTGAAATAGACTCTATACGCCGTATATTAAGCGGAGGTTATTTATTAAAAACATATACCGCGATAATTCCAACTTGTATGGAATTGGTATTATATATGTACTTGGAGTTGATTTTCCCGCATTATATAGTGGATGAGACCCTATTGCGCCGCATAATAGCGGATAATATTTTATAAATCCCATATACCGCGATATTCCGTCTCGAAGCGGAATTGGTATTGTGCTAACATCTTTGGATACAGGGAAACAGGTTGGAGGGATCCAACAGGATTCCTCAAACATTTGAATTGGTTTCAATGTTGTGTGTTGATCTATTTTAATCTGCGTGATTATCTTTGTGATTGAAATCGTTAAAGGCTAAATTTTAGCCGAATATATTTTTGGTATCGTTAGATGCCGAAAATAAATAAAATTGGATTTTTGAAGATTTAAGTTGAGAATTCATAATGAAATTTAATTTTGGAATTGATTGATTTTAAATAAATAAACGTTGAAATTTTTGTGTTATAAAAATTATTATTTTTGTGAAATATAACCGAAATGTGATTTTTTAGAAATAAGTAGTTGATTAATTTATAAAATGGTTTAAATTGGGATTTTTGAATTATTATAAATGATTTATATAAAATATTTATAAAATTGATATTTATAAATTAAAATATTGGAATTATAAAACGAGTTTTTATAAGTTTTAAAATGAAGTATAAATGGATTTCATAAGTGGATGAAATCTATAGATTTATAAATTGTGAAGTTATAACATGGGTAGGTTTTGTAAAATAAAAGATTTATAAGTAATTAACTTATAAACTGGATTTTGGCGTGTAAATGGGATATGGATAGAATTTGTTAATAAAGTGATTTTATAAGTTGAAGTTGTTACAAATTATAAATGGAATTTATAAACGTTGTTTTATAAATCTGAAATCGACTTATTTTTATAAGTTTAATTATTATAGCTTATTAAAGGAGATATATCCACGATTTTGGGGTAGTGGATAATCCTTTAAATAAAATATGTAGAAATTGAATTCGGTTAATAAAGCATATTCACGATTTTGGACGATGAATATATATTAAAGAAATATTTTGGGAAAGTGATAATTTAAATAGAATTAAAACGATTTAAAGATGTTTTAAAATGTATAAAGTACCGAAGCCATAGATTTCAACATTCATTGTTGAAATAGACGTTTTCGAGAAGAAAAGGGAATGGCGGACAATAACACTGTTGTTATAGTAAATGATTTCCGAAAGAAAAAGTTTTGTATAGTATTGGGGCATATATATCTATCTTAATTTCGAACCCCTATACTAGTAATTTTGAGTTGTCGTAACGATGTTTTACACAACATTCGTTTTGACTCAAATAAATGTGTTTAAGAGAATGTTTTCCTTAAAGAATAAAATATATACTTAATTATGATTTAAGTATATCGAATATTTTCCAAATGTCGAAAATAAATAGATTTGTGAATTACTTATTATTAAATAAGTATGGAAATGCTTTCCAATATGAAGTGAATGTTTTGAGATTATATCTTTCAAAGATAAATTGAAAGGGAATAATTGAAATTGATTTGAACAATCGTATAAAAATTGAATTTTTGGAAATGTAAATTCACAATGGAAATTTATAAGGGAAATTTGTTTTAAAAATAAACCTTGATTTATTTTTAAAGTGTGGGAATAAATTTACGAATTTGGACGTAAATTTAAAGTAAATCGATAAGGATTTATTTGATTGGTTTAAATGAACCATTTTGAAATGAAAGTTGTAAAGGTGAAAATTGATTTGAAATTTGTTTTCAAATGGTTGATGTGTGGAAAATATATCTTATAAAGATATTTTGAAAATAAATAATTTGGGAAATTATTTGAAATCGGGTTATGTTGTGAATATTGATTGATAGTTAAATAACCGACTATCAATATTGACCCTTGAATGGCTATTTGTTGTGAATTGGTCGAAATTGAATGCTACACTTATTTTTTAAATTATTGCGCTCGTTATTCGGATTACCTATTCCGAATAGTGATACGACGTAATGGATAGCATTGAAGACCGGGTATTTGTGAAAACGATAGAATGACCTATCGATTGTCTCTGTACCGTTAGCTATGGTATGGAGATTTCCATTGTGATGGAAAATTAGATCGGGATTGTGAATACCCGGATTGCAAGGGCTTCTTTTGAAGTGCCTTCGGTTCTGTTCGAATCGGGAACAGACTTGTATGGTTACGTGTCTGACATTACATTCTGAGATATAAAGCAGATTTCTTTCAAATACATTTCCGTTGGTGGCGGAGAATTTATTCTCTTAGCTTAACACCCTTAGAGGTTATGTAGTTGAAGGTTATCAGCGATATATTTCCAATTTGGTAACGTGGCATGCTGAATATGGCTGTGTGATGATTATTTATTGATCATTTGTTGATCAAAGCGTGGCTTTATGAAAAAGTGTAGCTTTGTGGACGAGATTTCGTCAGACCTCACACCTCGGAAATGGTCAAAACAGGAATATGCGGCAAGGTTATGAGGGTCGCTCCCTTTAGGGTATGTCATTTCCTTCTGGAAAAGGGTGGTGTCAGGTATGGAGCCCTGATGCTTAACCTATGTGGTTGCTCCAATCTCATTTTTCTGTGTGGTTGTTGCTTGGTGATCGAGTGCCCTCGGATAAAGGTCCCACAGGACCGGGGGGTGGCATATTTGTGTAGTACTTACCTAGTTACAGAGCTAACCCGGCCTTGTGTTGGCAGAGAGCTGGTTAAGTTCTTAGGACGTCCTGCCAGAGGCGATCCCATGTGGTAGTAGGAAGTTCTTTAGCCTGACCATTTGTTGGAAAATCCAAAGAAACAATACGAACCTTGTACGGTTTTAGTTGTCTAACCTGCCATGGAATGTGGCGGTAACCTGCTATTGAACATGGTAGCTATAGTACGCATACTATAATGGTCGTATGTTGGCTAAGATTTATATTATACTTTCGAAATGTTTTCATCACTATGCACTAATAATAATATCAAAAATGATTTGTTTTGCATAGTAAGCATCTTTGACTATCATAAGGAGAAATCTCCTCCAATTATACGTTTGCATTGTGTGTGTGCGGGGAGGCCTTATGGTAGTTTCATTTTCCTAAAGCATTGCGGATATTTTTTCACTTCCCTTGTTGTTATTATTTTAAAAGATAAATAACTGTTTTAAGTTCTCACACCAGTCCCATGACTGACCTGAAGTTTATTGTTCACTTCCTAAACTCTGGATGCCCATAATTTTCCACACGGGCAGTCTAGAGTCAGGTTATCAGGTTATTCTGGATTCAGAAGTGCTTTGGAGCTCAAGTGGCGAGCTGGATGGCGAGACGTATTACTTGTATATAATATTATCTTTCCGCTGTAATTTCACTTGTAGGGACATGTTTGTATAACTGTCCATTGTCCAGTTGTGTTGTATATTTTTGTTGTACACTCTGACGAAAATGTAATGTAATAACTGATATATTTCTTTGTTTTAAAGATTATTAATTTATCTATTATATATTGTTCCACTGCGACTGTGAGATTCTGTTATTGTGTCTGTTCTGTTTCCTTACTTCTTCTATCTTTTCCTTCTACCTCTCCTTCTTAAACACTCATGGTTTGATTTTTTCGGCATTCGATTGCTCTGCAGTTGATACAGTGGACGTATTGATGTCGATTTTCGAAAGTCGAAGAATCGGGTCTGGACATTGTGGTATCAGAGCATTTGGTTAAGTGACAACCTTGGCTCTTTTGGGAATTACTCATTAGAGATAGAGTCAGTAATACTCTAGAATGAGTGTGAGTGTAATAATAGATATGAGCGCGTATTTGTTAGTGAATATAAAATTGTTTTATGTTGTGATGATTGGTTTGTGGAGTGGTATATGGATTCTAGTCGGTATAGTCTGTACAACTCTATCGATAGGGATCTCTAAACACTTGTTTAGAATAATTCGGCACGATATTGTTTTAAAATAGGGTAAATGAAATAATTTTACCCAAAACTATTTTCGTAGATAAAGGAAATAATCTTTGTAAATTATTATAGTATATGGTTGCTTGATTGTTAGGAAGTGATAATATTATTATCATTTGAGTAGGAAATTGAAATCGTAACTCCAAAGTTTAGAAATAAATTCACACACAAATGGAATTTATGAATATGAATTGTAAATGTGATTTGTAATTTAAAGTAAAAAATTCCAGCGAAGTGTTTCGAAATGTTTTGAAAAGAATTTGAAAATTTTGGAGATTTGGAAGGTTTATATCCTTTTTGATTTGAAAATGATTTTCAAAGATTTTGGAGAAATATTTTGGAAGGGATAAAAGCTCTAAAATCTTTCAGGTCGCTGGAAAATAATTCCGATGATGATCGCAATATCATCGATGTTCATTTTCGGGTTTTCAAAAGAGGAATTACTGCCAGATTGTTTTAAATTAAAGTTGTTAGGAAAATTTGGGTTTGGTTTTGGAAATTCAAAAGATATTTGAATTGATTTCAAACTTGGTTTTGAAAGATTGAAAAGACTCTGGAAATCCTATTTTAAATATTTATGGCAATAATGAGTTGGAAACTTATACAATTTGAATTTTGATAGAATAAATTTAACTTAAAGGATGGAGTTAAATTGAAGGAAGTATAAGTGAATCAATTAATTAAAGTGAATTTAAAGAAAGGTCTAAGAGGCTAAGTGAAATGATCTTATATATATAAGAAATGATTACTTAAAGGAAATTTATTAAGTTAAAAATAAATTTGGAGTAGTAACAAATGGATTGAAAGTGAGTTTGAATTATGAAAATAAAATTTGTGAATGGATAAATAAATTTACAATTGCAAGTAATTGAAATTGAAATTGAATGTTGAAATGGAATATAACTTAAGTAATTTTGAATGAAGTTGGTTTTGGTACCGAAGTAAAATGAGTAAAGTGATAAATATAAACTTGAGTTATATAAATGAAATTCAACTTGAAATGTTAAATGAATTAGCAATTGGATTAATGAATGAATTGAATGTTAATCAATCAAATGTAAATGAATTGATATGAAATAATGGATGTAAGTGTTAATTCATTAAAGCTAATTAAATGTGTTAAACCAAATTGAAGGTAAACAAAGTGAACATGAATGTTGAATATAAAGTGAACGAATTCGGTTGTGTTGAATATACATTGGTTGTCATTTGATTATAAATTGGTTGTATATAAATTCATTAAGTGTTGATGAAATTGAATTAGTGAAATTGACAGCTGAAGTAATTTAATTTGTAAATAAAACTAATTTGGAATAGTGATATGAATCAATTGTGAATGAAAGATAATTGATAAATTCAACATTCAAAAGGTAAATTGAATCCAAACAGAATTGAAAGTGTAAATTGAATTCGAATGAAATTGATAATGCAATCTAGAATGAAAATGGATATATAACTTCAATAGTAAAGTAAAAATGGTATAAGAAGTATACATTGAAAATTTTGTAAAGGAATGTGCAAAATAAATTTGAAAGTTGTAATTGCATATTATGGCTAGCAGGATATATAGGTGTATTAAAGGAAATGGAATTAGGATTTTGATTTTGAAGATAAAAATCAAATTGCTCCACAAAAAGGTATGTATTTGAAATTCAGTATGAAATTTGATGATCTTCTTGTCTAGCCGCTTGGCTTTTTGTTTTCTTTTTCAAATTGGGGGCCCATTGTGGCATTTTGTAGTCGTACCGAGCTAGCTGCGCAAAGGAGGTTATGGCGAATTTTTTTTGAAATTTTAAGGCGTTAGAATATTTTTGAGAAAATGGGAAAATTTTGAAACTGTTACTTTGATTTGAATTGAAAAATTAAACGATATAGTTGATTTTGGAAAAAAGATAACTGTATATGGATTTGAAATATTAATGAAGTTTTGTAAGAGGTTTAACTATGGATTTTGGGAAAGTTAAACACTTAAGTGAATTTGAAATCTGAATTGAATTGTTTTGAAAGGTTAATGAATTCCAAAACTCTTTCTTACCTGGCAATTTCGAGGACGAAATTCTTTTAAAGGGGAAGTTTGTAACGAACCAAAATTTCTGTCATTTGAAATTCAGATATTTAATGGATTTTAAATACCAACAAGTAAAATTTGTAAGTCGAAAATTTTATTTTTCGAATATCTGGATTTAATTGGATAATTAAATCGATAATTTAATATTTGAAATTGCGTACATAATTAGAGATTGGGTTTAATGTGATTAAAAATGATTTATAAAGTTATAATAAATCATATTGGAGTTAGAACAATGTTTGTGAACTTTTAAAATTGAATTAAAAGTTAATTTGTGAAAACTGAATATTTTAATATTTAATCGACTAGTGAAAATAGGCATTTTTCAAACAGTCTCGGATTTCGATGAAACCAGTTTCATCGGATCCATAATGTTAAATTATTGCATGGTTTCAAATTTCGTGTCAATCGGATTTACCGTTTGTCCGGGGCAAGCTAAAACGCACAGAAATTTAGTTAACCGATTTAATTTAAAATCGATCGTTTATTGCCGTAACTCGCACAGATGATCGAATTGGCTCCCGAAACCTATTCCATTGTGTCCAGAACATGGGGTAAACCCTAGAAATGCCGGTCACCGTGTGAGATTTGAAGTTCGGAAAATTCCGGATGAATGGTGCGTTGAAAAATTTCTATAAAAGGACCCCTCTATCTCCATTTTACAAAACCCTAGTTTTATTATCTTCAGCCGCCACTTTGCAATACACGGCCAGAATTTCGTCCCCTTTCTCCTCAATTATCTACAAATCCACGCATCAATTCAAGAAATTTTCAACTAGAGAATGGTAGAGGGCATCGAGATCTATAATGTGAACGGCTATGATCGTTTCTAGTGTGATAGATCGTTAACAAATTGGCTACAAAGGGCACGTGTTTGTGAATGTTTTTCGAAGCAATGGCGGAGCCGAGTTCAAGTAGGGTCAAGTGCGAGCTTCGCAACGGCGGTCTCTGATCAACTCCTCGACGCCGTTTGTGGGTGCGGCTATTAGGGTTTTTTGATCGTGCGTTGGGTTCCTTCGGTTGCGTGAATAACCTGGAGATGAAACGCGATGATGAGGAGGGAAACACATGTGGCTAGGATTTGATGAAAATGGAGTGAACGGCCGAGATGTATTAAGTTTAAAATTAAAAAGAAATTTGTGAATTGATTTTAATTTAAATTCGTTCAAACTTTAAATTATTGTGACTTGTTCATACGAGGTCGGAATTGCGCGAAACGACTTGCATTGCAATCACTTTGTCGAGCACTACGCAATGGAGCTGGTTTGGAGTCGTTTGGAGCTGACGAAAATTTCGGGTAAAATTAAATGCATTTTTAATTTTATTCGAAATAAAACGCTACAACTGTTATCGGAAACTCAAGGTGAGAACTTCTCACTCAATCGAATTATTTCGATTTAAATTTTAAATAGTTAGATTTAAAATTGTTTGATTGTGTGATTGGATGATAATGGTTATCTGTTGTCTGAAATAGACCCTATACGCCGTATATTAAGCGGAGGTTATTTATTAAAAACATATACCGCGATAATTCCAACTTGTATGGAATTTGTATTATATATGTACTTAGAGTTGATTTTCCCGCATTATATAGCGGATGAGACCCTATTACGCCGCATAATAGCGGATAGTATTTTATAAATCACATATACCGCGATATTCTGTCTTGAAGCGGAATTGGTATTGTGCTAACATCTTTGGATGCAGGGAAACAGGTTGGAGGGATCCAACTGGATTCCTCAAACATTTGAATTGGTTTCAATGTTGTGTGTTGATCTATTTTAATCTGTGTGATTATCTTTGTGATTGAAATCGTTAAAGGCTAAATTTTAGCCGAATATATTTTTGGTATCGTTAGATGCCGAAAATAAATAAAATTGGATTTTTGAAGATTTAAGTTGAGAATTCATAATTAAATTTAATCTTGGAATTGATTGATTTTAAATAAATAAACGTTGAAATTTTTATGTTATAAAAATTATGATTTTTGTGAAATATAACCGAAATGTGATTTTTTTGAAATAAGTAGTTGATTAATTTATAAAATGGTTTAAATTGGGATTTTTGAATTATTATAAATGATTTATATAAAAGATTTATAAAATTGATATTTATAAATTAAAATATTGGAATTATAAAACGAGTTTTTATAAGTATTAAACTGAAGTATAAATGGATTTCATAAGTGGATGAAATCTATAGATTTATAAATTGTGAAGTTATAACATGGGTAGGTTTTGTAAAATAAAAGATTTATAAGTAATTAACTTATAAACTGGATTTTGGCGTGTAAATAGGATATGGATAGAATTTGTTAATAAAGTGATTTTATAAGTAGAAGTCGTTATAAATTATAAATGGAATTTATAACGTTGTTTTATAAATCCGAAATCGACTTATTTTAATAAGTTTAATTATTATAGCTTATTAAAGGAGATATATCCACGATTTTGAGACAGTGGATAATCCTTTAAATAATATGTAGAAATTGAATTTGGTTAATGAAGCATATTCACGATTTTGGACGGTGAATATATATTAAAGAAATATTTTGGGAAAGTGATAATTTAAATAGAATTAAAACGATTTAAAGATGTTTTAAAATGTATAAAGTATCGAAGCCATAGATTTCAACATTCATTGTTGAAATAGACGTTTTTGAGAAGAAAAGGGAATGACGGACTATAACACTGTTGTTATAGTAAATGATTTCCGAAAGGAAAAGTTTTGTATAGTATTGCGGTTTATATATCTATCTTAATTTCGAACCCCTATACTAGTAATTTTGAGTTGTCGTAACGATGTTTTACACAACATTCGTTTTGACTCAAATAAATGTGTTTAAGAGAATGTTTTCCTTAAAGAATAAAATATATACTTAATTATGATTTAAGTATATTGAATATTTTTCAAATGTTGAAAATAAATAGATTTGTGAATTACTTATTATTAAATAAGCATGGAAATGCTTTCCAATATGAAGTGAATGTTTTGAGATTATATCTTCTAAAGATAAATTGAAAGGGAATAATTGAAATCGATTTGAACAATCGTATAAAAAGTGAATTTTTGGAAATGTAAATTCACAATGGAAATTTATAAGGGAAATTTGTTCTAAAAATAAACCTTGATTTATTTTTAAAGTGTGGGAATAAATTTACAAATTTGGACGTAAATTTGAAGTAAATCGATAAGGATTTATTTGATTGGTTTAAATGAACCATTTTGAAATGAAATTTGTAAATTTTAAAACTGATTTGAATTTTCTTTTCAAATGGTTGAAGTGTTGAAAATATATCTTATAAATATATTTTGGAAATAAATAATTTGGGAAATTATTTGAAATCGGGTTATGTTGTGAATATTGATTGATAGTTAAATAACCGACTATCAATATTGACCCTTGAATGGCTATTTGTTGTGAATTGGTTGAAATTGAATGCTACACTTATTTTTTAAATTATTGCGCTCGTTTTTCGGATTACCCATTCCGAATAGTGATAGGACGTAATGGATGACATTGAAGACCGGTGTTGAAGACCGGGTATTTGTGAAAATGATAGTGACCTATCGATTGTTTCTGCACCGTTAGCTACGGTATGGAGATTTCCTTTGTGATGGGAAATTCGATCGGGATTGTGAATACCCGGATTGCAAGGGCTTCTTTTGAAGTTCCTTCGGTTCTGTTCGAACCCGGAACAGACTTGTATGGTTACGTGTCTGGCATTACATTTTGAGATATAAAGCAGATTTCTTTCAAATACATTTCCGTTGGTGGCGGATAATTTATTCTCTTAGCTTAACACCCTTAGAGGTTATGTAGTTGAAGGTTATCAGCGATATATTTCCAATTTGGTAATGTGGCATGCTGAGTGTTGCTGTGTGATGATTATTTATTGATCATTTGTTGATCAAAGCGTGGCTTTGTGAAAAAACGTAGCTTTGTGGACGAGACTTCGTCAGACCTCACACCCCGGAAATGGTCAAAACAGGAATATCCAACAAGGTTATGAGGGTCGCTTCCTTTAGGGTATGTCATTTCCTTCTGGAAAAGGATGGTGTCAGGTATGGAGCCCTGATGCTTAACCTATGTGGTTGCTCCAAACTTATTTTTCCATGTGGTTGTTGCTTGGTGATCGAGGGCCCTCGGATAAAGGTTCCACAGGACCAGGGTGTGGCATATTCGTGTAGTAGTTACCTAGTTACAGAGGTAACCCGGCCTTGTGTTGGCAGAGAGCTGGTTAAGTTCTCGGGACGTCCCGCCGGAGGCGATCCCATGTGGCAGTAGGAAGTTCCTTAGCTGACCATTTGTTGGAAAATCCAAAGAAGCAATACGAACCTTGTACGGTTTTAGTTGTATAACCTGCCATGGAATGTGGCGGTAACCTGCTATTGAACATGGTAGCTATAGTAGGCATACGATAATGGTCGTATGTTGGCTAAGATTTATATTATACTTTAGAAATGTTTTCATCACTATGCACTAATAATAATATCAAAAATGATTTGTTTTGCGTAGTAAGCATCTTTGACTATCATGAGGAGAAATCTCCTCCAATTCCGCGTTTGCATTGTGTGTGTGCGAGGAGGCCTTATGGTAGTTTCATTTTCCAAAAGCATTGCGGATATTTTTTCACTTCCCTTGTTGTTGTTGTTTTAAAAGATAAATAACTGTTTTAAGTTCTCACACCAGTCCCATGACTGACCTGGAGTTTATTGTTCTCTTCCTAAACTCTGGGTGCCCATAATTTTCCACACGGGCAGTCTAGAGTCAGGTTATCAGGTTATTCTGGAATCAGAAGTGCTTTGGAGCTCAAGTGGCGAGCTGGATGGCGAGACGTATTACTTGTATATGATATTATCTTTCCACTGTAATTTCACTTGTAGGGACAAGTTTGTATAACTGTCCATTGTCCAGTTGTGTTGTATATTGTTGTTGTACACTATGATGAAAATGTAATGTAATAACTGATTTAGTTCTTTGTTTTAATGAATATTCATTTATCTATTATATATTGTTCCGCTGCGACTATGAGATTCAGTTTTTGTTTCTGTTTTGTTTCCTTACTTCTTCTATCCTTTTCTTCTACCTCTCTTTCTTAAACCCTCATGGTTCGATTTTTCTGGCATTCGATTGCTCGGCAGTTGATACGGTGGACGTATTGATGTCGATTTTCAGAAGTCGAAGAATCGGGTCTTGACATGAAATTTGTAAGAGAAACATGGGGATTAAATGGTACAGTTACTGTCCGTGGTGCTATACTATATGTATAACCTCATTTTGTTCCTTTAGACAAATGACGAGGAGATACATTCATATAAATAGTTAGGGGGTGGTTTTAATTCTTATATATTGTCTGATTATTTCCAAAAGAACATGTATTGAGGATTCCAAAAATTGATCGATTGGTTTTGGAACATTCGGTAAGCATCGGAGTGTACTTGTTAGAGATGACTAGGAAACTGTAACTAATCCAAAACCATATACAGGTTCTATGCTTAGAGGAGATTCTGAGATTCATTTTGGATACTGGAATCCATATGTAATTCCGAGAGCAGTTTTGGATGTTGGAATCCATGTGTGATTCCAAGAACCGTTAGGGTATGGGAATCTATGTGCGATTCCGAGATCTATTTTGGATGTTGGAATCAATATATGATTCAAAGACTCGTTGGGGTATGAGAATCCATGTGTAGTTCCGAAATCTTTATTGAGATGTGGGAATCCGTGTGTGGTTCCGACACTTGTTGAAGTATGTGCATCCATATGTGGTTCCGAGATCTTTCCAGGTGGTAGGCGTTAGCTGGAATGCCGGATGTAGCCACACCAATGGTAATGACTAAAACCAGAAATAGGATGTATAGCCAGAGGTTTAGCTAACCCATGAGGGTCCATTTGTCTTCATCCTAGAGCTACTTATAGTTGTTATGCATGCATGGAGCGATGAATTCGGCCTTGCATGGCCAGCTATGTATATCCTATTCTACATCACTAGGGATGCATTTTTGCATTGGAAGGATAACTTTGATCCTTATGTAGGAGGACCGTTCTCGAAGTAATGTGGGCACCTCTATGGAATCCTACATAATTAGCAAACATGTCTTAGTGGTTTTTGATTATGTATCTTTTATTGTTGGAATGTACAATCATGAGCAACACAACTGCTTGATTATTATTATTATTGTAACCCTTAGACTTTATTATAATATCACTTGGTTTTCTATAAATAGTTTTGGTTATCGTAACGTAAAAAGCCATCTGTGTTATGTGTGGCGTGGTCTTATGAAATATCTTTGTTTTAAAAGGCTTAGATAACATTAAGTAAATTCATTTGATTGTGTTTCTCATGTTGGTTTTACCAGACTAACTGGGACGCCGTTTTCTATAGTGCTCGGGTCAGCATGAACATATTTTCTAGATTTAGCAGATTTGAAGCTTTCAGAAGACGAGCTGGACTCTCTAAGACGTATTCATGTATTTTATATTCTTCTACTATTTTGTTGTTCTTGGTTTCTGTTGGTATATATCAGCAATTGTAAGGACATATTTTTATAACTATCCAGGGATGATGATAGGTTATTGTACTCTGGTTTGTGTTATGTATGTACAATTAAGATGATTTCTTTTTATAAAGATCTTGTGTATATCAAATATTTTTATCGTCACGTTATTGAGTTTTTGTTATTTCTCGTATTTCCTTCACCCCAACAATCTGTTTTTATGGCACTTGGATATTCGACACGTGAATACGAAGGATGTATTAGTGTCGATTTCTAAGGATTAAAAAGGCAGAACATTACATTTTCGCTATAACTTTAGAAACTGCATTCAACTAGCCATCAAATGATTTAAGCTTTAAAATTTTAACAATAAGAAAAATATATGATTTGCTTATTAAAATGGTAAAGAAACCTCCAAGGAAGTCTGAAGAAAAGTAACCGTTATTGCCTAAAACCATGGAATTTAAAAGTGTCGATATAGCAACTATTTTTACTTCAAACTTTCTTAGCTTTATTCAATTAATTTCACAACTTTCCAAACTAATTCCTCGCTGTCCAAAACACTTATAAATAGTGGAGGACGACCAATAAAAGTTATATAAAGATAAGTTCATAAATCATCAAATTACATAAGTTAAAGTTAGGGGATTCAAAATGTGTCTATAACGGCTATTGCTGTAACAACCTTTTTTTTGGGATGCTAATTGGGAATCAACTAATGAATTAATAATAATTTGGTAATAATAATTATTTAAATTTACTTTTTGGAAAAAAAATAAAATAATTAGAAACAAAACAAAATAAAATGGAGATATAATATTGATATGGTTGAAAGGAAAATAAATGATAACAGATTCATTTACTTTTATTTGGCATTATAAATTATGTCTCTTTTAGTGGTAATGCAAATTATTTTAATAAATGAACTGTTTTTATTAAATCAAATTATTTTAAAAGTATAAAATTGAGAATGATTTTTTATGAAAGAATGATGTTAAATAACATGAGATAAAATGTGTTTTACGTATGAAAAGTTTAAATGGGAAAAATGTTTTTTTATATTGATTTCAATATTAAGCATATAAGGAAAAAAATTCAAAATGATATTTAAGTAAATAAAAAGAAAGGTTTTACGTAAATTTCATTAAAAGGAAAGGAAAAAATTGAAACATTTTTAAAATGTCATGTAGGAAAAGTCTAGAATGCGAATTAAATATAAAAATCTATAAAAAAATAAGATGATTATGTTTTATTAATAAATAAAAATAATAATAAACTAAGGGGGTATTTTGGGAGAACATTCTAGAGGAGGGGCTTTATAATAAAAACACACCCTACCCTCTCATTTTCCTATTTACAGTACGTATTCTACTTTCTCAGTCAGAAACAAACAGAAGAAAGAAAAAAGAACCGAATTCTTTCCTCTTAATAAAAATTGAAAAAAATAGAATAGAAGTTGCAATCAAAATCTAGAAGATAGGTTCCCAATTTACAAATGTATGTATCCTAATAATCCTTTTCGTCTCTCTTTTCTTTTCAATTTTTATAAAATGCCGAATTTTTGATTTTGTTAGTATATGAAGGAGAGAAAGGCAAGAAATCCAAGTGTTAGTTGATTTATAGATTAAAAATTTCTTTTGGAGTTTTAGGTGAGTAAAGTTATAATTTTATTTTATTTTATTTCATTGTTTATGTTTGCATGTGAGGAAAAATGTGAAATGTTTGCATATAATGGTTGTTTGCTCCTTCCCCGATTATATGTGTTGTTTATTGAATTATTGGTTATTAGAGCTAAATTGGAAATTTTAGAGAAAAATAAATTTGATATAAATAAGACTGATATAGTATTGAAAAGAAGAAGAAAGGAGGATTGAAACTTGATTCATGCATGCAATTAAAATGCATGTAAGTTATTTGTGTACCTGCCTCAAAAATAAATGTGATAACATCTTTCTCTAAAAGAAATTCCGGACTGCAGTCCAACGGGCGCAGACGGGCTGCTACGGTGCAGCCGGGCTGCCATGTGCAGGACACTGGCTGCTACAGTGCATCCGAGCTGCACACATTCTGGGGCTGCAACCACGTGCAGCCCGACTGAAAAAAAATAGAATGAATTTTTTTATTAATAATAATAAATGAAAATTTTCCTGAAAAGTTTTACTTTTACTTGACTGTTATGGCTTGTTTTAATATAATAAACCTTAAAAATCCTTTTGATTTTTAGGTCGAGATAGATTGGACTCTGTTGTACCAATGGGCTAAAATTCCATCTAGGTCAACCTGTTCAGGATCGCTTCCTGAGTCGGTGGTATTCCATTCGACCCTTTACCACCAAAGGTCAACGGTCTGCTACATTGGGCTAATCTTATTTTTCGATCAAGATTCCCGATCGATGGGTCACGAGCTACGATGGATGGAGGCATAGGAGTCCCACGTGTAATTTCATGAACGGGTAGCATACGGCCTTCGCCTTAGACTGTCTTAGTTATTCTAGGTTGATCGCCAGACGTGTTATGGCGTTATGAGTAGGTTACGGTGTTGATGTCTCCGCATGCGCTCGAGCTCTACCACTGTGATTTTACAATACTAGCATCTGTTTATTTGGTATATTCTTATGAGTTGGGTTATATTTGTCTCATAATTCCCGTAATGCTTTATTATCATCTTATTTATTTTTTTATATATAAGTGGGAGAAAATTTCTTAAGTTGCTTTGAAAAACCCAGTATCTTTAGAGAATGTGTGTAGGACCTGTTTGTTATCATATTGCTTTACATATGATAATTGATGTTAGTATCATATAGAGTTACATATGATACCTTTACTTAAAATTATGATTTATTTATAATGAGATGATTATGATAATATTTTCACATACGGTACACACACACACAAATACCCCATGTTGATTTGTACATATGGCATATCTTACCTATTGTGTTGATTAAATTGTTCATTGTCCATAGATCTCATTTCACTCACACTAGAAATAATCTGACCCGTGTGATTCTTTTTTTATAATCCTCGGGCCAGTCTAAGGATTTTGGTTGCAGGTTAGGTTTGCGTGGACAGTAGCAGCACTCTTATCATTTTCCAAGTTTTGGGGTTTTGGACTTTATAGCTTGGACCTAGTAGTAGATAGTAATCTAGTATGGTATGTATGCTATTATGTATTTTGGAGCGGTATTATGTATAATGGACTTTGTATTATGGACATTGCTATGATGATTATGTATTATGTTTTCTACTGTTACTGTTGTGCTGAAACATATTCTATGCGATGTTACATGGGAAAGTTTTCTTGCACCATTGTTTTGAACCAATACTGAGCACGAATGGTAAGTTAAAAATCTTAAAAAAATTTATGCTAGTGTTATTTCAAGGGAATGTGTATAGAATTTAGCCTTATCGAGCCTCATTCTCCATGATTTCTAATGGTAATAATTATTATTAATCTTGGTTTGCATGGGTATAGGGGTCGGGCATCACAATTGCTATATGGATAAATCTTTATTCAATGTCCAAACATTCTAATATATGTCATTACATATGTTCATTCAAACAACATAAACCAAGGCCTTCCAAGATACAAACAATAAACAAATAATATGTTAATCAAAGCATACAAATATGAGTTTATAACTTTGCCTAGTTAGGGTTTATTATCATAGTTTTAGCAAAAAAATTAACAAAAATTTTAACAAGCAAATTAATAAGATATTGTTTTCATTCAAGGTAAGATAACTCACATTTATTCAGACTAAACACTACCATCTTCCTACCAACATTCAAGCAAGCATCAAGACCTTATACCATCACCTCCATTTGTTCCTAGCTCATGACCAAGGTCTTCTCTTTCCTTCCTTCGTACACATCCATGACCTCCACCCCCACCTTTTCTCACGGCCAAGCCATCCTCCCCCACCATATTGCTCGTGGCTATGATATGGAGCAGGGGGTTTTGCTCCTTTTCTTCCATCTTTGACTTGTTAAGAGGTGTTGTATTGAGGGTACAGAAAAAGTTTGGAGGATAAATAAGTTGATTTGCATAGATTTTTAGGAAGTAAGAGAAAGGGAAAAAGAAGATGAAGACATTGATTTAGAAATGAATTTCTGAAGAATGAAGAGAACCTTAGATACTTATTTGTAGGCTTGAAAATGAGTGGCTAAAGACTAAGAACACCCTTCCTTAGCCATGAAAAGGACTCCAAAATGACAAAGTCATGCCTTAGTACAAACACACCATACTCTTATGCACACCTTACCTTCCTTAAATCACTTGTTGATTTAAGGGTCCTTTTATCCCCTTAATTAAATCCTTTTAACTTAATTAATTTGCTTAGAAAATAATGTGACTTAATATTTGTTAATGTGTTCATATGTTAATATACGAGTTATGAAGAGTTCTAACACATTTTGTTGAATAAAAAGTAATTTTTTATTAAACCTTTTCTGCTCACATTTTCAATATTTATTCAAAGTGTATATTTTTGATGTCTATTTCTATAAATACATTTCAAAAATATGTTTCCTAACACTAGTCATTAATTAAAAAGTTTTAACAAGGTTATAAACTAATATTTATCTACATAAAATCCTAGATTCAAATATTTAAATAATTCAAATATTTAAATACGAAGTGTTCCAAACTCTGGGTTGTTATAATAACGGAGATGATTTTGTGAGTTATTTTTAAATTAACTTAAGCACATTGAATGATGAATCTAGTACGTTAATTTCAAAATTTTAAATTTATGATGTTATTCAGCCCAGCTTACTATATTTCAACTACATTCTTCTTCTCAAAGATACATTTATGCTCGATTGATTATATCCCTTTTGGTATAACTATCAAGATCATATTTTAATCATGTATTAGGAATCTAGAACGGATTTGCTCATCGTGCCATATGGCAAGTCAACACTCTTATTGGCTTATTGACAACTAAAAAACCCTTCTCGACATTGATATAAAATTCATAGTTTCTCTTTAATGTAGAAGTGTTCTTACAATATGTTTTAATGAGTCATGTCTATTTTGGCTTGGTTAGTTTCATTTCATATTACGTAATCAGTTTTATGTTTGGATCATTTCCAAATTCAGTTTACCACTAATATTTTCTTAAACAAATTCCTTTATGGCACTCCTTGAAAACGGTTGTTTTTTAGTATGATGGAATGAACATTCATAATAATTTTATGAATTTCCTTTATATCTTTACTACTAATAATGATAATTTGATGAACTAATTTCAACCATTTATTTTTGAGTTACCCGAAATATCCTTCGTCTCGAAATACTTCGACAGTTGTTATGAAACCCTATATCAAAAGCAATTCGGTTATCAAGTGTGTGTTCGGTTGTTCTTTGAAAATATATTTCTTGGCAGATGATAACACGTTATACAACATTTGCATGGTTGGATTGGTGTCATGCCATTCAGTAGAAAAGTGTTCCTTACATTAAGACATGGCTGAGATGTGTAAACGGACTCTTGTCCTAATGCGAATCCACCTAATACATAATATATCAAATTAAGACATGTTGATTTTTTGTACCGTTGTTGAGGCAAAAGAACACTAGGAAGGTGATGGGTGGTTTAAGGTTGGTTTCAAGTACGGTTAGCAGCAGGTAGTACATCTTTAAATATATATTTATGCATGAATTAGTACATTTATAATTTACCATTTAGTAATACACCGCACCATACAAAATATTTATTTACTCCTGCAGTGAAGACCCTCAGTACATATTGAAAATATGTACTCTAAGCATTAGTTGAAATTTAATATTACAGGTTTCTAATTTGGCATCTTACTTATTTTTTCAGATAATGATTTTTTTATTTGGATTATTGTTGATAGAAAAAGGAAAATGCTTTTCTTATCTGGTGTGGATGTGATTATGCAATCATTTAATCATAGTTACTAAGCTATATTTAAGTACTAGAAACAATGGACATTGTTTATAAACTCATTAACTATCATGACTAAGGTTAACTATGCTTCAAAATGTTAACAAAATACTTTTTCATCACTGGCGATGTTAGCGACATAATGGTATCAACTAAGTGAGTCCTCAACTGATCAAGGGATAGCTATGATTAAAATTGTGGAATGTCAAGGATTAGATATAGATTTTGTAATATGAAGGAGCCTAATTTTGGCAATCCTTTTGTATTCCTAAACAGTATAAAACAGATTTTACAATTATTTTAATTGATGGATATTACAAAGCTCAAAGAACATGACAACTTCAATTGAAGAACCGATCTTACAAAGTAAAGAAGAATGCACGCTGAAATAAAATTGTAAAAAGTGCAAGACAATGAACCCGAAGCCCACAAAAATAGATAAACGATATGATTCCACCAAAGATTAATAACTTAGAACAGAATAAAAGCAGTGCCATTGATTTACATGGTTAAAAAATGTTAAAATACATTGATAAAATACTGATGGAAACAATGTCAGAGTAAGTCACGAACAGTTTCATTGCTTTAGAAGTTACTACTTGGATCTGTCACAAACATTTGCAGTCATAAAAACTACCACCGATTCTGATGGGATCTTTAAGCGATGCATCCTAAACTGGCCATGGTAATAATTTATTGGAAGCCACCTTTCAAATTTTGAAATATAAACATGGTCGCATATCAGAATCACCTTTTAAATTTGAAACTTCAAAAAGCCACGGTGGAAATTATGTTCATTGAATTTTCACTGTTAATAGAATTATGAAGTGAAGATGTATCTGGATACATTTTGCTCCAGCCCACGTTAGCTAAAAGAGCATATCCATGTAAAAGTACAAGTATTATTTCCATTTCCAATACTATAAAATAAACTAAAACAAAAGAAACAAATGATATAAACTATGAATGCTTTCAAGTTAGTGATTCTATGAATGTTCTTCAATTGTCTCGATCTTCTCAGTCGTTGCTTGAGGTATAGTTTATGCTAGCACTGGTACTGTCAAATCCAATTCCAGAGTTGAAACTATAAATGCATGCACATTGTGATTAAATGAAGACCCACTTGGATGTGCACATATTCTGTTTAATTAAATGCAAGCCCACTTGGATGTGCATGTATACTCGTATGTATAAAACCAATTTAGTTTTGAGTTTACAAACTTATGTTCATAACAGAAATTGTTCAATCAATATTGTTCGGTCGCAAACTCCTTTGGGGTGGTCCATATAAGATCTCTTATGAGAAAATATTATGAGCGGCCTCTCGACTCACATAACCTATCAGTTTCTTGACCTAGGATGTGTAAGGTTTCTTATCAACTCTTATTCTACATGATTTTGTGAACTATGCTTTAGATGAAATTAAATTTAACCATTACTAACTCTTAAGCGCATTTTCTTACAAAAAGAAATTAACTCAACTTCACCCAATACCAATCGTACTTTGTCCACAAAGCATGATTAATCCTTATCGACCCATTATGTATCATAGGGAGAAGTGCTTTTCAGATTAAATCTTTTTTTTTTAGGTACATTTAGGACTCTCTTCCAATGCACCCACCTACTCGATCAAATTGAATTCTTTTATTTTATTTGCACATTATGTTTTCTACTTTCATTTTATGTTCTATGAACTTACTATATGCATGCTACTTGTGTATCCAATACACATTTTAATGTCTATGATAGCTCGTCGTGAAACTTAATGACGTAAGTGTTTCCAATTTGGTATTGTTGGTCCTTGGACTCTGTGTGTGTATCACTTTGAAGAGTCCATTAACTCTTCTATCAGTCCCACTGAATGAGAGTTTTGCCCTTAATCATATGAGATATGATTTACCAGTATCATATGATTCATAATCATATGATTGTCGAATTATTTTTCAAAGATATAGCTTAGTCCATAATTTCAAATAATTTTAATTTCTTTTAAATACTTATGCATTTTCTATAGCAATGCATCATTTTCTATTTTGAAAACAAATACCATTATTATAAATTTATTTTACAAAGAATATTTGATAAAGTTAGAGGTATGCCCTAGGGAAAGCTATATAATTTATTACATATATCAAACTCAATAACCAATCTTGTTCGAAATAAAAGTTTTTTCTTTCTGTTATATACTTGTTATATTGTGATATAATTAATTAAGCAATTAATTCAAAGTATATTAGACAGAAAATCCTTAAGTGATATGTTATGTGATGGTAATTATAACGTGTTGCAATCTTGAGAAATTTATCATTTAAAAGGATATTATTATGAATAGTCATAGTATAGATGTTTTGAGATGGGACATCAATACGTCCCTTGAGAAAGAGTGTGTAACACACTCCAAATGTCGGGCATCATGTTACTCATGGCTGTTGGAGATACCAAGGGGTTACATGCCAATAGTTATTGGATGACTATTAAATTATTCACTCAAGAATTTTCTATTTGTTAATATAAATAAGATCAAATAAAGACTTGAGTTGGCGATGTTACATAATTCTCTCGACTTGAGAATACTGTTGTACTTCAATGTGGACAATCCACTTTAATTATGGCTAAATCGTGACATAAAGTCCATCAAACGACTATTATTGGGTCTAAGTTGAAGCGTTGGAATTGAAACACTATTCAATAGAGAATTCGTCTTCTTGGTTATATAAGGTTAGTACCACAATCAACTATTATCAACTCAAAGTTAAAGTCTCTAACTAGAGTGTTACGATTAATACTAACTATTATCATTGAACCAATGACTTTTTGGGCTAATCAAGTTGAATGTGGATGGTATTGGTATTTTGACCAAAACCAAATTTCATAAGTCCGAATGTGATATAGAATTGATGAAGAGAATTGGTGTAAACAACCAAATTCCATAAGTCAACTATAAATAATATAACATATTCATTACATAATCCCATCCATGGTCTCACGTTTAGAGAAAATATAATTATTACAAAATACTCAAAGAGCAACATATGAAGATGTCTCCTTGGTTGATCAGAGCTAACATTTGGCAATTATACAACTTGCCATTACATCCATACACACAAAACCAAATAACACAACAGATAGATAAATAATCCTAAAAAACACAACACATTCGTTGCATAGGAAGCTTATCCACCTAACTGGAAACTTGAAAACCCTTATTTCTGACCTACTCAAATGAGTACCCGAGAGTATAAAGGAGAAAAAAACTTCGGATCAGAAAACAGTCTAGTATAAATAATAACCAACCATCTCAAACCAAATAGATATCTAGTGAGCCGCGCCACTGAACGAAATAGGTTTTCCCCTCACTGATACCTTAACCAAAACATATTTACCATATATTGCACTCCCGCATCCACAATGGTCAGAACAGATTAAAGATTATTTGTAGTCATGCAACATATAATGGATTACCCATCATAATTTATTGGACTACCCATCTAAATTTTTGTTGACTGTTCGTCTTATACTTATATGGACTACACATCTCAGATATAACTACTTGGATTACCCATCCCGCTACCATATAAACTACCCATCAAATGTGGTTTCATTATCAAAGTTATGTGGACTATTCATCTCACATGTAGTTATTACTTAGATTACCCATCTCCTACCATATGGGCTACCTACCACACACGATTTAACTATGTAAATTATGTGGAATAGTTATCACACATATTCCGTTCATTTAAAATGATGTGGTTGTCCATCACATATCCCATAGTTTTCCTAGGTTGACTATGAACCCTTTATTAATCTTGTAAAGACCATCCATCTTCGGCATGATGCGGACTATCCTTCTCACATGCCATAGTTTTCCTGAGATAACTATGAATCCATCAGATATTCATGTAATTCATGTTTATCCCACATGTCCAACCTATGTCTATTTGTGTCCCCAATTAGGATGTTTACCCTTTAAACTTATAACATCTCAAAGTAACATGCACTGGTATCCCCAATAATCTATGTCGAACTTATTAAAGAAAATTTTATGATGATAATGCGAATGACTAGTGTCGAAATTCATAAAGTAAAATACACCAGTATCCCCAATGATTAATGTCAAAGTCATTGAACATATAGCATGTCGAAATTAATACACATTGGTATCCCTAATGAACAATGTCGATACAGTAAAACTTAGGGCTTAACACTGTTAATAAAAAGATATATGGCATTCACATTACACTAATCACTATCGAACCTCTCACCATGGTTATAAAACATAAATTTAATTTGTAAAATGTGAGGCTAACTTTCGAAATCAGAAAGTTATCGACGTTATTAAAACATAGTTTATACCGCCTTTAAAACTTGTCTTAAGTTTATATAAAACCACGCTGAACCAGCGTTAAAAGGGAGAAATGCAACATTGTTACTACACAATAATGCATAAGATTGTCGACATTGATGAATGGCGGCATCAAGACTAAGGGAATCATTATAAAACTTTTACTCCTACCACTATGCCGCTCAATATATAAAATCGAAGTTAAAACAAGCAACGTCACTGCAGTTTATATGGTTGAAGTCGAAAGCATTCAAAGTAGTAGTATGCAGCATCAATTAAATCAATGTGAAAACATGCTGCATCTTTGATGGTGGCATTAAAACTCTATATGCTTAAATGAATCACGTTAATGCATTGTCGTCAATGATGGGTTGTCGCCGATATCAACATCGACTTGGTTGGAAACATTCCATAACTACCTAAGTAGTTATCTTATGCTCCCCTCCTTATCGATGTCGACACTCTTAGATGTGGCATTGTCTTAAGCTTGGAGATGATACAAGTGGCATGGAATTGTCATAATTATCATGAAAACTGATTTATTACTAATATAAGCAATTACTTTTCATCAACTCAAACTCTTATCAAATTTCTATTGGATAAAACAATATGTTTTCCAATTCTTTTTGGAAATATTATCGCATACATTTGTAAAGTTCTAGAACATCTTTCAACTTGATTAATTAATAGCCTTAATTAATTAATAATTTAAATTCTTATCTAGCATAATAATTTCAAAGTAAATCATAATCACTCAAGAAAAATCCTAAAAATTCACAGAAATTCAGATTTTATGTTTTCTTTCTCACACAATAATTTCAGGATCAAATTATATATTTAATTATTTTTAATAAATAACTCGAATAAACTAAATTTGCACCTTAGGAAATTCATAAAATATTTATTTTAATTTGGAAAATTATGTAATTAAAAACTTATCTTCATATAACGCTTTACACAACATATCAGAAAATCAAAGCGTTTGGAGATTTAAAACTTAGGTTTTACCCTTAAAACCCATTCAAATAATCTCATAAAAATTTCACAAATCATTATTCTATCCCAACAATGATTAAACAACCATAACTTGGTAAAAATCATCAAAATAATTCGGATACTCCAATAGCCGAATCTAAGAACAAGAAAATAGAGATGGTTCATCTATTACTCACCTTAGATTTTTTGATGGAGTTAAGACTTGATATTGCTTTAGTTTCCCTTAATCTCTTCCTAGAGTTCCCTTGATTTCTTCCCTCTTTTCCCTTGTCAATGACCATCCTAAGGTCTTTTTGTTTGATTATTTTGATGTTATTTAGAATGAGAATGATATGAGCGGAAGAGGGCTTGTGGTTTAAAAGATGGATATTTTTTTTTGCCCCTTTCATATATTATCTTATATGTTAAGTTTTTCAAAACAATCTAATTGCTTAATTTGTTAAGGCATGATCTTGTCAATAAAAGATCTCATTCTCCCTAGTCATTTATATTACTCTATTTAATCTATCTAATTAAATATCCTGAATAAATTTTAGCTAAAATTAGGGGTGTTATAAACAGTCTCTAGGATTGCTCCTCGTAAAAAATCGTATGGAATAATTTATTGTCACTATTCGGTTAGTATTACCTAAATAACAATTACATATATCGTGCTTACAAACTGAGAGGACCTCGCAGTGCTAGGCTCGCGTCGAACCTGCTACCTTGATGACTAAGGGCCAACTTATGCAACCATGTCAACAATCTCAATGGTATCAACCTCTACGTAATGCAGTTGTCATCCACAAAAAATTTCTAGGCTGAATTGCCCACATACACCGAGGAACCTTCTGTTAGTACCGCAACTATGCACCACGCTAGGTGTCCACAAACATTATTTAGGACACATTGGCCGCTGTGACGACCCAAAATTTTAAAGCATTTGTAATCGGAATATTTAATTGATTTTAAATATTTAAAAGTTAATTATTAACTTAAATTACAAATATCATAATTTATTTGACAATTAAATTATTGAATTAAATAATTTGAATTGGATAAAATATGAAGTTTGAGATTTTAAGCCTGTTAAAATATAATTTGAAAGCTTATAAAATTTATATTGATAACATTGAATATAATAGAAGTGTTAAAATTGAATCTACCTGTAACGACCCAACTTCCGAACTCCAGAAAGTTGCATCGTTAAGAAGAAATAAAGGGAGAGAAAAGAGAAAAGAAAGGAAAGAAAGAACATACAACATCAGAATCTCACAGCGGAATCGAATAAATTATAATATATCACATAAAACTTTACATAGTATCATATACATCAGAGTTAAACAGCTAATACAACACAAACCAGACAGTTATAAACATCTGTTCTAGCAATTACAATCCAAGTACATCAGAGAAACAGACTCAACTCAAACACAGCGGAATCACTAAATATATGTACACGCGGAAGCCTCCTGCTCCATTATCTCCTCCATAACTCGTCAAAGCAATCCTGAAACACTTGACTACTCATACGTAATATGAGTACCCAAGAGTTTAATAAAACAGAAAATAAACACTCAGGTCAGACAGGGTCTGGTGTGAGTAAACGGGGATAAAAGTTGCTTAACTTTAGAAAATCCTTTGAAAACAAAAGGTATCACGTAAGACTTCCCACACATAAACATGAAAAAGTTTTTACCTTACGCTACCCAAAACATTTGATAGGAAATCCAGTGATATTATAATAGTGTCTAGGGTTTTCAAAATAAAATACAGAAATAGCTGGAATGCTTACATCTCACGTTCCAACATAGTTGGGCACAATCAAAACCGTACAGGCACTTATTGTATTATGGATTCCATCAATGGCAGGGCTACTGGGGTACCGCCCGTCACAGTACGTGGTCTAGATCAACGTACCGAGGATTACTCCCAATCCCCTGCTACATAAGGCCGGACCCATTCCTTACTGAATAGTTCCGAACAAGACAACCCCGCAGTTGGCACGCGATTCCAACTGCCCACACAGCCGAATAAAAAGGGACCTCTAGACAGGGGAAAATCTTGCTCTCAAGTGGGTGCTACCCACGAAGCCTTGCCGCACCTCCCCTGTTTTAGCCATTCCCAGTTGATGAGGCTTGAGGTTACGATTACCTTTATAGGGCATATCAAATCTTAGAATGCTCATCGTCCACCTGACGATGTTCTGAAAGCATTCAATCCATACAAGTTCGTTCCGGGTTCGAACGAAACCGAAGGCATTATCTCGTTACACTCGTATTGGAATCACCCTCAGAGTTAACGACGATAACCCTTGCACTCTAAATCACCATCTCAAACCTATAAGTACTATTCCGTCAAACTCATTACGGAATCACCCACAGAGTTATACTGACGTATAGCCCTTACACCTCGAGTCTTCACTTGCTCCACTTGGATTAATGACCTAACGTTTAATTGGAATCGATGTGGTTTTCGGATATCTAAATATGAAAACCCGATCCCGGTCTCACCGAAAACAAACGCCTCTTAATGTCCAAGTTGTACTTAAGGGTTTTAAACAATTAATTTATTTCATTATTATCTAATTCACACAGATAGATAAACTATATATATCACAATAGATAATCAAATTCATAACATAGCAGACAATCTGTATTATCCATAAACAGATAATCATCATAACCAAATAATCCATCACAAACCATCATACTTAAACTAATTATCCATATCATACAGATACAACTAATCTCATTACTGAGATCACAACCATTCAATCAATAGCATCCATAAGCAATGATTTAATTAACCATCAATTATAATTAATTTAAAATGAATTAAATTAATTACAACCATCTCTAATTAATTTAAATTAATTTAAATTAATTACTCATTTAAATCCTGCTTAACATCCATTAATTAATTAACCTAGTTAATTAATTAATCACTAAGTATTCAACCTGATTAAACAACTTTGATTAATCATTCACTAATTACAATGAGTAATTAGTCTTTAATTAATTTCATAAATCAATTAACCTTAATCATAAGTAATTAACATTTAATTACTCATTTATTAACTAATTATAATTAATTATATTTGTCCTTAATTAATTACAATTAATTAATCACTTAATTAATTATTACTTAATCAAACAATCCTTAATTACATCATTAATTATAACAATTAATGATCTCTAATATTTAAATAAATTACTTAATTAAAATTAATTACATTTAGAAATTAATCTAATTATTAATCACCTTGATTAATATAAAATTTAGTAATTAACTATCTTTAATTACTCATTAACAAATTAATTATCTAATAATAAATCATTAATTAATTCCTTAATTAATTACAAAAGTAATTATCCAAATTACTAATTACATTCCAATAGTTATCATTATTACTTCTCTAAGTAATATTGCTCCACTAATTACATTAAGTAATTACACTTAAATCATCAAATGATTTATTTAAATTAATTAAACTAAATTAATTAACTTAACAAATCAAAATATTAAAATTAATTACAATAAGCAATTAATTCCTTAATTACTTAACAAATTACAATTAATTAGATTCAATTAATTAATCCTGTTAATTATCAAAATTAATTATATTAATTAATTATGAAATTATCCTTAGATAATTATAATTATTTATTAACACATTTCATTAATTATGTACTTAAGAAAATTTAATTTAGATCAATAAATCATTCCCAATAAATATTAATCTAAACCATTATTTAAAAATCAAATAATTAAGTAAATCCTTAATTATCTTAAATATTTTCCAAAATAATTAAATTACTTATCAATGTCTCATTTAAGTTCAAAATATATTCAAATTCCAATTCATTTAAAAATTAAAGATTCAAATGTTTAATCATTTAAACATTTATCCAAATTTCATAATTATAAACCTTAAAATAAAATGAATGTTAAAAACATTCATTACTTAAATATAAGAAAGGTTTTAAAATAAATTTACTTGATTAAAATAAATTAAGCTTTGAAAATGAATTGATTAATTTTAACTTTCAAATTTAAATTAACACTTCATATTTTAATTCAATACTAATGGAAACTAAATTCTTTCAAGTTTAAAACTTACTTGAAATCAATTTCTCTTAAACTTTTGAATATGTTCATTTATTTTTAAATTTACAAATGTTTGAATTCAAGACTGGTTTTCAAAACTTGAAAACAGTTTTTAATCTGAATTCAAAAACAAATTTTAAGTTTTGCTTCAACATTTAAATCTGTTCATACCTTTAAAACTTACAAAACTGTTTTTAAATCTAATTCTGGTTATAAAAAGACTGACCTGAAACTGTTTTAAACTTAACTTCAAATCTGAATTTAAAACTTGTTTAAATTTTAGATTTTCATTTTTTTTAAAACTTTTGAATTCAAAATTACATTTGAATGCAGATTCAAGTTTTACCTGAATCAAGTTTCAACTTAAAATATGAATTTATTCAAAAATTTAAAACTGCAAAGCTTCTCAGGCTTAAACCTGTAACTGTTTTTAATTTTGATCCAAAACAGAATTTAAAACTTGTTTAAATTTTAAAGTTTCATTTTTTAAAAACTTTGAATTTCAAACTGCATTTGAATTCAGTTAGATCTTACATTTGAATCAGTTTAAAATTCTTAAAATATGAGTTTCACTCAAAGTCTTAAAACTGTAAAATTGCAGATTCTAAAACTTGCAACTGTTTTTAATATTGATTTAAAAGAAAATTTAAAACTTGTTTAAATTTAAATTATTTCATTTTTAAGAACTTTGAATTTCAAACTCTATTTGAATTCAGTTTTAACTTGCATCTAAATCAAATTACAACTTAAAATATGAATTCATTCAAAAAAACTGCAAACTCTCTGTTTAAAACCTGCAAACTGTTTTTAATTTTGATTTAAAACCAAATTTAAATCTTGTTAAATTTAAGATTCATTTTCTTAAAAACCTTTGAACTCAAAACTGCATTTGAATTCAGATTTAACTCTCACTTAAATCAAAACTGCACTAAAGTTTTGAATCTTAATCAACATTTAAAAAAAAACTGCAAATGTCTCTGATTTAAAACCTGTAGCCATATACCCGAGACACCCCTTATTTACTTCGAGTTCCTAAGTTAGTTGCTTCGAGACAACACTAAAAATACCCGAGGAATACCCGAGTAAAAACTCCGCACTATAGAAATTCACCAAGACTTGAAAAAAAAACCCACTGCAAACCTGTCAACCTCACCCAATCTCACCTCCGACAATCATCAACCTTGAGACTCCGGCCAACCCTCCCTTGATGACTCCTCTGCAATCCCCCATAATCTGAATCACTCGAAGCAACAGAGAAATCAAAATAATCAAAAACTCCTACCTGTCAGATACTAGGCTTGAAACCTGGAACCACCCAATTACCAAAGCCTGACAAAAACAATTTCAACTCCTCTCTCTCTCTCTCTGATCATCTAACACCAATTTACCCCATTCTCACCTCAATACACTACTAACTTGAAGAACCTAAACACCTAAAATTCATTAACTAACAGATTAATCCAAATTTCCATTTTCTGTTTGAAACAGAATGCTTTTCCCTAACAGTTTATTTAAAACTGTAATATTAGTTTTTTTCTAAACATGAATAACAAAACTGTTTAATTGATTTAAGCTATTTGGTATTTGATTCATTTAAATGATGACTGGTTTTATTTGTAATACTTACTGTTGTATTTGTTCAGAGATATCAGATTTTCTCATACATCCAAATCCTGATTTACGAACAAAATTTTGATTTAAACAAAATCTACAAACCTGGATTTATGCTAACAACCAAACTTTGTTTACATATCAATTCTAACAGGGATTCAAACCCAGAGATAAGGGTTTCTAATAACAATTCTTAGTTTTAAAATAACAACAGATGTGCAGATTCTAAACAACAGCAACATACATATATATGTTTACACAAAGCATTCAATAATATGTAATCATCTCATCATCTTTATCCATATGCTCAGGTGTCTCAAGTTTTAATTCATGTAAGGTTACTCATTTTATTTTATTTTTAAAACAAAACAGAACAATCTTGTTAAACAGTCTAATTTCTGTGAATAAAACATACATTCTGTAGTTTATGTTTGATATTGATATTTAAAGGAAACTGTTTTTAAAAGATAAAAAGCTTACTCACATTTAATTAGAAGATGCAAAAACAATTTCCAGAAAAGTAGATCACAATTCCAAATCCTGACTTGCATTTGATAATTGATCACTGAAATTGCCTGTTGCTTTTGTAATGATGATGCATGCAGACCCATTCTTTGCTCAGATTCATATTGAAATTGCAACCCAGTTTGCAGTTGAAAAAAAAATAGCATGCAGAAATGAGGAATTTGATTCAAGATTTGAAGTTGTTATCTTGTATTTTGATTTGCAGATTTGGTTTAAAATGTTGCAGATTTGAGGTTGTATGGTTTGCAGATTTTCAATCATGCATTTGTTTTGAGGGGTTTTGATTTATTGAAATATGATTCAGGTTTTAAATTTTGAAGAGAATGTTTTTAACAAATTGCTTAAGCTATGTTTTATTGTCAATATAATTAAAATTCAAAAAAATGAATTTGCTTGACACTTGTTGTATTGATTTTTTAGGTGATTACAAGTGTCTCTTTAGGTTTTAAGATTTTAACACATATACATATTTCAATATTTAAAAGAGAATTCCTAGATTTATATATGTATTTGAGTTATCTTAAGCCATTTCAAATTTATTTAAGCATATTTTCAAATGTTTTATTAACATTAGCTTTTAAATACATACATATACACTTCTTTATAAAACTATACATTTTAAATGTTTGTTTAATTATTTTTTTAAAATAATATTCTTTATAAACTAAATTTCAAAAGAAAAGCAATTATAAAATAAAGCAAAACAAAATAAACCTTTATTATAAAATGGAATTTAAACTATATTTATTTTTATAAACAAAATAAATGCTTATTTACTTTCTATGAAAATTATAAGATAGATCTTTAAAACAAACTTTAGAAAAGTTTACAATACTAATTTAAATTAGTTTAAATCAATTTAGTCAATTATACATTTATATAATAATAAGAAAATATCTTTTATTAAATATAAATGAAAATTAAAACCAAATCCTCTATTTACAATGTATAAACATTTATACATTATAAATAAAATATTTGTAAATCAATTTAGAAAGATAAATTTATCATTTAAATATTTTTAACTTTGAAAACAATATCATTAACAAACTAAATAATTATAAATTTTCAAAAGAAAATTTCAGTTTGAATTAATTTAGGAAATCAATATTTCACATTTTTAAAATAATTATTAAAGAAATTATTAAATAATCATTGCCTAAATTTCCGGGACATCACACTAACACTGAATTGTTCGGTTTTGAAATTTTATCGTTTTAAATTGAATTTAAAAATAGCCTTCCGAGGCACAGTCTCGGAATTCGACGAAACCGGTTCCATTGGATCCGTAATATTGAATTACTATCGGATTTCAATTTTCGTACTGTTTAGAGTTGTTGTGTGAGCATACGACATATAAACGCGCTTAAATCTATATCGAAAATTCGGGTCGATTTAAATTTAAGCTTGAATCAAATTTAGACATTGTTTAAACAGTCAAATCCTTTCACCTCCTTTCTTTCTTTCCTTTTCAGTTTAAAAATCACGGCGATAAATCGTGCAAAGCACACTTCCTTTGGCTTACCAAACACGATTCTTCATCCTTCTTCGAGAAGCCAAAATCGAGCCCTTTTAAGTACATTCGCGTACCCTCATTCTCATAGAACCCTTCATTCCAGTCGAATCTCCTTAGCAACCAAATGAAAATCACGTTTATCATTTTTCTCTGCGTCCTCTAAATTGAATCAACGAATCGAATTCAAAAGAAATTCTCGTTCTAGTTCTTTATCGACCGAAATAATTTTTCAAACGAAATCGCTTTCGGTTGAAAATCAAATGACCGGTTATAAAAATCAATGGTGTTCTTCCCTACAGTCGATTCTCAAAATCGAGCTATAGGGCATCAAAGTGATCGACTTCAGCAAGCTATGGAGGTGACTTCGTTTGGGTTAGGGTGAATTGTAGGCAGTTAGGGTACACGGTGTGTCGGGCGATCGAATTCGTGAGGGCTTGGAGGAGAGGTGATATCGAGCTGCAGTCAAGATTGATTTTGGGCCTTTGTCGATTCTTGCATTCTGAGGAGAGACTCGATCTGGGCTAGGTAGCTGTTTCTGTCGTGGGTCGAGTCGCGAGATGTAATTCAAGTGCAGATTAAGGTCTGGAAATCGTGAAAAAGAAAAAAAAAAGTTGAGACCGGTTTGGGACTAAATCTCAGTAAGGTAACCGAGTTGTTTTCTTTTATTTAATTTATATATATGTTTATAGGCAGGAAAGTTTTACAGTAAGTTTAAAACTTATGTTAATTTTAATTATATATATATCTATGCAGATTTAAAGAAAAAAATGTGTTTTAAAACTTATATGAATTAGATTTTTCTTTGAGATCTATATAGGGTATTTCACTAAAATATGGTACATAAGTAAATATATATACGGATTGCAGGATATAGGTATGTATGTGTAGTATAACTAAAGTTTTAAAATACAGTAGCTTATGTATCACTGATGAGAAAAAAATATTTTAATATATGTATATATCAGTAGTAAAGTAAAATTTATCATTTTACTTACCTAATAGATTTAAATTTAAAATGAGAATATTATTGGTAGTTGAAGATTGTGGCAAATGTTAATTTAATTTATTAATTGGGAAATTTATTGTTCGATTAATTCAAATATTTATAAATTATATAATTATTTATTCAAGGTCAAAAGTATGGAAACGAATCGAGATTGGGAAGAATTGAACACAATTAAAGCAAAGTGAGTTAATCTCACTCAGCCGAATTTGAATTTAAATTTAAATGGTTAAATTTTAATAATCGTTTGAATGGGTGAGATTGATTGATGTGCTATAGTATGGTAATTTTGGAATTGACATATTATGTTGTGTTAACATATGTGGATGCAGGTAAAACAGGCAACATTTATTTAAATTATTCTATACCCTCTGTCGTAATTATTTGGTATTCTATGATGAACCTTGTTGGAATATTGAATGCTATGGTTCGATTGGTTATGATTGGGTATAATGAATTTCCAAAAATATATAAATTAGATTTTGGAAAGAAATTAAAAGAAGTGAATTTGTAAATAAAATATTTATAGGATAAATAATAAAAAAATGAATTGGAAAAGAAATGAGGTAGCTATAAAATTCTAATAAATAAACCTTGAGTATAGAATGGAAATTTTGAATAATCAGGAGATTAATGAATTTTAAACTTCAGTATGATTTTTTTTTAAAAAGAACAAACATTTATTTAAAATTTAAGATTGAAAATATTGAAAGAATAAAGAAGGAATTGGGATAAGATCTAAAATTTGTATATTTTAGATAAAGATTTAAAATGAAACAGAAATTAATAACATTAATGCTAAAGCCCATAATTAATGAATTTTGAAATAAATTGAGAGATTAAAGAAACTTATTTCAAATAAAATAAATTGGAAATCAATTTGGGGAAAATTGATTTAAGTGATTGAGGTGGAGATTTTCTCTGGATAGCCAAGTACATGTTTTAAAAGTAAATTTCTAAATATAAATTAAATGTTTGAAAGTTGTTTTTAAGAAAGCAAGTTTTGTAAAATTTATTGTTTCTAATATTTAAAGTCTAAAGTAAGTATTTGCTTTTAATCTATTTTAGCAGTAATTATTAAGAAGTAACTTAGTATTTTGTTTTTAAAAGTAGAAATCTAGTTTTATATTTTATTAAGTAACCATAATTCAAATATTCATATAGTATGTATTTTTAACAAATTATTAAAGTAATTTTAACTTGAATGTTTTAAAGTATATTTTTTTAAAAGGAAAGTGTTTTAAATTAATTTAGGAAAATCTAGTTTTGTGCTTGGTTTCAGTGGAAACGGAAATACTTGGAATTTATTCCGAGAAAAAGGAAGATAGTTTGAAAACTGTTTCAAAGGAATTTGAAAAGTGAAAATATATCTTGTAAAGATATTTTAAGATAAATAAATAATTTGGAAATTATTTATTGTTGGATGGATGTTTGTGAATATTAATTGATAGTTAAATCACCGACTATCAATATTGGACAAATGCGTTGATCGTTTCGAAGAGACCGAAATCGAGATTTATTTCTCGAAAACCACTTCGATCCGATTTGTACGTTTTGTGAAAACGATTTTGGATTCGAAGATGGAGCAGTGAAGTGCAAGGGCTAGTCGCTACTAATGCTGAGGATATTTCCAAAATGGATGTAGTAGGAATAGTGCCTTCGGTTCCGTTCGAACCCGGGACGGACTTGTATGGATGAATGCTTGCGAAACATCATCAGGTGGACGATGGGCATTCTAAGGGATATGTTCTAAAAAGGTAATGCTTAGCCTCAAGCCTCATCAAATGGGAATGACTGAAAATCAGGGGTTATGCAGCAAGGCTAGGTGGGTAGCACCCAAGCAGGGTGAGGTCATTTCAGTCTAGATGTCCCTTTTTATTTTGGCTTAGTGGGCGGTTGCTGATCCCAACCGTGGGGTGATCTCACTCGGAATTATCCAGTAAGGGGTAGTCACGGTCTTGTGTTGCAGGGGAGCATGCGTACTCTCCGGTACGGTGATCTAGGCCCCGTACTGTGACAGGTGGTACCCCAGTGCCTAGTCATTAGTTGGAAATCCATTCTCCCTACGAGCCTTGTACGAGTTTTGTTTGTATTACCCACTCTGTGGCTAGTAGCTGGAATTTAATAATGTAACAATTTCGGCTATTTTATAAGTATTTGTATATAGACTCTATTATAATATCAAAGGAATTCTATAAAAATGTTTTAGCTATCGTAAGATAAAAACCCAACATGTTTATTTGTGGCGTGGTCTTCGAGATGCTTTTGTTTTCAAAGGGTTTTTAAAATTTTAATAATCATTAGGTGTGATTTCTCACGCTGGTATTCCAGACTGACTCGGGTGTTATTTAACTGTAATGCTCGGGTCAGACCGAGTGTTATAGGATACAGGAAATGCTGTGGAGCTCAGGAGACGAGCAAGATGACGATACGTACTCTCGTACTTGTTTATATATATATATTTCCGCTGGGTTGAGTTGTTGTGTATCCATTTGTATGAGACTGATGTTGAGCTGTGATTGATATACTCTGATGTTGTAATATATAAACAGAGATATTTGATTTCTGTGTAAAGATCATTTATTATCTATTATATTTTATTCCACTGCGATGGTTAGATTCTGTTGTTGTTTTCTATTTTTTCTTCTACCTCCTCTTCTTTAACCCTAATGGTTCGTATTTCTGTACAACTTGAGTTGATTGTTGTATAATAGTGTTGAATCAAGGGGTATGGATTTGCAGGCTGTTACAGTGGTATCAGAGCTTAGGTTGGTGATAACCTTGGCTCTGTTGGGAATTACTCATAAAATAGAGTCTATAGTACTCTAGAATGAGTTTGAGCGTATTAATAGATATGAGTGCGTATTTGTTAGTGAATATAAATTGTTTTGATTGGTTTATTGAGTGGCATATGAACCTTCGTCGGCACAGTCTGTACAACTGTATCGAAAGGTTTCTAAACACCTGAATAGAACAATCGACACGATATTGTTTTAAATGTGGGTAAATGAAATAATTTTACCCAAAATATATTTTGATATAAGGAAAAATTTTCTTAAACTATTTAGCTAATATATGGTTGCTTGGATGTTAGAAATAATGATATATAAATTATTATCCTTATTGTATGGAAAATTTAAATAGAAATTGAAAACATAACCGAAGATTAAGGAAATAAATTTATTATAAAATGAAATTTATAAATACGAATTATAAATGTAAATTATAAATTGAAATAAAATCAAATGAGAATTTGTATGAGCATAAACTATACAAATGAATTATGGTTAAATTCTAATTTTTAAAATTTAAATCCTGGAGATTTGGAAGTATTTTGAAGATAGATAATAACATTATCGTTTTGGAGATGTTTCTGAATGGAAATTTGTTTTAAATGGATTTTGAAAGTATTATAGCATTGAAGTCACTTGGATTATTGGGAAATAATTCTGATGATGACGAACGCATCATCAATATTCATTTTCGAATTTTTAAGTGACGGATTGCTGCCAAAAATTGATTTGTTCAGAAAAGTTAGTTGTTTTTGAAAGTATCAAAAGAAATTTGTTGGGAATAAAACTAGGATTGGTTTAACTTTTGAGAAATGTGATTTGAGATGTTGAAGATTTCTAAATGATTTGAAACCAAAGCCGGGAGTTAAATTAAAAAAAAAAATCCTGATGAGATATGTTGAAAGTTTATAAATTGAGATGAGTTTTAAATCAGAAAGGGAATATAAGCTTTGAATGATGGAATTTAAGCTTAAGGTGAAATGTTAAAATGAAATTTACTTAGACTGGGAAATAACAATTTGACTGGATTGAAATAAATTAAATAAGCTGAAAATAGTATCCAGTTGTTTTCGAATTAAGTTAAAATCGAGTTGAGTTAAATAAATCCGAGTTAAAATAAAATTGAATTGGAATAAAATTCAGTTGAATTATTTAATAGAATTAAATTCTTACCTAGATATCTGGAAAATAAGTGGAATAAGGATTGGAATTGAAATAAATAAATAAGAATAACATATAAAAGAATTAAAATCCATGGAATAAAATATGCTTGGGTGTTAAATAAGCATAAGGCTTGAGTTAAAAATAAAAGAAGATTATATTCAAGCCTATAATGAATGGAAATGTGTAAAATAATAGGTGGCAACTTATAAAATTTAAAAGTGGAATAGAAAATCCAAAGTAAATATTTTTGATAAATTGGAAAATAAAATAAGAATCCAAACTTGAATTATTAAAATAAATTTGAACTTAAGAAAATTTAATGAAGAGATTTTGAGATTAAAATCAAGTTCTGGATTATAAGTTGGGGAAAGACTATTTAGATAATGAATTAGATAATGGAATATGTAGTGAGAACTCAATGCAGTTAAATAAAAGCTGAATTAGTGAGTTATACTGAAGTTAGAAATAAACTCAAGTCATAAATCAAATTCGACCTGAATCGATAGTGAAGTAAATGAAATTGAATTGTGAGCTTATGAAATTGGGTGGTAAATTGAAAATGGATTGTGGATTTAGAGCTTGAGTTATAAATTAAAATATGACTTGAAGTGTTAACAAACTAAATATAGTTGGGAATGTGTCGAATAAAGAAAAATGAAATTGAATTAAAATGGCAACGGTTTGTAATGTGAATAAAATCCAAATATGTGGGAATAAATTGGAAAATAGCCTTGTAATCAATTGAATGAGTTAAATCTGAAAATTTAAATTTTATAATAACTAATCAAATGAAATTACAGATTTAAAATGATATTTAACTGAGATAGAATTAAGTTGAATGGAAGAGAAAAAAATTACTCGTAAAATGAAATGAGCTAAGTATATAATTGAAGTAAATTATCTTAAGCTAAATGGATGGAAAGGAGTTGAATTCAACTTAAAACTAAGTTGAATGATATTGGGTTGGATTTAAATCAATTGAAAGTAAATTTGAATCGAAATGGAATTCGGAGAGTTATAAATAAGAGGAAATGAAAATTCATAATGGATTGAGTGGATAAACTAATTATATTGAAAAAATAAATGGATGGAATAAATAAGAATCAAATGATTGATGGAAATATAACTTATTGTAAAAAGAAATGGAAATGAACTTAAGTTATTGACTTAAGTAAGTGCTGAATAAAAGCCTAACTCAAAAATGAAGTGTGATTTAAATGAGTTGAGAAAAGGTTATTGAATGAAATAACCTGGATTATTTTCGAGCTAAATAAAATAGTTTGGAATAAACAAATATGGAATAAATTGAGTTAAGTAACTAAAGCTTGGGTTGAATTAGTTCGGGAATGGTTAGTAATATGCAAGCTTGGAATGTGACGAGCTAAAATAAATGGTCGTGAATGAATTAAAATAAAAAGGATATTTAATTGGTAATGAAGGTGAACCTAAGTTGTAAATGGTTTTGAATGAACTAGTTTGGTCAATAAAATGAAATGTAAGTGAATGTATTCAAATTTAAAATGCAATGAAAATGAGAATATATGGATTGTGAATAAATTATAAAAAAATGGAATAGAATTAAGTATAAATTGAGTTGAAATCAATTTAAATTGGTTACAAAACATAAATACTTATTTATTCACATAGATCTCGTCAAATTGCATAGAATAAATTTCCATTTGATGTAAATGGAAGTTAGGAGTAAAATAAATTGATTTTGAGAGCAATTGAATTAAATATGAGTTCAATTTGCTTAAAAATGAATTAAATGTAAGCGATTGAGTTTTAAACCATTCAAATTGAATGAAAATGGTTTATAAATTAATTGGAACAGTGGAATTTGTATGAAAATTGTATAAGTTGCTTACGGAAAAATGTTTGGTGTGAATTTCTTTTAGAATTCATGAGTTTCACTATTGCAAATACATGAAATATTGTTAAACTTCATATATTTGGCACTTACATGTTTAAATTGAGTAAGTATAGGTACCGGGAAGCCGTTTGGCTGGATTTTGGGCACGCTAACTGCTAAATAAATAAGCTGCTTGCTTAAGAATGCTAAATAAGGTACGCCTACGCAATATAAATAGGAAATATGAACTGTTTTTGGTTTTTCCGACCGTGTGGGTCGATGTATATATATTTATATCTTTTGTCAATTTGCAAAAGCTCCTCCGTACAAAGGGGACTCTGCCAAAATTTTCCGAAAATTTTGGGAGTTGGAAAAAAATTTGAAAATTTTTGGGAAATTTTGTTAACGTCAAATCGATTTCAAATCGGAAATTGAAATAAATTAGTAAATGAAACTAGTTTAAAATAATGACATGAATTAGTTGTAAATAAATAGTAATAGTAATAATAATAATAAAATTCAAATATTCAGAGTTGAGATAAATTGAATTCATATGGAAGTGAAAGAATCAAATTGAATAGATATAAGTATCAATTAAAATGGTAAGGTGAAAATAAAATATAAGAAGCATATAGAATGCTTATGCTAAACACAAGTAAGGAATGGTAAACTCTTAATTGGAAATTGAGTATTGCGAAAATATTCTAAGTCAATATTTGAATTGGATATTAGTGCTAAGCAGGATATGCAGGTATTATAAAGGGAAAGGATATTTGGTTTTGATTTCAGATGATAAAAAAATTGAATTGCCCGACCAAAAAGGTATGTGTTTAAATTTCTGTGAAATTTGATTGGGTTTTTGGATTGAGCCACTTGGCATTTTGTTTTCTTTTTGGATTTGGGAGGCTGTAGAGCCATTTTGTAGTTGTACCGAGCTAGCCGCGGAAAGGAGACGCTGGCAAAAATTTAGAGAGTTAGAAAATTTTTGGGAAAATTCTGATAATTTTAAATTTGATTTAAAATTTAAATTTGAATGATTGAGTAAGTAATATTGTTTGAAACTATGGAAAAACTTGGAAAGTTAATAAGAATAATAATGGGTCTTTTATAAAAGATAGTTGCTAAGATGTTGAATTGTTAGAAACTGTTTGGATTTGGGAAAAAAAATAAAATAAATGGGTATTGGACCATTCTTCCTAATTAGTAATTTCGGGGACGAAATTCTTTTAAGGGGGAAGGAATGTGACGACCCGGAATTTTTAAGCATTTGTAGTCGGAACATTTAATTGATTTTAAATATTTAAAAGTTAATTATTAACTTAAATTACAAATATCATAATTTATTTGACAATTAAATTGTTGAATTAAGTAATTTGAATTGGATAAAATATGAAGCTTGAGATTTTAAGCCTGTTAAAATATAATTTGAAAGCTTATAAAATTTATATTGATAACATTGAATATAATAGAAGTGTTAAAATTGAATCTAACACTGAATTGTTCAGTTTGAAATTTTATCGTTTTAAATTGAATTTAAAAATAGCCTTCCGAGGCACAGTCTCGGAATTCGACGAAACCAGTTCCATTGGATCCGTAATATTGAATTATTATCGGATTTCAATTTTCGTACTGTTTGGAGTTGTTGTGTGAGCATACAACATATAAACGCACTTAAATATATATCGAAAATTCGGGTCGATTTAAATTTAAGCTTGAATAAAATTTAGACATTGTTTAAACAGTCAAATCCTTTCACCTCCTTCCTTTCTTTCCTTTTCAGTTTAAAAATCACGCCGATAAATCGTGCAAAGCACACTTTCTTTGGCTTACCAAACACGATTCTTCATCCTTCTTCGAGAAGCCAAAATCGAGCCCTTTTAAGCATATTCGCGTACCCTCATTCTCATAGAACCCTTCATTCCAGTCGAATCTCCTCAACAACCAAATGAAAATCACGTTTTTCCTTTTTCTCTACATCCTCTAAATTGAATCAAAGAATCAAATTCAAAAGAAATTCTCGTTCTAGCTCTTTATCGATCGAAATAATTTTTCAAACGAAATCGCTTTCGGTTGAAAATCAAATGACCGATTCTAAAAATCAATCGTGTTCTTCCCTACAGTCGATTCTCAAAATTGAGCTATGGGGCATCAAAGTGACCGACTTCAGCAAGCTATGGAGGCGACTTCGTTTGGGTTAAGGTGAATTGTAGGCAGTTAGGGTACACGGTGTGTCGGGCGATCGAATTCGTGAGGGCTTGGAGGAGAGGTGATATCGAGCTGCAGTCAAGATCGATTTTGGGCCTTTGTCGATTCTTGCATTCTGAGGAGAGACTCGATCTGGGCTAGGTAGCTGTTTCTGTCGTGGGTCGAGTCGCGAGATGTAATTCAAGTGCAGATTAAGGTCTGGAAATCGTGAAAAAGAAAAAAAAAGTTGAGACCGGTTTGGGACTAGATCTCAGTAAGGTAACCGAGTTGTTTTCTTTTATTTAATTTATATATATGTTTATAGGTAGGAAAGTTTTACAGTAAGTTTAAAACTTATGTTAATTTTAATTATATATATATATCTATGCAGATTTAAAGAAAAAAAATGTGTTTTAAAACTTATATGAATTAGATTTTTGTTTGAGATCTATGTAGGGTATTTCACTAAAATATGGTACATAAGTAATATATATACGGATTGTAGGATATAGGTATGTATGTGTAGTATAACCGAAGTTTTAAATGCAGTAGCTTATGTATCACTGATGAGAAAAAAATATTTGAATATATGTATATATCGGTAGTAAAGTAAAATTTATAATTTTACTTACCTAATAGATTTAAATTTAAAATGAGAATATTATTGGTAGTTGAAGATTGTGGCAAATGTTAATTTAATTTATTAATTGGGAAATTTATTGTTCGATTAATTCAAATATTTATAAATTATATAATTATTTATTCAAGGTCAAAAGTATGGAAACGAATCGAGATTGGGAAGAATTGAACACAATTAAAGCAAAGGTGAGTTAATCTCACTCAGCCGAATTTGAATCTAAATTTAAATGATTAAATTCAAATAATTGTTTGAATGGGTGAGATTGATTGATGTGCTATAGTATGATAATTTTGGAATTGACATATTATGTTGTGTTAACATTTGTGAATGCAGGTAAAACAGGTTGGAGGGATCCAACTGGATCCCTCAACATTTACTTAAATTATTCTATACCCTCTGTTATGATTATTTGTTATTCTATGATGAACCTTGTTGGAATATTGAATGCTATGGTTCGATTGGTTATGATTGGGTCATAATGAATTTCCAAAAATATATAAATTAGATTTTGGAAAGAAATTAAAAGAAGTGAATTTGTAAATAAAATAATTATAGGATAAATAAAAAAATGAATTGGAAAAGGATTGAGGTAACTGTAAAATTCTAATAAATAAACCTTGAGTATAGAATGGAAATTTTGAATAATCAGGAGATTAATGAATTTTAAACTTCAGCATGATTATTTTTGTTTAAAAAGAACAAACATTTATTTAAAATTTAAGATTGAAAATATTGAAAGAATAAAGAAGGAATTGGGATAAGATCTGAAATTTGTATATTTCAGATAAAGATTTAAAATCAAACAGAAATTAATAACATTAATGCTAAAGCCCATAATTAATGAATTTTGAAATAAACTGAGAGATTAAAGAAACTTATTTCAAATAAAATTAATTGGAAATCAATTTGGGGAAAATTGATTTAAGTGATTGAAGTGGGGATTTTCTCTGGATAGCCAAGTACATGTTTTAAAAGTAAATTTTTAAATATAAATTAAATGTTTGAAAGTTGTTTTTAAGAAAGCAAGTTTTGTAAAATTTATTATTTCTAATATTTAAAGTCTAAAGTAAGTATTTGCTTTTAATCTATTTTAGCAATAATTATTAAGAAGTAACTTAGTATTTTGTTTTTAAAAGTAGAAATCTAGTTTTATATTTTATTAAGTAACCATAATTCAAATATTCATATAGTATGTATTTTTAACAAATTATTATAGTAATTTTAACTTGAATGTTTTAAAGTATATTTTTTTAAAAGGAAAGTGTTTTAAATTAATTTAGGAAAATCTAGTTTTGTGCTTGGTTTCAGTGGAAACGGAAATACTCGGAATTTATTCCGAGAAAAAGGAAGATAGTTTGAAAACTGTTTCAAAGGAATTTGAAAAGTGAAAATATATCTTGTAAAGATATTTTGAGATAAATAAATAATTTGGAAATTATTTATTATTGGATGGATGTTTGTGAATATTAATTGATAGTTAAATCACCGACTATCAATATTGGACAAATGCGTTGATCGTTTCGAAGAGACCGGGATCGAGATTTATTTCTCGAAAACCACTTCGATCCGATTTTTACGTTTCGTGAAAACGATTTTGGATTCGAAGATGGAGCATTGAAGTGCAAGAGCTAGTCGCTACGAATGCTGAGGATATTTCCAAAATGGATGTAGTAGGAATAGTGCCTTCGGTTCCGTTCGAACCCGGGACGGACTTGTATGGATGAATGCTTGCGAAACATCGTCAGGTGGACGATGGGCATTCTAAGGGATATGTTCTAAAAAGGTAACGCTTAGCCTCAAGCCTCATCAAATGGGAATGACTGAAAATCAGGGGTTATGCAGCAAGGCTAGGTGGGTAGCACCCAAGAAGGGTGAGGTCATTTCAGTCTAGATGTCCCTTTTTATTTCGGCTTAGTGGGCGGTTGCTGAACCCAACCGCGGGGTGATCTCACTCGGGATTATCCAGTAAGGGGTAGTCCCGGTCTTGTGTTGCAGGGGAGTTGGCGTACTCCTCGGTACGGTGATCTAGGCCCCGTACTGTGACAGGTGGTACCCCAGTGCCTAGTCATTAGTTGGAAATCCATTCTCCCTACGAGCCTTGTACGAGATTTGTTTGTATTACCCACTCTGTGGCTAGTAGCTGGAATTTAATAATGTAACAATTTCGGCTATTTTATAAGTATTTGTATATCAGAGGATTTCTATAAAAATGTTTTAGCTATCGTAAGATAAAAACCCGACATGTTTATTTGTGGCGTGGTCTTACGAGGTGCTTTTGTTTTCAAAGGGTTTTTAAAATTTTAATAATCAATTGGGTGTGATTTTCTCACGCTGGTATTCCAGACTGACTCGGGTGTTATTTAACTGTAATGCTCGGGTCAGACCGAGTGTTATAGGATACAGGAAATGCTGTGGAGCTCAGGAGACGAGCAAGATGACGATACGTACTCTCGTACTTGTTTATATATATATATATATATATATATATATATATATATTTCCGTTGGGTTGAGTTGCTGTGTATCCATTTGTATGAGATTGATGTTGAGCTGTGATTGATGTACTCTGATGATGTGATATATAAACAGAGATATTTGATTTTTGTGTAAAGATCATTTATTATCTATTATATTTTATTCCACTGCGATGGTTAGATTCTATTGTTGTTTTCTATTTTCTTCTTCTACCTCATCTTCTTTAACCCCAATGGTTCGTATTTCTATACAACTTGAGTTGATTGTTGTAGAATAGTGTTGATTCAAGGGGTACGGATTTGCGGGCTGTTACAGTGGTATCAGAGCTTAGGTTGGTGATAACCTTGGCTCTGTTGGGAGTTACTCATAAAATAGAGTCTATAGCACTCTAGAATGAGTTTGAGCGTACTAATAGATATGAGTGCGTATTTGTTAGTGAATATAAATTGTTTTAATATTGTGTTGATTGGTTTATTGAGTGGCATATGAACCTTCGTCGGCACAGTCTGTACAACTGCATCGAAGGGGTTTCTAAACACTTGAATAGAACAATCGACATGATATTGTTTTAAATGTGGGTAAATGAAATAATTTTACCCAAAATATATTTTGATATAAGGAAAAGTTTTCTTAAACTATTTAGCTAATATATGGTTGCTTGGATGTTAGAAATAATGATATATAAATTATTATCCTTATTGTATGGAAAATTTAACTAGAAATTGAAAACATAACCGAAGATTAAGGAAATAAATTCATTATAAAATGAAATTTATAAATACAAATTATAAATGTAAATTATAAATTGAAATAAAATCAAATGGGAATTTGTATGAGCATAAACTATACAATGAATTATGGTTAAATTTTAATTTAAGAAGGATTTGAAATTTTAAATCCTGGAGATTTGGAAGTATTTTAAAGATAGATAATAACATTATTGTTTTGGAGATGTTTCTGAATGGAAATTTGTTTTAAATGGATTTTGAAAGTAATATAACATTGAAATCACTTGGATTATTGGGAAATAATTCTGATGATGACGGCCGCATCATCAATATTCATTTTCGAATTTTTAAGTG
The DNA here is from genome assembly GCA_030765085.1 of Allium cepa. NCBI lineage: Eukaryota > Viridiplantae > Streptophyta > Magnoliopsida > Asparagales > Amaryllidaceae > Allium > Allium cepa. Next base: position 152,104,900 of record CM060942.1, read on the forward strand.
ACGGATTGCTGCCAAAAATTGATTTGTTCAGAAAAGTTGGTTGTTTTTGAAAGTCTCAAAAGAAATTTGTTGGGAATAAAACCAGGATTGGTTTAACTTTTGAGAAATTTGATTTGAGATGTTGAAGATTTCTAAATGATTTGAAACCAAAGCCGGGAGTTAAATTAAAAAAAACCTGATGAGATATGTTGAAAGCTTATAAATTGAGATGAGTTTTAAATCAGAAAGGAAATATAAGCTTTGAATGATGGAATTTAAGCTTAAGGTGAGAGGTTAAAATGAAATTAACTTAGACTGGGAAATAAAAATTTGACTGGATTGAAATAAATTAAATAAGCTGAAAATAGTATCCAGTTGTTTTCGAATTAAGTTAAAATCGAATTGAGTTAAATAAATCTGAGTTAAAATAAAATTGAATTGGAACAAAATTCAGTTGAATTATTTAATAGAATTAAATTCTTACCTGGATATCTGGAAAATAAGTGGAATAAGGATTGGAATTGAAATAAATAAGAATAACATATAAAAGAATTAAAAACCATGGAATAAAATATTCTTGGGTGTTAAATAAGCATAAGGCTTGAGTTAAAAATAAAAGAAGATTACATTCAAGCCTATAATGAATGGAAATGTGTAAAATAATAGGTGGCAACTAAAAAAATTTAGAAGTGGAATAGAAAATCCGAAGTAAATATTTTTGATAAATTGGAAAATAAAATAATAATCCAAACTTGAATTATTAAAATAAATTTGAACTTAAGAAAGTTTAATGAAGAGATTTTGAGATTAAAATCAAGTTCTGGATTATAAGTTGGGGAAAGACTATTTAGATAATGAATTAGATAATGGAATATGTAGTGTGAACTCAATGCAGTTAAATAAAAGCTGAATTGGTGAGTTATATTGAAGTTAGAAATAAACTCAAGTCATAAATCAAATTCGACCTGAATCGATAGTGAAGTAAATGAAATTGAATTGTGAGCTCATGAAATTGGGTGGTAAATTGAAAATGGATTGTGGATTTAGAACTTGAGTTATAAATTAAAATATGACTTGAAGTGTTAACAAAAAAATATAGTTGGGAATGTGTCGAATAAAGAAAAATGAAACTGAATTAAAATGGCAATGGTTTGTAATGCGAATAAAATCCAAATATGTGGGAATAAATGGGAAAATAGCCTTGTAATCAATTGAATGAGTTAAATATGAAAATTTAAATTTTGTAATAACTAATCAAATGAAATTGCAGATTTAAAATGAGATTTAACCGAGATAGAATTAAGTTGAACGGAAGATAAAAAAGAAATTTACTCGTAAAATGAAATGAGCTAAGTATATAATTGAAGTAAATTAACTTAAGTTAAATGGATGGAAAGGAGTTGAATTGAATTCAAGTTAAAACTAAGTTTAATGATATTGGGTTGGATTTAAATCAATTGAAAATAAATTTGAATCGAAATGGAATTCGGAGAGTTATAAATAAAAGGAAATGAAAATTCATAATGGATTGAGTGGATAAACTAATTATATTGAATAAATAAATGGATGGAATAAATAGAATCAAATGATTGATGGAAATATAACTTATTGTAAAAAGAAATGGAAATGAACTTAAGTTATTGACTTAAGTAAGTGTTGAATAAAAGCCGAACTCAAAAATGAAGTGTGGTTTAAATGAGTTGAGAAAAGGTTATTGAATGAAATAGCCTGGATTATTTTCGAGCTAAATAAAATAGTTTGGAATAAACAAATATGGAATAAATTGAGTTAAGTAACTAAAGCTTGGGTTGAATTAATTCGGGAATGGTTAGTGATATGCAAGCTTGGAATGTGACGAGCTAAAATAAATGGTCGTGAATGAATTAAAATAAAAAGAATATTTAATTGGTAATGAAGGTGAACCTAAGTTGTTAATGGTTTTGAATGAACTAGTTTGGTTAATAAAATGAAATGCAAGTGAATGTATTCAAATTTAAAATGCAATGAAAATGAGAATATATGGATTGTGAATAAATTTTAAAAAAATGGAATAGAATTATGTATAAATTGAGTTGAAATCAATTTAAATTGGTTACAAAACATAAATACTTATTTATTCACATAGATCTCGTCAAATTGCATAGAATAAGTTTCCATTTGATGTAAATGGAAGTAATTAAAATTCTATGAATTGATAGGAGTAAAATAAATTGATTTTGAGAGCAATTGAATTAAATATGAGTTCAGTTTGCTTAAAGATAAATTAAATGTAAGCGATTGAGTTTTAAACCATTCAAATTGAATCAAAATGGTTTATAAATTAATTGGAACAGTGGAATTTGTATGAAAATTGTATAAGTTGCTTACGGAAAAATGTTTGGTGTGGACTTCTTTTAGAATTCATGACTTTCACTATTGCAAATACATGAAATATTGTTAAACTTCATATATTTGGCACTTACATGTTTAAATTGAGTAAGTACAGGTACCGGGAAGCCGTTTGGCTGGATTTTGGGCACGCTAACTGCTAAATAAATAAGCTTCTTGCTTAAAAATGCTAAATAAGGTACGCCTACGCAATATAAATAGGAAATATGAACTGTTTTTGGTTTTTCCGACCGTGTGGGTCGATGTATATATATTTATATCTTTTGCCAAATTGCAAAAGCTCCTACATACAAAGGGGACTCTGCCAAAAAATTTCGGAAATTTTGGGAGTTAGAAAAATTTTTGAAAATTTTTGGGAAATTTTGTTAACGTCAAAACGATTTCAAATTGGAAATTGATATAAATTAGTAAATGAAACTAATTTAAAATAATGACATGAATTAGTTGTAAATAAATAATAATAATAATAATAATAATAAAATTCAAATATTCAGAGTTGAGATAAATTGAATTCATATGGAAGTGAAAGAATCAAATTGAATAGAAATAAGTATCAATTAAAATGGTAAGGTGAAAATAAAATATAAGAAGCATATAGAATGCTTATGCTAAACACAAGTAAGGAATGGTAAACTCTTAATTGGAAATTGAATATTGCGAAAATATTCTAAGTCAATATTTGAATTGGATATTAGTGCTAAGCAGGATATGCAGGTATTATAAAGGGAAAGGATATTTGGTTTTGATTTCAGATGATAAAAAAATTGAATTGCCGGACCAAAAAGGTATGTGTTTAAATTTCTGTGAAATTTGATTGGGTTTTTGGACTGAGCCACTTGGCATTTTGTTTTCTTTTTGGATTTGGGAGGCCGTAGAGCCATTTTGTAGTTGTACCGAGCTAGCCGCGCAAAGGAGACGCTGGCAAAAAATTTCGGAAATTTAGAGAGTTAGAAAATTTTTGGAAAAATTCTGATAATTTTAAATTTGATTTAAAATTTAAATTTGAATGATTGAGTAAGTAATATTGTTTGAAACTATGGAAAAACTTGGAAAGTTAATAAGAATAATAATGGGTCTTTTATAAAAGATAGTTGGTAAGATGTTGAATTGTAAGAAACTGTTTGGATTTGGGAAAAAAAATAAAATAAATGGGTATTGGACCATTCTTCCTAATTAGTAATTTCGGGGACGAAATTCTTTTAAGGGGGAAGGAATGTGACGACCCGGAATTTTTAAGCATTTGTAATCGGAATATTTAATTGATTTTAAATATTTAAAAGTTAATTATTAACTTAAATTACAAATATCATAATTTATTTGACAATTAAATTGTTGAACTAAGTAATTTGAATTGGATAAAATATGAAGTTTGAGATTTTAGGCCTGTTAAAATTTAATTTGAAAGCTTATAAAATTTATATTGATAACGTTGAATATAATAGAAGTGTTAAAATTGAATCTAATACTGAATTGTTCAGTTTTGAAATTTTATCGTTTTAAATTGAATTTAAAAATAGCCTTCCGAGGCACAGTCTCAGAATTCGACGAAACCAGTTCCATTGGATCCGTAATATTGAATTATTAGCGGGCATACTCCTCGGTACGGTGATCTAGTCCCCGTACTGTAACAGGTGGTACCCCAGTGCCTAGTTATTAGTTGGAAATCCATTCTCCCTACGAGCCTTGTACGAGTTTTGTTTGTATTACCCACTCTGTGGCTAGTAGCTGGAATTTAATAATGTAACAATTTCGGCTATTTTATAAGTATTTGTATATAGACCCTATTATAATATCAGAGGATTTCTATAAAAATGTTTTAGCTATCGTAAGATAAAAACCCGACATGTTTATTTGTGGCGTGGTCTTACGAGATGCTTTTGTTTTCAAAGGGTTTTTAAAATTTTAATAATCAATTGGGTGTGATTTTCTCACGCTGGTATTCCAGACCAACTCAGGTGTTATTTAACTGTAATGCTCGGGTCAAACCGAGTGTTATAGGATACAGGAAATGCTGTGGAGCTCAGGAGACGAGCAAGATGACGATACGTACTCTCATACTTGTTTATATGTATGTATGTATGTATATATATATATATATATATATATATATTTCCGCTGGGTTGAGTTGTTGTGTGAGATTGATGTTGAGCTGTGATTGATGTACTCTGATGATGTAATATATAAACAGAGATATTATTTCTGTGTAAAGATCATTTATTATCTATTATATTTTATTCCACTACGATGGTTAGATTCTATTGTTGTTTTCTATTTTCTTCTTCTACCTCATCTTCTTTAACCCTAATGGTTCGTATTTCTGTACAACTTGAGTTGATTGTTGTAGAATAGTGTTGACTCAAGGGGTATGGATATGCGGGCTGTTACAGCCACTTAAATCAAAGAACCTCCTGTTATTGGCATAATGATGCACCGTGCCAGTAATCCATAAATAGTGTTTATGTCGAATTGCTAGCTTACACCGAGGAATCTTCCATTAGTACCGTATGCTCAACACACCATTACGATCAAATCACCTTCATATCTAATATGCCATTATGATAAAAAGTGTCTAAGCCTAATTGTCCGCATACAATTTCGCTTCAATTCCATGGCGTCCAAAAGTTAGGAAATTAGGAGCTAATTTCCCATACTGATATGATTGTTGTGTATTAAACCTGAGCCACAAGATGAGGTTTAATCTGTGTTTGTATGTCAATGACAAGTCGATAGCATGTACATTAATAGTCAATCGCTTGCTATCTACTGGCTAAGGTCAGCCATCAACTGATGGTTTTTGATTCCAGCCAATTTGTAAATTGTAACTTAAAATTTTACGATAACGTAAATTTTATTATATTAACGTAAATTTTATAGCATAAATTACTCCAGCCGATACTAATTTTTATTGTACCCTTAAAATTATACTAGATTTTCGTCATTAACTTGTGTATAACACAGACAGGTTAGTGTATAATTCGTAATTTTGTTCGTACGAATTTAACCTATTAACTTTGTGATCTTATAAATTTACACATTTTATTCAATACAATATATACCTCAAATGAACGTTATATGTATGTTTCAATTGAAGGTAGAATAGAAGAGTGTCCAATGTCTATCATTTATCTAATAAAAATCAACTTCATTATATTAAACCAAACTCTACCGATTGGGGGTTTATATTCACCTAATTTGGAGTGAAATAATCTAATGTACTTACAAAATTACAATATATGAATTTTTGGGTTTTTCCATCATATATATACATAGTTGAGATTAATCTGTTTAAAATAAACTTTGAATTGGAATTCCTATTTTAGATTAGAAGATTATATCTTCAGATCGGGTAGAGGTATAAATAAATTCAAGTACTTATAAATAACATATTTTAGAAATCAATTCATTCACACTTTTTTCAAAATATTTTCTCTTCTTAACATATTCTTCCATTTAAACCTTGCAATTAAATCCTAAGTCTAAGTGAAGTTCTAAATTTAAGTGAAATCCTAGCATAAAATTATTTTAGAACTAAAGATTATGGACTGGATGATGCGCATACAACTGTTATGTAATAAATTATGTACATTTAAGTTGAATTTTTCATACTTATGGAAAAAGAAGAAAATCAACAAATAAAGAAGAAGAGAAGATTGATGGCAAGCTATGAGGGAAGCTTTAAGAGTGAGTGTGTAACGACCCAGAATTTTATTTAATTAAAATTTGAATATTTAATTTATTTTAAATATTAATAATTGAATTTATAAGTCGAATAAATTTTTATTTGAATTATTGGATTTAATTGGATAATTAAATCGATAATTTAATATGTTAAATTATGAAAATAATTGAATATTGAGTTAAATATGATAGAAAATGATTTGTAAAATTTTATTTTATCATGTTGAAGTTAGAACGATATTTTAGAACTTTTAAAATCGAATTAAAAGTTAATTTGTGAAAATTGAATATTTTAATATTTAATAATCGACTGTAAAATAGCCAATTTTTGAACAGTCTCAGAATTGAACGAAACCAGTTTCATTGGATCCGTAATAGTTAGTTATTACCGGATTTCAATTTTCGTGTCAATCGGAGTTATCGTTTGATCGTGGCAGCTCGAAACGCATCGATTTATTTTTAATTTAAATTTGGCGAGTCAAAATAGCCATTTTTCAAAAAGTCTCGGATTTCGACGAAACCAGTTTCATCGGATCCGTAATGTGATATTATTGTAAGGTTTCAAATTTCAAGTCGTTTGGATTTACCGTTTGTCCGGTACAAATTAAAACGCCTAGAAATCGATTTAAATCGGTTTAATTTAAATTGAACGTTTTCAGCCATAACTCGCACATACTTCCGAATTAGCTTCCGAAACCTGTTCCATTGTGTCCGGAACGTGGGATAAACCCTAGGTACGCTGGTTACGGCGTCTAAATCGGAGTTCGGAATTCCCGGGATGAATAGTGTTTACGCTAGCTCTTTCTATAAATACACCTCTCTCTTCACAAAATTAAAAATAAAAAAAAAATATCCTAAACCCTAAATTATACTACAGCCGCCACCTTCATAACCTAGGGCCAGACATTTTTGAATTTCATCTCTTAATCTCTCTCAATCCATAAGTTTTTAGGAGATTTGTTCAACTACAAACTTGAAGATCTCATCAAGACCTTCGATTCCATACGGTGATGATCGGAAACGGAGCAACGGAGAGGGAGAAAAGGGGCCGCGATTACCATCAGGTCGGCACGCAAAACGAGGCGCATCTTAGGGCCGAGCTTGCTGGGGTTAAGGCCGAACATAGCTTAGTTCGAGAGCTTCGTCATGGCGTTGGTGTAATCGGATTTCGTCGAGTATCGGGGGAGAAATGTTTAACCCTAGTTCAAGCTAAGTGGGTTTGTGTATGCGGCCTATAACCTGGAGGAGAACGTGATGTAGAAGATGAAGGGGAACGGCCAAGATGGTGTGGCAGTGGATCCAAGGGCTGTGGCATGTTAGGGTATTAAAATTTTAGAGTTATGTTGTAATTATAGTTATAAAATCGTGTACAAACTTCATAAATTCATAACTTTTTCATACGAGGTCGAAACTGCGCGAAACCAGTTGCGTTGGAATCGTATGGACGAGCACTACGCGATGGAGTTGGTTTGGAGTCGTTTGGAGTTAGTGAGAATTTCGGGTAAAATTAAACGCGCGTTTAATTTTATTCGAAATAAAAGCTAAAACGGAAATTAAAACCAAGGTGAGAACTTCTCACTCAATCGAATAGGTTTCGATTTTATTTTAAATAGTTAGATTTAAAATATTTGAATGCATGTTTGAATGATGACTGTAAATTATTGATTGTTAAAATAGACATTATACGTCGTTAGTAAGCGGATGTTATTTATTAAAAACATATACCGCGAAAATTTCATAAACAGTGAAATTGGTATTATATATAATATCAATATATATATATATTGGCATATGTATATATTGCAGTTGTTGATTTCCCGCATTTTTGTTTAGCGGATGAGACCCTATTACGCCGTTATTAAGCGGATAATATTTATTAAGAACATATACCGCGATAATTTCGTACTGGAGCGAAATTGGTATTGTGCTAATGTTTTTGGATGCAGGAAAACAGGTTGGAGGGATCCAACTGGATTCCTCAACAGTTTTTATTGATTTCAGATATTTTGATATTTGATGGATTATCATATCGATATATGATATCGTTGTAGTCGTGATTGACTATTTGGTGTGTAGCATCATTGGACCCAGATTTTGGGATTTTAAAATGATTTTAAAAGTGATTTTGAAAATATACTATATTTTTGGAATTGATCCATTATAAATAAATAAACGTTATAATTTTTAAAGTTATAAAAATTATGGTTTTTGTGAAATATAGTTAAAAAGCTGATTTTTAGAAATACGATTAAAAGTCGATTTTTGAGAAATATGAACTAATGATTTTATAAAATAATTTAGATTGGATTTTTGAATATATGATAAAAGTTTAAATATAGGATTTATAAAATTTGATTATTTTATAAATCGAAATGATGAAATTATAAAGGAATTTAAAGACGTTTTAGAATAATAATATAAACTGATTTATATTAAGAGATTTATAAATGGATATTTATAAATTGAAATATAGACATTATAAAACGAGTTTTTATAAGTGTTTGAATGTAGTGAAAATGAATTTCATAAATGAATGAAATTTATAGAATTATAAACTGTGAAGTTATAAATGAAATTTATAAATAGTAAGATTTATAAATTTGTGAAGTTAATTGAAGAATAGATTTGGTTAAATAAATGAATCTTATAAGTTATAAGATTTATAATTATGAAGTTTAAAGAACGATTTTATAAAATAATCGTTTTATAAGTATTTAACTTATAATATAAACATTTAGTTTATAATTGAGTTATAAACTGAAATATGTTAATAAAGGAATTTATAAAAAAGAAGTTTTTATAAATAAATAGAAATGGAATTTATAAACGTTGTTTTATGAATTCGCAAATGACTTATTTTGATAAGTTAATTGTTATAACTTATAAATGGAGTTATATTCACGTTTTAGACTGTGAATAATCCTTTAAGTTAAAAAGTATAAAAAGGATGAAATTTGTTAACATAGTATATTCACGTTTTTGAATAGTGAAGAACATGTTAAAGAAAATGTTTTAGAATGTGATATTTTAAACAGAATTAAAACGATCTAACGATGTTTTAAAGGTGTTGAGATTCGAAACCATAGATTTCAACATTTATTGTTGAAATAGACGTTTTCGAGAAATAAAAGGAAATGGTGGACTATAACACTGTTGTTATAGTAAATGATTTCCGAAAGGAAATGTTTTGTATAGTATTGGGATTTATATATCTATTTTAATTTCGAATCCCTATACTAGTGATTTTGGGTTGTCGTAACGATGTTTTACGTAACATTCGTTTTGGCCCAAATAAATATGTTTAAGAGAATGATTTCCTTAAAGAATGAATTATATACTTAATTCGATTTAAGTATATTGAATATTTTCTAAGTGTTGAAAATAAAAGGAATTTGTGAATTACTTATGAATAAATAAGTATGGAAATGTTTTTCAATATGAAGTGAATAATTAGAATTTATCTTTTTCTGAAGATAAATTGAAATGAATTATTGAAATCGCATATGCATGGATATCTTGAAATATAAATTCATTATGGAATTTATATGTGAAAGTGAAACTTGTTAAAAATAAATATTGATTTATTTTTGAAGTGTTGAAATAATATATCTTGTAAAGATATTTTGGAAAATAAATAATTTGGAAAATTATTTGGAATCTGGTGATGTATGCATATCCATTGATAGTTCAATAATCGACTATCAATATTTCCCTTTGAATGGGTATTTGATGTGAATTGATTGAATTTGAATGCACACTTATTTTTGAATAAGCGCTCACTATTCGGGTTAACCGGGAAAGGACCATGGGGTCGTATAACCCATTCCGAATATGTGATACGTCATTATGAATTGCATTTGAAGATCGGTGTTGAAGACCGAGTATTTGTGAAAGCGATAGGATGACCTATCGATTGTCTCTGCACTGGGTAGCTCCTGGTATAGAGATCTCCTAAGTGATGGGAAATTCGATCGGGATTGTGAATACCCGTATTGCAAGGACTTCTTTGTAAGTGCCTTCGGTTCTGTTCGATCCCGGAACAGACTTGTATGGATTGTGTGTCTGACATTACAATTTGAGATATAAAGCCGATTTCTTTCAAATATATTTCTGTTGGTGGCGGAGAATTTATTCTTTTAGCTTAACACCCTTCTCTGAGACGTATGAGCTCAGAGGTTATGTAGTTGAATGTTATCAGCGATATATTCCCAATTTGGTAATGTGACATGCTGAGTGATGCTGAAATGATCATTGTGTTGATTATTTGTGATAGGATCGTTTATTTGATCGTCTATCCTTGTGATCATTGTGTTGATCATTTGTTGACCCAAAGCATGGCTTTTGTATAAAGTATGTTTTTGTGGACGTGAATTCGTCGAGCCTCACATCCCGGAAATGGTCAAAACAGGAAAGATGCAGCAAGGTTATGAGGGGTAGCGCCCTTTAGGATATGTGCATTTCCTTCTGGAAAAGGGTGGTATCATGGTATGGAGCCCAGATACTTACTCATGTTGAAAACACTTTATGATTGTGTGAATTGATTACGAGCGCTCGGTGATAAAGGTCCCAAAGGACCGGGGGATGGCATATTCGGTCAGTTGTTACTCAGTTAGGAGTAACCCGGCCTTGTGTTGGTAGAGATCCGGTTTGGTTCTCGGGGATGTCCATCCAGAGGCATTCTCATGTGGCAATGGGAAGTTCCTTGGCCTGACCATTTGTTGGAAATCCAATTCCCAATACGAAACTTTTACGGTATTAGTTGTAGAACCTGCTATTCACTTATGGTGGTCACCACTGTTTGGATAGTAGCTATAGTAGGCATACGATAATGGTCGTATGTTGGCTAAGATTTATATCTTTATTTTTGAAATGATTTGTTATTACACTATGCACTAGTAATAATATCAAATGTTATTTTAAATGCGTATCAAGCATCTTTGGCTATCATAAGGAGAAATCTCCTCCGATTCTGCGTTTGCATGTGTGTGTGTGCGGGAGGCCTTATGGTAGTCTCATTTTTAAAAGCATTGCGAATTGAATTTAAAAATATTCCTCTATTTTGATTTTAAAGATAAATAAACTGTTTTGAGTTCTCACACCAGTCACATGACTGACTCGGAGTTTATTGTTTTCCTTCCTAAACTCTGGGTGCCCACCAATTTCCACACAGGCAGTTAAGAGTTAGGTTTATCAGGATATTCTGGATATTCAGGAGTTGCTGGAGGCAAGCTGGATGGCATGGCGTATTACTAGTTTATATAGTATTTCTTTTCCGCTGCACTGTTTATTGTTGTATGTTGTTGTACACTCTGATGATATGATATGATGTAATGAAATATAATGTGATGTAATAACTGATATAGTTCTTTATTTAAAGATTATTCATTTATTATTATATGTTGTTCCGCTGCGAATTGTGAGATTCTGTTGTTGTTCTGTTGTTTCCTTTCTGTCCGTTCTATTTTAAAAAAATTCTTCTATCTTCTATTATCAAATTTTCTGTTTTTCTATCTTCCTCTCTCTCTATTTTCTGTTATCTTCTTCTACTTCTCTCTTTTTCTTTTCTTAAAATTTTTGTTAAAACCCATAACTTTCCGTGTTTCCGGCCTTCGATTTCTCGGCAGTCGATAAAGTGAGTATCGATGTTGAATTTTCGAAGAACGAAAATTTTCGGGGCGTTACAGAGTGGGTTGATTACAAAAAGATTTGTTTCATAAGTACTCAAATTTGTTTATATTTCTACTTGATCTAGAATTGGTTTACATTGATTTAAGATAATAGTTCCCATTTAAAATTTATCCTAAATAAATTAAGCTCATCTATAGATAAACAGAAGGGAAAAGTGTGAAATTTTTATACAATAAAATTTAGAGATCTTTTCTGATAAGAACTTGGATTTAATCAATAGAGAAAAGTTGAATAACCTTCTATCTACCTGGATCTTGAGGTTTAAATATGTATATATAAAACTTTAGTTGGAGATATATAGTGATCTTCTATAAAATGGTGTAAATACACACGTATCGTAAAAGGCAATAGTTTGAATTTTCATAAACAAAATTATTGCTTATATAGAAATATCCTCTGATGTAGTGAACAACCAAAATCTTATCTGAGTAAGTATAGAATTAAGGGTATAATAAAATTTAGGATTGGCTGGAATAATTTACGTTATAAAATTTACATTATAATTCATGAATGGCTGGAATTAAAATCCACTGGACGATGGCTAACCTTAATCAATCGATAACAAATGGTCGACCATTAAGGTATAAGCGGTCAACTAATAACATACATGCATAGATTGAACCTCGACCTATGGCCTAGGTTTGATATACAACAATCATATTAGATGGGAAATTAGCTTCTACTTTCCTGACTTTCGGATGCCATGGAATTGAAGCAAACGTGTATACAGGTAATTAAGCTTAGACACTATTTATCATGAGGGCATATTGAACATGAGGAAAGTTTGAACACGACGGTGTGCTGAGCACATGATACTAGTGGGAGGCTCCTCGGAATAAGCGGGCAATTCGTCTAGATGTTGTTTGTGGATACTCAACGCCATGCATCCTTACGACACCAATAGGATGTTCCTCGATGTAAGCAGGTAATGTGGCCTGAATACTTTTTGTGGATACTCGACGTAGTGCATAGTTAATGCAATAATGGAAGGTTCCTTGGTGTATGCAAGCAATTCAGCATAGACATTGTTTATGGATGTCTGACACAGTGGATAAGGGATGATACCATTGAGGTTGTTGTCATAAATGCATAGGCAGGTCCTAAATCGTCGATGTAGCAAGTTCAACATGAGCTTGGCTTTGCGAGGTCCTCTCAGTATGTAAGCATGATATATGATGTTGTTATTTGAGTATTAGCAAACTAATAGTGATAGGAAATTATTACTTGAGATTTTATACTAGGAGCGGTCCTAAAGATTATTAGTCGATTCATTGTTTGACCCTTATTATAATCCTCTACATGATGTTTCGAGTACAAATGCAACTAGAACCATATTCCTTAACTTAAGGTGATTAATCCTAGTTAAGGAATTCAAAAACACAAAAAGGATAACCTAGGTCACGTAGATTATAATGAAATTAATTGCTAGTAAACCCATACACTAGTAATACAATTCATTTACCATACTTTTGTCCGACCCACTCATTTTCTTACTTTTTCCCCCACTATAGGAGGATAGGCCAACAAGTGAATTAGCCTAGACATAGTGCGTGAAGAGAGAAGCTAGGCGCTGGAGTTATATCAATTTTACTTACTCTTTTTGTAGTATTTATTGTATTTATTATCTGTTATGTTGTTATTTTGGGAACTTTATATACGGGCTATGTATTTTTGAGACTACTATTTGAGATGTTTGATTATTGTATTTATATTTTATTTCTTTCCACTATGAGATCTAAAAGTGTAGAATGCTTTAAATTTTATCTTAGTCTTTGCACTATATAATATTTTAAACCAACGACATGTATTTTCGAGCATGATATGAGTTCGAAAGTCATTTTGCCTTTGGAATGGTGTGTCTGAAGGTTTGGGTTATCACGATGTGTATATATTAATATTCAAATTGTTCGATATTATTTGCCGACTGAATTTACACCTCTGAGTTGCATAACCATAATAATGAATACTCCAAAACACCACACGATTTAATTAATTTATAATCATTATAGACTAATAAAATTAATTAATATCTACGAAATGTTAAACTTAGTTTGATTTGTTTGAATACCATTACTATTTAATAAAGTGTGTATGCAAAAGTTATAAATGCACGTATCGATATGCAATATCGAAGGATATTTAAATTTAAATTTAAATAGAATGAATGTTTTATATGCCTACTTTCCCACTTTCTATAGCAGCCATAAAGCGTAGAGGGGAGAAATGTTTTCAATTAAAAACTGAAAAGACAAAAATAAAATAAAGAAGGCAAAAGATCTCTAGCCATTAATGAATCTTTGATGCCTTTTAAAAAAATTCCTTTATTCAGTTTTCACACTGTCTTTCTTCTCTTATAACTAAAAATTTCAGTGATCTCCATGGCTTTAAAGTTCCCTAAACAAATACAAATTAAATTAATTTGTTAAAGGTGATTTTTACTTATTGATCATTACAAAATCCAGCGATCGATTCAATTAAATCTAGGAGCTTATTCAATATTCAAGGTGCTTCTTTTGGCTACATCTAAAGGGAACCTTTTATTTTATTTAATAAAATATTCGTTATGTTTGTACTTTATTATGCAACATAATTTAGATCCCCTTTTAAAACCTTAATTAATTTAATGTTCATCTTATTAATATGATTTAAATCCCATCTATGCTCCACCGTAATTGATCATGTGTTCCTTATCTTAATATATTTTAGATCCTTGGTTTCTATTGTTCATTTGTTCATATATTTGTATAGTTAAGATCTGAATCCTTTTTCATGAATTTATCTGTGCCTAAATTATCTAATCCCTTTTATCGTTGTTCTAGAAATTATTGTCAGAAAAAAATTGGTTGAACACTAACTCTGGTCAACTAATTTAATTTTATAACTTATTATATACTTAAACATAAATGAGCTATGTATGTCGATTATTTAAACTCAAATAGGAAATTGAATACATATGTTCAGTGTTTATTATTTTGAATATAAATCATTTGGTTATCATTTACACAAGTATAAACATTATTTTAATTTAAAATTTATAAGTGGACTTTTGTGTAAAATCATAAAAAAATTATTCTTCCTAGATTAAAAGTTGGATCAAATTTTTTTGATTTTATTGATTGAGCATATATATATATATACATTAAACCAAAAACTTTACATACTTGTGTTGTTTTAAATCTAAAATATTGTTTTTCAATTAAACATATATATAAAAAAGTTATTTGACTTAATATTTACAAAATACTTTTGTGTATAATCATAATTTTGATTTTAAACCCTTCCTTACTTGACAACAAATTCAATTTTTTTATTTAATTTTAAAACATATCAAACAATCGAATACATCTCAACGTAAATAAGTATGCATATACATACATGTAACAGCCCGCTCTTTGTAATACCTTGAATCAACACCAAATGACAACATCTGACTTTTGAATACTACAAAAGACAGATTATTGGGAAATAAAATTTAAAACAAACATTGTATTAGGCATATCGATAAAATCTCACAACGGAATGTTACTATATAATATATATTGGATATACATAAATATAATGAGATAACAATATATATAAGAGACTGCAATAGCGAAAATAATTGGTAAATGAATATCAATACAGAAAGTTAGAATACATCAAACTCTATATACATGGATTCCTAAATATAATATCTGCTACATTAAGTCTTATATATAGATACATATTTATCATGTACTACTACAATATCAAGTATATATATGAAGTATCGACATCGCCTCCATAGAATGCTCCAACTGTCCTAAAAGCATATCTCCAAAAGCACCCTACTCCCAAACTACTCAATCGAGTACCTGGGAGTTGTCATGATATAAGCAAACAAAGACAAAACATGAGTCAGATATAAAACCTGGTGTGAGGGGAACTATTTCAAAATACTATACATTAAAATAATATACCAATAAATAGGAACTATTAAGGCACAATCGGTCATCTCCACAATCATGGCTCAGGATTGATCTGGACTAATCATAAACAAGTAAATTAAACCTATCCAAAAAGATATGAAATCATACCATAACCTACTCTTCTTTATAATCAACAAGTCAACACAACTAATATGATATGACTAAAAGATAACAATATATTATGATAAAAGTACACCCCAACATCCAAAATTAGGATGGTTATAATAAAAGTCTATCATGAAGTACAAAAGATAATAAATGCAGCGACAACAATAACCAACTAATAATATGTGACGCCCCACCTCTATACCCACGATAGCCAAGAACACTACGGTATAATGCTGTCAACTAGCGCGGAGAATAAGGCTGTTGAGGAGCGGCCATCAGTAGTTAGGCCTTACACTAGTATTGGTTATCTCGATAGGAGTGGTATATAAATATATATATTCTTTCATTTTTCATCTCTGATTTATTTTCTCCCATCGAAATACCCCAATTCCAGTATAAAACGAACTACAATGGTTCAAAATAGTTTAGAACAAAATATATAATAACAACACAGATAATATAAATGCGGAACACAGATAAAACAGAAAGTCTCATATATACAATAACTGATGTCAGTTACAATACATTTGACACGGTACATATGATACAACTACAACAGTCGACTCAGGAAGTTACATATACAAGTACATTAACGTATATAATATACATGAATACATATCTTCCTATACAATTATACAGACTACTACAAATGACGACGACTACTCCAAAAGATATGAAAGAACTTCATAGCTCTAGCAGCAACCCAAAGCAGAATATCTACAACCCGAAATACTCGGTCTGACCCGAGTATTAGATTCAAAAGAAAATAATACTCGGGTCAGTCTAATTCAAACTCAGTTATTAGTGCACAGAAGCAATAATAAGTAAATAACAATTAGACGATAGTCAAAATAAATCTCGTCTATCCGATCCTTAAATAAAGAAATCGGACAACGATAAATATAACACGTAGCAGTGTTAAACAACAAATCAGCAAATTCAACCAAATCAGAATGCAATTCAGAATATTGAATTGAATAAACAAAACAGTTCAAACCATTAAAATATCAATTAAAATATTAATTTGAGTAGGGCTGCAGTACACGCACGCGTGCATTGCCTCGCCACTATAGCATATGCAATATGCAAAAGATCAATAAATCAAAATAAAATAGAATATCATAAAAGCAATACCGTGTGGCTGCAGTTCACGCTTGCGTGCACTGCCTTGCCACTACAGTGATGATGTACACTACCGGGCACAAGGTCAAACCCAAAATAAAAGACGGGTTCAACACAGGTGAAATTTATTTAAAATCATGACACGAGCACAAGGTCAAACCCGAGTTTTACAAACTGGATTCAACTCAAGTGAAATTTCAAAAATCAACGTGAAATGATAAAGAATCAAATCTCGACCAAAACCAGTTACTCAATGAATGCAACATGGTGAACAACCAAAGTGCAACAAGTATTACAGTAATGGATGCAGACATAAACAACATCAGAAGATCAAGTTCAGTGCCACAGCAAACAAGGTTCAGGTCATAATGGAGCAACCCGAGCTCAAGAATGATATAAAGTAAGATGAAAATTAAAATATGAACACATACATATATGTAGTGTATCAAGACAGTGAAACAAGCCAGAGGTATGAAACAAGGTTGCAAGCATATTAAATGCAGACAACAAGTGTACAACAGTGTCAAGTTGCAAACAGTTCAAAGCTTCAACAAACAAGAACAGCCATACATGAAGTAGTAAATGCAGAGAGCTACATCAACTACAAGCCCAATGTGACAGCAAACACAAATGGAATGCAACAGTGAACTTCAGTATGGAAATGAGACAGGTCAAGCAATGGTGTATCAAAATCCAAAATAGGATGATTAACAACTCGAAGCAATTGACCACAAACAGCAGGCAGTGACAGTAAGGAATGTATGCAACAACACAAACATGGAATGGAATGCAACTACAAGGCATGAAACCATAGTGAAACAGATCAAGTGACAACATGAAGCAGTGCAAGTTCAAATGATCAAAGTGTAGTTGAAATGGCCGGGCATGATACAGGTACGAACCGAAAATATGGCAATCAAAAATACTTGAAGACAACAGCATCAAGTAGAGACCAAAAGTGTACAAGAAACAACAAACAAGTACAGGGATACAGTGACCAAAAACAAGCCTACATACAAATGTGCCAGATTGCAATTCAAGTCAATCCACCCATATATGCATACACACAAACATATGTATATATGCACATATATGCAGGCACAGGTGACAGAGCAAGCTAGTGTACAACTCGACACTTTCATTTCATTTCATTTCATTTTTTTCAAAACATTTGCAGGTTTAAAAATCCTGTAAATAAAATCTACCCGAGCCTTACAAAGTTTTACCCGAGTCAAAAGCAAAGAAAACTCGAGCCAAACCTTAAATAATCAAGCAACGAAACATGTCAGTAAAGATCTATTGAAGCCAGAAGCTTCAGGGTAATCAAACTCGAAGTCAAGTAATAAAATTAAGTCCAAGTCTACAACGTGCACATGAATACACACATATCGTGAAACAACACTAAAAAGAAAGAACAACAATGGGTCAGACTTCATGTAAACAAAATGGAATACAACATATGCAGAAACAAGTGACCGAAGTCAATGCGAAGCAAGCCGTGGTGGCTACGAAACCAACCTGATCGAAGTTCATCAGAGAAAGCAAGGCCGATGCCAACAATCGACGAAAGCAACAATCACTCGATCGGCAAGCAAAAATCAATGCCGAGAGTATCAAGTATCAAATCTTTTTTCAAATTTGTTAAAATCAGAAGAACATCAACCTCGAATTAAATCAAATACCGAAACACAGTTGAATTAGATGTGAGTGGTAGCACTCACCTTGTCGACGAATTTAGAAGAAGCCGAGCTTGAACTCGTTCGAGAACTGGGGTAGCCACGAACACCAAAGCAATCGGGATGAAGTGGCGACCCAGTTCACGCGAAGCCCTAAATGTCGAAGAGGAAGAAAAGGAACGGCCACCATTTTTATTTTTATTTTCGTGATTTTGTTTTTTGGGTTACGAATGAGTGAAATGAGAGAAAAGGGAACGGGTTATCAACCCTTTATAAATTTTCACGGCCCAATTCAAAAAAACATGGACCACTATTAAATTTTGTTAGAACCCATCAATCTTACTAAAAATTTGTAAAAGAATTTTAATTCAAATTTAAAAACTTCAAATGGCAATTTGCAACAATATTAATCGTCAAAATGTCGATTATTAATTGATGCAAATACCGGGTTGTTACAGACTCCCCTCCTTAAAGAAATTGCGTCCTCGCAATCATATGGAATAAATGGACAAAAGGTAACAACCATAAAAGCATATGATCACAAAATGACGAAATTTGAAAATAGGAAGTTCGCCATATAGAGCATGAGTGAGAGAGAGCCTGAACGTGTTTGCTCGATGAATTCTCTGGATTTCAAAGTGAAATCCATAGGATTTGAGAACCACTGAGCTTTCACGAGAAAAACATCTTTATTTCGAGGGCGCTGAACCTCCAAAGCAATGATGTGACTAGAAGGTTGCTCAAGAATAAGGATCGGAAATCCCTAAGGCATTTCCATAATTGGAAGACGTAGGAAACGTCACGAATAGCAGAAAATTGAACCGGTACCCCAGCGTAGTACTATATAAACACCAAAGAAATCTTTTAATTTCATAAAATAAATTCACAAATTCTCAACAAAATTTAATTATCAATAGATAATTTAGAAATCTCAAATCAGAAATATTCAATTATCAAAAACGATAATCAAATCAACAATTATTCGATTATCAAAAACGATAATCGAATCGACAAATATTCGATTATCAAAAACGATAATCAAATCTCAAATCAACAAATATTTAATTATCACAAACGATAATTAAATCTCAAATATCTAATTATCACAAGCGATAATCAGAAATTACCACAACGGTAATCAGAACTCATAAACATCTGATTGTCAAAAACGATAATCAGAAACCAAAAATATCCGATTATCAAAAACGATAATCAGAAATCACAAATCAACGAATATTTAATTATCACAATTGATAATCAAATCTTAAATCACAAATATTTAATCATCACATCGATAATTAATTCTCAAATATCTGATTATCAAAAACGATAATCAGAAGTCACAAATATGTCAATTATCAAAACGATAATCAAATCTTAAATCACAAATATTTAATTATCACAAACGATAATTAAATCTCAAATATCTAATTATCACAAGCGATAATCAGAAACAAGAAATATCTAATTATCAAAAACAATAATTAAGAATTACCACAGCGGTAATCAAATTTCAAATCAACAAATATTCAATTATCAAAACGATAATCAAATCTTAATTCGCAAATATTTAATTATCACAAACGATAATTAAATCTCAAATATCTAATTATCACGAGCGATAATCAGAAACAACAAATATCTGATTATCAAAAACGATAATCAGAAATCACCAACATCCGATTATCAAAAACGATAATCAGAAATCACAAATATTTTCAATTAACGAGTCCGGAATTAACCGAAATAGCAAACGCACATGACCCATAACCACGAGTTTTACTAAATCGTTTAATTCACTTCATCGTTTCCTTGAAAGTGCAAAAATGTGTATTTTAAAAATAACATTTCATATTCTCAAACGGACAAGTTCGGAATTAAGCGAATCAGTAAAAGAAAGAAGTCATAGTCCTTGATTTTTCTGAAACATTTAAATCGCTTCCTCATTCTTTTGAAAGCGTAAACCGAAAAACTTCTGAAAACAATTTTCGTTTATTTTATAAAAATAATAATTTACATTCTCAAACGAACAAGTCCGGAATTAAGCGAATCAGCAAAAGAAAAGGGTCATAGTCCTCGATTTTACTGAAACGTTTAATTCGCTTCCCCATTCTTTTGAAAGCGCAAATCGTAAAAATTTTGAAAACAATTTTGATTTTATATTTTGAAACAATTTGTTAAAACACGTGATTAAAACAGCAATATCAGTAGAAACTTCGACAAGGAAATTGCACTTCTCAAAATACCGTAGAAACGGACAACAAAATCGGCATTGCGGGATAACCGCTTGAAAATCCATTTTAAAATTGACGGTTACTGAAGTTAATACGTCAAAATCTCATCAAAATAACTGGCATCAAAAGATAATACCAATGAATTTTCATTCATTAAAAATGTCACAAGAATCTTCTCAAAGATAGAAAAGGGATATCATACCCTAAACTTGCATTCATAACAAGTCAATGACACACGAATTCACCAATGCACAAAATTTGATAAAACTTATCAATAGAAATCACAAAAATTGGTGAAGCACAAATTTTAGAAATCATCACAAGAAATCCAAAAAACAAAATGAGAGTATGAAACCTCAAATGGGAGTATGAAAACCCAAATGGAAGTATGAAAACTCAAATGGGAGTATGAAAACCCAAATGGAAGTATGAAAACTCAAATGGGAGTATGAAAACTCAAATGGGAGTATGAAAACTCACCTACTCGTGAGCATGAAAACTCACCAACATGTGTAACGCAAAGCGAGAACGGGAGCATGAAAACTCACCTACACGTGAGCATGAAAACTCACCAACACGTGTAACGCAAAGCGAGAACGGGAGCATGAAAACTCACCTACACGTGAGCATGAAAACTCATCAACACGTGTAGCGCAAAGCGAGAACGGGAGCATGAAAACTCACCTACACGTGAGCATGAAAACTCACCAACATGTGTAACGGAAAGCGAGAACGGGAGCATGAAAACTCACTTACACGTGAGCATGAAAACTCACCAACACGAGTAACGCAAAGCGAGAACGGGAGCATGAAAACTAACCTACACGTGAGCATGAAAACTCATCAACACGTGTAACGCAAAGCGAGAACAGGAGCATGAAAACTCACCTACACGTGAGCATGAAAAATCACCAACACGTGTAACGCAAAGCGAGAACGGGAGCATGAAAACTCACCTACACGTGAGCATGAAAACTCATCAACACGTGTAACGCAAAGCGAGTATGGGAGCATGAAAACTCACCTACACGTGAGCATGAAAACTCACCAACACGTGTAACGCAAAGCGAGAACGGGAGCATGAAAACTCACCTACACGTGAGCATGAAAACTCACCAACACGTGCAACGCAAATCAAGACGTTATCTCATGGTGGCTAACCGAAAAGCAAAAAGGTATGTGTGAATGGAATCACACAAGTGGTGTCTAGCCTATCCAGAAAGCAAAAAGATATGTGTGAATGGAATCACACAAATGGTGTCTAGGCTAACCAAAAAGCATAAAGGTATGTGTGAATGGAATCACACAAGTGGTGTCTAGCCTAACCAGAAAGCAAACAAAGAGACATCGCACTGTTGCTAGTCTAAATTATAAAATGATCGTCATGATCAACGAGAAGTGTCAATTACACTAAGCTAGTAAATATAAAAGTTTAGCTTCATGTCTCATAACCACTTGCTTAACTTAAATATTTACGAACAAACTGTAAATCTTCACTAGAAAATTGTCACAAAAGATTCAATCGAATAAGTCCAAGAATTAACCGGCGAAGTAAACGCAAGCGTTTCATACCACTCGTTTTACTAAGTCGTTTAATTAGATTTCTCATACGAGTGAGGTAAATGTTTGTATATACTAGTAGATTGGAAAACGGTTTAGGAAAAGAGCTTTGTAGTAAAATAGTTTTGAAATCGTTTAGAGAAAAGGGTTTTGATATTTACTACTAGTATAGAAAACCTTTATATTTTCGAAGTGACAAATCACAAAAATGATCGTAGGAACAATCAATCACAAGAATTCACATACAAAAATGTGAATAGAATCCAAAGAAATCGATACCAAATCCTTCAAAAAGTATGTTCACGAAAATCCCGAAGAAAATGTCACTAAAGTCGCTAATAAATGATAGCAACAAATCGGGGAAATTAACAAGAATCAATTAAATTTGGAAACCAAATCAATTCACTAAAATTCACATTCGAAGACGTGAACAAAATCCAAAGAATTCGATTCTAAATCCATCAAAGTAGGAATATCCAAAAATTCCAGAAATAGAAGTTATCAAAGTCGACGAAGAAGATAACAACAAATCGAAAAAGAAGAATCGATTAACAATTGGAAAAACAAAGCAGAACGAGCATAAATGCATAAATGACTTCAACAAAAATAAAAATCAAGTCAATGTCGAAGTCAACAATTAATGGCCATAATAGAGTACAAAACGAGTCAACATCATCATCAAAGGATTTAACGGCAAACAAAGTCAGAGTCTTGGAAATCAAGAATTTAGCAATTTCTCAAAAACAAAGTGACTGAAGTCGAATGGAAATCAAGCCGAGGAAAACATAAAGTATCAAGTTCAAAATCGCTGAGATTCAAACAAAATCAATCATCGGCTAAATCAAATCAAAGCCGAAAACACAAGAATTAAAATCCTCATCATCAAAAACCCAACTTGAGTTCGTAAAGCAAACGGAGGCAGAATCCAAAATTCTTTCACGAAATCAAAATCAAATGCACATGAATAAGCGTTAGGAATTCATACCTAACAATCAAAGACAATCGTATGCAAATATGAGAGATAAAACATCGACAAATAGTTGTATCACATGTTCCATCTAAGTTATGTTTTATATTATGTCCACAAACTTTTGGCTCTGATACCAAGCTGTGACGCCCCACCTCTATACCCACGCTAGCCAAGAACACTACGGTGTAATGCTATCAACTAGCGCGGAGAATAAGGCTGTTAAGGAGCGGCCATCAGTAGTTAGGCCTTACACTAGTATTGGTTATCTCGATAAGAGTGGTATATAAATATATATATTCTTTCATTTTTCATCTCTGATTTATTTTCTCCCATCAAAATACCCCAATTCCAGTATAAAACGAACTACGATGGTTCATAATAGTTTAGAAAAAAAATATATAATAACAACACAGATAATATAATGCGGAACACAGATAAAACAGAAAGTCTCATGTATACAATAACTGATATCAGTTACAATACATTTGACACGGTACATATGATACAACTACAACAGTCGACTCAGGAAGTTACATATACAAGTGCATTAACGTATATAATATACATGAATACATATCTTCCTATACAATTATACATACTACTACAAATGACGACGACTACTCCAAAAGATATGAAAGAACTTCATAGCTCTAGCAGCAACCCAAAGCAGAATATCTACAACCTGAAATACTCGGTCTGACCCGAGTATTAGATTCAAAAGAAAATAATACTCGGGTCAGTCTAATTCAAACTCAGTTATTAGTGCACAGAACCAATAATAAGTAAATAACAATTAGACGATAGTCAAAATAAATCTCGTCTATCCGATCCTTAAATAAAGAAATCGGACAACGATAAATATAACACGTAGCAGTGTTAAACAACAAATCAGCAAATTCAACCAAATCAGAATGCAATTCAGAATATTGAATTGAATAAACAAAACAGTTCAAACCATTAAAATATCAATTAAAATATTAATTTGAGTAGGACTGTAGTACACGCACGCGTGCACTGCCTCGCCACTATAGCATATGGAATATGCAAAAGATCAATAAATCAAAACAAAATAGAATATCATAAAAGCAATACCGTGTGGCTGTAGTTCACGCTTGCGTGCACTGCCTTGCCACTACACTGATGATGTACACAACCGGGCACAAGGTCAAACCCAAAATAAAAGGACGGGTTCAACACAGGTGAAATATATTTAAAATCATGACACGAGCACAAGGTCAAACCCGAGTTTTACAAACTGGATGCAACTCAAGTGAAATTTCAAAAATCAACATGAAATGATAAAGAATCAAATCTCGACCAAAACCAGTTACTTAATGAATGCAACATGGTGAACAACCAAAGTGCAACAAGTATTGCAGTAATGGATGCAGACATAAACAACATCAGAAGATCAAGTTCAGTGCCACAGCAAACAAGGTTCAGATCATAATGGAGCAACCCGAGCTCAAGAATGATACAAAGTAAGATGAAAATTAAAATATGAACACATACATATATGTAGTGTATCAAGACAGTGAAACAAGCCAGAGGTATGAAACAAGGTTGCAAGCATATGAAATGCAGACAACAAGTGTACAACAGTGTCAAGTTGCAAATAGTTCAAAGCTTCAACAAACAAGAACAGCCATACATGAAGTAGTAAATGAAAAGAGCTACATCAACTACAAGCCCAATGTGACAGCAAACACAAATGGAATGCAACAGTGAACTTCAGTATGGAAATGAGACAGGTCAAGCAATGGTGTATCAAAATGCAAAATAGGACGATTAACAACTCGAAGCAATTGACCACAAACAGCAGGCAGTGACAGTAAGGAATGTATGCAACAACACAAACATGGAATGGAATGCAACTACAAGGCATGAAACCATAGTGAAACAGATCAAGTGACAACATGAAGCAGTGCAAGTTCAAATGATCAAAGTGCAGTTGAAATGGCCAGGCATGATACAGGTATGAACCGAGAATATGGCAATCAAAAATACTTGAAGACAACAGCATCAAGCAGAGACCAAAAGTGTACAGGAAACAACAAACAAGTACAGGGATACAGTGAACAAAAACAAGCCTACATACAAATGTGCCAGATTGCAATTCAAGTCAATCCACCCATATATGCATACACACAAACATATGTATATATGCACATATATGCAGACACAGGTGACATAGCAAGCTTGTGTACAACTCGACACTTTCATTCATTTCATTTCATTTTTTTCAAAACATTTGCAGGTTTAAAAATCCTGTAAATAAAATCTACCCGAGCCTTACAAAGTTTTACCCGAGTCAAAAGCAAAGAAAACTCGAGCCAAACCTTAAATAATCAAGTAACGAAACATGTCAGTAAAGATCTATTGAAGCCAGAAGCTACAGGGTAATCAAACTCGAAGTCAAGTAATAAAATTAAGTCTAAGTCTACAACGTGCACATGAATACACACATATCGTGAAACAACACTAAAAAGAAAGAACAACAATGGGTCAGACTTCATGTAAACAAAATGGAATACAACATATGCAGAAACAAGTGACCGAAGTCAATGCGAAGCAAGCCGTGGTGGCTACGAAACCAACCTAATCGAAGTTCATCAGAGAAAGCAAGGCCGAAGCCAACAATCGACGAAAGCAACAATCACTCGATCGGCAAGCAAAAATCAATGCCGAGAGTATCAAGTATCAAATCTTTTTTCAAATTTGTTAAAATCAGAAGAACATCAACCTCGAATTAAATCAAATACCGAAACACAGTTGAATTAGATGTGAGTGGTAGCACTCACCTTGTCGACAATTTAGAAGAAGCCGGGCTTGAACTCGATCGAGAACTGGGGTAGCCACGAACACCAAAGCAATCGGGATGAAGTGGCGACCCAGTTCACGCGAAGCCCTAAATGTCGAAGAGGAAGAAAAGGAACAGCCACCATTTTTATTTTTATTTTCGTGATTTCGTTTTTAGGGTTACGAATGAGAGAAATGAAAGAAAAGGGAACGGGTTATCAACCCTTTGTAAATTTTCACGGCCCAATTAAAAAAACATGGACCACTATTAAATTTTGTTAAAACCCATCAATCTTACTAAAAATTTGTAAAAGAATTTTAATTCAAATTTAAAAACTTCAAATGGCAATTTGCAACAATATTAATCGTCAAAATGTCGATTATTAATTGATGCAAATACCGGGTTGTTACATAATACATACAACATAATAATGAAAGACAACCAAAGAATACAAATCAATATCCATCATTACTGATGAGTGAAGTCAACCATGAACATCTATTACGCTCCAATAATTCCCTTCGAGGGTCCAAAATAAATGGCGTCAGAGCTCACCATACCATTTGAAGCAAGCTTTGGTGATATAGACCTATTCTATTTACTTAAAATCTATATGAACCACACCATACCCTCTAGATCGAGCTTTGGTGATAATTAGTCTACGTATAGATCATCGTTATCCTATGTGAACCACACCTTACCCTCTATATCGAGCATTGGTGACATATAGTCCACTCGTAGATGGTCGTCATCATTTCCCCCTTTCTGGTCATCATGGATTTCTAAAAGCAACTTGCATACGCCTGTATCAAAAAGAGAATGACAATGTGCAATGCGCTTCCAGGACCAAAGAGGAACACCGATGCTGTATAGATATATGCATGCATCAAATATAACATCATGCAATCAAATACGCTATCACAAATGAAGACCCTTGTTTTATCATCATCTATCTACATGGATGGCCTCTATTATAAGACCTATAATTAGTGTGGCAACTAATATAAGGTAACCTATTCATCAAACATATATACCCAAAAGTTAAAGCTAAGGGGCATATATTAACATTGCTCAATCATAGACGCTCATTAAATGTGAGCGTGTAACCAATCGTTGCATTAATATATTATCCAATCATCATTGATTGCACATGTATCACTATATATTGCATCTAAATCTAGTCCCTTGCGTTGCATTCCACTTTGCCAAGTGGCCTGAAGCCTTCCGGAAGTTGCAGCAAAGTCTCAATTCGCATTGTGTAACGACCCCACTTCCTACGCTCAGGAAGTAGTATCGTTTTTAAGAAAGAAAAGGGTGAGAAAATAGAAAAGATAGAGAAGAAAGAACAACAACATCAGAATCTCACAGCGGAACGAATATATTATAATAATCACATAAATACTTACATAGTATATAACATCAATCACAGTGATACATATAGTACATCACATACTAGACAGTTATAAACACCTGCCTAGTTATACAACTTAATACACAATACATCACAGAGATACCACACAGCGGAACTATATATATATATATATATATATATATATATATATATATATATATATCTACAACGCTGAAGCCTCCTGCTCCATTGCTCCTCCAAAATTCGTCAAAGCTAAACCTGAATCCCTTGGCTACCCGTAAAAATTTGGGTACCCGAGAGTTTATGAAAAACAAAAATAAACTTCGGGTCAGACATGGATCTAGTATGAGTAACAGGTTAAATTTGCTTAATTTTGAAAAATCCTTTGAAAAGAAAAGGTATCACGTAAGACTTCCCACACATAAACATGAAAAAGTTTTTACCTTACGCTAACCAAAACATTTGATAGGTAATCCAGTGATATTATAATAGGTCTAGGGTTTTCAAGTAAATAGAAAATAGCCGAAATTGTTACATTCATTAAATTCCAGTTACTAGCCACAAAAGTGGGTAATACAATCAAAACCGTAGGCACTTATTGGATTGTGGATTCCATACAACAGCAGGGCTACTGGGGTACCGTCCGTCACAGTACGTGGCCTAGATCAACGTACCGAGGATTACTCCCTTCATCCCCTGCAACACAAGGCCGGAACCATTCCTTACTGAACAGTCCCGAACAAGATAAACCCCGCAGTTGGCTGCAGACTAACTGCCCACACAGCCGAATAAAAAGGGACATCTAGACAGGGGAATTTCCTTGTCCTTCTTTGTAACAACCCGGATATTTTAACGTTTTTAAAATTAATTTAATTAACTGAATTTGAGTGAAATTTAATAAATATAAGAATAAAATTTTGAAATATAAATTTGATATTTGGAATGCGTCTAATTAAACATAGCCACTGGTAAATTTTCGTTCGAAAATACGAAATTTTATTTCGTGCGTAAATTTACTTCAATTGAATCAGTTAAAAAGCGACGAAAATAAAACTTTTTCAAAACCAAAATATTTTTACATAGAAAAATTCTAAAGCATCTTCTGAGCAAGATGCCAGTTTGTCGTTTTTCCAAATTCGGACATCTTTGGCTCCGTCGATCTTATTTTTCTGCGATTTTCTTGCATTTTTCGTAGTATAAAAATTCGAATTTTTATAAATTCAATCGTACCACTAATATTTATATACCATTTTGATCGTCTCGTCATGCTGATCTCTGAGATATATTCAAATTCTTTATTTTGAAGCCGGTTCGTAGGGAAATCCACAGAAACAATTTCGTATCGGTATGGGTTTTAAAGTCTGTTGGGTCTCCTTGTCCATTCGTTGCTTTTTGAGATAATCAATAGTCTGTGACTATTAATGTTTCTTCAATCAACGTCTAAATTTTTGCTCCAACTTTTGCTATTATTTAGGTGCTAATTTATGGTTGCTCGGTTCATTTCTTTTGTCCTCTGATTTCAATTAGGAAAATTTTGGCCAGAGCACTTTCTTCCTCTCTTCATTTTTCTTCTTGCTCACGTTGTTCCATCCCACTGCATATTAACTTCTATCATATATTGGTTCACAACGCTTCCTCCTCCCTCATCTTTCTCTTTTTCTTTCTAGTTCTTTCATGCTTTTATAAATAAAAAAATGATTGCATGCGTGCTCCATCTCACGACAACCACCTTCCGCCACCGCTGTGCCGAACACACTAGCATCGTCGCCACCCTTCGGCCACACGCAAGCCGATCTCCTTTTCTCCCTCCGTGAACCCGCCTTCCTCCTTAACCATGCGGCCTCCCCCTCCTTATTTCCTCCAGATCCACCCATCAACCCGAGCTTGCCACCACTGCCCGACCTAGCACTGGCCACCACTGACCTCGCTCTGCCCAATCATGCCCGACCTTCCGTTAGCCGATACTCCTACTGCAGGCCACGTCTTCACACTCCACCGCCGCCCACCTGTCGACGCGGCAGCCACTCATCATCCTCACCGCCGAACCCATCCCGCAAGCCATCTTGAGCCTGACTCACTTTGGCCTCCATCGCCACAACTTTCCTCTTTTCTTTGAAAGGTAGTGTATATATATATTTTATGTTATGTATATGTGTATGCATCCTATTTAGTAATACTTTAAACTTGAGTTTGAAACAACTTTACACATATATATACAGTATAAGATTTTATGCATTAGCTATGACAGTTGGTTTTGATATTTCGGCAGTTGCATAAAAACAGAAAGGTTAGTTTATATGGATTTATTAATTTGTCAGTTATACAAGTTTACAATAATTTTACAATATATTAGTTATATGCGATGGTTATAATGTATGTTTATAATGGTTAAAAGCTTATATAGGTTATAAATTATCTGTCATTATACATAAGGGTGTATAGTTGAATAGCATCTATGTTATACATGTATTTCGCTATGATTGTTACGGTAGTTATATATTATGTTTATTTATGATGTACGTAAGTTATTTTGTTTGCATATAGAATGCTTAAATTGTATAGATATGTACAAATCATAAGATGGTATAGTATATAGGTTTGTAAGTTTACATTTTGGGTATTATATAAAGTTATATTTTCAAGTTTCTGTTTTCGGTCAAAGATTTCATATATGAATAATATCTGTAAGTTATTTTGATTCGTTTGATTCTATATATTTACATGTGCATTTTATTTGATATCTGTCTTAAAAATGAAATATCGATTAAGTAAGAAAATAATACTAATATATATATATTTTCAGTTTATATCAAAAATTTATTTAAATTTGTTTTCATCGGTCCAGTTCTAATCTGATCTCGTCAATTTTGATTTATCAGCCTTATTCGTCAATTCGGGCCAATCTAGCTAGTTTTGGAATTTGTACCTGGATGCGTAACACATCTCTTTCTCGTTCGTCTCTAGCCTCGAAAGGTGAGAAATCACTCACGATTAATGTTGTTTTATTATTAAATTTGATTTCAATTGAAACGACAATTGAAATATATGCTGTTGTTTGTTATGTACACTGTTATTACCTGTATCAGTTCATCTATGACATCTGACGCCATTATCTGTTAATTATTTATGCGATGATAATACAGTTTGATTGATAATTAATTGGTTGTTTGTTGTTTATATTGGATGTTAAATTGAAATGTATAAAGTGATAAATATTATACGATTGAATTTGGCGTAGGATAGTTAAAATTTGAATCGACATCTGTGTTAAACTTGATTAGTTAAATTTGTAAAATATGACCCCTTAAATGTTTAATTATTTGACACGTAGAAAATGGTTAATTATCCTTAAACCATTTGAATTTAGGTTGTTTTAATTGATGAAGTATGAAATTGAATAATGAATGTCAAGTATAGAATTGCACCGAATAATAAGTGTAATAATCTTTAATCTACATGAAATGATAGTGTAGATTCTAGAAATAATTATATTAATTCGCACAAACAACAATGTGAATTAATACGATTATTTCGAGATTATTTGAATTGATTATTGGATTGTGTTTGTTTGTTGTTATTGTTTGTTTATTTACTTTGACACCATCCCAATTATCACACTGCAAGTTCCCTTTGTTATGTTTGACTTTTGAATTGGAATTGGAATCGGGTTGAAATGATAAATACCCAAAATGAACTTGACTTAGGATAGAGAATTTAATAAATCCGATTGGTCAATAATTTGATTTAAAAATAAAATAATGATTTTATTCGAGTAAAAAAATGAGTTTTGAAATGAAATCGGAATTTGAATTTTGAAAGGAAAATGTAAAGATTGATATATGAAGCAAACATTAACGTAGTAATTGATGAAAGAACGTTGTTTGAAATTTAATTATTTAATAATTAAATTTGGAATTATTAATAAATAATTTGGAATTAGTAATAATTGAGTTTTGAAATAATTAAGTTTGAAAACAATTAATAATTAAATGTGAAATTATAATTAAGTTTTAAATTATAATTAAGTTGAAATTATTAAGTTTGAATTCATAATTAAGTGGAAACGATTTAATAATTAAGCTTGAATTGATAATCAAGTTTATAATTATTAATTTTTGAAATTATTAATAATTAAGATTAAATTTATTTAATAATTGAATAAGATTGAATTATTTGATAATTGAATAAAAATTGAATTCTTTGATAAGAGAAATTGAACCTTTGAATAAGTGGACTTGAACTTTGTTAATAAATGAAATTGAGTTCTTTGTTAATTAAGTTTTGGAAATTATTTAAGTAAGTAAATAAGTGAAATTGAATTTCTTTAACAAGAAATGAAAATGTGATTTATTGGAATTAATGTAAGACTTGTAATTTTGACAATTTGATTTGACGAATCTAATTTAATTAAATTTGAAGTTTTGATATAACGAAGATGAACATAAGTAATTGATTTAATGAATTGGGAATTGAGTAAAATTGTTTTGAATGATAAAGTAACTCAACGAATGAAATCGATAAATGAATTTAAATTGGTTTGAATGTTGAATTTAATCATTTAAATGATTTTCGGAATAAAACTTATATATGAACTTGAATCAATATTTGAATTGTTTAAATAAAATTTAAATTGAATTGTAAGATTTTGAAATGGTAATTTGAAAGTTTGGAACGTAAATTTTTGAAATTGATTTAGAAGACAAATGAAATGTTGGTTTACGAATTGAAATTGAAATTGAATTTGATTTGGTTTGAAATTTACCAAACGACCAATCGGTATAATAATTACGAAAGTTATTAAAGAGACCGGAATCGGTTATGGACACTCTCTGTCTAAACCGAAAACCACTTTAATAACTATATGCGGAGTGATGACCCAGAATGAAGTGGTTGGAATGATGTACGTGATGACTGAAGAAAGAGAACGATAATGGATAGCCTTGACACTTGTGTCAAATTGGAAATGACTAAAATCAGGAGCGTGCCGGGGCAAATGGGGTTAGCCACCTCGAGCGAACACACTTCTTCGTAACTACTGCTCATTACTTGTGATTGATTGGTGCACCCACGGAATTTCAGGAGTGTTGTTTCGCGGTGTTGCGATCGCTGCGGCGATGCGTTCTCACCAGTCCGGATCAGCTGAACGGTAGTTTCACTACCTTGGGTATTTCCTCATGTGCCTTGTCATACTTGTATTCCTATATACGCGACCACTACGAATTTTCTTTGTGTTATACCTATGGAGTACTCCCTGATATCCCACCAGTTTACGGTGGAGTTTATAGTGCTGTATAGACTATGACGCTTATATAAATGTGTTAAGGGGGATAATGGTAACGCCTTAACACTATTTTGATATTTATATTACTGATAGACATTATCTATTTAGCGTATACTACTACATAGTAGATAGTTTAACGGATCCTTAGAGGATGGTGATTCCAACATCCTTTAAGTTACTTGTATTTCGATTGCTATTTCTCTTGAGTTGGATTTATTGATATGAGAATATTAATCCTGACTCGAGTGTTTGTGTTTTGCTTTACGCTCGGGTCAGACTGAGTGGCTCAGCTTTCGAGACTCACCTTTGGAGTTGGAGCTTTGATTGAAGATCCAGCCATCTATTCTTCCTTCAGTATTCGATGATTCCAGTGATGTATTCTGATTTGTACTTGATGTATCATATTTCTCTTCTGTTGTAAACTCTGATGTATCTTATATATTTATATAGTAGCTTCATGAACTACTATTTTTCTTTTACTTCCGCTGCATATTATTACTCTGTGTCTGTGATTCTGCGATTATTTATTTACTGTATATGTTCAGTTTTGCCAAATTTAAATTAACAATTCGGTATTTTGAATTATTCAAGTTCGACATGTGCGGATGCGAATAGTCCAAAATAGCGGGTCGTTAGTATCAGAGCTTTTGGTAGCTTTAGGCAAAACTTAGCATATAGGGTAAATGTATTTACAGAATCACTCTCATTCGAGTTTCAATCTCTTCCCTTTTACTCAATTCCTTTGAATTTTGAAACGTTCCCTCGGTTCCGAAATTCATTCTTGTCCCTCACTATTCGTATTCTTCTGAATTTCGGAGTATCACATAACTCCACTTCGAATAACTCTTATAGTGAATCGGCGGTCTCGCCAAACTTCAAATTGATTTATAAAGGGGTGAAACTCCTTTACAATTGGCATCGATTTACCGGAAATTTCTGTATCCTCGGTTTACGATGCTATCTATCTCAAACAATACCCGAGTTCTATTTCTTGAGATCGAATGTTGATTTACCTCAGCATTCTGCATCGATCTTATTCTTGAAGTCACGGTTGACTCGGTTAAGGTTGCCCGTGAATTAAATAAGCGTATCCATCTCCCAATTCTGTTAATTGAATTATCTTATCTTCCGTTTCAAACTTATTATCGAATCAAAAATTCTCTTTGAGTGAGTCCATCAAAATTTGAATTTCTATCCTTGCTTTGAAATCCATCCTTGTATCGGCGAGCGAGGAAGTGTATTTGAAATTTATATTAAAACGTTTTATATATACTGTGTTGTTTGAGCTGGTTATGCTGATTTGGGTTTCCGATCGATTCGTCTGATCAACGTTATCGATAGGATTTCCAAAACACCTGAGCAGAACAAACTGACACAATATTGTCTCAAAATTTGGTAAATAAAATAAAATTTGGTATGATTATAAGTAAATTTTCTGATAATTGTTAAATGAATTGGTTAACTAAATGATGTTATTCGATTTTCATTTATTGTTTTGTAAACCATGGATTTACAAACATATAAATAAATGGAATTATAAAACTTGATTTGTAACGACTTCGTTTTTGCCCGCTCGAAAATCGACACCCATACTTCAAATCGTATTCGAATGCCATAGATTCGACCGTTCAAATCTGATTCGCCGGAGCTTATAACAATCATTAAGTAAACAACACAGCGGAATAAAAGAATAATACATTGATATACAACTTTGATAAAATATCTGATACAACAGATGATCCAATAGATATTAATATACATCAGAGATATGATATAATAAAATAGCAGCGGAACAATATAACTCTAAAATAGTCTTCAAGGAAGAACTCCAAAAACTGCAACTCCATTTCCAAGAACTAATCCAGCAATAGCTCGAACTCCCCATAACAATGCACCAAGCTAGGCAAGACTGGTGCGATCCAAAGGCTGAACTAACTCCAGATAATCCACTATATCTAACTATCTGAAAAACCCAACTCTAGACTGCTCGTGTAGAAAATAATGAGCACCCAGAGTTTAGGAAAGAAACAATAAACTCCGGATCAGTCGTGGGACTGGTGTGAGCAACAAAAACAGTTTATCTTTTAAAACATTCAACAAAAGATTTTCAAAGTCAATTCGCAATGCTTTCTAAAAATGAGACTACCATAAGGCCTCCCGCACACACACACAATGCAAACGCAGAATCGGAGGAGATTTCTCCTTATGATAGTCAAAGATGCTAGATACGCATTAAAAGAAACATTTTGTATTATTACTAGTGCATAGTGTAGGAAAAATTCATTTCGAAAGTAAAGATATAAATCTTAGCCAGCATAGACATTCCGCACTTATGCCTACTATAGCTACCATGTTCAATAGCAGGTTACCGCCACATTCCATGGCAGGTTCTACAACTAATACTGTACAAGGTTCGTATTGTTTCTTTGGATTTCCAATGAATGATCAGGCCAAGGAACTTCCCATTGCCACATGAGAATGCCTCTGGATGGACATCCCCGAGAACCAAACCGGATCTCTACCAACACAAGGCCGGGTTACCCCTAACTGAGTAACAACTGACCGAATATGCCATCCCTCGGTCCTTTGGGACCTTTATCCGAGATCTCATAATCAATTCACACAATCATAAAGTGTTTTCAACATGAATAAGTATCTGGGCTCCATACCATGATACCACCCTTTTCCAGAAGGAAATGCACACATCCTAAAGGGCGCTACCCCTCATAACCTTGCCGCATCTTTCCTGTTTTGACCATTCCGAGGTGTGAGACTCGACGAAGTCACGTCCACAAAAAAACATACTTTATACAAAAGCCATGCTTTTGGGTCAACAAATGATCATAGAAATGATCACCAGGATAGACGATCAAATAAATGATCCTATCACAAATAATCAACACAATGATCATTTCACAGCAACACTCAGTATGTCACATTACCAAATTGGGAATATATCCCTGATAACCATCAACTATATAACCTCTGAGCTCGTACGTCTCAGAGAAGGGTGTTAAGCTAAGAGAATAAATTCTCCGCCACCAACAGAAATATATTTGAAAGAAATCGGCTTTATATCTCAACTTGTAAGGTTAGGCATACAATCCATACAAGTCTGTTCTGGGATCGAACAGAACCGAAGGCACTTACAAAGAAGTCCTTGCAATCCGGATATTCACAATCCCGATCGGATTTCACATCACTTAGGGAGTTTCTATACCGGCGCGACTCGGTGCAGAAACAATTGATAGGTCATCCTATCGCTTTCGCAAATACCCGGTCTTCATCACCGGTCTTCAAATACTATCCATAACGACGTATCACATATTCGAAATGGGTTATACGACACAAAGGTCCTTTCCCGGCTAAACCGAATAGTGAGCGAAAATATTTTCAAAACATATGGATATGGGATTTCAATTAAGTCACAACTTATTACCCAAAAACTTTTCTTCAAATGGCTTAACAAATTACCATTTTCAATCTTTAAACAAAAAGATTCATTTTCACAACCTTTAACGGTTTTAAACAATTTTCACATTTTAATCTTTTAAATAAAAGATTCATTCACAGATTTTCCAAATCAATTTTCATTTCAATTTGATTAACTCGTTAAATCTTTAAATCAAAGATTTAACTTATAGCCTTCGAAACAATTTCATTTCAATTTGATTTAAAAAAATCATCAATTTAAATCTGTTAAAAATAAACAGATTTAATTCATAGCTTTCAAAAAGAATTCATTCATAACTTAGGAAAATCATTTCTCTATTCAATCTTGAAATTCCCCTAATTAACTGGAATCTCAGTTCTTATCTAAAAGTGTTTATCATTTGAAAACAACAGTTTTCATTTTGGAAATCTGATTCATTTATACGAGTTGAAATCCTTGGGTTAAATTCAAATTCCCAAAAAAACAATACTTAAAAGTGGTTTAATCCCTATATAACCAATATAACATCTTTAATCCTTAATTTCAAATCATAGAATTCAATTTCAAGTATTGAATTTAAATTTAAATTAAATTATTTAAATTACAAAACTTAATCAAGTAATTTAAAAATAATAAATTTTATTTTGAAATTTCATTCTTAAAGCTTTTCACATTTATTCCGATTCCATTTCCAAAACATTTGAATTTAAAAATTCCAATTTAACTATTTCAAAAATCTGCGACTTAATCGATTTCCTCGTGAAATCCATATTTGTGTGTGTATGGTGTGGTCAAGGGGTTTAACACAATAGTGCAACATTATTCAATCATCACAGATTTAAAACGCTGAAATATAGTTGATAAGCGATAAAATTATAACGCTTATCTTACCGATCACAGATATATATATATATCCATATAAATAAATGGATAAATCATACACAGCTCAATCCACAGAATAAAAGATCACAGATCAGATAGGTCCGTAAAATCAAGGCATCACATATCAGGGATATTAACAATTCATCATCCAATAAAATCCAAACATCCATAAGTAGGATCAATTTAATCATCTGATAAATTTAAATCAGATTAATTTTCTATGAATAATTCTTTTCACATTTATCATCAAATAAATTTCATGTAAATGATCCTCATTAACTATTCATAATCATTTAATTACTATTCTTAAGTAATTAAACTCAATTTAACTATTGTTAATTATCATTTAATTAACCTTTAAAATCATATGTTTAATCACTAATTATTTAATTAATTAAGTTCTAAACTGTAACTTAATAAATCTTAATTACTTAATTTAAATAACCTTTATCATTTGTTTAAAAGACAACTCTTTATTAAATTAATAAATCTTATTTACAAATTTATTTACCTTAATTAACTTAACTCAAATCTTAATTTCTTGATTTAAATAAATTAATCAATTATTCACTTGAACTAATTTAATGAGTGCTTATCATTTTATCTTTACTAATTCAATTTTAAAACATTTTCTAACTAATGTTTTAATTATCATCACAAATCAAATTTAAACAATTTAAATATTAAAACTTCTTTAATTTTTAGAACTAGGATTCAAATTATTTTTAATTCAGATTTAAATTTATATTTAAACTTTTAGTTTCAACTTGCTTAAATTTTTCATTTAAAATTTCAACTCCATTTCAAATTTCTTTAATATATTTTGAATTGCTTTTAAATTATTAAAACAATTTAAATTTAAAACTTATTTATGTTCAAACTAAACTCTACATTCAACGTAAATTTGTATTAACATTTCAATTTGAACTCAGCTTTAAAAATCTTGGTTTAAAATTTAAATTTGGTTTTAAAATTTGCAAACCAAAACAGTTTCAGGTTTGAAGCCTGGAACATGAATTTGGACCCGAGCCCAGACTCGATTTGCTTCGAGTAAAAATTCCAAACACACGAGAATTTTCCCCAGTCTCTCCCCTGTCTTCACGCAACTTCTTCCCCCTTTCCCTGATCCTATCTTCTTTCTATTTTTTTCTGAAAAGTTTTAAGTATAAACTGTAAATTTTATCACCACTTCTCAAACTCGAGTAAACACCCGAAGTAACCCATGAAATTTCTCGAGCTCCTGTACTTCTTCCTCTTCGACCCTTCAATCTGATACACGCAAAAGCACGTGCACGTGCACCACTGGCCAGCGACGCTCTGGTCATCGTCCCCGATTCTGGCAAGTCGCAAACCACTCCAATATACGAAATCGAAACTCGATTCACCTCTAAATTGTTCAGATCCAATTTAAGCATCTGATGGCAACCCTGTAACTTGAACACCCCCCAGCAAATTTGCTTCGCCTCGGTCACTTCCACCACCGGAAAGCCACTACTTCGGCCTACACACTCGACTACAACCCAGGCACCTCCCCTCCAAGCCCGGCCACGCTCGATGCTTCGACGAAGTCGTGGCGATCAAATGTTTGAGCACTAGAAAAATTAGGTTAGAAAACTAAATTTGATCGCCGCCGTCACCTCCGGGGTCGTGACCACCTCCAATTATTTTTTCTACCACCGTGGTAAGCTCCTCCACCTCCTCGACCAACCTCGACCACCCCAGTTCACCACGACGCCGGAATTAGCCAAAAACCCACTTGCCGATCATCTACGAATTTCTCATCAATCACACAATGAAAAATTACCATTTTCGATTTAAAAATCCTATCGTCTCCTGCCGATTCAGGCTATATAAGTAAATCTCGAATTTGTTTCATTCGAACTTATGGAAAATTAAATTTTGATCAGTGACATCAAGTTTATACCCACTGTATATTTTGTTGTAGATAAAACTATTTTTTTTTATATATAGTAACTGATACTTAAACACACTCATTAGCCTTTGAAACTAAGGCCTAATATTGATTTAGTGATAT
Source organism: Allium cepa (assembly GCA_030765085.1). Taxonomy (NCBI): domain Eukaryota; kingdom Viridiplantae; phylum Streptophyta; class Magnoliopsida; order Asparagales; family Amaryllidaceae; genus Allium; species Allium cepa. Next base: position 152,144,053 of record CM060942.1, read on the forward strand.
GAGATTGAAGTTTTCATGTTTGCTTTTAAAACTGTAACTCAGTTATACAAAAGAACCCATGGGAACAGAGAAGATAAAAGACAGATCATTATCACTCAATATATTCACCAATACATGATTGTTATTCTCAAGTTTAACAATACTTAGATAAAAAGAAAACATTATTTATTCACTGTTTTAGGTTTTAACAGAGAACAGAGGTGTATATATAAACCTATACAGACATGCATCAATTTTCCCAGGCAATCACATACTTACTTCCATGGAAACCACATTATTTTGATTATCTATCACAACATCAAGTCATATTAACAATCTATAGGTTAAAACAAAAGTTTACTCACAGGTTCAAAAAGATGACATAGAGCCCCTCTGTCGAAAAACTGCAGATTTGATTTTTTTTCTTCAAAACCTTTTTTTTTTGTTGAAAACCTTGCCTTGGGAATGCTTCAGGAATTTCAGAGTTGAATTCGTTTGAGTTTTGTTTGAGTTTTAGAAGATGATATCACTTCAGCTTTAATGATCGAACTAAAAATATGAAACTGATATTTGTAAAAGAAGTGTACTGGTGCTGATTTTATAGAGTGATATTATTTGTTTAGTACAATACAATGTAGAAAAAAAAATTCTTTGTTTAATAAGCATGGCTGAGATGTATTATTTTATTTTGTACAACTAAGTGATGTTACTTTGTACAATATCAGTTCATGGCTGAAGATAACTTTCTGATATCTTGCTTTAACATACTTGTATACATATTGCTTTTTGCCTTACTTCATCCCCTACCTACCTGTCCTTGTTCATAGCTTTGTATTTTTTTTCTGTTGCTTTGTTTTAAATTATGTATGTAGTTAGTTTGTGGATATTTTGCTTTATTTATGTTAATGCAGTATTGTACTTTGCTTTATTTATGTTTCTTGTCTTTGTCTCGGCTGAAGTGAATTTGTTTTTGGGGGCTGCAACTTTATTTTGTTTGCTTAGTACTTTATGCTTTGTTTTGTTTATGTTTATATGTGAAGGTATTTCTTACTTTTAAAATATAATTAAAATTCTATAACTTTGTTTTGTACATAGATGTTTTATATATTTATTTGGTTCCATACTTGAATGTATGCTTATCCTTTCTTTTGCAAGCTATTAAATATATTTACATTTTCTTGTTTACTTGTTTTCTCAGCCTACATGTTTACTTTTATATTTGTTTAGGCCTTGTTACTTTGAAATTTATTTACAACTTTGTTTTTTTATACTTTACTAGCATACTTACTTCTACTTTTAGTTTAAATAATTATCATAAATTTTATTTTAAAAATTATTGTTTTATATTTCTCTATATACACATATATTTTATACAACTCAAATTATCATCATTTATAAATTTTTGAATCAATTTATTTATTTATTTTTATACTTGTGTCCAAAGTGTATTATTTATTTTTCAAAAATCATTTATATAAGAATTTATTTAAAATCCAATATATACATATATATTCACATATATACAAAATTTCAAATCCATATGGCTATATATATATTTTCTATTTGAATCGAGGAAACTCGCTTCCATTTATATTTAATTTTATAATTTTTTTTATTCAAAATTTCTTTTAATTATCAATTTAAATTAAATTAAAATCTAGGGTCGTTACATGATTTGTAAATTGATTTGGAAATTTAAATGAATGTAAATCAGGAATTTAAGAATTTCATTTCCGGTGATTTCAAAACTTTGGGTTTAAATTTTGAAATACATAAGTAATTTCGAATAGAAACCATTTTCAAAGAATTTAAAAGTTTAAATCAGTAGTCTCCTCTTTGTCGCTGGAAAATAATTCCGGTGATGACGGTCGCATCATCGACATTCATTTTCGGGTTTTGAAGTGGAGAGACTATTCGTAGCCTTGCTACACTTTGATTTGAAAATTTAAATAGATTTGAATTTCTAAATTATGACTTGATTTATAAATATTGGTATATGATTATTGATTTGATGTGATATATTAGATGTGTATATATATATTTATTTCAAAATTGTTTGAAGTAAATTGAAAAGGAAATTCTTAAAATTTATGTTAAGAATGATTTCAATTTTAAAACGAAGCCAAAATTTGAATGAATATTGAAACTTAACAAATTGGAGTAGAAAATTGACCTGTATAATACCCAATTACATTATAATACGACTTACCAAAACCATCCAAAGGTTGAATATGTAATTGAATAATTTACAATACGAAATAATGTCAAAAGAAATTTAAAATTTGAGTAGTTATAATAACTATAAATAAGCTTGATATATGTGATAGGATATATTAAGTGGAATTAATTTAATAATAATTTAGAATAAAGAAGTATTAAATTTGTTAAATAAAATATGATTATAATAAAGGATTATTCAAATTTGTGATTTTAGAAATTGTTTATAAAGGATAATTGGACAATAAAACGATGAATAAATGAGATAAATAAATAAAACTTTGTTCTGAAGGAATCTTTTGTTTATCAAATATTAATAAATTGAAATGAAATCAACTTAATAAATTATCTTGGATTTAAAGTAAATTGTTGAATATGAATTAATTTGAATTAAAAGTTATATGGTTTAAACTAATTGTTTTATTTTATTTTCAATCTATTTTCTTTCTGGTAGTTTCTATTCTCCTACTTTCTTCCTTTTCGGAGACGAAAAGTTTTGAGTGGGGGAGAGTGTAACAACCTGGATATTTTAACGTTTTTAAAATTAATTTAATTAACTAAATTTGAGTGAAATTTAATAAATATAAGAATAAAATTTTGAAATATAAATTTGATATTTGCAATGCGTCTAATTAAACATAGCCACTGGTAAATTTTCGTCCGAAAATACGAAATTTTATTTCGTGCGTAAATTTACTTCAATTAAATCAGTTAAAAAGCGACGAAAATAAAACTTTTTCAAAACCAAAATATTTTTACATAGAAAAATTCTAAACCATCTTCTGAGCAAGATGTCGGTTTGTCGTTTTTCCAAATTCGGACATGTTTGGCTCCGTCGATCTTATTTTTCTGCGATTTTCTTACACTTTTCGTAGTATAAAAATTCGAATTTTTATAATTCAATCATACCACTAATATTTATATACCATTTTGATCGTCTCATCATGCTGATCTCTGAGATATATTCAAATTCTGTATTTTGAAGCCGGTTCGTAGGGAAAACCACAGAAACGATTTCGTATCGGTACGGGTTTTAAAGTCTGTTGGGTCTCCTTGTCCATTCGTTGCTTTTTGAGATAATCAATAGTCTGTGACTATTAATGTTTCTTCAATCAACGTCTTAATTTTTGCTCCAACTTTTTCTATTATTTAGGTGCTAATTTATGGTTGCTCGGTTCATTTCTTTTGTCCTCTGATTTCAATTAGGAAAATTTTGGCCAGAGCACTTTCTTCCTCTCTTCATTTTTCTTCTTGCTCACGTTGTTCCATCCCACTTCATATTAACTTCTATCATATATTGGTTCACAACGCTTCCTCCTCCCTCATCTTTCTCTTCTCCTTTCTAGTTCTTTCATGCATTTATAAAAAGAAAAAAAAGAAAAAATGATTGCATGCGTGCTCCATCTCACGACAACCACCTTCCGCCACCGCTGTGCCGAACACACTAGCATCGTCGCCACCTTTCGGCCACACGCAAGCCGATCTCCTTTTCTCCCTCCATGAACCCGCCTTCCTCCTTAACCATGCGGCCTCCCCCTCCTTATTTCCTCCAGATCCACCCATCAACCCCGAGCTTGCCACCACTGCCCGACCTAGCACTGGCCACCACTGACCTCGCTCTGCCAACTCATGCCCGACCTTCCGTTAGCCGATACTCCTACCGCAGGCCACGTCTTCACACTCCACCGCCGCCCACCTGTCGACGTGGCAGCCACTCATCATCCTCACCGCCGAACCCATCCCGCAAGCCAGCTCGAGCCTGACTCACTTTGGCCTCCATCGCCACAACTTTCCTCTTTTCTTTGAAAGGTAGTTTATATATATATTTTCTGTTATGTATATGTGTATGCATCCTATTTAGTAAAACTTTAAACTTGAGTTTGAAACAACTTTACACATATATATACAGTATAAGATTTTATGCATTAGCTATGGCAGTTGGTTTTAATATTTCGGCAGTTGCATAAAAACAGAAAGGTTAGTTTATATGGATTTATTAATTTGTCAGTTATATAAGTTTACAATAATTTTACAATATATTAGTTATATGCGATGGTTATAATGTATGTTTATAATGGTTAAAAGCTTATATAGGTTATAAATTATCTGTCATTATACATAAGGGTGTATAGTTGAATAGCATCTATGTTATACATGTATTTCGCTATGATTGTTACGGTAGTTATATATTATGTTTATTTATGATGTACGTAAGTTATTTTGTTTGCATATAGAATGCTTAAATTGTATAGATATGTACAAATCATAAGATGGTATAGATATAGGTTTGTAAGTTTACATTTTGGGTATTATATAAAGTTATATTTTCAAGTTTCTGTTTTCGGTCAAAGATTTCATATATGAATAATATCTGTAAGTTATTTTGATTCGTTTGATTCTATATATTTACATGTGCATTTTATTTGATATCTGTCTTAAAAATGAAATATCGATTAAGTAAGAAAATAATACTAATATATATATATATTTTCAGTTTATATCAAAAATTTATTTAAATTTGTTTTCATCGGTCCAGTTCTAATCTGATCTCGTCAATTTTGATTTATCAGCCTTATTCGTCAATTCGGGCCAATCTAGCTTGTTTTGGAATTCGTGCCTGGATTCGTAACACATCTCTTTCTCGTTCGTCTCTAGCCTCGAAAGGTGAGCAATCAATCACGATTAATGTTCTTTTATTATTAAATTTGATTTCAGTTGAAACGACAATTGAAATATATGATGTTTTTTGTTATGTACACTGTTATTACCTGTATCAGTTCATCTATGACATCTGACGCCATTATCTGTTAATTATTTATGCGATGATAATACAGTTTGATTGATAATTAATTGGTTGTTTGTTGTTTATATTGGATGTTAAATTGAAATGTATAAAGTGATAAATATTATACGATTGAATTTGGCGTAGGATAGTTAAAATTTGAATCGACATCTGTGTTAAACTTGATTAGTTAAATTTGTAAAATATGACCCCTTAAATGTTTAATTATTTGACACGTAGAAAATGGTTAATTACCCTTAAACCATTTGAATTTAGGTTGTTTTAATTGATGAAGTATGAAATTGAATAATGAATGTCAAGCATAGAATTGCACCGAATAATAAGTGTAATAATCTTTAATCTACATGAAATGATAGTGTAGATTCTAGAAATAATTATATTAATTCGCACAAACAACAATGTGAACTAATACGATTATTTCGGGATTATTTGAATTGATTATTGGATTGTGTTTGTTTGTTGTTATTGCTTGTTTATTTACTTTGACACCATCCCAGTTATCACACTGCAAGTTTCCTTTGTTATGTTTGACTTTTGAATTGGAATTGGAATTGGAATCGGGTTGAAATGATAAATACCCAAAATGAACTTGACTTAGGATAGAGAATTTAATAAATTCGATTGGTCAATAATTTGATTTAAAAATAAAATAATGATTTTATTCGAGTAGAAAAATGAGTTTTGAAATGAAATCGGAATTTGAATTTTGAAAGGAAAATGTAAAGATTGATATATGAAGCAAACATTAAAGTAGTAATTGATGAAAGAACGTTGTTTGAAATTTAATTATTTAATAATTAAATTTGGAATTATTAATAAATAATTTGGAATTAGTAATAATTGATTTTTGAAATTATTAAGTTTGAAATCAATTAATAATTAAATGTGAAATTATAATTAAGTTTCAAATTATAATTAAGTTGAAATTATTAAGTTTGAATTCATAATTAAGTGGAAACGATTTAATAATTAAGCTTGAATTGATAATCAAGTTTATAATTATTAATTTTTGAAATTATTAATAATTAAGATTGAAATTATTTAATAATTGAATAAGATTGAATTATTTGATAATTGAATAAAAATTGAATCCTTTGATAAGAGAAATTGAACCTTTGAATAAGTGGACTTGAACTTTGTTAATAAATGAAATTGAGTTCTTTGTTAATTAAGTTTTGGAAATTATTTAAGTAAGTAAATAAGTGAAATCGAATTTCTTTAACAAGAAATGAAAATGTGATTTATTGGAATTAATGTAAGACTTGTAATTTTGACAATTTGATTTGACGAATCTAATTTAATTAAATTTGAAGTTTTGATATAACGAAGATGAACATAAGTAATTGATTTAATGAATTGGGAATTAAGTAAAATTGTTTTGAATGATAAAGTAACTCAACGAATGAAATCGATAAATGAATTTAAATTGGTTTGAATGTTGAATTTAATCATTTAAATGATTTTCGGAATAAAACTTATATATGAACTTGAATCAATATTTGAATTGTTTAAAAAAAATTTAAATTGAATTGTAAGATTTTGAAATGGTAATTTGGAAGTTTGAAACATAAATTTTGGAAATTGATTTAGAAGACAAACGAAATGTTGGTTTACGAATTGAAATTGAAATTGAATTTGATTTGGTTTGAAATTTACCAAACGACCAATCGGTATAATAATTATGAAAGTTATTAAAGAGACCGGAATCGGTTATGGACATACTCTCTGTTTAACCGGAAACCACTTTAATAACTATACGCGGAGTGATGACCCAGAATGAAGTGGTTGGAATGATGTACGTGATGACTGAAGAAAGAGAACGATAATGGATAGCCTTGACACTTGTGTCAAATTGGAAATGACTAAAATCAGGAGCCGTGCCGGGCCAAATGGGGTTAGCCACCTCGAGCGAACACACTTCTTCGTAACTACTACTCATTACTTGTGATTGATTGGTGCACCCTCGGAATTTCAGGAGTGTTGTTTCGCGGTGTTGCAATCGCTGCGGCGATGCGTTCTCACCAGTCCGGATCAGGCGAACGGTAGTTTCACTACCTTGGGTATTGCCTCATGTGCCTTGTCATACTTGTATTCCTATATACGCGACCACTACGAATTTGTTTTGTGTTATACCTATGGAGTACTCCCTGATATCCCACCAGTTTACGGTGGAGTTTACAGTGCTGTATAGACTATGACGCTTATATAAATGTGTTAAGGGGGATAATGGTAACGCCTTAACACTATTTTGATATTTATATTACTGATAGACATTATCTATTTAGCGTATACTACTACATAGTAGATAGTTTAACGGATCCTTAGAGGATGGTGATTCCAACATCCTTTAAGTTACTTGTATTTCGATTGCTATTTCTCTTGAGTTGGATTTATTGATATGAGAATATTAATCCTGACTCGAGTGTTTGTGTTTTGCTTTACGCTCGGGTCAGACTGAGTGGCTCAGCTTTCGAGACTCACCTTTGGAGTTGGAGCTTTGATTGAAGATCCAGCCATCTATTCTGCCTTCAGTATTCGATGATTCCAGTGATGTATTCTGATTTGTACTTGATGTATCATATTTCTCTTCTGTTTGTAAACTCTGATGTATCTTATATATTTATATAGTAGCTTCATGAACTACTATTTTTCTTTTACTTCCGCTGCATATTATTACTCTGTGTCTGTGATTCTGTGATTATTTATTTACTGTACATGTTCAGTTTTGCCAAATTTAAATTAACAATTCGGTATTTTGAATTATTCAAGTTCGACATGTGCGGATGCGAATAGTCCAAAATAGCGGGTCGTTACATGCTTGGGCATGACCCACCTAACTTTGCTGCACCTCCCCTGTTTTATCCATTCCCGGTTGATGAGGCTTGAGGTTACGATTACCTTTATAGAACATATTTCTTAGAATGCTCATCGCCCGCCTGACGATGTGTTGAAAGCATTCAATCCATACAAGTTCGTTCCGGGTTCGAATGAAACCGAAGGCATCATCTCGTTACACTCGTTTTGGAATCACCCTCAGAGTTAACGACGATAACCCTTGCATTCTGAATCTTCATCTTCACCTCAGATTCACGACCTATCGTTAATTTGAAAACGATGTGGTTTTCGGATATTCCAAATAAGGAAAACCGATCCCGGTCTCATCGAAATCCAAAACGTGTCTTTTAAGGCAAAGTTGTCTATTTAGTCTTAACAATGGATTCAATATTATCAATATGCATAGATAGATAATTCACATCTCATAATAGATAATCACATCATCATCATAAACAGATAACTAATATCATCATCCAAATAGATAATTAAATATTATCATACTCAAACTATACATCCATATCACATAGATATTATCCATCTCATTTCTGAGATCACAATAAATCAATGAAATATAATCAATGATTTATGAATCACAAGCTATAATTAATTTAAAATGAATTAAATTAACTACTTCCATTTTTAATTAAATTAATTACTCATTCCATAAATCCTGCTCTCACAACCATTAATTAATTATAAATCAAATTAATTAATCATTCTCTAATTACAAGAATAATTTAGTCTTTAATTGATTCTCAAATGCATCATTCTAAATCATTTATAGCAATTAACATTTAATTACTTTCCTATTAATTATTTCTTAATTAACAATTTTTAATTACATCATTAATTATATTAATTAATGATCTTCAATTTATATTTAATTATATTATTTGGTTAATCTTTATTTAAACATAATTATTAATCATCCGTGATTAATAACAAACCAATAATTAACTACTCTTAATTACTTATTAACAAATTAATCATTCCATGATTAATTATTCCCATAAATTAATCCCTTGATTAATTATAAAAGAAATTACTCAAATTACTCTACTTACAAATTATCTTGTATGAATTTCATCAAGTAATTATCATCTAATTACTTTCCTAAGTAATTATACTCCATTAATTACACTAAGTAATTACACATACCAAATCATCAAATGATTTCTTTAAATTAATTAAAAATTAATTAACTTAATTTAAATCTTATTATCCATTACTTATATATATATTTACAAATTAATCATCTTTGATTTAAATATCCTTTACTGCATTCCAGAAATTTCCTTTAATTTATTTACAGAAATTAATCTTGAATAAATCCATAAATTAATTACATTTATATCGATTTATTACCATTTAATTATATTGTTGATTTATTATTCTCAAATAAATCAATTTCTCTAATTCCCGTCATTAATTATTTTAATTAATGATTTCTAATTTACATTTTCATTTGTTATTTAAGAATACAAATCTTCAAATTACAAATATTAATCCTCTTGATTAATAACAAACAGTAATTAATCATTCATAATTAATTACTTCTCAATAACACTCTAAATTAATCCCCTGATTAATTTCAAGTAATTATATTCCAATTACTCCTATTAACAACATCACCCAATTAATTACATCCCGTAATTATCCTTTAATTACTTCTCTAAGTAATTTAATTCCAAAATATCAGTTAATTAAACTAAATTAATTAACTCAAATCGATTTACACAATTAATAAGTAATTAATTTCTTAATTACTTTTCAATAAATAATTTCATTTAAACTATTGAATTAATTAATCTAATTAATTTATTACAAAATCAATCATATTAATTAATTATAACATAATCTGGTTAATGAACTACATTAATAATTATTTAATTATTTCCTTCTAACATAATCAACTTATATTAATTATTATTAATTATAAGTTAATTAACCATTATTAATTTAAAAATCTAATCTATAGTTCTAAATCACATATTAGTTAATTAATTTATTAATTAACTTTAATTACTACCTTAAACTATAATTACTAGTTTAATTAATTTCAATCATTAATTTACTTAATCAACTTAAGAGTTAATGCATATAAAAATTCTAAAACTTCATGAATTAAAGTAAAATTCCAATATGTTTAAAACTTTTATTTTAATTTACTTTCTAATTAAAAACCAATTTATCATTAATAAAGTTTTAGAACTAATTTATTATTTTTTTCAAAACTCTTTGTAAACTCACATGTTCAATTGCAACTAAAACTTATTTGAATAAATTTAAATTATAAAACTTTATTTCATTTCCAGATTTAGAATTTCAGATCCAAGTCCTGATTTCTATTTTTGAGGTTAGCCTGTTTTCAATCTTTTCTTAACAGTTTAAATTCATTTGAACTTAACTCTCGTTTGAATATATTTTAATTACTAACCACTTTTAAGTTATAAAAGTATTTAAATTTTAAAAACTTACTATTTCCAACTCTCTTTCAAAACTAATTTAAATTCACGATTTAAACTTGATTTAAAACTAAGCTTGACTTTGATTACATTTTAAAGCCAAGTTTCAAAGCTGTAAAACAAAAACAGCTACAGGTTTTAAAACCTGAAAAAAGACAACAGCCGAGTCCCCCCCTTATGTTACTTCGAGTAATAACGAAGTTCCCCCGAGAAAATATACAAGCTGCTTCGAGTTTCTCACCAGGTGCGCGCGAATGAAAAAGAAAGACAGAGCCTGGAAAAAAAAACACAACCTCACCTCCCTCAAACCTGTCAGCGCCGCTCTCCCCCAACCCTGACCACCCGGCGACCAGCAGCTCCGGCCATGAACGCGACTATGTCCGAGCTACCCCCTCACAAAACTCCACGGCACTCGATCGCCTGATGGTGACGAACAGAACCAAACACTTCGACCACTACAACCAGGTTTATGTGCAGGAATTTTGGTCAGAAAATTTGGGTTCCAGATGAAAATTTTAAGTTGTTTTTATCTTATCTAAAGTTTTAAACTTATTTCATAATGTTACAAACATCCTTTATTCAAATCTTAATTTCATTCATTAATCAGCAGAGGTGTGAATGCTTTTTAAAAATAAAGTTTTGTTTTCCAGAGTATCAGAGAGTAAGCACAGAAACCTGAAGATCCTGTATATATATACACACATGCTTAATCACCAAAACATGTATCTATCTCACCCAATGCAAAGTTTCAAATTTTAATCATCAACTAGATTTAAATTTAAGTTATTAAATATAAATTTACTCTCGTGCATTAGTGAAAGAACAGAGGCTATCAATGCCCAAATATGCAATGCAAACATGCATGTTTACAGAAATTCTTAACACTGAATTATCACTATATATATGTAAACAAGTAATCATCATCACAGAGCTTTACAAACAATAGAAAACTATTTATTTAGTTTTGATTTAAAAAGTTACTCACCTTGGATTGATGAACACAGAGTCTCAGGTTTTAATTTTGAAGAAGCTTGAAACTGTGAAACTTTTGAAGACTAAACTTGCAAATTAAAGACACTATGATGCTGAGATGATCAAGTAGAAGCTTTGTTGAGTTTGAAATAGATTTTGATTCAGATTCTTAGCTTGGCTTTCGAATTTAAAATGAAAAAGGCAGAGATATATATATCAAAAAGTTGCAGACAGGTTTATTATTATGTCTGATGAAATTGTGACAATATAGGATACAATCTTGTTTGTACAGATTTTAAACCAAAGATATTTTATTAAGTTGGAGGCTGATATGTAATACTTAGTGTACTAAAAGATTTTACATTAATGACTTTTTGTTTGTTTGCTTAAAGATATTTAATAATGTCTTCCTTAACAAGCTTCATACATATACACAGTTGTGTATTTATTTGGCCTGCACACATAGATATTTTTATATCTTTCATTTATTTGTATGACATGTATATTCTTATTACTGTCATTTATTTCTAGATATTATTATGTTTCAACAACTAAGACAAAACTTGTACAATAAAACATAGCAATCTAGTTTGACCTGCACACATTATTGTTACTAAATTTTGTTTGTATAACAGATATTTATCTAGATGCTTTAAACATATACATATATGTATATACTGCAGTTCATTTGTGATAGTTTACAAACTTAAAAACTTATTAGTTTTCTAGTTTATTTGTTGTCCTGTTATTAAAATTGAAATGTTTGTGAATGTTATATAAATTTATCCAATATGATTATTTCTTATTTTAACTTATTACTTAAAATCTTGTATCTTGTATTTTTATTTATTAATATTATAAAACACATGATCAATTTGAAAAGATAGATAGAATAAATCATCTTTCTATTATAAACTACATATTTATTAGTGTATGTTAATGTATTGATTGACAAAATTATATTAAAGACTCATATATATTTTTAAATCCATGTTTTAATCAAGTTATACTAAAAAGAAAATAAAAGAAATCTTTTTGTTAGTAAATTTAAAATTTAAACTTAAGTTAAAATAAGTATCAAACTACTTAAACATTATCTTATGTATTTAAAACCCTATATTGATTTATTTATTAGCTTTGAAAAGTTTATATTACATAAAACATAATTTCTAATTCACTAAAATTTATATTAGAATTTAAAACATAATTTATTAGTTGAACTTTAAAACTAAATCTCATTTATTTGCAATGTATACAAATATATACATTTATAAATAGTTAACAAACAATTAATTTTTAACAGCTAAAATTTACCAATTAAATATTTATTAAAAGAAAAGTATCAATTCAGATTTAATTAACAAAAATATATCAAATCAATTTAATATTTAATGCAGATTATTAAATTGATATTGCTAGAAAATTCCGGGTCGTCACACATTGCATCTGGGAAAAAATCCTTGTAAATTGACACTCTGCCTGAGCTTTACTGTCCAGGTCAGTGCACCACTAGTCGATAAGTGGCTGGATTTTCTTAGGTAGTAAATCCTCGGTAGGTAACCTTCGAGCCTCCAATTCGAACCTCGTCATCTTTGTTGCTTCGCCTAATGAACCACCTAGCTCCCGTAACCTATGTTCATTGCATCAGACCTCTTTCATAGTCCATTGTTGATATTATGGAAGTGGTTGCTTAAGTTTTCAAAAACCGATTTCGACATGGAAACCCTCTCTTTTTCGTATAGAGTCTCCTTAGGATGATTTCAACAACCCAGGCTCCTCTAACATGCCCAAATGAATTCAACCAACCCTCTTGCTTCACACGACGCTTACATGTGTGTTAATACACCTGCTGATGCATGCAAATGCACACACATGTACATAAACATCTAAATTTCGCAAATCACGTTTCGAGCTCCACTAGAGCGATTACTCGACTGGGTACTCTCTCATGCAACTTTGCACATCAGGTGATCGCTATGGTACATCAGATTGTTCATAATGTGTTAAATGCATGTATAAACAACCTTTATCAACAATCCAAACTGTTCAACAATTCTATAACAATACTTCAATTATATTGATTATTATATAACTTCAAATACATGTATACATAAATTTATCCGTATGCATACACACACACACACACACACACACACTTAAATTTAAATAAGTATTCCAATTTTTATTTAAATCAACTTACTTTTATTTACTAAATCTTTTCAATAAAAGTTAAATGTTTTTTTACATATTTTTATAAAATTCATTCTATTTTATAAAATCTCATTTGTACTATTTTATAAAATCTTATTTTATTTCACAAAATATAACTTTGTTACTATTTTATAATATCACATTCTACATTATAATATGTTTCATTTATACTATTTTATAGATCACATTTTATTTTATAAAAATATCTTTATACTATTTTATATAATCTCATTCTATTTTATAAAATATATCTTTTACTTATAAAATTATTTTCTCACTTAAATAATATTTGTAAGTAATAATTATGCATCGTTAAGCCTCTATCACTTTAATAATAAGTGTAAAGCTTATAACTTGTTTAATTAGCTTGCTAACTTCATTTATAGAATAATTCATTATTTTATAAAATCATTTCTTCTCTTAAATAATATTTATAAATAATAATTAAGCTTCATTAGTTATCTGATCATTTTAATAATAAGTGTAGAGTTTCTAACATTCTTAATTAGTTTACTAACTTTTCTGAAACTCATTCAAATAGTTTAATTAATGTTCTCTAATGACATGCACATCATTGTGTTAATTAATCACAATACAAACTTAACATCACACAAAACCATCCAATTAACCTCAAACCCCATTTTATGCTTACTAATCCAAACATGATAATTAAGGGTTCAAACAACTAATTAGCTAATAGAATCTTGTTTATAACATGAATACAAGTCTAAACCATAACATGGAATTCTCCAAATCAATCGTATAACTTCATAATTATTACTAAACAAATATATGAATTATAATAAGTAAATTAAGTAGGAGAATCATCCCACTCGCCTCTTCTTCTCCAAACCAAGCTCAAAGTCACCAAAATCCATCTCTATGCTCTCTTTAAGTTCGAGATTTAACTTCAAACACAAAATCACTCTAATTCCTTGATGGGTATTGTAGAGAAGAATAATAGAGGAATTGTGGTGATTTTTATTTGAATTTAGGAATTTTATTTGAGAGGTTCAGGGGCGAAGTTGAGAAATGACTAAGGGGTAATTATGAGAAGATTAGGAGAGGAAGAGGAAAAGAAATGTTGAAATGAAGATGAATTAATGAATTATGAAGGGTGAGCTAACTTATAGGCTAATTCATGCGCCTTAGCGCTAATTCATTTCATCCACTCAAGATCACTATTCATTTCAAAAACTCATTGATTCTAAATGCGGTCTAGTTTATACTCATTTATCTCATGTCAGAAAAGAGAACTCAACTACGGGTATTTCGAGACCCAGTTCACCTATCTCCAAAAAATCAAGTATAATGGACATTGTATCAATTAATAATTAAATATTCAAATTAATTTATAAGTATTTGATCGTTACAATTGCGGGGTATTACGATACACACATACATATGTGTGTGTGCGTGCGCGCACATGTTTATGTATGTGTATGTATATATTTGTTTGTGTGTGTGTGTATGAATGTTATTTTAATAGTAATGATGATTTCTATGAACAAAAAGGCATATATAAAGAGACAATGAGTTATTGCGATGTAAATCTTAATACTTATATGCGGTCAGATTAGCCATGCACACTTCTTGTTTGTTACATTTACACTTCACGCATATGTGTGTATATGGTACACTCACTACTATTTACATTTAACTAAATTAAATTCAAACTGTTTTAAAAAAAATAAATGAAATAAATATTTTATTTAAAATATCATCTTAGATAGGATCTCAAATTCATATAGGCTTCACGTTCCCAATAAAGATCCTAAATGATTTTTTTTTAAATTCACCCATTTATCCTGCTTTGGTTGGCCTTGTTCCTTCAATGGTATGGAAGCTTAAATGGTCTATAAGTCTAAGTTAGCAATGGTGGCACTAACTGATTAAAAAATGCCCATTTAATAGGGTGTTTACAAAGGTAGTGTTGGAGGTTGTGTTTGGGTAGTAAGTACTACTTGGCTACTGGTGTAACGTCCCGATTTTCGACGCTCGAAAATCGACATTTATACAACCACTGTATCAAATGCCGAACAATCGAATGCCGAACAATCGAATGCCGAAAAATCGAATGCCGAAAAATCAAACCATTAGGGCTAAAGTAGAAGGAGGTAGAAGAAGAAATAGAAAACAATATAAGAATCTCACAAACACAGCGGAATAAAATATGATATATAACATCGACATTAAATACAAAGATTCTGTATCATCATATATACATACATTTCTCAAAGAACAACAATCATTTCATCAAATCCAGACAGTTCAGTAACATGTCCTAACACAGCGGAATAATAATCAAGTAAGGAAGTACGTATCGCCATCCAGCTCGTGTTCTGAGCTCCATAGCAATCCATCCAAAATCTGTACCTATAATACTCGGTCTGACCCGAGCATTGTAGTTAAATAACACCCAAGTCAGTCTGGAAAACCAGCGTGAGAAAAACACACTCAAATGGATTATTAAAGCTTTTCAAAACCATTTTGAAAATCAAAGGTATCTCGTAAGACCATGCCACAAATAAATATGTCGTGTTTTTACCTTACGCTAACCAAAACATTTCTTATAAGATCCTCTGATATTATAATAGTGTCTATGTACAAATACTTATTCAAATAGCCGAAATTTTTACATTATTAAATTCCAACATACTAGCCACAAAGTGGGTTCTACAATCAAAACTGTAAAGGTACGTAGGGAAAATGGATTTCCATCAGTGGCAGGGCTATTGGGATACCGCCCGTCACAGTACGTGGTCTAGATCACTGTTGCGACGACCCAAACTCGATGTTCGGTAAACAACATCAAATTTTGCATTGCCGGAGCTTATAACAACAATTAGATGAATATAAAACAGCGGAACAGAATCAATATCATAAATATCATCACAGTTACAACATCAACATAATATCCATACTGCAACAGAGTACATAATACATACACTACAACTCCAAATACAACATCATGATAATACAACAGTGAACATATATCCAAAAGTTCTCAAATGAGAGAGATGATAACGAACTCCCAAAAGCTAACACCTGAAATCTCCAATAGCTCCTAAGATATCTCCAAGATAAGAGCTCCAAAATACCGCTACTCCAAAATATAGAAACCTGCTACTAGGCTGCCCGTGTGGAAATAATGGGCACCCAGAGTTTAGGAAAGAAAACAATAAACCCCGGATCAGTCATGAGACTGGTATGAGTAAACGAAAACAGTTGCATTTAAATAAAACAAGATTTATAAAAGAATTTGCGGAATGCTTTTAAAAATGGAACTACCATAAGACCTCCCGCCACACACACAATGCAAACGCAGAATTGGAGGAGATTTCTTCTTATGATAGTTAAATATGCTTGGTACGAGGAAAGAAATTCTTTGATATTGTTACTAGTGCATTAGTGAGGAAAACATTTCAAAAGTAGAATATTAATCTTAGCTGACATAGGTACCATTATATTATGCCTACTATAGCTACCATATTAGATGGCAGGTTCTACAACTAAAACCATACAGGGTTTCGTATTGGGAATTGGATTTCCAACAAATGGTCAGGCCAAGGAACTTCCCATTGCCACATGAGAACGCCTCTGGAAGGACGTCCCCGAGAACCAAACCGGATCTCTACCAACACAAGGCCGGGTTACCCCTAACTGGGTAACTACTGACACGAGTATGTCATCTCCCAGTCGTAACCAACCTTTAACCGGGGCCCCAGCAACAAATCACAAAATCATATATATATATATATATATATATATATATATATCTGCGATATCAACATAAGTTAAGTATCTGGGCTCCATACCATGATACCACTTCTATCCAGAAGGAAATGCACATACCCTAAGGGGTGCTACCCCCAATAACCTTGCTGCATCTTTCCTGTTTCGACCATTTCTGGGTGTGAGGTCCGACGAAGTCTCGTCCACAAAAACACGTTTTATACAAAAGCTGTGCTTTGGGTCAACAAATGATCATAGAAATGATCACCAAGATAGACGATCAAACGAATGATCCTATCACAAATGATCAACACAATGATCATTTCACAGCAACACTCAGCATGTCACATTACCAAATTGGGAATATATTGCTGATAACCTCCAACTACATAACCTCTGAGCTCGTACGTCTCAGAGAAGGGTGTTAAGCTAAAAGAATAAATTCTCCGCCACCAACAGAAATATATTTGAAAGAAATCGGCTTTATATCTCAATTTGTAATGTCAGACATACTATCCATACAAGTCTGTTCCGGGCTCGAACAGAACCGAAGGCACTTCCAAAGAAGTTCTTGCAATCCGGATATCCACAATCCTGATCGGATTCCCCATCACATATGGAGAACTCTATACCGGAGCAACTCGGTGAAGAGTCAATCGACAGATCATCCTATCGCTCTCGCAAATACCCGGTCTTCCACACCGGTCTTCGATTGCTATCCATAACGTCGAATCACATATTCGAAATGGGTTATATGACACAACGGTCCTTTCCCGGCTAATTTGAATAGTGGGTGTCAAATTTTAAAACGTGTGGATGTCATTCACAAATATTCACAGGTTCGATGTGGGTTTCGGATAACCAACTGAAATCCGATTCCCTGTCGCATCGAAGTTTAAATGCCGTTTTACGGGCAACAAGGTTTTCACATCAATACAGAACAAATCATAATCACAGTGCAATAACATGGCAATTTCATCATACAGAATTACAAACAGAATAGAGATATCAATATAAGTTAACAACAATAGTTAATTATTTACTAATCAAAACGAATGAGATAAATTAACCAAATATTATTTTATTGATTATTCAATCAATGACTTATTATTCTTAATGATAATTAAATTAGTCTTAATCATCTTGATACATTGATTTTCCTTAATTAGTTATTTTAATTAACTGCCAATTAAATTAATTAACTTGCTTTATCAAATCAATAAATTCTTAATTATAAATTTATTTGAGTACTTAATTGTTTATTAAATCAATTTTAAATCACAATCTTTAAATTATTCTAAATTCCTTTTCAAAACTATTGATAAAATAGTTTACCTTAATTTTCATTTGAAAATCTATTTTATACTTTAAAAATTAATTTATTGTTACATTGGAATTTTAATATAAATTTATTTAAAATTCTTCTTTTAAAATTTAATCATTTAATTAAATTTTGATTTTTTTAACTTTCTTTACCTATTAAAGAATTTACAAATTCTAAAGCATTTGTTAAAAATTTAACTTAACAAAATCTAAACTGTTTATATTGCAAAACACAAAATTTTTATTAACATTTGATGACTTAAAGATTTGAATGGGCTTAGCCCATATAAAACAACCCGAGTAAAAGCAGCGTTTCACTCGCGTCACCCCCGGTTCCATCACGTCTTCTCCCCGAGAACCCCATTTCTTTCCTCATCCCAGTTCTTATCTCCTTCGAGTTTCTTCTTGTTTTTTTTTTAACGCTTAAAAATCAAAACTGGAAACAAGCCTCCACCACGCACTCGAGTTCGACCCCGAGTTTGACCCCCTTCTGCTCGAATACGTCACCGAGTACCCAGCCCTTCTTCTCCTTCATTTCCCCTTTGTTTCTTTTTTTTTCTCCACTGGCACATCACCACCACCGTGCACGTGCACGGTGGTTCGCGACCTCTCCGATGGCTATCGTGGCCATCAACAAATCGCGCTTCATTCCCCTATTCGAAAACGATGATCAATTCAATGTCAACGACCCCACAACGAAATCGAGCTTCCAGCTCGAAACTCGAACCCATCCTCACCAACAAATTCGCTTTGCCCTCGTTGCTCCAACCATCGGAGCAGCTCGAACTTCGTCACCATCATGTCCACACCTCATGCCATCATTCCCCTCAAAATCCCCTTACTCGATGCGTCAGAGGTGGCGTACACATCGCGGTTCCAGACCGTATACATTTCGAGACTAAAACCCTAGTTTGATCTCAAACTCCAAATTCATGAAATAGAAAAATCCTTCGATAATTTTCTCGAAGCCTCTGTCGTTCAAGCTTGCTACAAACCCATTTTTAGCATTTATAATTGAATCGATTATTATAAATTCATACAAGTTCCATTTTTATTCAAATACAGAATACTCTTGAAAAACCCAACTAAAAATCCTCATTTTATTTTTAAAAATCATGGATTGAAGTATAGATTCAGATTAAAATCCTGAATCGATGTTTTACAACCTTTTATTTTTATCAAATTTCAACTTGAAACCTATAAAACATGTTTCCAGTGGAAGATAATGTACAGTAGGTTCAAACAACTTTACAAAATTTGTTTGAGGATTAAAACAACTTGACTTATTTGAAAACCCAAGCTTGACAGTGATTTAAAGCAAATAGACTTCAGTTTTGAAACAAATAAAATCCCTGTATAAAGGTTTACAGAGACAGAGCATCACTGGGAAATCATGTGAAGCATGAACCAAAGCAGTTTATAATTGAAGTTTAAACTATTTTAAACAAACTTAAAATCCTTTACAAAAACATGTTTACTCAC
Source organism: Allium cepa (assembly GCA_030765085.1). Taxonomy (NCBI): domain Eukaryota; kingdom Viridiplantae; phylum Streptophyta; class Magnoliopsida; order Asparagales; family Amaryllidaceae; genus Allium; species Allium cepa. The sequence goes on from CM060942.1 coordinate 152,164,075, forward strand.
ATGGCAATATTTGAAACAGAGAATATGTTGATCTTCTTTGAACTGTAGATTTGAATCTCCTCTCTCTGGTTTGGTTTTTTTAACTTCTTTTTATTTTCTGTTTTGCTCACTTTTTATTTCTTTTCTGATCTTTTCAAAATTTGTTGAATGATACTTGAGTTGTTTTTAACAAATGAACTAAGACAATTCTCAAGTATATAAAGAAGTGGGCAGGTTTAAGTGGACAGCTTCCTTATACTGTATTTGTACTTTGTGAATATTTCAATTTACTGGTTGAAGTTTGAAAGCATTTAATGTATGTAACACTTTCATGTATCTACAGCATGCCGTGCTCATGCTTTGATTTAGGCTGAGATGGTATCAAGTAGTGCTGAGAGGATAGGCATTAAATGCAAGCATTTAATGGAAGCATGTAATGTTTCATGCTTTGTATATTTTCAGCATGCTATTTGATTTGCTTTTTCTGTAAGTACTATTTTCTTACATATTTTTTTTTCTATTTAAAATACTTACTTTCCTAGTTTACTTTATAAAATAAAAGTGCTTTGTTTTAAAAATACTTTCTTGCATAGATTTTGTTTTCTTTGCTATCTTCTTGTTTGCATGCAACTCACGGCAAACTACTTACTGGTTTGTATATTCTTTTTGCAAGTACAAGTTTGCTTTACTAAAGGTTAGGAATTTGTTTATATGTAAGTGTTGTTTTGTTTAATTGTATTTGTTCATTTTTTTTATTTTATTGTTATAAACAATTTCTTGTTGATAAGTGTTGTTTCCTTTAATTATTATTGTTACTATTTTTATTATTTATTTAAACTTTATTATCAAAATTTATTTAATTCCATCCAACCTGTAATATCAATCTCAACAATATTAAATTTAGGTTGAATTTCACTAATTAAATTCCAAAGTTCAAATAATTTATCGAATTTTAAATTCAAAAATTTCGGGATGTTACAACTGTCCTGAGGATCCACCCTGATTCCCTGCATCATAAGACCGGAGCTATCCCTTACTAGATAGTCCGAATAAGTTCACCCTGTGGTTGGGATCGACAAACGCCCACACAGCCATATATAAAGGGACATCTAGACAGGGGTGAACTTACCCTTATTGGTTGCTAGCCACTTAGCATTGTGTGCACCTCCCCTGTTTTAGCCATTCCCGGTTGATGAGACTCGAGGCTATGCGTTACCTTTTTTGCACACATTCACTTAGAATGCTCATTATCCTCCTGACAATGTTCTAAAAGCATTCGTCCATACAAGTCCGTTCCGGGTCCGAACGGAACTGAAGGCACTGCTTCTACTACATCCGCTTTGGAATCACCCTCAGGATTAGTAGCAATTAGCCCTTGCACTTCACTGTTCCATCTTCGACACCAACTCTTGTCTTCTTTACGAAAACGTTCAAACGGATCGAAGCGGTTTTTGGGAAATTAATCCCGACCCCGGTCTTTTCGAAACGATCAGCGTATTGGGCCAATACTGATAGTCGGTTATTTAACTATAAAATAACATTCACAAACAATCATCAAGCCATAATAATTTCTCCCAAATTATTTATTTTTAAATATCTTCGCCAGATATTTTCTTACATTTAAATCCTTTGAAAATAGTTTTCAAATCACTTTCCTCTCTCTCGTGGAAATAAATTTTCACCCAATTGTTTTATTTCCAATAAAAACAGCCAAGTCTTAAATACTTAAGATTTTAAAAATAATTTAAATCATTTTATTCTAAAACATACTTTAAAACATTTAAATTAAAATTACTTAAACACTTTATACAAAAATATATACTTTAAAAATATTTAAAATAAAACTACTTTATAAAATAAAATTAAAAAAACTAATTTTAACATAAAAGTTAAGCCAAACTAAATTTTAAAATAAGTTATGAAATTCTATACAAGTTTTTAAATAAAAATTTAACCAAACTATTTTTAAAATAAAATTACTTTATAAAATATAAATATTGATAATTATCTTTTTAAAACATAATACCAATTAACCTTTAAATAATTACTACTAAAATAAATTTGAAAAGAAATATTTACTTTAAAATTCAAAACATTTAAAAATAATAAACTTTCTAAAACATTTCTTTAAAACAAAATTTTAAAGCCTTTAACTCATACATAAAATGTCTCCTTTAAAATATACTTGGCTTTCCTGGGAAATACACTTCCCATTTCCATACCTTTAAAAATAAACTACTATTTATTTTTAAACAATCACTCATTCCTTTATAAATTCCCACCGTGAATTCATATTTTCAAATAGCCACTGATATCTAGTTTCACCTTATAAACCCAATTTATAAATCCCATAGTCTCACCTTTCTTTAAATCACAGTTTCAAACACTAAATCAATTTTCAAATTGATTTTAAAAATTAACACCATTTATAATAAATTTCTTTACTTACCCAATTTTATTTCAAAACTTATTAATTTCAGATTTAACTTCTTTATTACGATTCAAAATCTTATTTAAACTGAAATACAAATTACATACTTTTCCCAAATATCTTCTTTATCTTTTTCGAAATTTAAACCTTAAATTGGAAAATAATTCCTTTATTCTTTTAAATAATATCATTAAGTCTAAAAATTCATTTATTTCTCTTTATTCAAAATCTACTTCCCATACTCGGTATTTATTTATTAAAATTAAAAAATCCACTTTTATCCTTTTCCAACTTATTTATCCAAACCTCTATAATTATTTACTTAAAAATGCTCCCTTTATTTTCCTTCAAAAATCTAATATATATATATATATCTTTTTGATAACTTAGTATACCCAAATATATTCAATCAAACCATAGCATCCAATATTTACAATTTGCAATTTATAATTTGTCACGGATTATCAAATAAACCATATCACAGTATATTAAAACAATCTAAGTAATTTTGAGGAATCCAGTTGGATCCCTCCAACCTGTTTCCCTACATCCACAGATGTTAGCACAATATAAAATACCAATTCCACTTCTAGATGGAATATCGCGGTATACGGGTTATATCATCTCATCCGCTATTATGCGGCGCATAGGGTCTCATCCGCTATATGATTCGGGAAATCAATCACTCCAATATATATATACTACTATATATAATATACGACATCTAATCAATTCAATCATTCAAACAACTATTTAAATTTAGCTATTTAAATTTAAAAATACATCCTGAAGAGCGAGAACCTTTTATTTTGTTGTTTGCAATCCTCTTGCATCTTGGCTTTTTTTTCCAATGATTTCTTTTCTTTGACCTTGTATAAATGATATTTCTGAATTCATTAACATATTCCATGATTTAAACTACCATTTAAAATTTCTATTTTCTAAATCTTATGTATATATGTATATCTTAGTCTATATCTAATTCAAATTTAATTAAAACTGAACTGATTTTGCCTTGTTGTTAAATCTTCTCTGTTCCTAACCTTTATGCTCATAAACAAATCTATATATACTAAACTTAATTAGCTTTCACCATCTTAGATTTTAATTTTAAAAAAATACTTTTTTTCAATATGTGTATATATATATATATTAACTAAAATTAAATCAAAGGCAGACTGTTTTGTAACATACCGTTAAATTACAACCCATCTCTATATATTTCAAAATGCATGTGTGAAAACATTGTGTTATGTTAAATAAACAAAAGACGGTACCTTACTGCCCCTGGTAAACGCAGACTCCAACAGCACCACCTCACGACATCGGCCTCGATGACCGAATCCCTCCATCGCGCTGCCGCTTTCACGCATGCGCGAGCTTCGCCGCTGCGATGTCGACATCGTAGTCTTTCTGACCTATCTGGCCTCAAACTTTGCCCAGCACCGCGAATCGCCTCGTCATGCGATCGAAACCCTAGCATGCACGACCCGGAGTCGCGATGCTCGATCATCTGGACTTCGAACGACCCTGTCGCCTTTTTATTCGCCTTCATTTCGATCCCCAAGACATGCCGCTGCTAGAATAATCGAATGGGTAGAAATTGAGCTGCCGATCTCGATTTGAGTCCCCTTTTTCATGCGATCGCCTCATGTCCCCCTACTCGCGTCCTTGGCCTCAACAGAGATAACTACAAATGAACGCTTCGAGAATCCCCCAGATCGAGACCATTAATTTCTGAATTTAAAAGAGGAAGGCGACGATTGAAAAAACTAGAGATGGATTCGATTTGAATTTGACGAAAACGAAAAGGAAGCGGCCATACTATTTTGTACAACTGTGTTCAATCAGAAAGAAAAAAAGGGTTTCGTTGAAAAGGGATTCGATTGTATATTAAAATGGTTGGCTACGAGTGAAAGAGACGCGTGTTAATGCAGTTCAACACGTGTTTTAAAATTCCATTACGTGTCCACAGAGATCTGTAATAGCCCAAATGCAATTTATATTGTTTATTTAGATTTAAATTTAAATTCCAAATCGTCTCATTTCCTGCACTCACAATCTTGACCTCGTATCGAGGCGTGTCGCCAGGCGTTTATAATGTTATACCCCTATCCCGAACGCGATGGAAAAGGTTCCGAGTCCTAATTCGATCATATGGAGAAGATAGCTTTTTGGACTCAGTAATTATATTTAATTTTCGATATAAATTGCAACGCATTTATCTACCGTATGGCCAAACAATCAGTTCAAACACTATGAAAATTGAAACCCGATAATAATACACTATTACGGATCCAATGGAACAGGTTTGTCGAATTTCGAGACTGTGCCTCGGAAAGCTATTTTTAAATATCAATTTAAACTATATATTTTTAAAATAGAAAAAATACTTTCAAATTCAGGTTTAAAACTTCTATTATCTTCAGTACCATAATTATAAATTTTCCAAGTCTTCGAAATATTTTTAACAGGCTCGAAACCTCAGATTTCATATTTTACCCAATCTTTAATTATTAAATTCAATAAATTTAATTAACAAATAATAATGATATTTGAAATTCAATTTAAATCAACTTCCAAACATTTATAATCAAATAAATATTCCAATCTCAAATATCTAAAAATTTTGGGTTGTCACATTACTCCCCTCTTAAAAGAATTCCGTCCCCGAAATTACTAGTTAAGAGGAATGGTCCATAACCTACTTATTATTTCCTAAACCAAACAGTTTTTAACAACTTCCCATACAATCTTTTCTATGGAAGTCATGCTATCACCCTTACTATCTTTCCAAACACAACCCTAGATTACAATCCATATTATTGACTCCATCATTTCAAATTATAATTCAAAACCAAGTTTTAAATTTTCAAAATTTCGCAAAATTTTTCTAACTCCCTAAAATTTTGAACTTTTTTGCTAGCGTCTCCTTTGCGCGGCTAGCTCGGTACAACTACAAAATGCCTCTACGGGCCCCAAATCTCAAATGAAAACAAAAAAAGCAAATGGCTAGACCAAAAAATCATCAAATTTCATATAGAAATTTAAATACATATCTTTGCTGTAACGACCCGCAAATCCGTACCCCTTGAGTCGACACTATACTACAACAATCAACTCAAGTTGAACAGAAATACGAACCATTAGGGTTAATGAAGAAGTGGTAGAAGAAGAAAATAGAAAACAACATCAGAATCTAACCATCGCAGCGGAATAAAATATAATAGATAATAAATGATCTTTACACAAAAACAAATATATTTGTTTATACACTACATCAGCAGAGTACATCAATCACAGTTCAACATCAATAACATACAACTGGATACACAGCAGAATAATAATCAAATACGGAAATACGTATCGCCATCCAGCTCGTCTCCTGAGCTCCACGGCATCATACCCTGTATCCTATAATACTCGGTCTGACCCGAGCATTATAGTTAAATAACACCCGAGTCAGTCAGGAATACCAGCGCGAGAAATCACACTCAAATTGATTATTGAGGTTTCAAAAATCCTTTTGAAAACAAAAGCATCTCGTAAGACCACGCCACAAATAAACATGTCGGGTTTTACCTTACGATAGCTAAAACATTTCTTATTAAAATCCTCTGATATTATAATAGGGTATATATACAAATACTTATTAAAATAGCCGAAATTGTTACATTCATTAAATTCCAGCTACTAGCCACAGAGTGGGTAATACAAACAAAACTCGTAAAAGCGTGTAGGGAGAATGGATTTCCAACTAATGACTAGGCACTGGGGTACCACCTGTCACGGTACCTGGTCTAGATCAGCAAACCGAGGATCACTCCCGACCCCCTGCAACACAAGACCCGGACTATCCCTTATTGGATAATCCCGAGTAAGATCACCCTACGGTTGGGATCAGCGACCGCACCACTAAGCCGAAATAAAAAGGGACATCTAGACAGGAATGACCTTACCAGAAAATGGGTGCTGCCTACCAAGCCTTACTGCATAACCCCTGATTTTCAGTCATTCCCGGTTCATGAGGCATGAGGCTAAGCGTTACCTTTTAGAACATTATCCCTTAGAATGCCCATCGTCCACCTGACGATGTTCTGAAAGCATTCATCCATACAAGTCCGTCCCGGGTTCGAACGGAACCGAAGGCACTATTCCTACTACATCCATTTTGGAAATATCCTCAGGATTAGTAGCGACTAGCCCTTGCACTTCACTGCTCCATCTTCGAATCCAAACTCGTTTTCCACGAAAACGTATAAAGCAGATCAAAGTGGTTTTTGAGAAATAAATCCCGATCCCCGTCTCTTCGAAACGATCAGTGCATTTGGCCAATATTGATAGTCGGTTATTTAACTATCAATTAACATTCATAACAACCATCCAACATAAATAATTTCACCAAATCATTTATTAAACTCAAATTATCTTCAAAAGATATATTTCCACCTTTAAACCCATGAAAAATAGTTTCAAACCATACTCTTCTCATGGAATGAATTTCCAAATAATTATTTCCACTTAAAACACCAAGTACAAAGCTTTAGATTTTTAAAATAATTTAAAACGCCTTATAAATAAAATGTATATTTTAACATTTAGATTGAGAACTACTTCAATACTTTATTAAAAATATACACTTTAGGAATATTTAAAATGAGGTTACTTTTATAAAATATAAAACTAGATTTTCTCTTTTAAAACAAATACCTAGTCACTTTTAAATAATTATTGCTATAATAGATTAAAAGAAAATACTTACTTTAGAATTTAAATATTTAGAAATAATAAATTTTTCAAAACTTGCTTCTTAAAACTACTTTAAAACCTTTAATTTATATTTAAAAATTTACTTTGAATACGTACTTGGTTATCCATGGAGAATTTCCAATTTCAATCACTTAAATCAATTTTCCAAATTGATTTTCAATTTAATCCATTTGAAATAAATTTCTTTACTTACTCAATTCATTTCAAAATTCGTTAATTATGGACTTTATTATTATTATTTTTCGTTTGATTTAAATCTCTTAACTAAAATATAAATTTTTTAGATTTTCCCAATTTCTTCTTTATTCTTTTCAAAATTTAAATCTTAAATTTAAAATAAATGCTTTATTCTTTTAAATAATAACACTGAAGTTTAAAATTCATTAACTTTCTGTTTATTCAAAATTCCCTTTTCATATACAGAATTTATTTATTAGAATTTTAAAACCGCTAATATTCTTATCCAGTTCATTTTAATTTATTTAAATTCTCTATAATTACTTCACCTTCAAAACCGCTTCCTTTTATTTTCAAAAATTCAATTCTATATATTTTGATAACTCAGTGTACTGAAATATATTCAAGTAAACCATAGCATTCAATATTCCAATATAATCCATCATAGAATATCAAATAATCACAACAAAGAATATTAAATAATTTAAATAAATGACGAGGAATCCAGTTGGATCTCTCCAACCTGTTTTCCATGCATCCAAAGACGTTAGTACAATACCAATTCCACTTCATGGTGGAATATCGCGGTATATAGGATTAATATAAAATATCATCCGCTATTGTGCGGCGCATATGGTCTCATCCTCTATAAAATGCGGGAAATCAATCATTCCAAGATATATTATATACTACTATATATAATATTACACATCCAATCAAATCAATCAATCATCCAATTATTTAAATTTAACCATTTAAATTAAAATTAAAATTCAGCTGAGTGAGATTAACTCACCTTTGCATTCGTTTGTAGTCCATTTCAATTCTATCTTGGTTCTCGGTTTATAACCTTGTATAAACATTACATATTGTTTTACCAACATTCGAGTCAATTTGAATAATTAAATTTCCATTTATGATTTAATTAGCTACACATTTTATTACAATTAATAGAATTTAATTTACTAATAATTTAATTTAATCCAAACTAATAACTCCCCCTTTTAAAAATCTTTAGTAACTAAAATAAGTTGATAAAACAAGCTAGTCACCTTAATATACCCTTTTTTAAAATTAAGCTGCAGGTTTACGGTGTATATATATATTTTTTTCTTTTCTAATCTATAAATATTCATTAAATTAAATTAAACAAACTGATATACCTTACTGTATCTATACTTTCTTATATATAAATTCATATATTTTTTCTAAACTATTATACATCTAACTGTAAATATCTTCCTTTCATTCAGTGCATATATGTATATATGTAAATTAAAATATATAAGTATATTTATATAAAACGAAATTGTTATACAAATTTTCAAAATTTAAATTTGCTATATATGCACAATATTTAGTTAAATAAAATTGAAAAATTACGGCAATACCTTTCTGAAGTTCGGCCAGAACGCCAATGCTCCAAAATCGAGTCACTCGCGAGCTCGTGACAACCTAGCTTACGGTGCAAAAATCCTCACAGCAAAATGCCCAAATTAGTTTTGCCTCAGGAATCACCGTGACTTTCCCCTGCCGCACCATCATTCCTCGATCACCGAATCTTGACATAGTCGCCTCCATCGCGACATCCCATCCCTTCCATACGAACGACTCCACTATCGACTTCCCCATGACTCAACACAGCCCTTCAACTCGTGAGGTACCAATCCGTCGATCGAGATGAACGAGGAGGACGAGCGATTCAATTTCTAGTGGGAAGGTGCTCAGATTCACGATAATACTCATGAATTCACAGAGGAAGAAAGCTCGAAAAATATTTTTGATTATAGAGAGAGTCGCTGATACGAAAGGAAAAGTTTGGGTTAAATTTGAAAGGAAGTGTTTGATTCAATCTTGGAACAAAATAGATGAAGATGGGAATAAGGTACTGAAGATAGATATTTTTTTCCCAAAACTAGGCCATTATTCTTACTTTAAAGACGTGTGTGGAAGCTTCAGAAGAGAGACAATTCGTGACTATATTTCTCAACGTGTCAAAGCTTAGTATAGTGTTCGATTATATTATTTATTTTCAAATTCAAATTTAAATTGTCCAAAAATTACAACACAAAATTATGAACTCTTATCAAGGCGTGCCGCTAGGCGTTCATAATGTTATACACCTATTCTGAACATAATGGAAAAGGTTCCAAGTCCTAATTCGATCGTAAGGAGAAGATAGCTTTTTGAATCGAATTAAAGTATTAAATTTTCGATATTAATTCTAGCGCGTTTATATATTGTACGTTCACACAACAACTCCAATCAATACAAAATTTGAAATCCGATAATAATATAATATTACGGATCCAATGGAACTGGTTTTGGCGAATTCCGAGACTGTGCCTCGGAAGGCTATTTTTAAATATGGATTTGAACGATACATTATTAAAACTTAACAAAACATTTCAAATTAAATTTCAACACTTTTACTATCTTCAGTATTATCAATATAAATTTTACAAGCCTTTAAATTATTTTTAACAGGCTTAAAATTCCAGATTCAGCATCTTACCCAATTTCCAATAATTAAATTCAATAATTAAATTTCCAAATAACGGTGATATTTGAAATTTATGTTACAAACTAACTTTTAAATATCTAAAATCAATTAAATATTCCAATTTCAAATGCCTGAAAATTCCGGGTCGTCACATTCCTCCCCCTTAAAAGAATTTCGTCCCCGAAATTACTAGTTAGGAAGAATGGTCCAATACCCATTACTATTTTCCAAAACCAAACAGTTTTATCAACTTGCCATAACATATCTTTTATTAAAGACCCACTATTACTTCAACCAACTTCCTCAAACCTTCCACGGTTTCCAACAACATTATTTACTTCATTTATTCAAATTTAAATTTAAATCCAAATTTAAATTATCAAAACTTCCTCAAAAATTTTCTAACTCTCTAAATTTCCGAAATTTTTTGTCAGCGCCTCCTTTGCGCGGCTAACTCGGTACAACTACAAAAGGCCTCTACGGGCTCCCAAGTTCCAAAAGGAAACAAAAAGCCAAGTGGCTATATCAAAAACCCAATCAAATTTCATACTAAAATTTAAACACATACCTTTTTGGTCGGGCAATTCAAATTTATCATCTGAAATCAAAACCAATTTTCATTTCCCTTTATAGTACCTGCATATCCTACATAGCAATAATATCCAATCATAATATTCCAAAAACATTTTATCGATTTCCTTACAAAATGTCAATATTTATTCATTCAAATATTAACTTAGAATATATTTGTAATATCAATTCCCCATTTAAGAATTCCCCATTCCTATCTTAAGGTTAGTATAAGCATTTTACATGCTTCTTATTTATTTTGACTTCACCACTTTAGTTTATATCTATTTTTATTCAAATTGGTTCTCCTATTTCCATATGAATTCAATTTATTCCTATCTCTGAATATAAAATTTCATCTTCCATTTATACCTGATTCATATCATTATTTTAAATTAGTTTCATTCAGTAATTTATTTCAATTTCCAATTTGAAATCGTTTTGTCGTAAAAAAACTTTTTCAAAAATTTTTAAAAAAAATTTCTAACTCCTAAAATTTCCGAATTTTTTTGGCAGAGTCTCCTTTATACGGAGGAGCTTTTGCAATTTGACAAAAGATATAAATATATATACATCAACCCACCCGGTCGGAAAAACAAAAACCATTCATATTTCCTATTTTTATTGCGTAGGCGTACCTTATTTTGCATATTTAAGCAAGCGGCTTATTTAATTAGCATTTTGGGCAATCAAATCCAGCCCAACGACTTCCCTGAACCTGTACTTACTCAACTAAAACATATAAGTGTCATATATATGAAGTTTAACAACATTTCACTTATTTGCAATAGTTAAATACATGAATTCTAAAAGCGGTGCACAGTAAACACTTTCCGTAAGCAATTTATATAGTTTTAATACCGATTCAACTGCTTTCAATTTATTCATTTACCATTTTCATTCAATTTGAATGGTTTACAACCCACTTGCTTATATTCCATTCATTTTTAATTTTAAACTAACCCATATTATTCCAATTGATTTTAAAAATCAATTCTATTCACTTCTATTACTACATTTACTTCCGTTTACGATAAAATACTAATTTTTTGTGCAAATTTGGTGTTATTCATGCAAATAACAATTACTTAAGCTTAAAACCATTTTAAATTGATTCCAACTCAATTTACTATTTTATATATTTTTATTTTTCTATCTTAATTCATTCACAACCATTTTATTTAGCTCGACACATTCCGTTTCAACTTTATTCACGATCCATTCATATGCGTTTCATTTCTTATCCGCATTCATTTAAAACTATTCTATTAAACTTGAAAACATTCTATTTTTCTTATTGTCTCTAAGTTATTTCAATTCCTTAACAATTTAAATGGTTTACAATTATTTATTTAATAATTTCATTCCCTTAAATATTATCTATAACTCACCGAATTTTATTTCGATTAAAATTTATTTTCACATGATTTATATCCAACCCAATATCATTAAACTTAGTTTAAGTTGACTTCAATTCAACTCTCCTCCATCTATTTAACTTAAGTTAATTTACTTCAATTTTTTCAAATTTTATACTTAAGCTCATTTTAACTTTACAAGTAAAATTTTCTTTTCTATTCAACTTAATTCTATCTCAATCAAATCTCATTTGCAACCAAAACAACCCTACTTTAATCTATTTCCAATCATATTTACTTCACTAACAATTCAAGTTGAATTTAATTTATGACTTGAGTTTTATTTCTAAACTACATTATTAATTCACAAATCCAACTTTTATTTGACTACATTAGGTTCCATTTACACATATTATTAACTAATTTATTATCTAATTAGTTCTCCCCCGTTCAAAATTCAATACTTGATTTTTAATTCCAAATATCACTTCATTTAATTTTCTTAAGTTTAATTTATTTTATAATTCAAGTTTGGATTTTTCATATTATTTTCCAATTCATCAAAAATATTTATTTTGGGTTTTCTATCCCACTTTTCAATTTTATAAGTCACAACTTATTATTTTACACATTTCCATTCGTTCTAGGCTTGATTATATTCATCTTTTATTTTTAACTCGAAATTTACGCTTATTTATAACCCAAACATATTTTTTTTTCTATGGATTTTTAATTTATTTTATAATTTATTCTAATCCATTTATTCCAATCCAATTCTTATCCAACTTATTTCTGTTTACTTAAGTAAGGATCTAATTCCATTCAATATCACCCATAATTCAACTGGATTTTTTATATTCCAATACAGTTCTATTTTAACTCAGATTTATTTAATTCAATTCAATTCAATCAATCCAAGTTAATTTCATTTTTAACCTTTCACTTTAAATTTTAAATTCCAACAATCAAAGCTCATATTTCCTTCCTGATTTAAAAATCATCTCAATTTATAAGCTTACAACCTATCTCATCAGGATTTTTAAACACACACTTTTGGTTTCAAATCATTTTGAAATCTCCAACATCTCAAATCACACTTCTCAGAAATTTAAACCAATCTTGGTTTTTATCCCCAACAAATTTCCTTTGGAATTTTCAAAAACAACTAGCTTTTCTGAACAAATCAATTTGGCAGTAATCTGTCACTTAGAAATTCGAAAATGAATACTGATGATGCGGCCGTCATCATAAGAATTATTTCCCAATAATCCAAGTGATTTCAATGCTATATCACATTCAAAATCCATTTAAAACAAATTTCCTTTCAGAAATACCTCTAAAACAATAATGATATTATTTATCTTCAAAACACTTCGACAAACACTTCCAAAATCTCCAGGATTTTAAATTTCCAAATCCTGCTTAAATCAATTTTAACTATAATTCATTTGTATAAATTCAAATTTGATCATATTTCAATTTATAAATCACACTGTAAATTTATATTTATAAATTCCTTCTTATAAATGAATTTATTTTCCTTAACCTTTGGTTACATTTTCAATTTCTAGTTAAATTTCCACTCAACAATGACAATAATTTAATATTATTCTTTCTAACATCCAAGCAACCACATATTAGCTAAAATAGTTTACAAAAACTTTTCTGTATATCAAAATATTTATTTGGGTAAAGTTATTTCATTCACCCACCTTTAAAATAATACCGCGTCAATTGTTCTATTTAAGTGTTTAGAAACCCCTTTGATACAGTTGTACAGACTGTGCCGACGAAGGTTCATATGCCACTCAATAAACCAATCAACACAATATAAAACCATTTTTATATCCACTAAAAAATACGCGCTCATATCTATTAATACGCTCAAAACTCATTCTAGAGTACTACAGACTCTATTTGATGAGTAATCCCCACCAGTGCCAAGTTTATCATCAACCTATGCTCTGATACCACCTGTAACGACCCACAAATCCGTACCCCTTGAGTCGACACTATACTACAACAATCAACTCAAGTTGAACAGAAATACGAACCATAAGGGTTAAAGAAGAAGAGGTAGAAGAAGAAAATAGAAAACAACATCAGAATCTAATCATCGCAGCGGAATAAAATGTAATAGATAATAAATGATCTTTACACAAAAATAAATATATCTATTTATACACTACATCCTCAGAGTACATCAATCACAGTTCAACATCAATATCATACAACTGGATACACAGCAGAATAATAATCACATACGGAAATACGTATCGCCATCCAGCTCGTCTCCTGAGCTCCACAGCATCATACCCTGTATCCTATAATACTCGGTCTGACCCAAGCATTATAGTTAAATAACACCTGAGTCAGTTTGGAATACCAGCGTGAGAAATCACACTCAAATTGATTACTAAGGTTTCGAAAATTCTTTTGAAAACAAAAGCATCTCGTAAGACCACGCCACAAATAAACATGTCGGGTTTTTACCTTACGATAGCTAAAACATTTCTTATTAAAATCCTCTGATATTATAATAGGGTCTATACACAAATACTTATTAAAATAGACGAAATTGTTACATTCATTAAATTTCAGCTACTAGCCACAGAGTGGGTATACAAACGAAACTCATAAAAGCGCGTAGGGAGACTGGATTTCCAACTAATGACTAGGCACTGGGGTACCACCTGTCACGGTACCTGGTCTAGATCAGCATACCGAGGATCACTCCCGACCCCATGCAACACAAGACCCGGACTATCCCTTACTGGATAATCTCGAGTAAGATCACCCCACGGTTGGGATCATCAACCGCATCAAAAGCCGAAATAAAAAGGGACATCTAGACAGGGATGACCTTACCCGGAAATGGGTGCTGCCCACCAAGCCTTGCTGCATAACCCCTGATTTTCAGTCATTCCCGGTTGATGAGGTTTGAGGCTAAGCGTTACCTTTTAGAACATATCCTTTAGAATGTCTATCGCCCAGCTGACGATGTTCCAAAAGCATTCATCCATACAAGTCCGTCCCGGGTTCGAATGGAACCGAAGGCACTATTCCTACTACATCCATTTTGGAAATATCCTCAGGATTAGTAGCGACTAACTCTTGCACTTCAATGCTACATCTTTGAATCCAAACTCATTTTCCACGAAAATGTACAAACCGGATCGAAGTGGTTTTCGAGAAATAAATCCCGATCCCGGCCTCTTCGAAATGATCAGTGCATTTGGCTAATATTGATAGTCGGTTATTTAACTATCAATTAACATTCACTACAACCATCCAACATAAATAATTTCACCAAATTATTTATTAAACTCAAGTTATCTTCACAAGATATATTTCCACTTTTCAACACTTAAAAAATAGTTTCAAACCATACTCTTCTCATGGAATAAATTTCCAAATAATTATTTCCACTGAAAACACCAAGCACAAAGCTTTAGATTTTTAAAATAATTTCAAACACTTTATAAATAAAATATATATTTTAGCATTTAGATTGAGAACTACTTCAATACTTTATTAAAAATATACACTTTAGGAATATTTAAAATGAGGTTACTTTTATAAAATATAAAACTAGATTTTCTCTTTTAAAACAAATACCAAGTCACTTTTAAATAAATACTGCTATAATACATTAAAAGAAAATACTTACTTTAGAATTTAAATATTTAGAAATAATAAATTTTCCAAAACTTTCTTTTTAAAACAACTTTAAAACCTTTAATTTACATTTAAAAATTTACATTGAAAACGTACTTGGTTATCCAGGGAGAATTTCCAATTTCAATCACTTAAATCAATTTTCCAAATTGATTTCCAATTTACTCCATTTGAAATAAATTTCTTCACTTAGTCAATTCATTTCAAAATACATTTATGGACTTTATTATTATTATTTTCCGTTTGATTTTAAATCTTTTAACTGAAATATACAAATTTCAGATTTTCCCAATTTCTTCTTTATTCTTTTCAAAATTTATATCTTAAATTTAAAATAAATGCTTTGTTCTTTTAAATAATAACATTGAAGTTTAAAATTCATTAACTTTCTGTTTATTCAAAATTCCCTTTTCATATACGGAATTTATTTATTAGAATTTTAAAACCGCTAATATTCTTATCCAGTTCATTTTAATTTATTTAAATTCTCTATAATTACTTCACCTTCAAAACCCTTCCTTTTATTTTCAAAAATTCAATTCTATATATTTTGATAACTCAGTGTACCGAAATATATTCAAGTAAACCATAGCATTCAATATTCCAATATAATCCATCATAGAATATCAAATAATCACAACAAAGAATATTAAATAATTTAAATAAATGATGAGGAATCCAGTTGGATCCCTCCCACCTGTTTTCCATACATCCACAGACGTTAGTACAATACCAATTCTACTTCGAGGTGGAATATCGCAGTATATAGGATTAATATCAAATATCATCCGCTATTATGCGGCGTATAGGGTCTCATCCGCTATAAAATGCGGGAAATCAATCATTCCAAGATATATTATATACTACTATATATAATATTACACATCCAATCAAATCAATCAATTATCCAATTATTTAAATTTAACCATTTAAATTAAAATTAAAATTCAGTTGAGTGAGATTAACTCACATTTGCATTCGTTTGTAGTCCACTCCAATTCTATCTTGGTTTCTGGTTTATAACCTTGTATAAACATTACATATTGTTTTATCAACATTCGAGTCAATTTGAATAATTAAATTTCCATTTATAATTTAATTAACCACACATTTTATTACCATTAACAGAATTTAATTTACTAATAAATTAATTTAATCCAAACTAATAACTCCCTTTTTTAAAAATCTTTAGTAACTAAAATAAGTTGATAAAACAAGTTAGTCACCTTAATATACTCTTTTTAAAATTAAGCAGCAGTGGTTTATGGTGTATACATATACATATACATATATACATATATATATATATATATTTCTTTTTTAATCTATAAATATTCATTAAATTAAATTAAATTAACAAACTGATATACCTTACTGTATCTATACTTTCTTATCTGTAAATTCATATATTTTTCTAAACTGCTATACATCTAACTGTAAATATCTTCCTTTGATTCAGTGTATATATATATATATATCTATGTAAATTAAAATATATAAGTATATTCATTTAAAACGGAATTGTTATACAAATTTTCAAAATTTAAATTTGCTATATATGCACAATATTCAATTAAATAAAATTGAAAAATTGCAGCAATACCTTTCCGAAGTTCGGCCAGAACGCCAACGCTCCAAAATCGAGTCACTCATGAGCTCGTGACAACCCAGCTTACGGTGCAAAAATCCTCACAGCAAAATGCCCAAATTAGTTTTGCCTCAGGAATCACTGCGACTCTCCCCTGCCGCACCATCATTCCTCAATCACCGAATCTTAACATAGTCGCCTCCATCACGACATCCCATCCCTTCCGTACGAACGACTCCACTATTAACTTCCTCGCGACTCAACACAGCCCTTCAACTCGCGAGGTAACGCTTCGTCGATCGAGATGAATGAGGAGGACGAGCGATTCAATTTCTAGTGGAAAGGTGCTCAGATTCGCGATAATACTCATGAATTCGCACAGGAAGTAAGCTCGAAAAATATTTTTGATTATTGAGAGAGCCGCTTATACAAAAGGAAAAGGTTGGGTTAAATTTGAAAGGAAGTGTTAAGGAAGTGTTTGACTCAATCTTAGAACAAAATAGATGAAGATGGGAATAAGGTACTGAAGACAAATATTTTTTTTCCCAAAACTCGGCCATTATTCTTACTTTAAAGGCGTATGTGGAAGCTTCAGAAGGAAGACAATGCGTGACTATATTTCTCAACGTGTCAAAGCTTAGTACAGTATTCGATTATATTATTTATTTTCGAATTCAAATTTAAATTGTCCAAAAATTACAACACAAAATTCTGAACTCTTATCAAGGCGTGCCGCTAGGCGTTCATAATGTTATATACCTATTCTGAACATAATGGAAAAGGTTCCAATTCCTAATTCGATCGTAAGGAGAAGATAGCTTTTTGAATCGAATTAAAGTATTAAATTTTCGATATTAATTCTAGAGTGTTTATATATCATACGCTCACACAACTACTCCGATCAATACGAAATTTGAAATCCGATTACGGATCCAATGTAACTGGTTTCGTCGAATTCCGAGACTATGCCTCGGAAGGCTATTTTCAAATATCAATTTAAACGATGTATTATTAAAACTTAACAAAACATTCCAAATTCAATTTCAACACTTTTACTATCTTCAGTGTTGTCAATATAAATTTTACAAGCCTTTAAATTATTTTTAACAGGCTTAAAATCCAGATTCAACATCTTACCCAATTTTCAATAATTAAATTCAATAATAAAATTTCCAAACAATGGTGATATTTTAAATTTATGTTACAAACTAACTTTTAAATATCTAAAATCAATTAAATATTCCAATTTCAAATTCCTAAAAATTCCGGGTCGTCACATTTGCCGAGCAAATTTCAATTTATCTTCAAAAATCAAAAATCCCAATTTCCTTTTGCTTTTTAACACCTGAACATCCTACTTAACAATAACATTCAATCATAGCTTTCAAAATCATTTTATACATTTCTTTGCAAAAGTTTTCATATCTATTTCATTCACATCCATACGGTGCACATATATCATCCGTACGCAATACCTAATTCGATCGCTCATTCGATCACACAATTTCACTTTCGAACTAGTATCGTCCACCCGACTTCCAAGTACGGACTCAGATCTGGTTTCTTGATCGGAAACCGTCATTCTCCTTGCGTAGCCACAACTATGATAGAGAATTTCTAGAATCAATCAAAAATCCATATCCAGAGTTCGCCGTCGAAAATCGAGTGAAAAATCCCAACTCGGATCGGTGAAACTATCTCCAAATTTTGTGCTCGAATCTGGATCAAATCGTTATGCGAATAAAATAATATTTGTACATCCTACATATTTATCTTAATTGATTATTAGCTATATCAATTCTCTTTTATTCACATTTATTTTGATTTCTATTCACTTATTCATAATTACCCCATTTCACAACTTCACTTATCTTCATTCAATTATTCACTTAGAATATTTTTCCAAATACCAACTTTACTTAAGAATTTCACCATTCCTTCTTAAGTATAATATAAATGTTTTATATACCTCTTATAACTATTTTTACTTCACCACTTTTGTTTATCTATACTTTTACTCGATTTTTCATTTTCAAATTCATTTGAATTCAACTTCCCTTTCATTTTAAATATTAAATTCTATTTACATTATCTCAACCCCTGCTTAATTAACCATTTCTCTAATTAATTCCACTTACTAATTTATTCCAATCTCAAACCAGTTTTACTTCCAAACTTTTATTATTTTAGTTCACTTAGAACTAGTTCTACAACTTCACTGTACTCAATTAAATTTTAAATTTTAGTATTCAGTTCTCAATTTCATTTAGTTACAACAAATAAATTTCCAAATCTCAATTCTTATATTCAAATTTCCATTTTCAATTCCACTTGAATTAAATTTCCCTTCTTTTCGCCCATTTATTCCTAAACAAATTTAATACTTCATTTTATAAAATAAGATTCAAATCAAATTTCATTCCAATTCATTTTCTTACCTACTTAAAACAATTAGTTTACTCACTAATTTTATTATTTAGCCAAATCTTGACTAACTTCCATTACACACAGTTCAAATTAATTTCTAATATTCAGTTTCCGATTCTATTTACTTACAAATGTAAATTCATTTGTCTATCCATAATTTTATTTAAGTAACTATTTCTCTTAGTTTCCTTAGACTTTCTTTAAATTCACTTTACTTAATTATATTTAATTGCTCTCCAATTCAATTTAAATTTTAAATTTCAATAAGTTTTTCAATTTATTTCCATTCCATTTACTAACGTTCTTTAGTTTTATTAAGTCCAACTAACTATATTTTCCATTTTACTTTATTTAACGCCATTCAAATTTAATTTCGATATCCAGTTCAATAACTTATAAGTTTCCAAACCTGTTTATAATCCATAAACATTGTTAGTCAAGCTTCCAAAGTTCAAACCACTACTTAAACACTCAAAACATTTTATTCCAATTCCAGAGTCTTCAACAATCATTTAAGCATTTCAAAATCATTTTGAAATCAATTATATCCAAAATCCTTTGGTATCAAGTTATCCTTTGAATTTTGAAACCAACTTAGTTTTGCAAACACTCCATTTTAAAACAATTTAGCAGCAATTTCTCTTTTAGATACTCGAAAATGAACATCGATGATGCTGCAGTCATCAGCGATATTGTTTCGCAGCGACCGAAAAGATTTCAATGCTTTTATCTCTTTAAAACCCCTTTAAATATTTATAAATTTCAAATCTCACCAGATTTCAAATCCAATTCAAAAATATTTTTGAAATAATATCATCATTATTTCTTCAAAACCTTTGAAAACCATTTTCAAATTCAAAGGAATTTAAATTTCCTAAAATTCCAAATTCCAAATTATTTTAATTGATTTTTAAATATTTCTCTATGAATTTATTTCGAATTATAAATCACATTCACCCTTTTCATTTACAAATTCCATTTGTATATGAATTTATTCTTAACTTTTTTTTCTTATAAAATTAATTTCTTATTTTAATTTCTACATAACAATGATAATAGTTTAATATTATCATTCCTAGCAACCAAGCAACCATATATATCTATAATAAATTTTTTTTGAAAAATTATAACTTTTAGATACAAAAATAATTTAGGATAAAATTATTTCATTTACTATATTTTAAAACAATACCGTGCCGGTTTATCTTGTTTAAAAATTTAGAAACCCCTATCAATCACATGACATCCCACATATTGACCAGAATTCATAAACACTTAACCGACAAATCAACACAATATAATACAATTTTTATATTTACTAACAAATACACGCCTGTATCTATTAATACTTTCAAACTCATTCTAGAGTACTAAGACTCCACTTTTAATGAGTAAACGCCACCAGAGCCAAGGTTCTCGCTCAACCTTCAACTCTGATCGTGTAACGACCCGTGCCAGTGGCGATTAGTAGGCTTTTCAACCATCCCAGACCCTACACTGGTACCTTGAATTTTCTTTTACGGCCAGCCTCTTGACTCACAACCAACCCAAGGCCTTATACTACCTCTCAGGGACATGTAGGGGCAAGAGTCTCCTGCTCGCCACCAAACACGAAGCGAGGACCCCCTACATGCTATAATGAAGCAAACCCGATCCCGGTCTCTTCGAAACGATCAACGCATTAGCCAATATTGATAGTCGGTTATTTAACTATCAAATAAAATTCATAAATAATCATCAAGCCATAATAATTTCTCCCAAATTATTTATTTTTAAATATCTTCGTAAGATATTTTCATACATTTCAATCCCTCGAAAATAGTTTCCAAATCACTTTCCTCTCTCGTGGAAATTTGTAACAACCCGATATTCGCGTCAATTCATAATCGACGTTAAAACGATTTATATTTTTCGTCAATTGCCATTTTGAAGTTTTTAAAATTAAAATTAAAATTTAAATTACAAATGGTTATTAAGTTTGAGGGGCTTTGATTTTTTTTAAAAATAAATAAATGGTCCACGAGATTTTATTTGGGCAGTGAAAATTCAATAAAGTAACCCGTTCCCCCCTTTTTTCTTTCATACTTCCCATTCACGAACCCTAAAATAAAAATAAACAAAGGAAAATAATGGCGGCCTCCTCTTCGTCACTCATAGATTAGGGCTTTTCGAAATTGAAGATGCCGACGTTGATGGCTTCGAACGTCTTCGTGAGGACCATGGCTTCGTCTCCCCTCGGCTGCCTCGTTTTACAAAGGTGAGTGATGTAATTATTCACTCACATCTAATTTAAACTCTAGCTAGTTAAATCTTGTGCTTTTGTGAGTTTACTCACATCTAATTCGACTTTAGTGGTATGTTCCTACAGTTCGATTTTTGTGTTGACGTGAATTTAAACTGTCGTTTTTTCGTGGAAAATTTATTTTGATGTTGCTGATTTCTTGGTTGCTGATTATCACGGCAGTGCTTTATCTCGTGACCACCACGACTCTACTTCCATCTGACTTCGGTCACGTGGTTGTGTGAGTGCGATTCCATGACTTTGTCTTATCGTCAGTCATCACCACTGCTTTGATATTTTTTTTTCTGATCATTTCAATGGAACTTAATACTTCTGTTTATAGAAAGTGGTTTTTGATATTTAGCCTCTGTCTCGCTTGATTTGAAATTCTGGAGGCTCACCGTGGCATTTGAATTGGTCCAATATTGATTTTCTTGCATATTAAACATGACTTTGTTATAACTATCAACTAGGGATGCTTGTTGGTCTAATTGTTGTTCCTCCAAAACAGTTTGAATTTGATATCTTGTTGAGTTCACTTGAGATTGCACTCGGTTTTATTATTTGATCAATGAATGGTCTGTGACATTTTACTCCACTAGTGCATGTATCTGCACTCATGATGCATTGCTTTGGATTGAAATTGTGTCGATTGTTCCTTTATGTTACTGCAGCTTCATTATAGCTGTTGGGACCATATGCGACAGTATGGAAATTTGTTTCATGGATTTTTGTAGCCTGCGTGCTAAATTGTGTTGTACATTGTTGCTACCTTCAGGTGCCTTTATGTGCTTTGTCTTCATCACTAACTTTTGCTTTCTTGAGTTTTCAGTTGACAACTGGAACCTGTACTAGATTACTTTTTGTTGCCTTTGCCCTGCTGTTCAATGGCATCAACATTGATCTTTTATTGTGGTGTGCTGTGGTGCCATCCCTATGGTGCTCTAACCTACATACTGCTGTGTTCATATAGTTGTATCCTTATTGCTGGCGATGCTTGAGATTCTGTTGCACTTTGATATGGTGTAGCCAGCCTGGATTATATATGTTGACTTGTGCCTTTTTGTTGTTTTACTGTAACTTTGGTTTGCATACTTGATGTGCAGATACACTTGAGCATTTATGTTTGCAAATTGGTCATTTTATAACCTGTGTTTGCATAATTAATATACAGATACACTTGACCATTTGTAGCTGAAGTTTGCATTAACTCATGTCTTCATTCAAGTTAACTGTGCATTCCAGTAGTCTTCAAGTATGCTTGTTCTCATATTCATGTTGCTGGTATCACGTTTCATTTGTCTTGGGTATTGTTGCATCCATTCTTCACTTTTGATAATTGCTGTCTTCATTTTTAAAGCCACTTTTGATGCATGTTTAGAACTGGACTGACCATTTGTACATTTTTGAAATACTTGCATTCAAATTGACTCCTACTGCATTCATGGTCAGTGGTGCATAATCACTTGTTTCATTTATGTGCTTGTTGGTATCTCTTCATCAAGTCACTTGATTCATTGTCATCTTGCTGGAATGACTTCGGCATTGGCTTTTGTAGTCTGGTTTTATTTGGTATCATTTGCCTATCTGCATCACTAACACAGTCTTGCTGCCTCATCAACTTTAAAAACCAAACAGTTCAAACAAAACATCCCCTCCATATTGCTATTTCAGTATGATTTGGTGCTTGAGTATCACTGAGCTCTGGCATTGGGTCAGTTGCCTTTGTGTCTTTGGTATTGTGCATTTGATCTGGATGTTTATGTTGTATTTGTCATCTTCACTGTGTTGCACATCTGTGGTCTGTTCACCCATTACTACACTTGCATTGCTTTTTGGTCTGAACTTGTTGTTGTACAGTTACTTATGCATTCCGTTTATATTGCCCTGTGTTGAACCCGTCTTTTTATTTTGGGTTTGACCTTGTGTGCCCGGTTATGTACATAGTTACTGTTGTGGCAAGGCAGTGCACGCAAGCGTGAACTGCAGCCACACGGGATTGAGTTTTTTGGGTACATTATCACCATAGTGGCAAGGCAGTGCACGCAAGCGTGAACTGCAGCCACACGGTATGGCGTGTATGATATTCTATTTGTTTTGACTTATGGATCTTTTTGCGTATTCCATATTCCGTAGTGGCGAGGCAGTGCACGCGTGCGTGTCTGCAGCCCTACTTGAATTAATATTTTAATTGATATTTCAATGGTTAGAACTGTTCTGTTTATTTCAATTCAATATTTCTGAATTGCATTCTGACTTGGTTTAATTACTGTCGTCTATTCATTATTTGATTATTATTGCTTCTGTGCACTAATAACTGAGTTTGAATTAGACTGACTCGAGTATTATTTTCTTTTGAATCTAATACTCGGGTCAGACCGAGTATTTCAGGTTGTAGATATTCTGCTTTGGGTTGCTGCTAGAGCTATGAAGTTCTTTCATATCTTTTGGAGTAGTCGTCGTCATTTGTAGTAGTCTGTAAAATTGTATTGGAAGATATGTATTCATGTATATTAAATACGTTAATGTACTTGTATATGTAACTTCCTTAGTCGACTGTTGTAGTTGTATCATATGTACCGTGTCATATGTATTGTATCAAATGTATTTTAACTGACATCAGTTATTGTATATATGAGACTTTCTGTTTGATTTGTGTTCCGCATTATATTATCTGTGTGATATTTTATATTTACTGTTCTAAACTATTACGAACCATCGTAGTTCGTTTTATACTGGAATTGGGGTATGTCGATGGGAGAAAATAGATCAGAGATGAAAAATGAAAGAATATATATTTATATACCACTCCCATTGAGGTAACCAATACTAGTATAAGGCCTAACTATTGATGGTCGCTCCTCAACAGCCTTATTCTCCGTGCGAGTTGACAGCACTACACCGTAGTGTTCTTGGCTAGCGTGGTTATAGAGGTAGGGCGTCACAGCTTGGTATCAGAGCCTGGGGTTTAGAACAAATATAAAACATAACTTAGATAGTACATGTGTTACAACAATTTATCGATGTTTTATCTCTCATATTTTCATATGATTGTCTTTGATTGTTAGGTATGAATTCCTAACGCTTATTCATAAGCATTTGATTTTGATTCTTGTGTTTTCGGCTTTGATTAGATTTAGCCGATGATTGATTTTGTTCGAATCTCAGCGATTCTGAACTTGATATTTTATGTTTTCTTCGGCTTGAATTCCATTCAACTTCGGTCACTTTGTTTTTGAGAAATTTCTAAATTCTTGATTTCCAAGACTCTGACTTGGTTTGCCGTTGAGTCCTTTGATGATGATGTTGAATCGTTTTGTACTCTATTATGGCCATTAATTGTTGACTTCGACTTTGACTTGATTTTTATTTTTGTTGAAGTCATTTATGCATTTATGCTCGTTTTGTTTCGTTATTCCATTTGTCAATCGATTCTTCTTTTTCGATTAGTTGTTGTCATCTTTGTCGACTTTGAAAACTTCTATTTCTGGAATTTTTGGATATTCCTACTTTGATGGATTTAAGAATCGAATTCTTTGGATTTTATTCACATCTTCGAATGTGAATTTTAGTGAATTGATTTGGTTTCCAAATTTAATCGATTCTTGTTAATTCCCCGATTTGTTGCTATCATTTATTAGCAACTTTGATAACATTTTC
This sequence comes from Allium cepa, assembly GCA_030765085.1. Lineage (NCBI taxonomy): Eukaryota > Viridiplantae > Streptophyta > Magnoliopsida > Asparagales > Amaryllidaceae > Allium > Allium cepa. Next base: position 152,189,497 of record CM060942.1, read on the forward strand.
TTCGGAACTTTTGTGAACATACCTTTTGATGGATACAGTATCGATTTCTTTGGATTCTATTCACATATTTGCATGTGAATTCTTGTGATTGATTGTTCCTACGATCATTTTTGTGATTTGTCACTTTAAAAATATAAATGTTTCAATACCAGTAGTAAATATCAAAACTCTTTTATCAAAATGTTTTTAACTCTATTTTCAATATCAAACTCTTTTCCTAAACCGTTTTCCAATCTATTAGTATATACAAACCTTTATTTCACTCGTATGAGAAATCTAATTAAATGGCTTAGCAAAACAAGTGGTATGAAACACTTGCGTTTACTTCGTCGGTTAATTTTTTTGACTTGTTCGATTGAACCACTTGTGACATTTTTCTAGTGAAGATGTACAATTTTTTCGTAAATATTTAAGTTAAGCTAGTGGTTATGGGACATGAAGCTAAACTTTTATATTCACTAGCTTAGTGTAATTGACACTTCTCGTTGATCTTGATGATCGCTTTATGAATTAGACTAGCAATTGCGCGATGTTTCTTTCATTGCAAGGTTAGACTAGACACCACTTGTGTGATTCCACTCACGAATACTTTTTGCTTTTTGGTTAGTCTTGACCTCAATCTGTGTGATTCCATTCACACATGCTTAGTGTAATTGACACTCCTCGTTGATCATGATGATCGTTCTGATGGTCAGACTAGACACCACTTGTGTGATTCCATTCACACATACCTTTCTGCTTTTTAGTTAGTCTTGACCTCAATCTGTGTGATTCCATTCACACATGTGGGGTAGCTCCCCTTGGTCTTCGGACCGTCATGTGATATGCCTCTTTCCCTTTTTCTGTGATTTCTAGATTCCTTATGTTGATTTCTGGAAATTTTATGCTTCACCTATTTTTGTGCATTGGTGAATTCATATGTTATTGATTTGTCATGAGTACAAATTTGGGGTATGATACCTCTTTGGATCTTTGAGAAGATTCTTGTGATATTGATTATCTCTTATCGGTTGATCTCCTGTTGATCATTATTTACATACTTATAGTAGTATGTCAGTATGGATATTTCATATTTATTCCATACCTCATGTCGGTTGATCTCCTGTTGATCATTATTTACATACTTATAGCAGTATGATAATATGGATATTTTATGTTATGCCATATCTTTTATTGTATGTCATACTCCCGTCCGAGTTTTCATACTCCGGTTCGAGTTTTCATACTCCCATTCGAGTTTTGGTACTCCGTTCGAGTTTTCATACTCTCATTTTGTGATATCTGGATTTCTTGTGTAGATTTCTAGAATTTGTGCTTCACCAATTTTCGTGATTTCTATTGATAAGTTTTATCAATTTTTGTGCATTGGTGAATTCGTGTGTTATTGACTTGTTATGAATACAAGTTTAGGGTATGAAACCCTTTCCTATCTTTGAGAAGATCCTTGCGACATTTTCGATGAATGAAAATTCATTGGTATTATATTTTGATGCCAATTATTTCGATGAAATTTTGACGTATGTCGAAGTTGCTACGGATGTTGCTGCTTTAATCACGTGTTTTAAAAATTGTTTTAAATATAAATCAAAATTGTTTTCAAAATTTTTACGATTTGCGCTTTCAAAAGAATGAGGAAGCGAATTAAACGTTTCAGTAAAATCGAGGACTATGACCCCTTTCTTTTGTTGATTCGCTTAATTCTGGACTTGTTCGTTTGAGAATGTAAATTATTATTATTATTATTATTATTATTATTATTATTATTTATAAAATAAATGAAAATTGTTTTCAGAAGTTTTACAGTTTACGCTTTCAAAAGAATGAGGAAGCGATTTAAACGTTTCAGAAAAATCGAGGACTATGACCCCTTTCTTTTACTGATTCGCTTAATTCCGGACTTGTCCGTTTGAGAACGTAAAATGTTATTTATTTAAAATAAACAATTTTGCACTTTCAAGAAAACGATGAAGTGAATTAAACGATTTAGTAAAACTCGTGGTTATGGGTCATGTGCGTTTGCTATTTCGGTTAATTTCGGACTCGTTAATTGAAAATTTGTGATTTCTGATTATCGTTTGTGATAATCAGATATTTGCTGTTTCTGATTATCGCTTGTGATAATCAGATATTTGAGATTTAATTATCGTTTTTGATAATTAAACATTTGCGATTTGAGATTTGATTATCAATTGTGATAATTAAATATTTGTGATTTGAAATTTGATTACCGTTGTGGTAATTTCTGATTATCGTTTTGATAATTGGATGTTTATGATTTCTGATTTATCATTTTTGATAATTAGATATATATTGTTTCTAATTATCGTTTGTGATAATTAGATATTTGAGATTTAATTATCGCTTGTGATAATTAGATATTTGAGATTTAATTATCGTTTGTGATAATTAAATATTTGTGATTTAAGATTGATTTTCGATTTTGATAATCGAATACTTGTTGATTTGATTATCGTTTTTGATAATCGAATATTTGTGATTTGAGATTTCTGAATTATCTATGGATAATTAGATATTTGTGTTTTCTAATTATCTTTGTTGATAATTAAATTTTTGCTGTCTTCTAATTATCGAATCGATGATTAGATATTGCTGTTTCGGGATTTCTGTATTCTGATTATCTATTTGATAACCAAATTTTGTTGATAAATTGTGAATTTCTTTTATGAAATTAAAAGATTTCTTTGGCGTTTATATTGTATTACGCCGGTGTACCGACTCAATTTTCTGCTATTCATGATGTTTTCCACATCTTCCAATTACGAAAATGCCTTAGGGATTCCCGATTTCTATTCTTGAGCAACCTTATATTCACATCATTGCTTCGGGGGTGTAGCACCTTCGAAATAAAGATGTTTCTCTTGTGGAGATTCTCAATGGTTCTCAAATTCTATGGACTTCTCTTAGGAATCCAGAGAATTCATCGAGCAAACACGTTCAGGCTTTCTCTTTCATGCTCTATATGGTGAACTTTCTATTTCTAATTTCTTCATCTTGTGATGATGTTCTTTATGGTTGTTACCATTTGTCCATTTATTCCTTATGATTGCGAGGACGCAATTTTTTTAACGAGGGGAGTCTGTAACAACCCGATATTCGCGTCAATTCATAATCGACATTAAAACGATTTATATTTTTCGTCAATTGCCATTTTGAAGTTTTTAAAATTTATATTAAAATATAAATTACAAATGGTTATTAAGTTTGAGGGGCTTTGATTTTTTTAAAAAAATAAATAAATGGTCCACGAGTTTTTATTTGGGCAGTGAAAATTTAATAAAGTAACCCATTCCCCCCTTTTTTCTTTCATACTTCCCATTCACGAACCCTAAAATAAAAATAAACAAAGGAAAATAATGGCGGCCTCCTCTTCGTCACTCATAGATTAGGGCTTTTTGAAATTGAAGATGCCGACGTTGATGGCTTTGAACGTCTTCGTGAGGACCATGGCTTCGTCTCCCCTCGGCTGCCTCGTTTTACAAAGGTGAGTGATGTAATTATTCACTCACATCTAATTTAAACTCTAGCTAGTTAAATCTTGTTCTTTTGTGAGTTTACTCACATCTAATTCGCCTTTAGTGGTATGTTCCTACAGTTCGATTTTTGTGTTGACGTGAATTTAAACTGTCGTTTTTTCGTGGAAAATTTATTTTGATGTTGCTGATTTCTTGGTTGCTGATTATCACGGCAGTGCTTTATCTCGTGACCACCACGACTCTACTTCCATCTGACTTCGGTCACGTGGTTGTGCGAGTGCGATTCCATGACTTTGTCTTATCGTCAGTCATCACCACTGCTTTGATATATATTTTTTCCTGATCATTTCAATGGAACTTAATACTTCTATTTATAGAAAGTGGTTTTTGATATTTAGCCTCTGTCTCGCTTGATTTGAAATTCTGGAGGCTCACCGTGGCATTTGAATTGGTCCAATATTGATTTTCTTGCATATTAAACATGACTTTGTTATAACTATCAACTAGGGATGCTTGTTGGTCTAATTGTTGTTCCTCCAAAACAGTTTGCATTTGAATTTGATATCTTGTTGAGTTCACTTGAGATTGCACTCGGTTTTATTATTTGATCAATGAATGGTCTGTGACATTTTACTCCACTAGTGCATGTATCTGTACTCATGATGCATTGCTTTGGATTGAAATTGTGTCGATTGTTGCTTCATGTTACTGCAGCTTCATTATAGCTGTTGGGACCATATGCGACAGTATGGAAATTTGTTTCATGGATTTTTGTAGCATGCGTGCTAAATTGTGTTGTACCTTGTTGCTACCTTCAGGTGCCTTTATGTGCTTTGTCTTCATCACTAACTTTTGCTTTCTTGAGTTTTCAGTTGATAACTGGAACCTGTACTAGATTACTTTTTGTTGCCTTTGCCCTGCTGTTCAATGGCATCAACATTGATCTTTTATTGTGGTGTGCTGTGGTGCCATCTCTATGGTGCTCTCACTTTCATACTGTTGTGTTCATATAGTTGTATCCTTATTGTTGGCGATGCTTGAGATTCTGTTGCACTTTGATATGGTGTAGCCAGCCTGGATTATATATGTTGACTTGTGCCTTTTTGTTGTTTTACTGTAACTTTGGTTTGCATACTTGATGTGCAGATACACTTGAGCATTTATGTTTGCAAATTGGTCATTTTATAACCTGTGTTTGCATAATTAATATACAGATACACCTGACCATTTGTAGCTGAAGTTTGCATTAACTCATGTCTTCATTCAAGTTAACTGTGCATTCCAGTAGTCTTCAAGTATGCTTGTTCTCATATTCATGTTGCTGGTATCACGTTTCATTTGTCTTGGGTATTGTTGCATCCATTCTTCACTTTTGATAATTGCAGTCTTCATTTTTAAAGCCACTTTTGATGCATGTTTAGAACTGGACTGACCATTTGTACATTTTTGAAATACTTGCATTCAAATTGACTCCTACTGCATTCATGGTCAGTGGTGCATAATCACTTGTTTCATTTATGTGCTTGTTGATATCTCTTCATCAAGTCACTTGATTCATTATCATCTTGCTGGAATGACTTCGGCATTGGCTTTTGTAGTCTGGTTTTATTTGGTATCATTTGCCTATCTGCATCACTAACACAGTCTTGCTGCCTCATCAACTTTAAAAACCAAACAGTTCAAACAAAACATCCCCTCCATATTGCTATTTCAGTATGATTTGGTGCTTGAGTATCACTGAGCTCTGGCATTGGGTCAGTTGCCTTTGTGTCTTTGGTATTGTGCATTTGATCTGGATGTTTATGTTGTATTTGTCATCTTCACTGTGTTGCACATCTGTGGTCTGTTCACCCATTACTACACTTGCATTGCTTTTTGGTCTGAACTTGTTGTTGTACAGTTACTTATGCATTCCGTTTATATTGCCCTGTGTTGAACCCGTCTTTTTATTTTGGGTTTGACCTTGTGTGCCCAGTTATGTACATAGTTACTGTTGTGGCAAGGCAGTGCACGCAAGCGTGAACTGTAGCCATACGGAATTGAGTTTTTTTGGGTACATTATCACCATAGTGGCAAGCCAGTGCACGCAAGCGTGAACTGCAGCCACACGGTATGGCGTGTATGATATTCTATTTGTTTTGACTTATGGATCTTTTTGCGTATTCCATATTCCGTAGTGGCGAGGCAGTGCACGCGTGCGTGTCTGCAGCCCTACTTGAATTAATATTTTAATTGATATTTCAATGGTTAGAACTGTTCTGTTTATTTCAATTCAATATTTCTGAATTGCATTCTGACTTGGTTTAATTACTGTCGTCTATTCATTATTTGATTATTATTGCTTCTGTGCACTAATAATTGAGTTTGAATTAGACTGACTCGAGTATTATTTTCTTTTGAATCTAATACTCGGGTCAGACCGAGTATTTCAGGTTGTAGATATTCTGCTTTGGGTTGCTGCTAGAGCTATGAAGTTCTTTCATATCTTTTGGAGTAGTCGTCGTCATTTGTAGTAGTCTGTAAAATTGTATTGGAAGATATGTATTCATGTATATTAAATACGTTAATGTACTTGTATATGTAACTTCCTTAGTCGACTGTTGTAGTTGTATCATATGTACCGTGTCATATGTATTGTATCAAATGTATTTTAACTGACATCAGTTATTGTATATATGAGACTTTCTGTTTGATTTGTGTTCCGCATTATATTATCTGTGTGATATTTTATATTTACTGTTCTAAACTATTACGAACCATCGTAGTTCGTTTTATACTGGAATTGGGGTATGTCAATGGGAGAAAATAGATCAGAGATGAAAAATGAAAGAATATATATTTATATACCACTCCCATTGAGGTAACCAATACTAGTATAAGGCCTAACTATTGATGGTCGCTCCTCAACAGCCTTATTCTCCGTGCGAGTTGACAGCACTACACCGTAGTGTTCTTGGCTAGCGTGGGTATAGAGGTGGGGCGTCACAAAATTAATTTCCACCCAATTGTTTTATTCCGCTGAAAACCGCCAAGTCCTTAATACTTAAGATTTTAAAAATAATTTAAATCATTTTATTCTTAAACATACTTTAAAACATTTAAATTAAATTACTTAAACACTTTATTCAAAAATATGTACTTTAAAAATATTTAAAATAAAACTACTTTATAAAATAAATAAAAAACTAATTTTTAACATAAAAGTTAAGCCAAACTAAATTTTAAAATAAGAGATATGAAATTCTATACAATTTTTTAAATAAAACTTCAACTAAACTATCTTTAAAGTAAAATTACTTTATAAAATATAAATATTAATAATTATCTGTTTAAAACATAATACCAATTAACATTTAAATAATTGCTACTAAAATAAATTTGGAAAAAATATTTACTTTAATATTTAAAACATTTAAAAATAATAAATTTTCTAAAACATTTCTATAAAACAAATTTTTAAAGCCTTTAGCTTATACATAAAAAGTCTCCTTTAAAATATACTTGGCTTTCCAAGGAAATACACTTCCCATTTCCATATCTTTAAAAATAAACTGCTATTTATTTTTAAAACAAATTACCCATTCCTTTATAAATTCCCACTGTGAATTTATATTTTCAAATATCCATCGATATCTTGTTTCACCTTATAAACCCAGTTTATAAATCTCGTAATCTCATCTTTCTTTAAATCACAGTTTCAAACACTAAATCAATTTTCAAATTGATTTTCAAAATTACACCATTTAAAATAAACTTTTTTACTTACCCAATTTTATTTCAAAAATCATTAATTTCAGATTTAACTTCTTTTTTATGGTTCAAAATCTTATTAAACCGAAATACAAATTTCATACTTTTTCAAAATTTCTTCTTTATCTTTTTCCAAATTTAAACCTTAAATTGGTAAATAATTCCTTTATTCCTTTAAATAATATCATTAAGTCTTAAAATTCATTTATTTCTCTTTATTCAAAATCTACTTCCCATACTCGGAATTCATTTATTGAAATTTAAAAATCCACTTTTATCCTTTTCCAACTTATTTATCCAAACCTCTATAACTATTTACTTAAAAATTATACCTTTATTTTCCTTCAAAAATCCAATCTATAAATCTTTTTGATAACCAAGCATGCCTAAATATATTCCAAACCATAGCATTCAATATTTGCAATTTACCAATTATAATCTATCATGGATTATCAAATATACCACATCATAGTATATTAAAACAATCAAAATAATTTTGAGGAATCCAGTTAGATCCCTCCAACCTGTTTTTCTGCATTTACAAATGTTAGCACAATATAAAATACAAATTCCACTTCGAGGTGGAATATCGCGGTATATGGGTTATATCATTTCATCCGCTATTATGCGGCGCATAGGGTCTCATCCGCTATATAATGGGGGAAATCAATCACTCCAATATATATACTACTATATATAATATACCACATCCAATCAATTCAATCATTCAACCAACTATTTAAATTTAACTATTTAAATTGAAAAATAAATCCAGATGAGTGAGATTAACTCATCTTTTATTTTGTTGTTTGCAATCCTCTTCCATATCGACTTGTTTTTCCCATGATTGCTTTTTTTTGACCTTGTATAAATGATATTTCTGAATTCATTAACATTTTCCATGATTTAAACTACCATTTAAAATTTCTATTTTCTAAGTCTTATGTTTATATGTATATCTTTTTCTTAATCTACATCTAATTCAAATTTAATTAAAACAGAACCGATTTTTCCTTACTGTTAATTCTTCTCTGTTCGTAACCATTATGTTCATAAATAAATCTATATATACTAAATTTAATTAGCTATCACCATCTCAGATTCTAATCTAAAAAAATACATCTTTTCAATATGTATACACACACACACACACACACACACACACACACACACACACACATATATATATATATATTAAAATTAAATCAAAGTCTGACTGTTTTCAATTTCAAAACAAGGATAGTTCAGTTTTTTCGTCCACCATGTCCGCTCCAGTCCTTCCCCATGCTTCACTTGTACCTTCCCTCTCCTCCTATGCCATATCTCCCTGCCACAACGTACCTCCTACCCCTTCCAAACTTGCCATCAATCCCCTCTCAGCAGTGACAACCTTGGTATCCTATCCCGATGGTTCCCCTCCGAACGCCACCGCCCTAGCCCCAACCCTTCCAGTTCCACCCCCTCTACACCTACCTGAACCCCACCCATATAAGCCTCCAGATGTTACTTTACCGCCGCAATCACCTACCGGAACACCCCCAAGTCAATTTGAACGTAATTGGACCTCTTTATTTAAGCGTAAACCTAGAAATGCAGGGAAGTACATTCCTGTCGATCTTACTCCTGTGTACGAAGAAGATGTGCTTGTTCCACCCCAGAATGTTCTTGATGCTGGTGCTGTGGTATGGACAGACACGCTGGTAGGCTTCTTCTTGGATAAGCCGCTTTCTTATACCGTTGTTATACAAAAGCTCAAAATAATCTGGAAGCTTAAAGGAACAGTTAAAGTCAAATCAGATGGTAATGTTTTTCTCTTCAATTTTTCATGTGATGAAGATAGAAGTAAAGTGCTTCAAAATGACCCAGTTATTATGAACAATAAATTGTTCATAATTAAACCATACGATGTTGCAGTTAGTAATATTTCTGGTTCAGTTACCTCAGTTCCAGTTTGGGTTCATCTTTATAATCTACCTTTGTTTGCATGGTCACCATTAGGAATTAATTGGTTGTGTAGTCATTTGGGTAGATTGCTCTGTTTGGATGAAGTGACTGAGCAACAGAACAGGTTAAGTTTTGCTAAATGTCTTATAGAAGTGAAGCCAGACAAGGAATTAGTAAACGAGTTTAAAGTAAAATTGGTGGAGGGTGGCATTCAGATAATATATGTTGAGTACCAATGGAGGCCAGATGTGTGTGTAATTTGCAACAAATTTGGACATACAACTGCATGCTGTGACGATAAGAAAACGATAATAATCGACAAAGAAGATGAAGTGCAAGTTACTGGAAAAATGGGAGACAAAATGGACACTACAAGTACAGTTGTACATGTTTCTACAAGGGTTAAACCATTTCAAACGCAAATTTCAAGGAAGTGGCAGCGTGTCAACAGAAAGAAAACAACAATACCTATGTTTGAAACTTCCAGCAAACAAAAAGAGGGAGGCACAAAAGAGGTAGATTATGAAAAAGAAAAAGAAAAGGATGAATGTGAAAAGAATGACGAGGAAAGAGTAAAATTTGAGCAAGGAAGAAGGCGAAATGAAATGGTTAAAGAAACTTGTGAGGACATAACACATACTGAAGAAGCCAACAACCAATCCAATACTGAACGTACAAGCAAAGAAACAATGGGGAATGATAAAACAACAGACAGTGGCACATCTGGAAAAATAACGTTATCTAATATGTATGAGGCATTACTGGGGTTGGAGGGCGATGAAGTTATAGACAAAATGCAAGAAGTAAGAAAAGGTGATAGTGGAAAATGTGGTGGAACACAAGGAGTAAATAGACCAACTGGAGTAAGTACTGATGAAAAAAACACAAGGCAAAAGGAAAAGGGGAATAAAACAATGAAGCAAATGCAAACAACCCAAACTGCTGAAAGGCAGCAAGCAGAAAGCTCAATTATAGACAAAGCAACAAACAGTGAAGGTAGAAACAAAAGTGAGGAAGAATGTGAAACAGTAAGAGATAAAGAAAAAAGTCCTGAAGGTGGAGATAAAAATAAGAACAAAAGCAGGAACATCAAAAATAAAAGGGTTGCTGAAACAAGTGCAGACATGCACAGGGATGAAAAAGAAAGCATAGCTAAACCAACTAATCCCCCTGACAAATTAAATCCTCAAACTTCAACTCAACCACACATATACTCCAATATCAAACCACCTCTAGCATACAAACCTCCTCCCAGTTTATCTTCTCCCTCAACTCCAACCAATCCACTTCCCTCAACTCCCTCTCTAAAATCAACTTCCCCTATGCTTAATGGTACAGACAGCAATGAAATAACTCCCCTATCAGCAACGATTCCAAACTACTTGTCTTCTACGCAGGCAGTAACTAGGAAAATGAAGATTGAGCTTCTTAATGCCAAAGTTATCCAATGATGTCTTGCAATGGTGCATGGTACATCAGGGGGGCACTCCAACTCATAATGCAAGGCCAATCTTATTATATAAACTCGAGGTGGAAGCACTTTCTCAACCTCAACAAATCTCGGAAGAGAACATGGAATAAAATCTGTAGCTGTAGTCAAAATTTTACTATGTGGAAGATATTGATCAGAGCTACTTTAACTAAAGCTAAGCATGCTAATTTTGACTTCAACCTTAATGCAGACTGCTCACTCTTTTGTGATCTACCTGAAACTATTGCGAATATTTTCTTCAACTGTGATGGCATTCAACAGTTGTGGTCCAATGTGATAATGAAACTGCACATAAGCTTTCCCATTAATGAAAATCAAACTGAAAGGGAACCAATATATGAAGAATCAGGTAATAAACAAAAAAGAAAGAAGAGGAATGGAGAAACGCTGAAGTGTCTTATATCTATGCTGTGGAAAGTTCGCAATTGTAGAGTTTTTGATGATGCCACTGCTAAACTTCTTCCAATTTCAAGTTATGGATCTTACATGATAGCGAGCCCTATATGTATGTGTTCGCCTTTGATCTTGGAATAAGTGTGCCCATTACTTTATAGTTGTCTGTGTTTTAGTTTTCTTTTCCTTTTTGTTTTTTTTCCTCTGTGCTTGTTGCACCGTGTTTTCTCCGTTTTCTTTGAGCTTCTGCTCTTTGTTGTTGCTTGTAATGTTCTATTCGGTGTTGCAATAATATGGTCGGGGTCCATTCACCCCCGTCGGCCTTGCCAAAAAAAAAAAAAGTCTGACTGTTTTGTAACATACCCTTAAATTACAATCCATCTCTATATATTTCAAAATGCATGTGTGAAATTGTAACGACCCAGAATTTTTATTAATTAAAATTTGAATATTTAATTAATTTTAAATATTTATAAGTGAATTTATAAGTCAAATAAATTTTTATTTGAATTTTTGGATTTAATTAGATAATTAAATCAATAATTTAATATGTTAAATTATGGAAATAATTAAAAATTGAGTTAAAAATGATTTAAAATAATTTGGAAAATTTTATTTTATCATGTTGCAGTTAGAATGATATTTTAGAACTTTTAAAATCGAATTAAAAGTTAATTTGTGAAAATTGAATATTTTAATATTTAATAATCGACTGTAAAATAGTCAATTTTTGAACAGTCTCAGAATTGAACGAAACCAGTTTCATTGGATCCGTAATAGTTAGTTATTACCGGATTTCAATTTTCGTGTCAATCGGAGCTATCGTTTGATCGTGGCAGCTCGAAACGCATCGAATTATTTTTAATTTAAATTTGGCGAGTCAAAATAGCCATTTTTCAAAAAGTCTCGGAATTCGACGAAACCAGTTTCATCGGATCCGTAATGTGATATTATTGTAAGGTTTCAAATTTCAAGTCGTTTGGATTTACCGTTTGTCCGGTACAAATTAAAACGCCTAGAAATCGACTTAAATCGGTTTAATTTAAATTGAACGTTTTCAGCCATAACTCGCACATACTTCCGAATTAGCTTCCGAAACCTGTTCCATTGTGTCCGGAACGCGGGATAAACCCTAGGTACGCTGGTTACGGCGTCTAAATCGGAGTTCGGAATTTCCGGGATGAATAGTGTCGCTCGTTCCTTATAAATAGCCCCTTACCTTTCATAATTTTAGATAAAAATATACAAAACCCTAATTTCATTTGCCTAGCCGCCAGTTACATTATGAAGGGCCAGAAATTCACAAGCTTCCTCCCTCAAAATCTCTCAATCCGTTCATCGATTCACGAAGCCATCAATTACAAAGTTATAGAGCTTCGCAAGATCTTGAAATCCATACGGATTTGATGATGTTTGGAGCTGTGTGGTGGTCGTGGGGGAGCCACGAAGGCAGGCCGTTCGGCCTCGTAGTGCGTGCTAGGGGGGTGACCGAGTTCTATGGCTTTAGGACCGAAGGTAGAGGATGTCGTGCTCTTCGACGTGGCGGTGTTGTGATCGAGTATTAGCGAGTGTTGATGGAGCAAATCGGAACCCTAGTTGAGCTAATGGGTTTGATGTGTGCGCGGCTATGGTTACTGGAACGTGATTTGGGAAGAAAGGGGGAACGGCTGTGATGCAAAGATGCTAGATCCTGTGGCTCTAAGATGATAGAGGTTATAAATATTAGAAAAGGTTGTAAATTTAAGTTATTAAAGTCGTGTACAAACTTGTAAATTTCATATCTTTTTCATACGAGGTCGAAAAAATGCAAAACCAGTTGCGTTGGAATCATATGGACGAGCACTACGCGATGGAGTTGGTTTGGAGTCGTTTGGAGTTAGTGAGAATTTTGGGTAAAATTAAACGCGCGTTTAATTTTATTCGAAATAAAAGCTAAAACGGAAATTAAAACCAAGGTGAGAATTTCTCACTCAATCGAATAGGTTTCGATTTTATTTTAAATAGTTAGATTTAAAATATTTGAATGCATGTTTGAATGATGACTGTAAATTATTGATTGTTAAAATAGACATTATGCGCCGTTAGTAAGCGGATGTTATTTATTATAAACATATACCGCGAATATTTCATAAACAATGAAATTGGTATTATATATAATATCAATATATATATATTGGCATATGTATATATTGCAGTTGTTGATTTCCCGCATTTTTTGTTTAGCGGATGAGACCCTATTACGCCGTTATTAAGCGGATAATATTTATTAAGAACATATACCGCGATAATTTCGTACTGGAGCGAAATTGGTATTGTGCTAATGTTTGTGGATGCAGGAAACAGGTTGGAGGGATCCAACTAGATTCCTCAACAGTTTTTATTTAATTTCAGATATTTTGATATTTGATGGATTTTCATATTGATATATGATATCGTTGTTAGTCGTGATTGACTATTTGGTGTGTAGCATCATTGGACCCAGATTTTTGGGATTTTAAAATGATTTTTCAAAGTGATTTTTGAAATATAAAAATATTTTTGGAATCGATCCATTTTAAATAAATAAACGTTATAATTTTTAAAGTTATAAAAATTATGATTTTGTGAAATATAGTTAAAAAGCTGATTTTTAGAAATACGGTTAAAAGTTGATTTTTGAGAAATATGGATCAATGATTTTATAAAATAATTTAAACTGGATTTTTGAGTTTATTATTATAAGTTTGAATTTAAGATTTATAAAATTTGATTATTTTATAAATCAAAATGGTGAAATTATAAAGGAATTTAAAGACGTTTTAAAGAATAATATAAATTGATTTATATTAAGAGATTTATAAATGGATATTTATAAATTGAAATACTGACATTATAAAACGAGTTTTATAAGTGTTTGAATGAAGTGAAAATGAATTTCACTAAAGAATGAAATTTATAGAATTTAAATGGTGAAGTTATAGAATGAAATTTATAAATAGTAAGATTTATAAATTTGTGAAGTTATTTGAAGAATAAAATTTGTTAAATAAATGAATCTTAAAAGTTATAAGATTTATGGTTTGGAAAGTCTTTAAAAGAACGATTCTGTAAAATAACCGTTTTATAAGTAATTAACTTATAGTATGAACTTTTAGTTTATAATTAAGTTATAAACTGGAATAGGTTAATAAAGGAATTTATAAAAAGGAAGTTTTTATAAATAAAGAGAAATGGAATTTATGAACGTTGTTTTATAAATTCGCAAACGACTTATTTTGATAAGTTAATTGTTATAACTTAGAAATAGAGTTATATTCACGTTTTTAGACAGTGAATAATCCTTTGAATTAAAATGAATAAAAGGATGGGATTTGTTAAAGAAGTATATTCACGTTTTTGAATAGTGAATGATATGTTAAAGAAATTGTTTTGAATGAGATGTTTAAATAGAATTAAAACGATCTAATGATGTTTTAAAATGTGTTGAGATTCGAAACAATAGATTTCAACATTTATTGTTGAAATAGATGTTTCGAGAAATAAAAGGAAATGGTGGACTATAACACTGTTGTTATAGTAAAATTATTTCCGAAAGGAAATGTTTTGAATAGTATTGGGATTTATATATCTATTTTAATTTCGAATCCCTATACTAGTGATTTTGGGTTGTCGTAACGATGTTTTACGCAACATTCGTTTTGGCCCAAATAAATATGTTTAAGTGAATGATTTCCTTAAAGAATGAAATATATACTTAATTCGATTTAAGTATATTGAATATTTTCCAAGGTTGAAAATAAAAGATTTGAATTACTTATTTTTAATAAGTATGGAAATATTTTCCAATATGAAGTGAATATTTTGAATTTATCTTTTTGAAGATAAATTGGAAATGAAAAATTGAAATCATATATGCATGAATATTTTGAAATATAAATTCATTATGGAATCTATAAATGAAAATGGAATTTGTTAAAAATAAATATTGATTTATTTTTGAAGTGTGAAAATTATATATCTTGTAAAGATATTTTGGAAAGTAAATAATTTGGAAAATTATTTGGAATCTGGTGATGTATGCATATCAATTGATAGTTCAATAGCCGACTATCAATATTTCCCTTTGATTGGGTATTTGATATGATTGTTTGAATTTGAATGCACACTTATTTTTGAATAAGCGCTCACTATTCGGGTTAACCGGGAAAGGACCATGGGGTCGTATAACCCATTCCGAATATGTGATACGTCGTTATGAATTGCATTTGAAGATCGGTGTTGAAGACCGAGTATTTGTGAAAGCGATAGGATGACCTATCGATTGTCTCTGCACTGGGTAGCTCCTGGTATTGAGATCTCCTAAGTGATGGGAAATCCGATCAGGATTGTGAATACCCGTATTGCAAGGGCTTCGTAAGAAGTGCCTTCGGTTCTGTTCGAGCCCGGAACAGACTTGTATGGATTGTATGCCTGACATTACAATTTGAGATATAAAGCCGATTTCTTTCAAATATATTTCTGTTGGTGGCGGAGAATTTATTCTTTGCTTAACACCCTTCTTTGAGACGTACGAGCTCAAAGGTTATATAGTTGAAGTTATCAGCAATATATCCCATTTTGGTAATGTGACATGCTGAGTGATGCTGAAATGATCATTGTGTTGATTATTGTGATAGGATCATTTATTTGATCGTCTATCTTAGTGATCATTGTGTTGATCATTTGTTGACCCAAAGCATGGCTTTTGTATAAAGTATGTTTTTGTGGACGTGAATTCGTCGAGCCTCACATCCCGGTAATGGTCAAAACAGGAATGATGCGGCAAGGTTATGAGGGGTAGCTCCCTTTAGGGTATGTGCATTTCCTTCTGGAAAGGGTGGTATCATGGTATGGAGCCCAGATACTTACTCATGTTGATACACTATATCTTTTTCTGTGTGGTGTTGTTGGTGACGAGCGCTCGGTTAAAGGTCCGATGGGACCGGGGGATGCCATATTCGTGTAGTAGTTACCTAGTGATAAAGGTAACCCGGCCTTGTGTTGGCAGAGAGCTGGTTAAGTTCTCGGGGACGTCCAGCCAGAGGCGTTTCCATGTGGCAGTAGGAAGTTCCTTAGCCTGACCATTCGTTGGAAATCCAAAGAAACAATACGAGACTTGTACGGTTTTAGTTGTAGAACCTGCTTCCTCAGGAGGTAGCTATAGTAGGCATAATATAATGGTACCTATGCTGGCTATGATTTATATCTTTACTTTCGAAAGGATTTGTTCTACACTATGCACTAGTAATAATATCAAATGTTATTTTAATGCGTATCAAGCATCTTTGACTAACATAAGAAGAAATCTCCTCCAAGTCTGCGTTTGCATTGTGTGTGTGGTGGGAGGTCTTATGGTAGTTACATTTTTAAAAGCATTGCGAATTGATTTAAAAATATTCCTCTTTTGATTTTAAAAAAAAAAATAAATAAACTGTTTTGAGTTCTCACACCAGTCACATGACTGACTCGGAGTTTATTGTTTTCATTCCTAAACTCTGGGTGCCCACCAATTTCCACACGGGCAGTCAAGAGTTAAGGTTTATCAGGATATTCTGGATATTCTGGAGTTGCTGGAGGCAAGCTGGATTGGCATGGCGTATTACTAGTATATAGTATTTATTTTTCCGCTGCACTGTTTATTGTTGTATGTTGTTGTACACTCTGATGATATGATGTAATGTAATATGATGAAATGTAATAACTGATATAGTTCTTTGTTTAAAGATTATTCATTTATTATTATATGTTGTTCCGCTGCGAATTGTGAGATTCTGTTGTTGTTCTGTTGTTTCCTTTCTGTCCCGTTCTATTTGTCAAATTCTCTGTTTTCTTTCTCTGTTTTCTAAAAATTGTCTATCTTCTTTTCCCTCTATTTTTCTTTTTCTCTCTTCTTTCTTTTCTTTTCTTAAATTCTTTTTTAAAACCCATAACATCTCGTGTTTTCGGCCTTCGATTTCTCGGCAGTCGACAAAGTGAGTGTCGAGGTCGAATTTTCGAAGAACGAAAATCCGCGTACGTTACATTTGGTATCAGAGCTCTGATGGTTAAGCGACAACCATGGTTCTGTTGGGTATAATTCATTAGAGATAGAGTTAGTAGTACTCTAGAATGAGTTTGAGTGTAATAATAGCTATGAGAGCGTATTTGTTAGTGATATAAAATTGTTTTATATTGTGATGATTGGTTTATTGAGTGGTATATGGATTCTGGTTAATACGAGTAATTAACGTTGTTGATAGGGATCTATAAACACTTGAATAGAACAATTCGGCACAGTATTGTTTTAAATTGAGTAAATGAAATAATTTTACCTTGATTATATTTTTATATATAAAGGAATAATTTTTCAGAATTATTAAAGTGTATATAAGTTGATTGTTAGGTTGTTTGAATAACCTGAATAAAAGAATAATTGTATAAGCAAAAGAATTATAAGAATTGAGTTATAATTAAAGTGAATTACAATTGTGAAATAAACTTATATAAATTAGAAGTGAAACCATATGAATTTAAGTTATGTAAAACTAAGTGATGTTTAAATGAAATATAACTTAAGATATGTTGAATAAAGTTGATGTTGGTAACGAAGTAAATAATCAAGTGAATTAAATGGATATGAACTTGAGTTACATAAATGAAGTTCAACTTTGGAAATTAAATTGAAAAATTGAATGAATATAAGCAAAGGAATTTGGTTGTATTTAATATACTTGGTTGTTATATGGTTGATTGGTTGATTGTATGTAATTCATTAAGTGTTAATGAAATTGAAAGCTATGAAATTAAATTCAAATTGAAAGTAAATAAATTTGAATAGAATTGAATGTGAATCAGATTTAATTAGTAAATGTAAACTAATTGAATTGAGAATGAATGTTAGTAAATCCAATGTAAATGAATCAAATGTAATTTAAAGTGAAAACCAATTCATTAAATATGAATGAGAATATGAATGAATGTTTATTGGATATGGATGTTAGTTGGTTGATGGTTGAATGTATATTGCTATTGTTGCATTTGCTATGTGACATATATAGTTATTATGTTGCTATATGTTGTATATTGAGATTATTTGCATATGTGCATGTTCTCATGTTGTTTGTTGAGTTTAGTAGGTGCGGATCGCGTTGCTTCGCATTTGGAGTTCGCTTTAGCGCTATATTAGCCGTATATGCTTGCTAATAAAATATAAGGTACATATCTCGGATTAAATATCGCACTTTTACACTTTTTTCCCTTCGGGATGCCTCATTACTTGATGAGATGTATATTTGTGATATATATACTGTCATTTTTTTTCGGATCGAGCCGCGCAAAGGAGACATGGCGAATTTTTCCGGAAATTTAAGGCGTTAGAAAAAATTTGAGAAAATTGGGAAAATTTTTGAAAACTTTAACTTTGAATTTGGAATTGAAAGTTAAACAATAGCAATTGTTTTTGAAAGGATAACTAAGTATGATTTGAAAACTTAGTAAAGTATTATGAGAAATTTAATTATAAATTTTGAAAAGTTAATAGATTCTGTAACTTTTCTTACTTATAATTTCGAGGACGAAATTCTTTTAAGGGGGAAAGATTGTAACGACCCAGAATTTTTATTAATTAAAATTTGAATATTTAATTAATTTTAAATATTTATAAGTGAATTTATAAGTCAAATAAATTTTTATTTGAATTTTTGGATTTAATTAGATAATTAAATCAATAATTTAATATGTTAAATTATGGAAATAATTAAAAATTGAGTTAAAAATGATTTAAAATAATTTGGAAAATTTTATTTTATCATGTTGAAGTTAGAATGATATTTTAGAACTTTTAAAATCGAATTAAAAGTTAATTTGTGAAAATTGAATATTTTAATATTTAATAATCGACTGTAAAATAGTCAATTTTTGAACAGTCTCAGAATTGAACGAAACCAGTTTCATTGGATCCGTAATAGTTAGTTATTACCGGATTTCAATTTTCGTGTCAATCGGAGCTATCGTTTGATCGTGGCAGCTCGAAACGCATCGAATTATTTTTAATTTAAATTTGGCGAGTCAAAATAGCCATTTTTCAAAAAGTCTCGGAATTCGACGAAACCAGTTTCATCGGATCTGTAATGTGATATTATTGTAAGGTTTCAAATTTCAAGTCGTTTGGATTTACCGTTTGTCCGGTACAAATTAAAACGCCTAGAAATCGACTTAAATCGGTTTAATTTAAATTGAACGTTTTCAGCCATAACTCGCACATACTTCCGAATTAGCTTCCGAAACCTGTTCCATTGTGTCCGGAACGCGGGATAAACCCTAGGTACGCTGGTTACGGCGTCTAAATCGGAGTTCGGAATTTCCGGGATGAATAGTGTCGCTCGTTCCTTATAAATAGCCCCTTACCTTTCATAATTTTAGATAAAAATATACAAAACCCTAATTTCATTTGCCTAGCCGCCAGTTACATTATGAAGGGCCAGAAATTCACAAGCTTCCTCCCTCAAAATCTCTCAATCCGTTCATCGATTCACGAAGCCATCAACTACAAAGTTATAGAGCTTCGCAAGATCTTGAAATCCATACGGATTTGATGATGTTTGGAGCTGTGTGGTGGTCGTGGGGGAGCCACGAAGGCAGGCCGTTCGGCCTCGTAGTGCGTGCTAGGGGGGTGACCGAGTTCTATGGCTTTAGGACCGAAGGTAGAGGATGTCGTGCTCTTCGACGTGGCGGTGTTGTGATCGAGTATTAGCGAGTGTTGATGGAGCAAATCGGAACCCTAGTTGAGCTAATGGGTTTGATGTGTGCGCGGCTATGGTTACTGGAACGTGATTTGGGAAGAAAGGGGGAACGACTGTGATGCAAAGATGCTAGATCCTGTGGCTCTAAGATGATAGAGGTTATAAATATTAGAAAAGGTTGTAAATTTAAGTTATTAAAGTCGTGTACAAACTTGTAAATTTCATATCTTTTTCATACGAGGTCGAAAAAATGCAAAACCAGTTGCGTTGGAATCGTATGGACGAGCACTACGCGATGGAGTTGGTTTGGAGTCGTTTGGAGTTAGTGAGAATTTTGGGTAAAATTAAACGCGCGTTTAATTTTATTCGAAATAAAAGCTAAAATGGAAATTAAAACCAAGGTGAGAATTTCTCACTCAATCGAATAGGTTTCGATTTTATTTTAAATAGTTAGATTTAAAATATTTGAATGCATGTTTGAATGATGACTGTAAATTATTGATTGTTAAAATAGACATTATGCGCCGTTAGTAAGCGGATGTTATTTATTATAAACATATACCGCGAATATTTCATAAACAGTGAAATTGGTATTATATATAATATCAATATATATATATATTGGCATATGTATATATTGCAGTTGTTGATTTCCCGCATTTTTTGTTTAGCGGATGAGACCCTATTACGCCGTTATTAAGCGGATAATATTTATTAAGAACATATACCGCGATAATTTCGTACTGGAGCGAAATTGGTATTGTGCTAATGTTTGTGGATGCAGGAAACAGGTTGGAGGGATCCAACTAGATTCCTCAACAGTTTTTATTTAATTTCAGATATTTTGATATTTGATGGATTTTCATATTGATATATGATATCGTTGTTAGTCGTGATTGACTATTTGGTGTGTAGCATCATTGGACCCAGATTTTTGGGATTTTAAAATGATTTTTCAAAGTGATTTTTGAAATATAAAAATATTTTTGGAATTGATCCATTTTAAATAAATAAACGTTATAATTTTTAAAGTTATAAAAATTATGATTTTGTGAAATATAGTTAAAAAGCTGATTTTTAGAAATACGGTTAAAAGTTGATTTTTGAGAAATATGGATCAATGATTTTATAAAATAATTTAAACTGGATTTTTGAGTTTATTATTATAAGTTTGAATTTAAGATTTATAAAATTTGATTATTTTATAAATCAAAATGGTGAAATTATAAAGGAATTTAAAGACGTTTTAAAGAATAATATAAATTGATTTATATTAAGAGATTTATAAATGGATATTTATAAATTGAAATACTGACATTATAAAACGAGTTTTATAAGTGTTTGAATGAAGTGAAAATGAATTTCACTAAAGAATGAAATTTATAGAATTTAAATGGTGAAGTTATAGAATGAAATTTATAAATAGTAAGATTTATAAATTTGTGAAGTTATTTGAAGAATAAAATTTGTTAAATAAATGAATCTTAAAAGTTATAAGATTTATGGTTTGGAAAGTCTTTAAAAGAACGATTCTGTAAAATAACCGTTTTATAAGTAATTAACTTATAGTATGAACTTTTAGTTTATAATTAAGTTATAAACTGGAATAGGTTAATAAAGGAATTTATAAAAAGGAAGTTTTTATAAATAAAGAGAAATGGAATTTATGAACGTTGTTTTATAAATTCGCAAACGACTTATTTTGATAAGTTAATTGTTATAACTTAGAAATAGAGTTATATTCACGTTTTTAGACAGTGAATAATCCTTTGAATTAAAATGAATAAAAGGATGGGATTTGTTAAAGAAGTATATTCACGTTTTTGAATAGTGAATGATATGTTAAAGAAATTGTTTTGAATGAGATGTTTAAATAGAATTAAAACGATCTAATGATGTTTTAAAATGTGTTGAGATTCGAAACAATAGATTTCAACATTTATTGTTGAAATAGATGTTTCGAGAAATAAAAGGAAATGGTGGACTATAACACTGTTGTTATAGTAAAATTATTTCCGAAAGGAAATGTTTTGAATAGTATTGGGATTTATATATCTATTTTAATTTCGAATCCCTATACTAGTGATTTTGGGTTGTCGTAACGATGTTTTACGCAACATTCGTTTTGGCCCAAATAAATATGTTTAAGTGAATGATTTCCTTAAAGAATGAAATATATACTTAATTCGATTTAAGTATATTGAATATTTTCCAAGGTTGAAAATAAAAGATTTGAATTACTTATTTTTAATAAGTATGGAAATATTTTCCAATATGAAGTGAATATTTTGAATTTATCTTTTTGAAGATAAATTGGAAATGAAAAATTGAAATCATATATGCATGAATATTTTGAAATATAAATTCATTATGGAATCTATAAATGAAAATGGAATTTGTTAAAAATAAATATTGATTTATTTTTGAAGTGTGAAAATTATATATCTTGTAAAGATATTTTGGAAAGTAAATAATTTGGAAAATTATTTGGAATCTGGTGATGTATGCATATCAATTGATAGTTCAATAGCCGACTATCAATATTTCCCTTTGATTGGGTATTTGATATGATTGTTTGAATTTGAATGCACACTTATTTTTGAATAAGCGCTCACTATTCGGGTTAACCGGGAAAGGACCATGGGGTCGTATAACCCATTCCGAATATGTGATACGTCGTTATGAATTGCATTTGAAGATCGGTGTTGAAGACCGAGTATTTGTGAAAGCGATAGGATGACCTATCGATTGTCTCTGCACTGGGTAGCTCCTGGTATTGAGATCTCCTAAGTGATGGGAAATCCGATCAGGATTGTGAATACCCGTATTGCAAGGGCTTCGTAAGAAGTGCCTTCGGTTCTGTTCGAGCCCGGAACAGACTTGTATGGATTGTATGCCTGACATTACAATTTGAGATATAAAGCCGATTTCTTTCAAATATATTTCTGTTGGTGGCGGAGAATTTATTCTTTGCTTAACACCCTTCTTTGAGACGTACGAGCTCAAAGGTTATATAGTTGAAGTTATCAGCAATATATCCCATTTTGGTAATGTGACATGCTGAGTGATGCTGAAATGATCATTGTGTTGATTATTGTGATAGGATCATTTATTTGATCGTCTATCTTAGTGATCATTGTGTTGATCATTTGTTGACCCAAAGCATGGCTTTTGTATAAAGTATGTTTTTGTGGACGTGAATTCGTCGAGCCTCACATCCCGGTAATGGTCAAAACAGGAATGATGCGGCAAGGTTATGAGGGGTAGCTCCCTTTAGGGTATGTGCATTTCCTTCTGGAAAGGGTGGTATCATGGTATGGAGCCCAGATACTTACTCATGTTGATACACTATATCTTTTTCTGTGTGGTGTTGTTGGTGACGAGCGCTCGGTTAAAGGTCCGATGGGACCGGGGGATGCCATATTCGTGTAGTAGTTACCTAGTGATAAAGGTAACCCGGCCTTGTGTTGGCAGAGAGCTGGTTAAGTTCTCGGGGACGTCCAGCCAGAGGCGTTTCCATGTGGCAGTAGGAAGTTCCTTAGCCTGACCATTCGTTGGAAATCCAAAGAAACAATACGAGACTTGTACGGTTTTAGTTGTAGAACCTGCTTCCTCAGGAGGTAGCTATAGTAGGCATAATATAATGGTACCTATGCTGGCTATGATTTATATCTTTACTTTCGAAAGGATTTGTTCTACACTATGCACTAGTAATAATATCAAATGTTATTTTAATGCGTATCAAGCATCTTTGACTAACATAAGAAGAAATCTCCTCCAAGTCTGCGTTTGCATTGTGTGTGTGGTGGGAGGTCTTATGGTAGTTACATTTTTAAAAGCATTGCGAATTGATTTAAAAATATTCCTCTTTTGATTTTAAAAATAAAAATAAATAAACTGTTTTGAGTTCTCACACCAGTCACATGACTGACTCGGAGTTTATTGTTTTCATTCCTAAACTCTGGGTGCCCACCAATTTCCACACGGGCAGTCAAGAGTTAAGGTTTATCAGGATATTCTGGATATTCTGGAGTTGCTGGAGGCAAGCTGGATTGGCATGGCGTATTACTAGTATATAGTATTTATTTTTCCGCTGCACTGTTTATTGTTGTATGTTGTTGTACACTCTGATGATATGATGTAATGTAATATGATGAAATGTAATAACTGATATAGTTCTTTGTTTAAAGATTATTCATTTATTATTATATGTTGTTCCGCTGCGAATTGTGAGATTCTGTTGTTGTTCTGTTGTTTCCTTTCTGTCCCGTTCTATTTGTCAAATTCTCTGTTTTCTTTCTCTGTTTTCTAAAAATTGTCTATCTTCTTTTCCCTCTATTTTTCTTTTTCTCTCTTCTTTCTTTTCTTTTCTTAAATTCTTTTTTAAAACCCATAACATCTCGTGTTTTCGGCCTTCGATTTCTCGGCAGTCGACAAAGTGAGTGTCGAGGTCGAATTTTCGAAGAACGAAAATCCGCGTACGTTACAGTGAAACATTTTATTAAGTTCAATAAACAAAAATGGTACCTTACTACCCCAGGTAAACGCAGACGAACAACGCCAACTCCAACAACACTACCTCATGACATCGACCTTGACCATCGAATCCCTCCATCGCGCTGCCGCTTCCATGTATGTGAGCTTCGCCGCTGCGATGTCGACATCGCAATCTTCCCAAACTATCTGGCCTCAGACTTTGCCCAGAACCACAAATTGCCTCGTCACGCGATCGAAATCCTAGCGCCGCGACTCGGAGTCGCGATGCTCAATCATCTGGACTTTGAGCGACCCTGTCGCCTTTCTACTCGCCTTTGTCTCGAGCCCCCAGACATGCCGCCACTAGAATAATGGAATGGCTAGAAATCGGGCTGCCGATCTCGATTTGAATCCCCTTTTTCATGCGATCGCCTCACGTCCCCCTGCTCGCGGCCTCGGCCTCAACTGAGATAACTGCGAATGAACGCTTCGAGAATCCCCAATATCGAGACCCTTAATTTTGGAATTTAAAAGAGGAAGGCGTGATTGAAAAAACTGGAGATGGATTCGATTTGAATTTGAAGAAAACGAAAAGGAAGAGGACATACTATTTTGTATAACTGTGTTCAATTGGAAAGAAAAAAGGGTTTCATTGAAAAAAGGATTCGATTGTATATTAAAATGCTTGGCTATGAGAGAAAGAGACGCGTGTTAATGCAGTTCAATACGTGTTTTAAAATTCCATTACGTGTCCGCAGAGATCTGTATAGACCAAATGTAATTAATATTACTTATTTAGATTTAAATTTCAAATTCAAGTTCAAATCGTCTCGTTTCCTACACTCACAATCTCGACCTTCTATCGAGGCATGCCGTTAGGCGTTTGTAATGTTATACCCCTATCCCGAATGCGATAGAAAATGTTCCGAGTCCTAGTTCGATCATATGGAGAAGATAGCTTTTTGGACTCAATTATTATATTTAATTTTTCCCTATAAAGTACAATGCGTTTATCTACCGTACGGCCAAACGATCACTCCAAACACTATGCAAATTGAAATCCGATAATAATACGCTATTACGGATCCAATGAAACTGGTTTCGTCGAATTCCGAGACTGTGCCTCGGAAGGCTGTTTTTAAATATCAATTTAAACTACGTATTTTCAAAACCGAACAAAATACTTTCAAATTCATATTTAAAACTTCTATTATCTTCGGTATCATAATTATAAATTTTCCAAGTCTTTGAATTATTTTTAACAAGCTCGAAACCTCAGATTTCATATTTTACCCATTCTCTAATTATCAAATTCAATAAATTCATTTGCCAAATAATAATGATATTTGAAATTCAAGTTAAACCAACTTCCAAATATTTAAAATTAATTAAATATTCCAATTTTAAAAATCTAAAAACTTTGGGTTGTCGGAACTGGCCTGGACCGAAGGATAATGTAAGCCTAAATGTTATACCAATGTAAAGCCCAAATTTATTTTTGGTCTTGGGCCAATTTTCAAAATCTATTCAAAAATTTAAATGATATTTTGAATTTAAAAATCAAATCTAAAATATGAAATAGAATTTATAACAGTTATACAAATGTATTTTCAAAAGTGTTTTGAAAATAAACTAATATTTTTGAAAATTATTTGAATTTAATAAATTAGATTGGTTAAATAAATAATTAGTTAAAAGTTAATTAATTAAAATAAAACATGTATACCGGTATATGTATACTTAAAACTACAAATCTTATAGTATAGTAGATATATATATTAAATTTTTTAAGTTATAAAATGATTTTTGAATTGAAATATTTAACTAAAATTATTTTAGTTAAATAAAATACTTATTTGACGAGTAAGATAACTAACTATTAATATATATAAAGATATATGTATATATTTAACTACAAATGTTATAGTCAATATTCATCTTAAATTGTTTAAGAAGAATGAAATAAAATTTTAAAATTTTAAAATAATTTAATTAATTTGTTAACTAAATCATTAAATTAAATTAGTTAAATATGATTAAATTAATAATAAAATTAATTAAATATTATTTAACTAATAAGACACATGTATGTAATATATAGATGAGTTAAATTATAAAAGTTATAACCAAGTTAATACTTATATAGTTATATATATATTGAAATTAATATATATAAATACATATAATTAACTGGAATTGGTATGAGACCCAAGTTAGGTGCAAGGAATAAATACATAAGTATTGTACATTTACCATTATTTCTAATGTGTTTGACACCCGAATCATGAGGTTATTTCATTAAAAATATGTTATTCCTAAATCGTTATAACTCTTGTATATTAAAGTTACGAATCCTTAATATATAAGTTGTCCTCTACCATTTATATGTTAATAAATTACTTGCATACTTTTTAGTTATTGATATCCTCAAGTTAGAGATGTTATGTGTTGTACTATCGATATATTAAATATACGAGGTAAGATGCATGTGCATATCTATTGATATTTCTTAAGGTATGTGCATTATACATAAGCCATCATGAAATAATGGGTATGAGTGAATAAATTCCTTTGATTTGTTGGTATTCCTTTATGTCAAGATGAGATTAGGACAAAGAACATAGGTTAGGAGTTGCAAAAGATACAACTGATAAAGCGTCATCTATTGCTTGTGGGCTTATAATTTGTTGATATTCCTCAAGGTCAGAATTCCAAGGCAAGTGAGTGTTAATGCCCACTAGAGAAATCAAAAGATTCTTTGTATTTCTTAGGGTTTTGAGAAATATCTAGTGGGAGCCTTATTAGAAAATTGAAATGGAAACATTTGACCTTTCTAATATTGTAAGAACTTTTGTAATATAATGTTAAAATAATGTACACTGAAAAATTTGTGCAACTATAAAATTAATAAAAATGTTTATTAGTAAAGATAGATAAATTAACTAAACTAAAGATTGAAAAGGAATATAAAATATACCTACCGTAAATATTTATCATGCTGTCAATTCAAAATCCATGCAAAAGCAAATTTATTTAACCACTAAAGCATTCGTGCCTCGGTCGCTTATTAATTATTTGTACAAGATTGTATATTGTCTTCAATGAGTGTCAAACTCCAATAACAATATAAGAATATGGATATTTGATCCATATTCAATCACATATAACAGTGAACGGTCATGATTCATAATGCACGAAACATTCAACGAATTAGTTTGTTAGATATAAGCAAATAAACGTGATGTAATATCATATATTCAATATGATTGATTACAACAAGGATCTCCTTTGGATGGTTGGGAAATTTTCGAAAGGAAAGCTAATATATGATAATGGATGTAACTTAGCTATAGTTGGGGTGAAGAAAGTGAATAGCCACCTCTGGTTCATAAAGGGACAACAGAAACATGAATTTTATAAAATACTAAAAAATTCTTAATATGAAATAGTCGACGTGATTACTATTTCAATTACGTTATAATATATAAAGAAATTCAACAAAGGTTATTTCTATGAGTTTATGATATTTGATCAAATACTCTCGACTGTAAACTACTTACGGTAAAAGAATTAAATATTCCATAATAAGTAGTTTATGAAGCTTCCTATTTCATATGCTATTATAGTAAAGGCGAAAATAGTGGGAGCATGCCATATAATAGTTATCGGTAGATGCATCATGATACAAAAAATTATTTTCATAAATGTACCAAATATTATTTATGAAATAATGACTATTTTCAGTATTGACTGAAAATAAATATATTTTTATTTTATTATGAACATTTTGAATATTCGTTATGAAATAAATCTATTTCAATAATGGTTTTTGTTATATTAGCTACATAACACACAAGTATCAAAAGCCTTAACAATTATTTGTGAATTATGGACTAAGCCATGGTATTGAAATAATTCTTTAAATCATATAATTGTGAACCATATGGTACTGATGAATTATATCTCAAAATATTAAAGGCAAGGCATCCATTTATTGGAAGCAACAAGAGAGTTGGTGAAATCTTCAATACATATGTATGTGTGTGTGTGTATGTATGTATGCAATTCGAAATCTAAGAAAACCAAAATGGTTCCACATACTTTGTTAAAATTCACCAATGAATTAACATGGAAATGAACATATGTATTTGATGCACAAGTAGTATGTCTATGGTAAGTTCATAGAATTTAATACATAACATGCAATGTTAAATTCGATTTAATCAAAATAGGTGAGTGTATTGGAAAGCGTTTCAAAAGTATCTAAAAACAAATAAGTTTCAATCTCAATAGTCACTCTTCCTTATGACAAGGAGTAATCAGACTTTATTAGACAAAGAACGATTGGTAATGAATAAGTTAAGTTAATTCTTTCAGTTAGGATATGTATTTAAGAGTAAGTACATAGGTCTACTTTAATTTCATCATAGTTTATCAGATTATACAAGGTAAAAATTTATAGAAAACAAACCCTGCATATCCTAGGTCAAATAGTTAATAGGTTGTGTGAGTCGAGAGACTGCACGTAATACTTATTTTTGAGAGATCTTGTGTGAGCCACCCCAAATGAGTTTAGGATCGACCAATATTTATTAACCAATTTATGTTATGAACATAAGTTTCATAAACTTAAAACTAAATCGATTTTATCCATATATAGGCAATTAATAAAATGTTTATCAATACCTACTCCATTGTACTGATAAACAACTATTGTTTCAAGAAATACCAACTTCATGACAAAGGAATTTCTTCAGAAGTAACTAGTAGTAAAGTAAACTTTGCTACGATCCAAAGATAAAATTGATTGCAAAGGATAAAATGAAATTAACCAAAAAAATAGACATGACACATTAGAATGTCTAATATAAGCTCTTGCACATTAAAGAGAAATTATGATTTTCTTATCTATGTTGATAAAAGAGTTTCCCCAGTTGTCAGTGCCATTAAGAATATTGATTCTACCATATAGCATTATGCACAAAGCTGGAATGGATTCAAAGTACATTATCTACATATGATTTTGATAGTTATCCCAAAGGGATATGATCCATTGGTTGCATAAGGCCATGAGAAGAAAACCAATGCAAATTGGAATTCGGTAGGCTACATTAATAAAATTACATCGTAAATCTCAATTGTTGAAATTAATGTACCAGATTAGTCGTTCACTTAATTTAATTCGGATTTTACTCTCAAAATTGTTGCTCGATATGACTTTGAGTTTAGTATATGTACATTGAAACATAAATCTAAATAATGATTTAGAACATGAATATGTTTTTTTTTTTGAAATGGTACTTTATATACAACAAATCATTATGACAACATATCACATGTCAATAAACGTTCGAATCTAAATAATGATTTAGAACATGAATATGTTGTTTGCACTTAAAATCAAAATGTCTCGAAGTTAGTGGGAGCGATAACTGAGTTTGTGAGTGTTGGACATGATCCAAGAAGTTATACAAATGTATTATTTGATAAGAATCATAGTTAAGCAGAAAATCTGATAGAGAAATCAAATTGTTTAATTTTCAGTCAAAATGCAAAGAAAGTGTGTATCTATAAGAAAGAATATTAATAGGTGCTAAAATAATTCTAAAGTTATAAATAAACAACAAACTTATGATGGCTAATGGTATATTCTTTTCAAAATCGTTTTAATTTGGTTATTTAAACTCAATATTGGATTATAAATACATCATTTATAATCGGTATTAAAGCATGTTGGTAGCAACCAAAAACGATATACATAGATACTATATTAGACTGTTTACAATGGAGTATGTACGATGGGTTTCTTATGCATTTGCAAGGAATCATTATACATCCTATATAATCTGCAAGATCACACTTCACTTATGTATTTAATATGTTGAGAAAGTAATAATATAGAATTATGATTACTATATGAGAACTAAGAGTGTTCCTAAATATTTACGAAATATTAGAGAATTTTTTACACGAACTTCTTATGAAGAAGTGGGCAGACTTGAACTTCTTAAGTGATATCAAGTATAATATGTCAATCCTAATTTCATGTTCAATCTTAAGTTATGATTTTTAAGTAGAAAATGTTCCAAATAAATAGTAATGGCTGATTCAACCAAGGGTTGAGTACATCACCGAGAATATATACTACAATAAAAGAAGTATAAATATATGCGCACATTTATAACTGAGCTAGGAATGATTTCAAATATTGAGAATCACATGACATTGTTATATGATAACAATGTTGCGATATAGTTCATAAAAGAACATAGAGCCCACTAGAAGTGAATAGACGTACCTTGAATACTTCCACATGATAAAGACGGTTTATCAACGTCAGAAAGAGTTGATTAACATAGTAGATAATTAAAACAAAATAGCTTACTCGTTCGTTAAGGGACTAACCTAATTGGTTTTTGGTTGGAATAAGGTTCCACAATTTACCCCAAGTGCACATGGAAGATTGATAGAGTTAGTGGTATGCCCAAGGGGTAATTATGTAATTTTTTACATATATCTAACTCAATAACCAATCTTGTTCAAAATGAATGGTGTTTTTTCTATTATATACTAAATATATCTTGATATGATTAACTAAATAATTACTTAAATGTATATTAAATGCAAAATGCTTAAATGATATATATGTGATAATTAATTACAAAGCGTTGCAATCATGGTAAATTTGTCAGATTAAAATGATGTATTATTTTAAATATTCCTAGTCAAGATCTTTTGAGATGAGATATTAATACATCTATTGAGACAAGATTGCGTAACACTCTCCAGATGTTGGGCTGCGTATTACTCATGGCTATTGGGGACATCAAAGGTCTACATACTGATAGTTATTGGTTAGTCATGGAATGACTCACTTTAGATTTTCTGTTGTCTAATATAACTAAAGTCAAACAGAGAATCTCAAAGCAATGATGTTATATAGTTCTCTTGACTTGAGAATATTATTGAACTTAAATGTGGACACTCCACTTTGACTATAATTAAATCATGGTGTGGCGTCCATAAAATGACTATAATTGGGTTTGAGTTGGAGCATTGGAATTGAAATATATTCAATAGAGAATCTCCTTGGTTATTTGAGATTAATATCACAGTCAACTATAGCTAACTCAAAGCCAAAGTCTCTGGCTAGAGTAGTACGGTTGATAAGAATCATTATATTTAAACCAAGTTCTTCTTTGGACTAATCAAGTTAAATGTGGACGGTGTTGGGATTTGGACCAAAACCAAATTCGATAAATCCTAATATGATATAGTGTTGATGAAGAGAATTAAAGTAAATAATTGTTGCTGTCAGGTACTGCTATAATAAGTAAAATAGGATTTTACCAAAAAGATGCGTAAGCGACAAATTCAGTCAAAATGTAACACTACTAGCTAAGGTGACATGTGAACGTTAACATTTGAATTGTTTGATATTGATCACTGAATGAATTTACATTCTCAAGTTGCACAAGCTTAATGATGAATACTCCAAAAAACCACATGGTTTATTTAATTTATAATCATTGTAAAAATTTTGATGGCTTTAAAGTTCCACAAACAAATACAAATTAAATCAATTTATTAAAGGTGATTTGTATCTCTCGATCGTTGCAAATTCCAGAGATCGAATCTAGGTCACGTTATTCATTGTTCAAGGTGCTTCTTTTGGCTATATCTAAATGTAACGATATGATTTTATTTAGCAATATGTTCATCATGCTTGTATGTTCATTTTGCAATATAATTTGGATCCACTTTTACAAACCTTTAATAATTTCATGTTCATCTTATTAATATGATTTAAATACCTTTATGCTTCACTTCAATTGATCGTATGTTTCTTACGTTGATCTAGTTTAGATCCTTGATCTCTTTTGTTTACTTGTTCGTATGTTTGTATGGTTTAGATCTAAATCCTTTTTAATGAATTTATGTGTGCCTAAGTTGTTCGATCCTTTTTATCATTATTTTGAAATTATCGTTTGAAAATTATTTGGTTGAAAATTATTTTTGCTTAAGTGATTTAATTTTACAATTTATGGTGTAAACGTAAAAAATCATATATGTTGAATATTTAAACTCAATTTGGTAATTGTATACACAGATATATATATATATATATATATATATATATATATATATATATTAAATTGTTTAAGGTATAAAAGGATTTTTGAATCAAAATATTAAATTGAAATTATTTTAGTTAAATAAAATACTTATTTAATGAGTAAGATAATTAACTGTTAATATATATAAAGATATAAGTATATATTTAACTATAAATGTTATAGTCAATATTCAACTTAAATTGTTTAAGAAGAATGAAATAAAATTTTAAAATTTTAAAATAATTTAATTAATTTGTTAACTAAATCATTAAATTAAATTAGTTAAATATGATTAAATTAATAATAAAATTAATTAT
Organism: Allium cepa; assembly: GCA_030765085.1. NCBI lineage: Eukaryota > Viridiplantae > Streptophyta > Magnoliopsida > Asparagales > Amaryllidaceae > Allium > Allium cepa. Next base: position 152,222,218 of record CM060942.1, read on the forward strand.
ATATTATTTAATTAATAAGATACATAAGTATTGTACATATACCATTATTCCTGATGTGTTCGACACCCGAATCATGAGGTTATTTTCACAAAAAATGTGTTATTCCTAAATCGAATAACTCTTGTATATTAAAGGTTACGAATCCTTAATATATAAGTTGTCCTCTACCATTTGTATGTTAATAAATTACTTGCATACTTTTTAGTTATTGATATCCTCAAGTTAGAGATGTTATGTGTTGTACTATCAATATATTAACTAGACGAGGTAAGATGCATGTGCACATTTATCGATATTTCTTAAGGTATGTGCATTGTACATAAGCCATCGTGAAATAATGGGTATGAGTGAATAAACTCCTTGGATTTGCCGGTATTCCTTTATGTCAAGATGAGATTAGGACAAAGAACATGGGTTGGGAGTTGTATAAGATACAACTGATAAAGCGTCATCTATTGCTTGTGGGCTTATAATTTGCTGTTATTTCGCAAGGTCAGAATTCCAAGACAAGTGAGTATTAATTCCCACTAGAGAAATCGAAATATTTCTATGTATTTCTTAGGGTTTTGAGAAATATCTAGTGGGAGACTTATTGGAAAATTGAAGTGGAAACATTTGACCATTCTAATATTGTAAGAACTTTTGTAATATAATGTTAAAATAATGTACACCGATAAATTTGTGCAACTAATAAAATCAATAAAATGTTTGTTGGTACAGATACATAAATTAACTAAATTAAAGATTGAAAAAGAAATATAAAATATACCTATCGTAAGTCTTTAGCATGCTGTCAATTCAAAACCCTTGCAAAAGAAAATTTATACAACCACTAAAGCATTCATGCCTGGGTCGATTCAAAACCCTTGCAAAAGAAAATTTATACAACCACTAAAGCATTCATGCCTCGGTCGCTTATTAATTATTTGTACAAGATTGTATATTGTCTTCTATGGGTGTCAAACTCCAGTAGCAATATAAGAATATGGATATTTGATCCATATTCAATCACATATAACAGTAAATGGTCATGATTCATAATTTACAAAACATTCAACGAATTAATTTATTAGATATAAGCAAATAAACATGATGTAATATCATATATTCAATATGATTGATTACAACAAGGATCTCCTTTAGATGGTTGGGCAATTTTCGAAAGGAAAGCTAATATATGATAATGGATGTAACTTAGCTACAGTTGGGATGAAAAAGTGAATTGCCACCTCTGGTTCATAAAGGGACATCAGAAACATGAATTTTATAAAATACTAAAAGATTCTTAATATGGAATGGTCGATGTGATTTCCATTTCAATTACGTTATAATATATAAAAAAATTCAACAAAGGTTATTTCTATGAGTTAAGAAATTTGATCAAAAACTCTGGAGTGTAAACTACTTACGGTAAAAGAATTAAGTATTCCATAATAAGTAGTCTATGAAGCTTCCTATTTCATATGCCATTACAGTAAAGGAGAAAATAGTGGGAGCATGCCATATAATAGTTGTAATAACCTGCATATTTTACGATTGTATATTTAAATATAGCATCATTAGTCGGATTTTAGTCTGAAATTCTACCTTTTGCAAACAGTCGAATTAGGACTCGAGACCTCTTCTGTTGAGTTCAAAATGATGTTTGCGACCTTTTTGAGTATAAACATCGATATGTTTGGAGTTAGCTAGAATTTCGACCTTTTCACTTAGGTCGTTGGGTTTGGGTTTGGGTTTGGGTTTTAGCCCACTAACCCAACTCATCTTATATCCTAACTCCACCCCCTCTCCTCTTCATTCATTCTAATATTTCCTAACACTCCAAGCTTTAGAAAAATGAGGGAAGAGAAAAGAGATTAGAAAATCCTAAGCCCTAGTTTCTTTGCAAATTCAAGTTCTAGCTCCAAAATCAAAGAGAAACTTAAGTAAGCATCTCCTTCTTCTTCTTCATCTCAATCTCTCTCCAATTTCAGAAATTTCCTATAACCTAATTTGGGAAATTATTGCTTCTAGACTTAGATTGGAGTTTCTAGAGTTGAAGTTGAAGAGCGGTTGATCTTCCTTTGCTTTCAAGCTTCTCCTTCATTGTTTTTGGGTTTAAAGGTGAGTTTCTGAACTCACATCTATGTCTATATCTTTGATAGTTGTTAGGTAGTGATTCCTACCATCTATTCCTTTTCCATTTTCTTTGGATTGAATTGGTTTTATGAATATTCCAATTTTTAGTGTTTGAAGTTGAATCTTTAAAAATCTTAGCTTTTATGTTTGATCATGCTTTTGGTGGCGTATCAAAGAGCCTATAGGGCTGGGTTGCCGATTGGCGTAAATCCTTAGCGCCCATCGCTCATCCGATTGTAAATTTTTTAGGATTTTGTCCCTTGGGGGCTAGGCTGAGAACACTGGAATTTCCAGTTCAGTCGAATGAAGCAGGAGGTCAGTCGACTGAACCGAACCCGGAAATTTCCTAGGGCAGTATCAGTGGACTGACCACCCAGGTTCAGTCGACGGATCCTGGAAACCGAAAGTTTTCAGGCATGATTCAGTCAACTGACTACCCAGGTTCAGTCGATTGAACCTGGAAACAGAAAGTTTCTAGGATTTGTGTCAGTCAACTGACCACTCAGGTCCAGCCGACTGAATCTGTTGTCTCTGCCTATTTTGCCTTTTGTGTTTGAATTTTCAATTTTTAATCGATTCTTGTTTCTCCAATCTTTTGTTATCACCTTTGTTAACTTGGATAACTTCTTTCTCAGGATTTTTGGAGAATATCCATTTTGATGGATTCGGTATTGATTTCTATGGATTTGATTCACGTCTTCGTATGTGGATTTTTGGTGATTGATTGTTTCTACAATCAATTTTGTTATTTGTCATTTTAAAATACAAAGGTTTCTATACTAATAGTAAATAGTCAAACTCTTTCTCAAATATGATTTCAACTCTATTTTTAATACAAAGCTTGTTTATAAAACTGTTTTCCAATCTATTAGTATACACAAACCTTTACCTCATTCATTTGAGAAATCTAATTAAACGGCTTAGTAAAACTAATAGTATGAAACACTTGCGTTTACTTCGTCGGTTAATTTTTGGACTTGTACGATTGAAATTCTTGTGGCAACTTTCGAGTGGAGATCTACAATTTGCTTTAAAATTTGTAAGTTAAGCCAGTAGTTATGGGACATGAAGCTAAACTCATTTATTTACTAGCTTAGTGTAATTCAGACTTTTTATTGATCATTTTTTGATTTAGACTAGCGATATGTTATGTCTTTTTGTCCACGTGGGGGACTGTACCTCGTTTTATTGAGTTTCGTCTCATTTCTTTTATAGGCTAACGACCTATTGGCTCTTTGGGGTTTCGAATCATTTTTGTGGGCTAGCGACCCATGCTCTTTTATGGAGTTCGTTTCATCGGACGTACCGTTGTACTACCTCATTTTCCGGCTTATCAGGTTCATCAGGCTTACCGTTGTACTACATCGTTGTTCCGAATTATTTGAGTTTCAGGTTCCTCGGGCGTACCGATATTGTACTACGTCGTTGCACCGGCTCTATGGTTAGCGGCCATGGGATAGCGTTCCGTTTGTGATACACGTGTTGGTGAGCTTTCATGCACCCGTTTTGTGATAGGCCTCCCCCCTTTTGTGATTTCTGGATTTCTAGTTGATGATTTCTAGTATTTGTGATTCACCAATTTTGTGGTTGGCATTGATATATTTGTCAATACTTGGGGTTTGGTGAATAAAATAAAGAACATGATATTCTTTTTAGTGCTTTGAGATTTTTGAGATATTGTATGATTTTTGTGTTGTCTAATGTATACTTTTCATAGTATGGCATTATTGTTATCATACGTTTTCGTCATATCTCTTCTTATCCCATTTTATCTGATATTTATAGTTAGACTGGTCCGTTTATTATTTTCTTATTAAATAATACTCGGGTCAGACCGAGATGTTACATGTTCTTCTGCTTGACTCCTCTTCTTGGAACATTATCTGACTTTTGACTAACTACTCTATTTTAGTAGTTTTTGATTGTTATACATTCTAGACAGAGACTCCTTAATGTATACATATTCTTTTGTGTAGCACTTGTACCTACTCTTTTGTGATATTGTGGATCTTGTTTGACCACTACTCTGATGCACACTTCTATGTGTTATATTCATATCCGTTTCCACTTTTGTGTTATGGATATCTATGACTGATTTGTATTATGCTTATTTTTATATTTGTTTCCAAAGACCGCATAGCCACTTTGTAGTAGCTTTGAGTTTGTATCGGTATGACAGATTTCCACTTGAAATGAAATGCATGTATATGATCTGACATATTGGTGCTCGCACAAAGCAATTACATGTGGGTCGCTCCTCAACAGCCTTATTGTTCATGCTAGTTGACGGCATTACTCCGTAGTGTCCTTGGCTAGCGTAAGTAAAGAGGTGGGGCGTCACAATAGTTAACGGTAGATGCATCAAGATACAAAAAATTATTTTCATAAATATACCAAATATTATTTATGAAATAATGACTATTTTCAGTATTGATTGAAAATAAATATATTTTTATTTTACTATGAACATTTTGAATATTCGTTATGAAATAAATCTATTTGAATAATGGTTTTTGTTGTATTAGCTACATAACACAGAAGTATCAAAAGCTTTAACAATTATTTATGAATTATGGACTAAGCCATGGTTTTGAAATAATTCTTTAAACCATATAATTGTGAACCATATGGTACTGATGAATTATATCTCAAAATATTAAAGGCAAGGCATCCATTTATTGGAACCAACAAGAGAGTTGGTGAAATCTTCAATACATACGTATGTATGTATGTATGTATGTATGTATGTATGTATGTATGTATGTATGTTTGTATGTATGTATGTATGTATGCAATTCAAAATCTAAGAAAACCAAAATGGTTCCACATACTTTGTTAAAATTCACCAATTAATTAACATAGAAATGAACATATGTATTTGATGCACAAGTAGTATGTCTATTTTTAGTTCATAGAATTTAATACATAACATGCAATGTTAAATTCGATTTAATGAAAACAGGTAAGTGTGTTGGAAAGTGTTTCAAAAGTACCTAAAAAAATAAGGTTCAATCTCAATAGTCACTCTTCCTTATGACAAGGATTAATCAGAATTTATTAGACAAATAACGATTGGTAATGAATGAAGTTAAGTTACTTTCAGTTAGGATATGTATTTAAGAGTAAGTACATAGGTCTAATTTAATTTCATCATAGTTTATGAGATTATACAAGGTAAAAGTTTATAGAAAACAAACCCTGCATATCCTAGGTCAAGTAGTTAATAGGTTGTGTGAGTTGAAAGACTGCACGTAATACTTATTTTTGAGAGATCTTGTGTGAGCCACCACAAATGAGTTTAGGACCGACCAATATTGATTAACCAATTTATGTTATGAACATAAATTTCGTAAACTAAAACTAAATCAATTTTATAATATATAATAATATATAGGCAATTAATTAAATGTTTATCAATACCTATTCCATTGTACTGATAAACAACTATTGTTTCAAGAAATACCAACTTCATGACAAAGGAATTTCTTTAGAAGTAACTAGTAGTAAAGTAAACTTGGATACAATCCAAAGATAAAATTGATTACAAAGGATAAAATGAAATTTACCAACAAAATAGACATGACACATAAGAATGTCTAATATAAGCTCTCGCACATTAAAGAGAAATTATGATCTTCTTATCTATGTTGAGAAAAGAATTTCCTCAGTTGTCAGTGCCATTAAGAATATTGATTCTACCATATAACGTGATGCACAAATCTGGAATGGATTTAAAGTACATTATCAAAATATGATTTTGATAGTTATCCCAAAGTGATATGATCCACTGGTTGCATAAGTCCATGAGAAGAAAACCAATGCAAATTGGAATATGGTAAGCAACATTAATAAAATAATATCGTAAATCTCAATTATTGAAATTAATGTACCAGATTAGTCGTTCAATGTACTTGATTTAATTCGGATTTTACTCGCAAAATTAATGCTCGATATGACTTTGAATTTAGTATATGTACATTGAAACATAAATCTAAATAATGATTTAGAACATGAATATGCTGTTTGCACCTAAAATCAAAATTTCTCAAAGTTAGTGGGAGTGATAACTGAGTTTGTGAGTATTGGACATGATCTAAGAAGTTATACGAATGTATTATTTGATAAGAATCAGAGTTAAGCAAGAAATCCGATAGAGAAATCAAATTGTTTAATTTTCAGTCAAAATGCAGAGAAAGTGTGTATCTATAAGAAAAATTATTAATAGGTGCTAAAATATTTCTAAAGTCATAAATAAACAACAAACTTATGATGGCTAATGGTATATTCGTTTCAAAATCGTTTCAATTTGGTCATTTAAACTCAATATTGGATTGTAAATACATCATTCATAATCGGTATTAAAGGATGTTGGTAACGACCCAAAACGATATACATAGATACTATATTAGATTGTTTATAATGGAGTATGTACGATGGGTTTCTTATGCATTTGCAAGGAATCATTATACATCCTATATAGTCTGCAATATCACACTTCACTTATGTATTTGATATGTTGAGAAAGTAACAATATAGAATTATGATTACTATATGAGAACTAAGAGTGTTCCTAAATATTTGTGAAATACTAGAGAATTGTTTAAACGAACTTCTTATGAAGAAGTGGGCAGACTTGAACTTCATAAGTGATATCAAGTATAATATGTCAATCCTAATTTCATGTTCAATCTTAAGTCAAGATTTTTAAGTAGAAAATGTTCCAAATAAATAGTAATGGCTGATTCAACCAAAGGCCAAGTACATCACCATGAATATATACTACAATAAAAGAAGTATAAATATATGCACAAATTTATAACTGAGCTAGGAATGATTTCAAATGTTGAGAATCACATGACATTGTTATATGATAACAATGTTGCGATATAGTTCGTAAAAGAACATAAAGCCCACTAGAAGTGAATAGACGTACGTCGAATACTTCCACATGATAAAGACGGTTTATCAACGTTGGAAAGAGTTGATTAACATAGTAGATAATTAAAACAAAATAGCTTACTCGTTCGTTAAGGGACTAACCTAATTAGTTTTTGGTTGGAATAAAGTTCCATAATTTACCCCAAGTGCACATGGGAGATTGATAGAGTTAGTGGTATGCCCAAGGGGTAATTATGTAATTTTTTACATATATCTAACTCAGTAACTAATCTTGTTCAAAATGAATGGTGTTTTGCTATTATATACTAAATATATTTTGACATGATTAACTAAATAATTACTTAAATGTATATTAAATGCAAAATCCTTAAATGATATGCTATGTGATAATTAATTACAACGCGTTGCAATCATGGTAAATTTGTCAGATTAAAATGACGTATTATTTTAAATATTCTTAGTCAAGATCTTTTGAGATGAGATATCAATACATCTGTTGAGACAAGATTGCGTAACACTCTCCAGATGTTGGACAACGTATTACTCATGGCTATTGGGGACATCAAAGGTTTACATACTGATAGTTATTTGTTAGTCATGGAATGACTCACTTTAGATTTTCTGTTGTCAAATATAACTTAAGTCAAACAGAGAATCTCAAAGTAATGATGTTATATAGTTCTCTTGACTTGAGAATATTATTGAAATTGAATGTGGACATTCCACTTTGACTATAATTAAATCGTAGTATGGCGTCTATCGAATGACTATAATAGGGTTTGAGTTGGAGCGTTGGAATTGAAATATATTCAATAGAGAATCTCCTCGGTTATTTGAGATTAATATCACGATCAACTATAGCACTCGAAGCCAATGTCTCTGGCTAGAGTAGTACGGTTGATAAGAATCATTATCATTAAACCAAGGTCTTTTTTGGACTAAACAAGTTAAATGTGGACGGTGTTGGGATTTGGACCAAAACCAAATTCGATAAATCTTAATATGATATAGTGTTGATGAAAAGAATTAAAGTAAATAATTGTTGCTGTCGGGTACTGCTTATAATGAGTAAAATAGGATTTTACCAAAAAAATGTGCAAGCGACAAATTCAGTCAAAATGTAACAGCACTAGCTAAGGTGACATGTGAACGTTAATATTTGAATTGTTTGATATTGATCACTGACTGAATTTACATTCTCAATCACACAACCTTAATGATGAATACTCCAAAAAACCACATGGTTTATTTAATTTATAATCATTGTAAATTAATCAATATTTATAAAATATTAACCATTAAACTTTGTTTAATTTGATTTGTTATAATACCATTAATATTTTATAAACTACGTATATAAAAGTTATAAATGCTTGTATCTATATATGTTATCGATAGAATATTTAAATTGTATTTAAATAGAACAAATACTAAATGGGTTTAAGAATTTTTAAGGCCCACTATTCCTCTTTGTGTGGCCAGCCATAAAGGGGTGGGGGAGTGGAAGTGTTTTCAATTTGAATTGAAAAGGCTCAATGATAATTAAAGCAGGCAAAAGACCTCTAGCCTTTAATGATTTTTTATTCCTTTCTTAAAACATTTCCTTTATTCAGTTTTTCTTCTCTCTTTCCTCTTTTACAAGCAAAATTTTTGATGGCTTCAAAGTTCCACAAACAAATACAAATTATATCAATTTATTATAGGTGGTTTGTATCTCTCGATCTCTTCAAATTCCAAAGATCGAATCTAGGCCACGTTATTTATTGTTCAAGGTTCTAATTTTGGCTATATCTAAAGGCGACGATTTGATTTTATTTAGCAATATGTTCATCTTGTTTGTATGTTCATTTTGCAACATAATTTGGATCCACTTTTACAAACCTTTAATAATTTCATGTTCGTCTTATTAATATGATTTAAATACCTTTGTGCTTCACTTCAATTGATCATATGTTTCTTACGTTGATATAGTTTAGATCCTTGATCTCTTTTGTTTACTTGTTCATATGTTTGTATGGTTTAGATCTGAATCCTTTTTAATGAATTTATGCGTGCCTAAGTTGTTCAATCCTTTTTATCATTATTTCGAAATTATCATTTGAAAAAAAATTGGTTGAAAATTATTTTCGCTTAACTGATTTAATTTTACAATTTATTGTGTACTTAAACGTAAAAAACCATATATGTTGAATATTTAAACTCAATTTGGTAATTGAATACATATATATTATTTTGAATATATGTCATTTGACTATCATTTACACAAGTATACAATTTATTTCAATTTAAAATTTATAAGTGGACTTTTTGTGTGAAATTACAAAACTTTTAATTCTTTCCTATGTTAAAAGCCAAATTTGTTGATTTTATAAATTGATCATATATATACATATTGAATCACAAACTATACATGCTTGCGTTGTTTTAAATTTAAAACATCGTTTTCCACACACACCTGTGTGTATGGCACTTGACTCAAGATTTACAAAGTTGGCTTTTTGTAAAATCATAATTTTGATTTTAAACCCGCTTGAAACTGGATTCAAATTTTTTATTTTGATTTTCAAACTTGTGAAACAATCAAATCAACCTTAATGTAAATATGTGACGCAGCGGATTAATCAAACAAAACTTCAATCGATGAAATGTAGCAATCGGTGAGTTGAAGATACCAAAATGCCCAAGTTCGTTGATCCAAAGATACCGAACTCTAGCTATCTCAAACACGTTGATAGCGCACTATACCGTGTTTAAAGATCTACGATTCTTCGCACGTTGATCTAGCGCACTAGATTCCGTGAATCGGCTTCTACGATCGTTGAATCGAGCGCACTCGATTAACCGAAAGAGGAGATAGGAGATTACACTCAACTACCAATTGGTATGAAAGCACAAAGCTAACAAAAGAGAAATTTTATTCAAAAATCAACAACCCCAAAAATGTACAACACACGCGTATTTATAGGAGTTACAACCCAACACAACAAACAACACCCAACTCTTAGGTCGGCACCGACTCATCCCTCACGACTCATCTAAGTCGTTGCCGACTCATCTAAGTCGTTGCCGACTCAACAAGGCACGACTCACAGACAAAACAGGTAATACGACTCAAGACATGTACAGCCTCAACAATACACGACTCAAAATACAACTGACTCATCATACTACACGCTACACTACCGACTCAAGAAAACACTTTAACGACTCAACTTGCCAAGCGACTCACGACTCAACTGAGGCCGACTCAAGCCATTACCGACTCAACATTCATACGATTCAAGCTTCCCAGTTTCTTGCCGCATGTCTCTTCGAGCGACTCAGTTAGGTCGTGCCCCCTTCTCTCCGACTCAAGACTTTCCAAAGATGGAGCTTCCCCTGGCTTTATGATGAGTCGCTGACGACTTATACTACTGTTGTTAGGCGACTTAATCCCCTCACGCTGAGTCGTGGACGACTCATTTCCCCCCAACACCGAACGACTCATAGTTTGGTTAGGTCGTCCCTTTCCTAACGCGTTCCTCTTTGTTTTAATAAGTCGCAAACGACTTGGAGTCTTCGTCTTGGGTCGTAAACTGTGTCCCATAAGTCGGTAACGACTTAAAATCCCCGAGCTACCCAACTCCCAAGCTTCGTTAAATCGGCACCGACTTATGCCTCCACTATCCCGTGACCGACTCATCAAGCATGCACCTCTTAAGCTCATGTACGTCTTACGAGTTAACTTCTGAATTCCCATATGCCTTGCTGCATCATCCTTCCCTGGTTGAGAAAAATTCGACCTCGAATTTGTAAATTCTTCCTCAACAATCTCATTCCCATGATACGGAATTAAGTATTTGATGTTAAAAACATCAGAAGTATAAACATCATCTGGTAACTTTAATCGATAAGCATTCTCATTGATTTTCTTCCAAACTTCAACTGGACCAATTTTTCGTGCCTTCAACTTGTTATAAGCACCCACCGGAAAACGATCCTTTGTTAATACTGCATAAACCAAATCACCTTCCTTAAATTCAACATTCCGACGTTTCAAATCTGCAAACTTCTTATATTTCTTATTTGATTTCTCCAATCGTTCCTGAACGATTTTATGACATTCAGTCAGCTCATCAACAAAATCGACAGCTCGTTTAACTGTTCCTTTCGATTGTGGGACTACTGCCAAATCCAACGGCCCCCTGGGTAAATTTGAATAAACAATCTGAAACGGACTGAATCCTGTGCTACGATTTACTGCATGATTATGAGCAAATTCTGCCTGGCATAGCTTCATGTCCCAACTTCTCAAATTATCCTGTACAAGACAACGCAACAAATTTCCCAATGACCTGTTAACAACTTCTGTCTGCCCATCAGTTTGCGGATGATAAGCACTACTAAATTTCAGTTTCGTTCCCACCATCTTCCACAAACTCAACCAAAAGTGACTCAGAAAACGAGTATCTCGATCAGAAACAATAGATTCTGGTAAACCATGAAGTCGATAAATCTCCTTGAAAAATAACTGCGCCACTCGAACTGCATCTGTTGTCTTTTTGCAAGCAACAAAATGTGCCATCTTTGAAAACCTGTCCACCACAACAAATATCGAATCATTTCCCCTTTGAGTTCTCGGCAAACCCAAAACGAAATCCATGCTAATATCAACCCATGGCTTAGATGGTACTGGTAATGGCATATACAACCCTGCATTCGTTGCTGTCCCCTTTGAAACTTGGCAAATATGACATCGCTCCACGAACCTCTCAACCTCTTTCCTCATCGACGGCCAAAAATAAGACTGTGAAATCAACTGCAAAGTACGATCACGGCCCACATGTCCTTCCTCGTGCAACTCCTTCACAATCTTCATCCTCAAACTACAATCCGGAATACATAAACGATTTCCTTTAAACAGAAAACCATCAACTAACATGAATTCATCGGTACTCCCATCCTTCACTTTCTCAACATATTTCACAAAGTAAGGATCTCCTTCAATCATCTCAGGCAACATTTCAAACCCCGTTACTTCAACCTTCATTGTCGTTAGTAAATGACTCCTCCTACTCAAAGCATCTGCTACTCGATTTGTCACCCCTGATTTGTGCTTAACGACAAAAGTAAACTGCTGTAAGTAAGAAATCCATGATGCATGTCTCGCTGAAATTTTATCCTGTCCCTGTAAATGTTTCAAAGCTTCGTGATCAGTGTACAGAACAAATTCCTTCTGAAATAAGTAATGTCTCCAATGCTTAACAGCCTGTACAACAGCATAAAACTCAACATCGTATGTACTGTATCTCATCTTCGCCCCAGACAGTTTCTCACTAAAATAAGCAACTGGCTTCCCATTCTGACTCAGTACTCCTCCAATACCAACCTTCGAAGCATCAGTATGCAATTCAAACAATAACTGAAAATTAGGTAGAACAAGAATTGGTGCAGACGTTAACAATTCCTTAATCTTCTAAAAGGCAACCCCCGCTTCCTCTGACCATACAAACTGCTTCCCTTTCATGCAATCAGTCACTGGAGCCATCACGCTACTGAAGTGTGGGATGAATCTTCGGTAGAATGACGCTAGCCCATGAAAACTTCTCACTTCTGTAATTGTCTTTGGCTGTGGCCAATTCCTGACTGCTTCAACCTTGCTCTGGTCAACTTGAATACCTTTCCCTGAAACAACATAACCCAGGAATAAAACACTAGGTGTCATAAACACACATTTCTTTGTAGCAGCATAAAATTGTTCTTCACGAAGAATAAGCAACACTTCCCTCAAATGTAGAACATGTTCCTCCGTATTCCTGCTATAAATCAAAATATCATCGAAATAAACCACGACGAACTTTCCAATGAATGGTCTAAAAATTTGATTCATCACCCGCATGAATGTACTAGGTGCATTAGACAAACCAAATGGCATAACCAACCATTCGTACAACCCTTCTCTTGTCTTGAAAGCTGTCTTCCATTCGTCTCCAGGTCTGATTCGAATTTGATGATAACCACTCTTCAAATCAATCTTCGAGAATATAGTTGCCCCACTCAACTGATCCAACAAATCATCCAACCTCGGCATAGGAAATCTATATCGGACAGTGATCTTATTCAAAGCTCTACTATCTGTGCACATCCTCCATGTTCCGTCCTTCTTTGGTACTAATAATGCTGGCACGGCACAAGGACTCAAGCTTTCCTGAACACGTCCCTGTTCCAACAACTCTTCCACTTGCCTTCGTAACTCCTCATGTTCCTTCGGACTCATTCGGTAATGTGGTCTATGTGGTAACACTGCTCCCGGAACAAGATCGATTTGATGTTGAATGTCTCTCAATGGTGGTAACTCCTTAGGAAACTCCTCTGGAAATACATCTTCAAACTCTTTCAAAACTGGCTTTACTTCTTCAGGAATTTCAACCTCTTCACTACTCTCACGCCCAATCAACAAAAACACTTCTGGTTCTTCTTCGACTTCCTTGACAAACTCCTTCAAAGTCAACAGAGTTTTCAATTCCTCAATCTCTTCTAGTTTAATCTCCTTCTGCTGTTGCTTCTTAGGAACCAAAGTGATTTTCGTACCCTCGAACATGAAACTGTAACTATTGGCACGACCGTCATGCTGTACTGCTCTATCAAACTGCCATGGTCTGCCCAACAACAGATGACACACATCCATGTCTACAACGTCACACCAAATTTCATCTTTGTACTTCTTCCCAATAGAAAAATTAACACAAGCTCTTCGACACACCTTCACTTCACCACCCTTCCTTAACCATGCTAACTTGTACGGTTTAGGATGCTTCTCAGTTTTCAAGTTCAACTTCCTTACTGCTTCTGTAGAAATAATATTATCACAGCTCCCAGCATCAATAACGAACTTGCAAACTTTTCCCAGAATAGTACATGTCGACTGAAAAATATTGCTTCTCAACCAACTACAATCCTCCTCTTGCTTTGGTGTCAAACAACTTCTTCTCATCATAAGATTACATCCTTCATCACCCGACACTTCTTCTTCCTCCTCAACATAAGATACATTTGAATACTCTGCCTCCTCACCATCATCTGCCTCAACCTCTGCAACCATGGTTCTCTTCTTCGGCTTCGGACATTCGTTGCTTTTGTGACCCAACTCCTGACAATTATAACATTTGAAAACACTACTAGCCTTCGCCTTCTCAGCCTCCTTCACCACTGGCTTTGTAACAGGTTTAGGAACGCTAGAACTTCCACCGGCACCTTTCACTGGATTATTAGAATTAGTAAACACACCACCTCCACGCCTTCCTTGTTTCTCCCAAGCTAACGCTTTCTGATGTGCCTCCGCAACGGATCTAGGATCGAACATATTAACCATATCCTGGATCTGCATTCTCAAACCCCCAATGAATCTAGCCGTCAGCTGTTCTTCTGTTTCCATAATATCATTCCTGGCAATGAGTTGGTAGAATTCATCTGCATAATCACTAACAGACTTCGTTCCTTGCCTCAAATTCTGCAACCTTTGATACATAAGTGACTGGTAGTTGTAAGGTAAGAAAGTAGATCTCATCAACTTTTTCATCTTCTCCCAAGATTCTATCTTTGATTTTCCCATTCGTTCTCGAGTAAGTTTAGTTTGCTGCCACCACGCCAATGCTCTCCCCCTCAGCCTTGTAGCAACTAACTTCACCCTTCTATTCTCCGGCACCTCCTTGAAATCAAAGATTTCCTCCACATTAGACAACCAATCTAAAAACTCCTCTGCAACCATCCCGCCTTTAAATTCTGGAATTTCCATTTTCATACCCGACTCCCAACGACGATCATCCTCCACATCACGGTAAGAATTCCGAATTTGGTCTCGATCTCTATAATGAATACTTGCTCTATCACCCTCTTCAACAAAATCAAAAGTACGCCTACATCGATCTCGACTAATATCATCCCTTCTCTCATGCATGCTTCTTTGACTATGTCTCTCTTCATCTCTATATGCTTCATGGTCAAATTCACGTTGACTTCTTCTCTCTTCATGTGCATAGTCATGATGATCTCTTCGTGATGAAATTGATGTTTCTCTTCTATCTCTACAAGAATGTGGTGATACCCTCCTCGCTTCCGTAACCAATGGCGAAACTCGGTTTCCTCCATGGTTCGAGTTTGGTGATCTCCTCCTTTGATTCAAATCAGTCATCAATCTCTCCAATTTACCAATGCCTTCATCAAACTTTTCATTAATACGTTGTTCCATAAGCTCGGCTTCTTCTCTACGATACAAAGCTTCAACGTTTTGATGTCGGTTAGCTCTCCTTGGTGGCATGGTTGTAAACTTCACAAGACTTCAAAAATTCAACACAAGACTTCAAGCTTCAACAAAATAACAAGTTATGGCTCAACACTACACGGCGATGCTTGTCTCGGCTCTCACTAACTCGGCAACGAGTTAACGACTCAAGCAAGATCGGCTCCCACTTGTCTCGGCTTGGCACAAAGTATACACGGCCTCACCTTTCAAACCTTGGCGCGCAACTTCAACAAGACTAAATTCAAACACCTTTGCTCCTTTTGATCCTAAATGGAATGGATCAAACTCTTCAAACTTGATGCAACTTCAATATGAACACAATGAACAACTTCAAACTTCATAAACTTCAAAAACTTCAAAACTTGGCTCCAAGAATCAAACTTAGCTATGATTGGCTAAGTATGGCTCTGATACCAATAATGACGCAGCGGATTAATCAAACAAAACTTCAATCGATGAAATGTAGCAATCGGTGAGTTGAAGATACCAAAATGCCCAAGTTCGTTGATCCAAAGATACCGAACTCTAGCTATCTCAAACACGTTGATAGCGCACTATACCGTGTTTAAAGATCTACGATTCTTCGCACGTTGATCTAGCGCACTAGATTCCGTGAATCGGCTTCTACGATCGTTGAATCGAGCGCACTCGATTAACCGAAAGAGGAGATAGGAGATTACACTCAACTACCAATTGGTATGAAAGCACAAAGCTAACAAAAGAGAAATTTTATTCAAAAATCAACAACCCCAAAAATGTACAACACACGCGTATTTATAGGAGTTACAACCCAACACAACAAACAACACCCAACTCTTAGGTCGGCACCGACTCATCCCTCACGACTCATCTAAGTCGTTGCCGACTCATCTAAGTCGTTGCCGACTCAACAAGGCACGACTCACAGACAAAACAGGTAATACGACTCAAGACATGTACAGCCTCAACAATACACGACTCAAAATACAACTGACTCATCATACTACACGCTACACTACCGACTCAAGAAAACACTTTAACGACTCAACTTGCCAAGCGACTCACGACTCAACTGAGGCCGACTCAAGCCATTACCGACTCAACATTCATACGATTCAAGCTTCCCAGTTTCTTGCCGCATGTCTCTTCGAGCGACTCAGTTAGGTCGTGCCCCCTTCTCTCCGACTCAAGACTTTCCAAAGATAGAGCTTCCCCTGGCTTTATGATGAGTCGCTGACGACTTATACTACTGTTGTTAGGCGACTTAATCCCCTCACGCTGAGTCGTGGACGACTCATTTCCCCCCAACACCGAACGACTCATAGTTTGGTTAGGTCGTCCCTTTCCTAACGCGTTCCTCTTTGTTTTAATAAGTCGCAAACGACTTGGAGTCTTCGTCTTGGGTCGTAAACTGTGTCCCATAAGTCGGTAACGACTTAAAATCCCCGAGCTACCCAACTCCCAAGCTTCGTTAAATCGGCACCGACTTATGCCTCCACTATCCCGTGACCGACTCATCAAGCATGCACCTCTTAAGCTCATGTACGTCTTACGAGTTAACTTCTGAATTCCCATATGCCTTGCTGCATCAATATGTGTGCACGAGCGCATATTTATATGTGTTTATATATTGAAAATGAGTTCTTTTATTGATAACTAAAACATGCACATGCATACAATACAATGCAACAAGCACAAAAACACTACCCTTACAATCACAATCCCCTACGTCCACCTATACATCCCAATCCAGCACAAAAACAAAACGCAAAATAAAACAAATAAATCTAAGACCATAAAAAGTTGCCTGTGTTCTAATTCCAAGAATTTGCAGCACTCAACTACTTATTCTCCAAATCGAGTAAACAAATATTTCTATCCTAGCTATTTGTCAAGTTATAAATCTACCATCCATCATCTTTCTTCTTATATCTGACATATAGCACATTCCCTAATACAAACTATAATATGTTAGTTTGTCTAAGAGCGAATGCATGTCTTTAAGCCCAATTGTTGTCAGCAGTGAAAACTGCTTCCATCCCAACTCTTTAAACTTATTTCGAGAGTCTCATCGACAATGGCTATCACGGCAAACTATCTGCCACCACAAACCAAAACATCCACCCTTTCTACTCCGCTAACGCTATCGCTGACAATACACGATGCTGCAGATGTGAGACTTCGTCGAGTTCTGTGTTTGGCGTTAGATAGAAGATCTGAGATAGATGCCAGAATCAGTAATTTGCAGTTGATTTTCAGATCCCAGAATAAACTAATAACACCATATATCCTTGATTGGCAATGATTCGATATTAACTCGTCTTCATCAATTTACTCCTCTATTTGGATAGTAATGGCATAGGAATTGGCATCATAAAACCGTTTCAGGCATCGAAAATTGAAGTAGAGCAAGAATCGCCTTTTCTCTCCCCCGAGATAGGAAACCGTTTTTTCATATACATACATACATACATACATATATATATATATACATATACATACACATACACATATATATATATATATAATCGGATTCTCCATTTATTTTCTCTACCCTTTATTTTATAACACATTATCAACACGAATCTATATCATGTAATATATTATATTTGATTAGGTAGTTTTTTCTTTCATTTGCTTCATTGTACTAAATTAATAATGAACTGACTCATACCTTTCCATGTTGTTACTTATTTTCAAATCTAAAAATATCTTCCTTTTACCTATTCATATGTTTTTACCTATTATTTAGATACTACCTAGTCTCCGTAGATACACAGATGCTTTATCCTTTTCCATTATAAAAACATTATGTTTACATCTTATGATAACAAATTTTGAGTACTATTGTCATTATATCTCTACTGAAAGCTATCTTCTTGTTTTACACCAATAAGGTACAGTTTATTTATATTCATAAAATAAACCTAGTTGTACTATTATAAGTTTAGTTTTATTTATTTTATACTGTACTGACTATTAGAAGAAATCTCGGATCTCTTATCAATTTTAGTAAGCTATTCACTTGCACTCACTGTCATTCTATTTTCGTAAACCGAGGTAAATGAAGTTCTCTATTTATCTTATTTTACCTTACTACAGTATTATGCTATAAAGTTCATTAAATACTATCTGTATCATTTATTGTTAACAGTAACATTAGTACTATGTATCATTTTATAACAACCGAATGCGGTATATATTATTTGACAAAGGTATATTCGGTGGATTTATTATTTCCCAATTCATGTAATTGATTCTGATTTTCTTTTTTCCTTTTTTATATACCAACCGAATACAAAGGTTGATCCATGCATTAATTCCAATTTCCAATTTCATTATTTCTGTATGTCAACTGCAAAATGTAAACAAATAGTTCATGAATACATATTTATGCCTCATATTCTCAGTAAAAAAAGGACAACTTTTGTTATTAGTATTAGTTTCGAAATGATTGAATTAAATGCATGTTTGGTAACATTTTATTTATTTAATTTTTTTATATGTTTTAGTCTAAATTGATAGTTAGTATGTTCAAAGTCTTTAAGAAGAGATTTCTGTTGTTCCATTTTACTTTTTGCCACCTTATGTTATACAGTATACTATTCCTTTCTATTCATAGACTTGCGAGAATTTAGATCTGAGCTATGAATTTCTGATGTAACCTAGATGTATAATTTAAATCTTTGTATGCAGTGTATTGTTTTACTTTTCAAACTATCACATTGCTGTATGAATCCTTTTGGATTTTTGAATGTATATTTTTTTTTTTACATCATTTACTACCTTTTCGTCATTTTTATTAGTAACTTTGTAACATGACAATCATGATTACAGGCATTGCAAAATCTGGTCCATATATTATACACTTTCGGTTTATCTCAGTTAAATTTTGATGAAAAAGTCCATATCCGTGTCCCTTTAACCTTTATTTTATTTTCTGCCGACTCTCAAAATTGATTTTTTTCCCTCTATTGAGTAACTGTGACGACCCGAAATTTTTGAGCCATTGAAATTGGAATATTCAATTGATTTTGAATATTTAAATGTTAAATTTTTTACTCGAATTCAAATATTACCAATTATTTGGTAATTATAATTTAGAATTAAATAACTTGAATTTGAATAAAACGTTGAATCTGGAATTTTAATTCGATTTAAAATAATTTAAAGGCTTGTAGAATTTATATTGATAACGCTGAGCATAATAGAGGTTGTAAAATTGGTTTGTTCAGTTTTAAAAATTTTATAGTTTGAATTGAAATTAAAAATAGCCTTCCGAGGCACAGTCTCGGAATTCGACGAAACCAGTGCCATTGGATCCGTAATATTGAATTATTGTCGGATTTAAAATTTCGTAGCGATCAAAGTTGTTGTGTGAGCGTACGTTATATAAACGCGCTGGAATCTATATCGAATTCAATTTAAATAACTAGGTACCTAAACGAGATATTTTTGAATATAAAAATATAAATTTTTAATCAGCAGCCAACATATCTCTGTTATCTCTGTTGAAGCCGACTTCTTTCCGTATCAATGTTTCTTCTTTTTATAACATCACGAAAACCCTTTCTCTTTAATAATGGAACCGAGTTTGCTTCCTTCAAAAGAAAATAAAACAAAATTCAGAAAAAATGGCCGCTTGCCCTTCTATCTCAAATCGAATCAAACTAGTGGCCGACCCCCTCCTTTCCCCTCTTTTTAATTTCATTCGCGTCGTCTTGATCGAATTGGGAAGGGGAAACTCGCGCTCGGCGGCGGGCCGATGGGAGCTTCAGGCGAGAGACTTGCAGTTAGGGTTTTAATTTTTGGGATTTGCGATAGATTTGATTGCCAATTACGAGTACAAAGGGAGGCGGCAATGACGAGTTGTCAGTGGGTGTCGCGACCGGGGCTGTGTAGTTGCGTTCGATTCTCGGTGAAGCGGAGATGCGTGATGGTGGCGACCGCGAGTTTGATGTTAGAGTCGTGACTGGAAGTCACGACACTGTAGGAGTTCTAGAGGCAGTGGAGTAATTGAGTGGGGCGGTAGTGGTGGTGCTCGTGTGCTAGCATCGAGGTTGTGGGGAAGTCGACAGTAAGGTATGATGTATTTAATTTAATTTAATAAAAATATATATATACAGTTTTTATATATACAGAAAAAAAAAATCTCTTTTTGATAGAAAAATAATAATATATATATATAAGAATTTGAAAATGTTATCGAGTCCGTTTAGATTTGATTTGAAATGTGTATAGGTATAAATTTATGTTTTGATTTAGTAAAATATATATGTTTATAGGTATTGACAGTAAAGCAGTTTGTTAGTTAAGTGAGTATATACAGAAAGTGTAATAAAAATAAATAAATAAATTTCCATGTACTGGTTAGTTTAAAATAATGCATTATGAAGATTAATTTATTTAATAACATGTTTAATTATTTTAACCCCAAAATATTTTAGTAAAAGGAAAGTTAGTTAAAAATTTAACTATTAGTTTAAAGGAACATTTGTTGGTTTAAATTAAATGAAGAAATAATAATAAATTGTTCAATTGTTTCAAATATTAATAAATTATAAAATGTTATACAAGGTCTAAAAATCGAGAAACAAGCTGGAATGGAGATGAATGGAAATAGACTGCAAATCTTAGGTCAAAGGTGAGTTAATCTCACTCAGTTTAAATTTAAATTTAAATGATTAAATTTAAATAATTGTTTGAATGACTGAATTGATTGATGTGGTATAATATGGTCTTTTGGGATTGGCATATTATATTATGCTAAGATCTGTGGATGCAGGAAAACAGGTTGGAGGGATCCAACTGGACCCCTCACATTTATTTAAATTATTCAATATTCTCTGTTTGATTATTTGATATCCTATGATGAGCTATATTGGAATATTGAATGTATGGTTTGATTGGATATTCGGGTATAATGAATTACCAAAATATATGAATTGGATTGTTGAAGGAAATTAAAAGGAAGTAAATTTGTAAGCGAAATAATTATAGAAAGTTTGAATAAATTAAGAATGAATTGAAAAGAAATAGAAGTAATATGAAAATAATAATAAATAATTTCGAGTATGAAGAGAAATGAAATTTTTAATAAATGAAATTGATGAATTGTAAACTTAAGTTATATCAATTAAAGAAATAAAGAATTATTTTAGAATTCAAAGTTTAAATTTATTTAAAAGAATAAAGAAGTAATTGAGAAATCTAAAAATTGGCATTTTTAGTTAAAGTATTTTAAAATTATAATCAAGAGATGAAATCTGAAATTAATAGATTCCGAATTAAAAAGGAAATAAATTGGAAATCAATTTGGGAAATTGATTTAAGTGATTGAAATTGAAATTCTCCCTGGATAACCAAGTACGTTTTTAAAGTAAATTTTTAAATATAAGTTAAAAGATTAAAAGTTGTTTAAAAGCAAGTGTTGAAAATTTCTTATTTCTAATATTTAAGTTCTTAAGTAAGTATTTTCTCTTTATCTATTATAGTAGTAATTATTCAAAGAATGCCTTAATATTATGTTTTTAAAAGTATAAATCTAGTTGTATATTTATTAAGTAACCTTATTTTCAAATATTCATTTAATATGTGTTTTTAACAAATTATTGAAATAGTTTTAATTTAAATGTTTTGAAGGTATATATTTCAAAGTAAAGTGTTTTAAAATTTATTTTAAAAATCTAGTTTTGAGCTTGGTGATTTCAGAGGAGATAGAAAATATTTGGGAAAGTTGATTCTGAAAAGAAAGATGGTTTGAAACTGTTTCCAAAAGATTAAAAATAGAAATGTATCTTGTGAAGATATTTTGGGGTTAATAAATAATTTGGGAAATTATTTATTGTTTGATGGATGTTTGTGAATATAAATTGATAGTTAAATCACCGACTATCAATATTGGCCAACTGCGTTGATCGTTTCGAAGAGACCGGGATCAAGAATTATTTCTCGAAAACCACTTCGATCCGATTTGTACGTTTCGTGCGAAAACGTGTACGGAGTCGAAGATGGAGCAATGAAGTGTAAGGGCTAGTCGCTACTAATCCTGAGGATATTTCCAAAATGGATGTAGTAGGAATAGTGCCTTCGGTTCCGTTCGAACCCAGGACGGACTTGTATGGACGAATGCTTGCGAAACATCTACAGGTGGACGATGGGCATTCTAAGTGAAAACGTTCTAAAAGGTAACGCTTAGCCTCAAGCCTCATCAAATGGGAATGACTGAAAATCAGGGGATATGCAGCAAGGTTAGGTGGGTCATGCCCAAGCAGGACAAGATAATTCCCCTGTCTAGATGTCCCTTTTTATATATTTCGGCTTAGTGGGTGGTTGGTCGCGCCAACCACGGGGTTTATCTTGTTCGGGACTGTTCAGTAAGGAATGGTTCCGGCCTTGTGTTGCAGGGGATGAAGGGAGTAGTCCTCGGTACGGTGATCTAGGCCCCGTACTGTGACAGGTGGTACCCCAGTGCCTAGTCATTGTTGGAAATCCATTCTCCCTACGAGCCTTGTACGAGTTTTGTTTGTATTACCCACTTTTGTGGCTAGTAGCTGGAATTTAATAGATGTAACAATTTCGGCTATTTTATAAGTATTTGTATATAGACCCTATTATAATATCAGAGGATTTCTATAAAAATTGGTTTAGCTATCGTAAGGTAAAAACCCGACATGTTTATTTGTGGCGTGGTCTTACGAGATGCTTTTGGTTTTCAAAGGATTTTTGAAACTTTAAAAATCAATTGGGTGTGATTTTCTCACTCTGGTATTCCAGACTGACTCGGGTGTTATTTAACTGTAATGCTCGGGTCAGACCGAGTATTATAGAATACAGGATATGTTGCTGTGGAGCTCAGGAGACGAGCTGGATGACGATACGTATTCTCGTACTTGTATATATATATTTCTGCTGTGTTGAGTTGTTGTGTACTCATTGTATGTTATTGATGTGAGCTGTGACTGATGTACTCTGATGATGTAATATATGTAAACTGATATATTTGATTCTGAGTAAAGATTATTAATTCTCTATTATATTTTATTCCGCTGCGATGGTTAGATTCTGATGTTGATTTTGTTTTCTCTTCTTCTACCTCTTCTTCTTAAACCCAAATGGTTCGTATTTCTGTACAACTTGAGTTGATTTAGGTAGAATAGTGTTGACTTAAGGGGTACGGATTTGTGGGCTGTTACAGTTGGTATCAGAGCATAGGTTGGTGATAACCTTGGCTCTGGTGGGAATTACTCATAAATTAGAGCTCGTAGTACTCTAGAATGAGTTTGAGCGTATTAATAGATATGAGCGCGTATTTGTTAGTGAATATAAAATGGTTTTATATTGTGTTGATTAGTTTATTGAGTGGCATATGAACCTTCGTCGGCACAGCCTCGAAAACTGTATCGAAGGGGTTTCTAAACACTTAAATAGAACAATCGACACGGTATTGTTTTAAATATGGGTAAATGAAATAATTTTACCCAAAAATATATTTTTGGATATAAAGAAAGTTTTTGGTAAACAATATAGCTATTATATGGTTGCTTGGATGTTAGAAATGATAATATTAAAATATTATCATTGTTAAGTGAAAATTTAACTAGAAATTGTGAATATAATCAAAGATTGAGAAGATAAATCCAATTATGAAATGAAATTTATAAATATGAATTATAAATGAAATTTATGAATTGAAATACAATCAAATAGAAATTTGTATAAGCATAAATTATACAAATGAATCATAGTTAAAATGTATTTAAGCAGGATTTGGAAATTCAAAATTTTAGAGGTTTTGGGAATGTTATCGAAGTGTTTTGAAGATAAATGATAACATTATTAGTTTGGAAGTATTTTTGGAAGGAAATTGTTTTAAAGGGATTTTGAAGGTGATATGGCATTGAAATCACTTGGATTATTGAAAAATAATTCTGATGATGACGGCCGCATCATCAGTATTCGTTTTCGAATTTCTAAGTGAAGTAATGCTACCAAATTGATTTTGTTTAGAAAAGCAAGTTGTTTTTGAAATTCCAAAGGAAATTTGTTGGGAATAAAACCAAGATTGGTTTAAAAATTTGAGAAGTGTGATTTGGGATATTGGAGATTTCAAAATGATTTGAAAGCAAAAGCCGGGTGTATAAAATTCTGATGAGATAAGTTGTAAGCTTATAAATTGAGATGATTTTTAAAATCAGAAATGGAATATAAGCTTTGAATGTTGGAGTTTAAATTTAAAGGAAAAGTTGAAAATGAAATTAACTTGGATTTGAAAATAAAAATTTGATTGGATTGAGATTGATTGAATAAGTTGAAATCGAATTTGATTAAAGAAATCTGAGTTAGAATTAAATTGAAAATGGAATACAATGCCCAAAATCAATATTTTGATAAATTGAAAAATGAAATGAGGATCCAAACTTGAAGTATAAAATAAATATTGAACTTAAGAAATTAAATGGAGTGATATTTTAAATAAAATTCAAGTGTTGGATTATAAATAATGGGAGAACTAATTAGATAATAAATTAGTTAATAAAATTGAATTGTGAGTTAATAAATTGGATGGTAAATTAAAAGTGGATAATAGAATCAGAACTTGAGTTATTAATTAAAAATTAGACTTGAAGTGTTAACAAAGTAAATATAATTTGAGATGTATAAAATAAAAATGTAAATGGATTAAAATAGTAATGGTTTGAATATGCAAATGAAATCCAATAAGTGGAAATAAATTGAATATGGCCTTGGAATTAATTGAGTTAAGTTGAGTATAAAAGAGAGCTTTGTTTGCAAAATGAGAATGAGCTTAAGTATAAAATTTGAATAAATTGAAGGAAATTGACTTAAGCTAAATAAATGCAGGAGAGTTGAATTGAATTCAACTTAAACAAAGTTTAATAATATTGGATTGGTTTTAATCAAGTGAAAATAAATTTTTAACCGAAATAAAAATTCGGTGAGTTATAAATAATGTCAATGGAATGAAGTTCTAGAATAAATGATTGTAAACCATTTACATTATTAAGGAATTGAAATAATTTGAGACAATAAGAAAAATAGAATGTTTCAAGTTTATTAGAATGGTTTAAGTGAATGTGGGTAAACTAATTTTATTGAATAAATAAATGGATGAGATAAATAAGAATCAAATGAAATGTAGTTTAAATAAGTTGAGAAATGATTATTGAATGAAATAGCTTGGATTGTCTTTGAGCTAAATAAAATAGTTTGGAATAAAATAAACAAATATGAAATGAAATGTAAATAAATGCTTGTGAATGAATTAAAATAAAAGAGTAATTAAATTGGTAATGAAGACGGACCTAAGATGTTAATAGTTTTGTATGAACTAGTTTGGTTAATAAATGAAATACAAGTGAATGTATTCAAATCCGAAATGGAAGCGAGGATAATTGGATTGTGAATAAATTTGGAAATAGAGTGAAATCAATTTGAATTGGTTATAAAACATAAATGCTTATTTATTCACCTAAATCTCGTCAAATTGCATGAAATAAATTGTTGTTTGTTGTAAATGGGGTAATTAAATATTCTATGAGTGAGAGTAGTAAAATAAATTGATTTTGAAAGCAATTGGATTAAATATGAGTTCAGTTGCTTAAAAATGAATTAATGTAAGTGATTGAATTTTAAACCATTCACATTGATGAAGTTGTATACGAATGGATTGAAAACCATTCGAATTTAATGAAAATGGTTTGTAAATAAATTGGAACAGTTGAATTAACATGGAAATTGTAGAAGTTGCTTATGGGGAATGTTTGGTGTGAATTTCTTTTAGAATTCATATGTTTTAACTATTATAAATAAGTGAAATATAGTTAAACTGCATATATTTGGCACTTACAAGTTTAAACTGAGTAAGTACAGGTACCTGAAAGCCGTGAGGCTGGATTTGGTAGTGCTACTTGCTAAAAATAATAAGTTGCTTGCTTAAAATGCTAAATAAGGTACGCCTACGCAATAAAAATAGGAAATATGAACTGTTTTTGGTTTTTCCGACCGTGTGGGTCGATGTATATATATTTAACTCTTTTGTCAAATTGCAAAAGCTCCTCCGTACAAAGGGGACTCTGCCAAAAATTTTCAGAAATTTTGGGAGTTAGAAATTTTTTGAAAATTTTGGAAAATTTGGTTAACGACAAAACTATTTAGAATGGGAAACTAAAACAAGTTAGTAAATGAAACTAACTAAAGTAATGACATGAATTAGTAATAAATGAAAAATAAAATTCAAATGTTTCAAGTTAGAGATAAATTGAATTCATATGAGAATGAAAGAATTGATTTGAATAGAAATGATATAAACTGAAGTGGTAAGGTGATAATGAATATAGAAACATATAAAATGTTTGTACTAACTTAAGAAAGGAATGGTAAATTCTAGATTGGAAATTGATATTACAAACATAATCTAAGATAATATTGAAATGAATAGATATTGACATTTTGTAAGAAAATCGATAAATTGTTTTGGAATATTGTGATTGGATATTAGTACCAAGCAGGTTATGCAGGTATTGTAAAAGGGGAAAAGAGAATTGGTTTTTGATTCGGAAGATAAATTTGAATTGCCCGACAATAAGGTATGTATTTAAATTTGGTATGGAATTTGATTGGGATTTGGATTTGGATTGAGCCACTTGGCCTTTTTGTTTTCTTTTTGGATTTGGGAGGCCGTAGAGCCCTTTTGTAGTTGTACCGAGTCAGCCACGCAAAGGAAACGCTGGCGAAATTTTTCGGGAATTTAGGGAGTTAGAAAAAAAAAATTTGGGAAAATTTTGAAAATTTAAAATTGGTTTAAAGCTGAAACTTGAATGGTTAAACAAATAGTATAGTTTGAAACTATGGGAGAGTTGAGAAATTAATAAGAAGGATAATGAGCCTTTTATGAAAAATAGTTAGTTAGATGTTGAATTGTTTGGTTTTGGAAATAAGTAAACGGGTATTGGACCATTCTTCCTAAATAGTAATTTCGGGGACGAAATTCTTTTAAGGGGGGAGGAATGTGACGACCCGAAATTTTTGAGCCGTTGAAATTGGAATATTCAATTGATTTTGAATATTCAAATGTTAAATTTTTTACTCGAATTCAAATATTACCAATTATTTGGTAATTATAATTTAGAATTAAATAACTTGAATTTGAATAAAACGTTGAATCTGGAATTTTAATTCGATTTAAAATAATTTAAAGGCTTGTAGAATTTATATTGATAACGCTGAGCATAATAGAGGTTGTAAAATTGGTTTGTTCAGTTTTAAAAATTTTATAGTTTGAATTGAAATTAAAAATAGCCTTCCGAGGCACAGTCTCGGAATTCGACGAAACCAGTGCCATTGGATCCGTAATATTGATTTATTGTCGGATTTCAAATTTCGTAGCGATCAAAGTTGTTGTGTGAGCGTACGTTATATAAACGCGCTGGAATCTATATCGAATTCAATTTAAATAACTAGGTACCTAAACGAGATATTTTTAAATATAAAAATATAAATTTTTAATCAGCAGCCAACATATCTCTGTTATCTCTGTTGAAGCCGACTTCTTTCCGTATCAATGTTTCTTCTTTTTATAACATCACAAAAACCCTTTCTCTTTAATAATGGAACCGAGTTTGCTTCTTTCAAAAGAAAATAAAACAAAATTCAGAAAAAATGGCCGCTTGCCCTTCTATCTCAAATCGAATCAAACTAGTGGCCGACCCCCTCCTTTCCCCTCTTTTTAATTTCATTCGCGTCGTCTTGATCGAATTGGGAAGGGGAAACTCGCGCTCGGCGGCGGGCCGATGGGAGCTTCAGGCGAGAGACTTGCAGTTAGGGTTTTAATTTTTGGGATTTGCGATAGATTTGATTGCCAATTACGAGTACAAAGGGAGGCGGCAACGACGAGTTGTCAGTGGGTGTCGCGACCGGGGCTGTGTAGTTGCGTTCGATTCTCGGTGAAGCGGAGATGCGTGATGGTGGCGACCGCGAGTTTGATGTTAGAGTCGTGACTGGAAGTCACGACACTGTAGGAGTTCTAGAGGCAGTGGAGTAATTGAGTGGGGCGGTAGTGGTGGTGCTCGTGTGCTAGCATCGAGGTTGTGGGGAAGTCGACAGTAAGGTATGATGTATTTAATTTAATTTAATAAAAATATATATATATACAGTTTTTATATATACAGAAAAAAAATCTCTTTTTGATAGAAATATATATATATATATAAGAATTTGAAAATGTTATCGAGTCCGTTTAGATTTGATTTGAAATGTGTATAGGTATAAATTTATGTTTTGATTTAGTAAAATATATATGTTTATAGGTATTGACAGTAAAGCAGTTTGTTAGTTAAGTGAGTATATACAGAAAGTGTAATAAAAATAAATATATATATTTCCATGTACTGGTTAGTTTAAAATAATGCATTATGAAGATTAATTTATTTAATAACCTGTTTAATTATTTTAACCCCAAAATATTTTAGTAAAAGGAAAGTTAGTTAAAAATTTAACTATTAGTTTAAAGGAACATTTGTTGGTTTTAATTAAATGAAGAAATAATAATAAATTGTTCAATTGTTTCAAATATTAATAAATTATAAAATGTTATACAAGGTCTAAAAATCGAGAAACAAGCTGGAATGGAGATGAATGGAAATAGACTGCAAATCTTAGGTCAAAGGTGAGTTAATCTCACTCAGTTTAAATTTAAATTTAAATGATTAAATTTAAATAATTGTTTGAATGACTGAATTGATTGATGTGGTATAATATGGTATTTTGGGATTGGCATATTATATTGTGCTAACATCTGTGGATGCAGGAAAACAGGTTGGAGGGATCCAACTGGACCCCTCACATTTATTTAAATTATTCAATATTCTCTGTTTGATTATTTGATATCCTATAATGAGCTATATTGGAATATTGAATGTATGGTTTGATTGGATATTCGGGTATAATGAATTACCAAAATATATGAATTGGATTGTTGAAGGAAATTAAAAGGAAGTAAATTTGTAAGCGAAATAATTATAGAAAGTTTGAATAAATTAAGAATGAATTGAAAAGAAATAGAAGTAATATGAAAATAATAATAAATAATTTCGAGTATGAAGAGAAATGAAATTTTTAATAAATGAAATTGATGAATTGTAAACTTAAGTTATATCAATTAAAGAAATAAAGAATTATTTTAGAATTCAAAGTTTAAATTTATTTAAAAGAATAAAGAAGTAATTGAGAAATCTAAAAATTGGAATTTTTAGTTAAAGTATTTTAAAATTATAATCAAGAGATGAAATCTGGAATTAATAGATTCCGAATTAAAAAGGAAATAAATTGGAAATCAATTTGGGAAATTGATTTAAGTGATTGAAGTTGAAATTCTCCCTGGATAACCAAGTACGTTTTTAAAGTAAATTTTTAAATATAAGTTAAAAGATTAAAAGTTGTTTAAAAGCAAGTGTTGAAAATTTCTTATTTCTAATATTTAAGTTCTTAAGTAAGTATTTTCTCTTTATCTATTATAGTAGTAATTATTCAAAGAATGCCTTAATATTATGTTTTTAAAAGTATAAATCTAGTTGTATATTTATTAAGTAACCTTATTTTCAAATATTCATTTAATATGTGTTTTTAACAAATTATTGAAATAGTTTTAATTTAAATGTTTTGAAGGTATATATTTCAAAGTAAAGTGTTTTAAAATTTATTTTAAAAATCTAGTTTTGAGCTTGGTGATTTCAGAGGAGATAGAAAATATTTGGGAAAGTTGATTCTGAAAAGAAAGATGGTTTGAAACTGTTTCCCAAAGATTAAAAATAGAAATGTATCTTGTGAAGATATTTTGGGGTTAATAAATAATTTGGGAAATTATTTATTGTTTGATGGATGTTTGTGAATATAAATTGATAGTTAAATCACCGACTATCAATATTGGCCAACTGCGTTGATTGTTTCGAAGAGACCGGGATCGAGAATTATTTCTCGAAAACCACTTCGATCCGATTTGTACGTTTCGTGCGAAAACGTGTACGGAGTCGAAGATGGAGCAATGAAGTGCAAGGGCTAGTCGCTACTAATCCTGAGGATATTTCCAAAATGGATGTAGTAGGAATAGTGCCTTCGGTTCCGTTCGAACCCGGGACGGACTTGTATGGACGAATGCTTGCGAAACATCGTCAGGTGGACGATGGGCATTCTAAGTGAAAACGTTCTAAAAGGTAACGCTTAGCCTCAAGCCTCATCAAATGGGAATGACTGAAAATCAGGGGATATGCAGCAAGGTTAGGTGGGTCATGCCCAAGCAGGACAAGATAATTCCCCTGTCTAGATGTCCCTTTTTATATATTTCGGCTTAGTGGGTGGTTGGTCGCGCCAACCACGGGGTTTATCTTGTTCGGGACTGTTCAGTAAGGAATGGTTCCGGCCTTGTGTTGCAGGGGATGAAGGGAGTAGTCCTCGGTACGGTGATCTAGGCCCCGTACTGTGACAGGTGGTACCCCAGTGCCTAGTCATTGTTGGAAATCCATTCTCCCTACGAGCCTTGTACGAGTTTTGTTTGTATTACCCACTTTTGTGGCTAGTAGCTGGAATTTAATAGATGTAACAATTTCGGCTATTTTATAAGTATTTGTATATAGACCCTATTATAATATCAGAGGATTTCTATAAAAATTGGTTTAGCTATCGTAAGGTAAAAACCCAACATGTTTATTTGTGGCGTGGTCTTACGAGATGCTTTTGGTTTTCAAAGGATTTTTGAAACTTTAAAAATCAATTGGGTGTGATTTTCTCACTCTGTTATTCCAGACTGACTCGGGTGTTATTTAACTGTAATGCTCGGGTCAGACCGAGTATTATAGAATACAGGATATGTTGTTGTGGAGCTCAGGAGACGAGCTGGATGACGATACGTATTCTCGTACTTGTATATATATATTTCCGCTGTGTTGAGTTGTTGTGTACTCATTGTATGTTATTGATGTGAGCTGTGACTGATGTACTCTGATGATGTAATATATGTAAACTGATATATTTGATTTTGGGTAAAGATTATTAATTCTCTATTATATTTTATTCCGCTGCGATGGTTAGATTCTGATGTTGATTTTGTTTTCTCTTCTTCTACCTCTTCTTCTTAAACCCAAATGGTTCGTATTTCTGTACAACTTGAGTTGATTTAGGTAGAATAGTGTTGACTTAAGGGGTACGGATTTGCGGGCTGTTACAGTAACCATTTATGTTTTGTGCTTATAGATTGATTCATGGCAAACATTACTAAACTTGAATTCAAAGCGTTGGACATAGTAGAGACAACTATTTGTCATGGTTACTGGATGCTGAAATCCACTTGCAATCTCATTGCTTAGAAAATGCCATTAAAAATGGCAATACTATGTCCCAGCAGGACAAAGCAAAGACTCTAATATTTCTAAGACGTCATATCCACGACGATCTAAAAACGGAATATTTGACTTAAAAAGACCCTCTCCACTTATGTAACTCCCTGAAGGAGCGTTATGACCACCAGAAGACGGTCGTACTTCCAAACACTAGGTAAGAGTGGTTGAACCTGAGGTTTCAGGACTTTAGGTCTGTAAGAGAATATAATTCTGTAATGTTTAGAATCACTTATAAACTGAAATTATGTGGAGAAAAGGTGGATGACGCACAAATGCTGGAAAAAACTTTCTCAACATTTCATGTTTTGAATATACTCCTGCAGCAGCAATATC
Organism: Allium cepa; assembly: GCA_030765085.1. NCBI lineage: Eukaryota > Viridiplantae > Streptophyta > Magnoliopsida > Asparagales > Amaryllidaceae > Allium > Allium cepa. The sequence continues at coordinate 152,254,240 of CM060942.1, forward strand.
GAGAGCGTCATTTTACAAAATATTCTGAACTCATAGAATGCTTACTAATTGCTTAACAAAATAATGAATTGCTTATAAAAAATCACTCCTCAAGACCAACTGGTTCAACTGCATTACCTGATGTTAATGCTAATTTTACCCACTCTGGAAGAGGTCGAGGTAGAGGACGTGGTCGTGGACGTAACCTATACTAGTGATTTTGGGTTGTTGTAACGATGTTTTACGTAACATTCGTTTTGGCCCAAAGAAATATGTTTAAGAGCATGATTTCCTTAAAGAATGAATTATATACTTAATTTGATTTAAGTATATTGAATATTTTCCAAGGTTGAAAATAAAAAGATTTGGGGATTACTTATTTAATAAGTATGGAAATGTTTTCCAATATGAAGTGAATATTTAGAATTTATCTTTTTAAAGATAAATTGAAAATGGATAATTGAAATCGTATATGCATGGATATTTTGAAATATAAATTCATTATGGAATTTATATGAGAAAGTGGAATTTGTTTGAAAATAAATATTGATTTATTTTTGAAGAAATGAAATTATATATCTTATAAAGATATTTTGGAAAATAAATAATTTGGAAAATTATTTGGAATCTGGTGATGTATGCATATCAATTGATAGTTCAATAGCCGACTATCAATATTTCCCTTTGAATGGGTATATGATGTGATTTGATTGAATGTGAATGCCACGCTTATTTTTGAATAAGCGCTCACTATTCGGGTTAACCGGGAAAGGACCATGGGGTCGTATAACCCATTCCGAATATGTGATACGTCGTTGTGAATTGCATTGAAGATCGGTGTTGAAGACCGAGTATTTGTGAAAGCGATAGGATGACCTATCGATTGTTTCTGCACTGGGTAGCTCCTGGTATAGAGATCTCCTAAGTGATGGGAAATTCGATCGGGATTGTGAATAACCGGATTGCAAGGGCTTCGTAAGAAGTGCTTCGGTTTTGTTCGAGCCCGGAACAGACTTGTATGGATTGTATGTCTGACGTTACAAGTTGAGATGTAAAGCCGATTTCTTTCAAATATATTTCTGTTGGTGGCGGAGAATTTATTGTTTTAGCTTAACACCCTTCTCTGAGACGTACGAGCTCAGAGGTTATATAGTTGAAGTTATCAGCGATATATTCCCAATTTGGTAATGTGACATGCTGAATGATGCTGAAATGATCATTGTGTTGATTATTTGTGATAGGATCGTTTATTTGATCGTCTATCCTTGTGATCATTGTGTTGATCATTTGTTGACCCAAAGCATGGCTTTTGTATAAAGTATGTTTTTGTGGACGTGACTTCATCGAGCCTCACACCCCATGAATGGTCAAAACAGGAAAGAAGCAGCAAGGTTATGAGGGGTAGCACCCTTTAGGATGTGTCCATTTCCTTCTGGAAAAGGGTGGTATCATGGTATGGAGCCCAGATACTTACTCATGTTGAAAACACTTTGTTATGATTGTGTGAATTGATTACGAGCGCTCGGTGATAAAGGTCCCAAAGGACCGGGGGATGGCATATTCGGTCAGTTGTTACTCAGTTAGGGGTAACCCGGCCTTGTGTTGGTAGAGATCCGGTTTGGTTCTCGGGGATGTCCATCCAGAGGCATTCGCATGTGGCAATGGGAAGTTCCTTGGCCTGATCATTCGTTGGAAATCCAATTCCCAATACGAAACTTGTACGGTATTAGTTGTAGGTCCTGCCATTCACTTATGGTGGTCACCACTGTTTGGATGGTAGCTATAGTAGGCATAGTTCGAAATGTCTATGTTGGCTAAGATTTATATTCTACTTTCGAAATGAATTTCTTCTACACTATACACTAATAATAATATCAAATGTCTTTTAAATGCGTATCAAGCATCTTTGACTATCATAAGGAGAAATCTCCTCCGATTCTGCGTTTGCATTGTGTGTGTGTGCGGGAGGCCTTATGGTAGTCTCATTTTTAAAAGCATTGCGAATTGAAATAAAAATATTCCTCTATTTTTGATTTTTTAAAGATAAATAAACTGTTTTGAGTTCTCACACCAGTCACATGACTGACTCGGAGTTTATTGTTTTCCTTCCTAAACTCTGGGTGCCTACCAATTTCCACACGGGCAGTCAAGAGTTTAAGGTTTATCAGGATATTCTGGATATTCTGGAGTTGCTGGAGGCAAGATGGATGGCATGGCGTATTACTACTATATAGTATTTCTTTTTCTGCTGCACTGTTTGATGTTGTTGATGTTGTATACTCTGATGATATGATGTAATGAAATGTATGTAATGTAATAACTGATATAGTTCTTTGTTTAAAGATTATTCATTTATTATTATATGTTGTTCCGCTGCGAATTGTGAGATTCTGATATTGTTCTGTTGCGTTCTATTTTCTTTCTATTCTCTTTTTCTTCTATCTTAAAACTTTCTGTTCTCCTTTCTATTTTCTCTTCTTCCTATTTTCTGTTTTCTTCTCTATCTTTTCCCTCTATTTTCTCTCTTCTTTCTTCTTCCTTTTTCTTAAATTCTTTTTAAAACCCATAACTATTCGGTTTTTCGGCAACGAAAATCCGCGTACGTTACATACAATAACTTTACTAAGTTTTCAAATCATACTTAGTTATCTTTTCAAAACCAAACTATATCATTTAACTTTCAATTCCAAAATCAAAGTTTAAGTTTTCAAAATTTTTCAATTTTCGCAAAAAATTTCTAACGCCTTAAATTTTCGAAAAAATTCGCCATAGTCTCCTTTGCGCGGCTCGATCCGAAAAAAAATGACAGTATATATATCACAAATATGCATCTCATCAATTAATGAGGCATCCCGAAGGGAAAAATGTAAAAGTACGATATTTAATCCGAGATATGTACCTTATATTTTATTAGCGAGCATATACGACTAATATAGCGCAAAAGCGAGCTCCAAATGCGAAGCAAACGCGATCCGCACCTACTAATCACTCAACAAACAACATGAGAACATGCATATAGACAATAATCTCAATATACAACATATAGTAACATAACTATATATGTCACATAGCAAATGCAACAAAAGCAATATATTCAACCATCAACCATCATCCATAACCAAATCAATATTCATTTATATTCTCATTAATATTCAATGAAATAGGTTTTCAATTTAAATCATATGTGATTCATTAACATTGGATTTTATCAACATTCATTCTTATTTAATTTTAATTAGTTTATATTCACTAATTCATATTCAAGTTGGTTCACTTCCAAATCAAATTCAATTCCATTCAAATTTATTTACTTCTAATTTGAATTCAATTACATAGCTTTAAATTTCACTAATTCACTTTCATTAATACTTAATGAATTTTATACAATCAACTAACAATCATATAACAACCAATGTATGTTAATTACAACCAAATTCTTTTGCTTACAATTGGTTTAATTTAATTGATTTTCATTCAATTATTCAACTTTCTAATAACATTAGAATTTTAATGAATTAACACTTATATTCATTATTTCATTCCAATTTATTCACATTTAATTGATTAATATTCAATCCAATTTCTAAAGTTGAATTTCATTTATATAGCTCAAGTTCATATTTATCTCTTAACTTTATTAATTTAGTTTGATACTAATATCAACTTCATTCCATATCACTTAAGTTACATTCCATTTAACTTTAAATTCATTTTTTTATTTACAACTCATATTCATAAATATATTCATTAGTTTCACTTCTTATATATATAAGTTTATTTCACAATTGTAAATCACTTTAATTATAATTCAATTCTTATAATTCATTTGCTTATACAATTATTCTTTTATTTAGATTATTCAAACAACTAAACAATCAACTTATATACACTTTAATAATTTTGAAAAATTATTTCTTCATATACAAAATATACTCAAGGTAAAATTATTTCATTTACCCAATTCAAAACAATATTATGTCGAATTGTTCTATTCAAGTGTTTAGAAACCCCTTCGGCATAGTCTTGCGGACCACGCTGACGAAAGTTCATATGCCACTCAATAAACCAATCATCACAATATAAAACAATTTATATTCACTAACAAATACGCTCTCATAGCTATTATTACACTCAAACTCATTCTAGAGTACTGCTGACTCTATCTCTAATGAATTATACCCAACAGAACCATGGTTGTCGCTTAACCATAAGCTCTGATACCACATTGTCAGGACCCAATTCTTCGACTTTCGAAAATTCGACATCGACACTCACTTTATCGACTGCCGAGGAATCGAACGACGGAAAACCGAACACTGAGGGTTTTTTTTTAAAAGAATTTTAAGAAAAGAAAAGGAAAAAGAATTTAGGAAAAGAAGAAAACGAGAAAAAGGTAGAAGATGGAGGGAAAAGAACATAGAGAATTTTAAAATAGAAATTAGAGAGAATAGAAAATGGAGGGGAAAGAAAAAATAGAAAAATAATTTTAAAATAGAACGGAACAGAAAGAAAACAGAGAAAATAGAACAGAACGGAAAACAAGAACAACATCAGAATCTCACAATTCGTAGCGGAACAACATATAATAATAAATGAATAATCTTTAAACAAAGAACTATCAGTTATTACATTTTATACATTTCATTACATCATATCATCAGAGTGTACAACAACAACAACAAATAGTGCAGCGGAAAAAGAAATACTATATAAACTAGTAATACGCCATGCCATCCAGCTTGCCTCCAGCAATTCCAGAATATCCTGATAAACCTTAACTCTTGACTGCCCGTGTGGAAATTGGTGGGCACCCAGAGTTTAGGAAGGAAAACAATAAACTCCAAGTCAGTCATGTGACTGGTGTGAGAACTCAAAACAGTTTATTTATCTTTAAAATCAAAATAGAGGAATATTTTTAAATCAATTCGCAATGCTTTTAAAAATGAGACTACCATAAGACCTCCTGCCACACACACAATGCAAACGCAGACTTGGAGAAGATTTCTCCTTATGATAGCCAAAGATGCTTGATACGCATTTAAAAGAACATTTCATATTATTATTAGTGCATAGTGTAGGAAAAATTCATTTCGAAAGTAGAATATAAATCTTAGCCAGCATAGGTACCATTATATTATGCCTACTATAGCTACTTCCTGAGGAAGCAGGTTCTACAACTAAAACCGTACAAGTCACGTATTGTTTCTTTGGATTTCCAACAAATGGTCAGGCCAAGGAACTTCCCATTGCCACATGAGAATGCCTCTGGAAAGACATCCCCGAGAACCAAACCGGAACTCTGCCAACACAAGGTCGGGTTACCCCTAACTGGGTAATTACTGACACGAGCACGCCATTCCCCGATCGTAAACGACCTTTCTCACGGGATCCCGATAGCCAACAACCACAAAGTAATAAATTCGTAGTAACCACATAGGTTAAATATCTGGGCTCCATACCATGATACCACCTCTATCCAGAAGGAAATGTACATACCCTAAAGGGTGCTACCCCTCATAACCTTGCCGCATCTTTCCTGTTTTGACCATTTCCGGGGTGTGAGGTTCGACGAAGTCACGTCCACAAAAACATACTTTATACAAAAGCCATGCTTTGGGTCAACAGATGATCAACACAATGATCACCAGGATAGACGATCAAATAAACGATCCTATCACAAATAATCAACACAATGATCATTTCAGCATCACTCAGCATGTTACATTACCAAATTGGGAATATATCGCTGATAACTTCAACTATATAACCTCTGAGCTCGTACGTCTCAGAGAAGGGTGTTAAGCTAAAGAATAAATTCTTCGCCACCAACAGAAATATATTTGAAAGAAATCGGCTTTATATCTCAACTTGTAATGTCAGACATACAATCCATACAAGTCTGTTCCGGGCTCGAACAAAACCGAAGGTACTTACAAAGAAGTCCTTGCAATCCGGATATTCACGATCCTGATCGGATTCACCCTCACATATGGAGAACTCAATACCGTAGCTACTCGGTGCAGAGTTAATCGACAGGTCATCCTATCGCTCTCGCAAATACCGGGTCTTCAACACCGATCTTCAAATGCAATTATAACGACGTATCACATATTCGGAATGGGTTATACGACCCCATGGTCCTTTCCCGGTTAACCCGAATAGTGAGCGCTTATTCAAAAATAAGTGTAGAATTCACATTCAAACAAATCACATTAAATACCCATTCAAAGGGAAATATTGATAGTCGGTTATTGAACTATCACTGTATATGCACACATCACCAGTTTCCAAATAATTTTCCAAATTATTTATTTCACAAAATATCTTTACAAGATATAAAATTTCACACTTCAAAAATAAATCAATATTTATTTTTTAGACAAATTCCACTTCCTTTATAAATTCATATAAAATTTCACACTTCAAAAATAAATCAATATTTATTTTTTTAGACAAATTCCACTTCCTTTATAAATTCAATAGTGAATTTATAATTCCAAAATATCAATGAATATTCGATTTCAATTATTCATTTCAATTTATCTTCAAAAAGATAAATTCTCTAAACGTTTCATTTCACATTGGAAAAACATTTCCATACTTATTTATTCATAAGTAATTCACAAATTTTATTTACTTTCAACACTTGGAAAATATTCAATGTACTTAAATCGAAATTAAGTATATATTTCATTCTTTAAGGAAATCATTCACTTAAACATATTCATTTGGGCCAAAACGAATGTTACGTAAAACATCGTTACGACAACCCAAAATCACTAGTATAGGGATTCGAAATTTAAAATAGATATATAAATCCCAATACTATACAAAAATTTCCTTTCGGAAATCATTTACTATAACAACAGTGTTATAGTCCACTATTTCCTTCTATTTCTCGAAAACGTCTATTTCAACAATAAATGTTGAAATCTATGGTTTCGAATCTCAACACATTTTAAAACATCGTTAGATCGTTTTAATTCTATTTGAAATATCACATTCAAAACAATTTCTTTAACATATTATTCACCATTCAAAAACGTGAATATACTTCATTAACAAATTTCATCCTTTTATTCATTTTAATTCAAAGGATTATTCACTATTCAAAAACGTGAATATACTTCATTAACAAATTTCATCCTTTTATTCATTTTAATTCAAAGGATTATTCACTATTCAAAAATGTGAATATAACTCCATAAATATGTTATAACAATTTTACTTATCAAAATAAGTCGTTTGTGAATTTATAAAACAACGTTTATAAATTCCATTTCTATTTATTTATAAAAACTTCCTTTTTATAAATTTCCTTTATTAATCTATTCCAGTTTATAACTCAATTATAACTAAAAGTTCATATTATAAGTTAAATACTTATAAAACGATTATTTTACAAAAATCGTTCCTTAGAATTTCATAATTATAAATCTTATAACTTATAAGATTCAATTATTTACCCAAGTCTATTCTTTTAATAACTTTACAAATTTTATAAACCTACTGTTTATAAAATTCCATTTATAACTTCACAGTTTATAATTCTATAAATTTCATTCATTTATGAAATTCATTTTCACTTCATCCAAACACTTATAAAAACTCGTTTTAAAATGTCCATATTTCAATTTATAAATATCCATTTATAAATCTCTTAATATAAATCAATTTATATTATTCTTTTAAAACTTCTTTAATCTCCTTTATTATTTCACCATTTTGATTCATAAAATAATTAAATTTTATAAATCCTATATTTAAACTTTTCACAATAATTCTAAAATATCTCGATTAAACTATTTTATAAACTCAATAGCATCATATTCTCAAAAATCAGTTTTTAACTATATTTCTTAAAAATCATAATTTTTTATAACTTTAAAAATTATAACGTTTATTTATTTATAATGGATCAATTCCAAAAATATAGTATATTTTCAAAAAAATCACTTTATAAATCATTTTAAAATTCCAAAACTTGGTCCAATGATGCTACATACCAAATAGTCAATCACGACAACAACGATATCATATATCAATATGAAAATCCATCAAATATCAAAATATCTGAAATCAAATAAAAACTATTGAGGAATCCAGTTGGATCCCTCCAACCTGTTTTCCTGCATCCACAAACATTAGCACAATACCAATTTCGCTCCAGTACGAAATTATCGCGGTATATGTTCTTATTAAATATTATCCGCTTAATAACGGCGCAATAGGGTCTCATCCGCTAAACAAAAATGCGGGAAATCAATAACTCCAATATATACATATGCCAATATATATATATATATTGCTATTATATATAATACCAATTTCACTGTTTATGAAATATTCGCGGTATATGTTTTTAATAAATAACATCCGCTTACTAACGGCGTATAATGTCTATTTTAACAATCAATAGATATCAATCAACATTCAAACATGCATTCAAATATTTTAAATCTAACTATTTAAAATAAAATCGAAACTAATTCGATTGAGCGAGAAATTCTCACCTTGATTTTATTTCCGTTTTAGCGATTTATTTCGAATAAAATTAAACGGACGTTTAATTTTACCCAAAATTCTCACTAACTCCAAACGACTCCAAACCAACTCCATCGCATAGTGCTCGTCCATACGATTCCAACGCAACTGGTTTCGCGCATTTTCGACCTCGTATGAAAAAGTTAGGAAATTTTTGAAGTTTAAACACGATTTAACTTACTAATTACAACATAACTTAATTAATTTTCAACCTTCATCCAATCCTAGCCCTTGATCCAAACCCAGACACATCTCCACCGTGCGCACCTTCTTCCCACTCCCTCGTTTCTCTTCTACAGATAATGGAACGCACGCACATAACAAAACCCATAGCACAAATTAGGTTTTCAATTTGCAGACTAATTACTCGATGAAGCTCGATCAAACCACCGCCACGCGAAAGCCCTCGACAAGAGCCATACTCGGCCCTAAGCTCATAGAGCTCGGCCATCCCTGTAGCACGCAGTTCGAGGCCGAACTCCAGGCCTTTGAGCCCAATTTGCCGCCAATCCGAAGCTCCAAACACGATCGTGACCGTTGGATAGATGGATCTTGGCATGCTCTTCAATCTTCTAGTTGAAACTTTAGCCTAATTGTCGACGGATTGAAAGATAAAAGAGAGGGAAGGGCAGAGTTTTCTGGCCATTCATTGGGGAGGGTGGCGGCTAGGGTTTGATTAGGGTTTTATTTTTATTTTTTTTAAATTTATGAGGATGGTGGTGTCTATTTATAAAGAAAAATCGAACACTATTCATTCGGAAATTCCGAACTCCGATTTACGCGCCGTAACCAGCGTTTCTAAGGTTTACCCCGCGTTCCGGACACAATGGAACAGGTTTCGGAAGCTAATTCGGAAGTATGTGCGAGTTATGGCTGTAAACGCTCAATTTAAATTAAACCGATTTAAGCGATTTTCTAGGCGTTTTAATTCGTACCGGACAAACGGTAAATCCAAACGACCTGAAATTTGAAACCTTACAATAATATCACATTACGGATCCGATGAAATTGGTTTCGTCGAAATCCGAGACTTTTTGAAAAATGGCTATTTTCACTCGTCAAATTTAAATTAAAAATAAATCGATGCGTTTCGAGCTGCCACGCTCAAACGGTAACTCCGATTGACACGAAATTTGAAATCCGGTAATAACTAACTATTACGGATCCAATGGAACTGGTTTCGTTCAATTCTGAGACTGTTCAAAAATTGACTATTTTCACTAGTCGATTTAAATATTAAAATATTCAATTTTCACAAATTAATTTTTAATTCAATTTTAAAAGTTCTAAAATATCATTCTAACTTCAATATGATAAAATAAAATTTTACAAATCATTTTCAATCATATTTAACTCAATTTTCAATTATTTCCATAATTTAACATATTAAATTATCGATTTAATTATCCAATTAAATCCAATAATTCAAATTAAAATTTATTTGACTTAAAAATTCACTTATTAATATTTAAAATTAATTAAATATTCAAAATTTTAATTATCAAAAATTCTGGGTCGTTACAAGATACATAGAATTTCTCAATACAAAAGCAAGTGACAAGTCTGAACATAGACAACGGGAATTCACTGAAAGCTGAATAGAGAGAGATTGGTCTTCATGCAAAGCTCCAAGCTCCAAAGGTGTGTCTCAAATGTTGTGACACTTAGTTTGACCCGAGCATAAAGTAAAACATAAAACACTCGCGTCAGGATTAATATTCTTATGCATGTAAATCAACTCAAGTGAAATATCCAAGTGAAATGTAAATAAATTGAAAGGATGTTTGGGATTCCCATAAGGATCCATTAAACTATCTACATACAGAATACAATACGCTACATAGATAATGTCTATAATAAAGTAAAATATTAAAATAGCATCAAGGCGTTACCCATATCCCCCTTAATGCATTTTTATATATTTCTGTAATCTATACATATACTGTAAGCTCCACCAAACTGGTAGTTCATTCATGGAGCACTCCATAGGTACAATGCAAACCAAATTCGTAGTGGGCGCAACAAGGCAGTGACACGGCACACGAGGCATTGCCCAGGGTAGGATACTACCGTTTTGCGGATCCGGCCTGGTGGTAACGCATAGCAGCTATTACTTCCCACCTCAAGACACACTCCCAAATCAAAGGTGCACCCAATCAAATCACAAAGTAATACAATTATATCGAAGAAGCATGCCCGATCGAAGGTGCGACCTCACTTGGCCCGGCGTGGCTCCTATTTAGTCACATCAAGCTGACTCAAGGGAGTCAGAGCTGCATTCATACGTCATATAGATGTCGCCAAACCATCCTACTTCATTCTAGAATCTCTACCACATGCACAGTTGTTAAAGTGGTTTTTGGTATTGGCAGAGAGTATGACAAAAGTCGATCCCGGTCTCTTTAACAACCAAATGCTTATTTCACACCGTGGTCATTTTACATTTCAAATAGTTCATACTTCAAATCAAAATATCATATTCTTTTCAAAATAATATCCCTTTTGAAATTATAGCACTTTTGAAATCATTATTAAATTTCGAAATCATATTCACTTTTGAAATCATATTTACTTCCAAAATTATATTCACTTTCGAAATCATAAAAGTTCCAACTCAACAGTTTGAATGTTGAAAGTAGTCTATATATTGGAATTGTTATACATTAAAAATAGTTTATATTTAAAACTGGTTATAGACTAAAATAGTTTTATATTAAAAATAGGTTATAGATTAAAATATTTTTATATTAAAAGTAGTTTATATATTAAAAAGAGTTTATATCAAAAATAGTTTCAAATTAGAATAGTTTCATCCAATTTCACAAATCAATTCAAATCAACTTTAGTTCCAAATTAAATTTAAATCAAATCTCAGTTCAAGAAATTCAATTAAAAAGTTGAAGGTTCAATTCAAATTCTCATTAAAACAATTAAATTTATATCGATTTCAAATTCAGGTTTGAACTACAAATTTAAACCGCTTCCAATTCAATGGGTTTTAAAGTTTAAATAGTCAAACTATCTATAATAACTCAATTTAATAAATTTCATTTATATTTCTAAAAGTTCAATTTAAATTTTATTTTCATTTGAAAATATTCATTTAATCACCTTCAATCAAAAACCCAGTTATTAAGTTATAAAAATCATATCTTTAAAATCTCAAAATTAATAAGTTTTAAATCAATTTTTATTTAAATAAAATTCTTAAACAAATTAAATTACAAGTCCACTTTAACTTATCTTTCCAACCTTTATTTATTTAAGTTATTACAAAATCTATTTTAAAAATAATAACATAAATCCAAATAAATATCTAAACGTATTATATATAAAAAAGTTATTACAAAAATCTATTTTTAAAATATTAATATAAATTGTAAATTAATATTTAAAACATATTATATATAGATAAAAGTTAAATTAAATTCTTTTTAAATTCTTATTAATATTAATTATTATTTAATCAAATCTTATTATTATTACTAAATCTATTTTAATCTTATTTTATATATTTAAAAATAATAAAGTTAAAAGTAAAGTTTCATAATTTACATTTTAAAACTTAACTTTTAATTTTAAAATTTCCAAAACATATAATTTTAAAAATCTAAAATTTACACATATATTAAAATTAAAATATCTTTATATTACATTCTAAAAATCAATATACATATATTTCTCCTTTTCAAAAATTTGGAAATTATTTAAAAATAGTCCAACAGTGTTTCTATATAGTTTTCTATCATATGTTCAAGTGATACAGATATTTATCATTTCAATCCGCAATTTAAATTTAATATTTTACGGGTATATATCATTTCAACCCACAATCCCAATATTTAAATTTAGTAAAATTGCTTGGGTTTATCATTTCAACCCATAACGATTTTCTCTAATCTATAATATCATTCAGGTATGTACCATTTCAACCCATAGGGATTTCCTAAACTAACAAAAACTTGCAGTGTGAGAACAATAGCAAAGTATTATTATAAAATGACATGCATATCAATAGTAGCATATATCATAATTAACAATTTAAATAGAATATATATATACAACAGGTCATGGTTTCATATGTCGATTAATATAGGTCAACAAATGTAGATAACAATATATCAAACTTAACAATTAATTTCTAAACAATTCAAAATTAGCTACATATTTCAATCGTCATTTCAAGTGAATATAAATTTACTAAACATAAGAATGTAAATCGTGAGTGATCGATCATCTTCCGAGGCTAGAGAAATTAGATACAAAACAAGCTGCGAATCCAAGCACAAATTCCAAAACACAGCACGATGAACATGAATTTGACGAAAAAAGTAAAGCTGGTAGTTTGGAATCGATGAGAAAAAACAAATCAAAACTTTCTTGATATAAATGGAAACAAAATATATATATATATGTACATATATATTATATTTCAAAATCACTATTTGATTTAAAACACATATTAAAATAAAATCTTTATATATTATATTTCAAAATCATTATTTCTTAAAACAAATATATTTAAAACCAATATATATATATATATATATATTATCTTTTGAAAATCATTATTTAAACCATACTCTTTTTTTATAAAACATAAGTAGGGAGAAGGCTGCATACTACGGTCGGAGAGGAGGAAAGCTTGTCTTCTCGGTAAGCTCTGGCGGAGGAAGACTAACGAGGTGTTGGTGGCTGATAGTGTTCGAAGATGGAACGGTGGAGGTGCAGTCGATGGCTGGATGTGTTGTGGGATGGGCGATGGCAAGCGGAGGGTTTGGCTGGGCTGCTGCCATGCTCGGGCAGGGAGGTTGATCCAGGGAGGTCGAAGGAGTGTTGATGGTGGTCACAAGCTTCTGTGATGGGAGGGCTAAGGCTCGATAGGGTGCTCAAATGGAGGCGGCCAGGAAGCGGAACAGTAGGTTTCGAGGTGCGGTTGAAGGTGAAGGGGATGGCACGGCCGTTCGAGTCATGGAAATTGGTGCGGAAAATAGAAAGGTGGCAAAGTAGGCTGTTGGAGGATGAACTGGGTGTGATTTCTATGGAGGCAAGATCTAGAGTGTCGGGTGGAGAGGCAGGGAAAGAACGTGAAGGAGGGTTGTACGTGGGGAAGAAGCAGCTGTTGTGGGCTATTGTTGGATCAACAGGGAGCTAGGAGAAGAGATAGTCTCAGGGTTGGTCGTGTGCGACCACTAGTTGAGGACTGAGGTGGAGTAAGCTTGCAAATTAGGGAGAGGATGAGTCAGGAAGGGTTGTGGTCGTGCATGAGCTATCGGATCTGGTGGGGAGGATTGGTGGTTGTGCTAACGGTCATGGCAGGTGCGGTTAAGGCAGCAAGCGAAATGGAAGGGGGTGGATGGCAGTCTGCTTGGATGAGTGGAAGGGACAAGCGGCAATTTAGAAGATGGACTGTGAGCAAAATAACGACAAGCATGTTTCCTTCAAGAGAATGCAAACTGACATATTGTGTGTGTGTGTGTGTGTATTATAATAGGATAGAAATGAAAGAGATGCTAATTAAATAAGGAATGAACGAACCAAGGAATGTTGAACAGATGGAAATAACAAAAGTTAAGATGACTGGATTCAGAGAATATTAAAAGAAATTGGCTATTGATATCATATGGTGGATATATGAAAGGTCACGGGAACACAAAAGGCCCAAATGCAGAATCGTTACAGCAAATCGTTTTGTCGATTTCGTCGCGTACCAGACGTCGAATTTTACAAATGAATATACTACGGAGATCAGCACGACGAGACGAACATAATGGTTCGTAGATATCAACGATATTATCAACCTATCAAAACTCGATATTCGCTGCCAAACTTCTGTTGTGTCGTCGAAAATAAGATAAACGGGGCTATAGCAGTCAAAATTTGGCGAAATGAAATATGACATCTCACTTGAAAAATGATTTATGTTTCCTTGTTATATAAAAATATTTAGATTTCAAAAATATTTTATTTTCATCAATTTAACCAATTTTATATTTAATTTTGAAATTTCACTACCAAACAAAACTTTCATATTTTTCAATGAAAATCTGACATTTGCTACGTTTAAATAGAAATATTTCAAATATCAAATTTTCATTACTAAATTATATTGTTTAATTTCGTGAGAAATTTAGTTAATTATGTTATTTAAAATCATTAAAATTTACGAGTCGTTATATATTTTATGAAGTATAGATCAACGTGAAGTAAATTGAAATATATATTTACAGATAAATAAAAGTGTTATCCAAAAAAAAAGTAAATAAAGGGCAAATGGAAATTAGTTCTTCCTTAAGGGACTAGAGTGAAACTTTAAACTAGTCCTTAACAAATGTGTCAGAACCTGTTCTCCCAAATCAAAACCCATTCCATTTTTAGCCCTAAGCTCGTAAAATTAAAATCACAAAGTCAAAAAGGGGGAAATCAAAATGTTTAAAATAAACAAAGCAAAAGAGTGGTGAGACAGATGGAAGGGCAAAAGAGTAGGTGGCCAGGTCAGATAGAGGCGCACATGGAACATGAACTGACGCTGATAAAGGTGTGGTCTTGGAGGTTGACTTCGATGGAGGTGGAGTTAGTCCTCGTGAGTCTTGAGCAGGTGGAGGTGTTATTGATTCCTTTGGAGGCAAAATTCTATGACCTGGAGCACCAAAAGAAAAGTTTGGGTTGACGATGAAATTAGCTATCCATGGAGGAAGAAGACAAGAACTTGAACATGGGAATCAATATGAGTATTGTCTATACTCTCCTCTATTTTTAATCAATCGATTGCATGGATGTTTTGATGGTTTTATGTGATGAATTTGGTTGATAATAATTGATACCGATTGAGATAGCATTGCATCCTTAGTTTTTTTTATGTAATATTGGTTAAATTTCACAATTTGTTGATAAAAACAATCAATTTGCGATAGGTACCCCTTATGTTGGAACAAAACCATACAAGATGAGTGTTTTTACTACTCACATCTACGTTTCGTAGATTGATTATATGGTTGTCTTCGGCAATTTAACGTAATGAAATATGTGATATTGGTAAATATTGATTAAGTTCAAGTTGCATGTCATTTTTTAGTCAATGTTTTGAGTTTATTGATTGAATTAATCGATATTAGGATTACCATGGAAAAATTAAAATATACACCCTTTATATTTAAATAGAATGGTGGCCAATTAGCATTGAATTAATATGTGTTACATCGCAATAGTCACATGTTTGATTATAATTTGAAATTAGTCGTATGCAACATTTGAAATTAATTAGAAGGATAAATCGAGTTAAACGATTTTGGAAAAGTATGTATGTTTGTTTGTGTGCATCTTATACAAAGGAAGATTTCGTCAGAAATATAGACTTTCAGAAGAAAATACTTTGGAATTTGATTATTTAAAAGGATTTTGAAAAAAATACACACACACATAAATTCAAAAAAGAATATTTCTGGATTTTTTGAAAAGAATTAATACATAAAGGTTGAAATTATGGAATTTGCTAACTAATGGAATAGAATTATACATACATACGTACTTACACATACACACATATATATACAAATTTTTAAATATATATATATATATATATATATATATATATATGTGTGTGTGTGTGTGTGTGTGTGTGATTAAAAGTATTTGAAATGGGATTCATAATGATATCGCAAATCGATGTTTTCATTTTATTGGCATTTGAATCAAAGATGAAATTCTAGAAAATGGTATTATGTGTAGTAATAGTAGTTGAAGCTTACTTATTTTTGTATGAAAAATATGGTAATGAGTCCTTATTATATATTTTGTTAAGTAACTTTTTTAGAAGTGATTTTTTAATATATTTAACCGTCTTTTAATAAACAGGATATTGATTTGAATATTTTTGTAAATATTATAAAAGTGTATGAATTGAATTACGTTGAAAAGGGAAGTTTAAACATATAAGTGAATTGTTTAAATCAATGTTGAATTTGTAAATATTTTGAAGATTTTTATAAAAGAGAAATTTAGTTTCATAAATCATTCTATAAGGATTATTTAAAATGATATAAAAGTAAACAAGGCTTTCATAAACATTGATTACTTATAATTAAATTGATTTCTGGAAACTATTTTGGATTGGAAATAATATAACTTAAATTTGATGTTAAAAATGTATTTTTGAAATTATCGAACTCCATTATTAGTATTTTCTAGTATTTAGAAGGAATTTTCGATAATATAAAATTGTTTTAAAAGGAGTTGGGTGGTTTGAAATCCAAAGGAAAAATAGAAAGTTGAATTATTGGAAAATTTCTAAGATTTTTAAATAATGAAGTTCAATAATTCTAAATTTGTTAAAGCCCGAAGTTTTAACAAGTATTTTTCACTTTTAGTTATAAAACTTTGGGGTTTATTTTATAAAAATCTAAATTTTGAATTGATTAAACAATTTCCTAAATTTTTAAATAAATAATAAGATCTCTGAAATTTTGACGTGGTTAAGAATTTACTTTAGTTGGAAATTTGGGTTTTTTGTTGAAGATGGTAAATAACTTAATTTCTAGCAAAATCATGTTTTAATTAAGAAATAAGAATTGAGAAAAATTAGTGTATAAATAAACTGTTTAATTACGCGTTTAAAAGGCGTGTTATTGATGGAATATTTTTAACGTATATATACTACATAAGAGAATGCGTAATTTAAAAAGCATTACTTTTATTATGAAACTGGGTGTGTGTTTGATTTAATTATTACGTCGGTTTTTCACGCGTCTAAATTTCTTACCTTGGATATAAATAATCAAATAAATCAGTTGACATGCATTTTTAAGTGGGAAAGGAATAAATTTTCTTTCCGTTGACTCCACATATTTAATAAATAAAACCCTTTGATTTTTCAATAATGTTCAAATCAAATATTCTTTTCCGTTTCTTTACTCTAAGAATCAACATTTTTCTTTGTTCAATTTTATAAAACGTTCGCCAATTTTCTATTTTTCTGTACCGTTAAAACAACGCAATAATTTTTACCTTAGCTATAAATGGATTATATACTTTTTAAAAATTAATAATTTATACTGTTACTTATATACATTTTACTAATAGATTTCTTGGTAAATGGTAAATGAATGAAAAAAAATCCCAATGTAAATAAATCATATTTTTTAAGTAATAAATTTCAAAATTTATGTATAAATAAACTGTTTAATTACGCGTTTAAAAGGCGCGTTATTTGATGGAATAAATAACGTATATATAAGAAAACGTATAAAATTTAAATCCGTTATTTTCGTTGCATTTTGGGCGTAAATTAATTGCGTCTGTTGTACGCATTCTAAAAATATCCTCTTTAATATTTACACGTCGCTCAACATTATTCTTTTGGTCAAATTTTCCATTTCTGTTTTAAGTGCAAATTTATTGCTTGCCATTTTATGTTCTCCTTAATTCACGAAATCTACACTGGAAATAAAAATTTATTACTCACTGTAATTAATTGTTCCAAACTTTCCTTACCTCTCGTGTGAAATTGATAGGAAAAATATTCTATAGACTGATTCAAAATCAAAGCAATAGGGTAATTGTTTAAAAAAAAATCTTGCCTTTAACTTCTCATTTAAATCAACGCAAGTGTCTATTTATATAAAGCACGTTCAAAAGTTTCGTTTATCTCTTGCCTCTTTTCTTCCCTTTAAGTCAACGCACTTATTTCCAAAATTTAAAATTTAATAAAATATATGAACAATACTTATTTTGCAGTTGTTTTACTGATTTTGGTTGTATAATTTTTTTAAGTAAGTTATAAATATTGTGAAAGGAAATAGATTTTATACACACACACACACACATCTGTCTATTGCTAAAACTTAAGAGAATCAAACCAAGGACAACAAATTTAAAATCAAGTATTAAATAGCGTATTATTAAACTATTTAATTACGCATTTAAAAGGCGCGTTAATTAATGACATAAATAACGGATATATAAGAAACGTATAGAATTTAAATCCGTTATCTTCGTTTTATTTTTGACTAAAATTTTTTGTGTCTACGGTGCGCATTTCAAAAAATATATATACCTTAACTGAAAATGGTTAAATAAATCAGTAAATGTGCATTTTCGAGTAGTAGGGAAGCACATCCGTTTCAATTTTTCCTTTAACCGTGACTGGCCTTTTACTTTTTAAAAAGATATCCCGTTTCTCTTTTTACTGCAACTATTTTATTTAGTAAAAAAAAATCTTTTATTAAAGTAACGTTCAAATCTTATATTATTGTCGTTTCCTCCAATATCAACGCTAGTTTCTTCTCATTATTAAACACGCTCGCAAATTTGTCCAAATTTCATTTCCGTTCACAAATATATTCACTTCCCTTTTATCTTCGGTTTTAAATAGAACGCTATCCATAAATTTTATTACCGTTTCATAGCAAGATCATCTCTTTCCGTTACTTTGCTTAATTCACTCAGCCTATTTAAGGATGTAAATCACACAAGATACCCTATGTACATATTCCAATCACGGGTATAATTGTTTACATCAATTCATGCCGTTACTTTGCTAAAATCACTCAACCTATTTAATTATAAAACGCAACCTTTAATAATGCAGTGAAATCATTCATTTCTTTTAGCATTTTAAAATTTGAATTCATTTGCCACTTTTTCCTGCATTGACTTTTCGCATGACCAAAAACACACAACCCACTATATAAATTCATAACCCCTCATTTGCATTTCCATTACCGCAAGCTCATCTTTAAACACGTAGCACATTTGCAACAATTTCATTTATTTTCTTCCCTGTCATGCTAAAGCTTCAGGTAGCATCAGGTACATAGCTGCATCTCTTCTTCCTTCTTATTTTCCTTTTTCTTTTCTTTTAGTTTTTCTCTATTTCCTATCGTTTGTTCCACCGTGCTCGGCTACTCCGCCACCACCCTCCGCTCTTTATTCTGTCACCGACCTCGCACCATGAACCATCCCGTGACTTTGTGCATGCGTTCAGTTTAAAAAAATAAAAAATAAAAAAATAAAAATAAAGGGAGAAGTAAATTATGCGTACATGTCAGGAATGAATATGTGGGCAAGCATAGTGTTGTGTTGTCCAACTAGAGACTAGGTTGAAATTACCCTTTTGCATTTCTAAAGTAGAAAATGTGCGCCACCTATAGCTTGTGTAACTAGTCCACTATGCCATGACATGAAGTCTCAGGAGTGCATGCATTCGAGTTTTGAAATTTGGCAAGGGCCGTGCCTTTTTATAAAAAGAAAGAAAAAATATTACAATAAGACGGTGAATAGAATAGTAGGGAGCCACCTGTGCATGTGAGTAGAACATCCTGAGCATTAGCTTGTTAGGATATATAGTGAATATAGGTAGGTAGATACATGCATGAATAACGATCTTTATGCACTATGAACAGATCCATATGAAGTATTGTATACTAAGAATAATTATGAAGTATTAATACGTATACCACATGTTGCACTTAGTAATAAAAAAAAGAAAAAGAAAAATCAAAATAAATAAATAATAATAAATAAATAAATATTGCATGCGCCACTTCTATGTATCACTGCCGTGAATTGCATTGTTGCCCACATAAGATTTGCCACCTTTTTATTAACACGTCATAATATTCTGTAGAAAGGGTAAAAGAAAAAAATATAGAGTATAAATTTATTTTGTAAATTTTGATTTGGAAAAATTAAATGGGCAGGCTGAGCTTTTGTTTTAATGGGTCAAGTCGTGTGGTGAGTGGTCGAGCCGTTGTGTCAATTTCCTTCAATTCAATCTTGTTTCAAATTTGTTGTGTTCGTGATAAGATTCGAATACTTAGTTTTATTTAATTACTTTGTTCAAGATTTGAATCAAGTCGTTGCATCCACTGAAAATGATAGTGGCTTCTATACTCTTCTTTCGGGGTAAATATCGTTGTTTGAATAAATTCTGCAGCTTCAAAAAGGTGAGTATTCTCACCTGACAAATGTGCTTATATATCTATAAATTGATCACAAGTGTGATTGTAGAATAATTATTATTTCATTTTATTTGACTGTGATAAATTGATGATGTTAAAAATCCTGTTATTAAAGCTACAAATCATCAGTTATATTATATACTGTTTATTTATGCTGTACACTATTTATTTATTATTTACTATTTAATCACACTGCAAGTTCCTTGAAGATTAGAAATCGTTACAGGCTGAAATGATAAGCCCGAACGATATTTATTTATTCATTTATTTAGTTATTTATTTAACTTGGGATTGCGGGTTTGAAATGATAAAACCCGGATTTTCTTTATAAATTACGGATTGAAATGATATATTATCTGTATCACTTGACCTAGGTTAGAAAATATTATACAGACCCGTGGTTATATATATATATATATTTTATGGAAATATTAAATATTTTAATTTAGAATGTTATAATATTTTGTTTAAAATTTGATTAAAAATGATTCTTAAGCATAGTGATATTTTACAAGTTAAAGATGTAAATAAATAAATGTTAAGAATATAAAGTATAAACTTATTTTGTAAAATTTGATTTGTAAAATAAAAATGGGTTTCAAGTTAAGAAATAGAATATGATGTTTTGGGTATAAATTTGAAAAGGTAAATAAATAAAGGGTTAAGTTGTCTATGAATTAAAATAGCTAAATAAAGTGAATACTTGAAATGGAAGTTGAAATAAATAAATTTGGAAATGTAAAGTGGTTTTAGAAAAAAGGTAAGTTAAGAAATTGATTTGAGATTAAGTTTATTTTTGAAGGGGTAATTGAACTTAATTATTTAGTAAAAATTTATAATTTGGACTTGATTATAATAAGTAAGGTATAAGGAAGTTAGATATATATTTGAAAATTTTACTTTATAAGAATCATAATTTATTGAGTAATTTAATGACTGATTAAAGATGGAAATTTTTACTTTTAATAAGTTAAATTTGCTTAAATAAAGGTTTAAATTTTGCTGAAATTATATTGAAGTTTAAAATTTTAATTCACTCAACCTATTGTAAAGGATAGTCCGCACTTTGCAAGTGCTAACATTGATACAAATGAACTAAAGCTAAATCTTTGGGATTTATATGGGATTTTGAATTATACTTCACCTTTGAATAATTTCAAGTAAAGCATTTTATCGAAATATAAAACTATTTTGGATTTATAACCACGGGTAATAATAACGATTGGTTGGCAAAGAGACCGGGATCGGATATGGGCATACTCTTTGTCGATACCGAAAACCACTTTGACAACTGTGTACGCGGTGAAGATTACAGAATGAAGTAGGATGGTGGAGACGTTTCCTTTGAGGTAAATACGTGGACCCGACTCCCGTGAGTTGACATAAGGTGGCTAAAATAGGAGCGATCGACGGATTAATGAGGTAGCACCTCTGATCGGACGCACTTCTTTGTATGTCATTCTATTACTTTTGTGATTGTTTTGGTGCGCACCTTTGATTTGGGAGTGTTGTTCGAGGTGGGCAGTAGCTGCGCGCTACGCGTTACCACCGGTCCGGAAGCGTAATTGGTATATCTACCCTGGCATTGCCTAGTTGTGCCATGTCACCTACCATTGTGAGCCTTGTACGAGTTTGGTTTTCTCCTGTAGCCCGTATGGTATCCTCTGGTGGGTTCCCGATCAGGAGGGACTATGATATTGGATGGACTACTAGGACTATTACGTGTTAAGGTGGAAAATGTAAAGCCTTAACGCTATTTAAAAGTAAGTTTATTTTAATATAAACACTATTATAATAGCGAAGTATTACCACATAGTAAATAGTTTAACGGATCCTTAGAGGATGGGCGGTCCCACGCATCCTTTAAGTTACTTGTTCTATGTTACAGTACACTTGAATTAGCTTACACTGTATAAGTATGTATGTCCTGACTCGAGTGTTTATGTTTTATTTTACGCTCGGGTCAGCCTGAGTATTAGTTCG
Source organism: Allium cepa (assembly GCA_030765085.1). Taxonomy (NCBI): domain Eukaryota; kingdom Viridiplantae; phylum Streptophyta; class Magnoliopsida; order Asparagales; family Amaryllidaceae; genus Allium; species Allium cepa. Next base: position 152,276,703 of record CM060942.1, read on the forward strand.
GACTTCTTTTCCCCGGAGCTAGGACTGCTGGAGATCACCTTTTCAAGCTGCCGTCAAGTTTCTGTTCAATTCTTATTTTAGCCTTTGAAATCAAGACAATTTAATATTAGGAGTTTCTGTGAAGTTTTCATACTATATTTGGTTTAAGACTATGTACTTTATATTTTTTTAAGACTATGGATAGTGGCTTCGTCAACCACTAAGTTAATTCTAAATTCCGCTGCGTGTATTCCGATTTCTGTGTCTGTGATTCTGTGATTATCTATTTACTGTATATTTTGAGATTTGCCAAATTTTATTTACAACGCGGTATTTTGAACAATTCAAGTCCGACATGTGCGGATGCGAATGGTTGAAAATACCGGGTTGTTACAAAATTAAACCTCTTTAAATTTAGCATTACATTTGACATTATATTAAATATTGTAGAAATGGGAATTATATAATAAAACCCCTTCTAGACCAATTGATGGTTGAATAATATGCGATGTGTAAATCTCCGTATAATGACAAATTTTAATAAATGAAGTTATAATACCAACGGGATGTGACATTCAATGATATTTTAATGGTGATTCTTCTGACTCATTGTGTAGGATATCGTTTGATATTGCATGTAATGAATATTGAACCGAGTTAATAGCCCTTAGCGACACTGGGTTGAATGATAATTAGAAGGGTCTATTGTCATAACGAGGCCATGGAAAATATAATGAATTGATCAAACGAGATGAGATACCAGATGGCTAGATCTAACCTCGCTAAGACCGGGTGACATTCTAGACCATTTGCCACTGGTCCAATGACCTGCTGTTTGGTTACACCAATGACGATGGGTACGTAGTATATTTGATGGAAATGGCGATGTCTACGCAGTAGAGAATAGTACAACAAATAGTCATGTGTGGGCACCCACAACTCTAGTCGAGGAGAACATGGATGAAAATGGTTTTGTATCTTGGCTCGATCAACACCTGGAAGAGTATATTCTGCACTCAATGAATTATTTAAATTAAACCATGATCAATTCACAATAACAAGATGATTAATAAATGTGATTCTTGATAATTGTGATTAAGAGTGAATCACAATCGAGTATATTTGCGATTATTGTCACATTAAATAGAGATAGGACTCATATATTATGACATCATATAGGTTATTCTATAGGGTTTGAGGTTTATTTTGATTATGTTTGACATTCATTCTGTTTGTTATGAATCCCATTAAACATATTAGTATCTGTATGATTATGCATATCATTTTAATGACCTTACATTAAACTCTAGGCATAGCCTGACTCGCTTATTATTTATATAATACTCAGATCAATCCGAGACTTTACAAGTACAAAGACATTAGCATTTCTTGGATGTTAGGCTTATTGAGGAGATGGTTATAGACTATATGGTATTTTGAAAGACTATTGGGTATATTTTCTTTTTGGGCCCACATACATGTATATATGTGATGAGATTGAGATGCATACGACATTTGTCCTATATCAATGTGTATATATATTCTGTTGTAGGTCAGATACTTCATTTTGTAGACCTAATTTATAGTATGTATGTTGTGATATTATATTTTTTATTGCATTCTATGGTTCCGTGTTCTCTTTCTGCCCTGGTAAATCCACGCGTTCATTGCTTTATGCTGATACCGAGTACGGTATATTTGTGTATTACATGAGGAAAGAAATCATGTCAGTGTTAGTTCAAGGAAATATTCATGCGTAATTGCTTCTACTAAGCCTCATTCTCCGTATTACTAGATAGTTCTGTAATACTCTGTGATAGTATGGGTATAGAAGTGGGTGTCACATTGAGTTTGCTCAATGTATATATGCATGTATCTTACCTTATCTAATTAATATATTGATTGTACTACACATAACATCCCTAGCTTGAGTTTTCTCAATAACTCAAGATTATGCAAGTGATCTATTAATGTATAAATGGTATAGGACAATATATATATACATATATATTAAGGATTCATAATATTTAGTGTGTATATATATATTGAATGATATCGATTTAAGGATAATGTATTTTCTATAAAATACCCTCGTGATTCAAATGTTGAACACATCTAAAAATCACAGTATATGAACATTATGCATGTACTTATTTCAAATATTTGTTTTGGGTTTATTTCAGTTCCACTTATATATACATTTAGGTTATATGAGTTTAATTCATTTATAACTGTTTATAATTCAATTGGCTTATGTAATGTTCATATGCATATTATTGATTTACTCATATTTAATTTATTAAAGTAACAATTACTTACTTAAATTTGAATTTAGATTATTTTAAAATTCAAAATTTTGTTTTATTCATTCTAAACAGTTTAAGATGAATATAAATCACAAAATTTATAGTTTTATATACATATATCATTATATATTGTGGGTCTTTATTAATTAACATTTATTTAATTAACTAAAACAATTTTATTAAATAAATTAAATAAATTTGAAATATTATTTTAATTTTCCATAAACAATTTAAGATATATATATTGAACTATAACATTTATGGTTATATATATACGTACATATGTCAATATATATGTTTATTTTTAATTAATTAACTTTCATTTATTTATTTAATGCAATCAATTAAATATTAAATAATTTACAAAAACACTAAATTTATTTTTAAAAAATTGAAAAATAATATATAACTTTTATAAAATTTATATTATATTTTAATTTTAATTTTTAGTTTTTAAATATATTTTAAAATTACAAACTATATTTTAAGAATTAGCCCAATATCCAAACCAGTTTGGGTTTTTACAATTGGGCCAACTTCTTGGACTTAATCCACCCATTGGGCCGTGCCAGTAGCTAAGGATAGGAGAATACTTAATTATTCAACCTAATCCTGGACACTTATAACACCCCGTAAAATCAACCATAAATGAATTCAGTGAATTAAATTAAATAAGGAAGGATTAAAAACGGAAATTTTACAAAAGTTGGAATTTGACCGAAAAAGTTTTTCCATTATGTTCGTGGCGAAATTCTGATTTGTTTCCATATATAATATACTAAAAACAGAGCTCACATGAAGAAGTTATGAGCGTTTGAAGTTTTCAGATTTAAATTAATTTAGTTTGAATTCAAATTCTAATGAATATTTAAATTTAGGGTTTGAATTTCAAAAATTAACTATAGGTTTAACTGGAAGTTAAGTTAAACGTTATGCTAAATAATTAACGTTAAAAATTAATTAGAAAATGAAATAAACGAGCAAAGGAAACAAATCAATGCTCCTGAAATAAAAGGAACGGTTGACTTATCAAACCCAACCATTTGACCCCTAATGACTGACCGATCAAACATAGGCGATCGACCACTACCTCATAGTGGCGGCTAGGGTTTTATGTTGTTAAACAGTCAGATTTATCCATTTTGATCTGACTTCATCCTACGGTTCTGGTACATTTCAACTTCTATAAATAGGACCCTATCCTCCCCACTTTTTATTCACAAATATTCAGGAACTCCACGAATCTCTGCCATTTTCTCTCTTCACTTAGATTCAAAAATTCTATTAGGGATTCAGGTAAGGATTCTAATCCTTTTCTAATTATTCTTTTATCTATTTTCTTTTCCTCCAACCTTTCTGAATCTAACAAAATTATATGTATACCTATCCTTCGTTATGTGTATATATTAAGAATATCTAGAAACGTGTTACGTCAGCATTGCAAATCCATACAAGAAAAGAAAAGGATAATCTGTGAGTAAGAAGCTTAGTGTTTTTATTTCAGTAATTGATTAGTATATACCTATGCGTTTGAATATGTCTTGGTGATTTTGGGATTAAGCAAAAAAAAAAGAAGATAAAATCCCCCAAAATTCCATTTTATTGCAGAATGTCAATTCTAGATGGAGATTCTCAATTATTTATGTAAATTTGATGGAATCTATATTGTTTCTGCAATTTTCTATGATTTCATAGTCTATTCCATTCCTCCTCCTTCTTTGATTCAAATTGTGAGTTTTCAATAATGAAATAAGGGTGTAGAGCACGAGCCGTATTCATAGTTTACACCACTTATTCCGCACAAAATTCCTTCATTTATTTTTGTGTAAAAGAGGAGTTGAATAGAATATGAAGTTAGAATTGCAATTCCTATAGTTTAAGATATTCCATTGGATTAATGTAACAAACTGGGTTTCTATTTCTATTTATTGTATTTGGATATGAATATTTAATCCTTGTTATGGATGTTGAAATCCTGGAAATCTGAAGGGAATGAACTTGTATTAATATTATGGTTAAAGCAATTGACATTTAACGCTAGTTTAGGGTGTATGAACCGCTTATTTAGAAGTTATTATGTGCATATACATACATACATACATATACACGTTAATATAATATACGCATATTTATAGCGTATAAGTGCGTAGTTAATTAAGCAATAATTCTAATTGATTCCTCCTTAGGAAGGTAATTAATATTTTAAGATGAAATAAGGAAGATTCCTTGTATGATATTAACTTTAAAATGGTGAGATGAGTATATATATGGAGAGTATTAAATTGCGGCTAAGTCACAGGGATGCGACCTTCACTTTGAGGCTACTAACAGGTGTGTGCACTGCCTATTGATGTGAGACATCTCCTATGATAATATTTATGATGATGCAAGGTAAGTCCCAAATTCTATAGGGTAAATCTACCCAGCTAATCTGGCTAGCAGTTCCTATAAATAGTCGGACTAATGTGAGATGTCATTTTGAGTATGGGCCATAATACGAAGGGCCTGCTTAGGGTTCTTGAGGTATTAACTGGTTGTTTGAGGGCTTGCCTCTTTTTCCTAAATGAGGTATTAAATGGCCAAGAGGCTAGTTGTTAGGCATGGTATCTTGATATGGGTTCACTTTAGGATAAGGTATTAAGTGAATGATTGAGGGTCCTCCTTTCCATAAAAAAGTATTAAGTGACTCAAGAGATTTCATGTAGTGTCAGTTAGATAGTCCCCATTGAGGAGTCCACTTTGGGAGTATGCATTAAATGGCAGAGTCTGCCTCAGCTGAGGTCTTCAATAGCAAGAGTCTGCCTATTTTCTAATAAAAGGTATTAAGTGGCTTGGGTAATATATCTCGCATTGCTAGATATTTATGACATGTGATTTAGATTATGGAATTTAGAAACCTACTTCGGGAATGAAAGGTATTTGGTTGATTCTAGATCTGCCTCTTCTCCTTGTAAGAAGCATTAAATATTTTTATGTATGCAAGACATATTTTTATTTTAAAATATACTGCCCAAGTACAGATATGGTAAGACTCGGTATTTTTATTCACCAGACATTTATTGTTCTGACTCTCTCCTTATTACAACACATGTTAAGGATGGAGTGATGACGGCGACAGTGTTTAAAGATGGAGTGACATAAGCTTATGTCGGTTATTATTATCTTTTATGATGTTTTATATTGTACCCATGTATTTTGAATAAATAATGTGATGGATTTTACCTGACAGTTTGATAATGTTTTGTATTAAGACATTTCATATGGTTTTGAAGTAAATATGTGTAATTTGCTATTATATTTTATTCCATCTTCTGTGAATTCTGAAAGGATAGTTATTTCTCTGTACGGTTTCTTCTTTTTCTAACCAACAACCAGCCTTAGAATGGATCTAAGTTACGATGGGCATTTTCTAGATCGAAATTTAGACTGTTCGAAGATGGGTTGTCACATTTGGTATCAGATCGAGGTTACCCGATCAACGGGAAACTAGGTGGCATACTTGTTATTTTTGAAAAGGTTTTTCAAAAATTATTACCATATATATGCCCTAATTAAATTGAACATACGCGCGCACTAGGCAACCCTTTTCTTTCAGCATATAGTACCATTTTAGGAAATCGTCACTAAATATTCAACCTCCAAATAGTTGATATGAATAATAATCAATCTTTTTCCATAATTAGGAACATAGAAGACCTCCCTTTCATGGAATGCCCGATTGATTTAAACACCATCTTAGGACTATCGAGCAATTTCCTATTCCTCCAGCTACACTAGTGGCACCTGCTACCCCGCTTGCCGATGCAACACCATGTCTATTAACTTTCCTAAATTATGTAAGGTCTTTCTCAATATACGAGGGAAGATATACTTTGGAATCGAGGGATATCCAAAAGCTAAAGAATGGGTTAATGATTACGAAAAATATATTTAGAGAGCTTGGTTGTGAAGATTGGCTAAAGTAGAGGATGGCAGCTTAACACCTCAAAGGAAAAGCTTTAGATTGGTGGAACTTGGGGATCGAGGAAAACACGGAAAGGATTTTCTTATGGGATGAATTTAAAAACAAATTTGAGATAAGGTTTATATCTAAGACAGAAGTGAGTTTACAAGTGGAGAAACTCATTCAGCTTATGCAAGGAGACTCTACTTTAAAGGAGTACATAGGTAAGTTTATAGAGCTGGCAAAATTCGGGACGAGCTTGATAGATACACCTATAAAAAGCGCCATGAAGTTCATAAAGGGACTAAATTCCCTACTAAGAGAAATTTTGTTGAACCAAGTACACATTGGTGCCACGTATGAGATATTGGTGGAGATGGAAATGCTACATATGGCCAATGTGGATGATAAGGTGGCAGAAAAGGAGAAGGCCGCAACTATCCAAAAGTAAGGAAGGTCCAATAAGTGAAGCTTTTGGGCTAACCAGAAGTCGAATGGGAAGTTTAAAAAGGATTGTAAGGTGTGAATGCGATGCTAGAAGAAAGGTCACAAGGCTAAAGATTATAGCGTGAGTCTGATTAAGGAATCTTTAAAAAGGAATTGCTTTAATTTCCATGAGGAAGAGCGCCTCAAGAATCAATGCCCTAAGTTGGTAAAGGAAGGATCAAGAAGCTATTGTTATTGAAGTCAACCCTATTGCAAGTAGACCACTGATAGACCAAAGGAAGGCAACATTAGAAGGTTTACTCTTATTTTAAGGAGTATAGTTCATACCTAATTTGATTTAAGGACATCACATTCCTTTAGAGCTAGGAATGTAGTAAACTTCTTAAACCTTCAAACACAGGTTGTCAACCACCCAATAGCGGTCTCTAATCCTATGGGGGGTTTATCCCATCTCTCCTTTAGTTGCAAAGACCTAGTGTTGGACGCGTGCAACGTTGATTTCATATGTAATACGCTTGTTCTAAATTTTGAGAGGCATGGACTTGTCTTGGGCATGGATAGTATAGCATATTATGGAGTAATTCTTGATTGTGGTAGGAGGGTTGTACGATTAAGAAGTTTTGGAGATTATGATCAGGAAATTCTTTGTACACCCCAATATTTAGTTGAGTTTAGCCATCTATACTCACTAAATCTATCTCTTAGACAGCTATCATCCAAACCTATAGTTTGTGAATTTTTGGTTGTCTTTGGGGAAGTCTCAAGTCTCCCACCGTAAAGGGAGATCGAGTTCTGAATAGATTTGGAGAAAGACGCAAGGCCAACCGCCCTACCTCTAAGCACATGGTCCTCAAAGAAAGAAGAGAAATAGACAAGCAAATCATTGAGATATTAAAGAAAGGATTCATTCATCGAAGTACTTTGGAGTGGGGAGCCCCTGTTGTTTTCTCCACTAAGGCAAATGACTAATTGAGAGTTTGCATTGATTATAGGGAATTGAACAAATTGACAAGGAAGAATAGGCACCCTTTACCTAGGATAAAAAACTTGTTCGATCAGTTTGGAGAAGCTGAAGTCTTTTCTTAACTAGACTTAGCAACTAGATTCTATCAATTGAAGATTGCAAAAGAAAGCAAGTCGAAGACTGCATTTTGCACACCATATGGACTCTATGAGTGGGAAGTGATGCCTTTTAGATTAACGAATACCCATGCATGCTTTGTGGATTTGATGAGTATGATATTTAGGGGGAAACTCAATAAATTCATTGTTGTGTTCGTAGATTATTTTTTAGTTTTCTCCAAGGGCAAAGAGGAGCATGAGGACCACCTAAGAAGGTATTAGGAACCTTAAGAAGGCACAGATTTAAGGTCAAATTTGCTAAATGCCACTTTTAGAGTAAAGAAGTTAGATTCCTTAGGCATATTGTTATGAGCAAGGACGGGCGGTAGACCTCGCTAAAGTGGAAGCTGTTCAAGGATGGAAGACGCCTAGAAGTGCATCGGAGGTTAGAAGTTTCCTTAGGTTGGCAAGTTACTATAGAAAGTTCATCAATAACTTTGCAAGAATAGCAGCCACCTTAACCCATTTGACTAAGAAGACCTAGTCTTTTCTTATGTAACGACCCACATTCCAGAAGGTTTGAACCGACAATAATCCACACATGTCCAACTTAAATAATCTCAAATGTAGATAATCAATAGGGTTAATTAATAAAAATAAGAAAAGAAGAAGAAACAAAAACAGAATCTAACAACGGAATGATAAAATATAATAATCAAATAGACAGTTCATGAAGCAGTTTACTTTACCTTTGATAATGATATATACAACATTTATCAGAGTTATATATAAAAAGGAATAAATAAAAATAATGCAGCAGACAACGTGATGCAAGGGATAATAAAAATGGTAATATATCAAATCTTTGTCTTTGTCCTTCAGAGAATAATATTTATTATGCTGAAAAACTCAGGATTGACCCGAGCGTAATGAAAATACAAAACACTCGAGTCAAGACTAAAATACTCTTATGTAAGTCAAATCGATATCATGAAATATGAATGTAACAACTTCATAGACGTTTATGGAATTTTACAACCCCTATCCAACGTATAACGTGCGTGCAATAACTTAAGAGATGTTACAGGATTTTCCATCTCCTAAGGATCCATTTAACTATTTATATATAATAGTATACGCTATTATAGTTAATGTCTATCAGTAAAATAAATATAAAAATAGCGTTAAGGCTTTACTTTGATCTACTTTAACACATTTTTATAGGTACAATACCAAATTCGTAATTGGCTCGCTTAAGGATAAGTATGACAAGACACGTGAGGCAATGCCCAAGGTAGGATTCTACCAGTATACCCTTTCTGCCTGGTCGTAACCCATCCGAGGCCGCCAGCGACTATCATGCCAAAAAAAGTGCACCCATCGAATACGAAATCACAATAGTAATACGAGGATCAATATCTCTAGAGGTAGCTAACCTCATTGGCTAGACATAGGCTCTTGCTTTAGTCATTTTAATTATAACACGAGTGTCAAAGCTATCCATCATCGTTCTCTTACTTCATTCCAATAAACGTTCGCTAATTCAACCACTACATTCTGTATATCATCCACCACATACACAGTTGCTAGAGTGGTTCCAATATTGACAGGGAGTATACCAATAAGAGGCTCCGGTCTCTTTAACAACCAAATGGTCTTTTACACATCGGTTGATTCTTTTATATTTTGAAAACAATTCATACTTGATATCAAAATATCATATTCGCTTCAAAATCAATTTCATTTCAAAATATCATATTTACTTTAAAAAATCATATTCAGTTCGATATGTCATTCTCATTTGAAAATATCATTTCACTCCAATATCTCGATTTTGCTTCCAAAATTGTTTCAAACTTCAATTTAGGTTATAACATTTTTAACCCATTTCGTATTTAAATCGAAGATTTAAATATAAACATTCCACCTTTTATAAGTTTGAATTTTTAGAAAATAGTTTTAATAATTTTAAAATAGCTTAAGTAGTTAAAATAATTTAATAGAAAATAGTTTGAGTATTGAAAATGGTTCATATAGTAAAATAGTTTGGAAAATCAAAATAACTTGAATATTTAAGAAGATAGATTTTAACAGTTTATATTAAGTAATTTATTTGAAAATAGTTTCAAAGTCAAACCAATTCATTTTCGAATTTCCCAATTCATATCAATTCCAATTTCCATTCCCATTTAATCAATTCAATTCCGATTTCAAGTTGAATATTACTTCGATTCCAAATTAATATCAATTCCAAATTAATTTCACTTCCATTTCCAAATTAATTTAAATTCCAATTCCAAATTAATTTAAATTTCAATTCCAAATTAATTTCAACTCAATTCTCAGACGTAAACCATTTTGATTTATATCAATTTCAAGTTCGATTTTCAAAATATCGATTCAAAACACTTAAATCAAATTTACCTTCAAAATCCAATTTAAAACCCAAATCTTTAAATATAATTCAATTTCGAGGTAAATTTAAAAATATCGTTTTATATTACTTTTACTTAGCAACATTCAAAGTTTGAATAAAGGTCCGGTCTTTTAAAACAAAATAATTTCTGAAATTCACACCATATTTCAATTATAACTTCAAAATCTCACTTATTTAAATAATTTATGTTATCAACTTAGATTTCAACACTTCGAGCTCAAGTTCGAAAATGATTCGATTTTCATAGATTCGATTTTTATTTCTTAAAATCCAATCATTTGAATAATTTCAAAACAATAATTTTAAAAAATCATTTAATTTAACCAATTCGGTATTCGTATATAATTCTCTATCCTATGGCCAAGTGAATCAATTATTTTAATTTGATTCCGAGGATGGATATATATATATATATATCATTTCAATCCAAAATAAATTCCATAGGTATATATCATTTCAACCTACTTCCTAATTTATTCGAAATAATTCAATTTACAGTTTTATATATTGTAAATGATATACAAGATGACAATAGGATATATTAGACATAAATAAACATCCAAACATCCAAAATATCAATCAATATCCATCATCCAAACTGGTCAATAATTACAACAATCATCCAATTATCAATAATTGGAAATTTGACTAGCATTTATTTCTAATTTAATTTAACTGCCAATTCAAATTCTGCCAATTAATTTCGATGTTGATTTAAATATCAATTTAATTTATCAAACAACAATCAATAAATTTAAATCATTCCATAACTTCGCTTTTAACTAACATAAAAATATTATAGTCAATCGTGAGCATATAACACATTCACCTTTCATTTGAAACTGAAATTTTTCTAACATCAAATAAATTTCAAACCAACTCTACAATGTATCGCTTGTCGATATGATTCCAATGCCACCTGTTTTTCCCGAAACGGACAACGTATGCACAAGTTATGATTTTTATAAATACGCGATTACAATTTAAACTAAATCAATAATGAAATAAAATAAATAATAGAAAATGCACGTTACCTCTTTCCTCTCCAACGTTCGTTCCCTCGTACATAGGACACAGGCACCACCCAATACGCACGCAAAACCTAGAACATGCACCGAACACAAGACGATCGGGCGTTGATCAGGGGACGCCATCGCGTGCGCCTCTCCTTGCTCCACCTCCGCCTGGAGCCTAGCTGCCTTCGCCGCCATCGTTTGTACGAAATCAAGGAAAAAGTATGCGACTTCAAACCTAAATTTTGGCGAATCCATGATGTAATAGAATAAATCAACCGTTGGATGTGTGGAGGAGATTGAGATCTATAACTTTCATGTTGGAAGTTTTTCAATTTGATGAAAGATGAGGGAGATATGTGGGGAAGAAGTTGAATAAATTCTAGCCGTTGAAGAGATAATAGGCGGTGGCCATGATTCACTAGGGTTTCAAAAAAAATTAAATAATAATTATCTCGTTATGCGTGTCGTATTTAGATAGTTAGGTCAAAACCGTCCAAACTACAATAGAGGCATGCCGTCTGGCGTTTATAATGTTTTACCTCTATTGCTAACACAATAGAACTAGTCTCGAGGACTAATTCGATCGTATGTGAAAGGTAGCTATTCAAAGTCAAATTATTTAATAAAATTTCGAAATTGAATTTCTATGCGTTTCAAGCTCGTATGGCCAAACGACAAGTCCATTCGCTATGAAAATACAAATCCAGTAATAATTCACTATTACGGATTCGATGAAACTGGTTTTATCGAAATCCAAGACAGTGGCCCAAATGGCTATTTTTACATGTCAGTTAAAATATAAAAATTTCAATTTCTAATTATTCACCATTAAATCTAATTGTAAATGTTAACAATCTTCATTCATATTTAAATATAATCTAAATCAATTTTCGATACTATTTCCATTCACATTAGTTCAAGATTCAATGATTTACATAATTTCCAATATTAAATTTATACAATTTATTACCCAATAAATCAATATTAATAAACCATTAAATTTCAAATATATTTTAGTTATCAACTGGAACAGCCCGTATGTTTTACGATTATATATTTAAATGTTTTATTTAAATATAGCATAGTTGTTTAAATTTAAAGTCCAAAACATGAATTTTTGTAGACAGTCAAATCTGGACTCGAGACCACTTTCATTGAGTTCAAAATAGGGTTTACAACTTGTTTGAATATAAACATCGATATGTTTGGAGTTGATTAAGATTTTGGTATTTTCAGTTGGGCTTTGGGTTGTATTCTAGCCCACTAACCCAACAAGATAACCCAAATCTTCTGCCTAATAGCTCCCACTCCACTCCTTTTCATTCATTTATTCCACTCATAATTTCCTAATACTCAAGCTCTAGGAAGAAGAGTGGAAAGAGGAAATTAAAATTCGTAAGCCCTAGTTTCTCTTAGGAATTCAAATTCTAGTTCTAAAATCAAAGAGAATCTTAGGTAAGCATCCTCTTCATCTTCTCCATCTCAATCCCTCTCCAATTTTCATAATTTCCTATAACCTAACTTAGGAAGCATTTGTATATGATCATAGATTGGAGCTTCTAGAGCTGAGATTGAAGTAGAGTTGATCTTTCCTTGTTTTAAAGCTTCTCAATTGTTGTTTTTGAGTTTAAAATTGAGTTCTTGAACTCACATCTATGTCTATAGCTTTCATTGTTGTTAGGCATGAATTCCCAACATCTATTTCTTGCTCATTTGCTTTTGATTTGAATTGGTTTGGTGAATTTTTCAATTTTTGGTTTTGAAGTCAAAATTTATGAAGATCCTATCTTGAATGGTTAGACATGTTGTTTAGGGTGTATCGAAGAGCCTATAGGGCTGGGTTTTTGCTTGGCATAAATCCCTAGCCACCATCGCTCATCCGATTGCTTCCGAATTGATTTGGTCATTAATTACCTAGGCAAATTCTGCCCAGATCAAGGAAACCAGATGTCTGGTTGAAAAATCCAAATGTCTAGTTGGAGCTTTTGGAGAAATTTTTAAAATGAAAGATAAAAAAAAATTCCAAAGCCCAGAACCAGACGTCTGGTTAAACACAAGCAGACGTCTGGGAGGCTTTTGGAATTAAAAAGAAAAAGGAGAAAAAATATATATATATTTCCAGAACCTAGGCCAGACATACGGCTAAACCTACCAAACGTCTGGTACTGTTCAATTTTGCCTATTTTGACTGTTTTCGAGTGGATTCCCAATTTTTATCGATTTTGTTGATCCGATTAGTTGTTGTCATTTATTTTCTAATTTGATAACTTCTATTCTGGATTATTGGGAATATCCATTTGATGGATTTGATGCCAATTTTCATGGTTTATTTCATGTCATCGAATGTGGATTTTTGATGATAGATTGTTTTTACAATTATTTCTATGATTTGTCATTTTAAAATACAAAGGTTTTTATACTAGTAGTAAATACGCAAACTCTTTCACAAAAATGATTTCAAAACTACTTTTAATAAAAGCTCGTTTTCAAAATCATTTTCCAATCTATTAGTATATACGAACCTTTACTTCATTCATATGAGAAATCCAATTAAACGACTTAGCAAAACAAGTGGTACGAAACGCTTGCGTTTACTTCGTCGGTTAATTCTTAGATTTGTTCGATTGAAATATTATGACAATTTTCGATTGGAAGTTTACAATTTATTCGTAAATATTTAAGTTAGGCCAGCGGTTATGGGACTTGAAGCTAAACTCAGCTTGATGTAATTTACAATTGTTGATCAATGATGATCATTTTGAGGTTTAGACTAGCGGTATGCGATGTCTCTTTGTCTGCATAGGGGACTGTACCCCGTTATTTTGAGCTTCGTCTCATTTTTATGGGCTAGCGATTCATGGTCTTTTAACCGCTTTATGGAGTTTGATTCATCGGGCATACCTTTGTACTACGTCATTATTCCGGCTTATTTGAGTTTTAATTTCCTTGGCCGTTCCTTTATACTACGTCGTTGCACCGGCTTTATGAGTTAGCGACCCATGGGATAGCATCCTGTTTGTGATACATGTGTTTGATGAGTTTTCATGTTCTCATTGGTGATAGGCCTCTTCCCCCTTTCTGTGATTTTTGGATTTCTAGATTGATGCTTTCTGGAATTTGTGTTTCGCCAATATTTGTTGTTTGCATTGATAAGCTTTATCAATATTTGTGACTTGGTGAATAAAATAAAGAATATGAGATTCTTTTTTTCTGGGTAATTGAGAAAACTTAAGATATTATAAGATTTTTACTGCTATCATATATATTTTTTATATCTCTTATTATATCTCATCTTACATGATAATTATAGCTAGACTGGCCCGATTATTATTTTTCTTCTTAAATAATACTCGGGTCAGACCGAGGTGTTTCAGGTGCTTCCACTTGACTTCATAGCAGGGACTAGCTCATGACTTTGGCTAACTACTTTAGCTTAGTAGTTTTTTTTTGATGCATTCGATATAGAGACTCCTTGATGTATACATGTTCTTTCTTCTAGCGCTTGTACTTATTATTTTATGGTGTAGTGGATTTTGTATGACCACTACTTTTATGTACATTTCTGTGTTATATTCATATATGTTTCCGCCTTAGTGATATGAATATATGTGACTAATTCATGTTATGCTTATTTTATATTTGTTTTCGAAGGTCGCATAGCCACTATGTAGTAGCTTCGATTTGGTATTTGATATATCATATTTCCTCTTGAAGTGAAATGCATGACATACTATCTGACATATAGGTACTCGCAAAAACAATTACACAGATGGTTGCTCGTCAACAGCCTTATTCTTCATACTAATTGATGGCATTACTAGTAGTCCTTGGTTAGTGTGAGTATAGAGGTGGGGCATCACAGCTTTGTATCAAAGCCAAACTTCGGAACAATGTAGAATAATCTAACGAGGATCATTGTCCTAAGTCTCTCTTAGGAATTGTGCCTTAGGATTTAATTCGAGTCATAAGACCCGTTCTATCCTATTTTCTTTTATGATGACTTGTTTTATCAATCAAGTTTGTTTGATATTCATTCTGAGAATAACCCTTTTTCCTCTTCTTTCTTTCTTTCTTAAAGTAGAGAAATGGTTAGACTTGGCCGCCCAGCACCGGTCAATCCAGTGCTACTTCTCAAGATGGTGTATTCATCTCTGCCCAATAGCTTTTGGATCTTGTGAAGAATGCCCAAGCTGCCAGACCCTTTCCAGAGCCTACTCATCCTAAATCTGGGTTTGCACGCTTGTGCAATGCTTATACCAATTTGGGTGGATGGTCATTCAAGGGTTCTGAAAGCATTATAGAAGTCCAAGCTTGGCTTAGAACATGCGATCACATCTTTTCTCGCATGAATCTTGAGGATCTACATCGAGTCCAAGTGGCTTCTAGTGTGCTCCCGGAGAGAGCATTAGATTGGTATGAGCTTTTGGTTTCTGAAATTATTGAAGTGGATCTTACTTGGGAGTAATTTCGAGAAAGGTTCGAGTTAAAGTTTGTGCCAGAAGCTGAAAAAGTAATTTTAGCTCGATGCTTTATTGACCTTGTTCAAGGTGAATCTTCTGTGACAGGTTATGTTGCATCTTTTAAATCTCTCTCTAAATATGGGGTCGAGTATATTAATAACCCATTGAAGAAAAATCAGAGGTTTATCTATGGGTTGAATAAGAACCTCAAAAATGCTTTACTTTTGAAACTAGAAGTCCCTTTCGATCGGCTTGTAGATATCGCTCTTCGACTTGAAGAGGCCGATAAAGAAAGTGATGGTGATGTTGGGAGTGCCAAACATAATTTCAATAACAATAAGAAGAGGCAACTCGACAGTAAATTCAAAGGCCCTAATCCCAACACGAAAGGGAAGAAAGCAACTTCGGTAGTAAAGACTCCTACTTCTAGTCGTGGAGAATGCTACAATTGTGGTTCTAAGGACCACTATGCAAATAAGTGTCCAAAGCCCCTTACTTGTCGCTATTGCAAAAGTCTGGGACATCATATATCTTCGTGTCCCAAACTTCAAAGCAAGAAAATGGGAAAGTTGAATGTTGTACAAGCCCCTAGTAACACTCCTTTTGGTCAAGGTATTTCTTATTCTATCTTTGATGGCATTATTAAGTTTCGTGATCATCCTATTTGAATTATTTTTGATATAGGTGCATCTCACACTTTTATATCAAAAGAACTTGTTGATACTTTGTCTTTAAATGTTTGGGCTTGATGACTTTATTGAGAATTGCGAATCCGATTGGTGGATCCACAACACTCAATTTATTTTGTAAGGATGTTGAAATTATTCTATATGATTATGCTTTCCATGCCGATTTGCATGTTATGCGTTACCTAGGTTTTGGAATGATTTTAGGTATGGATTGGCTTAACCGTTATGAGGCCCACATCCTTTGTCCTAAAAGGACTATCCATCTTCGACATCCTCAATCTGTTAAACAGATTTCTATTGTTCTTAAAGATTCAGATTCCAGTTCGATGGCATCCTTATATTCTCTAAATCCATATGATGATGATAATGATGATGAGGAAGATGTCATTTCTTTTATTCACGTTGTTCATGAATTTCTTGACATATTTGAGCCCGTTTTAGGATTACCACCTAAACGAGCAATTGAGTTCAGAATTAATCTAATCCCTAGAGCCCAACCTATCACTCATCCTCCTTATCGTATGTCCAATAAGGAAAATAAGGAGATGCATAAACAGTTATCCGAATTGGAAGCAAAAGAGTTTATACGATCTAGTTCCTCTCCTTGGGGAGCTTCAGCTATCTTGTGAAGAAATCTGATGGTACACTTAGGCCTTGCATTGACTACCGCAAACTTAATGATCTAACTATCAAGAATGAATATCCCTTACCTCGGATTGATGATTTATTCGATCAACTTAGCGTTGCTAGAGTCTTTTCATAGCTAGACTTCGTAACCGTTTTTCATTAGCTTCGTATTGCAGAGGATAGTATTCCATTGACACCTTTCCGCACTCGTTATGGATATTATGAATGGCTTGTTATGCCATTTGGTATAACGAGTGCTCCACCTTATTTCGTTGACCTTATGATCCAAATTTTCAAAGACTTCCTTGATCGATTTGTTCTCATTTTTATTGATGATATTTTTGTTTATTCTAAAATAGAGGAAGAGCATGAAAGACATCTTCGGATTATTTTGGAAACTCTTAGGAGCAATCTATCGAAAGCAAAATTTTCTAAGCGCCAGTTTTGGCACATGTGAAATTTTTAGGACATATTATTTCTGAATCTGAAATTTTCATGGATCCTTTAAAGATTGAGGCAATTCGAAATTGGAAGAGACAAGAGAGTATGACGGAAATTCTTAGTGTTCTTGGATTGGTGGGCTATTACCGTCGTTTTATAAAAACTTTTCTAAAATTTCTATGTCTCTTACTAGTTTGACAAAGAAGGGAGTTAAGTACATTTGGTCAGACAAATGTGAAGTTGCTTTTCAGAAATTAAAATAACTCCATTCTGATGCTCCTATTCTTGTGATTCCCGAAGGGAACTAAGAATTGATTGTTTATACCGATGCTAGTCGTGTTGGTTTGGAAGCCGTTCTCATGCAAAGGGGACATGTTATTGCTTATGCTTCTAGGCAATTAAAACCTATCGAGACAATATATGCCACTGATGATTTAGAGCTCGCGGCTATTATTTTCGCCCTTAGAATTTGGCATCATTATATTTTAGGAGATAAATTTGTTCTCTACACCGATCATAAATCTTTGCAGTATTTATTTTCTCAAAAGGAACTTAATTTGCGTCAACAACGTTGGCTCGAATTCTTTGAATCTTATGATCTTGACATTCTTTATACTCTTGGAAAGAAAAATCGTGTTGCCGATTCCCTTAGTCGTAAGCAACAAGCGGTTATTTCCATGATGACATCTAAATGGAATGATCTCAAAACTTTGCCTACTTGTGAGATTCGAGATCGTGAATCCGATTCGTGTTCATCTCTGGTTTTGTGTAGCCTTGAGGCTCATCCTTCTCTTTTAGTACGCATCCTCAAAGCTCAAAGGCAAGATCCTAAATTGGCTCTTCTTAGCCAAAGTTGTAGGGATAAAAATAAGGTTGATGGTTTGAAAGACTTTGATATTGATGCTCGTGGAGGTATTTGAAAATTTGATAGACTTACTGTGCCAAATATTAATGATATTTGTAAAGACATTTTAGAAGATTCTCATCGTTTTAAATTTACCATTCATCCCAGTATTAGTAAAATGTATGCGGACATTAAACGACTTTTCAGTTGGGATGGAATGAAATCTGATGTTGCTACCTTTATTAAGCATTGCATGACTTGTCAGCTCATAACGGCCGAGCAACAAAGACCCGATGGGTTACTGCAACCTTTAGACATTCCTATTTGGAAGTGGGATCAAATTTCCATGGACTTTATTGACGGTCTTCCCTGTTCTCGCTTGGGTCTTGACAGTTTATGGGTGATTGTAGATAGACTTACAAAATCCGCCCATTTTATTCCCGTTCGGTCCAATCGGACCGTATCTCTTTTGGCCAAACTTTATGTCAAAGAAATTGTTAAATTTCATGGAGTTCCTACTTCTATTGTTAGTGATCATAATCCATAATTTACTAGTGGATTTTGGAAAGGTCTTCAAAAAGCTTTGGGAACAAAGCTTAATTTTAGCACCGCTTATCATCCCTAGCCCGATGGACAAACAGAGCATGTGAATCAAACTCTTGAAGATCTTTTTCGTGCATATGTTATTGATTTTGGTGGAAGTTGGGAAGATCATATTTCTCTTGTTAGATTTTCTTATAATAATAACTTCCAATCTAGTATTGGTAAGACACCTTTAGAGGCACTCTATAGAAGGCCATGCCGATCTCCTTCGTGTTGGCTTGAAGCCGTTGAGAAGCTGGTTTTAGGTCCCGATTTTATTCATGATGCCACAGAAAAGATTGACCTCATTCGACATAGGATGAGAGAAGCTCAAAGTAGGCAAAAATACTATGTTGATAACCGAAGAAAAAATTTGGAATTTTCTGTGGAAGATTTGGTATTCATTCGTGTTTCACCTATGAAGGGTGATGTGCGTTTTAGTCGTTCAGGAAAGTTAGCATCTCGATATATTGTCCCATTTCCATCACCGAACGCATTGGTTCCATGGCTTATTGTCTTTTATTTCCGGCTCACTTTTCTGCTATTCATGAGGTATTCCACGTTTCTCAACTACCGAAATGCCTTAGATATTCCGATTCTATTCTTGAGCCCGGTGTTATTGAAGAAATTGAAGTTTCACCTAATTTGACTTATGAGAAATATGTATTCGTATCATTGCTATGGAGGTTAAACGCCTTCGAAATAAAGATGTTCCGCTTGTGAAAGTTCAATGGTCCGTAAATCCTAAGGATTGTTCTTGGGTATCCGGAGAATTTATCGAGCGAACATATCCAGAGAATTCTTTAAGGTGAAATTCTCACTTCTAATTTTTTTTGTTGCTGCCTTAGAGTGCTTGTTACTCTTTATTTTCTTCTTAGTATTACGAGGATGCAATTTCTTTAAGGTGTGGAGTCTGTAACAACCCACATATTTTATGATTATATACTTAAATGTTTTATTTAAATATAGCTTCGTTAGTTTAAATTAAAGTTCAAAATGTATTTTTTGTGAACAGTCGAATCTGGACTCGAGACCACTTTCATTGAATTCAAAATGGCGTTTATAATTTGTTTGAGTATAACCATCAATATGTTTGGAGTTGATTAGGATTTTGGTATTTTTCAATTGGGCTTTGGGTTGTATTCTAGCTCACTAACCCAATAAGATAGCCCAAACCTTCTACCTAATAACTCTCACTCCACTCCTTTTCAATCATTCATTCCACTCATAATTTCCTAACACTCAAGCCTTAGGAAGAATGGTGGAAAGAGGAAATTAAAATTCCCAAGCCCTAATTTCTCTAAGGAGTTCGAGTTCTAGTTCTAAAATCAAAGAGACGCTTAGGTAAGCATCCTCTTAATCTTCTCCATCTCAATCCTCTCCAATTTTCATAATTTCCTATAACCTAACTTAGGAAGTATTTGTATATGATCATAGATTGGAGCTTCTAGAGTTGAGATTGAAGTAGAGTTGATCTTTCCCTCTTTTAGAGCTTCTTAATTGTCGTTTTTGAGTTTAAAGGCGAGTTCTTGAACTCGCATCTATGTCTATAACTTTTATTGTTATTAGGTATGAATTCCTAACATCTATTTCATATTCATTCACTTTAGATTTGAATTGGTTTGGTGAATTTTCCAATTTTTGGTTTTAAAGTCAAAATTTATGAAGATCCTATCTTGAATGGTTGGACATGTTGTTTAGGGTGCATCAAAGAGCCTATAGGGCTGGGTTTTGCTTGGCATAAATCCTTAGCCTCCATCGCTCGTCCGATTGCTTCCAAATTGATTTATCCATCAATGGCCTAGGCAACTTCTGTCCAGGTCCAGGAAACCAGACGTCTGGTTGAAAAATCCAAAACGTTTGGTAGGGGATTCTTGAGAAATTTTTAAAATGAAAGATAAAAAGAAAATTCCAAAGCCCAGGACCAGACATCTGGTTAAGCCCAACCAGACATTGGGAGGCTTCTGGAATTAAAAAGAAAAAGGAGAAAAAATATATATATTTCCAGAACCCAGGGCCAGGCGTCTGGATAAACCTACCAAACATCTGGTACTATTCAATTTTGCCTATTTTGCCCTATTTTGAGTGGATTTCCAATTTTTATCGATTTTGTTGATCTGATTAGTTATTGTCATTTATTATCGAATTTGATGACTTCTATTCTGGATTTTTGGGAATATCCATTTGATGGATTTGATGCCGATTTTCATTGTTTTAATTCATGTCGTCGAATGTGGATTTTTAATGATAGATTGTTTTTACAATCATTTCAGTGATTTGTCACTTTAAAATACAAAGGTTTTTATACTAGTAGTATATACTCAAACTCTTTCACAAAAATGATTACAACACTACTTTTAATATAAGGCTCGTTTTCAAAATCGTTTTCCAATCTATTAGTATATTCAAATCTTTACTTCATTTGTATGAGAAATGCAATTAAACGACTTAGCAAAACAAGTGGTATGAAACGCTTGCGTTTACTTCATCGGTTAATTCTTATACTTGTTCGATTGAAATCTTGTGACAATTTTAGAGTGGAAGTCCGAAATTTGTTCGTAAATATTTAAGTTAAGCGAATGGTTATGGGACATGAAGCTAAACTCATCGATTTACTAGCTTGATGTAATTTACACTTATTGATCAATTATGATCATTTTATGGTTTAGACTAGCAATATGCGATGTCTCTTTGTCTGCGTGGGGGACTGTACCCCGTACTTTTGAGCTTCATCTCGTTTTTATAGGCTTGCGACCCATGGTCCTTTGACCATTTTGTGGAGTTCGATCCATCAGGCGTACCTTTGTACTATGTCGTTGCATCGACTCTATACGTTAGAGACCCATGGAATATCGTCTCGTTTGTGATATACGTGTTGGTGAGTTTTCATGCTCCCGTTTATGATAGGCCTCTCCCCCCTTTTTGTGATTTCTAGTTTGATGATTTCTGGAATTTGTGTTTCACCAATATTTGTGGTTTGCATTAATAAGCTTTATCAATATTTGTGACTTGGTGGATAAAATAAAGAATATGACATTCTTTTTTTAGATATGTGAGAAACGTGAGATATTATATGATTTTTGTCATATGTATTTGTTATATCTCTTATTTATCTCATCTTACATAATAATTAAAGCTAGACTGATCCGTTTATTATTTTCCTTCTTAAATAATACTCGGGTCAGACCGAGGTGTTTCAGGTGTTTCCACTTGACTTCTTAGTAGGGACTAGCTTCTGACTTTTGGCTAACTGCTTTAGCTTAGTAGTTTTTGTTTTTTATGCATTCGAGATAGAGACTCTTTGATGTATACATATTCTTTTGTCTAGCACTTGTACCTATTCTTTTGTGGTGTAGTGAATCTTGTATGACCACTACTTTGATGTACACTTCTATGTGTTATATTCATATCTGTTTCCGCATCAATGATATGAATATATGTGACTGATTTATGTTATGCTTAGTTTATATTTATTTTCGAAGGTCGCATAGCCACTATGTAGTAGCTTTGAGTTTGTATTTGATATGTCAGATTTCCTCTTGAAATGAAATGCATGACATACTATCTGACAAATCGATACTCGCACAAAGCAATTACACAGATGGTTACTCCTCAACAACCTTATTCTTCGTACTAATTGACGACGTTACCAGTAGTGTCCTTGGTTAGTGTGAATATAGAGGTGGGGCGTCACAGCAACATTATTTTATTTCTATCTAAATAATTCATATTTATTATTCAACTCCAGTTATTGATTATAAACACCATGGATACATATAATTTATTTCAATATAAATAATTCCTAAGTTTTCAAAATTGTTTATTTTAAGATTTTATTCAAGTTCATATTCAATAACTACAATAAGAAATCATTAAATTTTATTTTTAACCATTTTTATTCCATAATTATATTAAACTCAACGGTTTAAAATAGTTAAAAAAAAAGGGTTGTTACATACTCCTCCACTCAAAAAATTTCATCGTCGAAAAGGCATTTAGTACAGAATTTTACATACAATATATTTTAATCAAAACTATCAACTTGTAAAATATTAAAATTTTATTTGCAAAACCATTACTACGCTTCTACTATGCCACTCTGATATCGGTTTTTTGGAAATAATTTATATATAAAAACAAGCTATAAATATTTTTAAAACATCAAAAAAATTCTAACTCCCAGGTTTGCAGAAAATTTCGGTAGAGTCTCTTTTGCGCTACTCGGTAGATTTTTTTTACAATATATCACATAACACCGATATACCCAATTTATATCAAATATACATTTCATCTCAATGATGAGGCATTCCGAATGGTAAAATATAAAATCGTGGTATGTAATCCAAGATACGTACCTTATTATTAATAATACGAGCAAGTTCGCTCACATTAAGCAAGCAAAAGCAAAATATGCGCAAGCAAGCTCCAAAAGCTAGCATACGCCCATCCATGCCTACTAAACACTCAATAATAGATGAGAATATGTACATAAAGAGTCAAATCGATATATAACATAGATTATGCAATAACCATAAACGAATATAGAAAATGCAATAAAACAAACATCCAACAAACAATATCCATCCAATCTTATTCACAACAATACCAATTCACACTTCCTAATGTTAATATTCAGTTTATTAAATTTTCATTCCCTATCAATATTAAAATGATTTACTTTTAATTCATTGAATTTATTTCATCCATATACAATTTGTTTGCTTTCAATTTATTCACATGGATTTCTTTCGTATTTAATTGGTTCACCTTAAATTTATTTACCTTCAATTAATTAACATTCATTTCCTTAATCATTCAAAGGATTATATTCAATTCGTTCGCTTTTAATTTTATAATTTAATGTATTTACATTCAATCGATTTACGTTTAATTAATTAATATTTATTTTAACGACATTCATTTTATTTATCATCCAATGAATTTTCATTCCATTTAACCTAGTTAAGTTAAATTTATTTCATTATCACTCGGTATTTTAATGCTAATATTATTTATAAACCATTTAAGTTTATTATAAACATTTTACAAAATTGCAACTCATTTTTTATTATTATTTCATAACTTGAGTTCATATTAATCCATTGATCCACTTAATTAGTTTATTCATTGATTCAAACTCATATAATAAATTTACTATAGTAAATTTTATTTTATAACTCTAATTCATATTGATGGAAAAAAAATTTATCATCATCAATTTTATTCAACTCTTCTTAAGCTAAACTTCTGTTTATATTTTATTCCCTTAACTTATTTCATATTCAATTAGTTACCATTCAATTTTATATTTTATTGAAACTCGTTCTATTTGCTTTTAATTTATTTACATCCAATTTAAATTTAATTCAATTATTCATATTAATTTTACTTACATGCCTTTTATTTTATTTTACTTTATTTCATTCACTTAAATTACATTTCATTTTAAAGTTCAATTTCGTATTCATTTGACTAATTTATTTTAAGCTTAAATGAAATTAAATAATTCACTTTACTAATTTATCTAGTTTCATTTAATATCCAATTCAATTTTGTTTAATATTAAGTTAAACTTTATTTCATTTTAATCCATTACTTAATTTATTTAATCTTATCTAAGTTAAATTATCTTATCATTTACAATCATCAAATTTAAATTTGTTTTTAGGTTACTAATTCTCAAATCTTCGAGTTATACAATTTATTCATTCAAAACTTTATTTTATCGAATTCAATTCAAATACATTTCATTTTATTTAAGCTTTTTTAGTTAGACTTCATTTTATTTACTTAATTTCACTAACTCCATTTAATTTAACATTTCTAAGTCAATTATTTTATTTCGTATCTCAAATTCAAATTTCTCTTTTGTTTGCTTAACAAAAAATTTAATCATTTTAAATTTGGTTTAATTTTCCCATTCAAGTTTATAAATTACCAAATTGTTTCTTTTCTAGACTATTTTCAATTATAAGTTCAAAACTATTTTCATATATTTATCAAATTATATTTAGAATAATTTTTTTTCACAATCAAAACTTGTTTTAATCGAAAATAGATTTCTTTTGGTACAAAATCTCACTTAGAAACTCAGAAATGAATACTGGCAATGTTGTAGTCATCCCCTGAATTATTTCCCAGCGACCAAAGCGAGTTTAGTGCTTTTATTTCTTTCAAAAATCTTTTCAAAATATATTTCTCGATGAAAAAATTCCAAATAATATTATTAATAATTTTGAAGGATTTGAAGAAAAATTTGAAACAAAAGGATTTTAAATTTCAAAATTCTAAATTTTTAAATCCTTCTATTTATAAACTATATTATAAATATATACTTACAAAAAATTTATTACCTATTTGCCAACATTTCATTTATTTACAACTTTGTTATTATAAACAATTCTTATTGTTAACGTGAAAATCAAACGCTAACACCCCGGTGTAAGTTGAAGTTGAGCGAAAGCACCACCCGTGAACACGGGAGCTAAAAAAAGTAGAAAAATCACAAACAAAGCAGAAAAGACAACAGTTTTTATAGTGGTTCGGCTTAAGGCAAGCCTACGTCCACTTTAATTCTCTTTATTGCTGAACCAATTACAACTTTACAACAATCTCAAATTACACTTCTGACGAGACAAACAACTAGAACTTTGGTAGAGAAGAATTCTTCGAATCCATGTAGATTGCGTTAGATTTTCCCTTGAAGTTAGTTGAGATGCCTTTCGAACTTGAAGTGTCGGGTGAGTTGAGAATTCAGCACAGTTTTGGCGCTTAAAGTGATCGGCCAAAAAAACTCCCCCTCATGTTCGAGGTAGGTCGGTATTTATAGGAAAATCTCCCCTTTGAATCGTAAGTCGTGTTCGACTCATGGCAACTTGTGGCCGAGTTAAGTTGGGTCGTGGGCGACTCAGCTAGTAGAGTTCAAGCTTGGTATTAGAGCGCCTTCGGTCTTCTGGATATAGCGCAAGTCCTAACTCGCCCACGAGTTAAGAGGTCATGGCCGACTTATCTGACTAAGCTCTTGATTCCTCAATGGTTCACTTCTTCAGAATTACAAGTCATGAGTCGCTCACGGGTCAACTCTCTTTGACATAAGCATTGTGACAGCGGGCTACGACTCAGTGGTTTTAGATCGTAGGTGAGTCATGCTGAGTCGTGATAGATCGTAGGTGAGTCATGCTGAGTCGTGAATCGCGCATGAGTCAACTGGACACGGCTTCTTGTTTGCTTCCTTGAGTCGCTGACGACTCAAGGTAGGTCGTAGGTTGCACGATTCTGTGACTCGCGCAACTCCTCAATTTACTGAGTTGGTAACTCGTTGAGGCGGCCTGTCTTATAAACTGTTAACTTCTTGAGTCGTTTCGCTTCTCTTAAGCTGCCTTGAATTTTAACTCGCTAACTTATTGAGTCGCTTCTACCTTTAAGTCGTGAAGGCCTTAAGTCGTGATCCATCCCTTCTTTCTTAAACCGTTGAGTCGTAGACTCCTACATGTCGTAAGTCATTCACTTCCATAAGCTGTTGACTCCTTTAGGTCGACCAATCCCTGACTCGTTAAGTCGTGTAACTCCCTTGAGTCGTTAACTGGTTAAGTCGGTTACTTATTGAGTCGGACCACTCCTTATGTCGCTCTGCTTCTTTAAGTCGTGAGTCGTCTCAGGTCTTAACTCGTTGATCAAACGGGGTTAACATTTGCCCCTCGAAGTGCGCGCTTAAGTTGTAGGTCGCGTGCTTCGACTTTCCCTTGACCCGCGTGTGCCGTTTCGAGTTCCACTGTCCTGGTGTATAAAAGGCTTAAGTCGCTCCTTCTACTTCACCTTCCTGCTTAATTGTTTACTTCCGCCATTAGCAACCTTCGAAGCTTTCAGAGTCAAATTCAACCAGCTCACCTCATTTCCAACCAAATTCCTACAATCTTCATCATTACGCTACGTAAGTAAACTCATCGCCCGCTCTATTTCGCAATTGCCGTTACCCTTCGATCATGGACTTCCCATTTCTTAACCTCAATCCAAATCCTCACACCGTGCTTTATTTCGGGTCATGTTATGATTGATTTCTGACAAGCTTGGAGCGGTTTGCTTTGAGTTTTTAGACGATTTGCAAGGAGGAGACGATGGGTTTTTATATTTCGAGTCAGTTGATCCATGAATTTAGAGGAGATGATACTGTCTTGTATAGGTTATCGGGTTAGGAGACAGGAGGATAACGGGTTATGGGTTAGAAGGATAATGGGTTAGGAGTTGGGAGGATAACGGGTTACTAACTTGGGAAGAGGTCGGTCGGTTGAAGGAAATGTGACGCTAGCTTGGACGCGATTCAGTAATCTTGAGCGCAGTAATTTTGAACGATTCAATAACCATCGCAACTTATTCTTTGACCGACTTACCAACCTTCACGACATAAGTCTTGAGTCGCAGCCGGGATAGGACTTGGAGAATTTCACGTTGCTTCGGACTGAAGCCTTTTCTATTTCTCTTATGACTTACGACTTAAGCACTGCCGGCTCAAAGTGTTAACGACTTAAAGCATAGACGACCTAACCTAAGCCTCCTCATAACCTTTAACTCATGGGCGAGTTAACACATTGAACTGTCTTGGAGCATAATTCTGACTTGAACTTTAATTTGGATTGCTGAAATAAACTGTCTGAATATTGAATTGTTTGGACTTTAGCTTGTTAAACTTTGTTGCATTTTTCCACAGGTCACTCTTGCAAGCTAATTACCTGTCTAATACAACATTTACAGAAAATTGGGACGAATATACTGCCACTGACTGCCCACATCAAATGACAAATTAGTTAATAACAAATAATCAACTTGAACAAATTGTGTGAACGAAGTACTTTAAAACAACAAATTCAGGCAAAGTATCAAGGCAACATTGGAATAGTCAACTAAACTTTCCTGTTTGCATTAACACTGTACTTGAACTTCAAATTAACAAGTCCTGAAATTTGATAATCGATCAATTGTCGACGAACTTAACTCCAGTTATATTTACTTGTTTATTTTTATTAGTTTTGCACAACACCTCACACTTTTAGGAAACGTGCACCTTCAAATTTGAATATCCAGTTGCTTATGTAGAATGGCCTCTCATCAAGAAGAAGTAACGGAACAGACCGGAGAGGCTCTTCCAATAGCTGCTCCACTGACTACTCCACCGGAAAGAGTCTCAACTTCCTTGAACCATCGGATGTTTAGCTTATTGCGCGCTCAATTTGGCATCGTTGACACGGATGCTATATTGCCCGGGCCAAATGATTTTGCCGATAGACCTCCCCGTGGTTTCGTCGCTGTCAACCGCCAAATGTGCTTGTGCGGTGCTATTCCTCCCTTCAACGAGTTTCTTCAGCAATTTCTACTTCGATTGACCATCTCCCCGTTTCAACTGCACCCCAATGGTTACGCCATTCTAATGGGGTTGTGTGATTTATTCATGAGAACCCTGGATCGGCTATCGAGTTTCGGAAAAATTTGTTACTTATGTTCCTTCACCAAGACTAAAGATCATCCCTCCATTGTCGTCATAAGGAGTGCTAGGAATCGCAAACTCGTGACTGACCTTTCTGAAAGTGTTCATGGATTTTTAAATCAGTTTTTCTTTATTCGCTGCCCCCCCAGGGTTTTATGCCATCTGGAGAGTAGGAAGTAAGATTACTTGCTTCTATTTTCCATTCCCGAGCTTTTCAAGTTTTGAGTTGTTAATCGTTAATTTCGCTCTTTCCTTTTTCAACACTTCCTCCCCCCTCTAGGGATCCAGGCCATAAGCAAGTTTTTGAGAGACTGAGCATCGTGGCCGCGGAAGAGAGAAGTGTAAAATTTTTGTTGAGGGATGAATTTTTGCATCAATACGGGCTTTTGCATGCCTCTCGCTCTACACACCCTCATGAAGTCCCAGACTCCCTAACCCAAGCACTGGATGCCCCAGTTTTTACCGATGCACCCATACCGAAAGAACCTGCCTCTGAGGCTTCTCTAGTGAAGTGCTCCACTTCTGTTGATGTCGCGGGGTCATCTGGCAAACTTGCTCCGGTCATTGAAGAAAAAGAGCTTCAGGAATCTCCTCCTCATTCGAAGAAGTCTGGCGACGAAGAAGCTGGGAAAACAGGCCCCGTCAAATAGAGTGGAGATGACACTTTCGAAGGGTTGAGCGACCTGTTTGTCACTTCACAGGAGCTCTTTAAAGACGACCCCGTCACCACCAGGGTTTCTTCTTCAGTAGCTGAGGTGACCTCTACTCTGCAACAGACTCCGTCGACTCAAGAGTTGACGCTAACTACTACACCCACAACTACTCCACAATTAAAGAGTGGTTCGTAGTTTGCTGCGCGTAGTTTGCACATCACACACACTTAGAATCTTTCGGCATTTTTATGCTTCTGACTCTTTGTACTTTGAAGACTTCTAAATCTTATCTCTTTTTATTTCAGATCCTCCGATGGGACGCAGCGGATCATACTATGATGACTTCTAGCGCTACGGGAGGCATAGCCAATATGATTATAGGTGCTACCTCCCCTCTTATAGAGAATCCGATGAAGAGAGAGCCGCCCGAAAGGCTTAGGAGAGGAGGGCGCAAGAAGAGCGTTCTGAGAGAAAAGAGAGGGAGGAGCGCCACGATTCTTCCCATAAAGGCAATGATTCCCATAAGAGAAAATCCCACGATGACCGGGGAAAAAGTCATATGGTTGAGGAACTAAGCAAACGTGCCCGACACGGTGAGAAGCATACTTCTACAACTCCCGAAAAGATCACTGCCCCCATCTCGCTTGACATTCCTTCCGGCTCTCCCGCTCTCGGGAAGACAGACATCCAAACAATAATTAGCAGGCCTAAATTCCAAGTTGGACCGGGCCCAGCCACTTTGCAAAGCTGGTTTCCACAGTGATGCCTGAAGGGAGTGCGGTTCGATCTTGACTTGGTCCATATCGACAAGCCTGCCATGCTACGAAATCTCGATGCCGTCAAGCTTGATATTGAAAGGATGTCGAACTAGCAAAAGCTTGTAGACGAGCTTCAAAGGGTCAACCGTGCAAATATAGAGGCCATGCTTACTATGGAGAATGATAAAGCCGAATGGCAGAAGGTTCTTGAGCAGCATGATACTGAAATGAGGAGCATCGCTACTTACAATGAAGAGCTTGAAGCGAAAGTTGAGGAACTTAAACAAGAGCTTGCTACTTCTTCTACCACATATACTCAAAAAGAAGAAGTATTTCAGAAGCAAGTTCGCGATGCTCACGCAGCTCAGCAACATGCCGAGGCACAACTTGAAGCTGAGCAGAAAACAGCAGGAATGTATCGTGCTGAGGTTACAGGACTACAGGAGAAAGTCGGCTCTCAGGAGGCGGAAATTCAAATGCTTAAGCTTCAACTTTCCAAAGCTGAAAGAGAGCGTGATGAGGCCGTTGCTGGCAAAATTGCAGCTGAAGAATCTCATGAGGCAACGAAGACCAACATCAGCTCAACTTTATTTGACTTCTACCTGCATAGCGTCTTGGGGCGCGGTAGCCTCGCCTTTCTAGGCCCCAAGTACGAAATTACTCTGGCTGAGGTATGGGAGGCCGCACTTGATATGCTCGGTGCTAAAGGTGCCGGCTACGTCGAACCAGCTCTTGAGGAGCATTACTTTGATGACGATGCTCGCGCCGCTCTCGCCAAGGGAAAGGAACAACTTGCAAAATTAAGGGCCGAAATGGCGGTAGGGGAACATTCAGGAAAAACTATCTTAACTGCTCCGATTCAGCCTTCTCCTTCGGCCGAAATCGATATCATCTGTAACAACCCGCATATTTATCGATTTTATATTTATATATTTTATTTAAATATTTCACCGTTCATCGGATTTTGGTCCGAAAAGCTACTTTGTGCAAACAGTCGAATTGGGACTTGAGACCACCCCCATCGAGTTCAAAATGACGTTTGCGACCTTTTTGAGTATAAGCTTCGATATGTTTAGAGAAAGTTGATTTTTGCCACTTTTTACTTAGGGCTTTGGTTTGGCCTGAGCCCAATAACTCCACTTATGTATTCAGTCCCAACCCCTCTCCTCTTCATTACTTCATTCTTCATTTCCTAATACTCAAGCTTTTACAACAATGGAGAGTGGAAGAGGAAATTAAAACTCGAAGCCCTAGTTCCATAGCAAAATCCAAGTTCTTGCTCCAAAATCTATGAGAACCCATTGGTAAGCATCTCCTTCTTCTTCTCCAACTCATTCTCTCTATGGTTTCTGAAATTTGCTAAACCTAAATTTAGGAATGTTCTTCTTTTGAGTTGAGAATCAAGCTTCTTTAGTTGGAATTGAAGAGTGCTTGTTCTTGCCATTGCTTCATAGCATCTTCTTCATTAATTTGGGTTCAAAGGTAAGATTTTTAATCTCACATCTATGCTTATAATTCTCTTCTATTGTTAGGTATGAATTCCTAACACTTATTCATGTGCATTTGATTTTGATTTGGATTGCTTTTGTGAATATTCCAATTTTTAGTGTTTTGAGTTCAATTCGTTAAAAATCCTAACTTTGATGTTTGAACATGTTTTTGGTGATGCATCGAGGAGCATATAGGGCCGGGTAGTCGATTGGCATAAACCCTTAGCGCCGTTGCTCGTGCGATTGCAATTTGGTCGGGATTTGCACCTCCTTTGAAATAGGGTAGGAAGTGCAAGTATACAGGTTCGGCCGACCGAGCCCCCTGGGCCGGTCGACCGATCTGTAGTCCAGGCACTTCCTGCCTCTGTTTGGAGGTGCTGGTTATAGGCTTCGGCCGACCGAGCCCCCTGGGCCGGTCGACCGACCTGGTACCCCGAGCACTTCCAACCTATGGTTTGGTCGACCGACTCAGGGAGTCCGGTCGACCGACCTGCTACTATTTGCCAGATTAGCCTATATTGCTAATTCGTTTGAATATCCAACTTTAATCGATTCGTGTTGTCTCCCTTTTGTTGTTGTCATTTATTATCGACTTTGATGACCTTTTCTTTGGGAATTTTAGATATATCCACTTTGATGGATTTTATATCGATTTCTTTGGATTTTATTCACGTCTTCGAATGTGAATTTTTATGCCCGATTGTTTCTACAATCTTCTTTGTGATTTGTCACTTTAAAAATATAAAGGTTTCCTATACTAGTAGTAAATATCAAAACTCTTTCTTCAAATGATTTCAACACTATTTTATAACACAGCTCGTTTTCTCAAACCGATTTCCAATCTATTAGTATATACAAACCTTTATCTCACTCGTATGAGAAATCTAATTAAACGACTTAGTAAAACAAGTGGTATGAAACGCTTGCGTTTACCTCGTCGGTTAATTCTTGGACTTGTTCGATTGAATCTCTTGTGACAATTTTCTAGTGGAGATCTACAATTTGTTCGTAAATATTTAAGTTAAGCTAGTGGTTATGGGACATGAAGCTAAGCTCATATATTTACTAGCTTACTGTAATTGACACTTCTCTTAGATCATGACGATCATTTTATGATTTAGACTAGCAATTGTGCGATGTCTCTTTGACTGCAAGGTTAGCTTAGACACCATTTGTGTGATTTCGACTCACACATATCTTTTTGTCTGCAAGGTTAGGCTAGACACCATTTGTGTGATTTCGACTCACACATACCTTTTTGCTTTTTGGTTAGCCTCGACACCACTTGTGTGATTTCGACTCACACATATCTTTTTGTTTGCAAGGTTAGGCTAGACACCATTTGTGTGATTTCGACTCACACATACCTTTTTGCTTTTTGGTTAGCCTAGACACCATTTGTGTGATTTCGACTCACGCATATCTTTTCTGTCTGCGAGGTTAGGCTAGACACCACTTGTGTGATTTTGACTAACACATACCCTTTTTTCTTTTTATTATTTCTGGATTTCGTGTGTTGATTTCTGGAAATTTTATCCTTCACCTATTCTTGTGATTTCTGGATTTCGTGTGTTGAATTCTGGAATTTATGTTTCACCGACTTTTACGATTGGCATTGATATATATATGTCATTTATTGTGGCTTGGTGAATGAAATTAGGAGTATGACATTCCTTTTTATCTTGAGTAGATTATTGTGATATTGATTAATCTCTTGTTGATTTTCAATTACTTATTTATCACAGCTTGGCATTGTGATTATTATATGTTTATGTCATATCTCTTATTATATATCACTTCATCTGATATTTATAGCTAGACTGACCCGTTTATTATTTTCTTCTTAAATAATACTCGGGTCGGACTGAGATTTTACAGGTGCTTCTGCTTGACTCCTTATCGGACCATCTTCTGACTTTTGGCTAACTACTTTAGTTTAGTAGTTTTTGTTGTATACATTTGAGATACAGACTCTATGATGTATACTTATTCTTTTGTCTAGCACTTGTATCTATTCCTTTGTATTATTGTGGATCTTGTTTGACCACTACTCTGATGTACACTTTCATGTGTTATATTCATATCTATTTCCGCCTTTGTGATATGAATTATCTGTGACTGATTTATGTTATGTTTATTTCTATATTTGTTTCCGAAGACATCATAGCCACTGTGTAGTAGGTTTGAGTTTGTTTCGGCATGTCGGATTTCCACTTGAAAAGATTTGCATGTTATACTATCTGACATATCGATGCTCGCACAAAGCAGTTACATGGATGGTCGCTCCTCAATAGCCTTATTCTCCGTGCTAGTTGACAGCTTCACCGTAATGTTCTTGGCTAGCGTGGGTATAGAGGTGGGGCGTCACAGATTGGTATCGAAGCCAAACTTCGGAACAATATGGAATGTTATAACAAGGATCGTCATCCTAAGTCTTTCTTAGGAGTCGTGCTTTAGGATTTATTCGAGTCTTCGTACCGATTCATCCTATTTTCCTTTATGATTCCTTATTTTATCTATCAAGAATTGCTTGATATTTATGTTGAGAATAACTTTTTCCTCTTCTTTCTTTCTTTCTTAAAGAAGAGAAATGGTTAGACCAGGCCGTTCCAGCGTCGTTCAATCTAGTGCTACTCCTCAGGATGGAGTATTCATGTCTGCTCAGCAGCTTTTAGATCTCGTGAAGAACGCTCAAGCTGCCGGACCCAATCCAGAGCCTACTCATCCTAGATCCGGTTTTGCACGCTTGTGCAGAGACTACACCGATTTGGGTGGAAGGCCATTCATGGGATCCGAGAGTGTTATTGAAATTCAAGCTTGGCTCAAATCATGCGATCACATCTTTTCTCGCATGAACCTTATTGATCTACATCGAGTCCAAGTGGCTTCTAGCATGCTCCAAGAAAGAGCATTAGATTGGTATGAGCTTTTAATTTTTGAAATCGTTGAGGCGGATCTCACTTGGGAGCAATTCCGAGAAAGATTCGAATTGAAATTTGTGCCGAAGGCTGAAAAAGTAACTTTGGCTCGGCGTTTTATTGACCTTGTTCAAGGTGAATCTTCTGTGACACACTATGTCGCATCTTTCGAAACTCTTTCTAAATACGGGATTGAGTATATTAATACTTCGATGAAGAAAAATCAGAGGTTAGTCTATGGGTTGAATAAGAACCTCAAGAAGCCATTACTTTTGAAACTCGAAGTTTCTTTTGATCAGCTTATTGATATCGCTCTTCGTTTTGAAGAGGCCGATAGAGAAAGCGATAATGAAGTTGTGCGTGCCAAACAGAACTTCAACAACAACATGAAGAGGCCTATTATATTCAAAGGCCCCAATCCCAACAAAAAGAGTAAGCAAGCAACTCCTGCTGCAAAGGCTCCTTCTCCTAGTAGTGGGAAATGCTTCAACTGTGGGTCTAGGGACCATTTTGCGAACAAGTGTTCAAAACCCCGTTGTTGTCGCTATTGTAAGAGCCCGGATCATTATATACATCAATGCCTCAAACTTGAAGGCAAGACGAAGGGAAAGTTAAATTTTGCCCAAGCCCCTGGCAACACATCTCTTGGTCAAGGTATCTTTCACTCAATCCTTGATGGCATTGTTTTATTTCGTGATCTTCTTATTTGAGTTCTTTTTGATATGGTTTCCATCTCACTATTTTATATCAAAAGAACTTGTTGATTCTTTTTCTTTGAACATTTTGGGCTTGATGACTTCTTTGAGAGTTGCGAATCCGGATGGTAGATCCGCAACACTCAATTTGCTTTCTATTGATGTCGAAATTATTTTATGTGATTTTTCTTTCCGAGCCGATATTTTTACTTAGGCTCCGGAATCGATTTTTTGAAAGGATCGACTTAATTGTGAAGCCCGTATCCTATTTTTCGAGTGGACTATTCATCTTCGACATTTTCTATCTGTTAAGCAGCTTTCTATTTTTCTTTGTGATTCCGGTTTCAAATTTTTGGTGGAATCATTTTATTCCTTAAGCCCACTTATAAGGAAAGTGTTGTTTCTCTCATTCATGTAGTTTGAGATATTTTTCGGTATTTTTGAGTTTGTCTTAGGATTATCACCTAAGAAATCTTTTGTGTGGTGTTAAGGTCTTTTCAGTTTGACTTTACCACCAGTTTTCGTTTGCTACGAGTTGCGGAAATCAGCATTCCACTTACCGCATTCCGCACTCGTTATGATTCTTATGAATGACTTATTATGTCATTCAAATTGTCCAGCTTATTTCATCCATTTTATAAATCGAATATTCTATGAATATTTCGATCAGACTATTCTTGTATTTACTGATTTTGGATGAAAATAGTAATTTAAAATTTTGCAAATCTTTTTCATAAGATTTATTTATAAGTAAAACTGGATTTTGTTCTTGAAACGAACAAAGAATATTCTTAAAACTTTTTGAGAGATTTATTTATCCTATAAAAGATGATTTTGTGATTGTATTGCCCGTTGAGTGCTTTAAGAATTTTGGTCGATGCGCTTGATCAACGTTATCGATAGGAATTTCCTAAACTCTTTGATGAGACGATCAGACACACAGTATATTAACTTGAAAATAGTAAATTTTTCTAGAAAGATTATTACATAATGATAAATGTAATTTTGAAAGTTTTAACTTTTCAGGAAAGAAGATTATTTAAAAGAAATTCTTTCTTTTCGATACTCTTATTCTTGTGATTCCTGAAGGGGAACCAAGACTTTGCTATTTGTACTGATATTAATCGTATTGGTTTGGATGTCATTCTCTTGCAAAGGAGAATGTGCTATCACTTGTGCTTCTAAATCATTATAGCTTATCGAGACTAGATATGCCACTCATGATCTAGTGCTCGCGGCTATTGTTTTTACTTTTAAAATTTGGCATCATCATATTTGGGAAAGAAATTTGTTCTCCACCTCGATCATAAATCTTGGGAATATTTATTTCTTATAAGGAACTTCATGTTGACTCGAGTTCCTAGCATCTTATGATCTTGATATTCTTTTATTCCCGAAAGGGGAAATCGTGTTGCCAATGCGTTTAGTCGTAAGCAACAAGTGGTTGATTCTTCGATGATGTCTGAAGGGAATTATCTCTTTATCAAGTTCATCGAATGTTTTGATGAACTTTGTTTTATTGAGTTTCATCTCATTTCTTTTTATGGACTCGCGTCTGATGTTCTTTTAAGGTGTTCGGTTCATCGAATGTACTGTTATTATACTACATCGATGTTCCATCTTATCTAGATCAATGGATGTACCATTATTATATTACATCATTGTTCCGGCTTATCGGTTCATTTGGCGTACCGTTTTTGTACTACGCTGATGTTCCAGATTATTTGAGTTTCTAGTTTCTCGGGCGTACTGTTATTATACTACGTCGTTGCACCAGCTCAATTTTCTGCTATTCTTAACGTTCTCCACGTCTTTTATCTACGGAAATGCCTTAGGGATTTCGAATTTTTATTCTTGAGCTCGGTGATACTGTAGAAATTGAAGTTTCACCAGATTTGATTTATGAGCAACATTCCATTCGCATCATTTCTTCGGAGGTTGAGCGCCTTCGAAATAAAGATGTTCTTCTTATGAGAGTTCAATGGTTCTCAAATCCTATGGATTGCTCTTGGGAATCCAGAGAATTCATCGAGCAATCCCGTTCGTGCTAACTCTTTCGTGCTCTTTATGGTGAACTTCCTATTTCAAATTTTCTTTTGTGTTGATATGCTTCTATGGTTGTTACTTCTTATTTTTCTTCTTAAGTATTGCGATGACGCAATTTCTTTAAGGAGGGGAGTCTGTAACAACCCGCATATTTATCGATTTTATATTTAAATATTTCACCGTTTCATCGGATTTTGGTCCGAAAAGCTACTTTGTGCAAACAGTCGAATTGGGACTTGAGACCACCCCCATCGAGTTCAAAATGACGTTTGCGACCTTTTTGAGTATAAGCTTCGATATGTTTGGAGAAAGTTGATTTTTGCCACTTTTTACTTAGGGCTTTGGTTTGGGCTGAGCCCAATAACCCCACTTATGTATTCAGTCCCAACCCCTCTCCTCTTCATTACTTCATTCTTCATTTCCTAATACTCAAGCTTTTACAACAATGGAGAGTGAAAGAGGAAATTAAAACTCCAAGCCCTAGTTCCATAGCAAAATCCAAGTTCTTGCTCCAAAATCTATGAGAACCCATTAGTAAGCATCTCCTTCTTCTTCTCCAACTCATTCTCTCTTTGGTTTCTGAAATTTGCTAAACCTAAATTTAGGAATGTTCTTCTTTTGAGTTGTGAATCAAGCTTCTTGAGTTGGAATTGAAGAGTGCTTGTTCTTGCCATTGCTTCATAGCATCTTCTTCATTAATTTGGGTTCAAAGGTGAGATTTTTAATCTCACATCTATGCTTATAATTCTCTTCTATTGTTAGGTATGAATTCCTAACACTTATTCATGTGCATTTGATTTTGATTTGGATTGCTTTTGTGAATATTCCAATTTTTAGTGTTTTGAGTTCAATTCATTAAAAATCCTAACTTTGATGTTTGAACATGTTTTTGGTGATGCATCGAGGAGCATATAGGGCCGGGTAGTCGATTGGCATAAACCCTTAGCGCCGTTGCTCGTGCGATTGCAATTTGGTCGGGATTTGCACCTCCTTTGAAATAGGGTAGGAAGTGCAAGTATGCAGGTTCGGCCGACCGAGCCCCCTGGGCCGGTCGACCGACCTGTAGTCCAGGCACTTCCTGCCTCTGTTTGGAAGTGCTGGTTACAGGCTTCGGCCGACCGACCTGGTACCCCGAGCACTTCCAACCTATGGTTCGGTCGACCGACTCAGGGAGTCCGGTCGACCGACCTGCTACTATTTGCCAGATTAGCCTATATTGCTAATTCGTTTGAATATCCAACTTTAATCGATTCGTGTTGTCTCCCTTTGTTGTTGTCATTTATTATCGACTTTGATGACCTTTTCTTTGGGAATTTTAGATATATCCACTTTGATTGATTTTATATCGATTTCTTTGGATTTTATTCACGTCTTCGAATGTGAATTTTTATGCCCGATTGTTTCTACAATCTTATTTGTGATTTGTCACTTTAAAAATATAAAGGTTTCCTATACTAGTAGTAAATATCAAAACTCTTTCTTCAAATGATTTCAACACTATTTTATAACACAGCTCGTTTTCTCAAACCGATTTCCAATCTATTAGTATATACAAACCTTTATCTCACTCGTATGAGAAATCTAATTAAACGACTTAGTAAAACAAGTGGTATGAAACGCTTGCGTTTACCTCGTCGGTTAATTCTTGGACTTGTTCGATTGAATCTCTTGTGACAATTTTCTAGTGGAGATCTACAATTTGTTCGTAAATATTTAAGTTAAGCTAGTGGTTATGGGACATGAAGCTAAGCTCATATATTTACTAGCTTACTGTAATTGACACTTCTCTTAGATCATGACGATCATTTTATGATTTAGACTAGCAATTGTGCGATGTCTCTTTGACTGCAAGGTTAGCTTAGACACCATTTGTGTGATTTCGACTCACACATATCTTTTTGTCTGCAAGGTTAGGCTAGACACCATTTGTGTGATTTCGACTCACACATACCTTTTTGCTTTTTGGTTAGCCTCGACACCACTTGTGTGATTTCGACTCACACATATCTTTTTGTTTGCAAGGTTAGGCTAGACACCATTTGTGTGATTTCGACTCACACATACCTTTTTGCTTTTTGGTTAGCCTAGACACCATTTGTGTGATTTCGACTCACGCATATCTTTTCTGTCTGCGAGGTTAGGCTAGACACCACTTGTGTGATTTTGACTAACACATACCCTTTTTGCTTTTTATTATTTCTGGATTTCGTGTGTTGATTTCTGGAAATTTTATCCTTCACCTATTCTTGTGATTTCTGGATTTCGTGTGTTGAATTCTGGAATTTATGTTTCAACGACTTTTACGATTGGCATTGATATATATATGTCATTTATTGTGGCTTGGTGAATGAAATTAGGAGTATGACATTCCTTTTTATCTTGAGTAGATTATTGTGATATTGATTAATCTCTTGTTGATTTTCAATTACTTATTTATCACAGCTTGGCATTGTGATTATTATATGTTTATGTCATATCTCTTATTATATATCACTTCATCTGATATTTATAGCTAGACTGACCCGTTTATTATTTTCTTCTTAAATAATACTCGGGTCGGACTGAGATTTTACAGGTGCTTCTGCTTGACTCCTTATCGGACCATCTTCTGACTTTTGGCTAACTACTTTAGTTTAGTAGTTTTTGTTGTATACATTTGAGAAACAGACTCTATGATGTATACTTATTCTTTTGTCTAGCACTTGTATCTATTCCTTTGTATTATTGTGGATCTTGTTTGACCACTACTCTGATGTACACTTTCATGTGTTATATTCATATCTATTTCCGCCTTTGTGATATGAATTATCTGTGACTGATTTATGTTATGTTTATTTCTATATTTGTTTCCGAAGACATCATAGCCACTGTGTAGTAGGTTTGAGTTTGTTTCGGCATGTCGGATTTCCACTTGAAAAGATTTGCATGTTATACTATCTGACATATCGATGCTCGCACAAAGCAATTACACGGATGGTCGCTCCTCAACAGCCTTATTCTCTGTGCTAGTTGACAGCTTCACCGTAATGTTCTTGGCTAGCGTGGGTATAGAGGTGGGGCGTCACATCATCGGTTCCAGTTCCCATTCTCCATCCCCTACTAAAGTTACCACCGAGATCACAAGTATACAGGGTGGAGATGAAGGCGGCGAGAGTGCCGAGGCACAGGCTTATGAGGTTGATGTCAGGAAACCGACTTTTCCAGGTAACTCTACTGTTAATCTTGCCCAAGTAGACTGCTCATCTGTTTCTTACGAGCTTGATGAGCTTCTTGACTATTTTCTGAACCTCAGCGAGCCTTTATCTCCTCTCTTTACTGACTTTAACTTCTTTTCTTCTGTAGAGAAAGCACCGAGCATTGTTCAAGCTTCTCCTCCTCCAATTATTCCTCCTTCGGTTCTCCAAGTCACTCCTCCGTCCGCCTCTCAACCCGGGTCACAAGAGGAGCAAATAGAAGTTCTTCACGACTTAGATGATACTGTTGCTTCTCAAGATCCGAGAGGAGAAGAAACTGAAGGAAGCGAGAAGACCCCAGAACCAACTGGCTCCGATGACGAACCGTTAGCTAAACATTTTTCTCCAGGGAGTGGGTCTTCCTCCAAGAAGAGAGGAAAGCAGGGAGTCTCCAAGAAGAAGAAGGAATCTTCAACTGGCGAAGAAAAAAGGGAAGAAAGTCCGACTGTGCCCCTTTCTCCTTCGTCCCCTACTTTTACAAGCCGGCCTAAGAAGTTGGTCATCCGGCCAGGTGCGGGCTCAAAAGGTGGACGGAAGAAGAAATGATGGCTCTGGTTCTGTGGCTTTCATATCGCTTTTTTGCT
The DNA here is from genome assembly GCA_030765085.1 of Allium cepa. Taxonomy (NCBI): domain Eukaryota; kingdom Viridiplantae; phylum Streptophyta; class Magnoliopsida; order Asparagales; family Amaryllidaceae; genus Allium; species Allium cepa. The sequence goes on from CM060942.1 coordinate 152,317,391, forward strand.
TTTTGCATATACTGACCGGAGATTATGTGGGTATCGGCCCCCGCTTTTCTTTTACTTTTTACTTTGAAACCTGTACCTGTACAAAATTTTAACAGTGTTGAATAAAATGATTCTTTTTCTTTGTACAAACTTCTGTCTGTATTTGAGAATGCATTTATTATTCATTTTTGTACAAGTCTCTTTATATGATATTGCAGTGAGCTTGTGGTATGTTGTTCGAGCGTAATTCTACCAATATAGTTACACCATGTTGTATGTAGCTATACCATGTTGCCCCTATACCATAAGCTTATTGCAATATCTTGTATTTTTAGGGGACTTATACTCTTATTTTCTGGAGAATAATTATTCCATACTTGGAGGAATATTATCTTGTTAAAAATAGAGTACAACTCCCTCCGTATAAGTTTTTACGCTTCATCCTTTGAAGATATCACTTTTTCTTTTGTGCATATACACATTTTACCAAGTGAATTCTTCTATGTGGTAAAGCGGGCATCTGAAGGGTACTTTAAATTCTTTTTGAGGAAGAGTATTTTCCAGAATAGGTGGATCATTCTTCCTTTGAGAGTTAAAGTGTGCCTTTGAAGATGGCTTCTTCTTTTTTTTTCTTTGAAAAGTTGCACCTCTGAGGAGGGCTTTTTCACGTTTCAACACTTGGAAGTTTTATTTCAATCTCGGTGAAACGTGTGCCTCCGAAGAGTTGTGCCTCCGAGGAGGGCTTTTTTCACGTTTCAACACCTGGAAGTTTTATTTCAATCTTGGTGAAACGTGTGCCTCCGAAGAGGTCTTTCTGTTTGAATGTGCCTCCGGGAGGAGGTCTTTTCATTTCTGCCTCTGGGAAGAGGTCCTTTTGTTTTGTTGTGCCTCTAGGAAGAGGTCTTTTTTTTGTTTCTGCCCCTTGGGAGAGGCTTTTATTTTTCCCTGTTCGCTGGGAAGCGGGCCTCCGAAGAGGGCTTTTCACATTTCATTTCACGGGAGTGTATCGACCGATGATGAAATGTGTGCCTCTGAGCTGGGTTACTGCCTGGAAGTTTGGAGTTTCTTTCTCTCGGTTGGACGGATTCACGGGAGTGTATCGACCGATCATTCCGCAACTTTGTATCGAGAAAGATCTCTCTTTTTCTAGTTGGACCGCTCGAGGTCTTTTAGCATTTCAACTATGGTGAAATGGGCCTCCGGAGAGGGCTTTTCACGTTTCAACACCTGGAAGTTTTATTTCAATCTCGGTGAAACGTGTGCCTCTGAGTAGGGATTTTGCCTGGAAGTTTGGAGTTTCTTTCTCTCGGTTGGACGGATTCACGGGAGTGTATCGACCGATCATTCCGCAACTTTGTAACGAGAAAGATCTCTCTTTTTCTGGCTAGGCCCGCTCGAGGTCTTTATCCTCCAAAGAGTTGTGCCTCCGTAGAGGGCTTGTGCCTCCGAAGAGGTCTGTTGCTGATTGATGCTTGCTCGCCCATGTCTCTTTTGCCATTCATTCACGTTGGTAATCCCCGTTGTCTTTTGCAAGTGTCGTCACTTTTTAGTTGCCAATGATTTCCCTTATCCAAAGAAATACACTTCATAGTTAAGCAAGTTGGTGGTGGTAGACACAGGCTATTTAACCGGTTGTTTGTTTATTCAAACATTTGCAGTTAGTTAGATATGGTCCACTTCCATCCACATTGCTCACTTTCGTTCGAAGCACTTCTTTTGTAGGATTTGAGTATGGAAATCTTGAATGGTTTAGTGCTTGCTTGATGAGTGGTGTCGGAGATCAATTGGTATTGCGATGGGTAAGCTTCATTTTTATAGCCTGCATTATTAAGTCGACATTTTAGTAACACAATTAACGTATTTTATACGTCGAAATAAAACAAAGCAGTTTATAATAGAAGAGAACACAAGATTTATAGTGGTTCGGCCAAAAACTGGGCCTACATCCACTTTATAGCTTTTCATTATTCACTTGCTTTACAATTTTTTTCAATACAAGAATCATATATTTGCAATTCTTTTACAACATTTCAGCAAAGCTTTCAAGTAAAATAAGGACGCAAATGATTGCTGTTCCAAGCTCTTGGGATTGGTTCTCCTTCGACAGTTGTGAGTTTGAATGTGCCGTCAAGAAGCTTCATGCCTATAACATATGACCCTTCCCAGTTTGGCCCAAACACACCTGTAGTTGTCATGATTCTTTTCAGGACTAAGTCCATAACTTCAAAGTTGCACTGACGAACTTTGGAATTGAAGTGCCTGGCTATTCTTTGTTGATGAGCTGCAATTCTAAGTCTAGCCTCTTCTGTTCTTTCATCAAGGAGGTCAAGTGCTTCCAATTGCAGTTTTTCATTCTCATCTTGATCAAAATGGATCCTTCTGTGTGAGGGGACTTCAGTTTCTACTGGAATCATTGCTTCTGATCCATATGCCAATGAAAATGGAGTATGCCCAGTCGCAATTTTGTGGGTGGTTCTGTATGCCCATAGTGCAAGCGGTAACATGTCAACCCAACCACTTTTCGTTTTTTCCAGCTGCTTTTTGATGGTTGATTTGATGATTTTGTTTACTGCTTCCACTTGCCCGTTTGCCTACGGATGAGCCACTGCTGAGAAGCTTTTTGGGATCTTGAATCGTTTGCAAAAATCTTGGAACTCCTCGCTTTCAAACTGAGTACCATTGTCTGTGATTATCTTCTGAGGCACACCATACCTGCAAATGATATTTTTAGTCACAAAACTTATCATTTTCTTAGAGGTAATAGTGGCCAAGGGTTCGTCCTCATCCCATTTAGTAAAATAATCAACAGCAACGATAGCATATTTAATCCCTGATTTGGCAGTCGGTAAAGGCCCAATGAGATCTATTCCCCAAATGGCAAACGGCCATGGACTGACCATTTGTGTTAGCTCAGTGGAAGGTGCTCTAGGAATTTTAGCGAATCTCTGGCATTTATCACACTTTTGGGAATAGTCAGCAGCATCCTGATTCATTTCTGGCCAAAAGTATCCATAACGGAGGATTTTCTTTGCTAAAGTTTGACCACCTGTATGATCTCCACATTCCCCTCCGTGTACTTCAGTTAGAATCGTCTTAGCTTCTTCCTTTGTCACACATCGGAGTAATGGCATTGAAAATCCTCGTCTGTACAAACCACCATCTTGAACTATATACCTGGAAGCTTTCCTCATCAGCTTTTGTCGTTCTTTTGAATTTTCTGGCAAAGAACTATTGAGTAGATATTCAAGTATTAGAGTCATCCATGATTCTTGCTCTTGGGATATGTTCATAATCCAATCAACATCCATTTCATCTGTGCTTGGAGCTGACAAGACTTCAACGGGAACTAACCCCAATAGTTGAGCTTCACCAGTACTCGAATACTTTGCGAGAGAATCCGCCTTCATATTTTCTTCTCGGGGAATATGGTTTATTGAATAACGGTCAAAATCTTGAAGGAGCTCCAAGGCCTTTGACAAATAGGCTGGTAAATTTCCTCCTTTAGCTTGAAATTCCTTCTTGACTTGACAAACAATAAGTTGAGAATCACTGAAGATATGCAATGCCTTGATGTTTAGTTCTTTAGCGATCCTTAAACCAGCGATGAGAGCTTCGTATTCAGCTTCATTATTTGTCGAAGGGAATTCTAGCCTCAGTGCATAACATAGTGATCGACCTTCTGGGGTTTCAAGGACAACCCCTACTCCGGAACAGTAATCATTCCTTGCGCCATCGACATACAATTTCCATTGGATTGGGATGCTATCAATGACTTCTTCCTCACTATCACCTTTATCCGTACATTCTGCGATGAAATCTGCTAAAGCTTGCCCATTGATTGCTTTCCAGGGATGATAAGTGATGTCATACTGGCTGAGTTCGATATTCCATTTCAAAAGACGGCCCGAAGTCTCAGGACGGAATAGGACTTGCTTTAGAGGCTGATCAGTGAGGACTTTGATGGGATGAGCTTGGAAATAAGGCCTCAATTTTCTTGATGCGATCAACAAACAATAGGCGAGCTTTTCTAATATTGAATAGTTCATCTCTGCCCCAGTGAACCTTTTGCTGATATAATAGACTGGGCGTTGAATCCTTGCATCTTCCCGTACCAACACTGCACTGAGAGCATGAGACGAAATTGCCAAATATATGAAGAGATCTTCACCACTGTCAGGCTTTGAAAGTATTGGAGGCACTTCCATATGACGAATCAATTCATCAAATGCTTTCTGACATTCAGGAGTCCACTCAAAGTTTTTCTTTCCTTTCTTCAGAGCATCAAAGAATGGAATGCATTTGTCAGTAGCTTTGGAAATGAACCTACTCAAAGCAGCAACCTTTCCATTGAGACTTTGCAAATCCTTCTTCATTCTAGGAGCCTTGACCTCTCTCAGGGCAGTGATTTGAGCTGGATTGGCTTCAATGCCCCTAGCGCTCACAATGAAACCCAAAAACTTTTCGGACTCCACTCCAAATGAACATTTCAGGGGATTAAGCTTCATTCTATACTTTCGGAGTACTGCAAACATCTCTGCCAAGTGATCTATGTGGTCCACTGCTTTCTTAGACTTTACTAGCATATCATCAACATAAACTTCCATTGTCTTGCCAATCTGTGGTTTAAACATGGCATTAACTAGCCTTTGGTACGTTGCCCCTGCATTCTTGAGTCCGAAAGGCATGACCTTGTAGCAGTAAAGTCCGACATCTGTGATGAAGCTTGTATCCTCTTGATCTGGCTCATGCATCATAATCTCGTTATATCCGGAGTATGCATCCATAAAAGAGAACAATTCATGTCCCGCCGTCCCATCCACCAACTGATCGATCCTGGGCAGCGGGAAACAGTCTTTGGGGCAGGCTTTGTTCAGATCTGAAAAATCAATGCACACTCTCCACTTTCCATTAGCCTTTCTCACCAGCACTGGATTTGAGACCCAATTTGGATAAGTAGATTCTCTAATGAAACTGTTCGCCATGAGCCGATCCACTTCTTCTTTTAACGCTGTAGTTCTTTCAGGACCCTGAGTCCATCTCTTCTGCTTCACAGGTGTAAACTTTGGATCAATGTTCAAAGTATGTACTGCAATCTCTGGGGATATTCCGCACATGTCAGCATGAGTCCAAGCGAATAGATCCAAATTTGCCTTCGAAAATGCAATCAGAACATTCTGAACTGTCGGATTGAGTTGTGAACCTACATTAAGCACTTTGTTTGGGTCCTTTGGGTCTACGGGCACCGGTACTGTTACCTCTACTGGTACCACTCTATTCTCCCCTGCACTGGCTTTCCTTGGATCCATCTCCCTTCGTGCCCCACTACATTCACCAGTGCAGGGTCCACCCTATAATTGCTACAAGGTTGGTTCTTTGATGCGGACTGGAATCGCCGCACCTTTTCCCATCTCTCTCTTCCTGGATTCTCGCAATTCTGCAAAATGACATTCTCGCCCCGCATCTTGGTCTCCCTTAATCACACCAACTCCGTTATCTGTGGGAAATTTTAGAGTCAAGCACCATGGGGCAAGAACAGCTTTGAATGCAGCAAGAGTTGGTCGGCCAAAAAAGGCGTTGTTGGCAGAGAATTCTTCAACAATTATAAAAGTTTGCTTTCGAGCCACCTTCCTCGGTCCCTTTCCGAGTTCTACAAACAAATCTATGGTTCCAATCGGCTGTTTGGGTTTTCCAGCAAACCCAGCAATCTTAAGTGATGAAGCTCGAACGTCAGCCATTGGAATTTTCATTTGATCAAAGGTCTTTTTGAAGAGGATGTTGCATGAAGCTCCACAATCAACTAGAACTCTTCTCACAGTTGCCGGCCCAATACCTGCGGATATGACCAAAGGATCTATGGTCGGAGCCTCGATACCCAAAGAATCCCTGGCACTGAACACAATATCATCTGTGGAAGTCTTTTGTTGCTTTAAAGGCACATCATTCTCTAAAACAAATTTCTCTTCAGCTGGTACATGCTTCAAGGCCCGGGCATACCTTTCCATCTCGCCCCAGCTTTTGGCTGCTGGGTGAGGTCCTTCAGTTATTATATTGATGACAGGCCTTTCCGATTCGTGTTCCACGGCCTTCTCACTCGAACCAGGACGGTGAGTGGGAACTTGCTGACCTTGAGTTGATGAAGCTGGGGCATTTCTGTTTCTTTTCACATATTGCTGGAGTTTGTTTTCCTTCAAGAGTTGTTCAATTACTTCTTTCAATTGGCGGCATTCGTTGGTATCATGGCCGGGCTGGTTGTGGAACCGGCAGTACCTTCCACTTTTTTCCATCTTAATTGCAACTCTCATTTTAGGTGGTGCCGGATAATTGACATCATCTTTAGTTGCAAAGTAGATGTTTTCAGGGGTATCGGTCAAGGGTGTGAAATTGAAGGAACGACCTTTCTTAGCGTCTCCCTGTTTCTTTCCACCATCGTTTCCCCTTTTTTGAGTGTTTGGTTCCTTCTTGTTCGTAGCAGCACCATTGTTCCTGGCTTGCCCTGATACCACCTTAGCTGGTGCTTGGAGGCTCTCCAAGCGCATGAATTCATCCGCTTTCTTGTAGAATTTGTCAAGTGAGTTTGGTTCTTTCATTTTCAACCATTTTCCAAATTCGCTTGACTTGTCAATTGCCCTCATCGAGTACGTCAAGACCATGTGTGGCTCAGCATTATCCACCTCAGCCAATGCTATGTTAAAGCGATCCAAGAACGACCTGATAGATTCTCTCGGATTTTGCTCTAGACTTGACAGCGACATTATGTCCTTTGCTTTAGAAGCATACAATCGAAATTGCTCCTTGAATTTCCTGGTCAAATCGGAGAATTGATCGATGGACCTGACCGGCAGCTTTGTAAACCATAATAGAGCTACACCTTCTAGATAAACCGGGAAGTATCGGCATTTAATTTCATCAGATGCCCTGGCACCAGTCATGTGCCAGTCGTATTTGTATAGAAACTCGTTAGGATCACTCGTCCCCTTGTAAGCCGGAATAGTAGGGGGAACGAATTTCCTTGGAAACTCTGCCTTCAAGATCCTTTCGGTAAATGGAGTTTTTCTTAGAGCAAATCCCCACTCTTTCTCATCTTCATCTCTTCGCATACTTTCCTTCATGATTTGACGAACCATACCCGAAAAATACTCTTCATCATTTAGAGGCTCCGGAGGACACACATCAGTCACTCTCTCTGAATTCTGCCTTGACAATCGTTCACGGAGGGTTGGCTGCGGCCCTGACCCTCCAGCTTGAAGAGGAGTCCTTTCTACAGGGTCTGCGGCTCTTTGACAAATGTTTCCTTCAACATCCTAAACTCCCACGGTAGGGTTCCCATCATTATTACTCGGTTGACGGTTTGCCCCCAGCAGATCATTCAACTTACTCAAGATCAGGGCATTCTGGGCTTCCAACTGCGCATTCTGAGCATTCAATTGTTGATTCAATCCCAAAACTACGGCGTCCAACTCTGCTCGAGTAACTCCAACAGTTGGAGCTGCTTGACTTGAAGGTGGAGAGGTAGCAGTATTCTCTTGAACATTATCGGACCTTGCAGAACTTCGTTTTCTTCCAGGAGCCATTATTTCCAATAAAATTCTGGTTTTAAAAGAAATCCTTTCAACAGACCTTTGCGAAGCAATGATGGAAGTTTTCTGAGTTCAATTCTCAGTGACAGTACCAAAAATGTTAACGTGAAAATCAGACGCTAACACCCCGGTGTAAGTTGAAGTTGAGCGAAAGCACCACCCGTGAACACGGGAGCTAAAACAAGTAGAAAAATCACAAACAAGCAGAAAAGACAACAGTTTTTATAGTGGTTCGGCTTAAGGCAAGCCTACGTCCACTTTAATTCTCTTTATTGCTGAACCAATTACAACTTTACAACAATCTCCAATTACAATTCTGACGAGACAAACAACTAGAACTTTGGTAGAGAAGAATTCTTCGAATCCATGTAGATTGCGTTAGATTTTCCCTTGAAGTTAGTTGAGATGCCTTTCGAACTTGAAGTGTCGGGTGAGTTGAGAATTCAGCAGAGTTTTGGCGCTTAAAGTGATCGGCCAAAAAAAGTCCCCCTCATGTTCGAGGTAGGTCGGTATTTATAGGAAAATCTCCCATTTGAATCGTAAGTCGTGTTCGACTCATGGCAACTTGTGGCCGAGTTAAGTTGGGTCGTGGGCGACTCAGCTGGTAGAGTTCAAGCTTGGTATCAGAGCGCCTTCGGTCTTCTGGATATAGCACAAGTCCTAACTCGCCCACGAGTTAAGAGGTCATGGCCGACTTATCTGACTAAGCCCTTGATTCCTCAATGGTTCACTTCTTTAGAATTACAAGTCATGAGTCGCTCACGAGTCAACTCTCTTTGACATAAGCATTGTGACAGCGGGCTACGACTCAGTGGTTTTAGATCGTAGGTGAGTCATTCTGAGTCATGAGTCGCGCACGAGTCAACTGGACACGGCTTCTTGTTTGCTTCCTTGAGTCGCTGACGACTCAAGGTAGATCGTAGGTTGCACGATTCTGTGACTCGCGCAACTCCTCAATTTACTGAGTCGGTAACTCGTTGAGTCGGCCTGTCTTATAAACTGTTAACTTCTTGAGTCGTTTCGCTTCTCTTAAGCTGCCTTGAATTTTAACTTGCTAACTTATTGAGTCGCTTCTACCTTTAAGTCGTGAAGGCCTTAAGTCGTGATCCATCCCTTCTTTCTTAAACCGTTGAGTCGTAGACTCCTACATGTCGTAAGTCATTCACTTCCATAAGCTGTTGACTCCTTTAGGTCGACCAATCCCTGACTCGTTAAGTCGTGTAACTCCCTTGAGTCGTTAACTGGTTAAGTCGGTTACTTATTGAGTCGGACCACTCCTTAAGTCGCTCTGCTTCTTTAAGTCGTGAGTCGTCTCAGGTCTTAACTCGTTGATCAAACGGGGTTAACACTTATTATAGTTATTTCAATTTAATTAATTATCGAACGCATCGTGAAATAAAATTCACAAAGTATTTGTTTATTTTAATTCAACCAATAATCGATGATAACTAAATATTATCATCGCCTAACGACTAACATTCATTAATAACTAACATTATATATATATATAATATAATTTAGGTAAAATTATTTCATTTACCCGATTTTAAAATAATATTATGTCGACTTGCCTCATTTAACTATTTAGAAACCCCTACCAATAACACGGCGTCTAACGCATCGACCATAATTCAAAAATAACACAATGAATATGTAAACACAGTATAAAACATTTTATAACACTAAGAAGTACGCCCTCTCATATATATACACTCCACAGACTCACTCTAGGGTATTGCTACCCTATCTCTAATAAGTCTTCCTGCAACGACCCAAAAATTTTGATTCTGAAAATTCCAGATAGCTAGATAAAAGAAGAAAGAGATAGAAGAAGAACAGAAAAGAAACACACAATCTCACATTCGCAGCGGATAAAATATAATATCAATAATAATAATAATAGTTATACCAAAGAAAACTGTATCTATCAATTCACATCAATATATCAGAGTTTCAACAATTTATACAACATTGGATAGATACAATTTAACATGTCTCAGATATATACAATATCATAGAGTAAACTCTCCATACGTCCCTGCCATCCAGCTCGCCTCCTGAGCTCCAGAACGTCCTTACCTGAAAATCTGTAATACTCGGTATGACCCGAGCATTACATCAAAGTAACACCCGGGTCAGGCTGAAAACCAGCTGAGTAAACTCATCTAACATGGAATACCAAAACAGACAACTTATTTAAAACCCGGGTAACTAGTATCAATTTCTTTCACAAGTCATTATATACAACTGACATCACACATCAATTTCTAAGTACCAAACATTAAATGGTCCAATTCACTTAAATCATTCCATAACAGCCTGTTGATTTCACACATTAATTTTTAAAGAATCGAAGTGGTTTCGGGTATTTACTAATACCCGACTCCGGTCTCTTCGAATCCAATGTCATCTTAACTTAGATTATACAATTGAAACTCAATTCAAAACTTAATTCCAGGATGTCACTTTTACCCAAAAATTCTTACCGATTGATAACCACATTATTATTTTTCACCCAAACAAACATATCATAACATAAAACAATTCATATCAGAGAAATCAACCAATCCATGACATTTAACCTTAATCAATCATTCATAAGAAAGATTGAGCACTTCCAAAATTAATTTAATTTATCTCTAATTAAATGGATTTCTAATCTTTAATTACTTAGTTTACCCTTATCTTAATGCAAATAAATTTCAAACCATTTAATTAATCATTTCTCAATTATCCATCTTTAATTAATCCTCCTGGATAAATTATCCTTTCGTTATATTAAGTAATAGCCCTTTATTAATTATACAAATTAATCAATCCTTACCCATTCCACATTAATCACATTTATCCTAAATAAAATGATCAAATTAATTATCTCATAATCACTTACTTTGATTAATTACCCTTAATTAACCACTCTTCTTAATCCCTTAATTTATTTCTTTAATTAATTAATCCTTTAATTAATTACTCAAAAGTAATTAATCTTAATCACTTCCCTTAAGTAATCACTATTTAATTTATTTCATTTGGTAATTTATCCCAAATTACTTCCTTTAAGTAATTACCCTCTAATTACCTCTATTAAGAAATTTTCCTTCATTAATTATTTCCAGAAATTATTCTTTCAATTACTTACCCTAAGTAATTTACACTTTATAAATTTACCAAGAAATTTCACTTAATTAACTTCTTTAATTATTATCCTTAATTAATTAACTAATTAATCATTTTGAATTAATCATATTAACTAATTTATTACTTAAGTGATTATACCTTTATCACTTATTAATAACACTTAATTAATGAAGATAAACCATTTACGTAATTAAACACTTACCTAACATTAAATTAGATGGTTGAAAATAATTTATACAAACTTTTGCGAAAACTCTTATTAATTAAAGTATAACTATTCTTACCTTTATCACCAGTTAATTCAACATCAATTTTTTCTATACTTGAAAACACATAGTAATCTAATTAAAAAATTAACTTAACATATTTACTCTAAAATCTACCAATTTAAACTATTTAACTTTAATTATTAGATTTGAAACTTGTTTATTATTATTATTAAAAACTACCACAAAACCCTCCTGGTCAATAAGTTCAACTCGAAAGCAGTACCAAAAAGAACCCAGCAACCCACAATTTCTCGAAACAAAATGCTCATTAACCCAACTCGTGCCAAACTTCAATCTCCATCGAGCAATTCACATGAGTAACCTGAGAAAAATCTCTCTTCCCAAATCTAAAATTCAAAAATAACTACCCCAGTTATAACCGATAACATCTCTAGTAATCACTCCATCTTCCTCGAAAAATTCTCGAGCTTTCAAATCTTCTTATACCATTGACACACGCAAACAACGTGCACGTGCACAGAACGACGACAACGTCCGACCACCCAAAGCCACCGTTGACAAGTCACCTCTGACCTCACTTCGCCAACTGACAACCTAGACTTCCCATTCGAACATGGAATCGAAATCGAGTTCGAAAGAACCCATCACCTTGCCTGTAACAAAACCCCTCAACAGAATCCATGTCCTAATTTCACTTCTGACCACCTGGAAACATGCCGACTCACCAGAAGCTTCACCAATTCACTATCCTCCTTTCCCCCTACTCTAGTTCAACTCGACTCTGCCATGCCATCCCACAGTTCACTCAACAGCATCGACAAAAACTTGGGTCTAAAACCCTAACTTAGCCTCGTTCGATCGCCATAGGTCAGAGAAAAATCCCTCCACATTTTTCCAATCATCCATGACCTATGCGCCACCTTTGGCAAGAACCACGACCATCCTAGCTACACTGATCACCAGGAAATGCTTAAATCCCCAATTTCGATCAGCCACAAATTACACATTGGAATGTAAACTAAAAATTATAATTCAACCTTTAAAATTCATGATTTTCGATGGAAAATCGGATTATATATAAAAATCAAAGGAGTGTGATATTTGATTTTAACATGGTTTTCAAAAAAATTCCACTGTCCTTCCCATTCTCAGGTGATATTTCAACTTTTAACATTTAAACATATTTTAAAACTTAATTTAGGACCAAACAAAACATAATTTGTTTAAAACCCAAGCCCATCAAAGATTATACAAAAGATTAAGGATTTGATCTAAAAATCTTACCATAACCATGAAACTGAATTTTATTTGTGAATATAAACATGCACCTTATAACCTCTTATTTTATTTACTGATGATTTTTTTCCTCATGCAAACATAATTCAATTCATGCACAACTACTAACACATAAATTTTCCCAAACACCCTTTTCATGCATGAGATTAAAACAATTTTTGAGCATTGTTTTACTCACATGATGCCAAAAAGGCAGAGGTTTAAAAAAAACTGGAATGAACTTAAAATGGCTTTGATTTTTTTTTTTGAAAACTGAGTTACTTTGATATCTAAAAGCTTTACTGCTATTTATCTTCCAAATAAAACTACTTCCATATTTAATTTAAAATTTACCTTTCTCGAAAAAAAATAGATCCTGACATAATAACATATTATGTTAGTAAATCCAAGCCTATAGATGATAAAAAAAGGGTTTGATAATTGAACAAATATAAACCTGAAGAACAGAGTAGCTTTTGTTGACAGACAACTATAACTACATTTACTTGTATATACTTTGCATTTCTGATTTTAAATCTTCAAGCAAACTCATATCATATTTCACTTTAAAGTAAATACTGCATGTTTCAAGATTTAAAACAGGGTTAAATCTTTTAAATAGATTGTTACTCACCTGCACATGCAAAATAGAGAAAACCTGAAATCTGATAGTTGATTGAAACTTGATCTTGAGTTATAACTTGATTTGCTTTCACTTGAATTCATTTTATTTTGTTGCAGGTATTCCAAATTTTACTGTTTGCATTTTCTCTGGTTTGTCTCAGCTAGTTCATGATACAGGCACCAGCTTGATCTTTATATTTCTTTGTTATGAGATGCTCCTTTGATTTGCATTGAAAAAATTAAAGATGGAGAAGGAGAATGGATTTTGAGAAAGTGGAATGAATCTTTGCAGCCTGTTTCTAAACTTTAGTCTATACAAATTTTATTTAAAGGAACTAATGCCACTTGTTAACTATGCCTCTAATCTTAGCTACAAGTGTTAATTTATTAATTTATTTTCTTACAAATGTTTCATACTTATGTCTTTTGTTTTATATTTCAAGTATGTATAAAAAGAAAAGAAAGATTTTAATCTTTAATTTGAATCCTACTTAAACTATCATACTTTTAAATTTAATAATATTGATCTTATTATATATATTTTTATATATATTTTGAATTCATAACAAAGCTTCTACATACAATAGATATACATACCTATATATATATTATCTTATGTAAGTGTTAATATTATAGATATCCTCACTTTTATAAATTCAAATATTCAACTTCCTAAGGCAAAATATATACACTTAATAACCTATATATATATATATATATATATATATATATATATATATATTTATAAAATTTCAACTTATAAAGTTTGCATACAATTTTTATCCTTGTTATTTTATTATAACATTTATCATTTCCAACTGTTTAAAATATCTATTTAGATATCCGCATTTATTCTAGTTCGTCTCTATTATATACATCCATATATATTTTAATTATCAAAGCTTTATCTTTATAACCAAATAAAATCAGATAATTATTCAATTATCAGATGACCAAATTCGGGTTATCACATTCCTCCCCCTTTGAATCTTTTCGTCCTTGAAAAGGAACGAAGCCAAAATTTATTAAATATTATAAAATGGTTTTATAAAAAAAACTTTTTATAACTCGATGTTTCAACACGTCCATCCTCGTTCTCACAGAAATTCGGTCATACGTTGATCAGGCGTAAGACTGAAAATCTATAAGTGCTTGGCAGACCCGTTTTCAACATCCAGTGAAAATACTTTTAAAAATAATTTTATTGAAAATATAGAAAACAATTTTGAAAATAGAGGAAATATCTTTGGTGAGAATGCTTTGGAAATCATCACCCCCATCCATGGTCGCAGTTACATTCCAGGGTTACGTTGTCGTCATAGCAAAAGTCCATGTAACTGCAGGCTCTCCGCGGCCTCTCGATTACGCCATGGATCCCACACAACAGATCACAGTTACATTCCAGGGTCACATTGTCGTCACAGCAAAAGTCCATGTAATTACAGGCTCTCAGCGGCCTCTGATTTTCGCTGTCAAAATGAAACTTCTCCACTCCTACATAGGTCGCAGTCTACCGATATAAAATCAAACGCAGACTGTTGGCTCTTAGCGGCACACACGACTTTCGCTATGTTATACCATAGGTCGCAGTCTACCGATATAAAATCAAACGCGAACTGTTGGCTCTCAGCGACACACATGACTTTCACTAAGGTATACTCTACTCATAATCCCCAGGAACTAGTTTTGTCCGGACTCCTCACAGGATCAACTTTAGAACCCCCTCTTGGGGCTCAAGGCACCACCACTCGGCGGTACTCCTGAGAAGTTCATTTCAAGGGAGCGCCTTTTCCCCCAGAGCCATCATCAAAACATTTTATACTATACAAATATAGTATCTTCAAATCATACACCTAGTTCGATCTCATACAAAACTCCTTTACCCAAAATCGATTATTCCAAAATCGATAATTCTCAAACTAGGCTTTCCAAATTCTCATATTGATTTTACCCAAAAATCAAAAGCCTTTCCAAATCCAAAGGTTCCCAAAACCTTTTCCAAAATCCTCATAAGATCCTTTATATATATATATATATATATATATATATATATATATATAAAATTTTTAAAACCTTGGATCATCTCAAACTTGTATAAACTTCTTTTATATTCCAAAACACCTTCAAAATTCTTTTCTTCTGGCAAGAGATTCAACAAGGGGAGTTTCATTTTATAAAACAAAGATATTTAACTTTGTTTACTCCAAATCAAATATTCAAATTCGATTACTCTATAAAGTCATTAACCATATTACTTACTTCCATAAAGTAAATTTCTACCTAGAAATATCCAATTTCTATTTTATTTCCTCATATATTTCACAAAATATATTTTTACTTCAAAAACCATTTCAAATTTCTTATCCACAAACTTCAATATCAATTTCATTCCAATCCGTACGATGTACACATATCATCTGTACGCAATATCAATTTGATCGCTTACTCGATCACACAATTTCCCTTCCGAACTAGTATCGTCCACCCGACTTTCTGGTGCGGACTCAGATTTAGTTTCTTGATCAGAAACCGTCATTCTCCTTGCATAGCCTAACTATGATAGAGAATATCCAGAACCAATCAACAATCCATATCCAGGTTCGCCTTCGAAAATCAAGTGAAAAATCCCACTGGGATCGACATACTATCTCGAAATTCTGTGCTCGAATCTGAATCAAACCATTATGCGAATAGAATGACATACATACATCCTACGTATTTAACTTTATCGATTATTAGCCAAATCAATTTCTCTTTCTATTCAAATTCACTTTAATTTTCATTCACTTACTCACAATTGCTTAAATCCATTTGGATTATCTCCTCTATGCTTATCTAGATTGGGTATTTAACCAATAACAGTTTGAACTCTGACCAGTTTATTTAGAAAATAGCTTGAAATTTTTTAAAATAGATAAGTAGTTGGAAATAATTATTAGTTTGTAAATAGGTGTAAAATAGTTAGAAAATAGTTAAAATAATTATAGAAATTTTAAATAATTGCAAAATAATAGTAAGATAGTAATTAATTTTGTAAAATAGTTGAAATATAGTAATTAGTTTACAACACAGTTGGAAAATTGTTAAACGGTTTCAAAAATAATTGTAAAACAAGTATAAGATAATTTGGCTTTTAAAAGAAAGGTTGTATATATAATGAATAGCTTAGAAAAATAGGTTTATATTAAAAATAATTTATATTAAAAATGGTCCAGAGTCTAAACTGCTCACTTCCCAATCTCCGTTCTTATCAATTCAATTTAAATTTCCACTTCCATTTAAATTGACCCAATTCTAATTTAAATATCTTCAATTTCCATTGAAATTTATTCAATCCCAATTCAAGTTGAATTAACCTCAATTTCTTTCCAAATTTAACATCATTCAATCTTGATCTCAAAATTTACTAATTCAAATAAATTTTAATTGAACTAGTTCCAATTTCAATTCATTCCAACTCCAGGTTGAATTAATCCCAATTTCAAACTCCATTTCCAAATCAAGTTGAATTATTCTTGATTTCTTCCAAAATTTAATTCAAATTCCATTTGAATTTAAAACTATTCAATTTTAATTACAATCCCAAATTATTCAAATCAATCCAATTCAAATTTTCCATTTGAATCTTATACTCATACATCTTAGATCACCATTTCAATTAATTCAAATCAAATTCAATTTGAACTAACTTCAATTCAAATTCTAGATTTAAACCATCTCGAATTATATAAATTCGAGTTAAATTTTCAAACTTAAGTCCACACTCCAGAATTTCATTCAAATATATTAAATAGCATTTCTTTATCACTTTGAAACAATTTTTCAAATTCTGAACCCAGATTTAAAGTTTCACAATTTTGATCACCTTTAACTTCAATTTATAAATCGTACTTACCCAAATGTTTTACTTCCTTAAAACATTTAATTTTGCTTACCCATTAACACACATTTCATTATTAAACATAGCAACTATTTATGATAATACCCAAGATTATCATATCTAGAAACCAATTCATTATTATCTTATTCTGAAACACTTCTCCAATTTAAGATTTCAATTTCAGTTTGAAGCCATTTCAAACTTATCTTTATTTAATTTCAGTTTGGTTGAATTTCTATTACTTCTTAATTAAATTTCATAATTTAACAACCAATTCCCTTAATATAATAGTTAATCTATTTCTTATATAAGATTCATTTACTTTTGAAATCATTTAAAACTTTTATATAAGAAAATAACAAGTACGCTCTCTCATATTTGTACACTCAACTCATTATAGGGTACCACTTACCCTATCCTTAATGGGTAATCCCCAACAGAGCCAAGGTTCTCGCTTAACCTTCAGCTCTGATACCAAATGTAACGACCCAAAATTTTTGATCCCGAAAATTCCAGATAGCTAGAGAAAAGAAGAAGGAGATAGAAGAAGAACAGAAAAGAAACACACAATCTCACATTCGCAGCGGTTAAAATACAATATCAATAATAATAGTTATACCAAAGAAAACTGTATCTATCAATTCACATCAATATATCAGAGTTACAACAATTTATACAATATTGGATAGATACAATTTAACATGTCTCAGATATATACAATATCATAGAGTAAACTCTCCATACGTCCCTGCCATCCAGCTCGCCTCCTGAGCTCCAGAACGTCCTTACCTGAAAATCTGTAATACTCGGTATGACCCGAGCATTACATCAAAGTAACACCCGGGTCAGGCTGAAAACCAGCTGAGTAAACTCATCTAACATGGAATACCAAAACAGACAACTTATTTAAAACCCAGGTAACTAATATCAATTTCTTTCATAAGTCGTTATATACAACTGACATCACACATCAATTTCTAAGTACCAAACCTTAGATTAAATGGTCCAATTCACTTAAATCATTCCATAACAGCCTGTTGATTTCACACATTAATTTTTAAAGAATCGAAGTGGTTTCGGGCATTTACTAATACCCGACTCCGGTCTCTTCGAATCCAATGTCATCTTAACTTAGATTATACAATTGAAACTCAATTCAAAACTTAATTCCAGGATGTCACTTTTACCCAAAAATTCTTACCGATTGATAACCACATTATTATTTTTCACCCAAACAAACATATCATAACATAAAACAATTCATATCAGAGAAATCAACCAACCCATGGCATTTAACCTTAATCAATCATTCATAAGAAAGATTGAACACTTCCAAAATTAATTTAATTTATCTCTAATTAAATGGATTTCTAATCTTTAATTACTTAGTTTACCCTTATCTTAATGCAAATTAATTTCAAACCAATTAATTAATCATTTCTCAGTTATCCATCTTTAATTAATCCTCCTGGATAAATTATCCTTTCATTATATTAAGCAATAGCCATTTATTAATTATACAAATTAATCAATCCTTACCCATTCCATATTAATCACATTTATCCTAAATAAAATGATCAAATTAATTATCTCATAATCACTTACTTTGATTAATTACCCTTAATTAACCACTCTTCTTAATCCCTTAATTTATTTCTTTAATTAATTAATCCTTTAATTAATTACTCAAAAGTAATTAATCTTTAATCACTTCCCTTAAGTAATCACTCTTTAATTTATTTCAATTGGTAATTTATCCCAAATTACTTCCTTTAAGTAATTACCCTCTAATTACCTCCATTAAGAAATTTTCCTTCATTAATTATTTCCAGAAATTATTCTTTTAATTACTTACCCTAAGTAATTTACACTTTATAAATTTACCAAGAAATTTTACTTAATCAATTTCTTTAATTATTATCCTTAATTAATTAACTAATTAATCATTTTGAATTAATCATATTAACTAATTTATTACTTAAGTGATTATACCTTTATCCCTTATTAATAAGACTTAATTAATGAAGATAAACCATTTACGTAATTAAACACTTACCTAACATTAAATTAGATGGTTGAAAATAATTTATACAAACATTTACGAAAACTCTTATTAATTAAAGTGTAACTATTCTTACCTTTATCACCAGTTAATTCAACATCAATTTTTTCTATACTTGAAAACACGTAGTAATCTAATTACAAAATTAACTTAACATAATTACTCTAAAATTTACCAAATTAAACTATTTAACTTTAATTATTAGATTTGAAACTTGTTTATTATTATTATTAAAAACTACCACAAAACCCTCCTGGTCAACAAGTTCAACTTGAAAGCAGTACCATAAAGAACCCAGCAACCCACAATTTCTCGAAACAAAATGCTCATTAACCCAACTCGTGCCAAACTTCAATCTCCACCGAGCAATTCACATGAGTAACCCGAGAAAAATCTCTCTTCCCAAATCTAAAATTCAAAAATAACTACACCAGTTATAACCGATAACATCTCGAGTAATCACTCCATCTTCCCCGTAAAATTCTCGAGCTTTCAAATCTTCTTATACCATTGACACACGTAAACAACGTGCACGTGCACAGAACGACGACGACGTCCGACCACCCAAAGCCACCGTTGACAAGTCACCTCTGACCTCACTTCGCCAACTGACAACCTAGACTTCCCATTCGAACATGGAATCGAAATCGAGTTCGAAAGAACCCATCACCTTGCCTGTAACAAAACCCTCACCAGAATTCATGTCGTAATTTCACTTCTGACCACCTGGAAACATGCCGACTCACTAGATGCTTCACCTATTCACTATCCTCCTTTCCCCCTACTCTAGTTCAACTCGACTCTGCCATGCCATCGCACTGTTCACTCAACAACATCGACAAGAACTTGGGTCTAAAACCCTAAATTAGCCTCGTTCGATCGCCATAGGTCAGAGAAAAATCCCTCCACATTTTTCCAATCATCCATGACCTATGCACCACCTTTGGCAAGAACCACGACCATCCTAGCTACACTGATCACCAGGAAATGCTTAAATCCCCAATTTCGTTCAACCACATATTACACATTGGAATGTAAACTAAAAATTATAATTCAACCTTTAAAATTCATGATTTTCGATGGAAAATCGGATTATATATAAAAATCAAAGGATTGTGATATCTGATTTTAACATGGTTTTCAAAAAATTCCACTGTCTTTCCCATTCTCAGGTGATATTTCAACTTTTAGCATTTAAACATATTTTAAAACTTAATTTAGGACCAAACAAAACATAATTTGTTTAAAACCCAATCCCATCAAAGATTATACAAAAGATTAAGGATTTGATCTAAAAATCCTACCATAACCATGAAACTGAATTTTATTTGTGAATACAGACATGCACCTTATAACCTCTTATTTTATTTATTGATGATTTTTTTTCCTCATGCAAACATAATTCAATTCATGCACAACTACTAACACATAAATTTTCCCAAACACCCTTTTCATGCATCAGATTAAGACAATTTTTGAGCATTATTTTACTCACATGATGCCAAAAAGGCAGAGGTTTAAAAAAAACTGGAATGAACTTAAAATGGCTTATTTTTTTTCTTTTTTTGAAAACCGAGTTACTTTGATATCTAAAAGCTTTACTGCTATTAATCTTCCAAATAAAACTACTTCCATATTTGATTTAAAATTTACTTTTCTCTAAAAAAAATAGATCCTGACATAATAACAGATTATGTTAGTAAATCCAAGCCTATAGATGATAAAAAAAAGGTTTGATAATTGAACAAATATAAGCCTGAAGAACAGAGTAGCTTTTGTTGACAGACAACTATAACTACATTTACTTGTATATACTTTGCTTTTCTGATTTTAAATCTTCAGGCAAACTCATATCATATTTCACTTTAAAGTAAATACTGCATGTTTCAAGATTTAAAACAGGGTTAAATCTTTTAAATAAATTGTTACTCACCTGCACATGCAAAACAGAGAAAACCTGAAATCTGATAGTTGATTGAAACTTGATCTTGAATTATAACTTGATTTGCTTTCACTTGAATTCATTTTATTTTGTTGCAGGTATTCCAAATTTTACTGTTTGCATTTTCTCTGGTTTGTCTCAGCTAGTTCATGATACAGGCACCAGCTTGATCTTTATATTTCTTTGTTATGAGATGCTCCTTCGATTTGCATTGAAAAAATTAAAGATGGAGAAGGAGAATGGATTTTGAGAAAGTGGAATGAATCTTTGCAGCCTTTTTCTAAACATTAGTCTATAAAAATTTATTTAAAGGAACTAATGCCACTTGTTAACTATGCCTCTAATCTTAGCTACAAGGGTTAATTTATTAATTTATTTTCTTACAAATGTTTCATACTTATGTCTTTTGTTTTGTGTTTCAAGTATATATAAAAAGAAAAGAAAGATTTTAATCTTTAATTTGAATCCTACTTAAACTATCATACTTTTATATTTAATAATATTGATCTTATTATATATATTTTTTATATATATTTTGAATTCATAACAAAGCTTCTACTTACAATAGATATGCATACCTATATATATTATCTTATGTAAGTGTTAATATTATAGATATCCTCACTTTTATAACTTCAAATATTCAACTTCCTAAGGCAAAATATATACACTTATAAACCTATATATATATTTATAAAATTTCAACTTATAAAGTTTGCATACAATTTTTATCCTTGTTATTTTATTATAACATTTATCATTTCCAACTGTTTAAAATATCTATTCAGATATCTGCATTTATTCTAGTTCGACTCCATTATATACATCCAGATATATTTTAATTATCAAAGCTTTATCTTTATAACCAAATAAAATCAGATAATTATTCAATTATCAGATGACCAAATTCGGGTTATCACACTTCCCCACAAAGCCAAGGTTATCGCCAAACCTAAGCTCTGATACCAACTATGACGACCCACATTTCAGAATGTCTAAACCGACAATAATCCACACATGTCCAATTTAAAAAATTCGAAACATAGATAATCAGTGGTGTTAATTAAGAAAAATAAGAAAAGAAGAAGAAACAAAAATAGAATCTCAAAGTGCAACGATAAAATGTAATAATCAAATAAACAGTTCGTGAAGCTCTTTACTTTACATTTGATTATAATCTATACAACATTTATTAGAGTTATATATACAACATGGATAAATAAAAATAATGCAGTAGACAACGTGATGTAGGGGATAATAACAATAGTAATATACCAAATCTTCGTATTTGTCCTTCAAAGAATAATCTTCAATACGTTGAAAAACTCCGGACTGATCCAAGCATAATGAAAAGACAAATCACTCGATTCAGGACTAAAATACTCTTTTGTAAGACAAATCAATATCACAAATATGAGTGTAGCAGCATCAGATTTGTTTATGGAATTTTTCATCTCCTATCCAGTGTATAACGTGTGTGCAATAACTTAAGAGATGTTGCGAGATTTTCCACCTCCTAAGGATCAGTTAAACTATTCATGTATAATAGTATACGCTATAATATGTAACGTTTATCAGTAAAACAAATATCAAAATAGCGTTAAGGCTTTATATCGATCCACCTTAACATATTTTTTTAGGTACAATACCAAAATCGTAATGGGCTCGTTTAAGGATAAGTATGACAATGCACGTGAGGCAATGCCAAAGGTAGGATTCTACCAGTTTACCCTTTCTGGTTGGTCGTAACCCATTATTGGCCGACCGCGACTATCAATCCAAATAAAAAGTGCACCATCGAATACAAAATCACAATAGTAATATGAGGAATCAACGTCGCTAGAGGTAGCTAACCTCATTGGCTAGACATTGGCTCTTGTTTTAGTCATTTTGATTATGACATGAGTGTCAAAGCTATCCATCATTATTCCTTTACTTCATTCCATTAAACGTTCACCAATTCAACCACTATATTTTGGATATCATCTACCGCATACATAGCTGTGAAAGTGGTTCCAATATTGATAAAGGGTATGCCAATAAAAGGCCCCGGTCTCTTTAACAACCAAACGTCGTTTTACACACCGGTTGGTACTAAAACATTTCGTACTTGATATCGAAATATCATATTCGCTTCAAAATCAATTTCAGTTCAAAATATCATATTTACTTCAAAAAATCATATTCAGTTCGATATGTCATTCTCACTTGAAAATATCATTTCACTCCAATTTTAATAACCCACCTTGTTGGATGGTTCAAATCGGCAATAAACCACACATATCAGACTCAAACCATTCAAAAGGGAGGATTATTAGTGGGGTAAATAAGGAAAAAATAAAAAAAATAAAAAAAACGAAACACGGAATCTTGCGGTGGAACGACAAAATATAATAATCAAATAAACAGTTCATGAAGCTATTTTACAAATAACATTTGATTACGCTTTTATAATTCAAATCAGAGTTATACATACATAAAAAATAAACAAATAATGCAATGGAACACAGAATATAGTGGAAAAATAAATAGCAATAGTATACCGAATCTTCGTCTATGTCCTCCAGAAAATACTCTTCAATACACTGAAAAGCTCAGATTGACCCGAGCGTAATAAAAGGACAAAACACTCGAGTCATAACTAAAAGATCTTATGTAAGTTAGATTAAAATGAACAGGATTTTCATCTTCTATCAAGTATACAACTTGAATATAATTATTTAAAAGGTTTCAAATAATTCAAAATATCAATCTTAATCATCTAATTAAAACAAATCCGAAGTTTGAAAAAACTTAAACCCTTCAAATAATTCAACACCAAATGAAATCCAAATTCAAGAAATTATATAGGTATATGTCATTTCAACTAGTACCAAAAATCAACATTTTCAAATCAATGAAAACCGCCCTGGTTTATCATACCCATAACGATTTTCTCTAATCTATAAGATCGTTCAGGTATGTATCATTTCAACCCATAGGGATATAGAGATATAGACATAAATAACACCTAATCATCCAAAATGTCAACCAACAACATCCATCCAATCGCCCAAATATTAACAATTGAACATACAACACAATCATCATTGAAATCAACCAATAACTACTAATAATTTACTAGTTATCATTAATAAGTATTTAGCTGGCAATTTAAATTTAAATATTAAATCAAATAGCAATTAAATTCAGTAAAAGTCAGATTTAATTGGAATGACAATTTAAAATGTACTAAATAGTAACTAATCAGTTTCAAATCACATCATAAATTCAATTTAACTAACATAAGAGAATTTAATAGTTGTGGGTGTTTGCTCACATATGGAGATTTCTAGCAAATATCCAAAAGTAAAGCAAATCAAATAAAGATTAGACATGAACATGAATCAATAAGCAAGTTTCAACTGCTTCCAACTTCCAAACAACCCAAGATCCAAACTATGGACAAACCTGAAACGAGGTCATCTTTGAAAAAATATTCGAACCAGAATACTACTGAATCTGTAAAAGAAACTAACTGAAAAGTTGTTAAAAATTTTTTTCTCTCCACTTTTAACAAAAGAATCACTCAAAAATCTTCTGTCCTAAGGAAGTATGGTCAAAACAAACAAAGGTGTTTTCTGAGTTAAAAATCTGAATTCGAAAATACTTCGAAAAGGTTTGCGTTTTTGGTATAGAAAATTAAGGAATTTGAAGAACTGGTCTAAAATAAAGTTGAAACCACAAGAAAAATAAATGGTTTTAGAAAAAGAATTAAATAATTTTTTTAATTTATGAAGGAGATATGATTGATACAATATGGGATATTTTTGGTCAAAACTGGACCCGAGAAAGGACTTGAAAATAGAGTTTTTGATATAGAAATATTTAAAACGGAAAGAAAGGTTCAATTATAAAGTTGTTCATATTGAAATTGTGAACAGTTTAAAAAAATTATTTGACTTGGAGTAGTATAGTGGAATATATAAGCTATGGAAATAAGGGGAAGAAAGTTGGAAAATGGAAAGGAAAAAGAAGGGAAAAATGAGAAAGAAGAGGATAGGGAAGGTGGGGCTTTGGCTGTGGGTTAATGCCGTGGGTTGTAGATGGTGATGGAGGTGGGTGGCGGTAAGATGAGAGAAGTAGGCTAGGGTTTTGAAGGAGGAAGGATGGAATTTGATTTGGAGATTTAGGAGTTTTGGAGTTTGGAGTTTTTTGTAGATTTGAGAAGGAAGAAAAAAAAGAAGGGTACGCAGAAAGTTTCTCAAATGAGGAATTTGTATACGTACTTGGTTTTAGTCAAATAGAAAATAGAAGGAAAATGGTGGGAAAAGGAAGGAACCAAGGCTTCTTAGGGTTCCTAGGGCCTCTTGGTTTACTAAGGAGCTCATTAGTCTAAAAAAACCCAATAAGACATGGCTAAAAAAAGAACACAAATATACACTGTAAATGGAAGAAATAAGCCGTACGTTATTTAATAATTAGGAAATGAAGGTGCAGAGATAAAAATAAATGTCGCGTTTTATTTTGAAAGCTTCAGACATTACTTATGTATAAAGAAATGTAAGTAGGAATGGAAAAGTTTGCAAACCAAAGGAAAGTGTAATTTTGTATACGTGAAAATGAGGTGGCAAAATTAAATACAAACTAAAAGTCTGTATTGAACAGTAGGAGAAATGAACGGATCAAGTATTAATAATGAGATAACTATTTCAAAACGTACATGCAATAATTAATAACAAAAGAAATGAAGGGATCATGTACATCGCATAACCTTTTTGAATTCAATTTGTGAAACGTAACCAAATTAAATTCATTAACTCAAATAATATTCAAATTTGTAAGCATTTAGTTTTTTATCTATGCATAATAAATAAAACTACTTACCTCAAAAATGAAAACGTTCAATTTATTTTTTCGAAAACGATCTTTATTTCCATTAAAACATCCTTCCTATTTAACACAAAAGTGTGTTTCTTTTATTAAATCTATTAATGGCAATCAATGTTTTCTTCCATTGTAATTGAAATATTTCAATAACATTAGTTGCAATTACTTACAAAGTTAAATTTCAAACAGATAACTAAAATGGACGAAAAATACTATATTCGTTACCTTTAGTCATTAAACACCTTTATAAATTTGTTGTTTATATAGCAGAGTAATAAATAACTTACTTAAATAAATTATTTTCCTACTCGTGTAATCCATTTGTATGCGAAAACATGATTTAATTATATGTGTGTTTCTTCCCTTAAAATCAATCATTCTATTCTTTATTTTAATGAAATTAAACCTACATTCACAAATGAAACATTCATTTTATTTGATATAATTGTTCTTTTCATTAAATCAACTTTCCTTATATTTTCACAAAACATAAGCTACATTTAATTACGCCTATTAATTTACAATTTGGTGTACTCTCTACCATTGATTGAAATTATTCAATCACATTAATTTCAATTGTCTACAAAGATGAATTCAAAAATGGACAAAATAAACATGATGATAAATACAACAATTATTTCCTATCTAATAGTAATTTAACATGTTTATACACTATTGGATACAAACAGAAATTATACATTTCTTACCAAATAATAGTTTCTCGTCTCTGCAATCAATCTTTAAGCTACCAAACATTACAAATAAGTAAACATATGATTTCTTCTTTAATAAAGAAAAGTTTATTATTCTTTATTAATATTTATTATTCCAATCAAATGAAAATTTGTCTTTAGACAATTGTTAATTTCATTCAAACCAATGTTAATAAAATGCACACTAACATTTGTTATCAACCTTACATTATTGCAAATATGTTTCATTTATAGAAGTTTTACTTAAGCTCGTAACTTGTATTATAATTTAATTTGTATCAGTAAATTCATAATTTTTTTATTCTTAACAATTTTATTCAAAAATCTTACTTACTTTAATATTTTTAAATGTTTAAAAATATGGGTCGTTACACCAATCTCTCAATTTTGCTTCCAAAATTGTTTCAAACTTCAATTTAGGTTATAACTTCATTTTTAACCCATGTCATATTTATATCCAAGATTTAAACATAAAAATTCCACCTTCCATCGGTTTGAATTTCTAGAAAACAGTTTGAATAATTTTAAAATAGATTAAATAGTTAAAATAATTTAATATAAAATAGTTTGAGTATTGAAAATGGTTTATATAGTAAAATAGTTTGGAAAATCAAAATAATTTGAATATTTAAGAAGATAGATTTAAATAGTTTATATTAAATAATTTATTTGAAAATAGTTTCAAAGTCAAATCGATTTAATTATCAAAACAATTCCAATTTCCATTTCGATTTAATCGAGTCGAATTTTACTTCGATTCCAAATTAATTTCAATTCCAATTTCAAATTAATTTAAATTCTAATTACAAATTAATTTAAATTCCAATTCCAAATTAATTTAAATTCCAATTCCAAATTAACTTAAATTCCAATTCTCAAGTTTAAACCATTTCGATTCATATCAATTCCGAGTTCGGTTTCCGAAATATCGATTCAAAACACTTAAATCAAATTTACCTTCAAAATCCAATTTAAAACCCGAATCTTCAAATATAATTCAATTTCAAGCTAAATTACAAAATATTGTTTTATATCACTTTTACTTAGCAATATTCAAAGTTCGAAAAAAAGTCCAATCTTTTAAAACAAAACAATTTTTGAAATTCACATCATATTTTGGCTATAACTTCAAAATCTCAACTTCAATTATTTAAACAATCCCTGTTATCAACCTAAATTTCAACACTTCAAGCTCAAGTTCGAAATCAATTTCCATAAATTTGATTTTTATTTCTTAAAATCCCATTATTTGAATAACTTCAAAACAAAAATTAAAAAAAGTCATTTAATTTAACCAATTCGGCGTCAGTACATAATTCTCTATCCTATGGCCAAGTGAATCAATTATTTCAATTTAATTCCAATGATGGGTATATAAATATCATTTCAATCCAAAATAAATGACATAGGTATATATCATTTCATCCAATTTCTTAATTTATTCGAAATAATTCAATTTACAGTTTTATATACTGTAAATGATATACAGGATGACAACATGATATATTAAACATAAATAAACATCCAAACATTCAAAATATCAATCAATAGCATCCACCTCCATTCATCATCCAAACATACAATAATCACAATAATGAACCAATTATCGATGATCGGAGATTTTGCAAGAAGTTATTTCTAATTAAATTTAACCGTCAATTCAAATTCTACCAATTAATTCCAATATTGATGTAAATATCAATTTAATTTATCAAAAAACAATCAATAAATTTAAATCACTCCATATCTTCAATTTTACCTAACAAAAAAAATGTTTTTGTCAATCGTAAGCGTATAAAACACTCACATTCTATTTAAAACCGAAAAAAATTTCAACTTTAAATAAATTTCAAACCAACTCTATAATGTAGCCATTGTCGATATGATTCCACCGCCACATGTTTCGCTCGAATCGGACTCGTATGCACAAGTTATGATTTTTATAAATATACGATTAAATTTTAAACAAAATCAACAATGAAATAAAAACAATTATAAAAAAAATACACATTACCTCTTTCCTTTCCAACGTTCATTCCCTCATACACAGGATGCAGGCGCTACTTAATACGCACGCAAAACCCTAGAACACGCACCCAGTACGAGAGGACCGGGCGTTGATCAGAAGACGCCAGCGCATGCGTCTATCCTTGCTCCACCTCTTCCTGGAGCCTAGCCGCCTCAGCCACCATCATTTGTGCAAAATCAAGGAAAAATGCGCACGACTTCAAATCCAAATTCTGGCGAATCCGTGATGTAATAGAACAAACCAACCGTTGGATGAGTAGAGGAGAAACTTTCATGTTGGAAGTTTTTGATTTCGATGAAAAACGAAGGAGATTGGAGGGAAGAGGTTGGACAAATTCCGGTCATTGAAGAGACAATAGGCTGCGGCCATGATTCACTAGGGTTTAGAAAAATTAAATAATAATTATCTCGTTATGCATACCGTATTTATATAGTTAGATCCAAAAACGTCCGAATTCCAATCGAGGCATGCCGCTTGGCATTTATACTGTTTTACCCCTATTCCAAAGGTAATTAAACTAGTCTCGAGGCCTAATTAGAAGATAGCTTTTCAAAGTCAAACTATTTAATAAAATTCAAAAATTAAATTTTTACGCATTTCAAGCTTGCACGGCCAAACGATAAGTCCGATCGCTATGAAACTTGAAATGATACAATAATTTACTATGACGATCCGATGAAACTGGTTTCGTCGAAATCCGAGATAGTGACCAAAATGGCTAATTTTACACGTCAACTAAAATATAAAATTTCCAACTTCTAATTATTCACCATTAAATCCATTTTTAAATGTTAAAGATCTTCATTCATATTTAAATAACATTTAAATCAATTTTCGATACTATTCTATTCACATTAGTTCAAGGTTCAATCATTTATGTAATTTCCAATATTAAATTTAAATAATTTATTATCCAATGACTTAATATCAATAAATCATTAAATTTCAAGTATATTTTAGTTATCAACTTTAATTTATTTAGATCTAAATAATTCACATTTATTATTCAACTCCGGTTATTGATTATAAACACCATCGATACATATAACTTATTTTCAATATAAATAATTCCCAAATTTCTAAAATTTTCTATTTCAAGCAAGTTCATATTCAATAACTACATTAATTTACCATTAAATTTTATTTTTAACCATTTTTATTTCATAATTATCTTAAACTTAATAATTTAAAATAATTAAAAATACGGGTGGTTGCATCTTGGGATGATAAATGCACTAAGATATTTTAGAAGCTTAAAGAGTTATTGACTAGTGCACATGTGCTCACTATCCCCGATGGAACCAAACCATTTATGGTTTTCACATATGATTGTGACATAGGGTTAGAAGTAGTTCTATTGCAAGAAGGCAAAGTAGTAACTTATGCTAATAGGCAACTAGAGGATCATGAGATAAGATATTTAGTTCACAACATGGAGTTGGTAGCTATTCTTCTCTCATAGCCGAAGTTTCCCCTGCAAGTGCCATGTAATGCATGCTTCTCCACTTGTATTTATAGGTAATATATATATATATATATATATATATATATATATATATATATATGCATATATTTTGTATTGAGTTTATAATAAGTATTAATTTAAATAATATGTTGGTAAGTATATATTAGTTTGTATAAGTTGTTTATAATCTTCTGTTATATATAAGTATATGTAGTACTTATCTGTTTGAATATATATAAGCTATATATAAAGTTAGTGTACTTATTTATTGAGATATATGTTTGTCTAAGAAAGAAAAAAAAAGTATTGTATACATAGATAGTTAGTTTACACATATAGTAAGTTTGCATAATACCTTTCTACTGATCGTTTGTAAACAATAGTAAAGTAAGATTTTATAATCTACATGTGGTCTGCTGGTATAATGGTAAGTTTATATTAGTTATATACAATCTATTTCATATATATTTTTTCAGTATCAATTTGATGTGTTTAAGTATATATGGTTGTGTTAGTACTCTGAAAAAAATATAAATATGGTATGTGAGTATTTTTAGATGTATATATGTCTTTGTGTTTATGTTAGTTCCCATATATATGTTTAAAACAGATTTTAAAATATAATAAGTACATGAGTTTATATATATGCATATATAGTGGTATATATATGTCTATTATACGAGTTTATATGATCTGTTTTGAGATATTATAGCAAAGTAAATTTATATTACTTTTATTATAAACATTGATTTTTGAATTTTAAATATAAAGATTTGTTTGGATAGTAGTTTAAAATACATGTGTGTGTATATATATACATATATATTATTTTGATAGCTGTTTAAGTTGAATGTTGATTTTTTTTAAATTATATGTAATATATCTTGTTTCTTCAATCTCTTATCCATCTTGGCTGACAATTCTCAATATCGAATTTGTCGCAGCAATTCCTGGCTTGTCGCTATTCCGCGTGTGTATCTATGTCCGTGTCAATTTCCTATTTTCTCTAGCCTCGAAAGGTGAGCAATACCTCATGATTAACCTTCTTATATTTATTAAATTTGATTTCATTTGAAATGACAATTGAAATATGCTGCTAAATTGAACTGTTAATTAGTTAATTGTTATATATGATATGCCATTATCTGTATTTGTTCACCTGTGAGATATGACACCATATCCTATTATTTATAATTTATTTATCACTGACGATATATGCATGTTGTTGATAAGTTATATTATTATCATATATGTTCTCACTTTGCAAGTTCCCTGTTAGTTAAGAATTCCCTATGGGTTGAAATGATACATACCCGAACGATCTTCTAGAATATGAGAAAATCGTATGGGTTGAAATGATAAACCCAAGCGATTTTCATTGAATTGAATTTTGGGATTGTGGGATGAAGTGATATATACCCATATATATTTAAATTGCGGATTGAATTGATAAATATCCATACCACTTGACATAGGAAAGAAAATTATATACAGAAGCCGTTGGTCTATATATATTTTTAAAAATGATTTCCAAGGTTTTGAAAAGAAATATGTGTGTTTTTAGTAAATATTGATTTTAAGATATCATATATATATATATATATGTTATTTTATAAAGGTTTGAATTCTAGATTTTAAAATTTATATGTTTGGAAATTTAAAATTTAAAAATTAGTTTTGAAATTACAAAAATTTTAAGATTTTCTTATAATTTACTATTTTAAATATAAAGATAAATAAGTTTTGATATAAAATAAATTTAATAATAAGCTTTAAGTAAATAAAATTTAATTTAATTAGTATATATTATGTTTA
The DNA here is from genome assembly GCA_030765085.1 of Allium cepa. NCBI lineage: Eukaryota > Viridiplantae > Streptophyta > Magnoliopsida > Asparagales > Amaryllidaceae > Allium > Allium cepa. The sequence continues at coordinate 152,348,989 of CM060942.1, forward strand.
AGTATTTATTTATTTTTATATTTTAAAGATAGATTTTATAATAATTTTAATAAATTGAGGTTGGGTAGATAAATTTGAAATTATATTTATTTAAGAATTATACTTAAATAAGATTGATTTGAAACTTATTGAATTTGATATTTTAAGGACATGATTTTGTAACTTGATTTTTATTTAAGATGATTTAACGAATATTTTCAAATTTAAAAAAATTTAAATGGGATAATTAGTTTTTATTTAAATATATATTTTGAAAGTTTATTTAAATGATATTAGATTGACTAAGTGAATATTTCAATATTAAATAATGGTAAAATTTGAATTTGAAATATAAATGAATTTATCAAATTGAGTTATTGTAAAGGTTTAAATATTTTAAACTTTGAAATCTATGGAAATCTAAATGATTTATTTTTGTAGTTCAAATCCATACTTGAAATCGATATAAAATGGTTTATTGAGATTTGAATTGAACTGAAATGGAAGAATAGAGATTTGATTTAAAAGTGATTTTGGAATTTGAGTTAATTCGAATTGATTTGTGAACTTTGAGGAAATTGTTTTATCATGTAAATTATTTTAATATATATATATATATATTTACTTATAAATTATTTTAATATATAATCATTTATATAAAACTATTTTAACATATAAATTATTTTAATATAAACTATTTTAACTTATAACTATTTTAAACATACTAATTATTAGATTATATAAACTACTTTAACTTATAACAATTTTATTATATATACTATTTTTAATATCTAAACTATTTAAGTGGGAAGTATTATGATTTCAAAGGTTATAATTTCCAAAGTTATGATTTCAAAGTGTTGTAATTTCGTTTATAATTTTGGAAAGTGCTATGATTTTGGAAATGAATATTATTTTAAAGTGAGTAATGATCTCGAATTGAGATGGTTTGAAATGAATATGATATTTTGGTTTTGAGGTGTGATATTTTGAATTGATCATGGTGTTATAATGACGTATGGTTGTTAAAGAGACCAAGATCAGATTGTCATACTCTCTGCCAATTCTGAAAGCCACTTTAACAACTGTGTACACGGTGGAGATTCCAGAATGAAGTAGGATGGTTGGCGACGATCCTATATGAGGTATATACGTGGGCCTGACTTCCGTGAGTTAGCTTAAGGTGGCTAAAACAGAAGCAATTGACGGGCCAAGTGAGGTAGCTCTCTGAACGGATACACTTCTTTGATACCATTTAATTACTTTTTAATTGATTGAGTGCACCCTTGGATTTTTAGGAGTGTGGATTGAGTTGGATGGTAGCTATGTGTAACAACCCGCATATTTATCGGTTGTATATTTAAATATTTTATTTAAATATAGCATCGTTAGTCGGATTTTGAGTCCGAAATGTTACTTTTTGCAAACGGTCGAATTGGGACTCAAGACCACTTCCATTGAGTTCAAAATGTCGTTTGCGATCTTTTTGAGTATAATCTTTGATATGTTTGGAGTAAGTTGAATTTCGCTACTTTTTCTATTGGGTTTAGGGTTTGGGTTCAGCCCACTAGCTTAACTAATACCCTAACTCAGCCCTCTCCTCTCCATTCACTCATTCCCACTCCTCAAACTCAAGCTCCAACTGAAAATGGTGGAAAGGAAAGGGAATTAGAAACTCCAAGCCCTAGTTTCTTCTTTGCAAACTTGATTCTTGCTCCAATATCAAAGAGAAGACATAGGTAAGCTCTTCTTCATCTTCTCTATCTCTTTCTCTCTTCAATCTCAGAAATTCATAAACCTAAACTTAGGAAATATTTGTTTGATCTTAGATTGAAGCTAGTAGAGTTGAAGCAGAGAGTGGTTGGCCTTGTTCTTTTGCATTTGAGCTTCTTCTTCTTGTTCTTGAGTTAAAAAGGTGAGTTTTGAACTCACATCTACTCCTCTTGATTTCTTTGATGTTTGAATATGTTTTGGTTGCGAATCAGAGAGCTAATAGAGCTGGGGTATCTATTGGCTAAGGCTCCTTAACTCCATTGCTCGAACGGTCGCATTTTGGAAGAACTTGCATTTCATTGGAAAAAAGGGCAGAAACTGCAAATTTATGCAGTTCGGCCGACCGAGCCCTGTAACCGGTCGACCGACCTGCTCATGTCGAGTTTTTTTTTATTTCCTGCATCTGGCCAGCCGACCGAGCCCTGCAACCGGTTGACCGACCTGCTCTTATTTTGCTGTTTTGCCTATTTTTGCATATTTCGATTTGTTTTCCAAATTTTATCGATTCAAGTTGCTTTTTAATGGTTGTCATTTCATCTTTGGCTTTGATAACTTAATGTTGACTTCATTCACGGGTTTTCATAAATAATCCCTCTAAATCGTATTAAAAGTTTCCTTCTCAAATTCTTAAATTCTATTTAAAATGCACATACACAATTTCGCACTTCGAGCGAAGTGGAAGGGTGATTAAATAGTTGGGCAAAACACGGACCATGAATCTGTGCGTTTATCCTTCTGATTAATCCCCGACCTATTCAATTGATCGTTTTGACCTTCGGGTTTGGTTTATCGATGATATGAGGTAAACTTTGTACTGCTTTGAGTGTGAAAGTGACTGACGGATAGTAAACCGTTTAGTGCGAACGAGTGGTTATGGGACGCACGTTAACACTTTTCGGATTCCTTTTCGAGAGTTGTGACACATTCCGCCAGTTAGTGGTGTCCAGTACTGGGCCTCCGGACCTTCACCACTACGGCTTGTCGCCCTATAGTATCGCTTTCTATGTTGGTCGTTATGAGCCGCATGGGCGATATTGGGTTTGTTGCCTTCAGTATCGCTTTTGGAGTTGGTCCTTTGCCCCAGCTCGGGAGATATTTGGGATTGTCTGTTGCCTTTGGGATAGTGTCTTCGGACTGTCTCCTTCTGGCTTGTTGCTTTTAGTAGCGCTTTCATAGTGGTTTCTTCACCACCGCTCGAGAGATATTGGAGTGGTTTCTTCACCACCGCTCATGAGATATTTAGGTTTGTTGCAATTGGAATTTTCTGATGTTTCACTGATATGATTATATTCCCTTGGTATCGTCCACCGGCGTTGGTCTTTTTGAGCCGCACGATATATAGCGATTACCTTGTGGAACTTGTATACCTTATAGGTAATTGTTATTTGCCCTTTGGCTTGCTTTGGGATATTCTTATCCTTTGTTTATCTATGTTGCCGATGATATGAGGCTTGTTTTATTATGTTCATCTTTTGTTAGATGATTGTGTTATCTCCTGTTAACGCTTAAATTTAAACGCCAACACCCTAGTGTATAAGATGTGATTGTGAAAAGCCCTCTTCGGAGGCCAAAAGCCCTCTTCGGAGGCCAAATGCTTCTCTACGGAGACCGAATGCTTCTCCTCAGAGACCAAAGCCCTCTTCGGAGGCCAAAAGCCCTCTTCAGAGGCCAAATGCTTCTCTATGGAGACCGAATGCTTCTCCTCAGAGACCAAAGCCCTCTTCGGAGGCCAAAAGCCCTCTTCAGAGGCCGAATGCTTCTCTACGGAGACCGAATGCTTCTCCTCAGAGACCAAAGCCCTCTTCGGAGGCCAAAAGCCCTCTTCAGAGGCCAAATGCTTCTCTACGGAGACCGAATGCTTCTCCTCAGAGACCAAAGCCCTCTTCGGAGGCCAAAAGCCCTCTTCAGAGGCCGAATGCTTCTCTACGGAGACCGAATGCTTCTCCGCAGAGACCAAAGCCCTCTTCGGAGGCCAAAAGCCCTCTTCAGAGGCCAAATGCTTCTCTACAAAGACCCCTAATGGGATATATGCCACAAAAAAGAAAGTTCTCTACTCAACAAAAAAGATTGGAGAAGTCATGACCCTCCAACCATGAGAGAGTAACTTCCAGGCGATGCAAACCCTATCGGGGGCACATTTCACCAGGAGTTGAAGCGTAACAGCCGCTCTTCGGAATTACGCTTCACCAGAGTTGAAATGCAAACAAAATAAAGACCTCTTCGGGGGCACATTTCACCAGGAGTTGAAGTGTAACAGCCGCTCTTCGGAATTGCGCTTCACCAGAGTTGAAATGCAAACAAAATAAAGACCTCTTCGGGGGCATATTTCACCAGGAGTTGAAGTGTAACAGCCGCTCTTCGGAATTTCACTTCACCGGAGTTGAAAGACAAGCAAAATAAAGACCTCTTCGGAGGCACAATCAAGAAGAAAGACCTCTTCGGAAGCCCACGTTTCGCCGAGATTGAAATAAAACTTCCAAGTGTTGAAACGTGGAAAGACTTTCTAAGGCAAAACTCTTTGGAGGTACACGTTTCGCCGAGATTGAAATAAAACTTTCAAGTGTTGAAACGTGAAAAAATCCCTCCTCAGAGGTACAACTTTCCATATATAAAAAAAAAAATCCTCATCAGGGGCATGCTTTAACTCACAAAGGAAAAGTAATTTACCTATTCTGGAAAATGATCTTCTTTAAAAAAAAAAAAAAAAAAAAAAAAGAAGAAGAGAAGAGAAAAGGAGTTAAAGTACCCTTCAGAGGTCCGCTTTGCTACATAAAAGAAATCACTCGGCAAAAAAGAAAATGTACTTAAGCAAAAAGAAAGAAGTGATTTCTTCAAAGGACAAAGCGCGTAGAAACTCATACGAAGGGGGTTGTACTCTACAAGAATTCTTTTTAAAATAAAAATAACATAATTATTCTTTAGCAAATAAGAGTGCAAGTCCCCTCGAAGTATAGAATATTGCAGCAAACTTATGGAATGGGGGCAATATAGTATAATTACACACTGTATGATATAACTAAACCAGCAAAAGGTAACGCTCAAGTAACATACCATGAGCTCGCTGCAATATCAAATGAACTCATGCCAAAACGAATAACAAATGTACTCTCTAATTCAAACAAAAGTTTGTACAAACGAAGAATCATTTTATTCAATTATAGTGCAGGTACAGGTCTCAAAATAAAGAAAAGCGGGGGCCGGTACCCGCACAATTCTCGGCCAGTACATGCAAAACACAAAAAACTAGAAACTAAAGATCTTCACTTCTTTTTGCTGCCTTTAGACCCTTTACCCGGCCGGATGATCAGTTTTTCAGGACGATCGGTGGGCATAAGGGAAGTAGGAGAGGAAGGCGCAACCGGTTCAACTTCCGGCTCCTCTTCAGTGGCGATGATTTTCTTCCCCCTCCTCTTGGATGTCCCACGCTTCTTTCTCCTTTGCGAGGAAGACTCACTCCCCGGAGTGACAAGTTTAGATAGAACAACGTCGTCAGAAGGAGTTCGCTCCGGGGATATATCACCTCCTTCAAGTCTCTCATCTTTCTGCTCTTGCGAAGCGACGGGATCATCCAAGCCGTGAAGAGCCTCTATTTGTTCTTCCTGTGATCTGGGTTGCGAGGCAGTAGGAGGCGCCACCTGAAGAGATGGAGGAAGGATAACCGGAGGAGTAGAAGTTTGAGCAGTACTTGGTGCTTTCTCTACAGAAGAAAAGAGGTTAAAGTCAGTAAAAAGAGGAGATGAAGGCTCACCAATAAAGTTAGTAGAGAGAGGAGATGAAGGCTCATCGAGATTGAGAAGATAACCAAGGAGTTCATGAAACTCATGTGAAGCAAATGAATAACCCGCTTGAACAGAATTGACAGTGGCGGGATTAACAGTGAGGTTACCTGGTGAAGCTGATCTCCTGATATCAACTTCATATGCTTGCGCGTCAGCGCTCTCATCGCCCTCATCTCCACCATGTACACTTGTAATCTCAGTAGTAATTTTGGTAGGAGAAGCAAAATGGGAACTGGAACCAATGATGTTGATTTCGGACAAAGAAGGTGGCTGAACCGGGGTAGTTGAAGTAGTTCCTTCAACCTGCCCCCCTTCTGTCGCTTCGGTTCTTAGTTTAGCAAGTTGTTCCTTTCCCCTGGCGAGAGCAGTGCGAGCGTCCTCATCAAAATAATGCCTTTCCAAGGCTGACTCATCATAACCAGCACCCTCAGCACCAAGCATATCGAGGGCAGCCTCCCACACTTCGGCTAAAGTGATCTCGTACTTGGGACCTAGAAAAGCAAGGCTTCCACGCCCCAAGACGCTATGTAAGTAGAAGTCGAATAGTGTCGAGCCAAAGCTATTCTTAGTCTCCTCGTGAGATTCCTCAGCTGCGATTCTGCCGGCGACGGCCTCATCGCGCTCCCTCTCCGTTTTAGAAAGCTGAAGTTTGAGCATTTGTATCTCCGCTTCCTGGGATTTGTTTTTCATTTGGAGCTCCGCAACATCAGTAATGTAGCCCTCATTAATTCTTTTCTGAGCTTCGAGCCTATCCTCAGCATCCCGTTGGCTGGCATGAGCATCTCTTACCTGTCTGAGAAGCACTTCTTCTTTTTGAGAATATGAGGTAGAGGAAGCAGCAAGCTCATCTCTCAACTTCTCGACCTTTGCTTCAAGCTCCTCGTTGTAGGAAGTAATGCTTCTCATCTCGGTATCATGCTGCTCAAGGACCTTTTGCCACTCAGCCTTATCATTTTCCATGGTGAGCATGGCCTCTAAGTTGGCGCGGTTAACTCGTTGAAGCTCATCAACAAGCTTCTGCCAGTTTGACATCCTCTCGATGTCAAGTTTAACAGCGTCAAGATTTCGCAGCATGGCGGGCTTGTCGATTGGAACCAGGTCAAGATCGAATCTCACGCCTTTTAAGCACCATTGTGGAAAGCGACTTTGTAAGGTGGCTGGGCCAGGCCCCACTTGAAATTTAGGCCTGCTTATTATTGTCTGGATGTCCTCCTTTCCGAGAGCAGGAGAGTCGGAAGAAATATCAAGAGGGGCAGGGGCAGTAGGCTTGTCGGGAGTGGTGGAAGCATGTCTCTCACCATGTCGAGCTCGTTTGCTCGAATCTTCTACTACATGACCTTTTCCCCGGTCATCGTGTGATTTCCTTTTATAGGAATCGTCACCTCTCTGCGGGGAGTCGCGATGCTCATCCCTATCCCTTCTATCACGACGTTCTTCGGCATCCCTCCTTTCCCGAGCTTTTCGAGCAGCCCTCTCTTCATCAGACTCCCTATAGGAAGAGAAGTAGCGCCCATAATTATACTGTCCACGCCCACCATAGCGTTGAAAATCTTGATAGTATGATCCACCGCGTGTCATTGGAGAATCTGAAATAAGAAAAGATAAGCTTCAGAAATCTTTAAAGCATAAGAAGATAAGTGCATAAGTGTGCTGGAAAATTCTTAAGTGGTGTGTGAAGTGCAAACTACTCGCGTTGGGCTAACGAACCACTTCTCAGTTGGGGGGATGTAATAGGTTTCGCTATCGGTGGCAATTCTTGGGATAAAGGAGTTGGAGTCAGTTGGAGGGCAGATGTCGCTTCAATTGTTGGAGGTATAACTTTACCACGAGCAGGATCATCTTTAGAGAGCTCTTGGGAAGAGATAAATAAGTCGCTTAAATCCCCAAAGACATCATCATCGTCATGCCTAGCCTGGTTCCCTCCATCAGTTCCTTTATCGGCATTTTTCATAGTTTGGGAAGGTTGCTCCTCTTCTTCTTCAGTAATGGGGGGAAGCGCGGACTTTTCGGATGGCCCCGTGTCGTCTCGTGGAGTAGAGCACTTCACTAATGGAGTTCCAGTAGAAGTTTCTCCCTGCACACGATCTTTAGTGGAGACCGAGGCGTCGAGAGTTTTCGTCGGAGAATCGGGAACTTCAGTCGGGGCTTCATGAGGCTGAGTAAAGCGAGAGGGATGGAGAAGTCCGTATTGGTGTAAAAATTCATCGCTTAGCAGAAACTTTATGCTCCTTTCTTCTGCCGGCACAGCATTTAATCTTTCTAAAATTTGCTTGAAACTTGGGTCCCTGGTAGGGGGTGGAAGCGCTAAAACAGGAACAAAGAATGAAGTTAGCAACTAAAAGTTCGGATCTCAAAAATGGCTTCAAAGCGGAAAGAATATAGACAGGAAATCTTACTTCCTACTCTCCAGATGGCATAAAACCCTGGAGGGCAACGAACGAAGAAAAACTGATTCAAAAATCCGTGAGCGCTTTCGGGGAGATCAGTAATAAGTTTGCGGTTTCGAGCGCTTCTTATAACCACAATGGAGGGATGGTCTTTAATTTTTGTAAATGAGCAAAAATAACAGATCTCCCCGAAGCTTGGTAGTCGATCCAAGGTTCTCCTAAATAGAACACATAACCCCATCAGAATAGCATAGCCATTGGGGTGTAATTGGAATGGAGAGATAGACAGCCGAAGCAAGAACTGTTGAAGAAAGTCGTTAAAAGGAGGAATAGCGCCATTTAAGCACATTTGGCGATTGACAGCAACAAAACCAAGAGGTGGCCTATCGGCAGTATCATTTGGCCCCGGTAGTAAGGCGTCAGCATCATCGATGCCAAACTGGACGCGCAATTGATTAAACGTCCGTTGATTCAGAGTTGTTGGTATTCTCTCTGGAGGGTTATCCACAAGAATAGCTACCGGAAAGGTATCTTCAGTCTGACTCATCGGCTCTTCTTGATGAGAAGTCATTCTACACAAGCAACTGGATGTTCAAATGCGAAGGTGCGCGTTTCCTAAAAAGTGTGAAGTGTTGTGCAAGACTAGAAAAGTGACAAGTATATATAACTAGGATTACACTAATCGATGCTTGATCGATGGTAAACATTTCAGAACTTGTTAACTTAAAAGTTCAAACATAATATTAGTGCAAGCAAGTCGATTTCAATTGACTACTTCAGCATTGCTTTGATATTTTGTTTGAAATAGATATATTAAAGGCACTTCATATATGCAGTTCATTCAAGTTAATCATCTATCGTTAACTAATCTGTCATTCGGTGTGGGCAATCAATGACAGTATATTCGTCCCAATTTTCTGTAAACATTGTGTTAGACAGGTTATTAGCTTGCAAGAGTGACCTGTGGAAAAAATACGACAAAGTTCAACAGTTCAAAGTTCAAGCAAAATTTACAAGTGTTAAGTCGTCAACGACTCAATAATTCTTTGTATTGGTTAAGCTAAGTCATTGGTTATTTGGATGACTCGGTTACGGCCTAAAGGATATGCGGCGAGTTAAGTTAAGTTCTATAAGTTGTAATGTGCATGAAGGAAAAAGCCTCAAATCAGAACAATGCAAATTTCTTTAAATCCTGTCTCGGCCGCGACTCAAATCTAAAGAGGCATTTAGTTGAGTCGGTCATAGGTTCAAGCATGGAAAAGAGGCTCAAGTACTGAGTCGTTCAGGGCTTATGGTTTGAGTCGTGTATAGTTTGAAAGGTTGAGTCATGGAAAGTAACCCAAGTGCTGAGTCGTTCACGGCTCATGGCTTGAGTCGTTCGCGACTTATAGTTTAAGTCATCTACGGTTTATGGCTAAAGCATTGAGTCGTATACGGCTGAGATTGCAAGGCTTTTCAAAATCAGTGGTCGAAAGGCAAAACCTAATTCGCTAACTCTTGGAATTCCTCATCACGCCTCATCTCACAGCCCCCCTTTTCCTGTCTCAATCCACTAACCCGGTAATGCTAAGGCAACAAGGATCTGTCACATTCCCAATGGAGCCCATCGTCCTTCCATACCAACAAATCACCCGAGAAACAATCTGAAATGTTTCGCATCGATCTTAAATTCAATGCATTGCTGAACTCGCGTATCGAATAGTGATCTAGAATCAATTACAACAATTCAAAGTGAAGCGCAGCACATGAAAACAAACTAAAGCCGAAAGATGAGAATTTGTGATTCAACGTTGATTATTATGGATTAAGATTGAATTTGCTTACGAAGTATAATGGTTGGGATGAATCGGAGAGTAGCAGGGTTGAATTCGCCTTCGGAAATGAGATTCAAAGATGCGTTAATGGCGTCACAAGATGATGAGACAGAGATCAAGTGAGGAAGAAGAACAACGCAATAGCTTATATACAAGGCAGGGGAGAATGAGAAAGGACTCACGAGTCATAGGCCGCCCTGAGTCGGTCACGACTCAAGAAGAAAGTCGAAGCACACGACTCATGATATAAGCGTGTACTTCGAGGGGCAATTGTTAACGCCGAGCGACTCAAGGAGCCTACGACCCATAATAGTTACCGACTCATGTAAAGGAGCGACTCAGTAAGTGCCGACTCATCAAGACTAGCGACTCAACTAGCCCACGACTCATCCTATAAGGCCACTCAAAGGAGCGACTCACGACTTAAGGAGCCTAATAAGTTAAAGCGTCAGCGACTCAACATGTAGGGCAGTCAGCGACTCATTGGTGGCAACGACTCAGCGAGCTAGTGCTTTAAAGGTACAGTGTGGATTAACGACTCAGCAGGGTCTGCGACTCAAGGCCTAGACCAATTCAACGACTCAAGAGGCCGCTACGACTCAAAAGATGGGCCGACACACGACACAAGACTCAGAGGCAAGTTCAAGATCATGCTGCAAAGAAGTGACTTGCAGACGACTCACGACTCATCATGAGTCGGTCACGACTCATGATGAGTCGACCACGACTCATCATGAGTCGGTCACGACTCATGATGAGTCGACCACGACTCATGACTTTGCAATTTCAGCCTAGGAAGTTTGCCTATAAATACGTAGCCACTTCCAACGTTCAAAGGACTTTTGGGGGACTGACTTCCTACGGGCCATTACTCTGCTATTGTCTCGACTTCAAGCAACACTCAAGCAACATTTCTATCACTCCAATCACCAAAGACATTTCAACAAATCTCGTGAAGAAAAATAACTCATTCATCATGCATTCAAAGGATTCTTCTACATCGGGGTTTGAGATATTTGTCTAAGTGTGTTGTAATCGGAGTTGATTGTAAAAAACTGTATCTAAATAAACAATAAAGAGCTTCAAAGTGGACGTAGGCTTGATCCTAAGCCGAACCACTATAAATACTGTGTCTCTTACTGTTTTTCTACATACTTTCTGCTTATTTCTGATTCCCATACAAGTGGGTGGTGCTTTCACAATCACATCTTATACACTAGGGTGTTGGCGTTTAAATTTAAGCGTTAACATCTCCCTTAGAGATATTTGTTATACTATATGATCTTGCAGGTTCATTATCGTTCAGTTTATCTAACTGATTTGTTTAGCTAGACTGACCCGTGTATTTTATACTCAGGTCAGACCGAGATGTTTCAGGTTAGATGCTTTTGGACTTAGCCTCTTTTGCTTCCGCATGGACTATTCCGCTAGTTTCTTGTTTGTCCTAGCTTTTGTGTAGTCCTCTTCTGTTGTAACTCTGATATGTATTATTGACTCGTCTGTATATTGTGGTTTGCTATACCACTTGACATGTATTATTTTGTATACTCTGTTATGTATCAGTATATGTGTATATGATGGTTTACTGTTCTGTGATGTATATTGCATTTGAGTTGTTATATTCTGTTCTGATAGATCCTCTAGCCACCTATGGTTTTGTTTTAAGTATTCATTGGATACATCGATCTGCTTGGTAAGGCAATTGTCGATGTATTCAATAGATAATTAAGGAAAGGCTATAGATGGTCGCTCCTAAACAGCCTTATTCTCCGTGTTAGCAGACGGTATTATCTATTAATACTCTTTGCTAGCGTGGGCATAGAGGTGGGGCGTTACACTATGGCTATGCGTTACCAACAGCCCGAAAGTGTAATTGGTATATCTACCCTGGCATTGCCTAGTTGTGCCATGTCACCTACCTTATCGAGACCACTACAAGTTTGCTTTGTACCATACATATGGACTGCCCTCTGACGACCTCTAGTACGGGGGAGATTACGATACTGTATAGACTATGGGAATATGTAAAAATGTTTTAAGGGGGATATGGGTAATGTCTTAATGCTATTTTAATACTTTTACATTACTATAGACATTTATAATAGCGTGTTGTACTACATAGTAGATAGTTCCATGGATCCTTAGAGGATGGGTATCTCAAACATCCTTTGAGTTACTTGTATTTTAGTTGATATTTCACTTGAGTTGGATTTATTGATATAAGAATGTCAATCCTGACTCGAGTGTTTTATGTTTTACTTTATGCTCGGGTCAGATTGAGTGTCACATCATTTGAGACTCACTTTGGAGTTGGAGCTTGACTTGAAGATCTGGTTATATCTATTCATCTTTCAGTTATTCAGTTGACGCCAGTGATATATCAGATTTTTTTATTTGACTGTTGTACTGAGACTTCTCTATATTCGAGTCTTCTGTTGTATCTGGTTTTAACTCTATTATATATATAGTAGCTTCATGAACTACTATTCATTTGTTTCTGCTGCTTGTTGTTATATTACTATGTGTTTGTGATTCTATGATTGATTTATTTACTGTATATGCTGAGTTTTGCCAAATATAAATTAACAATCTGATATTTTATGCAATTCAAGTCCATCATGTGTGGAGCGTATGGCATGAAATACTGGGATGTTACATGTTGTATCAGAGCTCTAGTTTTAGGCAAAACTTATCATATAGAGTAAATTTAAGTACATAATCACCTTCGTTCTTGCATGAATTCCATTAAATTTTCGAATTTTCTCCCTTCGTTCTAAAATCCATTCTTGTCTCTCCTTATTCGCATTCTTCTCGATTCTGGAGTATCTCATAACTCCATTTCGATTGATATCTATAATGAACCAGCGGACCCGCCAATCTTAGAATGATATGTAAAGGGGCGAAACTTTTTGCAACAGGCATCGATTCACCAAAGATATCTGTATCGTCGGTTTAGATGTTGCATCGATCTTATACTTGAAGTCACGGTTGACCCGGTTATGGTTGCTCGCAATTTATATAAGTCTACCTGTCTTTCTATTTTGTTATTTAATCATCTTATCTTCATTTCGAACCTATCTTCTCGTTAGAATTCTCTTTGATTAGGGTCTTTCTACATTTGGATCTCTATCCTTGTTTTGAAACCCATCCTTGAATCATCGTGTAAGGGAGTGTATTTGTAATTAATATAAAAATGTTTTGTATTGTGTTGTTTGAGTTGCTAAGGTTGATTTGGGGTTTTGATCGATTCGTCTCATCAACGTTATCGATAAAAATTCCAAACACTTGAATGGAGCAAACTGACACATTATTGTTTTCAAAATTTGGTAAATGAAATAAATTTTGTATGACTATATTATATATAAGTATAACCTTTTGAGATTTTAGTTAAATGAATTGGTTGTTAAAAATAATAATATTTGATTTTCATTTATTGTTTTTGAAAACCATTGAACATTTCCTCATGATATAAATAAATGAAATTATAAAACATGGTTTATAAATTGATTTGGAATTGAAAAAACTTTAAATTAAGGATTTAAGAATTTAATTTCCGGTGATTTTATAAATTTGATTTCCCAATGTTTTGTAGTATATTATTTAAAAGTATTTTTGAATAGAAATCGTTTACAAAGAATTTTAAAAGTTTAAATCAGTACTCTCCTCCATTGTCACTGGAAAATAATTTATGTGATGACCGTAGCATCATCGACATTTATTTTCGAGTTTTAAAGTGGAGAGACCATTTAGTAGCTTTGCTACACTTTTGTTTTGGAAAATGAATTTGATTTGAATTCTTATGTGTGATTTGATGTATAATATATATATGAGTATAGATTTGATCTGATATATATATAATATATATATATATACATATATATGTGTGTGGGTACATTTATCTCAAAATGGTTTGATGTAAATCGAAAATTTAACTCTTAAATTTTATGTTAAAAGGATGATTTCACTTATAAAATGAAGCCAAAATTTTGAATAAATATTTAAAATATTTGAATAATTGAATTGGAAAATTTTACTTGTATAATACTCAATTGCATTCCAATATTACTTACCTAAACTATTCAGAAGTCAAATATGTAATTGAATTGTATACAATATAAATTGATGTTAAAGGAATTTATAAATAAATTTGAGTGGTTATAATAAATGTTTATACACTTAATTTATGATTATAGAAAAGGTTAATTGGGATAAATTGAATAATAAGATAATGGATAAATAAGTATGAATTAGAATTAATTAAGATTGAAATATAAGTTGAATTTAACTTAACTGAAATCAAATAGATTTGATAAATGAGATAAATAAAATAAAGTTTTATTTGAAAGAAATTTTGTAATAAACATTAATAAATCTGAATTTAAATCAACTGAATGAAAATACCTTGAATTGAAATCAATTAGTGGAATATAAACCAATTTAAAAATTATATGGTTTTAAATTTATTGTTTTATTTTATATTTCAAATTTATTTTCTTTCTGGTTGTTCATATTCTCATACCTCCTTCCTTTTCGGGGACGAAAAGTTTTGAGTGGGGGAGAGTGTAACGAGCCGTAAATTTTAAACGGTTTTAATAACGTAATTAACTGAATTTTTGTGAAATTTTAAATAATTAAATTTGGAAATAAAAATTTGATATTGAAATACGTCTATATACACATAACAAATGGTAAATTTTCGTTAGATAATATGGAAGTTTATTTTATTGTATAATTTTATTTAAAACTAAATCAGTTAATATTTGATGATAACATAATATTTCTCAAACCTCAATATTTTTAGATAATAAATTTGTAAATCATCTTCTGAGTGTGACGTCATATTTCGTTTCGTAAAATTTGGAATGCTATCGCTCTGTTTATCTTATTATCGACGTTTAAGTAGCATTTTTGGTACCGGACTTTTGGTAGAATAGTCATATCGTTGATATACGTGTATCATTCCATTCATCTCGTCGTGCTGATCTCCACCATATATTCGTTTGTGTGTTTTGAAGTTCGGGGGACGGCGAAATCTGTAAAATGTTGGACCATATCACTATCCATTTTAAAACCTTTAGGTTTCCATCTGTCCTTTCATATATTTACCGTTTGAATACAAAGAGTCATTAGTTTTTGTTTAAGCCATGATTTTTAACATCCATATGGTTCCAAATATAATATTCTGATTCGGCTCTCTTGTTCCAAATATAATGTGAAATTTGAAGCATTCTTATATATATTGCTAGCTCACATTTTGCCTTCCATCCCCTTCTTCACCATCAACAACCGAAGCCACTGTCCACTTTTTCCTCCTTCCTTCACTTTGTAATCTCGCATGCAAGTCTCGGCTTTGCTTTTTGGTAGCCAACCTCCCACTACTCAAGCCCAACCTTCCTCCATTTAATGCGCGCAACCCATTACGGAGCTCACCTGCTTCCTACTTCCACCCATTCCTTTTCTTCCCGTACTTCGGCCCTCTCCCGCTTCCCTTCGACGGTCCATGCTCCTTCATCTCCGCCCCTTCCCCTCTAGGAGAAGCCGATAGCCACCTCCGAGCCAATCCCATCATCTTTTCCCCATCCCATTGCCTTCAACCGTGCAAGCAACTCCCCTCCTTCTCTTGCCAAACAGCCTTGGCCCTTGCTCCAATCGCCTTCCTCCATGTAGCCACGCCAGTGCCTCCCAAATCCATCAACCATTTACTCCACCTTGGCCACCCCTCTACCAAACCCAGCCAATGCATGCTCTTCTTCTTCTCTCATAGTCGAAGTTTCCCCTGCAAGTGCCATGTAATGCATGTTTCTCCACTTGTATTTATAGGTTTTATATATATATATATATATATATATATATATATATGTGTGTGTTATGTATTGACTTTATAGTAAGTATTGATTTAAATAATATGTTGGTAAATATATATTAGTTTGCATAAGTTATTTATAATCTTTTGTTATACATAAGTATATGTATTATCTATCTATTTGAATATATATAAGCTTTATATAAAGTTTGTGTACTTATATACTGAGATATATGTTTTCTTCAGGAAGAAAAAAAGTATTGTATACATATATAGTAAGTTTGCATAGTACCTTTCTGCTGATCGTTTGTAAACAATAATAAAGTAAGATTTTATAATCTACGTATGGTCTGTTGGTATAATTGTAAATTTATATTAGTTATATAAAATCTGTTTCATATATATATATATATATATATATATATATATATATATATATATATATTCGGTATAAATTTGATGTGTTTAAATATATATGGTTATGTTAGAACTTTGAAAAATTATACATATGGCATGTGAGTATTTTTAGATGTATATATGTCTTTGTTTTTATGTCAGTTCTCATATATATATTTAAAGCTAATTTTAAAATATAATAAATAGATGAGTTTATATATATATATATATATATATATATATATATATCTGTGTGTGTATATAGTTGTATATATATGTCTATTATATGAGTTTATATGATCTGTATTGAGCCAAAATATTTAATATAGCAAACTAAGTTTATAATAATTTTATTATACATTGATTTTTGAATTTTAAATATAAAGATTTGTTTGGATATTAGTTTAAAATGCATGTATATATATAGATTTTATTTTGTTTAGTGTTTAAGTTGAATGTTGATTTTTTTTAAATTATATGTAATATATCTTGTTTCTTCGATCTCTTATCCATCTTGACTGACGATTCTCAATATCGAATTTGTCGCAGCAATTCCTAGCTTATCGTTGTTCCATGTATGTATTTGTGTCCGTGTCATCTTCCTATTTTCTCTAGCCGCAAAAGGTGAGCAATCACTCATGATTAACGTTTTTATATTTACTAAATTTGATTTCATTTGAAACGACAACTGAAATATGCTGCTAAATTGAACTGTTAATTAGTTAATTTTTATATATAATATGTCATTATCTGTATCTGCTCAACGGTGAGATATGACACCATATCCTATTATTTATATTTTAATTATCATTGATGATATATACCTTTTGTTGATATGTTATATTATTGTCATATATGTTCTCACTCTGCAAGTTCCCAGTTAGTTTAGAATTCCCCATGGGTTGAAATGATACATACCCGAACGATCTTGTAGAATAGGAGAAAATCATATGGGTTGAAATGATAGACCAAGCAATTTTCATTTGAATTGAATTTTGGGATTAGGGGTTGAAATGAAATATACCCGTATATATTTAAATTGCGGATTGAAATAATGAATATCTGTATCACTTGACATGGGACAGAAAATTATATACAGTAACTGTTGGTCTGTATGTGTATATATATATATATATAGAAAAATAATTTCCAAGGTTTTGAAAAGAAATATATGTGGTTTTAATAAATATTGATTTTAAGATATTATATATATATGTTATTCTATAAAGGTTTAAATTTAAATTTTAAAATTTATATGTCTGAAAATTTTAAATTTATAAGTTAGTTTTGAAATTGTAAATTTTTAATATTTTCTTGTAATTTTACTATTTTAAATATATAGATAAATAAGTTTTGAATTTAATTAGTATATATTATGTTTAAGTATATATTTATTTAAATTTATATTTTAAAGATAGATTTTATAATAATCTTAATAAATTGAGGTTGGGTAGGTGAATTTGAAATTGATTTGAAATTATATTTATTTAAGAATTATATTTAAATAAGACTGATTAGAAACTTATTGAATTTGAGATTTTAAGGATATGATTTTATAACTTGATTTTGATTTCAGATGATTTAATGAATATTTTCAAATTTAAATGGAATAATTAGTTTTTATTTAAATATATATTTTGAAAGTTTATTTAAATGATATTGGATTGACTAAGTGAATATTTCAATATTAAATAATGGTAAAGTTGAATTTGAAATATAAATGAATTTATCAAATTTAGTTATTATAAAGGTTTAAATATTTTAAACTTTGAAATCTATTGAAATCGAAATGATTTATTTTTGTAGTTCAAATCTATATTTGAAATCGATAGAAAATGGTTTATTGAGATTTGAATTGAATTGAAATGGAAGAATGGAGATTTGATTTAAAAGGGATTTTGGAACTTGAGTTAATTCGAATTGATTTTTGAACTTTAAGGAAACTATTTTATCATGTAAAGTATTTTAAAATACATATAAATACTTTTACTTTATAAATTATTTTAATATATAATTATTTTAATATAAAACTATTTTAACATATAAGTTGTTTTAATATAAACTATTTTAACTTATAACTACTTTGAATATACTAATTATTTTAATATATAAACTACTTTAGCTTATAACTATTTTATTATATATACTATTTGTATATCTAAACTATTTAAGTGGGAAGTATTATGATTTCAAAGTGTTATAATTTCCAAAGTTATGATTTCAAAGTGTTATAATTTTGAAAGAGTTATGATTTTGGAAAGTGCTATAATTTTGGAAATGAATATTATTTTAAAGTGAGTAATGATCTCGAATTGATATGTTTTTGAAATGAATATGATATTTCGGTTTTGAAGTATGATATTAACCATGGTGTTATAATAACGTTTGGTTGTTAAAGAGACCGGGACCGGATTGTTATATTCTCTGTCAATTTCGAAAACCACTTTAACAACTGTGTACATAGTGGAGATTCCAGAATTAAGTAGGATGATTGACGACGATCCTATATGAGGTATATACGTGGACCCAACTTTCGTGAGTTAGATTAAGGTGGCTAAAACAGGAGCAACTGATGGGCCAAGTGAGGTAGCTCCTCCGATTGGACACACTTCTTTGATACCATTCTATTACTTTGTGGTTGATTGGGTGCACCCTCGGATTTTTGGGAGTGTGGATCGAGTTGGGCGGTAGCAACGGCTATGCGTTACCAATAGCCCGGAAGTGCAATTGGTATATCTACCTTAGCATTACCTAGTTGTGCCGTGTCACCTACCTTACGAGACCACTATGGGTTTGTTTTGTACCATACCTATGGAGTGCCCTTCGACGACCTCTAGTACGGGGGACATTACGGTACTGTATATACTATGAGAATATATAAAATGTGTTAAGGGGGATATTGGTAACGTCTTTATGCTATTTTAATACTTTTACTTTACTATAGATATGTTATAATAGCGTATTGTACTACATAGTAGATAGTTTCATGAATCCTTAGAGGATGGGTATCCCAAACATGATATTTCACTTGAGTTGGATTTATTGATATAAGAATGTTAATCCCGACTCGAGTGTTTTGTGTTTTGCTTTATGCTCAGGTCAAACTGAATGTCACAGCATTTGAGACTCACTTTTGGAGATGGAGCTTCACTTGGAGATCTAGCTATGTCTATTCAGCTTTCAATTATTCAGTTGACTCCAGTGGTATATTCAGATTTTGTTATTTGACTATTGTATTGATATGATGTGCAGGTAAATGTGCATATTTTTACCACCATATTTATTCTATTTAAATTAAATAAATGATCATATTGGGTATTTTAACTTGTTTTAACCAAAATTCATATTAATTCCAAATTTTCACATATTCATCTTCATATAGGGGCAAAACGGTCATTTAAGTGCATACATTTCTTTGAGAAAAATTAATTGAAAATTTGTATATATTTTTGTAGGAAATTGATTTCAAATAGAAGTGGTTTCATGAAGATATGCATGCACAAAATTAATACAAAGGAATGAAGATGGAAATAATTCAAAGTGAAGAACATGGAGGACCCCACCTACTCACCTACCTTAATGTACAAATTAAAGGCTAATGCACATGCTTTTGGACTTAATGGTTTCATGTACACTTAATGGGGGATTAAGACATGTTAATGATTACTTGGCCTCTACACTTCCTAAGGGGCACTTTGGGTATTCCCCAAAAATATGAATTAGGGTTTCATACATGTATAAATACCCATATGTTTCATGTAACATAATCTCCTCTCTTAGTCTCTCTTTAGTTAGTTTAGGCTCAAAATAAAAACCAAGTTCTCTTCTTTCTTTTCATGGCTACTTAGCCATTTCTCTTTTATGTATTTTTTTTATGCAAATTCAATATATGTTCTTTTTCTTTTCATGCTTATTTACTTTCATGTTGTAGTGTAGATTTATTTTTTATGCAAGTAGATTAGTTTTGTTTCTTTGCTTTGCTCTCTTTTTCTTTCTTTTTTGCTTTCATGTTGCTTTCTACATTTGTTTATTTGATAACAAATATGAGAGCTTAATCCCTACAATTTAGGGGTAATGAAGCTCTCAAGTATGTAGATTCAACATTTTGATATTTTGTACTCTCTTTTTGTGCTTTAATGTGAATGTATGAAGTGGTTAACTTGTTGTTTAGCTTTGAATTTGACAGTCTATGTTGTTCATAACAAATATGCTATGCTTAATCAAACATAACACAAATTGCCTCTTCATCTAAATATGATTATGGAAAAGAAGTGAATGTTGAAATTGAAATTTGATAGCCTATATTTCTAAACAATAGTTAGTAGGCTATGCTTAAAATAGATTTTTATTTCAACTTGTTGTCATATTTCATGAGAGTTAAATGTGTATTAGTGGTTGTGTTATAGTTTGATGGTTTATATTGGGCTAACTAATAGCACAAATATACCATACTTATGATAAGCACATCAACTAATTACACTAATGAAAAGAAAATAGAGATCATAACTTCATTTTGTTGATTTATGTGATCTTGAGAGTGGATTTATCTCTAAATTGTTCTTAAACTCTCACATTTTTTATCAATTTTCTTTCGTTTGTTTTTCTCTTTTTCTAGCTTAAATATTCTCAAGCTTTTGGTTAATTTGAT
The DNA here is from genome assembly GCA_030765085.1 of Allium cepa. Lineage (NCBI taxonomy): Eukaryota > Viridiplantae > Streptophyta > Magnoliopsida > Asparagales > Amaryllidaceae > Allium > Allium cepa. Next base: position 152,369,568 of record CM060942.1, read on the forward strand.
TGAATAGAAAATTTAAATCATCAATTCCCTGTGGATCGACCCGTATTCGCCACGTACTACAAGTGTACGCCGTGCGCTTGCGGTTATTTTTAATTCAAAATTCGTTCGACGGTTTTCTAAACCGATAGAACTTCCGTCGACGAGCAAGTTTTTGGCGTCGTTGCCGGGGAGTTGCTTTGATTTTGATTTTCTATTCTTCGGATTATTTTGTTTGATTTTGTGTGTTTTTTTTTGTATGTTTTTATTTTGTGTGTGTTTAAAAAAAAATTATGTGTGCTTGTGCGATGCTTGTGTGCATTTTGTTGTGTGCTTGATTTTCTTCTTTTCTTTTCATTTGCATAACCAAAAAAAAAAATACACAAACACAATTTAAAAAAAAAAATCATTGCATTTTTTCAATTTACATTTCAACTACAATTTCTTTTTCAATTTACAACTCAATTTCTTTTACAAACTTGATTGCCAAAAAAAACTGTTCTGTGCATTTCCCCCTCTCTGTCACTGTTCCTGCACAACTTTCTCTGTGCATATCATCAAAACTGTCACTGCTCCTCCACCAAAACTACCACATACCATTCACTGTTGCATCTCACTACCCACAAACATACAACTCTTCCATATTCACTACCACGACAACCCTTCCCATCATTTCTGATCAAAACTGCTGCATTCACCAAATCCCCTACTCATTTTCATATCAGCCATACCAGTCACAACACCAACCCACCACACTCGCAGTTCAATCACCTCTACCAAACAGCCCTCCTCTACAATACACTTCATCTTACATCTATGCCACTCCATCTGCAATGCATTACAATCCAATTCATTCTACCATTACAATCCACTTCTTAACAAACCACCCTACCCAGTCACATCACCCCTGTGCATATCAGTGCCTGCCATAGTTATTTGCCTTGCCACCATACAACAGTACCAGCCATTTGACCATCTCATCCATCACCAAACTTCATAGTCAACCACAAACAGTCATCCACTTCTACTTCACTTCCAATCCCTGACCTCTCAACTCCTCAACCATCTGCCCACTACTTCGAACAGCTCGGTCACCATCTACTGACCTTCTACTTTTAACCAAAAACCATCCAACATCACACACTTCACCATACTCTCTTCAACTTGATCACCACTTTCTGCTTCACATCGCAACAACAGCCTGATCACCTCACCCATACCCTCCTTTCAACTGTCAGACAACTTCATACAACAATTCACCACCAACTGCTATACATCACAATTCTTGCCAAACATATCACATCTTCTTACTCACTACACTGCAAACCCATTCTTCCTCTCACTGTCAAACTGCTCATATCACTTCACCACTTCAAACCATATACAAACCACTGCTATCTACTACTTCTCTTCTGCACACCTCATCATAGTGTCATACTCCATATTCATCCCACTCCAATCTTTCAACAACACTACAACTCCTCTGTCTAAACAAGTTTTTGCAAACCTGTGCATACAAGCTCTACTCACAACCAAACATTCACCTCTGCCACTTCAATTTCATCACTCCAATCCAAACATCTCCTCACAGCCACTTCATACATTTTCCTCCCCTACATAACTGACTCCCACATAACCCCAGCAGCATCAAAAGCTTCATCGAGTCCATGTACATCTCCACCAAACAGACATTTCTCTGTGCATAATTTACCATCTTCCACACTTCTACAACTCCACATTCAACTTTCTTCCTTGCCACTATACCCCGTCTGCAATACACTCCCCTACACTGCCTTCTACATCACCAGTGACCAACCATTGAACTACCCTTACCACTACTTCATCGTCAATACAAAATCCAGCCACTCAACCCTGACAAAAACAATTCAACTGCTCATTCACCTCATACCATCTTCAATCATATCACATAGCCAAACCAGCAGCCTACAGCATAATTCCTATATAACATCACCACTGCCAATACAGACAGCAGTCTGCAACGACTTCAACCTCCCCGAATCACTCACCAACCCAAATCGTAGCTTCAAGCTTCAAGCACTACAGTTCTGCCATCAATACCACCTCTGTTAGCAATCACCATACAGTCACCATCACTATCAAACCTCACTGATCAACAGCTACCCATTGCATCTTCCCTTACACTGCCAACATCTCCAGAAATCGCCTCCAACGAGCAATCAAGAAACCCAAAAAGCCAGCCTGAAATCGAACTTCTCCACAACCTTCTTAACCACTGCTACTTCGGCAATTCCACGAACTCAAGGCGATCAAATTACCTCGTCACTTCACTGCCATCGATTTCGAAATCACTGAATCGATTTGCTCCAACATCATCAACCAACCCCAAATAAAACTCCCCTAAATCATCGCGACCTTCCACTGTCTTTGCAACCAATTCCGCAGCCCATCACCAAATTGAATCGTCCTAGCCGAATCGAGCTTCACTGCCTCATTTTCTTTGAACCACCAGGTCCTTCAAACCAGAAGATCTGAAGTAAAGTGACAAGAAATTCGAGATTTTGATTTCGCGAGTTAACTTCATGATTTTGAAGGAGATGCAATTTTTTTTAATTATGTGGAGATGCAATTTTTTAGTTCAGCAGGAAGACGAGAACAAGGATATGATAGTTGCGGGTGGGCTTTTGTATAGTGTGTAGGCCGAGTGGGCTTCTCATTTTTATTTTATTATGTTTTGTTTTGTTTTATTCCCATTTTGTTTTCGAGTCTTCTTTTTTTTTTCTCTAAAAAAACCATTTTTTTTTTTAAGTAAAACTTCACTTTTAAGTTTCCTTCCCCAAAAAAAAAACTTTGGAATTTGTAAAAAAAAAAAAAAAAGTGGGGTTGTTGTGAATTTGTTTGGGTTTACTTTGTTTTCCGTTTGTTTTAGTCTTTCTTTGATATAAAAAAATTGTATATATTTTGTTTTTATTTCAGATTGCCAAAGCAGAATTGCAAAAGGAGAAGACTTGCTTGCTAAAATAAATTGCTGGCTTTACCAAGCTTGCCAAAAAAAAATAACTGCTTGCTTATTTATAAGTTTCTTTTTATTTTCCTTGCATTGTATATATCTATTGTTTCTGTTTGTCTTGCATTGTTTGTTGCTTGCATTTAAAAAAAATTCAAAAACCAAAAAAAAAGAAAAAAAATCCATTCGTAGTTGCATTGTTAATACACGTTTTATTTTAGCTTTGCATTTCATCTTAGAATTTGATTAAATAATAATTCACTTAATTGTATATTGACAGTTGTCTTCTTTGAACAATTTAATTTCTTGGTGTCTAGGCTACGGCAGAGTAATAACCATTTATAAATATTACGGTGATTCGTAAATATTATAGTGGTTGTTCCTCTGAAGGTACTTAAACCTTCGGCTGCATTGCTACGGTGATTCGTGGTGCACCGATAACCCCTGCCCGTTACCTGGCTGAGAAATATTTTTGTTGATTTAAGACAGTGTGTGACTATACAATTTTGTGTTAATTAGAATAAATCATTTGTAATTAACCCTTGCATTCATTTAGTTGCATTAGTTCATGCATGTTTAAAAAAAAAAAACAAAAAAAAATTCAAAATCCAAAACTAAAAAAATTTGTAAATATTCCTTTTTCTTTGAAATTTTTAAATCCTTTTCTTTGAAATTTCAAAAAAAAATCCAAAAAATTTAGAAAAACCAAAATTCAACAAAAAAAAAATTGAAAAATAAAAACAAAACAAAAATCGATTTTCCTTTTTAAAAATAAATTTTCTTTGTAAATATTTTCCGTTTATAAAAAAAAAACCAAAAAACATTCTTTAAAATGTCTGAATTTCCATATTCACTTGAATTTTACAATAGTTGTGAAAATCAATATAATCCATACGATTTCAGTCCAAATTCGTATGGATATTTTAACAACAACTGTTATGTAAATAATTCAAATTTCAAACAACAAACTTTTCAAAACGATGACCAATCTTCGACTCTTGAAAATAGCATTGAAATGATTTCATCTTTACTCGAACTTTCTACACGACAAAATCAAGAGATAAATAATTTATGTAATTCTTATTTGTGTAATAACCCGAGTCAAGGATTTCAAAATTTGAATTCAATTCAAAATTCAAACGATTACGATTATAACCCATGCCAATTTAATTTCAAACTCCAAAATGAATTTCAAACTCAACATGAAAATGGGAATAACTTTTCAAACGAATTTGGCAAGGGGAATAATCTTAACCAGGTTACGAGTGAAACTTTTTGTTCTCGACAAAACCAAATCGAAAATTCTCGATTTAATAACTATAAATTGGATTTTGTTGAACAAATGAATGAAATTTACAATGATCACATGGATTTGTTGTTTGAAACTTATATGAAACAATGTGAACAACAAAATCAAATCTCAACGTGTGATGAGTCAAGTGATAATCCACCTTTTACCCAAATCGACGATTTTCAAATAACAACTTTTGAATTTGATAATGACGATCTTAATGAAGTTGTTGAAAATACGGTAATTGAGTTGGATTTCAATTCTTTTGAGGGTGTGGAACCAAATTTAAAATTCAATCTTCCTTTTCTCTATTTCGGAAATTTGAATACAACAACTTTGAATTTTGAACTTGATTTATGTAATAAAGTTGTTGATAATCCAACAAAGGAAGACGAATTTAATGAACACGAATTTTTTGGACTTTTGAATGACGAGTTGTTAAATTCCGAAGGGGAAGATGAAAATCACCATTTTGATTTTGAAATCAATAATTGTGAAAATGTTTTCAATGATAAGCTCGAATTTCAAGTTGGTGAAAATAAACTTGAACTTCAATCAATTGTTTTGTCGACCCTGAAAATCATCGAAAATAAAACAACTCGTACGATTTTTAATAAAACGACATTTGTTTTTTCAAATCGACAATCAACTTCAAATTCTTTTACGATTTGGTTTTTCGTGCTTAAGCCGTGTCTCACACATTTGACGAGACAAATGAATTGGTCTTTGGAAGACCGTTTCATTTACTTTTTGACTATATACTTTCTCATCTCTTGTAAATAATAATCTTTCATGTAAATATTAGATTTTTATTTTATTTTTCTCCTTCCACTTGGGTTGACTGTGGGGACACAGTCAAAATCAAGTGTGGGGGGAGACTCATTTTCTTTTTGATTTTTCATGATTAAATTTTCATTTTTTCATTTTTCTTCCAAAACTCAAAATAATATCAAAATTTTAAAATACAATTTTTTTTAGCATTTTGATTTATTTTTAAAGAAACACTATAGGATAAATATATGGTTTTGGTTTATTAAATTGAAATTTTTGAAAATTTATTCGTCTTAACAAAAATAAAAATGAAGTTTGATTATAAATAACAATGGTTTAACTGGTATATAGGAAGGTTCATACGTGTTAATTATGAAATACATCCTAATTGAAATCTTTGTTTTAAAAGTGGTGAATTTAAAGTAAAGAATATAACATTTTTTTTGTCTTCTAAGTTAAATGGTGCTAAGATAATTTTGCAAAACTCCCTATCAAAATAATAATAATAATAATAACATCCAAGTATTCACTCTCATTTAAAAGTCCTCACGGTTATGCAGGGGTGATTACTCGGAATTTTTGATGATGTGCATTCATACTCATTTAAAAGTCCTCACTGTTATGATGTATGCAACACATGTATGTAAAAAAAAAGACTTAATAAAAACCACCTACGGTCGATAGTGTATGCATGAAAGTGTGCGCACTCGCCATGCTCTGTACTCCCCTCACATAAGCCCGAAAGGCAGTGCATGGGTGGTATATCTGGCCTCAGTTTACCTGAGCTAGGTGTGAAATTTTTCTTGCAAATAATGAGAGAGCAAGCAATTGAAATCCTAGCACTATTTTTACTTATTTGATTTGATTTGTTATTGAAAAGAAATGAAAATACCACTTTGATAAACTTTGATAATCAACTAAGGATCCATTTTATAATTACACTTTGTTATCAACCGAAACAACAAGTTAAACTATTGTCTATTTGTTATGATAACTTGATTTTTGTTGGAAATTTTGACCAGTAAATGACATAAATTTTCAAGAGAATAACCAAAACCTATATTTAACTTATTCGTGTCAATTTAAAAATAAATCCTTCATTTGTAAATATTTTCAAAAATTTGCATTCATCTCTTTGTAAATAAATCTTGCATTTTGTAAATATTTTCATCCCGCACTTGGATTTTGTGGGTAGTATCCGCTGAAAACCCTCACGAGACAACACTCGTCCTACTGGGGACACCCAGAGGTTTAACGGCTTGTTGCATACGCTCAATGCAATCGTGCTTCCTACGAAAATGGATTTATCTTAGTTTTTCTTTATTCGAGGACGAATAAAAAGATAAGTGTGGGGGTATTTGATGTGCAGGTAAATGTGCATATTTTTACCACCATATTTATTCTATTTAAATTAAATAAATGATCATATTGGGTATTTTAACTTGTTTTAACCAAAATTCATATTAATTCCAAATTTTCACATATTCATCTTCATATAGGGGCAAAACGGTCATTTAAGTGCATACATTTCTTTGAGAAAAATTAATTGAAAATTCGTATATATTTTTGTAGGAAATTGATTTCAAATAGAAGTGGTTTCATGAAGATATGCATGCACAAAATTAATACAAAGGAATGAAGATGGAAATAATTCAAAGTGAAGAACATGGAGGACCCCACCTACTCACCTACCTTAATGTACAAATTAAAGGCTAATGCACATGCTTTTGGACTTAATGGTTTCATGTACACTTAATGGGGGATTAAGACATGTTAATGGTTACTTGGCCTCCACACTTCCTAAGGGGCACTTTGGGTATTCCCCAAAAATATGAATTAGGGTTTCATACATGTATAAATACCCATATGTTTCATGTAACATAATCTCCTCTCTTAGTCTCTCTTTAGTTAGTTTAGGCTCAAAATAAAAACCAAGTTCTCTTCTTTCTTTTCATGGCTACTTAGCCATTTCTCTTTTATGTATTTTTTTATGCAAATTCAATATATGTTCTTTTTCTTTTCATGCTTATTTACTTTCATGTTGTAGTGTAGATTTATTTTTTATGCAAGTAGATTAGTTTTGTTTCTTTGCTTTGCTCTCTTTTTCTTTCTTTTTTGCTTTCATGTTGCTTTCTACATTTGTTTATTTGATAACAAATATGAGAGCTTAATCCCTATAATTTAGGGGTAATGAAGCTCTCAAGTATGTAGATTCAACATTTTGATATTTTGTACTCTCTTTTTGTGCTTTAATGTGAATGTATGAAGTGGTTAACTTGTTGTTTAGCTTTGAATTTGATAGTCTATGTTGTTCATAACAAATATGCTATGCTTAATCAAACATAACACAAATTGCCTCTTCATCTAAATATGATTATGGCAAAGAAGTGAATGTTGAAATTGAAATTTGATAGCCTATATTTCTAAACAATAGTTAATAGGCTATGCTTAAAATAGATTTTTATTTCAACTTGTTGTCATATTTCATGAGAGTTAAATGTGTATTAGTGGTTGTGTTATAGTTTGATGGTTTATATTTGGGCTAATTAATAGCACAAATATACCATACTTATGATAAGCACATCAACTAATTACACTAATGAAAAGAAAAGAGAGATCATAACTTCATTTTGTTGATTTATGTGATCTTGAGAGTGGATTTATCTCTAAATTGTTCTTAAACTCTCACATTTTTTATCAATTTTCTTTCGTTTGTTTTTCTCTTTTTCTAGCTTAAATATTCTCAAGCTTTTGGTTAATTTGATTGAATAGAAAATTTAAATCATCAATTCCCTGTGGATCGACCCGTATTCGCCACGTACTACAAGTGTACGCCGTGCGCTTGCGGTTATTTTTAATTCAAAATTCGTTCGACGGTTTTCTAAACCGATAGAACTTCCGTCGACGAACATGATACTTCGATGTATTTGAGACTTCTGTTGTATCTTGTTTTAACTCTATTATATATATAGTAGCTTCATGAACTACTATTCTTTTGTTTTCACTGCTTCTTTTTATATTACTCTGTGTTTGTGATTCTGTGATTAATTTATTTACTGTATATGTTGATTTTGCCAAATATAAATTAACAATCTAATATTTTGAGCAATTCAAGTCCGATATGTGTAGATGCGAATGGCATGAAATACTAGGATGTTACAAGAAATGGATGGAACATGTAGCATTGTTTGACTTTAGTATTCAACACACCCCTAGGAAAGGAACGTAGTTACCGATTCCCTTAGTCGAAGGCATGCTATTCTAGTCCATATATGATTGGAGGCAGTTGGAGTTCCACTCAAATTTTAAATTTCAAACCACAAACAGAACAAATCCAAGGGTTTTTAGAAGTTATGGAGATAAGACCCACCTTGATAGATCACATAAAGCTTGAGCAAGTGAAGGATGAGAATTTAGTTTGGAAAAATTGTGGAAGGGAGAGTGTTTTCCACATGCTAGTAGGTGCTCAGTTTAAATGAGAAAGGAATCTTAAGAAGAGATGGATGCTCTTTTTTCCCAATGGTTGGTAGTTTGTTAAGGGAGGTGCTTATGGAACGTCACCACTCAAATACAACCGTTCAACCCTGAGGGGATAAGATGTACAAGTATATGAAAAGGATTTTCTTTTGGCCTATAATGAAGAAGAGTGTAGCTGATTTTTATGCTAAGTGCTTGACATGTCAAAGGGTAACGACTGAGCAAGGTAAGCTAGGAGGGTTGCTATTATCATTGGAAATTCCTACTTGGAAGTGGGAGCATATTTTTATGGATTTTATGAAAGGGTTGTTTGGGAAGTCAGAGGGGTAATGAAGCTATTTGGGTTGTTGTAAATACACTCACCATAAGCACCTACTTTATTCCGGTTAGGAATAATAGAACTTCCACTTCTCTCGTGCAGATCTACATCAAGGAGGTAGTTCAATTGCATGGAATTTCTATGAGCATAGTGTGACGACCCGGAATTTTGGACAATTTAAATTGGGATATTTAATTGATTTTAATATTTAAAAGTTAGTTTTTAACTTAAATTTCAAATATCACCATTATTTGGAAATTTAATTTTGGATTTAATTACTGGGAATTGGGTAAAAATGTTGAATCTTGAGTTTTATGCTTGTTAAAAATAATTTGAAGGCTTGTAAAATTTATATCGATTGTACTGAAGATAGTAAAAGTGTTGAGATTGAATTTGAAAGTGTTTGTTAAGTTTTGAAATTATATCGTTTAAATTGATATTTAAAAATAGCCTTTCGAGGCATAGTCTTGGATTACGACGTAACCAGTTCCATTGGATCTGTAATATTGTATTATTATCGGATTTCAATTTTCGTAATGTTTGAAGTTGTTATGTGAGCATACGATATATAGACGCACTGAAATTTATATCGAAAATTTAATAAAATAACTAGGTCCGATAAGCTATCTTCTCCATACGATCGAATTTGGACTCAAAACCTTTTCCATTGCGTTCGGAATAGGGGGTATAACATTATAAACGCCTAGCGGCATGCCTCAATAGGAGTTCACGATTTTAAGCTATGTAAATCGAGAGGTTTTGAATTTGGATTTAAATTATATGTGTGTGTGTGTGTGTGTGTGTATTCCCATTCAACCCAACATTCAGCTGCCTTTCTTTCAAATCAAAACTTTTTGCCTTCAAATCCCTGCAACTTCCCTCAAATCACCGTTCCCCACTCGTACAAGCAACCATTCCATCGTGTCTTCCATTCTCCGTCCTTTGTAATCCACGCATCAGATCGAGAGAGAAAAACACAAGTCTCCTTTTATAAATCCCGAATCCCTTTTCTCCCTTCAAAATCGAACAGAAACAAAAAAAATGGCCGCCGCTCTCTCTCTCTCTCTCGTCCTCAAATTTAAATTAGAAAAGGAAAATCCAAATTGATAACCCGGAAGGAGGCGACTTGCGACCAGAGAGCAAGAGGTGAGGCTGCGTTTATGCTCGTTGCAAGCTAGGGCTTCTCGTGTTTACGGGGCATGGCAGAAGAGGGATGGTCGAGGCGAGCACGAGGCGAGGGCGAAGTCGTGAGCTTCAAAGGGACTTTGATGGCGAATTTTGGGAGGTAGACCTTTGCGATGTGATAGGGTGACACTTGGTGGTTGTCGTGAGGCTGTAGCGAGGAGGTCGCGTTTGGATTTTGGTCAAGGTCATTAAGGCACGGTGGTGAGGTATTTGTTTCCTTTCATTTACTTGTGTAAGTAATATATGTTTAAGAATAGAAAAAAAGAGTAAAATCTATTTTAGTTTTAAATTATATATATATATATATACAGCTTATACATTTCTAATAATAATAATAGATACATAAATAAATAAATAAATTTTCATAAGTTTACAGTAACAAGATAGTTTGGGTTTAATATATATGTTAAAGGAAAATTGTATGTTTATTAAACTTTATAAATGTGTATATATATATATAGATGTATCCGAGTTCAATCAGAATATATATAGATAAAGAATTTGGAAAGTAATAATTTTTGTAATTGGGAAAAATTAGATTTTTAAACCTATATATATTGTTTTATATGCAGTTTGAAAATAAAAATTAATTAATTATACGTACCTTTTAAATCTACTTGCTTATTTTAAACTATGTATTTAAAGTGATTAATTTAGTTAATTAACCTGTCAAAATTTATCTTAATTACTAAAAGACTTTTAAAAGAAAAAATATTTGTTAAATTTAATTGTTAGTCAAATAGATGGTAATAAATTGTTCAGTCAAGTCAAAAATATTAATAAACTGAATAAATGTTTATACAAGGTCAAAATCTGAAAAGAAGCGAGCCGGATTGGAAGTGGATTGCAAATTGAAGGGGCAAAGGTGAGTTAATCTCACTCATCTGGGTTTATTTAAATTTATATAATTGGTTGAATCATTGAATTGATTTGATGTGATGTGATATACTATATAGTAATATATAGTATATATTGGAGTGATTGATTTCTTGCATTATATAGTGGATGAGACCCCATGCGCCGCATAATAGCGGATGATATTATATAAATCCCATATACCGCGATATTCCACCTCGAAGTGGAATTGGTATTGTGCTAACATCTGTGGATGCAGGGAAAATAGGTTAGAGGGATCCAACTGGATTTCTCAAAATATTTAGTTTAGTTAAAATATTCTGTGATATAATTATTTGCTATCCTGTGATGAATTATAATGATAATTGGAAATGTTGGATACTATGGTTGATTTAAAATATTTCAGCGAACTTAGTTATCAAAATCTATAGAAATGGGGTTTTTGGAAGAAATATAAGGGTAATTTTTTTTGGAAGTGAAATAATTATAGAATAAAAATAAGAATGAATTGGAAAGAAATAAAATGGATTTTCAAAACTGAAGTTAAATTGTAAAGTAGAGAATTAAAAACAAGTTTTAAATCAAAGTTAAATCTGGAATTCAAGTTTAGTGAATCTCAGTTTTTAAACAAATAAAGTTTTTAAATTTAAATTGTTTTAACAACTTGAATGTTGAAGTGCATTTTTAATTGATTTGAATTTAAAAATGAATTTGGTTTTAAATTCCTTTAAACTTCTTTTATAAAATGAGTAATTTATTTATTTAATGAAGTAGATAAAAAGGTGGTTATTTACTGGTTGAGATTAATCAAGAGTGATTAATATTTGTGGTTTAATTAATGATTAATTACTTAATGTAATTAATTTAGATTAGGATAAACTAAATGTAATTAGAAATCATTAATTTATATAATTAATGATGTAATTAAAGGTTGATTAATTAAGATAAATTAATCAATAATAAGTCATTTAAGAGAAATTAATTAATATAAGTAATTAAGGATTAATGTAATTAATTATAGTTAATTAATTTGTGAAGAAATTAAAGATTAATTACTACTTTTGGTTAAGAATAATTAATTTGTGTAATTAATTAAAGATAATTACTTGAATGTAATTGAAGGATAATTAATCCAAGGTGATTAATTAAGATGGATAATTAAGGGATAATTAATTAATTGATTTGAAATTAATTAATGTCAAGTGAAGGAATCTAAGTGATTTAGGTTAGTAATTCAATTAGAAGTGATTAAATTTATTTTGGAAGTAATTTAGTTTGCTTATGGATGATTGAATGGTATTGGATGCCTCGAATGAGTTGATATCTCTGATATGAAATGTTTTGTAGTATCATATGTTTGGGCGGACAGGATATTGTGGTTATCTATCAATGATGAATTATTGTGTAAAGGGACATCCTGTATTTAAAGTTTGAAGTGTATTTCATTTGGAAAACTTGGGTTGGGATGACATGAGACTCGAAGAGACCAAGATCGGGTATTGGAAAATACCCGAAACCACTTCGAATTTTTATAGATTGCTATGTGAAATCAATAGGCTGGAATGAAATGATTTAAGTAAATTGGGCTACTTAATCTAAATTTTGGTACTTAGAAAATTGACGTGTGAAATAAGTGATGTTTATAACAAATTGTGAATTTGTAAATTGATACGATTTACCCCGGGTTTTATATAAGTTATATGCTTTGTATTCCATGTTAGATGGGTTTACTCACGTTGGTTTCCCGCCTGACCCAGGTGTTACTTTGATGTAATGCTCGGGTCAGACCGAGTATCACAGGTTTTCAGGTAAGGACGTTCTGGAGCTCAGGAGGCGAGCTGGATGGCAAGAACGTTGGAGTGTTTCCGCTGTATTATATTGTTGTATATCTTAGACATGATGATTGTGTATATCCAGTGTCTATATAGATGTGTAACTCTGATGTATTATAAATGTATTTGACAGATACATAATTCTTTTGTAAATTGTTATTATTTGATATTATATCTTCATTCGCTGCGAATGTGAGAATCTTTGTGGTGTTTCTTCTTCTTCTTTTATCTCTTTCTTCTTTCCCTAACTATCTGGAGTATTCGGAATCGAAATTTTCGGGTCGTTACAGTTGGTATCAGAGCTGCAGGTTAAGCGAGAACCTTGGCTCTGTTGGGATTACTCATTAAGCATAGGGTCAATGGTACCCTAGAATGAGTTGAGTGTGTGTGTGTGTTTATATATATGAGGGCGCAGTTGTTATTTTCTTATATAAAGCTTTTAAATGATTTTATATAAGAATATATTTTGATATATAAAGCAATATTTCTTTCTAATAAATATTATGGTAATTGGTTGTTATATTATTTGAAAATTTTAATAATGAGAATTAAGTGGTAATAGAAATACAACCAAATTAAAATTAAATGAAGATAAGTTTGAAATGGATTCAGAATTAAATGGTTAAAAAAGATAAGTTGATTTGATTTAAAGGATTAAATCAACATTTAAAATTTTAACTCGAATTTATATAATTCGGGATGGTTTAAATTTGAAATTTGAATTGAATTCGTTCAAATTGAATCTGATTTGAATTAATTGGATTTGTGATTGATGATGTATAAGTTTAAAATTTTAAATGGAAAATTTGAATTGGATTGAATTGAAATGATTTGAAATTGAAGCGGGTTCAATTGATATTAGTCCAAATTAATTGGAATAATTTGGAATTGTAATTAAAGTTGAATAGGTTTAAAATCAAATGGAATTTGATTTGAATTTGGAAAGAAATCAAGATTGACTCAACATGAATTGGGGTTAAATCAATTTCAATGGAAATTGAAGTTATTCAAATTGGAATTGAGTCAATTTAAATGGAAGTGGAAATTTAAATTGAGTATATAGGGAAGTGAACAGTTTTGATTCTGGACTATTTTCAATATAAATTGTTTTAATATAAACTTATTTTTCCAAGCTATTTAATATATACAACCTTTTTTTTAAAGCCAAATTATTTTATATTTATTCTACAATTATTTTTGGAACTACTTAACAATTTTCAACTGTTTTATAAATTAATTACTATTTTACAAATTAATTACTAATTTATAACTATTTTGCGATTATCTAAAATTTATGAAACTATTTAACTATTTTCCAACTATTTTATAATTAGTTAACTGTTTTACAGCTATTTTGCAAACTAATAATTATTTTTCAACTATTTATCTATTTTTAAAATTTTCAAGCTATTTTCTAAATATAAACAGGTCGGAGTTCAAACTATTATTTATTAAATACCCAACTAAGATAAGAATTGAAGTGATAATCCAAATGGGGATTAAGGCAAATGTGAATAAGTGAATAAAATCAAAGTGAGGATGAATAGAAAGGAAATTGATTTGGCTAATAATCAATGAAGTCAAATACGTAGGATGTACGTATATTATTCTATTTGCATAGCCATTTGATCCACATTCGAGCACAAAATTTCAAGATAGTTATATCGATCCGAGTTGGGACTTTTCACTCGATTTTCGATGGCGAACCTGGATATGGATTGTAACGACCCAACTTCCACACTCCAGAAAGTTGCATCTTTAAGAAGAAAGAAAGGGTAGAAAAGAGAAAAGAAAGGAAAGAAAGAACAGACCACATCAGAATCTCACAGCGGAATCGAATAAATTATAATATATCGCATAAAACTTTACATAGTATCTTATACATCAGAGTTGAACAGCTAATACAACACAAAACTAGACAGTTATAAACATTTGTCTAGCTATTACAATCCAAGTACAACAGAGAAAAGCAGATACAACTCAAACACAGCGGAACCACTAAATATATCTACACGCTGAAGCCTCCTGCTCCATTACCTCCTCCAGAACTCGTCAAAGCAATCCTAAATCACTTGACTACTCATACATAATATGTGTACCCAAGAGTTTAATAAAACAAAAAATAAACACTCAGGTCAGACAGGGGTCTGGTGTGAGTAAACGGGTTTAAAAGTTGCTTAACTTTAGAAAATCCTTTGAAAACAAAAGGTTTCACGTAAGACTTCCCACATATAAACATGGAAAAGTTTTTACCTTACGCTAACCAAAACATTTGATAGGAAATCCAGTGATATTATAATAGTGTCTAGGGTTTTCAAGTAAATAAAAAATAGCCGAAATTGTTACATCTATTAAATTCCAGCTACTAGCCACAAAAGTGGGTAATACAAACAAAACCGTAGGGTCTCGTAGGGAAAATGGGTTTCCATCAATGGCAGGGCTACTGGGGTACCGCCCGTCACAGTACGTGGCCTAGATCACCGTACCGAGGAGCCACCCTAACTCCCCTGCAACACAAAGCCGGACCCGTTCCTTACTGAACAGTTCCGAACAAGACCACCCCGCAGATTGGTCGTCACCAACTGCCACACAGCCGAAATATAAAGGGACCTCTAGACAGGAGTAAATCTTGCTCTCAAGTGGGTGCTACCCACGAAGCTTTGCTGCACCTCCCCTGTTTTAGCCATTCCTGGTTGATGAGGCTTGAGGCTATGATTACCTTTATAGGACACATAAATCTTAGAATGCTCATCGTCCGCCTGACGATGTTCTGAAAGCATTCAATCCATACAAGTTCGTTCCGGGTTCGAACGAAACCGAAGGCATTATCTCGTTACACTCGTATTGGAATCACCCTCATAGTTAACGACGATAACCCTTGCACTCTATATCTCTATCTCGAATCTATAAGCACTATTCCGTCAAACTCATTACGGAATCACCCACAGAGTTATACTGACGTATAGCCCTTACACCTCGAGTCTTCACTTGCTCCACTTGAATTAACGACCTAACGTTTAATTGGAATCGATGTGGTTTTCGGATATCCAAATATGGAAACCCGATCCCGGTCTCATCGAAACCAAACGCCATTTTAATGTCCAAGTAGTACTTAAGGGTTTTAAACAATTAACTTATTTCATTATTATCTATTTCACATAGATAGATAACCTACATCTAGCAATAGATAATCACATTCATATCATAACAGATAATCTGTGTCATCCATAAACAGATAATCATTCAACCAAATAATCCATCACAAACTATCATACTTAAACCAATCATCCATATCATACAGATACAACTAGTCTCATTCCTGAGATCACAACTATTTAATCAATAGCATCCATAAGCAAAGATTCATTAACCATCAATTATAGTTAATTTAAAATGAATTAAATTAATTACAACTATCTCTAATTAAATTAAATTAAATTAAATTAATTAACACATTTAAATCTTGCTTAACATCCATTAATTAATTAACCCAGTTAATTAATTCACTTCCTAAGTATTTAACTTGATTAAACATCCTTGATTAATCAATCACTAATTACACTAAGTAATTAGTATTAAATTAATTTCATAAATTAATTAACCTTAATCATAAGTAATTAACATTTAATTACTCATTTATTAATTAATTATAATTAATAATATTTATCCTTAATTAATTACAATTAATTAATTACTTAATTAAATTATTTCTAAATCAAACAATCTTAATTACATCATTAATTAAAAATAATTAATGATCTCTAGTATTTAAATAAATTATTTAATTAAAATTAATTACATTTAGTAATTATCCTAATTATTAATCACCTTGATTAATATCCAATTAAGTAATTAACTATCTTTAATTACTTATTAAATCAAATTAATTAACCAATAATTAATTATTAATTAATTCCTTAATTAACTACAAAAGTAATTATCCAAATTACTAATTACATTCCAGTAATTATCATTATTACTTCTCTAAGTAACCCTGCTCCACTAATTACATTAAGTAATTTACATTTAAATCATCAAATGATTTATTAAAATTAATTAAACTGAATTAATTAACTTAACAAATCACAATCCAAATTAATAAGTAATTAATTTCTTAATTACTTAACAAATTATAATTAATTAGATTCAATTAATCAATCTAATTAATTATCCAAAATTAATTTCCTTAATTAATTACTAAATTATCCTTAGATAATTATCATCATTTATTAATTAACATATTTCATTAATTATATACTTAAGAAAATTTAAATTAGATTAATTATCAAAATTAATCTAAACCATTATTAAAAGTCAAATAATTAAGTAAACCTTTAATTATCTTAAAGATTTTCAAAATAATCAAATTACTTATCAAATGACTCATTTAAATTCAAAATGTATTAAAACAATACATTTCTAAAATTAAATTCAAATTCCTATTTTATTTAAAGATTCAAATGTTTAATTATTTAAACATTAATTCCAAAAATAATTATAAACCATAAAATAAAAATGAATGTTTAAACAACATTCATCACTTAAATATAAAGAAAGATTTAACACTAAATTACTTGATAAATTAAGCATTGAAAATAAATTGATTATTTTCAACTTTTAAATTTAAATCAACACTTCATATTTTACTTCAAATACTTTCAAATACTAAAGGAACTCAATTCTTTCAAGTTTTAAACTTATTTGAAATGAAATTTCATTTCCAAATTCACTTTTAAACTTTTGAATATGTTCATTCATTTTTAAATTTACATACTACTGAATTCAAAACTGGTTTCTAAGTAACTTGAAAACAGTTTTTAATCTGAATTCAAAAAAACAAATTTAAGTTTTACCTTAACCTTTAAATCTGTTCATACCTTTAAAAACTTACAAAACTATTTTTAAAACTAATTCTGGTTTAAAAAGACAAACCTGAAACTGTTTTAAACTTGTCTTCAAATCTGAATTTAAAACTTGTTTAAATTTAAAAGTTTCATTTTTAAAAACTTTGAATTTCAAACCTCATTTGAAATTAGAATTTAACTTCCATTTAAATCAGATTCTAACTAAAAATAATATGAATTTACTTAACTAAAAACTGCAAAATTTACTCTCTGGCTTTAAAAAAAACCGCAAACTGTTTTAACTCCTGATTTAAAACAAAATTTTAAATCTTGTTTAAATTTAAGATTCTTATCTTTAAAAACTTTGAATTCAAAACTACATTTGAATTCAGTTTATACTTCCATCTAAAATCAAATTTCCATACCAAAATTAAAATTTCATTCAACATGAAAAACTGCTAAACAACTTTCAGGTTTAAAACCTGAAACAGTTTTAATTTTTGATTTAAAACCAACTTTAAACTTGTCTAAGACATTTCATCTTTTAAAACTTGAATTTCAAACTCTATTTGAATTCAGCTTCAACTTATACATGAATCAAACTCCTACACTTGAGTTTGATTTCCATTCAACATTAAAAAAACTGTGAAAGCTCTCTGTATAAATCTGTAACCATGCTACCCGAGTAATCCCCTGATTTACTTCGAGTTACTACACCTGTTGCTTCGAGTCAGAAGCAAAACAGCCCGAGTTCTACTTCGGGTCAAAACCCTGCACAACCCAAATAATTCCCCTGAGTTCCCCTACAACCAAGACCAATCTGTCAACACCCATAAATTCCACCTCCAGCCACCATCATCAACACAACCTTGGATATAGCTTCCTTTACACTCCCTACTCAACCTCCCAAATTCCTAACCCACTTAATGCAACATAGAGCATATGCAGATACTAAGAACTGCACACTAAAAATCAGGTTTTTGAAAACCTGGAAACCTCAATTCAATCACCATCTCCTCTGACATAAATTACTGACCATCTACCCCTACCAACCCCTCTGCATCCCACCTCCAAAAAGACTCAGAGCTTCCATGATTCATTAGAAACTCAAATGAACCAAAATGACCCAATCTGTTTCACAGAAATGCTCACTCTTATGTGAAATTAAATGTAATATTTTGTTTCCAAAGTCCACAAATTCAATTATGCATTCTGGTTCCAACTGTTTTAATGTTTGAAAAGTTTGATATACTTACTTTTAGGAAATATTTACTGTTATAATTGTTTTCCAGAGACTACGGAATTTTAAATATAGTTAAATTTTGATTTATAACTATCATTCTAAACAACAAAGTTTGTTTATATTACAAATTCTAGTTGATATCAATCAGATGATAATGGATTCTAAATAATCTTAGTTTTTTTATAAAAAAAACAAATCAGGTTTGCAGATACCTGATGCAGCACATATATATACATATTTATGTATAAGTATACAGAATATTTATCAATATAAACCACACAAACATACATATTTCTACACACTTCACATGCACAGAAACTTAAGCTTATAAATTGTGAAGTTATTCACTAATAAAGGCACTGCAGTTTTGATTCCCTTAAAAAACAGTATGCATTAGTTTTCTTATTTTTGCTTCAGCATTTATTTTAAAGGAGAAACTGTATTTAAAAATAAAGATATACTCACCTTTAATTTGAAGCAGAGAAGCATTTTCATTTTTTCCTGGAGCTGCTATAGTTGAATTTCTTGAAACAGATTTGCATTTGCTGGTTGATGATGCCTTTACTTGTTGATGCAGATTGCATGCAAACCCATCTTTATTGCTCAGATTTTAAATTGGACTTCATATTGATGTTGAGCTTCAGATTTGAAGAAATTGAAGTTTTCTTTGCTTGTATTTTGATTGCAGAAATTGAAGTTGTATGCAGATTAAAGTAATTTGCAGTTGATATATTTGAAGAAAAATGATTACAGATTTGTTGTTTGAATTGGGTTTTGATTTTACAGAATTATTTTCTTCTGTTTTTCAATTGAAGAAAATGTTTTAACCAAATGCTTTTGTTATGTTTCTATCGATATAACTTAAATTTTAAGAAAAATAAGTAATCTTGCCACTTGTTATGTTAAGTAAGATACATGATTTACAAGTGTCTCTTCTATTAGTTAAATGATTTACACATATGCAAGTTACAAATGATTTATTAACATTAGCTTTTAAATAAATACATATAAACTATGAACTTCTTAATTATACACTTACATTTAAATGTTTTTTTAATTATTTTTAAAATAATATTCTTTATGAAACTACATTTCAAAAGAGAAGAATGAATTAAATCTATCTCAAAGAAAAGCAATTTAAAATAAAACAAATCAAACTTTTATTATAAACAAAATTAAACTATATTTATTTTATAAACAAAAATAAATGCTCACTTATATTTCTATAAAAATATAAGAAAGATTTTTAAAACAAACTTTTGAAAAGTTTACAATACTAATTAACTTAAATCCATTTACAATTTATTCATTTATATATAAATTAGAAAATATCCTTTGTTAAATAATAAATTAAAATTAAAAACCAAATCTTCTATTTACAATGTATAAACATTTATACATCATAAATAAAATATTTTTAAATTAGTTAAGAAAGATTATTTATTACTTAAATATTTTTAATCTTTGAAAACAATATCATTTAACAAACTAAATAATTATTAACTTTCAAAAGAAAATTCCAGTTTAAATTAAATTATTAAATCAATATTTCACATTTTAAAATAATTATCAATGAAATTATCAAATAATTATTGCCTAAATTCCCGGGACATCACATTCCTCCCCCCCTAAAAGAATTTCGTCCCCGAAATTTAAAAGCAAAGGTAATTTAATAATCCCATACAGATTTTAAATTTTAGAAGAGCAAACATATACTATCAACCCAAAATACTAGCAACCATAGCAACCAATCCAAACAAACAAATCTAATTGTCCAGACAAAATTCTGGATAAAATTCCTTAGAGTTTCCCAAGTATAAATACCGGGATACTCGTCCTACAGAATCTAAACTAGCTACACCACTCAGATCTAGAGCTCATATATATCTAGATCTACAAATCTAAACAGAATGCAGGACTACAGACAAGTCCTGATCAATTCCCAAACCTCTCAGAACTACTGAGTCCAAGACCAGAGATAAACCATACACGTACTCCCTCAGAGATACGTGAAAAACAAAACAAATTCCAGCCATCCGAACTGGTAATTCAATCCTGAAGACCAAACACTTCATTCTCAAGAGAAAGCAGAAAGATCCAATGCTCATATCCACACAATCTCTCCTGATGATCCTGGGCTGCCTTCAACTTCTAGATCAATAAAATCTACCGCACAGCTCTTCTACACAAATATCAGAAGACTTCAAACAAACTACTTTATCTGGAAACATACAGATACAAAACAATCAAGTCTCCAGATCCAAAATAAATTTCCTGTAGAAATCCTTTGATCCAAGACAAAACTCAAATTCCCAAAGAATCGGGTGCTCCTATTCTGGAATAGCTGCCACCATGCTTCCACTGCGCAACTCTGATTCGAGAATGCTGTTGATGAACACAAGTATAAATTTGATCAACTTATCCCTGAATATTGTTCATCAAATTCCATAAAATCTCAGTGACCTATCCGATTCGATCACAAACACCATAGAAAAATTTAACCAGAAAACTGGATCCAATCAATCCTGCCAACTTAAACAGATCTCTCTCTCAAAGATCCTCCTACTATGCTGAACCACCGGTAAAGCTCCAAGAACCAAGTCGAAACAGAACTCAAACTCTCGATGGATGCAAATCTTAACTCCTTCGAAGATATCCAGAAAATACCACTTCGATAACTCAAACATCCTCTAAAGATGCTTCAATACAAACAAAGCTCACTCAGAGAACTTCCGAACCATCGCAAGTCACTTTTGCGATTCCACCTAGTTCAGATTCCAAGAAATCGCCCTCACTTCAACAATCAGAACAACTAAAGCCTTCAAAAGAAGAAACTAGTGATCCACCTCTTAACCACTAACATCACACCCAACTGAGCTTCCAGAAGAAATGGACAAGCTCCACCATCTGCCCGGACTTCTGACAGAAGAATCACAGATACTTCAGAACCATCGAAGAAACAGGCCCCTCACTGCTGCCAAAACTTCCTTAACCAAAAACTCATCGAACCTCAAAGCTACACCAGCCTCTTCACAATAGAGCCCTCTAGATAGACAGATATCTTTCAGGAGACTCGCTCCCAAACCAAGCTCAAACTCTGCCAAACTGAGTCTCAAACTCAAATATAGACAGAACTCCTTCCTAAAGTTACCAAAATACCCTTGCTGGCTTCTGCACTTCCAACTAATCCAAACTCAAGAGAAACCACTCACACGAGTGCTACCAAGCTTACAATCCAAAAGTATACCCCGAATCTTGAAAAGATTTCCTTCAGAGATCAGAGAACTCCTTCACTCCAAACTACAGAACTTACTCAAGATGCCCAGCACTGCCCTAGCAGATCACTTCCAATCTCAAACACTTGAACTCCAACCATTTGTAGTTGTGTTACACACACCACTACCCTATCTACCTTTATTACTTATATTGGAAAACCTGAACAAGTAACCCAATCTAATAGGTAGGAATAAATAAATGTATATATATATATTCAAAATTACAAATACGCTCTCTCAAGATAGACACCACTCCAGAGCCAAGGTATTCACTCAACCTAATGCTCGGATACCACGTTGTAACGACCCAACTTCCACACTCCAGAAAGTTGCATCGTTAAGAAGAAAGAAAGGGATAGAAAAGAGAAAAGAAAGGAAAGAAAGAACAGACCACATCAGAATCTCACAGCGGAATCGAATAAATTATAATATATCACATAAAACTTTACATAGTATCTTATACATCAGAGTTAAACAGCTAATACAACAAAAAACTAGACAGTTACAAACATTTGTCTAGCTATTACAATCCAAGTACAACAGAGAAAAGCAGATACAACTCAATCACAGCGGAACCACTAAATATATCTACACGCTGAAGCCTCCTGCTCCATTACCTCCTCCAGAACTCGTCAAAGCAATCCTGAATCACTTGACTACTCATACATAATATGTGTACCCAAGAGTTTAATAAAACAAAAAATAAACACTCAGGTCAGACAGGGGTATGGTGTGAGTAAACGGGTTTAAAAGTTGCTTAACTTTAGAAAATCCTTTGAAAACAAAAGGTTTCACGTAAGACTTCCCACATATAAACATGGAAAAGTTTTTACCTTACGCTAACCAAAACATTTGATAGAAAATCCAGTGATATTATAATAGTGTCTAGGGTTTTCAAGTAAATAAGAAATAGCCGAAATTGTTACATCTATTAAATTCCAGCTACTAGCCACAAAAGTGGGTAATACAAACAAAACCGTAGGGTCTCGTAGGGAAAATGGGTTTCCATCAATGGCAGGGCTACTGGGGTACCGCCCGTCACAGTACGTGGCCTAGATCACCGTACCGAGGAGCCACCCTAACTCCCCTGCAACACAAAGCCGGACCCGTTCCTTACTGAACAGTTCCGAACAAGACCACCCCGCAGATTGGTCGTCACTAACTGCCACACAGCCGAAATATAAAGGGACCTCTAGACAGGAGTAAATCTTGCTCTCAAGTGGGTGCTACCCACGAAGCTTTGCTGCACCTCCCCTGTTTTAGCCATTCCTGGTTGATGAGGCTTGAGGCTACGATTACCTTTATAGGACACATAAATCTTAGAATGCTCATCGTCCGCCTGACGATGTTCTGAAAGCATTCAATCCATACAAGTTCGTTCCGGGTTCGAACGAAACCGAAGGCATTATCTCGTTACACTCGTATTGGAATCGCCCTCATAGTTAACGACGATAACCCTTGCACTCTATATCTCTATCTCGAATCTATAAGCACTATTCCGTCAAACTCATTACGAAATCACCCACAGAGTTATACTGACGTATAGCCCTTACACCTCGAGTCTTCACTTGCTCCACTTGAATTAACGACCTAACGTTTAATTGGAATCGATGTGGTTTTCGGATATCCAAATATGGAAACCCGATCCCGGTCTCATCGAAACCAAACGCCATTTTAATGTCCAAGTAGTACTTAAGGGTTTTAAACAATTAACTTATTTCATTATTATCTATTTCACATAGATAGATAAACTACATCTAGCAATAGATAATCACATTCATATCATAACAGATAATCTGTGTCATCCATAAACAGATAATCATTCAACCAAATAATCCATCACAAACTATCATACTTAAACCAATCATCCATATCATACAGATACAACTAGTCTCATTCCTGAGATCACAACTATTTAATCAATAGCATCCATAAGCAAAGATTCATTAACCATCAATTATAGTTAATTTAAAATGAATTAAATTAATTACAACTATCTCTAATTAAATTAAATTAAATTAAATTAATTAACACATTTAAATCTTGCTTAACATCCATTAATTAATTAACCCAGTTAATTAATTCACTTCCTAAGTATTTAACTTGATTAAACATCCTTGATTAATCAATCACTAATTACAATAAGTAATTAGTATTAAATTAATTTCATAAATTAATTCACCTTAATCATAAGTAATTAACATTTAATTACTCATTTATTAATTAATTATAATTAATAATATTTATCCTTAATTAATTACAATTAATTAATTACTTAATTAAATTATTTCTAAATCAAACAATCTTAATTACATCATTAATTAAAAATAATTAATGATCTCTAATATTTAAATAAATTATTTAATTAAAATTAATTACATTTAGTAATTATCCTAATTATTAATCACCTTGATTAATATCCAATTAACTAATTAACTATCTTTAATTACTTATTAAATCAAATTAATTAACCAATAATTAATTATTAATTAATTCCTTAATTAATTACAAAAGTAATTATCCAAATTACTAATTACATTCCACTAATTATCATTATTACTTCTCTAAGTAACCCTGCTCCACTAATTACATTAAGTAATTTACACTTAAAATCATCAAATGATTTATTAAAATTAATTAAACTGAATTAATTAACTTAAAAAATCACAATCCAAATTAATAAGTAATTAATTTCTTAATTACTTAACAAATTATAATTAATTAGATTCAATTAATCAATCTAATTAATTATCCAAAATTAATTTCCTTAATTAATTACTAAATTATCCTTAGATAATTATCATCATTTATTAATTAACATATTTCATTAATTATATACTTAAGAAAATTTAAATTAGATTAATTATCAAAATTAATCTAAACCATTATTAAAAATCAAATAATTAAGTAAACCTTTAATTATCTTAAAGATTTTCAAAATAATCAAATTACTTATCAAATGACTCATTTAAATTCAAAATGTATTAAAACAATACATTTCTAAAATTAAATTCAAATTCCTATTTTATTTAAAGATTCAAATGTTTAATTATTTAAACATTAATTCCAAAAATAATTATAAACCATAAAATAAAAATGAATGTTTAAACAACATTCATCACTTAAATATAAAGAAAAATTTAACACTAAATTACTTGATAAATTAAGCATTGAAAATAAATTGATTATTTTCAACTTTTAAATTTAAATCAACACTTCATATTTTACTTCAAATACTAAAGGAACTCAACTCTTTCAAGTTTTAAACTTATTTGAAATGAAATTTCATTTTCAAATTCACTTTTAAACTTTTGAATATGTTCATTCATTTTTAAATTTACATACTACTGAATTCAAAACTGGTTTCTAAGTAACTTGAAAACAGTTTTTAATCTGAATTCAAAAAAACAAATTTAAGTTTTACCTCAACCTTTAAATCTGTTCATACCTTTAAAAACTTACAAAACTATTTTTAAAACTAATTCTGGTTTAAAAAGACAAACCTTAAACTGTTTTAAACTTGTCTTCAAATCTGAATTTAAAACTTGTTTAAATTTAAAAGTTTCATTTTTAAAAACTTTGAATTTCAAACCTCATTTGAAATTAGAATTTAACTTCCATTTAAATCAGATTCTAACTAAAAATAATATGAATTTACTTAACTAAAAACTGCAAAATTTACTCTCTGGCTTTAAAAAAAACCGCAAACTGTTTTAACTCCTGATTTAAAACAAAATTTTAAATCTTGTTTAAATTTAAGATTCTTATCTTTAAAAACTTTGAATTCAAAACTACATTTGAATTCAGTTTCTACTTCCATCTAAAATCAAATTTCCATACCAAAATTAAAATTTCATTCAACATGAAAAACTGCTAAACAACTTTCAGGTTTAAAACCTGAAACAGTTTTATTTTTTGATTTAAAACCAACTTTAAACTTGTCTAAGACATTTCATCTTTTAAAACTTGAATTTCAAACTCTATTTGAATTCAGCTTCAACTTATACATGAATCAAACTCCTGCACTTGAGTTTGATTTCCATTCAACATTAAAAAAAACTGTGAAAGCTCTCTGTATAAATCTGTAACCATGCTACCCGAGTAATCCCCTGATTTACTTCGAGTTACTACACCTGTTGCTTCGAGTCAGAAGCAAAACTGCCCGAGTTCTACTTCGGGTCAAAACCCTGCACAACCCAAATAATTCCCCTGAGTTCCCCTACAACCAAGACCAATCTGTCAACACCCATAAATTCCACCTCCAGCCACCATCATCGACACAACCTTGGATATAGCTTCCTTTACACTCCCTACTCAACCTCCCAAATTCCTAACCCACTTAATGCAGCATAGAGCATATGCAGATACTAAGAACTGCACACTAAAAATCAGGTTTTTGAAAACCTGGAAACCTCAATTCAATCACCATCTCCTCTGACATAAATTACTGACCATCTACCCCTACCAACCCCTCTGCATCCCACCTCCAAAAAGACTCAGAGCTTCCATGATTCACTAGAAACTCAAATGAACCAAAATGACCCAATCTGTTTCACAGAAATGCTCACTCTTATGTGAAATTAAATGTAATATTTTGTTTCCAAAGTCCACAAATTCAATTATGCATTCTGGTTCCAACTGTTTTAATGTTTAAAAAGTTTGATATACTTACTTCTAGGAAATATTTACTGTTATAATTGTTTTCCAGAGACTACGGAATTTTAAATATAGTTAAATTTTGATTTATAACTATCATTCTAAACAACAAAGTTTGTTTATATTACAAATTCTAGTTGATATCAATCAGGTGATAATGGATTCTAAATAATCTTAGTTTTTTTTAAAAAAAAACACATCAGGTTTGCAGATACCTGCAGCAGCACATATATATACATATTTATGTATAAGTATACAGAATATTTATCAATATAAACCACACAAACATACATATTTCTACACACTTCACATGCATAGGAACTTAAGCTTATAAATTGTGAAGTTATTCACTAATAAAGGCATTGTAGTTTTGATTCCTTTAAAAAACAGTATGCATTAGTTTTCTTATTTTTGCTTAAGCATTTATTTTAAAGGAGAAACTGTTTTTAAAAATAAAGGCTTACTCACCTTTAATTTGAAGCAGAGAAGCATTTTCATTTTTTCCTGGAGCTGCTATAGTTGAATTTCTTGAAACAGATTTGCATTTGCTAGTTGATGATGCCTTTACTTGTTGATGCAGATTGCATGCAGACCCATCTTTATTGCTCAGATTTTAAATTGGACTTCATATTGATGTTGAGCTTCAGATTTGAAGAAATTGAAGTTTGCTTTGCTTGTATTTTGATTGCAGAAATTAAAGTTGTATGCAGATTGAAGTAATTTGCAGTTGATATATTTGAAGAAAAATGATTACAGATTTGTTGTTTGAATTGGGTTTTCATTTTACAGAATTTTTTTTCTTTCTGTTTTTCAATTGAAGAAAATGTTTTAACCAAATGCTTTTGTTATGTTTCTATCAATATAACTTAAATTTTAAGAAAAATAAGTAATCTTGCCACTTGTTATGTTAAGTAAGATAAATGATTTACAAGTGTCTCTTCTATTAGTTAAATGATTTACACATATGCAAGTTACAAATGATTTATTAACATTAGCTTTTAAATAAATACATATAAACTATGAACTTCTTAATTATACACTTACATTTAAATGTTTGTTTAATTATTTTTAAAATAATATTCTTTATGAAACTACATTTCAAAAGAGAAGAATGAATTAAATCTATTTCAAAGAAAAGCAATTTAAAATAAAACAAATCAAACTTTTATTATAAAACAAAATTAAACTATATTTATTTTATAAACAAAAATAAATGCTCACTTATATTTCTATAAAAATATAAGAAAGATTTTTAAAACAAACTATTGAAAAGTTTACAATACTAATTAACTTAAATCCATTTACAATTTATTCATTTATATATAAATTAGAAAATATCCTTTGCTAAATAATAAATTAAAATTAAAAACCAAATCTTCTATTTACAATGTATAAACATTTATACATCATAAATAAAATATTTTTAAATTAGTTAAGAAAGATTATTTATTACTTAAATATTTTTAACCTTTGAAAACAATATCATCTAACAAACTAAATAATTATTAACTTTCAAAAGAAAATTCCAGTTTAAATTAAATTATTAAATCAATATTTTACATTTTAAAATAATTATCAATGAAATTATCAAATAATTATTGCCTAAATTCCCGGGACATCACATGGATTGTTGATTGGTTCTGGATATTCTCTATCATAGTTATGGATATGCAAGGAGAATGACGGTTTTTGATCAAGAAACCAGATCTGTTTCCGCACTAGGAAGTCAGGTGGACGATACTAGTTCGAAAGTGAAATTGTGCGATCGAGTGAGTGATCAGATTAATATAGCGTACGGATGATATGTGTACATCGTTTGGGTTTGAATGAAACTGATATTGAAAATTTCTATGATAAAAGTGACTTTATAGAGTAATCAAATTTGAATATTTGATTTGGAATAAACAAAGTTATATATCTTTGTTATATAAGATAAATCTTCCCTTGTTGAATCTATCGCCGGAAGAAAAAGATTTTGAAGGTGTTTGAAGTATAAAAGGAGTTTTATACAAGTTTGAAATGATCCAAAGTTTTTAAAAAAAATTATATATATATATATATAAATATATATATATATAGGATCTTATGAGGATTTTGGAAAAAGGTTTTGGGAACCTTTGGATTTGGAAAGGCTTTTGATTTTTGGGTAAAATCAATATTGGAATTTGGAAAGCCTAGTTTGAGAAGTATCGATTTTAGGATAATCGATTTTGAGATAAGGAGATTTATATGAGATTTATACTAGGTGTATGATTTGGAAGATACTATATGTGTATAGTATAAAGTGTTTTGACAATGGCTCTGGGGAAAAAGGCGCTCCCTTGAAATGTACTTCTCAAGAGTGCCACAGGATGGTACTGCCTTGAACCCTGAAGGGGGGATTCTAAAATTGATCCTGTGAGGATTTCGAACAAAACTAGTTCCTGAGGATTATGTGTAGTATGTAGCGGAAGTCGAGGGCGCTGATGCCTATAGAGGCATTTGGGTTATGCTGTGACGACAGTGTGACTCGACGTCACTGCGATATACTACAGACCATAGCGAAAGTCGTGTGTGCCGCTGAGAGCCAACAGTCTACATTTAATTTTATATCGGTAGACTGCGACCTATGGTAACATAGCGGAAGTCGTGTGTGCCGCTGAGAGCCAACAGTCTGCGTTTGATTTTACATCGGTAGACTGCGACCTATGTGGGAGTGGAGAAGTTTCGTTTTTGAAAGCGAAAATCGAGGGGCGCGGAGTGCCTACAGTTACATGGACTTTTGCTGCGATGGCAACGTAACCCTGGAATGTAAATGCGATCTGTTGTGGGTTCCATGGCATAATCGAGGGGTACGGAGTGCCTACTGTTACATGGACTTTTGCTGCGATGGCAACGTAACCCAGGATGTAACTGCGACCATGGATGGGGGTGATGATTTCCTGAGCATTCTCACCAAAAATATTTCCTCTGTATTCAAAAAAAATGTTTTCGATATTTTCAATAAAATTATTTTCCCAGTATTTTCACTGGATGTTGAAAATGGGTCTGCTAAGTACTTATAGATTTTCAGTCCTATGCATGATCGACGTATGACTGTATTTCTGCGAGAACAAGGATAGACTGGATGAGACATCGAGTTATGAGAAGTAGTTTTATAAAAAGCTATTTTAATAGTATTATGTGAACTTAAAAGTATTTCTAAAATTTTAAAATAAAAGTATTGGAATTTCGAAAAATGAAAGAAAATCCAAACTGGAATTATGAAATACAAAATTTGAACTCAGGAAAATTTAATGAAGTGATTTTTGCAACAAAATTGAATATTGATTTAAAAGTTGGAAGTAAGCTAATTAGCTAAATAAATTAATTGATAGAATATATTAATAAAATTTAACTCGGTTAAATAAAATGGATTGTAAGTTAATAATGTAGTTTGGAAATGAACTCGAATTATAAATAGAATTCGACTTGGATTTGATAATGAACTTAAATAAGTGGAGATATTGTAAAAATAAAAATGGAATTGGATTATAATAGAAATGATTTGAGTTGAAAATAAATCCAATTCAAGTGTAAATGAGTTAAATATAAACTTGGATATTGTTTTGACAAACTGAGAATGGGATTAAAATTAAAATGGATAAAGAGTGGGGTAATTGAATTTGATGAGAATCAAATTAAATATAAGTGAGCTTAATTTATGAAGTTGAAATAACCTGAAGAAAGTAATTAACTTAAGTTTAAAATTTATAGAAGTTGGCTTCGAGTAAAAGTGAAAGTCCAGTAAATAAAAGTCTGGGTTAAATTAATTTGGGAAATGGTTATTAACTTATAAGTATTGAATCTGCCAAGCTTAATAAAATGTCTTTGAATGAAACAATTGCGGAAATGGAATGAAATGCAGGTGTATGGTTAGTAAATAAGTTAATATGTGAAGAGACTTTAATAAAAATTGATTTTGGAATCAATTGAAGAGAATTGGGTTCGTTTGGATTAAAGAAGGAATTGAATATAAGCGATTGAATAATAAACCATTCTAACTAAATAAAATTTGGTTGGAAGCAATTCGAACTTGTGTCGAAGTCTTAAAATTGTTTATAAGAATTGTTTAGTATGCATTGCTTATTCCGTGTGTTAGCTATTGAAAATGAGTGAAATGTAAATAAACTCCCTATATTATATACTTAAATATTTGAATTAAGTAAGTACAGGTACCGGGAAGCCGTGTGGTTGGATTTGGACACGCTAATTGCTAAAATAATAAGCTGCTTGCTTAAAAATGCTAAATAAAGGTACGCCTACGCAATAAAAATAGTAAATATGAACTGTTTTTGTTTTTTCGATCATATGGGTCGATGTATATATATTTATATCTCTTGTCAAATTGCAATAGCTCCTCCGTATAAATGAGACTCTACCAAAAAAATTCAAAAATTTTAGGAGTTAGAAAAAATTTGTTAGCGACAAAACGATTTCAAATTGAAAATTGAAATAAATTAGTGTATGAAACTAATTTAAAATAATGATATGAATCAGTTATAAATGGAAGATAAAATTCAATATTCAGAATTGAAGATAAATTGAATTCATATGGAAATGGGGAAAACTAATTTGAATAGAAATAGATATGAAAACTTCTGTAAGTAAATGTATAAAATGATTTTAAAAGCTATGATTGGATATTATTGTTAAGTAGGATATGCAGGTATTATAAAGGGAAAGGAAAATTAGTTTTCATTTCAGAAGATAAATTTGAATTGCTCGACAAAAAGGTATATGTTTAAATTTGTATGAAATTTGATTGTGTTTTTGATCTAGCCACTTGGCCTTTTGTTTTCCTTTGGAATTTGGGAGCCCGTAGAGGCATTTTGTAGTTGTACCGAGCTAGCCATGCAAAGGAGACGCTGGCGAAATTTTTCAAAAATTTAGGGAGTCAGAAAAATTTTAAGAAAATTTTGACAATTCAAAATTTGGTTTTAAATTCAAATTTGAATTGTTAAGTAAATAATATTATTGGGACTTATGGATAGGTTTGGAAAGTTAATAAGATGGACAGTGTGTCTTTAATAAAGATTGTTGGGTTGCTGTTAAAAACTGTTGGGTTTTGGAAAATAGTAATGGGTATTAAATCATTCTTCTTAACTAGCAATTTCGAGGACGAAATTCTTTTAAGGGGGGAGGAATGTGATGACCTAGAATTTTGGACAATTTAAATTGGGATATTTAATTGAGTTTAATATTTAAAAGTTAGTTTGTAACTTAAATTTCAAATATCACCATTATTTGGAAATTTAATTTTGGATTTAATTACTAGGAATTGGGTAAAAATGTTGAATCTGGAGTTTTAAGCTTGTTAAAAATAATTTGAAGGCTTGTAAAATTTATATCGATAGTACAGAAGATAGTAAAAGTGTTGAGATTGAATTTGGAAGTGTTTTGTTAAGTTTTGAAATTATATTGTTTAAATTAATATTTAAAAATAGCCTTACGAGGCATAGTCTCGGATTATGACGAAACCAGTTCCATTGGATCTGTAATATTGTATTATTATCGGATTTCAATTTTCGTAATGTTTAAAGTTGTTATATGAGCGTACGATATATAAACGCACTGAAATTTATATCGAAAATTTAATAAAATAACTAGGTCTAAAAAGTTATCTTCTCCATACGATCGAATTAGGACTCGGAACTTTTTCCATTGCGTTGGGAATAGGGGTATAACATTATAAACGCCTAACGGCATGCCTCAATAGGAGTTCACGATTTTAAGCTAAATCGAGATGTTTTGAATTTGGATTTATATTATACATACATACATACATATATATATACATACATACATACATATATATATATATATATATTCCCATTCAACCCAACATTCAGCTGCCTTTCTTTCAAATCCCTACAACTTCCCTCAAATCCCTACAACTTCCCTCAAATCACTGTTCCCCACTCGTACAAGCAACCACTCCATCGTGTCTTCCGTTCTCCTTCCTTTGTAATCCACGCATCAGATCGAGAGAAAAAAATGCAAGTCTCCTTTTATAAATCCCGAAGCCCTTTTCTCCTTCAAAATCGAATAGAAACAAAGAAAAATGGCCGCCTCTCTCTCTTTCGTCCCTCTCGTCCTCAAATTTAAATAAAAAAGGAAAATCCAAATTGATAACGCGGAAGGAGGCGACTTGCTACCAGAGAGCGAGAGGTGGGGCTGCGTTTATGCTCGTTGCAAGTTAGGACTTCTCGTGTTTACGAGGCATGGCAGAAGAGGGATGGTCGAGGCAAGCACGAGGCGAGGGCGAAGTCGCGAGCTTCAAATGGACTTTGATGAAGAGTTTTGGGAGGCCGGCCTTTGCGATGTGACAGGGCAACACTGGGTTGTTGTCGTGAGGCTGCAGCGAGGAGGTCGCGTTTGGATTTGGGTCGAGGTCATTAAGCCACTGTAATGAGGTATTCGTTTCCTTTCATTTACTTGTGTAAGTAAAATATGTTTATGAACAGAAAAAAAGAGTAAAATCTATTTTAGTTTTAAATTATATATGTATATATATATACAGTTTATACATTTCTAATAATAATAAATAAATAAATAAATAAATAAATTTGCATAAGTTTGCAGTAACAAGATAGTTTTGGTTTAATATATATGTTAAAGGAAAATTGTATGTTTATTAAAATTTATAAATGTATATATATATATATATCTGTGTGTGTGTGTATATATAAATATATGTATGTATGTATCCGAGTTCAAAGTAGAATATATATAGATAAAGATTTTGGAAAGTAATAATTTTTGTAATTGGGAAAAATTAGATTTTTAAACCTATATAAATTGTTTTATATACAGTTTGAAAATAAAAATTAATTAATTATACATACCTTTTAAATCTACTAGCTTATTTTAAACTATGTATTTAAAGTGATTAGTTTAGTTAATTAACCTGTCAAAATTTATGTTAATTACTAAAAGACTTTTAAAAGAAGAAAAATATTTGTTAAATTTAATTGTTAGTCAAATAAATGGTAATAAATTGTTCAGTCTAGTCAAAAGAATTAATAAACCAAATAAATGTTTATACAAGGTCAAAATCTGAAAAGAAGCAAGCCGGATTGGAAGTGGATTGCAAAATTAAGGGGCAAAGGTGAGTTAATCTCACTCGTCTGGGTTTATTTAAATTTAAATGGTTAAATTTAAATAATTGATTGAATGATTGAATTGATTTGATGTGGTATATTACATAGTAATATATAGTATATATTGGAGTGATTGATTTCCCGCATTATAGAGCGTATGAGACCCTATGCACCGCATAATAGTGGATGATATCATATAAATCCCATATACCGCAATATTCTACCTCGAAGTGGAATTGGTATTGTGCTAACATCTGTGGATGCAGGGAAAACAGGTTGGAGGGATCCAACTGAATTCCTCAAAATATTTGTTTTAGTTAAAATATTACGTGATATGATTATTTGTTATCCTATGATGAATTATATTGATAATTGGAAATGTTGGATACAATGGCTAATTTAAAATATTTCGGTGAACTGAGTTATCAAAATCTATAGAAATGGGATTTTTGGAAGAAATATAAGGGTAATTTTTTTTGGAAGTGAAATAATTATAGAATAAAAATAAGAATGAATTGGAAAGAAATAAAATGGATTTTTAAAACTGAAGTTAAATTGTAAAGTAGAGAATTAAAACAAGTTTTAAATCAAAGTTAAATCTGGAATTCAAGTTTAGTGAATCTTAGTTTTTAAACAAATAAAGTTTTTAAATTTAAATTGTTTTAACAACTCGAATGTTAAAATGCATTTTTAAATTGATTTGAATTTAAAAATGAATTTGGTTCTAAATTCCTTTAAACTTCTTTTATAAAATGAGTAATTTATTTATTCAATGAAGTAGATAAAAAGGTGGTTATTTACTGGTTGAGATTAATCAAGAGTGATTAATATTTATGGTTTAATTAATGATTAATTACTTAATGTAATTAATTTAGATTAGGATAAACTAAATGTAATTAGAAATCATTAATTTATATAATTAATGATGTAACAAAAGGTTGATTAATTAAGATAAATTAATCAATAATAAGCGATCTATGAGAAATTAATTAATATAAGTAATTAAGGATTAATGTAATTAATTATAGTTAATTAATTTGTGAAGAAATAAAAGATTAATTACTGTTTTTGGTTAAGAATAATTAATTTGTGTAATTAATTAAAGATAATTACTTGAATGTAATTGAAGGATAATTAATCCAAGGTGATTAATTATGATGGATAATTAAGGGATAATTAATTAATTGATTTGAAATTAATTAATGTCAAGTGAAGGAATCTAAGTGATTTAGGTTAGTAATTCAATTAGAAGTGATTAAATTTATTTTGGAAGTAATCAAGTTTGCTTATGGATGATTGAATGGTATTGGATGCCTCGTATGAGGTGATATCTCTGATATGGAATGTTTTGTAGTATCATATGTTTGGGCGGACAGGATATTGTGGTTATCTATCAATGATGAATTGTTGTGTAAAGGGACATCCTGTATTTAAGGTTTTAAGTGTATTTCATTTGGAAAACTTGGGTTGGGATGACATGAGACTCGAAGAGACCGAGGTCGGGTATTGGAAAATACCCGAAACCACTTCGAATTTTTATAGATTGATATGTGAAATCAATAGGCTGGAATGAAACGATTTAAGTGAATTGGACTACTTAATCTAAATTTTGGTACTTAGAAAATTGATGTGTGAAATAAGTGATGTCTATAACAAATTGTGAATTTGTAAATTGATATGATTTACCCCGGGTTTTATATAAGTTGTATGCTTTGTATTCCATGTTAGATGGGTTTACTCACGTTGGTTTCCAGCCTCACCTGGGTATTACTTTGAAGTAATGCTCGGATCAGACCGAGTATTACAGGTTTTCAGGTAAGGACGTTCTGGAGCTCAGGAGGCGTGCTGGATGGCAAGAACGTATGGAGAGTTTCCGCTGTATTATATTGTTGTATATCTAAGACATAATGATTGTGTATATCCAGTGTCTTTATATATGTGTAACTCTGATGTATTATAAATGTATTTGACAGATACAGAATTCTTTTGTAAACTGTTATTATTTGATATTATATCTTCATCCGTTGCGACTGTGAGAATCTTTGTGGTGTTTCTTCTTCTTCTTCTTCTATCTCTTTCTTCTTTCCCTAACTATCTGGAGTTTTCGGGATCAAAAATTTCGGGTCGTTACACATAGTTAGTGATAGGTATCCCTTGTTCACCTGTGAGTTTTGGAGAAGCTTACAAGCAGCTTTAAAACCTTCTTTGTACATATCACCCATAGATCGATGGTCAAACGGAGATGGTGAATAGAATTTTGGAAGAGTTGTTGGGTGCTTGTGTTTTCAATTTCGGAGAAGATTGGGAGCAACATCTACCTTTAGTTGAGTTCATGTATGATAACAGCTATCGAGCGCGATGATTAAATATGGCCCCTTTTTAAGCACTTTCTGAGAGGCCATGCAGATTGCCAAGCTGTTGATGGGAAACCACTAACAAAAGAGACCTGGTTTGATCCGTGATACCATGAAAAAAGTAGAGATGATCAGGCAAAGAAGGAAGGCAGCGCAAGACTGTCAAAAATCTTAAGCGGATAGAAGAAGGAAAGTGCTCGAGTTTGAGGTTCGAGATATGCTATTTTCCAAAGTCTCCCCTATTAGAAAAGCGTTTAGGTTTGGCAAGTATGGAAGATTGGCACCTTGATTTGGTCCATTTAGATTTTGGAAAGGATAGTAAAACTTGCTTATCGCGTGGAGCTTCCTGATAGATTGGCAAGAAAGTGTCCACAATGTTTTCCACGTTTCCCACCTTAGAAAATGCCTTCATGACACCGCTATTAGAGTTGAGGCTGATCAGTTTAGGAAATTAGAGACGGATTCAACAGTACCCCATACCACCGCAAGCATTGTGGAGCACAAACTAGGTGACCCTATAACAAAATAATTAGGTTGGTCCAAGTACAATGAGGAGACAACTCGCAGAAAGCACATGGGAAACGGAGGATAGGATAAATATCACTCATCCAGAACTTTTCACTGGTAAATTTTCTCTCCAAAAATTAGGATTTTGGTTGCATCGTGGTTTCTATACCGAATGATAGGATATGTTTGTCACACCTTTTCCAATCACTTTACACTCATATAGAAATTTTTATGCATGTTTGAAGCATTTACATACGTACTTGAATGACACTATTACACACTCACGCTCGGAATGAGCTCATTTTAGTATGTTTGTAGTACAATCATTGGAATTTTGTTAAGTAGATGGTAGTGTAGATAAATTTGTTGTGTTACATGGATGCTCCGGTGCGTTACACTATTCTCACCTTGAAGATTTCGAGACGAAAATCATTTTAAGGGGGAAAGAATGTAACATCCCGTAAAATTAACCACAAATGAATTAAGTAAATTAAATTAAGTAAGGAAGAGTTAAATTATAATTTTATAAAAGTTGAAATTTAATCATGAAAGTTACTCAGTTGCATTTATGGCGAAATTATGATCTGTTTCCGTACATAATATGCTGAAAATGGAGCTCAAATGAAGAAGTTATGAGTCTTTGAATTTTTCGGATTTGAATTAATTTAGTTTGAATTCAACTTCAAATAAATATTTAATTTAGCGTTTAAATTTAAAAAATTAACTATAGGTTTAGTTGGGGTTTAGTTAAACAAATAACATTAGAAGTTAATCAGGAAATAAAATAAAGGAGCAATGGAAACAAATCAATGCTCACAAAATAAGAGGAGCAGTCGACCTATAAGGCCCAACCAGTCGACCCTCAGTGGTCAACCGGTCGAGCATAAGAGGTTGACCGCTGCCTCACGGCGCAGCTAAGGTTTTATGAGGTTAAAACTTCCAGATTTATTTGTATTTTGATCTGGTTTAATCTTATGATTCAAGTACGTTTCAACTCCTATAAATAAGACCCTATTCTCCCCACTTTTCACTCACAATTATTCGGGAATTCCGCAAACCTCTACCATTTTCTCTCTTCGGGTAGATTCAGAAATTTTATTTAGGATTCAGGTAAGTATTCTAATCCTTTTCTAATTATTCTTTTAATCTATTTTCTTCTCCTCCAATCGCTTTGAATCTAACAAAACTATAT
The DNA here is from genome assembly GCA_030765085.1 of Allium cepa. Taxonomy (NCBI): domain Eukaryota; kingdom Viridiplantae; phylum Streptophyta; class Magnoliopsida; order Asparagales; family Amaryllidaceae; genus Allium; species Allium cepa. Next base: position 152,407,452 of record CM060942.1, read on the forward strand.
ATATATATATATATATATATATACTTATCTTCCACTGTGTACATATATCAAAAGAAGAAGATCTGGAAAAGAGTTTCTTTGGCATTGCAAATTGATACAAGAAAATCTAAGGATAATATGTGAGTGGAAACCTTAGTATTTTTATTTCAATAATTGATTAGCATATATTTATGGATTTGAAAATGCCTTTAAGATTTGGGGATTGCGAAAACAAAATAGATAAAATCGTCCAAAATTTCTTTTTATTTTAAAATGTCATTCTAGACGGAGATTCTTGATTGTTTATGTTGATTTGATAGAATTTATATTGTTTCTGCAATTTTTGATACTTTCATAGTCTATTCCACATCTTTTTTTTCTTTGATTCAAATTTTGAATTTTTAATAATAAAATAAGGGTGTAGAGCACAAATCCTATTCGTAGTTTACACTCCTTATTACACACAAAATATCTTCATTTATTTCTGTGTAAAGAGGATTTGAATAGAATAAGAAATTAGGATTGCAATTTCTATTATTTAAGATATTCCATTGGATTAATGTAATAAATTGGGTTTCTATTTTTATTTACAAGTCTATTTATTGCGATTTTAAATACGAATATTTAATCCATGTTTTATTAAAATCTTAGAAATTTGAAGTGAAAGGATTTGTACTAGTATTATCATTAAAGGAAATGACATTTAACGCTTGTTTTGGGCTATGAATCGCAGCTAGAAGTTATTAGGCATGAATATATATATTTATTTCTATTAGCATAATAAATGTATAATTATAGCTTATAATTGCGTAGTTAGTTAGGTAATAATTCTCATTAGTTCCTCCTTAAAAAGGTAATTAATATTTTAAGGCATAATAAGGAAGGATTCTTGGAAGGCCGTAATTATGAAACAGTGAGATGAGTATTATATATGGAGAGTATGTAAATGATGGCTAAATTATAGGAATGCAAAGTCGGTAGAGTTGCACGACAGAAGTATGTCCTTCACCTTGAGGTTACCAGTAGTTGTGCACACTTTCTGTTGATATAAGACATCTCTTATGATAAATATTTATGATGTTGTGAGAATTGTCTCAAATTTAATAGGGTATATCCGTCCAGCTAATCGGGCTAACAGTTCCTGCGAATAATCGGACTATTCACTTCTACTTTATTTCACTCCCACTTTCACCACTGAAATCAACGGAAAAATATCGCACCTTCCCTCAAAATTTCCCCTTTGTACCAAAAACGCCCATATTTGGAGCACATAACAAGTCAACTAGGCCCAAGATGGACGTTTTTTTATTAGCAAACTATGCACCAATAGACATGACTCTCTAGTAACCATGCATCATAGGAGCATGGGTCTCTAGTAAGTCACACTCTAGAGGCACTCATATAGCATAGTTTAACATACTCCTCTAGAGCATTATTTTATCTCATTTTGAAAAACATCGTGTTATGGAAAATTTTGTCAACGAAAAGTTTATACTATCGAAGTGTGAAAATCCAACATCAAAATGTAAACAAAATCTGTCTTAAATTAATTTACTTTGGTACTATTAATACTTCTCCTTTTCCTCAATTTGACTCCTTTCTTTTTTCTAACATGCCTGGATTACAATGAGTGGCATCCAAAATTCAATATGTTAAGAGTACATTTGGTAAAGCAAGGATCAGACATACGATTTAAAGTAAACTAACTTTGTTTATGTAAGCAGAGGTAGTTATATTCAAGAGTAGTAGTTGTACAGTGAATGCAATAGAGGATAAGTAAGAAAAGAAAACTGGAAAAAACTAACTTCACTGCCGAGAAAGCTTGCAAGTGCAATGTCCAAAGACAAAATTTTATCCATGTGTCTTCATTGTATTTTAGTAATGTTGAGGTCAATAAAAAAGGATACATCTCTCAATCCAAGGCTAGTAGAGATGCCTTAGATTATATTTAAACTTTAACCCATGTTTCTCTATTTTATTATTTAAACTAACTATTTTAAGTAATCAGAAGTATAATGTGTTAGAACTCTGCTATTAGAAACTGCAATCGTTTCATTTACTTTTAACGTTATGCAGTTTCTAATCTTAATATGACCCTATTAATTAGATCATAAATAGAACGTTTTATTTACCTTTAACGTTATGCAGTTTCTAATCTTAATGTGACCCGATTAATTAAGTCATAAATAGACCGTTCTATAATTAGAACATTAGGTCTGTGATTAATCTTAAGCGTTGAATTGGTATATGATGGACGTACCAGATTTAGAGTTAAATGTTATATAAAGGATTGGGTTCTCTCTCTACTGGTATATAGATGTATTCTTCTCCATCAAGAAACATATAAAGAAATAGGGTTAGAGAGAGAAACTAAATTCTGAGAAGAAGAGTAATTATTAGAAGTCAGAAGAAGAAGATGACAACCATTACATCTTCCGCTGTTAATCAAGGTACGTCATCTTAAACAAACAAAAATCATATTAAGCTTTGTTTGTGAAATATTCGGTATTGGCGATCCCTGGGCTATTACTTGAATTGTTCATCATTAATCATGAAAGATCGAACAGTAAAGAATTTCTGACATTTGGTATCGAAGCCACCAATCAATAACTGAATATTTCCTATAATTGCAATTGATCTGTTCTATGCTTTACTCATGATGTTTAATCAAGTATGTGTTATAAATCAATTATGCACATGAGATTTATGATTTTTTTAATCACCAAAGTGGTCAAAATCAGAATAATCATTTAGTGCATAAGTGACATAATGATTATTGATAGAAACTGCCAGTTATAATAATACCAAAAAAAAAAATCCGGTGTCACTAATGGTAGAACCTGAGAACATACCCAAAGGAAAGTCTTGTTCTATAACTAGTTGACATGATGAGGTTTAATAGATATCTTGATTAAATAAATATTGATCATCCAAAGATGTCAGTTTTATTTAATTGAATATATTTATTACTTACTTATGTTTTGGTATTTAATTATGTTAAGTATAAGATAGTATCTACGCAAAGGAGTGCTATATTATACTATTATGTACGTATCTGAATCGCGTTAGCTATAAGCTTATAGTTATTTCAATTTTTTTAATTTGCAGTAGTTCCCATGAATACACATGCTTCATTTGTTACATTGTTCACTGGTGTTAATTTTTCTGAATGGAGAGAACAAGTCAATTTCCATTTAGGTGTTCAGGATCTTGACTTGGCACTACTTGAGGATAAACCTGTTGCTCTTACAACAGCTAGTACCGAGACAGAAAAATCACGCCATAAAGCATGGGAACACAGTATCAGATTGAGCCTCATGTTTATTAAGATGATTGTTGCTAACAACATCAAGTCAATAATTCCGCAAACAGAAAGTGCTAAGGAATATATGCAGTTTTCGGAAGAGTGTTTTCGTTCAACTGATAAGTCACTCGCTAGTACTCTTATGGCAGAACTCACGGCCATGAAGTTTAATGGGTCGCAAACTATGCAAGAGCATATTATAGAGATGACTAATCTTGCAGCAATGTTAAACTCCCTTGGACTTACGGTAGAGGATTCTTTTCTTGTCCAGTTTGTCCTGAACTCGCTACCAATATGGACCTTTTCAAATTAACTATAACACTATAAAATAAGTGGAATGTTAATGAATTGGCCAGTAGACTTTTTCAGGAAGAAGGACGTTTGAAAAATCAAGTGAACCACTCAGTAAGTTTTGTGATTAATAAAGCTGGTAAAGAAAAGAATGGAAAATCAAGTCATTTCAAGAAGAAAAAGGCACCTGCTAAGAATGGGCAGGATAAGGAAAAGAAGGAACTAAAGGATGTTCGATGTCATTTCCGTAAAAGGAAAGGACATTATCAAAATGACTATCCGAAAGGATAGCTTGGTTCGAAAGGAAAGGTAATCATCTATCTTTCGTATGTTTCGAATCAAATTTAGCTGAAATTCCTATTAATACATGGTGGCTTGATACTGGTGCTACAACTCATGTCTCCAATAATATGCAGGGATTTTTTATGATCCGAACCATAAATCCAAATGAAGATCATTTTCTCTTTATAGGAAATGGAATGAAATCCACAATAGAAGACATTGGGACTTATTGTCTAATTCTAGAAAGTGGATATGTATTAGACTTATATAGTACCCTTTATGTACCTTCATTATCTAGATACCTTATTTCCGTAATTAAGTTGGATATTTATGGTTTTAGATGTACGTTTGGATCTGGTTGTTTTGATTTATATAAGAATACTGATAATGTTAGTTCTGGTATTCTAATTGATGGTTTATATAAATTGAAACTGAATGAAACTTATGCAAATTCCTTGTTGAATGTAATAAATAATGTTGGATGCAAACGTAGCTGTTGAATGAAAATTCTGCTTTCTTGTGGCATAAAAGACTAGGTCACATATCGAAAGAAAGAATGATGAGATTAGTAAGTAATGAAATTTTGTCAAATTTGAACTTTAGTGATCTAGAATTATGTATGGATTGTATTAAAGGTAAATAAACCAAACATAATAAGAATGGAGCCACTAGAAGTAGCCAGCTTCTTGAAATAATACACACTGATATTTGCGGACCTATGGACACTCCAGCCTTTTGATGGAGAAAAGTATTCCATCACTTTTATTAACGATTTTTCCCACTATGGTTGTGTCTATTTGCTTCATGAAAAATCTCAATCTGTGAATGTCCTTGAGACGTTTGTAAAGGAAGTTGAGCAATTAGATAAAAAGGTGAAAATCATAAGGTCTGATAGAGGTGGTGAATATTATGGCAAATATAATGAGTCGGGCCAGTGTCTAGGTCAATTTGCAAAATTGCTCGAAAGTCATGGCATATGTGCGCAATACACAATGCCAGGTACACCACAGCAAAATGGTGTAGCAAAAAGGCGCAATAGGACGTTAATAGATATGATTAGGAGTATGATGTCAGATTCTACACTATCTAAGAATTTGTGGTTGTATGTTCTCAAAACCACTAATTATTTGTTGAATAGGGTTCCTTATAAAGCTTTTCAAAAGACTCCTTTTGAATTATGGACTAACAGGAAACCTAGCTTAAGACACCTGCATGATTGGGGTTGTCCAGCGGAAGCGAGAATTTATAATCCACATGAAAAGAAATTAGATTCTCGAACGATTAGTGTGTATTTTTTAGGTTACCCTAAAGAATCTAAAGGATATGTGTTTTACTGTCCTAGTCATAGTCCAAGAATTATAGAAATTGGTAATGCAAGATTCATTGAGATTAGTGAAGTCAGTGGGAGTACTAGAAGAGAAATAGTGGAAATAAAGGAAACAATGATAAATGTTACATTGCCTAGAATATTTCCTCCATCTACCATTACTCCAAATGTTGTTCCAACTGTTGGAGAACAACATGATGATGAACAACATGTAAATGAAGAAGTACTTCCTGAAGGAAATGACTTACATAATGCTGATATGCATGAACCACAACAAGTAGCATTAAGAAGATCTCAAAGAGATCGTAGGTTAGCTATTTCTAATGATTATATGGTTTATATGAAAAAATCATATTATGATATAGGAATTAATAAGGACCCAGTTTCATTTTCACATGCTGCAGAAAGTAAAGAGTCAAAGGAATGGATTAACGCCATGAAAGAAGAACTAAAATCCATGAAACAGAATGGAGTTTAGGATCTCGTTGAGTTACCACATGGCTGTAAAAGAGTCGGATGCAAATGGGTTTTTTAAACCAAACACGACTCTAGTGGTAATGTCGAACGGTATAAAGCTAGACTTGTTGCTAAGGGTTACACTCAGAAAGATGGTGTTGATTACAAGGAGACATTTTCTCCTGTTTCGAAAAAGGACTCACTAAGAATAATAATGGCATTAGTAGCACATTATGATTTGGAATTGCATCAAATGGATGTGAAAACAGCCTTTCTGAATGGAGATCTTGATGAGGATGTTTATATGGATCAACCAGAGGGTTTTTCTATAAAAGGTAAAGAACAATTGGTGTGTAAACTTAAGAAGTCAATATATGGGCTTAAACAAGCATCCTGGCAATGGTATATAAAGTTCAATACCATTATTATATATTTTGGTTTTAAGGAAAATACGGTTGATCACTGTTTATACCAAAAGATCAGTGGGAGCAAGTTTATTTATCTAGTCCTTAATGTTGATGACATCTTGCTTACTGCAAATAATTTAAGCATATTGCATGATACTAAGGAATTTCTCTCAACAAACTTTGAAATGAAAGATATGGGAGAGGCATCCTATGTGATTGGAATAGAAATATTTCGTGATCGATCACAAGGAATATTGGGATTGTCTCAGAAAGGATATATCGAAAGGATTCTAGAGAGATTTGGAATGAGTAAGTGTTCACCTGGGAAAGTTCCTGTACAGAAAGGTGATAAATTCAATCTCATGCAATGTCCTAAGAATGATGTTGAATGAAAGGAAACAGAATCAATTCCATATGCATCTATAGTTGGTAGCCTAATGTATGCTCAAACCTGTACTAGATCGGATATCAGTTTTGCAATCGGTATGTTAGGGAGGTATCAAAGTAATCCATGAAGGGAACATTGGCAAGCTGCAAAGAAAGTGTTAAGGTACTCACAAGGCACGAAAGATTACATGCTCATGTATTGTAGATCCAATGAATTGGAGGTGATTTGATATAGCGATTCAAATTTTGTTGGATGCATCGATACTAGAAAATCGACTTTTGGTTACCTGTTTATGTTTGCTCAAGGAGATATCATGGAAAAGTGCGAAACAAACTATCGTTGCTTCATCTACCATGGAGGCAGAATTTGTGGCATGTTATGAAGCCATAATTCGTGCATTATGGTTGCGGAACTTTATTTTAGGAATTGCGGTTGTCGACACCATTACCAAGCCACTAAAAATTTATTGTGATAACTCTACAGCAGTGTTTTTCTCAAAAACGACAAGTACTCTAAAGGTGTCAAACATATGGAACTGAAGTATCTTGTTGTGAAAGATGAGGTTCAGAAACAAAGAGTGTTAATCATGCACATCAGGACAGAACTTATGATTGCAGACCCTTTGACGAAAGGGTTACCGCCAAGACAATTTAATGAACATGTTCAAAAAATGGGTCTTGGTTTTATTAATAATAATTGATGTATGACATTCTGAGCTCCCTTGTGTGTTTCTAATATACAATTATGTGTCTCTTGTTTTAATGTGGTAGTACATACTTTATGTAATTTTAAACAAGAAAGAGTCTTATAAAGATATTATGTTTAATCATTATGATATAAGACATTATGTGGACCATTATACTGTTTTATATAAATTATGAGTATAAAATGATGGATTGCTGGTATTGTAGTATATGGAAGGGAATGCATTGAATTAATAATGCACAACCGCCATAACTCTCAGCAATTTATCATAATATGATGTTCAACACTTGATATTATGAATAATCGGGTCAAGTGGGAGAATGTTAGAAAACTGCTATTAGAAACTGCAAACGTTTCATTTACTTTTAACGTTATGCAATATCTAATCTTAATATGATCCTATTAATTAGGTCATAAATAGAATGTTTCATTTACCTTTAACGTTATGCAGTTTCTAACCTTAATGTGACCCGATTAATTAAGTCATAAATAGACTATTCTATAATTAGAACATTAGGTCTGTGATTAATCTTAAGCATTGAATTGGTATATGATGGACGTACCAGATTTAGAGTAAAATGCTATATAAAGGATTGGGTCCTCTCTCTCCTGGTATATAGATGTATTCTTCTCCATCAAGAAACGTATAAAGAAATAGGGTTAGAGAGAGAAATCGAATTCTGAGAAGAAGAGTAATTATTAGAAGTCAGAAGAAGAAGATGACAGCCATTACATCTTCCGCTGTTAATCAAGGTACGTCATCTTAAACAAAAAAAAAATCATATTAAGCTTTGTTTGTGAAATTTTCAGTATTGGTGATCCTTGGGCTATTACTTGAATTGTTCATCATTAATCATGAAAGATCGAATAGTAAAGAATCCATGACATAATGATTACATAATGAATGTCACAGAGGATAAGCAAGATAAGAAAACTGAGAAAAACTAACTTCTTTTTTAAGAAAGGCTTGTGAGTGTAATGCCTAAAGATAGCAAATCATCCCTATACCTCTGCTGACGTATATCATGTAGGACAGATCTCTCACTCCAAGGCTTGCAAAGACATCTTGGATTATAATCGAACTTCAACCTTTGCTTCTTTGTTTAATTGTGGAGGGAGAAAACTATTATGTGATTATACAATATTTTCCGTTTGATAAAGGAAGGTTTGAACTTATAGGCAATGAATAAATATTGTCATTGGCTACGGGAAATTACTTCTGTTTGGATTTCAAATGAATAGGCAGAACCTTCTAAAACAAAACCTAAAATGAAAGAAATTAACTTTGCCAACCAAAGGCTGAGAACTTGAAGATGTATTGATCAAGAGATCCTAAGTGCCCCACCGACCAAGATTCATATGTCCACCATTAATATATAATATATTAATTTTTAGGCCATCATGACCTTTCTTCTTATCACTATATCAATTTACTTAATAATTTGAATATTGGTATATAATGAGAATAAGTCTTATTTTATTCCCTATGGGACTTTTAAAAAGTTCCTAACTTTTAACAATGTTGTATATTTTCTATTTAATTCTTAACACACCCCATATTTGAATAGAAAATAAGATTTTCGTAATCATCAAATAATAAGACTCGATATGCATTTAGAGAGGTGTCTTTTAGACTTGAACTTTCTTTAGTGAGCACTTATTGGATTTACTTTGAAATGTAGTGAACTAAAATCTTGAACTATTTGCATTTTGTAGTAAACCTAAACAATAATTAAATGTCATATATACCAAATATGACAAATTTTAGTTATCTTGGATGTGTTGATTTTGGTCTTGAATAGATCCTACCTTTGTTGGAGCTCTTGAGAGTGTAGCCATATAAATCTCAGATGCAGCCCCACGTCACCCTCATATAGATAATACTAATTATGAATATCTTGCAATATTCCTCTTATAGCAATATTTTAGTATTATTAAGAATAATAATTCGTCATAACTGAAGCGGTCCGGAAATTCGAACACTTCGTCGTCGAATATCGTAACGTTTTAAATTTAGTTAAGTGTTATAAATATGATTTATAATCTTGTTAAATACCTTTTAATTAATTAATAATATTAACAATTTTTTTATTTTTTTCTAAAATATATTCTTCGAAGAAATTTCGATAATGTGACTGATAAACAGTTCTTTGATCGATATAAGTTGTTCGAACTCTTTTGTACTAAGGTAATGAACATATGAACACATTAGGAGCTAATTAACATGCTTTGCTTCATGGGTTGACTGGAATGTTTTAGAAAATTTTACATGGATAAATGATATTTCTAATGTAAGGGGTATAAAAGTAATTAGCTAATGCAAGAGGTGTAATGGAGAAGTGATGGGCATGTGGATGTGTGAGCCATCCATGGCGTGGTGGAGAGGTGAGAGCAAGCTTAGGCAATACCACGAGAAGCCTATAAAAGGAGGGGCAAACCCCTTGAATCCATTTCACTATTTTACTCAAAAGTCATTACACTCTTTCACTCCTTCTCTACATAATTTCCTAAAGAAAAATAATTTCAGATCAACTCCAATCCAAATCCAACTCAAACTTGGATTAGAGGCTTAGGACAACATTACAATTACTCCTAGCTAGCTAGAATTCGAAAAACCAAAGCAATACTCCCCCATCAGCAAAGGCCGTAAGCAATTAATGGATTTTGGAGCTAAGAAGCAAGTGCAAAGCTAGAATGAGGTAGGAAGTTAGGTGTTGCAAGAAAGACGTTGGACTTGGTTTGCATGGACTTGCTTATTTGTTTGCTTAAGGGTGAGCTAACTCATAACCTTGAATGAAAATATATTGTTCATATATGTTGGTGATTGAATATTTCTTTATGACTGAATGGATATTGGTATATTTGTAATGTTGATATTTGTTTGCAATATTCTTTCAATTCTTTCTTTGAAATTAAATGGAATATGTTATCCATATGTATGAACTTGAATGGACTTATGGACTTGTAGCATTGCCTTGGAACAAAGCACATAGTTTATAGTTGAACTTTGGTTAGGTTGGACCTGGATTTGGAAGTGCTTTTATAGTGATAGTCACTATTGATACACTTAGGAATTACCTTGTGTTCGACAATTTCTGTGGAACTCTATAGAGAGGTCCTTAGAGATTTCTTGCCATATTTGTGATGTTTTATATGTATGCTTGCTGCCATAAAAAGCTTGAATGTTAAAAGGTTGAGTAACATATCGAAAAATGGCAAAACTTGCACTTGTGCAAAACTGTCTTGTTACAGCTTCTGTTTTAGACTTTAAAGTGTTGAAAAGATATTTAAATTTAAGTATTTTATTTCATTCTCATTACGAATGCTTGCTAACTCTTATTAGAGTATTTAAAAGTAGTTTGAGATTTTTATGTATTTTTAAGAATTAGTTATGAAATTTTAAAGAAGAGGATTTATTTATAAATATATAGAAAATATGGTTTTTCCAATTTTCAAAGTGTTTTATAAACTTGTTTTCTTAAAGTAGTATTTTGATAAAATGTTTTAAAACATATTACAAGTATTTAAACGTATTTTTAAAAGCATTAACAAATGATTACAAAAGGGGTTAGGAAATACTTAGTGGCTAAATCGTGTTTTGTTTACTTGTTTGAATAATAATTAACTGTGCTTAATATTGAAAAGTCGAGTGAGGTAGACTTCTCTATTCGTGAGAGTTAAGATTGATGTTCGAGTGGGTATAAAAGCAATAGTTCTTTAACTTACCGATTTTCCTTTCGGTCGAGAAATAGTTAAGTTAGAATGTCGAAAATGTGTTAATCGTGTTGATTTACTAATCGTTAATGGAAGTCATTAACTCTATATTTAACACTAAAAGCCGATGAGGTAGACTTATATATCTCTGAGGGACAAGAATGAAGTGTTTATGCAAGTCTTTGATATGCAACTAGTGCTCTAACTTACCTGGCTTCTCTTGACTGAGGGATAACACAAGTTAGAATATGGGAAACGTGTTAAGTATAAGAACATTAATTTTTATAAGCGAATTTTTTTACTAGACAGTCGACAGTATAAGTTGGAATGTCAAAATTGAGTTTACCAAAAAAAATTCGAATTAGTTTTAAAGAGACTTGAGATCGGTAAGTGTTTTACTTATCAAAATCACTTCAAAACTAATATACTTGTTCTATGTTTTGGAAGAGCTTGTAAAGTGGAATGTTGTAGAGTTGAACTGTCTATCCTAAGGTTGAGTTCAAGGGAGAAGTCGGTGTTAGCATTCATCGAACGACTTATGCCAGGATCCTTATTAAGATCCATAGACTGTTCGAGATGATAGGATCCTCGTGGGGTTCGTGTCATGTTCGAGCGATGATGACTCATGTGAGAGATGTTGAACGCGGCCTTGACATCAGAAATGACAGAAAACAGAGTAGCAAGCATAGCCAACAGGTAGCAAATCCATATGGTATATCAACTCCATATCTAGAGTATGCTTATGGATGCTACTAGCGGGAGATGATGATATTCGATATCACAAGTATTTGTGCATGGACTGGCTATGTTTACCTTATTGGTATATTTTGTTAGAGATATACAATGCTCAGAGGTAGTTTCTGACCCTTGTCAGGTGGCCGGCTCCAGTTGTTTTGGGGATGTCTTCAACGGAATATTCATCATGCGAACGTACCTTAGTGGTCTTTATTGTGCCCTTAATATGTTATGGTGTGATCAATGTAAGCATCATAGCTATTTGATATGATTAATATTCTTCACCTTAGACATTATCTACCATATCACTATATTGAGCTTAATGAATGGTTGGTTTCTTTTGAGGGGAAAACCGTTACGGGAACCCATACGGTCTTAATAATTACGGTTACATGTTATATGTATCTCTCATACCAAACTTATGTCTAACGCTTGGTTTTTGTTTTCCTTAAATTCCTCTCGTACACTTCGAGTGGGCTGAGTAATGCAGGTTTTATTTGGGACACTTCAGAGTTTAAGAAACGAACTGGAGGCCTCCGTTATCAATCCATTTCTAATTGTGTTGCATTGTACTATATATGTATGTATCTGCATTGTGAGGACAGATGGTTATAACTATCTAAGTTCATGCTAGTACTTAGGTTTTGTAACTCTAAAATTTCTGTATTTAAAGTAACCCTTTGTACTGTTCTTTTGATATTATGTATTATTATTCTGCTGTGAGATTCTGATGTTGTGTTCTTCCTTTTTTGTTCTATTCTTTTTTATTTTACCCTAATTATCTATCTTTTCGGCACTTTGATGTTCAGCACACAAATACCATAAATGTACTTAGTATCAACATTCAGGGTCGAAAAGTTGGGTTGTTACAATAACCATCTTGCATGAAGCACACTTCAACCATCATTGGAATGAGTATGCTTGTATCTTTTTCATTACTTGAGACTTCCCTAACCAGTTTTTCTATTGAACCTAGACTATAGGGTGTTCATTTGGCTAGGTTAGGTTTTCACTAGATTAAGTCTCATTGTATTGGCTTTAAGACCATTCCCTCAATGTAAATATTATTTGCTCCTTACATAGTCCTTTAGTGTCCTTTGACTTCACGTAGTCAATTAAAATTACTCGATTCTTGAGCAAGTCTTTCACGGTTTCATGTCTTCTTCTTATGCATCTTAACTTTCCATTGTAAAATTTATTTATAGCTCTTGTGATTGTTGCCATGCTATCAAAATGATTACAAACAATAGTCATAAGATTAAGCCATAATGGAATATCTAACAAAAATATTTGAAGGCATTCTACCTTTTTGGTAGCTTTGTCAAAGGCTGCGAATTCTACTTCCATTATTATACGTGCGATCAAAGTTTGTTTCAATGACTGTTAAGACACTACGGCTCCACCAAGAGTAAATACATATCCACTTGTAGACTTATTATTTGTGCTCCTAAGTATCCAATTTGCTTTACAACTTCCATCCGGGACAGCGGAATATTTTGTGTAATGTAATACATAATTCACTGTATGCTTTAAATATTTAAATACACTAACTAAAACACTTCAATGATCATTTTCAAGGTTAGGTGAATATTTTCTTAATTGACTAACGGAATAGGTCAAATCAGATCTTGTACAATTCACAATGTACATTAGACTTCTTAAATTTATGTGTATTTTAACTGGGATATGCAGCATGCTTATTTTTATAAGATGAAATTTTGGATCAATTAGGGTTAGTACAAGTTTGCAGTCATGATGTCTAAATTCTCTTAGTAATTTCTCTATATAAAGGGATTGCATGAAATCATATCTTTAGGGTTTGTTTGTATACAAACTTCATGTAGTTATGCTAATTCAATATCTTTCATATTAAAAAAGGTTGCTAACATTTTTTTTTTGGAATTAGTCACATCTTTATTTATTCATATTATAAGTCTATCTTCGATGTATAAGAAAATAATGATAAATCTATGCTAGGGTTGTTTAATATATGCGAATTTATCACATCCATGAATTTTGAATCCATGTGACAGCATAATATAATTGAATTTATCAAGTCATTGATTTGGTGCTTGCTTAAGTCTATATAAGGATTTATGTCATTTGCAGACCCTCTTTTCTTGACCTTTTATAATGAAACATTTGGGTTGATTCATACAAATTTATTCTTCCAATTTACCATCCAAAAATGTTGCTTTTATGCCCATTTGGTGTATTTATAAATTATAAATATATGTTATTGCAATTAGAATCCCAATAGACATAATATTTGTTATTGGTGAATAAGAATCAAAATAATCAAGCTCTTCCTTTCGACTGTATTCTTTGGCTACATATGATCACTGCCTTTCTAACTGCTAAAAACGATGCTAAATATATTGACGTTATTCGTATGTCAATCATTTAAGTGCTCGAAGATAGATTGTCATGGTACAAATAATAAAGAACATAAAGAAAGAATAGAATAACAATATCTCACAACATTTGGATCTTATATAAAATAAACAACAAGAGCTACGTTTGGTTACTTTCGAAATATAGCATTTATTAGAGTTACAGGCATGCACTAACTTTCAGCTAGAACAGATACGACAACATGTCCTTACGTATATACTAATAGTAGCGAAAAACAAAATAATCGAGATCTTCAAAAGCCTCTTTCTTGTAATACATCACGTCCAAAATGTCAAAAACATAACCTACATTTCTCAGCCTACTCAAATGAGTATGCGAGAGTTTAAGGGAATAACTTATAGTCAGACGTGGTCATCTATGAGAAACTCAAAGACATATGCATAAACATATAACAGTACATTATGAGGCCATGTAGTAGAACAGAATGGATTTCCCCTTCGTAAGAACTAAAACCATCTTTTTTTATTTTTTTTATAAGTAAATAAGGATGATGGATATTAATGTGTGAAAAATAAATATATAAAATAGCTTTGTTGTTTACATCTCACTTCACAACAATATTCGAGTATACATCTTAATGGTAATGTCTACGTTCTATAAATGGATTTTAAAGGAAGAGTCATATATCACTTTATCAACTCTTTCCAATAGGATAAGAGTAGGGGTATACATAACAAATTCATAATATATCTCTACAATAGACATACCTGAAAGCCCATATAATTCAGGTCACTCTCAGAAGTTATCACACAGGCTCACGTCTATCATATGTAATGCTGAATATATCATATCTGCGTGCATATAATCAAATTTTGCATTAGAAAGATATGTTATACGCTAATAGTAGTGATCCACATAACTCAGACTCCTCTATGCCCTAGTTTACTGATTTCTTGAGTCAAGGTCTGCATTCGAAACATCTTTCCTAAAAAAAAGAAATATTAACCTTACTCTCTCTCTTCGAATCACCCTCCCGATAGGTGGTACAATAAGTCCAACATCTCAAACAGAATCTTCTCTATAGATCTGTAAAAGTTTCTTTATTCGACTTAACATATTTTTAAGTTTTGAAGTGGATTCAGTTAAGTATACCTACATATGATTATGCAACTCTGGATTCTACAAAATTATTATAGGATGAACGTCCAGTTAACTCGGTTTCTGTTCTTTTAGAAATAAATGGACAAACATTAAGGCAGAGGCTCATCGACAGGATATTGCTACACTTTTCCGCTAAAGATAAAGACGATTTTATATCTATGGTAGAGCTTCACTGGGAGGATATCCGTTATGTATAAACTTTGTGTATTTTTTATATATTTCCTAAGTTAAAGTGATATTCGATAGTTGAAAAATCAATTATAGAGTATGTCCTAAACAGTAAACGCCTATAATCACTTTCATTTATTCATATAATGTTTTACTTACTTTTTAAACACTTATACATAATACTCAAATTTAAGGGTCAACCTTTTTGGATTACTCCATCCTATAGGTTAGACCAGCAGCTAGGAAGAGGAGAATACTAGTTAACCAATCCCAAGCCTTGACACTACTATTCTTAAACACCCATCAGATAAAGAAGTTTATTAATTGGTCCAAAGCTTGAGTATATATATACTTTTCCAAAACATTATTTCAATTTATAAACCATTTGATTTACAAGTACTAGAATATACATATCTTTTATTTAAATTAACAACCCTTTTTTCAAACTCATTTAATACTTAAAATTATTTTAAATTACTTTTATTAATGATATAAATATGTATATAAATGTATTTGCAAAGATAACACATTTGAAATTACATAAAAGGAGATCAAAATTATTATTACTACAAAGTGCTATTAAAAGTGCTTAAATAAGATTTATATTATTCTATCTTTTGCTAGTTTTTCTTTATAACTTCAAATATTTATAATATTATTTATAATATATTCTTCTTTATAGACTAAACTACTTGAAAAATCACTTATGAAACAATTTCCCAAAATATGCTAATATATCATCACTTTGAAATGATATAAAATATAAGTATCTTAAGGTGCATCTATAGTGACTCTTTCACTTTCTAACTTTAAACTCGTAATTAAATTTCAGATACAACTCCAAAAAGCACCTAAACATAAGGTATAAGCCATACCATAAATTTGGGAAGGTGATAGAATTGAAATTGTAGCATATGGAATTTTTATATACTTTTTAGAAGTAAGGTGGTCCAAATTAGCATATTCATTAGTTAAGGTTAACTTGCATATAATTCATATTTTATCGCTATAAAATAGTGAAAATCTCACTTATCCTTTGGTCAAGCCCTGGACCAAGTCTCTTAAGCCCATAGAACCTTGACACCAAGTTCAAGAGCAAAGCAAAGTTCACCACCTTCCTTATTGCTCTCATCCGCCCCTTCTAGCCATACTTTGTCTTTGTTTCTCCAACTTTGCAAATAGGTGTTGCTTCCTTCACTATCGGTTCGTTATAGGTAGAATGAGGTTTGTTTTGTGAAATTTTGGAAATGATTTGAGCTAATATAGATGAGTAGGGAGTGGTTTATAGAGAGGAGAAAATTTGTGAAAATAATATAACTTGTAATTGTTTCTCTCCTTCTAAATGGCTTAGGTGCTATTCAAAGGTGATCAAGAGAAGGGTTGTTTGGCCAGTTCCTAACCTTTCCACTAACCTTTGGTCCACTGCAACTATTTTTAGCAACTGTACATTTATTTGAATCCGCCTCCTTTTGATCCAACAGCAACCATACTTAGCAACTACATATTTCTTTGATTCCATCGCCTTTTGCTCCAATAGTTACCATACTTAGCAATTGCCCATTTATTTGATTCCACCACTCTGTTGTCCAATAGCAACTATACTTAGCAACGACACATTTATTTTAAAACACATAGAAAATTTTTTAACCACTTTTAACGATTTTAAAGTTATACATTGATAAATCGATTTTTGATCACATTATTAAGTGCAATTTTCTCTACTCATTAATGTAAAAAGGAATTAAATACGGGTTATTAGAGTACCAATTGAGAATTCTATATTTCTATGTTAACATCCGATCTTATTTCATCTTAAAAATCCATTTATGTCCAACTGGTGCATTTCCTAAAGGTAATCAACCAACTCTCACGTGTTGTTTTACATGTCGAATTCCATTTCACTTTGAATATCTTCATTCTAATAAGGTGCTTCAAAGGATTCCATATAAATTTTACAAGTTTGAGATTCTTCCTTGGTTAGAATGGTCAAATAACCAGGTTCAAAGTCCTTGTCCATTATCATACTTTTACTCGCTCTTCGAGTTTCAGTTTCTTTGATTTCTGGAACCAAGATGAAGATGCTTGATATGTATTATTGACAGCATGCACTCTTTAGTACATGATGTTTTTTCTTTCTTCTTTATATGGAAAAATGTGTTTAAAGAATTAACACCATCACTTTCTATTATAGTGTATACATGAATGTCAAATGTTTCTTACTAAAAAAACAAAAATCTATATGTTGTGTTATTGCTTACATTTCCAATGAATACATCTATAGATTTTAGTCCAAGTTTCATTTTCTTAGGTAGAGAAACTCTAATATTATCCAGAAAACCCTACACATTTAGTTTTTATTATGAAAGGTTTATTTCCTTTCCATAATTCATAAGGGGTCTTGTTAGTGTTTTTATAAAGGACTCGATTTAAGATGGCATTAGCACCAAACAGGGCATCACCTCATAGACTATGTGGAACCCTAGAACCTCAAGAATGGAATTGATCATGTTAACGAATTTAATTGCTAACACCCAAAAAGCGTATAGGAGGATGAATTTGGTTGAGAGAAGGCTTGATAAACCCTTATAGACCTCAACGAGTGTTTGCAAAAGCGGCACTTGGTTGAGAAAGGGCTTAAGTAAATAGGTTTAGTATGTTCAAGCCCATAGTGAAGTCATATATTATTTATGTCGAAGCCATGCTCAAACTCATGTTAATCAATGTAGAACAATCTCATGCAAGTATAAATCAAAACTATGTATGTTTAAGAATTCGAAGCAGTTATGATTAAAAATCACAAGTGCTTTGAAACTCAAACAAGTATCAGTCATAATATCTTTATTCATATACTATGCAGTGGTTGAATGTATAAGGACTTATGTGTGATTGGTCAAAATTACAATTGGCACCAAAATGCCCAAATTGATTTATGGTTACAAAGTTTAAAATGTAAGAAGTGAGAAAAGAATCATTTGCACCTCCTCTATGCCCCTAGGTCCATAGTTATAGGGGTAGTAAGGTGCGGCACGGATGACATGCAGCATGCTTGATCTTTGGCATCATGATTCATCTCGACGATGCCTAGTATCATGCTTTGTTTCGATGATTCATGGAATTCCTTGGTGCATTGATGAATTATGACATTGATGGGCAATATCATACTAGGTTGATGATCCCCAGTATTATTATTGCCTTGCGATATTCTTTCATGTAGCATTGAAGAGACGCAGCATCAATATGATACGACATTGATAATATATCATGCCACAATAATATTGATGGCTTACAGCATGCTTCCCTACGTATTTTCTTAGTTGATGAGTGCGGCATCAATAAGGGTTGGCATTGGTGACAAGTGGCATCACATGAGGTTCGTTATTAAAGTCATTTGTGGACATCATTAAAGGGAGGCAGCTTTGAAATGATCGTCGAAGATTTGTGTATTACCCTGAGGCAATATTAACCCTTCTACCTTCATGGGTGAAGTGCGACATTGATGGAATATGGTATTATGGGATGCGGGATTGACTAGATGCGGCATAAAGATGAACGGATATTACATGCTGAATTGATGACATACAATATCCTTAAGGCACGACATTGATAATAGGTATCATTGATAATAAGCGGTATCATTCATTCGGCTTTATTAGTGGAGAGCAGCATTAATAGTTTGCGACATTGATATCATGTGTGTTGGTGGCATTTAATATTCCATATCGCATGGATGATCTTCTTTGGCTGCAAAATTCTTTGAACTCGGCACTCTTGTTGTCGACATGCCCACATTTGCCTCATGTATGGAGGAAGCATCGGTTTTTCAAGTCAATATCTTGATAATTGCGCTTGCCGCCTATTAGCATTCTGTTTGAATCTATCTGTCCATTCAAATTTGATCTAATGGCATCTGTTCACCTTCTTCTTCCCTATAAATTGCTAAGCTTTTTCCTCTCTTTCCTTTTTTACCTACACCTTGAAGTTGAAGCAAACAATTTTAAAATTCAAAAAATAATTTACAAATTCCAAATTTTTAGTATCAAAACTAATATTAAGGTATGATGCTTACAATAATCGATTAATTTAACTAGTTAAATAAGGGGATCTTTCATTCAAATGGATGTTAGGGTTCTTGATCGACTTTTTCGATTCTGATTCGTGACTTAAGTTTAGATATTAGATTTGGATTGTTAATCTTCAATCTTTAGCTAAATCGATAATTTGTTATGCATAACCTTAAATTATTATACCACTGGGGAACTTTAATAAGTTAATTCAAATTAGGAATTGATTCATATGTCTAGGAGCTTTTAGTTTAATGGCGAAGTGGATAATTTATTACACCCAAAACCTAACATTACCCTCTTTTATTTTGAAATTGATGTTTTACGACATTACTACGGCTGAAATGTTAGGAATCATTATAGTGTGAGATCCTCATGCAATAACTGAATAGATGTGCGACATTGGCTTTATAATCTAGGAGTTTATTATAAGACGGGATTCTATCATGCCGGTAGTTAACAAAGGGTGTGACATTAGCTTAAGTGGTTATCGTATGAATTCGACGTTCTTACCGTGTGTTATAGTTTTTCTTTCAGCTATAGTTTTAAATATTCTTCTCCCAATTTTACACAACATTATCGTCTCGTAATATAATCATCACAATAAACTCATGGACCACTTATGAATTTAGTATCTTTCATAAAAGTACAAACATTTTTTTTGAATTATTTCAGCATTGAGCATTATTACAGCATCATGTTATAGTGTTTGATAGCATCCCTATATGTGACACTTGACTTAATTAACCAATTCAACATGAACCTTATTGACTTGGCATGATATTCACGATACATTTAGGATACTTTTTCATTTGAGTTTTTATTAAAAAACCATAAATTTAGTTTCAAACCATGATTCTAACATTTATATTCATATTTTTACTTGGCTAAAATTTATGCATTATATAAATGTCAACATAGATTACTCTATGGTATTTACTTGTAAATATTATAGTGGACTTTAGACATTAACATTATGTTATGACTTGGGTAATTTATAATTGATCTACTATCCTTTGTTTGAGCACGTGATAGCCTATAAGCATTTTGAATGTCATAAAATATCTTATACTTTTCTGATTTGTTGTAATATCAACTGTCAGGCAAACGGAATGTAAGAAAGCAGACAAGAAAGCAATCAAGAAGACCAGTAAGATCCCTAAAGATTCTCTATATATTAAGAAAGGGGATTATCTTCTTAAATTGTCATATATTACCATTCAAGAAGAAGTGGACTCCATTCTCAAGTAGTTTGGTATCACATACATAGAGCCAGGCCCGTTGGTCCATCTAGTAGGATAAACAACCCCTTAGAAGGGTTCTTTGCCTTTACACCAATTCACATACGACACTCAAGATATCTTCCTTTTTCCAACTTTCTCCTGAGATTCATGGAGCACCTAAATATCAACCCAATCCAACTGACTCCGAACTTATACACTGATGCAGCGCAATCTCTAAATTCAACAAAGGAGTTAAGTCGGTTCAGACCCTTAGGTCATTCACGACCTAAGGAAGGCGAGTTACGACCTATAGATGATGCAGAGCTAGCTGATGAAGGTGCCACGCGACCTAATAATGCAACGCAATCTAAAGTACTACTAGGTCGCAAGCGACTTAACCGGTCACGGGATAGGAAGTTGCGACCTAACGAGTTGGGGAGTAGCACATTCGAACGACCTAGTTTGAACACAGGTCGGCAACGACCTAGTGGAGATGTGTCATCCAAGCAATCAAGCGAGTTAACGAACTATGAGTTAGGTCGCGGAAAGATAAGTCGCTCGATCTTAAGTCACGGGAAGATAGGCTGTGAGAAGATTCCTGTTGTTGTGTTGAAGATAGGTCGCTCCATGGCAAAGCCGCATGAAGACTAGGTCGTTGAGTCGTGTAAAGGGATGTATTTGCATTTCTCTTAAGTCGCTGAGTTTTAAGTCGCGACCTTTCTTAAGTCGTATGTCGCTATGTTCTTAAGTCGTTTGTGTTTTAGGTCATTTGTTTTAAGTGTCGTTGTTTTGAGTCGTGTGTGTTGTATATATGTGCTGGTATGTCGTGATGGTTTGTTAAGTCGCTAGGGGGTGTTAAGTCGCTGCCGACTTATGATGTATGTCGAGTTGTAAACTGCCTATAAATATGGGTATTGCGTCATTGTAATGGTTGGTTCCTTTTGAATAAAATTCTTCTTTTGTTAGCTGTGTGCTTTCATCTAAATTGGTAGTTGAGTATAATCTCCTATCTCCACCTACGGTATTCGAGTGCGCTCGAATCAACGTTCGTTGAAGCCAATTCGCGGAATCAAGTGCGCTTGATCAACGCTCAAAGAATTGTAGATCTCTTTTCACGGTATCGTGCGCGATCAACGTGTCAGAGATAGCTACAATTCGGTATTTTCGGATCAACGAATTTGGGCCTTGCAGTACTCTCAATCCGCCGATTGCTACTTTCACCATTCCATCTAATTTTCGTATATCCGCTGTATCAGAGCCTGACTTAGCCAATCATAGCTAAGCCGAGTCTTGGAGCCAAAGAGTTTGAAGTTGAAGTTCATCTTATTGAAGTGTTTGAGCCAAGAATTGAAGCATCATTTTGGTATCACTTGTTGAAGTAAAGGCCGAGCATAACTTTGTATTGAAGTTCGAAGTGTTGAAATATTTGTGTTTGATTCAACCATGCCGCCGAGGAGAGCTAACCGCCATCAGAATGTTGAAGCGTTGTATAGAAGAGAAGAAGCCGAGCAAATGGAACAACGTATCAATGAAAAATTTGATGAAGGCATTGGAAAGTTAGAGATACTGATGATTGACATGAATGAAGGTCAAAGAAGAAGGTCGCCAATCTCGAACCATGGAGGAAACAGAGTTTCGCCATCGGTTATGGAAGCGAGGAGGGTGTCGCCACAATCTTTTAGAGAAAGAAGAGAAACATCAATTTCGTCGAAAATAGATCACCATGATTATAGACAAGAAGAGAGAAAAACTCCACTTGAGTTTGAAGATGAGCCATATCGAGATGAAGAGACACATAGTAGAAGAGACATGCGTGATTGAAGGGACGTCGATGGTCGAGATCGATATAGACATACATTTGATTTTAATGAAGATGGTGATAGAGCTAGCATTCATTATCGAGATCGAGACCAAGTTCGAAATTCAAATCGGGATCTAGATGATGATCGACGATGGGAGTCGGGTATGAAGATGGAAATTCCGGAATTTAAAGGTGGAATGGTAGCAGAAGAATTCCTTGATTGGTTGTCTAATGTTGAAGAGATCTTTGATTTCAAAGAGGTTCCGGAAAATCGTCGAGTGAAGTTGGTTGCTACTAGGTTGAGGGGGAGAGCTATGGCATGGTGGCAGCAAACCAAACTTACACGAGAAAGGATGGGGAAGTCGAAGATTGAATCATGGGAGAAGATGAAGAAGTTAATGAAGGCTACATTCTTGCCTTACAATTATCAATCACTTATGTATCAGAGGTTGCAGAATCTAAGGAAGGGGACGAAGTCAGTTAATGATTATGCAGATGAATTTTACCAACTCATTGCTAGAAATGATATTATGGAGACGGAAGAACAACTGACTGCTAGGTTTGTTGGAGGGTTAAGAATACAGATCCAGGATATGGTGAACATGTTCGATCCTAGATCAGTTGCAGAAGCACATCAGAAGACGTTGGCTTGGGAGAAGCAGGGAAGGCGTGGAGGTGGTGTGTTTACAAATTCCAACAATCAAGCGAAGGGTGTTAGTGGAAGTTCTAATGTTTCTAAATCTGTCAGTAAACCAGTTGTGAATGAAGTTGCGAAGGCAAAGGTCAACAACAGTTTCAAATGTTACAATTGCCAGGAAGTGGGTCACAAGAGTAATGAATGTCCAAAGCCGAAGAAACGAACTATGATTGCTGAAGTTGAAGATGAGGTTGTTGGGGAAGGTTATTCTAGTCCGGTTGAGGAGGATGAACAGGATGTTGCGTCAGGAGATGAAGGATGTAATCTAATGATGAGGAGGTCTTGTTTAAAACCGAAGCACGAAGAAGAAGCTAGTTGGTTGAGGAGTAACATCTTTCAGTCAACATGCACTATTCTGGGGAAGGTTTGTAAATTTTTGATTGACGCAGGAAGTTGTGACAATATTATTTCTACCGAAGCCGTGAGAAAGTTGAAGCTGAAAACGGAGAAGCATCCAAATCCTTCCAAGTTAGCAAGGCTAAGAAAAGGTGGAGAGGTGAAGGTGGACAGGCGAGTTCAAGTTCCATTTTCTATTGGGAAAAAGTATAAAGACGAGATTTGGTGTGATGTTGTGGAGATGGATGTTTGTCACTTGCTTTTGGGAAGACCATGGCAGTATGATCGAGCAGTGCAGCATGACAGTCGGACCAATAGCTACAGTTTTATGTTTGAGGGTGTTAAGATCATTTTGGTTCCAAAGAAGAGACAACAAGGAGAAAGCAAGTCAGAAGAGATTGAAGAGCTGAAGACTTTGTTGACTCTGAAAGAGTTTGTTAAGGAAGTTGAAGATGAGCCTGGAGTCTTTTTGTTGATTGGATGTGAGAGTAATGAAGTGGTTGAAATTCCTGAAGAAGTGAAACCAGTGCTGGAAGAATTTAACGATGTATTCCCTAAGGAGATGCCAACGGAATTACCACCGTTGAGGGATATTCAACATCAAATAGATCTTGTTCCAGGAGATGTATTGCCACATAAACCACATTACAGGATGAGTCCGAAGGAACATGAGGAGTTGCGAAGGCAAGTGGAAGAATTGCTAGAACAAGGGCGTGTGCAGGAAAGTCTAAGTCCTTGTGCGGTTCCAGCCCTGTTGGTGCCGAAGAAGGATGGAACGTGGAGGATGTGTACCAATAGTCGGGCGCTGAATAAGATCACAGTGACGTACAGATTCCCAATGCCCAGGATGGATGATTTGCTAGATCAGTTGAGCGGGGATACTATGTTTTCGAAGATTGATTTGAAGAGCGGGTATCATCAAATTCGAATCAGACCAGGAGATGAATGGAAGACTGCATTTAAAACCAGGGAAGGATTATATGAATGGCTGGTTATCCCGTTTGGTCTTTCGAATGCACCAAGTACGTTTATGCGGGTGATGAATCAGAGTTTTAGACCATTTATTGGGAAATTCGTGGTGGTGTATTTCAATGATATTCTGATATACAGTGGAAGTTCAGAGGAACACGTGCATCATCTGAGAGAAGTGTTGATGGTACTACGACAGGAACAATTTTATGCTGCAACAAAGAAATGTGTGTTTATGGTGAAGAGTGTATTATTTTTGGGATATGTTATATCAGAAGGAGGTATCCAGGTGGATCAGAATAAAATTGAAGCAATCAGAAATTGGCCACAGCCGAGGACTATAACAGAAGTGAGAAGTTTTCACGGGCTAGCGTCATTCTACCGAAGATTTATTCCACACTTCAGTAGCGTGATGGCATCAATTACTGATTGTATGAAGGGAAAGAAGTTTGCATGGTCAGAGGAAGCGGGAATTGCTTTTGAGCAAATCAAGGAACTCTTGACGTCAGCACCAATTCTTGTGTTACCAGATTTTCAGTTGTTGTTTGAGCTACATACTGATGCATCTAAGGTTAGGATTGGAGGAGTGTTGAGTCAGAGGGGGCGTCCTATCGCATATTTCAGTGAGAAGCTATCAGGAGCAAAGATGAGGTATAACACGTATGATGTGGAGTTTTACGCAATTGTTCAAGCAGTGAAGCACTGGAGACATTATCTGTTTCAGAAGGAGTTTTTTCTCTATACAGATCATGAAGCTTTGAAGCATTTGCAAGGGCAGGATAAAATTTCAGCTAGGCACGCTTCATGGGTCGCGTATTTACAACAGTTTACTTTTGTTGTCAAACACAAATCAGGGGTGACAAATCGTGTAGCTGATGCTTTGAGTAGGAGGAGTCATTTATTAACGATAATGAAAGTTGAAGTGACAGGTTTTGAATTATTGTCAGAGCTGATTGAAGAAGATCCTTACTTTAAGAAATTTGTTGAGAATGTCAAGGAGTGGAGTGCTAATGAATTTGTGTTGATGGATGGTTTTCTGTTTAAAGGGAATCGGTTATGTATTCCAGAGAGCAGTTTGAGAATGAAGATTATCAAGGAGTTGCATGAGGAAGGACATGTGGGCCATGATCATACATTGCATTTGATTTCTCAATCTTACTTTTGGCCGTCAATGAGGAAAGAGGTTGAAATGTTTGTGGAGAGATGCCATATCTGTCAGGTTTCGAAGGGAACAGCGACCAATGCAGGATTATATAAGCCGTTACCTGTACCGACTAAACCTTGGGTTGATTTGAGTATGGATTTTTTTTTGGGGTTGCCTAGAACTCAAAGGGGTAACGATTCCATTTATGTAGTGGTTGATCGATTTTCGAAAATGGCACATTTTATTGCTTGTAAGAAGACGGCGGATGCTGTTCATGTTGCTAGTTATTTTTCAACGAGATCTATCGACTTTATGGATTGCCAGAATCTATTGTGTCGGATAGGGATACTCATTTTCTGAGCCACTTTTGGCTAAGTCTGTGGAAGATGGTCAGAACGAAGCTGAATTTTAGTAGCGCTTACCATCCGTAGACAGATGGACAAACGGAGGTTGTGAACAGATCGTTGGGGAATTTATTGAGATGTTTGGTGAAAGATAATCTGAAAAGTTGGGATGTGAAGTTATGTCAAGCAGAGTTTGCTCATAATCATGCGGTGAATCGTAGTACAGGTTTCAGTCCATTTCAGATTGTTTATTCAAACTTGCCAAAGGGGTCGTTGGATTTAACAACAATACCACAACCGAAGGGAATAGTTAAACAAGCTGCTGACTTTGTTGATGGTTTGACGGGATGTTATAAAATCGTTCAGGAACGATTGGAAAAGTTAAATGGAAAGTATAAACGACTGGCGGATAAGAAGCGGAGAAGTGTGAATTTCGTGGAGGGTGATTTGGTTTATGCAGTATTGACAAAAGATCGTTTTCCGGTGGGAACGTACAATAAATTGAAAGCACGGAAAATTGGTCCAGTTGAAATCTTGAAGAAAATCAATGAGAATGCGTATCAATTGAAGTTACCAGATGATGTTTATACTTCTGATGTTTTCAACGTCAAATATTTAATTCCGTATCATGGAAATGAATTTGTTGTGGAAGGAGATAATGAAAATTCGAGGTCGAATTTCTGT
Organism: Allium cepa; assembly: GCA_030765085.1. Lineage (NCBI taxonomy): Eukaryota > Viridiplantae > Streptophyta > Magnoliopsida > Asparagales > Amaryllidaceae > Allium > Allium cepa. The sequence continues at coordinate 152,433,983 of CM060942.1, forward strand.
CAACTGGGGGAGGATGATGCAGCGCAATCTCCAAATTCAACAAAGGAGTTAAGTCGGTTCAGACCCTTAGGTCGTTCACGACCTAAGGAAGGCGAGTTACGACCTATAGATGATGCAGAGCTAGCTGATGAAGGTGCCAAGCGACCTAATAATGCAACGCAATCTAAAGTACTACTAGGTCGCAAGTGACTTAACGGGTCACGGGATAGGAAGTTGCGACCTAACGAGTTGGGGAGTAGCACATTCAAACGACCTAGTTTGAAGACAGGTCGGCAACGACCTAGTGGAGATGTGTCGTCCAAGCAATCAAGTGAGTTAACGACCTATGAGTTAGGTCGCGGAAAGATAAATCGCTCGATCTTAAGTCGCGGGAAGATAGGTCGTGAGAATATTCCTGTTGCTGTGTTGAAGATAGGTCACTCCATGGTAAAGCCGCATGAAGACTAGGTCGTTGAGTCGTGTAAAGGGATGTATTTGCATTTCTCTTAAGTCGCTGAGTTTTAAGTCGCGACCTTTCTTAAGTCATATGTCGCTATGTTCTTAAGTCGTTCGTGTTTTAGGTCGTTTGTTTTAAGTGCCGCTGTTTTGAGTCGTGTGTGTTGTATATATGTGCTGGTATGTCGTGATGGTTTGTTAAGTCGCTAGGGGGTGTTAAGTCACTGTCGACTTATGATGTATGCCGAGTTGTAAACTGCCTATAAATATAGGAATTGCGTCATTGTAATGGTTGGTTCCTTTTGAATAAAATTCTTCTTTTGTTAGTTGTATGCTTTCATCTAAATTGGTAGTTGAGTGTAATCTCCTATCTCCACCTACGGTATTCGAGTGCGCTCGAATCAATGTTCGTTGAAGCCAATTCGCGGAATCAAGTGCGCTTGATCAACGCTCGAAGAATTGTAGATCTCTTTTCACGGTATCATGCGCGATCAACGTGTCAGAGATAGCTAGAATTCGGTATCTTCGGATCAATGAATTTGGGCCTTGCAGTACTCTCAATCCGCCGATTGCTAATTTCACCGTTCCATCTAATTTTCGTATATCCGCTGCATCATACACCTATTTGACTAATTTAGAAGTTATTGCTAGAGAGGCCAAACTTCCTTCTCTAAGTACCGAAACCGTCCATACTGTAGCTAGCCTTGCTAGAATAGGTGAGCAATATGATAATCCACTATATCGCATTCGTCCCCTTCCAAAAAGCTTAATCACCAATCCTGTCAACAAGACAAAGAAATGGGAAAACCCAATTTGTCTATGTCAAATGCTACTCGAGGACTAAGGGAACTTTCTCCATCACCAATAAGTTTCTATTTTCTGTTACTTATGTTATATTTGTCACTCCCTTATAATGGATTTTTTCTTTTAGATCCAGCTCCTAAGCAGCTAAGCCTTTCTTATAGCGACGTTATCAAATACCTAACTCTGGCATATGAGATTATGAGTGATAGGCTTACACTTTTGATGAGGTAAACTTTCATCATTGCTCCTTGATTTTGGACAATCATATAATATTTGGAGAACCTCTGATGATGAATGGAAACACTTAAGGGAAGCGATTACTTATCAGCAACCAAAATGCTTTCTCTGCCTCTTCTCTAGTTTAACTCGAGGTTTTTAATTTAACCAGTATGGAATCCCCAATGTTATTATTTTATTAACTTCTTTCTTTATTTTAGACTCATTTGCTATTATTGTTGCATCTAAGGAGAAAGAAGTTAAAGATAATGTTCCTAAAGAGAAGGGAGATAAAAATAAAGTTACTACCCCGTCTCAACTGTGCAAACCTATTTTCATTGAGCACCCCATTACTAATGCAACTGAGGCAAAACAAAGGAAATCGAGAGATGATGTTGATACTCCATCTCCTTCCCCAAGCAAAAGCTCTAAACTCATGGGTGATTTTACTCTTGTAGTTGTGGATGAGGAGATACACATGACTATTGATTCGACCTTTGATGTAGCAAATTTAGACAAAGCCCAGAGCAAACAAAGGAGGCCTATACTCCTAAGTCCCTCCTAAATATCTCCTTTCTTACTTCACTAATAGCCATCAATCACATGTGTGCTGATCTTGGTCCGTTTCCTTCTCCAAATGATCCTCTTCCTTCAAAGGTTCAGGCCCGGTCTCCTATTGTAAGTTTTCAGAATCTTCTCCGCATGGTTACCTAATCTACTTCACTGACATCGCTCGTGCCACCTCAGCCTTCAGTTCACTCAAAAAACCATCTTAATGTCATCCTTAAGTAGCTTCTGTTGGTACACACCCTTTTCTGCTTCATTATTCTAATTTTTTGACTTTGTATATGCTATTCTGACTTATGTTTGTCGCGCATTTTAGGTGGCCAAGCATATGTTCCTTCTTTATGAGGCTTCTCAAGGACTTCTAATGAAGTGAACGACCTTATGGAGAAAATATCTTCACTTAATAATAGTATGATTGATATTACTACAGAAAGGGAGGTGGCTGTCTCTAAGAAAATAAACTCCCTCTCTTGATGAGGAAAAGAAGGCTAGACAATTATTAAAGGAGTAAGCGAAATTTTAAAAGTAGACCTTGAGAAGGCCAAAATGGTTAAAGCAAATCTTGAAAAGGTCAATAAAGAGAAGGCTAAGCTGGCTGATAAGATCAAATCCTTAATAGGAAAACTACAAAGGAGAACTGATATATTGGCCTATTCGAATAATATTATCAGTAACGCCCAAGAGAATGTCATTTTTTCCTTAATAATGCTCTCCCCAAAATTATCGAGAAGTGCTACGACAAATGCTTTGTTTGTGGCATAACCTAATAAAATTCAAAAGTGCTTGGACCTAGACTTTCCATCCCTTCCAGATTGAAATGAAAAGTTCAAAAGAAAGTTTAGTCTTATACCAAAGAAAGATAAGAAATCTCTTCAAGAAGAGTTTTCTGCTGAGGAAATGTCGATGCAAAAAAGTTGCTAACATTTGACAATCACCCAATTGATGAGAAGACAAAATATGATAGAGAAGGAGAAGATGATTATGATGGCGGCCATGATGATGAGGTGATAATAGCAATGGGAAGTGTCCTTCAGATCCAATAGACTGGGGAAATAGGTCAGGCGATCTTAACAAAGACTCGTCTATTCATGATGCGGGCTTTACCGAATTCTCTGATCCTCAAGATACAACAAAGAACTTTACACCATAGGATAGCAGTCCTCCTAGCCACCACCAAAAGGAAAGATTCAAGCTACAACTTCTTAAGTGCTAGTTTCTCAAGTATGGAGCCCGTTATTTAAATGTTTAAGATTATCCGCTTAGCTTTCAATTAATAAGTTAACTATTTTAGTTAACAAAAAACAACAAATACTATTATGGGACTCTTTATGAAAAATTATGAATAAGGAGCACAGGCCGAATAAGGAAATCGAAATGCTAGTTAAAAAGTATAATGACTTGTATGACAAATATAAGCACCTTTCTGGTGATGCTGCGCAGTTAAATTTTTTAAGAAAAAAACAAGATGCCCTTTGCTTTAAAAGAGTTTGCCTTCATTGGGATAGAATTGTGAAAGAGAATACAAATTTGATGGCTCTCTTTTAGATGTTGATCGATGACAGAAATGCTCTGGTAGAGTTTCTCTATAAGGTTTATTCCAAGGGAAAGTTTGTTAACTTTTCTTACCTAGGCGAGAATAGTGGGGGTTTAATTAGGCGTCTTCATAAAAGATATTTGGACAAACATAGGTCCGATCCTCATCCTAGGGATTATTGCGTAGGGTGGATGCCATTCCATTTCTTTCTTACTCTCTTCTGCCCAATAGGATTAAGTATAGCAAGGAGAGATTTATTTTTGAGTTTTACAAGGAATCAATATTGTATTAACCTAAATGATTATATGAATGTAATATATGATTCAAGTAGCTAATCATCTCTATCTCTTTGTTCTTAGTTTTTTTTCATATGTTATACAATTTAAGGTATCCTTAAGTAGTCATGTTCCCACGAAGCTCTTGAGTAAATTTATCATGTTAAAGAGGGATTTTTAGGAGAAGTCCTTAACTCTCAAAACATCTAAGTTAGCAAAACATTGCTTTTTAGTGATCTACATAATCCTCACTTTAGTTTCGATTTCTTGGGTGTTGAGAAGGATAAGCTACTTAGTGAAACTTGAACTTATCACGCTAAATTGCTATGTGATCACACCAGCCATCCAGTCGAGAAATGGGATCATCATTAATTCCCTCCAATTATTACCTAAAATGGGATTAAAGCTTCTTTTGATTCTACCCTTTCCTTTTTTGTTGGTTCATTTGAAAAGACTAAACCGTTATTTCAAAACTTTAAGAGTTAATTTATATAGCACTGATTTAATTTTGAATTTGCTTAAGTTGTAAACCTTTGCCGTTTAGTAAAGAAAATATTTTCTATGTATTGATTGCTTTTCTTGTTAGGAAAAACAGTTGACATTCGCATCCAGCGACTTAGATATCTTTGCTTGACTTGATTCTATTAAAGATAGGCTTATGGCAGCATGCGAGAAGAAACTTTCTTTTTGAGGAACTTTGGCTTTACAATTTCCAGATAATCCGGATGCGCAAAAATGACATGATAAAAATGATAAATTAAGATCCACGTTTAGTCTTAAAGAGATAACTTCTGATTTAAAGAAGAAAATTAAAAATGGGGACAGGAAAATCCATGAGCTAAAAGGGACGATATATACAATTTACCAATCTGGACCTTCCGTCTAAAGCATCGAAGCTGATGCAGAAATTACGCGATTACACCAAAAGGTCACGAATCTCAAGGTGGAGTTATTGAAAAGTCAAGTGAATTGTCAATCTTTGAAACTTATTGTAAGTGGATGCAATTCCAGCCTTCCTACTCCTTTGATTGATCAAGGAAAGGTTCTTTGCCCTGTTAAATCCTCCTTCGGGCTTGGATGATAATGAAAGTGCCAAATGGAGTCAAAGAGTTTGAATTGAATGCATGCAATTTCTGAACGAATAGTGAACGGATAAGGTTTCTAAACGTCTTAATGCTTATGAAGCTCAGATTGAGGGACCTGAGCGTGAAAGACGCACTTTGTAACTTTCTTACACCTAAAGACGACACTTAGTACATTCTTGGTATTCGTATACTGATCATATAAGTGTCCGAAAGACAGACCGCTTGGGCTGAAAAAAAGAAAAGACAAAATAGAATCTCATAAAACATGACTGGTAATATATAATATAAACAAGTCTTTAGAAAAGAAATCATCTTATTATACACAACATCAAAGTACATTAACCTATTATTAGCCTGGAATGTTATAACAACTTGTCCTCACAATTTGATAACTACAACTAGAACAAACAATGGAAGATAAAGAAAAATTAAGGGAGTACATCTTAGAAAATTTAGTTCGTCTCCTGAAGCTCCAAAAGATCCAGCTAAATTTGGAAAATATGCTCAGGCTGTCCCGAGCATTACTTGATAATAACGCTCAGATCAGTCTAGTAAATCAGCATGAGAAAGCTTAATCAAATCATATCGATTTCTACATTTGAAAACCTTTTCAAAATAAAAGGTATCTCGTAAGAGCATGTCGCACATAAACACTGATAGGTTTTTACCTTATGATAACCAAACATTTCATAGGAAATCTTCTGATATTGTAATAATGTCCACGGTTTAAAACAAATATTGAATATAATCGAAATTTTTACATTAATTAAGTTCCATCATAATAGTTATACAACTATGTCCGAATGCACTTATTGGAGAATTGACTCCGCACAATGACAAGGCGCCGGGGTACAACCTATCACAGTACACCTCTAGAAAATATACCGAGAGCCACACATGAACTCTATACCAACACATGACAGGCCTATGGATAGTACAAAATATTTCATCACTCTGGTTGCTTTTGCAACCTTTCAGAAAGCTCTCATGCACAATCAAATCCATAAATGAATATATCAAGAAAAGTGATGATAATAACCTAATGGGTATGACCCACTTAACCCTACTACATCTTCCATGATTTTAGTCATTCCCGATTGATAAGTCTAGAGAATATGTTTTACCTTTTATATAGAAATCCCACTTGGAATGCGAACATTGCCCTCTAAGAAGAAATGCAATGTCAGCATTCATCCATAAAATTTCATTCTGGGACTGAAGAAATCTAAGGCACCATTTCTACTACATCCATTTTGGACTCACCCTCAGGATTTGTCGCAAGTAGGCCTTGCACTTTAAAGAACTCTGTCTTCAATTATCTTCAAGATGTATTTTATTCGAGCGCATATGTTGTTTAGAAACGATTTTCAAATAACATATCTGATCCCGATCTCTTCGAACCAATAACTGATAATTTCTAGTGTACCATTTCCAGTTCTTTAAGAAGTATACAATAAGTATTCGAGTTCTCCCCAGGAAACTTGAATATACACAACTTACCTCTAGGATCAAAAATGGCCAAGATTTGATAGTTAATTATTTAACTATCAAATAAAAATCTAGAGATTTAATTATCCATAGCAACCACTAAGTTTCAAAATAAATCTTTCATTTATTTAAATATCCTTCCAAAATATTTATCAAAATACTCATATACTTATCTCTTGGGCATAAGTATATTTACAAACATTGTGAAAGATTTCTTATTCCAAAATTATACTAAAAGGATCAAAACAAATGTTATTAAATTAGAGATAAAGATAACCTCAAATACTATTCCTTCGATGTTAAGCACGAAATTGAAGTTCCACAACACCATAATTGAAGTTCCACACCACCATAATTAACACTACAACAAAAACACTTTTTTACGGCTTTCATTTTAAAACGTTTGTACAGTAAACATTGTAAAAAATCACTTTTTACAACGTTTTCGACAAAAACGTTGTAAAACCCTTCATTTTTCCAACGTTTTTTGGTAAAACATTGTAAAATTGAACTTTTTACAATGTTCTATTCAAAAAGTTTGTAAAAACTTTTTTTTTTAACTTTTATTCGTAAACGTTGTCGTACTACTCTTTTAACAACATTTTTAAAATTGTTGTAAAAACATTATTTTTTTTTGACAACATTATTGTTTTTACAACTAGATATTAACTTACTACAACTTTTTTAAAGTAGTTTTACTCACAGATATATGTTTATTTTTTTTGAATATTTTAATTTTTTTTGAAATAATATAATAATTTATAATTTATAATTAATAACTAGTTACCGCACCAGGTGCATTTCCCAAAGGGTGCCCTAAAGTTCCTCCATCGAACTGTATGACGAAATCATCTCCAAAGATTTTAGTTAGGGCGGCATATGCCAAACATGTATACCCCCGTAAGCCACGGGAATAACACAAATATTTAATACTTACTCAAATAATTCATAAATAGTAATTTATAATTACTAATTTATAAATGAAAACTTATTATATTAATAACAAACGATTATTAATAAATAATTAATAATTGTTATCTATAACCAATAATTATTTCTTACATTTAATAATTTATTTTAGTTAATTATGAATAATTAGTAAATTACAGTTAATAATTTATACTCTAAAATATCGTTCCTCGGAATTTTTTGTAACTAAGAAAAGAAACATCCAACACTACAACAAAAGCTAAAAATAACGGCGGATTATAATTGTGGAATTTTCCTTTGCTAAATTTGCAACGGAATTTCGAGCGATTGACAAAGGAGAATTTTAATCTTTTTCTGTTTTAAATTTTTGTATATTACCAGCGTCTTCTTATTATATTCATTACAATTAATATTGATTAGTTAATAATTACTATTAAATAATTAAGAGGTAATTATTAATAATTAAGAATACTATTTGCTGTTTAATATAGTTTAGTTTTAATATTTAATGATTAATAAGTAATCTATAATACTTAAGAAGTAATATTTATTATTTAGTATCTAATATTTGGTAACTATAATTGATAACTATATTTAATATGCATTATTTTAGTAATTTTAAAACTTTGGAATTTTCTAAATTAAATTTAAAATTATCCATAAAGTTTAAATATAAAATTTTGAAAATTTCGTAAAATTAAAAAAAACTTTTTTAAAATAAATCTAAAATTTTGTAGAATATTCAAAATTTAGGAAACTCCAAAATGTTAAAACATATCAAAATTCGAAAAATACAAACATTACTTTGTAAATTATTACTTCTATGCGCATTTAGAGCTTTTTAAATGTAATTATCTTCTTTGACATGTACAAGTTTTGAATATGCTTATAATTGATTAAAATGTTATAATAGTTAATAATAAGTAATTAATAATTAATAACTAATATTTAACAATTTATGAGTGTGATGTTCTTCTGGGACATGAAAGAGACATTTAAAATAGGCATGAAAGGGGGATAGTTCACGAAATGAGGCACTAAACGAAAATGACCATATTACTACTAGTTTTTTTACAACGTTCACAAAACGACAGCTGTAATATAGGGATTTTAACTAGTATTTCGACCCAACAGTTGTAATAATGGGCTTTTAACAACTGGGTTTCCTAAAAGTTGTAATAAACTTATTTCTGACAGCTAGTTTTTCCTAACAGTCATAATAAAAATATTTTTAATGATTGTCTGTTTTAACCAGTTGTAATAGAGATCTACAATGACTTTATAGTCTCGACCATTGTACATATTAATATTTTCCCAAAATTTATAAAAAAATTGATGTCTCCGAGTTATCTGGTTAACTTTTTTTATAAAAACAATCATTTTCATTAAAAATAAACAAACAGTTTAAGTGTATTTGTAATACAATTTTACTTTTTCATCTTAATTGACAATTGAACATGAAATGGCTGTAGAATATTTGTTAGAGTACAGTTTCAGTGAAAGTTATTATAAATATGCATGTTTTTTGGTTGAACTATGAAAAACTTTAGAATGTTTAAATTTTATATGTGTGTGTATGATTTAGTCTATGTGTATTATTTGCTCCGTTCAATTATTTCTGATGCGTTGAAAAATTGTTTTAGCCTATTACATTTTGACGAAATCATTTTTCAATAAATTTCTAACGCCCGCCAATTTTCCCTATGTTATTTTATTTACTGCCCTAAATCTTAAATCATCCTGCATCTCCAAACCCAAATCTCTACTGCTGCCTCCTCTTCCTTGCCCAAATCTCAAATTGTTCTGCTATCCCGTGACCATCGCGATCGACGATAACTCAACAGTTCTTGCAGTCCTTCTTTAGGCTCCTCTCATCAAATTTTGTGTCTTGCTTCTCGCGCCATTCATCAAATCCTTATTCTCCAGGAAGCACACAACGACTTGAAAAGGTGAATGGAATATCTCATTCTCATATCTTGCATGTTCCATTTAGGACTGAGAATGGAATTCTTCATTAGTGCATATCAAGATTTGATGTCTGGCCTTACTTGGAGAACTTTGCAGAGGTAACATTTTTCTAATGAAATTAATCTCATGTTTAAAATATATTTTTGCTAATTTTGTATATTAGTTTCCTCGAATAGCTTTACTCTATTATAACTTGTTTTTCATCTACTTATTAAAATTGAGTTTCCAGTTTTGGAAATTTACATGGATGGTTGACCATTTCTGGACTCTAACCATTTGTAACCCCTGGGACATTATTCCATCTGCTTGTCGTAGTACTGGTGATAAAAAAATCGAATCTCTTGTATTAGAATTAACAAGCATTATTCCATCTTCTTGCTGTTGCAAATCTTATATAATGAACAATCAATTTAATGGAATATTATCATACTTACTGGGACAAAAACGAGTAATTTCCACTTAAAACCTAATTAATTTCATGATGGAACTTGGACCCTTCAATGTTGGTGATTTAGTATTGTCCCATTCTTATCTGGATATGTATAATCATTAGAATGGATCTTTAATGGCATACAACCGAGCAAAACTTTATGCTTGTTCAACATTGCATACGCTTTAAGAGATTAAAATCTATTTCACATACTTATATCATGTGTAATAAACCACCACTTTCACTTTAAGTTGTTAATTTTATTAGGATTGTTCTCTTATTAGGATGCAGCAAGTGAAATTATTGTAGAACAACAAGGAAATCCAGATTTTGTTATCGGAATCTATAGTGATGGAAATCTTCTTGCATCACTTTTAGCATACAAACTAGGAATTACTTGTTAGAAAAATGAATGAAAAAATGGAGAAAGATTTTTGGTATTGTGTGTATTGGAACAAAGTCCCACATAGTGGAATATTTGTTTCAATACCACCATGCATACTACCACCAAATCTATTAAATCAAAAGAAAAGGAGAAGAGACATGAAGACTTGAAATGTGGCAATATAGGCTTTGGGCATGTGGGCTTTGGGCCTTTATATTAATATTAAAATGCCAATGATTGGGCCTTGGATCTATTGGGGTCTCGTAATTAGATGGGCCTGCTGCGCCGAAACGGCTAATTTTGGACTTCAAAATTAGAACGTTGCGCCTGTGCGTGCGCCTCTGTCGGTTGAAGGGTCGCAACCTTTCCAACAGTCACGACCGCTCCGAATCGACACCTCCTATGGCCTTTATATAGGGGCCTACAAAACGAGATTACTCCAGTTCGTCGTCGCTCCGTCTGCACGCACAGCATATCGGGGTCGGTCCCTTTCATCCTGGGTATAAAGGGGGCAATATTGTTTCAAGGGAAATATATATTCTAATTTTTTTTTCTAAGTTTGTCATTATGCCTATTTTCCTGAATAATAAAATACATTAGAAAAAAGAAGAAACCTATTAGAGCATTAGTTGTATTGAAGCGAGTAAAAAGATTGATTCTAAAATATAAAAACAGAATGTAAATAGTAAAATACATTAGAAAAAAAATCTGTTAAGGCAAATATTGGGCCTTGTATCTCTTGGGGTCTCGTGATTAGATGGGCCTGCTGCGCTGAAACGGTTAATTTTGGACTTCAAAATTAGAACCTTACGCCTATGCGAGCGCCTATGTCGGTTGAAGGGTCGCAACCTTTCCAACAGTCACGACCGCTTCGAATAGACACCTCCTCCAGCCTATATATAGGGGCCCGCAAAACGAGATTACTCCAGTTCGTCGTCGCTCCGTTTGCACACATAGCATATCGTGGCGGGCCCGTTTCATCCTGAGTATAAGGGGGCAATATTGTTTTAAGGGAAACAGATATTCTAATTATTTTTTCTAAGTTAGTCCTTGTGCCTATTTTCTTGAATAATAAAATACATTAAAAAAAAAAGAAACCTGTTAGAGCATTAATTGTATTGAAGCGAGTGAAAAAATTAATTCTAAAATACAAAAACAGAATGTAAATAGTAAATTACATTAGGAAAAAACATGTTAGGGCATTGATTGGGCCTTGTATCTCTTGGGGTCTCGTGATTAGATGGGCCTGCTGCGTTGAAACGGCTAATTTTGAACTTCAAAATTAGAACGTTGTGCCTGTGCGCGCGCCTCTCTTGGTTGAAGGGTCGCAACCTTTCCAACAGTCACGACTACTTCGAATAGACACCTCCTCCAGCCTATATATAGAAGCCTACAAAACTAGATTACTCTAGTTCGTCGTCGCTCCATCTGCACGCAGAGCATATCGGGGCCGGTCCGTTTCATCTGGGGTATAAGGGGGAAATATTGTTTCAAGGAAACATATATTCTCTGAACAGAGTGTAATTTTTTTCTAAGTTTGTCCTTGTGTCTATTTTCCTGAATAATAAAATACATTAGAAAAAAGAAGAAACCTGTTAGAGCATCAATTGTATTGAAGCGAGTGAAAATATTGATTCTAAAATACAAAAACAGAATGTAAATAGTAAAATACATTAGGAAAAAAACTATTAGGGAATTAATAGCATTGATGGCACTTCTAGCAGATGTAACATTTCCTCCACCAAAATCATTTTTCTCACATTACTTATGCAGTGGTTTTTCTAGTGTGACCCCTATAGCATCTTCTTCATTTTTTCATCTGACCACCATTACATGAGCCATTATTTTTGTTTTTTATTTTTGTTTTTTTGTAAATAAAACCAAGAACTATATGAAGAGCTATAAGGACAATTTGATCAGACAAATTGATTTTAATTTATGATAGAGTTAGAACCAACCACGTGTATTTATATGTTTGAATACTGTTAAAGTTAACATCACACATTCATAAATGCGGATGATATTCATAAACTTGGTTGTTGTCAATGCAGAGTGTTGATTGCTTATGAGAATAGGGTGATGATTCTTTGGGATGTTTCTGAAGCCTTGTTGTCATAGTTAAAGGATACACCGATCTCCAATCAAAAGCAGATGGAAACAGTTTCCTTTTTACTTCTAACTAAACATTGAATTTTATTCTTCATTCTCTTATTAAACATGGTATTGCTTATGTTTCTGAAAGCCTTGTTGTCATAGATAAAGGATACACTGATCTCCAATCAAGAATAAATGGAAATAGTTTCCCGGAAACATAGTTTAAGATAGTTTTTTTCTATTAACAGAACCACGGTTATGCCAGAGAAGTAATCACTTCTTTCTATTACCAGAACAACGGTTATACCAGAGAAGTAATCACAATCACTTGATCAAACTTCAGTTCTCCCTACAAATTCCACCTTCAACAATCTGGGTGGAAAAAAATAGGAGAGGAAAACTTAGAATTGTAAATAATTATCAATAATTGAATTGAATATGAAGAAATATTTGAACTAATTTAGCTTTGTAGGTAAAATAAATATATGAATTAATAATTTATATAATTATGAGCAATATCGTTAACAAATACATCTTAGTAACAATTCAATATTCTCGAATGCTAAAGTGGGATAGGGTTAACCCTTCATATCCAATTAAAGTTGTGTTAGTATTGTTCAAGACATGTTATTACCCATCCCATATTTTTTGATTTTGTGTACTCACTCGTTCGTAAATGCTGGTTGAATAGGTAATGTGATCAAGCTTGTAGTTTGCATTGCAAGGTGATGTGGATGATTGCAGAACAATGTTCTATTGAATATATTAGCTTTTAGCTTTTTAAAGGTAAGAGTTTAACAAGATTATATGGCTGGATCAATGTTATTGGGTTAAGCTGTAATGATTCGCATTTTAGCTATTTTAGACTATTAAAATTTATGTAATTACTGAATAAAAATGGTTAGAAATAAAATTTGATGATATTATTATTATTAGATGAATACGGGTAAAAATATGATAATTTGTTAATACTAATTGGTTGGATAATTTAAATTGTTTAAATTTGATATAGGAGATTATTTGAATAATTGAAATTTTGAATTAAATATGAATGAAATGATATCAAAAATTGATTTAAATTTTATTTAATTATAAATGAAGAAGTTAACAATTAGAATTGAACTTAAATGTGGATAATTATAAATTTTAAATTCCATTTTGTTTTAATTAACAAATTAAAATAGCCATTTTGGCCAATGTCTCGGATTTCGACGGAACCAGTTTCATCGGATCCGTAGTAGTGAATTATTGCAGGAATTCACGTTTTGTAGCGCTCGGACTTATCGTTGTCCGTGTGGGCTTGAGACACGTAGAATTTAAATTCAAAATTTAAATAAATAATTTGATTCGAAAAGCTATCTTCTGCATACGATCGAATTAGACCTTAGAACTAGTTCTATTGCGTTCAGAACGGGATAAAATATTATGAACGCCAGGCGGCATGCTTTGTTTGGAATTCAAAATTGCATGGGTCGAACGGGTAGATATTTTCTGATTTTCTGATTTTGTCTTTTATTCTTTTCTCTCAATGGTTCGTATACCCTTTCTTTCCACCGAACATTGCTTCCTTTTCCTTTTTATTCGAATCACATCCCTTCAAAAAATCAAAGATCTAAAAAAAATCTGATCGACTAAAAAAATAAAATCAAACACGCTCGATCTAAAAATAATAATAATAATACGATCGAATGATGAATTGCGAGAGCATAGAAGACAAGCTCGCAACGTCAGCAAAGTCTCACGCGGATGAGCGAGCTATTGGGTCGTCGGCGACAGCTTTAGGGTTTCTCGTTCGTGAGTTTGGCTGGTGGTGGACGTGAGGCAGGCGAAGACGAGAGCGGCGACATGGATCTGGGCGCATGCTCGAAGCAGAAAAAATATGAATTGACCGCGAGAGGCGCGAGCAACCTCGATGGTTGTGGGTTGAGATGAGACAGCGTACGACAGTTTTGGCATGAGAGGGTGGGAGGTTTGGAGACGATGATAGCGACGGCCATAGCTATGGAGACCAATCATGTTCGGTTGAAAATTTATCACGATTTGGGAAGAAGGAGAGGAATGACTTGTAGCTCGCGTGCGATCAGGGATTGAGCAGGTATGGGATTGACAGGTAAGAGCATAGTAAATTATTTTAGGTTAATTATGTTTCTCTAGTAGGTTAATTTATTTTATAATTATCGTTAGGCTAATAAAATTTTATATTTTCTCATACCAGGCCTAATTTGAACGAAACAATTCGTATTGCTATCATATCGATGTTGTCTACAGTATGGAGCGGATTTGGAATTTACTGAATTTGAAATATTTTCAGTTTCAAATGGAAGGTGGATGTTTTTAATGCTCACGTTTGATTATTATATCTTATGTTAGACAATTTATATCATGGAATAATTTGAACTGATTGATGGTTGTTGGATAAATTTAATTTGATATTTAATTGACATCTGAATAAACTGATAAAAATTTAGTTTTAACAGTTAAAAATTGATTTAGGCTTTAAACTAATACTAAATTTCCCGATTAATCGAAAATTGGTTGACTATTATGAATGTTGATTTTTTAGGTGATTGGTTGAGATGGATGCTACTGATTGATATTTTGGATGTTTGGATGTTTATTTATATATCATGTTATCATTCTGTATATTATTTACAGTGTATAAACTGTAAATTGAATTATTTCGAATAAATTAAGAAATAGGTTGAAATGATATATACCTATGACCACTGATTTAAATGATATATATCCATTCTTGAACTTAAGTTGAAATAATTATCCACTTGGCCATAGGTTAGAAAATTATATATGGATACCAGGTTGGTTAAATTAAATGATTTAAAAGTTGTTTTGAAATTGCTTAAATGAATTGACTTTAAGAATAAAATCAAATTTATGGGAATTGAGTTATTTTGAATTGGAAATCGAAATGTAAGAATTTAAACTTGACAAACGAGATTTGTTTTAAATTAATCGAAGTTTAAATTTTAAGTCATAAATGGAATACATCGTAAATTTCAGAAATGGATTTGTTTTAAAGGATTGGTTTTTAGTCGAACTTTGAATAGTTATAGAAAAAATGATATGAAATGATATTTCAAAATTTGAGTTTGGAATCGAATTATAATTGAAAATTTGGATTTAAAAATTTGGTATTGAAAGTAAATTTGATTTAAGTGATTAGATCAATATTTTGAAATCAAATTTAGAATTGGAATTGGAAATAAAATTGAAATTGGAATTGGAAATTAATTTGAAATTAGAATTGGAAATTAATTTGAGATTGAGATTTAAACTAATTAGGAAATGGCTACTGAAATTGAAAGTAATTTGTGAATCGAAAGAAATTTGTGTGAAATCAAAATTTATTCGAGTTGAAATCGGAATTGAATCGATTAAATCGAAATGGAATTAGGAATTGATTTGGGGAGGAAATTGGGAAGTTGACCAGTTTAACTTTGGTTATTTTAAAAAAAAATACTTTAATATAAATGATTTAAAATCTATATTCTTTAAATATTCAAACTATTTTGATCTTCCAAATTATTTTACTATATAAACCATTTTTATATTCAAATTATTTTCGATTAAACTATTTAAATATTTTCTATTAAACTATTTTTAACTATTTTAAACTATTTTCTAAAATTCAAACTGGTTGAAGGGTAAATTGTTTATATTTAAATCTTGAATTTAAATACAAACTAGGTTAAAGTGAAGATTATAGCCTACAACGCCTTCTTGGGAAGACCAGCCTTATCTGACTTCCAAATTGTCCTAGCCCCGTGGTGCCTAAAGATGAAATTCGCAAGCCTCTTATTGGTTGTTAAAGAGACCGGGGCCTCTTATTGTCATACTCTTTATCAATATTGGATACCACTTTGACAATTGTGTACGCGGTGGATGATATGCAGAATGTAGTGGTTGAGTTGGCGACGTTTACTGGAATGAAGTAAGAAAACGATGATGGATAGTCTTGACATTCGTGTCATAATTAAAATGACTAAAAAAGAAGCCTACGTCTGGCCATTGAGGTTAGCTACCTCTAGCGCCGTTGATCCCTCGTATTACTATTGTGGTTTTGGATTCGATGGATGCACCTTATTGTCGTTTGGGTTGATTGTCGCGGTCGGCCACGGATGAGTTACGACCAGCCAGAAAGGATAAACTTGTAGAATCCTACCTTGGTGTAACAACCCGCATATTTATTGAATTTATATTTAAATATTTTATTTAAATATTTTATCGTTCGTCGGATTTTTAGTCCGAAAAGCTACTTTTTGCAAACAGTCGAATTGGGACTTGAGACCACGCCCATTGAGTTCAAAATGCCGTTTGTGACCTTTTTGAGTATAAGCTTCGATATGTTTGGAGAAAGTTGATTTTTGCTACTTTTTCCCGCTTATGACTTTGGTTTGGACTGCACCCTTATTAGCTCAGCCCAACCCCTTCTCTTCATAACTTCTCCTCTTTAATTAAAACACTCAAGCTCAAGCAAAAATGGTGGAAGAGAATGGGAATTAGAAACTCCAAGCCCTAGTTCCTCTTGCTAGCTCAAGTTCTTGCTCCAAAATCAAAGGGAACCCATTAGTAAGCATCTCCTTCTTCTTCTCCAACTCATTCTCTCTTTGATTTCAGAAAATTCCTAAACCTAATTTAGGAAATGTTTCTCTTTTAAGCTTAGATTGAAGCTTCTTGAGTTGTTATTGAAGAGGAATTGATCTTAGCTTGTTTTTAAAGCTTCTCCTTCATTGATTTGGCTTCAAAGGTGAGATTTTTAATCTCACATCTAGGTCTATGATTATCTTTGATTGTTAAGTATGAATTCCTAATACTTATTCATGTGTATTTGATTTTGATTTGGATAGGTTTTGTGAACATTCCAAATTTTTGTGTTTTGAGTTCAAATCTTCAAAAATCATAGTTTTGTTGTTTGAACTTGTTTTTGGTGATGCATCGAAGAGCTTATAGGGCCGGGTAGTCGATTGGCATAAACCCCTAGTGACCGTGCTCGTCCGATTGCATTTTGAAGAAGATAGCACCTTCATTTCATAGGCTGGAAAACAGCCTTGGTGCCAGTCAGTCGACTGGACCCTTGGGTCAGTCGACTGGCTGTAGCACATAGGCATTCCGAAGGCAGTAACTAGAGGCTCGGGTCCTCTGTTTTCCTGCATTCAGTCGACTGAATTTTTAGGTCAGTCGACTGACTGCAGGAAATTATTTTTCCCTGCTTCTGGTTCAGTCGACTGGACCTTTGAGTCAGTCGACTGACCTGCACCAATTTGCCTAATCATGCCTATTTGTGCATATTTTTGCTTGGTTTCCAAATTTCATCGATTCGTGTTATTTCCCATTTATTGTGGCTACGACTTTAATGACTTCTATTCTTGGAATTTTTGGGAATATCCATTTTAATGGATTCGGATCGATTTCTTTGGATCTTTATTCGCGTCTTTGAATGTGAATTTTGGTGGTTGATTGTTCTACAGTCATTTTTGTGTTTTGTCACTTTAAAAATATAAAGGTTTCAATACTAGTAGTAAATATCAAAACTCTTTCCTCAAAACGATTTCAACTCTATTTTCAATACCAAATTCGTTTATAAAACCGTTTTCCAATCTATTAGTATATACAAACCTTTACCTCACTCGTATGAGAAATCTAATTAAACGGCTTAGTAAAATAGGTGATATGAAACGCTTGCGTTTACTTCGTCGGTTGATTCTTGGACTTGTTCGATTGAATCTCTTGTGACAATTTTCTAGTGGAGATCTACAATTTGTTCATAAATATTTAAGTTAAGCTAGTGGTTATGGGACATGAAGCTAAGCTCATATATTTACTAGCTTACTGTAATTGACACTTCTTGATGATCATGACGATCATTTTTATGTTTGAGACTAGCATGTGCAATGTCTTTGCTTTTGATACATTGGATGTACCGTTTGCACTACATCAATGTCTTTGCTTTTGATTCATTGGATGTACCGTTTGCACTACATCAATGATATACTTTTGATACATTGGATGTACCGTTTGCACTACATCAATGTCTTTGCTTTTGATACATTGGATGTACCGTTTGCACTACATCTATGTCTTTGCTTTTGATACATTGGACGTACCGTTTGCACTACATCAATGTCTTTGCTTTTGATACATTGGATGTACCGTTTGCACTACATCAATGTCTTTGCTTTTGATACATTGGATGTACCGTTTGCACTACATCAATGTCTTTGCTTTTGATACATTGGATGTACCGTTTGCACTACATCAATGTCTTTGCTTTTGATACACTGGATGTACCGTTTGCACTACATCAATGTCTTGGCTTTTGATTCATTGGATGTACCGTTTGCACTACATCAATGTCTTGGCCATCCTTTACTTGTGATTTTTGGATTTCGTGTGTTGAATTCTGGAATTTATGTTTCACCAACTTTTACGATTGGCATTTATATATATATATGTCATTTATTGTGGCTTGGTGAATGAAATTAGGAGTATGGCATTCCTTTTTATCTTTGAGATGATCTTTGCGATATTGATTAATCTCTTATTGACTTTTCAAATATTTATTTATCATAGCTTGGCATTGTGATTATTATACGTTTAGTCATATCTCTTATTCTATATCATTTCATCTGATATTTATAGCTAGACTGATCCGTTTATTATTTTCTTCTTAAATAATACTCGGGTCAGACTGAGATATTACAGGTGCTTCCTCATGGCTTCCTATCTGGAACCATCTTCTGACTTTTGGCTAACTACTTTAGTTTAGTAGTTTTTGTTGTATACATTTGAGATACAGACTCTATGATGTATACTTATTCTTTTGTGTAGTTCCAGTAACTATTCTTTTGTGATATTGCGGATCTTTTTAGACGGCTACTCTGATACACACTTCTAAGTGTAATATTCATATCTAATTCCGCCTTTGTGATATGAACTGTTTGTGACTGATTTGTGTTATGCTTACTTCTATATTTGTTTCCGAAGATATTATAGCCACTGTGTAGTAGCTTTGAGTTTGTGTCGGCATGTCGGATTTCCACTTGAAAAGAATTGCATGTTATACTATCTGACATATCGATGTCGCACAAAGCAATTACACGGATGGTCGCTCCTCAACAGCCTTATTCTCCGTGCTAGTTGACGGCATTACACCATAGTGTCCTTGGCTAGCGTGGGTATAGAGGTGGGGCGTCACAGCTTGGTATCAGAGCCAAACTTCGGAACAATATGGAATATTATAACAAGGATCATCGTCCTAAGTCCATCTTAGGAGTCGTTCTTTAGGATTTTATTCGAGTCTTCGTACCGATTCATCCTATTTTCTTTATGATTCCTTGTTTTATCTTTCAAGATTGTTTGATATTCATTTGGTGAATAACCTTTTTCTCCTTCTTTCTTTTCTAAAGGAAGAGAAATGGTTAGACCAGGCCGTCACAGCGCCGGTCAATCTAGTGCTACTCCTCAGGATGGAGTATTTATGTCTGCCCAGCAGCTTCTTGATCTGGTAAAGAACGCTCAAGCAGCCGGTCCCAATCCAGAGCCTACTCATCCTAGATCCGGTTTTGCACGCTTGTGCAGAGACTACACCGATTTGGGTGGAGGGCCATTCAAGGGATCCGAGAGTGTTATTGAAATTCAAGCTTGGCTCAAATCATGCGATCGTATCTTTTCTCGCATGAACCTTATTGATCTACATCGAGTCCAAGTGGCTTCTAGCATGCTCCAAGAAAGAGCATTAGATTGGTATGAGCTCTTGACTTCGAAGATTATCGAAGCGGATCTTACTTGGGAGAAATTCCGGGAACGATTCGAATTAAAGTTTGTGCCGGAGGCTGAGAAAGTAACTTTAGCCCGGCGTTTCATAGACCTTGTTCAAGGTGAATCTTCTGTGACAGACTATGTCGCATCTTTCGAATCTCTGTCCAAATATGGGGTTGAATACATCAACACCCCATTGAAGAAAAATCAGAGATTTGTCTATGGCTTGAATAAGAATCTTAAGAAGCCATTACTCCTGAAACTTGAGGTTTCATTTGATCAGCTTATTGATATCGCTCTTCGTCTTGAAGAGGCCGATAGAGAAGGTAATGTTGAAGTTGTGTGTGCCCAACAAAACTTCAACAACAACATAAAGAGGCCTATTAAACTCAAAGGCCCCATTCCCAACAAGAAAGGGAGGCAAGAAACCCCGGTAGCAAAAGCACCTACCTCTAGTGGTGGACGATGCTACAATTGTGGTTTCACAGACCACTATGCAAGAGAGTGCCCAAAACCCTTCTTTTGTCGTTATTGCAAAGATTCGGGTCATCTTTTATCTTCGTGTCCTAAACTCCCAAGCAAGAGAGAAGGAGAGCAGCAAGCCCCTAGCAACTCTTCTCTTGGTCAAGGTATTTTACATTCAATCCTTGATGGCATTGTTTTATTTCGTGATCTTCTTATTCGAATTCTTTTTGATATGGGTTTCATCTCATTATTTTTATATCAAAAGAACTTGTCGATTCTTTTTTTCTTTGAATATTTTGGGCTTGATGACTTCTTTGAGGATTGTGAATCCGGATGGTAGATCTGCAACACTCAATTTGCTTTTTATTGATGTCGAAATTATTTTATGAGATTTTTCTTTCCGAGTCGATATTTTTACTTAGTCTTCGGAATTGAATTTTTTGAAAGGATCGGCTTAATCATTGTGAAGCCCATATCCTATTTTTTGAGTGGACTATTCATCTTCGACATTTTCTATCTGTTAAGCAGCTTTCTAATTTTTCTTTGTGATTCTGATTTCACATTTTTGGTGGAATCATTTTATTCCTTAAGCCCACTTATAAGGAAAGTGTTGTTTCTCTTATCTAAATAATTTGTGAAACTTTTCCGGTATTTTTGAGTTTGTCTTAGGATTATCACCTAAGAAATCTTTTGTGTGGTGTTAAGGTCTTTTTAGTTCGACATTGTCACCGATTTTCATTTGGCTACGAGTTGCGGGAGTTTGCATTTCACTTACCGCATTCCGCATTCGTTACGGTTCTTATGAATGACTTATTTTGTCATTCAGTTTGTCCAGCTTATTTCATCCATTTTATAGATCGAATATTCTATGAATATCTCGATGACTCCATTCTTGTATTTATTGATTTTGGATGAAAATAGCAATTTAAAATTTTGCAAACCTTTTTCATAAGATTTATTTATAAGTATAATTGGGTTTTTGTTCTTAAAACAAATAAAGAATGTTCTTAAAAGTTTTTGAGAGACATTTTTGTCATATAGAAGATGATTTTGTGATTGTATTGCCCATTTAGTGTTTTAAGAATTTTGGTCGATGCACTTGATCAACGTTATCGATAGGAATTTCCTAAACGCTTTGATGAGACAGTCAGACACGATATATTGACTTGTAAAAATGTAAATTTTTCTAGAAAGATTATTACATAAAGATAAATGTAATTTTGAAAGTTTTAACTTTTCGGGAAAGAAGATTATTTAAAAGAAATTCTTTCTTTTCGATACTCTTATTCTTCTGGTTTCCGTTGGGAATCAAGACTTTATCTTTTGTACCAATGCTAATCGTATTGGGTTGGATGCCGTTCTCTTGCAAAAGAGAACGTGCTACCACTTGTGCTTCTAAATCATTATAGCTTATCGAGACTAGATATGCACTCATGATCTAGTGCTCGCGGCTATTGTTTTTACTTTTGGAATTTGGCATCATCATATTTGGATGAGAAATTTGTTCTCTACCTCGATCATAAATCTTTGGAATATTTATTTCCCATAAGGAACTTAATTTGCGTCAACCTCGTTGGCTCGAGATTCCTTGCATCTTATGATCGTTTTACCAAGTTCATCGGGCGTTTTGACGTACTTCGTTTTATTGAGTTTCATCTCATCTCTTTTATGGACTAGCGTTCGATGTTCTTTTATGGTGTTCGGTTCATCGGGGGTATTGTTATTATACTACATCGATGTTCCGTCTTATCTGGATCAATGGATGTACCATTATTTTACTACATCATTGTTCCGGTTTATCGGTTCATTAGACGTACCGTTTTTGTACTACGTCGGTGTTCCGAAATTATTCGAGCTTTGGTTCATTGGGCGTACCGTTTTTATACTACGCTGATGTTCCAAATTATTTGAGTTTCTAGTTCCTCGGGCGTACTATTATTATACTACGTCGTTGCACCAACTCAATTTTCTGCTATTCTTGACGTTCTCCACGTCTTTTATCTACGGAAATGCCTTAGGGATTCCGATTTTTATTCTTGTGCCCGGTGATATTGTGGAAATTGAAGTTTCACCAGATTTGATTTATGAGCAACATTCCATTTGCATCATTGTTTCGGAGGTTGAGCGCCTTCGGAATAAAGATATTCTTCTTGTGAGAGTTCAATGGTTCTCAAATCTTAGGGATTACTCTTGGGAATCTAGGGAATTCATCGAGCGATCCCGTTCGTGCTAACTCTTCGTGCTCTTTGTGGTGAACTTCTTATTTCAATTTTCTTTTGTGTTGATGTGCTTTTATGGTTGTTACTCTTTATTTTCTTCTTAAGTATTGCGAGGACGCAATTTCTTTAAGGAGGGGAGTCTGTAACAACCCGCATATTTATCGATTTTATATTTAAATATTTTATTTAAATATTTTATCGTTCGTCGG
Source organism: Allium cepa (assembly GCA_030765085.1). NCBI lineage: Eukaryota > Viridiplantae > Streptophyta > Magnoliopsida > Asparagales > Amaryllidaceae > Allium > Allium cepa. The sequence continues at coordinate 152,456,863 of CM060942.1, forward strand.
ATTTTTAGTCCGAAAAGCTACTTTTTGCAAACAGTCGAATTGGGACTTGAGACCACCCCCATTGAGTTCAAAATGTTGTTTGCGACCTTTTTGAGTATAAGCTTCGATATGTTTGGAGAAATTTGATTTTTGCTACTTTTTCCCGCTTATGACTTTGGTTTGGACTGCACCCTTATTAGCTCAGCCCAACCCCTTCTCTTTATAACTTCTCCTCTTTAATTAAAACACTCAAGCTCAAGCAAAAATGGTGGAAGAGAATGGGAATTAGAAACTCCAAGCCCTAGTTCCTCTTGCTAGCTCAAGTTCTTGCTCCAAAATCAAAGGGAACCCATTAGTAAGCATCTCCTTCTTCTTCTCCAACTCATTCTCTCTTTGATTTCAGAAAATTCCTAAACCTAATTTAGGAAATGTTTCTCTTTTAAGCTTAGATTGAAGCTTCTTGAGTTGTTATTGAAGAGGAATTGATCTTAGCTTGTTTTTAAAGCTTCTCCTTCATTGATTTGGGTTCAAAGGTGAGATTTTTAATCTCACATCTAGGTCTATGATTATCTTTGATTGTTAGGTATGAATTCCTAATACTTATTCATGTGTATTTGATTTTGATATGGATAGGTTTTGTGAACATTCCAAATTTTTGTGTTTTGAGTTCAAATCTTCAAAAATCATAGTTTTGTTGTTTGAACTTGTTTTTGGTGATGCATCGAAGAGCTTATAGGGCCGAGTAGTCGATTGGCATAAACCCCTAGTGACCGTGCTCGCCCGATTGCATTTTGAAGAAGATAGCACCTTCATTTCATAGGCTGGAAAACAGCCTTGGTGCCAGTCAGTCGACTGGACCCTTGGGTCAGTCGACTGACTGTAGCACATAGGCATTCCGAAGCCAGTAACTAGAGGCTCGGGTCCTCTGTTTCCCTGCATTCATTCGACTGAATTTTTAGGTCAGTCGACTGACTGCATGAAATTATTTTTCCCTGCTTCTGGTTCAGTCGACTGGACCTTTGAGTCAGTCGACTGACCTGCACCAATTTGCCTAATCATGCCTATTTGTGCATATTTTTGCTTGGTTTCCAAATTTCATCGATTCATGTTATTTCCCACTTGTTGTGGCTACGACTTTAATGACTTCTATTCTTGGAATTTTTGGGAATATCCATTTTAATGGATTCGGATCGATTTCTTTGGATCTTTATTCGCGTCTTTGAATGTGAATTTTGGTGGTTGATTGTTCTATAGTCATTTTTTTGTTTTGTCACTTTAAAAATATAAAGATTTCAATACTAGTAGTAAATATCAAAACTCTTTCCTCAAAACGATTTCAACTCTATTTTCAATACCAAATTCGTTTATAAAACCGTTTTCCAATCTATTAGTATATACAAATCTTTACCTCACTCGTATGAGAAATCTAATTAAACGGCTTAGTAAAACAGGTGGTATGAAACGCTTGCGTTTACTTCGTCGGTTGATTCTTGGACTTGTTCGATTGAATCTCTTGTGACAATTTTCTAGTGGAGATCTACAATTTGTTCGTAAATATTTAAGTTAAGCTAGTGGTTATGGGACATGAAGCTAAGCTCATATATTTACTAGCTTACTGTAATTGACACTTCTTGATGATCATGACGATCATTTTTATGTTTTAGACTAGCATGTGAAATGTCTTTGCTTTTGATACATTGGATGTACTGTTTGCACTACATCAATGTCTTTGCTTTTGATTCATTGGATGTACCGTTTGCACTACATCAATGATATACTTTTGATACATTGGATGTACCGTTTGCACTACATCAATGTCTTTGCTTTTGATACATTGGATGTACCGTTTGCACTACATCAATGTCTTTGCTTTTGATACATTGGATGTACCGTTTGCACTACATCAATGTCTTTGCTTTTGATACATTGGATGTACTGTTTGCACTACATCAATGTCTTTGCTTTTGATTCATTGGATGTACCGTTTGCACTACATCAATGATAAGCTTTTGATACATTGGGTGTACCGTTTGCACTACATCAATGTCTTGGCCATCCTTTTCTTGTGATTTCTGGATTTCGTGTGTTGAATTCTGGAATTTATGTTTCACCAACTTTTACGATTGGCATTTATATATATATGTCATTTATTGTGGCTTGGTGAATGAAATTAGGAGTATGACATTCCTTTTTATCTTTGAGAAGATCTTTGCGATATTGATTAATCTCTTATTGACTTTTCAAATATTTATTTATCACAGCTTGGCATTGTGATTATTATACGTTTAGTCATATCTCTTATTCTATATCATTTCATCTGATATTTATAGCTAGACTGATCCGTTTATTATTTTCTTCTTAAATAATACTCAGGTCAGACTGAGATATTACAAGTGCTTCCTCATGGCTTCCTATCTAGAACCATCTTCTGACTTTTGGCTAACTACTTTAGTTTAGTAGTTTTTGTTGTATACATTTGAGATACAGACTCAATGATGTATACTTATTCTTTTGTGTAGTTCTAGTAACTATTCTTTTGTGATATTGCGGATCTTTTTAGACGGCTACTCTGATACACACTTCTAAGTGTAATATTCATATCTATTTCCGCCTTTGTGATATGAATTGTTTGTGACTGATTTGTGTTATGCTTACTTCTATATTTGTTTCCGAAGATATTATAGCCACTGTGTAGTAGCTTTGAGTTTGTGTCGACATGTCAGATTTCCACTTGAAAAGAATTGCATGTTATACTATCTGACATATCGATGCTCGCACAAAGCAATTACACGGATGGTCGCTCCTCAACAGCCTTATTCTCCGTGCTAGTTGACGGCATTACACCGTAGTGTCCTTGGCTAGCGGGGGTATAGAGGTGGGGCGTCACACTTGGGCACTGCCTTACGTGCCTTGTCATATTTATCCCTATACGAGCCCATTACGACTTTGATTTAAAACTGTAAATGTGTTAAGGTGGATCAATGTAAAGCCTTAACGCTATTTTGATGTTTATTTTACTGATAGACATTATCTATTATAGCGTATACTATTATATATAAATAGTTTAACGGATACTTGGAGATGAAAAATTCCATAACATCTCTTAAGTTATTGCGTTCATATTGTGATATCGATTTGACTTACATAAGAGAATTTTAGTCCTGACTCGAGTGCTTTGTTTTTTCATTACGCTCGGGTCAGTCCTGAGTTTTTCAGTGTATTGAAGACTATTCTTTGGAGGACGAAGACAGAGTTTTGGTATATTACTATTATTATTATCTCCTACATAATGCTATTCTGTTGTATTGATTATTTATCCATGATGTATAAATATAACTATGATAAATGTGTATAGATTATGATCATATGTATAGTAAACAGCTTTTGAATTTTTATTTGATTATTATATTTTATCATTTCCGCCGTGAGATTATGTGTTTTATTTTCCTTTTCTCTTCTTATTTTTCTTATTTAACCCCATTGATTATCTACGTTCTGGATTGTTTAAGTCGGACATGATGTGGATAATTGTCGATTTAAACCTTCCGAGATGTGGGTCGTCACAGTTGGTATCAAAGCGAAGGTTTAGCGACAACCTTGGCTTTGTGGGGTTTGACACATTAGAGATAGGGTAGTAATACCCTAGAATGAGTCAGTTTGAGTGTATATATATGAGAGAGTGTATTTGTTAGTATTATAAATTGTTTTATATTGTGTTTACTTATCCATTGAGTTGCTTATGAATTCTGGTCGATGTGTAGGGTGCCGTGACATCGATAGCGGTTTCTAAACACTTAAACGAGGCAAGTCGACATAATATTGTTTTAAAAAAATCGAGCAAATGAAATAATTTTGGCTAAACTATATTATCTATATTTATATTATATATATATATATAAAGTGATTTTTAACGAACTTGTTGTTAGGAAATGATAATACTTAATTATCATCGATTATTGATTGAACTAAAAAAAATGAATACTTAGTGAATTTTATTTTATGAAGCATTGATAATAAAATTGAAAAAAAAAATTAAATAAGAATTGGTTCAAATGACCAAGTGTAAATTAATCAAATATTTTGATAATAAGATAAGAAAATTTAGTAAGTATATTATAATATAGCTTATATATATAGAAATGATTTTAAAATTTTAGAATTTTGGAATTTAAAATCCTTTTATTTTCTAAATTGTTTTTTTTCAAGGCCTTGAAAATTAATAAATGGTATTATTTAAAAGATTTTTAACTAGAAAAAATATTTTTGAAAGAGATAAAAGCATTAAACTCGCTTGGTTGCTGGGAAATAATTCTGGGGATGACTACAGCATCGCCAGTGTTCATTTTCGAGTTTCTGAGTGAGAATTGCTACCAAAAGAAGTTATATATATATATATATATATATATATATATATATTCAAAGTGTGATTTAATAAGAGTGTGAAAATAATTTTGTACTTATAATTAAAAATAGTGTATAAGAAATAAGTTGTAACTTATAAATTAAATACGAAAATGTAATCAAATTTAAAACGATTAACTTTTGGTTAAACAAATAGAAGAAAAATAAAATTTAATTTGAGAATAAATAAAATAACTGGCTTAGCATTGTAAAACTAAATGGAATTAGTGAAATGATGTAAATAAAATACATCTAGCCTAAGAAGCTTAAATAAAAAAATGTATTGCATTTGAAATAAAATAGATAAAATAACGAAATGAAATTTTAAGAAGTTAATTTGTATAACTTATAGATTTGAGAATTTAAAAATAAAACGAAATTAAATTTGTAAAATGGAGATGATAAGGAAATTTAACTTGAATAAAATTAAATGAAATGATTAATCGATCAAAATAAAGATGAAGTTTAACTCATTATTAAATAAAATTGAATTTTGATATTAGGTGAAACTAGATAAATTAGTAAAGTGAGTTAAATCCATTTAAGCTATAAAATGGATTAATCAAATGAATATGAACTTGAATTTTAAATAAAATGTAATTTAAGTGTGTAATAAATTGAATAAAAAAAATGAATGCAAGTAATAAATTAAGTTGGTTAATCGAATTTAATCTAAACTGGATACAAGTAAATAAAATGCAAGTGGAGTAGTTTAAATAAAAAAATTCAATGTTAAATAATATAATATGGAATAAATTATTGGAATGAAAAAAATTTGAAGTTAACTTAAGAGAGTTTAAATGAATTGATCGTGGAAGAAATTATATATTTATTAATATGAATTGAGTTATAAAATAAAAAATTTGTTTTAGTAAATAAATAATATGAATTTGAATAAATGAAGTAAATCGATGAGTAAATAATAACTTAAGCTATGAAGTAATAATAATAAACATGATAGTGTTGTATAAAATATTTATAATTAATTTAGATCGTTTATAAATGATGTTAGTATAAATAAATAAAAAAGAAGGGAGAGAATATACCAAGTGAAAATAAATTTAACTTAACAAGGTTAAATGTAATAAATTTTATAAAATGGTCCATAATTGAATTTGTATGAAACATTGTTAAATTAAAGTGAAACGATTAGAGTTTAACAAATTAAATCTAATGAATCAAATGTAAATGAAATAAATTTAAATAAATTGAAAGAAAACCAAATTTTGAATGTGGTTAAGCATTGGGATTAAAAAACAATCAATGGAATATAAAATGTGAATACAATAAATATTGACTAAAGGAAATAGATTGAAACCAAATTAGTTGAATGTAAACTAATTAAAAGCGAATGAAATAAATATAAATCAATTGTATGATTAACGAAATGGATATTAACAAGTGAATGTGAATAAAATTAAATATATAGAATGTGGCATGGGATTAATTACTTAAGTATAATTAATTTTATGAATCACTGGAATGAATTAATGGAAGTGAAGAAAAAAATGAATGTAACTATAAATGAGTGCAAATTAATAGAATGTGAATTAATTAATGTTGATAAGTAAATTTGAAGTAGATAAATTGAATGAAGAATCAATGGAATGTGAATCTAATTGAATAAAAGTTGTTGAATGCAAATAAATTGAATTGAGCAAATTAAATGTTAATAAAATTTGATGTTGATAAGAATGAGAGTGTAAATTAAGTATTGACATTGAAAATGTAAATTGTGATAGTTATGAATCAATTTTGAATAAATATTATTTTGTTGGATGATTTGTTTTGATGAAGATCCTTGTTTAATTGTTTTGGATGTATATGATTGTTTTATGGTTGCGTATTTGTGCTCATGTTTGAGATTTGGATTCAAAATCAATGTTTTATACTTATTGAACTTATACATGTTCTGCATCTTATTACAAGTAACTAACATGCCAAATTGAGTTGAGATATGTATGTACGAAGACCGTTGGACGTATATGGAAATTTATATGCTTTTGCTTGCTTAATACGAGCGAACTCGCTCCTATTATAAATAATAAGGCATGTATCTCGGATTACACACCGCAATTTTATATTTTTGCCCTTCAGGATGCCTCATCATTGAGATGGGATGTATATTTGATATATTTTGGTTATATTGTGTTATATATTGAATTGTAAAAAAAATTCGATCGAGCCGCGCAAAGGAGACTTTGCCGAAATTTTCCGTAAATTCGGGAGTCGGAATATTTTTGGAGTTTTAAATTTTTTTTATAACTTGTTTTACATATGTAAGTTATATTTTCCGTAAAAATGATATCGGAGTGGCGTAGTTGAAATGTAGTATTAGTTTCACAAATAAGATTGTTATGTTTTATAAGTGATTGTTTTAAATAAATCTATTGTATATTAAATTCTTTACTTAACGCCTTTTCGAGGACGAAAAGTTTCGAGTGGGGGAGTATGCAACGATCTGTATTTTTGGCTATTTTAGAGTATTAAAATTTATGTAATTACTGAATAAAAATGGTTAGAAATAAAATTTAATGATATTATTATTAGATGAATACGGGTAAAAATATGATAATTTGTTAATATTAATTACATGGATAATTTAAATTGTTTAGATTTGATATAGGAGATTATTTGAATAATTGAAATTTTGAATTAAATATGAATGAAATGATGTCATAAATTGATTTAAATTTTATTTAATTATAAATAAAGAGGTTAACTTTTACAATTGAACTTAAATGTGGATAATTTTAAATTTTAAATTCTATTTTGCTTTAATTAACAAATTGAAATAACTATTTTGGCCAATGTCTTGGATTTCGGTGGAACCAGTTTCATCGGATCCGTAGTAGAGAATTATTATAGGAATTCAAGTTTTGTAGCGCTCGGACTTGTCATTGCCCGTGTGGGCTTGAAACACGTAGAATTTAAAATCAAAATTTAAATAAATAATTTGATTCGGAAAGCTATCTTCTGCATACGATCGAATTAGACCTTGGAACTAGTTCCATTGCATTCGGAATGGGGATAAAACATTATGAACGCCAAGCGGCACGCTTTGTTCGAAGTTTAAAATTGTGCGGGTCGAACGGGTAAGAAATTTTTTGATTTTTTGATTTTATATTTTATTCTTTTCTCTCAACCGTTCGTATACCCCTTCTTTCCACCGAACATTGCTCCCTTTTCCTTTTTATTCAAATCACATCCCTTCAAAAAATCAAAGATCTTAAAAAATCAGATCGACTAAAAAAAATCAAACACACTGGATCTAAAATATAATAATAATAATAATAATAATATGATCGAATGATGAATTGCGAGAGCATGGAAGACAAGCTCGCGATGTCGGCGAAGTCTCGCACGGAGGAGCGAGCTATTGGGTCGTCGGCGATAGCTTTAGGTTTCTCGTTCGTGACTTCAGCTGGTGGTGGACATGAGGCAGGCGAAGACAAGGGTGGCGACATAGGTCTGGGTGCATGCTCCAAGCAGAAAAAAAATACTAATTGATTGCGAGAGGCGCATTGAGGCACGAGCAACCACGATGGTTGTGGGTTGAGACGAGACAGCGGACAACAGTTTTGGCATGAGAGTGTGGGAGATTTGGAGACGATGATAGCGATGGCCATGGCTATAGAGACCAATCATGTTCAGTTGAAAATTTATCACGATTTGGGAAGAAGGAGAGGAACGGCTTGTAGCTCGCGTGCGATCAGGAGATTGAGGAGGTATGGGATTGATAGGTAAGAGCTTAGTAAATTATTTTAGGTTAATTATGTTTCTCTAGTAGGTTAATTTATTTTATAATTATCGTTAGGCTAATAAAATAAATTTATTTTTTAATTTTAGGTGTAAACTGAATTTCGAATAAATTAAGAAATAAGTTAAAATGATATATACCTATGGCCACTATTTGGATTTAAATGATATATATCCATTCTTGAAATTAAATTGAAATAATTATCCACTTGGCCATAGGTTAGAAAATTATATATGGACACCAGGTTGGTTAAATTAAATGATTTTAAAAGTTGTTTTGAAATTATTTAAATGAATTGACTTTACGAATAAAATCAAATTTATGGGAATTGAATTATTTTGAATTGGAACTCGAAATATTAGAATTTAAACTTGATAAATGAGATTTGCTTTAAATTAATCGAAGTTTAAATTTTAAGTTATAAACGGAATACGTCTTAAATTTCAGAAATGGATTTGTTTTAAAGGATTGGTTTTTAGTCGAACTTTGAATATTTATAGAAAAAATGATAGGAAATGATATTTCAAAATTTGAGTTTGGAATCGAATTATAATTGAAAATTTGGATTTAGAAATTTTGTATTGAAAGTAAATTTGATTTAAATGTGTAAATCGATATTTTGAAATCAAATTTGGAATTGGAATTGGAATTGGAATTGGAATTGGAATTAAATTTGAAATTGGAATTTAAATTAATTTGGAATTGTAATTGGAAATTAATTTGGAATTGGAATTGGAAATTTAATTTGGAATTGGAAACTAATTTGAGATTGAGATATAAACTAATTTGGAAATGGCTACTGAAATTGAAAGTAATTTGTGAATTGAAAGAAATTTGTGTGGAATCAAAATTTATTCGAGTTGAAATCGGAATTAAATCGATTAAATCGAAATGGAGTTAGGAATTGATTTGGGAAGGAAATTGGGAAGTTGAGCGGTTTGACTTTGGAATTATTTTAGAAAGGAATATTTCAGTATAAACGATTTCAAATCTATATTCTTTAAATATTCAAACTATTTTGATATTCCAAATTATTTTACTATATAAACCATTTTTATATTCGAATTACTTTCGATTAAACTATTTAAATATTTTCTATTAAACTATTTTTAACTAATTAACTATTTTAAACTATTTAAACTATTTTCTAAAATTCAAACTGGTTGAAGGGTAAATTGTTTATATTTAAATCTTAGATTTAAATACAAACTAGGTTAAAGTGAAGATTATAGCCTAAATTGAATTCGAATCAAATTTTGGAATTGAAATTGATTTATCGGACAAAATTGATAATTTTGAACATATGATGATTTCGAAATGAATTTGGTTTTAAAGCGAATATATGATGATTTCGAAATGGATTTGATTTGGAAACATATATGATATTTTGATATCAAGTGCAAATTATTTCGAATTGTAAAAGAACCAACTGGTGTGTAAAATGACGATTGGTTGTTAAAGAGACCGGGGCTTCTTGTTGGCATACTCTCTGTCAATTTGGAACCACTTTTACAACTGTGTACACGGTGGATGATATCCAAAATGTAGTGGCTGAATTGGCGACGTTTACCAGAATGAAGTAAGAGAACGATGATGGATAGCCTTGACGTTCGTGTCATAATTAAAATGACTAAAACATGAGCCTATATCTGGCCATTGAGGCTAGCTACCCCTTGCGACGTTAATCCCTCGTATTACTATTGTGGTTTCAAATTCGATGGGTGGACCTTATTGTCGTTTGGATTGATTATCATGGTCGGTCACGGATGGATTACACCAGAAAGGGTAAACTGGTAGAATCCTACCTTGGGCATTGCCTCACGTGCCTTGTCATATTTATCCCTATACGAGCCCATTACGACTTTGATTTAAAACTGTAAATGTGTTATTGTGGATCAATGTAAATCCTTAACATTATTTTGATATTTATTTTACTGATAGACATTATCTATTATAGCGTATACTATTATATATAAATAGTTTAACGGATCCTTAGGAGATGAAAAATCCTATAACATCTCTTAAGTTATTGCATTCATATTGTGATATCGATTTGACTTACATAAGAGTATTTTAGTCCTGACTCAAATGTTTTGTTTTTTTCATCACGCTCGAGTCAGTCTTGAGTTTTTCAGCGTATTGAAGACTGTTCTCTGGAGGACGAAGACAAAGTTTTGGTATATTACTATTATTATTATCCCATGCATAATGCTATTTTGCTATATTGGTTATTTATCCCTGATGTATAAATATAACTCTGATAAATGTGTATAGATTATGATCAGATGTATAGTAAACAACTTTAGAATTTTTATTTGACTATTATATTTTATCGTTTCCGCCGTGAGATTCTGTGTTTCGTTTTCTTTTTCTCTTCTTATTGTTCTTATTTAACCCAATTGATTATCTACATTATGGATTGCTTAAGTTGGACATGATGTGGATAATTTTCGATTTAAAACTTCCGAGATGTGGGTCATCACATAAGCCCTATTTGTTTTATTGATAACTTGCATTGTTTTATAAACTAGATATCTCATTTGTTTTTGTAATAACTTATCGTATTACTATAAAAGAAAATAGGAATACATGAGCTACATTCTTAGATAATTGTGTGCTAAATTTGGTCAAAGTGGAACTTTGGTTATCTGATTTGGGTCTGACTTCACGGTTTCTACTATCATTTACATACAAAACTGGAGCCTTTTGAGTCAATTGGAATTTATGGCTAATTTGCAAAAATTGTTCAATAATTAAATTTTAAGACTTAAATTTATTGATCACTGATTTACTTTACATGAGTGAGTTTTTTGGATATTACCGTAAGGGTGGATCAGTAAGTTAAACTTCCCACTGATCTCAATTTGACAATTGGTTTTTGTTTATGTTGGTCTTACAAACAGTATGGTATTACACATCTGTAACAACCTTGAGATTGCAATTACCGAATGATAGGTTAAAAATTATGATTTTAAGTTAAAAAGGGGGCTAAACAAAATTTTGGGAATTTAAATTTGCAATTGGTTTGCAAATTAAAATATTTTGGGTTGAAATGGGGAATTTTTAAATAAAAAGTGATTATGGGTTAATGGGCCAAATGAGATAATTACATGGTTTTAATTAAAACTAGAATGCTTATTAGGATTTTTGTTCACATGATAACTTAGAAAATAAACTAAGTCCTAATGGGTTTCTAAACCCTCTTACCATAACCCATTAGCCTAACCCCCTCCTATATAATATCTTAAACTCATAACCCTAACCCTCCTTCTCTTCATAAATTCCTAAACCTAGATCTAAACATAATTAATGGCCTCCATTTAGAAGCTCCATCTCCTTCTCTTCATAAATTAGTTTAATCCTAGAAGAAAAAGAAAAGAGAAGAAGAAAGGTAATGCAATCTCTCCTATTCTCTAATCCTCCTTCTTAATCCCCATTTATCTCTATCATCTTGTAGTAATCATTATTTTGTTTTCTTTGTTGATTTTGGGTCCTTGAAGCCTCTTGATCTTTGCTTTGGAGTTGAGGAGTTTGGCTTGCTTGATATTGTGCACTAAAACCATTTGATCCTTTGCTTAATTGAGGTAATTACTATGCATTAGTAATTATTGCTAGTTGTAATGCTAAGATTTGGCCTTGGTTTCCTTTAATTTAGTGTAATAATCTTTATATGGTGATTAGTGATTGTTATTAGTGATTTTTTGATGCCCAAAATTGAAATAAACACCCCTAAATGTCAAAAAAATGCAAAAGATTGCTGGCTGGAATTGTGTGCAGACTGAAGTGGGGCTGAATTGATGATTTGGGTGCACCAGAACAGATCTGGGTTGCACCCAGGCTCTGCCCAGGTGAGGCTAGCCCAGCTGGGCTAGCCAGAAGCAGGCCAGCCCACATGGGCTGGCCATATCCATTGAACCCCAACCCGCATGGGCTGGGGCTCCCCAGCCCAGGCGGGCTGGGGCAGATATACACCCAGCCCGCGTGGGCTGGGTGCTTCCCAGCCCGCGTGGGCTGGCAGATACACCCAGCCCGCGTGGGCTGGGCAGATACACCCAGCCCGCGTGGGCTGGGTGCTTCCCAGCCCACGTGGGCTGGGAAATAACACCCAGCCCGCGTGGGCTGGGTGCTCCCCAGCCCAGGCGGGCTGGGGCTGCTGCTCACCCAGCCCGCCTGGGCTGGCGGGCTGGGGCGGACTGACGCGGGACGGGCCCGCGTCCAAAAAAAAAAATCAACTGTGTTTACCAGTTTTCTACCTCCACTTCGTGATGCCGCCCCGATCGCATACCAAGTCGGAATTCGACGTTTTTGGTCTCGTTCGGAAGGGGGAGTTCCGAACTCCATCTCTGGAAAATTTGGACAACATTGGAGTTCGTTTGATACTTCGATTTTCGTGTCAAAGTTAGACTCTGATCGCTGTTGGAAAACAGTATGAATCTTTCTCTGGGTTCAACTTTGAGGCGTCGCTGCCACTTTGTCTCAACTCGGAATCCAGAAATTCTTTTTGCATCTTAAAGTAGGGATGTTGGACTATATGTCTACCAGTTTTCATGCCATTTGGACACAGTTTGCTGGTCCAAATAAATTGCCGAACTTGGGTTCGCAGCAGTTTTTGAATGGTTTCAAACACTTAGAATATTTTTGATGATTTTCTGGTTTTCGTCGATTTCTTTGAGATTTGTCTCTGGATTTCGTACACGGGCTTTATAAAAAGGATTTAAAAGGATTTTTCACTCCAAAGTGGCTTTTGAAAATTATTATATAATATTATTTTAATTATTAAATTAATTACTTCATAATAGGAGACTTTTCAAAAGATCGTTTTAAAGTGATTTCAAAATCAATTATAAATCCGTTTCGCACCATTATTTTCTATAACAAAAATCTCACACTCACTTTTAGCACATCGAGCGAAGTGGAAAGGAGCTTAAACGGTTAGGAAATCTCCGGCCTATGGAACCGTGTGTATTTTCTTTCCGGCTAATCCCCGACCTATTCGATTGATCGTTTTGACCTTTGGGTCTAGTTTACCGATGATACGAGGTGGACTTTTTATTGTTTGGAGTGTGAGCTTGCTATTGGTTAGTAAACCGTTTAGTGCGAACGTGGGGTATGGGACTCATTGTTAACACTTTACGGGTTCCTCTCCAAGAAGTTAGTGACACATTAGCCTCTGGGCGGCCAGTACTGGACCTCTGGGTCACCACGCCTCTGGGCAACCGTCTCTGGACACCTGCTCTATGGAGCAGTTTTTATTCGGCATGTGCCTCTGGGCCTTTATCCTTCTAGGAAGGATCTTGCCATTTCGCGCGTTCCGCATCTGTGCGAGTGATCGATCACAACTCTACAGTACTTGGCAACAACGACTCTGGTCGGTGCACGTGCAATATTTGTATTATCTGATGATTTTTATATCCATTCGAGTATTGCCATTCGGTGTTGGTTCTATGGAACCATACGATGTAAGTGCGATTACCTTGTGGATTCACAGTGTCTCTGGACACTGCTTTTCAGTATTCGATTTCATTGACTTTTCAGTATATCCCTATGGCTCTTTGGAGCATCGATCCTTGCTTGGGCATTGATCACAGACTCTGGTCACTCTTGGGATAATTGCCTATGGGCAACTTTATCTAGCTTTGGCTACGCCGATGATATGAGGCGATTTTATTTATTCCACACTTTAGTGTTTGTATTCGCTTTGGAGATTTTTACTGTTTATTGATGATTAGGGATCGTCATTATATTCATGTAGTCCATATTACTCTTCTCTTTGGAGAAGTACTGTTTTACTTATGTACTGCATTATTATATATATCTCAGTTATTACTGATTGTTTAGCTAGCCTGACCCAAGTGTTTTCGCTCGGGTCAGACCGAGTTGTTTCAGGTTAGGTCTCTGGACTTAGCTTATGTGCTTCCGCTTGGACATTATCTGTTATGCTGATAGATAGCTCTTTTATTTGTCCACTATTCAGCTACTCTGTTATTTCAGACTCTTATGTACATATTTTTGACTCACATGTGTGAGCGGTGGCTTTGTACCCACCTTTTGATACTTGGGTTTGTATTGACGATATATTGTACCTATGTTCTGTGACTGTTATGTGACTGTTCTGTGATGATGATGTTATCATTTAGTATTATGTTTGTTCTGAACCTATTTTCCTTAGCCATTGTAGTTTCGTTATAAATATTTATTGGATATGTCGAACCACTTGAGAAAAGAAAACCACCTATTCGACGTATTCAGTAGATAGTTATAGCTTGATTACATATGGTCGCTTCCATTATACTCTATTCTCCGTTCTAGTAGACGGTATTACTCCGTAATACTCTTTACTAGAGTGGGTCTCGGAGTGGGGCGTTACAGCTTGGTATTAGAGCTAAGGTTCAGAATTAAGCATAACAAACACAGAACGATTACACTTAGTACAATACATTTTAATTGGATCCGAATTAAATCAAATCCGTTCCTTATGCTTATTGATAGATAAGTTAGGAATCTGTGTAGGAATTTATTATATTCCGTAGTATTCCTTAATTAAGTATCAATCATTGAATCATGTCTAACTCTAATTCCCGTTTGACTTTCAGTATGTCTGGAAGGGGAAGAGGGAGAACCACACGTCAGACTAGTGCTGCTGGGCAGTCCAGCAACACTCATCCAGAGGGCGTGTTCATGACTACCGACCAGATCATGGAGCTGGTTCGGAATTCTCAGTCTCATTCTCAGTCTCCAGCCCCAGTTGCTGATGCTCCGCGCATGTCTGTTTTTGCGCATCTCTGCAGTGATTTTACCCATCTCGGAGGGAAGCCGTTCAGTGGCTCCGAGAATGTCTTAGAGGTCCAGGCTTGGATTCGGATATGCGAGCGCATTTTTACTCGTATGGATATCTCGGATCATGATCGTGTTCTTATTGCTTCTAGTCAGCTTCGGAGTCGTGCCCTGAATTGGTACGAACTCCTTATTGCCGAGGTCGATGAGACCACACTTACTTGGGCTTAGTTTCGTCAGAGATTTGAGCTCAAATTCATCCCAGAGTCAGAGAAGAACTCCCTTGCTCGCCGCTTTCTTGATCTCAAGCAGGGGAAGTCCTCCGTATCCGACTATGTCTCTTCCTTCGAGGCCCTGTCCAAGTACGGCCTTGAGTTTATTGCTACTCCTTATAAGAGGAACCTCAAATTTGTTGAGGGCTTGAAGAAATATCTGAAGAGGCATCTTATGCTACAGCTTGAGCTCTCATTCGAGAAGCTAGTCGATGCAGCTCTACATCTTGAGTCAGTCGAGATGGAGCATAGTGATGATGAGGGTGGGGGTTCTAAAAACCCCAACCAGAAGCGGGGTCCATTTCAGAAGAACAAGCCTTGGAACAAGAAGAAGAAGACTGGCAGTTCTGCTGTCCAGGCTCAGCCTCAGACTCAGCCTCAGATTCAGTCACAGCCTAGTGGAACCCGTCCTCCGAAGAAATGCTTCAACTGCGGTTCTCCAGATCAATTTATTCGAGAGTGCCCCAAACCTCTCTATTGCACTTTCTGCAAGAAGGAGGGACACAGGATCTCCACTTGTCCTATTGCTCCAGCTAGTGCCAAGCCTGGCAAGCTTAATGCTGCCAAGGCTCCTGCATCTTCAGCTCAGCCTCGAGGTACGCATCCTTCCGTTCTTGAAGGTTCTATTTTATTTCGTGGTAGATCTTGTAGAGTTCTCTTTGATACGGGTGCCTCTCACTCATTCGTATCAAAGGAGCTAGTAGATGCTTTATCGTTGGATGTTACTTGTCTGGTTTCTTCACTAAGGATTGTGAATCCCATTGGCGGATCCACGACCCTTAGCTTGCTTTGTGAGAATATAGATATCGATCTTTGTGGATTTTATTTCCGTGCGAATCTGCACGTTATGGAGTATTTGGGATTTGATATGATTCTTGGCATGGATTGGCTCGTTCAGCACGACGCCAAAATTATTTGTTCGGAGCGGATATTATTCATTCATCACCCTGATTCGTCCTCTCCGTTAGCTATTGTTCTTCAGGATGTTGGGCTTTCTGATGTTACTCTATTTTCTCTTGATTCACGAGATGAGGATTTGGACTTATCTCGTATTCCTGTTGTTCGGGATTTCCCCAACGTATTCGAGCCAGTATCTGGCCTGCCGCCAAAGCGGGCCATTGAGTTCCGCATCGATCTCATTCCAGGCTCCCACCCAGTTGGGCATCCTCCCACGAGGATGTCTACTAAAGAGAATGGGGAACTCAGGAAGCAGTTAGTGGAGCTTGAGGCGAAGCAGCTCATTCGGTCCATTTCTTCGCCATGGGGTGCTGCTGTGGTCTTCGTTAAGAAGCCCGATGGCTCTCTTAGGCTTTGCATTGACTATCGCAAGCTTAATGAGTTGACCATCAGAAATCGTTATCCATTGCCACGGATAGACGATATGTTTGATCAGTTGAGCGGTGCGAAGGTCTTTTCACAGCTCGACCTTGCCACCGGATTTCATCAGCTCCGAGTTGCGGAAGATAGCATTCCTCTTACCGCTTTCCGCACTCGCTATGGTTCTTTTGAGTGGTTGGTCATGCCATTCGGCTTGACGAACGCACCAGCTTTCTTCGTCGATCTTATGAATCGAGTATTTCGGGAATACATTGATAGATTCGTTCTGGTTTTCATCGACGATATTCTTATTTATTCTAGATCCGAGGCAGAGCATGCTCATCATTTGCGGATCGTCTTGGATACTCTTCGTCAGCATCAGCTTAAGGCCAAGCTCTCCAAGTGCCATTTTTGGGAGAGCAAGGTCAAGTTCTTGGGCCATATTGTATCATCTGAGGGTGTTTCTGTCGATCCTGCCAAGATCGAAGCTATTCAGAATTGGAAGCAGCCCGAGAACGTTCATGATATTCGCAGCTTCCTTAGTCTGGCGGGTTATTACCGTCGGTTTGTCAAGGATTTCTCTCGAGTTGCACTTCCCCTTACGACGCTGACTCGTAAGGGTGTTCGCTTTATTTGGTCTGATAAGTGTGAAGCTTCTTTTCAGCGACTGAAGGAACTTCTCACTCATGCTCCTATTCTTGTGGTTCCTGAGAGTAACCAGGATCTTGTTGTTTACACCGATGCTTGTGGTAGCGGGCTCGGTGCTGTGCTTATGCAGAAGGATCGGGTAGTTGCTTATGCTTTCAGGCAGCTACGTCCGAATGAGGTTCGCTATCCGACTCATGATCTTGAGTTGGCAGCTATCGTCTTTGCCTTGAAGACGTGGCGTCACTTTCTATTAGGCGAACGCTTCACTCTTTACACCGATCACAAGTCGCTGAAGTATCTTTTCAGTCAGAGGGATCTCAATATGAGGCAGCAGCGTTGGTTTGAGTTTCTCGCCTCATATGATTTAGATATTCAGTATACTCCTGGAAAGGGTAATCGTGTTGCAGATGTGCTTAGTCGCAAGCACTCGGCGGTAGTTTCTATGATGATTGCCGAGTGGGATGTTCTTGAGGCTCTATCTTTATGTGATATTAGAGATCGAGCTCCATCTTCTGATGCTCCTGTCTTATTATTTAGCTTGGAAGCTCGTCCTATCTTATTGGATCGCATTGCCCATGCTCAGCGGCAGGATCCAGACTTATTGCATCTTATTCATCTTCTCGAGTCGGGATCCAGTGATGAGACATTGCTGGATTATTCTCTGGATTTTCATCGGTGTCTTCGTAGGAAAAACCGTATTGTTGTACCATCTGATTTATCACTTAGGCGTGACATTCTGGACGAGTGCCATCGCACTAAGTACACTATTCATCCCGGGTCGAGTAAGATGTATGCCGATATGTGCCGGCTATATTATTGGGAGGGTTTGAAGAGAGATGTGGCAAGTTATGTGAGCGGTTGCATAACTTGTCAACAGATCAAGGCCGAGCATCAGCGTCCATCTGGTCTTCTTCAGCCTCTAGAGATTCCATTATGGAAATGGGATCAGATATCCATGGATTTCATTGACGGTCTGCCTCGATCGAGGTCAGGCCATACTTCTATCTGGGTTATTGTTGATCGCTTGACCAAATCGGCTCATTTCATTCCGATTAAGTCCACTCGGACTGCACCTCAGTTGGCCAAGCTCTATGTGAAGGAAGCCATTCGACTTCATGGCATTCCTAGCTCTATCGTCTGTGATCGAGACACTATCTTTACTAGTCACTTCTGGAAGTGCCTACAGTCAGCTTTGGGCACAAAGCTGAATCTCTCGACTGCTTATCATCATCAGACCGACGGTCAGACGGAGAGGGTGAATCGTGTTTTGGAGGATCTTTTGCGCTGTTGTATTCTGGATTTCGGAGGTAGTTGGGAGGATCACTTACCGCTTGTAGAGTTCTCCTACAACAACAGCTATCAGTCTAGTATTGGCATGGCACCTTTCGAGGCTCTATACGGAAGGCCATGTCGCTCTCCTGCTTGTTGGTTAGAATCTGGCGAGAAGCTTATTCTTGGTCCAGATTCAGTTCGGGAATCTTCTGAAAAGATTGTTCTTATCCGTCAGAGAATGAAAGAGGCACAGGACCGTCAGAAATCCTACGCGGACAACCGTAGGAAGCATCTTGAGTTCTCCATTGGCGATTCTGTCTTTATTCGGATTTCTCCTATGAAGGGGGTTGTGCGTTTCAGCTCTACAGGGAAGTTGGCTCCTCGCTATGTTGGACCATTTCCTATTACGGAACGCATCGGCCCTGTTGCTTATAGAGTGGCTCTACCTGCTCATTTCTCTGGAATACATGATGTGTTCCATGTTTCTCAGCTTCGCAAGAGTGTACGCAATCCTGATTCTATTATCGAGCTTCACATCGTACCTGATTTAGAGATCTCACCCGATCTATCTATAGAGCAGCAACCTCTTCGTGTGCTTGATTCGGAGATCAGATGTCTTCGAAACAAAGAGGTTCCGCTTGTGAAGATTCAATGGTCGTCTAACCCTAAGGATTGCACTTGGGAGACCAGAGAATTCATCGAGCGTACTTATCCTGGTTTTCTTTCATCTTCCGACATGGGTGAGCATCTATATTTTATCTTCTGTATTCCTTGTGTGGATTAGATGTTATAGACGACTTCTATATTTAAGGAATTGCGGGGACGCAATTTTCTTAAGGGGGGGAGTCTGTAACAACCCTGAGATTGCAATTACCGAATGATAAGTTAAAAATTATGATTTTAAGTTAAAAAGGGGGCTAAACAAAATTTTGGGAATTTAAATTTGCAATTGGTTTGCAAATTAAAATATTTTGGGTTGAAATGGGGAATTTTTAAATAAAAAGTGATTATGGGTTAATGGGCCAAATGAGATAATTACATGGTTTTAATTAAAACTAGAATGCTTATTAGGATTTTTGTTCACATGATAACTTAGAAAATAAACTAAGTCCTAATGGGTTTCTAAACCCTCTTACCATAACCCATTAGCCTAACCCCCTCCTATATAATATCTTAAACTCATAACCCTAACCCTCCTTCTCTTCATAAATTCCTAAACCTAGATCTAAACATAATTAATGGCCTCCATTTAGAAGCTCCATCTCCTTCTCTTCATAAATTAGTTTAATCCTAGAAGAAAAAGAAAAGAGAAGAAGAAAGGTAATGCAATCTCTCCTATTCTCTAATCCTCCTTCTTAATCCCCATTTATCTCTATCATCTTGTAGTAATCATTATTTTGTTTTCTTTGTTGATTTTGGGTCCTTGAAGCCTCTTGATCTTTGCTTTGGAGTTGAGGAGTTTGGCTTGCTTGATATTGTGCACTAAAACCATTTGATCCTTTGCTTAATTGAGGTAATTACTATGCATTAGTAATTATTGCTAGTTGTAATGCTAAGATTTGGCCTTGGTTTCCTTTAATTTAGTGTAATAATCTTTATATGGTGATTAGTGATTGTTATTAGTGATTTTTTGATGCCCAAAATTGAAATAAACACCCCTAAATGTCAAAAAAATGCAAAAGATTGCTGGCTGGAATTGTGTGCAGACTGAAGTGGGGCTGAATTGATGATCTGGGTGCACCAGAACAGATCTGGGTTGCACCCAGGCTCTGCCCAGGTGAGGCTAGCCCAGCTGGGCTAGCCAGAAGCAGGCCAGCCCACATGGGCTGGCCATATCCATTGAACCCCAGCCCGCATGGGCTGGGGCTCCCCAGCCCAGGCGGGCTGGGGCAGATATACACCCAGCCCGCGTGGGCTGGGTGCTTCCCAGCCCGCGTGGGCTGGCAGATACACCCAGCCCGCGTGGGCTGGGCAGATACACCCAGCCCGCGTGGGCTGGGAGCTTCCCAGCCCGCGTGGGCTGGGAAATAAACCCAGCCCGCGTAGGCTGGGCAAATACACCCAGCCCGCGTGGGCTGGGTGCTTCCCAGCCCACGTGGGCTGGGAAATAACACCCAGCCCGCGTGGGCTGGGTGCTCTCCAGCCCAGGCGGGCTGGGGCTGCTGCTCACCCAGCCCGCCTGGGCTGGCGGGCTGGGGCGGACTGACGCGGGCTGGGTCCGCGTCCAAAAAAAAAAAAAAAAAAAATCAACTGTGTTTACCAGTTTTCTACCTCCACTTCGTGATGCCGCCCCGATCGCATACCAAGTCGGAATTCGACGTTTTTGGTCTCGTTCGGAAGGGGGAGTTCCGAACTCCATCTCTGGAAAATTTGGGCAACATTGGAGTTCGTTTGATACTTCGATTTTCGTGTCAAAATTAGACTCTGATCGCTGTTGGAAAACAGTATGAATCTTTCTCTGGATTCAACTTTGAGGCGTCGCTGCCACTTCGTCTCAACTCGGAATCCAGAAATTCTTTTTGCATCTTAAAGTAGGGATGTTGGACTATATGCCTACCGGTTTTCATGCCATTTGGACACAGTTTGCTGGTCCAAATAAATTGCCGAACTTGGGTTCGCAGCAGTTTTTGAATGGTTTCAAACACTTAGAATATTTTTGATGATTTTCTGGTTTTCGTCGATTTCTTTGAGATTTGTCTCTGGATTTCGTACACGGGCTTTATAAAAAGGATTTAAAAGGATTTTTCACTCCAAAGTGGCTTTTGAAAATTATTATATAATATTATTTTAATTATTAAATTAATTACTTCATAATAGGAGACTTTTCAAAAGACCGTTTTAAAGTGATTTCAAAATCAATTATAAATCCGTTTTGCACCATTATTTTCTATAACAAAAATCTCACACTCACTTTTAGCACATCGAGCGAAGTGGAAAGGTGCTTAAACGGTTAGGAAATCTCCGGCCTATGGAACCGTGTGTATTTTCTTTCCGGTTAATCCCCGACCTATTCGATTGATCGTTTTGACCTTTGGGTCTAGTTTACCGATGATACGAGGTGGACTTTTTATTGTTTGGAGTGTGAGCTTGCTATTGGTTAGTAAACCGTTTAGTGCGAACGTGGGGTATGGGACTCATTGTTAACACTTTACGGGTTCCTCTCCAAGAAATTAGTGACACATTAGCCTCTGGGCGGCCAGTACTGGACCTCTGGGTCACCACGCCTCTGGGCAACCGTCTCTGGACACCTGCTCTATGGAGCAGTTTTTATTCGGCATGTGCCTCTGGGCCTTTATCCTTCTGGGAAGGATCTTGCCGTTTCGCGCGTTCCGCATCTGTGCGAGTGATCGATCACAACTCTACAGTACTTGGCAACAACGACTCTGGTCGGTGCACGTGCAATATTTGTATCATCTGATGATTTTTATATCCATTCGAGTATTGCCATTCGGTGTTGGTTCTATGGAACCATACGATGTAAGTGCGATTACCTTGTGGATTCACAGTGTCTCTAGACACTGCTTTTCAGTGTTCGATTTCATTGACTTTTCAGTATATCCCTATGGCTCTTTGGAGCATCGATCCTTGCTTGGGCATTGATCACAGACTCTGGTCACTCTTGGGATAATTGCCTATGGGCAACTTTATCTAGCTTTGGCTACACCGATGATATGAGGCGATTTTATTTATTCCACACTTTAGTGTTTGTATTCTCTTTGGAGATATTTACTGTTTATTGATGATTAGGGATCGTCATTATATTCATGTAGTCCATATTACTCTTCTCTTTGGAGAAGTACTGTTTTACTTATGTACTGCATTATTATATATATCTCAGTTATTACTGATTGTTTAGCT
Source organism: Allium cepa (assembly GCA_030765085.1). Lineage (NCBI taxonomy): Eukaryota > Viridiplantae > Streptophyta > Magnoliopsida > Asparagales > Amaryllidaceae > Allium > Allium cepa. The sequence continues at coordinate 152,479,144 of CM060942.1, forward strand.
AGCCTGACCCGAGTGTTTTCGCTCGGGTCAGACCGAGTTGTTTCAGGTTAGGTCTCTGGACTTAGCTTATGTGCTTCCGCTTGGACATTATCTGTCATGCTGATAGATAGCTCTTTTATTTGTCCACTATTCAGCTACTCTGTTATTTCAGACTCTTATGTACATATTTTTGACTCACATGTGTGAGCGGTGGCTTTGTACCCACCTTTTGATACTTGGGTTTGTATTGACGATATATTGTACCTATGTTCTGTGACTGTTATGTGACTGTTCTGTGATGATGATGTTATCATTTAGTATTATGTTTGTTCTGAACCTATTTTCCTTAGCCATTGTAGTTTCGTTATAAATATTTATTGGATATGTCGAACCACTTGAGAAAAGAAAACCACCTATTCAACGTATTCAGTAGATAGTTATAGCTTGATTACATATGGTCGCTTCCATTATACTCTATTCTCCGTTCTAGTAGACGGTATTACTCCGTAATACTCTTTACTAGAGTGGGTCTCGGAGTGGGGCGTTACAACATCACCGACTCATATTCAAATAGTATTTCCCGTTGATAAGTTTTTGTCATATTATTCTTTTATGAGACTTTATCTAGTTGTATCCGACTAATTAATCATGCTAATTATGCTTGCAGTCATACACAGCATCGCATCATCGTAGTGTTAGTTTCTAAAACAGTCAGATGCGGTTCCTTGGCACAAGGATTTCTTCCTGGTTGTCGATTAGACCGTTGTCCGTTGGTATGTTCTGATCATTTTGTTTGTATGCGTGTATGTTTGTTTGTATGTATGTGTGTGTGTATGATCCAACATGTTTGTTTATGTTGGAACCTATGACATTTTTTTTGTATTGTGTTGAAAGCTATGATATTTTGTTTGTATGATAATTTTATCTGTGTTGGAACATGTGTTTGCTTATTTCGAATGAAACAGTTTGGAAAGGTATTCCGTTTTGTTCATGTTTTATATACTTAGTTACTATGGTAACATTATCCTATTTGTTGTAATACTATTCTAAGATGTAGTTGGAGCTTTAAATGCGTATACAGCTTTTGAAAAAATGCAGTAAATATTTCACAATATTCAAAAAACATTGTAAAAAAACATACTCCAATAGTAATAAAAAGAGGTTAAAAAACTATATTAGAACGTTTATAAATTGTTTTGATAAGCTTTTCCACAACAATTTGTTGAAGTTGTAAAAAGGGTTATCGATATTTAAACTAGCGATATACAACATCATATAAAAGTTGTAAAGACTTTATTACATCTTAAAAACGTTGTAGCAAAGTTTATTGCAACATTTTCATATAATACTAGAAAAAAGTTGTAAATTACTCTGACTCTATTACAACTTGGCCTAAGACAACGTTTGTAAGAAACATTGCAAAACCCCTATTACAACATTTGTTGATGTTGTAATAAGGTTTTTTTGTTGTACTGCAAGATGGTCAGTTAAAGGAAATCCAATCTTAAATTCTTTTATAATTTACTTCTATGAATCCTTTTAATAAATCTCTTTCATTTATGCAATCTCTTCTACTTAAATTCCAAATCCAATTATAAAACACTTTATAAATCTGTAAGTTAATCTATAAACGCCTTTACAAATATCCAAAACCATTTATAAAAATCTTTTATAGATATCTAAAATCATTTATAAAACTCATTTATAAATATCTAATACCGTTTATAAAACTCCTTTGTAAATATCCAAAACCATTTGTAAAACTCCTTTACAAATATCCAAAATCATTTATAAAACTCCTTTATAAATATCCAAAATCATTTATAAAACTCTTTTATAAATATCCAAAACCATTTATAAAACTCCTTAATAAATATTCAAAATCATTTATAAAACTCTCTTTTATAAACTTTAATCGAAGTTCCTTTGATAAATAATCAATTATTTAAAACAACTTTATATGAACAAGTTATTTTTTTAAACATTCTTCATTTAATTATCTTTAAACCGAATTAGTAAAAGAACGATTTTAAACAATCATTTAAAAAGAATCAAATTAACTTCAAAACATTTTTAATAAAATAATTGCTTAATTATCCTTTAAATATCATACTTAAAATGATAATAACTTTAAAACATTTTCAAAAAGGATAAGGTTTAAATATTTGACTTCACGGTTTAGAACGAGGATTAGTGACCTTAATTGTTCTCATTTAATTTAGTTTAACTTTCTAGTTGTAGCATGGGTATTTACATAACAAGTAGGTATGTAAAAGGAAACATCCAATAACAATCAATTAACATATGGGTAAATGTCCAAATTACCAAAATAACAGAACTGGGTTTATATTCTGCTTAAGAGATGTCAAACATAATCTATTCAGTGAATTATAGTAGAACCATGATTTATTCTATTAAACATGTCATTGGGTTGCATATTCATATGAGGTTACTTAAAGGTAATCGACAAAGAAATCCCTTGGATTTAAAAATTATTCTTTTAAAATAGAATTGCATTAAAAACAAAACCGATCTATCGAAATAAAATAGTTAAAACTTTTTACCTTTATTTGAAAATTAAATAACATTTTAAACTCTTTATTTAATAATAATTAAACAATAGTTAATAATTAAATGGTAATTAACTATTAAATAAGTAATTAAATAATAATTATCCTTAATAAATGATTAAATAATAATTATCCGTAAATAAATAGTTAAATAATAGTTAACCCATAAATAAATAATTAAACCATAATTAATCATTAATTAATTATTAAATAATAATTTAAAATTTTGAATAATAATTAAATATTATTGGATATTAATTAATTAATTAATCCTTAATCAAAACTTAAATAATAAATTAAAACTTCATTTAAAAATAATTAAATCTAAGTTTTAATTAAATATTAACTTAATTAGTAATTAATTAAATATTTAAATCTTTCTTTAATAATAAAATAAAATTTTAATTCTTAATTACTAATTAATAGTAACTAAATCTCAAATCAATTATTAAATAAAAATTTATCTTTAATTAATTAACTAATTACAATTAACTTACATAATTTATAATTCAGTACAAATTTCCTTTTTTAATTAATGATTAAGTACTAATTAACTAACTTAATTAATTAATTAATCCACAAAAAAATAATTATTATTTTTAAATACTTAATATAAGATTTGAAACCATTTTTCAAAAGGATTCTTAGGTAAAAATAATTCAAATTCAAAAGTAGTTCGTTTTCACGAACTACATTTATAGCGACTATTGCCAAACGACCAAAAAAATTCGAAACTTGTTTAATATAATAAAGGGCTTTAAAATCCTTAGCTTTCATATGCTAATTATTTTTATAACTTAATATAAGATTTTGAAAAGAAAAGTAAGGTTTTGGGAACTAAATCAAAGTTTAAAATTTGTAACTTTTTAAAAACAATTCTTAAGTAAACTATTTTTTAAGCAAAGGATTTCTAGGTCGCAACATAACAAATCCAATGCTATAATTTGCTTAACATACATTCATGTATTCAGGATTACAACATACATAGACCCATCCAAAAACAAACATAACAAAGATCGCAACTTTATATCTTTCATATTACTTTTAAATTTCTCTTTCAAGTGTTGGTTAAATTTCCATACAAACACATAATATTACCATCCAAGCAAATATATATATACATACACCAACATCCAATAAATCAAGCAATAAATTTTCATAACTAGGATAACAATAATTTAAAGTTTGGAACTTTAAATAAAACAAGTTTTTCTCAGCTTACGCTATCCAAAATAACCCGAACTACCCTTAAACTTTAGATCAACCAAGATCCTAGCTTTGACTTTGGCAAGAACGAGATTTGGTGGCCTTATAGTGGCTTTATAGAACTCTTCCTTTCGGTCTACCACAAGATGCCATAATCACTTGCCACATCAAGTTGTCAAAGTTTTCTCACTTCATTGGTTGCCATCCCAAAGTCATCTAGAGTCAGCCTTGGATCCTCCATCCTAACCCTGAACCGACTCCCAAGACCACCAAGTAACCCGAAATCTTATGCTGAAGCCAATGGGTCCAACATGGTTCGACCATGGTGGGATGAGGTGGTGAGGACTTGGTTAAGAAAGAGGAGCTGATGTATAAGTAGAGGAAGGGTTTTTAAATAAGGTTTTGAAAGTTTAAAAAGTGAACAAAAACCAAGATTTTGAAACTTAGAAATTAAGGAAGCCATGAAAGCATTCATGAAGAGGATAGAGTTTTAGAAATAAAAGTTGAAATGGAAAAATGGGAAAGAGAATTTTATGACATTGTTTTTATATAGCTTGGGAAACCAAATTACCAAAACATCCCTTAAGGACAATCCCTCCTCTCAGATGCTTCCTCGTCATTAAGCTTGTCCCGGCCTCCCATGGTTACATACATCCAAAAGATGCTCCCTACCCTCTTTTCTTAAACAAACATGCATTAATGGGTTATTGTACTTAGGTTTCCTAAGGAATCTTTTCATGTTTAACATTTTGTTTTGTTTTGTTTTTCATATAATATTACATCACCCTTTGTATACTTAAATAAATATATATATATATATATATATATATATATCAAAATATCCTGACACATTTGTAAATATGTGTATATACTATAGTGTTCAAAATGATTTGCGACAACTTTTAATTGACCAAGATTCCAAAAGTTGGAAAACGAATTTCAGTCACATTTTCTATTTTTCTTCGAACTTATTATTATTGTAAACAAATTTGAAAAACTATCTCATCATCATTATTTATTATTTAAAAGAGTTTTATTTTAATTATAAAATCTATTATTTTAATATCAAAAATTAATCAAATATTCAAAAATCAAAGCGGTTAAATTCCAGGTCATTACACTCTCCCCCTTTAAAAAATTTCGATCCTGGAATTTTACCACAGTCCTAAATCCAGAAACAGTTAACACTATTCATCGGCCAATATGATGTACATAGATAATTCTATGCAAAATCTGGTTCGATTATTAACTCGAATACATAAGCTTACTTTCGAACTAGTATCGCTTACTCGATTTCCTAGTGCGGACTGAAATCTAGCTTCTTAATTAGAAACATTCATTCTCCTAACATAGTTATATACTATGATAGAGAACTTTGGTTCCATATTAAGAACCCTCACTAAGTGTTCTCCGTCAATAATTGAGTATTCCTTATCCGGAATGGTGTAAAACACCTCAAGTCATGTACTCGAATCTTGGATCGAGAACTATGTGAAAAAGAGAAATAATCTATGTATAGCTTATGTACTCACCTAAAGGTTCTCATTTAACCAATTACTTCCTACCCTCATTAGAAATATTTATGAAAACATTTCATTAAAATTCCAACTTAGGTTCAAACATTTTAAAATGACACAACTTTATTTATGAAACCCTTTCATAAAATCATTTTAATTTATTAACTTGCATAATACTCTCTTACATTCTAAGAGTATATAAATAACGTTTGAATTTTAATTCCATTCAATTTAACTATTCAGATGTAGGCCTAAAATAAATTGGGTCCAAAAACTGAGTCGGCAAATTCAAACTCTTTACCCAACCAATTTGGTAAGTAGCTCAGAAGAGTGAGATGCTGGTATCCAAACTCCGTCTTAGAGTCTACTATTTCTTAGACATGCTTAAGGTAAAATGTTTATTAGCCAACCCAATAACATCGAATAATTTCCACTTCCTGGATGTTAAAATCAAAAGATACAATTTAATAAAACAGAGTCTATTAACCTCCCTATTAAATTAATTCAATTTTTAAAACTTCATTTATTAACCCATTCTTTAATCAAAATATCTTATTATTTTGAAACCTTAGGAGCCAAATACCTAGGTTTTATTTCAAAATCTTTTTGAAATGATACTTATATTTTTTAACCATTAGAAAATATACATATAGCCCAAGTAACTCCAAAACGTGTCAAGGAACTGGATACTATCAATAGTATCATATATCCCTTTAACTAAGAAGGGTAATACTTAGGAGAAGTTCTTATTATCCGAACATATCTCCTGCCAATTTTAGTCACTTTCGAGGCAATCGAACTAGTTAATTATAAAAATACTTCTCTTTCAAAACTCATTTTTGAATTAATACTATATATATATATATATATATATATATTTCCAGCTAAATCTTTCAAAATATTTATCATCAACTTGCTTTGGATTCATTTGGATTCGAACTTGTTTCGGTCCTACAATGGCAAAGAGAATAATTTACTAAGTGCACTATCACATCTGCGTAAGAAAACACCCGATTGTCACGTTGAAGATTATTCATATCATCATAAAACAGATTGAAACTCATATCCCGAACTATCTAAGAAAAATCTTACTCTTAAATTCTTTTTCAAAATATTTATACCTTAAAGTATGTTTGAGAAAATTACTATTACTTTTCCAAGAATTATTGGGAAACTTTTATCAAAGCCACTGGGATTTAAATTCTCCAAAAATCCATCTTATTTTTTGAAAAATATTTTTTAATCCTAATTTATAACATCAACTTTTTGTGGAAACCATCTGAAATATATCTTTCAATAAATACCTTTTATTAAAACCTAATTTCAACTCAACATTATCAATGAATGCCTTATAGTCATATTGTGAAAATTAATTAATAAGGTGTTTGTTTCAATGTTCTCACAAATACTATCTACCCAACCTATACTTTACTAAGGAAAATTTCTTATGAACTATTCGATAATAGTTAATGTTCAAACTGGATGAGCATAACTAAACAAATCCTAAATGATGATAATAATACTATCATCTCCTAATAATCAACATATTAATATAACTATATTAATTTTGGATATCATTCCTTTTATATATAAAATATATTCCTAGAAAAAATTATTTCATTTACCACTTTTAAAATAATATTATGTCTGTTTTCCTAGTTCAAGTGTTTAGAAACCAATATCAATACAGTTGTACCTTCTGTATCAACTATAATTCATAAGCAACTCAACTGATAAATCAACATAAAATAAAGCATTTTTATAGTACTGACAAGTACCTACTCATTTATATAATACATTTAAACTTATTCTAGGGTCTTATTTACCATGTCTCAAATGAGTTTACCCCACCAAAGCCTAGTATTCGCTAAACCAAGCTCCGATACCATGTTGTAAATCTACCTTTCTCACATCTAAAGACGACACTTAATACATCCTTGGTATTCATGTGCCCATCATTTTGGTGTTCAAAAGATAGGTCGTCTGGAGAAAAAGAAATAAAAGACAAAACAGGATCTCATAAAATGTGATGAGTAATATATAATATAAACAAGTCTTTACAAAAAAATCATCTTAATTATATACATGAGAGTACATTAACCTATTATCAATCTGGATAGTTATAACAGCATGTCCTTATAATTTGATAAGTACAACAAAAACAAACAACATAAGATGATTTATAAAGCTTTTTCATAAATATCCTATCTCAAATTCTTTTATAATTACTTCTATAAATCTTTTTAATACATCTATTTCATCATATAATCTCTTTTACTTAAATTCCAAATCCATTTACAAAACACTTTATAAATATCTAGGGTAATCTATAAAACTCTTTTATAAATATCCAAAACCATTTATAAAAATACTTTATAAATATCTAAAATAATTTATAAAATTCTTTTATAAATATCAAATACAATTTTTAAAACTCCTTTATAATTGTCCAAAATCATTTATAAAGCTTTTTCATAAATATCCAAAACCATTTATAAAACTCCTTTATAAATATCAAAAATCATTTATAAAACTCTATTTTATAAACTTTAATCTATAAAGTTCCTTTGATAAACAATCAATTATTTAAAACAACTTTAAACAAACAAGTTTTTTTAAAGATTCTTCATTTAATTATCTTTAAACCACATTAGCAAAATAATGATTTTAAACAATCATTTAAAAAGTATTAAATTAACTTCAAAACATTTTTAATAAAATAATTGCTTAATTATCATTTAAATATCATATTTAAATTGATAATAACTTTAAAGCATTTTCAAAAAGGATAAGATTTATATATTTGACATCACAAGTTTGGAAAGAGGCTTAGTGACAATGATGGTTCTCATTTAATTCAGTTTAACTTTACAGTTATAACATGGGTATTTACATAACAAGCAGATATATAAAGGGAATCAGCCAATAACAATCAACCAACATATAGGTAAATATTCAAGTTACCAAAATAGCAGAATTGGGTTTATATTCTGCTTAGTAAATATAAAAAATAATCAATTCAGTGAATTATAGTAGAATAGTGATTTATTCTATTAAATAGATGTCATTGGATTTCATATTCATATGAGGTTACTTAAAGGTAATCGACAAAGAAATCCCTTTGATTTAAAAATTATCCTTTTGAAAGAGAGTTTCTTTAAAAATAAAACAGATCTTTAGAAATAAAGTAGTTAAAACTTTTAAGCCCTTATTTGAAAATTAAATAACATTTTAAACTCTTTATTTTATTAATAATAAACAATAATTAGTAATTATACAATAATAAACTATTAAATAATTAATTAAATAATAATTATCCTTAAATAAATAATTTAATAATAATTAACCTTTAAATAAATAATTAAACTATAATTAATCTTTAATTAATTATTAAATAATAATTTAAACTTTTAAATAATAAATAAATCTTAATTAATCTTAATTAAATAAATAATCCTCGGTTAAAACTTAATCAATAAATTAAACCTTCATTTAAAAATAATTAAATCATAATTAAATTTTAATTAAATCTTAACTTAGTTAGTAATTAATAAAATATTTAACCCTTTCTTTAATAATAAAATAAAAGTCAAATCCTAATTACTAATTAAATAGTAATTAAATCTCAAATCAATTATTAGTTAAAATTTTATCTTTAATTAAATAACTAAATATAATTAAGTTATGTAATTTATAATTCAGTACAAAAGTCCTTGATTAATTAATGATTAAGTACTAATTAACTACTTAATTAATTATGTAATCCACAAATAAAAAAATAAAAAAATATTATTTTTGAATACTTAATATAATATTTGAAACCATTTTTCAAAAGGATTCTTAAGTAAAAACAATTTAAATTCAAAAGGAGTTCGTTTTCACGAGCTGCATTTATAGCGACTATTGTCATACGATCAGAAATTTTCAAAACTTGTTTAATATATCAAAGGGTTTTAAAATCCTTAATTTTCATATACTAACTAATTTTATAACTTAATATAAGATTTTGAAAACAAAAGCAAGGTTTTAGGAACTAAATCAATGTTTAAAACTTGTAAGTTTTCAGAAACAATTCTTAACTAGACTAGTTTTTAAAACAAAGGATTTCTAGGTCGCAAGAAAACAAATTCGAGTGCTAAACTTTCTTTAGCATACATTCATGTATTCAGGATTACAATATACATAGACCCTTCCAAACACAAACATAACAAAGATCACAACTTTATATGTTTCATATTACTTTAAGATTACACTTTCAAGTCTTGGTTAAATTTCCATACAAACACATACAAATTACCATCCAAGCAAATATATATACACATATCAACATCCAACAAATCAAGCAATATATTTTCATAACCAAGATAACAATAGTTAAAAGTTCGGTACTTTAAATTTCTCACCTTAAGCTATCCAAAGTAACCCAAACTTCCCTTAAACTTTAGATCATCCTAGATCCTAGCTTTGAATTTGGTAAGAACAAGATTTGGTGGTTTTATGGTTTAGCCATGGGTCCAACATGGTTCGGCCATGGTGAGATGGGTTGGTGCGGGCTTGGTTAAGAAGGAGGAGTTGATGTATAAGTGGAAGAAGGGTTTTTAAACAAGGTTTTTAAAGTTTAGAAAGTGAATAAAAACCAAGATTTAGAAATTTATAAATTAAGGAAGCCATAAAAGCATTCATAAAGAGGATAGAGTTTTAGAAATAAGAATTGAAATGAAAAAATGAGAAAGATCCTGGTATCTAATTTCCTATAATGGCGTTCGTTTATCAGATCCTGGTATTTTCTTCTATTCTCGTTCGCCTCTTCTAGTCTCCCCTACCGCTTCTTCCTATGCATCGCCCTACCTCACCTCTCCACATCCCCCCCCCCCAATGCTCCCCCCTCTACGCCCTCTTCTACCAAATCTGGCAGGATCTTCAAGCATACAGTGAACACGTGTACGCCCTCACTTACTGCTGACGATTTTCCTCCCCTGCCGTGCACTAAGTCGTCGTCCCAGTTTCCAGTCGCTCATCCTGGTATGCGACCTGAGTTGTTTGGTAATTTGGTTGGTGATGTCAATTGTGGTACTGGTTCATTGCTTTTGGATGTAATAGATAATAGTGCTGCTTGTGGTGTATCATGTCAGGACCCGATTCTTCGTCTTCCGAAAATTCAACATCGATACTCACTTTATCGACTGCCGAGCAATCGAACAACGGAAAACCGAACACTGAGGGTTTAAGAAGAAGAAAAGAAAGAGGTAGAAGAAGAGAGAAAAAGATAGAAAATAGGGGGAAAAGAGAATAAGAAAATAGAACGGAACAGAAAACAACAGAACAATAACAGAATCTCACAATTCGCAGCGGAACAACATATAATAATAAATGAATAATCTCTAAACAAAGAACTATATCAGTTATTACATTTTATACATTACATCATATCATCAGAGTGTACAACAACAACAACATCAAACAGCGGAAAAAGAAATACTATATAAACTAGTAATACGCCATGCCATCCAGCTTGCCTCCAGCAACTCCTGAATATCCAGAATATCCTGATAAACCTAACTCTTGACTGCCCGTGTGAAAATTGGTGGGCACCCAGAGTTTAGGAAGGAAAACAATAAAATCCGAGTCAGTCATGTGACTGGTGTGGGAACTCTAAACAGTTTATTTATCTTTAAAATCAAAATAGAGGAATGTTTTTAAAGTCAATTCGCAATGCTTTTAAAAATGAGACTACCATAAGGCCTCCCGCACATACACACAATGCAAACGCAGAATCGGAGGAGATTTCTCCTTATGATAGTCAAAGATGCTTGATACGCGTTTAAAAAGAAACATTTGATATTATTATTAGTGCATAGTGTAGGAAAAATTCATTTCGAAAGTAGAATATAAATCTTAGCCAGCATAGGTACCATTATAGTATGCTTACTATAGCTACCATATTAGATGGCAGGTTCTACAACTAAAACCGTACAAGTCTCGTATTGTTTCTTTGGATTTCCAAAATGATCAGGCCAAGGAACTTCCCATTGACACATGAGAATGCCTCTGGATGGACATCCCCGAGAACCAAACCGGATCTCTACCAACACAAGGCCGGGTTACCCCTAACTGAGTAACAACTGACCGAATATGCCATCCCCCGGTCCTTTGGGACCTTTCAACCGAGCGCTCGCAATCAATTCACACAATCATAAAGTGTTTTCAACATGAGTAAGTATCTGGGCTCCATACCATGATACCACCCTTTTCCAGAAGGAAATGCACATATCCTAAAGGGCGCTACCCCTCATAACCTTGCTGTTTCTTTCCTGTTTTGACCATTCACGGGGTGTGAGGCTCGACGAAGTCACGTCCACAAAAACATACTTTATACAAAAGCCATGCTTTGGGTCAACAAATGATCATAGAAATGATCACCAGGATAGACGATCAAATAAACGATCCTATCACAAATAATCAACACAATGATCATTTACAGCAACACTCAGCATGTCACCTTACCAAATTGGGAATATATCGCTGATAACCTTCAACTACATAACCTCTAAGCTCGTACGTCTCAGAGAAGGGTGTTAAGCTAAAAGAATAAATTCTCCGCCACCAACAGAAATATATTTGAAAGAAATCTGCTTTATATCTCAATTTGTAATGTCAGACATACAATCCATACAAGTCTGTTCCGGGCTCGAACAAAACCGAAGGCACTTCTTACGAAGCCCTTGCAATCCGGATATTCACAATCCTGATCGGATTTCCCATCACTTAGGGAGTCTCTATACCGTTGCAACTCAGTGCAGAGACAATCGACAGGTCATCCTATCGCTCTCGCAAATACCGGGTCTTCAACAACGATCTTCAAATGCAATTCATAACGACGTATCACATATTCGAAATGGGTTATACGACCCCATGGTCCTTTCCCGGTTAACCCGAATAGTGAGCGCTTATTCAAAAATAAGTGTGGCATTCAAATTCAAACAAATCACATCAATTACCCATTCAAAGGGAAATATTGATAGTCGGTTATTGAACTATCAATGAATATGCACAACATCACCAGATTCCAAATAATTTTCCAAATTATTTATTTTCCAAAATATATTTACAAGATATATTAGTTTCAATACTTCAAAAATAAATCAATATTTATTTTTATACAAATTCCACTCTCTTTTATAAATTCCATAGTGAATTTATCTTTCACAATATCTACTGATATACGATTTTCAATAGGTTTCAATATTCCTTTTCAATTTATCTTCAAAAAGATAAATTCTAAAAATATTCACCTTATATTGGAAAACATTTCCATACTTATTTAATAAGTAATTCACAAATTTTATTTATTTTCAACCTTTGGAAAATATTCAATATACTTAAATCAAGATTAAGTATATATTTCATTCTTTAAGGAAATCATTCTCTTAAACATATTTATTTGGGCCAAAAACGAATGTTGCGTAAAACATCGTTACGACAACCCAAAATCACTAGTATAGGGATTTGAAATTAAAATAGATATATAAATCCCAATACTATGCAAAACATTTCCTTTCGGAAATCATTTACTATAACAACAGTGTTATAGTCCACCATTTCCTTCTATTTCTCGAAAACGTCTATTTCAACAATAAATGTTGAAATCTAGGGTTTCGAATCTCAACACATTTTTAAACATCATTAGATTGTTTTAATTCTATTTAAAATATCACATCTAAACATTTTCTTTAACATATTATTCACTATTCAAAAACGTGAATATACTACGTTAACAAATTTCATCCTTTCTATACATTTCATTTTTAAAGGATTATTCACAGTCAAAAATGTGAATATAACTCCATTAATAGGTTTCAACAATTTTCTTATCAAAATAAGTCGTTTGCGAATTTATAAAACAATGTTTATAAATTCCTTTATTTACCTATTCAATTCATAACTCAATTATATATCAAACGTTGATATTATAAGTCAAATGCTTAAAAACGATTATTTTACAAAATCGTTCTTTTAAAGACTTTCCAAATCATAAATCTTATAACTTATAAGATTCATTTATTTAACCAAAATCTATTCTTCAAATAACTTCACAAATTTATAAATCTTACTATTTATAAATTTCATTTATAACTTCACCATTTATAATTCTATAAATTTCATTCATTTATGAAATTCATTTTCACTTCATTCAAACACTTATAAAAACTCGTTTTATAATTCAAATGTTTTAATTTATAAATATCAGTTTATAGATCCTTTATAAAAATCAATTTATACTATTATTTTAAAACATATTTAATCTCCTTTATAATTTCACCATTCTCTTGATTTATAAAATAATCAAATTTTATAAATCCTATATTTTCAACTTTTCATAATAAATTCAAAAATCCCGATTAAACTATTTTATAAAATCATTAACCTCTATTTTCAAAAATCAACCTTTAACTATATTTCTCAAAAATCATAATTTTTATAACATTAAAAATTATACGTTTATTTATTTAAAATGGATCAGTTCCAAAAATATTTTATAAACGTACACTTTCAAAAATCACTTTAAAATCATTTTAAAATTCCAAAATTTGGTCCAATGATGCTACATACCAAATAGTCAATCACGACAACAACGATATCATATATCGATATGATAATCCATCAAATATCAAAATATCTGAAATCAAATAAATACTGTTGAGGAATCCAGTTGGATCCCTCCAACCTGTTTTCCTGCATCCAAAAACATTAGCACAATACCAATTCCGCTCCAGTACGGAATTATCGCGGTATATGGGATTTAAAATATTATCCGCTTAATAGACGGTGCAATAGGGTCTCATCCGCTAAACAAATGCGGGAAATCAATAACTCCAATATATACATATGCCAATATATATATATTGCTATTATATATAATACCAATTTCACTGTTTATGAAATATTCGCGGTATATGTTTTTAATAAATAACATCCGCTTACTAACGGCGCATAATGTCTATTTTAACAATCAATAGATAACAATCATCATTCAAACATGCATTCAAATATTTTAAATCTAACTATTTAAAATAAAATCGAAACTGATTCGATTGAGTGAGAAGTTCTCACCTTGATTTTAATTTCGCTTTAGCGATTTATTTCGAATAAAATTAAACGCGCGTTTAATTTTACCCAAAATTCTCACTAACTCCAAACGACTCCAATCCAATTCCATCGCGTAGTGCTCGTCAATACGATTCCAACGCAACTGGTTTCGCGCGTTTTCGACCTCGTATGAAAAAGATATGATTTTACAAAGTTTTACACGAATTATATTCATAATATTTACAACATTTTTAATTAATTTTAAACCTAGCTTATCCATAGCCGTGAGATCAAGCGTGAGTGCATCGGGGCCGCCCCTGCCTATTTCTTCTACGCGCGTGTTTACCTCCAGGAAACAACGCAAGGCCGAACCCATATCTTAGGAATTAGGGTTCGATTTCGCCATCACCACGACGCACGAGAAGTTGATCAGAAGCTTGCACCTCGAAGCTCACCTCTCGCTCTACACTCGGCCCATGACCGGTCACGTGCGGCCCCCCCATCTGCACGCAGTTCAAGGCCGAATGCGCCTCCTTCAAACCCCTCCCAACGTCGATCCATGGCTCCAAACGCGATCATAACCGTTGATCTTGTAGTTCTCTTCATGCTCTACCACTTTGTAGTTGGAAGTTTCGTCTAATTGTTGATGGATTTGGAGTAATCGAGGGAGGAAGGAGAGAAGTTTCTGGCCTTTGAAGCTTGAACTGGCGGCTAGGTTTAGGGTTTGTTATATTTATTTTTTTTAATTTATGAAGGGTGTTGGTGTCTATTTATAGAATTTCGAACGACACTATTCATCCCGGAAATTCCGAACTTCGATTTACGCGCCGAAACTGACGTTCCTAGGGTTTATCCCGCATTCCGGACACAATGGAACAGGTTTCGGAAGCTAATTCGGACATCTGTGCGAGTTATGGCAACAAACGTTGAATTTGAATTAAACCGATTTAAACGATTTTCTAGGCGTTTTAATTTGTACCGGACAAACGGTAAATCCAATTGACACGAAATTTGAAACCTTTCAATAATATCACATTACGGATCCGATGAAACTGGTTTCGTCGAAATCCGAGACTTTTTGAAAAATGGCTATTTTAACTCGCCAAATTAAAATTAAAAATAATTCTATGCGTTTCGAGCTGCCACGATCAAACGATAACTCCGATTGACATGAAAATTGAAATCCGGTAATAACTAACTATTACGGATCCAATGGAACTGGTTTCGTTCAATTCTGAGACTGTTCAAAAATTGACTATTCTCACTAGTCGATTTTAATATTAAAATATTCAATTTTCACAAATAAACTTTTAATTCGATTTTAAAAGTTCTAAAATATCGTTCTAACTTCAATATATAAAATAAAATTTTACAAATCATTTTCAATCATATTTTACCCAATTTTCAATTAATTCCATAATTTAACATATTAAATTATTGATTTAATTATGCAATTAAATCCAGTTATTCAAAATAAAATTTATTCGACTTATAAATTTCACTTATTAATATTTAAATATAATTAAATATTCAAATTTTAATTAAATAAAATTCTGGGTCGTTATAATCTTCCCCCCTTAAAAGAATTTCGTCCTCGAAATTATCAAGTAAGAAAAGTTACAGAACCTATTAATTTTCCCAAAATCCATAGTTAAAACTTTTTATAATAACTTTACTAAGTTTTCAAATCATACTTAGTTATCTTTTCAAAAACAACTACTATTGTTTAACTTTCAATTCCAAATCAAAGTTATAGTTTTCAAAATTTTTCCAATTTTCTCAAATTTTTTCGAACGCCTTAAATTTCCGGAAAAATTCGCCATAGTCTCCTTTGCGCGGCTCGATCCGAAAAAAAAAATGACAGTATACATATCACAAATATACATCTCATCAAGTAATGAGGCATCCCGAAGGGAAAAAATGTAAAAGTACGATATTTAATCCGAGATATGTACCTTATTATATTATTAGCGAGCATATACGGCTAATATAGCGCGAAAGCGAGCTCCAAATGCGAAGCAAACGCGATCCGCACCTACTAAACACTCAACAAACAACATGAGAATCATGCATATAGACAATAGTATCAATATACAACATATAGCAACAAATCACTATATATGTCAACATAGCAAATGCAATAAAAGCAATATATATTCAACCATCAACCAACTATCATCCATAACCGATCAATATTCATTTATATTCTCATTAATATTAAATGAAATAGGTTCTCAATTTAATCATGTTTGATTCATTAACAGTGGATGTTTACTAACATTCATTTTCAATTAGTTTATATTCACTAATTCATATTCAAGTTGGTTCACTTCCAAATCAAATTCAATTCTATTTAAGATTCACTTAACTTCAAATTGAATTTCAATTACTTTAACTTCCAATTTCATTAACTCTTAATGAATTATATACAATCAATCAACTAACAACCATATAACAATCAACTTATATCAATTGCAACCAAATTCCTTTGCTTATATTCAATTGGTTTAATTAAATTGATTTTCATTCAACTATTCAACTTCCAATGACATTAGATTTTAATGAATTACACTTATATTCATTATCTCATATCAACTTAATTCACATTCAATTGATTAACATTTAATCCATTAATTCAATTCAATTACAAAAGTTGATTTCATTTACATAACTCAAGTTCATATCTATCACTTAACTTTAAATTCATTTTTATTTACAACTCATATTCATAATTATGTTCATATAGTTTCACTTCTTACATATATAAGTTTATTTCACAATTGTAAATTACTTTAATTATAATTTTATTCTTATAATTCTTTTACTTATACAATTATTCTTTTATTTAGATTATTCAAACAACTAAACAATCTACTTATATACACTTTAATAATTCTGAAAATTATTCCTTTATATATAAATATAATCAAGGTAAAATTATTTCATTTACCCAATTTAAAACAATATTGTGTCGAATTGTTCTATTCAAGTGTTTAGAAACCCCTTCGGCATAGTTTTGCAGACCGCGCTGACGAAAGTTCATATGCCACTCAATAAACCAATCATCACAATATAAAACAATTTTATATCCACTAACAAATACGCTCTCATAGCTATTATTACTCTCAAACTCATTCTAGAGTACTACTGATTCTATCTCTAATGAGTAATACCCAACAGAACCATGGTTGTCGCTTAACCATATGCTCTGATACCACATTGTCAGGACCCGATTCTTCGTCTTCCGAAAATTCAACATCGATACTCACTTTATCGACTGCCGAGCAATCGAACGACGAAAAACCGAACACTGAGGGTTTAAGAAGAAGAAAAGAAAGAGGTAGAAGAAGAGAGAAAAAGATAGAAAATAGGGGGAAAAGAGAATAAGAAAATAGAACGGAACAGAAAACAACAGAACAATAACAGAATCTCACAATTCGCAGCGGAACAACATATAATAATAAATGAATAATCTTTAAACAAAGAACTATATCAGTTATTACATTTTATACATTACATCATATCATCAGAGTGTACAACAACAACAACATCAAACAGCGGAAAAAGAAATACTATATAAACTAGTAATACGCCATGCCATCCAGCTTGCCTCCAGCAACTCCTGAATATCCAGAATATCCTGATAAACCTAACTCTTGACTGCCCGTGTGAAAATTGGTGGGCACCCAGAGTTTAGGAAGGAAAACAATAAACTCCGAGTCAGTCATGTGACTGGTGTGGGAACTCTAAACAGTTTATTTATCTTTAAAATCAAAATAGAGGAATGTTTTTAAAGTCAATTCGCAATGCTTTTAAAAATGAGACTACCATAAGGCCTCCCGCACACACACACAATGCAAACGCAGAATCGGAGGAGATTTCTCCTTATGATAGTCAAAGATGCTTGATACGCGTTTAAAAAGAAACATTTGATATTATTATTAGTGCATAGTGTAGGAAAAATTCATTTCGAAAGTAGAATATAAATCTTAGCCAGCATAGGTACCATTATAGTATGCTTACTATAGCTACCATATTAGATGGCAGGTTCTACAACTAAAACCGTACAAGTCTCGTATTGTTTCTTTGGATTTCCAACGAATGATCAGGCCAAGGAACTTCCCATTGCCACATGAGAATGCCTCTGGATGGACATCCCCGAGAACCAAACCGGATCTCTACCAACACAAGGCCGGGTTACCCATAACTGAGTAACAACTGACCGAATATGCCATCCCCCGGTCCTTTGGGACCTTTCAACCGAGCGCTCGCAATCAATTCACACAATCATAAAGTGTTTTCAACATGAGTAAGTATCTGGGCTCCATACCATGATACCACCCTTTTCCAGAAGGAAATGCACATATCCTAAAGGGCGCTACCCCTCATAACCTTGCTGCTTCTTTCCTGTTTTGACCATTCACGGGGTGTGAGGCTCGACGAAGTCACGTCCATAAAAACATACTTTATACAAAAGCCATGCTTTGGGTCAACAAATGATCATAGAAATGATCACCAGGATAGACGATCAAATAAACGATCCTATCACAAATAATCAACACAATGATCATTTACAGCAACACTCAGCATGTCACATTACCAAATTGGGAATATATCGCCGATAACCTTCAACTACATAACCTCTAAGCTCGTACGTCTCAGAGAAGGGTGTTAAGCTCAAAGAATAAATTCTCCGCCACCAACAGAAATATATTTGAAAGAAATCTGCTTTATATCTCAATTTGTAATGTCAGACATACAATCCATACAAGTCTGTTCCGGGCTCGAACAAAACCGAAGGCACTTCTTACGAAGCCCTTGCAATCCGGATATTCACAATCCTGATCGGATTTCCCATCACTTAGGGAGTCTCTATACCGTTGCAACTCAGTGCAGAGACAATCGACAGGTCATCCTATCGCTCTCGCAAATACCGGGTCTTCAACACCGATCTTCAAATGCAATTCATAACGACGTATCACATATTCGGAATGGGTTATACGACCCCATGGTCCTTTCCCGGTTAACCCGAATAGTGAGCACTTATTCAAAAATAAGTGTGGCATTCAAATTCAAACAAATCACATCAATTACCCATTCAAAGGGAAATATTGATAGTCGGTTATTGAACTATCAACGGATATGCACAACATCACCAGATTCCAAATAATTTTCCAAATTATTTATTTTCCAAAATATCTTTACAAGATATATTAGTTTCAATACTTCAAAAATAAATCAATATTTATTTTTATACAAATTCCACTCTCTTTTATAAATTCCATAGTGAATTTATCTTTCACAATATCTACTGATATACGATTTTCAATAGGTTTCAATATTCCTTTTCAATTTATCTTCAAAAAGATAAATTCTCAAAATATTCACCTTATATTGGAAAACATTTCCATACTTATTTAATAAGTAATTCACAAATTTTATTTATGTTCAACCTTTGGAAAATATTCAATATACTTAAATCAAGATTAAGTATATATTTCATTCTTTAAGGAAATCATTCTCTTAAACATATTTATTTGGGCCAAAAACGAATGTTGCGTAAAACATCGTTACAACAACCCAAAATCACTAGTATAGGGATTTGAAATTAAAATAGATATATAAATCCCAATACTATACAAAAATGTTGAAATCTAGGGTTTCGAATCTCAACACATTTTTAAACATCATTAGATTGTTTTAATTCTATTTAAAATATCACATCTAAACATTTTCTTTAACATATTATTCACTATTCAAAAACGTGAATATACTACGTTAACAAATTTCATCCTTTCTATACATTTCATTTTTAAAGGATTATTCACAGTCAAAAATGTGAATATAACTCCATTAATAGGTTTCAACAATTTTCTTATCAAAATAAGTCGTTTGCGAATTTATAAAACAATGTTTATAAATTCCTTTATTTACCTATTCAATTCATAACTCAATTATATATCAAACGTTGATATTATAAGTCAAATGCTTATAAAACGATTATTTTACAAAATCGTTCTTTTAAAGACTTTCCAAATCATAAATCTTATAACTTATAAGATTCATTTATTTAACCAAATCTATTCTTCAAATAACTTCACAAATTTATAAATCTTACTATTTATAAATTTCATTTATAACTTCACCATTTATAATTCTATAAATTTCATTCATTTATGAAATTCATTTTCACTTCATTCAAACTCTTATAAAAACTCGTTTTATAATTCAAATGTTTTAATTTATAAATATCAGTTTATAGATCCTTTATAAAAATCAATTTATACTATTATTTTAAAACATATTTAATCTCCTTTATAATTTCACCATTCTCTTGATTTATAAAATAATCAAATTTTATAAATCCTATATTTTCAACTTTTCATAATAAATTCAAAAATCCCGATTAAACTATTTTATAAAATCATTAACCTCATATTTTCAAAAATCAACCTTTAACTATATTTCTCAAAAATCATAATTTTTATAACATTAAAAATTATACGTTTATTTATTTAAAATGGATCAGTTCCAAAAATATTTTATAAACGTATACTTTCAAAAATCACTTTAAAATCATTTTAAAATTTCAAAATTTGGTCCAATGATGCTACATACCAAATAGTCAATCACGACAACAACGATATCATATATCGATATGATAATCCATCAAATATCAAAATATCTGAAATCAAATAAATACTGTTGAGGAATCCAGTTGGATCCCTCCAACCTGTTTTCCTGCATCCAAAAACATTAGCACAATACCAATTCCGCTCTAGTACGGAATTATCGCGGTATATGGGATTTAAAATATTATCCGCTTAATAGACGGTGCAATAGGGTCTCATCCGCTAAACAAATGCGGGAAATCAATAACTCCAATATATACATATGCCAATATATATATATTGCTATTATATATAATATCGATTTCACTGTTTATGAAATATTCGCGGTATATGTTTTTAATAAATAACATCCGCTTACTAACGGCGCATAATGTCTATTTTAACAATCAATAGATAACAATCATCATTCAAACATGCATTCAAATATTTTAAATCTAACTATTTAAAATAAAATCGAAACTGATTCGATTGAGTGAGAAGTTCTCACCTTGATTTTAATTTCGCTTTAGCGATTTATTTCGAATAAAATTAAACACGCGTTTAATTTTACCCAAAATTCTCACTAACTCCAAACGACTCCAATCCAATTCCATCGCGTAGTGCTCGTCAATACGATTCCAACGCAACTGGTTTCGCGCGTTTTCGACCTCGTATGAAAAAGATATGATTTTACAAAGTTTTACACGAATTATATTCATAATATTTACAACATTTTTAATTAATTTTAAACCTAGCTTATCCATAGCCGTGAGATCAAGCGTGAGTGCATCGGGGCTGCCCCTGCCTATTTCTTCTACGCGCGTGTTTACCTCCAGGAAACAACGCAAGGCCGAACCCATATCTTAGGAATTAGGGTTCGATTTCGCCATCACCACGACGCACGAGAAGTTGATCAGAAGCTTGCACCTCGAAGCTCACCTCTCGCTCTACACTCGGCCCATGACCGGTCACGTGCGGCCCCCCCCCCATCTGCATGCAGTTCAAGGCCGAACGCGCCTCCTTCAAACCCCTCCCCACGTCGATCCATGGCTCCAAACGCGATCATAACCGTTGATCTTGTAATTCTCTTCATGCTCTACCTCTTTGTAGTTGGAAGTTTTGTCTAATTGTTGATGGATTTGGAGTAATCGAGGGAGGAAGGAGAGAAGTTTCTGGCCTTTGAAGCTTGAACTGGCGTCTAGGTTTAGGGTTTGTTATTTTTTTTTTAATTTATGAAGGGTGTTGGTGTCTATTTATAGAATTTCGAACGACACTATTCATCCCGGAAATTCCGAACTCCGATTTACGCGCCGAAACTGACGTTCCTAGGGTTTATCCCGCGTTCCGGACACAATGGAACAGGTTTCGGAAGCTAATTCGGACATCTGTGCGAGTTATGGCAATAAACGTTCAATTTGAATTAAACCGATTTAAACGATTTTCTAGGCGTTTTAATTTGTACCGGACAAACGGTAAATCCAATTGACACGAAATTTGAAACCTTACAATAATATCACATTACGTATCCGATGAAACTGGTTTCGTCGAAATCCGAGACTTTTTGAAAAATGGCTATTTTAACTCGCCAAATTAAAATTAAAAATAATTCGATGCGTTTCGAGCTGCCACGATCAAACGGTAACTCCGATTGACACGAAAATTGAAATCCGGTAATAACTAACTATTACGGATCCAATGGAACTAGTTTCGTTCAATTCTGAGACTGTTCAAAAATTGACTATTTTCACTAGTCGATTTTAATATTAAAATATTCAATTTTCACAAATAAACTTTTAATTCGATTTTAAAAGTTCTAAAATATCGTTCTAACTTCAATATGATAGAATAAAATTTTACAAATCATTTTCAATCATATTTTACCCAATTTTCAATTAATTCCATAATTTAACATATTAAATTATTGATTTAATTATGCAATTAAATCCAGTTATTCAAAATAAAATTTATTCGACTTATAAATTTCACTTATTAATATTTAAAAATAATTAAATATTCAAATTTTAATTAAATAAAATTCTGGGTCGTTACATATCACGTGTTGTATCAGATGCTATAGATTGCGACTCTGTTGAGTTGGGATGCGAGTTTAAGCAACGAACTACTGCTGAAAATTTGTGTTTTGAACATTGCATATCTGCAGTTCGACGGAATGCTCCTGAGAACCCTGTACAAAATTACACTGCCCTGAGTTCTTGTGGTTCGCTGAATGTTGCCTCTCCCATTGTGGCCTCTGATGGTGTTGCGAATTGTCGTCCTGCTGCTCCGTCCCCAATTGGTACAAAAAGTTGGTCTTCTCTTTTTACATCTCTTCCTCGTAATGCTGGTGTTTATGTACCAGTTGACTTTGATATCGTTGAAGAAAATGTAGTGATGATCCCTCCACCAAATGTTATGCAAGCTGGTATTGACTTTTGGTCGGAATACTTGGTTGGATTCTTCTTAGACCCTAGGGATCGCCTTCACGATGCGTCTGCTGTTTGTCGTAGAGCCTGGAGGCTGTGTGGTAATCTACGTATTAAGTTGGTTGATTCCATGTACTTCATGTTGTTCTCCTCTCCTGAGGAACGTAGTCGTGTTCTTGAGGCCGAGCCTTCTTTTTTCGATGGAAAACCATTTATTATTACTCCCTGGTCCCCTACGGTATCTAGTGCCCGTGAGCAAGTCCTCTCTATCCCAGTTTGGGTTTATTTTTCTCAAATACCTTCTGCTCTTCAACCGCTGCTTGGGTTGAATTGGCTCGCATGTAATGTTGGTAAATTAAAATGTTTTGATTCTAATACCGTAGCGCGTGATAAGCTGGTGTATGCTAAAGCTCTGATTGAGATTTCTCCCTTTAAGCCTCTTCCATCCTCTATTCCTGTTCAGCTAGCTGTTGGCCATGTGGTGGATGTTCGTGTTCGATATGGTTGGGTCCCTGACATTTGCTCTACCTGTCACTCCTTTGGCCACTTAGATACCTCCTGTTTGCATTCTGCTGTTTCCCCTTTATCCCCAAAGATCCCTCTGCCACGGCCTCCGCTCAGGAAATGGGTTCCTAAAGCACAGGTCGATCCACCTCCTGTTGTTCCCTTATCTGTCCCTGGTTCGCCGCTTTCTCCTGTTAGGCCTCCTTCCATTGTTCCTGGTGATTCTTCTGCTGTTGCCCTTGATGTTACGGAACTTTCTCCGCCTCAAGTTGTTTGGGCTGAGTCTGAGCGTTGTTGGGTTGATTGTCGATCTGATATGCGTTTCAACCCGGTGGATAATTCCTTTTTCAGATATGTTAGCGAAAATCCTATGGACCAACGATGCCTTTACTATAGTCCATCTTGTGATTCTCTGGTCCTTGCCTTGGATGGTTCCCATGCTGGGGACAATTCCGTCGTGTTAGCTGATTCTACTTGGGATCGATCCTTTATTTACTCTTCTGTAGCTGATATTTATGATCCCTCTCTTGCAGTTCTGTTTCGCCCGTTCTTTGGACTAGTTGGGAATGATTCTTCCCGGGTGGATGTTGTTGCTGGTGGCTCTTCCTTTTCGGAGGAGACCTAGTCTTGTTAGTCATTTAGTAGCTGTGACTTGCAGTCACACTCCTGTGCTGTATTTTCTTTTTTCTTTTTTCTAGTAGTTTAGGCTTCTCTGCCTAACTCCTGTACTTCAAATTTTATTACGTTTGTAATAAAAAGTGGACGGTCCACTATAAAACCGGCTGGCCTTGCTAAAAAAAAGAGAAAGAGAACTTTATGACATTATTTTTATATAATTTGGAAAACCAAATTACCATAACATCCCTTAAGGACATGCCCTCCTCTCAAATGCTTCCACATCATCAAGCTTGCCCCTCTATGGTTACGTACATCCAAAACATGCTCTCTACCCTCCCTACATAAACCAACATGCATTAATGAGTTATTGTACTTAGGTTTCCTAAGGGATCTTTTCATGTCTACCATTTTAGTTTGTTTTGTTTTTCATATAATGTTACATCACCTTTATATACTTAAAGATATATATATATATATATATATATATATATATATATCAAAATAACCTCACACAATTGTAAATATGTGTATATACTTTAGTGTTCAAAACGTTTTTCGACAATTTTTAGTTGACATGGAGTCAAAAATTCGAAAAAGGAATTCCAATCACGTTTTTTTATTTTTCTTCGAACTAATTATGTTGGTAAACAAATTTGAAAAACTATTTCACCATTATTATTTACTATTTAAAAGAGTTTTATTTAATTTATAAAATCTATTATTTAAATATTAAAATTAAGTAAATATTCACAAATCAAAGCAGTGAAATTCCAGGTCTTTGCACACTTCTGATCAAGAGACTAAGTAATTGAAAGGTAAGATCAATATTTTAAAGGGAGAAAACAAGACTCTCGACTATGCATGAAATATTCAGATGGCGTCGATTGATGATACAAATACTATTTAACGGAAGGAGAGGAAGCTTAAACCGCTTTTAAATTTGGCAATTCGTCACATTATCGATACTTCCTCGATTGTTGAAGATTTAAAGAGGTTGGCTCAAAGCTTTGACTCATAGCTTGTAGTTTTTTTAATTAGATTATCTTGTTGTCCAATCTTTTGCCCCTACAAATTTTGTGCATAATACATTAAATTATAAAAAAATTGTACTTGAATGAATGTTACCTCTAATGTACTGTGTGTACTTCTTTTTTTGAGTTTGTTGAACTAGATATATAACTGGTTTCCAATAACATGATATATAGTCTCGAACTAAACACTAATTTATCTTTAAAATTGTTTGACGATTGAAATCTCGCTTTAACGTATAGATACCCTTCAACTTTGGTATGGTCCATTACGGAATCATGAATGGAAGACTAGAGAACCATCTGATAGAATAATGTCCTTTGAATGGAAGACCAGAAATCCATTCTGGAAATAATATGGAGATTGAAAAATCCATCGGCTAATAATAGAAGACCGGAAAGTCTATCTCGCAATGATAGAAGATCATAAAATTCTCCTGCCAATAATAGAAGACCAAAAAATCCATTTGGCAATAATAGTAGACCAAAAAAATCCGTTCGGTAATAATAGAAATAAAAGACCAGAAAATCCATCTGGAAACTGAAATTGCTCTATCTTTGCCTTGAATCACAATAGCTTATATTTGGTCGATCTTCCTCTCAAAGATTTCTTTTGCTTTAATGAGCACCAATGGCTCATTTTTGACAGATCTTCCTATAGAAGACAGCCTAATCCTTCTTTCGGATTGAGTTAGATTTAAATTTGATTAATCTTCCTCTAGGTGATAGCCTCAATCCTTCTTTATGGTTGAGTTAGATTCAAATTATCATAATCTTATGTAATGATTTAGGTTTACCCAACCTCCCTCTAGAAGGAGCTTCAGTCTGGCCTTATAGACGGTACCAAAGGTTGGTTTGGTGTTTTGGCCAAGTACCAAAGGCTTGTTTCATCCTCCTTATAGGAGGCGCTTCGGTCAGGCCTTATAGACAGTACTAAAGACTTGTTCAGTGATTTGGCCAGGTACCAAAGGCTTACTCCGTCCTCCCTCTAGGAGGCACTTCAATCAGGCCTTATAGGGGGTACTGAATGCTTGTTCAGTGCTTTGGCCAGGTACCAAAGGCATACTCCATCCTCCCTCCAGCAGGTGCTCCGACCAGGCCACGTAAGCAGGACCAGAGGCTTGCAGATACTTTGGTCAGGCCATTTCTAGTGGTACCAAAGGCTTGATTCTTTATTTTAGGAGAGTCTTACTCCTTTTTATGATTGATCCAGTAGATATACATGAGAAATATTTCTACATTGTCAATTTCAATGTCTCTTTATAAACTCTTCAAGCTTTCCTTATCTTAGGAAATTATTATCCACCACTACCAAACTTCAATATTGACTCGTGTCATGCCAATTAGAACGATGATAATGACAATATAAACCTTCAAGATTTCTCTCATTCTTCGGTTGCTTCTTGTGTGAAGGTCAATAATTAAGCTTATCTTTGGTTAAGAGGTAGATATTTTCATAAGAAGTAGTAAGAGAGTAATTCTTAGAAGATGTGATATCTTAGATAATGATCATCTTGTTAAGCGTCTAAATCTTTTGTTGCTTGTAACGGGATCCTCATCTTCAATGACCAATTTTCTTTTTAGTGAGTTTTTTGCTTCATTCGTCTTGTGAGATCGATAAAGCACATTCCTCCACATTTTAGTAAACCAATCGAAATATCTTTCTGTTTCCTTTCTGAAGATAATTCCTTTAGCTTTGAGTTGGATTTTCTTTCTCATTTTTATAAAGATGTTGTCCCTTTTGTATTTCCTTACTAGGGAAAAGATTGGTGTCATCCCTACATGGAATGGATTTAGATTCCATTTTTTTGGATTATAAGGAGCCATTTGTCTCTTCTTATCCTCCATTATTTGTAGTGCCATGAATCTTAACACTTGTTCTCCACGAAGCCGAGGATCACTTGTAATTTGGTAGGTTGGCCTAATCATTCAAGGTTTGGAGGATACTTGTTAAGAAACAACCATTGCCCAAATAAGGTTGGATAGGATTTGGAATAGGACATGTTTAGTAGGGATAAATCCTTTAAGCCCTATACAAGCAGGTTAAGATAGTTCCACTTATGGGTTAACCATAGTTGGAGGTTCAAGCCCTCCTTCTAGAACTGAAATGTTAACGAATTTATACGCTACACCCAAAAAGTTAAAGGAAGAGGAATTAGGTTGAGAGAAGGCTTGATTTACCCTATAGGCCTCAAAGAGTGTTGGAAAAAGTGATACTTGGTTGAGAAAGGGCTTAAAGTAAATAGGTTTAGTATGTTCAAGCACATAGTGAAGTCATAAATTGTTTATATCGAAGCTATGCTCTAACTCATGTTGAAGCCATCAATCAATGTAGAACAATCTCATGCAAATAGAAATCGAGACTATAAATGTTTAAGAATTTGAAGTAGGTTATGATTAAAAATAAAAAGTGATTTGGAACTCAAAATAAGATATCATTCATGATATCTTTGTTCATATGTTATGCAATAGTTGAATGTACAAGGACTTATGTGTGATTGGTCGAAAAGTACAATTGGTACCAAAATCAACAAATTGATTTAGAGTTACATAGTTTAAAATGTAAGAAGTGAGAAAAGAATCATTCACCCTCTCCTCCATGCCCCTAGGTTCATATTTATAAAGATGGTAAGGTGTAGCACGGATGCCATGTAGCATGATTGGTCTTTGGCATCAAGGTTCATCTCGGCGGTGTCTGGTATCATGCTTTTTTTCAGTGGTTCATGGCATTCCTTGATGCGGTAACGAATTATGACATTAATGGGTGATATCATACTAGGTTGATGATCCTCAATTTTGTTGTTGCCTTGCGATATTCTTGGATGCGGCATTGAAGAGATGCGACATCAATATGATACGACATTGATAATATATCATGCTGAAATAATATTGATGGCTTACAGCATGCTGCCCTATGTATCTCCTTGGTTGTTGAAGTGCATCATCAATAAGGTTTGGCATTGGCGATAAGTGGCATCACGTAAGGTTTGATATTGAAGTCATTTGTTGGACAACATCAGAGAGAGCGATATTGAAATGATCATCAAAGATATGCGGTATTAACCTGAGGTGATGTTAATCATTTAGTCTTCATGGGTAAAGTGAGATAAGGATGCAACGCGGTATTAATCGGATGCGGTATTAATCGGATGCGGTATTAACTAGATGCGGCATAAATGTAAAATGACATTGTCCATTATCCTTTTTTTTGTTAGGCGGCATTAATTGTATGCAGCATTGTTGTATGCCCTTAATATTGTTTTCATACCGATGATGGTTGACATTCTGCCTTATAGTTAACCTTCGACATCAATCTCTATACAATTTGCTTACTCCTATTAGTGACATGAAATATTACATGCTACATTGATGACATGCAATATCCTTAAGGCATGCATTGATAATAGGCAGCATCATTCGTTCGGCTTTATTGGTGGAGAATGACATTAACGGTATGCGACATTGATATCATGTGTGCTGGTGGCATTCAATATTCCATATCGCATGGATGACCTCCTTTGGCTGTAAAATTCTTTGATCTTGGCACTCTTGTTGTCGACATGCCCTCATGCCTATGAGATCAATATCGACAATAACAATTCATATCCTTGAATATTTTATTTTTTTAAGTTCTACGACTCCACCTAGTTATGGAATACAAGATGCAATTGTTTGATGAAAAATTAAATGAGAGGGCAAAAATTCTAAAAACATATATGATTCATATTCTCCTCCTCTGTCAGATTTTATAATCTTAATTTCCTTATAAAGTTGATTACCCACTTCCACCTTGTGTGCATAAAACATGTGAAGGCTTCATCTTTGCAAGGTATTACGTACGTAAAGAATTATTTGCTACAATCATCAATAATCATCTATGAATGAGATTTAATGATTTTTCCTTTAAGAATTAATATTACCTTAAAGTTACAAAAATCAGAGTGAATTAAACCTAACACTTCATTCTATCTTTCAACTGAGTTCATAGGCTATTTTACAAACTAGGATTTTGTGTATACTTCACATTTATACATATTGCTAGAATTAGAGTTACATTTAGGTACTATTCTTAATTTTACCAATTCTTTCTATAGAAAGATAATCCACATACCCAAACCTTTCATGTTGCAAATCAACAGACTCAAGCAAGTAAGAAGAAGCCTTATTTTTATTACTATTAGGGCCTACATTTATTTTTGATACATTGAGTTTGATATGACTGTGAGAAATGCGGAATACAGATCTTAAGGCTAGGAGTAACACTAGAGGGGGTGAATAGTGTTTAAAGAAATTACTAAATCGTTTTGAGTTTTTGATAATTTGAACACAGATGTATGCAATATTCAGACACAGATATGATCATAGAATCAAACACGGATGCAAATATAAAGTAAAAGCAGTAGAGGAAAGAACATACCTGATTTTACACTGGTTCGGAGTTAACCTACATCCAGTCCCGCACACAAGTACGAATTTCCTTTCAAAAGCAATTGTATAATTACACCCTCGATTTCAAGGCTACGAGGTACACCCTCTAGATTCACAATCCTCTGGGTAGAGATACCTGATTTCACGGGCAACAAGTTCACCCAATTGATTTCCAAGGCTAAAATCACATCTTTTCTCACTTGATTGATCTCCAAGGCCACAATCACACCTTTTCTTGTTTAATTGATTACAAAGAAGCCTATAACTCTGAATAGCACTGAGGATATTGTTGAGATAGTGATAGAGAATCAAACCAGAGATAATGTAGTTAGATTCAAAGTTGATTTCGGCAAAGTAATGGTAGGAATATGTATAAAGAAATGTGGAAGAAGAAGAGAAATGAAAACCAGAAAATATGATTAGAAATTCGTTGAAAACAACCACTGTTTAAAGAAGAACAACAGCCATATCCGTTCATAAAGAGATATGACAAATAGAAACTTCTTTTGAAATTTAAATTTTGAAATTAACTGACACTATGTCGACATGGGTACATTGAGTATGTCGACATCCCAAAGGAAATTTTGGTGGTTTGCTTTTCTTTGAAAATAACTTTTATCTTATATTAAAACTATTTTAAACTTTTATAAATATACTTAAATATAGTTAAAATATATAAATAAATATAGAGAATAATAATTTGTTATATATATAAAATTCTACTATAATTTTATATTTAAATCTAAGTATAAATATTAAAAGTTAAATATATTATTATTAAAGATAACTTAAAACTAAGGATAATTTGATTTTGAAATTAAAGATTATTTCGAGGCTAAAAGTATTTAAAATCAGGATAGATGTTTTTGATTCTTTTAAAAGGAAGGTTTTGAAATCGTTTTGAAAACAAGATATAATTTTGAAAAACATTTGAATAAAAGTTAGTGGATACAAAACAATGTTCCACTAGATTTTTCGTAGGTTTCATCCTACTCAGGGTTCCATCCCTTTAACGGGCTCGAAGTGGATTACATTCCACAAATAAATTGGATTTTAAAATGCCAGTGCTTTTCTAGGAGTTTTAACAAAATTCCTAATTAAATTACTTATTCTTGAAATCTTGAACTCTTGATAATCTTGATATTCTGATACTCATGAGTCTTCAATCTTGATATCTTAAATCTCTATACTCTACAGTCTTCATTCTTGGTGCCTACGTGGTTAAATCCAGCATATACATATATTTCTAAACTATAATGTTAATATTTATATTTTATAATCCTATTCTAAGGTTGTTGCCATCAAAACCATCATCTCAAGGACTAACAATCTCCCCATTTTTTATGATGACAACTTTTGCTTATAAAATATTACTTCTATCCTAATAACTCCCCCTAAAACTAATAACTCTCCCTTAATCTATGCCTAACTATCATATTTTATATTTCTTCCCCTTTGCCATCAATAAAAACCATCCTAAAACCATAAAATTATAAAACTCCCCCTTAAACTAATACTAGAACAAAGTATAGTAAATGGAATATGAAAGACATTAACATAATTATATTATAATTATTCAATACATAAATATGTATAAGTATATTTCAAACAATCCAATCAACACGCACATCAAATCCAATCATGTCAAATAATTCAAACAAATCAAACAAATCAAACAAGTCAATCAAGTCAATCAAATCAAACAAGTCAATCAAGTCAAACAATTCAAACAAATCAATCAAATCAAACAAGTCAATCAAGTCAAACAAGTCAATCAAGTCAATTAAGTCAAACAAGTCAATCAAAACATACCAAACAAATCAAAAAAACTAATAATCCTATGCTATAAGACAATACTACAAACTCCTCCTAAATAAAATACACTCGTTATGTATACATGTATGCAATACGTAGTTTGTAATGTAGTATGAAATGTATGACATATGCAATGTAGCATAAGATAATATGCAGAATGAAGTGCAACTTGTGATGCAAATGATTATGATATTTCATGCATTGTAATTTATGATGTAATATGCAATGAAATGTGATATGAAATAGGATGCATAATGATATGTAATATGAAACAAAATGTTAACGAAGTAAAAATAATAATATTATGCAGCATGATATGATGATATATATACTATGGTAAGAGATATTAAGATTAAGATAAACATGAGCGAAAAGTAATATCTATTGACAAGCATATATATATATATATATATATATATATATCTGTGTGTGTATGTATGTATATGTATATCTATGTATGTATGTATACATATATCAAACAATTTATTATAACTTGCTTCAACCAAACAAATGTAATTGACATCAATTACTAAACTTAGGTTAATGAAACTAATGAATAGGACTAAAAGTAGTGAAGACAAGAATTTAAAGGTAATTAATGATATTGAAACTATAACATATTCATGAAAGGTAGTAATCAAACTCAATATCAAAATCAAATTGCTAAGAAATATGGATTAAAAAATTTAAAAATACTCTCCTTGTTTTTAAAAAAAAATAAATTAATTTTTTTTAAGAATCCAAACTTCCATGTTTATAAAACAATTATCTTACTAGTTAAAAATTATATATTAAATTATTATTGATTAGAATATTTAGAAACATGTTTAAACACCTTTAAAAAATATTATAGTGAAATATTCAATAAATAATAAAGATTGAAAAACTAAAATTAACATGTGTTATATTAAGGTCTCTTCCATTTTAAAATTTTAATCAATTACAAAAAAATAAAATCTAAACACTAATTTTAAAATATTCTAATATAAGTTAGAAAATAACTTCCAAAAGGAGTAGAGAAAAATACTTAATTTAAAAATTATTTTTGCATAGTTTAAAGTTATAAATAGAAAAGGCAGCATTTACAGAATGTTGTAAAAAGTTTTTGTAGTAAAACATATTCAAAACATTTTATATAGAAACTGCGGTATTTACCAAATGCTGTGAAAAGTTTCTAAAACACTACAGTGTTTCAAAGCACAGAGATGTTATAAAAACGAATTTGCAGCACTTAAGAAACGTGAAGAAAAGACAGCATTTCAGATATACTATCTAATGTTCTAGGCCTGATTTTAACATGATTTTGTACTATTTTTATGACTAGATGTTGTAATGTAAATAATTGATTTTTTACTCAATTTTTTATAAATAAAATAATGAGAAAACATGTGTAAAGACACCTGACATTATGCATGTAAAAATGCTTTTCTACTTAATATAGTTGTAATAAATTAGTGGTAAGATTTTATTTGAAAGAAAACACATTTTTCAAAAAAAATTAGACTGGTATATCGAAATTTATACTATGATGTGTCGATATATGGACCTAAATATCAAAACTTATAAAAGAGATAAATTTCTATACCTAACTAAATGCATAAATATATATTCTTAAATGCAACAATAAAATGAAATAATAATAAAGCGTACCAATTTTTGCACTCCATCTTTCTAACTTTGTTGTTCTTCCATTGTCGTCAACCACATATTTACATCTTTCAGAATTTAACGACGAGATCAGTTCAATTGCGACGAGCTCGTTTTTCTGATCAACGTAATATATTCATTTGCTGAATTTGAAGACCGTGTGGTAGATTGACCAACTTGGGGCCAAAACTTTGAATTTGAATTTTGAATGAATGGACACTTCAACCACTATAAATAGGCCCAATAGTCACCGCTTTTCATAAAAGTTTCATTTCTTCTTCTTCTTCCCGTTTATCTATTTATCATCAAACTTCTAGAAGACATATCTCCTTCGTTTCTTAATGAAATTGGATAAAACCAGCGGCATATCGAAGAGGAAGGCAATGGCTACGATCTAGTAATAGTTTGGTGATGAACTTGGACAGTATTGTGGTGTAACAGGCTGAATCAGTAAGAGAAATGTAGAAAATTCCATACACAGTTTTTCAATTTTGGATAGCCAACTTCAAACTGTCATTTCTCACTCAATTTTGATCGAAATTTGATGATTCACCCATCAAAACGACTGTGGGAACAAGGACTACAATCTAGAAAAGGAGTGGAAACAAAATACTTAAATTTTTGGATGCAATTTGAAGAATACCATTGGCACTTTTGCTTTCTTTCTCTCTTTGTTCACTAAAACTTCATTTGACCATAACTTGGTCATTTCATGATGGATTCGCACGAAACCAGTGACATTGCGAAGTAGATGGAGAGAAGTACAGTATCATATCAAGTTGTAAATGAGAATCAAAAGCTTTATATTGATCTGGTATCCATTTCATTGCTGATTTCCATTATATATCCATTTGTTCTTCTTGATCGATGAATGGTTGTCTGGTATCTTTTAACCAACGGTCATCAGACATAACTCTTCTCCTGCAAAACAATATAACTTTTTAAAGAATCAAGTGACTTTTTAAAATAACTAAATATATTTTTAAATAACAATATCATGATGATTCTGTGACATATTCATATGAAAATAGTGTTAATAATTTTGTCAAAAAAATTTCCATTTTAAAATTTTTCAAAATTCAGATTATGAAAACTTTGAAAACCTTGCTCTAATACCAAATGTGAGAACTATGGAATACAGATCTTAAGGCTAGGATTAACACTAGAGGGGGGTGAATAGTGTTTAAAGAAATTATTAAATCTTTTTGAGTTTTTGTAAATTTAAACATAGATGTATGCAATATTCAGACATAGATATGATCACAGAATCAAACACAGATGCAAATATAAAGTAAAAGCAGTAAAGGAAAGAACACAAAGGATTTTATACTGGTTCGGAGTTAACCTACATCCAGTCCCGCACACAAGTACGGATTTCCTTTCAAAAGAAATTATATAATTACACCCTCGATTTCAAGGCTACGAGGTACACCCTCCAGATTCACAATCCTCTGGGTAGAGATACTTGATTTCACGGGCAACAAGTTCACCCAATTGATTTCTAAGGCTACAATCACACCTTTTCTCGCTTGATTGATTTCCAAGGCCACAATCACACCTTTTCTCGTTTAATTGATTACAAAGAAGCCTATAACTCTGAATAGCACTGAGGATTTTGTTGAAATAGTGATATAGAATCAAACCAGAGATAATCTAGTTAGATTCAATGTTGATTTCAACAGAGTAATGGTAGGAATATGTATAAAGAAATGTGGAAGAAGAAGAGAAATGAAAACCAGAAAATATGATTAGAAATTCGTAGAAAACAACCCCTATTTATAAAAGAACAACAGCCATGTCCATTCGTGAAGAAATATGACGAATAGACACTTCTTTTGAAATTTAAATTTTGAAATTAATTGACACTATGTCGACGTGGGTACATTGAGTATGTTGACATCACAAAGGAAATTTTGGTAGTTTGTTTTTCTTGAAAATAACTTTTATCTTATATTAAAACTATTTTAAACTTTTATAAATTTACTTAAATATAGTTAAAATATATAAAAAAATATAGAGAATAATATTTTGGTATATATACATAATTTATATATTTAAATCTAAGTATAAAAATTAAAAGTTAAATATATTATTATTAAAGATAATTTAAAACTAAGGATAATTTGAATTTGAAATTAAAGATTATTTTGAGGCTAAAAGTATTTAAAATCAGGATAGATGTTTTTGATTCTTTTAAAAGGAAGGTTTTGAAATCATTTTGAAAACAAGATATAATTTTGAAAAACATTTGAATAAAAGTTAGCGGATACAAAACAATGTTCCACTAGATTTTTCGTAGGTTCCATCCTACTCAGGGTTCCATCCCCTTAACGGGCTCGAAGTGGATTCCATTCCACAAATAAATTGGATTTTAAGATGCCAGTGCTTTTCTATGAGTTTTAACAAAATTTCTAATTAAATTACCTATTCTTGAAATCTTTAACTCTTAATAATCTTGATATTCTTGATACTCATGAGTCTTCAATCTTGATATCTTAAATCCATATACTGTATGGTCTTCATTCTTGGTACATGCATGGTTAAATCCTGCATATACATATATTTCTAAACTATAATGTTAGTACTTATATTTTATAATCCTATTCTAAGGTTGTTGTCATCAAAACCATTATCTCAAGGACTAACAAAGACCATATGTGAGATTGCCCTTTCCTACAATTTCTCCGTGTTGGCTAAGTACAAAATTAACTCAAATATGATTTTAAAGCCCTCTTTACTCAAAATAGGACCATACAATAAATTCTTTTTGATTTTTGGTACATGCAGTACATCTTGGAGGGTTAATCTCTTTCAACAATGGATGTAAGAATCATATGGTTATTTCCTTATACAATAGATGATGATGCATTGCCTATGCATAACTTTCTCCTTCAATTGAATGGGAAGTTGTAAATAGTGTCATGTTAGAACATATGTGCCTTGTTGCATCGATATCAACCCACCAATCCTTGGTACCACATATAATGTTAGCCTTTGAAACTGCAATAACAAAATCAGTGTTAGTAGCCTTAAGTGCTTGATTATTATTGTCATGATTGATGGAGTTATGGATATGCCCTCAGGGAAATTTTGTTTTTAATGTAAATTATTAACTCTGTAATCAAATCTCATTCGTAATAAATGGTATTTTCTTTCTATAATATGCTTGTTATGATTAATTAATTATTTAGTTTAAGTATATTTAATAGAAAATCCATAAATGGTATGTTTATAATAGTAATTACAAATAGTTGTAATCATAAGTATTTTATTACAATGTAGTAAACACATCGTTCTAAATATTCCTAGTCAAGATGTATCAAGACTGGATATTAACGAATCCATTAAGACTAGAGTACGTAATGCTTTCCAAATATTGGACAATGTTATACTCATGACTACTACAGGCACCAAGGGGTTATGTACTAATAGTTATTGGGTAACTATGAAATAGCTCACTCGATAGTTTCTGTTGGTTAATATAACTAAGATCACATAAAATATCGATGCGACAATACTACACGGTTCTCTTTATTTAAGAATACTATTAATTTTCAATACATAAGCTCTACTTTGATTATAGTTAAATCGTGGAACATCATCCATCGAAAAACTAAAGTTGGGTCTAGCGAAAGTATTTGAAGTGAAAAACTATTCAAGAGATGATTCATCTACTTAGTTATATGAGGTTAGTGTCACGGTCAATTAAATGCAAGCTAAAGGCAAAATCTCTGGCCAAAGTAGTTCAATTAAAAATAATAATTATTATTGAACCAAGGATTTTTTGTTTGGACTATAAAGTTGAATATGGATGATAGTGGAATTTTCACCATGACCAAATTTCATAAGTACTAGTGTGATGTAGTTTTGATGAAGAAAATTAGTGTAAATAATTATCATTACCCAGTAACATTTTAGTTAGCAAAATTGGATTTTACCGAAGCTAAGTTAAGTGATAGATTTGGCTATTATTTCACACCACCCGCTAAGTGACGCGTGAACTTTGATAGTCGAATTATTCAATATCAATTGCTGACTAAATTTACACCTAAGAGTCATGCAACCGAAATGTTCAATACTTCTGTTACCAGTCATGCAACTGAAATGTTCAATACTTCTGTTACCACTCGATTTACTTACTTATAATTGTTATAAGTTAGTTAAATTAATTAATATTTGTGAAAAATTAATTATAAAACTTTATTTATTATGTGTTGATCAATATTAAATAGTGAGTATATAATAGTTATAACCATATGTATCGATATACGATATCGATGTGCATTTGAATTAGATTTAAATGCAATATTTATTGATCGGGCCTGCAGCGAGTTTGAGGTCCAAATGTGACCAAAGGGTCCGGGTATATCAGGTAGGAATAGGGTGGAATTTTGAATTCAAAAGGAAGATATTTGGTAAGAGGAAGAAGGATGTGGATCCTTTTTTTCACTCCTTGGTTTTTGCTATTTATTTGTCTCCAACCCTCATTCTTTTGATTTCTCTTTTGCACAATCTACACTAGTAAAGGCTGGCCATTAGTCCCATCATCATCCTCAAATTCAAGTTCCAAATCACTAAATTAAATTAAGTTCATACACCAATGGTTGCTGCATTAAGACTGGTAGCACTTTCTGGATTCAGGACTTGATTCAGAAAGTGCTTTGATTCAGCATTTCAAGTTGTGTCAACAAAGCTTTCGACAAGGTAAAATCCTTCTTCACATTTTCATTTATATGTATAATTATTCATCATGTTATATATAAATATAAACAGTGAATTGATATCACGAATCTTTGTATGTTATTGCAGTCGACATTGGATGTATATTTTTGTGTATATGTATTAAAAAAATTATGTACTTACGCTCTATTAGCATTCGGCGGTAAGTTAAAAAGTATATTTTGATCCTTGAAATTGATAGTTTAATAATTTTAAAACTAATTTAATTTAGTACAAATTCATACTAATATATATATATATATATATATATATATATATATATATATATATATATATATTTAATATACTTATAAATTTATCTATGTATATGCACTATATGTTTTCGGATTAATTTTTTTATTTAAAACCATATATACACACATAAACGTGTGTGTGTATATTCTATTTATTTAAACACAAAACCTATGTTGTACAACATCTATATATCTATAAAATATAAAAAAATATTTAGTAAACTTTTGTACATCATTAATGTTATTTTAAAATAGTTTTCTTTTATATATTGTAAAATGATTTTCATGCAGAAATCACAACCAAAAAAATTATTTCTAATGTTAAACAGTAAAAAAATTTAAAAAAAATGTCCACTGGCCAAATATATATATATATATATATATATATATCCAGCTACATTTATATATAATATATCAATTCTTTAAATTTTAATATGAATATGTATATATAATATATAAAAGATTTCCATAGTTCATAATAGAGGTAATTACCCAATAGGACAAACATTAGTAAAAAGACTATATCAAGTCCAGAAGTTTTCAATTTTAGGCTCAAGAACAAAATCACATTTTCTCTCTTGTCGACGTCCACAATCAGATTTCATGTTCAAATGCATTGGCCTTATTCATCTGCCAACACCACTACCTCGTAGCCCCTCCCCCTCTCATCACTTTTGCCTTCAACAGCTCGATCTCAACCACCGCACCCTCGACCTGCTCCGCCTCGCCGGCGTCGGTGCCGCTTTCCCACCGTCTTCGTTGGCGGGAAGCTCGTCCGCTCCTTAAATAAACACCAAACCATCTCATCGTTGCAGCCATCCCCCTTTGTACACTCAGGGATGCACCATCGCCGTCGATTTGGATTTTAAAAAAATCAATAACATAACAAAAATGATAAATTAAATTAGCATTAAATCATCTAATGCTATATTCATTTCTTTATATTTCAAAAAATGCTGAATTTTTCTATAATTTTGCATACAAAGTTAATCTATCAATCATTTTGTAAATTTATATTAGATGGAAGAAGCATAGGCATACAATCAATTATATACACCAATATATATTAAACAATGCCACCAGAACTAGTTTAGCTTTGCAAAATAGCAAATGTTGATGGAAGGTAATTATCAAGTTAATGTTATTATGAATGTAGTCATGATGTTTACTCGAATAGCCTGTTATTTCTTAATTAAAACATGCGATAAAACAATTTCTTAGTTTCACAAAAATGTGAAGTTACGATACTAAGATTAATAATGTGATAGTTATAAGGATATTAAACCAATTTGGCTATTACTAATTGACGGCACTCCATGCTAAAATATGAAGCATGTCAATAGGAATTTTGCGCTTTCATTTTTATTTCCTTAAGCACATACCATCCTTTTGTTTTCAGGCCTTGTTTGGATGGAGTTCTATTTGTCCAATTTTTCTCTAGTTCTTGTTAATGAAAATACATGCATGAAAAAATTAAAATGATACTTAAAAATAGAATTTTTAAAATACAAGTGTCAGTGCACCTTTAAAATAAAAATGTTACATTTAACTATCATTTTGTATATTCAACACATGCTAGAATACTTTTAAAATACAATATTATATTCAACTATCTTTTATCATATTCAATACATACTAGTTCGCTTTAAAAAATGCAATGACCTTTTACTATCATTTAGCATATTCTACACATGTTAGTTCACTTTAAAAGTGCAATTCTATCTTTAACTATCATGTAGCATATTTCATACAAGCTAGTCTATTAAGAAAATACAGTGTTATTTTTACCTATCATTTTGCATATCCTAAACATACTAGTGTACTTCATACTTAAAATGCTACATCAATTTATCATTTCAAATATCATCATCATACTACTAGACTTTATAACTAAAATGCTACATTAAAATATCATTTTGCATGTTTTAAACATGCTGCTGCACTTCATAGCTAAAATGCCAATTTATACTATCATTTTAGATATCATAAACATGGTACTATACTTTGTGACTAACATGCTATAATAGACTACCATTTTTTATATTTCAAAAAAACTAATGTACTGCATAAATAAAATGCTATATTAAACTATCATTTTGAATTCCTAAACATGCTAGTAGACTTTATAATTAAAATGCTACATTAAATTTTTTTTTTTTTGCATATCATAAACATGGTAGGGTACTACATAGTTAAAATGCAACATAAACTACAATTTTGCATATTACAAACATGCCAGTGGACTTTGTAATTAAAATGCTATATTGAGATATCATTTTGAATATTTTAAACATAATAGTGAACTTCATAACTAAAATGATAACCGCCAAGCCTAATCGAGTACATATGGATGTAAAAGCTAACTAGATGCCAAGCCTAATCGGGTACGTATGAGACCAATCTATATCCGAGATATATTGTTTAACCGAGTGTACCATCGAATGCAAAAGCTAACCGGATACCAAGCCTAATCGGGTACGTATGGATGCAAAAGCTAACCGGATGCCAAGCCTAATTGGATACATATGGAACCAATTTATACCTAAGATATATTGTTTAACCGAGCATATCATCGAATGCAAAAGCTAACCAGATGCCAAGCCTAATCGGGTACGTATAGATGCAAAAGCTAACCGGATGCCAAACCTAATCGGGTACATATGAAACCAATCTATACCTGAGATGTATCGTTTAACCGAGCGTACCATCGAATGCAAAAGCTAACTGGATGTCAAGCCTAATCGAATACGTATGAATGCAAAAACTAACCGGATGTCAAGCCTAATCGGGTACATATAGACAAAAAGCTAACCAGATGTCAAGCATAATTGGATTCGTATGGATGCAAAAGCTAACATGATGCTAAGCCTAATCGGGTACATATGGAAACAATCTATACTTGAGATATATTGTTTAACCTAGTGTACCATCGAATGCGAAAGCTAAGTGAATGCCAAGCCTAATCGGGTATGTATGGATGCAAATGCTAACCGGATGTCAAGCCTAATCAGGTACATATGGAACCAATATATAGCCTAGATATGTTGTTTAACCGAACGTACCATCGAATTTAAAAGCTAACATGATGTCAAGTTTAAGTAGGTATGCAAAGATGCAAAAGCTAACCGGATGCCAAGCCTAATCGGGTACATATGAAATCAATCTGCATATTCCATTCATTGTAAATACAAATGCTATTTCTAATTGTGATACGGTCATTTGGCACATTCGATACATTTTAATGCATTTCAAAAATAAAAATACTATTTTTAACTATCATATGGCACATTAGATACATTGTAATGCACTTTAGAAATATAAATGATATTTTTAACCATCATTCGTTACACTCCATTCATTCTAATGTACTTTAAAAATACAATTTCAATTTTTAACTATCATTCGTCACATTCGATTCATTGTAATACACTTAAAAATACAAATGTTATTTTTAACTATTATTCGGCACATGCATTACATTCTAATGCACTTTAAAAATACGAGTGTTATTTTAATTATCATTCGGCACATTTGATTAATTCTAGCAAATTAGCACTATCATTCATTTTTATAGGCTAAAAATATATTAAAACAAATTAGCATGATACACATACAATGCTATATTCATTTTTTGTAGTTCAAAAAATGCTAAATCAAACTAGCATTATAATTTCTTTTATAGTTTGAAATGCTAAACTAAATTAGCATCATACATATATAATGCTATATTCGTTTTTCACTTAAAGATAATGCTAGTTATATTTGGTATTTTCGATTGTCAATTGTTCAAAAAAAATTGTTCGCCTTCAACACCGTCGTCATCGCCTCCCAATCCACCTCAATCACACCATCATTGACACCACGACTTCACCATCATTGCTTCACCTCCAACAATCTTCTCTTCCATCGCCTCCCAATCCACCTCGACCAACCTCCTCGTCGCCTCCTAAGCTGTTACCACCTCATTGCCTCGACCAACCACCATTTCAATCCTAAGCTGTTGCCATCTCGTCGCATCCTAAGACTCATTTGCCATTGCGTCGCCTGTCAAGCCACCAATTTAGTCGCCTCTTAATTTTGGTGTTGCGATTTATTTTTATAGCAAGTTTGACCTTCGTACTAAATAAAAAAGCGTGTTATCCTTGCATCAAAATCTTTCTTTATGTTTGGCCTTCTCCCTATTTTCCACTTCGAAATATATGTATA
The DNA here is from genome assembly GCA_030765085.1 of Allium cepa. Classification (NCBI taxonomy): domain Eukaryota; kingdom Viridiplantae; phylum Streptophyta; class Magnoliopsida; order Asparagales; family Amaryllidaceae; genus Allium; species Allium cepa. Next base: position 152,521,756 of record CM060942.1, read on the forward strand.
TTTATTAAAAGTAATATATTGATTCCAATTTAAATTTATTAAATTTAAATTACATTGTTTTATAATATAAATTATATATACATGCATATATTTATATTAAAATGTATATGTTCTACGAATATCATTTTATGATATATATTTATATGTACATATTTACACATGTATATACTTACATATTAGACAGTAAATATGTATATGGAGGGGCTAATATGTCCGTTGAGGTGTAAATCCCAACATCTATACACAGGTACGTTAAACAATACACACTTTTATGTTGTTTGTGCACGTACACACTTATGTGTATACGATACACATGTTATATAATAAAAATTTAATAAATAAAACTTTATTTACAAATAAAATAAAGTATTCATTTTATTTAAAACAAATTAGATAAGATCTAAACAAACTTAGGCTTCATAAACCCAATAAGATCCAAATGGAATAAAACTATGACAACCCGCCTTTTCCACCCTTAAGATCCACACTAATACATTCACGGTATTCACGTGTCAAACATCCAAGTGTTGAAAAGATAGATTGTTGAAGTAAAAGAAAAGAAAACACATAACAGAATCTCACATCGTGACTAGTAATATATAATATTTGAATGATCTTTAAGAAAGGAAAACTTTAATATTCAAATAAACATTAGAGTCTAATCTATTGTAACGACCTGCATTTTACGTATCGGATGATCGTAAAATATTTTTATTTTATTCATATGAGGTCCTATGGCTCTAAGGATTTGGGAAAAGACTTTTAAGGACATTTTCCTCATCTATGATTTTTGTTGAATTTCAATGTGACAATTTTCACCTAAAAAGTTTGTACTATAACTTTTGATAGGAATTGAATTATGATCTCAAACCACTTCCATTGCTTTTGGATGATGATTTCTCGTTTTTGTAAGTGGTTATAATAGAAAAACGGACTTTTCGTTTGAGAGTTGTTGCAATTTTTAGTTTTGACTAATGTTGGTCAGTTTTAGTGGATAATTAACTAAGCCCGTACTTAAGCCCACTAATCCACTTTGAAATTTGTGCAAAGAGGAGACAGTAGGAACTGACCCAAGTCATTTTCTTCTTCAACAAAGTAGGTCTAAATATACATACATACATACGTACATACATATATACGTACATATGTATGTATGTATGTATGTATAGTATACTACATGTATATACATTTGTTTTAAATCCCAAGAAACACGTGTGTGTATTTTACACTGATGCTTAGTATAATCACCATCCTACAATGCTAAAACAACAGTAAATAAATCAAACAAGAGTTTATTCGAGTTAAAATATAGATTTTTAAATACATAATAAATTAAACAAATATATAAGATAAATCACTGAATAAATTAAATATATGTATATATAATTGAGTTAAATTATAATTTACTTCGGTAAATTCAAGAGTATGTTTGTAAAAGTTAAATCACTCAATAAATTAAATATTTATTTGTATATGTATATGTATACGTATACGTATATGTATATGTATATGTATATATACAATTAAGTTAAATTATAAATTTTGTTTCAATAATAAAAACAAGAATTTATTCGAGTTAAATTAAAGATTAATTAAAAAATACAATAAATTAAACAAATATACAAATTAAATCACACACTAAATTAAACAAATATAAAAGTTAAATGATGGAATAAAATAACAAATGTATAAGTTAAGTCGTTCAGTAAGTTAAACAAATGTATATATAATTAAGTTAAATTATAAATTTTGTTTCAATAAATTAAATAAGACCAGAATGACATGCCCTACCTTGGTGTCCCTTTAGCTTCAAGAAAAATCTCCATCTCCAAATGCATTCCTCTTTATGAAAAAAATTACCAGTGTTTTGAATAGATGGCAAAACAAGTTTCTTTCTCAGCCCGACAGACTTGTAATCCTAAACTCTCTCATTATTTCAATGACAATATGCTAGTGCAAAACTTTTTTTCACCTTATGAAGTTCATCTACTTGACAAGAACTGTAACTTTAGTCTGGCTCAATTCATAACAAGAACCTCTCTCCCCTTGCTTTAAATAAACTGGAATTTCCAAAACGTTTTGGTAGGCTTGGAATTAAAAATCTGAAAACATCGAACATTACAGCTCTCTCTAAACATTTTGATAGTCTTATGAACAAAGTTGATACCTTGTGCGTTGCCTGGTCAATAAATCATAACTTGAAGAATGAAGATTTATGACCGATGGACTCCAAACAAGCTCACAAATGGGTTTGGAAAGTAGTTTTAAAATTAAGAGATAACCTCCTCTCTCATACTAGATTGTTACTTGAACCTGGGAGTAATGCTAAATTTGGATTGTTCCTTGGGTTGAACATGGATTGATTCTAAAAAAAAAATCCCCTCGTATGAAGACCTACAGCAAAATGTTATTCTCATGCATGCAAAAGCTACCTCATTCATAAGAATGATATCATTTCTCTTCCATGTACAAGTAGCACTGTTGTTAACTTGATTTGGAACTCCTTTAATAATACTAGCTATAATTTTGCTACTTCTAAATCTTATTATTGGACTAAAGATACAAAGAAACACTCTACTAATATAATCTATCAAGCCCTTATAACCATTTCGGAGCTAACCGTATTCCCTTGGTACAGGGTAATTTTGAACCAATCAACTTCTAAAAGGATGAATTTAATGCTTTGGAAAGTTATTAAAAATGCAATACACACACTTGGCAACCTAGCTCATAAAGGTCTCTCCCTCAACACTGCTTGTGTGTTCTGTAAATGCAGAGTTAATGACAACCACCATCTCTTCTTCAAATGTTCTTTCTCTTACTTCCTTTAGAGGAAAATCAAGTTGAAAGGCGGTTTTGCTAATCCAGTTTGGGATAGTAAGAAGGAATGGTCCAATATTTATAAAGCAACAAGATGGAAGGAATCCTCTTTCCTTGGGACTCTCATTCTGCTTAGGATTTTTGTGCATGATGCTTGGAAAGAGAGGAACGAGAGGATCTTCAAAACAAGCAAAGAAATCGAAAGGAAATTTACTATGATATGTGCCATGATATACAACAATCTCTAATTCACTCTAAGTTTCCATTTAATAGGACTACCATGCAAAACTGCGGCTGTTTCTGGCTTTTCTGTTATTTTTTATTTTCCTTTTCTTTCCTCTTTCTTTGTTTACCCTGCATTTTCCATATATACGTGTAAGTGCGTTCTTACTCTATTATAAATAAAATGGTAGAGGACCATTAAACCTCGCCGCCCTTGCCAAAATAAATAAATCAATTAAACAAGAGTATATTTACAAAAGTTAAATCACTCAATAAATTAAATATTTAATTATATACACATATATATAATTAAGTAAATATATAAGTTAAATCATTCAGTAAATTAGAAAAAATATAATTAAACAAATATATGGTTAACGTAAATTTAGTATTTTTGTATCAATAAATAGAATAGTTAAGATAAAAAATTACATGTTATTAACAAAAAAAATTGGTTAAAATGTAGAGATTGTTATTAAGTAGAGCTTCTAAATTTAGCATTAATATAGTAGAAGAAAATTGACGGTTGAAATTTCATGTCGGTCGGCTATAGAAGCACTTCGGATTTCTTTAAAATGCATTTTTGCGATGCTTTTCAAACGAGGACATTTTTGCTAGGGGTTGGTGGTGATGGAGATGGAGATGGTGATGCTAGGTAGGGTTTATGTGAGTAGATATTTGGTTACGTATATTTGGTTCCTTTGGAGATGGCGGTTGTATTTACATTTGGTTTGTTTAGAGATGGTGGTTGCTTATGTATATTTGGTTTATTTGGCTCGGTATTGTTGTTGGTTTTTGGAAATTTGCTTACAGATTATTTGGATATTCGGTTTGTATTACGATGGTATTGTTGGTTTGGATGTGATATATGATATTTGAATATGATGTCTACTTACGAAATTTGGTATATGGTATATGGCTGTGATATAGATACGAATGTGTGCTTGATGTGAGAAATGCATCAGAATGCTGCAAATATGTTTCAACTTGGGCGTCGGAAGGGCATAATATCCGATTTTTATATTTTGACTGGGCATGCTATGACATTGGCATGTGGTCGACAACGCGCCCTGTTTCAAATTTTATAATTTTAAAAGCAGTCGATATAGCGTCGGCATAGAGGCATGCATCAACACATGTTATTTGTTTGGTGTTGGTAATGATACCACACGAGGCATCTTCAAGGTGCCAAAATTCTTTTTCTAACATATTTTTATGGATGCCTAATAAGTCGTCGAAGCGACGTCGGTAATTCATTTACGCCTTTTTGGCCTCGGTAAATCGTATTCTTTTTATTCTTAATATTAACCATGTTTTATATCCAAATCAGTTTTGATTTGAATTTAATATGTTTTTGCGATTAAAATGATGATAAACATGTTTGGATGATGATAGATTAATCATATATAAGTTTAGTTGTTAAATAACATAGTAATGACATGTTTATGAATGAAATTTGAGTTAATCACCTCCAAATGAATATAAATTTGGATATGGTGTTTATAATTAAATTAGAAATGAGTTTCGAATTTCAACATTTTTGGACGAGAAAATGAATTATTATGGTTTTCTAAGGTAAAAATGGATGGTTTTGGCTGTGAAATATGATAAAAAAATATTACAACTTAATATTTTGTTCTAAATTTTTTAGTAAAAGTGTTTTTTAAATTCTTTGAATTTTTTATAATTTCCCATAAATTTTTGAATTAATATGTATTAAATGGAAAGGTGAAAAATATCCCTAATTGATGAATTAATTATAAGAAAGGATTAAGTAAGGAACAATTAAGGGAGTAAATCGCAACTCACTACTGAAATTTTTACCACAACTCAAAAGTAACGAATAAAGAAATGACATATGTAAATATTATGTCGAAAGAAGATACTTTATTTAGAAATATATCAGTTTTTCATTTAATCACAATTTTTCCATTGTATAAATGTGGTAGCATAATTTACAAACTTGATAGGTATAGATGCGAAAGCATGATCTTACAAGTGATATCTTTCACTTGTAAACACGATTGTTATAGATGTTGTATTATCTTATAAACCCTATAGTTATAGACGTGATAACATTATTTTATAAACATGATAGCATATGGGAACTATAGACTCGATACCACATGAGAACTATAAACTCGATAACATATGAGAGTTACAGACTCAATAGCGTATGAAAACTGCAGGGTCGGTAGTGTATGAGAGGTACAGACTCGATAACATATGAGAGCTACAGACTCGATTGCATTGTATAAACTCGATAACATACGAAAATTATAGACTCAACAAAATTGTATAAACACGATAGCTTTAGTTATAAGGGAGATAGCTATAGGGCCAATAGCTTTTATTCTGGAATCAATAACTAAGGGCTCGATAGCTTTTCCATATGTAAGTTATAGAGATGGAATGTAAAGGTGTTTATCTAAAAGGGATGTAAGGCCTGAATGACAACCTAAAAAGTAGAACCATTAAGTTATTAAGGGAAGGCAGGTGTAAGGCCCGACTGACCTCTGTTAATGCAAAACCTTAGCATTACATAAAGAGAAGGTGCAAGGCCTGAACGACAACCTATAACATAAGCCCATTACAATATTTAGGAAATATGTACGGCCTGCATAGCAACCAATAATGTAAAATCATATGTTACATTGGCGTAAAGGCGTAAGACCCGCGTGACAATCCATACTATGAACCCACTAAATGACCTAAGGATGAGTATGTAAGGCCTAAGTGGCAACCTAATATAATGATTAATAAGATCTGGCTTGTAATGTAATGCCAAGTAAAGTAGTGTACTTATGACTGAATTGTTGCTTATGTGTTGTTACTCATTATATGATCTGTGCAATTAAAGTCTCGCTAAAGCCCCGTAAAATCCACGTTATAGTGTATAGCGCTCTTCGACCGCTATGTTATTTTAATTTAGCGCTATTGAACAGTAGATTCGTTTTAAGACCCGCTATTTTTCGGTACATCCGTTAAATCAAGACTTTTTAGCATCCATTTTAACAATATTAATATATAAAAGTTGATTTGACCAGTTCTCTTTGAAATCAAAACAACAAAAGTTAAGATAAAGACCTATTTTTAAGGCATACGTGCTCGATATAAGTTATAAATCTAATGCAGTCACCAAATCTAGTCTGCATAAATCATGGTATTTTTCGGTTTTGTTATATAAAATTAAAAAATATTTTCTTTTCCTTTACAAAGGATGTGAGAATAAGAATAATTTAACTTCATATACTTGATTTTATATCTAATGAAGCTTTTTTCAACTCCGTTATTTTTCACTATCTCTCTATTTTATCTCCGCTATAACTTTTTACATTACCATTATACAATTGCTAAGTGCTTTAATTGCATAGATTTTGATATTACACGAAATGATGTTATTATTATCGATAAAAAACTCGTTCTTCTATGCGGTGTGGTCTCGTTGTATGTTCTGATTAGGAATATGTATTACTCATATCAGACTTAAGTTTCAATCCACTTTTATTATTGTTTTACCCTTAAACTCAAATGTACCCATTCAAGTAGGCTGAATTTATGAGATTAGTCATGTAACATTTTGAAAGACGAAGCAAGAGGTTTAGCAGTCAATAAAGTTTTCTTTTAAATTCTGTTATTGTAAAACCAGAATATATAACCGGTTCGGTGTTCATGTCTACATCTCCATATGTCTGTTATGAGCAATTACATCTGCCTGAATTTTAAAAACACAACGTTTTGGAAACAAAAATTGAAAGAAAAAAAAAAATTCAATCTACCAAAACCAAGAACTTAAAGACCTATTTGATCAGAGGATACTAAGAATACCACAACTCACGGCCTGTCTTTTGATCATTAATATACGTTATATTATATTCTCCAGATGATTGTTCCTCTAATCCTTCCGCCAATTTACTTAATGATCTGAATAGTGTTACGTACAGAATAAATCTTTGTTTTTTTCTTGATGTGGAACTTTTAAATGTTTCCCATTTTCAACAAAACCAATAGTACAAAAAATCCAATGTCAAATCTACATGTCCAGCCCACATAAAATAATTGAAATCAAATCAAATCAAAGCAAAGGACAAATTTAATTGAAATTTACATGGTGGGGGCACTGGTGGGCCAGAAAACTCGAAGTACCAGGTTGAGAACATCCAACCTTACCCTACACATCCAAACACGAGACCTTTTATATACCGTTCAATTAAAAAACTACAATAGAAACGAGGAATTGTGTCAATAAAACAAACTGATGACTCATCTACACATGTATTACAAATCACTCTACCATATCCAAACACACATTTATCTTTTTATCTGCCTCCTCAATTGCAGACAAGGACATACTTATACATTAGTTACATTACATACTTATGGCTCTTGGTGTAAGCTGAGGCCAAACTTCTTTAGACTAACTAGATATCAGTAACTTCTCTATTATACATCATTAAAAATATTGAGCATTTTCATAAGAAATTTACATAAACAAGTGCATATTCAAACCATATACATAGCATCATATAGTTCATATGTTTCACAATTCATATTACATATAGCAATACCTGTTTAGACAATATTTTGAACTGTAGCACTCAACCAAAACATTGAATGCACTTTCAGATTATTGCCATTGCTGCTTAAACTGCTACTCTTGCACAACTACTAAGTACATATTTCAGGGTAAAAACAGACTCACTCTTCACATGCAAACCAGACGCCATGCAGTTCAATATTTTGGTGCAGGCTTGTTTTTCTCGAAGATTGAGTTTGCATCACTATATATAGCCACTGCATTCGAAACTACGGCAATAACTATCATGAAACTGGCCACTATTTTGTCCCACTTAGTTGCTACACCATGAGTATCCCTGAATTAATAAATAAAAAATTCATAAGCTGAAAAAATATAGGAAGAGATCCAACAGAACCGTCCTAGTAATTAGACGCTCTGGCGTTGGTCCATGAGATAACAGATTCGAATCTTGCGTAGCACATGACCACCGGACATATATTGAATTATAGTATGTTATATACTATATAAGACTTGGAGTACGACTATGTAGTACCATCTAAGTATCCAGTTATTATTATTATTTTTAAAGAAAAAATGAAGAAAGTAACCTTAGCGTGATAGCGGCAGGAAATATGAAAGCAATGCAGACAGTAGCAGTTGCACCGGTGAACTGAAAGGCATCCCAGATGCTTGGAATGAAATTTGCAAGGAAGAAAATAATTGTAAGTAGCAATGTAGAAACAAATGCAAATCTCATGTTATGAGTAACTAATGGTCTCGATGAAGGAAATACGAGTCCATCAAAGTTGATACGTAGAGAAAAGAAAATGATAGGGAAAACAAGCATGAGGTGAAGAACATAGCTAACTCTAACAATGTCGTTGAGAATAGAGCTGTATGGGATTCCTAGATTGGAGTCGAAGTTGGTTAGCACGTCATCGAGTATAGAATCACCAAATAGAAGGTAGGCGAAGAAGCTGGTTGCAATGTAGACTGTTGAGCATAGAGCTAGTGATGTCCTCACAATTGGTTGAATCAGAGATGAGTCTTCTAGTTCATTGTCTATGCTATGAACTGCAATATATATTCAGTGAAGAACTTCATAAGATAAAGCAATCATATACCAAAAGTATTGTGTAATTTCAACATTTAAAGGGTTCTTTTGAAAACCATATAAAGTATGCATTGCATTATTGATGCATATCCGGTATGGAATCAGGTTTGGAGCCTATTTGGCAACAACTTATTTTGAGTCTCCTAAAAAGGAGTCTTAAACCATAACTTCTATGTAGTTTTGAAAGCAACTTCTAAGTAAAAGTGTTTGGGTGTAATTTTACTTTTTAAGGTAAAATAAGTTAAATCTGGTGTTTGACTACTATAACTTATAAGTAATGGATATATAATATACTACATAATCGGACAACAGCGAATTTAAAATAATGACATTTTATTTGTAAATTGGCTGAAAACATAAGGTTATTTTAGCCATTTCCTTGGTCAAAATTACTAATAAAATCTCTTCATAAGTCATAAATAACAAATAGTTGCTTTACCGATTTCTATTTTCTAAGCTTTGCAAGCTCCTTAATTTTCAAACACTACAATTCAAATAAGCGGTTTGTAAGTAGTTTTGACTATCTATAAGAAGTTGCCAAACATGCTCTTAAACCATAAAATTCAATCCTCGCCAACTACATATCCCTGTGAACATACCTAAAATATGTGTTGTGGATTCGGTGCATACTTCCTCAGAGTTTACAAGCAAAGCTTGATTCTTTGGGTCTTACATTAAAAAATGTAGAATTAGCTGACAATTGAACCCAATTTTTCCATGGGGATTTATACCACTTTATGATTCAAAATCGAATCTTGCACTTATAATCATTTCTTATTTCAACTGCATTACTGGAGATTATATAGAGTATGTTAATTAAAAACATAGATATCAAAGCAAATCATCGTTGGTGTAAACCAATCATAAATGAATTAAACTGTTCTTGTCATTAGCAAATACTATGAAGCTGAAGTGTGAGAGTATTAGAGTATGAGCATCAAGGTGCATACCATTAAAGTGACAAATAAATGCAGTAACAAGAACAGGAACCGTAGTGAAAAGATTCCAAACCGATGATAGATTTTCAATATCAGGTAGCAACCTAGGCATCTTTATGCCACCACTCACTAATTTGACAATCGCAATTGCAGCTGTAATAACCACGAACAATACTGCTAGGCCAATAGACAATGCAGATGTGTATCTCAAAGAATCTGAACAAATAAGATCACATTAGCACTTGTTCCGCTCATACGACATGATAAAGGTTAAATCATTTTTCAAATACATACCTACACGTTTAAGACTAACCAATGGAGCAAAGACAACAAGCATTGTGAATAGCATAACAAAGGATCGACCATTCCACCAGTGATGTCCGAACCAGTTTTCTAATATTCCTGAATGGTGATCTCCACTAGTAGATGTTCCAGAAAGCACATCACCTGAAATAGACTTCTAACAATAATATCTAAAATGAACAATAAATGAAAGACAAAGTAATTGGGTTTGTTGCAATGAGAAATCTTGTTGTATTGTATGTGCCTAGAGGTTTTTTTCTGTGTGTCGTTTGACCATTATATGTGTGTAGAGGTTTCAAAACAAACCAAAAGGCTTTGGCTAAAAAATAATTCTATCAGCAGTTTGGGGGGGGGGGGGGGGGGGGGGTGAGATGCAACACAATATAAATGTATTTATTGCAATAACAAATCTAATTGCTGACTGTTTTAAGTTTGTCTACTTGCAATCAAAATATCATACTTAATAATGTGATAAACATATAACATGAAGAGTTTACAAGAGTTTATAGGCAATATAAGTTTGTTTGAATATTAAAAAGGTTTCAAAAAGCATTAAAATATGTTTGAACTTTGAAGTTGGCAACTAGACGTGTCTAAAGGTTTCAAATCCAAGAAATTTGGCTACTCAAACCTAATGTCACAATATTATACTAATGATCATTGGCAAAAAAGAATGTTCAACGCATAGTTAATCAGTACAAAACACTTACTGCAATAAAGGTAGAATTTATCTACGTAGTAACTTTTTGAGCGTAAAACAAAGGGATGTGTTGATTTAAGTACTTACCAATGATAATCATGTACACAACCATAGTACCGATGTTATTCACAACAATGCAAATTTGTAAGAATATCCTGCCAAACTTTCCAAATGAATCGCCCATAACCCCACCATAAGTTGTTATTTTTCCTGCTCGGCTAAATCTGATCAACATATCAACAGATGATTCAGATAGAATCGCTACCAAAATGATCATAGCGATTCCAGGAATTAAACCCAGCACTTTCATAGTTGCAGGTAAAGCCATGATTCCTGCTCCAACAATGGTGGTCGATAAATTGAAAACAGCACCTGAGAATGATGCTCCATTAAACTCGTGAAAGTCATTGGATTCACTATGCTTGCTTGGGAGTAAGGGAGTAGCTTCAGTCACTATCTGTTTGTTCTTTCGGGTTTTTCTTCCTTTCTTTTCAATAGGTTGAATGCTTCCAATTGTCATACTTTGCACAATTTTATCCACCAAAGCAGCTCAAGATTTTAATGTTTGCTGCAGAATAGTGAATTGAAAACATTAGTTTTACAACAAAGAAGTGCAACAAATTATTGATGCATCTTATCCAATATTGACAGATTTCCTCTACATATTAAATGAAATGCATAAATTTGAGTTTTACAAGTTTTCACTGACAACTAGTTAACTCTAATTTCAACCTTTTTTAGGGAAAGAAAACACTCAATTGTAAGGCCGATAATCTGGATCAACTTTAAGCAGCAAACTTTGTATCTGTAACTTCATAACAGATTTTTGGGTTTAAATGAAACGATCAACTAAACAGAAAAACACCAAAAGAGAATTGAAAAAACGCAAATATTTGCCCAATTTCATTTAAAATGTTATTACAACAAATGGGTACGTCACTAACCGGTACAATGGCCTAAAATTAGCTCCAGAACAGTAAAGAAGCTAAAAATGAAGGATTATTCGCAAGTTTTTTGGAATTGAAGAACTAGAAACAAGATGATAATTGCAATATAAAAAAAAACAGAGGGAAGAAGTCGGGATACAACAATTGAAGTATGTACCAGTACGCGGAGAATTAAAGCAGCTTATTTTGAATTTTTTTCCTTCCTCTTTTCTGGAAGAAGAAAATGGTGGTTCATCGTCTATTAAAGAAAATTATTAAATATTTAGGCACATAGTTGAAGTAAATGACACCTTTGCCATTTAGTAGCTTTATTGGACCAATCTGTTAAACATGTGCATTCCGTTGTTTTGAAACTCTTATGACGTATCGTTTTGTACTACAGACCGTTGATCTTACATGCAGTTTTATGGGTTTGAGCTAATGGACTGGATTCATGTATAGTATTTAGAGCAATTTCAACAATGCAAGTACTCTAAACGCTCGTCTAACTAGTGGTTGTTTGCGCCAAAATTGATCAAACATATTCAAATAGAGACATAGTAGAACATAGGATCTTAAAGGTTATCATAGTGTTGATTTCTACAAAATTTAGATATCGTTTTAGCAAATAGTTATACTATACTTCAGATCACAAATCACAGTCGAATTATATCAAAAAACAAAGATATATGTAATAAATGCTGAAAAACAAATGATACATAGAAATTTTATGTTGTTTTGGTAAATCTTCGACCCAAGTTCAGTATATATTTTATTATGAATTTTCGATTTACAATTGTTACAACGCTTATTAGATCTCTCTAGATCGATTATAACCGTTGCAAATAGCTTATTTCTAGGCCAGCAAAGCTTTGCTTTACTTAGATTCTGACGTTGGATGTAATGATTGGTTTAGATCCGTAATTGTACATTCAGACGGTTCATTGATGTAATGATGTTTAGGGTTATTTATAGATGTGGTTTGGAGACTGGAGGGCTCTGGATTCCTTAGGTAGAATGCTGAAGTCGTCATATTCCAAAGAGGAGGAAAACCCCAAGGAGTAGGAAGAACATCAGGTCGTTTTGGACCTGGTTCTGTGCTATCGGCATTCTAGTTGATACCGACCAGACCGTACCAGACTGTGAAAAATGTTTAGTATGGCCACGTTGGTGGGGCTCAATCATCGAACTATATTCATGGTTCGATGTAGAGCACTCTAGCACCGACCAAAACAATCTATTCTATTCAAGTGGCTTCGGTCTCGATCCTAAAACTCTATGGCTCCTTGCTCCACCTTGCCTCTTGTGTATGTTGCTCTGACGCATTGCTTTGTTGATTCTCGATTCTTGAAATTAAACTATTTTATAAGTATGAGAAGAAGCTTGAACTGTTGTAGATGTCATATCTTCTTTGTTCAAACATTAGGACTTAGACCGATAGCATTGTGTCATCGAGTAGGACATTCCGCTGCCTTGGATACTCCATTAGATTGAAATGGTTGGTGACACTAAGGAGAAACCAAATCGATTGGATGGAGAGCTGATTTTCAAATCGTTATATATTTTGGTCCATAGCTCGGATCAGAACACTGTTTCAACTTGTGTACGTGTCTTGATCCCATGTATCTTTTCCAACTGGTTTGGGTCTACTATGTCAATTTGCATATAACAGTGATTAAGCAAAAGTAAATAGGACCCACTTATGCTTTTTGAAAATAAAATAAAATTAAGTTATCAAAGTTTCAACCAATCACAAATCAGAGTAAGCGTTGAAAGAATAGTTCAATTCTTTCGACCGTCCAAAATAAAAATGAGAAAGTAGGAAAAACAGTATGAAAATTTTGTTTGAAAGCCTATTGGAATATTATTCACACATATTTTAATCATGCTGTATCAAGAATAAAATTAGGTCTTGTATTGATATGAGTTTCATAATACTTTTATATATGTAATTAAACAAGAACAAGTTAACAAACCCAATTTTTAAGTATTTTACATACAAACGTAAGGATTCCAGGAAGATTATAATCGATAATGTAACCGAAGTATATATTATCGATAATCAAGTTTTAAGTATGGTAAAATATTTAACAATTAATGAACACACATATGTGATTAGTATGTGACACTTATTTGTTCATTTGTATTAAGATTAATTTGAATTAGGAATATGGATGTAATATTTTTACGAAGATAAGCGAAAAGACTTTGGTGATGGTAAAGGATGAAGAGGTGGGAACAAGGGGACAAGAAAACATGGGACAAGGGGTTAGTGGTGTTAGTCCTTGAGATGATGTTTTTGATGACAACAACCTTAGAATAGATTAAAAAATATAAATACTAATAGTATAAGTTTAGATATATATGTATATGCAGGATTTAACCATGCAGGTACCAAGAATGAAGACTATACAGTATAGAGATTCAAGAAATCAAGATTGAAGACTCATGAGTATCAAGATTATCAAGAGTTCAAGTAATTTATCTTTTAATTAGAAATTTTGTTAAAACTCCTAAAAAACACTGGCATGTTAAAATCCAATTTATTCGTGGAATGGAATCCACTTCGAGCCTGTTAAAGGGATGGAACCCTAAGTAGGATGGAACCTACGAAAAATCTAGTGGAACATTGTTTTGTATCCGCTAATTTTTATTCAAAATGATTTTTACAAAATTATATCTTGTTTTCAAAACCTTTCTTTTAAAAGCATCAAAAACATCTATCCTGATTTCAAAATACTTTTAGCCTCAAAATAATCTTTAATTTCAAAATCAAATTATCCGTGGTTTTAACTATCTTTAATAATAATATATTTAATTTTTAAATATTTATACTTAGATTTAAATATAAAATTATAGTAAAATTTTGTATATATTATTCTATATATTTACTAGTCAAGTATATTTATAAAGTTTAAAATTGTTTTAATATAAGATAGAAGTTATTTTCAAAGAAAATCAAATCACCAAAATATCCTTTGGGATGTCGACATGCCCATGTACCCTATGTCGACATAGTGTCAGTTGAATTCAAAATTTAAATTTCAAAGGAAGTGTCTATTCGTCATATCTCTTCATGAATGGACATGGCTGTTGTTCTTCTATAAATATGGGATGTTTTCAACAAATTTAAAAACAGTTTTTCTGGTTTTTCACTCCTCTTCTTCTTTCACATTTCTATATACATATTCTTACCATTACTCTGCCGAAACCAACATTGAATCTAACTAGATTATCTCTGGTTTGATTCTCTATCACTATCTCAACAAGATCCTCAGTGCTATTCAGAGTTATAGGCTTTTTGTAATCAACTTAGCGAGAAAAGGTGTGATTGTAGCCTTGGAAATCAATCAAGAGAGATAAAGTGTGATTGTAGCCTTGGAAATCAATTGGGTGAACTTGTTGCCCGTGAAATCAAGTATCTCTACCCACAGGATTGTGAATCTAGAGGGTGTACCTTGTTGCCTTGAAATTGAGGGTGTAATTGTAAAGATTGTTTTTGAAAGGAAATCCGTACTTGTGTACGGGACTGGATGTAGGGTAATTCCGAACCAGTATAAAATTCGGTGTGTTCTTTCCTTTACTGCTTTTACTTTATATTTGCATCTGTGTTTGATTCTGTGATCATATATGTGTCTGAATATTGCATACATTTGTGTTCAAATTAACAAAAACTCAAAAAGATTTAATAATTCTCTAAAACACTATTAACCCCCCCTCTAGTGTTTATCCTAGCCTTAAGATCCTTAATCCGTATTTCTCACATTTGGTATCAAAGCAAAGGTTTTCAAAGTTTCATAATATGATTTTTGAATTTTTTTAAAAATGGCTATGTTTGTTAATACTTGTTTAGAAATATTCGTATCATCATTGTCTCATGAGTCTGCATATAATCAATGTTCAAATTCAAATTGTCTACCAAAATTGTTTGATGTACAAGAAACATGCTTTATGAGAGTTGAGGAATCAATCCACAATGGAAAATTTGTGCAGATCAAAAAGAACAAATGGATACTCGATAGTGGATGTTCTATACACACGACTGGGAATCCAGAAATGTTGAATGATATAATATACAAAGACGGAGGACTGGTTAACTTTGGAGACAATTGAAAAGGATATGTGATTGGCATCGGCAAAGTCGGTAACTCTGAAACTCCTATTATTACTAATCTTTTGCTAGTTAAGAATCTGAAACATAATCTGCTAAGTATAAGTCAACTTTGCAATAAAGGATATAAAATTAAATTTGAAAAAGATAAATGTCACATTGAAGATAATAATTCAACCATAATATTTGAGGGAATTAGGAAAAAGAACATTTATATTCTTAGTATGAAAGTTTCAAATGATAACTTGTGTCTTTTGGCAAATACAAGTGACTCTTGGATTTGGCATAAGAGATTTGGGTATTTGAATTTCAAACTCTTATCTAGACTGTCAAAACGTGATCTAGTAAGAGGTCTCCCTAAAATGAATTTTAAATTAGATAGTCTATGTGATGCATGTCAATCAGGAAAACTGAGAAAAAGTTCTTTTAAATTAAAAGATATGATTTCAACTTCAAAACCTCTTGAATTACTTCACCTTGATTTATTTGGTCCATCTCAAATTCTGTCAATAAATCATAGTAAATATGTTTTTGTAATTGTAGATGATTATTCTAGATTTACATGGATAATATTTTTAAAACATAAAAGTGATACTTTTGAATGTTTTAAGAACTTTACAAAAAGGATTCAAAATCAACTTTCTCTAAAAATTATAACCATTGTAGTGATCATGGTGGTGAATTTGAAAATGAAAAGTTTGAGGAATTCTGCAATAAAAAGGGAATAACTCACAATTTTTCATTTCCAAGAACTCCACAACAAAAAAGAGTAGTAGAACGTAAAAATAGGACGATTCAAGAGTGTGCGAGAACCATGTTTTCAGATAGTAAATTACCAAAGTATTTTTGGACAGAAGCAGTTGCTACCACCTGTTATATTTTAAATAGTATTTTAATTAGACCTTTAACTGATAAGACATCTTATGAAATTCTTCATAGAAAGAAACCTAAAGTATCTTACTTTAGAATTTTTGGAAGTAAATGTTTTATTTTGAATACCAAAGATAACTTATATAAATTTGATCCTAAATCCGACAAAGGTATCTTTATCGAATATTCTAATAAAGTTAAAGTGTATAGAGTATTTAATTTAAGAACTAACAACATCGAAGAAACAATGCATGTTTTGTTCGATGAAAATTTCAAAAATTTTGAAGATACAAATGATGAAGAGGATTTAATCACTCAAAATCAAGAGTCAACTGAAACTTATAATGAAATTAATCATTCTAATAAAAGGACTAAACTTTTAAAAGATCACCTTATTGAAAACATACTAGGAGATATGCAATCTGTTGTTAAAACTAGAAATCAACTAAGTCAAATGAGCAATGTAGATTTTATATCAACTATTGAGCTCAAAAATCCAAAAGAAGCATCAACTGATGATTCATGGATTTTGGTTATGCAAGAAGAATTAAATCAATTCACTAGAAATAATGTTTGAGAACTTGTTCCTAGACCTGAGAATAAAACTATAATTGGAACTAAATGGGTTTATAAAAATAAAATGAATGAACAAGGAGAGGTAGCTAGAAATAAAGCCCGATTAGTCGCTCATGGTTTTTGTCAAGAAGAAGGAATAGATTTTGATGAAACCTTTGCTCCCGTAGCAAGATTAGAAGCCATTAGGATTCTACTTCCTTTCACAAATCATAATAATTTTAAACTATATCAAATGGATGTTAAAAGTGCCTTTTTAAATGGATTTGTAAAAGAAGAAGTATATGTCGAACAACTACCACTTTTTAAAAATGAAAAATTACCAAATTATGTTTACAAACTTAAGAAAGCTTTATATGGTCTAAAACAAACTCCTAGAGCCTAGTATGATAGACTAAGATCTTACTTATCACAATCAAATTTCGAAATTGGTAAAGTAGATAATACTCTTTTTATTAAAAGAAATAAAAATGATATTCAACTAGTACAAGTTTACGTAGATGATATCATTTTGGGATCAACTAACTTTGAAATGAATAAAGAATTTTCTGAAATAATGACAAAAGATTTTGAGATGAGTCATATGGGTGAATTAAACTTCTTTTTAGGATTACAACTAAAACAATTAAATAATGGTATCTTTATTAGTCAAGAAAAATATGCTAAAAACCTAATTAATAAATTTGGTTTGACTACTGCGAGTGGAAAAATCCACTCCCATGGCAACCAATGAATACCTTAATAAAGAAGATCTCTCGAAAGATGTAGATCAAAAGTTATATAGAGGAATAATTGGATCACTACTCTATATTACTGCTAGTAGATCTGATATCATGCATAGTGTTTGTCTCTGTGCAAGATATCAATCCCAACCTAAAGAGACCCACTTAAAAGCCGTAAAACATATCATAAGATATGTTAAACACACTTCTAATTATGGCTTATTTTACTCTAAAAATGATTCTTTTGACTTAATATCTTACTGTGATGCTGATTATGCTGGTTGTAAATCAGATCGAAAAAGTACAAGTGGAACTTGACACTTTTTGGGTTATTCTCTGATTTCGTGGTTTAGTAAAAAGCAAAACACAGTTTCTTTATCAACAACTAAAGCAGAATATATTTCTGCTGCTTTGGTTTGTTCTCAAGTAATATATATGCAACAAACTTTAAAAGATTATGGTTTAAAATTTTCAAAATCACCAATTTATAGTGATAATACTAGTGCGATAAATTTATCCAAAAATACTACTCAACATGCTCGAACTAAACATATTGATATAAGACATCATTTTCTCACAGACAATATAAATAAGGAAGTAATTACTCTAGATTATATTAATTCCGAGAATCAAATTGCTGATATATTAACAAAACCATAAATGAATCTATATTTACTAAATTAAGAAGAGAATTAGGTATTTGTTCAATAACCGAGACATAAAATATAAATAAACAAAGTATAATTAAAAATTAAATCAAAATAAATCAATTAATAAAAAAATTAAAGGATTATGTCGACATATCCCTCCAACCCATGTCGACATATAACATTTTTTATTTTTTTCCACCAAAATTCAAAATAATTGTTTATATATTCTTCTCATTTTCGAAGTTTTATTCATCCTTTCTGTTATTTCGTTGTTCTATCCTCTGAAATCAAATAATCAATGGCCTTCTCTTCAAAATCAAACAAAAATTCTACCTTTTCGTTTCCTTCTCCCACTTCTGGTCCATTTCAACGTATTACTCTCGCTCGTGTGACAAAAATGGAGGATTCTCTAAAGGATGCGCTTCAGTTAATGACTGAAATCCAAGTAATGCAACTTCGAACCAAGGAACAAGAGAGGCAAGGCAAAATCCTTAGGAATTTGCAAAAATTTCTAATGGACAATCATGCTAACCCAATCTTGATTGACGAAGACTCTTCAGGAGATCAAATACAAGAGGCCAGTGAAGAAGAAGAAGAAGTCCACATGGAAGAAGTGCACGTGGAAGATGACGACAAAGTCGTTTGCATTGGAGAAGTGTTCTTTGACAAATATGGAAATCTTGTCGAACAACGTGGAAATTTCTGTTTCCACTATCCAAACTGTTCGATACATAGATCTCCCATTTTCAAAGACACTATTTGTTTCTTTTATCTTTTTCCTTTTAGTGTATGATCTTTCTTGCGTTTTCCACGAAAATGTAAATACAACAATATAATTAATGAATAATTTGTGTTCTTATTATATGAATACTTAGTTACGATAATTAGTAGTTTAGGACTAAGTTCTAGTTTTGGATCTAAGTGTTGATTATTTAACACTATCATTATAATCACATTTCATAGAGTATTAGATTTAGGGGGAGTGATATAGTTTTTGTTGATATATTTGGAGTTAGTTTTTGTTGATGACAAAGGGAGAGAAATATAAAATAGGGTAGTTAGGCATATATTAAGGGGGAGTTATTAGGATAGAAGTAATATTTTATAAACAAAGGTTGTCATCATCAAAAGGGGGGGAGATTATTAGTCCTTGAGATGATGGTTTTGATGACAACAACCTTAGAATAGATTATAAAATATAAATACTAACAGTATAAGTTTTGATATATATGTATATGCAGGATCTAAACATGCAGGTACAAAGAATGAAGACTGTACAGTATAGAGATTCAAGTATCAAGATTGAAGACTCATGAGTATCAAGATTATCAAGAATTCAAGAGTTCAAGAGTTCAAGTAATTTATCTTTTAATTAGAAATTTTGTTAATACTCCTAGAAAAGCACTGGCATCTTAAAATCCAATTTATTCATGGAATGGAATCCACTTCGAGCCTGTTAAAGGGATGGAACCCTAAATAGGATGGAACCTACGAAAAATCTAGTGGAACATTGTTTTGTATCCACTGATTTTTATTCAAAATGATTTTTACAAAATTATATCTTGTTTTCAAAATGTTTTCAAAACCTTCCTTTTAGAAGCATCAAAAATATATATCCTGATTTCAAAATACTTTTAGCCTCAAAATAATCTTTAATTTCAAAATCAAATTATCCGTGGTTTTAACTATCTTTAATAATAATATATTTAATTTTTAAATATTTATACTTAGATTTAAATATAAAATTATAGTAAAATTTTGTATATATTATTCTATATATTTACTTATGTATTTTAACTATAGTCAAGTATATTTATAAAGTTTAAAATTATTTTAATATAAGATAGAAGTTATATTCAAAGAAAATCAAATAACCAAAATATCCTTTGGGATGTCGACATGCTCATGTACCCTATGTCGACATAGTGTCAGTTGAATTCAAAATTTAAATTTCAAAAGAAGTGTCTATTCGTCATATCTCTTCACGAATGAACATGGCTGTTGTTCTTTTATAAATAGGGGATGTTTCAACGAATTTAAAAACAGTTTTTCTGGTTTTTCACTTCTCTTCTTCTTCCATATTTCTGTATACATATTCTTACCATTACTCTGTCGAAATCAACATTGAATCTAGCTAGATTATCTCTGGTTTGATTCTCTATCACTATCTCAACAAGATCCTCAGTGCTATTCAGAATTATAGGCTTTTACTAATCAACTTAGAGAGAAAAGGTGTGATTGTAGCCTTGAAAATCAATCAAGCGAGATAAGGTGTGATTGTAGCCTTGGAAATCAATTGGGTGAACTTGTTGCTCGGGAAATAAAGTATCTCTACCCAAAGGATTGTGAATCTGGAGGGTGTACCTCGTTGCCTTGAAATCGAGAGTGTAATTGTAAAGATTTTTTTTGAAAGAAAATCCGTACTTGTGTGCGGGACTGGATGTAGGGTAACTCCGAACCAATATAAAATCTAGTGTGTTCTTTCCTTTACTGCTTTTACTTTATATTTGCATCTGTGTTTGATTCTGTGATCATATCTGTGTCTGAATATTGCATACATTTGTGTTCAAATTAACAAAAACTCAAAAAGATTTAATAATTCTCTAAAACACTATTCACCCCCCTCTAGTGTTTATCCTAGCCTTAAGATCCTTAATCTGCATTTCTCACAAGTGGCTCTTTTAACCATTGTCTCTTTCCCACTCTACATATAAATAAGTATATCTCTCTCATTCACACACAAATTATGTAATTAAACTAGGCTAGATTTCTTATCCTTTCAAAATCTTCTTTTTTTCAAAATCAAGTTTAAACATCTTTGGATTAACCCAAACTCAATGTAGTCCTTGTTTGCGCCAAAATTGGTCATAAACACCCGAAAGTTAATAATTCACAATCACAGATCTCAGATGAATAATATATATGGTAATCACTCAGAAAATTGAAAAGAAAGCAGCGAACAACACAGGTTTTATAGTGGTTCGGCGATCTTACCTACGTCCACTCTGAACTTGATAGCTTTATTGATTCACTTGATGATTTCAATTCTGTTACAGCGGATTACAATTGATTACAGCTCTGATGTTTGAGTACAATGGTGATGATAAGATGTAAGATTGAATCCGGTAGAGTCTGGACGTTGAATCGCCAAAAGATCCCCTTTCTGTAGGCTTCAGGGGGCTATTTATAGGCGTAGGAGGATGAGATCGCGCTCAAACTTCGGGAGACTTTTTCTGGCACGTGAGTGGGCCCACACGACCGACCCCACCAAGTTTCGGGTCGATCTTTGATCGATACGAAACAATTTCATATCCATCAAAAATTGGTCCAATCGAGCTGAAACTTGGCAGGATTGTTCTTTACCTTGTATTTGAGCTCCTGTGAAAATTTCATGGCATTTGGACAAGTGGTTTGTGATATATGATCGATACGAGATTGCACTTTCGTGAACACTGTCGCTTTCGAATCCATGTTTTTGTATCCATCTGTTCGACTCGATCAAGGCACGTGCGCGTGAGGTGACGTGGTGCGAGATTCTTGGATCGCTCCACCTTTTTTGCCGAGTCGACCGAGTCGTTCGCACCCAAATACCGGAGCTTCGTTCGCATCGACCGTTGGTTCACATCCATTTGCTTCAGGCCTTATCCGAATCTGTTATTGATTCATCGTAGCCCTTGTTCGCATCGATTGCTATTGGGGTACTACGTATCGATCGCCGCAGCTGCCATCGACACGAAGTGACTTCGCTTAAGGATGATGGATACGAACAAGGACTTGTATGCTATCGATTCGAATAACCACGAACCACATGGATACGAATCGAGCCTTTGTGATTGATTCAAACTGGGTCCACCCCTGATCGATACAAAGTGTTTCGACCGCGATAGATACGAGCTACATCGATACGACGCTGCCGCTCCTGGATCGATGCGAGGAGTCCAATGCTGGATGGATTCGAATAGGTTGAGGCGGTGTCATTCTGATGGATACGAAACTGATCGATTCGAATAAGCCAATGCCATGATTTCCTGATGGATGTGAATATGATGGATTCGAATGAACCATCACCTTGGTTTTCTGATGGATACGAGCAACACATTTTAGCTAACTTGCATCGATCATATCTCATTCATACGAACTCCGATTAACCTGAAATTTGAAATGCTTGCTTTTATGGTCTTGTTTGTCATGTCTGGCCAATTGTGGTCCGATCCGGACTCAGACAAAATTCATCGATATCCATAGCGAAGCAATGTATAACCAATCTTTGAGACGAACTATCTTTGGTTTTCGATCAATTTTTGGGTATCACGTCCTTGCTAAAAGGCAGGATAACGCTTGCCCCCAAAACATGCCTTGCAGTAGGAAGGTGTGTTTTGTAATGCCATAAGCTGGATGTTCATATCCTGTCAACAACCTGTAAAGGACTTGATAGCTTCATATGTTCTCGAATGACGATCGTTCGAGATTGTATGCCATTTAAGGTGAAGCGGGACCATTCGCGGTTGATGTCGTTCGTGGAAAATAATGAAATGAGACCGTTCGTGGTCGGATGCCGTTCGCGGCAAATAATGAAATGGGACCGTACGCGGTCGGATGCCGCACGAGGCAGAATGTGATCGTTCGCGATTGAATGTCATACTGGGTGAATTGTGACCGTTCGCGGTCGGGTGCCGCACGAGGCAGAGCATGATCGTTCATGATCAATGTTGATGTAGGCTTAGCATTACTAGAATCAGATATCACGTTCGGGTGAATTTCTGAACTAGCGGCTTTGGCGGTTCATCGCCATACAAGGTGTGCTTGTGGACCGTTCGCGATCCAATAGGCATACAAGTAAATTCTTTCATAGAATTGCAAATATAAAAGCAATGCTCAAATGAATTCCATAACATAAATGTCCAAACAAACTAAGTCCAAATATCCGAACCAAAACAAAATAGAAGCAAGAATGTCAAAGTGTAAACTCTTACTATGATGTGGTCAGTAGTCATTCAGAGCATGCTTGTGGATCGTTCGTGGTTTCATACATGTGTAAATGACTTAACCATGTTAGTGAGGAGTCTACGACTTGTTCATCATTATTTCAACCAATTGATAACCATACGGTGCCCCGGTTCAGGGTCACCCCTAGCTGATGTAGATGGTGGTCGCTTTGGCTCCACCACTGGAGCTCGCCCCCTCATATACTGAAGTAGCCTACCGTTCCTGATATGCCCTTCCACCTCATCCTTCAGATATCTATAGTCATTTGTGTTATGACCGTTCAGTTCGTGGAATAAGAAATATCTGTCTGATTTTCTCTCGTCAATAGTGGGGTCCCTCCACATTGGTCTACGGTAGGGAACTTGATCTCTGGTATCTTGGTGATTCGCTCCAAACTTTCATTCAGCTCAGAATAAGTGGTGAATCGTGGTTCTCTCCACGGTCGCTGTGACCTATCACCATTATTCTCGGCGTTTCGTTTCCCTTTACCAGTCTCCGCACCCTTTCCAGGTGGATTTCCACCCCTGATTGCATATGTCGATTTCTTCTTCTCTCTCTGCACTAGCATCTTCCAATCGCAAAAACTTTTCTGCCTCGTGATAGAATTCTCCTAGATCCATAGGCGGATCTTTACTTAATGAATTTTTGAACTCTGTGCCATCAGCTATTCCTGACACAACTGCCATCATAACTATGGATGGATCTTGTCGATCCACCGATGCTGCTGTCGCATTGAATCGCGTCAGAAAACTCCTCAAAGACTCTCCAGCTTTCTGCTTTAAAGTCGCCAAACTCATCACATTCTTGGGTCTTGCGATGTGAACCCTGAATTGCCTCATGAACTTCTCAGTTAAATCTGCCCAAGTTCCTATGAAGCCACTCTCCAGCTGCCTAAAACATAATGCAGCGATATCCATCAGATATAATGGAAAGCACCAGGCTATAACTTCCTGTGATGCCCCCAGCACTTCCATGTGCCTCATATACTTTGTCAGATGGATCGCGGGGTCCGTCCTCCCATCGTACATCTTCATTTATGGTAACTTGAACTCTGGTGGGTTCCTAGCCATCCTAATCGCAGGAGAAAAGGGACTCCTGATCACGTCTTCAAGATCTCTGTTTACCAATCCGCCTCTCATAGCCCGTCTGGCCATCTCTGCTAATCTGTCATTGTCTCCAAGATGTAATCCTCGTTCATTGCTGTCGATCTGCCCCTCGATTCCATGAGAGCTTTCTGGAATCCGCCCCTCCGGCTGAGCGTTCATCCCTCTACTACCACCAGGTTGCTTAGATGCCTCTGTCTCTCTCCCTGGGATTGGATCAACATGCTCCAAGTGTGTGCCCCCTAATCCTGGTGCTACGCCGGATGGTCGTGCTCTATCCTGAACTCCATCTGCTCCTCGATTCTGCACTCCAAGTTGCCCAACCTGTTGAAACATACTCTAGATCAACTCCTCTAGTCTCTTCATCATTGCCTCCATCTCATCCCTGGTGATGAAGATCGATGCCTGATTTGCTCCTGAAGAAGCCTCTTGACTCCCTTCATGCTGACTCCTATCAGCCGTTTGCCTTCTACTTGATTGTCTCGTCATGATTCTTCTGACCTGGATCTCTAAACCTTTTGATTCAACTCTCAAACGATAGAACTCCTGAATTAGCCTTCTCAGTGAAAGCACCAAAATGTTTGCGTCAAAATTGGTCATAAACACCCGATAGTTAATAAATCACAATAACAGATCTCAGATGAATAATATATATGGTAATCACTTAGAAAATTGAAAAGAAAGCAGCAAACAACACAGTTTTTATAGTGGTTCGGCGATCTTGCCAATGTCCACTCTGAACTTCATAGCTTTATTGATTCACTTGATGATTTCAATTTTGTTACAGCAGATTACAATTGATTACAGCTCTGATGTTTGAGTACAATGGTGATGATAAGATGTAAGATTGAATCCGGCAGAGTCTGGACGTTGAATCACCAAAAGATCCCCTTTTTGTAGGCTTTAGGGGGCTATTTATAGGCGTAGGAGGTTGAGATCGCGCTCAAACTTCGGAAGACTTTTTCTGGCATGTGAGTGGGCCCACGCGTCCGACCCCACCAAGTTTCGGCTCGACCTGTGATCGATACGAAACAATTTCGTATCCATCAAAAATTGATCCAATCGAGCTGAAACTTGGCAGGATTGTTCTTTACCTTGTACGTGAGCTCCTGTGAAAATTTCATGGCATTTGGACAAGTGGTTTGTGAGATATGATCGATACGAGATTGCACTTTCGTGAACATTGTCACGTTCAAATCCATGTTTTCGTATCCATCTGTTCGACTCGATCAAGGCACGTGCGCTTGAGGTGACGTGGTGCGAGATTCTTGGATCGCTCCACCTATTTTGCCGAGTCGACCGAGTCGTTCGCATCCAATACCGGAGCTTCGTTCGCATCGACCGTTGGTTCGCATCCATTTGCTTCAAGCCTTATTTGAACCGATTATCGATTCATCGTAGCCCTTGTTCGCATCGATTGCTATTAGGGTACTATGTATCGATCGCTATAGCTGCCATCGACACGAAGTGACTTCGCTTGAGGATGATGGATACGAACAAGGACTTGTATGCTATCGATTCGAATAACCACGAACCACATGGATATGAACCGAGCCTTTGTGATTGATTCAAACTCGGTCCACCCCTGATCGATACGAAGTGTTCCGATCGCGATGGATACGAGGTACATTGATACGACGCTGCCGCTCCTGGATCGATGCGAGGAGTCTAATGCCGGATGGATTCGAATAGGTTGAGGCGGTGTAATTCCAATGGATAAGAAATTGATCGATTCGAATAAGCCAATGCCATGATTTCCTGATGGATACGAATATGATGGATTCGAATGAACCATCACCTTGGTTTTCTGATGGATACGAACAACACATTTTAGCTAACTAGCATCGATCATATCTCATTCATACGAACTCCGATTAACCTGAAATTTGAAACGATGGCTTTTATTGTCTTGCTTGTCATGTCTGGTCAATTGTGGCCCGATCCCGACTCACACAAACTTCATCGATATCCATAGCGAAGCAATGTATAACCAATCTTTGAGACGAACTATCTTTAGTTTTCGATCAATCTTTTAGAATCACGGCCTTGCCAAAAGGCGGGATAACAGTCCTTATGCTTTATTATCAAAGCACCAGAGACTATTTTTAAATTAAAAAATGTAGAGAATGAGGAATGCTGGCATAAACATGGGTAAATAAGCAAGTAGATTGTTTGGTATGAACTTTGGCATAAGGAGAAGAAAGAGGGGATTGTAAGGAGCTAGCACTAATTACAAGTGAGTTTACTCACTTAACTGATATGTTTAGGGATATGCCTTGGCACAATTCTATAATTTACTGTGAATTATTAACTCTATAATAAAATCTCATTCAAAATAAAAGGTTTTTTCTATTATATATTTGTTTTAATGTGTTATGTTAGTTAGTTATTTAATTTAAGTATATTTAACACAAAATCCATAAATAAAACGCTTTGTGATAGCAGTTGCAAATGTGTTATAACCATGAGAAATTTATGTAACGAACCATCTTTCTTACACCGAAAGACGAGACATTAAGAGTAGAAGAAAAAAAAGATAACAAGAACTCAACAATCGCATAATCTCATAACGAATCAGAACAACCTATAATAGATAACATAAGATATTACATGGTCACAGTCATAATATTACATCAGAGTTTAACGATTCAAGCTCCAAACTGAGACAATTATAACTACCTGTCCCTACAAAATACATAGATCATATATACATACATAGTGGAAATAGAAATAATTAGCTAACAGTGAGGCACCTGCTTCAGCTCCTCCAAAATGCTCTCGTGAGAAACTTGGATCACTTGGCTATTCATACCAATTTAAGTACCCAAGAGTTTTGGGAAAAGAAAATAAATTCTGGGTCACACATGGTCTGCTGTGAGTAAACTCAAAACAACTTAATTTTTACTTTTATAAAACACTTTGAAAATTAAAGGTATCTCGTAAGGCCACGCTGCACATAAACACGGACTGGATTTTACCTTACGATAACCAAAACACTTTTATAAAACTTTCGATGATATTATCATAATTTATAGGTTTTTCAAGTAAAATAAAACATAGCTGAAATGCTTGCATCTCACATTTTCAACATATTTGGGTACAACTAAATTCGTACGACACTTATTAGAGAATGGATTTGTAACGGCTCAGTTTTTTCAACGGTTAATTGTGAATATTTAAATGGTTTAAATATTGGATTTTTAATTATAATTTAGTTAGTAAGATTTTAAAACTGAAAAAGTTCAAGCGATTTTGCGAATTTTTGAAATCGATGATTTAATCGACACGTTAAAAAGCGATCCAAGGCACGGTCTCAGAATTCGATGAAACTAGTTCCATTGGATCCGTAATAGTATATTATTATTGGATTTTAAATTTTGTAGCGTTTGGAGTTATCGTTTGATCGTACGGGATAAAAACGCGTTGAAATTTATATCGAAAATTGAGTATAATAATTGACTCCAAAAAGCTATCTTCTCCATACGATCGAATTAAGACTCGAAACCTTTTCCATTGCATTCGGAATAGGGTTATAACATTATAAATGTCTGGCAGCACGCCTCAATAGGAGTTCATAATTGCATAGTACAAATTCGAGATAATTTGGAAACAAATAAATCAAAATATAGGTAAAATCAAAATCAAGTCACCTTATTTCTAGGGACGCAGACCTACCCTTTTTCCTTAAAATGTGTAAATCACGTCTCCCCTCTTATTAATAGTATTTTCCTTTTTTTATCTTTCAGTTCGATATCACTTCGTCTAAAAAATAAAAAAACTATGGAAGAAATTTATTTTTAATGCGCATTCGATTAAAATGGCGGTTGCGCATTTCACCTGGAGCTCTCAAACCTTCTGTCGCTCCTCCTCATCTACCTCTCATACGATTTTGCTTCACATCTTCCCCACATTGACTCTATCCGGAACCACATACGCCACGCAAGTTCAAAACCCGATTGAAGTCCTCACCTCTTCAATTGGAATCCGACGTTCACGTCACTTCTTTGACCACCAGACCTAGCCTTCCCTAATGCATGCTTCGCCAATTGCTTCCAGATCTGGTGCATTCCAGGGCTCGTCAGTGGCTTTCCCTTGCTTGAATCCAAAACTCCTAATTTGGATGAGCCTGTTTTAAAGATTGTGGCCGAGGTTGATGGTACAGGAGGCCTTGTGGCATTGTGAGTTGCACTTGGTCAGTCTTCGACCAGTCACCTACCTCGAAGTTCCCTGTCAAAGCTGTTAATTCTTACATGCTCGCCAAGTGCTTGTTGGAAAGCCAAACTGAATCTTCCTCTTGTTGTCCTATTTGCAATATAATTATCTTAGGGCTGCTAATTGAATCGAACGTGGGCAGTCCTGTAGATTCTTGAGTTGATTGTGTCGCGCGAGAGAGGTAAGGGAGATATCGTATTTTTTTTAGTATTAATTAAATTTAAAATTTTACCGAATAATAATAAATCATAATATTTTCATATGAGGTTAAAAACCAAGGAAGCAAGTTGTATTTGGCTCGTAGCCGTGAAGTTTACGGAATAAGATTTGTTTGGAGATTTTTAGAGGTGAGCGCATTTTTTAAATTTAATTAGACGATGTTCGATTAAACTTGAAATTTGAATGTATTTGCAAATAAAAGTTAAGGTGAGAAATTCCAACTCATTTGGATTTCCAAACTTTAAATTTAAATAGTTAAATTTAATTATTGAATGCTTGATTGAATTGATGAATTACTTTTATCCGTTGGATGTATATATATAGTAGTATATATATTAGTATTTGGAGTGATATACCCGCACATTATAGCGGATGAGACCCTATATACTCGTATAATAGCGAATGAGCCTATATACCGCGATTTCCCCCTCGAAGTGGGTTTGGTATTATTTTAGTTGTATTAACATCTATGGATGCAGGGAAATAGGTTGGAGGGATCCAACTGGATTCCTCAAGAATGTTAAATTTAATTTCATGTATTGTGACATATGGATTGTGTAGAATAATCTATATAGATTATTGTAGTTTTGGGAATTTATTGGATGCTATTGTAGCACTGGCCTGGATTTTGATAATTTAAATACCATAATTTTTTTTAAAATTAAGGGATAAAGGGAGATTTTCGATATGAAAATATTATATTGGAATTAGAGTTATTTTAAAGAAATTGAGTTAGAAAATATATTTGATTTTGGGTATACTTACTTATTGCGAATTATTAAAAGGGGATTTTAAAAATGATTTTTTAAAAGAATTTATAAATGATATTCGAAAAGTATAAAAAGGAGTTGAAGTTGGTATTAAAAATAGATTGAAAATTGTAAATCGAATTATAAAGAAAAAGATTTATAAAATGGAATTTTATAAATAACATCGTTTTATGGACAAGAGAAATTTTAAAGGAGTTATAAAAATTTATAAACGACGTTTATAAATAAGAGAAATCGATATCAGGATGATAAATTGGGAATATAAAATCATAGGCGAAATTATATTAGAATATGAAAAATAGGGCGAGGGAAATAGTGGGATACTATTTTTGAAAAGTGAAAATGGTTAAGGAAAATCGAAATTGAGGTGAGGTGATGGAAGTCAAGAGGATTTTATAAGTTGAATTGGTTATGGAGATTTTTAAAAAAAATTGTAAGAAGTGAGTTTGTTTAAAAGGAAAATTAATTTATTTTAAAACTATGAAATTTTAAACCAGTGGAGATGAAATACTTCTGTAGGTAGGTTTTCAAATGTTAAGTATTTATTTAATAATTATAACTTTTAATTCAGCTTGAAAATCTATTTGTTCATCTAAGACAAATGAGTTATTGATAATATAAAAGTGTTTTCAATATTTTAAATAATTAACTTGTACATATTTTAAAAATAAATTACTACTCTTTAAAAATACACGTTATTTATATGTATATACAATTTTGAAATGTTTGAAAATATATTTATAAATTCTCTCGAGATGTGTAGATAGGGTTTATTAAAGGGTGAAATTATATAAGAGAAATCCTATAAATGGGATTTTAGAGACTTAAGAAAATTTATAAGGTTTAAATGCGATAACTTCGGAGGAATTTGAATTCATTGAAGAAGTATAAATTGTTAGATGGGATTATAAATAAATATAATCGATTTTGGAAATTTTAAGAAGAAGTTTATTAATAGTTTCGAAATGCAGGGGATAAGCTAAGAGAATTCTTATGTTTTGATTCTTGAAATGATTATGGAAAATGGACTTAGAATATTTTCCTAAGTGTTGAAATGTTTTGGGATGTCCTGTTGAGGATTTAAATATTGGAAATTGTTTCTTCTTCTTCAAATATTTGAATATGGGAAGGAATTGGAATATATACCTTGTAAAGATATTTGGGAAAGTATATTTTTGGGAAAATGTATAATAAGAACTGATGCCTACTTATGGATGTTTTATTGATAGTTAAACAACCAACTATTAATATTGCCAATTTCGTTTATCGTTTCGAAGAGATCAGGATCGGATTTAATTACCCGAAAACCACTTCGATTCGGTTTGAACATTATGAATGAATACCGTGAAGATGATGAAGACGGTGATTCGGTTTGTCCAAACCCATGACAACTTGTATGGACGAATGCTATCAGAACATCGTCATTGGAGGACGATGAGCATTCTAAGTAAAAATTGCTCTTAAAAGGTAACTGTTAGCCTCGAACCTCATCAATCGGGAATACCTAAAACAAGGAAGATGCAGCAAGGCTAAGTGGGTCGTACCCAAATAGGGTATGTTATCACTTTTCTAGATGTCCTCGGAAGCCTATTTATCTTAGATATGGGTATACATGAAAGAAGAAACGCTCGATGATAAGGGTGGGAACACACAACGTGACAACATGTTTGGTCTATCCAGGTTAGGGGTAGGTCGGTCTTGTGTAGCAGGGGATCCCAGCGAGGTCCTTGGTACATTGTTTTAGAGGTGTGTCATGGGCAGTGCCCCTGTGGCCTAGTCTTTCGTTGGAATCCATTCTCTAAATGAGCTTACGGTTTTTTTTGTAGAGCCTAGTATGATGGAGTTTAATTAACGTAACAATTTCAGCTATTTGAACAAGTATTTATATTTGGACACTATTATAATATCACTGGTTTTTCTACAAAATGTTTATGTTATCGTAAGGGAAAAACCTAACAAGTTTATGAATGACGCGATCTTACGAGACACCTGTGACGATCGCGACATTTCGACGCTAAAAAACCGACATCAATTCGTCCACTGTATCAACTGCCAAGCAATCGAAGGCCGGAAAACCGTACCGTTAGGGTTAAAGAAGAAGAAAGAGGTAGAAGAAAAGGAAAAAGATAGAACAGAACAGAAAGAAACAACAGAACAATACCAGAATCTCACAATCGCAGCGGAACAACATATAATAGATAAATGAATAATCTTTAAACAAAGAACTATATCAGTTATTACATTACATCATATTACATTACATTTCATCATCAGAGTGTGCAACAACAAACAACAACAAACAGCGAAAAGGAAATATTATATACTAGTAATACGCCAAGCCATCCAGCTTGCCTCCTGCAACTCTTGAATTCCAGAATATCCAGATAAACCTGACTCTTGACTGCCCGTGTGGAAATTGGTGGGCACCCAGAGTTTAGGAAGGAAAACAATAAACTCCGAGTCAGTCATGTGACTGGTGTGAGAACTCAAAACAGTTTATCTTTAAAACAAAGAAGAGGATAATTTTAAAATAGATTCTTAATGCTTTTTAAAATGAGACTACCGTAAGGCCTCCCGCACACACACACAATGCAAACGCAGAATCGGAGGAGATTTCTCCTTATGATAGTCAAAGATGCTTGATACGCATTAAAAAGAAATATTTGATATTATTACTAGTGCATAGTGTAGGAAAAATTATTTCGAAAGTAAAGATATAAATCTTAGCCAACATACGACCATTATCGTATGCCTACTATAGCTACCATGTTCAATAGCAGGTTACCGCCACATTCCATGGCAGGTTATACAACTAAAACCGTACAAGATCGTATTGTTTCTTTGGATTTCCAAAAAATGGTCAGGCCAAGGAACTTCCCATTGCCACATGGGTACGCCTCTGGAAAGACGACCCGAGAACCAAACCGGATCTCTGCCAACACAAGGCCGGGTTACCCCTAACTGTGTAACTACTGACATGAATATGTCATCCCCCGATCGTAACTGATCTATCCGAGGATCCTCGATTTCCAACAAGCACAAAGCAATAAATTTGCAGCAACAACATAGGTTAAGTATCTGGGCTCCATACCATGATACCACCTCTATCCAGAAGGAATGACATACACTAAAGGGGCGCTACCCCCAATAACCTTGCCGCATCCTTCCTGTTTTGACCATTTTCGGGGTCTGAGGTCCGACGAAGTCTCGTCCACAAAGCCACGCTTTATACAAAAGCTGTGCTTTGGGTCAACAAATGATCAAAGTAATGATCACAAAGATAAATGATCAAACAAATGATCATATCACAAATGATCAAACAATGATCATCCCACAGCAACACTCAGCATGCCACACTGCCAAATTGGGAATATATCACTAATAACCTTCCACTACATAACCTCTGAGCTCGTACGTCTCAGAGAAGGGTGTTAAGCTAAGAGAATAAATTCTCCGCCACCAACAGAAATATATTTGAAAGAAATCAGCTTTATATCTCAATTTGTAATGTCAGACATACAATCCATACAAGTCTGTTCCGGGCTCGAACAGAACCGAAGGCACTTACAAAGAAGTCCTTGCATTCCGGATAATTTTTAATCACGTCCGGACTTCCCGTCACTAAGGGTGATAAAACCTCTATATCGGAGATCAGCCAACGCAGAGCAACTCAACGGTAATCCTTCCGTTTTCAAAAATATCCGGTCTTCAACACCGGTCATTAAATGCAATCCATTACGACGTATCACATATTCGGAATGGGTTATACGACCCTAAGGTCCTTTCCCGGCTAACCCGAATAGTGAGCGCTTATTCAAAAATAAGTGTGGCATTCAAATTCAAGCAATCACAACAAATACCTATTTAAAGGTAAATATTGATAGTCGGTTATTTAACTATCAATAGGCGTGTTCAACATCACCAAATTCCAAATAATTTCCCAAATTATTTACTTTCCAAAATATCTTTACAAGATATATATTTTTTCCACACTTCAACATCTGAAAACAATTTTCAAATCACTTTTCACATTTACCACATTTGAAAACAAATTTCAAATCATTCCCCTATACGAGATTACTTTCATTTCAACATGGTTCATTTAAACCAATTAAATAAATCCTTAACGATTTACTTTATATTTACGTTCCAAATCCGTAAATTAATTCCCATACTTTAAAAATAAATCAACGTTTATTTTTAAACAAATTCCCCTTTTCACTTATAAATTCCATAGTGAATTTACAATTCCAAAATATCTATGAATATACAATTTCCAAATTGATTTCTAATATTCATTTTCAATTTGTCTTCAAAAAGATAAATTCTCAAAACGTTTCATTTCACATTGGAAAGACATTTCCGTACTTGTTTATTAATAAGTAATTCACAAACCCATTTATTTTCAACACTTGGAAAATATCCAATATACTTAAATCGAAATTAAGTATATATTTCATTCTTTAAGAAATCATTTCTTAAACACATTTATTTGAGTCAAAACGAATGTTGCGTAAAACACCGTTACGACGACCCAAAATCACTAGTATGAGGATTCAAAATTAAAATAGATATATGAATCCCAATACTATACAAAACTTTCCTTTGGGAAACCATTTACTATAACAACAGTGTTATAGTTCATCATTTCCTT
The DNA here is from genome assembly GCA_030765085.1 of Allium cepa. Classification (NCBI taxonomy): domain Eukaryota; kingdom Viridiplantae; phylum Streptophyta; class Magnoliopsida; order Asparagales; family Amaryllidaceae; genus Allium; species Allium cepa. The sequence goes on from CM060942.1 coordinate 152,556,168, forward strand.
TTATTTCTCGAAAACGTCTATTTCAACAATAAATGTTGAAATATATGGTTTTGATTCATAATATTTTTTAAAACATCTTTAAATCGTTTTAATTCTATTTAAAACATCGCCCCCCAAAATAAATCCATTTTATTTAATAATATATTCACTGTCCAAAATCGTGAATATACTTCCTTTGATAAGCTATAAAAATTAACTTATCAAAATAAGTCGTTTTCGGATTTATAAACAATGTCTATAAATTCCATTTCTATATTTTATAACAACTTCGTTTTATAAATCTCCTTTATTAACCAATTTTATTTATATTCCATTTACATGTCGAAATCCAGTTTATAAGTTAATTCCTTAAAATCTTTTGTCTTACAACATCTATTCATTTTATAACTTCAAAATTCATAAATCTATAAATTTTCATTCACTTATAAATCCATTTATACTTCATTTTAACACCTATAAAAAGTCGTTTTATAATTCCAATATTTTTAATTTTAAAATATCAAATTTATACATCTTTCATATAACCCGTTTTAAAATGATTCAAAAATCCCAATTTAACTATTTTATAAATTATTAAGTACTTATCTCAAAAATCACCTTTTGGTTGTATTTCGCAAAAATCTTAATTTTTATAACATTAAATTTATAACGTTAATTTATTTAAAATAAATCAATTCAAAATTTTAATAAAACGTATACTTTCAAAAATTACTTTAAAAATTCTTTTAAAATCAAAATCGTTATTTTTAAACTTCAAAAATGGATCCGATGATGCAACCGCACCAAATAGTCAATCACGACATCCAAATATCATATATCGATATGATAATCAACAAATATCACAATATCTGTAAATAAATCAATACAGTTGAGGAATCCAGTTGGATCCCTCCAACCTGTTTTCCTGCATCCACAAACATTAGCACAATACCAATTTCGTTCCAGTACGGAATTATCGCGATATATGGGATTTATAAATTATTATCCGCTTAATAGGCGGCGCAATAGGGTCTCATCCGCTATATAATGCGGGAAATCAACTCCAAGTACATAAATAATACCAATTTCACTATACGGTGAAATATTCGCGGTATATGTTTTTAATAAATAACATCCTCTTACTAACGGCGCATAATGTCTATTTTAACAATCAATAGGTAATAATTTATCATCCGTGCATACCATCAACAATTTTAAATCTAACTATTTAAAATTATAAATCGAAACTATTCGATTGAGTGAGAATTCTCACCTTGGTTTTAATTCCGTTTTCAGCTTTTATTTCGAATAAAATTAAACGGACGTTTAATTTTACCCAAAATTTTTGCTAGCTCCAAACGACTCCAATCCAATTCCATCGCGTAGTGCTCGTCCATACGAACCCAACGCAACTGGTTTCGTGCGTTTTCAACCTCGTATGAAAGAGTTACACATTTTTAAAGATCGTACAAATTATTATATAATTAATTTACAAATTTTCTTTTATTTTAAACCTACATCCATGCAGAGTCGTTGGATCTGGGCCGCATGCATCTCGGCCGTCCCTCGCTCTTCTTCCCACACGCATACATCTCCAGGTAAATGCCGTGAAACCCATATTTGCCGAAATTAGGGTTTAAATTTTGCAAGCTAATCGAACACCTAGAACTCGATCCTAAGTATACCACGTCAAAGGCCTTCATCAACTCCATCAACGGCTGGAATAGGGTAGAGCTCGGCTTCCCCTTTTTTGCATGCGAAACGAGAATAACGGCCACGAACGCGAGTGATTTGAAGCTTCCATACTCCACCATTTCAGATCTCTACCGTTGGATACGACGTACTCACCACCCTCTACAAGTTTCATGTTGGAAGTTTGCTGTAAATGTTGATGGATTTGAAGAAAAGAGGAGGAGAAGAAGAGCAATTATCGGCCATTAATCTTATATGGAGGCGGCGGCTGAAAGGAATTAGGGTTAGGTTTTAGAATTTTTGCAAAAATGAGAATAAAGGGGCTTTATATAGAAAAATACGCGAACACTATTCATCCCGGAATTTCCGAACTCCAAACGAAGCGTGTCGGTTGGCGTTCCTAAGGTTTACCCTACGTTCCGGACATAATGAAACATGTTTCGAAGGCTAATTCGATCATCTGTGCAAGTTACGGAAATAAATGATCAAATTTAAATTAAACCGATTAAACGAATTTTCTAGGAGTTTTGGCTTCCCCCGGACAAACGGTAAATCCGATTGACACGAAATTTGAAACTATACAATAATATCACTTTACGGATCCGATGAAACTAGTTTCGTCGAAATCCGAGACTGTTTGAAAAATGACTATTTTAACTCGCCAAATTAATATTAAAACAATTTCGATGCGTTTCGAGCTGCCACGGTCAAACGAAAACTCTGATTGCTATGAAAATTGAAATCCGATAATAACAAACTATTACAGATCCGATGGAACTAATTTCGTCCAATTCTGAGACTGTTCGAAAATTGGCTATTTTCACTAGTCGATTAAATATTAAAATATTCAATTTTCACAAATTAACTCTTAATTCAATTTTAAAAGTTCTAAAATATCGTTCTAACTCAAATATGATTAAATAAAATTTTACAAATCATTTTTTAATCATATTTAACCCAATTTTCAATTTTTTCTTCTTCTGTAATTTCTAATATTAAATCATCGATTTAATTATCCAATTAAATCGAATTATTCGAAATAAAATTATTCAACTTAAAATTTTCACTTATTAATGTTTAAATATATATTAAATATTTCAATTTTAATTATCAGAAATTCTGGGTTGTTACAATCTTCCCCCCTTAAAAGAATTTCGTCCTCGAAATTACCAAATAAGAAAAATTACAGAATCCATTAACTTTTCAAAACAAACCGTTCAATTTAGATTTTTCAAATCTCTTAAGTGTTTAACTTTCTCAAAATTCATGGTTAAACTTCTTACAATATCTTTACTAAATTTCCAAATCCAATCTTAGTTTTCAAAAATTTCCCAATTTTCTCAAAAATATTCTAACGCCTTAAATTTTCGGAAAAATTCGCCAGAGTCTCCTTTGCGCGGCTCGATCCAAAAAAAAATGACATTATATATATCCCAAATATACATCTCATCAAGTGATGAGGCATCCCGCAGGGAAAAAAGTGTAAAAGTACGGTATGTAATCCGAGATATGTACCTTATTAATTATTAGCGAGCGTATATGGCTAATATAGCGCGAAAGATCCGCACCTACTAAACACTCAACAACAACATGAGAAACATGCATATATGAAAATAATATCAATATACATCATATAGCAACATAACAACTACATAATATAGCAAATGCAACTAAAGCAACAAATGCAACCACCACATCAATATAATTTTACTTCTCATTAATATTCATTGGATTGGTTTTCCAATTGATTCATTAACATTGGAATTTACTAACATTCATTCATATTCAATTTTAATTAGTTTGCATTCACTAATTTTCATTCAAGATGGTTCACTTCCAAATCAAATTCAATTCTATTCAAGTTCATTTTCTTCCAAGTTGGATTCAATTACTTTAGCTTCTAATTTCGCTAATTCAATTTCATTAACACTTAATGAATTTATATACAATCAACTAATAATCATATAACAACCAATGTATATTCAACATAACCAAATTATTTAATTTACATTCAATTTGGTCCAACATTTTTACTTTTAATTCTAATTGGTTTATATTAAATTGATTTTCATTCAATTTATTCAATTTCCCAATAACATTAGCTTTTAATGAATTAACACTTACATTCATTATTTCGTATCAATTATTTACATTCAATTGATTAACATTCAACCCATTAATCAATTCAATTTCTAATTCATTTAACATTTCAAGTTGAATTTCATTTATATAACTCAAGTTCATATTCATCACTTCTCTTGATTAATTTACTTTGACACTAAAATCAACTTCATTCAACTTTATTTAAGTTATATTCCATATATAAATCCAATTCAGATTCCAATTCCAGTTCTATTTAACATTTTACCAAAGCTAAATTTATTAACTCATATTATAAGTTCAAAACTTATTTCACTTGTATTCATCATTTTATAAGTTATACAACTTATATTCAACAATTACCACTTGGATTTTTTTTATTGATTCACTTATACCTACTTTAATTTAACTCCACCCTTTAAGTTAAATTTATTCTATCAAAATTCAAATTGTATAAGTTATCAACTCATTTATCATTCCCATAAAGATTTTAAATAGGATTCCAGAGTCTTTTCAACCTTTCAAAACCATTTTTGAAACCAATTCAATTATCCTTTGAATTTCAAAACCCAAACTCAAATTTTTCAAACAACTTCCATTTAAAACAATTTGGCAGCAATCCCTCTTTTGGAAACCCGAAAATGAACACCAATGATGTTGCAATCATCATTGGAATTATTTTCCAGCGACCGAAAAGAGTTTAGAGCTTTAATTCTTCCAAAACAATTTTCCAAAATATCAAATCCTTTCTAAACATTTCTCCGTAATTTTATTTTCAGATTATAAATCACATTTATAAATCTTTTACTTATATGATTTCACTTATTATATATAAGATTATTTCACAAGTGTAAATTATTTTACAGCTGTTGTTTTTATTTAACTTATTCAACAACCAAACAATCAATTCATATATACTTTAATAATTCTGGAAAATTATTCCTTTATATATATATATAAAATATAATCAAGGTAAAATTATTTCATTTACCCAATTTAAAACAATACTGTGTCGAATTGTTCTATTCAAGTGTTTAGAAACCCCTCCGATACAGTTGCGCAAACTATGCCGACGAAGGTTCATATGCCACTCAACAAACCAATCATCACAATATAAAACCATTTATATTCACTAACAAATACGCACTCGTATCTATTATTACACTCAAACTCATTCTAGAGCACTACTGACTCCATCTCTAATGAGAAATACCCAACAGAGCCATGGTTGTCGCTTAACCATATGCTCTGATACCAAATGTAAACGATCGCGACATTTCGACGCTCGAAAACCGACATCAATACGTCCACTGTATCAACTGCCAAGCAATCGAAGGCCGGAAAACCGTACCGTTAGGGTTAAAGAAGAAGAAAGAGGTAGAAGAAAAGGAAAAAGATAGAACAGAACAGAAAGAAACAACAGAACAATACCAGAATCTCACAATTGCAGCGGAACAACATATAATAGATAAATGAATAATCTTTAAACAAAGAACTATATCAGTTATTACATTACATCATATTACATTACATTTCATCATCAGAGTGTGCAACAACAAACAACAACAAACAGCGAAAAGGAAATATTATATACTAGTAATACGCCAAGCCATCCAGCTTGCCTCCTGCAACTCCTGAATTCCAGAATATCCAGATAAACCTGACTCTTGACTGCCCGTGTGGAAACTGGTGGGCACCCAGAGTTTAGGAAGGAAAACAATAAACTCCGAGTCAGTCATGTGACTGGTGTGAGAACTCAAAACAGTTTATCTTTAAAACAAAGAAGAGGATAATTTTAAAATAGATTCTCAATGCTTTTTAAAATGAGACTACCGTAAGGCCTCCCGCACACACACACACAATGCAAACGCAGAATCGGAGGAGATTTCTCCTTATGATAGTCAAAGATGCTTGATACGCATTAAAAAGAAACATTTGATATTATTACTAATGCATAGTGTAGGAAAAATTATTTCGAAAGTAAAGATATAAATCTTAGCCAACATACGACCATTATCGTATGCCTACTATAGCTACCATATTCAATAGCAGGTTACCGCCACATTCCATGGCAGGTTATACAACTAAAACCGTACAAGATCGTATTGTTTCTTTGGATTTCCAACAAATGGTCAGGCCAAGGAACTTCCCATTGCCACATGGATACGCCACTGGAAAGACGACCCGAGAACCAAACCGGATCTCTGCCAACACAAGGCCGGGTTACCCCTAACTGGGTAACTACTGACACGAATATGTCATCCGCCGATCGTAACCGATCAATCCGAGGATCCTCGATTTCCAAAAACCACAAAGCAATAAATTTGCAGCAACAACATAGGTTAAGTATCTGGGCTCCATACCATGATACCACCTCTATCCAGAAGGAATGACATACACTAAAGAGGCGCTACCCCCTAATAACCTTGCCGCATCCTTCCTTTTTTGACCATTTCCGGGGTCTGAGGTCCGACGAAGTCTCGTTCACAAAGCCACGCTTTATACAAAAGCTGTGCTTTGGGTCAACAAATGATCAAAGTAATGATCACAAAGATAAATGATCAAACAAATGATCATATCACAAATGATCAAACAATGATCATCCCACAGCAACACTCAGCATGCCACACTACCAAATTGGGAATATATCACTAACAACCTTCAACTACATAACCTCTGAGCTCGTACGTCTCAGAGAAGGGTGTTAAGCTAAGAGAATAAATTCTCTGCCACCAACAGAAATATATTTGAAAGAAATCAGCTTTATATCTCAATTTGTAATGTCAGACATACAATCCATACAAGTCTGTTCCGGGCTCGAACAGAACCGAAGGCACTTACAAAGAAGTACTTGCATTCCGGATAATTTCTAATCACGTCCGGACTTCCCGTCACTAAGGGTGATAAAACCTTTATATCGGAGATCAGCCAATGCAGAGCAACTCAACGGTAATCCTTCCGTTTTCAAAAATATCCGGTCTTCAACACCGGTCATCAAATGCAATCCATTACGACGTATCACATATTCGGAATGGGTTATACGACCCCAAGGTCCTTTCCCGGCTAACCCGAATAGTGAGCGCTTATTCAAAAATAAGTGTGGCATTCAAATTCAAGCAATCACAACAAATACCTATTTAAAGATAAATATTGATAGTCGGTTATTTAACTATCAATAGGCGTGTTCAACATCACCAAATTCCAAATAATTTCCCAAATTATTTACTTTCAAAAATATCTTTACAAGATATATATATTTTCCACACTTCAACATTTGAAAACAATTTTCAAATCACTTTTCACATTTACCACATTTGAAAACAAATTTCAAATCATTCCCCTATACGAGATTACTTTCATTTCAACATGGTTCATTTAAACCAATTAAATAAATCCTTAACGATTTACTTTATATTTACGTTCCAAATCCGTAAATTAATTCCCATACTTTAAAAATAAATCAACATTTATTTTTAAACAAATTCCCCTTTTCACTTATAAATTCCATAGTGAATTTACAATTCCAAAATATCTATGAATATACAATTTCCAAATTGATTTATAATATTCATTTTCAATTTGTCTTCAAAAAGATAAATTCTCAAAACGTTTCATTTCACATTGGAAGAACATTTCCATACTTATTTATTAATAAGTAATTCACAAACCCATTTATTTTCAACACTTGGAAAATATCCAATATACTTAAATCGAAATTAAGTATATATTTCATTCTTTAAGAAATCATTTCTTAAACACATTTATTTGAGTCAAAACGAATGTTGCGTAAAACACCGTTATGACGACCCAAAATCACTAGTATGGGGATTCAAAATTAAAATAGATATATAAATCCCAATACTATACAAAACATTTCCTTTCGGAAACCATTTACTATAACAACAGTGTTATAGTTCATCATTTCCTTTTATTTCTTGAAAACGTCTATTTCAACTATAAATGTTGAAATCTATGGTTTTATAAACAATGTCTATAAATTCCATTTCTATATTTTATAACAACTTCGTTTTATAAATCTCCTTTATTAACCAATTTTATTTATATTCCATTTACATGTCGAAATCCGATTTATAAGTTAATTCCTTAAAATCTTTTGTCTTACAACATCTATTCATTTTATAACTTCAAAATTCATAAATCTATAAATTTTCATTCACTTATGAATCCATTTATACTTCATTTTAACACTTATAAAAACTCGTTTTATAATTCCAATATTTTTAATTTTAAAATATCAAATTTATACATCTTTCATATAACCCATTTTAAAATAATTTAAAAATCCCAATTTAACTATTTTATAAATTTATTAACTACTTATCTCAAAAATACCTTTTGGTTATATTTCGCAAAAATCTTAATTTTTATTACATTAAATTTATGACGTTAATTTATTTAAAATAAATCAATTCAAAATTTTAATAAAACGTATACTTTCAAAAATCACTTTAAAAATTCTTTTAAAATCAAAATCGTTATTTTTAAACTTCAAAAATGGATCCGATGATGCAACCGCACCAAATAGTCATTCACGACATCCAAATATCATATATCGATATAATAATCAACAAATATCACAATATCTGTAAATAAATCAATACAGTTGAGGAATCCAGTTGGATCCCTCCAACCTGTTTTCCTGCATCCACAAACATTAGCACAATACAAATTCCGTTACAGTACGGAATTATCGCGGTATATGGGATTTATAAATTATTTTCCGCTTAATAGGTGGCGCGATAGGGTCTCATCCGCTATATAATGCGGGAAATCAACTCCAAGTACATAAATAATACCAATTTCACTATACGGTGAAATATTCGCGGTATATGTTTTTAATAAATAACATCCTCTTACTAACGACACATAATGTCTATTTTAACAATCAATAGATAATAATTTATCATCCATGCATACCATCAACAATTTTAAATCTAACTATTTAAAATTATAAATCGAAACTATTTGATTGAGTGAGAAGTTCTCACCTTGGTTTTAATTCCGTTTTCAGCTTTTATTTCGAATAAAATTAAACGGGCATTTAATTTTACCCAAAATTTTCGCTAGCTCCAAACGACTCCAATCCAATTCCATCGCGTAGTGCTCGTCCATATGAAACCAACACAACTGGTTTCGTGCGTTTTCGACCTCGTATGAAAGAGTTACACATTTTTAAAGATCGTACAAATTATTATATAATTAATTTACAATTTTTCTTTTATTTTAAACCTACATCTATCCAGAGTCATTGGATCTGGGCCGCATGCATCTCGGCCGTCCCTCACTCTTCTTCCCTCATGCATACATCTCTAGGTAAATGCCGTGAAACCCATGTTTGCCGAAATTAGGGTTTAAATTTTGCAAGCTAATCAAACACCTAGAACTCGATCCAAGTATACCACGTCGAAGGCCTTCATCAACTCCAAAAACGGTTGGAATAGGGTAGAGCTCGGCCTCCCCTTTTTTGCACGCGAAACGAGAATAACGGCCACGAATGCGAGTGATTTGAAGCCTCCATACTCCACCATTTCAGATCTCTACCGTTGGATACGACGTACTCACCACCCTCTACAAGTTTCATGTTGGAAGTTTGCTGTAAATGTTGATGGATTTGAAGAAAAGAGGAGGAGAAGAAGAGAAATTATCGGCCATTAATCTTATATGGAGGCGGCGGCTGAAAGGAATTAGGGTTAGGTTTTAGAATTTTTGCAAAAATGAGAATAAAGGGGCTTTATATAGAAAAATACGCGAACACTATTCATCCCAGAATTTCCGAACTCCAAACGAAGCTTGCCGGTTGGCGTTCCTAAGGTTTACCCCGCGTTTTGGACACAATGAAACTTGTTTCGGAGGCTAATTCAATCATCTGTGCGAGTTACGGAAATAAACGATCAAATTTAAATTAAACCGATTAAACGAATTTTCTAGGCGTTTTGGCTTCCCCCGGACAAACGGTAAATCCGATTGACATGAAATTTGAAACCATACAATAATATCACATTACGGATCCGATGAAAATGGTTTCGTCGAAATCCGAGACTGTTTGAAAAATGACTATTTTAACTCGCCAAATTAATATTAAAACAATTTCGATGCGTTTCGAGCTGCCACGGTCAAACGAAAACTCCGATTGCTACGAAAATTGAAATCCGATAATAACAAAATATAACGGATCCAATGGAACTAATTTCGTACAATTCCGAGACTGTTCGAAAATTGGTTATTTTCACTAGTCGATTAAATATTAAAATATTCAATTTTCACAAATTAACTCTTAATTCAATTTTAAAAGTTCTAAAATATCGTTTTAACTCCAATATGATTAAATAAAATTTTACAAATCATTTTTTAATCATATTTAACCCAATTTTCAATTTTTTTCTTCTGTAATTTCAAATATTAAATTATCGATTTAATTATCCAATTAAATCCAATTATTTGAAATAAAATTATTCAACTTAAAAATTTCACTTATTAATGTTTAAAAATATATTAAATATTTAAATTTTAGCTATCAGAAATTCTAGGTCGTTACAATACCTTTGTTTTTTAAAGGATTTTGATAACTCTAATAATTCAATCGAGTGCGTTTTCTCATACTGGTTTTCGAGACTGACTCGGGTGTTATTTTAATATAACGCTCGGGTCAGACCGAGTATTACAGATTCATGATAAAATGCTATGGTGCTCAGGGGACGAACTGGATGGCAGAGACGTATCTCTGTACTTGGCTTATATTTCCGCTGTGTAAGGACAAACTATATAATTGTCCAATTTGATGTATTGATTGTTGTACTCTGATGATTGTTAGTATAAAATAGTTACCGATTTCTTTGTATAAAAATCTGTTATTATACATTATATTTGTTCCGATGCGATTGTGAGATTCCGTGTTGTTGTTTTATTTGTCTTCTACCATTTTCTTATTCACCCTAAAGATTCCTATTTTCCGTTCAATTTGGTTCGAATTGTTGTGGATTATGGTCGATTCAAGGGATATCGATTTGCGAGTCTACATTTGGTATCATAGCTGAAGGTTAAGCAAGAACCTTGGCTCTGGTGGGGATTACTCATTAGAGATAGAGTCAGTGGTACTATAGAATGAGTTTGAGTGTAATGATAGATACGAGCGCATATATGTTAGTGAATATAAAATATTTTATATTGTGTTAATTTATCTGTTGAGTGGTATATAAATTCTGTTCGAGTAATAGGATGCCGCTAAATCGATAGGAGTTTCTAAACACTTAAACACGGTAAACCGACACAGTATTGTTTGAAGTGGGTAAATGAAATAATTTTACCCAAATTATATTTTGATATAAAATGGATAATTTTCTAGAAAATTATTACAATGGATTGTTGTATTTGGATTATTATATAATCAGCATAAGGTTATAAAATTGAAATGGTTAAATACAATCCAAATGAAGATTGTATAAGCATGAATTATACAAATGAGTTAAAAGTTAAAAGTAGGTTCAAATCAGGACTTGGAAAATTTAATTCCCAGAGATTTTTGAAAGTATTTTCCAAAATGTTTGAAGATAAATAATAGTATTATTATTTTGGAGATATTATTGAGTAGAAAAATGGTTTTTAATGGATTTTGGAAGTGATATAGCACTGAACTCACTTCAGTCGTTGGAAAATAATTCTGATGATGACGGCCGCATCATCGGTATTCATTTTTGAGTTTCTAAGTGATGGATTGCTGCTGAAAACGATTTGATTCAGATTTATTGGGCAAACAGGTTTTGTTTAAAAAATATAAAAGAATTTTTTTTTGGATAAAATCAGGATGATTTTGAAATTTGAAGGAATGGTTTGTTAAACCCAAAAGGCTATATATTTGATTTCATGGTGATTTAAAAAATATACCGGATATTTAAAAATTCTAGAAATCCTTATGTAAAATTTATGGAGAATATCAAAAAAATAAGTTTTAAAAACTTATAAGTGGAAGATGATATTTATAAGGAAAGAAGTGTGAAAATTGAAGTTCAGAATAAAAATTTAAATTGAGAAAGTTGAAATGGAATTGAACTTAAGGTAAATTGAGTAAATTAAATTTTAGCAATTTAATTGACTGTAATTGAATTAAATTTATATAATGTAGTAATGAATGAGAGCTAACTTAAATAAAGTAATTGAAATATATAATGAAATAAATGGTGATGTGAAATTGAATGAAGTAAAAATAAATTTGCTTGGAGTGAGATTTAACTTAAGTATGGAAAATTCGAATATGGTTTTAAAATGTTAGTTAAAGAGTAATTGAAATTTAAATAGAAGGTGAATTGGATTTAAATTATTGGAATTGAATTAAATGTGTAAAGGTGAATTATAAAGTAACTGTATAACTATTAGTCATAAAAATTAGGTTGGATTAGTAACAACATTGAATTTAAGTAAATATAAGTTCTGAATTGTGGAATGATTATATATCCATAAGGTATAAATTTTAAATGAGATAAAATTTAAGTGAAAATTTTAGAATTGTGAACAAATAAGTTACATAGCTTATGAAAAATGAAACAACTGGAATAAAAGTATATTTAAGCTACATATAAATGTATAGTCTCGAGGGAAAAATTGAATGTGAATATACTCAAGTATAGAAATTATGGAGTGTGAAAAATAAGTTATGTGACGTATAAAATTGAATAGTGAAATAGAAAACCAAAATAAAAATGGTGTAATATTTTAAAGTGAAGAAATAAACCCGAATTTGAATTTTAAAAAGAAATTTTAACATAAGAAAATTAAAAGATGTGATTTTTGAGATAAAAATCAAATATTGAGTTATAAATTTGTAGTGAACTAATTAGATAATTAATTAGTTAAACGAATGTGGAATTTTACTTGGTTAAGTAAAATTGGATTGTGAATCAAAAATGGATATTGGAAATAGAACTTGAGTATGAACTAAAATTCAACAAATGTAAGCGAATAAAATATAATTGGATATATCATCGAATAAAATGGAGTTGGATTGAAATGGTGACGACTCGAGTTGAGTCTGACCTTGATATTATTAAATAATTTCAAAAATGAATTCGAGTATGGAATTAAAATTTAAAGTGGATAAAATGAATGAACTAATTAAATAAATTAGTAATTGGGATAAAATTTGATTAAATAACAAAAATCAAATCAAAAATTTGAAATGGAATTTGGTTGCAGAGGAAATAAACTTAAGTTATATAGTTGGATAGTTAGAAAAAATAGATTATGTAACAACCCGGTATTTGCATCGATTGATAATCGACTTTTAAATGATAAATACTGTTGCTTATTTGCCAATTGAAGTAATTAAATTGAGTTGAAATTATTTTATAAATTGTTAATGAGATTGACGGGCTTTGAAAATAATTAGTGGTCCATTTCTTTATTGGGCTTTAAAAATCGTTCGGCCCATTTCTTTGTTGCCGTGATTTTATTAAGGGTTAATAACCCGTTTCCCCCATTTCTCTTTTAATTTTCGAAACCGAACCCTAAAGCAAATAAGAAAGTAAATGGCGGCATCGTCTCGTGTTTGTTCCGCTGCTCCAAATTAGGGCTTCGCTCTTCCTCGTTCGTTCTTGTGTGCGCGCGGCTGCTCCAATTCTTGGCAAAGGTGAGTGAACGTTCTCACTCACATCTTCTTCTACTCGCTTTCGACATCTGTGATTTTCGGTGTTTTTTTTTTCGTTTGGTTTTGGACATCGATTTACTATGCTACTTGACTTTATTTGCTCGAGCTTGCTATCTTCGGGTGATTCACTGATGCTTAGTTGATTTTGTGTTTTGAGGTTGATGATTTCGTGTTTTCTGGGTATCACTGCACTGTTGTATCTTGTGGTCACCACGGTTTGCTTCGTAGTGACTTCGGATACTTGATTTAATATATATGTGTGTGATTTTGTGTTAACTTTTTGGTCTCTGCCCTTTTGCTTTGCGAACACAATTTGGATTTTTGGTTGATTTTGCCACTGCTATATCTCTTATCATAATTATGCGTTCGAGGTTTGATGCGAGATGAGAATCGATTTGGGTATTTTCTTTTATGCTGTCTTGCTTGTTTAACTTCGACTTTGACACTGTTTGACCGTGTTCATCTCCTTAGTTGTGGCTATGGCCATTTGGGTTTACTGTTCCTGTAGCACTTGCGACCTGGCTTGGCTGCAGTCCTATGGCATCGGCACTTGACTTAGTGTTGCTTGATGTTCATTTATTTTGGGACAATTTGCATTTATATGGTTATCTGATTTACATTTGATTCATCGCTTCACGTCACTTGTGATTCACTGCATTTCTGAGTTTGGTCTGTAGCTCCCTGTTTTGAGTTAAAACCTCATTGACCTGATGCACTGTGGGTTCATGCCATAGGTTGCATACTTCTTGCATACTATATGATCACTGTAGTTGCATTCACTTCATGTTTGCATTGTCATATTGTATACTTGGACTTCACTGAAGTTATTATTGCATTCATGTTGATGTCTGGACACATGCCTGAGTCTCTGTTGCATGCATTGCTGTCTGGATTAGTTGTCTTTCGATTCAACTTGAATCTGTACATTCATGTTGTAAATTCCTGGCCAACTGTTCTAGTCGAAACTTGTGTAAATTGTCTTGCTTATTAGTACAACTGAAGTTATGTTGAAGGTTGAAATTCCATTTATGAACATAAATATACCTGCTGTTATCTATAGGTATCACTGCACCTAATGCCGAGCACATATTTGTGCTGTTGTCAGGCTATATTAAATCTCTGTTTGCCTGGTTCACCTCTGTTGATTTCATTGGTGACTGACACTGCTCAGTTGCTTGTATCAACCCCATTTCCAGGTTACATGTAATCTTGTTGAAGTTGTTGAACTAGTGTTCTTGTGGTTTGCTGTAGCAATTCATCACACTTGAATTGCATTTGAGTTTCTTTCCAAATCCATCTTCTTGCTTCTTACTACTATGTGCACTTGATTTAGTTGTACACTTACTGTGCACATTCCATGTTGCCATTTCTATATCCATTTTGTTAAGGCGCTGTTCGTTATGTACATTCAAATGTGTACATATTTTTCTTTCATTTGGTGGAAGTTTTAACTGTTGCCATCATGTACAGTCTGTTGTACATTGCTCTTCATATTAGTGCATTGGGTCCTTATTCCTTTTAGTGCATACTGTATATCTTTGTGTGCTAGTTTCCATGCACATTCTCCATGTCTGCCTTCTTGACCACTGAGGCCGTGGTATTTGATATTTGAATCTTCATTGATTTCGGTTCGTTGATCATTGGGTACATCGTCACTGTAGTGGCACGGCAGTGCACGCAAGCGTGAACTGCAGCCACACGGTATTCAATGGGTACATCATCACTGTAGTGGCAAGGCAGTGCACGCAAGCGTGAACTGCAGCCACACGGTGTGGTTTTATGATATCTAACTTGTTTTGATTAATTGATCTTTTGCATATTCCATATGCTGTAGTGGCGAGGCAGTGCACGCGTGCGTGTACTGCAGCCCTACTCGATTTAATATTTTAATTGATATTTAAATGTTTTGAACTGTTTTGTTTATTTCAATTCAATATTCAGAATTGCATTCTGATTTGTCTTAATTACTGTCGTCTATTGATTATTTAATTATTATTGCTTCTGTGCACTAATAACTGAGTTTGAATTAGACTGACCCGAGTATTATTTTCTTTTGAATTTAATACTCGGGTCAGACCGAGTATTTCAGGTTGTAGATATTCTGCTTTGGGTTGCTGCTAGAGCTATGAAGTTCTTTCATATCTTTTGGAGTAGTCGTCGTTATTTGTAGTAGTCTGTAAAATTGTATTGGAAGATATGTGTTCATGTATATTAAATACGTTAATGTACTTGTATATGTAACTTCCTGAGTCGACTGTTGTAGTTGTATCATATGTACCGTGTCAAATGTATTGTAACTGACATCAGTTATTGTATATATGAGACTTTCTGTTCCATCTGTGTTCCGCATTTATATTATCTGTGTTGTTATTTTATATTTACTGTTCTAAACTATTACGAACCATCGTAGTTCGTTTTATACTGGAATTGGGGTATGTCGATGGGAGAAAATAAATCAGAGATGAAAAATGAAAGAATATATATATATTTATATCACTCCCATCGAGATAACCAATACTAGTGTAAGGCCAACTATTGATGGCCGCTCCTCAACAGCCTTATTCTCCGTGCTAGTTGACAGCATTACACCGTAGTGTTCTTGGCTAGCGTGGGTATAGAGGTGGGGCGTCACAGCTTGGTATCAGAGCCTGGGGTTTAGAACAAATATAAAACATAACTTAGATAGTACATGTGTTACAACTATTTGTCGATGTTTTATTTCACATCTTTGTCTTAAGATCATCTTTGATTGTTAGGAATGAATTCCTAACGCTTATTCGTGAGCATTGCTGCTATTCTCTATCGCACTTGCTCACTTGAGTTTACACTTCTAAGTATCAGTGTATATATGCTCTACCAAGTTGCACATTGCTGCAACTAGTACCCACTTCGATTTGAACTCGCATTGTTTATTCGAACTGCTATATATATGCATTCTTATCTCTGATTCGTGTACTTAATGCAGTTTCCATACAATTGGGTTTTGGGTATCAATCTTTGAGACAAATTGCATTCCAATTGTCGACTCTGTCTGTTTATCCATGGTTTGTTGGTTTTCATGTGCCTCTCTCTGATAGTTTTAAAATTTCTTTGGTATAAAAGAAATTGTCTTGGTCTTTGCCTTGTCGATATCGACGTTGACTTGACTTTTACTTTTGCTAAAGTCATTCAAGCATTTATACTCGTTCTGCTTTGTTTTTCCAATTGTTGATCGGTTCTTCTTTTCCGGTTAGTTGTTATCACCTTTGTCGACTTTGATAACTTCTATTTCAGGAATTTTGGGTATTCCTACTTTGATGGATTTGGAATCGAATTCTTTGTATTTTATTCACGTCTTCGAATGTGAATCTTAGTGAATTGATTTGGTTTTCGAATTTAATCGATTCTTGATTATTTCCCGATTTGTTGCTATCATTTATTAGCAACTTTGATGACCTTTTCTTCGGGAATTTTTGTGAACATACCTTTCGATGAATTCGGTATCGATTTCTTTGGATTCTATTCACGTCTTCGTATGTGAATTCTTGTGATTGATTGTTTCTACAATCATTTTTGTGATTTGTCACTTTAAAAATATAAAGGTTTCAATACTGGCAGTAAATATCAAAAACTCTTTTATCAAAATGTTTTCAACTCTATTTTCAATACCAAACTCGTTTTTGAAACTGTTTTCCAATCTATTAGTATATACAAATCTTTATTTCACTCGTATGAGAAATCTAATTAAACGGCTTAGTAAAACAAGTGGTATGAAACGCTTGCGTTTACTTCGTCGGTTAATTGTTGGACTTGTTCGATTGAACCTCTAGTGACAAATTTTATTAGTGAAGATTTACAGTTTGTTCGTAAATATTTAAGTTAAGTAAGTGGTTATGGGACATGATGCTAAACTTTTACATTTACTAACTTAGTGTAATTGACACTTCTCGTTGATCATAACGATCATTTTTACGGCTAGACTAGGCCTCATCGGTGTGATTTCGTCTCACACATATCTCTTGGGCTTTGAGGATTGTCTAGACACCACTTGTGTGATTTCATTCACACATACTTTTCTTTTGATTGTGAGGTTAGACTAGACACCACTTGTGTGATTCCACTCACACATACCTCTTTTGATTTTTTTTTGGTTAGTCTGGACCTCAATCTGTGTGATTTCGACTCACACATGTGGGGTAGCGCCCCACGGTCTTCGGGCCATTCGTGTGTCAAAATTAATGGCTTGCAACCATGAGATAGCGTCTCGTTATGCGTTGCACGTGTTGATGATTTTTCATGCTCGCGGGTAGGTGAGATTCCGTGCTCCCGTTCTCGCTTTGCGTTGCACGTGTTGATGATTTTTCATGCTCGCGTGTAGGTGAGATTCCGTGCTCCCGTTCTCGCTTTGCGTTGCCCGTGTTGGTGATTTTCATGCTCACGTGTAGGTGAGATTCCGTGCTCCCGTTCTCGCTTTGCGTTGCACGTGTTGATGATTTTTCATGCTCGCGGGTAGGTGAGATTCCGTGCTCCCGTTCTCGCTTTGCGTTGCACGTGTTGATGATTTTTCATGCTCGCGTGTAGGTGAGATTCCGTGCTCCCGTTCTCGCTTTGCGTTGCCCGTGTTGGTGATTTTCATGCTCACGTGTAGGTGAGATTCTGTGCTCCCGTTCTCGCTTTGCATTGCACGTGTTGGCGAGTTTTCATGCTCGCAGGTAGGTGAGTTTTCGTGCTCCCGTTCTCGTTATGCGTTACATGTGTTGATGAATTTTCATGCTCGCGTGTTGGTGAGTTTCCATACTCTCCTTTGAGTTTTCATACTCCGTTCGAGTTTTCATACTCCGTTTGAGTTTTCATACTCTGTTCGAGTTTTCATACTCCGTTCGAGTTTTCATACTCCGTTTGAGTTTTCATACTCTGTTCGAGTTTTCATACTCCGTTCGAGTTTTTATACTCCGTTTGAGTTTTCATACTCCGTTCGAGTTTTCATACTCCGTTTGAGTTTTCATACTCCGTTCGAGTTTTCATACTCGGTTTGAGTTTTCATACTCCGTTTGAGTTTTCATACTCTGTTCGAGTTTTCATACTCCGTTTGAGTTTTCATACTCTGTTCGAGTTTTCATACTCCGTTTGAGTTTTCATACTCTGTTCGAGTTTTCATACTCCGTTTGAGTTTTCATACTCTGTTCGAGTTTTCATACTCCGTTTGAGTTTTCATACTCCGTTCGAGTTTTCATACTCCGTTCGAGTTTTCATACTCCGTTCGAGTTTTCATACTCTGTTCGAGTTTTCATACTCCGGTTCGAGTTTTCATACTCGCGTTCGAGTTTTCATACTCCGGTTCGAGTTTTCATACTCGCGTTCGAGTTCTCATACTCTTAGCTTGTGTTTTCTGGATTTCTTGTGAGGATTTCTAGAATTTGTGCTTCACCAATTTTCGTGATTTCTATTGATAAGTTTTATCAATTCTTGTGCATTGGTGAATTCGTGTGTTATTGACTTGTTATGAATACAAGTTTAGGGTATGATATCCCTTTCTATCTTTGAGAAGATTCTTGTGACCTTTTTGATGAACGAAAATTCATTGGTATTATATTTTGATGCCAATTATTTCGATGAAATTTTGACGTATGTCGAAGTTGCTACTGACATTGCTATTTTAATCACGTGTTTTAAAAAATTTGTTATTCTTCAAAATATTTCAAAATATAAATCAAAATTGTTTTCAAAATCTTTACGATTTGCGCTTCCAAAAGAATGAGGAAGCGAATTAAACGTTTCAGTAAAATCGAGGACTATGACCCCTTTCTTTTGCTGATTCGCTTAATTCCGGACTTGTTCGTTTGAGAATGTAAATTGTAATTTTATAAATAAAATGATTTTCAAAATTTTTACAGTTTACGCCTTCAAAAGAATGAGGAAGCGATTTAAACGTTTCAGAAAAATCGAGGACTATGACCCCTTTCTTTTACTGATTCGCTTAATTCCGGACTTGTCCGTTTGAGAACGTAAAATGTTGTTTATTTAAAATACACAATTTTGCACTTTCAAGGAAACGATGAAGTGAATTAAACGATTTAGTAAAACTCGTGGTTATGGGTCATGTGCGTTTGCTATTTCGGTTAATTTCGGACTCGTTAATTGAAAAATTTGTGATTTCTGATTATCGTTTGTGGTAATCAGATATTTATTGTTTCTGATTATCGCTTGTGGTAATTAGATATTTGAGATTTAATTATCGTTTGTGATAATTAGATATTTGTGATTTAATTATCAATTGTGATAATTAAATATTTGTGATTTGAAATTTGATTACCGTTGTGGTAATTTCTGATTATCGTTTTGATAATCGGATGTTTGTGATTTCTGATTTATCGTTTTTGATAATCAGATATTTATTGTTTCTGATTATCGCTTGTGATAATTAGATATTTGAGCCTTAATTATCGTTTGTGATAATTGAATATTTGTGATTTAAGATTGAGTTTCGATTTTGATAATCGAATACTTGTTGATTTGATTATCGTTTTTGATAATCGAATATTTGCGATTTGAGATTTCTGAATTATCTATTGATAATTAGATTCTGTTGATAATTTGTGAATTTCTTTTAGGAAATTAAAAGATTTCTTTGGCATTTATATTGTACTACGCCAGTGTACCGGCTCAATTTTCTGCTATTCATGACGTTTTCCACGTCTTCCAATTACGGAAATGCCTTAAGGATTTCCGATTTTTATTCTTGAGCAACCTTCTATTCATATCAATGCTTCGGGGGTTCAGCACCTTCGAAATAAAGATGTTTTTCTCGTGAAAGTTCAGCGGTTCTCAAATCCTATGGATTTCACTTTGAAATCCAGAGAATTCATCGAGCAAACACGTTCAAGCTTACTCTTTCATGCTCTTATGGTTGTTACCTTTTGTCCATTTATTCCTTAAGATTGCGTGGACGCAATTTCTTTAAGGAGGGGAGTCTGTAACAACCCGGTATTTGCATCGATTGATAATCGACTTTTAAACGATAAATACTGTTGCTTATTTGCCAATTGAAGTAATTAAATTGAGTTGAAATTATTTTATAAATTGTTAATGAGATTGACGGGCTTTGAAAATAATTAGTGGTCCATTTCTTTATTGGGCTTTAAAAATCGTTCGGCCCATTTCTTTGTTGCCGTGATTTTATTAAGGGTTAATAACCCGTTTCCCCCATTTCTCTTTTAATTTTCGAAACCGAACCCTAAAGCAAATAAGAAAGTAAATGGCGGCATCGTCTCGTGTTTGTTCCGCTGCTCCAAATTAGGGCTTCGCTCTTCCTCGTTCGTTCTTGTGTGCGCGCGGCTGCTCCAATTCTTGGCAAAGGTGAGTGAACGTTCTCACTCACATCTTCTTCTACTCGCTTTCGACATCTGTGATTTTCGGTGTTTTTTTTTTCGTTTGGTTTTGGACATCGATTTACTATGCTACTTGACTTTATTTGCTCGAGCTTGCTATCTTCGGGTGATTCACTGATGCTTAGTTGATTTTGTGTTTTGAGGTTGATGATTTCGTGTTTTCTGGGTATCACTGCACTGTTGTATCTTGTGGTCACCACGGTTTGCTTCGTAGTGACTTCGGATACTTGGTTTAATATATATGTGTGTGATTTTGTGTTAACTTTTTGGTCTCTGCCCTTTTGCTTTGCGAACACAATTTGGATTTTTGGTTGATTTTGCCACTGCTATATCTCTTATCATAATTATGCGTTCGAGGTTTGATGCGAGATGAGAATCGATTTGGGTATTTGCTTTTATGCTGTCTTGCTTGTTTAACTTCGACTTTGACACTGTTTGACCGTGTTCATCTCCTTAGTTGTGGCTATGGCCATTTGGGTTTACTGTTCCTGTAGCACTTGCGACCTGGCTTGGCTGCAGTCCTATGGCATCGGCACTTGACTTAGTGTTGCTTGATGTTCATTTATTTTGGGACAATTTGCATTTATATGGTTATCTGATTTACATTTGATTCATCGCTTCACGTCACTTGTGATTCACTGCATTTCTGAGTTTGGTCTGTAGCTCCCTGTTTTGAGTTAAAACCTCATTGACCTGATGCACTGTGGGTTCATGCCATAGGTTGCATACTTCTTGCATACTATATGATCACTGTAGTTGCATTCACTTCATGTTTGCATTGTCATATTGTATACTTGGACTTCACTGAAGTTATTATTGCATTCATGTTGATGTCTGGACACATGCCTGAGTCTCTGTTGCATGCATTGCTGTCTGGATTAGTTGTCTTTCGATTCAACTTGAATCTGTACATTCATGTTGTAAATTCCTGGCCAACTGTTCTAGTCGAAACTTGTGTAAATTGTCTTGCTTATTAGTACAACTGAAGTTATGTTGAAGGTTGAAATTCCATTTATGAACATAAATATACCTGCTGTTATCTATAGGTATCACTGCACCTAATGCCGAGCACATATTTGTGCTGTTGTCAGGCTATATTAAATCTCTGTTTGCCTGGTTCACCTCTGTTGATTTCATTGGTGACTGACACTGCTCAGTTGCTTGTATCAACCCCATTTCCAGGTTACATGTAATCTTGTTGAAGTTGTTGAACTAGTGTTCTTGTGGTTTGCTGTAGCAATTCATCACACTTGAATTGCATTTGAGTTTCTTTCCAAATCCATCTTCTTGCTTCTTACTACTATGTGCACTTGATTTAGTTGTACACTTACTGTGCACATTCCATGTTGCCATTTCTATATCCATTTTGTTAAGGCGCTGTTCGTTATGTACATTCAAATGTGTACATATTTTTCTTTCATTTGGTGGAAGTTTTAACTGTTGCCATCATGTACAGTCTGTTGTACATTGCTCTTCATATTAGTGCATTGGGTCCTTATTCCTTTTAGTGCATACTGTATATCTTTGTGTGCTAGTTTCCATGCACATTCTCCATGTCTGCCTTCTTGACCACTGAGGCCGTGGTATTTGATATTTGAATCTTCATTGATTTCGGTTCGTTGATCATTGGGTACATCGTCACTGTAGTGGCACGGCAGTGCACGCAAGCGTGAACTGCAGCCACACGGTATTCAATGGGTACATCATCACTGTAGTGGCAAGGCAGTGCACGCAAGCGTGAACTGCAGCCACACGGTGTGGTTTTATGATATCTAACTTGTTTTGATTAATTGATCTTTTGCATATTCCATATGCTGTAGTGGCGAGGCAGTGCACGCGTGCGTGTACTGCAGCCCTACTCGATTTAATATTTTAATTGATATTTAAATGTTTTGAACTGTTTTGTTTATTTCAATTCAATATTCAGAATTGCATTCTGATTTGTCTTAATTACTGTCGTCTATTCATTATTTAATTATTATTGCTTCTGTGCACTAATAACTGAGTTTGAATTAGACTGACCCGAGTATTATTTTCTTTTGAATTTAATACTCGGGTCAGACCGAGTATTTCAGGTTGTAGATATTCTGCTTTGGGTTGCTGCTAGAGCTATGAAGTTCTTTCATATCTTTTGGAGTAGTCGTCGTTATTTGTAGTAGTCTGTAAAATTGTATTGGAAGATATGTGTTCATGTATATTAAATACGTTAATGTACTTGTATATGTAACTTCCTGAGTCGACTGTTGTAGTTGTATCATATGTACCGTGTCAAATGTATTGTAACTGACATCAGTTATTGTATATATGAGACTTTTTGTTCCATCTGTGTTCCGCATTTATATTATCTGTGTTGTTATTTTATATTTACTGTTCTAAACTATTACGAACCATCGTAGTTCGTTTTATACTGGAATTGGGGTATGTCGATGGGAGAAAATAAATCAGAGATGAAAAATGAAAGAATATATATATATTTATATCACTCCCATCGAGATAACCAATACTAGTGTAAGGCCAACTATTGATGGCCGCTCCTCAACAGCCTTATTCTCCGTGCTAGTTGACAGCATTACACCGTAGTGTTCTTGGCTAGCGTGGGTATAGAGGTGGGGCGTCACAGATTAGCTTGAGTTAATATTTTAATGAAAGCTTGGCTTAATTTTTTTTATGGAATGGTTATTTAATAAATAGCGGGAAATGGTTCTGGGCTTAATTAAATGGATTTGAGAATAGTAATATGAGTATAATGGAATGTAATTGAATAAATTGTGAATAAATATGAAATGGAATAGAATTGAATATAAATTGAGTTGGAATCAATTTAAAATAGTTATAAATTAAAGGGGATATCCTATTAAATGAATATCACCGAATTTGCGTAGAAAAATTGGTCATTTGACGTAAACGAAAATAAATTAAGTTCTACAAATGAATGCAAAGTGAATAATTTGATTTTCAATCAATTTGGAAAGGATATGACTTTGTTTGGTTTAAAATTTAACTGAATGCATGTCACAACCCGTCTTTCATCTACCAGAAAGACGCATCATGAATTAAGAAAGAAAGGGATAGAAGAAGAAAAGATAGGAAAGAAGAAACTCAACAACAATAGATCTCATAGCGGAACGAATGAAATATAATATATCACATAAAATGTTACATAGTATCATATACATCAGAGTTACACAACTCATAGATTTCATATTTGGCAGTTATAAACATCTGTCTAACTATACAACTCAAGAATCACAGAGATACAAACACAACTCAAACACAACGGAACCACTATATATCTACTCGCCGAAGCCTCCTGCGCCAAATCTCCTCCATAATTCGTCAAAGCTAACCTGAATCCTTTAACTACTCATACACAATAAGAGTACCCAAGAGTTTAATAAAACAGAAAATAAGCACTTGAGTCAGACATGGGTCTGGTGTGAGTAAACGGTTTAAAGTTACTTAACTTTAAAAATCCTTTGAAAGAAAGGTATCACGTAAGACTTCCCACACATAAACATGGAAAAGTTTTTACCTTACGCTAACCAAAACATTTGATAGGAAATCCAGTGATATTATAATAGTGTTTAGGGTTTTCAAGCAAATAAGAAATAACAGAAATTGTTACATGATTAAATTCCAACTACTAACTACAAAAGTGGGTAATACAATCAAAACCCTAAAGGCACGCAGGAAGAATGAGTTTCCATCAATGGCAGGGCTACTGGGGTACCGCCCGTCATGATATGGGGCCTAGATCACCGTACCGAGGATCCACCCTAAATCCTCTACAACACAAGGCCGGAACCATCCCTTACTGGACAGTCCCGAACAAGACCTCCCCGTGGTTGGCACAACCGACCACACACTAAGCCAAAATAAAAAGGGACCTCTAGACAGGGGTAAATCTCGTCCTACTTGGGTGCTACCCACTTAACATTGCTGCACCTCCCCTGTTTTAGCCATTCTCGGTTGACGAGGCTTGAGGCTGCGATTACCTTTATAGAACACATCTATCTTAGAATTCTCATCGTCTACCTGATGATGTTCTAAAAGCATTCAATCCAAACAAGTTCGTTTTGGGTTCGAACGAAACTGAAGGCACTATCTCATTGCACTCATTTTGGAATCACCCTCAGAGTCAATGACCATAGCCCTTGCACTCTGAATCACCATCTCGAACCCGAAAGTACCATCTCCGTCAAATTAATCTCGGAATCACCCTCAGATTTATACCGACGAATAGTTCTTACACTTCGAGTCTTCACTATGCTCTTCACATGGATTCACGACCTAATGTTTAATTTGGATCGATGTGGTTTTCGGATATCCAAATATGGAAACCCGATCCCGGTTTCATCGAAATCCAAAACGCCATTTTAATGTCCAAGTTGTTTAAGGGTTTAAACAATTAAACTTATATTCAGAATAACATAAACAGATAGATGATTTACAATATCAAAGATAGATAATTCATATCAACCAATAATCTCACGAAGCATCCATATCACATATCTGAGAAATCATATCCAAATCATTCAATATCAATCATCCAATATCAATCAATCATCCATAAGCAGGTTTGATTCACTCTTAATCAATTTAATTAACCTCTAATTAAATTAATTACTATCTTAATCACTTGGATTACCTTAATCCTGCTTACCTATCATTAATTAATTACCAATTAATTAATTAATCATTTCCTAATGATCTACCTTAATTAATCTTCCTTGATTAATTATCCTTTAATTACATTAAGTAATTATCCTTTAACTAATTACACAAATTAATTATCATAACCATATATAGTAATTAACCTTTAATTACTATCACTAATTACATTAATCAACGATCCTCTATTTACTTCCATTAATTAATTGATTAACTATAATTAATTACACTTGATCCTTAATTAATTACAATTAATCAATCATACTTTAATTAATAACTTCCATTAATCAACCTTGATTAATTTCATTAATTATATTAATTAATGATCTTTATTAATTAATTAACCCTTTAATTAATTAAATAATTAATCTTTAATTAACCACCTCATTAATTAGTCGTAATTAATCATAAACAATAATTAACAAACTTGTAATTAATTAACTCCTTAATTAATTAAATTAATCCTTTGATCAATTACACTAATTAATTAATCCTTAATTACATCATTAAGTAATTATTAATTAATTACATTAATTAATAATCCTTAATTAATAACTTTATTAATTAATCACACTTCTAATTAATTACATTAAGTAATTAATATTAAATTAATCACATTCATTAACTAATTAATCTTTAATTACTATCATTAATTACATTAATTAATGATCCATTATTTACTTCCATTAATCACACTTCTTACTAATTAACCTTTAATTACTATCATTAATTGCATTAATTAATGATCCTTTATTTACTTCCATTAATTAATTGATTAACTATAATTAATTACACTTAAACCTTAATTTATTACAATTAATCAATCATACTTTAATTAATAACTTCCATTAATCAACCTTGATTAATTTCATTAATTATATTAATTAATGATCCTTATTAATTAATTAACCCTTTAATTAATTAAATAATTAATCTTTAATTAACCACCTCATTAATTAGTCGTAATTAATCATAAACAGTAATCAACAAACTTGTAATTAATTAACTCCTTAATTAATTATATTAATCCTTTGGTTAATTACACTAATTAATTAATTGTTAATTACTTCATTAAGTAATTATTAATTAACTACATTAATTACTAATCCTTAATTAATTACTTTATTAATTAATCTCACTTCTAATTAATTACATTTAGTAATTAATCTTAAATTAATCACATTCATTAATTAATCACATTAATTAATTAAACAAATTAACTAAGTAATTAGCTCTTAATTACTTCCATTAAGTAATTATCCTCTAATTACTTCCATTTGTTAATTACTCTCTTAATTAATTACCTTAACATGTAATTAACCACAACATTAATTAACCTTAATCCTTTAATTAATTAATTACTCTTTAATTAATTAACTTTCAAATCAATTAAAATAATTAATCCTTTAATTAATAACATCAAGTGATTTACACTTAATTACTTCCATTAATTACTTTCATAAGTAATTTTGCACTAATTACTTCCATAAGTAATTTCTCTTTCTTAATTACATTCAATAATTGTCCATTATTTACTTCATTAAGTAATTATACTCAATTTATCATAAGTGATTATCTTTAATTAATTAGACTTATTAATTAACCTAAAATTACTTACATTAATTAACTAATTAATAAATCATTTAATACCTAATTAATTCATTAACCATCCACTAATTACTTCATCAAGTAATTATTCTTAATTACATTTAAGTAATTAACCTTAAGTTTAATTAATTAATTAATTAATTATCTTTAATTAATTTCAATATAGCTAATTAGGAATAAAATTTGCATTATACTCAAATTATTTACTTCATTAAACCAATTTAGAAATCAATTATATATTTGAAATATAACTTTACTTTAAAACAATTCAAACCCTTAATTTTTAATATACTTAAAATCTTTGAAAATTCTTTTCAAACATGTTTAATTAAATTAAACAATTATTTATCTTTGAAATAATTGTCATATCCTTTAAACTTATCTATTTAAAATATATTTGAAATCTAATTAAACATTACTTTATAGTTACTTTAAATGTAACTTTATAACTTGAAACATTCTTATTTAAAAGTTGTTTGAATTTCTTAAAAACTTTTGATCTAATATTCAAATTGACAATACCTTTAAATTCAATTTAAAAATAAATTTTAGTTAATTACTTTAAAATTAACTATTTTAAAACTTTCAAAACTTGAAATATATTATATTAAAATACTCTTAAACAAAGTCTGCCATTTATTTAAAAAGATCTTGCCTTTAAAATTTAAACTGATTTTCTTTTCAAGACTTTACTTAAGCTTGATTCTCTTTTCCAAGTTTGTTTTTACTTTACTAAAAAAGATTAACCTTACAACATATAAACTCGAGTTGAACCCACGTTCAACCCGCGCCTGTCCCGAGTCATCCATCTTCTTCATCAGCTTCGAGTCATCCCTTCTTTCACATGAGAACCACCCGAGCCAATCACTAAAACACAACGCCCCAGACTCGTCGTGCACATGGTGCACGTGCACCGACGTCGCCGAACTCCGGTGATCAACACGGCTACCCTCGACCATCACACGAACCCACGTGACCCCAAGCGAGAACCCAGATCGCACGGAAATCCACTGAAACAAAATCGATCAAAAATCTCGACCATCAAGAAACAAAATTTGCTGAAAAATCACTCATCCCCTTCGCCTCCGACCTCGAGATTACCAGACCTCTTCACTGCAACCTCATCACACCTTCCATCAACCATCCCCACCATCGCGATTCCCTCTGAACCTTCGCCTGCGTCGGAATTTACTCGACAACCACGTCGCGTACAATCCAGTCTTAAACCTAGTTCGCTAAAGTCCATTCGCCTCGGAAAATGAAAAATACTTCCAGTATTTTTCCTGAGTGCATCGACACACCGTCCATCGCTAGCCCAACCCTCGTCAGAATCCCTGCCGCCAATCACCTGAAATCGACGAAAATGTTGAAGCCACACTTCTCCCTATATCCCAAAGAATACTACACTAAAAATCATGATTATACTATCTAAATTCAAGATTTCCTGCTACAAATACTATCATGCCATCCAAATCTTAAATTAAGTTGAGTGATTTTTATCATAAATATGAATTCCTCTGTTATTTTCATTTAAAACATTATTTGTTGTATTTAAAAATCTTGAAACTATTTTATAATCTTCAGCATACATTTACAAACAATTTTCATTTAAATGCCCAAGGCTAATATGGATTTGATTCGTAGATATAATTTTTGATAGCAGAACATACACAATGAACAACAGAGAACAGACTTGAATATGTATAAACAGACAGGCTCACACAACATATATATATATATATATATATATATATATATATATATATATATATATATATATAGACACACACACACACCAATTCATATAAATTCAAGCTGAAGAACTTCAATACAATCCAATATCATCACATGCGTGGTAGTTTAAACCAAATCAAACTATTTTTAAAAAGAGTTTACTCACAATAAAAAGCAGAGGACAGAGGTTTAAGTTTTATCTGGAAACTAGATTTTGAATTTGCTTCACTGTTGAAATCTGGAACCTTTGCATTTGAATTTGCAATTGCTTGCTGTCTGCATTTAAAATTCTTGCAGGTTGCAGTTGAATCAGTGTTTGATTTAGTTGCTTGATTCCAGATTGAAGATGAAATCAGACTGTTGAATTTGATTCAGTTTTCATTTGCTTTTGGTTTTATGGTTTTGTTTATTTTTTTCTTCTCAAGCTTTATATTTTTTTCCGGTTTAGAGGAAGAATTGAACTTTAAGTGAAAAACCAGGTTTCTCTCCAAACTACATTTTTTTATAAAATTAAATTTCGAAATGAAAGAAAATGTTGCCACTTGTTCATTTTGCCAAACACTTGTGAACTATATCACTTAATTTCTCTACACATGTTACTAACATGTGTTAAGATATTAACACATGTCCTAAGTATTTTAAATAAATTTTTATTTAATTTAAATGTTAATATAAAGCTTTTCATACTTACTTTATTAATTTATAACACTTATCTTAGTATATATGTATATATATAAGTTACTTTAGAGAAAATATTATAAAACCAATTATAATACAAATAAATACTTATACATGTATTTTTATATCCAAAATAATTATTTTTATTGTTTAAGAAATATAAATTAAAATTCCAAATACCTTTTGAAAAAGTATTATATTAAATTATACTTTCCAAATTACAGTATATACATATATATATATATATATATATATATATATATAAATAATTTGAAACACTTGTATTAAATCCAAACCCAAACTTCCGTATATACAAATATACATATACATTTTAAATAGAAAATATTTTTAACATTAATTTTGAGAATAATCATATTAAATTTCAAAACAACTTCAAATCATAATATATACATGCACATATATTACAATTTGAAAATACATCTTTTATTTAAACAAAAGATTCTCTATTCACAATATATATATATATATATATATATATATATCAATATATACATTATAAATAAAATCTATTCTTATTAATTTTGAAAAATTAATCTTATTAATTTTAAATTGATAGAAAGATATAATTCCATATTGCCAGATTAAGTATTTGTTAACTTTTAAAAGATTAAATTACCAATTTAAATTAAAATTATAAAAGAAAATTATCAAACCAATTAAATTATTAATAAAGATTATTAAATTGATATTGCCCAAAATTCCGGGTCATTGCATTCCTCCCCCCATAAAAGAATTTCGTCCCCGAAATTTAAAAGCAAAGATAATTTAATAATCTAGCAGAGATTTTAATTTCAAACAACAAAATATACCTATCCAGTTACTAACAACCATAGCAACCAATCAAACAAACAAACCTAACTAATTATCCTGACATAAATCAGGATATATCCTTATAATACTATCTAGAGTTTTCCAGATATATAAATTACTGGAAGACTCACTCTACAGAAGCTAAACTATCTATATCGCTATAATCCAGAGCTCTCCTCTTCTCTAGATCCACCAATCTGAACAAAATATCAGATCAAACTCAAGTCTAGTTCATCTACCAGATCCTTCTAAACTGTATATTCCACAACCAGCAATGGATCATACATGTACTCTCTCAGAGATACGTGAAATACAATGAATCCTAGTCATCCAAACTGGCATTTCAATCCTATAGACAAAAGAACATATTCTATCAAAAACACAGATAAGAAATCCCAAATACCTCGGAGCTAGCTCTCCAATCTTATCCAATTACTGCTTTCTCAACCTGAGAAACCTTAACAACAACGAAGTTTCCAACTTTGATTTCCATATTTATCCATCTTATCCACATAACTCCTTCTGACGATCCTGGGCTGCCCATCTCCTTCCAGAACAGCTCAACCTATGTTGATGCTTCCAGAAACAACTGGACCAAAACAAATCAGTTTCTAGATCCTACTCAACGGAAAGGTCTTCCAAGAATATCTAGAAAACAAGCTCTGCTTCTCAAGCATTAGAAAACTGAACTTACTTCCTAGGTGATATCCGAAAAATCTCTGACTATTACAATAGCTCCCACTTCCACATGAGAAGCCTCAATCTCAGACAAAAGATTACCCAAGATGAACTTTCCAAACTAATCGCAAATCACTTTTGCGATACTATCTAGTTCGGATTCCAAAGAAACTATTCTCTCTTTACCAATTAGAACAGCTTTAAGCTTCTTGAAACAAGGTAAACCCTTCAAGAAAGTCTTCACCATCTGCTCGGTCTGCTGATAGAAGAACCACAAAGATTCCTGAACCATCGGAGAAACGGCCCACATTGCTGCTTCCAAACCCTATCTCTAGGATACTGCTAAGCCAAAAGACCTTCTTGTCGGCACACAGAATACCTCTAAGCTGCACTGCTAGCACAGCTAACCAAAGACTTCTTCATCCATAGGCTCCTCGAACTCCAAAAGCCATCAACTAACTTCACAAAAGATCCTTCGAGACGGGCAGACATCCTTTTAAGAAATTCGGGCTCCAAACCAAGCATCAACAACTTATTCTCCTTAAGGGGTGAAAATGAGACCATGCCATAGCGAAGCAACTTATAAACCTTAGTCTCATATTTCAAAACAGACAAAACTCCTTCCAACGGTTGCCAAGATACCATCACTTGCTTCTGCACTTCTGATAGATCTAACCCTAGAAATCCGCTCATACGAGCGCAACCCAGCTTACACTTCAATGATGGATTCTGAACCTCTAAAAAGATGTCCTTCGGAAATAAGAGAAATTCTTACACCAAGCTACAAAGCTCACTCGAGACTGTATTAGATCTACAGTCTTGACAAATGCTCTTCCAACCTCAAACATTCAAACTCCAATTCATTGGTAGTCGTGTTACACACACCACTACCCTATCTACCTTTATAACTTACGTTGGAAAACCTGAACAGGTATCCCAACAGATCAGGTAGATATATAAAAATATACATATACATACATATATATATATATACAAGTACGCTCTCTCAAGAAAGATAGAAATCACTCCAAAGCCTAGGTATTCACTCAACCTAGCGCTCTGATACCAACTGTCACGACCTGTCTTTCATCTACCATAAAGACGCATCATGAATTAAGAAAGAAATGGATAGAAGAAGAGAAGACAGGAAAGAAGAAACTCAACAACAATAGATTCTCATATCGGAACGAATGAAATATAATATATCGCATAAAATATTACATTGTATCATATACATTAGAGTGACACAACTCATACGTTTCATATTAGGCAGTTATAAACATCTATCTAACTATATAACTCAAGATAACACAGAGATACAAACACAACTCAAACACAACAAAATCGCTATATATCTGCTCGCTGAAGCCTCCAGCTCCAAATCTCCTCTAGAATTTGTCAAAGCTAACCTGAATCCCTCGACTACTCATACATAATATGAGTATCCAAGAGTTTAATAAAACAGAAAATAAACACTTGGGTCAGACATGGGTCTGGTGTGAGTAAACGGTTTAAAGTCGCTTAACTTTAAAAATCCTTTGAAAGAAAGGTATCACGTAAGATTTCCTACACATAAACATCAAAAAAAATTTACCTTACGCTAACCAAAACATTTGATAGGAAATCCAGTGATATTATAATAGTTTCTAGGGTTTTCAAGTAAATAAGAAATAGCAGAAATTATTACATGATTAAATTCCAGCTACTAGCCACAAAAGTGGGTAATACAATCATAACCATAAAGGCACATAGGAAGAATGAGTTTCCATCAATGACAGGGCTACCGGGGGTACCGTCCGTCATAGTACGGGGCCTAGATCACCGTACCGAGGATCCATCCTAAATCCCCTGCAACGCAAGGCCGGAACCATCCCTTACTGGACAGTCCCAAACAAGACCACCCCGTGGTTGGCACGACCAACCACACACTAAGCCGAAATAGAAAGAGATCTCTAGACAGGGGCAAATCTAGTCCTATATGGGTGCTACCCACTTAACCTTGCTGCACCTCCCATGTTTTAGCCATTCCCGGTTGATGAGGCTTGAGGCTGCGATTACCTTTATAGAACACATCCATCTTAGAATGCTCATCGTCTACCTGACGATGTTCTGAAAGCATTCAATTCATACAAGTTCGTTTCGGGTTCGAATGAAACAGAAGGCACTATTTTGTTGCACTCATTTTGAAATCACCCTCAGAGTCAACGACCATAACTCTTGCACTCTGAATCACCATCTCGAACCTGAAAGTACTATCTCCGTCAAACTCATCTTGGAATCACCCTCAGAGTTATACTGACGAATAGTTCTTACACTTCGTGTCTTCACTATGCTCTTCACTTGGATTCACGATCTAATGTTTAATTTGGATCGATATGGTTTTTGGATATCCAAATATGGAAACCCGATCCTGGTCTCACCGAAATCCAAAATGCCATTTTATTGTCCAAGTTGTTTAAGGGTTTAAACAATTAAACTTATATTCAGAATAACATAAACAGATGGATGATTTACAATATCACAGATAGATAATTCATGTCAACCAATCATCTCGCAAAGCAGCCATATCACATATTTGAGATATCATATCCAATTCATTCAATATCAATCATCCAATATCAAACATCCAATATCAATCAATAATCCATAAGCAGGTTTGATTCACTCTTAATCAATTTAATTAACCTCTGATTAAATTAATTACAATCTTAATCACTTGGATTACCTTAATCCTGCTTACTTATCATTAATTAATTACCAATTAATTAATTAATCATCTCCTAATGATCTAGCTTAATTAATCTTCCTTGATTAATTATCCTTTAATTACATTAAGTAATTATCCTTTTATTAATCACACAAATTAATTATCATAACCATATACAGTAATTAACCTTTAATTACTATCATTAATTACATTAATTAATGATCATCCATTTACTTCCATTAATTAATTGATTAACTATAATTAATTACACTTGATCCTTAATTATTTACAATTAATCAATCGTACTTTAGTTAATAACTTCCATTAATCAACCTTGATTAATTTCATTAATTATATTAATTAATGATCCTTATTAATTAATTAACCCTTTAATTAATTAAATAATTAATCTGTAATTAACCACCTTATTAATTAGTCTTAATTAATCATAAACAATAATTAACAAACTTGTAATTAATTAACTCCTTAATTAATTGTATTAATCCTTTGATTAATTACACTAATTAATTAATCCTTAATTACTTCATTAAGTAATTATTAATTAATTATATTAACTAATAATCCTTAATTAATTACTTTATTAATTAATCACATTTCTAATTAATTACATTAGTAATTAATCTTAAATTAGTCACATTTATTAAATAATTAATCACATTAATTAATTAACCAAATTAACTAAGTAATTAACCCTTAATTATTTCCATTAAGTAATTATCCTCTAATTACTTCCATTTGTTAATTACTCTCTTAATTAATTACCTTAACAAGTAATTAATCACATCATTAATTAACTTTAACCCTTTAATTAATTAATTACTCTTTAATTAATTAACTTTCAAATCAATTATATTAATTAATCCTTTAATTAATAACATCAAGTGATTTACACTTAATCACTTCCATTAATTACTTTCATAAGTAATTT
Source organism: Allium cepa (assembly GCA_030765085.1). Taxonomy (NCBI): domain Eukaryota; kingdom Viridiplantae; phylum Streptophyta; class Magnoliopsida; order Asparagales; family Amaryllidaceae; genus Allium; species Allium cepa. The sequence goes on from CM060942.1 coordinate 152,590,820, forward strand.
TCCACTAATTACTTCCATAAGTAATTTTTCTTTCTTAATTACATTCAATAATTATCCATTATTTACTTCATTAAGTAATTATAATCAATTTATCATATGTGATTATCTTTAATTAATTAGACTTATTAATTAACCTAAAATTAATTACATTAATTAATTAACTAATTAATAGATCATTTAATCCTTAATTAATTCATTAACCATCCACTAATAACTTCATCAAGTAATTATTCTTAATTACATTTAAGTAATTAACCTTAAATTTAATTTATTAATTAATTATCTTTAATTAATTTCAATCTAGCCAATTAAGAATAAACTTTGCATTATACTGAAATTATTTACTTCATTAAACCAATTTAGAAATCAATTATATATTAGAAATATAATTTTACTTTAAAACAATTCGAACCCTTAATTTGTAATATACTTAAAATCTTTGAAAATTCTTTTCAAACATGTTTAATTAAATTAAACAATTATTTAGTTTTGAAATAATTATCATATCCTTTAAACTTATCTATTTAAAATATATTTGAAATCTAGTTAAACGTTACTTTATAGTTACTTTGAATGTAACTTTATAACTTGAAACATTCTTATTTAGAACTTGTTTGAATTTCTTAAAAACTTTGATCTAATATTTAAATTGAAAATACCTTTAAATTAAATTTGAAAATAAATTTTAGTTAATTACTTTAAAATTAACTATTTTAAAACTTTCAAAACTCGAAATATATTATATTAAAATACTCATAAACAAAGTTTGCTATTTATTTAAAAAGATCTTGCCTTTAAAATTTAAAATGATTTTCTTTTCAAAACTTTACTTAACCTTGATTCTCTTTTCCAAGTTTGTTTTTACTTTACCAAAACAGATTAACCCTACAACATACAAACTCGAGTCGAATCCACGTTCAACCCGCGCCTGCCCCGATTCATCCATCTTCTTCATCAGCTTCGAGTCATCCCTTCGTTCACACAAGAACCACCCGAGCCAATCACTAAAACCCAACGTCCCTGACTCGTCGTGCACACGGTGCACGTGCACCGACGTCGACGAACTTCGGTGATCAACACAGCTACCCTCGACCATCACACGAACCCACGCGACCCCATGCGAGAACCCAAATCGCATGAAAATCCGCTGAAACAAAATCGAGCAAAAATCTCGACCATTAGGAAACAAAGCCACTCATCCCCTTCGCCTCCGACCTCGAGATCGCCTGACCTCTTCACACAGCCTCGTCATACCTTCCAGCAACCATCCCCACCATCGCGATTCCCTCCAAACCTTCGCTGCGTCGGAATTTACTCGACAACCACGTCGAGTGCAATACCAGCCTTAACCCTAGTTTGCTAAAATCCAATCGCCTCGGCCAATGAAAAATACTTCCAGTATTTTTCCTGAGTGCATCGACACCCCGTCCATCACTAGCCCAACCCTCGTCGGAATCCTTGCCGCCGATCACCTCAAATCGATGAAAATGTCGAAACCACACTTCTCCCTATATCCTAAAGAATACTACACTAAAAATCGTGATTATACTATCTAAATTCAAGATTTCCTGCTACAAATACCATGATGCCATCCAAATCTAAAATTAAGTTGAGTGATTTTTATCATAAATATGAATTCCTCTGTTATTTTCATTTTAAACATTATTTTTGTATTCAAAAATCCTGAAACTATTTTATAATCGTCATCATACATTTACAAACAATTTTCATTTAAATACCCAAGGCTAATATGTTTTTGATTCGTAGATATTGAATTTTTAATAGTAGAACATACACAATGAACAACGGAGAACAGACTTGAATATGTATAAACAGACAGGCTCACACAACATATATGTGTACCAATTTATATAAATTCAAGCTGAAGAACTTCAATACAAGCCAATATCATCACATGCATGGTAGTTAAAACCAGATCAAACTGTTTTTAAAAAGAGTTTACTAGCCATAATAAGCAGAGGACAGAGGTTTAAGTTTTATCTACAAACTGGATTTTGAATTTGCTTCACCGTTGAAATCTGAAACCTTTGCATTTGAATTTGCAATTGCTTGCTGTCTTCATTTAAAATTCTTGCAGGTTGTAGTTGAATCAGTGATTGATTTAGTTGCTTGATTCCATATTGATGATGACATCAGGCTGTTGAATTTGATTCAGTTTACATTTGCTTTTGGTTTTCTGGTTTTGTTTATTATTTTTTCTTCTCAAGCTTTATATATTTTTTAGTTTAGAGGAAGAATTAAAATGTTTATGAAAAACCAGGTTTCTCTCCAAACTACATTTTTTTATAAATTTAAATTTCTAAATGAAAGAAAATGTTGCCACTAGTTCATTTTGCCAAACACTTGTCAACTATATCACTTAATTTCTCTACACAAATTACTAACATGTGTTAAGATATTAACACATGTCCTAAGTATTTTAAATAATTTTTTATTTAATTTAGATGTTAATATAAAGCTTTTCATACTTACTTTATTAATTAATAACACTTATCTTAGTATATATGTATATATATAAATTACTTTAGAGAAAATATTATAAAACGAATTATAATACAAGTAAATTCTTATACATGTATTTTTATATCCAAAATAATTATTTTTATTGTTTAAGAAATATAAAGTAAAATTCCAAATACCCTTTGAAAAAGTATTATATCAAATTATACTTTCCAAATTACAAACATACATACATACATACATATATATATAATTTGAAACACTTTTATTAAATTCAAACCAAAACTTCAATATATACAAATATACAAATACATTTTAAATAGAAAATATTTTTAACATTAAGTTTTAGAATAATCATATTAAATTTCAAAACAAATTCAAATCATAACATTTACATGCACATATATTACAATTTGAAAATACATCTTTTATTTAAACAAAAGATTCTCTATTCACTATATATATATATATATATATATCAATATATATATTACAAATAGAATCTATTCTTATTAGTTTTGAAAAATAAATCTTATTAATTTTAAACTGATAGAAAGATATAAATCAATATTGCCAGATTAAGTATTTATTAACTTTTAAAAGATTAAATTACCAATTTAAATTAAAATTATAAAAGAAAATTATCAAACCAATTAAATTATTAATAAAGATTATTAAATTGATATTGCCTAAAATTCCGGGTCATCACAATGCATGTAAAGTGAGTTGTAAATCCTTTAAATTGTTGAAAATGATAGACGGATTGATTGAAAGTGGTTAAATTGGTGTTGGAACCTTATGGTTGCTTATAAACAAATTATTTAGCATGCATTGCTTATGAAACTTATGTTTTTTTAACTATTTAAATAAGTGAAATGTTATTTAAATTCATGTTTCGGTACTTACGTGTTTAAATTGAGTAAGTATGGGTACCTAGAGCTGTTTTTCTTGACTTTGGTTGCACGAATTGCAAAATAAAATAAGCCACTTGCTTAAAAATGCTAAAACAAGGTACGTTTTCGGATTAAATACTGAAAAAATATAAAATATTGATATTTTTTTCTGACCGTGTGGGTCGATGTTTGTATATTTATCTCTCTTGTCATATTGCAAAAGGTCCTCCATACAAAGGAGACTCTGCCAAAAAAATTCGAAAATTTAGGGTGTTAGAAAAATTTTGAAATTTTTTAGTAAGTTTTTGTTAACGATAATTTGATTTCAAATTGTAATTGAAATAAAGGATTTTGGAATTTGAATTGTAAACTAATTGTTTTGGGTGGAACTAAAAGGTTAGAAAAGTGAATATCGAGTTTTAACTAAGTAGGGTTTTAATAAGTAACGGGTTTGTAGCATTTTTTCTGCCTTAGCAAATTTCGGGGATGAAATTCTTTTAAGGGGGAGGAATGTAACGGCTGGGATTATTCAACGGTTAATTGTGAATAATTAAATGGTTTAAATATTGGATTTTGAATTATAATTTAGTTAGTAAGATTTTAAAACTGAAAATGTTCAAGCGATTTCATGAATTTTTGAAATCATCAATTTAATCTACATGTTAAAATAGCGATCCGAGGCATAGTCTCTGAACTTGGTAAAACCAGTTCCATTGAATCCATAGTAGTATATTATTGTCGGATTTCAAATTTTGTAGCATTTGGAGTTATCATTTTATCGTATGGGATAGAAACGCATTGAAATTTATATAAAAAATTTAGTAAATAATTGGGTCCAAAAAGCTATCTTCTCCATATGATCGAATTAGGACTCGAAACATTTTCCATTGCGTTCGGAATAGGGGTATAACATTATGAACGCCAGGCAGCTTGCCTCAATAAGAATTGGTAATTGCGCAGTAGAAATTCGCAATAATTTGGAGACAAATAAATCAAAATATAGGTAAAATAAAAATCAAGTCACCCTATTTCTGGGGACACAGACCTACCCTTTTTCCTTAAAACGTGTAAATCATGTCTCCCCTCTTATCAGTCGCGTTTTCCTTTTTTTAATCTTTTAGTTCGATATCACTTCGTCAAGAAGGAAAAAAACTATGGAAGAATTTTTTTTAATACGTATTTGATTAAAATGGCATTGCACAGTTCACCTGGAGCTCTCAAACCTTCTGCCGCTCCTTCTCTTCCTCTCGCACCATTTTGCTTCACATCTTCCCCACATCGACTCTCTTGAAACCATGCACGCCATGCAAGTTCAAAACCTGATCGAAGTCCTTTCCTCTTCAACTAGAATCCGACATTCACATCACTTCTTCGACCACCAGACCTAGCCTTCCCTAACGCAACGCTTCGGCAATTATTTCCAGATCCGGTGCATTCCAGGACTCGTCCAGTGGCTTTCCCTTGCTTGAATCCAAAACTCATAATTTGGATGAGTCTATTTTAAAGATTGTGGCGGAGCTTGATGCTAAAGGAGGCCTTGTGGCATTATGAGTTGCACCCGGTCGGTCTCCGATCAGTCACCTATCTCAAAATTCCCCGTCAAGGTGTTAATTCTTACACGCTCGCCAAGTGCTTGTTGGAAAGCCAAGCCGAGTCTTCCACTTGTTGATCTGTTAGCAATATAATTATCTTGGGGCCGCTAATTGAATCGAACGCGGGCAGTCTTGTGGATTCTTGAGTTGACTGTTTCGCATGAGAGAGGTAAGGGAGATACCGTATTTTTTTAGTGTTAATTGAATCTAAAAAAATTCTGAATAATAATAAATCATAATCTTTTCATATGAGGTCAAAAACTAAGGAAGCAAGTTTTATTTGGCTCGTAGTTGTGAAGTCTACGGAATAAGATTTGTTCGGAGATTTTTAGAGGCAAGAGCATTTTTTTAACTTTAATTGGACGATGTTCGATTAAATTTAAAATTTGAATGGATTAGTAAATAAAAGTTAAGGTGAGAAATTCTCATTCATTTGGATTTCCAAACTTTAAATTTAAATAGTTAAATTTAATTATTGGATGCTTGATTGAATTGATGAATTACTTGGATGTATATATATGGTAGTATATATATTAATGGAGTGATATACCTACACATTATAGCGGATGAGATCCTACGCGCCCCGCATAATAGCGGATGACCTTATATACCATGGTATCCCCCTCGAAGTTGGATTGGTATTATTTTATGTTGTATTAACATCTGTGGATGCAGGGAAACAGGCTGGAGGGATCGAACTAGATTCCTCAAAAATGTTAAATTTAATTTCATACATTGTGATATATGGATTGTGTAGAATAACCTATATAGATTATTGTGGTGTTGGGAATTTATTGGATGCAGTTATAGCACTGCTCTGGATTTTGATAATTTAAATACCATAATTTTTTTTAAATTAAGGGTCAAATGGGGATTTTTGATACGAAAATATTGTATTGGAATTGGAGTTATTTTAAAGAAATTGAGTTAGAAAATATATTTGATTTTGGGTATACTTAATTATTGCGAATTATTAAAAGGGGATTTTAAAAATGAAATTTTAAAAGAATTTATAAATGATATTCGAAAACTATAAAAAGGATTTGAAGTTGGTATTAAAAATAGATTGGAAATTATAAATCAAATTATAAAGAAATGGATGTATAAAATGAAATTTTATAAATAAGATTGTTTTATGGACAAGAGAAATTTAAAGGAGTTATAAAAATTAATAAATGATGTTTATAAATAAGGGAAATCAATATCAGGATGATAAATTAGGAATATAAAATTCATAGGTGAAATTATATTAAAATATGGAAAATTGTATAAAGGAAATAATGGGGTACTATTTTTGAAAAGTGGAAATGGTTAAGGATAATCTGAATAGAAGTGAGGTGATGGAAGTCGAGAGGAATTTATAAGTTAAATTGGTTATTGAGATTTAAAAAAAATAAAATTGTAAGAAGTGAGTTTGTTTAAAAGGAAAATTTATTATACATAGAAAGACATACATTAAGCATCCATAGCAAACATGCATATACTATACATACAACATACAACATACAACTAGCTATCCTAACATCAACTCGGAATAGGCTTCTTTCATATGATCCACAGTCTCCAAAGTATAATCTCTTGGATCGTTACTTCATTGAATCTTAACTAGTTGCACCACCTTTTATCCAATCTCTTTTCATCTTGATCCACAACATAAACTGGATGTTTAACTACTGTCAAGTTCAGTTCTATCCCCAGTTCATCTTGAACTGATGGCTCCACAATCAAATATGGTTCATGAACATATTTTCTTAAATGAGACACGTGGAACACAATATGAACACCCACCAATCTCTCTTGTACCTTGACCTTATAAGCAAGTGATCTGATCCTCTCAAGAATACAGAAAGGTCCAACATATCTTGGAGCTAACTTTCCTGCTTTTTCAAATCTAATAGCTCCTATTATTGGTGAAATCTTTTCGAACACCAAGTCTCCAACCACAAATTCCAATTCTCTTTGCCTCCTATCAGCATAACTCTTTTGGCGATCTTGGGCTTCCTTCATTCTTTTCTTAATCACTACAACATTTTCGTAGCCTTTCGGTGAAGGAACTGGGCCTACCCACAACTGAAGAAATGGATGAATTTCAAAAAAATTAGCCATTTGGATCATTAATGTGTCTATGAAGTCTAAATTCATTTGGAAATTTTCTAAGTTTATTTTAAATAAAATCAATATTTTATTTAACTTCATAAATAAAGTTTCACTTTAATTTAATTTATATGTAAGTTATAGTATATCAAATATACTCTTATATTCATATTTATGCGTAGCATTTACTTTTCAAATTTATTCAGAGAAGGAAATATTTCATTTCATTTTTCTTAATTTATTCAATTAATGAGAGGACATAAATTTATTTAGAGAATGAAATTTTCATTTCCTTTCTCTTAAAATATTCAGTTAATGAGGGATCCTAAATTTAGCTAGAGATGAAAACTTTTCATTTCCTTCTCTTAATTAAATTGAATAATCGATTAATAAATTAACATTAATGAATAACCTAAATATGACATAAATTGTAAATATATTCACAGTAAATATTATACAAGTGCAACATATAGGGAATGTGTATAGTCAATGAGAATTGATATGTATACATAAAATGAACAAGAACAATTTGAATGGTTATTGCATAGGAATTAAAATGGAAATAAATAAGTGATCACAAGGGTGATTGGTACAGTTTCCCTTTTAGTAAACCTAATTAATGCAATATATTAATGACAACGAATGGGTACAAAATTGTAAGAATATAGAAGGTAAACAGTGAATTGTATGCATACACTATTGTCTTTATTAAAAAAGAGAAATGATTTCATACTATGACAATATATGTAAACAAAAATAAATTTATATGAACACATACAAGTTGATCTAAATATGTATATATGGAATTCAATCAAAGCTTTCTAATAATATAAATTAGATAGTTATGATAGTCAATTTCAAAACTTTGATTTGTTGTTAAAATTCCTTTTATTCATATGTAAATATCTAATGCAATAAAAGGTGCAAGTAATACACGAAGGCATACATACATATGTTAACATTCAAAATTAAAATTACACTTTGTTATGAAAGATTAAAACATAGACCTACAATTGAAACATTGTATTGATTCCATACCAATTTCATTTTTAACTTTAAACATAATTCAATCAATCAACATGAAATTTTAAATTTCTAGATTTTAAAAAATGTAATTTAAATTAAATGTTGAAACATAGAATTATAAAACATTATATTTTAAAATATATAGATTTATTTTCAATTTAACAAATTAAAGAAAAACAGCAAAACACTATGAATATGTAAACATTCAATTTTCATAAATAATTTTTTAATTAAGCAAGACTGTAAGACATCATACAAATTATGAAAGTCAAATTAAATTTCGATCAAACATTGCAAAATCAATATCTATATATAGAAAATGACATACCTTGCTACCCAATCCTTAAAACACATCTTGTTGATGTTGCCTTTGATTTGCATATTGAATGAAGAATGCTTCTAGATCCAATTGAATCACCTTAGAATGTTGCCTAAAAATCACACCTTGAATGACGATATCTCCTCGGATCTTCAAGATCCATATCCTATCCTTGCAAGAGATGGATGGACCACTTTTGTTTTATTTTATTTGATCTTATTATTTGGAGTTGAAAGATTTTATAAATTTGTTTTCTATTTTTTGTTTCTGCCATGAAAAGTTAGAAAAGAATGAATGAGAAAGAATGAATTGTCTGTACAGAATGAATTAGAGAATATGTTTTATTTGAAAGAATGAAACTTTTCCATTCTTTAATTAAAACTTCTCTAATTAATTCCCTCGATTGTTTCTTCCTCTTCAATCCTTTCTTTCCAAGTATGTCATCAAATGACATAAATTTTCCACAAATCTTATTACCAAATGACATAAAATTTCTATAAATCATGTCATCAGTTGACATATAATATTGATAAATCATTTCATGCAATCATCTTTAAATTACCTCGATATCGTATATCAATGCGCGCAAATATAACTTTTATAAATTCATTAAAATAATTGCAATAAAATCTTCCAAATGTTAAATAAATAACAATTGATACTTATCAAATATTGATTAATTTAATCAATTTACAACATTTTGTAAATTAATTAAATCATGTTGTTTTTTAGAGAATTAATCATTACGGTTGTGCAACTCATAGATATAAATTCAGTCAACGATTAGTATCAAACTATTCGAATATTATCGTTCACACTTCACTTAGCAGGTGGTGTGACATTTTGGCCAAATTTATTGCTTAAACATCATTCGGGAAAATCCAATTTTATTTGTTATAATCGGTACCTAGCATTGACAATTATTTACACCAATCCTCTTCGTCAAAACTATATCAATTAGGATTTATGGAATTTGGTAATGGTCAAAATTCCAATATCATCCACATTTATAGTCCAAACACAAAGTCTTTGATTCAATAATAACAATTATTATTAACCGAAATACTCTGGCCATAGACTTTACTTTGAGTTGACTTGAGTTCACCGTGATACTAACCTCATATAACCGAGGAGACGAATCCTCTCCTGAATAGTATTTCACTTCCAATGCTTCCACTTGACCCAACTATAGTCATTCGATGGACGTCATGCCACGATTTAACTATAATCAAAGCAGAGCTTCCATATTGAAGACCAACGGTATTCTCATACCGAAAGAACTATTTAAATTAGTCACATCGATATTCTCTGCTTGACCTTAGTTGTATTAAACAATGGAAGACTATCTAATGAGTCATTCCATAATTATCCGATAACTATCAATATGTAACCCCTTGATGCCCCCAACAGTCATGAGTAATACGTTGCTCAATATTTGGAAAGCATTACGTACTCTAGTCTCAATGGATACAACGATATCTAGTCTCGATGCATCTTGACCAGGAACATTTAAAATGGTACATTTGTTTCACTGTGATAAATTACTCATGGTCACAACATTTTTAAACTACTATCAAAAAACATACCATTTATGGATTTTCTATTAAAAATACTTTTAATTAAGTTGATCAATTAATATAACAACATTATATCAAGTATATCATAGAAAGAAAATACATTTATTTCGAACAAGATTGGTTAACGAGTTAGATATATGCAACAAATTACTTAATTGCTCCTAGGGCATACCCTTAACTCTATCAATCTCCCACTTGCACTTGGGGTCAATTATGGAATCTTATTCCAACTTCTCCAATCGGTTTTCTCAACCAATTAAGTCTGTCCTTTTATGAACGAGTATCTTATTATGTTTTAATTATCTACTTTGTCAATCAACTCTCTCCGACGGTGATAAACTACTTTACATATGGAACAAGTCAAAGTATGTCTCTCGAAATCTAGCGAGATATAAGTTCTTTTACAAACTATATGTGACATTGCTATCATATAACAATGTTATGAGATTCTCAACATTTGAAATCGGCTCAGTTATAAATTTGTGCACTTATATTTTTGCATACATTGTCTTTGTCGTGGCTTTACTCTAGACGATGTACTTAGCCTTTTTCATTGAATCAGCCATGGTCTTTTATTTGAACATTTCCAACTTAAAGATTCTAAACTTGAATTTATTATTGACATACTATACTCAATATCACTTATGAAGTTCAAGTTCGAACACTCCTTCATAAGGTGTTTTTGTTTCTGTTAATAATTCTCTAGTATTTTATAAATATACGAGAACACTTCAAACAACCATTCAGTGATATCAATTTAGATTTGATATTTACTTCATATATCAAATACATGAACAAATCATGATATCATATGCAACATAACTGTATGATAATTCCTATTGCTGGTGCAAAGGAATCAATCTTACATGTTCTGTATTAAATATTTTAATAAGGTGTCCTTGCATATTATTTGGGACATTCTGGACATCTTTTATATTTAGTTTAAAAGCCATCATTTATTAATCCAATGCTTAGTATTAAAAAATAATGCTGATTTTAACATAAGTACATCGTTAAATTCAACAACGTGTTGTTTACTTATAGTTTAGAAATATCAATGTACCTTTTAACATTCTTTCTTATGAACACACGCTTCCTCTGCACTTTGATTGAAAATCAAGCTATTTGATATTTCCATCAAAATACTTACTCAATCTTGATGCTTATAAAATGATACTTTCATATCATTTCTTGGATCATATCCAAAGACCCACAAACTCAATATCACTCCCACTGACTTCGAAACATTTTTGTTTAATATGTGTAAACAGCTTATTCTAAATCATTATTTAGATTTTTGTTTTTGTTTCAATACATATGTACCAAAACACTAAGTCTTATCAAGTGATAATTTTGAGAGTAAATCTAAATTAACTTGAGCATGTTGAATATCGAATCTATTATCCTAATCTCAACAATTGAAATTTACAATGTTATTCTTATCAACGTTGCCATTTAACTCCAACTGCATTGGTCTTTCTCATAAAGACACAATCTCGGCTGATGGACCACATCCCTTCGGTTACGACAACCAAAATCTATATTTTGATAGCATACTTGAAATTCTTTTAGATTTGCGCATCATATCATATAGAGTCAACGCTCTTAATGGTTTAATTAAACAATCGAGGATTATATATTTTGGACATTAATAAGAAACTTAAATTTTATCTTCGATGTGCAAGAATACATATTAGACATTCTAATGCTATGTGTTCATTTAGGTTAGTTAATTTCATTTCATCTCATATATTCAGTTCTATTTATGGATCGTATCCAATTCTATTTAACTATCAATAATCAAAGAAATTCCTTCACTGTGAAGTTGATATATCTTGAGACAACAATTATTTCTCGGTGTACATAGAATAGGGGTTCATAAACGCTTTATGAATTTCTTTATTTATAAAAATAATTTGGTTTCAGTTTACAAAAATTATGTTTAAAACATAAATATTTTATTCAATGACAGTCCTTTCCAAAATCCTTTTAGGGAGATTCATACAAGATCCCTCATAAACAATTATTACATGCAAACTTTTGACTCGCATAACCTGCCAGCTCCTTGGCCTAGGATATGTTGGAGTTTTTTATAAATCCTTATTTTGTAAAATTTTGTAAACTATTATTCAGATGAAATAATATTAACCTTATGTACTACCCTTAAGTACATTACCTTATAAAAAGAAACTAACTTAACTTCACTCACAATTAATCATACATTGTCCAATAAAGTTCAATTACTCTATATCGATGTATCATTATGTATCACATAGAGGAGTAATTTTGACATTGAATCTTTATTCATTTTAGGTACGTTTAGAATATTTTCCAATATACTCACTCATTCGATCAAATCAAATCATTTCTATCGCATGTTATTTTATTTACTTCTGTTTTATATTATATAAGTTTACCATAGACATACTACATGTGTATCAAATATTTATGTTTTTATCGACGATGACTCATCCGTGAATATAACGAAGTACGTGGAACCGTTTTGGTATTTATAGAATTACAATTGCATACATCTATATGTATCGATCCGAAGAGTTCAGTAACTCTTATGATACTCGCACTAAATGGATGCACAACCTTTTTGTTTGAGATATAATTAACAAATATCATATGATTCAAACTCATACAATAAAATTATTTCTCAAAACTAGGCTTAGTCTATAATTCCAAAACAAATGTAAATAGATACTTTTGTATTTTCCAATGCATCACTTTTGTTATACAGTAAACCAGGTTGTAATTTTATTTCACAAAGAATATTCATAATATTCATATTTTAGTATAGCTATGTCTATTTTTTCAATCCATACCAAAAAATAATCATCATTTCATAAATAATGTATGGTAACTTTTACAAAAACAATTTCTGTACTATGATGAAATTAATAAGTGCTATATGGCATGCACCTACTATTTCCAACATTACTATAATAGCGTACTGCATTCAGAGGTTCATCATTCCCTCAATACAATTTGTTTGTTTCATACACTGTAACTATTTATAGTGGAGAGTTTGTTGATCAAATATCTTAAGCTCAAAGAAATAAGTCTCATAGAAAACAATTTTCTATATGAAAATGCATTACGGAATAGAAATCATATTTCTTATTTAAATATTAAGTATTAATTATTATTAAAATTCCCATTTCTAATGATTCTCTATGAAGTAGAAGTGATTATTCATTTTCTTCATCTCAACTGTACCTTAAATTACATCTACTCTTATACATTCGTTTTCCTTTCAAAAATTCATTTTATTCAAAATAAAACCTTATTATAATATCATAAAAATCTCTTTAGAAAATCGCATTCGATTATCCATAACGTTTAAAGACATCAAATATGTTGCATTGTTTGTAAACTGATCAAAATGACATTTTAGCAATCGAGTTCTTAGATCTATCTTGTAATTTTCGGTCTTATGTCACATTAACACAATATGATCCCTTTTGTAATAAATCAAATTAAATACTCGATCTCGCACTAAGGTTTATTTGGCTTTTTGGTGTAATGACCCATATTTTTCCGATAATTAAAATATTAAATTAAATGTGATTTTGTAATTTACTATTGGAAGAAAATAAAATTTATAATGTAGGAATGAGAAAAGTAATTAGAATGAAGTTTAATAATGCAAGTTAATGTAATAGATGACTATTTGAATGTAATCTTAAGTAATTGTAATAAATCATAAGGTTATAATTGGTTATAAATTTAAATCTAGAAAATAATTTAAATGTTATATTAATTTGTGAAATAATGTGTAATTAACTGTAATTGGATAAAGTTAGTATTGTGTAAGTTGTTATAACATTTGTTTGTAAATAATAAACTTATAAATGTAATTAAATTGAGAAAAGGTGAAATTGTGATATGTTACCTATTTATTTAACCTGTTGAATTAAATTTGAAAATCAATTGCAATTAATGTAATTAAATATTACGTTAATGGAAATTAAGATGAAGTTGAAAAATATTAATGTAACAAGATATAAACCAATGTTAACTATCTCCGTAGAGCGAAGATTGATTGAATACAAAGATTGAAATCAAAATAAATGGATTTAATTGAATTTAAATTATACTTAATGAATTTGTTGCAATTGAAATGGAGCATTGTAGTTAGTGTAATATTTACACTAAATTTGATATGTCAATTTGTTTTAAATTATTATAAATGTCTAAGGAATCAAAGATGATAAAATTTGTTAATTATAAAATTTGAATTGAAAAATGATTTAATTAATTTAATATTAATTTATTTAATTAACGTGGAAATAACCATTTTGGCCGCTGTCTTGGATTTTGACAAAACTAGTTTCATCTGATCCATAACGGTAAATTATTGTACGATTTCAAATTTCATAGCAATTGGACTTGTCGTTTGATCATACGGGCTCGAAACGTGTAGAAATCTATTTAATCGAAATCAATTTGGGATAAGCTGATTTTAAAGCTAATTTCTTCATACGAGGGAATTAGGACTTGAAGTCTGTTCCATTGAGTCTGAAAATATTGAAAATATCTATTTTGATATATGGGATGACCCACTTTCGTTTCGGAGGCAGAACAGACATTTTGGGTTGCTATTCGTCGTTCGTACAAATTTGATATGTGTTTATTTTCTTATTGGGCTTTGTTAATATAAATAGTCTTGTTTCCCCAAATCCTAGCAGTTATTTTTCTTATTCTGTATGTACATCAATTTCTGTCTATCTCTTTCATTTTAGCGGCAGAAACAAATTCAAAACCCTGATTCAATCTCCAAATCAATTTCAAACTTCAAACTCTCAAAACTATGTCATATTATATATTGTCAGAAAGCTCTCGACGAGCGTAATCCACTGCAATAGTTCTTTTTTCAATTGGGTTCATCGTTTGTCCAAAAATCGAGGATAAACCTCAACCGTCCATTCTAGGTTGTGACGATCCAATGGTGGATCTTTGCCCGATCGACGATCAGGAGGTGGCGTTGGGAAGAGGGTGGAGAGCAGGTCACGGATCTGGGGTTCGTTTGTCGAGATGGTCAATGAAATCGCCAAATTTGGAGTTTAAATGCGAGCGGAAGTGGTCATGCTATGGTCGACCAGAATTCGCGGCGTTTGAATGGTAGGGGTGGCTAGGTCTGGGTGTTGTGGTGGCGCGGCCTGATCAAGCTGAAGGTGAATGTGGTGGTCGGAATATTCGAAGACGTGTGTGACGGCTAGGGTTTGAACAAGCTTGGGCATCCTCGAAAACGTTGAGATGGGGCGAGGGTTCGTGATCTTTTATTGTGATGTGGCTAGATATGTATGGCTTTTGTTTTATTATTTTATTTTATTTAATCTTAACTTTATAACCGTTCTAACTTACATATCTTTTACATATGCGACCCGATTCACGCGTAGTTTTTTTCGCTGCGATTATATCGAAATTCCAGACATTTTGGAACTTGTTTGCGAGAATTTTGAGACTGTTCAAATTTAGACCTCATTTGGATTTCAAATCGATTTGAAATCAAATATGAGTTTTTTAACTCACTCACAACTACTAGATTATCTTATGTTAGTTAAATTAAATTAAATTTATGATGTAATTAGAAATTGATTGGTTAATGTTTGGTATAGTTAAATTGTCATTTTTGTTAAATCTGGCTTCATTTGAGTTCGACCGCCATTGCCATTTAATTTAATATCGAATATTTAAATATCGGTTAATACTTGTTATTGATAATCAGTAATAGTTGTTATTTATTGGTTGATTTGGATGATGATTGTGATGGATGTTTAATTGTTGATATTGGGATGACTGGATGTTATATTTATATATTGTTATCATATTGCAAGTTCCCCTAGATTGCTAGGAAAATCACCATGGG
Source organism: Allium cepa (assembly GCA_030765085.1). NCBI lineage: Eukaryota > Viridiplantae > Streptophyta > Magnoliopsida > Asparagales > Amaryllidaceae > Allium > Allium cepa. The sequence continues at coordinate 152,606,680 of CM060942.1, forward strand.
TTAAAATGATACATATCCGAATGGCCTATAGATTAGGGAAAAATCGTTACGGGTTGAAATGATAAACCTAAGCGATTTTATGGATTTTATTTTAATTTAGGATTGCGAGTTGAAATGATATATACTCGTAAATTTAAAATGTATTGTAGGTTGAAATGATATATATCCGTATCACTTGACCATAAGGGTAGAAAATTATATACGGACACCAGATTGGTTAAGTCAAATGATTTAAATCCTTAATTGTTGAAGTCAGTAAATGATATTTTGAAATAAAATTTGATATATATGAATTGAAATATTATTGAAAATCCGAGTTTTAAATGTAAAATTGAAATTGGTTTAAATAAATTGCTTAAAGGAGTTAAATTGAAATTTGAAAGCCGGACATGGTCCAGATGTTTTGAAATGAAGGAAATAGTCTAGTTTGATATTAATTCATTTTAATATAAATTGTGTAAAGAGATATTATTCTAAAAATTCTGATTATTAAGGTTTTCAAACTGTTTAACTATTTTAATCTATTTTTACACTATTTGATCAAATTAACCATTTAATTTATTTAAATCTAATTTATTTAATTTATTTTAAATCTATTTAATTAAATCCATCTTAATTTATTTTTAATCTATTTAATCTATTTTAAATCTATTTAATCTATATTAAATACATTTAATCTATTTTAAACTATTTTAAACCATTAAAACTACTGTAAAGTATTTAAACTATTTTTACTATCTAAACTACATTTTGAATATTTATATTCAAATCCTTGATTTAAAAGCAAACATGGTTGAATGATGTTATAACCCAAGTTGGGATTTGAAATAATAATTACTAGTGAACGACATATTTGAGTAAATATGATGATTTTGAAATAAAGATTTGACGTATTTTGTGAATAAGATTTCGAAGGTGAATATGATTTCGAAAATGATATGGTTTGAATTGAATACGACCTTTTGATGCCAATTATGAATCGGTTTTAGAAATTTAAAGAACCATCCGGTGTGAAATAAGCGTTTCGTTATTAAAGAGACCGGGATCGGATATTGTCATACTCTCTGCCAATATGGAAACCACTTTTACAATTGTGTATATTGTGGAGATTCCAGAATAAAGTAGGATGGTTTGGCGAACGATTTTATATGAGGTATTTACATAGCCCTGACTCCCATAAATCAGCTTAGAAGGGACTAAAATAGAAGCTATACCGGGCCAAGTGAGGTCATTCCTCCTATCGGACACATTTCTTCGATACCATATTTTGACTTTGTGATTGATTTGGTGGCCACTCCTCGATTTGATTATGGGAGTGTGTTCCGAGTTAGGCGGTAGTAGCTGTTATGCATTACTACCAGTCCGAGAGTGCAAATGGTAGAATCCTACCCTGGCATTGCCTCGAGTGCCGTGTTCACATGCCGTATCGCGCCTTCTACAAGTTTGGTTTGTACCATACCTATGGAGTGCCCTCTAATAGCCCTCTAGTTTACAGAGGAATTATGGTACTGTATAGACTATGAGAATATGTAAAATGTGTTTAAGCAGGATATGGGTAACACCTTAATGCTATTTTAATACTTTACTTTACTTTACTGCAGACACTATTATAATAGCGGATTGTACTATGTATGTAGATAATTTAACGGATCCTTAAGAGATGAGAATCCCGAACATATCTTAAGTTATTACACTCACGTTAGCCACTGGATAGGAGATATCAAACCCCATGAACATCTCTGATGTCATTACACTCATGTTTATTTACTGTTGATTTAACTTACGTAAGATCATTTAGTTCTGAATCGAGTGTTTTGTCTTTTCAATTCGCTCGGGTCAGACTGAGCTTTTTAGTATATTGAAAGACTACTTTTCTGGAGGATGAAGACGGAGATTTATATACTATTATTATCCATTATATTTATTCCACTGCAACATGTTATTCCACTGCATTTATTTATTTATTCCCGTGGTATGTAACTCTGATCTTTATGGTAAAAGTGTAATCAAATGTTGTTTGTATAACAGCTTCATGAACTGTTTATTGATTATAATATTTTGTCATTCCACTGTGAGATTCTGTATTTCTTTTCTTTCTTTCTCTGCTTTTCTTATTTACCACATAATAATCCTCCCTTTTGAATGGTTTGACTTTGACGTGTGTAGTTTATTGTCAATTTAGACAGTCCAAAAGGGTGGTTCGTTACATTTGGATGAACTAATTTCATCGAAATATTGTACATTACGAACTTTGGCTACATTTATATGTGATTGTATATGGATCAAATATCCATGGTCTTGTATTGCTTTAAGAGTTCGAAACTCATAGAATGCAATACATGGTCTTGACCAAATATATGCGTAAGTGACCAAACCACAGTGTATTCAATAGTTGTAAAATCAGGCACTTGCATGGGTATTGAAACATTAACATGACAATAGGAATTTAATAGTGGGTATTATATTTTCATTTGTCAACTTTCACTTCAGTTCGTTTGTATATGTTAATTGGTAAATATTTTATCAATCATATTAAATGTACAAATTTATTATTGTTGATAATTATAACATTATGTAACATATATTCCTACAATATTAGAAAGATTAAATGTTACCATTTCATTTTCCTAATAAGGCTCCCATTAATCTTTTATGTTTCTCCAAACCCTAAGATGAAACATAAAAGTCTTTTGACTTTACTAGTGAGAGTTAGGACTCGTCAGTCTTGGTATTTTGACCTTGAGTTTGCTCAACAAATTATAGCCCCACAAACGATGGATAACTCCTTGTCGGTTGTATCACATACAACTCCTGACCCATTTTTCCTTGTCCTAATCTCATTTCGACCTTGAGTTTTCTCAACAAATCAAAAGTGGTTATTCACTCGTACCTACCATATCGTGATGGCCTAAGTATTGTATATGTGCCTTAAGTTTGTTCATCAGATATATATAGTTATCTTACCTCATCTGTCCAATATATTAATAATACTGCACATAACATTTCCAGCTTGAGTTTGATCAACAACTAAGAAGTATGCAAGTAATTTATTAATATATATATATATATATATATTAATAAATTACTTGCATACTTCTTAGTTGTTGATCAAACTAGAGGACAACATTATATTGCAGATTCATAATATTCAATATATTATGTTGAGTGATATCGACTTATGGAATAATGTATCTCTTATGAAATACCCTCGTGATTCAAGTGTTAGACATATCATAAATCACAGTATACATACGTTTACGTATGTATTTATTCCTTAATCTATTTGGGTTTATTTAATGTTCCATCTTTTGTTTATACATTCATATCATATAAGTTTTATCATTGTATAATTTTATATTTCATATTACTTATATGATAGTCTTATGTATGATATTTTATTAACTAAATCTTATTTAATTAATTTTAACTCTGTAATTAATTTTAAATTAGTATTCTAATACAACGTTTGTATTGGATATATCCACTTATTACTTTATAGTAAGACATATGTATCTTATATATGCATATTTTTAGTTAATTAACTAACCTTTAATTATTTATTAATTAAACAATTTTAATTTAATTAAATTAATTTAAATTTTTTATCTTCTATGCATACATGTATGCTTATGATATCTTAAACACTTTAAAATAACATAACATATATCAACATATATAATACACGCATATAAGTATTAATTAATTAACTCATTTAGTTAATTTATATTATTAATATTATTAATAATTTTAAATTCCAAAATTAACATTTACATAGTTTCAAACACTTTGAATTTTTCATTACATTTTCAAACAATTTGAAAATTTATATCATATTATAACCTTTTATAATAAACATTTTTTTTTAAATTTAGTTGTTTGTATTTTAATTAGAATGTTTAAAAATATTTAAAATAACCTTTTAAAAAATAGATTTGAAAGTTATAAAATGTTTTATTAATTTTTGTAAGCAAGTTTAATAGTTTAACAATAAACTATTAAATAAAATATATAAACCTGTAAACAATTAAAGTTTAATGATAGTTTGACAATAAACATGTATTTTTTTTAATTTTAATTTTTGTAAACAATCCAATATAAAACATTGTATTTTAAAAAATATAGATTTAGTTCAACTTAACAAAGTGAAGAAAAAAAGCTAAACAATTCGAACATGTAAACATTCAGATTTGAAGAATTACACCTTAATTAGAATGTTTAAAAATATAGAACTACACTTAAATATTATTTTAAAATGTTAACGAATTTAGTTTTGAAAAGAAAACTCAATCATATCATTCAAAAAATAATTCAATCTTCATAAATAAATTTTCAATTAAGCAAGACAGTAAGACATCATACAAATTATGAAAGCCAAATTAAATTTCCGTCAAACATTGCAAAATCACTATCTATATACTGAAAATGACATACCTTACTACCCAATCCTTAAAACACACCTTGTTGATATTGCCTTTGATTTGCGCCTTGAATGAAGAATGCTTCTATATCCGATTGAATCACCTTAGGATGTTGCTTAGAAATCACAACTTGAATGATGATAACTCCTTAGATCTTTAAGATCTACATCCTATCCTTGCAAGAGATGAATGAACCACTTTTGTTTTATTTTATTTGATCTTTTTATTTTGAGTTGAAAGATTCTGAAAATTCTTTTTCCATTTTTTTTGTTTCTGCCATGAAAAGATAGAAGAGAGAGAATGAATGAGAAAGAATGAATTGTCCGTACAGAATGAACTAGAAATATGTTTTATTTGAAAGAATGAAACTTTTTCCCTTTTTTAATTAAAACTTCTCTAATTAATTCCCTTGATTATTTCTCTCTCTTCAACCCTTTCTTTACACGTATGTTATTAAATGACATAAAATTTCCACAAATCTTGTCATCAAATGACATAAAATTTCCATAAATCATGTCATCCAATTGCATAAAATTTTCATGAATTGTTTTATGCAGTTATCTTTAAATAACATCGATATTGTGTATCAATGCATGCAAATATAACTTTTGTAAATGCATTAAAATAATTGCAAAAAAAACTTCCAAACATCAAATAAATAATAAATAATGTTTATCAAATATCAATTAACTTAATCAATTTACAACATTTTATAAATTAATTAAATCATGTGATTTTTCAAAGATTCATCATTAAGGTTTTACGACTTATAGGTGTAAATTCAATCAGCTATTAATATCACACTATTCGAATATTAAAGTTCACACGTCACTTAGCAGGTGGTGTGACATTTTGGCCGAATTTATCGCTTACACATCTTTTGGTAAAATCCAATTTTACTTATTATAAGTAGTACTTAATAGTGATAATTATTTACACCAATTCTCTTCATCAAAACTATATCACTTTGGATTTATGGAATTTGGTAATGTCAAAAATTCCAATATCACCCACATTCAACTTTATAGTCCAAACAGAAAGTCTTTGGTTCAATAATAACAATTATTATTAACCGAAATGCTCTGGTCAGAGACTTTGACTTTGAGTTGACTTCAGTTGACCATGATACTAACCTCATATAACCGAGGAGACGAATCCTCTCTTGAATAGTATTTCACTTCCAATGCTTTCACTCGACCCAATTATTGTCGTTTGATGGACTCCGTGCCACGATTTAACTATAATCAAAGCAGAGCTTCCATATTGAAGATCAATAGTATACTCAAGTAGAGAAAACTGTGTAAATTAGTCATGTTCTATGCTTGACCTTAGTTATATTAACTAATAGAAAATTATCTAGTGAGTCATTCCATAATTATCCAATAACTATCAATATGTAACCCCTTGGTACCCCCAACAGTCATGAGTCATACACTGCCCAACATTTGAAGAGCGTTACATACTCTAGTCTCGACAGATACATCAATATCCAGTCCCGATGCATCTTGAACAGGAACATTTAAAATGGTACATTTGTTTCATTGTGATAAATTACTCTCATATATAACACTTGTCACTACTATCACAAAACATATCATTAATGGTCTATTAAATATACTTTTAATTAATCTGATTGATTAATATAACCACGTTATATCATGTATATCATAAAAAGAAAATACATTTATCTCGAATAAGATTGGTCAACGAGTTAAATATATCTAACAAATTACATAATTGCCCCTTGGGCATACCCTTAACTCTATTACTCAAATCATGTCCGGCCCAAGTACTAGTCTATTTCCTGTCTCAACCCAACATGTTGGTGACTTGCACGGCCTTCCATATAGGGCTTCATAAGGTGCCATGCCGATGCTCGTCTAGAAACAATTGTTGTATGAGAACTCAAGTAAATGTAGATGTTCCTCCAATTATCTACCAAAATCTAGAATACATGCTCTCTAGAGATTTTCTAGAATCTGATTTACCCGCTCCATTTGTCCATTTGTTTGGTGGTGTTATGTTATGCTTAAGCTCAACTTTGTTTCTAGAGTTGTTTGCAATGCTTCCTAAAATTGACTAGTAAATATTGGGTCTCGATCACTTACTATACTTATAGGAACTCCGTGAAACCTGATTATCTCTCATATAAAAATTTCAGCTAAAAAAGCAGCGGTCCTTGTTGGTTTTACCGGAATAATATATGCGCTCTCCATTAGCGGATCCACGATATCCCATGCTCCTTTATTTTCTTTTCTAGTTCTGAGTAAACCATCAACAAAATCCATTGATATCATTCCCATTTTCAATTAGGTATTTGCAAAGGTAGTAATAATCCAGCTATGTTTTGATGATCACCTTTGATTTGTTAATAGTACGAACATCTGTTAACATAGACTAAAATGCCTTTCTTCATTCTTAGCCACCAAAACACTCACCTTGTATCCTTATACATCTTGTGAACTCTCGAAGGAATACTTAACTTAGATTTGTGGCATTCTGACAAAAATCCAACCTCAGCCCATCCACATCTAGAACACAGAATCGTATGTTCATCCTTAAAGTACATCGACTATCTCTCTTGAAATCCAACCATCTACTCTCTTCAACACCGTGAATTAACCCTTCGAGTATTCATCCTTCCTCTGATTTTTCATAACCCTTTCCTGAAGTGTCGGGGTAACCTCCAAGAGAGTCAAAATAGCATTCCTTCTTAAGTCATCTATTACCATATCAGCCTTTCCTGGCGTATAAAGAATATCCAAGTCATAAGCCAGCAGGAACTCCAACCGCCGCAGCTGCCTTAGGTTCAGATCCTTCTGAGTAAAAGGATACTTCATGGATTTATGATCCGTGAAGAACTCGAATTTTTCACCTAATTAAAGTAAGAAACCTGCTCCTAAAATCTCTATAGATCAGAAAGAAACTAAGAGGAATAGATCCATACCTAGCAAGTAGTGCCTCCACATTTTCAATGCAAAGACAACTGCCAACAACTCCAGGTCATGTATAGCATATTTCTCCTCATGAAGCTTCAATGGTCTACTTGCATACAGAATCACTCTACCACGCTGTATCAAAACAACACCTAGTCCCACTCCACATGCATCTGTATATACCGTGAATCTACTATTTCCATCTAGAAAAGCCAAAACTTGTGCACTGGTAAGTCTCTTCTTCAATTCCAGAAATGCTTCTTCACACTTCAGAGTCCATACAAAACTTCTCTCCCTTCTTATTTAGCTTTGTCAAATAGGAGGAAGTCTTAGAATAATCTTGAATAAACCTCCTATAGTATCCTACTAGGCCTAGGAAACTTTTAACTTCGGTAGGAGTCAGTGGTCGCTTCCATTCCTAAAAGCCTACACCTTCGTTGGATCCACTGAAATACCTTCTCCTATCACAGTATGTCCTAAGAATCTTACCACTGATTGCCAAAAATAGTACTTAGAAAACTTCGCCTTTAGGACATGTCTCCTTAATATCTCCAACTACATTTCCAAATGATGTTTATGCTCCTTCTCAGATTTGGAGTAGATAAGGATGTCATCGATCAGAAACTAATACAAACTTATAAGTACATCTTGAAAATCAAAGTTCATGATGTTTACAAAATATGCAGGTGCATTGGTCTGGCCGAAAAGCATAACCAAACACTCAAAGAAATAGTCAGGTCCCTTAAATGCAGTTAAGGGTATACTATCTTCAGCAACCCTCAACTGATGGAGTCCAGTAGCAAGATCCATCTGAGGAAATACCATAGCCCCAAGAAGTTGATCAAAAAGGTCATTGATGTAGGGTAAGGGTTACTTGTTCCTAATCGTCAGTTCATTAAACTCCCTATAGTCCAACGCACAACCTTAAAGATCCATCGGACTTAGCCACAAAAATCACAGCTGATCCCCAACTCGAATGATTGGATCTAATCAGTCCTATCTAGTTGATCTATCTATCAGATCTATATATGTATAGGTATATGAATAAAAATTACAGACAAGCACTCTCAAAGTTAACCCTAACCCAAAATCTAGGTGTTCGCTTAACCTTAGCACCAATACCAGATGTAACGAACCATCTACTTACAATGAAAGATGATCCATTAAGGGTAGAAGAAAAGAAAAGATAAGAAGAACTCAATAATCACAGAATCTCACAACGAATCGAAACAACATATAATAGATAACATAGGATATTACATAGTCACTCCCATAATATTACATCAGAGTTTAATGTTTTAAGCGCCAAACTAGGACAGTTATAACTGCCTATCCCTACAAAATACATAGATCATACATACATAGATAGAAGAAATACAAGTACTTAGCTAACCGTGCCACCTGCTTCAGCTCCTCCAAAATGCTCCCGTAAGAAACCTGGATCACTTGGCTGCTCATACAAATTTGAGTAACCATGAGTTTAGGGAAAAGAAAATAAACTCCACGTCAGATATGAGTCTGGTGTGAGTAAACTCATAACAACTTAATTTTTACTTTTATAAAACACTTTGAAAGTCAAAGATATCTCGTAAGACCATGCCACACATAAATACGGATGTGTTTTTTACCTTACGATAACCAGAACATTTTTATAAAATTTTCAGTGATATTATCATAATGTCTAGATTTTTCAAGGAAAATAGAACATAGCTGAAATGCTTGCATCTCACATTTTAACATATTTTGGGTACAACTAAGTCCGTACGACACTTATTGGAGAATGGATTTCATACAACGACTGGGTTAATGAGGTACCCTCCATCATAGTACATCTCTAGATTTATATACCAAGGTCGAAACTATCGACTCCTGCCAACACAAGACTGACCTACTCTTTATTGGATAATATCGAATATGATTACCCCTCGGTTGGGATCAGCAACCCTACCGAAGTATACATGAGTAGATATCTAGATGGGAGTGATCATTCCCTAATAGGAGTGACCTACCTAGCCTTGCTGCATCTCCCATATTTTAGTCATTCCCGATTGATGAGGCTTGAGGCTACGTCTTTACCTTTTTACAAATAGCAATTCCACCTTGGAATGCTAACATTGCCTTCCATATGTTGATACAATGTCAGCATTCATCCATACAAGTCGTTCAAGAGATGAACGAACCGAAGGCACTACTTCCACTACACCCATTTTAGAATCACCCTCAAGGGTAGTAGCAAATAGCCTTTGCACTTCAAAGTCTTCATATTTGACCTTGACTTCAGTATTTCAAATTCGCACGCTTACGTCAGTTAGAAGTGGTTTTCAGATAATAACTGCTATCTGATCCCAGTATTTCTGGCCAACGTTCGATGATTTAAAGGGTTAAGTTGTTTATAGTGGACCATTCCACTATAAGGGTTTACATATAAACATACGTTCCATATGCTTAGATTATCATGACCCGCTAATCAAAATTAACTCCTTTGTATTCATTACATTCTCGAAGTGTGATATTTGTGATAAGTACAAGTCGACTTACTTCAAATAAAATGTGTCAACGTTTTATTACAACTACTTCAATTCATTTGGCTACTTAATAACATGGACAAGAGATCCTTTGGTTTAAAAATAATTTACTTTAGCAAGAAAGTTGGTTTAAATAAATACCTAGTAAAGTTTTAAGATACTTCTTATACATAATAAATGTTAATTAAATCCAAAGTTAAAAACTTAAATAGACTTTAATAAATCTTAATTAAGTCAAAATTAATCAAATTTAAACCTTAATTAATTGAAAACTTATTTATACTTAAAATTTAATTAAATGACATTCATTTAAGTTAAAACCATAATCGTAATAATTGAGTGAATAATTAACCTTTAATTAAACAATAATTAATTAAATAATTAACTCTAATTAAATAATTAATTAAAATAAATAAACTTGATTAAATAAAATTAATTTTCTTTTATCTTAACTAATCATTATTTAAAACTTCCTTGATTAAAAATAATTAATTTGGTTTATAATTACTTAAACTCTAATCATTTAACCTAATTAGTTAATTAATTAATTAAATAATAATTACCTAATTAACAAGTTAAATAAATGAATTATTAAATAATAAAACTTAAAATTTTGACTTATTTTATTTGTTTGAAAAGATTTTTCAAAAACAATCCAAAAGAAAACACATTAAAACTTAAAATCGTGAATTTCCCCGAACTGCATCCATAATGACTATCGCTATGAGCGCAGTTCGCTAGTTGATTTCTATGTGGAAATTTCACTTTAACTCTAGCTATGGAATATTCAAAAACTTAATTGAAAAGTGTAAAAAAAACTTAAAGAAGGATATAAACTTGGAAAATGTTTTCAAAAGCCAAAACTAGAAAACAATATTTTCTTTTTCCATCGGATCTCAAGCCCTTTTGCAACCATTTAAAGTGTTAGTTTCATAACCATTCCATCACATACTTTGTTTTTGTTTCACAAACAATACTACCATCATATCATAAACCAACATCAAATATTCATATCCAAACATATCAACATATTATCCAAATCACAAATCTACACCGATCTACCAACTTGCAATCATATCATCCAAAAAACATGATATTTCAACACAACGAACACTATATTTTTACAAAATATAATTCATCAAAATCAAGTTTTTTTCTTCCAAAAATATGAGTTTTACTCACTAAAACTTTATCGACTCAAAGTGAACTTTTGCTAAAACTTGAATACGAACTAGAACTTGGCAAAATGAGGATTTCAAGGCCAAAAAATCTGACTTGGGCTCGTCCTGGTGCATATTGGACTCGACCTGGGTTATATTTGGCTCAGCAATGCATGTCTTGGGTGGTTATGTGCTTGTACTTTGGAAGAAAAGTGTTGTAATGTATGTGGAAGTGGTTTAGTGAACTAAAGAGGAGATTTTTATTAAAAATGAGTGATTTTACTTACCGTAGAAATTATAAAGAGAGGCCATGGATATTTCTCTCAAGTTTTTAGGAAATTGGAAAAGAAGAAGAGGATTTTAAAATGTGAAATATAAAATGGAATGGGCATTTATAAGCTTAGGAAAAGATTTGAAATATGTAAAGTGACTTGAATTAAATATATACACATGCATTTACCCACATACACCCTCCATGACTTCCGCCCTCTTCATATACCCCTCCTCCTTCATGTAATTATTCATGTCATGCACCCTTGTCCTTTATGTTGAGAAAAAATATTTTTATATGTTAATATATATATATATATACACTTTTTATTAATAACATCTCCTTTTATTTTATATATTTATATACTTTAAGGCAAAAAATATTTACTTGCATATATACACGTATTAATTTTGCTAAATTAGTTTGTAATATGTATATATATGTTTACAATAGTGTTATGATTTTTTAGATAACTTTTAACCAATGAAATATCAATATTTTGAAAAATAATTTCCGGTCACATTTTCTATTTTTTTTTTCTAAACTATACACACACACACACACTATATTGTTAAACAAAATTTGGAAACGATTTTATCATCACCAGTAAATATTTAAAATAATTTTTGTCAATATAAATCCATTTAATTTTATTTAAAATGTATTTTAAATATTCACTTATTTAGCAATTAAATTCTGGGTCGTTATAATTTATCACAATTAAAATAAAACATATTGTTTGTATTCCTAGTCAATATGTACTAAGACTAAATATCGATACATCCTTGAGACTAGAGGACATAACGCTTTCCAAATTTTATGCAGTGTATTACTTATGGCTGTAAGGTGCACCGAGAGGTTACGTACTAATAGTTTTCTATTGGTTGATATAACTAATGTCAAATATAGAATGTCAAAGTGATAATACTACACTGTTCTCTCGACTTGAGAATATTGTTTAACTTTAATATAGATAGTCCACTTTGATTATAGTTAAATTGTGTCACGGTATCCATTGAACAACAATAGTTAGGTCAGAATTGACGCAACGAAAGTCAAACATGATTCAATAGAGAAATCGTCTCCTTAGTTATACAAAGTTAGTATCACAGTCAACTATAGTAAATTCAAAGTCAAAATCTCTGGCCAGTACAGTCCAGTTAATAATGATTGTTATCATTGAACCAAGGACTTTGTATTTGAATTATACAAGTTGAATGTGGGCGATATTCAACTTGTAACCAAATCAAAATTCCATAGTCCTAATGTGACATAGTTTTGATGAAGAGAATTGGTTTAAATAATCATCAGCATCAAGGACCACTTAAAATAGTAAAACTATATTTTACCAAAATTGTGCAAATGATAAATTCGGCAAACTGTCACACCACTAGCTAAGGTGACATGTGAATGTTAATATTTGAATTGTTCGACATTAATTACTGAATGAGTTTACACTTATGAGCGCAGTGTTGAATATTCTAAATACTGCTTGATTTAATTAAATTATAATCGTTATAAATTAATTAAATTTGTGAAATATTAATTATAAAATTTTATTCGAATTATTTAAATTATTATTTAATATAGTACATATATAAAATTTATATATGCATGTATCAATATACAACATCGATGTACATTTAAATTGGATTTAAAATATGCAAATACTGATCGGGTTTGGAATGCGTGTATGCCCATTAGCCTACTTGTTTAGACTTCCATTGCAGGAGAGACTACGGAGTGATATTTCATTCGAAAATATTGGTTTGAATTGGTTTAAAATGAAGAGGCAAAAGTGATCTCGTCTTTTCTCTCCATTTCTGTTCTATAAAAACTCAACACCTCCCTCATTTTCATTTTTACCCTCTGGCGTCCATCTATCATTGCCTTGGCCCAAAATTATAGCCATCGTCTCCTCCTCATTTCCAATCAAAATACATATCAAATCAAACATAATTCAAGATATGATGATCTCTTCGGTTAGTTGCTTTTCTAGAAGAGATTAAAACTGATTCAAGGAGCTTTTCTGATTCAACATTCAAGGTGTCAAATCATGACCACGGTTTTGGTAACATCTTATTTATAGTTATTCATTTATGACATTATATGTATATAGATTAGAATTTTATATTATTACAAATTTGTATGTTTGCTTTTATATATATATATACACATATGTCTGTATAAATATTTGCGTATGTGGGCGTGCTCTATAAAAAAGATTTTTTTTATATATAAATACTTTTTTCAGCCATACAAAAAAAATCAGAAGTAATATTAATTTTTAAATAATTAAAATTTTGAATTTGAATATTAAATTGCTATTATAAAGGTTATATAAATAGTTTATTTCATAAATTACATATACATATATTTCACATGTATTAACAAATTTATTTTAAACTGAAATCAAAATACTAATATATGTATATATAAGCCTTAATTATAATGTGTTAGTGTGCGTGTGTATTATAGTTTAAACCACATTCCAAAATAAAATTAAAGTTTTATTTAGTGAGAAATTCGTAAGGAAATTAAAAAAATCATTTTGTTTTAATCTATAAAAGATAAAAAAATTATTTTGATATTATCAAAAACCATTTTGGTTAAAAGAAAAAAATATTATATTTGGTTTTATATTTATATATATAATATTACTTATATACTTACAATTTAAAATTTTATAAATTTCAAAATATGTACAAGTATTTGTTTTTATGTATTTTTGAATTAGTAAAAAATATTTTAATTATGTGTGTATGTATATATATGTTTATATATATACACATATATTGAAAGTATAATATTTGAATTTAAATTCGAATTTCAAATATGATATTACTTTTTGATCTAGATCTGTTTTCAAATTTAAATATCTCTTAATCTATTTTAAAAATTGAATTTTGAATAGGTTTAATATTTAAAATTAATTTACACATAACTATTTTAGTGCATATAAATATATATATTTATATGTGTGTGTGTATACACTTATTTTTTTTTTAAAGTAATAATAGACAACAATTTTGTATATAAAAGGGTTAATATGTCCATAGTGGTGTAAATCCCAACACATTTATATGTTGCACATTTATATGTTGCATAAAAGGGTTAATTTTGTATACATTAGCATATTAAACCATGTACACATTTATATGTTGCACATGCATTTATATGTATATGTGCATTTGATACACATATGCACATTATATATCATGAAATAAAATCAAATCTTTATATTAATTGATTAAATTAATTAAATATTTTATTAAAAACATATTTAGATTGGATCTAAATCGATTTTAGACTTCATAGGCCCAAAAAGATATAAAGCAATTTTTTTTTGAAGTTCGCCCATTTAACCCACTACGTGTTGGCCGAGTTCCAACAATGGTACTAGTGCCCAATAGCCTATGTGATCTAAATTAGCAATATTAGGGATAACTTATTAAAACATACCTATTTAGTATGGTGTTTGGGTTAGGTTTGGATAAGCAAGTACACTACCCTACCTGGCTACTTGTCTGGCCTGAAAGTTGAAGTAAGCCCAAAAATTATCCCTAGTACAAAGGACCAAATTGATTTAGTCCTTGGACTAATTTTTCAAAATATGTTTTGAAATTAAAATTAATATTTTAAATTTATATAGTTAAGTTTAAATAAGTAATAATTTTATAAATGTTGTAAAATAAATTTTCAAAATTTTGTTTTGAAAATAAAATAATTATTTTTGAAACTTATTAATAATTAATTAGATTAAATAAATAAATAAAAGTTAATCAACTAAATTAAATAAAACGTATATAGATATATGTAAAATTATCTTAAAATGTTAAGGTAAGATACACACACATATAATTTGTGAAATTGATTATAATTAACTAAAATTGTTTTGATTAAATGTTAAATAAAAATAATATAATACATATATAAGATAAATGTGTATAATTATAAATTTTATAGTGCATATATTCAATAAAATTAATAAAGTAAAATTATTTAAAATGTTAATTAATTAATTAAAGTTAATTAACAATATTTATATAAAATATACGTAAGATTATTATATAAGTTAATTAAATTATAAAATGTATAATAAAAGGTAGAACTTTAATCAACCATAATTATAATTGAGGAATAAATACAAACATGTAGTATGTATACCATGATTCCAAATGTGTTTGACACTTGAATCATGAGGGTATTTCATAAGAAATACATTATTCCATAATTCGATATCACTTAAGTAAATATATTAATAATTATGAATCTTTAGTATAAATGCTATTCTCTATCATTTATATATTAATAAATCACTTGTATATTCTCTGGTTGTTGAGCAAACTCAAGCTTGGGATGTTATGTGTAGTATTATTAATATATAAACTAGACATGGTAAGATAACTATATGTGTTTGTTGAGCACACTCAAGGTACATATACTATTCTTATGCCGTCGTCAATGGTCTGTATGAGTGAATAACCTCTTCCAATTTGTTGAGCAAACTTAAGGTCAAAATGAGATTAGGACAAATACCATGGATTAGGAGTTATATATGATATAATCGATAAACTATTATCCATCGTTTGTGAGCCAACGATCTGTTGAGCAAACATAAGGTTAGAATCCTAAGACAAACAAGTTATAAAAACCACTAGTGAAGTCAAAAGATTTCTATGTTTCATCTTTGGGTTTTGAGTAGCACAAAATTCTAGTGAGAGCTTATTAGTAAAATTAAATGTAATATTTAACCTTACTAATATTAGAAGAACATCTATAATGAATTAGTCCTAATATACTAAATTAAATTTGTAGAAAATGTCTACACCAAAGTTATTTTTTGAAAATTATAAACTCACCGAACCTAATTACATAGACTAGTTCAGAGCAATTAAGATAGTACTTACGTACAAACATCTTTAGTCGTCTATAACTGAACCTCCAAGGGAAAAACCCATTGATAATGCAGACCCCGAACTAATATTGGCATATAACAAATGGGTTTTGGACCTAGAAATCACCTAGGTTTACGTGTTGTCGACTTTAGGCAAACCACTACAGAAACAGCAGATCTTTGATAGCCTCAAAGCTTTGTTTTGTGAACAGTATCTTTCCTCAAGGTATGAACTTACGAAGAAACTATTTAACATAAAGATTTCGAAAGGCATTAAAGTGGATGATTACGTCTTCACGATGGAAGGCTATGATGATATACTTTCTCCATTAGGAATTATGATAGACAATGAGCTACAAGTGGATTTGACCCTAAGGTTGCTTACAACATAGTTTGAGCCATTCATATTAAACTATAATACGAACCAATTGAATGCAAGCATTGTGGAGTTGCTCAATTTGTGGAGGTCAGCCGAGTCTTCATTCAAGGATCAAGGTGAAGTGCTCATAGTTAAGGGTAAAGCTTCATCTTTGAATGTTTCCAAATTAATAAGAAAAATAAGAAAATTTCTCTTGTTTATAAGGGTGAGTGTCGTCACTATCAAAAGAAGAGTCATTGGAAATGGAGCCCTTTGGAGTACTTAAAAATTGTCAAAGAGAAGAAAGATGATAGTTATGTTGCTTCTATAGATATATTTATAATTCAATTTTCTCACAATCAATAAATAAACTTAGATTTTAGATAGTGGATCCGGAACTCACATCTGTAATTTGTTACAAGGACTTAGGAATAGGTGTTATGTGGAAAAGTGAGAAATGAGAGTTCAATTTACTAATGTCTCTAGTAGATGCAACTGCAATTGGTAGCCTTCCTAAATGGATTAGTTTTAATTTTAAATAATTGCTATCATGTGAAAGACTTTATTTTTTTTAATAATTTTAGTGTCTGGATTGTTTAAGATTGGATATTTTTTTATTATGTTGATAATGTTATGAATATTATGTTGAATGGAAATAAAGTCTGCAATGATGTTTTGAATAATGGCATTTATGTTATTAATACTAATTATGTATGTGTTGTGAATAACTCTTCTAATGTTGACATTAATGATAAATATGTATGACATTAAATGCTAGGTCATATAAGTGAGAAAGGACCACACAAATTGAAAATTGAAGGTTTTCTACCATCATTTGATTTTGAATCATTTGATACATATGAGTCATGTCTTGAAGAGAAAATGACCAAGCACCCCTTTAGTGGGACCAATGAAATAGCTAATGAACACTTGATCTCGTACATACTGATGTATGTGGCCCAATGCCTATAGCTACCAAAGAAATTCTTCTTATTTTGTAATATTTACTGATGATTTCTCAAGACTAAGGTATATATATCTTATGAAGAAAAAATCTAATATCTACGAGAAATATATAGCATATAGAAATGAGGTTGAAAATCAAAATGAACCATAAGATTGAAATACTTCGATCTAATCGAGGACGTGAGTATATTCAAAAAGAGCTCCAACAATATCTAAAAAGATAACGGTATTATCTCTCTGGTTACTCCACCATATACTCCATAACACAACCGTGTTTTGGAGTGAAGAGATTGAACCATATTAGATATGGTTCGTTCCATGATGATTAGAACTAAGTTACGTCTTTCCTTTTAGGAATATGTAGAAACCATAGCGCATATGTGTAATTCAATGCCTACTAAATCCGTGCCTAAGAAACCATATGAGATGTGGCGCAGAAAGAAACCCCAACTCAAATATTTAAAGGTGTGAAGTTATCCAGCCTACATTAAGAATGTCAGCCCCATTAAAATCAAGGCAAGATCGGTGTTGCTTAAGTTTTTAAGATATCCCAAGAGCTTAATGGAATATAATTACTACAATACAAAGGAACAAACAGTTATTTTTTCTCAGCATGCCATCTTTTTAGAAAAGGAATTTCTATCAAAAAAATTAACAACAAAGTTGTAGACTTGGATGGGATCCGAGGAAATAACCCTGAAGCCAAACCAGCAAAAGAATCAAATTCACTAGTATATGAAAACATGCAAACTATTAGAAGGACTAATTGGGAATCTCGTACACTAGAGAGATACTATGGTTTTCTCGTGGATGGCGAGAAAGAAGGTTGCATCTTAAACGATGACAATCGTCTCCCGTTTCAACAAGCACTATAGACTAAAGGCTTTGCATTATGGTTTGGAGCTGTGAAATTCGAAAAGGATTCAAGTATGAAAACAAAGTAACGACTTTGGCTGACATACCCAATGAGATAAAACCCATCAGCTGCAAATGGATTTTTATGAAAAAGATAAATGCAGTTGGACTAGTGGAGACTAACAAAGAAAGGCCAGTTGCATAAATATTTTGTTAAATTCAAGGTACTGATTGTGACGAAATTTTTTGGCCCATAGCAACGATTAAGACTTTAGATAATACTAGCTATTGCCGCATTCTACAACTACGAAATATGATATATGGCGTAAAGACGACACTTCTAAACAGTGATTTAAAAGAGATCGACCATACATTGCAACTCGAGGGTTTCGGGGTTAGTAGAAGTGAGGTCAAGGCTTGCAATTTGTTAAGATCCATTTACGGTCTTAAGTAGGCTTCAAGAAATTGGAGTATGTGTTTTGGTAAGGTAATCAAATAGTTTGGTGTTTGTCAGAACATAAAGGAAGCCTGCGTATACTGAAAGGAACAAGGAAGTGCATTCGTGTTCTTAGTACTATACGTCAATGACTTATTATTGATTAACAATGATGTTTCGTTATTGCAATTAGTAAAATCTTGGCTTTCCAAGAACTTCTCCAAGAAAGATTTAGGAAAACTATATACCAGATACCAAACTAAAAAGGTTCCGTACGAAGAATTTCAAGCATGGAAATGTTCTGTTGCAATTTGGAATTGTCCTTTCTTAGAAAAACAATCCTTAAACTTATGAGGAAAAAGAGCATATGAAGAAGATATCGTATGCATCAGCGATCATTTCTATGATTTACGTTATGCTATATACCATAATGACCCGTATTTTTTAATGTTTCAAATGAGAATATTTGATTTATTTGAATATTCAAATTGGATTCAAATTTTATAAATAATAAGAAAATCAATTGTTAATAAAACAAATTGATTTTAATGATGTATTTTAAAATGAATATAGGATTTTCCATAATTTTTAATCTGGAAAATATTTAAATTATCATTTGACGCATTTTTGGGCAAATGTTGGTATTTTTGAAATTTCGTAGAATAAGATAACTAGCGTATTTTATTGTTGTTTAGTGATCGTGTCACATTGTTGTGTGCGATAGAATTTTTATTTCCGTCATTCACAGTTAGTACATGAAAATTGAAAATTATAATATAAACAAAAACCCACTTTTATACTTTTCTTTATTTTCTTTTTCCTCCTGTTACTTTTCATTTTCCCTTGCCTCTAGTAAACGAAAGCAAGCCACCACCATCAAAAATCAAAATCTTGAGCTTCGATCAACGATAAATTATGGCGTTGGATCCGTTATACTTAGGGGAGAGAAAGCTTCATATTGGTGTGTACATTGGAGGGTGCGGAGGTGACGAGGGTCGATCAACTGTTAAAGACTAAGCTAGGGTTGGATATGATCAGAGATTGGAGCTATGGTTGGTTGAATGAGGAACACCGTTGCCAGATTGGTTCGAAGTGGAGCGGAATGGAAGTGGTTGGAATAGCTCTGAAAGGACAAGGCAAAATGCAACATCACGTTTCTAAGGCACGACATCACAGGTTAGGGTTTTAAGAGAGGCATGTGCACATGACTGGGTTGGGTCCAAGGCGGAGAGAATGCGTAGTGGAGTTTGTAGGAATCATCGGTTCATGGTTTCGTCGAGTGTGGAGCGAGATAAGAGAAGAGAAAGGGCCGCTATGTTGATTTTATGCATTCGTGTACACACTCGTATGTAGGCATTCGGGGAAGATGATTATAAAGGGGATTAAGATTAATTAATTTATTATGTTAATTGACTTAAATTTTAATTAATCAAATTCTTAGAAGTTTAATAACTTTTGCATACGAAGTCCGAATTGAATGTGGTCTTTTCTGTTGTGCTCGTTGGACCATTAGCTACGCACTGGAGTTGATTTTGTTAAGTTTGGAGCAAGTAGGATTTTAAACTAAAATTAAATGTCGTTTGATTATAGATCAAGTAGGAACGCATAAGCATCAATTAGAATTTTAGTGATTTAACTCACCTTTGGATGAACACTATATGATATATGTATTGATATAAATTATTGTTTGTATGCTTGAATAATCTCTTTATTTAGTTTGGTTTAATTCCCACTTTGAAAAGAAAATAGCATATGAAATGAAATACAGGTAATACAGGGAATTTTGTAGAGAAATCTGGATTCCTCGCCACTATTGATTTTAATTTTTGTTGCATAAATGGTTGAATGTCAAAGGTTGGTAGTTTGACCTTTTTCGATGTGACTTTGATATGTCGCAAAAGTTAAACTCTTTTAACGTGGATCACTTAAAGCACTTATTAAGTGTTGCAGTGACTCCAGGCCTCAATATACTATCTTGAAAATACTATTATTTGTTGTTTTGATTTGAAAATGGTTTTGATTCGACGAATGATTTTAAATGTGATTTTTGGAATTTTCTGTGGTATTGCATTTAGAATGGTTTTTGAACTTCTCTATTTCACTCTAAACTTTTTGGAAAGGTTTTAAAAGTATTTCAAGAAGCTTTTATTTTATAGAAAGTTAATATAATAACATATTTTTATATTAAAGAAAAAGGGGAATTTATATTTTATAATACTTCTATTTTAAAAGAAGATAGAAATATTTTGGAATAAATATTTATGAAACGCTTTATACAAAATATTGTATGGAATGGTAGATTTATAAATGGTATTTCATAAATAAAAGAATAGATTTTTAAATGATATTTTATAAAAAGGGAAGGATATCATTTTGATAAATTAAAATAATAAATAACACTTGTGAAATTTATAGTGATATATGAAATGATTGTTTTATGGAAAGAATTTAGTCATATCTCGAAACTGAAGATTTGTAATAAGTATATGAGTTTTAAAATCAGGAGACTTATAAAAGGAGTTTTATAAATATAAAATGTAAAGGAATGATATTTGATTTCCATAAATGATCAATTTAAATTATGGTGGTGTGGAAAGTATTCTTTTCACACTTAACACCAAATTTCGAGGCATGAAAATTCGTCTCTATCTGTGAGAATTAAGAATGTATGTTAAGGCAAGGATAACTTTCTAACTTGTCCTACTTTATTGTTAACCGGGGGATGGTACAAGTTTGAAATCGAAAAGCAGTAGTAAGTATACTTGGTCTAATTTCCTCATGATCCATTTACTTACACCAAAAGTATTTTTTATTTATTGTTATCTATGTTTTAAATGACATTTTCTTTAAACCAAATAAGTATGGTTTTAGAAGTGAAATCTTTCTTAAGATTTTGTGAATATTGTTATACCATTGGGATAAGTATATGGTTGCATTTTCTAAGTAATGAAAGGGGAGTGTTCTCTGAATATACTTATACCATTGGGATAAGTATATGAATACATTTTTTAAGCATGGTAAGTGAGTTTGTGAATATACTTATACCATTGAGATAAGTATATAAACTTTTCCACGTATTGAAAAATGTAGAGAGGGTTTGTGACTACATCTTTTGTAAAAGTTATTTTAATATGAATATTTGAAAGGAGATTTTGATTAATGAAAGGATTAATTAAGAGGCTTAGTGGTTGCTGATGTGCTTAATCATGCTTGGTTAAATCTAGGATTGTATTGTTTGTTTATTTGATAGTTAAATAACCGACTATCAAATCTTGGCTAGTTTTGAAATAATAGATTGTTGATTCGGAGAGACCGGGATCAGATATGTTATTTGAAAACAACTTCGAACCGATATAAGCGCTCAAATTTAAGACATCTCGAAGCTAATGGAAATCGAAGATGGAATTCTTTGACGGGCAAGGGCTACTTGCTGCTAATCTTGATGGTGATTCCGAAATGGATGTAGTAGAAGTGTGCCTTCCATTTGTACATATCTTGAACAATTTGTATGGATGAATGCTGGCACTGCGTTGTTGCCTAGAGGGTAATGTTAGCATTCCAAGTGGGATTTTCTAAAAGGGTAAAATGTGGCCTCGAGCCTCACACCTGGTAATGGTAAAACAAGGGATATGTAGCAGGGCTATGTGGTACAGTAACATCAGGGTATGGTCATCCTCCGATCTAGATCGATATTTATGGATTTATGTATGTTAGTGACTCGATGAGGTTGTTGGTCACAATCGGGTTAATAACATATTCGTTACTATCAAAGAAGGGGTAGGCCGGTCATGTGTTGGCAGGGGGTCCTGGTGAGGCTTCGGTACATTTTTCAAAAGATGTAATATGATAGGCAATACCCTAGCAGCCTTGTCACTGATGGAATCTATTCTCCAATACGTGCTTTACGGACTTAGTTGTATACCAAATATGTTGAAATGTGAGACGTAAGTATTTCAACATCGAGAGAATTTTGAACCTTGCTTACGGTGTCGAATTACCCCAAAAGATGGTGGGAATGCATGATGTATTCTATTTTTCTCACTTGTGCGAGTTTGTGCACAGCTTATGCATGATAGTGGAACTAGATCATCTTGATGATATTAAGGTTGAACCAAAGAGTTCAAGACCTTTTAGACCAATTCATATTGTCAAACGTGAAATGAATAAGCTTAGAAGGAAGACGTTGGAGTTAATGAAGGTTCAATGGAGCGAGAGCAAAGACGATTGCACATAGAAGACCGAGGAGAGTACAAGGATCACTTATCTGGAGCTCTTTAATTAGTATGATTTCCATTTTATCATTAGCTTTTGCATTTGATATCATTTTGATGTTCAACATAGAGTAGTTTAATACTTGCATGCTAGGACAAGCACATATATTATTTGACTAGTTAAGACCATACTAGACCGTATATGCTTGGGATGTTAAGCATGTGGAGTTACAATTGTTAACTTTACCTTGTTTGATTATGAGATTTTGGTGGAAAAAATCATAGAGGGGAGGGGGAGGGGGGTAGATTGTAACAACCTGCAACTTACGTAGCGGTGGATCTCAAAATATTATTTTTAAATTCATATTCAGCCGTATCACACTATAATTTTATGGAATGTTAGGTAGTGACTTTTCTGACCCTTTGTAATTTTACTGGTTAATTTAAACCTTGAAAATTGATAAGTCCTATGAAGCTTAATTAGGGGTTGATACTACTTCCATTGGGAAGATACGATGGTTTCTATTTTCGTAAAGAAGTCATAATAGATTTTTGGACTTACCGTTTAAGAGACGTGATTGTTTGAAGAATTGACAATTTTTAGACTATTAGGTGGGTAACTAGTGAAATGTAATTTAGGCCCAAGATCCTATTTCGAGAATTGTGCTAAGTAGAGGCGGTGGGGCATTCTCCTCCTAATTACACACCTCCTAGAAATAGTAAAAACCTCCCTTGGGATTCATGCTTCTACCATCCAACCTCGGATTTGCCTTGGGATTTAGGTATTTTGGTACTAGGTGAGTGATTTTGCATTTCTCACTATTTTATGAATGTAATTATAGTAAAATGATGATTTTTAAAATGGATATTGATGTTAAAACATTTTTAAACCTAAATCTAACTTTAAATATTTTTAAACTGATTTTAAAAGGATAAATATGTAATTTGATTCTTTTTTTAACCATTTTATAAAACAGCTCATCATTTTGTGTATGGTTAGATCTAGGGCAATATTTTTGTTTAAATTGCATTTGGATTGCCTATTTATGATGTTTGGATGCTACGCAATAGTTGCATGTGATTGTTTGATGTTTTTTAAGTTGTTTAGTGAACTTAGAGAGTAAATATCATATTGTGCATATTATGGAAAAGTTGTTCAATATGTGACGCGGTTAAAGTATGTTGTTCTTTAATGCCTAGAGGAGCTACAAAACAAGTTGCATAGGGATTGGATGGTATTTAAGGGAGTTTTGGTAAAGTTGAAATCATGATGACAGTAGAGGTCAAACAAGTCGATAATGAAGTTGCTTCAAGGATTTGGTTGTGAAACTTTGGGAGTTTAGTGAAGGGACTTCGGGCATGAAAGAGGGAAACAATTTTGGTCTTGGATAAAATTTTAGAGATTTTCAAACCTCTCGACATCGAAATGAAATGAATGACCTCTATACTTAGAAATATTTTGAGGCCAAAAAATGAATTCGGTGTCAAGAGGTAAAGGGAGAACTCAGCATCGAAAGGTTCAAACACCAAGCATTTTGTACGTGGATTTTGAGATTCTAGAAATCTTGTAAGGTGAGAGCTTGGGTTAGAAACACATAACGATTTTGGTTAAGTGAATCATGTAGGGATCGACATGATCATGTCTGTGTCGATATGATTAAGGTCGTGCGTGAATATATGAGATCCAAGGGGGTCGAGGCATGGGTTTTGAGACATGGGTCATGCTCGTCTATACATTTTTGTTGGATTTTGATGTTATGGCATGACGAAGAATGGCTTCGATAGTGAAGCGATGATGCAACAGTTCAAGATGGTTGATAGAGATAGGGGTATGCCCTAGGGGCAATTATGTAATTTGTTACATATATCTAACTTGACAACTAACCTTTTTCAAAGTAAAAGGTATACACTTTCCACTGTATATTTTTATTTTGTGATATAATTATAACTTATTAATTTAAAGTATATTAGGTATAAAATCCTTAAATGATATATTATGTGATAGTAATACAACATGTTGTAATCATGAGAAATTTATCACATTAAAATGACATATTGTTTTATATATTCCTTGTTAAGATGTTTTGAGATGGGAAATTCATACATCTGTTGAGACTAGATAGCATAATACTCTTCAAATGTTGCATAGTGTAGTACTCAAGGCTGTTAGAGGGACTAAGGGGTTACATACTGATAGTTATTGAATAACTGTGGAATGACTCACTTATGAGATTTTTGTTGGTTAATATAACTAAGGCCAAACAAAGAATCTCGAAGTGACAATGTTACGCTATTCCCTACTTGATAATATTATTGAACTTTAATATGGATACTCTACTTTGATTATAGTCAAATGGTGGCGTGGCATCCATCGAATGACTATAGTTGGATCTGAGTTTTGAAAGTGAAATACTATTTAATAGAGAATTCTCCTCCTTAGTTATATGGGGTTATATCACAGTCAACTATTTCACTTAAATTCCAAGTGTTTGGCCAGAGCATTACTGTTAATAATAATTGTTATTATTGAACCAATGAGTTTTTATTTCTACTATTCAAGTTGAATGTGTGCGGTGTTGGAATTTTGATCAAAACCAACTTCCGTAAGTCCTAATGTGATCTAATGTTGATGAAGAGAATTGGTGCAAATAACCGTTGATATCGGGTACCACTTATAATGAGTAAAGCAGGATTTTACGAAAAAGCGTGTATAAGTGATAAATTCAGCCAAAATGTCATACCACTATCTAAGATTATGTGCTAACATTAATATTCAAATTATTTAATATTAATCGTTGATTGAATTTACATATTCGAGTCGCATAACTGAAATGAATACTTCGAATAAACCACATAATTTAACTTATTTATAAATGTTGTAAATTAATTAGTATTTATGAAACATTAATTTCTAATTTTATTTGATCTGTTTGAATACCATTAATATTTAATAAAGTGTGTGTATAAAAGTTATAAACGCACGTATCGATATACAATGTTGATAGATTGTTTAAATTGGATTTAAATATAATAAATTCAAAGTGGGTTTTTAAATAAATTAAATCAGTTAAAAATTATGAAATATTAATTATTAAAAATTTATTTGATTTGATTGGATACCTTATTGTGATACCCTGAAACATTTGAAAATATTTTAATTAAATATTAATAATATAATTCATGAAAATAATTAAATTTAATATGTTAATTAAATAAATAAAACAGAAGGCAGGGGAAAATGCTCATTTTTTCAATTTTGGGATTTGATGACGAAGCAAAATTGTGGCGATTATTTCGTTTTTATAATCAGCGTAGTATTTTAGTTTACATCGTTTGGAGTTTGTTAGAAGGAAATATTAGGAGAAATGGTATCAAGTCGAATGGTTACCAAAAGCTTAAGATTTTGAATTTTGAATATAAGTGAAAGTTTTCACTCCTTCGGTTTAATATTAAAAATCATGTAATTTCAATTTCAGAAATGTACTGACTATTCCTTCTTTCTCTCTTCTTCCTCTTGCATTAAGAATCAAACCATAATATATCTCACATAACTCAATGGAATTACATGAGATCAAAAGCGTTGCAAAGCTATCAAAGAGGACTGCAAACTTGAAGTGATTTGGAGGCAAAATTCAAAAGCATAGAAACACGGTAGGCCAGACAGCGGAGACATAGCCAGTGAAGAGCATTTTTAGCAAGTGATTCATCCTTTTCCTTCTTATAATGCAATCATGATGTTATATCTATGATACGCTAGCTAATCTAGAGTAGATAAACACACACACAGAGACACATACACATATAAAAAGACGCATACTTAAAACAAGATTAAATGAGGATTTGGAGGGATTTGGCCATGAACAGTAGGTTTGAACTAGGTTTAGATTATGGTAATTTGATGAATTTACACCTAATATGATGAAACAAACTATGAAATAAGACTTAGAAATGTAGGCTAGGTAGTAGGGACATTCTCAGGAGACCATAGGCAGAGTAGATGTGGTTAGAGGTGGAAATGTCGAGGAAAACAACCAAATTTTGAAACCTGGCAACTGCTAGGAAAACATGTGTAATTGTGCATCGGTTGCACAAACCGGTCCACTGATGTACTATAAATTCAAGCAGGTTGAACCTAGACTAGTAAGGGCCCATATTAAGTATAACGATCCATATTTTTAATGATAATATATTTAAATAATTGATTTAAATATCGAATCATTAATTAATTTATGGCCCAAAATTGTGATTTTTCGCATACGATCGAATCGGACTCGATACCACTTCTGTTGAGTTCGTATCGACGTTGAAAAATTAAAAGAAGTATATGGATCGCTGTATTTTTAAGATCGGACGATTGGATGGACGAAGGGGCCTTGAAAAGCGTAAAATTATCATCCTAGAGTGCAGTCTTGGATAACAATGAAACTTATATCATCAAAACCGAAAAATTAAGTAATGCATGCAGATGAGTTTTGTAGCAATCGGACGCACCATTTGATCGTACGAGCTCAAAAGTGCACTGCTTTATATGAGCAATTTAAATAAAGGAGTATAACTTATTAATATAATAATTCCTTATCCAATTAAAAACCCTCACTTCTCTCTCCTTTATCAGATCACTGCTCCATTAAAAAAAGAATGGACGTGTCCTTTATTTTATCTTCTAAAATCAATATTTCATTATGTGTTCAATGAAAAATCCAAAACCACTTTCAATCAACATGTATCGACGAGATCTTCATGCCCATGTCCACTTTGTACAGTGCAATCAAGTTCTGGGAAACGATGAAAGCTTCGATAAGTTGATCGAAAAGGGTTTATGATGCGAGACCATGTACCCAATGTTGGAAGATTGTCCCGAACCAGTTAAGTAGGGGAAAATAATGGAAGCATATACATTGAATGTCATTAGGATTTCGTTGATGGGTCCATCGATGAAAGGGAGGGAAATGGCATCACTATCTAGAGTATGATTTCCATTCCTAGCATTTCCATACGTGTTTTACTCGACATCGAGGTTTCATATTCCTTCATATCTAGTGATTTGTAGCTAGATTGGGATTGAAACCTAAAACTGTTGATCGACCTTTAGATTATGATGAACTTTGTTAGGGGCTCATTAGGATTATATACGTGTAACATCCTAAATTTTGTCACCGAAAATTTATACTATAGATGTCTACAATATCCGTAGCGCTTAGTTTCGAGCCTCAAATTGGAGGAATGTTGCAGCATGGGTTGTCTATTCTTAGCTTACTACGTGGTTTGTCTATACTTGGCCTACGTGTGGTTTATTGAGACTTAACCTTATCGAGTCAGGGATGTTTGTTTGTTATTGATTACTTTGGGTTTAACTGGGTTAGGTATTATGGTTCGGAAATCGACTAGCTGAGGAGGTACGAAACAGTGGTGGATTGTGAGAGGCTGTCGGTGACGACCGAGACTGTGGAGGAGCGGACGGTAGTGATTGGCTACCTGCAGGAGGATTGGGTTATGGTTAACTTTCTATATTCGCTTGAGACTCCATAAGGTGGATTTTCATCTGTGCTTGCAGTTAGAGAGTGTCCAAACACAATTGAGTGACCAAATTTCCATCTTTTAGAGATTGAATTATGTTCCGATCCAGTTAGATGTACTTGATTGGTAGCTACGCCTTAAAAGCATATGATGTCCAGGGAATAGATGAGACTAAAGATGTGAGTATACGACCTATTGATGCTATTGTTCATCTACATGAGACTATTTGAGTAGGGTGCACCTATAGTGTTCGCCATGGGGGCGGATGGCTCTTTGGAGATGCTTATTGGCCGTCGTAAGCTAAGTGAGTGGATGAACAAGTTTCTACTTCCATTTTTTGATGGCTTGTTCAATCAGCTCTATAGCACGAGGATTTTCTCTTAGTTGGACCTTGCAATGAGATATTACCAGCTGAGAGTAATTTGGGAGAGTGTGCCGATTATAGTATTTCATACGTTACCTTAATTTTTGATTGGTTGGTTTTGCCATTCAGCCTAATCAATACGTTGGCATATCTTATAGATCTCATGGACCATGTTGGGAGAAATCACTTGAGTGGGTTCATCCTTGTGCTTATTGATGATACTTTCGTCTACCCACGGATGAAAGAGGAGCACACGACACAATTAGTAATTGTATTATAGGCGTTGAGAAAATACCAATTGATGATGAGATTTTAGCAGTATAACTTCTAGAGGAGGGAAGTGAGATTCTTGAGTCATGTTGTTTTAGAGTTAGACAATGTTGTAGATCTTGTAGTCACAGCAGTCCAGAATTTGAACAGATCCAAGTTAGCAAAATCATTGACCTATTTGATGAGATATTATCAGACTTTTATTTAAGACGCAAGGTGTAGACATGCGTTAGTGAGTCTAATCGAGAGGTTGACAAGTGCATCGATGTTACTCATTTCGAGTGGAAATGAGGAGACGATAGTACACACGCCTGTGGTACTAAACTGGGTGCGGTATTGAACCGAAAGGTAAGGTTGTCACATGTTAGTCACTGTCTCAAGCCGCATGAGAGGAAATACCCGACTCTTGATTTAGAGTTGGATGTGATAGGGTTCGCTTTAGGGATTTAGGGGCAGTATATATTAGGAGAGGAATTTGAATTTTTTTGTGATTCCACATCATTGTAGTTTCTCTTATCCATGAAGGATCTTGACCTTCACCACTAGCGATGGTTATATTTCTTGACCTTCTATGACTTTGAAATTTCTTATACATCCGTAAGGGAAATAAAGTTGATGTTTCGAGTGGAAGGCATATCGGTTTGGGAGCGATATTTCAAGAGTGGACATTGCTCGAGCTTATCAGTGGTTTTGACTTCAGAACTCGATGGGCTATGGCCAATGATGATGGCTAGTTTGACCATCAGACCTACTTTGATTTAGTGGGTTGGTACTACTCAAAGGCGTCAGGATAGACTAGTGGAGATCGTGGCTAAATTAGAAGAGTGAGTAGTGTCTGTAGGGATGATGCAGTGTGGACCTAATTGAGATTATTTATTCTCAAGTAGCGAGAACATATATTTATAGACTACATCGAATGATCGTCTATGACTAAGGATAGCATGGTATCATTTGAGTCACGGTTGATTAGTTGATGAATAATGCTAATTTTATATTCCTTAATTCCACTAGAACGACATCCATGTTTGAAAGGTTGTATGTGAGATAATAGTGTGATTCCATTGTGTGCCAAGAGCATTGTAAGTGGTCGAGACCCATTGTTCGATGGTGGGTTTTGGGAGAACTTACAAGCGGCATTTGGATATTTGGCACCAAATTTATTTTATGATATGGAGACTAAACCATAGACTTCAAGACCTCGAAGACCTAATCGTACAGATAGATGAGGTACATATTAGGTTATAAATAGAGAAGTGGAGTAATAGAGGTCCAGTGGAGTGAAAATGAAGACAATATGACGTGGGAATCCGAGAAGAGTATGAAGGCCGCTTATCTAGAGCTCTTTGGGAGGTGTGATTTCATTTTTATCTTCGGTTTTCATATTAGATATCATATTTGATGTTTTATACTAGATAATTTGGTATTCCACATCCTACTCCCGTACACACACACACCCTAATTACTATTCCAGTTTTATTTACTATATATTGGGGAATTGCTAACGTATCCCATTTTTATGGATGGTTGAAATGAGTAATTCAGTCGAAACTTGAATGAAGACCAATGTGGCCAATGTTAATGGGGCCAAAACTAGAACAAGGACCAATGAGTGATTTCACTTTTATCTACATCTTTCATATTTGATATCATATTTGATGTTTTATACTAGATAATTTGGTATTCCACATCCTAGGATATGCATGGATGTTATATTTTGATGATAGATCTTATATGCATGTTTGATTGTATTATTAGCATTTGAGATGATAGCCTACGTTTGTGTGGTTGCTAGGATGCGGGATGATGGCTATGGAGACCTATTTTGATTTAGTGGGTTGGTACTAGCTAGGGGCATTAGGATAGACTAGTGGAGATCGTGGCTAAATTCGAAGAGCGAGTAGTGTCTGTAGAGATGATGCAGTGTGGACCCGATTGAGATTGTTTGTTTTCGAGTAGGGGGAACGTATATTTATAGACTACATCGATGGATCTTCGATGACTAAGGATATTATGATAGCATTTGAGTCACAGTCGATTGGTTGATGAATAATGATAAGTTTATATTCCATAATCCAGTAGAATGACATCCGCGTTTGACAAGTTTTACGTGAGATGATAGTGTGATTCCATTATATGCCAAGATCATTGTAAGTGGCCGAGACCCGTTGTTTGATGGTGGGTTTTGAGAGAACTTACAAGAGGCATTTGAATATCTGGCACCAAATTGATTTTATGATATAAAGACTGAACCATAGAATTTAAGACCTCGTAGGCCTATTTGTACAAATAAATGAGGTACGATTAGGTTAGAAAGAAAGCAGTAGAGTAATAGAAGTTTAGTGGAGTGAAAATGAAAACAATATGATGTGGGAATCCGAGAAGAGTATGAAAACCGCTTATCCGAAGCTCTTTGGGAGGTGTAATTTTATTTTTATCTTTGGCTTTCATATTAGATATCATATTTGATGTTTTATACTAGAAAATTTAGTATTCTACATCCTATTCCAGCACATACACACACCAATTACTATTTTAGTTTTATTTTCTATCTATTGAGGAGTTGCTAATGAATCCCATTTTTATGAATGGTTGAAATGAGTAATTCAGTCGAAACTAGAACAAAGACCAATGTAGCCAATGCTGATGGGGCCAAAACTAGAACAAAGACCAATGAATGATTTTATATTTATCTTTAGCTTTCATATTAGATATCATATTTGATTTTTTATAGTAGACAATTTAGTATTTCATATCCTAGGATAGGCATGGATGTTACATTTTGATGGTAGATCTTATGTATGCATGTTTGATTGTATTATTAGCATTTGAGATGATAGTCTATGTTTATATGGTTGTTAGGCATGCAGAATAATGGCTGGTTTGACCATCGGAACTACTTTGATTTAGCGGTTTGGTACTAGTCAGAGGCATTACGATAAACTAGTGGAGATCATGGCTAAATTAGAAGAGTAAGTAGTGTTTGTAGAGATGATGCGGAGCAGGGAACATATGTTTATAGACTGCATCGATGGATCGTCGATGACTAAGGATAGCATTTGAGTCATATTTGATTGGTTGATGAATAATGCTAAGTTTATATTTCTTAAGTCCGGTAGAATGACGTCCGTGTTTGATAAGTTGTATGTGACATGATAGTGTGATTCCCATGTGTGCCAAGAGCATGGTAAGTCGCCGAGACCCATTGTTGGATGGTAGGTTTGGGAAAACTTACAAGAGGCATTTGGATATTTGGCAACAAATTGATTTTATGATATGGAGACTAAACGATAAACTTCAAGACCTAATATGCCTATTCGTATCGATAAACGAGGTATAAATTAGGTTAGAAAGAGAGCAATGGAATAATAGAGGTCCAGTGGAGTGAAAATGAAGACAATATGATGTGGGAATCTAAGAAAATATAAGGGACACTTATCCGGAGCTCTTTGGGAGGTATGATTTCATTTTTATCTTCGGCTTTCATATTAGATGTCATATTTGATGTTTTATACTAGATAATTTAGTATTCCACATCCTAGGATGTGCATGGATGTTACATTTTGATGATAGATCTTATGTATGCATGTTTGATTGTATTATTAGCATTTGAGATGATAGTCTATGTTTGCATGGTTACTACGCATGCAGGATAGTTATGGTTTTATATAGCATACTTATTTGAGACGATTGCTATATATATGATCCGGTACATTATGAAGTATGAGATGTATACATATCTATACTGTATCGGGATTTTTTTCTAGACCTAGCTGCTCAAAGGAGGTGCTGCCGAAATTTTCCATGGCATAAGGAAAAATTGAGAGAAAAGTCAATGTAAAGAATATTTGACATTGTCGATAGTCGAGAGAGCCGGTATTATATGATATTTAGTTGACTTGCCTTCCGAGTAACGAGTTGACACTTTGTTTTATGTTTTTCGTTTCTTTGGAAATAGGTGCGTAAGGTAGACATTTGGTTTGGCCACATTTATTTGGATCTGATAGTGATTGTACTTAAAGATGAGGATGATGGCTCTAACTGATTTCGAGTCTATTCCATTTATTGTGATCACTTTCAGTGACTGTTGTCGAGAGTTGGTATGTGATGATTTTCCTTTATATCATCGCTTACATGAGGGTATTAGGTTGAGTTGCTCGTCCTTGGGATTTCGAGGATGAAATCCTTTTAAGGAAGGGAGAATTTAACGGTCCATATTTTTAATTACAATATTTAAATATTGAATCTTTAGTCAATTGACGGCCCCAAAATGTGATTTTTCGCACACAATCGAATCAGGACTCGAGACCACTTCTCTGATGTTCGTATTAATGTTGCGAATTGAAATAAGTATATGGACTGCTATATTTGGAGATCGGACGACCGGATTGTCGAAACAGTCTCATAAAGCATGAAATTATCATCTCAGAGCATAGTCTTGGATAGCGACGAAACTTATACCATTGGGACTGAAAAAATGAAGTGATGCACGTAGACGAGTTTCGTGGCGATCGGATGCACCGATTGATCATACGAGCTCAAAATGCACACGATTTTATTTGAGAAATTTAAATAGAGGAGAATTAAAAATTAATATAACAATTCTTATCCAATTAAAAACCCTCATTCTCTCTCCTTTATCAGATCACTATTACATTAACAAAAGAATGGCTGCCTCCCTTATTTGATCTTCTAAAATCAATATCTCATTATTGTTCAACGAACAAATCCCAAACCATTTTCAATCAACTCGTATCGCCAAGATCTTCATGCCCATGTCCACTTTGTAGAGTGAAATCATAGTTTTGGGAGTGGTGTTCAAAGCTCAGCAACTAGGGTTTCAAATTGGTGAAGAGAGAGGCGACGAGCGAGTAACAAAGTTCGCCATCATGTTTCCTTCTTCGAATAGCACCTACTTGCCGAATTTCATCGAGTGCATCCTTGAGATGCAAAACGCATCACATATCGCAGTAAGGAGAACCAACAGGTTGCATTCTAAGGTAGGGGACCGAGCTCTATCTCGAGGTATGCGTCATGAAAGGTTTCCTAACTGAGCATGTTGGCGTAGGCGGTGTGACATTTCGTTGAGAGATGAGCTAGAAATCGAGAAGAGAAGAAGTTGATTGTTAGGTTCATCTGTTCCTGTAGCATGCACTTATACAAATGATTTTAGGTGAGGAGGAAGAGAATTAAAGAGATAACTAGTGTAAGTTAATAATTAATTAAGTTAATTTAATTACTCAAATAATCTTAAAACTTATATATGCTATATCTTTTGCATATGAGGTCCGTTCTGGACGTTGTTTCTTGCGTTGCACTCAAGATGGAGAGCTCTATGACGTGGCAAAGCTTTGGATAGATTTGGATAAGGTTAGTGATGTTGTCTCTCACTGTATTATGATTGGTTGTATAGTACTAGATTGAGGCTCGAGAATGATTTTTGATTTTAGGTATGATTTTCCTACACTTATATATCTATTAGATTTTAATAAAGGAAAATAAAACTATTTTAAAATGATTTATAAAGAATACCACTTATTTTCCATCGACGTGCCATAGTTAGGGAATTGTTAGACTTGAGCTATTATTGATACTATTTACCATATTGGTTGATATGGATGGACTATACATATACTATTTGGACATTTATAGGCTTGTTGGATATATGTATGTTAGTATGGCTGTTAGGTCGGAAGTGTTGATTTATTCGCGGCCCAGTGTTTGGAATATTTCGTGCGTTAGGGTTTTATCACCTTAATTGGAAACCAAAACAAATGGAATAAGGTGTAAGAGAATATTGGAATGCATGCCGATGGGTCTGAGGATGGAAGATGATGGATTTGGTTGAGCTTCGAACTTCAGGATAGATGCCGGAATTTTTAGTTGGCTATTATTTATCCATTTTTTCTAAGTGAAGGACCGGAGTAGTTGGTATTGACCACTATAGAGTGGTTGGTTACCATCATTTTTTATGATAGTCGATTTGGTCGACCTTTAACATGGACGTTGAGGAGGCTTCGAGGAGCATGATATGGTGGTTCTTGCGGCCAACTCTATGTCCTGATGGTATTGCTCTTCGACGAGTGCTTTCGATTATTGCGACAATTCGACGCTTTCGACATGATGCTCTAGTTCTTCAGATGAGTAGCTCATTAGATATGGAGTTAGGTTCCGAGGTTGAAGGCTTAGTGTCGAATGACTGACGTCGTGATGAGTTCCATATGGGCGGGTTCTTAGAGGGTGATCCACTGATAGAATGTAGAATGGTTCTATCGTGGAAATGGATAAAGCCAAGGAAGAGCATGCAGATGTGTGCTAAGGGATATTTAATACCCGGAGTGTTTTATTTTGTACTCAAAGCACGTGTATTTGTGTGGATGCCCATGGGTATGTTGCTTTGGTACCCTGGATCGGAAGAATGGATCTGTATACCCTAGACTGGAAGAATGGGTCTAGTACCAGCTTTAGGCTTAAGAGAGTACAACTGAAAATGGGTATTTTTATTCATTAATACTTGGCAGAAGAATGGGCCTAAGAGTTATCATAGATCCAAAGCATAATGAGTGGCAATTAGTATCGTTTGATGGATTCTATGTTTGTTATAGTTTCACTAGCCACATGTCACTTTAGGGAGGCACACGAGGTATGTATTGGGTATAAGGAGACCTAGACACCCCTAACTGTTACTTAGTATGGAGTAGGTATTACGGATGGAGATACCTAGTCACCCCGGTATTTTACTGAGTATGGAGTACCCATTATGACATTTATAGAGTCGCAAATTATCGATATTATATGTTAACTCTTTGGTTCAAGGACATGCTAGGTATGATTAGTATACCATCTATTTTATGTACTATATCAACCTTTTTATAGTATTTTTAGATTGTTATCGCTCATATACCAGACTATTATCTGACTCGAGGTTTTATGTTTTGCTTCTTATTATCTCGGATGCTCTTAAATGAGTAGACTAGATAGCAGATGTAAATAGCACTTAGAGCTGCACAGATGGACTAGCAGGAGGAGCTTTCTCATGTTTATATTTTGGACTTATCATTGTTTATCCCATTGTGTGACACTGTGGAGCCTTGATAGTGTTCATTTACTATTATTAGAGACAGTGCACCATTTGAGTTTATATATCAGTTGTATAAACTTTATTACTGTTGTATAACTGGATGAGTATGTATACTCTGATTTCGTGATTCATTCGGTTATTTACCATCTCATCTATTTTATATTTGTGTTGGCTATTATATTTTATCTAATGCGATATGAGATATATGATAGGTTATGTGATTATTTGGTGTTTTATTCCTTCCTCTTTTCTTCTATTCTTTTTTCTTCTATTCTCTTTTCTTCTTTCCTATTCCTCATTTTTATTTCTATTTCTTTCCTTTGACAGTCGTTCTACATTGTTGGTGTGGGATGATCTTTATACGGAGTAATAATTATCAATCTAGATCAAGTTCTAATTGTTTCCTAAAGGTGGCCGAAAGCTATTGATGAATCGAACAACAGTGTTGCAAACTGAATGAATGTGTGTAATGATTAGTTGCTATTAGAAGTGGATATGGATGTTATTGTGAAACGAAAATGATACAATGGTGGACGTAAACGTGAAAATATTTATGGTGATGACTCAGGAAATGGATGCGGGTATGGATATTGATACTAATTTGGATATGGATATGGGTAAAGAGGTAGATAAGGATGTGGATTTGGATACAGATACAGGCCCATGACATGTGTAGGTAGTTCATGTATAATGTGTTCCCCTATAGTGCTTTGGCAAGCTAGGTAGAGAAGGTGGATGTTAAGAGACCCTATAACTACGAGCGATCTAGGGCATGAGTCTAAACAGCACACGGACAACAAGCGACCATGCAGGCTTTGTGCAATCCAGTTAAGTGAGTCCTATCTTTGGTTTATGTGATGATGGACGATAAGACATCCTTTATGGAATGAGACCATTCAAAGGAAGCGGTACACATAGAGATGATGCGGTACTACTAGACGTGTATGAGAATTGGGCGTTATGTGACGGCAGGATATGAGGTGACCGAGTGATAGACTCATATCGTGTTATAGTATTTTTTGTAGTATACCTAGAGTAGAGTATGGCTTACTCACCAAACATATATTTAACTCATTCCTATTTTCCCTTTTATATATATAATCCAAGTTGACGTAGTTTGGAGATGCGATGGTTTTAGAGACTGAGACTCAACTGTATATATTATACATAATGTAAATGGGTGTTGGGATTAGATTTAACTATGTTAATGGATTGGGTTGTATTTGTATTGTTCGTAAATATGCATTTGACGTTGTAGACATGTTATGCTGATGTGACTATGGTTATTATTAATATATTTTATTTTATTTCCTTCTGTTGCAAGATTCTACAAGTTGTTAATTAGTACTATATGTGATTGTATCTGATATTTATTTTACCTTACCTTAATGACTCGTCCTTTCAGTTCTCGGATTGTTGATGTTAATTCAGGCATTAACCCAAGGTTGAAAGGGTGGGTTATTACATTTCATATCAGATTGTAGGTTAGAAACTAGGATAGGAATTAGGAATGTATTGAGTGAGTATTTTTTTATTTTCTATTAGATATATATACTATATGTAGAACCAAGTACATACACACAGAACAATTACTATTCCAAATTTATTTACTATATATTGAGGAGTTGCTAATGAAACCCATTTTTATGGATGATTGAAATAAGTAATACAGTTGAAACTGGAATAAAGACCAACGTAGCCAATGTTGATGGGGGAAAAAGCTAGGGTAGGGACAAGCACCGAGTAAACATACTAGATATTCCTAGAGTAAATATTCCAATATGGTTCAAATGCCACATTCAGGCGATGAGCCAAGATAGTGCCAACCACACTGAGCTTGTAGACACCACTACTACTGTTAACGAAGGTGT
Source organism: Allium cepa (assembly GCA_030765085.1). Taxonomy (NCBI): domain Eukaryota; kingdom Viridiplantae; phylum Streptophyta; class Magnoliopsida; order Asparagales; family Amaryllidaceae; genus Allium; species Allium cepa. Next base: position 152,644,813 of record CM060942.1, read on the forward strand.
GATTTCAGAACTAGCACAACGAACTGTTGACCTTTTAAGCCGTATAGGGATTTCTCCAACCTTGATTGGAAGTCTTTTATCAGGACAGAACCATACTTGATGACTCGATCATGGATTATAATTGTCAAAATATTTTTAACCTATGAGGACTTGTTGATGTTACTAAGAGATAGTTAACTACTTGGCATCTTCAAGGTGAGGTAGCATATTGGTGGGAGGTTGTGGCAATAGAAATAGATGAGGATACTATTACTTAGAGGATAAGGTTTATGATGAAGTTTTTTCCCTAATGTTGAGAGAGATCTGTTATTGGAGAAGTCTATTTATCTTAAGCAGAAGGAGATGATAGTTGGAGAGTATGTTAGTCAGTTCAATGAGTTAGCCAGATTCAGATTTGAGTTAGTAAACACCAAAGAGAGAAAGGTGTTGAAGTTTACGAAGGGTATGAATTCACCTTTGAGGGAACTTGCATTGAATCAGATACTGTATGGAGCTAATTTTGAGGGAATGGTAAAGGCAGCACTGTTAAATTCTTTGAACGGAACAATGGTTAAGGATCAAGCTAAGGAAGAAGAGGGCAAAAAACATGAAAAGCGCAAAGGAAATGAACCACAAGGAGGGCAAGGAAAAAAGAAAACTGTACTTGTCATAGATGACAAAAAGTGGGGCACCTTGCAAACAACAGAAAGACGAACCCCTCAAAGTATAGTTGTTATAATTGCAAGCAAGTGGGATATATAGCGAAGGATTATAAGGCAGCCCTAGCTCAAAAGAAAGTACGGTGCTAAAATTGTGATCAATTCATACATATGGAAAGGGACTGCCCAACTTTGAACTGTGAAGGTCGAATAATGAAGGCATATGCTTTGGATACCATTCCTCCCTCTAGTAAAGCACCACCATCAGCTCGAGAGGGGAAACAGATTATGATGGAAGGTGTATTGATCTTATTTGATTCTACTATTCGTACTTTATTTGACATTAGTGCATCTCATTCGTTCATAGTAAGTGCATTAGTTAATATTTAGCCCTTATACCTTGCATCAGTATGAATATGTTTCGGTGTCGAATCCCGTCGAGGGATCGATCGACCCATTTATCGATGTTATGTCATAACTTAAAGTTGTTCATTAGTGGTGCGGAGTTCCCCTGTGATGCATATGTACTATACTTTCCAGGGTGTGGGTTGATTTTGGGAATGGATTGGTTGTCTCGCTATTGGGTAGTGTTGGAATGTGACATGGGGATTTGATTTAGGAAGAGTTGAGGACTTTATTTAATTTTGTGTCATGAGCCTGATATTTTTGCTATGTAGACGAGCTATCGTGTATACCCATAGTGAAGGATTATCCAAATGTATTTGTAGAAGTTTTCGGTCTCCCTCCCTAAAGAGAAATTGAATTCCATATTGATCTCAAGCAATATACATGACTGATATTAATGTCCTTTAGACATATGGCTCTGAAAGAAAGAAGGGAGTTGGATAAGAAAGTTTCAGAATTATTGTAGAAAGGCTTTACTGGGAGAAGTGTATCGAAATAGGAAGCACCTATCATTTTGTGGATCCAATGAGTAGGGTATTCCAGGGGCAGCTGAACAACTTTGTTGTGATCTTCAGGGGTGACGTTCTTATCTGTTATAGAATTGAGGAGGAGCATGAGATTCATTTGAGAGGATTTATGGATGTCTAAAGGAGAAATTAGTTGAAAGCTAAGTTTCCTAAATGTCACTTCTGGTGGAAAGAAGTTCGTTTCCTTAGGAATATGGTACCGGTAGAAAGATTGACAACAGACCCAGGGAAAGTAGTTGTAGTTATACATTGGAAGTTGCCAAAGATCACTTCAAATTTTCATAGTTTTCTCAGTTTGGTTGGATTCTACCAGAAGTTTTTTAAGGATTTTACGAAGATATCGGCACCCCTGAGCCGTTTGACAAAGAAGAATTTAATTTATACTTCGAGTTCGTTATGTAAAGTGACATTTTTTAGATTGAAGGAGTTCTTAACAAGTGCTCCAATTTTAGTCATTCCTTATGGTGCTAAACCTTTCATTATATACACAAACCAATGAATGAAGTACTGATCTTGGTATTGTCCTTATGCAAGAAGGGATAGTAGTGGAGAATGCGAGTAGGCAGTTGAAAAATAATGAAAGGAATTATCTGATGCACGACTTGGAGTTGGCTGCTATTGTATTTGGATTAAAGTCATGGAGGCATTATGTGTCGACCAAGAGATCCGAGTTATTATGGACCATAAATCCTGCAAGTACAAATTCTCTCAGAAGGATCTGGATTTAAGACAGCAATGATGGATGGAGTTCTTATCGTCATATGATTTTTGATTTCTTATAATCCATAAAAAGGAGATGCAGTTGCAGAGGCTTTTAGTAGGAGGCATGCCGAAGTGAATGCCATGCTATTAGTGCAGAGGAATTTGAAGTTTATATTAGAATTTTATTTCTGACCCCCATCGGAGTATTACCTGAATTGTTAGCAGCGGTGGAGTTAGACCTAGACTGATGGATCGTAATGGCCTGAGTCATGGGAAAGATGCATCATCGGTTAGTATTATAGAGTAGTTAGGATGTAGTGAACATTCGATCCATTTGGATTGTTACTCCAAAGATAAGAAGGGTTACATAAGGAGAGACAAGAGGTTATGCATACAATGTTCAAGGAGTTAATTGAAGAAGTTTTGGATGAGTGTTGCCATTCGAGGATGACTATTCATCTAGGAGGAGTATTAGGATGTGAAGAGGATATACTATTGGCTAGGAATGAAGATACGAATAGCGTAATATGTAACGAAGTGTATGATGTGCCAAAACATGAAGGCAAAACAGAAAATGCCGAATGGGCTATTACTTCTGTTAGATGTGCCGTAGTGGAAGTAGAATTGTGTATCAATGGACTTTATGGATGGATTACCTTGGAGTAAATGAGGAAATGAAAGTGTATGGGTTATTATAGATCTTCTCACGAAAAGCCCACATTTTATTCCGATGAAGAGTATGAGAACAACGAATTTTATGGCACTGTATATTAAAGAAGTGGTTCTACAATATGGAGTTCCAACTAGTATAGTAAACGACTTGGATCCACTTTTCATAAGTGAATTCTAGAGTAGTTTACATGAGGCATTAGGGGTTGAGTTGAATTTGGACACGACATATCACTCACAGACCGATAGATGGCCAATGGGGTAAACAATTTGTTGGAGGATTTGTTGAGGGCTTATATATTGGATTTTGGAGCATCTTGAGAGTACCATCTACCTTTTGTGGAGTTCCAATATATTAATAGCTACTAGGCAAGTATAGACATGGCACCATTTGAAGCACTGTATGGATGACCGTGTAAGTCAACTTCGTGGTTATAGAAGTCTATGGATTAGATTATTTTGGATCCAGATATGGTTAGAGATACCATAGAGAAGGTGGAGCTCATAAGGAAAAGGATGATAGATGCATGAGGCCGACAGAAGCCATAGGCTGATAAAACGGGAAATATTTGGAATTCGAAGTGGGAGATTTAGTCTTTGTTAAAGTTTCTCCATTGAAGAGGATGATAAGATTTTGAAATTCAGAGAGGTTAGCACCTAGATTTTTCAACCCATTTCTAGTGTTGGAGAGGATAAGGATTTTGGCATGTGGAGTGAAGTTTCCAAAAGGCTGGAGTCCATAATGTGTTCCGTGTGTCACATTTGCAAAAATATGTATATGATCCGACGGCTGTAATTACACTTAGTCAATTGGAGGAAGTAAAGTTGGAATCTGAGCTGAGTTCATCCCATGTTTCAACCCGTATGGTGGAGCGTGGAGTGAAATGACTCAATAACAAAGTAGTGAAGTTGGTTAGAGTGCAATGGAGAAACGATCCGGTAAAGAATACATGTGAGGCTGAAAAGAAGATGAGGGCTACTCATTCTCAACTCTTTTTTAGTATGTTTCCTGATTTGGTTTGATTTCTTTAGTTTAGATTATTCTATTATTAGGATTTGGATACTTTGAATGACTTGGTTGTTAGATTTTATATTATTGGAATGCCTTCAACATATGTGTGCGCGCACGCGCGCTTATATTAAGGTGTTATGCATTATTCCTGATATGTCATCATATTGCATTCATTAGGTTGCATTCGATACGTTACTGCATCTAAGTATAGAAACCGTATGTTCATTTTCCAAACTTTGTGGATATCTATATGTTGTTTTCATAAATTGGATGATATGTTTGTTAACTTAGTCGTTATATGTTTGATGAGCAAGCATTAAATTACATTTTATGTTCCTTAGGAATTTTGATGATGAAATTTTTTAAGAGGCGAGAATGCAATACCCTAAAAAAATTATAAATATTTTAATTAAATATTAATAATATAATGACATGAAAATAATTAAATTTAACGTGTTAATTAAATAAATTAAAAATAAGAAGGGACAAAATTGTTGTTTTTCAAATCTAGAATCTGATGACGAAACTGGTGACTTTGTGACCGTCTTGTTTTTTGATTAGTGCAGTATTTTAGTTTGCCTTGTTTGGAGTACATATGAAGGAAATATTTGGCAAAATAGTATCGGGTCAAATAGGTGCCAAAAACATAAGATTTTGAATTTTGAATTTGAGTGGACAATTTTCCCTCCTTTAGTTTAAAATCAGAAATCCTGTACATTTCAGCTTCAGAAATGGACCGATTACTCCTTCTTTCTTCTCTCTTCTTCCTCTTACATACTAAGAATCAATCATCAGCATCTCTCTCATAACTCAATGGAATTACATGAGCCTAGGAGGTTGCAAAACTACTACGAACCTAAAGTGATTTGGAGGAGAAAATTTAAAGCATGGAGGCATAGTAGGCCAGATAGTGGAGAGCATTTTGAGTGAGTGATTCATACGGTTTTCTTCTGGTAATGGAATCGTGATGTTATAACTATGACATATTGTCTAATTTAAAGTGGATACACACATATACACTTAAATCCGGACTAAATGGGGATTTAAGAGGGATTATGAACAGTAAGTTTTTGAACTAGGTTTAGAATAGATTATGGTAATTTAATGAATTTACACCTAATACAATGAAGTAAACTATGAAATCAGACATAGAAAGGGAGGACTAGATACAAGGGATGTTCTCAGGCGAACAAAGGTGGAGCGAAGGCAACTAGAGGCAGAATGATGAGGAAAACAACCAAATTTCGAAACTTGGCCATTGTCGGGAAAACATGTGTACCGGTCCATCGCTGTACTATAAATTCGAGAAGGTTGAACATGGACCGATCATGAATTATATAAAATAATAATTATTGATTTAGATCAAGTTCCTATTGTTTTCTAAAGGCAGCCAGAGGCTATTGATATGGAAAATGACAGTGTTAAAAATTTAGTGAATGTGTCTGATGATTGGTTGCTATTTGAAGTGGATATGTATGCTATTTTAATATGGAAATGTGATACAATGATGGATGTTAAGGTGAACAAATCTCGGCATAAGTAGGCGACTAGGGAAATTGATATGGGTATAGATACTGATATTGTTTTGAATATGGATATCAATACTATAGGGATGCAAATAAGGAAGTGGATTTGGATATAGATGTGAATGCATATACTAACCTACGACATAAGTAGGTAGTCCAAGTATTAGGTTGCTCCCCTATGGTGCTTCGACGTGCCAGGTGGAGGAGGTGGAAGTTAAGCGACAATATAGGCTACAAGGGGCCCAATGCATAAGTCCGATTAGCACGAGGACAACAGGTGACCCAGTATGCTTTGGAAAGTCTAGGTAATTTAGCCTGTCTATGATTTATATGACGATGGAAAATAGGCAACCCTATAGGGCATAAGGAAGGTCCAGGAAAGTGAATCCACATAGGGATGATATAGTATGACTAGATGCATATGAGAGTTAGGCATAGCATGACAGTAGGATGTGAGATGACCAAGCGGTAGACTCTTATCACATTCCTATATTGTTTTTGTAGTATACATAGAGTAAAGTATGGCTCACTCACTAGACTTATGTCTGACCCCCTCCTATTTTTACCAATATATATATATGTGTGTGTGTGTTTGTGTGTGTGTGTGTGTCTTAGATGATAAAGTTCGAAGATGTGATGGTATCAAAGACTGGGACTCAATTGTATATATTATACATTATGTAAATAGGTGTTGTGACCTGGATTGGACTATGTGTAAGGATTAGGTTGTATTTGTATTATTTATACATATGTATTTGGCATTGTAGACATGTTATGCTGATGTGACTGGTTATAATCGGTGTATTATATTTTATTTCCTTTTTCTATGAGACTTTGAAGGTTATTAGTTAGTACTATATATGACTGTATCTGATATTTATTTATCTCACCTCGATGACTCGTCCTTCTCTTCTTGGGTTGTTGACGTTGGTACGGGCTTTGGACCTGAGGTTGAAAGGGTGGGTTGTTACTATTAGTATTTAATAACGTGCATATATAAAAATTATAAATGCATGTATCGATATATGATATCAATAAAATGTTTAGATTAGATTTAATTAGATTAATGCTAAGTTATTTTGGAAATTTATGAGGGCCATGTGGCATTTATTATGGCCAACCATAGACAATAAAGAATGAGAGAGGATTTGATGAGATTTAATAGGAATTAAATAGAGAAAGTTTTAAAGGAGGTAATTGAATGGTTTTAATGTTTCCTTTAAAACATCTTCTCTCTCATTCATTTTAGAACACTCTTTAGAAAATTCATGTTTATTCCTCTCCTCTTCCATCCCAGCCGAAATAATGGCATCCAAAGCCTAATTTTTTTTAAAAACAAAATCAAATAAAATCAAAAACAAAATGTGGTTCTCCTTTCTTGATTCTTGCAAAATCCAGAGATCGATTCAACTAAATCTAGGTGGACTGATCCATCGTTTCAATGTGTAATTTTTCACAATGTCCTTTTGTAATTATCTAATTTAATTTATTTATGTTACGCAAGTTTTTGGGTCCTATATGACATATCTGCTGTTTATGGTTTATCTTATAATAAGTAATTAAAACCCTTTTATATAGTTATTACTCTTATGATATTATTTTGGTTTTGAGTAGTGAGTACGATGAGATAGACTCTATGTGATTAGAATTGAACCTAGTAATCTAGTGAGATCCATTCATTGTTAGGATATTTTTCATTGAAAATTCTAGTGTAATACTAAAAAGGCTAATATCCATCTCAGTTAACCGACAATGGGATAATGTCGTGAGTCTATGATGAGTTAACTGTATCGTCACTGGTCAGACATTCAACTGCTCAGGATTATCTAAGGATTTTAATTAAACTATTAGTTCCATATATTCGATGGAGACGTTTTTACGTTTTTGAGTGTTATTTAGGGTAGCAAAGAGACTATGTTTGTATGGGAACGACTACCATTTGTGTAACTGAATATTTTCACCCATTTGTGTACTCAGCTTTTGGTATAGAGATTAATAGATTTCCAATAAATATGATTTTGCACTAATGTAGGGAAAATGGGATTTGGGGAAATCTAAGCAATACATTTTAGGACGCTTTTGGGAAATGATTTTGAAAATAACAGAGAAAATAAGATATCAAAACCAAAATAAATTGGAATGGACATTAATGACAATAAATGGGTATTATGAGATGAGTAGGGCTAATTAGTGGGTTGCATGACATTTACCTATGTACCTTAATAAATTGAAATGCTTGTTAATATCTGCATCATTATAGTGCTAAACAGGACTAGAGTGGAATGTTAAGATATGGTTACACCTTTTTTCCATGCTACCACGTGTGACTAATGTATTATATCAACATACATCATATTAGTAGATGTCATATGATTGTGCAAAACACAGTAGTTTTACTCAGTCCATGTTGAGAGCTTAGTTAGCCTATGTATTCTAGGCATATCACATCAGGAAAACATGTAGATATGAGCTTATAACTAGCCTTGTTATTATCTATATTATAAAAATGAGATGTTGTATATTATTGTTGTATATGTGCTACCTCTATGATGAAAGAGGAGCGGGAAAGCACACAGTATTGAGCTTTCTAGGTCATGCAGTTATTATTTACTTTTATGTTATGTTATGCTCAATTATTATTATATATCATGGTACTAACCTTTTGATTGCATGCAACCCCTCCAATTAAACTCTACTAATTTGTGATAAAAGAACTACATTGGGCTTGATCCTACAATAGGTACGTAGGCAATCACATTAGTACCGTGAAATGGTCTGCTTTCCTTTTATTTAATATCATGTATCTGTTTTTTTATATATATGTGTATTTTGAAAACGGATTTGTTTATTGCTTCTAAATACGTATATTACATTATACAACAAACCACGACATACCTCTCTACTAGTGTTGGGAAACATTTATCTAGTTGTATATTTAATAATCAACCAACTAAAACTAAAAAGGAACATATTCAAGAGCATCCACATGGTAACATAGTAAGCCAATTAAGCCCAAATTTCATTTTACCCCTTTGCAACTACAGGAAAAACAACTGGGCTCTATCACATGATTCATCTTCTCAACTGCCACTTCGTGATTCGAGCATGTGCTGCCTTTTTCTCCATCGTAACCATGTACGCTGACTTTTCTTGCATGGTAAATCTCATAACCTCGTTCTTCTATCTAGCAGTCTAAGAACTATATGCATAGTCATCAACGTATAAATCCAATTCGACGAAAATAAGCTCCGTGCTTTATTGCGTATTCCCCACTTTCCTTCCAGCCCGAACTTATTTATAGACGTGGATTTCATGTTACTTCATAAGTGAATTTTCAACCGAGATAAAGAATATTTAAACACTGTTGAATCAGTATTTGGGTATTCTACCATCTTTATTGTAGATCCGTATAAGGGGACCAAATTTCACGTTATTGACCATTGCTTCGGCATTTGCTGAGAACAATTATTATCGAATTTGATTTCCTCCATTACCTACGAGTCTTTCTTTTCTTGTTCATCCTATGCCTTAAACTTCTTGGATTGAGCACTTTTGATCTTATCTTCCATATTCTGAATCCAAGAACACCAATCTAACTTGTGCTGATAAGTAGAACCAGGGTTCGATGTTGTACTTTATCAACTAGGTTGCGATCTTGTCATCTCCGTTAGCAGTTGCTAAAACCCTAAAATCTCATATCCATTCCAAAAACATCACCTTTTGTAAACCAGATCCCATTTAATTGCCATTGAAGATGATGTAGAGTGTTGTCCAAAATTTAAGTTTGATGCAGTATTTTGGAACATCAGTTATTTCCAGAAACCATAGCCATCGCTTTCTGTTGTAACTACTTAAAACATAGGAAACTGGAATTGTAAAATGGAGCCCCTCCTTCAATCCATTGTTAGGGAGTTCCTCTCTAGAAGAGTATGTGCATATGTATGCACGCGTGTGTGTATTTGCATAACGAGATTGCAAGATAAGTTGATATTAACTTTTACTTTCGGAAAGAGCAAAGAGAACCACTATTAGTGACCATAACGATGTTGAGCCGCAAAAGGTATTGTACTTGGTAACACCACTATGGGTTTTATTTATGGTTTTTATAAATACATGTGTTAGTCAATGACTATACACCACTCTGATATTTACTTATGTTGTTGACTATATTCATCCTATCATATTTTACGTGACAAATTTTAAGTGTTGATTGTATCTCCCAGTTATATTATGCGATTGTTGGGTAATTGAGTCGGTTGTCTTAGTCGATGCTTCGATTTTTTATGCTTCAAATGGGAGTCAAAAGAAAGGGCGTCATAGAAGTTGAGTTTACTTCTTTCCATAAGGATGTGTAAGAGTAAGTACATATGTTAAAATTAATTTCATCCAAAACATAGTGTACGAGATCATATAAGATAAGATTTTATAAGTAATCTCTACATATCCTAGGTCAAGGAGCTGACAAGTTGTGTAAGGCAAGATGCCACACATAATATTTTCATAAGGGATCTTATGTGGATCACCCCAAAGCAGTTTAGGCCAGACTAATATTGATTGAGAAACTTATGTTTTGAACATAAATTGTTGTTAACTCAAAACTGAATCAGCTTCATACATATACAAAGGAACTTCATGAAAGGAGGCTTATTCCATTATACCAAGAAACAACTATCAATCATCAACATCACTACGAAGGGATTCCGTTAGAGATTACCAGTAGTAAAAAGGACTTGGATACAATCCATAGATAAAACTGATTATGAAAGATGAAATGAAAATAACTAAGCCAAAATGGACATGACCAATTAGAATGTCTAATAAAACTCTCGTGCGTTAATGAGAAACTATAAGTATTATATCAATATCAAGAAAAGAATTTCCCTAATTGTCAAATAAGCCATTAAAAATATTGACTCGGCAATATGGCATAATGCGCAAATCCAGTATGGGTTCGCAGTACATTGTCAAAATATGATTTTGATAGTGGTACCCAAAAGGATATCGACCATCGACCATAAAAGTGTTTTTAAGAAAAAATCCTTATATTTGCAATATAGTAAGCTACGTTGATAAGAAGAACAACGTAAATTTCAATCGTTAAAATTAGCGTAACAGTTTCATAATGTAACATGTTTAAGTTAATTCAGATTTTACTCACAAAATTATCGCTGGACATGATTTTAGGTTTTAATACATATATGTTGAGAAAGAAATTCTAAACAATGATTTGGAATAATCGTATAACAACCAGTGTACCTCAAAGTCAGTGGGAGCGATACTCGGTTTATGGGTTTCGGATAGGATCCAAGAACTAATACGAAAGTATCATTGAACAAGCATCATAGTTGAGCAAACATATGGATACAAAACTAACAGTTTGAATTTCATTCAGAATGCCGAGAAATCGTATATTTGGAAGAAGGAACTACGAAGAAACTGGAATATTTCTAAAAACTACAAGTAACAACAAACTTATTACTGTTAATGACGTACCTATGGTAAAAAAATTATAGTTTGGTTGTTCAATTTTTGACATTGGATTTGAAAGGATATGTTTTATAATTAGTATAAAAGGATGTTGGGAATATCCCAAGTGAAATACATAGACATCATGTTGACATGTTTAATGTAAGATTGATTCCTTATACATTAGCAATAGGAATTTTCATACATGTTATTATCTACGTTATTGCATTTCATTTATGTATTTGATACATAAATCAAGTATCAAATCCAAATTAAGATCACTAAATGATAATTTAGAGTGTTCTCGGGTATTTACGAAAATACTAGAAAATTGTTTATTGAAACAACGAACTCCTTATGGAGTATTCAGGCTCGAACTTCAGAACTGATATTGGATATAGTATGTCAATCCCAAATTCATGATCAATCTTAGTTAAGGAGCTTTAACTTGGAATTGTTCTAAACAAAAAGTTGTGACTGACCAAAAGAATAAGTGCATCGCCCTGAATAGCTCCATAACGAAAGATATATATTTACAATTGAGCTGGGGGATCCCAATTACTAAGAATAGATTAATATTTTTATGCAATGACAATGTCATAATACAGATAGTGAAAGAACCTAATGCTCACTAGAAGTCGATAAAGATACTATGAACAGTTCCTCATAATAAAGGTAGTTTATAAGCATTATAGAGAGTTAACTTAAAAAGTAGATAGTTAAGACAATATAACAAATCCGTTCACTAAGTGACTAGCTCAATTAGTTCTGAGAAAAGTAATCAGAGGAATGCGAATAAATTTTCATAATTGACCCAAGGTGTAAGTGGAAGACTGATAGAGTTAGTGGTATAACCTCGGAGCAATTATATAATTTATTACATATATCTAACTCTATGACTGATCATGTTCATATTAAAAGTATTTGATTCTATTATATAGTTTATTATGTAGTGATATAATTAATTAAGTAATTAATTAAAAGTATATAAATAAGAAAAATTCTTATGTGAAATATTATGTGATTGTAGTTGCAAATAGTTGCAATCATGAGTAATAATCACAATATAAAATAACATTTTATTTTTGATGTTCGTGGTCGAGATGTTTCAAGAAAGGATATCAATAGATCCGTTGAGACTAAAATACGCAATGCTCTCCAAATATTGTATTACTCTTGGCTATTATAGGCACCAATGGACTACATATTGGTAGTTATTGGATGATTATGTGATTAATCACTCAAGAGTCTTTTATTGGTTGATAATAACTAAGGTTAAACAAGAAATCTCGAAGTGACAATATTACATAGTTCTCTCGACTTGAGAATGCAATTGAAGTTCAACATTGATAATACGCTTTGATTATAGTTAGTCGTGGCATGGACACCATCAAACAACTATAATTGGTTTGAGTTGAAGCATTGGAAGTGAAACACTATTCAGTAGTAAATTTATCACCTCAATTATAAGGTTAGTTTCATGGTCAACTGTAGTCAAGTCAATATCAAAATCTCTAGTCAGAGCAATACGATTAATAATAAATGTTATTATTGAAACATGAACTTTTTTGATGGACTAACCAAGTTTAATGTGAAAGATATTAAAATATTCACCAAAATCAAATGCCATAAGTTCTAATGTGATATAATGTTAACGAAGAGAATTGTGTTAATAGTCATTACTATTTGGTACTGCTTATAAAAAATATAAAATGTGCTTTTACTGAAATGGTATGTAAGCGATGAATTCGGCCGACGGTCACAACACTAGCTAAGGTGACATGTAAAAATTTACATTTGTATTGTTAAATATTAATTACTAATTGAATTCAGACATCTGAGTCATACAACCATATTTCTAGATTCTACAAAAAAAACCATATGATTTAAGTAACTTGTAAAATGTTGTAAATAACTAAAATAATTAATATTTGAGAAGTATTCATTATTATTATTAATTTATTTGATGATTTGGCAATATTAGTAATTACTTGGATGGGTATATATTTGAATGGGTTTTGAATATAGTTAATTAATTAACAAGCTTTTGGAAATAATTATCCATGTGATGGATTGAAGTGTTTCAACATGCTAAAGAGAGAGCAATGAATATGAATGAAGATTGGATTTGAACTAAATTAATAATTAAAAGAGGAAATTTTAAAGAGAGAATAAGAATGGTATTTATTATGTCATTAAAAAATCCTCTCATTAATTTTTATTCAAGAATTCACCTTTTCTTTCGTTAACTTTTCTTTTCTTCCTTCCTTATCTTCCATGGCTGAAAATCAAATGAAGCATTTTCAAAATTTTATCAATTCCAAATCAAATGGAAACATCAAATAAAATAAAGTGGCTCATCCTTTTCTTACAAAGCTATGTGTGGATCTACTTGAGATTTGAGGAGAAATATTAAATCAAGGTGTCACAAAGGGTAAGACCTACCAAATTGGATCTAGGATGATTTACCATTCACAAGGGGCCCAATGCATAAGTCCGATTAGCACGAGGGCAACAGGTGACCCAGTATGCTTTGGAAAGTCTAGGTAATTAGCCTGTCTATGATTTATATGACGATGGAAAATAGGCAACCCTATAGGGCATAAGGAAGGTCCAGGAAAGTGAATCCACATAGGGATGATGTGGTATGACTAGATGCATATGAGAGTTAGGCATAGCATGACAGTAGGATGTGAGATGACCAAGCGGTAGACTCTTATCACATTCCTATATTGTTGTAGTATACATAGAGTAAAGTATGGCTCACTCACTAGACTTATGTCTGACCCCCTCCTATTTTTACCAATATATATGTGTATGTGTGTGTGTCTATACATATATACATACATATACATACATATATATATATATATATATATATATCTTAGATGATAAAGTTCGAAGATGTGATGGTATCAAAGACTGCGACTCAATTGTATATATTGTACATTATGTAAATAAGTGTTGTGACCTGGATTGGACTATGTGTAAGGATTAGGTTGTATTTGTATTATTTATACATATGTATTTGGCATTATAGACATGTTATGCTGATGTGACTGGTTATAATCGGTGTATTATATTTTATTTCCTTTTGCTATGAGACTTTGAAGGTTATTAGTTAGTACTATATATGACTGTATCTGGTATTTATTTATCTCACCCCGATGACTCGTCCTTTCTCTTCTTGGGTTGTTGACGTTGGTACGGGCTTTGGACCTGAGGTTGAAAGGGTGGGTTGTTACTATTAGTATTTAATAACGTGCATATATAAAAATTATAAATTCGTGTATCGATATATGATATCAATAAAATGTTTAGATTAGATTTAATTAGATTAATGCTAAGTTATTTTGGAAATTTATGAGGGCCATGTGGCATTTATTATGGCCAACCATAGACAATAAAGAATGAGAGAGGATTTGATGAGATTTAATTAGGAATTAAATAGAGAAAGTTTTAAAGGAGGTAATTGAAAGGTTTTAATGTTTCCTTTAAAACATTTTCTCTCTCATTCATTTTAGAACACTCTTTAGAAAATTCACGTTTATTCCTCTCCTCTTCCATCCCAGCCGAAATAATGGCTTCCAAAACCTAAATTTTTTTAAAAACAAAATCAAATAAAATCAAAAACAAAATGTGGTTCTCCTTTCTTGATTCTTGCAAAATCCAGAGACCAATTCAATTAAATCTAGGTAGACTGATCCATCGTTTCAATGTGTAATTTTTCACAATGTTCTTTTGTAATTATCTAATTTAATTTATTTATGTTACACAAGTTTTTGGGTCCTATATGACATATCTGCTGTTTATGGTTTATCTTATAATAAGTAATTAAAACCCTTTTATATAGTTATTACTCTTATGATATTATTTTGTTTTTGAGTAGTGAGTACGATGAGATAGACTCTATGTGATTAGAATTGCACCTAGTAATCTAGTGAGATCCATTCGTTGTTAGGATATTTTTCATTGAAAATTCTAGTGTAATACTAAAAAGGCTAATATCCATCTTAGCTAAATGACAATGGGATAATGTCATGAGTCTATGATGAGTTAACTGTATCGTCACTGGTCAGACAGTCTACTGCTCAGAATTATCCAAGGATTTTGATTATAGCTATTAGTTCCATATATTCGATGGAGACATTTTTACGATTTCGAGTGTTATTTAGGGTAGCAAAGAGACTATGTTTGTATGGGAACGACTACCATTTGTGTAACTGAATATTTTCACCCATTTGTGTACTCAGCTTTTGGTATAGAGATTAATAGATTTCCAATAAATATAATTTTGCACTAATTTAGGGAAAATGGGATTTGGGGAAATCTAAGGAATACATTTTAGGACGCTTTTGAGAAATGATTTTGAAAATAACAGAGAAAATAAGATATCAAAACCAAAATAAATTGGAATGGACATTAATGACAATAAATGGGTATTATGAGATGAGTAGAGCTAATTAGTGGGTTGCATGACATTTACATATGAACCTTAATAAATTGAATATGCTTGTTAATATCTGCATTATTATAGTGCTAAACAGGACTAGAGTGGAATGTTAAGATATGGTTACACCTTTTTTCCATGCTACCATATGTGACTTATGTATTATATCAACATACATCATATTAGTAGATGTCATATGATTGTGCAAAACACAATAGTTTTACTTAGTCCATGTTGAGATCTTAGTTAGCCTATGTATTCTAGGCATATCACATCAGGAAAACATGTAGATATGAGCTTATAACTAGCCTTGTTATTATCTATATTATAAAAATGAGATGTTGTATATTATTGTTGTATATGTGCTAACTCTATGATGCAAGAGAAGAGAGGAAAGGTGTAGCGTCCCGTAAATTTTCGATAATTAAAATAGTTAATTTAAAAGATTTCGTGATTTAATGTTAGGAAAAAAAATTTGTAATTCGTTTGGAATAATAATAACTGGAATGAATTGCAACAATAACTATCCAAGTAATGAAAAATGAATGCTACTTAGTGAATGCCTTTGAAATCAATAGTTGAATAGGATAATAAATGTTGAAATTCATTGGGTATAAGAGAGTAATTGATTGATAAGTAAAATCTATTTGAAATCAAATATTGAATATTGAACAGGTAAATTGTTTAAATTAAATATTTAAAACTTATTGAATAATTGAATAACTGCAAAATGAAAATAGTGTTCTAAATTTGAATTGGGTTTTAAAGTGAATCTTATAAGTTCAATTTCAATATTTCAAAAGATAATGAATTATCAGATAAGCGAAATTGTTTAAATTTAATATTTGGAATTTATTGAAATATTTAGCAATGGGAATTGAATAACCGTATAAAGAAAACGGTTGTTCTATAATCTTCATTCGTTTCAAAAGTTAAATTTTAAGTTCGTTTTGAATATTTCAAAAGATAGTGATTTAAGAATAATCAAATTGTTTAAATTTAAAATTACAAATGTTTGAATAATTAAATTCCGAATTTGATATGATTAATTTGATATTGAAATTTAATATATGAAAATAGGGTGAATAATTGAAATTTGATTTAATATTATTCAAATTGGTTTCCAAAGTAAATGTAAGTTATATCGGGATTATAATGGAGTTAATAAGATTTTAAAATTGGAATTTATTGGATAATTGAATAACGGGTTTAATATGATTAAAAATGATTTTAAATTTTTTATTTTTCATATTGGAGTTATGGCGATGTTATAGAACTTTTAAAACTTAATTTAAAATTTATTTGTGAAAATTGAATATTTTAATATTTAATTATCGACTGAAAATAGCCAATTTTTGAACAGTCTGAGAATTGGACGAAACTAGTTCCATTGGATCCATAATATTTTGTTATTATCGGATTCCAATTTTCGTAGCAATCGGAGTTGTCTTTTGACCGTGGCAGCTCGAAACGCGTTGAAATTGTTTTAATATTAATTTGGCGAGTTAAAATAGTCATTTTTCAAACGGTCTCGGATTTCGACGAAACCAGTTTCGTTGGATCCATAATGGGATATTATTGTAAGATTTCAAATTTCATGTCAATCGGATTTACCGTTTATCCGGGACGAGCCAAAACGCATAGAAATTCGTTGAATCGGTTTAGTTTAAATCGATCGTTTATTGCCGTAACTCACACATACGATCGAATTAGCTTCCGAAATCTGTCCCATTGTGTCCGGAACGTGGGGTAAACCATAGAAACGCCAGCCGGCACGCTTCGTTTGAAGTTTGGAAAATTTTCGATGAATAGTGTTTTGGCGATTTTCTATAAAAGGACCCCCACTTTCTTTGTTTTGCATAAACCCTAGCGTTTCAGCCCTTAGCCGCCACTTTCATTTCAATGGCCAGAAAATTTCGAAACTTCTTCCTCATTTTCCTCTCAATCCATTAACAATTAGCAAAAACTCTCAACTACAAAGTTGTAGAGGGCATCAAGATCTAGCTATCCAACGGTGGAGATCGGAAACGGAGCCACGGATTGACGGCAAAACACGATGGAAGCAGCTGCATTTTTCACGCATTTCGAATGTCTAGGGGAGGCCGAGCTGCACTTGGTTCTGGCCGAGCATGGAGTAGGAGATGCTCTTCGAAGTGGTATATGTCGATCGTCCTGGAAGTCGATGGATTGGGGGCGGCCAACTAGGGTTTTGAGCGTGGGATGGGTTCGGTTTCGCATGAGCAACCTGGAGCGTGAACGCGTAGAGAAGAAGCAAAAAAATGGCGGCCCAGATTCTTCAATTGCAAAACGCATGGCCCTGATTCAATTGGGGTTAGAAAATGAGATATTAAATGTAAATTAATTATATTTAAATTCGTATTAACTTTAAAACTGTGTAACTTTTTCATACGAGGTCGAAAACGCACGGAACGAATTGCGTTGCGTTCGTATCGTCGAATACTACGCCATGGAACTGGATTGGAGTCGTTTGGAGCTAGTGGAAATTTTGGATAAAATTAAACGCTCGTTTAATTTTATTCGAAATAAAACGTTGGAACTGCATTGAAATCTAGGTGAGTGTTTTATAACGCTCACAACGTACTAAATATCTTTATGCTAGTTAAATTTGACATTATGAAGTGTTATGATTTTATTTGTCGCTGTTTGATAAAAATTTAATTGTTATATAGCTTGTCATTTGAATTAACCGTTGAAAAATTAAATTGACAGTTAAATTGAAATTAAAATTGAATTGCGATTAAATTACCTGACATTGATAACTATGAAACTGCCATGAATTGTATTGTCTATTGGATGATGTATTTTGATGGATGTTATTGGTTGATATTTAAGTGTTTGGATGTTTATTTGCTTATATATACACCGTTATGCATACATATGACACTGTGATTGGTTTAAGTAATATATACTCATCCCTGACATTTAATTAAAATAAATAATTACCTGGCCATATGATAGAAAATTATATACGGACACCGAATTGGCTAAATTAATAAATTTTAAAATCGTCGATTTGAGATTTATTTAAATGTTTTGATTTAAAAGTTATAAATATAAATCAATTTATAGGAATCGAATTTATCTAAAAATTGAGTTTAGAATGTTGAAATAAAATTTTGGTTAAAAGAAATTGTTGAATAAATTTAAGTGGAGACTTTGAGATTTAAAATTTGGATACGATTGAATTTCTGAAATTTATTTGTTTTAAAGATTGAGCATTAAATTTGAGCTTTGAATATTACTAAGTAAAAGTGACATAAAAATGATATTTTGAAATGAGCTTGGAATTGAATCATATTTGAGATTTGGATTTAAATTTGAATATTGAAGGAAAATTTTGTTAAGTGTTATAAATTGATATTTTGAAAATCCAGCTCTAAATCGATATAAATTGAAATTGAATTAATTGAAAGTGAATATAAAATTGAATAAATTTGAAGTCAAAGTTGACATTGATTTGAATTAAAATCGAAATTGAATCGGTAGAATAGAAATTGAAATTGATTTGAATCGGGATGTTATAAATTGAAATGGATTGGTTTTGAAGCTGTTTTATTTTGTTTTCCAAATTACTCTGCTATATAAACCATTTTTGAATACTTAAACAATTTTAATCTATTTTAAATCTACTTAACCAAATTTAAGTTATTTTAAACTAATTTATATATTTCAAATCCATTTTAAGATTTTAAGTATTTTAAGTATTTTAATTATTTAAAACTACTTTTAAACTACTTAAAACTATTTTCTAAAATTCTAAGCTGGTCAGTAAGGTGAAGTGTTTATGTTTAAATCTTGAATTTAAATACGAATTGGGTTAAATGAAGTTGCAACCTAAATTGAAATCCAAATTGATTTTGAAATCGAAATAAGATATTGAGGCGAAAAATGATTTTTGAAACAGAATCTAACATTTGAATAGATACGATGATATTTGAAATGGATTTGATTTTTGAAGTGAACATGATATTTATATATCAATTATGGATCTATTTGAAATGTAAAAGAGCCAACGGTGTAATAATACGTAGTTATTAAAGAGACCGAGATCGGATATGGACATACTCTCTGTCGATACCGAAACCCACTTTAATAACTATTATATGCGAAGTGTTGATCCAGAATGAAGTGGATGGTTTGGTGAACGCGTTGACTGAAGAAAGAGAACGATATTGGATGACCCCTGACATGACTAAAACAGGAGCCATGCCGGGACATTGAGGTTCGCCACCTCTAGCAGACACGCTTCTTCGATACCATTTCTATTACATTTGTGATTCGATTTGGGTGCACCCCTTGATTTGGGAGTGTTGTTTCGCGGTGTTGGGGTAGCTATTGGCTATGCTCAACATCAGTCCGGATCACGCAACTACTAGCATCCTTGTTGGTATCGCCTCATGCACCTTGTTATACTGATTATCCTATTCGCGACCACTACGTTATGTTTTGTGTTATACCTATGGGGTACCCTCTGATAACCACCAGTTTACGGTGGGGCTTACGGTGCTGTACAGACTACGGCATTATAGAAACGTGTTAAGGGGGATTATTGTAACGCCTTAACGGCATTTTGATACTTTATATTACTGATAGACATTATCTACTTAGCGTATATTACTACATAGTAGATAGTTTAACGGATCCTTAGGAGATGGAAAATCCCGTAACATCTCTTAAGTTATTGCACGCACGTTGACACTGGATATGAGATGTCAAACCCCGTAAACATCTCTAACGCCGTTACACACATATTTATTTTACGATTGATTTAACTTTCATAAGGATGTTTTAGCCCTGACTCGAGTGTTTTGTCTTCTCATTACGCTCGGGTCAGTCCTGAGTTTTCAGATTTTTGAAGATCTATTCTGGAGGATGAAGACGAAAATTTGGCATACTATTACTATTATTACCCTTGCATCATGCTATCTGCTGCATTATTTTAATTGTTCTGTTGTATATGTATAACGCTGATAAATGTTGTATAAATAATTGTCAAAGTATAGTAAACAGCTTCATGAACTGTTTATTTGACTATTATATTTTATCGTTCCGCTGCGAGATTCTGTGTTGTTTCATTTCCTTTATTTCTCTTTCTTTTCTTTTCTTATTTACCCCAATAACCATCTGCCTTTGAATGGTTTGGAATCGACATGTGTATTTGATCGTCGGTTTAAACTGTCCAAAAAGGCGGGTCGTTACAGTTGGTATCAGAGCTTTGGTTTAGCGTAAACCTTGGCTCTAGTGGGAAATAACTCATTGAAATAGAGGTAAACTATATGAATGAGTTGAGTGTATATGAGATGGCGTACTTGTTATTTGATATAAAATGGTTTTATATTGTGTTAAATTTGTTCCGTTGAGTATTTATGAATTCTGGTCGATACTTGGGATGCCAAGGCGTCGATAGGAATTTCTAAACACTCGAATAGGACAAACCAACACAATATCGTTTTGGAATATATTTTATATAAAAGAATTATTAGAATATTTATTCATTTTGATTGAATTGATTGTTAGGAGATGATAATATTAGATTATTATTGCTATTGTTTGATCAGTCAATATTTACAAAAAATTGATTAAATAATAATGGATTTAGGAAAATGAAATCAATTGATAATGAATATAAATAAATTTTAACTTGGATTTGGGAATTTAAATTCCGGTGTTTGAAATTGACTTACAAGAATTTGAAAAATATAATATGAGTATTATATGATAGTACAATTGAGTTGAAATGTTTTCGAAGGATTTTTTTTTATGATAAGTGTTATATTCCCTTCTCTTGACGCTAGAAAATGATTTCGGTGATGAGTGCACGCATCATCGGCGTTTATTTTCGAGAGTCCGAGTGGGGGAGACCACTTAATAGCTTGTCTAAACCTTGTTTTGATTCAACTCTCTATAGTATGATTTGACATATAAATTATATAAGTATATATTATTTCAAAACTTGATTTGAAATGAAACCGGAACTGGAATTCTTAAGTCCTTTAATAATTAATGGTTTTTTTTAAATGATTGAAATGAATTTAGACTTGAATCATTAAGGAACTTCTGAATTGTGAAATGAGAAATAAACCTAAGAGCTAAGTGAAAATATCAATTGAAGTAGAAATCCTTAGAATTAGGAAATTATGAACTTAAAATAAAATTGAAACTTTAAAACTCGCATAGTATTAAATTTCATTCTATAGCATAGATATAACTTACCAAAATATTTAAGAAGTTCAAAAATGTTATATGAATTGTTAATTGCATAATATACAAGTATAGGTTTGAATAATGAAATATGCATTTAATTAATGGTTTGCAAATATAAATAAAATTATTAGTAAATAATTGGAATTTAAATTAACATTTAAAGGTGATTCACAATTATGTTAATATAAAATGGAAATACTATATGTGAATGTAAATGTGAAATTAAATTATAGTGAAATTTAAGTAATGACTTAAGAATTAATTAATTGAAAATTCAACTTTAAATGAAAATAAGTTGTATGTTGTTTAACTACATTCTATTTGAATAACTATAACTTACCAAATACTTAAAAGGTTTAAAACGCTAATAAGGATAGGTAGAGAAATAATATACCAGCGTGAGAGTGAATAAATAAATGTGAAGATCTATTGATAGTTGTAAATATAAAAGAAATTTAAGCTGTAAAATGAATGATATATCTAAGTGAATAAATAAAATTTAAAATTAATGAAATATAAAATTGGTAAATGGAAACTAATTAAATTTGAATATAACTAAATGTCAATAAACTTGGAAGTGTAAAAAAAAATTGACTTGGAAATGTATAATTGATTTAGTGTAGATTTTGGATGGATGTTAATGTTTGATATGCATTGGTTGTTAGATGGATGAAAATTGATTAAGTAGAATTCATTAGTGTTAATGGAATTGAATAAATGGAATAAAATTTTAAAATAATTAAATTCAAATTTGAAGCAAAGTGAAATTAAATATAATTGAATTCAATTTAAATTGAAGCAAATTGACTTGAATTTAAAATGTGAATGAAACAAACATGAATAAATCGAAAACAAATTGAATGTAAACCTATTACATGGATGAATAAGAAAATAAATGACTTTGTGTTTATGATTGTTCTTTAGAAAATTTGAAGTTTGATGGTTTGTACTTTGAAATAATAAAAGCAAATTTTGGAAAAAAATCCAAAATTGTCCAATATATGCTGAAACGAAAACAACTATAACTTTTAAATGGCTAAACGGAATTCAACGATCTTTGACTTTTCGAAAAGCTTAGAAATTATAGCACAACTTTTGTTTAGATAACTTGAGAAAATTCCTTCGTCTACTAGGTTAAAAACTTGAATGTTACTCGTTGTCCTGTGTAAAAATAAGTAAAATCAGTAGTATACACCCTTAGTATTTTCGCCATATCTTTTGACTGGTTTATCGGATTTTGATGATCTTGAACTTTATGGAAAGCTAAGAACTTAAGCTAAAACTTTTGTTTTAAGTGTTTTGTGTTTTGATGTCGTTTAGAAGGTCGAAAACGCGGGTGAACGTCGCTGACCTGCACAATTCATTGCCCAGGCTGAGGCGTATCCTCTAAGTAAAACAGCCATAAATTTTGAACGTATGGTCCGAATTCGATGATTTTAGAAATTCCGGAAAGCCTGAAATGAATGCAACAAATTTTGTTTAGATTATGTTGCCGAACTTTATCGTTTAGGTGTCCTAAAACTAAGATTTGTTTGCTGTCCTGAAATTGGAATCTCGGTTTTGAAGCTAAATATGTTATATATATGTTGTGTAGGCTATGTATATCGATCTATCTTTAGATGCATGGTTCTAACTTAGTTATTGAGTGTTTAGTAGGTGCGGATTTCGCTTGCTTCGCATTGGGAGCTCGCTTTCGCGCTATATTAGCCGTATATGCTCGCTAACAATATATAAGGTACATATCTCGGATTACATATCGTATTTTTACACTTTTTCCCTGCGGGATGCCTCATCGCTTGATGAGATGTATATTTGTGATATATATACTGTTATATTTTTTTTCCGATCGAGCCGCGCAAAGGAGACTCTGCTGAAATTTTCTGTAAAATCTGGGTGTTAGAAAATTTTTCAAGTTTTAAAATTTTATAACCTGTTTTGATAACTAACTTTTAAAGTTGGAAAGCCGTTCGGAGTAACTTGGTGGAAGCGTAGTTATGACTTTATAGATGGAATTTCATTGTTTTATAAGGATTGGTAACTTTGAATAAAATACATCAAATGTTGAATTCCATACTTAGTCCTTTTCCCTTCTTTTTCCTTTTCGGGGACGAAAAGTTTTGAGTGGGGGAGAGTGTAACGACCCATAAATTTTCGATAATTAAAATAGTTAATTTAAAAGATTTCATGATTTAATGTTAGGAAAAAATAATTTGTAATTCGTTTGTAATAATAATTACTGGAATGAATTGCAACAATAACTATCCAAGTAATGAAAAATGAATGCTACTTAGTGAATGCCATTGAAATCAATAGTTGAATAGGATAATAAATGCTGAAATTCATTGGGTATAAGAGAGTAATTGATTGATAAGTAAAATTTATTTGAAATCAAATATTGAATATTGAACAGGTAAATTATTTAAATTAAATATTTAAAACTTATTTAATAATTGAATAACTTCAAAATGAAAATAGTGTTCTAAATTTGAATTGGGTTTTAAAGTGAATCTTATAAGTTCAATTTCAATATTTCAAAAGATAATGAATTATTGGATAAGCGAAATTGTTTAAATTTAATATTTGGAATTTATTGAAATATTTAACAATGGGAATTGAATAACCATATAATGAAAATGGTTGTTCTATAATCTTAATTCGTTTCAAAAGTTAAATTTTAAGTTCGTTTTGAATATTTCAAAAGATAGTGATTTAAGAATAATCAAATTGTTTAAATTTAAAATTACAAATGTTTGAATAATTAAATTCCGAATTTGATATGACTAATTTGATATTGAAATTTAATATATGAAAATAGAGTGAATAATTGAAATTTGATTTAATATGATTCAAATTGGTTTCCAAAGTGAATGTAAGTTATATCGGGATTATAATGGAGTTAATAAGATTTTAAAATTGGAATTTATTGGATAATTGAATAACGGGTTTAATATGATTAAAAATGATTTGAAAATTTTAATTTTTCATATTGGAGTTATAGTGATGTTATAGAACTTTTAGAACTGAATTTAAAATTTATTTGTGAAAATTGAATATTTTAATATTTAATATTGACTGAAAAATAGCCAATTTTTGAATAGTCTCAGAATTGGACGAAACTAGTTCCATTGGATCCGTAATATTTTTTTATTATCGGATTCCAATTTTCGTAGCAATCGGAGTTGTCGTTTGACCGTGGCAGCTCGAAACGCGTTGAAATTGTTTTAATATTAATTTGGCGAGTTAAAATAGTCATTTTTCAAATGGTCTCGGATTTCGATGAAACTAGTTTCATCGGATCCATAATGTGATATTATTGTAAGATTTAAAATTTCATGTCAATCGGATTTACCGTTTGTCCGGGGCGAGCCAAAACGCATAGAAATTCGTTTAATCAGTTTAATTTAAATCGATCGTTTATTACCGTAACTCACACATACAATCGAATTAGCTTCCAAAACCTGTCCCATTGTGTCCGGAACGCGGGGTAAACCCTAGAAACGCCAGCCGGCACGCTTCGTTTGGAGTTCGGAAAATTTTCGATGAATAGTGTTTTGGCGATTTTCTATAAAAGGACCCCCACTTTCTTTGTTTTGCATAAACCCTAGCATTTCAGCCCTTAGCCGCCACTTTCATTTCAATGGACAGAAAATTTCGAAACTTCTTCCTAATTTTCCTCTCAATCCATCAACAATTAGCAAAAACTCTCAACTACAAAGTTGTAGAGGGCATCAAGATCTAGCTATCCAAAGGTGGAGATCGGAAACGGAGCTACGGATTGACGGCAAAACGCGATGGAAGCAGCTGCATTTTTCATGCATTTTGAGGGTCTAGGGGAGGCCGAGCTGCACTTGGTTCTGGCCGAGCATGGAGTAGGAGATGCTCTTCGAAGTGGTATATGTTGATCGTCCTGGAAGTCGATGGATTGGGGGCGGCCAACTAGGGTTTTGAGCGTGGGATGGGTTCGGTTTCGCATGAGCAACCTGGAGCGTGAACGCGTAGAGAAGAAGCAAGAAAATGGTGGCCCAGATTCTTCAATTGCAAAACGCACGGCCCTGATTCAATTGGGGTTAGAAAATGAGATATTAAATGTAAATTAATAATATTTAAATTCGTATTAACTTTAAAACTGTGTAACTTTTTCATACAAGGTCGAAAACACACAGAACGAATTGCGTTGCGTTCGTATCGTCGAATACTTCGCCGTGGAACTGGATTGGAGTCGTTTGGAGCTAGTGGAAATTTCGGATAAAATTAAACGCTCTTTTAATTTTATTCGAAATAAAACGCTGGAACTGCATTGAAATCAAGGTGAGTGTTTTATAACGCTCACAACGTACTAAATATCTTTATGCTAGTTAAATTTGACATTATGAAGTGTTATGATTTTATTTGTCGTCGTTTGATAAAAATTTAATTGTTATATAGCTTGTCATTTGAATTAACCGTTGAAAAATTAAATTGACAGTTAAATTGAAATTAAAATTGAATTGCGATTAAATTACCTGATATTGATAACTATAAAACTGCCATGAATTGTATTGTCTATTGGATGATGTATTTTGATGGATGTTATTGGTTGATATTTAAGTGTTTGGATGTTTATTTGCTTATATATGTACCGTTATGCATACATATGCCACTGTGATTGGTTTAAGTAATATATACTCATCCTTGACATTTAATTAAAATAAATAATTACCTGGCCATAGGATAGAAAATTATATACGGACACCGAATTGACTAAATTAATAAATTTTAAAATCGTCGATTTGAGATTTATTTAAATGTTTTGATTTGAAAGTTATAAATAGAAATCAATTTATAGGAATCGAATTTATCGAAAAATTGAGTTTAGAATGTTGAAATAAAATTTTGGTTAAAAGAAATTGTTGAATAAATTTAAGTGGAGACTTTGAGATTTAAAATTTGGATACGATTAAATTTCTGAAATTCATTTGTTTTAAAGATTGAACATTAAATTTGAGCTTTGAATATTACTAAGAAAAAGTGACATAAAAATGATATTTTAAAATGAGCTTGGAATTGAATCATATTTGAGATTTGGATTTAAATTTCAATATTGAAGGAAAATTTTGTTAAGTGTTATAAATTGATATTTTGAAAATCCAGCTCTAAATCGATATAAATTGAAATTGAATTAATTGAAAGTGAATATAAAATTGAATAAAGTTGAAGTCAAAGTTGACATTGGTTTGAATTGAAATTGAAATTGAATCGGTAGAACAGAAATTGAAATTGATTTGAATCGGGAAGTTATAAATTGAAATGGATTGGTTTTGAAGCTGTTTTATTTTGTTTTTCAAATTACTCTGCTATATAAACCATTTTTGAATACTTAAACTATTTTAATCTATTTTAAATCTACTTAACCGAATTTAAATTATTTTAAACTAATTAATCTATTTCAAATCCATTTTAAGATTTTATGTATTTTAAGTATTTTAATTATTTAAAACTACTTTTAAACTACTTAAAACTAATTTCTAAAATTCTAAGCTGGTCAATAAGGTGAAGTGTTTATGTTTAAATCTTGAATTTAAATACGAATTGGGTTAAATGAAGTTGCAACCTAAATTGAAATCCAAATTGATTTTGAAATCGAAATAAGATATTGAGACGAAAAATGATTTTTGAAACGGAATCTGACATTTGAATAGATACAATGATATTTGAAATGGATTTGATTTTTGAAGCGAACATGATATTTTGATATCAATTATGGATCGATTTGAAATGTAAAAGAGCCAACGGTGTAATAATACGTAGTTATTAAAGAGACCGGGATCGGATATGGACATACTCTCTGTCGATACCGAGACCCACTTTAATAACTATTATACGCGAAGTGTTGATCCAGAATGAAGTGGATGGTTTGGTGAACGCGTTGATTGAAGAAAGAGAACGATATTGGATGACCCCTGACATGACTAAAACAGGAGCCGCGCCGGGCCATTGAGGTTCGCCACCTCTAGCGGACACGCTTCTTCGATACCATTTCTATTACATTTGTGATTCGATTTGGGTGCACCCCTTGATTTGGGAGTGTTGTTTCGCGGTGTTGGGGTAGCTGCTGGTATGCTCAACATCAGTCCGGATCACGCAACTACTAGTATCCTTGTTGGTATCGCCTCATGTACCTTGTCATACTGATTATCCTATTCGCGACCACTACGTTATGTTTTGTGTTATACCTATGGGGTACCCTCTGATAACCACCAGTTTACGGTGGGGCTTACGGTGCTGTACAGACTACGACATTATAAAAACGTGTTAAGGGGGATTATGGTAACGCCTTAACGCTATTTTGATACTTTATATTACTGATAGACATTATCTACTTAGCGTATATTACTACATAGTAGATAGTTTAACGGATCCTTAGGAGATGGAAAATCCCGTAACATCTCTTAAGTTATTGCACGCACGTTGACACTGGATATGAGATGTCAAACCCCGTAAACATCTCTAACGCCGTTACACACATATTTATTTTACGATTGATTTAACTTTCATAAGGATGATTTAGCCCTGACTCGAGTATTTTGTCTTCTCATTACGCTCGGGTCAGTCCTGAGTTTTCAGATTTTTGAAGATCTATTCTGGAGGATGAAGACGAAGATTTGGTATACTATTACTATTATTACCCCTGCATCATGCTATCTGCTGCATTATTTTAATTGTTCTGTTGTATATGTATAACTCTAATAAATATTGTATAAATAATTGTCAAAGTATAGTAAACAGCTTCATGAACTGTTTATTTGACTATTATATTTTATCGTTCCGCTGCGAGATTCTGTGTTGTTTCATTTCCTTTATTTCTCTTTCTTTTCTTATTTACCCCAATAACCATTTGCCCTTTTGAATGGTTTGGAATCGACATGTGTATTTGATCGTCGGTTTAAACTGTCCAAAAAGGCAGGTCGTTACAAAAGCACACAGTATTGAGCTTTCTAGCTCATGCAGTTATTATTTACTTTCATGTTATGTTATGCTCAATTATTATTATATATCATGGTACTAACCTTTTGATTGCATGCAACCCCTCCAATTAAACTCTACTAATTTGCGATAAAAGAACTACATTGGGCTTGATCCTACAATAGGTACGTAAGCAATCACACTGGTACCGTGAAATGGTCTGCTTTCCTTTTATTTAATATCATGTATCTATTTTTTTTATGTGTGTATTTTGAAAATGGATTTGTTTATTGCTTCTAAATACATATATTACATTTTACAACAAACCACGACATACCTCTCTACTAGTGTTGGGAAACATTTATCTACTTGTACATTTAATAATCAACCAACTAAAACTAAAAAGGAACATATTCAAGAGTATCCACATGGTAACATAGTAAGCCAATTAAGCCCAAATTTCATTTTACCCCTTTGCAACTACAGGAAAAACAACTTGGCTCTATCACATGATTCATCTTCTCAACTGCCACTTCGTGATTCGAGCATGTGCTGCCTTTTTCTCCATCGCAACCGTGTACGCTGACTTTTCTTGCATGGTAAATCTCATAACCTTGTTCTTCTATCTAGCAGTCTAAGAACTATATGCCTAATCATCAACGTATAAATCCAATTCGATGAAAATAAGCTCCGTGCTTTATTGCGTATTCCCCACTTTCCTTCCAGCCCGTACTTATTTATAGATGTGGATTTCATGTTGCTTCATAAGTGAATTTTCAACCGAGATAGAGAATATTTAAACATTATTGAATCAGTATTTAGGTATTCTACCATCTTTATTGTAGATCCGTATAAGGGGACCAAATTTCACATTATTGACCATTGCTTCCACATTTGCTGAGAACATCATTATCGAATTTGATTTCCTCCACTACCTATGAGTCTTTCTTTTCTTGTTCATCCTATGCCTTAAACTTTTTGGACCGAGCACTTTTGATCTTATCTTCCATATTCTGAATCCAAGAACACCAATCTAACTTGAGATGATAGGTAGAGCCAGGGTTCGATGTTGTACTTTGTCAACTAGGTTGCGATCTTGTCATCTCCGTTAGCAATTGCTAAAACCCTAAAAATCTCATATCCATTCCAAAAACATCACCTTTTGTAAACCAAATCTCATTTAATTGCCATTGAGGATGATGTAGAGTGCTTTCCGAAATTTAAGTCAGATGCAGTATTTTGGAACATCAGTTATTTTCAGAAATCATAGCCACTGCTTTCTGTCGTAACTATTTAAAACACAAGAATCTGGAATTGTAAAATGGAGCCCTCCTTCAATCAATTGTTAGGGAGTTCCTCTCTATAAGAGTATGTGAGTTGTAAAATGGAGACCCTCCTTCAATCCATTGTTAGGGGGTTCCTCTCTATAAGAGTATGTGCATATGTATGCACGCGTGTGTGTATTTGCATGACGAGATTGCAAGATAAGTTGATATTAACTTTTACTTTCGAAAAGAGCAAAGAGAACCACTATTAGTGACCATAACGATGTTGAGCCGCAAAAGGTATTATACTTGGTAACACAACTATGAGTTTTATTTATGGTTTTTATAAATACATGTGTTAGTCAATAACTATACACCACTCTGATATTTACTTATGTTGTTGACTATATTCATCCTATCATATTTTACCTGACAAATTTTAAGTGTTGATTGTATCTCCCAGTTATATTATGCGATTGTTGGGTAATTGAGTCGGTTGTCTTAGTCGATGCTTCGATTTTTTATGCTTCAAATGGGAGTCAAAATGAAGGGCGTCATAGAAGTTGAGTTTACTTCTTTCCATAAGGATGTGTAAGAGTAAGTACATATGTTAAAATTAATTTCATCCAAAACATAGTGTACGAGATCATATAAGATAAGATTTTATAAGTAATCTCTACATATCCTAGGTCAAGGAGCTGACAAGTTGTATAAAGCAAGATGCTACATGTAGCGACTCGAAATTTCGATCCCGAAAGTTCGACACTAATGCTTTCACGGTATAAGTGCCGGGCAATCGAATGTCGGAAATTTCAGATTGTTAGGATTAAGAAGAAAGAGGTAGAAGAAGAAACAGGAAAAAAACAAAATACAGAATCTCACATTTCGCAGCGGATCAAAATATAATATCAAATAATAGCATCTTTATAAAGAAAGCTGTAATTGTCGATTTTATAACAATACATCAGAGTATAATCAATTATACACAGACTGGACAGTTATAAATAATTTGTCCCATAATACAATAATACAACTCTAATACACAGCGGTAAACTCCATACGTCCCTGCCATCCAGCTCGCCTCCTGAGCTCCAGAACTTCCTTACCTGAAAATCTGTAATACTCGGTCCGAGCCGACATTACATCAAAGTAACACCCGGGTCAGGCTGGAAACCAGAATGAGTAAACCCATCTAACATGAAATACGAATGTAAAAACTTATTTAAAACCCGGGGTAACTCGTACTTCACTACAAGTTCATAACTTGTTACAGTCAACACTTATTTCATAATTCATATCTAAGTACCATTACATAGTTTCAATGGTCCAATTACTTAAATTATTCCATTCCAGCCCATTGAATTCACATATCAAAACTATAAAGAATTATCGTATATTCCAAATCGAAGTGGTTTCGGGTATTTACTTGATACTCGACCCCGGTCTCTGTGATTCCAATGTTATTCTTTAAGCCAAATTGTTTACATTTACATAATTCAATTTATATTCAGGACTTCACATTCACACACAATTTCTCAAATAGATACCCCAAATATCATAGTTCAACCCAAGTGTCTGATATCACAAAGCATCACAAATCGCCTATCAGAGATATCTAATAATCTAAGTCATGCAATATACCTTAATCATTTATAAGCAAGATAAATTAATTTTACCATTCCTAATTAATTTAGTTACTTTTTAAATCCTGCTCACCTAACCTTAATTAGCTATAAACAAATTAATTAATCGTCCTTTAATTATCATCTAAATTAATCATCCTTGATTAATTATCCTTTAATTACATTAAGTAATTAGCCCTTAATTAATTGCATAAATTAATTATCCTCAAAACAATCACATTAATTAACCTTTATTTACAATCTTAATTAATTATATATAATTAATTACTTTAACCCTCAATTAATTACATTAATTAGTTATTCTATAATCACTTTCTTTAATTAATTATCCTTTAATTAATCTCATTCATTAATTTACTAACCTTTTAATTAATTATCCTAATTAATTAATCCTTTAATTAATTACACTAAGTAATTAATCCTTAGTTACTTCCATTAAGTAATTTCCTTTTAATTACTTACATTGAATAATTCTCATTTAAGTCATTAATCTATAATTAATTTATCTCTAATCCAATTAATTTATAATTCATAATTATTAATTAATTAGTCCTTAATCATTAATTAATTAATTTCTCTTTAATTACTTTATTAATTTATTTAATCTATAATTACCCAAAACCTAAATTAAATTCAAGATAAAAAAATTATCATTATCAATTACTTAATTACTTCATTAAACTACATTTGGAAACACTTAATAAATTAATTTAAATAATTGGCCTAATATAAACTTATTCAAACAAAAATAATAAATCTTAAAACATTTGACTTAAAATTTTAAATACCGAAATATGTTTGATAATTGATCGCTACCTTTTCTTTTGAAATCACTTTAATATTTGCTTTGAAACCTTGAACTTAAACATTTCCTCTACTTTAAACATGGCTAACATAAAAGAACTCAAGCCTACAGCAGATATACCCGAGCTACGACTCGAGCTAACCACTCATCTTTCCCTTTTCGATCAAAACACGAGATTTACTTCGAGTCGAAACCCATTTTTCTCGATGCCTCAACAATTACAGCAAACACCTGATACCACGAAAACTCATGCACGTGCACGCAAGTTCACCGTTGTTCCGATCGACCTCGTTGGCATTTACAAGTCATTGACGATCATCCGACCCAATCGATCACCCATAAACTCGAACCACCTCTCAAAACAAAAATGAACGAATTCGAACCCTTCAGGCTAAGAACCTAATCATCCATCGTCTCAAATCTCCCATCTCCGTCCACCGGAGGCTACGGCCTCATACCAGGACCTCTGCCTAAGTTCCTCGTCCCTTTCCCGTAACCCCGACCCAACTCGACACGACGTCGACACCGCATTGTTCTTGAAATCAAACACGACCCAAGCCCTAACTTAAACCCTAGATCAACGATCTACCGCCGCCGTGGTGAACTAGAAATTCACCTATCATTTTTGCCGACCTCGTCAACTCCTCTGCTACCTCCGGCCGTGATCCTGACCATTCAAACTTCACTGATCAGCAGAAATCACCTCAGACATGAATACCGTTCATCCTTCGATCTCTCTCGAATTACAAGGTTAAATTCCTGATTCTTTCTTTAAAAATCATAGTTTTTGAAGATAAAACAAATTATATTAATTAGACGAGAATTTATTTAGATCGATATTTCGATATGATTTAAGTTTTACTGCACTTCTTCCCTTATGTTAAAAATATTCTTTAATATTATCTAGAAATATTCTTAGATTATATATCTTGTCATTACAAATAAGTTTAGTTTATACCTCTAAGTCTAAAAGGAATCAGGGAAGGAGATTTGAAATTTTTCCAAGTTTTTAAACCAATGAAAACAAGAACAGAGTAACTGTTTTGTATACAGACATGCACTCTAATTCATATATATAAACAATCATGCAAAAAAATTATCACCAGTTTACTTCAAGTTTTACTGCATGCAACATGATTTTAAAATAGATTAAAAGCTTGGTTTACTCACTTTTTTTTCGAGCAGAGAACAGTTCTGGAATATTGGACACTGGAGATTGCTTTGATTTGACTTTCTTGGGTTAGTTTCTTCGGTATTTGTTTGCTTGCTTCTAGGTTTGATTTTATTTCTTTCTCTGTTTTTGGATTCTGGGATTTGTTTGATCTTGAAAACTTTATGCTAAGTTTGGATTTTTTTTCCTGAGATGATATGAATGTTGTTTTTTTATTTCCATTTCAGGTTTTAAGTTACAGATCTTTGTTTTCTCTTTGGTTTTGAAATTGAAGATAACAAAATGGAGAAGAGAAGATATTGATATATATATATATATATATATATATAGACTTAATTTATGATTATTAAAAATAAAAGAAAAATAAAATAACATGGTGACACTTGTTTAACTTGCTAACATTTGTCATTGGCATGTATTAATTGATTTACATTTGTTAAACTATATACACTTAACTTACAAGTGTAATTTCCTTGAATTAATAAATTTCTAAATGATTTTTATAAAACTTATATATATATTTTCTATTAAGTAAATACATTATCTTAATTTATATAATAAATCTTTTTAAAGAAAATAATTAAAACAAATCATATACTAATAAAAATCACGTATAATATATTTTTAAAACAAATTTTTTCTAAGATAATTATCTTTTGAATTTCTAATTCAAATTCAAATTCAATTTAAAATCCACTCACACACATATTTATACATATATATACACATTTAACAAACACATATTTAATTTGTTTGAAAATAATAATTTTTTTCTATTTAAAATCTACTTATATATATATAAACCATCATTATTATTTGTTTGAAAAAAAGAACAATTTTACCACTTTTAAATAATTTATAAAAGTGATTATCACATTTGAATTTGCTTGAAATTTCTGGGATATCAAAGATATCTTTTATTACCAGAATTTTTATCTGTTCAATTGAATAGACCAGTTAATTATCCAATTATCAAATGTCTAAAATACGAGTTATCACATTCCTCCCCCCATTGAATCTTTTCATCTTCGAAAAGGAACGAAGCCATAATTTATTTAATACCTATAATTAGATAAATTACCCCTTTGGACACTTTTAACTATAAACTCCATTTATTAAGAATTTTTAAAACACTTTAAAATCTATAAAATATAAACAAAATAGTTTTATAAAAATACTTTTTTATAACTTGATGTCTCAACAAGTCCATCCTTGTTCTCACAGAAAATCAGTTATACGTTGATCAGGCGTAGGACTGAAAATCTATAAGTACTTGGTAAACCCGTTTTCAACACCCAGTGAAAATACTTGGGGAAACATTTTGTTGAAAATATTGAGAACATTTTTGAAAATAGAGGAAACATCTTTGGTGAGAATGCTATGAAAATCATCACCCCCTCCATGGTCGCTGTTAACCCGATGGTTACGTTGCCATCCCGACAAAATCCATAGATAACTATAGGCATTCTGTGCCCCTTGATTACGCCATGGAACCGCCACAGATCGCAGTTACATCCCAGGTTATCTTCCCATCACGGCAAAAGTCCATGTAACTGTAAGCATTAGCGCCCTCGATTTTCGCTGCCAAATGAAACTTCACCACTTCCACATAGGTCGCAGACTACATTAGTCATGTCCCGATGTAGCTTTAGGTTCTCACGGCCTCTCGACTTTCGCTATGTCTCCATAGGTCGCAGTCTACTGATGTTACGTTGCCATCATAGTAAAATCAAACGTAGACCGTTGGCTCTCACAAAAGACACGACTTCCGCTATGGTCCACAGTAGATCGCAGCGACATCGAGTTACACTATCGTCACAGCATAACCCAAATGTCTCTGTAGGCATCAGCGCCCTCGAATTTCGCTACCCGCAACACAAAATCCTCAGGAACTTCAGTTTGTCTGGACTTCCTCGCAGGATTCAATTTAGAGCCTCCTTCTTAGGGCTAAAGGCAGAACCACCCGTGGATCTCCTATGAAGTTCATTCAATGGGAGCCTTTTTCTCCAGAGCCAATCTTAAAATCACTTTATACAATACAATTATAGTATCTTTCAAATCATACTCTATATGATTTACATAAATCTCATTTACAAAAAATCGTTTTCTCAAATCAATAGGTCCAAACTTGGCTTTTCAACTTCTAAAATTTGATTTTCCCAAAAATCAAATGCCTTTCCAAAATCCATATGTTCCAAAACTTTTTCCCAAAGTCATTCTCATAAAACCATTTATAATATATATATATATATATATATACATACACAAAACTTATCCTATCCAACTTGAAAATAATCTTTGGATCACTTATATAGATTCCCCTTTTATACTTCAAATATTTTCAAAAACCCTTTCTTCTGGTTCTAGATTCAACATAGGGGAGTTTATCAACTATATATAACTTTATTTATGCCAAATCAATATTCAAGTTTAATTTCCCTTATAAAATTATTTGCCATATCATTTACTTTTCAAAAAGTGAATTTCAAAAAAATATCCAACTCCCACTTCAATCATCTAAAATTTTCTCAAAATATACCTTTCCTTTCAAATCCATTTCTCATTTCTTTCAAAATTACAATATCTATTACATTCGAGCACGTACGATGTACATATACCATCCATACGCAATATCAAATCTGATCGCTCACTAGATCGCACAATTTCACTTTCGAGTACCGTCCATCTGACTTCCTAGTGCGAACTCAGATCTGGTTTCTAGTTCAAAAGCCGTCATTCTCCTTGCATAGCCTAACTATGATAGAGAATATCCAGAATCAATCAAAAATCCATATCCATGGTTTGCCGTCGAAAATTGAGTGAAAGATCCCAACTCGGATCGATATACTATCTTGAAATTCTATGCTCGAATCTGGATCAAATCATTATACGAATAGAATAATATACGTACATCATACGTATTTAGCTTTATCGATCATTAGCTAAATCAATTTTCTTTTCTATTCACCTTCATTTTGATTCTATCCACTCATCCACCGTTGCTCCCAATTTCTATTTAGGTTAACACTTCAATTCTTATCTCAATTGGTATTCAATTATAGACAGTTTGCACTCTGACCAACTTGTATTAAGATAATGGCTTGAATTTTTTTAAAATAGATAAGTAGTTGTAAAATAGTTATTAGTTGCAAGTAATAGTAAAATAATTAAGTAATTTTAAAATAGTTGTAAAATAGTTAAATAATTGTAAAATAGTTCGATAGTTGCAAAATAGTTGTAAAATAGTAATTAGTTTGTAAGTAGTTGTAAAATTGTTGTGAAATAGTTAAATAATTCCAAAAGTAGTTGTAAAATAAGTATAAGATAGTTTTGGGTTTTTTTCTAAAAAAGTTGTATAGTTAATAGCTTGGAAAAATAGATTTAAAAACAGTTATATTAAAACAATTTATTTGGAAAAAATGGTTCAGAGCAAAATTGATCAATTCCTATTGAATATGCGCTTATATGATTTTCGTTTGATGATAATAAACATATATACATTCGTTTAAATGTATTTGTTAATGTACTATTTTATTTTTCATAGACTAAATAAATATTTGTTGAATAAAAATAAATAACACAGAATATGAATTCAAACATAAATTTTATTCAAACAAATATTTATTACAATTTTGAATAGTACAAATTCAAGCTCTCACTATACATATACAATTTTGATTATAAATACATCACAATTTCATATTTACATTTAACCTCACTACACATCACTCATTCACTCAATTCGTATTTTATCTTCAACTTCATTCCAGTTAGAATCCAACATCCTAGCAATCTGCAAAAATATTCACTAACGCAGTAAAATTGAAAAAGAAATATTTTTGCAATATAAAACAAAATATGAATTTTTGGAAATAATATTTGCCTCAGTTATTTGGGTTGTTCGTCATGATTTATATTTGAATTCATCACACACGAACAATGTGACATCCACAGTGTATCACTGTACATGCCACAAGGCTGTGCACACCGATTTACACTTGATAATGTTACAGGGACATGTGAGCACAAGGTCAAACCCAAAATAAAAAAGGGGTTCAACTCAAGTGCAATATAAATAAAGTCTCGACATCAGCACAAGGTCAAACCCGAGTTTTAAAACTGGATTCAACTCAAGTGAAATTTCAAAACTCAACATGAGATGATCAAGAGCCAAATAAAGACCAGAAGTACAAAATGACCACCAACTATGCTAAAACAAAATCAGGCCCAAACCAGTTGCAACATCACTAATACTAGTGAAACAGAAGCTCAAACCAGAACAAATGTCACTGCAACATGAATACAAGTGCGGGACAAAGCATCCAGTTTTTCAAAATGATGTATAAAGTCTCAAAGTAACAATAAAGGATGCATCAATGACAACAAGAGCAGCAAAACAATACTGCAACTCCAACAGATCAAAACCAAATCTAAAGTCAGTAATGCAAAAGTGACATGCACAACTACCAAGCACAGACACACATGTATATGAAGTACACAAGTGCAACAAGCAGCAGTATGCAAGTGCAGACCACAAAGACAAATGCACATGTCAACAGCACATGAAGGCAACAAAGAACACAAATCCAGACACAATGAATTCAGTGACAATATACATGAATCAAGATGCAAGACCGAACAGGCAAATACAACACGAATGAACACTGCAACATGCTCAAAGTAAACACATGGATACAACTCGACTACACTAAAACATGCAGCTACCAGTGATACAAATGAATGACTAGTTTCGACCAACAATAGGCAAGTGAAACCGAGATGCTACAGATATCAGCAACAACAACTACACTAAGGTTCAAGTGGAATCAAGACAAATCAGTGCAACCTAAAGTCAGCAGCATCAGGAAAGTGAAGAATCAAAGTCGAAACCGACCAGAATTCAGTTTAACAAAGTATAATCGAAGTCAAAAAGTAATCATCAAACAAAGTCAAATATAGTCAAGCCGTCGTCATCACGAAATCAAAAATGGGCGAAGTCAAAGCAAAAATCAACACCGTGATGACCACGATAGCGATTCAAAACCGTGTCAACCAAGCAAGCATCAATTATACGAATTTGATTGAGTCAGTAAAATCGTCAACATCAGAAATTAATCGAACGGCTGAGCAAATTATGTGACAAATTCAAATAAAGAATATACGACGCAAATCTAGGGTTACAAACCCTATATAAAAAAATCATCATCGGCAATTTCATCATGGAGTTCAATCAAGCATAACAGAATAGCATAAATGAAAATCACATGCCGAATCGAAGTCGAACTCCATCAACAAGAAGCAGCCGAAAGAATTAGACGAACAAATCATCACTCAATTGTCAAGATCAACACAATCGACAGCTTCTTCACGAACCCTAATTTGGATCGAAGGACGAAAGCCCTAATTTTAATCAAGGAGGAACGAACGAAGAAAGCTCTAATTTTTAATCAGGAGGAACGAGAAGAACACGACCGCCATTTTCATAAAGGAACAAGTAAAAGAGGATCGGGCCAAATAATAAAAAAAGGGGCAGGCCTATTTTTTTAAAGAGCTTTCTCTTTTATGTTATAAGGGGCATTTATTTTAAATTAGGGTTATTTTAATTTTAAATTGTTTTTAATTGTATTTTCTTTTTTAAACCGTTTAAATTTCTAGTCGTGTGACTAGGGGACAAACTACGTGGCGTAGTTTGAGAATTCGCAACTCGGTGGCTGAGTTGTGGCAGGGTTTTGAGCGTAGAGTTAGGTTTAGTCGATAGCGGGTGTCGTGAGTTTACGTGTGTAAGCGTCTGACTATCTAATTTCTAGTAGAAATCTTGGGGGCAGCACGTAGGCAGGGTTTTGCCGAAGCTGGGTAAATTCTGTGTCGTTCTATTTCTGCATTTTATTATTCTGCTATTTTTCTGTGCTGCTATTAATCTGTGATCTGTGTTGAAATAATTTTATAAGCTTCCGCAATTAATTTTTATAATTTATACCACCACCCTATTCACCCTACCTCTAGGGTGAAATCGATCCTACAATTCCTAATCTCCATTTCCAATCAATTTCCTATTTGCACTTCCATTTAAATTAATTCAATTCCAATTCAATTTAAATTAACTTCAATTTCCTATCCCAAATTCAAATCAACTTCCATTTGAAATTCAAACTTATTCAACTTCAATTTCACTTCAATTTCGTTCAGTTCGAATTTTCCATTTGAATTTTATGCTTATCCATCTTCAATCACAATTCCAATTAATTGAAACCAAATTCAATTTGAACTAATTCTTTTCAAATCTCAACTTAAAACCATCTCGAATTTCATAAATTCGAGTTAAATTTTTAAATGTTGATTTAATCCTTTAAATCAGGTCAACCTTTATTTTTAAATTAACAACTTAAATCTTTAAACCATTTAATTATGAGTCCAAATTTCAAAATTCCATTTTAAATTACCTTTACTTAACTTATTTCAGAGTTCAAACTAGAGTTCAAAACTCTTAAATGATTTATTCTTCAGAATCCAATTTATTGCCCAATTTTAACTTCAAAACTAATTCTTAACAAATTTTAGTTTGCAAGTTCATTTTTAACATTTGAATCTTAAGTTTAAAGTGATTCCCTTTTCATAAGTTCATATCTTATTTCTATTTTATTTCAATAATGGATGTATATTACCTCAATCCATTTATTAATTCAATTAAAATAATCCAATTCACAGTTTCATGGATTATTAATATTATGTATATTCCAATTCACAATTTCATGGATTATTAATATTATGTATATCCCACACATATATACATATTTATTTCCTTTACACACCAAGTTATACCTTAAATTTTTAAACCACCTTTGGTTTTAATTCAAAATAAATTTCTTTAAAATTTTCAAACAACTATTGTTTGAAATAGGACCCTTTCATTAAAATACATTGTAAATAATACTATCATTATTTTTTTTAACATTTTGAAACAAATTCCAAACACCGGACTTAGATTTTAAAACATCATAATTTAGATCATCTTAATTTCCAATTTGTAAGTCATACTCACCTAAATGTTTACTTCCTTAAAACATTTCATTTTGCTTAATCATTAAAAAACATTTCATTATTAAACACAACAACCATTTTAGAATAATAACTGGAAACCAATTTACTAAGTATTATCTTATAATTTATTAGAAAATAATATCAGGGTCACTTTATTCAACTTTCTAAAAACACTTCTACAAATTCAGGATTTTATTTTCTAGTTTGAATCCTATTTCTAGCTTATCTTATTTATGTAGTTCATATTATCCAATTCCCATTTGGTTGTATTTCTATCATTACTTAATTCTTATTATTACTTTTAATTCAAATAATACAATAACCAATTACCTTAA
Organism: Allium cepa; assembly: GCA_030765085.1. Classification (NCBI taxonomy): domain Eukaryota; kingdom Viridiplantae; phylum Streptophyta; class Magnoliopsida; order Asparagales; family Amaryllidaceae; genus Allium; species Allium cepa. The sequence goes on from CM060942.1 coordinate 152,685,632, forward strand.
TATATTTGAAAACTATTGCTTTATATATCAAAATATAAACTTATAAAGACTAATTTTAAATCCAATTTTAAAATCTTTATATAAGAAAATAACAAATACGCTCTCGTATGCACTACACTTAACTCATTCTAGGGTTCTACTTACCCTATCATTAATGAGTAAACCCACCAGAGCAAGGGTTCTCGCTTAACCTTCTGCTATGATACCAGAAATGTAAAGACCCGAAAATTCGACCCCAAAAGTTCGATACTAATATGTTCACAGTAGAAGTGCCAAGCAATTGAATGCCGGAAATTTCAGATTGTTAGGATTAAGAAGAAAAAGGTAAAAGAAGAAACAGAAAAAAAATAAAACACATAATCTCATATTTCGCAGCGGATCAAAATATAATATCAAATAATAGCATCTTTACAAAGAAAGTTGTAATTGTCGATTTTGTATCAATACATCAGAGTACAATCAATTATACATAAACTGGACAGTTATAAATAACTTGTCCCATAATACAATAATACAACTCCAATACATAGCGGTAAACTCCATACGTCCCTGCCATCCAGCTCGCCTCCTGAGCTCCAAAACGTCCTAACCTAAAAATATGTAATACTCGGTCCGACCCGAGCATTACATCAAAGTAACACCCAAGTCGGGGTGGAAACCAACGTGAGTAAACCCATCTAACATGAAATACTAATGCAAAATCTTATTTAAAACCCGGAGTAACTCGTACTTCACTACAAGTTCATAACTTTTATAGTCAACACTCATTTCACAATCCATATCTAAGTACCATTACATAGTTTCAATGGTACAATTACTTAAATTATTCCATTCCAGCCTATTGATTTCACATATCAAAACTATAAAGAATTATTGTAGATTCCAAATCGAAGTGGTTTCAGGTATTTATTGATATCCGACCCCGGTCTCTGCGATTCCAATGTTATTCTCTAAGCCAAATTGTTTACGTTTACACAATTCAATTTATATTCAGGAATTCACACTCACACACAATTTCGCAGATAGATACCCTAAATATCACAGTTCAACCTAAGTGTCTCATGTCACAAAGCATCACAAATCGCATATCAGAGATATCCTAAGTCATTCAATATACCTTAATCCTTTATAAGCAAGATAAATTAATTTTACCATTCCTAATTAATTTAGTTACTTTTTAAATCCTGCTTACTTAACATTAATTAATTACAAATAAATTAATTAATCATCCTTTAATTATCACCTCATCATACTTGATTAATTATCCTTTAATTACATTAAGTAATTAGCCCTTAATTAATTACACAAATTAATTATCCTCAAACCAATCACATTAATTAATCTTTAATTACGATCTTAATTAATTATCTATAATTAATTACTTTAACCCTTAATTAATTACATTAATTAATTACTCTATAATCACTTTCTTTGATTAATTGTCCTTTAATCTCATTCATTAATTTACTAACCTTTCAATTAATTATCTTAATTAATCAATCCTTTAATTAATTCACTAAGTAATTAATCCTTAGTTACTTCCATTAATTAATTTCCCATTAATTACTTACATTGAATAATTATCATTTAAGTTATTAATCTCCAATTAATTTATCTCTAATCTAATTAATTTATAATTCTTAATTATTAATTAATTAATCTTTAATTATTAATTAATTAATTTCTCTTCAGTTACATTATCAATTCATTTAATCTATAATTACCCAAAATCTAAATTAAATTCAAGATAAAACATCTATCTTTATCAATTACTCAATTACTTCATTAAATTACATTTGGAAACACTTAATGATTTAATTTAAATAATTGGCCTAATATAAACTTATTCAAATCAAAATAATAAATCTTAAAACATTTGACTTTAAATTTTAAATAATGAAATATTTTTAACAATTAATCGCTACCCTTTGCTTTTGAAATCACTTTAATATTTTCTTTGAAACCTTGAACTTAAACATTTCCTCTACTTTAAATATGACTAACATAAAAGAACTCGAGCCTATAACAGATATACCCAAGCTACGACTCGAGCTAACTACTCATCTTTCCCTTTTCGATCAAAACATGAAATTTACTTCGAGTCGAAACCCATTTTTCCCGATGCCTCAACAATCACAGCAAACACTTGATACCACGAAAACTCGTGCATGTGCACGCAAGTTCACCGTCTTTCCGATCGACCTCGTTGGCATCTACAAATCGTTGACAATCATGCCGACCCAATCGATCACCCATAAACTCGAACCACCTCTCAGAACAAAAACAAACGACTTGAATCCTTCAGGCTAAGAACTCGATCATCCATCACCTTAAATCTCCCATCTCCCATCCACCGGAGGCTACGGCCTCGTACCTGGACCTCCGCCTTAATTCCTCGTCCCTTTCCCGTAACTTCGACCCAAATCGATACGACATCGGCGCTGCATTGTTCTTGAAGTCAAACACGACCCAAGCCATAACTTAAGCCCTAGATCGACGATCTGCCGTCGCCATGGTGAACTAGAAATTCACCTATCATTTTTGCCGATCTCTTCAACTCCTATGCTACCTCCGACCGTGATCCCGACAACTCAAACTTCACTGATCACCAGAAATCACCTCAGACATGAATTCCGTTCATCCTTTGATCTCTCTCGAATTACAAGCTTAAAATTCCTGATTCTTTCTTTAAAAATCATAGTTTTCGAAGATAAAACAAATTATATTATTTAAACAACATTTTATTTAGATCGAGATTTCGATATGATTTAAGTTTTACTGTACTTCATCCCTTATGTTAAAAAAGACTCTTTAATATTATCTAGAAATATTCTTAGATCATATATCTTGTCATTACAAATAAGTTTAGTTTATAGCACTAAGTCTAAAAGGAATCAGGGAAGGAGGTATTGAAAATTTTCCAAGTTTTTAAACCAATGAAAACAAGAACATAGTAACTATTTTGTATATAGACATGCACTCCAATAAATTCATACACACACACACACACACACACACACACACATGTAATCATATAAACAATCATGCAAACAATTTATCACCAGTTTACTTCAAGTTTTACTGCATGCAACATGGTTTTAATACAGATTAAAAGCTTGGTTTACTCACTTTTGTTTCGAGTAGAGAACAGTTCTGGAATATTGGAAACTGGAGATTTCTTTGATTTGAACTTGCTTGAGTTAGTTGCTTTGGGATTTGATTTCTTGCTTCCAGGTTTGATTTTTTTTCTTTCTTTGGTTTTGGATTCTAGGATTTGTTTGATCTTGAAAACTTTGTGTTAAGTTTGAATTTTTTTTGAGATGTTCTGATTGCTTTTTATTTCCATTTCAGATTTTAAGTTATAGATCTTTGTTTTCCCTTTGGTTTTGAAATTGAAGATAAAATAATGGAGAAGAGAAGATATTAATATATATATAGACTTAATTTTATGATTATTGAAAATAAAAGAAAAATAAAATAACATGTTGACACTTGTTTAACTTGCTAATATTTGTCATTAGAATGTATTAATTGATTTACATTTGTTAAACTATGTACACTTAACTTACAAGTGTAATTTCCTTGAATTAATAGATTTCTAAATAATTTTTATAAAACTAATATATATATTTTCTATTAAGTAAATACATTATCTTAATTTATATAAATAATTTTTTTGAAAGAAAATAATATAAAACAAATCATATACTAATAAAAATCTTATATAATATATTTTTAAAACCAAATTTTTCTAAGATAATTATCTTTTTAATTTCCAATTCAAATTCAATTTAAAATCCACTCACATATATATATACATTTAGCAAACACATATTTAATTTGTTTGAAAATAATTATTTTTTTTCTATTTAAAATCTAGTTATATATAAATAAACCATCATTATTATTTGTTTTAAAAAAACAATTTTACCAATTTTAAATAATTTATAAAAAAGATTATCACGTTTGAATTTGCTTGAAATTTCTGGGATATCACAGATATCTTTTATTATCAGAATTTTTATCTGTTCAATTGAATAAACCAGTTAATTATCCAATTATCAAATGTCCAAAATACGAGTTATCACACTACAAGTAATATTTTCGTAAGGGATCTTATATGGATCACCCCAAAGTAGTTTGGGCCAAACCAATATTGATTGAGAAACTTATGTTTTGGACATAAATTTTTGTTAACTCAAAACTGAATCAGCTTCATACATATACAAAGAACTTCATCAAAGAAGGCTTATTCCATTATACCAAGAAACAACTATCTTTTTGAGAATCATCAACTTCACTAATAAGGAATCCCGTTAGAGATTATCGGCAGTAAAAAGGTTTGGATACAATCCAAAGATAAAACTAATTACGAAAGATGAAATGGAAATAACTAAGCCAAAATGGACATGACCCATTAGAATATCAAATAAAAACTCTCGTGCGTTAATGAGAAACCATGAGTATTATATCAATATCAATATCAAGAAAAGAATTTCCTTAATTGTCAAATAAGCCATTAAAAATATTGGCTCGGCAATGTGGCACGATGTGCAAATCCAGTATGGGTTCGCAGTACATTGTCAAAATATGATTTTGATAGTGGTACCCAAAAGGATATCGACCATCGGCCATAAAAGTGTTTTTTAGAAAAAATCAGTGTATTTGCAATATAGTAAGCTACGTTGATAAGAATAACAACGTAGATTTCAATCATTAAAATTAGCGTAGCAGTTTCATAACGTAACATGTTTAAGTTAATTCAGATTTTACACGCAAAATTATCGCTGGATATGATTTAAGGTTTTAATACATATATATTGAAATAGAAATTCTAAACAATGATTTGGAATAACCATGTAACAACCAATGTACCTTAAAGTCAGTGGTAGGGATACTCAGTTTATGGGTTTCGGATAGGATCCAAGGACTAATATGAAAGTATCATTGAACAAGCATCATAGTTGAGAAAAGATATGAATAGAAAACAAATAGTTTGAATTTCATTCAGAATGATGAAAAGTCGTATATTTGGAAGAAATAACTATAAAGAAACTGGAATATTTCTAAAAACTACAAGTAACAACAAATTTATGATTGTTAATGATATACCTATGATAAAAACATTATAGTTTGGTTTATAGTTTGGTTGTTTAATTCTTGACATTGGATTTGAAAGGATACGTTTTATAATTAGTATAAAAGGATGTTGGGAATATCCCAAGTGACATACATAGACATCATATTGACATGTTTAATGTAAGATTGATTCCTTATACATTAGCAATATTAATTTTAATACATGTTGTTATCTACAATATTGCATTTCATTTATGTATTTGATACATAAAGCAAGTATCAAATCCAAATTAAGATCACTAAATGATAATTTAGAGTGTTCTCGGGTACTTACGAAAATACTAGAAAATTGTTTATTGAAACAACGAACTTCTTATGGAGTATTCAGGCTCGAACTTCAAAACCGATATCGAATATAGTATGTCAATCCCAAATTCATGATCAATCTTGGTTAAGGAGCTTTAACTTGGAATTGTTCTAAACAAAAGGTCGTGACTAACCAAAAGGTTAAGTGCATCTCCTTGAATAGCTCCACAACTAAAGATATAAATTTATAATTGACCTGGGGGATCCTAATTGTTATGAATAGATTAATATTTTTATGCAATGACAATGTCATAATACAGATAGTGTAAGAACCTAAAGCTTACAAGAAGTCGATAAAGATACTATGAACAGTTCCACATAATAAAGGTAGTTTATAAGCATTACAAAGAGTTAACTGAAAAAGTAGATAGTTAAGACAATATAACAAATCCGTTCACTAAGTGACTAGCTCAATTAGTTTTGAGAAAAGTAATCAGAGGAATGGGAATAAATTTTCATAATTGACCCAAGGTGTAAGTGGAAGAATGATAGAGTTAGTGGTATAACATAGGGGCAATTATATAATTTGTTAAATATATCTAACACTATGACTGATCATGTTCATATCAAAAGCATTTGATTGATTCTATTATATACTTTATTGTGTAGTGATATAATTAATTAAGTAATTAGTTAAAAGTATATAAATAAGAAAAAAAATTATATGAAATATTATGTGATTGTAGTTGCAAATAGTTGCATTCATGAGTAATAATCACAATATAAAATAACATTTTATTTTTGATGTTCATGGTCAAGATGTTTCGAAAAAGGATATCAATAGATCCGTTGAGACCAAAGTACGCAACACTCTCTAAATATTGTATTACTCTTGGCTATTATATGCACCAAGGGATTACATATTGATAGTTATTGGATTATTATATGATGACTCATTCAAGAGTCTCTTATTGGTTATTAATAACTAAGGTTAAACAAGAAATCTCGAAGTGACAATATTACATAGTTCTCTCGACTTGAGAATGCTATTGAAGTTCAACATTGACAATACACTTTGATTATAATTAATCATGGCATGAATTCCACCAAACAGCTATAACTGGTTTGAGTTGAAGCATTGGAAGTGAAACACTATTCAATAGTAAATTCATCACCTCAGTTATAAGGTCAGTTTCACGGTCAACTGTAGTCAAGTCAATATCAAAATCTCTGGTATGAGCAATACGATTAATAATAAATGTTATTATTGAAACATGAACTTTGTTTATGGAATAACCAAGTTGAATGTGAAAAATATTGAAATATTGACCAAAACCAAATTCCATAAGTTGTAATGTCGTATAGTGTTAATGAAGAGAATTGTGTTAATAGTCGTTATTATTTAGTTCTGCTTAAAAATTATGAAATGTTCTTTTACTGAATAAGCGATGAATTCGGCAAACGGTCACACCCTAACTAAGGTGACATGTAAACATTTACATTCGTATTGTTAAATATTAGTTACTAATTGAATTCAGACATCTGAGTCATACAACCATATTTCTAGATTCTACAAAAAAACCATATGATTTAATTAATTCGTAAAAAGTTGTAAATAACTAAATTAATTAATATTTGAGAAGTATTGATTATTACTATTAATTTATTTTATGATTTGGCAATATTAGTAATTACTTGGATGGGTATATATTTGGATGGGTTTTAAATATAGTTAAGCTTTTGGAAATAATTATCCACGTGATGGATTGAAGTGTTTCACTATGCTGAAGAGAGAGCAAGGGATATGAACGAAGATTTGATTGGAATTAAATTAATAATTAAAAGAGGAAATTTTAAAGAGAGGATAAGAAAGGTATTTATTTTGTCATTACAAATTCTCTCATTCATTTTTATTCAAGAATTCACCTTTTCTTTCGTTCACTTTTCTTTTCTTCCTTCCTTGTCTTCCATGGCCGAAAATCAAATGAAGCATTTCCAAAATTTTATCAAGTCCAAATCAAATGGAAACATAAAATAAAATAAAGCGGTTCATACTTTTCTTACAAAGCTAGGTATGGATTTACTTGATATTTGAGGAGAAATCTAAAATCAAGGTGTTACAAAGGGTAAGACCTAACAAATTGGATCTAGGACGATCTACCATTTAAAAATGTGATCAAAGACGATATCTTCAATGCATATCTCTTACTTACATTTTAATTGACATATATCATTTGTCAGTTAATTTGTAGAACAAATCCATGTTTGCATATGTTGTCTCACCCGATTACATATGATTGAACTTATATGTTTTATTTATTTAGTGATATTGAGTTATAGATCTTTGAATCTTTAAAATACTATTTTGTATTTGGAAATCATATAACACACACACATATATTATTTTAAAAGTTATTATATTATATTTAAATATCTCAATTTGAAATCTAAAATTCAATATTTAATTTTACAAAATGTTTGATTCTATATCCATGGTTGAATTGAAACTTAACGTATACAACCAAAGATTTTGAATAGCTTAATAAATGATAGTTATGATTCAGATATTTTAAATTTAATTTCTCACATCATTCAAAATATTATTTTACCGAGTGTGTATATATAAGAATATGTAATTATAAGCATTAAATTTTAGGTTTGGACAGAATAAATGGGAATGACTGAAGTAGTGAATTAAGAAATTTTGTCTTATAAATTATATAACAAATCAACGTTTCATTTTTATATTGAAATTGAGTTTCAAATTTAACGTTCTGACTTTGTCAATTAAAAATAACTTTTGGCTAAAATCTTTATATATACATATACATAAATTTATTTATTTTAAATAGTCAAAGAGGCATTTGAATTACTAGATTTGGATCTAATAAATGGCAATAAAGGAAGGAGTAAATTAAAGGGAGTTTTTCTCTTGATCTCATACTATTTAAAACCAGCATGTGCATTCAATTTTGTTACTTAACATATATATTTAAATGCATACATATCAAAATAATAGTTTTGAGACGTAGATGTGTATATAAATGACAAACGTGTATGTTATGGATGTAAATCTCAACATATATGCACATACACATTAAATATACACATTATATTATATGTCGCACATGCACTATACACATACATGAATATATAATGATATATTCCTATAACATGCATGATACCAAATAGTTGAATTGATTGATTAACTAATCAAAAATTAAATTAAATTGGATTTAATTATAGTAATTAGATAAGATAATAAACCCATTTAGACTTCATAGTTCTAATAAAGATCTAAATATGATTTTTTTTTGAAATCCACCTTTTTTACTCTTTGCCAACCGACCTGGTTCCTTCGGTTGTTCTCAATAACTTATAGAATTCGGTGGATAATGCTGAAACCATTTAAAAGCCGAGCCAGTAAAAGTGATAGGATTAATACCACACTTGACCTCATTTGAAGCATGAATGCGACGACCACCATATATCACTAGCATAGATAATAACTAAATAATGCACTACAACCGTCCCCGGTCGATATTGGACGATCATTTAGAAGATCAATAAAAAACACAACATATAACCAATCATATCTCACAACACATGTATAAAATATAATATCACAGATGCAATAGAAGAGATGGTAATAACAATGTGAACAAATCACCAGAGTACAGATCCACATAGTTATACAACAAATGTCATAGAGTTTATACATGGAAATAAACTCAATAACTGTCTCAAATACAAGTATAAGCAGTCAATGCTAAGGCTCTTAGTGTTGCACAGTGGAATAAGTCTAAAATCCATATAAGTATATAATATGAGATAGCTCCATCTAGCTCGTCCTTCGAATAGTTGCTACATCACCTAAAACCGTTATCTAGTCTACTCATTTAAGAGTACCGAAGATAATAAGAAGTAAAGCATAAAATTGTGGGTCAGACAATAGTCTAGTGTAAGCAGTAAATGAATCACAAAATACTATACAGGCAAATATGGTAAGGAACAAGAGTACACGTACCATACCAGACATGTCCCAGCAACCAAAGAGTTAGCACATAATATACATGATACAATAGTAGATGTCCAAATATTCCCATCTCCAATACCTACTCCCAATGATATCCCCGAATGATAGCCCACTGAAGAAAGTAACCAAAATAACCATAGCATCCATCAAGCATACCCACGATCACTCCCCCTTGTGCCATAAATATATAATAACTCGTATTGCATCCTTATTATCAGGGACTAACGGAAATTTTTATTTTCTGTGTACTCTCATATCACGCAGCCCAATGCTTGATACAATCTCATAGCCCAAAGTTAGACACTAGACCCAAAGCCACTGGTCCAGGGTTTTTGGATCCTCACTACCAATCCATAGGAATCCCCACTTACAATACCCCTACTTCGAGTACACAAGAAAACACTCCAAGCATCAACAATTCCTTAGCACGTATTCATCTGATCCCCCTTTGCTTCTTTTGGATACTAAGCCCTTCTTGCTCAATCCACTTTCCATTATTCATGAGGAACCCTTCTACATCCCCGATCCTACGGCTCCTTCCATTACCGAGCTGCCATCTTCGGAACCTACTCCCAACACGAGCTAACATTCGAAGATTCTACCTTTTCATTATGCTATTATATCATCATCATCCAACCTGATATGAACAAGCCACCACCTGCAGCACAACCTATAGAACCTCAACAAAAATTCCTAGAAATTTCACCATCCATCCACGAACTATGTTGACTCGGTGCCAACTCATCCATATGACCCGGTATCGACTCATCAACTTAGCCTTCCAATGTCTGTGTTTCCTTCCATGTCCCTAGTACTCTTCTTCAAGTGCTTTAGAACCCAACTCATGCTTCCTTAATATCTCGGCCCCCAATCCAAAAATTCGTCACTAATTTCTAGAGATAACTCAGTAGTACCCTCAATCTCTTGCATCCTTGTTATAGAACATCTCATCTAGCCCTGCTTTACCCAACCATGCAAACCACCCACTCATAGCCATCACCATTATAACACGCTGCTAACTCATCAAGATAACCCAGTACCGAGTCTTGCCTTCAACTCCAAATGAGGTGTGACTTATCTTATAGGATCTTTGTTTGCCCCAGAGCCTCTCCTCTGAGTTTCATCCAATTCCGACCCACTTTGCCTTTGATTTGCCCAATTCACCAACCTATCTTTTTATGCATCCAACACACTAATAAATAACATCAAAGCATAACATACAAATATAAAATAACATATATTAACATCCAATCATATAGGTAATACATGGAATTATAGCAATCAAATAATTTCTAATCCAATTCTAAGCAATCAATGAACATATGAGTATGATTAAGATGAATTACAAGCTTATTACTCCAAATCATATTAAAATTCATCTATTTAAGTCATAAACATATATGAACATGTAACTTAGGTTGAAAAAGGATTTTTAGATCAAAAACCATGTAAAAATCTATAATTCTACCATATAAACATGCATAGCATAATGAGAAGTCATAAGCCGCTCACCAATTACCAAATTCAAGTAATTTGAATGCAAATCCAATCTGAACAGCATTGAAAAGCACTTCTAATTAGAAAATTTGATTATGTCTAGCTTCTAATTGATGATCTAATCTATAATCCATAATCTGATTTGATTTAGAAAGCAATTTGGATGAATTATAATGGATCTAAGGCTAATTAGGTTTAGACCTGATTTGGAATGAGAGGGAACTAATTTGACTCCTACGACCACTATTTATAGTAATCTCTAATTAGACTAATGTACCAACTAATGGGCTTAACTAATTACACACTAATTCTGACCAGTAGTTGTCTAAACTTAAAACAAGAATAACTTCCTAACCATAAGTCTCCCTTTCTATTATGACCATTCTATGAAATGAGAAACCATCGTCCTAAAGCAACGGAACTGGTTTGAGACCCTAATTTGACTCCTATCAATAGTTATAGTACAAACAAGGTTTTCAAAGTTAAAATGGTTAAATAGAAATTCGAAAAAAAAAATAGGTGTATAGAATGTCTCTAAGAAACATATCTCAAAATTATAGAATCTTTCGACCTCATCGAATAAAATAAAATTATTTTATGATCCTCCAAGACATAAAGTATGGATTGTTATTTCTCCCACCCTTTAGGAATTTTGTCCCCAAGTCCCCAAACAAGCCCAAGTATAAACAACCATCATTACCCTGCATGCTTAGCAATCATAAGCAACCATCAAACATGCAGCTATGCCTACTCTAGCCTGTAGAATACTAATATATCAATCATAATATACAATGGTGAAAGTAGATATATCTTACCACTCAAAGAGCTCCCGACACCTAGTCCTCAAGCCCTCTTCAGTCTCTCACATACAATCGTCATCACTTCCGCTCCTTTATACCTTCACTAGTTCCACTGTCTTTCTCCTAAGTCATTTCGTATCGTACCCAACAATATGAAGCAACCTATGAGATCTAAAAAACTTCTGGTTCTACCTCAATATTTTCTAGATGATATGATGTAATCATCACGTCGAGTCGTATACAAACTTCCATAGATAAGAGACATGAAAATCGTTGTGCATGCCCATCACCTTCTAAGTTAAGTCGACCTTATATACTAGCTTTTCGATTCTCTCAACTATCGAAAAAGGACATACGAATCTCGGTGCCGACTTCCCCTTTCTACTGAATCAAACTACATTCTTCAGAGGATAAACCTTCACAAATACCTTATCTTCGACAGAAAGCTCTAAATCTCTTTGTCTCTTATCAGCATAGGTTTTCTGTCAATTTCGAGTAGCTTTCATTCGTTTTCGAATGACCTCAATCTTCTCTGATGTCTCGCTAATCATTTCTGGCCCAAATATTGGTTTCTCGCCCGCTTCCCGCCAACATGAAGGAGCGTTACATGGTCGGCCATACAATGCTTCATACAGTGCCATACCATTAATCAATTGATAACTATTGTTGTGTGCAAACTGCAACAAATGAAAATGATCATCCCATAATCCTCCAATATTTATAATGCATGCTTGTAAGGGATCTTTCAATATATGATTTACTCTCTTGGTCTGTTCATATATTTGCGGATGATAAACTATACTAAGATGTAGCTTGGTTCCTAATTCCTCTTATAAGCTTTTCGAAAACCCACTAGTGAACAACGGGTCTTGGTCGCTCACAATGCTGTTTGGCACACCACGAAATTGTATTATCCATTTCACATATAACTCTGCCAGTTTGGATGTCATTCTACTTGACATGACGTTATAAATCACGCACTCTTGGTCAACCAATCTACTATGACCCAAATGCCATAGTACACTGATTGAGTCCTCAACAGCCTATCTATAAAATCCAATGATTCTTGCTCCCATTTTCACTCAGGAATATCTAGCGATTGTAACAATCCACTAGGTTTCTTCTGCTCTGCCTTCACCAACTGAAAATTTATACACTTCAAGATGAATGCCCCTACATCCCTCTTCATACCTTCCCAATAATAGGTTCGCTTCATATCTCAGTACATCTTGTTACCGCCGAGATAAATGGTCAACCTAGAATGGTGACACTCTCTTATCAATTCATTTGGCAATCCATCAACATTTGGAACAAACAACCTCTCGTTTTTTTGAAACCAACCTTCTTGGTCAAGTTCGTATTGCTTTATATCTTCAGATTCTACTCCTTCCTATATCTTCGTTATGATATCCACAAGCCTTGTTGTTTCATGTCAGCAGTCAAAACATTGATGGTTATTTTGATATGGTAGTTAATAATGAAAATTATATTCATAAAGGTTCAACCACACCCAAAAGGTATGGTTTCCTAAAAATTAGGAAATTATAAGAACCTTTAGTATCGCATGCTTTTAATGTTATTTTTTTGATATCTTACATTATTAGTAGTAGTTATTTTGTTTTATATTGTTCTATGTTAACACTTATGTGGAATATAATTTATGTAATCATACAAACTCTCCTTTTTGTCGATGAAAAAGGGAGAGAAAGATTTTAATCTAACACTATTTGCAGGAATATACAGCATAGAATCAAGATGAGAAATCTATAGCACAATTACAGGAATATATTCAGGGGGAGAGATAAGTCAACAAAGCTTGTCGAATGTTTTTAAATTCAGTTGACTGAATGATCAAAGCCAGTCGACTGAATCCTGCAACTGTCATTTTTTATGAAAAGACACATCTTTTCTAAATAGTTGTCTTCCTCTCCAAGGGTTGCACCGTTGCTATTCGTAGATATCTCTTCACTAGCAGTTGCAACTTCTTAACTACTATGTATATGCATGAATTTCAAGATCAAATTACTTCACTTACTTGCTTATACTTCAATCATATTTTCTGAATTAACTACTCTCTTGAATTCGTACATTCATTGCTTACATGTTCATTTCCATATTCTTTAAGCAATTTGAAACTTCCTAATCTTAATATGCACAAAACTACACATATCATATTTGAGGAAAAGATTATAGGAAGTATGTACAATAAACAGACATATCCATGTTATCAGAACACAAAAAGTCAAACAATCATTTGTATTTGTTGAAGTCCTGTTCTGCTGCTCAGGCTTGTGAAGTCCTCTTCGACTGCTGAGGCGAAATCCTGTTCCACTTCTCATGTCCTTGTTCGGCTGCTCAAGGGTTGTATAGACCTATTCCTCTGGGTTAAGTAAGAGACATTATTTCAGTGAAATTCCAGAAGGAGTCTGGGAGTGGACATAGGATGGAGCTCCGAATCAGTATAAAAATCTCCGGTGTTATTTTTATTATTCTGCTTTTATATTCCCCACTATTTACTGTATAACTATCATCACCATACTTTGTATTATCGTATATCCATATTACACGATCCATAGCACACTATCAAGCCTAAAATTCTACTTCTGACTAGTACTGATCCTTTCAATCAAAGTAGGTATAATCGATAAGCTTGCCAACATTTCATGTTCTAGCTCCTAATAAGGTCTGAAATCAAATCCAACAATATACACTATTTGCTTCCATTCCAAGAATATTGCTTCCGACCCAGCATGTCTTCTACTCAATGCATCTACAACTGCATTCCCTTTTCCTAGAGTATAGGAAATATTGAAATACTAAGAGGCTAAGAACTCTAACCACTGTTGCTGACGAAGGTTGAGATCATTTTGGGAGAAATGGACTTCAAGGACTTGTGGTCCGTAAATAGCTTAAAACTTTCTCCTAAGAAATAATGCCTCCATGTCTTCAAAGCAAAAACACTTTCTGCCAATTCCAAATCTTGGGTTGAGGAATTCCTTTCATGCAGCTTTAGCTATCAACTGGCATACGCAACAAGCCTTCTATTCTGCATTAATACCGCACCTAATCCAGTACCACATGCATCGATGTATACTGTTAACTCTTCATTTCTACTTAAAATGGTCAATAGTGGTACACTCGTCAACCCCTCTTTCAGATTCACAAACACATGCTTACACTTTGTGTCCCAAGCAAAAGCCTGATTCTTCTTCGTTAAATTGGTCAACGGTGCTGTTATCTTTGAAAAATCCTTGATGAAGTGTTTATACTATCCCTCCAATCCTAGAAAACTCCTCACATCCGTAGCATTCTTATGCCATTTCCAGTCTTGGACCGCTACCACCTTCGCAGGATCCATTACTATACCCTATCCCAAAATGTCATGACCCAAGAATCTCACTTCTTCTCTCCAAAGTGACACTTGGAGAACTTCTCTCACAATTTGTGCTTCCTTAAGATCTTTATCACAATCCCCAAGTGCATCTTGTGCTCTTCTTCAGTTCTGGACTAGATTAGAATATCATCCACGAGCATAAGCATGAACTTATTCTGCTGACCTACGAAAACCTGATTCATGAGATTTACAAAGTATGTCGAAGTGTTGGTCAATGCGAATGCTTCACCAATCACTTATAAAATCTCGATGACGTACGAAACGTAGTAATAGGCACACTCTCCTTTGCTACTCTAAGCTGGTGAAATCCCATTGCCAAATCCATTTGAGAGAACACCTTCGCACCAAGAAGTTGATCGAACAAGCCATCAATACGTAGGAGTTTTCTTCTTCATCACTTTATTTAACTCACGATAATCCACACATAATCTCAAATAGCCATCCTCCTTAGTCGCGAATGCTACCAGTGCATCCCACTCGAATATGCTTCTTCGAATGAAACATTTCCTCAATAGGTCATTCACCTGCACTTCTAATTCCTTTTGCTCTTTAGGTGCCATACGTCTTAAAGGCATAACTATCTTTCTGGCTTCCTTCACCAAGTCAATCTGAAACGCGATCTCTCTATGCGACGGCTATCCAATCACTTCCCCAAAGATATATAGATACTCTCTAGCGATCAGCATAGATGACAACCCCTCCTGTGGAACCTTAATAGAATATAAAATGCCACCCATCACCCTATCCTATGGTAGGCAGCTAATCACTATTGTTCTCTAATCCACATCTCCGACTGTCACCAACATCTTCTTTCAATCCACTATAGCTGCATACCTCTTTAGCCGATCATTCCCAAGATAATCTTAAACCCAAAAATTTAAAACAAAGTAATCACAAACAAAAGAACATCCAGGACTCAATAAGACTAAACCACTACAAACCATGCACATACTAGCGGAGCCTTGAATAGGGTTTGTTATAATCAAAGGACATCCTAGTATCTCAGGTCTCAATCCCAATCCGTCTACTAGGTCACTACATGTACATGAAAATGAAGCCTTGGTATCAAACAAAACTCGAATATGAACATCACGAATAGAAAGCGTATCTTGAATGATGGCCCCATTTCCCTTCTCCTTCATCGGGGGAACACTACATGAAGTAGGGACCGCATCCAAAACATATGATTTCACAACCTGCTTATCCTTCATTGGTTTTGGACAATCCTTTTTCAAATGCATAGGCTTATCATAGTTGTATCACTTCTTCTTGTCGCTCACTTTGCAATCACTGATCAAATGGCCTTTCTCTTTGTACCCATAGTAAACAGGTTCCATTTACCCTTCTTCTTACCACCCATCACTTGAGACTGCTTCCTCTTTCCATTTCACTTTTTCTTGCATTCACCGTTGTGCCGTAGCTTTAGCTCCTCCATCTCAGCGGAATTAATAATAGCAGTCCTAGGCTTAGGGTATTAGTTCTCATGACAAAGCGCCTTCTCCATAAGCTTCTCAAACGGCTCATCAATTTGATCCACTAACTTCTCTCCCAAGTAGTCATCCTGGCCAATGATGAATTCCTCATTCTTTATCAAGGTAATGTCAATGAGTGACATCTTATACTTTGACAAAGCATCAAACTCTACCATGTACTTAGAAACTGACATCTCTCTTTGCTTCAGTTCTACAAACTTTCTAAACAAAACCAACTTCTAGGCGGTTGGAATGAACTTCTCTTCGAACCTTACCTTGAACTGGTCCCGACTGAACTGGTCCTATCGAGTAGCAATAGTAACAGCATTCCACCAGTTCATAGCTTGCTCCTGAAGTTACCTAAAAGCCAATTTCCTCTTCATAGCATCATCCACTTCCATATCATTATAGATGCGCTCATAAGTATCAATCCAATCTTGCACTTCTATGGCTGATTTTGTTCCATGGAATGGTTTTCCTCCTAAAGTACAGTAATATTTTCTCAACTTAGTGAAATCAGCCCAATGCGCTTGCGCTAAAGCATCTCCCCCAACAGCCATACCATGAGCATTCCTCATTTCATTGCCATCACAACATTGAGTATAGCTAGGAAATTAGGCGTAGCAGCTCCTGATCCTGCTCCTCTTCAACTCTTGAAGCATATCTTACAGTATTCCTTGTATACTGGCTCATTCTTATCAACATGAATGATCATTCTCTCATAAAGAAAACTGTGTCTATGGTGCTCATATGCATGTGACTTATATTATATAATATATTACTATATAGCATTGAAAACCAAAATTATAAAAAGTACGCACTCTCTCGTGCATCTATATATACACTTAAGATCCAGTCAAAGGTGATAACTCCTTCCTTATCTCTACTGGATCGTGGTATCAACTCAAGTTAATCGTGTAACCAAAGCTCTACTACTAAATGTGATGACCTCCTTATACCACCAGCGTAGATAATAAACAAATAGTGTGCTATAATCATGCTCGACCGATATAGGATGATCATCTACGAGAATAATAACGAACACATCATATAATTTGTCACATTACATAGTGCATGGATAAAATATAATATCCTAGATATAATGGAAGAGACAGTAATAACTATGTGAATAAATCATCAGTGTACAAGTCCACAGAGTTATACATCAAATGTCATAGAGTTCATGCAATGGAAATAAACTCAATAATCGTCTCTAATACAAGTATAACCAATCACTGCTAAGGCTCCCGGTGCTGCATAACAGAATAAGTGTAGAATCCATATAATTATATAATATGTGATATCTCCATCTAGCTCATCCTCTGAACAGCTACAGCATCTCTTAGACCTATTATCTAGTCTACTTATTTAAGGGTTACAATTATTTACGCTCCCAATGTGCCTATGATGTAGCACCTGGCGGATTTTTAGCTAGTGTGTATCATCTTATGAAAATACGGTATAGGACAGATAAGTCGGAAGAGGTATGCGCTGCAATTGGTCGTGTGAACCATAAACCTACACATTCCTACAAGTTCCCAAAAAATATAAATTTGTATTAAATTAGAACTAGTAGCTAATCCCAACATGGAAGTATTGAAAAAACTCATATAAGCAAAAAAATCTCAAATATTCTCGATCATGAGACATATAATTATCACTATAAATAAGAACCATGATTCCAACAGTAGTAATTAATATTGGCATAATAGAAGTAAGCGGATCAATCAAGTGTCCGAACTCTAAACCTTTGGTATAGGTTCAAATCCTATTGGACGCAATTTTTTTCCATCTATTTTTAAAGTGGCGATACCAAGAAACCCCTTTTTTGAATGATTTGAATCAGAAGTAATTCGTAAGAATAACTCTTGTTCTAACAATAGAATCAGAGTTGGAAAAGGGGCTGGGGAAAGCTTGAACCCAATTCCTACAGCGATGGATATAAGTGCAATTGAAATTCCTGGGGAGTTATACATTTGTATATTGATAAAAGCAAGGACGGTATCTGAGGAATAAGCATCGGCTAACTCTGTGCCAGCAGCCGTGGAAGACAGAGGATGCAAGCGTTACCCGGAATGATTGGGCGTAAAGCGTCCGTAGGTGGCTTTTCAAGTCCACCGTCAAATCCCAGGGCTCAACCCTGGACAGGCGGTGGAAACTACTTTATTACAAATTACAAGACCTCGTTCATTAAAATTAATAAGATACATCGAAGGTATCTTTTCTTAGTTCTACTTCTACTCTTATTCTGTACGGCATCCTATTCAGCAAATAAACGGAAATTTTATCTATCAATATCTACGGTCTTGGACTGTCAATAATGAATTTTTTTTAGAGTTCGGACACTTGATTGATCCGCTTACTTCTATTATGCCAATATTAATTACTACTGTTGGAATCATGGTTCTTATTTATAGTGATAATTATATCTATAGAATACCATATTCTCACGAGCTGCTGCATTTATTTGAGTAATCCACAAACGACGAAAGTCCCTCTTTTGTCTGCCCCTATCCTGAAGAGAGGAAACCAAAGCTCTCATTTTCTGTTGAGTAGCAGTTCGGGTAAGTCTTGAATGGGCGAATGGAAGTTTAACTCCTAAGGAAGCACTTTATGAAGCTTCTCGTAATTTGATTAATTTATTTATTCCTTTTCTGCATGCAGAGGAAAGGAACATTCATTTCGAGGAAAATAAAAAAAGGGTTTACTCTACCTCCTTATACCTTTCAAAATGGATTAACTAAGCTAAGGAAAAACAAAAAAGGAATTCCATTGAAATGTATTTTTATTGACCAATTAGAACTATCTCCTAGGGCCTATAATTGTCCACACTAACAATCCATCCTTCTCCTCCAAAAGGGATTTTAGTAAATAACCAAATATAACACTTGGGCTAAGTGTCAAATTGGTAATTTTTCTTACATCTCCCCCCCGGTGCCCATAAACTAGAGAGTCTTGCCCAATTCGAAAGATCGTTTGATGTAGTTGAAATAACGGAATTCGGGGTTGTTTGGTCAAGTAACGGAAAATCAATCAAATTCATAACTGTCTCAATATAAACTTTTCCTTCCTTTTTCTTTTTTTTGTTGTCTGAATTTTCCCCATTTTCTCCCCCGATCGAGATATCCTCTGTTTCACCTAAGAAATATTGTATTGATTGAAGAATCAATCATGCATAGCGTGTAGTTAAATTAGATTAATTTAGATTGAGGAGCAATATTCTTAATTAGAAGAATTTATGGTTAACTTGGACTAAAAAATGGAGTATCCAGGCTCTGCTCATAAAATACCAAATGGGTATATGTTCCTACCTATTATCTGGATATACCAAGAGAGATGTACGGTCTAATGAGGCTACTACGAAATATTTACTCATGAGAAGGGCAAGCTCTTCTAAATCAAAATTGTCTTTCGATGAATTTAAGATTTAGTTTCATATTTAGAAAAAAAATAGATGGAAAGATAATATAATAAAAATATGGGACAAAAAATAAATCCGCTTGGTTTCAGACTTGGTACAGCCCAAAATCATCATTCCTTTTGGTTGACCTTGGTTCCGTATGAGCACAAGTCAGAAAGATTGAGAAATAGAACCATCTGATTTGATTTGTTCTCAATAGCCATGAGATGATCATCTTAGGATGATCCTTTTGTCAACGGATGCCGGGCTCTTCTATTTTCTACTTTTTTTTTAATTCTTTATTTCATTTCGATTTTCTTTCCCTCTCTTTTCTTTTTATTTCCTTCCATCATTCCTTAAGTCCCATTAGGTTTGGTGATCCTGTAAAATCTGACCCATTTTCTCATCGAGCGGAAGTTTGAGCTTGATGCAAATGGCTAAAATATCTTCTGCTTTATATAATTATCAATCAAATAAAAAGTTTTTCTATGTATCAATCCTTACATCCCCTAACCAAAATATGTCATTGCTATGGGAGCTTGTACTATTACAGGAGGAATGTTCAGTACTGATTCTTATAGTACTATTCGGGGAGTCGATAAGTTAAGTCCCGTGGATGTCTATTTGCTGGGCTGCCCACCTAAACCAGAAGCAGTTATAGATGATATAACGAAACTCGATAAGAAGATATCCTGAGAAATCTTTGAAGAACCACCTCCATGGATATCTTTTCTTCAGAACAAAACAATTAGAATTAGGCTCGGTCAACCGGAATATGTATTATCCATATGGGAGATCTTCCAATTGAGAAGATCCATCGACCTGAGACGAAGAGAAAGGTCTATCTATTTTCTTTAGTTATTCGGTTAAAAGTGGGATCCTACCAACTTGTTCCGACCTAGGATAATGAGCTCATGAGCTTGGTCTTACTTCACCGTCGAGAAACGAAAGAAGACTTCAATATCCAAGCTTAGCTCAGACGTAGCTCGCTTCTTTTTGGGTGTGAAGCAGTGTCAAACCAAAATACCCAACAAGCATAAGCATTAGCTCTCTCTGAAAAGGAGGTGATCCAGCCACACCTTCCAGTACGGCTACCTTGTTACGACTTCACTCCAGTCACTAGCCCCGCCTTTGGCATCCATCATGGATTTATTGGTGCTGCACTTTTTTTCTTGGTAGGAATGAGTTGTGATAGAATACGTCTCGTTTATCTCGACGAAATGGGGGGAACATCCATTCCAATGCCAAAAATATTTACCATGTTTAGTAGTTTCTCGATGGCTTCTCTTGCATTGATGAGAGATACGAGCAAGAGGCTTCGAGAAAACTAGTGTTTTCCGAATTATATGAAGCCAGTAAGCAAACAAAAAACCCATGGGTATTTGAACCCGAGTTTCCAGGAAAAAGCAGAATATTTGATGGAAGAACAGGAGATCCTTTTGAATAACCTGTTCTAATAGGCAAGTCCTATATCCTAAAATTAATTCATCAAGTTGATGATAAAATCCATGGACGTTCGAGTGGGCATTACGCACTTGTTACACAACAACCCCTTAGAGGAATAACTGTTGGATGGTTAAGACATCCCGTCTTTAGAGATAAAGAAGGGCGCGAGCTTTTTGTACGTCGTATGCCTACTTTTTTTGAAACATTCCCAGTAGTTTTAGTAGATGGAGATGGAATTGTTCGGGTAGATGTTCCTTTTCGAAGGGCAGAATCAAAGTATAGTGTCGAACAAATAGGTGTAACTGTTGAGTTCTATGATGGCGAACTCAATGGAGTCAATTATAGCGATCCTGCTACTGTGAAAAAATATGCTAGGCGCGCACAATTAGCGAAAATTTGGAATTAGACTAGGCTACTTTAAAATCTGATGGTGTTTTTCGTAGTAGTCCAAGGGGTTGGTTCACTTTTGGGCATGCTTCGTTTGCTTTGCTTTTCTTTTTTGGACATATGATTCCACAAGATCTATTTTTGTTCAAGTAATGGATTCTAGCCAATCGAAAGGATCCTCTGATCAATCCAGAGATCATTTCGATTCCATTAGAAATGAGGATTCAGAATATCACACATTGATCGATCAAATAGAGATTCAGCAACTAAAAGAAAGATCGATTCTTGGGGATCCTTCCTTTCTTCAAACGGAACGAACAGAGATAGAATCAGATCGATTCTCGAAATTCCTTTTTGGATCTTCCTCAATGTCCCGGCTATTCACAAAACGTGAGAAGCAGATGAATATTCATCTGCTTCCAAAAGAAATCGAAGAATTTCTTAGGAATCCTACAAGATCAATTCGTTCTTTTTTCTCTGACAGATCTTTTTGTCAACGGATGCCCTTATTACACTCGTAGTCTCTGAAGGATGAGAATCAACTATGTAGCATCTACATCAATAATTCAAGTATTGTATACGTCATTAGTCCGATACTTTATAGGAACTACCCGTAATAACAAACTTGCAAAATGGATCTGTTTATCATAAAGAGATTCGTTGTTCCTAACCCTGCTGAACCTGTGGCTCGCTTATTCTAAGTAATGGGGAAGAGGACCGAAACATGCCACTGAAAGACTCTATTGAGACAAAAAAACGGGCTGTCAAGAATGTAGAGGAGGTAGGATGGGAAGTTGGTCAGATCTAGTACATGACCATATGGGATGATACAATAACTACCTGTATGTAGAAACCTCCCAGATTAAATCTATGTTTCGATATATCTACCTAATATACTATATATATATATATAATATATATATGCATGAGAATTTCTTGTAGTAGATCCATAATCAAAAAAGTTTTTGTGATTGTTCCAGAAGAAATGAAACAAAAGATACGGTAGAACTAGGACAGTTATTGTATGAGGTCTACCCAATGCTAGATGCAGAGGTACCCATGATAATAGGAAGAAAAGCATAAAACCTTGGGTCATACAACGATCTCGTTTGAGCAGTAAATGATTCTTAAAATACTATATAGGTAATATGGTAAGGAACAAGAGTACATGTACCACATCTGACTTGTTCTGTATCCAAAGAGCTAGCACATAATACTACAATATGCTACTCTACAATATCATAACAGTAATATATAGGATACAATGGTGAATGTCGAAATAATCCCATCTCCAAAACCTACTCCTAATGATATCCCCAAGTGATAGCCTACTAAAGAAAGCAATAAAAAAACCATATCATCCACCTAGCAATACCCACTATCACTCCATCTTGTGCCATGAATATTTGATAACTCGTGTGGCCTCCTTACTGCCAGGGACCGATGGAAATCCTGGTTTTCTATGTAAACTTTCGTATCACGTAGCCTAAAGCTTGATACTTGTCTCGTAGCCCAAAGCTAGCACTAGACCCAAAGCCATTAGTCTAGAGTATTCGGATCCTTACTACCACTCCATAGGCATCCTCATTTATAATACCCATGCGCTAAGTACACAAGAAAACACTCCAAACATCAACAATTCCTTAACTCATACTCATATGAACCCTCCTTCGCTCCTTTTGTACATCGAGCCCTTCTTGCTCAATCTAGTTTCCGTTATTCCCTCCCACATTCCCCGATCCTACGCTCCCTCCATTACCGAGGCGCCATCTTAGGAACCTACTCCTAACACGAGCCAACATCCGAAGATTCTAGCTTTTCGTCATGTTATTACATCGTCATCCAACCTGATACGAACAAACCATCACCTCCAGCATGACCTACAAAACCTCAACAACAGTCTCCAAAAGTTCCACCATTCATCCATCAACCATGATGACTCGATGCCGACTCATCCCTATAACTGGGTATCGACTCATCTACTTAGCCTTCCAATTGCTAAGTTTTCTCCCATGTCTCTAGTACTCTTCTTCAAGTGCTTTAAGCCTCGACTCATCCCTCCTTGATAACTCGGCCCCAACCCAATACTTTATCACTAAGTTCTAGAGATGCTAGGTAGTACCCTTAATCTTTAACTAAACCTCTTGCATCCTTGCCATAGAACATCTTATCTAGCCATGCTCTACCCAACCATGCAAACCACAGACTCATCAAGATAACTCAGTACCGAGTCTTTCCTTCAACTCCAAATGAGATGTGACTTATCATGTAGCTTTCGGTTTCTTCAAAGCTTCTCCTTCAAGTTTCGTCTAATTCCGACCTACTTTGCCTCTAATTTGCCCAATTCACCAACCTATCTTCCTATGCATCTAAAACACTAACAAACAACATCAAATCACAACATACAAACATAGAATAACATACATTCACATATAATTATATAAGCAATACATGGAATTATAACAATCAAACAATTTCCAATACAATTCTAAGCAATCAATGAAAATATAAGTATGATTAAGGTGAAGTACAAGTTTATTATCCAAATCATATTAAAATTCATATGTCAACATGTAATTTAGGTTTGGAAAAGGATTTTTGGACTAAAAACCATGTTAAAACCTATAATTGTACTATATAAGAATGCATGAGATAGTGAGAAGTCATAAATCAATCACTAATTACCAAATTCAACCAATTTGGATGTAGATCCAATCCAAACAGCAATGAAAAGCACTTCCAATCAGCCAATTTGATGATCTTTAGCTTCTAATCGAGGATCTAATCTCTAATCCATAATCCAACTTGATTTAGAGAGCAATTTGGATCAATTAGGATGGATCTAGGGTTAATCAGGGTTTAGACACGATTTGGAATGATAGGGAAAAGTTTTAATTTGACTCCTACGGCCTCTATTTATAGTAATCTCTAATTAGACTAATGAGTTAACAAATGGGCTTAACCAATTACACACTAATTCTGGCCAACAGTTGTCTAAACTTAAAAATGCACAACTTCTTAATCGTAAGTCCATTTTTCTATTATGATCACTCTACGAAATGGAAAACCATCATCCTGAAGCAATGGAACTAGTTTGAGACCTTAATTCGACTACTATCAAAATTTATAGCACAAAAAAGGTTTTCAGGTTTAAAATGGTTACAAAGAAATTCAAGAAAAATCATAGGTGTGTAAATGTCTCCAAGAGTCATTTCCCAAAATTATAGAATCATACGGCCTTATACGAATGAAATATGAAAATTTTTTGACACTCCTATACATAAAATATGGCTCTTTACAATGAATTGCTTGCCTTTGGGGTTGGATTATCCATCATATGATAGTTTCAGGATTTAGGATCCCATGAGTAAAGGTGCTTTCATTATCTCATCGATGAACATTTGAATCTTCCATTTAGGAACCATAACTTTCTTCATGTAGCTTTTGAACTAGCTCAGTCAACTTCATCGATAATTGTTGGTGTTCCTATCTCCTCTAATACTCAATTATATGTATGCCCTTTATACAAAATTTGTCCTTCAAGTCGAATCTTGTTAGGCCCATCGAGGTTTATCCTTTCGATACATAGATATATCGACTTTTCAGGTTGACTTTCCTCAACATTATAGGAACCTCCTCCCTAGATCCAAGGACCAGCGGCTTTCACAAGGCCATATTCATCCTCTTATTCTCTAGTTATTTGTCCCTTATTAAGACCCTTATCAGCCTTCGGTAATGAATTCTCGTCATCAATCATAAGAAAAAGACTTTTGGTAGTTTTCTTAACTACTACTTGAGATTTATCGAAATTCTTAGTAGTATTCTTTATAAAGTTAATTAACATTCATTGAAACTGTTCATCAGATGTAACTAAAGAACCATTCCCTTCAACTGCACAACCGCAGGTGATTGCACACTCTTCATAAAGCATAATTTGACTTCATTTGTAAAACCATAACTTAAATTAAACAACAATAATGGAGAGATACCCTCCTTCTACCACCAAAAATATTGTCGTGATTTTTGGTCATACCAAACGCCCAATGTCCAAAGGTATATACTTCGATGCTTATGTAAAAAGATGCTTTAAGGCTTATGACTGAGGATGAAGGTAACTAGTAAAGTAAATGCTGGAATAGTTAGTGCTTTAAGGCTTATGACTGCTAAGAAGTTTCCTTTCCTTCTTATCAAATATAGTCGAAAGGGCTTAAAACTCTGATGTGGCACAATCACATGTAACGACTCGAAATTTCGAACGCTTTATATTTGGATATCAAAATTATTTAAATATTAGATTTGATGCAATAAAATTGATTTAATAAGCTTATTTAAACTTTTTTTAAATAATAAATGATAATTAACTTTTAATTTTTAATTAAGGTGATTAAACCTGTTTTAATAATAATTCTTTTTAATCAACATACGAAATTATCATCCCGAGGCACTATGTAAGATTTTGATAAAAATAGTATTATTGAGGTTGGAATATTGAGTTATTATGCGCCGACGAGTTTCATGGCGATCAAACGTCCCGTGTGATCATCCGAGCTCAGAACGTTCAGCGATTTAACAAAGAGAATTGAGATATTATTCATTTCATTATAAATAACCCCTTTAACCTACCATTCTCAATACTTTACCTTCCTTCTTCCTATTCTTCGCAAAAATCAACCGCTACTCTTTTCCCCTCTTCTTTCAATTGTTTCATGAGCTAGGATTAATGAAATTCGACGTTTTGAGACCTATTAGGATTGTGTGTGTGTGCGCGCGCTTCGATTCCTTGTGCGTCGATTGGTTTGTAGTGTTGGTTGGGTGTGCTTAACATGTACTAGCTAAAGCAAGAGTTAAGGCTACTTAGCAATTTAGGAGGCGATAGGCTCGGCTTTGGTGGCATTGTGCTTGTTAGGCGAAGATGCATCGGCGTGGAAATTTATGGGGTTCTAATCAACTTAGTAGGAAAGCGATGTTTTCTTTATAGAGTTTGCAGGGAGCAGGTCGCTTTCGATCTAGGGCGGCCTGAGGTGAAATTAACGGTATGGATGAACTCGGAGAGGCATAGGAAGAATATTAGTAGGGGTCGTTGGTGCTCTGGTGGACCAAATAGAAGTGCAACACTAGTACAGTGTCAAGGCATGTTACAGGTCACAAGGAGGAGGGTTGTGTTGAGCCTGAAAAATCAGGGTCCATCACGAAGCTGGCGTGATGTAAAGTCTGTTGGCACAGATGGCGTTCGATCCCGTCGACGGAGCTCTATGTCACTAGTTGTCGTGCACGTAATTTGGGGGTTTTGGCACATCAGTGTGTACTTAGGAGAAGAAGGATTTGAGAGGGAAAGGATAATTTAAGGTAATTAATGGTAATTAGTTAATTAATTTAAAGTTATTAATCAATTTTCATATAAAATTAATATCTAGTGCATATGAGGTTCGATTGAGACGCCGTCTTCTCATTTTCACTCGTATTAGGATCCTCTACGTTGGGGATAACAACCCAGAATTTTAGTTATTTAAAATTGGGATATTAATTGATTTTAAATATGCACAAGTATATTTTATAAGCTGAATAACTTATATTTAAAATCTAAGGATCTAATTGGATAAGTAAAAGTATTAATTTAATATTTGAAATTATGGAAACAATTGGAATTTGAATTTAATGTGAATAAAAATGATTTATAAAGATGAAATAAATTCTATTTGAATTATAATGATGTTAGAGAATTTTGAAAATGATTTAAAAGTTAATTTATAAAAATTGAATATATTAATAGTTAATTAACGTGTAAAAATAGTCATTTTTGACACAGTCTTGGATTGTGACGAAACTAATTCCATTAGATCCATAATGTTATATTATTGTAGGATTTCAAATTTTTCGTCGATCGGATTTAAAGTCTAGTTATGGCAAGCCGAAATGCGTAGTAATCCGTTTAAGTGAATTTTAAAGTTAAAATAATTCGATTCGAAAACCTATCTTCCAAATACAATTAAATTGGCTTCCGATATATATTCCATTATGTTCGAAATAGGGATAAAAAATTATAAATGCCAGGCGGCACGCTTCGATTGGAGTTCGAAAATTTCGGATTAATAGTGCGCAAGAATTTTCTATAAAACGACGTCATAACTTTCTATTTTCACAGACCTAGGGTTTCCTTAAC
The DNA here is from genome assembly GCA_030765085.1 of Allium cepa. Lineage (NCBI taxonomy): Eukaryota > Viridiplantae > Streptophyta > Magnoliopsida > Asparagales > Amaryllidaceae > Allium > Allium cepa. Next base: position 152,713,609 of record CM060942.1, read on the forward strand.
CTAGACGCCACTTTCATATTCAATGGCTAGAAACTTCCATCGTTCTTCCTCGATTATCTTCAAATCTATGCATTTATTCGAGAAACCTCCAACTAGAAAAATGTCAAGCACGTCGAGATTTTCAATCTCAATGGCTACGATCTGATATAGCGTGGTGGATCACTAGGAATTTGTCCATGAAGTCTTTGTGTTCGAGCATGATTTATGCAGCAATGGTGGCATCGAACTTCAAAAGGGTCTGGGCGTTGATGGAATGAAGGTCGAGAAATCGTTTGGCTTGTCTGATCATGTTACAGTGGAGCGATGGAGGAGCGGCCTCGAGTGGAAGGTTGACGCATTAGGTTCAAACATTGATAGCCTGGAAATTTTGCACATAAGGAAGAAGAAAAGAATAGTCAACCTGTATCTATTTCATTTAAAACGTGCGGCCTGATTTAAAAGGTTTAAAAAAAGGGAAATTGAAATTTATTTATTTATATAATTAATCCGTATAAACTTCTAAAGGCTATAACTTCTTAATATGAGGTCCGTTTTTGACGAAACAAGTTGCGTTGGGTCCATATTTACGAGTAATACATTTTAAAGTTGATATGGAGTTGATTGGAGCTAACGAAATTTTGGGTAAAACTAAACGCTTGTTTTATTTTATTTGGAATAAAACACTGCAACTGCTATTGGAACCAAGTGAGTACAACTCACTCTTTCTAACTTAGTGATATTTTTATATAAGTAAGAACAAATTTTTATTTATGATGTTTGATGATTGTTTTGATGATATATGATATATTATATATATTAATTGGTATTTGGATATATTCTTACCTATTGGAGCAGATGAGACCCTATACGTTTCCGTGTATGAGCGGATAACCCTTTGTATGTGCGTCTACCTCGAAGCGGACATTATACACATATTCTAATAAGTATATTTACTACAGGTGACAGGTTGAAGGGATCCAACTGGATTCCTCACCAGCATTGGTTTTATTTCTAGATATTGTGATATATGCTGTCATAATGTGATATATGCTGTTTTAGGTGCTGTGATTGATGTATTTTGTGTTATTGCAGCATTAGGGCCTATTTTTGGTAATTTAAACATAAAAGTGATGATTTCAAATTAAAAAGGATTTTCAAGTGATTTTGAAAATAGATGTTTTGTTAATTTTTGAATTGTTAAGTAAATGGATTTATTATGAATAAATAAATGTTACAATTTTTATGTTACAAAATTATGATTTTGGTAAAATATAATCAGAACGTGATTTTTGAAATATGGAGCTAACTATTTGGTAAATAGTTTAAATTGAGATTTTTGATTTATTATAAACAGTTTATATGTATATATTTGTAAAATTGAATTTTTATAAATCAAAAGTGATGGAATTATAAAGGATTTTTTATAAATGTTGGAATGATGTTATAAATGGATTTTGAAGGTAAATAAGGTTTGTGAATGTGTGAAGTTATAAAATGAATGAATTTGTAAATAAAAGATTTATAAGTAACTAACTTATAATTGGATTTTGGCATATAAATGAGATAAATGGAATTTGTTAGTAAAGAAATTTTATAAATTGAAGTTTTTATAAAATATAATGTGATTTATAAACATTGTTTTATAAATGTGAAATCAATTTAAATTGATAGATTAGATATAGAATTTATTATAGGAATTTCATCCATGATTTTGATAGTGGAATATCCTTTAATAAATGTATAGAAATTTTGGATTTGGTAAATGAACTATATTCACGATTTTGGAAAGTAAATAATCTTTTAAAATTAAATAAATGTTTTGAAAATTGATCTTTTAGAATGAATTAAAATGATTTGAATATGTTATAAAATGTGTTAAGTGTCGAATACATAGATTTCAACATTCATTGTTGAAATAGTCGTTTTCGAGAAGTAAGGAAATGATGGACTATAACACTATTTTTATAGTAAATGATTTTTGAAAGGAAATGTTTTGTATAGTATATGGGGTTTATATATCTATCTAATTTTCAAATCCCTATGCTAATGATTTTGGGTTGTCGTAACGATGTTTTATGCAACATTCGTTTTGACCCAAATAAATACGTTTAAGAGAATGTTTTTCCTTAAAAGAATGAAATATATTCTTAATCATGATTTAAGTAGATGTAATATTTTTTAAGTGTTGAAAATAAATTTGTTTATGAATTACTTATTATTAAATAAGTATATGGAAATGTTTTCTAATATTCAAATGGTTTGGAATTATATCTTTTTAAAAGATAATTTAAAGTGAATATTTGGCAAGTGATTTAATTAATAAAAGATTAATTAAAAGGGCCTAGTTATTGCTTACGGTGCTAAATATTTGTTTGTTTGCTTTTATAGTTAAATAACCGACTATCAAATTTGGCCATTTTAGTTACTCGACTTGATGTGGGAACTATTTATTCGTACACTTAGTACGTAGCCATCTGTGTAGGCTGATTATCATTTGTGTTGAGGATGTTGATTCGTGTAGTATGGAGTTTTACTCCAATTTATCAAGCTCCTTCTTGGCCCGAAGGATAGCAAGTTAAAAGTTGGAGACGTGATAAGTCTATGAGACTTAGTTTTTGTGTGAGGTTGAGAAACGCTTTTGTTTTGTTGGTGCGAAGAGACCGAGATCAGATTTATCTGAAAACCACTTTGAACCAACATTTATGCGATGATTATGCAGGTTGGTTGTGATGATACTGATATTCAGGGTTGTCATAGTGGAGGACTACTTATTGATCGTTTGGGGTTAAAATACCAATATACACCCAGTAGCAGTAGTTTCTTCGTTATGAAATATCCAACGTAAGGACTATTCGCTACTAATCCCATGGATTCTTCGATAGGATGTGGTAAGAAAGTACCTTCGGTTTGTCATGTTACTGGACAACTTATATGGATGTTTGCCTGACATTGTATTTCTAAGATTACATACATTGGTTTTTACAAACATACATCAGTGATGGCGGAGAAGGCAACTTCTCTTATCTTAACACGCTCCATGAGGCGTATGAGCTTAAGGGTTGTATTTTTGTGAAAGGCAATTAGTAGTCAAAGGAAATGGCTCTATGGCATTCATAGTGATGTGATTGTGATATGTAAAAGTTAATTGTTACCTCAGGCCTCATCAATAGGAAATGACCAAAATAGGGTTAGATGCGATAAGGCTAAGAGGATCGCTCCCATCAAGATATGATCATCCTCTTCTAGATATATCTTTACGCGCTATGACATCGTATGTCTGATTATAGCTGTTTTTATGCTATGCGAGCCATAGGAAAAGGTCGGTAACGACCGAAGGATGAAATATTCGGTACTACCTAGTTACAGAGGTAGCCCGGTCTTGTGTTGGTAGAGGGCAGATGTTCTGTGGCTCGGGACATCCATCTTGAGGTGTACCATCGGAAGGTAGTCCCTTCACCTGATCATTTGTTTGGAAATCCAAACTCCACTACGTACCTACCATTTTATTTGTAGAGCCCAATATGTTGGAATTTAATAATGGTAACAATTTCGGTTATTTTGATTATTATTTGTATACTACACACTAGTATAATATAAGATGGTTTGATATGAAATTTTTTAGTTATCTAAGGCAAAAACATGTCCGTGTTAATGTGTAGGCATGTCTTATGAGATACTTTTGTTATGATAAAGGAAAAGTTTGGTAATTTGATAAATTTAGTTGAGTGTGATTCTCACGCTGGTTTACCAGACTGATCTAGGCATTCTTCACTTTCAATGCTCGGGACAGATCGAGTATATTTACAAGTTCAAATTTGGTGCTTTTGGAGCTCCAGCAGACGAGCTGTAGATCTTCATTCTCGTATACACATATCTGCTCTGATTATCCGCTTTGCACATTGTTGTTGTTGTATATTATCGGCAATTGTGAGGTCATGTTATTGTAACTGTACAGGCTGATGATTGGTGATTGTTTTTGAACTGTAATTGATGTATGTATATACGGTTTATATTTTGTAAAGATCATTAATACGATATTATATGTTTTCCGTTGCAATGTGTGATTATGTATTGTTCGTTTTGGTTCTGTTAGCACCAAAATTGGCCACTAACACCCTTAAGAAAGATTGTGTAGAGAGATTAGCGAAGATAGTGAATTAAAACAGAAGACAGTACGTAAATTTAAATGCAAAGAACAAGAACACCAAATTTATAATGGTTCGGCGTAACTGCCTACGTCCACTTTGCAGTTAATCTTTGTTCCTTTATTTGATAACTGATTATAGATACAATCCGTCTCCGATTACTTGAATAAAATTGCAAAGTTAAAAGACTAAGTCTTGAATGAGTGTTGAATGTGGCAGAGTTTCCCCAGTGTTCTTGAAAAACTGATCCCTTTCACTATGCCCCCGCCTCTCTATTTATAGATGAAGGTGGGTTGGACTTCCCTGGTGGGACTGGTAGCTGAATGCCTTGGCCCAAATGGAGTAGGCTCTGTGTGCCGACCCTAATATGCCGAATGACCAAATGCCGAACCACCACCTTCATGCCGAACGAAGTGAGGTGCTGGATGGGGAGTGTATGCCAAGCAATAGTCGAGGTTGATTGAGATTGGACGAATGCCGAACACCTCTGGCTGCCAAACGATCTCGGGATGCCAAACACTCTTTGGATGCCGAACGATACTTATGCCGAACAATCTTTGGATGTCGGGCGAACTCGAATGCCGAACACACCATTTATGCCAAACAACACTGGATGCCGAACAGTAGGCGAATGCCGAACGAGACTTGGATGCCGAGCGCTTATGGATGCTGAGCGCTTCTGGATGCCGAGGGCTCCTGGATGCCGAGCGTTCCTGGATGCCGAACGCTTCTGGAGGCCGAGCGCTCCCGAATGCCAACGACCCTGACTGCCGAGCACTTCCCAATACCGAGTGCTCTCGAATGCTATTCGAACGTGAATATCAGACGAACCATTTATGCCGAGCGTTCAGAATGCCAAACGGTAAGTAAACGCCGAGTGCCTAGTTGCCTGGTCAAATCTCCAGGAAATACTTGCCCCCCAAAGTGTATTACGTGACCGAATGTGATACGTTTCGAATTACGCGCCCTCTGTGCTTTGCTTTGAACCCTGGTTTACTTCCTTCGGAGGTGTTTTCTTGTGAACACCAAGTGAGGTGGTGTGTGGCGAACGTAATGCGAATGTCGAACAAAACAGCTGAAGCCAAATGCTCCATGTGTGCCGAACGACTTCGTTTTGACCGGTTCTACCGGTCATCGCCTCTTCGACTTCCTCCTCTTCCCTATAAAGGCTGGACCTCTCCATCCTCTTTTCTTTTTCACTTCCACCTCTGCTATTTTATACTCGCGAACCACGCCTGTTAATAGACTGTAAAGACTTAACAATCCTTACTAGGTATCGATTCCACTAACTAGGTATCGATTCCACTATCCAAATCCTTTCCCTGACTAAAAAGTCTCAATAAGAGGCTTAAGTTTGTAAATAAGAATCGTAGCCGATAGAGGTTGCGTGGATGAAATAATCGAACTTCGATTAGGATTTTTAGGGCTAAACGATGTGGAGGAAAGGAGAGGTGGCCAGAGATGAGCACACGAGGGACTTATTGGGAGATGTGTTGTGGTTCGGCATGGTTTTCTCATGCCGAACGAGATTTGGAGGAAAAAATAATGAAGGAGCAGGAATTGGCTAGAATGCCAAATGGCATGGTTAGACATGACTCGCCGAATGATTCGGCCTCGTTATTCGGTATGGGTGGAGGAAGAAAAGAAAAACGAAACTGTTGTTAAGGATGAAGTGCTGAGCATTGGGGTTCGGCATAACTTTGGTTCGGCATGATTTGCCACATGCCGAGTAGTGGGATGGAAGGATAGGAAAGGAGTACAAATTAGATAGGATGCCTAACGTTATTTCGGCCGAATAGAACTTAGGCCAGACGGTATTTTGGTCGAACGACACCGAGGCCGATCAATTTGACCGAGCGATACCTAGGCCGAACAATGCGTTGACTGAACGATACTTAGGCCGAACAATGTATTGCCCAAATGGTGCATAGGCCGAACAATGTCTTGGCCGAACGGTGCCTAGGCCGAACAATGTCTTGGCTGAACGGTACCTAGGTCGAACAATTTTTTGACCGAGCGATACCTAGGCCGAACAATTTTTTGGCCGAACGATACCTAAGCTAACCAACATTCTCACCTTGCCTAACCATTAGACAAAAACATAGACATGGACCTAAGCAAACTGGCATATCGAACTAATCTGAACTGATAACTTCCTACTTCCAATTATTCATAAGCCTGAACTGAAGTCGATAAAAACAGATAAAAGCTTTTGACATACAATGTTAATGTCCGAGTCCAAAATTGAAAACATTGCCAGGCTGGCTATCAGAGACAGTCAGCGATGACGGTCTTCGAGAATGACAGTTCAAAGTTCAATTTTATACCATCAACTATGTGACCTATAATTTCTCAACGTTTATATTTGAATGATTGCACTAGTTCACACACCGCACGAGGGGAATATTCACGTTGTTAAGTCTAATGTCTATTATTTTTCAAGCATAGTTCAAACAGGTGCTCTGCCAGATTCAATATTTATCGGAGATGTCTAGGAAATCCAGCTCCGCCACGATTTCGAATAGACCGAGACCATCCTCCCGACAAGAAGTCGCAGATATTTCAAATCCATCAACCTCCCCTGCACATAACTTAGCTCCCGATGCTTTAAAGGCAGCAATTCTCTTGGACAACACTGTCGATTCACAGGCTTCAAAGATCAATGAAGGTGCGCTCCATCGAATATGCTCCATCCATGGAACCCCCTTCGACGACGTGCTAGTTCCATCGGGGCATGATCATCCGCACCTGCCCCCAGTTGGATACACAGCTTGTAATAAGTTTATGTGCTGGGTTGGCTGTGTGCCGCCATTCAATACATATCTACAGGACATGTTGCAATACATCGACACTGCCCTGTCGCAACTGCACTCGAACGGTCATGCCTTCATCTATGGTACATATATCCTCTTAATGAATGTCCCTTCCAGGCCCCCAACCCCAGGCGACATCAAATATATATATATGATCAAGAAGCGGAGAGATAGCCCCTCTTACATGTTTCTCGAGCCGCATCACAAATGCCAAATCTTAACTGGGGCCTGCAGCAAGTTCGCCCTGTACAAGCAGGAATGGATTTATGTGCGTTGCCCTCCTGGTTTTGCGAGGAGATGGGTGGAAGGAAGTAATTCTTTTCTCTGGATTTATATTCATACTTGGTCAAAGCCATGCTTTTTCTAATTCTTTTTTTATCTTCTCAGGTATCAATCCTCGCCCTGACGGGCGCGGGTATTCTGAAGCCGTCGAAGCCATTAAAGCCCTTCTTGTCGACGAATGGGACATTCGAGCTCTCATTTCAAATGAGTCACTATCGAGGTTCGGACTGTTAGCAGAAGGTCGTCGGATAAGCCTTCCAGAGGGCGTTTCCATACCCAGGCCCGCCTCCGGTAAAGGGAAAAAATTAGCCGAGTCATCAGCACGTCACACTCCTGACGCACCAAAAGCAGGGGAAATTAAAGGTAATGAAACACCCAAAGCACGGGATGAGAACATGGGTCCCACTCAGGATCTGATAGTCGAAGTGCACGACATCGAAACGTGATCTTCCCCTTCGAAGTGGAAAAAGAGACTGACGTACAAGATATGGAGGGAAAAAGTGGGTACAACCTCCAAAGTCACTCTTATTTCGACGGAGAAAGAGGCTTCTTCACATCATTTGGAAAGTTCTTTAAAGGGCCTATCGAATCTCTCCATACCCGATGATCTTCTCAATTATGATTTTGACGATCCAGAAGCGCTTAAACTTCACTTGCCTATCAAATTCGATGCAGGCGCTCTCCAGGGAGAAAAAACTCCCATTACTAAAGAAACTAGTCCGTCGGGGGGGAAACGCTGGGACACACACAAACATATGCACTTTGCCTCGCACTTAAATTTTTGTCGTCACACTTCTATTTGGTAATTTGTTATTATTTAAATTCTATGCAGGTGCCATGGGACGTACACACGGCATTGATCGCCTTCGCGGGTCATCTGTTTTCCATCCCTCTGGACGTGACTCAGGTTCCGGGAGTCGTCAGGACAGAGACGGTGATGGCGATAGGGATTATCATTCCCGGGACTCATCATCTCGGAAGAAAACATATTATCAGCCTAAGTACCACCAACATCCCTATTCTCACTCGAAACCAAGCAAAGATAAGCATGCCTATAAGGGGTCGCAATCCGTTGTTCCCCGAGACCATCACTCCGATTCCTCTTCCACACGGCAATCTCGGGATCCTCACAAGAGAGTTGAACTTTCAAAGCCATCTCCTCCCATTCCCGCAACAGATCCAACAGTATCGGAGAGACTAGCAGAGCTTAAAGCTAAATTTCCAATGATCTGCTTTGATGGTCTGAAGTTCCTCCCGGCGATCCACCATATACCTGGAGATGTTAAACAGAGCTCCATTGCCTGCATCAACGACGCCTATGTTCAACACGACGTCTTTGTTCATTTAACTGAAAATCTTTCAGAAGTCTCCATGGAGCGCCAACATGAGATCGATCGCCTGAAGCTTGAGGCAATCCATGACAAAGATATCATTAAAGCTCAGGACGAGGAGATTGCGACTTACAAGTCTGAATTTGAAGCCGCCCAGCAGAGCATGAAGGACACCGATGAAGCCGTAACTCGTCTAGAATCGACTCACAAAAATGAACTCGACGAGGTGGTACAACGCTGTGGGGCTTTGTCTTTGGAAAAAGATGGTACAAAAGAGAGGGATGCATTTTGTCTTCGGGTTAAAGAACTTGAGAGCGACCTCCCAAAGAACAAGAGGAGAAGGTTGCTGCCCAAGAAGGGTCGCAACGGTATTGTGACGAGATTGTTGCAACGCGACTCCTTAAGGAGAAACTTGGGGGCAGGCTTTCTAAAGTTGAGGCGCTGAAGAATAAAGCCCGCGAAGAGGGCAAAAAGATAGCCTCTGTGGAGATTGACTCCCGTCTCGAGGCGGCCAAGGAGGAGGGTAGAAAAGAAATCAAAACCATGTTCGACCCGCTTATTGCCGAATTCAATGCCTGCGTTCTCATGCACCGGGACTTAACTTTTCTGGGCAAGGGCTATCTCGAATCTTTGGCTGAGGCATGGGAGACTTTGATTGAAATCAAAAAGGCCGAACATGGTATTGAGGTGGTTGATGAGGGAGCCTTGATAAAAGAATTCCTCAGGGGAAACGAGCCTTCGGACCTGTCAGCGGCTAAAGCTATTTAGTGCAAAGGCTTCCCTTCAACAAAAGGAAAAGAAGTTATCGTCGGTCCATCCGGGACTGAGTCTCCAGCTCGTATGCCTACCCAGCTGACCAGTCAGTCGATACTTGATCCTTTTGAACAGCACATTGGCCATGACCTGGAGGACCCCAGCCTTGGTGTTCATGTTTTGTCCCCTATTCTTAAGGGCGAGACCCCCCCCCCCCCCCCCCCCCCCGACGGTTGAGAGCCAGCCTGTAACAGCCCGCAAATCCGTACCCCTTGAGTTAACACTATTCTACAATAATCAACTCAAGTTGCACAGAAATACGAACCATTTGGGTTTAAGAAGAAGAGGTAGAAGAAGAGAAAACAAAATCAACATCAGAATCTAACCATCGCAGCGGAATAAAATATAATAGATAATAAATAATCTTTACTCAAAAACAAATATATCTGTTTATACATACATCATCATCAGAGTACATCATCAAAGTTCAACAACATCAACAACATACAAATGGATACACAGCAACTCAACACAGCGGAATATATATACATAACAAGTACGAGAGTACGTATCGTCATCCAGCTCATCTCCTGAGCTTCACAGCATCAAAACCTGAATCCTATAATACTCGACCTGACCCAGGCATTACAGTTAAATAACACCCGAGTCAGTCTGGAATACCAGCGTGAGAAAATCACACCCAATCGATTATTAAAGTTTCAAAATCCTTTGAAAACAAAAGCATCTCGTAAGACCACGCCACAAATAAACATGTCGCGTTTTTACCTTACGATAGCTAAAACAATTTTTATAGAAATCCTCTGATATTATAATAGGGTCTATATACAAATACTTATAAAATAGCCGAAATTGTTACATTATTAAATTCCAGCTACTAGCCACAAAGTGGGTAATACAAACAAAACTCGTACAAGGCTCGTAGGGAGAGTGGATTTCCAACTAATGACTAGGCACTGGGGTACCACCTGTTACAGTACGGGGCCTAGATCACCGTACTGTGGAGTACGCCCGCTCCCCTGCATCACAAGGCCGGGACTACCCCTTACTGGATAATCCCGAGTGAGATCACCCTGCGGTTGGGATCAGCAACCGCCCACTAAGCCGAAATAAAAAGGGACATCCCGACTGGAATGACCTCACCCTGCTTGGGTGCTACCCACCAAGCCTTGCTGCATAACCCCTGATTTTCAGTCATTCCCATTTGATGAGGCTTGAGGCTAAGCGATACCTTTTTATAGAACATATCCCTTAGAATGCTCATCGTCCACCTGACGATGTTTCGCAAGCATTCGTCCATACAAGTCCATCCCGAGTTCGAACGGAACCGAAGGCACTATTCCTACTACATCCATTTTGGAAATATACTCAGGATTAGTAGCGACTAGCCCTTGCACTTCACTGCTCCATCTTCGACTCCGAAAACGTTTTTCGAACTAAACGTACAAACCGGATCGAAGTGGTTTTCGAGAAATAAATCTCGATCCCGGTCTCTTTGAAACGATCAACGTATTTGTCCAATATTGATAGTCAGTTATTTAACTATCAATTTCTATTTACAAACATCCATCAAACAATAAATAATTTTCCTAATTACTTATTACCTCAAATATCTTCACAAGATAAAATTTCACGTTTCAAACCCTTTTTGAAAACAGTTTCAAACATATTCCTTTCCGGAATAATTTCCCAATATTTATTCCCACTGAAACGCCAAGTATAAAACACTTTTAGCTTAAAAAATAATTTAAAAACACTTAGCTATAAAATATACTCCATAGCCTTAAAAATTTAAAACTACCTTAAATATTTATTAAAATATATACTTTAGGAATATTTAATAAATAATGCTACCTTTATAAAATAAAAAACTAGATTTTTCTTTAAAACAAATGCCAAGTCATTTAATAATTACTACGATAATAGTTTGAAAAATATTTACTTTAGAATTTAAACATTTAAAAATAATAAATTTTCTAAGATATGCCTTTTAAAACAACATTAATATCTTTAACTTATATTTAAGATTTCTTGGAAATCGTACTTGGCTATCCAGAGAAAATTCCAACTTCAATCACTTAAATTAATTTTCCCCAAATTGATTTCCAGTTTATTTTATTTATTCAAAAATCCTTTAATTTCATATTTTATTCCTTGACTATGATTTAAAATACTTTTAATTGAAATACCAATTTAGATTTCTCAATTTGCTTCTTATTCCTTTAGATAATTTAAAACCTTCGGTTTTAAAGTAATTCTTTATTCATTTAAATTAATATCACATAAATTTACAATTCATTAATTTCGGTTTATTCAAAACTTTTTCTTCTCATATTCGAAGTTCTTTATTAATATTTAACATACTTCCATTTCTTTCTCAATTCATTCTAAATTTATTAGATTCTCTCAGATTATTTCGTTTACAAATTTACTTCCTTTATTTTCTTCCCAAAATCCAATTTATATATTTTTGATAATTCATTATACCCAATATATATCCAATCAAGTCACATCATTCAATATTCCAATATATTCAACATTAAATATCAAGTAATCCCATCAGAGAATATTAAATAATAAATAAATGTTGAGGGATCCAGTTGGATCCCTCCAACCTGTTTTTTCCCTGCATCCACACACGTTAGCACAATATAATATGCCAATTTCAAATTTATATCATACCATAGCACATCAATCAATTCAACCATTCAAACAATTATTTAAATTTAATCATTTAAATTTAAATTTAAGTTTAACTGAGTGAGATTAACTCACTTTTGCCTCTTAAATTGTACGTCCACTTCATTCTCGATTTAAGTCCACGATTTAATACCTTGTATAAACATTTATATGGTTTATTAATATTAGAATAAATCAGGCATTTAATTATTATTTATTTAATTTAAACTAATAACTTGATTTTAAACTAATTTTCCCTGTGAATAAATTATGTTTAGTAACTAAATTAAATTATATAAGTTAATTGGACTAATTAATCACTAAATCCTTCCTTTTAAAAATAATCTAGTAAGTTTAGAATGTGTGCATGTATATCCCTTTTATTTATTTATTTATTTATTTATTTATTTTTTCTACCTACGTATATAAATGCTAATAAATTAAGTATAAATTTGAAAATAAACTAAAAGATACCTCACTACACACTAGGTCGCTGACCCTACAACACCTGACTTCAGCCCACGGTGAGCATCCAACAGCCACAAACCCAAACAGGCCGACATCTCCACCACTTTTCTTCCTCCACAAGCACTATCCATCGATCTGAGTTTGAAGTCAAGTCCTCATCGCACAAATTCTGCAGCCATCACCCCAATTCCCTAGCCCGATGCCTCACCTCAGATCGACCCACAACCCAAAACCCAGATAGCATCGCGACAGCCAACTCGTCGCGACTCCACCGTTGCCGTAACCCCACGGCAACCTTGCCTGCCTGCCTCATCGCGAGTTTCCCCCTCCCAGCTCGATGCCAACTCGAACGCGTCGCGATCCTCTATACTTATTCGCGACCTTCCCCCCCAGTCGACGGTCGTTGCTCGAACGAGCTTGCCCCTTTCGGGTCTCGCGATTTCAATCGCCTTTTCTTCTTTTTTTTTATCTGGCGTTTGATTTGGGAAAGAGGAAGATTTGGTCGCCATTAATTCGAGAATATTTTTTTCTTCTGAAAGATTGATTTCGGCAGATATGGAAAGGAGTGGGAGTGGGAATGATTCGAGTGTCGGCCATTGTATTTAAAAAGGGAAGAAATCGTTGTCTTCCAGAGGAAGGAGACGTGATTTAACAGAGGGAGATAGGGTGGCTGTATAGGTATAGGATGTTGACTTAAAGTGATAAAGAAAGCAACTGATGTGAAATGCTTGACCAGTCAACTAATTTATATTCATTATTTAAATTGAACTTTCGATAAAAAATTTAGCGCATTTACACGTCGTACGCTCATACAACAACTTAAAATGCTACTGAAATTGAAATTTGATAATAAATCAATATCACGGATCCATTGGAACCGGTTTCGTCGAATTCCGAGACTGTGCCTCGGAAGGCTGTTTCTTAAATTTAATTTAAACGATGAAATTTCAAAACTGAATAAATCACTATTAAATTAAATTTTAAAAATCCTATTATCTTCAACATTATCAATATAAATTTTATAAGCTTTCGAATTATTTTTAACAGACTTGAAATTCAAGATTCAACAATTTACGCAACTTCTAATTATTAAATTCTATTATTTAATTATCAAATAAAATAGCGATATTTGTAATTCAAGTTAAAATTATTATATTGAATATTTAAAATCAATTAAATATTCAAATTTTAAATGCTCGAAAATTCCGGGTCGTCACATTCCTCCCCCCTTAAAAGAATTTCGTCCCCGAAATTACTAGTTAGGAAGAATGGTCCAAAGCCCGTTTACTTACCTCTAAAACCAAACAATTCAACATCCTACCAGCTATCTTTTTATAGAAGACCCATTACCATTCTTATTAAATTCTCAACTCTCTCATAGTTTCAAACTATACTATTTGTTTAACCAATCAAGTTTTAATTTAAAACCATATTTTGAAATTTCAAAATTTTCTCAAAATTTTTCTAACTCCCTAAATTCCCGAATTTTTTTGCCAGCGTCTCCTTTGCACGGCTAGCTCGGCACTACTACAAAAATGGCCCTGCGGCCTCCCAAATCCAAAAAGAAAACAAAAAGCCAAGTGGCTCAATCCAAATCCCAATCAATTTTCAAACCAAATTTAAATACGTACCTTTTTGTCGAGCATTTCAAATTTACCTTCTGAAATCAAAACCAAATTTTCCTTTCTCTTTATAATACCTGCATATCCTGCTTAGTACTAATATCCAATCACAATATTCCAAAACAATTCATCGACTTTTTCACAAAATGCCAAATCTATTCATCCAAATATTAACTTGGAATATATTTATATTATCAACTTCCAATTAAGAAATTCACCATTCCTTACTTAAGTTAACATAAGCATTTTATATGTTTCTTATATTTATTTTCATCTTACCACTTTAGTTTATATCCATTTCTATTCACATTGATTCTTTCATTCCATATGAATTCAATTTATTTTTAACTCTGCATATATAAATTTTATTTGTCAATTGTTACTAATTCATGTCATTACTTTAATTAGTTTCATTTACTAACTCATTTCAATTTCCAGTTTTAAAATTGTTTTTTCGTTAACAAACTTTTTCAAAATTTTCAAAAATTTTCTAACTCCCAAAATTTCTAAATTTTTTTGGCAGAGTCCCCTTTGTACGGAGGAGCTTTTGCAATTTGACAAAAGAGATAAATATATATACATCGACCCACCCGGTCGGAAAAACCAAAAACAGTTCATATTTCCTATTTTAATTGCGTAGGCGTACCTTATTTAGCATTTTTAAGCATGCAGCTTATTTATTTAGCGGTTAATGCAACCAAATCCAGCCACACGGCTTCCAGGTACTTGTACTTACTCAATTTAAACATGTAAGTGCCGCATATATGCAGTTTAGCTATATTTCACTTAGTTGCAATGGTTAAAACGTATGAATTCTAAAGAAATGCACATCTAACCTTTCTGTAAGCAATTTTTACAACTTTCATAGTAATTCAACTATTTCAATTAATTTACAAACCATTTTCATTTGATTTGAATGGTTTTCAATCCATTCGGATACCACTTCATCAATTTGAATGGTTTAAAATTCAATCGCTTACATTTAACTTATTCTTAAGCAAACTGAACTCATATTTAATTCAATTGCTTTCAAGATCAATTTATTCTACTTCTATCAACTCATAGAATTTTAATTACTTCCATTTACATCAAATGACAATTTATTCTATGTAATTCAACGAGATTTATGTGAATAAATAAGTATTATGTTTTATAACCAATTTAAATTGATTTCAGCTCAATTTATACTTAATTCTATTTCAATTTCAAATTTATTTACAATCTATATATTCTCATTTCATTGCATTTCAAATTTGAATACATTCACTTGCATTCATTTCATATTAACTAAACTAGTTCATACAAAACCATTAACAACTTAGGTTCATCTTCATTACCTATTAAATTTTATTTTTATTCTGATTAATTCACAACCATTTATTTAGCTCGACACATTCCATTTAAATTTCATTTACAATCCGTTTATTTACATTTCATTCCATATTTGTTTATTCCAAACTATTTATTTAGCTCGAAGACAATCCAAGTTATTTCATTCAATAACCATTTCTCAACTTATTTAAACCACATTTCATTTGATACTTATTTATTCCATCATTTATCTATTCAATATAATTAGTTTGTCCACATTCACTTAAACCATTCTAATAAACTCGAAACGTTCTATTTTCCTTATTGTCTCAAGTTATTTCAATCCCTTAATAATTTAAATGATTTAAAATCATTTATTTAAGCATTTTCATTCCATTAAATATTATCGGCAACTCACCGAATTTTATTTCACTTAAAATTTATTTTCACTTGATTTAAATCCAATCCACTATTATTAAACTTAATTTTAAGTTGAATGCAATTCAACTCATTTCCATTTTTTTCTATTCTTAAGCTCATTTCATTTTGCAAATAAATTTCTCTTTTCAATTTAATTTGATTCTATCTCAATGCAATCTCATTTCAAACTACAAATTTATTTGATTAGTTATTATAAAATTTAACTTTCCAGATTTAACTCATTCAATTTATTACAATGCCATTCCTTATTTATTTCCACTTATTCGGATTTTTATTTGCAATTCATACCATTACTATTCTAATCCATTTCATTTTTATTCTATACTTTTCAAATTATATTTATTTTGTTAACACTTCAAGTCTAATTTTAATTAATAACTCAAGTCCTGATTCTATTATTCACCTTTAATTTACCATCCAATTTATTAACTCACAATTCAATTTCATTAACTAATTTATTATCTAATTTGTTCTTCCCTTATTTATAATCCAACACTTGAATTTTTAATCCCAAATATCACTCCATTTAACTTTCTTAGTTCAATTTAGTTTATAATTCAAGTTTTGATCTACATTTTATTTTTCAATTCATCAAATAATATTAATGTTTTGGGCTTTGCATTCCATTTTAAATTTTATAAGTCACAACTTATATTTCATACAACCACTCATTCTAGGCTTGAATATATCCATCCTTTACTTTTGACTCAAGCCTGATATTTATTTATAGCCCAAGCATATTTTATTTCTATGAATTTTTAATTCTCTTATAAGTTATTCTGGTTTATTCATTTAAATTCTCATTTCTTATCCAATTTATTTTTCATTTATCCAGGTAAGAATTTAATTCCATTCATTAATTCAATTGAATTCTTATTCCAATTCAATTTTATTTTAACTCAGTTTTCTTTAACTCAATTCGATTCCAACTTGATTCGAATACAACTGGATATTATTTTCAGCCTATTCAATCAATTTCAATCCAGCTAAAATTTATTTCCCAATCCAAGTTAATTTAATTTTTAACTTTTCACTTTGTAAATTTAAATTCCATTATCCAAAGCTTAAAATTTCTTCCTGATTTACAAATCATTTCCATTTATAAGCTTACAATTTATCTTATCCGGATTTTTAAACACCCGGCTGTGGTTTCAAATTATTTTGAAATCTCCAACATCTCTAATCACATTTCTCAAAAGTTAAACCAATCCTAGTTTTATTTCCAACAAATTTCCTTTGAAATTTTTATAAAACAACTCGTTTTTCCTGAACAAATAAATTTGGCAGCAATCCATCACTTAGAAACTCGAAAATGAACATCGATGATGCTGTAGTCATCACCGAAGTTATTTTCCTGTGACTGAAGTGAATTTAATGCTATCTCCCTTCCAAAATCCATTTTTAAACAAATTTCCCTTCAGAAATAACCCAAAACAGCAATAATACTATTTACCTCCAAAATAGTTCCAAAATCTCCGGGGTTTTAAAGTTTCAAATTCTATTTTAATTCAAATTTTAACTAAAAATGCATTTGTATAGTTTATGCTTATACAAATTCCCAATTAATTATATTTCAATTTATAATTTACATCTATAATTCATATTTATAAATTTCATTCTATAATGAATTTATCCCTTAAATTTTGGTTATATTTCAATTTCTAGTTAAATTTTCACTTAATAATGATAATACTCTAATATCATCATTTCTAACATCCAAGCAACCATATATTAGCTAAATAGTTTTCAAAAACTTTTCTTTATATCAAAATATATTTTGGGTAAAATTATTTCATTTACCCATATTTAAAACAATACCGTGTCGATTTCTCTATTCAAGTGTTTAGAAACCCCATCGATATAGTTGCGCAGACTGTGTCGGCGAAGGTTCATATACCACTCAATAAATCAATCAACGCAATATTAAAACAATATTTATTCACTAAATACGCGCTCATATCTATTAATACGCTCAAACACATTATAGAGTACTACAGTCTCTATTTTATGAGTAATTCCCACCAGAGCTAAGGTTATCACCAACCTATGCTCTGATACCAACTGTAACAGCCCGCAAATCCGTACCCCTTGAGTTAACACTATTCTACAACAATCAACTCAAGTTGCATAGAAATACGAAGCATTTGGGTTTAAGAAGAAGAGGTAGAAGAAGAGAAAACAAAATCAACATCAGAATCTAACCATCGCAACGGAATAAAATATAATAGATAATAAATAATCTTTACTCAAAAACAAATATATCTGTTTATACATACATCATCATCAGAGTACATCATCAGAGTTCAACAACATCAACAACATACAAATGGATACACAGCAACTCAACACAGCGGAATATATATACATAACAAGTACGAGAGTACGTATCGTCATCCAGCTCGTCTCCTGAGCTTCACAGCATCAAAACCTGAATCCTATAATACTCGATCTGACCCGAGCATTACAGTTAAATAACATCCGAGTCAGTCTGGAATACCAGCGTGAGAAAATCACACCCAATTGATTATTAAAGTTTCAAAATCCTTTAAAAAAAAGCATCTGGTAAGACCACGCCACAAATAAACATGTCGGGTTTTTACCATACGATAGCTAAAACAATTTTTATAGAAATCCTCTGATATTATAATAGGGTCTATATACAAATACTTATAAAATAGCCGAAATTGTTACATTATTAAATTCCAGCTACTAGCCACAAAGTGGGTAATACAAACAAAACTCGTACAAGGCTCGTAGGGAGAGTGGATTTCCAACTAATGACTAGGCACTGTGGTATCACCTGTCACAGTACGGGGCCGAGATCACCGTACCGAGGAGTACGCCCGCTCCCATGCATCACAAGGCCGGGACTACCCCTTAGTGGATAATCCCGAGTGAGATCACTCCAGGGTTGGGATCAGCAACCGCCCACTAAGCCGAAATAAAAAGGGACATCTGGACTGGAATGACCTCACCCTGCTTGGGTGCGACTCACCTAGCCTTGCTACATAACCTCTGATTTTCAGTCATTCCCGTTTGATGAGGCTTGAGGCTAAGCGTTACCTTTTTATAGAACATATCCCTTAGAATGCTCATCGTCCACTTGACGATGTTTCGCAAGCATTCGTCCATACAAGTCCATCCCGCGTTCGAACGGAACCGAAGGCACTATTCCTACTACATCCATTTTGGAAATATCCTCAGGATTAGTAGCGACTAGCCCTTGCACTTCACTGCTCCATCTTCGACTCCGAACACGTTTTTCGAACGAAACGTACAAACCGGATCGAAGTGGTTTTCGAGAAATAAATCTCGATCCCGGTCTCTTCGAAACGATCAACGTATTTGTCCAATATTGATAGTCGGTTATTTAACTATCAATTTCTATTTACAAACATCCATCAAACAATAAATAATTTTCCAAATTACTTATTACCTCAAATATGTTCACAAGATAAAATTTCACGTTTCAAACCCTTTTTGAAAACAGTTTCAAACATATTCCTTTTCGGAATAATTTCCCAATATTTATTCCCACTGAAACGCCAAGTACAAAATACTTTTTGCTTAAAAAATAATTTAAAAACATTTAGTTATAAAATATACTCCATAGCCTTAATAATTTAAAACTATGTTAAATATTTAATTAAAATATATACTTTAGGAATATTTAATAAATAATGCTACCTTTATAAAATACAAAACTAGATTTTTCTTTAAAACAAATACCAAGTCATTTAATAATTACTACGATAATAGTTTGAAAAATATTTACTTTAGAATTTAAACATTTAAAAATAATAAATTTTCTAAGATATGCCTTTTAAAACAACATTAAAATCTTTAACTTATATTTAAGATTTCTTGGAAATCGTACTTGGCTATCCACAGAAAATTCCAACTTCAATCACTAAAATCAATTTTCCCCAAATTGATTTCCAGTTTATTTTATTTATTCAAAAATCCTTTAATTTCAGATTTTATTCCTTAACTATGATTTAAAATACTTTTAATTGAAATACCAATTTAGATATCTCAATTTGCTTCTTATTCCTTTAGATAATTTAAAACCTTCGGTTTTAAAATAATTCTTTACTCATTTAAATTAATATCACATAAATTTACAATTCATTAATTTCGGTTTATTCAAACCTTTTTCTTCTCATATTCGAAGTTCTTTATTAGTATTTAACATACTTCCATTTCTTTCTCAATTCATTCTAAATTTATTAAATCCTCTCAGATTATTTCGTTTACAAATTTACTTCCTTTATTTTCTTCCCAAAATCCAATTTATATATTTTTGATAATTCATTATACCCAATATATATCCAATGAAGTCACATCATTCAATATTCCAATATATTCAACATTGAATATCAAGTAATCACATCAGAGAATATTAAATAATAAATAAATGTTGAGGGATCCAGTTGGTTCCCTCCAACCTGTTTTTTTCCTGCATCCACAGACGTTAGCACAATATAATATGCCAATTTCAAATTTATATCATACCATAGCACATCAATAAATTCAACCATTCAAACAATTATTTAAATTTAATCATTTAAATTTAAATTTAAGATTAACTTAGTGAGATTAACTCACCTTTGCCTCTTAAATTGTACGTCCACTTCATTCACGATTTAAGTCCATGATTTAATACCTTGTATAAACATTTATATGGTTTATTAATATTAGAATAAATCAGGCATTTAATTATTATTTATTTAATTTAAACTAATGACTTGATTTTAAACTAATTTTCCCTGTGAATAAATTATGTTTAGTAACTAAATTAAAATATATATAATTGGACTAATAAATCACTAAATCCTTCCTTTTAAAAATAGTCTAGTAAGTTTAGAATGTGTGCATGTATATCCCTTTTATTTATTTATTTATTTATTTTTTCTACCTACGTATACAAATGCTAATAAATTAAGTATAAATTTGAAAATAAACTAAAAGATACCTCACTACACACTAGGTCGCTGACCCTACAGCACCTGACTTCAGCCCACGGTGAGCATCCAGCAGCCACAAACCCAAAGAGGCCGACATCTCCACCACTTTTCTTCCTCCACAAGCACTATCCATCGATCTGAGTTTGAAGTCAAGTCCTCATCGCACAAATTCTGCAGCCATCACCACAATTCCCTAGCCCGATGCCTCACCTCAGATCGACCCACAACCCAAAACCCAGATAGCATCGCGACAGACAACTCGTCGCGACTCCACCACTGCCGTAACCCCACGGCAACCTTGCCTGCCTGCCTCATCGCGAGTTTCCCCCTCCTAGCTCGATGCCAACTCGAACGCGTCGCGATCCTCTATACTTATTCGCGACCTTCCCCCCAGTCGACGGTCGTTGCTCGAACGAGCTTGCCCCTTTCGGGTCTTGCGATTTCAATCGCCTTTTCTTCTTTTCTTTTTTTATCTGGCGTTTGATTTGGGAAAGAGGAAGATTCGGTCGCCATTAATTCGAGAATTTTTTTTTCTTCTGAAAGATTGATTTCGACAGATATGGAAAGGAGTGGGAGTGGGAATGATTCGAGTGTCGGCCATTGTATTTAAAAAGGGAAGAAATCGTTGTCTTCCAGAGGAAGGAGACGTGATTTAACAGAGGGAGATAGGGTGGCTGTATAGGTATAGGATGTTGACTTAAAGTGATAAAGAAAGCAACTAATGTGAAATGCTTGACCAGTCAACTAATTTATATCCATTATTTAAATTGAATTTTCGATAAAAATTTTAGCGCGTTTACACGTCGCACGCTCACACAACAACTTCAAATGTTACCGAAATTGAAGTCCGATAATAAATCAATATCATGGATCCATTGGAACCGGTTTCGTCGAATTCTGAGACTATGCCTCGGAAGGCTGTTTCTTAAATTTAATTTAAACGATGAAATTTCAAAACTGAATAAATCACTATTAAATTAAATTTTAAAACTCCTATTATCTTCAACATTATCAATATAAATTTTATAAGCTTTCAAATTATTTTTAACAGACTTGAAATTCAAGGTTCAACAATTTACGCAACTTCTAATTATTAAATTCTATTATTTAATTATCAAATAAATAGCGATATTTGTAATTCAAGTTAAAATTATTATATTGAATATTTAAAATCAATTAAATATTCAAATTTTAAATGCTCGAAAATTCCAGGTCGTCACGCAGCCGGAACTTGATAGGCAACTCTTTTTCTTTAACATTCCAAGAGCTTTCGTTTTTCTCCAGAAGCTATCGTATTCTAATACTTGCTTTTCATGATTTTGTGCAGGCCATTCTGATCTTGAGCCCACTCGGAGGAGCGATGTCACCAAGGAGGTTAGGGGAAAAGCGAGTGAAGCCACTCATGTAGGAGAGGCTCCCAGTCCCGATGCTTAGGTAATCGGAGCGCTTGACGAGGACAAATCTATGACTTCCTCCCCCATCGATGGGAGTTATGAAGTCGAAATTACAGGCATCTTCGAGCACACGTCCGAACTGAGCATGAAGGAGCAGCTTGATAAAGAGAAGGAAAAGAGGATCAAGATCAAGGTCGAACCTCAAGCTGTGGACCCGGACGACCCTTTGAACAAGTCGTTGAAAGTCATTCTCCCAGGCGAGTTCAAACCCATGGATGTTCCCTATACTTCTTCGGTTGTCACTCCCCCATCAAAGAAAATCGTCAAGGGTAAACGTATCGGGGAGGAGTCATCGGGCAAAAAGTCGAAGAAGCCAAAGAAGTAGATTTCGCTCTCGTTCCACAAGAGCTAATTCAGATTATGTAATTATTTTTGTTTTCGTAGTTTATGTAATAAACTTTTGACTCCGAGCTTCGGAGGAGTTGTAGTATGAACTCATTTTTGAATAAAGTTTATTTTTTCTGTCTTTCAAAGACTCTTGTCGTTCAATTTTTGTGTGATCGTGATTTAAATCCAGGCTGTTGCGAATAACATGGACTTCTTGGTTCACCTTCATATA
The DNA here is from genome assembly GCA_030765085.1 of Allium cepa. Taxonomy (NCBI): domain Eukaryota; kingdom Viridiplantae; phylum Streptophyta; class Magnoliopsida; order Asparagales; family Amaryllidaceae; genus Allium; species Allium cepa. The sequence goes on from CM060942.1 coordinate 152,736,431, forward strand.
GCTCGGAGATTATTCGAGAGTTGTTAATTTTTCCTTCCATGCTTCAAGCACTTAGAATATTTTTTAGTCCGCACATCGGGGACTTGATGAATTCAAGTCGTTAGTGTCCTAGCTCACCTTTGTGGAACTTAGGGATTTGAATTACTTATGTTCGAATTCGTACTTTGGGGACTTAGAGTACTCCAGTCCGCACTCAGGGGATAAGGAGATTTGAATCATTTATACTTGAGTCTGCACTCCGGGGACTTAGAGTACTCCAGTTCGCACTCTGGGGACTCGGAGTTTTGAATCGTTTATACTTGAGCCCGCGCATCAGGGACTTAGATTACTCCAGTCCGCACTCCGAGGACATGGAGATTTTGAGTCGTTTATACTCGAGTCCGCACTCCGGGGAGTTAGAGTACTCCAGTCCGCACTTTGGGGACTTGGAGTTTTTGAATCATTTATACTCGAGTCCGCACTCCGGGGACTTAGAGTACTCCAGTCCACACTCCAGGGACTTGGAGATTTTGAGTGATTTATACTCGAGTCTGCACTCCGGGGACTTAGAGTACTCCAGTCCGCACTCTGAGGACTTGGTGTTTTGAATCATTTATACTCGAGTCCGCACTCCGGGGACTTAGAAAACTCCAGTCCGCACTATGGGGACTTGGAGTTTTTGAATCGTTTATACTCAAGTCCACACTCCGGGGACTTAGAGCACTCCAGTCCGCACTCCGGGGACTCGGAGTTTTTGAATCGTTTATACTCGAGTCCGCACTCCGGGGACTTAGAGTACTCCAGTCCGCACTCCGGGGACTGGAGATTTTGAGTCGTTTATACTCGAGTCCACACTTTGGGGACTTAGAGTACTCCAGTCCGCACTCTTGGGACTTGGAGTTTTGAATCGTTTATACTCGAGTTTGCACTCCGGGAACTTAGAGTACTCCATTCTACACTTTGGGGACTTGGAGTTTTTAAATCGTTTATACTCGAGTCCGCACTCCAAGGACTTAGAGTACTCCAGTCCGCACTCCGGGGACTTAGAGATTTTGAGACGATTATACTCGAGTCCGCACTCCAGGGACTTAGAGTACTCCAATCCACACTCTGGGGACTTGGAGTTTTTGCATCGTTTATAATCGAGTCCGCAATCCGGGGACTTAGAGTACTCCAACCCGCACTCTGGGGACTTGGAGTTTCAAATCGTCTGCACATGTTCATACGTCAGCCAAAATAATATAATTTTATTTTCCTGTCACAGGATCATCATACGCAAAAACATTAATAATTCATGGAAAAGATGGCTTCAAGCCTTTATTAACGAAAGCAAGCTAAATTGTCTTATTACATGCCAAGAACTAGAAATAAAAGCATAATGGGAATAGATGCAACTAATACATGAAAGAAATAGACTAAGTATAATAATGCCGCAAGTGCTCTCTGTTCCATGCTCGAGGGAGTGTCGCACCATCGACGGTCGCTAGCTTGAAAGTTCCTTCTCCAAGCTTCCGTTCGATGACGTATGGACCTTCCCATGCGGGATTCATATGAGATGGGACTAGAAAAACTCATTTCAAAATGAGGTCTCCCACATCAAAAACTCTCGGTCGGACATTTTCGTTATAGTATTTAGATTCTTCACGTTTTTCGTCAATGGAGTCCAATGATTCCAGTAAAAGATCCTGATTCGACGCGGGGTCGTAATAAGTTACCCAATGTGATGGAACTTCGAGTTCCACGGGTATAACAGCTTCCGTGCCATATGCTAATGTGAATAGAGTATGGCCAGTCGCAGTCTTGTGGATGGTCCTATATGCACAAAGCGCCGTTGGGAGTTCAGCCACCCACTTGCCCCTAGCCTTTTCCAAACATTTTTTCAATATGGACTTGACTATTTTGTTCACGGCTTCCACCTGCCCAATTGCTTTTGGGTGAGTAACCACTGCAAACTTTCTCTCAATGCGATATTTCAGGCAAAATTCTTTGAACTCCTTACTCTTGAATTGAGTTCCATTGTCTGTTATGATGGTCCGTGGGAGGTAAAAACGGCGTATGACATTTCGTACAACGAAATTAATAACCTTCTTGGTGGCGATCGTGGCCAAAGGCTCTGCTTCCGCCCATTTGGTAAAGTAATCGACCGCAACTATCGCATATTTCGCACCACCTTGTGACATGGGTAAAGAACCAACTATGTCGATCCTCCACATTGCAAATGGCTAGGGACTGACCATTTGTGTGAGTTCCGTCGACGCAACTCTCAGGATTTTTGCATATATCTGGCATTTGTCACATCTTCTCACATAGTCTACAGCATCCCGATTGAAAGTTGGCCAATAGTATCCGTAACGGAGGATTTTCTTTGCAAACGTCTGCCTCCCAGTGTGATCAGCGCACTCTTCCTCATGGACTTCCTTTAATACTCACTTTATCTCATCGTGGTCCATGCACCGGAGTAAGGGGGTCGAGAATCCCCTCCGGTACATTATTCCGTCCTGTACTACATAACGTGAAGCCTTGCGAAGGACTTGCCGTCTTTCGCTCCTCTTTTCAGGCAAATCCCCTTGTAGCAAGTATTGCTTGAATGGGGTCATCCATGGCTCCTTCTCGATTTCTGTTTCTAACATGAAATCTACCTCCATCATATTTATGCTCGGAACATGTAAGGTTTCAATGGGAAACACCCCATCCGCTGCGCATCGCCAGTGCTTGCAAATTTTGCCAATGAATCGGCTGCTCTGTTCTGCTCATGCGGGACATGTGAAATATCATAATACTCGAGATTAGCTAGCAGCTCCTGAACTCGGACCAAATATGTGGCAAGTCTCTGCCCCCTTGCTTGGTAGTCTCCTTGCACTTGGTACACCACCAGCTGCAAGTCGCTAAAAATTTCAATCGATTTTACTCCCAGTTCTTTGATAAGTCTTAAGCCGACATCAACGCTTCATATCCGGCTTTGTTATTCATTGATATGATAGAAAACTGATCGGTTCTTAGGAGTTACAAGAACTATGCCAACCCCCGAGCAACGGTCGTTAGATGACCCATCGGTGTACATCTTCCATCGAACGGCAGGTATGACATTGTGGTCGTTTGATTCGTCTAACAAAGTAAATTCAGCAATGAAGTCAGCTAGCACTTGTCCCTGTATGGCCTTTCGTGGTAGGTAAGTAATATCGAATTGACTTAATTTGATATTCCACTTTAACATCCTTCCGAAAGTTTTCGGTCGTTGGAGTACCTGTCGCAGGGGTTGATCAGTGTAAACACTGATTGAGTGTGCCTGGAAGTATGGACGAAGCTTGCGTGATGCAATCACTAAGAATTAGGCTAATTTATCAATCTTGGGATAATTTCCTTCTACCCCTATCAAGCATTTACTGACATAATATAGTGGCTTTTGAACTCGGTCCTCCTCGTGAACTAGAGCCGTACTGATAGCATGGTGGGATACTGCCAAGTATACATACAGCCTTTCATGGTCGATTGGTTTCGATAGTACCGGAGGGGTCTCCAAATGCCTCACCAGAGCTCGAAATACTTCCTCACAGTCGGATGTCCACTCGAAATTCCTTTTTTCCTTCTTTATCACGTCAAAGAAGGGAATGCTTTTATCAGTGGCTCTGAATATGAATCGGCCTAACGCTGCCACCTTCCCATTCAAGCTTTGTACTTGCTTTATAGTTCTGGGCACTTGTATATCTCGGATAGCATGATTCTTCTCCGTGTTAGCCTCGATTCCTCATGCATTCACAATGAACCCAAAATCTTCCCTGACGCTACGCCGAATGAACACTTCAAAGGGTTGATCTTCCTTCCATAATGACTGAGTATGTCAAACATCTCCACTAAGTCTCGGATGTGGTCGTTTGACTGCCGTGACTTCACGAGCATGTCATCCACATAGACTTCCATCATTCTACCAATCTGATCTTTGAACATCCGATTCACCAGACGCTGGTAAGTTGCTCATGCGTTCTTCAATCCAAAGGGCATTACTAGATAACAATATAACCAAACGTTCATGACAAAACTGGTATGTTCTTGGTTTGGGATGTGCATCGGGATTTGATTATATCCAAAGTACGCATCCATAAATGATAGTAATTCATGTCCGGCGGTTGAATCGACCAGCTGGTCAATCCTAGGCAATGGGAAACTATCCTACGGGCATGCTTTGTTTAAATCAGAATAGTCAACACAAGTCCTCCATTTTTCATTCGCTTTCTTCACTAGCACCAGGTTAGATACCCATTCAGGGTAGAGGGCGTCGCGGATGAACCCATTGGCTTTGATTTTGTCCACCTCCTCTTTGAGAGCCGCAGACCTCTCTGGGTCCATGCCTCTCCTTTTCTGTTTCACAGGAACATATCTTGGGTCTATATTCAACATATGACTCTTGATTGCAGGAGAAATCCCACACATGTCAGAATGTGTCCAAGCGAAAACATCAAGATTCGCTCGGAGGAAGTCAATGAGGTTCTCGGCCACCATAGGGTCGAGTTGTGATCCAATTTTAAGAATTCGCGACGAGTCATCCCGGTTGATTGGATGTCAATTGTTAGTTCAGCCGGTGCGGCATTTGTTTCCCTAGGTCCCCCATCATCATCTCACGGATCCATGTTTCTATGGATCCGAGAATGTTGCTCGAGTCAGGGCTCGGGCGCTACTTGTCAATCATCAGAATTTCGGATGCGGACGGAGCTATCCGCAACCTTTCCTTTCTCTCTACGCTGAGCATCTCTCAGCTCAGCCACATAGCATGCGCAACCGGTTGCCTGATCGTCGTGTACCACTCCAACACCTCTGTTTGTTGGAAATTTTAATGTCCGACACCAAGGAGCCAGTGCTGTCCTAAATTCTGGCAGGGCTGGACGTCCTAGAAATACGCTATATAAGAGTCAATATCCAACACTATGAACGGTAGGATTCGCACCCTCCTACGCTCGCCTTCCTCCAGTTCAACTAGTAACTCCACATATCCCACTGCATCCGTTGCTGCGCCATTAAAGCCATGGATTCTGGCTTTAGATGGTTTCAAATCCTTAGTCTCCAGCTTCATTTGGTCGTATGCCTTCTTGAAGATGATGTTAATGGAACTTCCGCAATCAATTAGAATTCTCTTCACGAACACCGACCCGATTGTCACAGATATGACCATCAGGTTGATGGTAGGAGCCTCCACCTTATCCGCATCTCTGCTTCTGAATACAATATCATCATTCATCGTGCACTGCTGTTTTGCAGGAGTCCCATCTTCCACATTCGAACAACATTCATACTCCGCATATCCTAAAGAGTTAGCATATCGCTCCATCGCCTGCCAATTCTTATTCGCAGGATGAGGTCCGCCAGCAATCGTGTTAATAACCAGTCTACCCACAGTTCGAGCAGGTTGTTCTGGTTGGCATGGAGCTGGCCCGCGTCCGCCGTCCGATGTCTCTTGTCTTCAGTCTTGTGTATTTTTGACAAACTCCTACATCTTCTTTTGTCTAATCAACTTTTCTATAGCGTCATGGAGGTGTCTACACTCCTCTGTGTTATGCCCATAAGACTCGTGAAAGAGGCAATACTACCCAATCCGCTTCTGTTCCTCTGTTGATTCCTTTGGGCATGGTTTTCTATATTGAAAAGTGTTGCAAGTTGACAAATAGATGTTCTCAAGAGATGCGTTCAGCGGAGTGTATTCATTGTAGGTCGGGATCCTTGGCTTCCATTTCCCCATCTCACTTTTCTTTTCGGGATTTCCACCTTCGGATCCTTTAGACTGTCCAGGCTAGTTTTGGACATTGACTTGAGCTTTTCCCGAATTATCACCGGTTTGCTTCATGGCGATGTGGCTTTTCACAGTCTCCTGAGCAGGCCCTGGTGCCTTGTTTCGTCTTGTCCATCGAGCTTCTTCCCTCCATATGAACTGATGAGCTTTCGAATAAAAACGCTCCAGCATGGATAGGGGCTTTCCAGCCAACAAATCTCCAAATTCAGAATCTGGATCCATTCCACGCATTACCACCATCAAAATTGCATGGTCGTTTGGATTGCTCACTTCGGTAGCAGCAACATGAAATCTCTGCAAGTATGCTTTCAATGACTCTCCCGGAGCTTGGATTATGCTTGATATGGACATCACATCATTTGTACGAGTGGTGTGTATCCTGAATTGTTCTATGAATTTCATTGCCAATTCATCAAAGCTGGATATATATCGTAGGGGAAGTCGAGTAAACCGCATGGTGGCAATTCCGGATAGAGTGATTGGGAAGCACCTACACTTGGTCGCATCATTAGCCCTCGCAGAATCCATTATCCATCCGTACCTCATTACGTGCTGCCTGGGATCAATCTTCACTTCGTAGGCTGGGATAGTCGGCATATTGAACTTCTTGGGGTACTCAGCCTGTAGGATGCCATCCGTAAAGGGAGTATGACTTTTGGACACTCCCCAATCCTCATTGGTCAAGCCTTGGTTCTCTCTTATCAACTGTCTGACCATAGCTGTTAAGTCCGGAGTTTGTATGGAGGATGGAAGGTTGGGTTCCGTCCCACGGGACCGTGCGGGTTGATGTCCTGCCTGATTTGGGTCTTGGAGATTCAGGTGTCTGGTCTCTTCACGGGCTTTATCTTTAGTCGATCGATCTGTGGCACCTGCCTGTGCACCTTCATCCTTACGGCGTCTACGCCTAGGAGGTTCGTCAGCTGAGGTTGAACTATCAGATTTTGAATAAGGGGTAGGGCTACCTCCAGCATTCTGATGCTGCTGCTGAGTAAGCTGAGTTATGAGGTTAGTGTTGGCTTGAATCTGCTCAGCAAGTTGCCTTCTACTTTCCTTGAGTTCTCTTATCAAAGTCATTGAACTCTGTTCGGGAAACGACTTCCGCTTGGTTTTGAGTGGAGGGCCCTGTACCTCCAGTTGCTTATTGATTTCTAGGTCCAACTTGTTGTACGCTAGCAGTCTCGTGGACATCTGCGTTGTGGGAGGCCGATCTGGTTCGTGGTCATCCTATGGTAGAGTTGTAAGTTGTAACTCTGAATAAAATCAATAAATGCCTTGTAAATGATCTTGGATATCCTCTGGGGGATTTCTGCAATTTAGTAGCTACAAAGCAGATCCTAACAGCCTAAGAATTCAATTCTCAATGAAAGCACCAAAATGTTAGCACCAAAATTGGCCACTAACTGTAGGATTGATTTCAACCTAGAGGGGAGGGGGTGAATAGGGTGATTCTATTAATTATAAAAATTAATTGCGGAAGCTTATAAAATTGTTTCAACACAGATCACAGAATAATAGCGGCACATATAATAGCAGAATAATGAATGCAAAAATAGAACGACGCAAAATTTACCCAGCTTCGGCAAAACCCTGCCTACGTGCTGCCCACAAGGTTTCTACTAGAAATTAAGTAGCCACACGCTTACACACGTAAACTCGCGACATCCTCTACCGACTAACCTAACTCTACGCTCAGAACCCTGCCACACTCAGCCATTGAGTTGCGAATTCTCAAACTACGCCACGTAATTTGTCCCCTAGTCACATGACTAGAAATTACAACGGTTTAAAAAGAAATTACAAACAATTAAAATTTAAAACTAAACATAAATATATTTATGAGCCTTATTATAATTTTAAAACCCCGAAACTAAACTAAAGGCCAGCCCAAACTTTCTTTTCTCTTTATCTTCTATCGGCCCGTTCCCTTGTGAGATAATGGCGGCTCTGTTCCTTTTCTTTGTTCGATCAAAATTAGGGCTTTCGTATAATTCGAAGAAGCCGATTCTAATTGTTCGATTGAATAGATGATTTGGCGTCCCTTTCTGTCAATCGATGGTCTCTGTGATTTGCTTCGACTGCTTTGAATTTAATTGAATTCGAGATGACTTCGGTATGTGATTTTTGCTCTTTTTCTTATCTGATTGAATGCTTGATCGCGATTCATTTGCTTCCGATAATGATTTGGTTTATATATGATTTGAATCCCTAAAATTTTGGTCGTCTGATAATTTCAATATTGTGCTTCGGCCATTAGATTTTTGTTGGACGTTGATGATTTCTCCGACTAAATCAAATTCATATAAAATGATACTTGCTTCTCACGGCTTTGAATCTGAACTGTTCGTTTCTTTACCACCACATTTCTGACCTGTTCAACATATTCTTTGATCGATGGTGATTTTTCCGACTTGGTTCGATGTTGACTTTGGCACTGATTTATTGATTGCTACGGCATGATGATTTTTGACTTGGTACGAACTTGTTGCCTTGGTCATCACGACACTGACTTAGGTTTGAAATCTGCAAACTTGATTTTGATTGTCTTGCAGCTTTGACTTTGTTGTACTCTGCATATACTCTTTGATGTTGTCACTGCGTACATGTAGACTTGTTCGAACTAGCTGTGTTACTTGCATTCACTTGGATCAGTTGTATTTGATGCCTTCATGTACATGTTTTGGCTCTGGTTACATGTGCACCACCTTGCACTGTCTACTGCCATACTGCCATGTTGTATTGTGTTGTTGTATTTATAGTCTAATTTTGTGCATTTGTGTTTGGTGCACATTCTTGACCTGTTGCAGTGTTCATTCTAGATAGTAACTGTGTCAAGTTGCCATTTCATTGAGTTTGGTCATTTATATACTTCATGTGTACTTCCAGTTTTGCTTGCCTTGGAGTTTCAGACATGTAGCATTATGTTGACTTTGTTTTTGCTAAAAAAAATATTTGATGTGCACAATTCATTTGTTGCCAACCTATGTCCTTTGTGCATTGTTGCTATTCCTTTATATGTTATTCTGGTTTGTACATGTAGTTAGATTTTCACATGTTCACTGCCTATATATGTGTTCATGTATGTTTGTATCGACTTGTCCTTCGAGTCATGTTGAACTCTGTTGCAGTTGAGTTTGAGTTGCTTGTATAACTTGAACTTGATCTCGAGTTGGTGCCATTTGCTTCTGATTCATATTTGAGGCAGTTTGCATATATGGGCTGATATGTGTTTGTGTACATATTCACTTGGTGGCATTTGGTTGCATATCCATCCCTGCACTGTTTGGTTGTACTTGAATTTTATGCTCGATAGTTTTATGATGTTTTGTAGTGCACCTGAGTTGAATCTAGCATGTAGCTTGGATTTGACCTTGTACTGAAAGTTGTGACATTATTTTATTGCACTTGAGTTGAACTCGGCGTTTTGGGTTTGACCTGCGCTCATCTGTCCCTGTAAATTTATCAAATGTATATATTGGTATGCACGGCCTTGTGGCATATACAGTGATACACTGTGTATGTCACAAGCTATTCGTGTATGATGAATTGAAAATTAAATGATGACGAACAACCCAAATAACTGAGGAAAATATTATTTTCAAAATCCATATTTTGTTTAATATTGCAAAAATATTTCCTTTTCAATTTTACCGCATCAATATTTATTTTTGCAGATTGCTCAGATGCTGGATTCAATTTGTAGTGAAGTTGAAGATATAATAATAGTGTGAGTGATATGTAGTGAGGTCAACTGTAAATGTGAAATTGTGATGTAATCAAAGTTGTACTGTAATTGAATATATATAGTGAGAGCTTGAATTTGTACTATTCAGAGATTGTAATAAATATTTGTTTGAATAAATTTTTTTGCTTGAATTCAAATTCTATGTTATTTATTTTTATTCAACAAATATTTATTTAATCTATGAAAAATAAAATAGTACATTAACAAATACATTTACACGAATATATATATGTTTATTATCATCAAACAAAAATCATATAATCACATATTCAACAATCTCCCCCTTTTGATGATAACAAACATATATGTAAGATTTTGAATATGTCATATGTATTTGATCATTGATATACTCTAATTGCTCCCCCTATTTAAATACTTCCTCTCTACACATAGTTCCCCCTACATATATGCATACAATTAAAAATATGCAAATGAGCCTAGATACAAATGGAAAATATTTGACCTTTACTTGATTTCATTTGACAAAATCTTAACTTTTCTCCCCCCCTTTTATTATCAGTAAAAGAGTAATAGTGTAGAGAAAATAGAGATAAAGTGATCGATATTAATCCAACATTAAAACTCAATTGAACATAAATATTAAATTTCAATAAAAAATCAAACAAAAATCATAAATACTTTGTTAGGTGCATATTCCACTTTTAGAATGATAGGAATGATGCCATCATATAAAACCATACAGTTGTGTCTATTTGTGTATATTTATATCAGGAATTTGAATATCTACTAACCATGCATAACCGCTAGGACTTTTAAATGAGATTAGTAGTATTCCAATTTTATTTTATTTTAAAATGAATCCAAGTATCTTCTAACCATGCATAATCGTGAGGACTTTTAAATGGGAATAGAATCAACTTGTTTATTTTAAAAATCAATTTTTGATATGCGTTCCATACATGCATAACCGTGAGGACTTTTAAATGAGCATGGAAGCACATAACAAATTCCAAGTAATTCACCCATGCATAACCGTGAGGACTTTTAAATGAGAGTGAACACTTTGGTATTTATTTAATTAATTTATTTTATTTATTTTATTTTTTAAAAAAGAAATATAAAATGAAAAACGAATGATTCCTGTTTAAAGTACCACATATCGACAAACTATATTGAATTTTGTTGAGTGATGGTCGTTAGAAATATGATAGAAATACAGATGGTCATGGAATTTTTACCAACAAAAAGTTTTATAACTCTTTTTTAAATTTCTAAAGAAATTTACTAATTATATCGTCTTGAGTCATAATATATGATAAAAATCAACACTCATCACTTTTTCAATCACTATTTATCTTTGCAATAATTATTAGGGAGTCAGATTAGTCAAAATAGTCATTTAAAATCAAATTCAAAAATAATTATAAAATTAATTTTTCAAAATGACTGATCTGAAAACATGGTCAAAAATGATTTTCTAGAAGGGGTCATATGAGAAAAATTTCTGCTATTTGAAAATTATTTGAATTGAAAAATATGCAGATATTTTCTTAAAAAATGATGCAGTTACTAAATGTCTCTACAAAAATCACGTTCAACTAGTAGGTTTTCTATCAACTAGATTACCAGTGTAATCTGTATCTGAATTATTTTTTCACTCCAAATTATCACTAATTGAATTTGATAGACAAAACCATTAAGTGTGCAATAAAATATCTCAAAATCAATTTTAAAAGCCTTTTAAATGAAATTACTTTGAATTTGGATTGAAGCCGTGTAAATAATCAAAAAAACCGTGAATATAGAGTAAGCCGTAAAATAATCAAATGTATTATCATCCAATAGAACACTATTATTAATCCAAACTAATATATATGAAGTAATTCAAAGATTCTAGTGACTTTTATAGTGTTCTTGGCATAAGAGTATAATTGGCCAACTATTTTGAATAAGTCAGAATCAAAATCATCATTCATTTAATCATCACATTACTTGCTCATTTAATTCAATTTTGATATAGTGCAGTTTATCACATTTAATATATCGTTCAAAATATATACCATTACCCGTTTTACCCTTACGATATTTTTTTTAGTTGTTGCCCATTATGATTCTGTCACCTTTGTACTAGGCTAAGGAACTTTGCTTCGACGCTCGTTGTGTCCTTGGAACAGCCAGAATCCAAGTAACACAATTCTTGTTCCTTAGCCTGTCACCACACCTACACGATGAAAGGTTTTTGTGATCTATTTGTTTTTATAGGTCCATGGTTGTTAGTGGCAATAGATTTTGAAAAATAATTTTGTGGAGACCCAAAACTATTTATATATGTTCCTTTCGGCATCCAGATTTGTTTAACATTAAGAGATTTTATATTTGTGCCTTTAAGAACCCAAATTGGTATAGTTTTCACATGTTTGGGTCTATACCAACAACTATTTTGATTGTGTCCAAATTTTCTACAAATTGTGCACATTGAATTTTCTTGATTAATCTCATTTCTAACATTTTTAGATTTATTATATCCAAGTCCTTGTCTAACTGTATTAACAGTTTGCTTCCCTAATAGCATATTCAAAAAAATTTCACTTTTTGAAAATTTATCCAAAGTCGTTGACAATTGTTGGACTTGTGTTTTGAGAGATTCATTTTCGTTTAACAATTGTGTGTACTTTTTAAAAGAATTCTCTCTCCTAGTATTTTCACTTTCTTTCAAAATCAGAATTTCATTTTCAAGTGATTTTATATTAATTTCTTCTTCAAACGTTGGACACTTATCACACTTATGGATCTTACTTTGATAGGTTTTAACTAATTGGTCAAGTTGTTCATTTAATTCTATCAAAGTTCCTTTTTGTGATTCAAGTTTGGCATACTTCTCCCTAAGTCGTTCAACAGTCATTTACTTCGTGGAAATATATAAGTAATTATGAGTGAGTGAGTTTTGATACCTCGCTTGGCTCGTCATCGTCGCTATCAGTTATATTTCCTTGAAGGCACATATCTGCTTTCTCACTCTCACTGCTAGTACTTTGATTATCTTCATGTGTATTCCATGTGGCTGCAAAATTTCACCTTTTTGATTTCTTTTCAAAGTCGTGTCGGTTTTGACGACAATTGGGCTTGATGTGTCCGGGTTGGTTGCACTTGTGACAGATGATCTTCTATTCGTCTGAGTTGTCTAGTGCTTTGATTATTCTGCTTTTTAATTTTTGATATAGAGCTGGATTTCCGTATTTGCGGTTCCACCTTTTGAATTTCTTCATTATTAACGCCATCTCAGCTGCTCCATCATCATCATCATCCTCGTCACAACTGCTTTTTACAAATCATGTTAAGCATATTTCTCTAACCGAGTCGGTTGTGGAGGATTTCTCATTGCTGTTGACTTTTGCACCATATATTGCATCGAAAGTATTCCAGACTTCCTATGCATTTTCACAATGAGAGATGAAATTAAAATTATCTTGATTAATATGAGAATATAATATATGCATAGCAAGAGCATTAATCGAGATAATTTTCTTATCTGTTATATCACACCCATTTTCAATAATATCCTAACATTTAACATTAACAGATTTTAAATAAAAATTCTATTTTCAATTTCCAATTCAAAAAATCCATTCCATCAAAAATAGAAGGAATAATATTGGAGCGATCCTCAACAAAAGTAGCCATTTTAAATATTCAAATTTTTAAAACAAAAATTGGTTTTTGAAAAAGCAAATTTTTTAAAACAAAATTGGCTTTTGTACCTAGCTCTGATACCACTTGTAGGATCGATTTCACCCTAAAGGGGGTGAACACGGTGATGCTATTAATTATAAAAATTAATTGCGGAAGCTTATAAAATTATTTCAACACGGATCACATAATAATAGCAGCATAGATAATAGAAGAATAATAAATGCAGAAATAGAACGACACAGAATTTACCCAGCTTAGGCATAACCTTGCCTACGTGCTGCCCCAATGTTTCTACTAGAAATTAAGTAGTCACATGCTTACACACGTAAACTCGCGACACCCGCTACTGACTAACCTAACGCTACGCTCAAAACTCTGCCACAACTCAGCCACTGAGTTGCGAATTCCCAAACAACGCCATGTAGTTTGTCCCCTAGTCACACGACTAGAAATTACAACGGTTTAAAATGATATTACAAACAATTAAAATTTAAAACTAAACCCTAAATATATTTATGAGCTTTATTATAATTTTAAAACCCTAAAACTAAACTAAAGGCCGGCCTAAACTTTCTTTTCTCTCTATCTTCTATCAGCCCGTTCCTTTGTGTGATAATGGTGGCTCTGTTCCTTTTCTTTGTTTGATCAAAATTAGGGCTTTCACATAATTCGAAGAAGTCGATTCTAATTGTTTGATTGAATAGATGATTTGGCGTCCATTTTCTGTCAATCGATGGTCTCTGTGATTTGCTTCGACTACTTCGAATTTAATTGAATTCGAGATGACCTCGGTACGTATTTTTGCCCTTTTTCTTATCTGATTGAATGCTTAATCTCGATTCATTTGTTGCCGATGATGATTTGGTTTATATATGATTTGAATCCCTAAAATTTCGTTCGTCTGATAATTTCAATATTGTGCTTCGGCCATTAGATTTTTGTTGGACGTTGATGATTTCTCTGACTAAATCAAATTCGTATAAAATGATACTTGCTTCTCACGGCTTTGAATCTGAACTGTTCGTTTGTTTACCACCACGTCTCTGACCTATTCAACATATTCTTTGATCGATGGTGATTTTTCCGACTTGGTTCGATGTTGATTTCGGCACTGATTTATTGATTGCCACGGCTTGATGATTTTTGACTTGGTACGAACTTGTTGCCTTGGTCATCACGGCACTGACTTAGGTTTGAAATCTGCAAACTTGATTTTGATTGTCTTGCAGCTTTGACTTTGTTGTACTCTGCATATACTCTTTGATGTTGTCACTGCATACATGTAGACTTGTTCGAACTAGCTGTGTTACTTGCATTCACTTGGATCAGTTGTATTTGATGCCTTCATGTACATGTTTTGGCTCTGGTTACATGTGCACGACTTTGCACTATCTACTGCCATACTTCCATGTTCAATTGTGTTGTTGTATTTATAGTCTAATTTTGTGCATTTGTGTTTGGTGCACATTCTTGACCTATTGTAGTGTTCATTCTAGATAGTAACTGTGTCAAGTTTCCATTTCATTGAGTTTGGTCATTTATATACTTCGTGTGTATTTCCAGTTTTGCTTGCCTTGGAGTTTCATACATGTAGCATTATGTTGACTTTGTTTTTGCTGAAAAATATATTTGATGTGCACAATTCATTTGTTGCCAACCTGTGTCCTTTGTGCATTCTTTCTATTCCTTTATATGCTATTCTGGTTTGTACCTGTAGTCTGATTTTCACATGTTCACTACCTATATATGTGTTCATGTATGTTTGCATCGACTTGTACTTCGAGTCATGTTAAACTCTGTTGCAGTTGAGTTTGAGTTGCTTGTATAACTTGAACTTGATCTTGAGTTGGTGCCATTTGCTTCTGGTTCATTTTTGAGGCAGTTTGCATACATGGGCTGATATGTGTTTGTGTACATATTCACTTGGTGGCATTTGGTTGCATATCCATCACTGCACTGTTTGGTTATACTTGAATTTTATGCTCGACAGTTTTATGATGTTTTGTAGTGCACCTGAGTTGAATCCAGCATGTAGCTATTTGACCTTGTGCTGAAAGTTGTGACATTATTTTATTGCACTTGAGTTGAACCCGGCGTTTTGGGTTTGACCTGTGCTCACCTGTCCTTGGAAATTTATCAAGTGTATATTCGGCATGCACGGCCTTGTGGCATATACAGTGATACACTGTGTATGTCACAAGCTGTTCGTGTATGATGAATTGAAAATTAAATGATGATGAACAACCCAAATAACTGAGGCAAATATTATTTTCAAAATCCACATTTTGTTTAATAATGCAAAAATATTTCATTTTCAATTTTACCGCGTCAATATTTATTTTTGCAGATTGCTCAGATGCTGGATTCAATTTGGAGTGAAGTTGAAGATAAAATAAGAGTGTGAGTGATATGTAGTGAGGTCAACTGTAAACGTGAAATTGTGATGTAATCAAAGTTGTACTGTAATTGAATATATATAGTGAGAACTTGAACTTTGTACTATTCAAAGATTGTAATAAATATTTGTTTGAATAAAAAATTCTGTTTGAATTCAAATTCTGTGTTATTTATTTTTATGCAGCAAATATTTACTTAATCTATGAAAAATCAAATAGTACATTAACAAATACATTTACACGAATATATATGTTTATTATCATCAAACAAAAATCATATAATCGCATATTCCACACTAATACCCTTAAGAAAGATTATGTAGAGAGATTAGTGAAGATAGTGAATTAAAACAGAAGACAGTGCGTAAATTTAAATGCAAAGAACGAGAACACCAAATTTATAGTGGTTCGGTGTAACTGCCTACGTCCACTTTGAAGTTAATCATTATTCCTTTACTTGATAACTGATTACATATATAATCCGTCTCCGATTAGTTGAATACAATTGCAAAGTTAAAAGACTAAGTCTTGAATGAGTGTTGAATGTGCACAGTTTCCCTAGTGTTCTTGAAAAACCGATCCCTTTCACTGTGCCCCCGCCTCTCTATTTATTGACGAATGTGGGTTGGACTTCCCTGGTGGGCCTCGTAGCTGAATGCCTTGGCCCAAATGGCGTAGGCTTTGTGTGCCGACCTTAATATGCCGAACGACCAAAAGCCGAACCACCACCTTCATGCCGAACGAAGCGAGGTGCTAGATGGGGAGTGTATGCCGAGCAATAGTCGAAGTTGATTGAGATTGGACGAATGCCTAACACCTCTGGCTGCCGAACGATCTCGGGATATCGAACACTCTTTGGATGCCCAACGAGACTTATGCCGAACAATCTTTGGATGCCGGACAAACTCGAATGCCGAACACACCATTTGTGCCGAACAACACTTGATGTTGAACGATAGGCAAATGCCGAACGAGACTTGGATGCCAAGCACTCCTTGATTCCGAGCGCTTATGGATGCCGAGCGCTTCTGGATGCCGAGCGCTCCTGGATGTCGAGCGTTTATGGATGCCGAGCGCTTCTGGATGCCGAGCGATTCTGAATGCCGAACGACCCTGACTGCCGAACACTTCCCAATACTGAGTGCTCTCGAATGCTATTCGAACGTGAATTTTAGACGAACCATTTATGCCGAGCGTTCAGAATGCCGAACGGTAAGTAAATGCCGAGTGCCTAGTTGCCTAGTCAAATCTCTAGGAAACAGGTTCTATCTTCTCACTTTCTTCTCTTCTCTTCTTCTCTCTTATTTTCTTTCTCTTGACTTTCCATCAGTCTATACTTTTTCAATCGGACATGTGTGGTTTATTGTTGACTCAAATGGTATGGATTTGCGGGTCGTCACATATGATATCAGATCTTAGATGTTGTATATTCCTAAGCTTTGATGTGCACTCGGTATAGATAGGGACAGTAACATTCTAGATTGATTTTGAGTGTATTATATATATGAGCGCGTATTGGTTAGTGATTATAAAAATATTTTATATTATGTTTACTTATCAGTTGAGTTTTTTGTGAATTTTGGTCGGTATGTGGGACACCATGTTATCAATAGGAATTTTTAAACACTTAAACGAGGAAATCTACATAGTATTGTTTTCAAAATGGGCAAATGAAATAATTTTACCTTGATTATATTTTATATATAAAAGAAATAGTTTTTTTGAAATATTAAAGTGTATATAAATTGATTGTTTGGTTTTTTGAAAATGTAAAAATATATATAAGTTAATAAAAGTTGTTTGAATAATCTAAATAAAAGCAACAGCGGTAAAAGAACAAATTATATAGCTAATGAATTATAAAGTGTGGAATTATAATTAAAATGATTTACAATTATGAAATAATCTTATATATAAGAAATGAAACTAAATGAGTATATTTATAAATATGATTTATAAATAAAAAATGGATTTTAACTAAGAATTTGAAATTTTGAATCCCGTTGATTTTGTTTTTTAAAGCTAAAGAGATTATATTATTATAAATCTAAGTAGTATAAATGAATTTGGAATTATTCTTATATAAGTGAAGTAAAATAGTGGAATTATATAAGTAAAGAATTTGTAGATGTCCTTTACAAATATAAAGGATTTTTAAAAGAATATAAAGCACTGAATTCACAACTGTTGCTGGGAAATAATAAGGGTGATGACTACAACATCATCATATCATTTTCGAGTTTCTGTGTGATTGATTTACTACCATAATAAATTGAAATTTAAGTTTCGTTGTGGTAAACAAATTCGAATTTAAAATCCAAGTTGAAATTGATGAATGTAAGTGAAATGAGTTTTGGACTTATAATATGAAATAAAGATTTTTAACTCAAGGAAAGTTAAATAAATTGAATTAGATTTGAACCAGATTGGATTTGATAAGCTATTGAAATGGAAGTGTACTTAGGTATATGTTCATGGAAGTTTAAATAATAATACGTTGTATAACTTATAAAGTGAGAAAATGTAAGTAGAACCAAATGTTAAAATGGTTAAACAATTTTGTTAAGCAAAACTAAAATCTGGATATGAATAGTGAATATAAATGAAATGTAACCTAAGTGAAGAAAATGAAATAAGCTAATGAAATAAGATAAATAAAATAGAATTTCAGTTAAGTTAAAAGTGAACTTAAGTTGTATAGTGAAAGTAAATGCAAGTGAGAATGAAATGAAACATAACTTAATTGATGTTGAATGAAGTTGATTTGGTATCAAAATGAACTAGTAAAGTGAATTAATGAAATTCAACTTTAATTGTAAAAGTGAATTAGTGAATAAACATGGATTAGAAATAATGTTGTTAAGAATTAAATAAAACTTAAGTTAAGAAGTTATGAATTAATAATGATATTAGAAGTGTTGTATAAAATGTGACCATAGTGAATACTAGAATTCAATCAACATTGAATATTAAACCAATTGAAATTAAAAGTGTTAAACCAAATTGAATGTAAATGAAATTAATTTGGTAATGTTGGATATGCATTGGTTGTCAGATGGATGTTAGTTGATTGAATAGGGACTCATTAAATGTTAATGAAATTGAATTAATAAAATAGAAAGCTAAGTAATTGAATTCAAATTGGAAGTGAAGTAAATTTAAACATAATTGAATTTGAATCAATTTGGAACTAAACAAACTTGAATATAAATTAGTTAATGTAAACTAATTGAATTTGAATAAATGAATGTCAGTAAAATCCAATGTAAATGAATCAAATGTGATTAAATTGGAAAACTAATTAATTGAACATTATTGAGAATTGAATTTATATTGATTTGGTTATGCATTGATTGGATAGATATTGGTTTGTGGGATGTTTGTCGGATGATAGTTGTATGATGGTTGGATTTGTTGCTTTTGATGGCATTTGTTATATTGGCATATACAATTGTTTTATTGGAATATGTTGTATATTGATATTATTTTTTATATACCCGTTTCTCATTTGTTTCTTGAGTGTTTAGTAGGTGCGATGGCGCTGCTTCGCATTCGAAGCTCGCTTTCGCGCTATATTAGCCATATATGCTACCGAATAATATATAAGGTACATATCTCGGATTACATATCTTACTTTTATAAAAAAATTCCCTACAGGATGCCTTATCCTCGAAGATGAGATGTATATTTGCGATATACATATGTTGTGATCCTACTACGATCGAACCACGTAAAGGAGGCTATGGCGAAATTTTTTGAAAATTTAAGGCGTTGGAGAACTTTGGAAAAAAAAAATTGGAATTTTTTTGATATTGAGTTAAATGTTAAGTGATATTTGTTGGTTTTGAAAAGATAACTAAGTGTGGATTTGAAACTTAGAAAAGTTTTTGGAAGAAGTTTAACGAATAGATTTCGGAAGAGTTAAAATGTTTAAATGAATTTGATATCTAATTCGAACGATTTTGAAAAGTTAATGGATTTGGTGACTTTCTCTCACTTGGTAATTTCGAGGACGAAATTCTTTTAAGTAGGGGAGAATGTAACGACCCAGAATTTTAGTCATTCGAAATTGGAATATTTAATTGATTTTAAATATTCGCAAGTAAATTTTATAAGCTAAATAACTTATATTTGAAATATAAGGATTTAATTGGATAATTAAAATTATTAATTTAATATTTAAAATTGTGGAAATAATTGGAATTTGAATTTAATATGAATAAAAATGATTTATAAAGATGAAATAAATGCTATTTGAATTAGAATGATGTTCGAAAAATTTGAAAATGATTTAAAAGTTAATTTACAAAAATTAAATATTTTAATATTTAATTAACGTGTAGTCATTTTTGACATAGTCTTGGATTTTGAAGATACTAGTTTTATTGGATCCGTAATGTTACATTATTAGAGGATTCCAAATTTCATTTCAATCGAATTTATGGTGTAATTATGGCAAGCTGAAACGCTTAGAAATTCGTTTAAGTGAATTTTAAATTTAAATAATACGATTCAAAAGCCTATCTTCCAAATACAATCGAATCGGCTTTCGATATATATTCCGTTGTGTTCGGAATAGGAGTAAAACATTATAAACGCTTGGCGGCATGCTTCGATTGGAGTTTAAATTTTTTTCGAATGAATAGTGCGCAAGAATTTTCTTTAAAGGACGTCATAACTTTCTATTTTCACAAACCTAGGGTTTCCTTAACCTAGCTGCCACTTTCATATTCAATGGCTAGAAAATTCCATCGTTCTTGCTCGATTGTTTTCAAATCTATTCATTTATTCGAGAAACCTCCAACCAGAAAAATACCAAGCACGTCGAGATCTTCAATCTCAATGGCTACGATCAGATATGGCGTGGCGGATCGCCAGGAATTTGGCCATGAAGTCTTTGTGTTTGAGCATGATTTCTGCAGCAATGGTGGTGCCGAACTTCAAGGGGGTATGGGCATTGATGGGGTGGATGTCGAGCAATCGTTTGGCGTTGTCTGATCGTGTTACTGTGGAGCGATGAGGCATGGCCTCGAGTGGAAGGTTGACTGTTGGGTTCAAATGTTGAGAGCCTGGAAATTTCGTATGCAAGGAAGAAGAAAAGAATAGTCGGCTTGGATCTATTTCATTTAAAACGTGCGGCCCAATTTAAAAGGTTTATAAAACGGCAAATTGAAATTAATTTATTTATATAATTCATTCGTATAAACTTATAAATGCTATAACTTCTTCATACGAGATCCGTTTTTCACGAAACAAGTTCCGTTGGGTCCATATTGAAAAGAACTACATTACTGAGCTGGTTTGGAGTTGATTGGAGCTAGTGTATATTTTGGGAAGAATTAAAAGCTTGTTTAATTTTATTCGGAATAAAACACTACAACTGCTATTGGAACCAAAGTGAGCATAACTCAGTCTTTCTAACTCACTGATATATTTATATAAGTGAGAATAAATTATATTTATGATATTTGATGATTGTTTGGATGATATATGATATATTATGTATATTGATTGGCATTTGGATATATTCCTTCCTGTTGGAGCAGATGAGACCCTATACGTTCCCGTGTATGAAGCGGACATTGTACACATATTCTAATATGTATATTTGTTGCAAGCCAACTAGATTCCTTACCAGTATTGGATTTATTTATAGATATTGTGATATATGTTGTTATCATATGATATATGATGTTTTGGATGCTGTGATTGATGTATTTAGTGATGTTGCAGCATTGGGCCTACTTTTGGTAATTTAAAAACATTAAAGTGATGATTTCAAAGTAAAAAGGATTTTCAAGTGACTTTGAAAATAGATGTTTTGTTAATTTTTGAATTGTTAAGTAAATGGATTTATTTTGGATAAATAAATGTTATAATTTTTTGTTATAAAATTTATGATTTTGGTAAAGTATAATTAGACTGTGATTTTTGAAATATGGATTTAAATATTTGGTAAATAGTTTAAATTATGATTTTTTATTTATTATAAATGGTTTATATGTATATATTTATAAAATTGAATTTTTATATATCAAATGTGATGGAATTATAAAGGAGTTTTTATAAGTGTTAAAATGAGGGTATAAGTGGATTCTATAAGCAAATAAGATTTATGAATGTGTGAAGTTAAATGAATGAATTTGTAAATAAGAGATTTATAAGTAATTAACATATAATTGGATTTTGGCATATAAATGAGATAAAGGGAATTTGTTAATAAAGGAATTCTATAAATTAAAGTTTTTGTAAAATAAATGTGATTTATAAACATTGTTTTATAAATGTGAAATCAATTTAAATTGGTAAACTAGATATAGAAGTTTATTAAAGCAATTTCATCCACGATTTTGGACAGTGGATTATCCTTTAATAAATGTGTAGAAAATACTGGATTTGGTAAATGCACTATATTCACGATTTTGGACAGTGAATAATCTTTTGTATAGTGTTATCCCGCCTTTTGGCAAGGCCGCAATACCAATAGATCGGTCGAAAAACAATGATAACTCACCTCAAAGATTGATTGTACATTGCATCACCATGGATATCGATGAATTTTGTAAGAGCCCAGATCAGGCTACAATTGATAGAACACGGCAAGCAAAGTCATGGGAACCAGCGTTTCAAATCTCAACTCAATCTGAGCTCGTATGTGCAAGTTATGATCGATTCAATCTAAGGAAAGAGCATGATGTTCGTATCCATGAGAGGTCGAGGTGATGGTCCATTCAAATCCATCAGGTTCGAATCGATCAAGAGTTAGTCACCTCGCTCCATTCGAATCCGTCAGGTCCGAATCAATCAAGAGTTAGTCACTTCGAACCGACCTCTGTTCGTATCCATCGGTTCGACTCCACCTAGTTCGCAACCATCAGCAAGCCCTCGTTCGAATCAGTCCGGATGTGCCGCTTCATATCCATCGGGGCTCGTTGGTTCATATCCATCAGCTTGCTTCATGTCCATTTGCATTTGTACTGATCAGGTGCGAATTAGCCTCACGTCCACCTGATTCGTATCCCTCAAGATCGAAGAGTTTCGAATCCATGGAGTTGCTTTAGTTCGAATCCATCCTGCTACAACAGCTTTGTATCGATCGGCCAGGGCTCACCACGATCGATATGAACGAGCCTCTGTTCGAATCCCTGAAAGCCTCGAATCCACTAAGTCAAAGTGGTGAAAATCATGGAGTTGACCCAGTCGACTCGGAGTGAAAAGTGGGTCGACCTAGGAAATGCGCACCACGTCATCACGAAAGCGCGTGAAGCCATCGAGTCGAAGCAAGCAACCTGCTCAAGAATAGCAATTCGAATCGACTATATCTTGCAATCTACAAGTCCAAATGCCATGAAATTTTTACAGGAGCTTACTTACATGCTGAAGAGTGTCCACACCAAATTTCATCTCGATTGGATGATTTCTTGATCGATTCGAATGGAGTTCGAATCGATCCCAAAGTGGGCCCAAATTTCCTGAGGCCGGGCATGTGGGCCCCCTCACGTGCCAGAAGTGGTCTCCCTAAATTTAGGCGAAATATCAGCCTCCTACACCTATAAATAGAGCCCCAGTTCATTCAGAAAAAAAATCTGAGTTCGGAAGCGCCAAGACTCTACCGGATTCAATTCTACACCTTATCATCGCCGTTGCATTCAAGTTTCAGAGCTATAATCCACTGTAACTTGCTATAACTAACTGTAATCATCAAGAGAATATCAATAAAGATATAAACTTTAGAGTGAGCTTAGGCAAGATCGCCGAACAACTATAAATCCTATGTTTGTGATTGTGATTGCTGAATTACTCTGATTGTCATTTCCTAGATCTGAGTTCTATATTAATTATTGCTGATTGGTGTTCATAAACGGGCGCTTTCACGATACTTAGGGTTTGTGACCAATTTTGGCGCAAATACTTTTGTGCTTCCACTGAGAATTGAACTCAATAGAAGTTGAATTTGAAGACTTAAGAATTTAGAACCATGACAAGATAAACAAGTAAAAGGCAAAGGCCAGAGAGAAGTGAACACCAAGAGAGTCAAGAGGCTTCTTCAGGAGCGAATCAAGCATCGGTCTTCATCACTAGGGACGAGATGGAGACAATGATGAAGAAACAGGAGGAGTTGATCCAGAGTTTATTTAAACAGATAGGACAACTTGGAGCACAGAATAGAGAAGCGGATGGAGTTCAGAACGGACCAGGACCATCCGACGTAGCACCTGGAGTAGGAGGCACACACATGGAGAATGCTGACCCAATCCCAGAGAGAGAGAGAGAGATGCATCTACCCAACCTGGAGATAACATAAGAATGAACGCTCAGTCAAGGGGGCAGATCCCAGAATTTCCTCGTGGACTCGGGGGGCAGGTCGAAAGTGATGAACGAAGATTACATCTTGGAGACAATGACAAGTTGGCGGAGATGGTTAGGCGAGCCTTGAGAGGTGGATTAGTAAACAAGGATTTAGAGGATGTTAATAAGAGCCCTTTTACCACGGCAATCAGGCAAGCAAGGAACCCACCAGATTTTAAGCTACCATCGTTAGACATGTATTACGGGAGAACGGACCCCACGGTCCATCTGACGAAGTATATGAGGCATATGGAAGTGCTGGGGGGCATCAGAGGAGGTTATGGCCCGGTGCGTTCCGTTGTACTTGGCAGACATTGCGGCATTATGGTTTAGAAAACTGGAGAGTGAATCCATAGGAACATGGGCAGATTTAACTGGGAGATTCATGAGGCAATTCAGGGTTCACATTGCAAGACCCAAGAATGTGATGACTTTGGCAACTCTAAAATAGAAAGCTGGGGAGACTTTGAGAAATTTTCTGGCGCGCTTCAACACGGCAGCAGCTTCAGTGGATCGACCAGATCCATCTATGGTTGTGATGGCAGCTGTGTCCGGAGTAGCTGACGGCATAGTGTTCAAAAATTCATTGACTAAAGATCCACCTACGGATCTAGGGGAATTCTACGACAAGGCAGAAAAGTTTTTACGATTGGAAGATGCAAACGCCGAAAGAGAAGAAGGAGAAGGAATTGATATTTATGCGATCAAAGGAGGAAATCCCCCTGAGAAAGGTGCAGAAACTAGCAAGGGAAAACGAAAGGCTGAGGATAATAATGACATATCAGTGCGACCACGGAGGGAACCGAGATTCACCACAAACTCAGAGTTGAACGAGACTTTGGAACAGATCTACCAGGACACTAAGGGGCATGTCCCTTATCGAAAGCCAACGAGAAGAGATCTGACTAGCAACGAGCGAAGGTTGGACAAGTATTGCTCATTCCATGAGTTGAACGGTCATAACACAAACGACTGTAGGCATCTGAAGGATGAGGTGGAAGGGCACATCAGGAATGACATGCTGCTTCAATACGTGAGGAGGCGAGCTCCAGCAATGGAGCTGGAGCGACCACCGTCTACATCAGCCATGGGTGGCCATTGACCGGGACACCGTATGATTATCACTTGATTGAAATAACGATGAACAAGTCTTAAGCTTCCCTCTAACACAATTAAATCATTTACACATGTATGAAATCACGAACGAACCCCAGGCATGCTCTGAATGATGACCGTTTCGTAGTGGGAACTTACACTTTGACATCCTTGCTTTGCTTTTGCTTCGTTTTGATTTGGACATTTCTATTTTAAAACTCATCTGTTGAATAGATATTTGGTTCTGATAATTATGAAATAGCTATGCTACTTACACATGTACGGGGTCGCGAACGGTCCTTAGGCATGCTCTGAGATGGCGATAAACCGCCCTGACAAACGATCTAGGGACCCACTCGAACGTGAGCCTGGTATCGATAATATTAAGTCCCTCACGGGCACACTCATTCGCCTCGAACGACACCCGACCTCGAACGGTCACAATTCGCCTCGAACGGCACCCTGACCACGAACGATCACATCTCACCTCAAATGACTCGATCCTGAACGGTCGTCATTTGAGGTCAGGCTCTTGACCACGAACCGTCACACTTTACCTCAAATGGCTCGATCCCGAACGGTCGTCATTTGAGGTCAAGCTCTTGACCACGAACGGTCACATTTTACCTCAAATGGCTCGATCCCGAATGGTCGTCATTCGAGGTCAGGCTCTTGATCGCGAACGGTCACACTTTGCCTCAAATGGCTCGATCCCGAACGGTCGTCGTTTGAGGTCATATAAAACTATCAAGTTCTTTACAGGTTGCTGACAGGATATAAACATCCAACTCAAGGCATTACAAAACACACCTTCCTACCGCAAGGCATGTTTTGGGGGGCAAATGTTATCCCGCCTTTTGGCAAGGCCGCGATACCTAAAGATCGGTCGAAAAACAAAGATAACTCACCTCAAAGATTGATTGTACATTGCGTCACCATGGATATCAATGAATTTTATCCGAGCCCAAATCAGGCTACAATTGATAGAACACGGCAAGCAAAGTCATGGGAACCAGCATTTCAAATCTCAACTCAATCCGAGCTCGTATGTGCAAGTTATGATCGATTCAATCTAAGGAAGAACATGTTGTTTGTAACCATGAAGAGGTCGAGGTGATGGTCCATTCGAATCCATCAGGTTTGAATCGATCAAGAGTTAGTCACCTCGTTTCATTCGAATCCGTCAGGTCCGAATCGATCAAGAGTTAGTCACTTCGAACCGACCTCTGTTCGTATCCATCGGTTCGACTCCACCTAGTTCACAACCATCAGCAAGCACTCGTTCGAATCGGCCCGGATGTTCCGCTTCGTATCCATCGGGGATCGTTGGTTCGTATCCATCAGGTTGCTTAGTGTTTGCATTTGTACCGATCAGGTGCGAATTAGCCTCACGTCCACCTGATTCATATCCCTCAAGATTGAAGAGTTTCGAATCCATGGAGTTGCTTTAGTTCGAATCCATCCTGCTACAACAGCTTCGTATCGATCGGCCAGGGCTCACCATGATCGATACGAAAGAGCCTCTATTCGAATCCCTGAAAGCCCTCGAATCCACTAAGTCAAAGTGGCGAAAATCATGGAGTCGACCCAGTCGACTCGGAGTGAAAAGTGGATCGACCCAGGAAATGCGCACCACGTCATCACGAAAGCGCGTGAAGCCATCGAGTCGAGCCCATCGACTCGAAGAGGATCGAGTTGAAGCAAGCAACCTTCTCAGGAACAGCAATTCGAATCGACTATATCTTGCAATCTACAAGTCCAAATGCCATGAAATTTTTACAGGAGCTTACTTACATGCTGAAGAGTGTCCACACAAAATTTCATCTCAATTGGATGATTTCTTGATCGATTCGAATGGAGTTTGAATCGATCCCAAAGTGGGCCCAAATTTCCTGAGGCCGGGCATGTGGGCCCCCTTACGTGCCAGAAGTGGTCTCCCTAAATTTAGGCGAAATATCAACCTCCTACACCTATAAATAGAGCCCCAGGTCATTCAGAAAAAAAATCTGAATTCGAAAGTGCCAAGACTCTACCGGATTCAATTCTACACCTTATCATCGCTGTTGCATTCAAGTTTCAGAGCTATAATCCACTTTAACTTGCTGTAACTAACTGTAATCATCAAGAGAATATCAATAAAGATATAAACTTCAGAGTGGACGTAGGCAAGATCGCCGAACCACTATAAATCCTGTATTTGTAATTATGATTGCTGAATTACTCTGATTGTCATTGCCTAGATCTGAGTTCTATATTAATTATTGCTGATTGGTGTTCATAAATGGGTGCTTTCACGATACTTGGGGTTTGTGACCTATTTTGGTGCAAACATATAGCGTACGGGATTTATATGTCTATCTAATTTTTGAATCCCTATGCTAATGATTTTGGGTTGTCGTAACGATGTTTTACGCAACATTCGTTTTGGCCCAAATAAATATTCAAAGAGAATATTTTTCCTTAAAAGAATGAAATATATACTTAATCGTGATTTAAGTACATGTAATATTTTCTAAGTGTTGAGAAATAAATTGATTTATGAATTACTTATTATTAAATAAGTATATGGAAATGTTTTCCAATATTGAAATGGTTTGGAATTATATCTTTTTAAAAGATAATTTGAAGTGAATATTTGGTAAGTGATTTAATTAATGAAAGATTAATTTAAAGGGCTTAGTGGTTCTTATGGTGCTAAATATTTGTTTGTTTGCTTTCATAGTTAAA
The DNA here is from genome assembly GCA_030765085.1 of Allium cepa. Taxonomy (NCBI): domain Eukaryota; kingdom Viridiplantae; phylum Streptophyta; class Magnoliopsida; order Asparagales; family Amaryllidaceae; genus Allium; species Allium cepa. Next base: position 152,764,149 of record CM060942.1, read on the forward strand.
TAACTGACCATCAAATTTAGCCAATTTAGTTCCTCGACTTGATGTGGGAACTATCTAGTCGTACACTTAGAACGTAGCCATCTTTGTAGGCATGATTATCGTTTGTGTTTAGGATGTTGATTCGTATAGTGCGGAGTATTATTCCAATCTATCAAGCTTCCTTCTTGGCCCGAAGGATAGCAAGTTGAAAGTTGGAGACGTGATAAGTCTATGAGACTTAGTTTCTATGTGAGGTTGAGAAACGCTTTTGTGTTGTTGTTATGAAGAGATCGGGATCAGATTTATCTGAAAACCACTTCAGACCAACATTTATGCGAAGATTGTGCAGGTTGGTTGTGATGATATTCACATTCAGGATTTTCATGGTGGAGGACAGCTTGTTGATCGTTTGGAGTTAAAATCCCAATATACATCCAATAGCAGTAGTCTCTTTGTTATGAAATATCTAGTGTAAGGACTATTCGCTACTAATCCTAGGGATTTCCTGACAGGATGTGGTAGGAAAGTACCTTCTATTTGTCCTGTTCCTGGACAACATATATGGATGTTTGTCTGACATTGCATTTTTAAGATTACGTACATTGGTTTTTACAAATGTACATCAGTGGTGGCGGAGAAAGCAACTTCTCTTAGCTTAATAACCTTCTTGAGACGTATGAGCTTAAGGGTTGTATTTTGTGGAAGGCAATTAGTAGTCAATAGAATGGCCGTGTGGCATTCAAAGTGATCTGATTGTGATATGTGAAAGGTAATTGTTACATCAGGCCACATCAACCGGAAATGACCAAAACATGGTTAGATGCGGTAAGGCTAAGTGGGTTGCTCCCATCAGGATATGATCACCATCTTCTAGATATATCTTTACATGCTATGACATCATGTATCTGATTATTGTGGTTTATATGCTATGAGGGCCCTCGAAAAAGGTCGGTAACGACCGAAGGATGACATATTTGATGCTACCTATTTAGGAGGTAGGTCGGTCTTGTATTGGTAGTGTGTAGATGTTCTGTGCCTTGTGACATCCATCAAGAGGTGTACCCATCGGAAGGTAGTCCCTTCTCCTGGTCATTTGTATGGAAATTCAAACTCCACTATGTACCTACCATTTTATTTGTAGAGCCTAGTGTGCTGGATTTTAATAATGGTAACAATTTCGGCTACTTTGATTATTATTTGTATACTAGACACTATTATAGTATAAGATGATTTGATATTAAATGTTTTAGTTATCATAAGGTAAAAAAATGTCCGTGTTTATGTATGTGCGTGTCTTACGAGATACTTTTGTTTTGATAAAGGAAAAGTTTAGTAATTTGATAAATTCAGTTGAGTGTGTTTCTCACGCTGGTTTACCAGATGATCCGAGCGTTCTTTCCTTTCAACGCTGGAGTCAGATCGAGTATATTTACAGGTTCAGATTTGGTGCTTTTGGAGCTTCAGCAGGCGGACTGGAGATCTTCATTCTCGTATACACGAATATGTTCTGATTATCCTTTTTGCGCATTATTGTTGTTGCATATTATCAGCAATTGTGAGGACATGTTATTATAACTTTCCAGGCTGATGATTAGTGATTGTTTGTTGAACTCTGATTGATGAATGTATATATAGTTTCTGTTTTGTAAAGATCATGATATGATATTATATGTTTTTCGCTGCGATATGAGATTCTGTATTGTTCGGTTTGGTTCTGTCTTCTCTCTTACTTCTCTTCTTTTCTTTCTCATGACTTTCCGTCAGTCTGTGCTTTTTCGGTCGGACATGTATGCTTTATCATCGATTCAAAGGGTACGGATTTATGGGTCATCATAGTAATTTTACTCACCAATTATTTGTATATTGTTGTGATAATTGTTTGTTGTGCCAAACATAATTAAATTTGATAACAATGCAAGTTATTACTTTAGGACCCCTCGTTGCTTTTGAAAGCAAATGACAACTATATATGTAGTATAATCACTCTTTTAATTCTCTATAATATGTATCGTGGCTAAGACTTGGTTATATGTTTGATGTTGTTGTTTGATTTAGTTAGAAATTGAGCATGAATGGTTGAAGCGAAATTATCGCTATAAACGTACTTTTAAATCCTATGCATTTAACACTTATTAAATTTGTTTAAATGTGGATATATAACGGAAATATATATATTTGGTTGTTCACTACACATGTTTTGGTTGTGCTTGACCTAAAGGAATTGGTTTGGAATATTAGTGAAATTGTGAAACAAGTGGTGTTGAAATCTTGGTTTTAGTAAAGTATAAATGGCTTTACTTAAGATATATTTACCATACCTTTTTAAAAGGAGTTTCTAAAAAGTTATTAAAGTATTTTATTAAGAAGTTTAAAGTTTAAACTTTTAATATGTTTTATAATTATTCTAGAATTTCAAAAGGAAAGGATTTCAAATTATAAACCATACTTTTATGGTTTTTAAATAAGTATAAATTAAAGTATTTTGAAGCAATATTTTAGACCATATTATAAAGTATTTTGAGCATGACTAGTTTTTAGAAAATTAGTTATATATTTTATTAAAATACTTTAAAGTTTATATAATATAATGTCCTTTAAATAGATTTCAGTATTCTAAAGTGTTTATATAAGCTTGGAAAAGTAAGTTAAGTCTTGAACGAAGAGATGAAGGAAGAACTGGATTATAATACTTAAGTAATATTGAATAATTTTGTAAAGTTAAGTAAAAGTACTAAAGTGATAAATTTGGAATATAATTCGATCTTTTAAAAGTGAATGTTTTTAAGAGATAATTATAAAAGGAATGATTTGGGATTGCCATGAAATTGTGTGAGTAACAATTATCTGAAACCCGTATAAATGTAATTTAATCTTTAAAGAGAAATTTAAAGATAATGATTAAGTGACGTGTTTTTGGTTTCTAGTAAACGATGTTTTAGTAACATTCGTTTTTAAACTCTTGAATAATAATTTAAAGTGGTAAAATATTGTTAATTAATTTTAGCAAATACTTAAATCTTTAATAATGGAATTTTAAAAATAATAACAAATATAGAGCCTTTGGAAAAAGATAGGTAGTTATAAGTCTTAAAAGTATAAAAGAGGGAAGGGCTTTACAGTAACAATGTTGGAGTGACTTTTGATTTTAACCTCTTTGATCGTGTTTTAAGTAAGTAATACTTGTTATTGATTTGTGAATATACTTATACCGTTGAGATAAGCATACGAATACTTCTGAGAGTACTGAAATGTGTAGAAATGAACAGTGATCTATTAATTAATAAAAGAAGTTTTATTAGATAAAAATGAGTTTTACTAATAAAAGAGACTTTAATTAATAAAGGATTAATTAAATAAAAGGGGGATTTGAAGTCGTTTATACGATTGACTGTTCTTGTGTGTGTCGATCAAGTTTTACGTGTTACTTACTTATGTAAAGTATACGATCATTCTCACTATTGTTGAAATTGACCAGATTATAACTCCGGAAATATCTAGAAGAAACATGGAAATTATACGGTACAGTTATCTTTAGTGATCTTATACTATATGTATAAACTTGTTTTGATCTTCTAGGACAAATGATAAGGAAATCCAACCTCAACCGGTTAGGAGGTTATCTCCCATCTTATGTATTATTTGTTTGCTTCCGGAAGAATTAGAATTGAGTTTATCAAAAGTCGATCGATTGGTTTTTGAAGCGCTTCGTAAACGGGGGGTGCACTTATATGAGATGACTCAAAACCGTAACTACTCCAAATCATGTTCTATGCTTTGGAAGAGGTTCGTAATTGATTCGAGATGCTAGAACCTATATGGAGATATGAGATCTGTTTGAGATGCTCGAACACATGTAGCTATATGTGATCTATTCAGAATGTGGGAATCCATGTGTGATTTCGAGATCTATTGAGATATGGGAATCTATATGTGGTTTCGAGATCTGTTCGAGTAGTGACTCATGTATTGGAATGTCGTACATAGCCTCGACAGTGGATATGACTAAAACCAGAGATAGGATGCATAGCCATAGGTTTAGCTAACCCATGAGTGTAGGTGACTCTATCCTAGAGATTCCTATAGTTATGCATATGGGAGTGGTGCACTTTGGCCTCTTATTGCGGCCAACTATGTATTTCCTATGGTACATCAGCTAGGGATGTGTGTCGCTTCAGGAGGATAGCTCTGATCCTTGTGCAGGATGACCTTTCTCAAAATACTGAGGGCACCTCCATGGAATCCTTCACAATTAATGAAAGCACCTTAGAGATTTTGATTGTATGTTATTATTGCTCTGATGTACACTCACATGTATCACAACTATGTGATTATTAATATTTCACACCCCATGTAACGACCCGGAATTTCCGATCCCGAAAATTCCAAATAGTTAGTGAAAAGAAGAAAAGAGAAAGAAGCAGAAACAGAAGTCAGCCATAGAAAACCTCACATTCGCAGCGGATCAAAATATAATATCACATAATAACAGTTTACAAAAAGAACTGTATCAGTACATTTACATTTTTTTTATATCAGAGTTACAACATTTACACAACATAGGACAGTTTAAAATAACTTGTCCCAAAATAAATAACAATATATATCACAGCGGTAAACACTCTATACGTTCCTGTCCTTCAGCTCTCCTCCTGAGCTCCAGAACGTCCTTACCTGCAAGACTGTAATACTCGGTCTGATCCGAGCATTACATCAAAGTAACACCCGAGTCAGGCTGAAAACCAGCATGAGTAAACCCATCTAATATGGAACGTAAAAACATACAACTTATAAACCCGGGTAACATGTATCAAATTTCAATTTCACAAGCTATTATAGGCATTACTATTTCACACATTAATTTCTAAGTGCCAAAATTTCAGATTTAAATGGTCCAATACACTTAAATCATTCCAAACCATCACATTTATTTCCAAATATCAATTTTATAAAGAATCGAAGTGGCTTCGGGTATTAACTAATACCCGACTTCGGTCTCTTCGAATCCAATGTCATCTAAACCCAAATTATCTAATTAAATAAAATTTAACTTTAATTATCGGATAACTCCTTTGCATAGAAATTCATAATAGATTGATAATCACACTATCATCGTCCATTCAACATAATTTAATCACAAATCAATTCATATCAGAGATATCTCCCAATTCAAGACACCCATTATCATTCAATCATAAATAAGCAAGATTGATCACTCCACTCAATTAAAATAATTAATGATCCCCTAATTACCTTCATTGGTTAATTATTTTTATATCTCAAATGATAATTACCCTTAACTTAATTACATTCGTTAATTAGTCTTGATTAATCACAATCAGCAATTGACTTTCCTTAATTATTCCATCAATTTAAACCAACTCCTTGATTAATTATATTAATTAATCTTTTAACACCGAGTAATTATAACTTAATTTCTTCTACCAAGTAATTATCCATTAATTACTTCCCATCAAGTAGTTTCCTTTTAATTAATTACATATAGTAATTATCTACTCATTACTTCACTAAGTAATTACACCTTAATAATTACCTTAGTAATTATACTTAATCTTTAATAAATTTTATTTATTAATCACCCTTGGTTAGTCCCATTCTTTAATTAATTTCTCTTAATTAATTACACCACTTAATTAACTTCCCATAACTTTTATTTGTCAATACTTAATTAATTACACTAAGTGATTAATTATTAATTGCTTCTACTAGGTAATTATTTTCATATTAATTATACCAGGTAATTAACCTAAAAATTACCCTCACTTTTCAATTAATTAACTTAAACTAATCGTATTATTTAATTACATAGGGGAATCAATCCCTTTAATTACTTTTATAATTAATCAATCAATTAATCAATTACCCCTTAATTACTTTAATCAATTAATAAATTTTTAAATCACCCAAATCCTAATAATTTCTAAGATAATCCATTAATACAAATTTATATTCAAATTTTCCTTTAATGAATCTTAGAATCAAAACATCATTGATCTACTAACTTAAACCTTAAGTTATTTAAGTTAAATAGCTTTAAGAAAATTTGCTGAAATCTGGATTTTGAAATACCACAGTTCTGCAAAAACGAAACCCCTTTTTCCCCCTCTGCTCAAACTCGAGTTATACTTCGAGTTGCACTTCCATTTTCTCGGGTCACTCTCCTGTACGCCTTCATCCTCTCTTTTTTTTCTTCCAGTATATTTAGTTAAAGTATTAAGTATAAATTAAAACATCTGAAGCCTCACTCACGATCTCGATCCAAACGTACCCTTCACCTCTTCGAGTAAATCACGAGTCGTTCCCAAGCAAAACTTCGATCTTCCCCGAGGACCAGTGTCAGTGATGGATATACGAGTGTGCATGGTACACGGTGAACCTTCCGACGCCGATCATCAGGGAACCCCTCCGCACATTCCCAATGACTTCGCCATAACTTCCCATCACACAGATCTCAAAAATTCTACACGAATTGAAAACGAGCAATTGAACCTCCCAGACCCCAAACATCTCGACCACAAAAAGTGCTCGCCGCGTCGATCTAGGCAACCTTAAACCCCATCCCTTGGACATCTGTCTTGTCATTGACCCACGCTGCCGTTCCAATGCTCGCAAGCATGTCCGATGCGACAATGTCGTCGAGTACGCCTCAGAACGCCACACGACCCAAAAGCCACACTAAACCCTAAATTGTCAATTTCCGACCACCCTAGCACCATAAAAACCAAACCATGAATTTTCCCACGGCCGCTGACCTACGGTCCTACTCCTGCCACAATACCTAGACTCAATTCTTTTCCGATCAATAGAATTAGACCAATATGCAAACTTCGATCAACTCGAAATTTCCTGCGATCTACCACACTAAAAGTCTTGATTTTGATCTTAAAATTCTTAGTTTATGCAAATGAAGAGGATCAAACAATCGAAACCCGAATTTTAACTAATCCAAATTTGAACTAAATATGAATTTACTGTAAATGTTGAATCTTCCAGTAAACCCAATCATTTATACTATAAAAGAATATTTTTGAAATGAAGATCTTGCCAAAACAGACACCTTTTGTTTAGATATCAAAGTCTACTAAGCACTAAAGAATAAGAATTTGATTTTTTTTTATATAAATAGGTTTTGAACCTTGTAAATTTTGGAACAGAACAAATGCTCAGTCATATACTTTCACACATTTATAAATTTATTTGTGTATATATGCAATCCATCACAATCTTACTTCAAGCATACTCCCAAACACAAATAAAAATCTAGCTTTGAACGAATTTACTCACCTCTTTATTTGCAGAGAACAGAACTGCAAAAAAAATTTTCAGGCTTTTGCAACTTCGCTTGCATGTTGAATTAAAATCTGAATCTTCCTTTGCATGTTGATGAATTAGTTCTCCTGCAGTTGATTACTGAGTTGTTCGATTGTACTTTGAAGATCTTGCATTTGATTTTCCAGCTTACTTCTTCTTGTTTCCAGATTTCTTCATTTTTACAGATTTTACAGAATTTCTTGTTTAAGATTTTTCTGTTCTTTGATTTGCATTTTCCTTCTTTCTTATTATTTGTTTTTTATATTTTATATTTGAGTTAAAATGGAGGAAAGATTTTCAGCTGAAGAATAAAATTCTTCTTTTTATTTTTCAATTAATTTTAAATTTAATGATTAAAGAGGAAGACATTTGTCACTATGATGCCTTAATTAACTTACACCTATGCATACTTATTCACAAGTGTCATCTAATGTTTAATTAATATTATTTTAAATGTTATTTTCTCTTTTTAATAATCTATTTAAATTATGAATGTAATGTTTATGTGATTATAAAATGTGCTTATCCTTTAATAAATATGTTTTAGATTTTTAATAAATTATTCAAAATCAAATTCATGTGGATATTTATAAATAACTTATATTTTTGATTCAATTTAATATAACATATGCTTATAAATTTGAGAAATTTAGTTTAACTCCTTACATAAAATTTTAAAACAATTTATCTTATGATAAAATTAAAATGAAAGAATATTAAACAAATGAACTTTTTATTTAAATCTTTACCAAAACTCAGGTTTAAAATATAGATAAGTTAGATAAGAATATTAACTTTGTTATTAAAATTTAAATCTAAAATATCATTTTTTTTTAAGTATTAAGTCAAATTAAAGTTTTCAAATTACAAATTATATATATATATATATTAAAGTTTGAAAATACTTAATTAAGTTCAAAACAATATAATTGTCCCATTTCTAAATAATTATATTAGGGAATTACTAAATGAATATTTATGCAGATATAAATACTTACCATCATATTTATTTGGTCAATCTATAAATTAATATTCCATTAATTAATCCAATTATTTATCAATTACTGATGTCTAGAATTCCGAGATATCACATTCCTCCCCCCTTAGAATCTTTTCGTCCTCGAAAAGGAACGAAGTCAGAATTTATTAAAATGCTTATGATATTATTTTATTATTTTATTTATTTATTTTTGAAGAATTTATTCTTTGAAATACTTTGAAATACTTTTTAAAATCTACATAATATCATAAAATAGTTTTTATAAAAATACTTTTTATAACTCGATGTTTCAATAAGTCCGTCCTCGTTCTCACAGAAATTCGGTCATACGTTGATCAGGCATAAGACTGAAAATCTACAAGTGCTTGGCAGACCCGTTTTCAACACCCAGTGAAAATACTTGGAAAATAATTTTTTTATTGGAAATCTAGAAAACAATTTTGAAAATAGAGGAAATATCTTTAGTGAGGATGCTCTGGAAATCATCACCCCCATCCATGGTCGTAGTTAACCCGATGGTTACGTTGCCGTCCCGACAAAATCCATAGATAACTGTAGGCCTCCGCGCCCCTCGATTACACCATGGAACCCGCTACAGATCGCAGCTACAACTGGGGTTGCGTAGCTATCACAGCAAAAACCATATAGCTGTAGGCATCAGCGCCATTGAATTTCGCTGCCAAAAGAATGAAACTTCTCCACTCCACTTGACCATAGATCGCAGTCTACCGATGTTGCGTTGCCTTCCCGGCAAAATCAAGTGTAGACTATTGGCACTCATCCTCCACACGATTTTCGCTATGGTCCCCACAGTAGATCGCAGTGACATCGAGTTACACTATCGTCACAGCATAACCCAAATGCCCCTGTAGGCATCAGCACCCTCGACTTTCGCTACGCAATAATCCTCAGGAACTAGTTTGTCCGGACTCCTCACAGGATCAACTTTAGAACCCCACCTTGGGGCTCAAGGCAGCACCACCCAGTGGTACTCCTAAGAAGTTCATTTCAAGGGAGCGCCTTTTTCCCCAGAGCCATCATCAAAACACTTTATACTATATACATATAGTATCTTTCAAATCATACACCTAGTATGAATATCATCAAAGCTCCTTTTCACAAAATCAATTACCCCAAAATCGATAATTCTCAAACTAGGCTTTCCAAATTCCAATATTGATTTTACCCAAAAATCAAAAGCCTTTCCAAATCCAAAGGTTCCGAAAAACTTTCCCAAAATCCTCACAAGATCCTTTATATGTATATATGCAGATATATATAATTTTTAAAACCTTGGATTATCTCAAACTTGTATAAAACTCCTTTTGTACTTCAAACACTTCCAAAAACCCTTTTTCTTCTAGCAAAAGATTCAATAAGGGGAGTTTTATCTTATATTACAAGGATATATAAATTATTTATCCAAAATAAAATATTCAAATTTGATTACTCCTTTCAATATCAATTCCATTCAAATCCGTACGATGTATATTACGCTATACCAATCTGATCGCTCATTCGATCACACAATTTCACTTCCGAACTAGTATTGTCCACCAGACTTCCTAGTGCGGATTCAGATCTAGTTTCTTGATCAGAAACCGTCATTCTCCTTGCATAGTCATAACTATGATAGAGAATATCCAGAACCAATCAACAATCCATATCCAGGTTCGCCTTCGAAAATCGAATGAAAAATCCCAACTCGGATCGACAAACTATCTCAAAATTCTATGTTCGAATCTGGATCACATTACTATGCGAATAGAATAACATACGTACACCCTACGTATTTTCTTTATTGGTTATTAGCCAAATTAATTCCATTTCTATTCACATTCACTTTGATTATCATTCACTTACTCACAATTGCTTCAATCCATATGGATTATCAACTCTATTCTTATCTCGATTGGGTATTTAACCAATAACAGTTTGAACTCCGACCACTTTATTTAGAAAATAGCTTGAAAATTTTAAAAATAGATAATTAGTTGAAAAAAATAATTACTAGTTTGTAAAATAGGTGTAAAATAGTTCAGTAATTGTAAAATAATTGGAAAATAGTTAAATAGTCATAGAAATTTTAAATAATTGCAAAATATCTATAAAATAGTAATTAGTAGTTGAAAATAGTAATTAGTTTATAAAATAGTTAGAAAATTGCTAAACAGTTTCAAAAATAATTGTAAAACTAGTATAAGATAGTTTGGCTTTTTAAAGAAAGGTTGTTTATATAATGAATAGCTTGCAAAATAAGTTTATATTAAAATAATTTATATTAAAAATAGTCCAGAGTCAAAACTGTTCACTTCCCAATCTTCATTTTTATCAATTCAATTTAAATTTCCTCTACCATTTAAATTGACCCAATTCCAATTTAAATAACTTCAATTTCCATTTAAATTGATTCAACCCCAATTCAAGTTGAATTAATCCTCAGTTTCTTTTCAAATTTAACTTTATTCAACTTTGATCTCAAATTCTTCTAATTCAGATAAATTTCAATTGAACTGGTTCCAATTTCAATTAATTTCAACTCCGGTTTGAATTAATCCCAAGTTTAAATTCCATTTCCAAATCAAGTTGAATTATTCTTGATTTCCTCCCAAATTCAATTCAAATTCCATTTGAATTTAAAACTATTCAACTTTAATTACAATTCCAAATTATTCAAATAAATTTGGACTAATTTCAAGTTGAACACTCTTCAATTTCAACTCGTTTCCAATTATCCAATTCAAATTTCCATTTGAATTTTATACTTATACATCTTTAATCACAATTTCAATTAATTCAAATCAAATTCAATTTGATCTAATTTCAATTCAAATTCCAAATTTAAACCATCTCTATTATATAAATTCGAGTTAAATTCACTAAAGTTGGTTTGACCCTTGAAACCAAGTTAAACTTTATTAAAAGCTTTTAAACAATTAAATTTACAAATTTATTTCTTAACATTCAAATTTTAAGTTCAAAGGAATTCCTTATTCTTAATTTTAAATTTGAGTTAAATTTTAAATATTAATTTAATCCTTTAAATCAAATCAACTTATATCTTTAGACCACTTAATTCTGAATCCAAATTCCAGTTTACTTTAATAATGGATATACTACCACACCACATTTCTTTAAACAAATCTAATTCACAATTTAAAGATTATTAATAATAATAGGGTAATATCATCCAATTATTTTAAAACATCCATTCATTTCCAATTTCTAGATCTCAAACCCATTTTGAGATCACATAAACTCTCGATTCCAATCAACCATTTAACCCGCAAGTAAAATCTTAATTTTATCTTCAAATTTCCAAATCAGGTTGATCATTCCAACTTATTTAACTCTTTTGCCAATTAAACTCAATTCACTTAATCCAGTCAACCTTACCCAATTTAAACTTCCATTTCAAAATTTGAACTTCCCATAAATAATCTTCCCACTAATTAAGTTCAAAAACTTATCATTTTGGGTATCACATCTTATTCCAAATTCAAAACTCACCATTTAGAGTTTATTTCCAACAACCTTCGATATTATGTATATCCACATGTATACATATTAATTTCTTCTACATACCAAGTTATACTTTAAAATTTTAATCCACCTTTGGTTTTCAATGCATAACAAATTTCTTTTAAATTTTCAAACAACTACTTATTCTAAAATAAGATTACATTCAAAATGGCTTGAATAATATTATTTCCTTTACATTTTGAAAACAATTTCAAAATGTTTAAATTTAGGATTCAGAATTTCACAATTTTAAATCCACTTCAAACTTATGCTTATTTAATCTCAATTTGGTTGTATTATATTGCTTTTTAATTTAATTAATACTACAACCAATTTCCTTAATATAATAGATAATCTATCTCTTATATAAGATTCATTTATTTTTTTGAAATCATTAAAAACCTTTATATAAGAAAATAACAAGTACGCTCTCTCATATATGTATATACACTCAACTCATTCTAGGGTACCACTTACCCTATCTTTAATGAGTAATCCCACCAGAGCCAAGGTTCTCGCTTAACCTTCAGCTCTAATACCAAATGTACCGACCCGGAATTTCCGATCCCAAAAATTCCAAATAGTTAGTGAAAAGAAGAAAAGAGAAAGAAGCAGAAATAGAAGTCAGCCACAGAAAACCTCACATTCGCAGCGGATCAAAATATAATATCACATAATAACAGTTTACAAAAAGAAATGTATCGGTACATTTACATTTTTTTATATATCAGAGTTACAACATTTACACAACATAGGACAGTTTAAAATAACTTGTCCCAAAATAAATAACAATATATATCACAACGGTAAACACTCTATATGTTTCCGTCCTTCAGCTCTCCTCCTGAGCTCCAGAACGTCCTTACCTGCAAGACTGTAATACTCGGTCTGACCCAAGCATTACATCAAAGTAACACCCGGGTCAGGCTGAAAACCAGCGTGAGTAAACCCATCTAATATGGAACGTAAAAACATACAACTTATAAACCCGGGTCACATGTATCAAATTTCAATTTCACAAGTTATTATAGGCATTACTATTTCACACATTAATTTCTAAGTGCCAAAATTTCAGATTTAAATGGTCCAATACACTTAAATCATTCCAAACCATCACATTTATTTCCAAATATCAATTTTATAAAGAATCGAAGTGGCTTCGGGTATTAACTAATACCCGACTTCGGTCTCTTTGAATCCAATGTCATCTAAACCCAAGTTATCTAATTAAATAAAATTTAACTTTAATTATCGGATAACTCCTTTACACAGAAATTCATACTAGATTGATAATCACACTATCATCGTCCATTCAACATAATATAATCACAAATCAATTCATATCAAAGGTATCTCCCAATTCAAGACACCCATTATCATTCAATCATAAATAAGCAAGATTGATCACTCCACTCAATTAAACTAATTAATGATCCCCTAATTACCTTCATTAGTTAATTATTTTTAAATCTCAAATGATAATTACCCTTAACTTAATTACATTCGTTAATTAGTCTTGATTAATCACAATCAGCAATTGAATTCCTTAATTATTCCATCAATTTAAACCAACTCCTTGATTAACTATATTAATTAATCTTTTAATTACACCGAGTAATTATAACTTAATTTCTTCTACCAAGTAATTATCCATTAATTACTTCCCATCAAGTAATTTCCTTTTAATTAATTACATCCAGTAATTATCTACTCATTACTTCACTAAGTAATTACACTTTAATAATTACCTTAGTAATTATACTTAATCTTTAATAAATTTTATTTATTAATCACCCTTGGTTAGTCCCATTCTGTAATTAATTTATCTTAATTAATTACACCACTTAATTAACTTCCCATAACTTTTATTTGTCAATACTTAATTAATTACACTAAGTGATTAATTATTAACTGCTTCTACTAGGTAATTATTTTCATATTAATTATACCAGGTAATTAACCCAAAAATTACCCTCACTCTTCAATTAATTAACTTAAACTAATCGTATTATTTAATTACATAGGGGAATCAGTCCCTTTAATTACTTTTATAATTAATCAATCAATTAATCAATTACCCCTTAATTACTTTAATCAATTAATAAATTTTTAAATCACCCAAGTCCTAATAATTTCTAAGATAATCCATTAATACAAATTTCTATTCAAATTTTCCTTTAATGAATCTCAGAATCAAAACATCATTGATCTACTAACTTAAACCTTAAGTTATTTAAGTTAAATAGCTTTAAGAAAATTTGTTGAAATCTGGATTTTGAAATATCACAGTTCTGCAAAAACGAAAACCATTTTTCCTCCTCTGCTCAAACTCGAGTTATACTTCGAGTTGCACTTCCATTTTCTTAGGTCACTCTCCTGTACGCCTTCTTCCTCTCTTTTTTTTCTTCCAGTATATTTATTTTAAGTTTTAAGTATAAATTAAAACATCTGAAGCCTCACTCACGATCTCGATCCAAACGTACCCTTCACCTCATCGAGTAAATCACGAGTCGTTCCCAAGCAAAACTTCGATCTTCCCTGAGGACCAATGTCAGTGATGGATATACGAGTGTGCATCGTGCACGGCGAACCTTCCGATGCCGATCATCAGGGAACCCCTCCGCACATTCCCAATGACTTCGCCATAACTTCCAATCACACCGATCTTAAAAATTCTACACGAATTGAAAACGAGCAATTGAACCTCCCAGACCCCAAACATCTCGACCACAAAAAGTGCTCGCCGCGTCGATCTAGGCAACCTTAAACCCTGTCCCTTGGACATCTGTCTTATCATTGACCCACGCTGTCGTTCCAATGCTCGCAAGCATGTCTGATGCGACAATGTCGTCGAGTACGCCTCAGAACTCCACACGACCCAAAAGCCACGCTAAACCCTAAATTGTCAATTTCCGACCACCCTAGCACCATTAAAACCAAACCATGAATTTTCCCATGGCCGCTGACCTACGATCCTACTCCAGCCACAATACCTAGACTCAATTCTTTTCCGATCAATAGAATTAGACCAATATGCAAACTTCGGTCAACTCGAAATTTCCTGCGATCTACCACACTAAAAGTCTTGATTTTGATCTTAAAATTCTTAGTTTATGCAAATGAAGAGGATCAAACAATCGAAACCCGAATTTTAACTAATCCAAATTTGAACTAAATATGAATTTACTGTAAATGCTGAATCTTCCAGTAAACCCAATCATTTATACTATAAAAGAATATTTTTGAAATGAAGATCTTGCCAATACAAACACCTTTTGTTTAGATAAGCACTAAAGAATAAGAATTTGATTTTTTTTGTATAAATAGGTTTTGAACCCTGTAAATTCTGGAACAGAACAAATGCTCAGTCATATACTTTCACACATTTATAAATTTATTTGTGTATATATGCAATCCATCACAATCTTACTTCAAGCATACTCCCAAACACAAATAAAAATCTAGCTTTGAACGAATTTACTCACCTCTTTATTTGCAGAGAACAGAACTGCAATTTTTTTTCCAGCCTTTTGCAACTTCACTTGCATGTTGAATTAAAATCTGAATCTTCCTTTGCATGTTGATGAATTAGTTCTCCTGCAGTAGATTACTGAGTTGTTCGATTGTTCTTTGAAGATCTTGCATTTGATTTTCAGGCTTACTTCTTCTTGTTTCCAGATTTCTTCATTTTTACAGATTTTACTGAATTTCTTGTTTCAGATTTTTCTGTTCTTTGATTTGCATTTTCCTTCTTTCTTATTATTTGTTTTTTATTTTTTATATTTGAGTTAAAATGGAGGAAAGATTTTCAGCTGAAGAATAAAATTCTTCTTTTTATTTTTCAATTAAATTTAAATTTAATGATTAAAGAGGAAGACATTTGTCACTATGATGCCTTAATTAACTTACACCTATGCATACTTATTCACAAGTGTCATTTAATGATTAATTAATATTATTTTAAATGTTATTTTCTCTTTTTAATAATCTATTTAAATTATGAATGTAATGTTTATGTGATTATAAAATGTGATTATCCTTTAATAAATATGTTTTAGATTTTTAATAAATTATTCAAAATCAAATTCATGTGGATATTTATAAATAACTTATATTTTGATTCAATTTAATATAACATATGCTTATAAATTTGAGAAATTTAGTTTGACTCCTTATATAAAATTTTAAAACAATTTACCTTATGATAAAATTAAAATGAAAGAATATTGAACAAATGAACTTTTTATTTAAATCTTAACCAAAACTCAGGTTTAAAATATAGATAAGTTAGATAAGAATATTAACTTTGTTATTAAAATTTAAATCTAAGATATCATTTTTTTTAAAGTATTAAGTCAAATTAAATTTTTCAAATTACAAATTATATATATATTAAAGTTTTAAAATACTTAATTAAGTTCAAAACAATATAATTGTCCCATTTCTAAATAATTATATTAAGAAATTACTAAATGAATATTTATGCAGATATAAATACTTACCATCATATTTATTTGGTCAATCTATAAATTAATATTCCATTAATTAATCCAATTATTTATCAATTACTGATGTCTAGAATTCCGAGATATCACACCCCAGACATTATTATAATATCACAGGATTTTCTAGTATGAATGGCTTGGTTATCGTAAGGTAAAAACTCATCCATGTTTATTTGCAGCGTGCTCTTACAAAATACCTTCAGTTTTGAAAGGTTTATAAATATAAAAACTCGTTTTATTCAGTTTCTCATGTTAGTTTACTCTGATTTTTGTACGTATATTAAAGCTTTCTTTTTGGTAAAGATCTTTTGAAATATTATATATTATCATTCCGCATATGAGATTCTGAAATTTTTATCTTCTTTATTTTTTTAAATTTTTTCCATAATGTTTTTTCATTCCAGCACTTGGGTATTCAACATGTGAATACCATGGATGTATTAGTGTCAACATTCAAGGGTCGAAAAGGCCATTCATTACATTTGGTACTAGAGCCGATGGTTAAGCGAGAACCTTGGCTTTGGTAGGGTATAACTCATTAAGAGATATGGTAATGGAATTCCTTATTATGAGTTGAGTGTATTATATACATGAGAATACATATTTTTTATTGTTATAAGAAAATGTTTTGTATTGTGTTGATTGGTATGTTGAGTGGTTTATGGACTCTAGTCAATACGTGTTGCTAATGTTATTAATATGGATCTCAAAATATCCGAACAAGGAAAACCAACATAGTATTATTTTTGAAATTGGTAAATGAAATAATTTTACCTGGGATTATATTTTATGTATAAATTAATAATTTTAATAACTGATATTGTTATTTATTATTTGTTTGTTTGTGGGAAATGATAATATTCAATTATTATCATTTACTATTTCATTAATTGTGCTCGACCAGTTTATGAGCAGTTTTACCTTTTCACTGCATGGGTTGGGTGGATAGTAACTTGTAGGAATATTGAAATGAACACCTTATGATTTAAGTTTCACAGGTTGATTGTAAAACATTCGGCGATAATGCTGGGTTAATTTTTTAAATTGTTTATTATAATCTTTGAGAAAGATAAGGTATTTTAAAGATAAATATTTGTGAAATGATTTAGATAAGAAAGTTACTTTATATAAGTAAGGCTGATAAAGTATAGTTTATAAATAAAAAGGATTTAAACTGAAAATTTGATAACTTAAATCTCGATGTTTGGGAAATTGTTCTTTTAAAGGTTGTGAAGAGAAATAATACTAGTATTATTTGAATGTATTTATGTGTAATAATGTTTCAAAGGGATTTTAAACGAGATAGAAAGTACTGAACTTACTTTTATCATTGGAAAATAATTCTGGTGATGACTACAGCATCATCGGCCTTTATTTTCAAGTTTCTAAATACGGAATGCAACCATAGTAGTTTTGCTTCAATAGTTGTTTTGGTAAAACAATTTCTGATTTAAATCCTAAAAATATGATTTGATATACAAAAGGTTATATGTATATGTTATTTGAAAATGATTTGAAATGAAACCCGCTATTTAGTTCTTAAGTTTTTACTTAAGTTATACTATGGACTCATGTATCGTATGTGTTAAGGTAGTTTGTCAGTGCATCTTCTTTGATCTGTTGATCAGTAGTTTTCAATTATTGAAATAAGATGAAATTTTTAACGATTTTGGACAGTCGAAAACTTCTGAATTAGTTGATAATTGAAGCTAAGGTTTTGTGAAAATATAAAAAGTTGAGATTTTGTAACTCTTAAGTTGAAAGATAATAGTATTTAAACAAGTTTTAAATTTGTAGAACTTCTTTATTAAACAGCATTCGATGTTATTGGGCCAACTAATGACCGTCTTTACCTTAGGGTTCTATAATAAAAGTAGAGTCTAGTCCTGAGTTTGGATACCGGAGTCCGACTCGTCCTAGCTACTTGCCTAGCCCGATGGAAAAATAACTCCAGAAGGTTGACTCAATGATAAGATCCAAATTTATTTTGGGCCTTCATTGGAATTTTAAGTAGGTAAAATGAATAAGATTGTTTTATATATACTCTTAGGATGTAGTGGAGTAGTATTCAATATGAACATGAGCCTTGGAAAGTTTTAAAAATGAAGTCATGGATTTTTGAAACGATTATAATATGAAGTAATGCTCTATAAGTAAAATGAATGTGATTTAAAATGTAAAATAAATTAGCATTGTTATGAATCCAGTTAAATAGAGTACGTAAGTTATATGTAGATCATTTTATTCATATGACAGTTCTTGATCTAGGATTCGAGTACATGGATTTTGATGTGATTTCACCGGTCCAAGTTAGTTTTTTTCACTTGATTCTTGACGGCGAACACTTGATATAGATTCTTGACATGTTCCTAAAGTTTTCTGTCATACTATACGGCTATGTAACGACCCAGGATTTTTAGTGATTAAAATTTGAATATTTAATTAATTTTAAATATTAATAAGTGAATTTATAAGTCAAATAAACTTTTATTTGAATAATTGGATTTAATTGGATAATTAAATAGATAATTTAATATGTTAAATTATGGAAATAATTGAAAATTGAGTTAAATATGATTGAAAATGATTTGTAAAATTTTATTCTATCATATTGAAGTTAGAACGATATTATAGAACTTTTAAAATCGAATTAATAGTTAATTTGTGAAAATTGAATATTTTAATATTAAAATCGACTAGTGAAAATAGTCAATTTTTGAACAGTCTTAGAATTGAACGAAACCAGTTCCATTGGATCTGTAATAGTTATTTATTACCGGATTTCAATTTTCGTGTCAATCGGAGTTATCGTTTGATCGTGGCAGCTCGAAACGCATCGAATTATTTTTAATATTAATTTGGCGAGTTAAAATAGCCATTTTTCAAAAAGTCTCAGATTTCGACAAAACCAGTTTCATCGGATCCGTAATGTGATATTATTGTAAGGTTTCAAATTTCGTGTCAATAGGATTTACCGTTTGTCCGGTACAAATTAAAATGCCTAGAAAATCGCTTAAATCGGTTTAAATTAAATTGAACGTTTATTGCCATAACTCGCACAGATGTCCGAATTAGCTTTCGAAACCTGTTCCATTGTGTCCGGAACATGGGGTAAACCCTAGAAACGCTGGTTACGACGCGTGAATCGGAGTTCGGAAAATCCGGGATGAATAGTGTCGATCAATTTTCCTATAAATAGCCCCTCTCTCTCTAAAAAAAAATATAAAAAAATAAAAACCTAAACCTAGCCGCCACTTTGTGATTCAAAGGCCAGAAACTTCCCAAATTCATTCCTTAATCTCTTCAAATCCACTAATAATTAGAAGAAGTGATCAACTACAAACACGTAGAGCTCGTCGAGAGCTTTAGATCCGTACGGTTGAGATGTAGTTTGGTCGACTCGAGGCAGAGCATTGGGGCCGCGTTCTCTTGGAAGTCGCGCACGGTTTCCATGCTCATATGGTGGCCGATCTTCATGCCGTGGATGGTGAAGGTGGCTCTTGGCAAGGCGAGTCGCATGGAGGTGGTTTGATGAAGTTTAGTCGAGTATTGGCGGAGCAAATCGAAACCCTAGTTTCTAGCTTATGGGTTTGGTTACGTGAATGATTATCTGGAAGACGGAGTCGCACGCGTGAAGGAAAGGGGAGAAGAGAAGGGACGGTTGTGATTTTCAGGTTGAAGGATCAAAGGCTGTGATTAGAATAGGTTAAAAATTATAAAAGAATGTTGTAAATTGTTTATATAAAATCGTGTAATCTTAGAAAATTCATATCTTTTCATACGAGGTCGAAAACGCGCGAAACAAGAAGCGTTGGAATCGTATGGACGATCACTACGCGATGGAATTGGATTGGAGTCGTTTGGAGTTAGGGAGAATTTCGGGTAAAATTAAACGTCCGTTTAATTTTATTCGAAATAAATCGCTAAAACGAAATTGAAATCAAGGTGAGAACTTCTCACTCAATCGAATCAGTTTCGATTTTATTTTAAATAGTTAGATTTAAATATTTGAATGCATGTTGAATGATGATTGTTATCTATTGATCGTTAAAATAGACATTATGCGCCGTTAGTAAGCGGATGTTATTTATTAAAAACATATACCGCGAATATTTCATAAACAGTGAAATTGGTATTATATATAATAGCAATATATATATATATTGGCATATGTATATATTGCAGTTGTTGATTCCCCGCATTTTTTTTAGCGGATGAGACCCTATTGCGCCGTTATTAAGCAGATAATATTTTAAATCCCATATACCGCGATAATTTCGTACTGGAACGAAATTGGTATTGTGCTAATATTTGTGGATGCAGGAAAACAGGTTGGAGGGATCCAACTGGATTCCTCAACAGTATTTATTTGATTTCAGATATTTTGATATTTGATTGATTATCATATCGATATATGATATCGTTGTAGTCGTGATTGACTATTTGGTATGTAGCATCATTGAACCAAATTTTGGGATTTTAAAATGATTTTAAAGTGATTTTGAAAGTATACGTTCATAAAATATTTTTGGAATTGATCCATTTTAAATAAATAAACGTTATAATTTTTAAAGTTATAAAAATTATGATTTTGAGAAATACGGTTCAAGATTGATTTTTGAGAAATATGGGTTAATGTTTTTATAAAATAATTAAATTGGGTTTTTGAATTATTGTGAAAAGTTTAAAAATAGGATTTATGAAATTGATTATTTTATAAATCAAAATGGTGAAATTATAAAGGGGATTAAAGATGTTTTAAAATAATAGTATAAATTGATTTTATAAAGGATTTATAAATTGATATTTATAAATTAAAACATTTGAATTATAAACGAGTTTTTATAAGTGTTTGAATGAAGTGAAAATGGATTGCATAAGTGAATGTAATTTATAAAATTATAAATTTTGAAGTTATAAATGAAATTTATAAATAGTAAGATTTATAAATTTTGTGAAATTATTAAATAATATATTTTGGATAAATAAATGAATCTTATAAGTTATAAGATTTATAATTTGGGAAGTTAAAAAGAACGTTTTTGGTAAACAAATAAATTATAAGTGATTGACTTATAATATGAATTTTTAGTATATCATTGAGATATGAAATTGAATAGGTTAATAAATGGAATTTATAAACGTTATTTTATAAATTCGCAACGACTTATTTTGATAAGTTAATTTTTATAACTTATTTATGAAGTTATATTCACGTTTTAGACAGTGAATAATCCTTTAAAATGAAAGGTATAGAAATGATGAAATTGTTAACGTGGTATTCACGTTTTTGAATAGTGAATAATATGTTAAAGAAATTGTTTTGAAGGTGATGTTTTAAATAGAATTAAAACAAGTTAACAATGTTTTAATTGGGTTGAGATTCGAAACCATAGATTTCAACATTGATTGTTGAAATAGACGTTTTCGAGAAATAGAAGGAAATGGTGGACTATAACACTGTTGTTATAGTAAATGATTTCCGAAAGGAAATGTTTTGTATAGTATTGGGATTTATATATCTATCTTAAATTCGAATCCCTATACTAGTGATTTTGGGTTGTCGTAACGATGTTTTACGTAACATTCGTTTTGGCCCAAATATATATGTTTAAGAGAATGATTTCCTTAAAGAATGAAATATATACTTAATCTCGATTTAAGTATATTGAATATTCTCCAAGTGTTGAAAATAAATGGATTTGAGAATTACTTAATAAGTAAGTATGGAAATGTTTTCCAATATAAAGTGAATATTTTGAGAATTTATCTTTTTGAAGATAAATTGAAATGAATAATTGAAATCGTATGTGCATGAATATTTTGAAATATAAATTCATTATGGAATTTATAAATGAAAAGAAGAATTTGTTTAAAAATAAATATTGATTTATTTTTGAAGTGTGAAATTATATATCTAGTAAAGATATTTTTTTGGAAAATAAATAATTTGGAAAATTATTTGGAATCTGGTGATGTTGTGCACATCCATTGATAGTTCAATAACCGACTATCAATATTTACCTTTGAAAGGTATTTGTTGTGATTTGCTGAATTTGAATGCTACACTTATTTTTAAATTATTGCGCTCGTTATTCGGATTACCCATTCCGAATAGTGATACGACGTAATGGATAACATTGATGACGGGTGTTGAAGACCAGATATTTACGAAAGCGATAGGATGACCTATCGATTGTCTCTGCACTGGGTAGCTCCTGGTATAGAGATTCCCTAAGTGATGGGAAATTCGATCGGGATTGTGAATACCCGGATTGCAAGGGCTTCGTGAGAAGTGCCTTCGGTTCTGTTCGAGCCCGGAACAGACTTGTATGGATTGTATGTCTGACATTACAAATTGAGATATAAAGCCGATTTCTTTCAAATATAGTTCTGTTGGTGGCGAAGAATTTATTCTTTTAGCTTAACACCCTTCTCTGAGACGTACGAGCTCAGAGGTTATGTAGTTGAATGTTATCAGCGATATATTCCCAATTTGGTAATGTGACATGCTGAGTGTTGCTGTTAAATGATCATTGTGTTGATTATTTGTGATAGGATCATTTGTTTGATCGTCTATCCTGGTGATCATTTCTATGATCGTTTGTTGACCCAAAGCATGGCTTTTGTATAAAGTATGTTTTTGTGGACGTGACTTCGTCGAGCCTCACACCTCGGGAATGGTCAAAACAGGAAAGATGCGGCAAGGTTATGAGGGGTAGCGCCCTTTAGGATATGTGCATTTCCTTCTGGGAAAGGTTGTATCATGGTATGGAGCCCAGATACTTACTCATGTTGAAAATACTTTATGATTGTGTGAATTGATTACGAGCGCTCGGTTGAAAAGGTCCCAAAGGACTGGGGGATGGCATATTCGGTCAGTTGTTACTCAGTTAGGGGTAACCCGGCCTTGTGTTGGTAGAGATCCGGTTTGGTTCTCGGGGATGTCCATCCAGAGGCATTCTCATGTGGCAATGGGAAGTTCCTTGGCCTGACCATTCGTAGGAAATCCAAAGAAACAATACGAGACTTGTACGGTTTTAGTTGTATAACCTGCTATGGAATGTGGCGGTAACCTGCTATTGAACATAGTTAGCTATAGTAGGCATAGTTCGAAATGTCTATGTTGGCTAAGATTTATATTCTACTTTCGAAATATTTCCTATACTATGCACTAATAATAATATCAAATGTTCTTTTAAATGCGTATCAAGCATCTTTGACTATCATAAGGAGAAATCTCCTCCGATTCTGCGTTTGCATTGTGTGTGTGTGTGTGGGAGGCCTTATGGTAGTCTCATTTTTAAAAGCATTGCGAATTGATTTTAAAAAATATTCCTCTATTTTGATTTTAAAGATAAATAAATTGTTTTGAGTTCTCACACCAGTCACATGACTGACTCGGAGTTTATTGTTTTCCTTCCTAAACTCTGGGTGCCCACCAATTTCCACACGGGCAGTCAAGAGTTAGGTTTATCAAGGTATTCTAGATATTCTGGAATTGCTGGAGGCAAGCTGGATGGCATGGCATATTACTAGTATATAGTATTTCTTTTTCCGCTGCACTGTTTGTTGTTTGTTGTTGGTGCACACTCTGATGATATGATGTAATGATGATAAGATGTAATGTATAAAATGTAATAACTGATATAGTTCTTTGTTTAAAGATTATTCATTTATTTATTATATGTTGTTCCGCTGCGATTGTGAGATTCTGTTATTGTTCTGTTGTTTTCTATTCCGTTCTATTTTCTATTTTCTTTTCTCTCTATTTTCTGTCTTTTCTCTCTTTTTCTTTGTCTTTCTTTTTCTTAAACCATAACATTTCGGGTTTCCGGCCTTCGATTTCTCGGCAGTCGATAAAGTGAGTATCGATGTTGAATTTTCGAAAGTCGAAAATTTTCGGGACGTTACATTTGGTATCAGAGCATATGGTTAAGCGACAACCATGGTTCTGTTGGGTATTACTCATTAGAGATAGAGTCAGTAGTACTCTAGAATGAGTTTGAGTGTAATAATAGCTACGAGAGCGTATTTGTTAGTGAATATAAAATTGTTTTATATTGTGATGATTGGTTTATTGAGTGGCATATGAACCTTCGTCAGCACGGTCTATACGACTATGCCGAAGGGGTTTATAAACACTTGAATAGAACAATTCGACACAATATTGTATAAGTATATTTTATATATAAAGGAATAATTTTTCAGAATTATTAAAGTATATAAGTTGATTGTTAAGTCGTTTGAATAATCTAAATTAAAGAATACTTGTATAAGTAAAAAGAATTATAAGAATTGAATTATAATTAATGTGATTTACAATTGTGAAATAAACTTATATATATAAGAAGTGAAACTATATGAATATATTTATGAATATGAGTTGTAAAATAAAAATGAATTTAAAGTTAAATGGAAATTTACTTTAGAATTTGGAAGCTGAATTGATTTATAAGTTGGAATTTAAGTTAAGTAAAAACCAAGTGATGTTTGTAAAATGGAGTATGACTTAAGAGATGTTGAATGAAGTTGATATTAGTATCAAAGTAAAATAATAAAGTGAAGTGATAAATGTGAACTTGAGTTATGAAATGAAATTCAACTTTTGTAATTGAATTGAATGAATGGATTGAATAATAATCAATTAAATGTGAATAATTGATATGAAATAATGAATGTAAGTGTTAATTCATTAAAATCTAATATTATTAGAAGTTGAAAGATTGAATGAAAATCAATTTAATTAAACCAATTGAAAGTGATGGTGTTGAACCAATTGATAAGCAAAGGAATTTGGTTGTAATTAATATACTATGGTTGTTAGTTGATTGATTGTATATAATTCATTAAGTATTAATGAAATTGGAAGCTAAAGTAATTGGAATTCAATTGGAAGTTAAGTGAATCTTGACTAGAATTAAATTTGATTTGGAAGTGAACCAACTTGAATATGAATTAGTGAATATAAATTAATTGAAAAATGAATGTTAGTAAGAACATCCACTGTAAATGGATCGAATGTGATTAAATTGAAAACCTATTTCGTTGAATATTAATGAGAATATGAATGAATATTTATTGGTTATGAAAACTAGTTGGTTGATGGTAGAATATATTGCTTTTGTTTCAATTGCTATGTTGACATATATGGTTATTATGTTGCTATATGTTGTATATCGATACTATTGTCTATATGCATGATTCTCATGTTGTTTGTTGAGTGTTTAGTAGGTGCGGATCGCGTTTGCTTCGCATTTGGAGCTCGTTTTCGCGCTATATTAGTCATATATGCTCGCTAATAAAATATAAGGTACATATCTCGGATTAAATACCATACTTTTACAAATTTTTCCCTTCGGGATGCCTCATTACTTGATGAGATGTATATTTGTGATATATATACTGTCCTTTTTTTTCGGATCGAGCCGCGCAAAGGAGACTATGGCGAATTTTTCCGAAAATTTAAGGCGTTAGAAAAATTTGAGAAAATTGGAAAGTTTTGAAAACTTTAACTTTGATTTGGAATCGAAAGTTAAACAATAGTAGTTGTTTTTGAAAAGATAACTAAGTATGATTTGGAAAACTTAGTACAGTTATTGTAAGAAATTTAACTATGCATTTTGTAAAGTTAATAGATTCTGTAATTTTTCTTACTTGTTAATTTCGAGGACGAAATTCTTTTAAGGGGGGAAGATTGTAACGACCCAGGATTTTTAGTGATTAAAATTTGAATATTTAATTAATTTTAAATATTAATAAGTGAATTTATAAGTCAAATAAATTTTTATTTGAATAATTGGATTTAATTGGATAATTAAATAGATAATTTAATATGTTAAATTATGGAAATAACTGAAAATTGAGTTAAATATGATTGAAAATGATTTGTAAAATTTTATTTTATCATATTGAAGTTAGAACGATATTATAGAACTTTTAAAATCGAATTAACAGTTAATTTGTGAAAATTGAATATTTTAATATTAAAATCGACTAGTGAAAATAGTCAATTTTTGAACAGTCTCAGAATTGAACGAAACCAATTCCATTGGATCCGTAATAGTTAGTTATTACCGGATTTCAATTTTCGTGTTAATCGGAGTTATCGTTTGATCATGGCAGCTCGAAACGCATCGAATTATTTTTAATATTAATTTGGCGAGTTAAAATAGCCATTTTTCAAAAAGTCTCGGATTTCGACGAAACCAGTTTCATCGGATCAGTAATATGATATTATTGTAAGGTTTCAAATTTCGTGTCAATAGGATTTACCATTTGTCCGGTACAAATTAAAACGCCTAGAAAATCGCTTAAATCGGTTTAAATTAAATTGAACATTTATTGCCATAACTCGCACAGATGTCCGAATTAGCTTTCGAAACCTGTTACATTGTGTCCGGAACGCGGGGTAAACCCTAGAAACGCTGGTTACGGCGCGTGAATCGAAGTTCGGAAAATTCGGGATGAATAGTGTCGATCGATTTTCCTATAAATAGCCCCTCTCTCTCTAAAAAAAATAAAAAAAAAATAAAAACCTAAACCTAGCCGCCACTTTCTGATTCAAAGGCTAGAAATTTCCCAAATTCATTCCTTAATCTCTTCAAATCCACTAACAATTAGAAGAAGTGATCAACTACAAACACGTAGAGCTCGTCGAGAGCTTTAGATCCGTACAGTTGAGATGTAGTTTGGTCGACTCGAGGCAGAGCATTGGGGCCGCGTTCTCTTGGAAGTCACGCACGGTTTCCATGCTCATATGGTGGCCGAGCTTCATGCCGTAGATGGTGAAGGTGGCTCTTGGCAAGGCGAGTCGCATGGAGGTGGTTTGATGAAGTTTAGTCGAGTATTGGCGGAGCAAATCGAAACCCTAGTTTCTAGCTTATGGGTTTGGTTACGTGAATGATTATCTGGAAGATGGAGTCGCACGCGTGAAGGAAAGGGGAGAAGAGAAGGGACGGTGGTGATTTGCAGGTTGAAGGATCAAAGGCTGTGATTAGAATAGGTTAAAAATTATAAAAGAATGTTGTAAATTGTTTATATAAAATCGTGTAATCTTAGAAAATTCATATCTTTTTCATACGAGGTCGAAAACGCGCGAAACAAGAAGCGTTGGAATCATATGGACGAGCACTACGCGATGGAATTGGATTGGAGTCGTTTGGAGTTAGTGAGAATTTCGGGTAAAATTAAACGTCCGTTTAATTTTATTCGAAATAAATCGCTAAAACGAAATTGAAATCAAGGTAAGAACTTCTCACTCAATCGAATCAGTTTCGATTTTATTTTAAATAGTTAGATTTAAAATATTTGAATGCATGTTGAATGATGATTGTTATCTATTGATCGTTAAAATAGACATTATGCGCCGTTAGTAAGCGGATGTTATTTATTAAAAACATATACCGTGAATATTTCATAAACAGTGAAATTGGTATTATATATAATAGCAATATATATATATTGGCATATGTATATATTGCAGTTATTGATTCCCCGCATTTTTTTAGCGGATGAGACCATATTGCGCCGTTATTAAGCGGATAATATTTTAAATCCCATATACCGCGATAATTTCGTACTGGAACGAAATTGGTATTGTGCTAATATTTGTGGATGCAGGAAAACAGGTTGGAGGGATCCAACTGGATTCCTCAACAGTATTTATTTGATTTCAGATATTTTGATATTTGATTGATTATCATATCGATATATGATATCGTTGTAGTCGTGATTGACTATTTGGTATGTAGCATCATTGAACCAAATTTTGGGATTTTAAAATGATTTTAAAGTGATTTTGAAAGTATACGTTCATAAAATATTTTTGGAATTGATCCATTTTAAATAAATAAATGTTATAATTTTTAAAGTTATAAAAATTATGATTTTGAGAAATACGGTTAAAGATTGATTTTTGAGAAATATGGGTTAATGTTTTTATAAAATAATTAAATTGGGTTTTTGAATTATTGTGAAAAGTTTAAAAATAGGATTTATGAAATTGATTATTTTATAAATCAAAATGGTGAAATTATAAAGGGGATTAAAGATGTTTTAAAATAATAGTATAAATTGATTTTATAAAGAATTTATAAATTGATATTTATAAATTAAAACATTTGAATTATAAACGAGTTTTTATAAGTGTTTGAATGAAGTGAAAATGGATTGCATAAGTGAATGTAATTTATAAAATTATAAATGGTGAAGTTATAAATGAAATTTATAAATAGTAAGATTTAGAAATTTTGTGAAATTATTAAAGAATATATTTTGGATAAATAAATGAATCTTATAAGTTATAAGATTTATAATTTGGGAAGTTAAAAAGAACGTTTTTGGTAAACAAATAAATTATAAGTGATTGACTTATAATATGAATTTTTAGTATATCATTGAGATATGAAATTGAATAGGTTAATAAATGGAATTTATAAACGTTGTTTTATAAATTCGCAACAACTTATTTTGATAAGTTAATTTTTATAACTTATTTATGAAGTTATATTCACGTTTTAAACAGTGAATAATCCTTTAAAATGAAAGGTATAGAAATGATGAAATTGTTAACGTGGTATTCACGTTTTTGAATAGTGAATAATATGTTAAAGAAATTGTTTTGAAGGTGATGTTTTAAATAGAATTAAAACAAGTTAACGATGTTTTAATTGGGTTGAGATTCGAAACCATAGATTTCAACATTGATTGTTGAAATAGACGTTTTCGAGAAATAGAAGGAAATGGTGGACTATAACACTGTTGTTATAGTAAATGATTTCCGAAAGGAAATGTTTTGTATATTATTGGGATTTATATATCTATCTTAAATTTGAATCCCTTTACTAGTGATTTTGGGTTGTCGTAACGATGTTTTACGTAACATTCGTTTTGGCCCAAATATATATGTTTAAGAGAATGATTTCCTTAAAGAATGAAATATATACTTAATCTCGATTTAAGTATATTGAATATTCTCCAAGTGTTGAAAAAAAATGGATTTGAGAATTACTTAATAAGTAAGTATGGAAATGTTTTCCAATATAAAGTAAATATTTTGAGAATTTATCTTTTTGAAGATAAATTGAAATGAATAATTGAAATCGTATGTGCATGAATATTTTGAAATATAAATTCATTATGGAATTTATAAATGAAAAGAAGAATTTGTTTAAAAATAAATATTGATTTATTTTTGAAGTGTGAAATTATATATCTAGTAAAGATATTTTTTTGGAAAATAAATAATTTGGAAAATTATTTGGAATCTGGTGATGTTGTGCACATCCATTGATAGTTCAATAACCGACTATCAATATTTACCTTTGAAAGGTATTTGTTGTGATTTGCTGAATTTGAATGCTACACTTATTTTTAAATTATTGCGCTCGTTATTCGGATTACCCATTCCGAATAGTGATACGACGTAATGGATAACATTGATGACGGGTGTTGAAGACCAGATATTTGTGAAAGCGATAGGATGACCTATCGATTGTCTCTGCACTGGGTAGCTCCTGGTATAGAGATTCCCTAAGTGATGGGAAATTCGATCGGGATTGTAAATACCCGGATTGCAAGGGCTTCGTGAGAAGTGCCTTCGGTTCTGTTCGGGCCCGGAACAGACTTGTATGGATTGTATGTCTGACATTACAAATTGAGATATAAAGCCGATTTCTTTCAAATATAGTTCTGTTGGTGGCGAAGAATTATTCTTTTAGCTTAACACCCTTCTCTGAGACGTACGAGCTCAGAGGTTATGTAGTTGAATGTTATCAGCGATATATTCCCAATTTGGTAATGTGACATGCTGAGTGTTGCTGTTAAATGATCATTGTGTTGATTATTTGTGATAGGGTCATTTGTTTGATCGTCTATCCTGGTGATCATTTCTATGATCATTTGTTGACCCAAAGCATGGCTTTTGTATAAAGTATGTTTTTGTGGACGTGACTTCGTCGAGCCTCACACCTCGGGAATGGTCAAAACAGGAAAGATGCGGCAAGGTTATGAGGGGTAGCGCCCTTTAGGATATGTGCATTTCCTTCTGGGAAAGGGTGGTATCATGGTATGGACCCCAGATACTTACTCATGTTGAAAACACTTTATGATTGTGTGAATTGATTACGAGCGCTCGGTTGAAAAGGTCCCAAAGGACCGGGGGATGGCATATTCGGTCAGTTGTTACTCAGTTAGGGGTAACCCGGCCTTGTGTTGGTAGAGATCCGGTTTGGTTCTCGGGGATGTCCATCCAGAGGCATTCTCATGTGGCAATGGGAAGTTCCTTGGCCTGACCATTCGTAGGAAATCCAAAGAAACAATACGAGACTTGTACGGTTTTAGTTGTATAACCTGCTATGGAATGTGGCGGTAACCTGCTATTGAACATAGTTAGCTATAGTAGGCGTAGTTCGAAATGTCTATGTTGGCTAAGATTTATATTCTACTTTCGAAATATTTCCTACACTATGCACTAATAATAATATCAAATGTTCTTTTAAATGCATATCAAGCATCTTTGACTATCATAAGGAGAAATCTCCTCCGATTCTGCGTTTGCATTGTGTGTGTGTGCGGGAGGCCTTATGGTAGTCTCATTTTTAAAAGCATTGCGAATTGATTTTAAAAAATATTCCTCTATTTTGATTTTAAAGATAAATAAACTGTTTTGATTTCTCACACCAGTCACATGACTGACTCGGAGTTTATTGTTTTCCTTCCTAAACTCTGGGTGCCCACCATTTTCCACACGGGCAGTCAAGAGTTAGGTTTATCAAGGTATTCTAGATATTCTGGAATTGCTGGAGGCAAGCTGGATGGCATGGCGTATTACTAGTATATAGTATTTCTTTTTCCGCTGCACTGTTTGTTGTTTGTTGTTGTTGCACACTCTGATGATATGATGTAATGATGATAAGATGTAATGTATAAAATGTAATAACTGATATAGTTCTTTGTTTAAAGATTATTCATTTATTTATTATATGTTGTTCCGCTGCGATTGTGAGATTCTGTTATTGTTCTGTTGTTTTCTATTCCGTTCTATTTTCTATTTTCTTTTCTCTCTATTTTCTGTCTTTTCTCTCTTTTTCTTTGTCTTTCTTTTTCTTAAACCATAACATTTCGGGTTTCCGGCCTTCGATTTCTCGGCAGTCGATAAAGTGAGTATCGATGTTGAATTTTCGAAAGTCGAAAATTTTCGGGACGTTACATTTATATAAGAGAAATAGAGGTTTCTAATCACGGAGCCTGATCAGAGTCCACACTAGATAGGTCAAAGGAGATATACTAGTTCTGAAGTGATATTGATGTGATCGAGCTAGCAATCAGATTTAAGATTGCATACCGATGATATATGTACATCGTACGGGCTTTAACATAAATGTACACTATGTTTGTTGGCTAGTGGAGAGTTTGGGGAATGACTCTCTGAAATGTACGGGTTAACATGAGTAATCAGCTAAGTAATAACCTGACGCTGTGAGCGTAAGGTACGCTAAGTTGGTTATTTATCATCCTTATGGGACGAGACGTTTTTGAACCACAGCGAACCATAAGTTATGGTTGCTAGTGATTGCAAGATGTATAGTATTTTTATGTATTTTTTTCTTTAGTCGCTAGTGATTGTAATATTGTTAGGTATTGATGTGTGATTGTTGCTTATGTTGGTATTCTGAGGATGAATATTTTGAGGGGGAAAATGTAACGACTCGAATTTCGAACGCTTTATATTTAAACATCAGAATTATTTAAATATTTAAATATTGGATTTAATGCAATAAAATTTATTTAATAAGCTTATTTAAATTCTTTTTAAATAATAAATGATAATGATGAACTTTTAATTTTAATTAAGGTGGTTAAACTTGTTTTAATAATAAGTCTTTCAATCAGTGCGTGAAATTATCATCCATAGGCACTGTCTTAGATTTGATGAAACTATTATCATCGAGACCGAAGTATTGAGTTGTTATGCACCGACGAGTTTTATGGCAATCAGACATCGTGTGTGATCTTATGAGCTCGGAACGTTCAACGATTTAATTAATAGAATGAAAAATGTTATTTATTTCACTATAAATAACCCCTTTAATTTACCCTCCTCACCGCTTTTCCTTTCTTCTTCCTCTTCTTCACAAAAATTAGCCGACACCACTCTTTTCCTCTTTTCTGTCAATTGTATCTTAAGCTAGGATAAATGAAATTTGAAGATTTTGGATCCGTTTGGATTGTGTATGTATGCTTCAATTCCTTGTGTGTCGATTGGTGTGTGATGTTTCTTGGGTGTGCTCGACTTGTACTAGTCGGAGGTAAGGTTAAGGCTACTTGGTGATATAGGTAGCGATAGGCCACGACATTGGTAGCGTTGTGCTTGTTTGGCGAAGACGCACCGACGGTGGTATTTTGGAGGGTTCCAATCTACTAAGGTGGAAAGCCATGTTTTGTTTGTCGCGTTGCAGGAAGCAAGTCGCTTTCAATCTAGGGTGGCCAGAGATGAAATTGATGGCATGGATGAACTTGGGGAGGCAAAGGAAGAAGATTGGTGGGGTCGTTGGTGCTCCGATGGACCGAAGTGAAGGGCGACACCTGTACAGTGTCGATGCATGCTACTGGTTACAAGGAAGAAGGTTGTGTCGAGCTTGACAAATTGGGGTCCATCATGAAGCTCGTGCGATATATAGTCCATTGGCACAGACGAAATTCGATTCCGTTGACTGGAGCTCCATGTCACTAGTTGTCATGCATGACATTTGTTGATTTTGGCGTATTAGTGTGCACAAGGGAGAAGAAGGATTTGAGTGGGGGAAGGATAATTTAAGTAATTAATTAGTAATTAGTTAATTAATTAAAGTTATAAATCAATTTCTTATAAAACTAATAACTAATGCATACGAGGTCTGATGGAGACGCTATCTCACCGTTGCATTCATATCGGGATCCTCTATGTCTGGGTTGGGCTTGGGTGAGTTTACTCGCCAGTTATTTGTATATTGTTGTGATAATTGTTCATTATGTAAAAGATAACTAAAATTGATAACAATGAAATTTATTACTTTTGTATCCCTTGTTGCTTTTTAAGGAAAATAACAATAGTATATGTAGTAGAATCTCTCTTTTACTTCTCTATAACACGCATCGTGGCCCAGACTTGTTTACATGTTTGATGGTGTTGTTTTATTTAGTTGGAAATTGAGTATGAATGGTTGAAGCGAAATTATTGCTATAAACGCATTTTGAAATCCCTTGTATTTAACACTTGTTGAATTAGTATAAATATGGATATATTGTGGAAAAATATATAATGGGTTATTCTCTGCATATGTTTTGGATGTGTTTGACTTTAAGGAATTGGTTTGGAAAATTATTGAAATTGTGAAATAAAGTGGTGTTGAAATCTTCGTTTTAGAAAGGTAAAAAATGGGTTTACTTTAAATATTTTTCCCAAGTATTTTTAAAAGGAGCCTATGAAAAGTTATTAAAGTATTTTAATAAGAAGTTTAAATATATTTTATAATTATTTATGAATTTTAAAAGGAAAGGGTTCTAAATTATAAAACATGCTTTATTGTTTTGAAATAAGTATAAATTAAAGTATTTTAAAGCAATATTTTAAGTAATATTTTAAACCATATTTTAAAGTATTTTTTTAAGTATAAAAAGTTTTTAGAAAATTTGTTATATATTTTATTGAATTATTTTAAAGTTTATATAATTTAATGTCCTTTTAATCGATTTAAGTGTTCTAAAGTGTTTATTTAAGCTTGGAAAAGTAAGTTAAGTCTTGAATGAAGATATAAAGGAAAAATGGATTACAATACTTAAGTTATAATACATAATTTTGTAAAGTTATGTAAAAGTATTAGCTTGTTAAATATGGAATACAAATAGATCTTTCAAAAGGGAATGTTTTTAAGAGATAATTGTAGAGGGAATGATTTAGGATTGTTGTGACATTATTTGAGTAACAATTGTCTTAAACCCATATAATTGAAATTTAGTTTTTAAAGAGAATTTTAGAGACAATGATTAAGTGAAGTGTTTTGGGCTTGTAGCAAATGGTGTTTTAGTAACATTTGATTTTAAACCCTTGAACAATATTTTAAAGTGGTAACATATTGTTAAATGATTTTGAAAAATACTTAGATCTCTAATAATGGAATTTTAAAGATAATAACAAGCATGAAATCTTTGCAAAAAGATAGAAAGTTATATGTCTTAAAGTATAAAAGAGAGAGGGTGTTTATAGCAATAATGTTGGAGTGACATTTGTTTTTAACCTCTTTGACATTGTTTTAACTAAGTTAAACTTGTTATTGTTTTACGAATACACTTACACCTTTGAGATAAGTACACGAATACTTTTAAGAGTACTGAAATGTACGGAAATAAATAGTGATGTATTAATAAATGAAAGAATTTTTATTAGATAAAAAAGGAGTTTTACTAATAAAATAGATTTTAATTAATAAAGGTTTAGTTAAATAAAAAGAGGATTTGAAGTCGTTTATATGATGTGCTAGTGTGTGTCGATAATGTTTTATGTGTTACTTGCTTATGTAAAGTATACGACATTCTCATTATCATTGAAATTGGTCAAAAAAATAACTCTAAAAATATCTAAAAGAAACACGGGAATTATATGGTATGGTTATCTTTGGTGATGCTATAATGTATGCATGAACTTTTGTTTCTCTTTTAGGAAAAATTATAAGGAAATCCAACACCGACCGGTTAGGAGGTGATCTTCGCTCTTATATATTGTGCTTATTATCAAAAGAACCAGAATTGAGTTTATCGAAAATCGATCGATTGGTCTTTGGAGCGCCTGATGCATAGGGGAGTGTACTTATATAAGATGAATCGAAACCATAACCACTTCAAAATCATATACGTATTCTATGATTTGGAAGAGGTTCGTGATTGGTTCGAGATGCTTGAATCTATGTGGAGATTCGTGATCTGTTTGAGATACTCAAACACATGTAGTAGTTTCTGATCTATTTAGGATGTGAGGATCTATGTGTGATTCTGAGATCTATTAATATATATAGTAATCCATGTATGGTTTTGAGATCTGTTTGAGTGATGACTCGTATGATGGAATGTCCGACATAGACTTACCAACGGATATGACTAAAACTAGATATAAGATGCATATCCGTGGGTTTGGTTGACCCAAGGGTGCAGGTGACTCTACCATAGAGATTTCGATAGTTATGCATGCGCAAATAGTGCACTTCAACCTCTTGTTGTGGCCAACTATGTATTTCCTATGGTACATCAGCTAGGGATGTATTGGGAGGATATCCCTGATTCTTGTGTAGGAGGACCATTCTCGAAGTACTAAGGAAACCTATATGGAATCCTATTCAATTAGCGAATTCACCTTAGCAGTTTTGATTGTACACCTAATATTGTTGTGATGTACACTCACATGCATCACAGCTATGTGATTACTTACGTTTCACAACTTAGACCTTATTATAATATCACTTGATTTTTAATAGAAATGGTTTGGTTATCGTAAAGTAAAAACCCATCCATGTTTATTTGCAGCGTGGTCTTACGAGTTACCATTATTTTTGAAAGGTTTTATAAATATGTAATCCAAATTTGAGTTTCTCATACTAGTTTACTAGATTGATCCGGATGTTATTTTCTTATAATGCTTGGATCAGTTCCATGTATATTTCTAGATTTAGCTGGATGCTTTAGAGCTTAAGGAGACGAGTTGGATGCCTCTAAGACCTATTCACATATTTATTTTCTGTTGCATTTATTGTATTGTATTTATTAATATTTGTGAGCGCGGGCTGTTAAAACTGTCCAGGCTGATGATAGATTAGTTTACTCTGATAGTTGTATATATATATATATATATTAAAGTTTTCTATTTTGGTAAAGATCTCTGAGATATTATCTATTATCATTCCACATGTGAGATTCTGGTATGTTCTCCTTTCTTGTTCTATTTTCTTTCACCCTAACATTCTATCTTTTTGGCACTTTGTTGTTCAACATGTGAGTACCGTGGATGTATTAATATTCAGGGGTCCAAAAAGTCATTTATTACACCATCATTAATGAGTTTTTAGTAAAAACATCGAGCTTAAATAAAAATGAGACTCACAAATGATCCTATTAACTTCTCTAATTCTAGATTCTTTTTAGTCGGTTACCATTTTTGTACTAGGGACTCTATTTACAGTCATCTTATAGCTCTCGAATTGGAGGATAGTATTTGTCTTAAATTGCTGACATGGCATGCATATGGGGTTGAGATTTGGACATGTGGCATCATCTACTGTTTGCATTATGACGTAGATCGATGATGCATTGTTTCTTTATCTCTACTATAATAATGAGAATTCACTTAATATGAACTCAACCGTGTCTTTTTGAACTACTCGAATCGCCCTTTTATGTTATCTTCTTATGCAACATGTACCGCATTTCATCTCATTATGACACAAATCCATTGCTATGGCCGCCAACAACACTATTCGTTACTACCAATGCTGATCAACTACTGATTTCATTGTCCTCCATCAATTCAAGCCAAATTGGATTACTGATTATATCACCAACCCTACCTGTAAATACTAACTCAAATCAACTATTAGTTTCATCAATTTCTCCATCAACTCAAATTAAACTAGATTGCTGATTTCATTAACCCTCGAACATTGACCGCATAAAATCTTCCCATTCGGTTTGTAAAATTTTAATAGTTCACTATTAATAAACTTAATTATGTTATTTTTTGTTTTTGCATATACTGCGTATGACGGTTCTTTTCTGTGAATTCTATAACATAAAATCATTGAATGTAGTTAGAGTTAGGATTCCAATCAATGTTGTCGAGCATAATTTTAAAAAAATTAATGAATTTTCTGTAACATACGTGGTTTTATCATTTGATAATCCAATTGCCAAGTCACTGTAGACGATTATACAGAACTAGATTTTACATTTAATTGTATTGTTGTACTTAGATAAAATGCTTCTTTCCCCTCTTATTTGGAATGAACCGATATGTAAATGTGAATAATATTTCAATTAATTCACCTTTATTAAGTTAATTATTATGTAAGGAACTTGATCAAAAGTTCATAAGAACTATATTCATTTACATACCAAACTTTTGAACTATTTATTGTGGCATCGATTACAAAGAGTATTAATTATATCTACAATTTGAACTTGATCCTTCTTGGTCTTTATCACAAAATGTTGCCAAGTGGCATACACGTTACATACCGTTTTTGACTCAAATTTCATTCTTTAGACTTAAAGATAAAAGACTAAAAAATGACATGTAGTAATTCCTATTCAATTTTTAACTTTTTAAGATAATAATTAGGGGATTATTTTCCAAAATACACCATCTACATGTTCCATCTCTTTTCAGTTCATTAACAAAACTTTTCTTCAGATATTAAATTTATAATGAGCTAGATCAAAATGCATAACTATCTATAACATGTGTGATTAACCCTTACTTAACATCAATGAGTAATCAAGAAGGTGAATATAATTCTGGATTCTTATTTCCGCTTTTATACGCATGAGTGAGTTAGTGTTGTTATTTACTTTTCTTTGCTTGGTAATTTTATATGAGCGGTAAGAGTGTTGGACATGAGATTATGGATACTTAAGATATGGTAATGAATGAAGAAAAATATTATTTTCGGTATTTGGTAGTTAAATTTCATACATGAGTTCTACAGCTTAGTTATACAGCTGATTTCCTATTGATTTATTTACCTGTGACATGCTATTGTTGAAAAAATAAAAAAATTGCATGTGGAGAAAAATTGTCCTAAAATGTTATACAATCATCGGAATTTATATTGATTTAAAGGTTTGAAACTTGCTTTCTGATTTATGCTAGAAAATTTAATTAACAATTATATTCTTTTCATTTTTACCCATTGCAGTTTCTATAAAAATGCGTTATTTATATTTTGTCTTCGACACATATAGAATTTAAAGGAATTTTGTTTTCACATTCCAAAACCTACCTCACTTTCTGATTTTATATATTGCTTTTATAGAAACTAACTTGAAATTTAGTATCTTGCAAAATTAATATTTTTGAATTTCAAACCATGCATATAGGAACGACTATTTGAACACATTTATATGCATGTAACCATTTAAAGGGCTTATTATCTATCAATGTTTGACCCATGTTTCAATTAGAGTGATAATGCAAACATCGATACAAGGAAAGATCCCTATTAAAAATATAATTTCATAACTATGCTCATGGTTTCACGTTCAATGTGGAAAACTAGGATTTCAAACTTTAATTTTTTGATTTTGAATCTTATTTAATTTCCAAGAGTGGCAACTAATTCCGTTTCCAAAAGGAAATGCATAATTGATGGTACATAAGGAAATGCATGATTGATTTCACTTCCAAGAGTGTTTCTTCATAGTTTAGCCACTTTTATGTGTAGAAATTGATTATTTCTTATGTTAAAGCCAAAATGAGTGCCATTATTTTAGCTTTTCATATGTCCATGATAAATTTGAATATTCTTTGGTTGTTACTCAAGAGTTGTTTGAACATATAAATAAAAAAGATAGATAAATTCAGATTACAAGTCCTTCGGCAGTTGCTCTGGAGTGAACATCACAATAGGTATTTGTGTTATTTTTGTTGTAGGTTAGTTAATTTTGTAGTATAAAATAAACTGAATATTTAATAAGAAAAAATAAAATGAATATTTAACAAATAGAATATACCCCAAATATTTATCAAAAGAGGCACTTATGTTCTCAACAATTACCTAAATTGCAATAAGAAAAACTACATAATGCCTTCGGTTGTGACGACCCAGAATTTTGAGCAATATCAATTTAATAATCTTTGATAATAATTAAATTGATTTGATCATTTTACATTATAAATTAACAAGTGAAATTATTTCAAAGGCTGAAAATAATAATTTGTTAATATCTATAAACATTTTCTTAACAATATATATAGGCAAGATTAATTCTTTTGAAAATTTATAACAATTTAATTTGGAATATTTATTTTG
Organism: Allium cepa; assembly: GCA_030765085.1. NCBI lineage: Eukaryota > Viridiplantae > Streptophyta > Magnoliopsida > Asparagales > Amaryllidaceae > Allium > Allium cepa. Next base: position 152,803,538 of record CM060942.1, read on the forward strand.
GTAATTGGTAAGATTTATTTTATCTTCTATTTATAATATATATATATGTTGATGTATCTTGTAAATAGAAAGTTTTAAAAGCTAATATATATTCAAATTGTAATATATATGAATATATATATATTGTGATTTGAGATTTGTTTTAAAATTTAATATGGAAATTAACAAATTTAATGTTAGAAAGTTTCTATTTGAAATGTGTGTGTATATATATATTTGTATATATATTTGAAATAGGAAAATTATTAATTTAAATTTAACAAGAGTTTTTCAAACTTTAATATATATAGTTTTGAAATTTGAAATGTTAATTTGATTTAATATTTTTAATGATATTTGAAGTTTAAAATTTTATAACAAAGTTAATTGTTTATTATTATAAACATATAGTTTAACTTGAGTTAGATAAGATTTAAATTTTAAATTTCATTTGCTTAGTATCTTTTCATTTTAATTCTAACACAAGATAAATTTGTTTTAAAATTTTAAGAGTTGAATTAGAATAGATGTTTCAAAACATATAAACATTAAATTGAATTAAAATGTAAGGTACTTGATTTCATATGAATATTTATTAAAATATAAGTATGTACATTTTATAATTCATATGAATATTACATAAATATGTATATAAGGCTTAAATAAATTATTAAAGATAAAATAACATTTAAAAGAAAACATTAATAAAACAATAATAACACATGTAAATATTATAGAGTGGGTTAAGACAAGTGTAAGATGCTATGACATTAAAGTGACAAATGTCTTTTACATTAATAATAAAATTTAAGATTTAATTGTAAATTATAAAATATAAAATATAATTTTTACTTTCAGCTGAATATTTTCTCATTTTCAACAAAAATGCAAATCGAAACAAAGATATAAACTCAAACAAAAACACAAAAACAAAAATCAGAAAAGAAAAATGAAAACTGTAAACCTGAAATAGAAAGAAATCTGCAATTCAATCTAAAAACATGGAAGAGGAAGAAATCTGAAGGAAAAAAAAGAGAAAGAAGTAAAATCTGGAATTCAAAAACATGAGGAGGAGATGCTAGAAAATTCAGAAATCAATAAACAATTCTGGAACATCAACATACAGTGAAATCAAAGGCCTGGAAAGCCATTCCGTCTTCTGAAAAATTCCAGGTGAGTAAATGAAATCTTTTAAAAACAATTTAAATCTTGTTTCAATTTGGTATTGTGATGGTTATCATGATGAATTTGGAAGACCTAGTTTATGTTGGATGCATGTCTGAATTTAGTGTATTGAAATGCCTGTATAAAATTACTCTGTGTTTATAAAACAGTTTCAACCTTTATAATAAATTCATTAACTTGTTTTTGATTTCGAATTGGACCATGATTTGTAAAGAGAATATGATTGTAACCAAGGTATCTTTCATCTAAAAATAGATACAGGTTGTTAAATCAAATAATTAGCTTGAATTTAAAATTTTACATTAAAATCTTATTATGGTTAAAAAAATTAATCGAATCAATTATGGATTTGAATTATATAATTGAATTCCTAATGAAAAATCATGATTTTTGAGATTAGTATCATGATTTTTAGATTAGAAATTTGAGTGAATTTTGGGATTTACTGATTTGGACTTTTTGGCCAAATTGGGATGACCGGCGTTGAATCCATGAACGGGACTGTGCACGAAGGTGGAGGGGATAATGGTGGTCATCAGAAAAATATTATTGTATTTTTTTGAGGTGTGTGGTGATCGTTGTTTGAGGTAGTAGGGTTTTGGGTGCTGTTTTTATCGCGAGTGTTTCCAGGGGATTCGCGACGTCATGAAGCTATCGGAGTTGACCACTCTTGTGCAGTAGGATCTGGGGGTGGTGGCGGAGCTACGGTGGTGTGGCGTGGTCTCCGGTGAAGGGGATGGCCGGCGGTGGTTGAATTTGAGGTTGGGGCTTTCGAACGACTTTGGGTTGAAGGTCGAGATTTCGTTCTTGATCGAACTTGCGTTTTCTGGGTTATGCGTTGGGTTGACGAGGTCATTTGCGACTTAGTGAAGGCCGAAGGAAGTTCAACGTCGGCCGAACGTGGGCGTGCACGTTGACGTGCACGGTTGCGTGCATCAGGAGGAATGGGTTCTGGGGAGAAGGGGGAAACTTGGAGGTGGCCTTGGGTTTGTGTTGTTTTGTCTCGAAGCAGACATAAGGTTTTTGTTTGTTTTTCTCCGAGTTGACGCGAGTTTTGCGGTGGGATTTCTCGAGCAGGCCTTTGTGTTAGTTCAGGAGTTATATTAGTCCTAAAACTTGTCAGAATGTTTTTAAAAGATTTTAAATTTAATTGCAACATTAAAACAAAGAAATTTGGTTTTGGAATAAAGTTTTTAAAAACAAAAAATTAAATAAGTTTTACTTGTAAAACTAATTGGTTTCAAAATTTAATTTTTAACAAGTTTTATATATATTAAAATATGGAAGTTCAAAATAAAAGAAATGGATATGTTTGAAATAAAGTTTGTATTAAATTTTGTTTGATAACTTTAGGAAAGTTTTAAAAATTTAAAAGTCAAATTTAAAATATGTTTAATTATAATTGATTTTTAAATGTCATATTTTAATGATTAAGAATTGCTAGTCAATTGTAATAAAGATTTATCTTATGTAAATTGGAATTTTGATTTAATTAAAGATAATTAAGAAAATTAAATTATTAACCATTGAAAGGTTATTGGTTAATATAAATGATTTAAGTAAGATAATGGTTTTCTTAATCAAGAATCTTTATAATATAAGAAGTTAAGAATCATTTAATTTACTTTAAATCATTAAGTTAAATAATTAATTAAATGATTAATTTGTGATTAATTAAGATAATCACTTATGGGTTAATCTTATATAATTACTTAGGGAAGTAATTATAGTAATCAAGTGGATTAGCACTAGAGGTAATTAAGTAAGAGTTAATTACTTTATGAAAAGTAATTAAGTAATGTATCACTTGAGTTATTAAATTAAAGAATTAATTAAAATTTATTAAAGGTTTAAATTATTTAACTAATGGTTAATTAATAAAGAATTAAGAGTAATTAATAATGCGATTGATTACTTGTTTAAGTAATTAATTAAAAGGAAATTTAATTAATGAAGTAATCATTAATTAATGGAAATAATAAATTAATTGTTAATTAATAATTTAAGAATAATTAATTTATAATTAAGTTTTAATTACTAAATGTAATTAAAGTAATTAATCAAAGGTGATTAATTAAAAGTAATTAATTAAATATGATTAATTAAAAATAATTAATCAAGTATGATTAATTAAAGGTAATTAATCAAATGTGATTAATTAAAAGTGATTAATCAGGTGTAATTAATTAAAGGATAATTAAGGAATAATTATCAGGATAATTAAAGAATAATTAATCAAGGTTGATTAATTTAGAAGGTAATTAAGAGGTAATTACTTAGTATAATTTGGAAGTAATTAATGAGGATGATTAATTAATATGGTAATTAAGTAATAATTACTTAAAGTAATTAAGTGATAATTAGTCAAGGAAGATTAATTGAAATGGATAATTAAGTGATGTTAATTAATTAATTTGTAATTAATTAATGAATAAGAAGTTGAATTGAATATAATCCAAGTAATTAATTAAGGATTAATTTAATTTAAGGATTAATTAAATTAATCAAGTTTGAATCAAACTTGTTTATGAATGATTAATGATTGGATGATATATATCATTGGATGAGTTAATGATATTGGTTGTTGTTGGATGACATTGATTGATATTTGTGATGTGAATATGTTATATCTGAGATGTGATTTATATGCTGCTTTGTTATATATATAGATGCATGTGATAATAGATGCTTATCTATCTGTGTAATATGATACATCCATTTATGTTAAGTGATATTTTCTGAAATATCTATTGTTTAAATCCCTTAAGAATAACTTGGACATTAAAATGGCGTTTGGATTCGATGAGACCGGGATCGGGTTTCCATATTTGGATATCCAAAAACCACATCGTTTCCAATTAAACGTTAGGTCGTTAATCCAAGTGGAACAAGTGAAGAATCGAGGTGTAAGGGCTATACGTCAGTATAAGTCTATGGGTGATTCCGTAATGAGTTTGACAGAATAGTGCTTATATTTTCGAGATGGAGATTTAGAGTGCAAGGGCTATGGTCGTTGACTCTGAGGGTGATTCCAAAATGAGTGCAACGAGATAGTGCATTCGGTTTCGTTCGAACCCGGAATGAAGTTGTATGTATTGAATGCTTCCAGAACATCGTCAGGTGGACGATGAGCATTCTAAGATAACTGGTCCTATAAAGGTAATCGCAGCCTCAAGCCTCATCAACCGGGAATGGCTAAAACAGGGGAGGTGCAGCAAGGCTTCGTGTGTCGCACCCACTGGAGAGCGAGATACGTCCCTGTCTAGATGTCCCTTTTTATTTCGGCTTTGTAGGTGGTTGGAACTGCAGCCAACTGCGGGGTGGTCTTGTTCGGGACTGTTCAATAAGGAATGCTCCCGGCCTTGTGTTGCAGGGGAGTAGGAGTACTCCTCGGTACGGTGATTTAGGCCACGTACTGTGACGGGCGGTACCCCAGTAGCCCTGCCATTGTTGGAAACCCATTTTCCCTACGAGACCCTACAGTTTTGTTTGTATTACCCACTTTTGTGGCTAGTAGCTGGAATTTAATGAATGTAACAATTTCGGCTATTTCATATTTATTTGAAAACCCTAGACACTATTATAATATCACTGGATTTCCTATCAAATGTTTTGGTTAGCGTAAGGTAAAAACTTTTCCATGTTTATGTGTGGGAAGTCTTACGTGATACCTTTTGTTTTCAAAGGATTTTCTAAAGTTAAGCAATCTTAAACCGTTTACTCACACCAAACCCCTGTCTGACCCGAGTGTTTATTTTCTGTTTTATTAAACTCTTGGGTACTCATATTCTATATGAGTAGTCAAGTGATTTAGGTTATCTCTTGATGAATTCTGGAGGAGCTTTGGAGCAGGAGGCTTCAGTGTGTAGATATATGGTTAGATTTTCCGCTGTATGTTATTCTGTATAGTTGTCTTGTATTGTATTAGACAGAAATGTTATAACTGTCTAAATTGAGATGTATAGTTGTGTACTCTGATGTATATGATACTATGTATATGTTCTATATTATATTTAAATCGTTCCACTATGAGATTCTGATGTGTTGTTTTCTCTTTCTTCTCTTTCTTTTCTTCTTCTATCCCTTTCTTTCTTAATTAGTGATGCGATTTTCCGAGAGTGGAAAGTCGGGTCGCTACAGTTGGTATCAGAGCATTAGGTTGAGTGAATACCTAGGGTCTGGAGTGGTGTCTATCTTGAGAGAGCGTACTTGTAATACACACACACACACACACACACACACACACACACACACACACCTAATCTGTTGGGTTATCTGTTCGGATTTTCCAACATAGGTTATAAAGGTAGATAAGGTAGGAGTGTGTGTAACACGACTACCACTAATGGAAGAGGTTTATATGTTGTGGTTGGAAGTGTATCTGTCGAGATTGTAGATCTAATACCATCTCGAATAAGTTGTGTAGATTGGTGAAAGGATCTATTTGAGTCCAGAGGAAGTCTTTTTCAAGGATTAGAGTATATTCTTGAAGTGTGAGGTTGATTTGGTCTCGAATGAGCAGGGATTTCCAAGAGTTGAGTTGTCGTCTAAGCAGAAGCAAGTGAGGGTATCTTGATAGCTTCAAGAAGGAATATCTATATGATGAGATGCAGTTTCCATAGATGGTTCTGAAGATGTTTCTTTTGGAGCCAGATTTAGATGGTGTTGGAAGAGCATTGATGTCTACTGCAACGAAGATTCAGATGTTTAGGGATTTTCTGGATCTCTAGTAAGGGTGTCTCATCTTTATTGAAGTAGGAGACTAAGGTCGATGAGTTACCTCATTTCGGGCATGGTCTCATTTGTTTTCTTAAGAAGATAAGTGGTTGGTGATTGGTTTGGAGCCGAGTTTCTTGAGAAGATGTCGACTCGTCTCAAGGATTTTTGGCAAAATTGGATGTTAGTTTTGTGTTTCAAGGAGCTTTTGGGTTAAGAATGATCTTTTGGCTTAGCTGTATCATTAAAGTGAAGTTTGGAAGCAGCAGCGTGACCTATTTCTTCGATGATTCGGTAATCTTTGGGACTTTACTATGGGCTGACCAGGCAGTAGTGAAGACATATCCTTTTCTTCGGAAGGCTCGGTAGAGCGGGATATCTGTTGGAAGTAATCTATCAGTTTCTGATAGGTAAGCCATTCTTGAAGATTGGTCTTGATTAGGAAAAGCTGTTCTAGTTGGGGAGACAGTTCTTTGGAATCAGAACTGAGTGGAATCGCAAAAGTGACTTGCGATTAGTTTGGGAATCTTTGATTATTCTTTGGCTTGGAAATTGAGGAATCTCATATGGAGGTAAAGGCTACTTATGTAGTCAGAGATTTTCCAGATGTTTGAGGGAATCAGAAGTTGACCCGAATCGGAGATTGAGTTTTCTTACCAACTTGGAATTCAGGAGTAATTTTGATGGTTCAACTATATAGTAGGATGACTCTTAGAGCAAGAAGAGTTTGGTGAGGCAGCTCAAGATTCTTTGAAAAGGGATTGATCATCTTATTCTAAGTTGAGATTCTGCTGGGATGTTTCATCAAGAGGAAGGGTCACTTAAATTTTATGAATTGGATGAACAGTGTATGAAGAAAGATTTTGCTTATGTTCTTCGATAGCATTCTTATCTGCTCTAGATCAGAGTTGTGCAGCGGAAGCGAGTTGACAGTTATTCTAGTATGGAGCAACCGGAAGTTGCAATTTACCTGGATTAGAGGATTTCTACTGGAAATTCAAGTATGAAGGGATTTTCTGGATTTAGAAGGTAAGGTTGTCAAGTGCAACTGTTTGGCTATTCAGATATGAGATATAGGTTTAAAGTCCATTGATGCTTGTAGTATAGAGTTGTATTTTGGATTTTAGCGAATTATTTTTGGGAGAGCCATTTTGTTGAGTAGGACCTAGAGATTTGATTTGAGTTGGTCCAGTTTGTTTCTTGAAGAAATTAGCAAGGATTAGGCTGATCAGGAATACTGAAGGTGACTCAGAGCATCTGAAGAGTTTTGCAGTTAGAATTGAGGAGATTTGGAATGTGAAGCTGGAATTTGGATATTGCTTTAGTTTTATCCAATCAAAGGAGATATAAGACTGGGTATAACTAGAGGGTTAGCTCCGGAAGTATTTTGAGTTTTATCTGTGTTCTTCAGAGATTAGATTTTGATCTACAGGATTGAATTGCCAGTTCAAATAGCTGGAATTCATTGTATTTCACATATCTCTAAGGAATATGTGTATGATTCTTCGAGTAATAGAATCAGTAGTTAAGAAGGATTTGGTAGTTGAGATGGTTTTGAGTTTAGTCTGATATCTTGTTCAGATTTGAAGAATCATATGAGGGAGTTCTTGGTTATAGTAATATAGTTACTTAAGGTTCTGTAGAACGAGTATTCCAGCACAGATGTCTGGAAAACTCTAGATAATATTAGTAAGTTCTATTCAGAATTTTGTCTGGATAGATAAAATTGTTTGCTTGAATTGGTTGCTATGATTGATTTTGTGATTTGCTATTTGAAATTTAAATTCTTTAGCTGGGTTATTAAATTATCTTTGCTTTTAAATTTCGGGGACGAAATTCTTTTAAGGGGGGAGGAATGTGACGACCTGGAATTTTGAGAAATATCAATTTAATAATCTTTGATAATAATTAAATTGATTTGATCATTTTACATTGTAAATTGACAAGTGAAATTATTTCAAAGGCTGAAAATAATAATTTGTTAATATCTATAAACATTTTCTTAACAATATATATAGGCAAGATTAATTCTTTTGAAAATTTATAATATTTTAATTTGGAATATTTATTTTGGTAATTGGTAAGATTTATTTTATCTTCTATTTATAATATATATAAATATATATATTGATGTATCTTGTAAATAGAAAGATTTAAAAGCTAATATATATTCAAATTGTAATATATATGAATATATATATTATGATTTGAGATTTGTTTTAAAATTTAATATGGAAATTAACAAATTTAATGTTAGAATGTTTCTATTTGAAATGTGTGTGTATATATATTTGTATATATATTTGAAATAGGAAAATTATTAATTTAAATTTAACAAGAGTTTTTCAAACTTTAATATATATAGTTTTGAAATTTGAAATGTTAATTTGATTTAATATTTTTAATGATATTTGAAGTTTAAAATTTTATAACAAAGTTAATTATTTATTATTATAAACATATAGTTTAACTTGAGTTAGATAAGATTTAAATTTTAAATTTCATTTGCTTAGTATCTTTTCATTTTGATTCTAAATCAAGATAAATTTGTTTTAAAATTTTAAGAGTTGAATTAGAATAGATGTTTCAAAACATATAAACATTAAATTGAATTAAAATGTAATTTACTTGATTTCATATGAATATTTATTAAAATATAAGTATGTACATTTTATAATTCATATGAATATTACATAAATATGTATAAAAGGCTTAAATAAATTATTAAAGATAAAATAACATTTAAAGAAAACATTAATAAAACAATAATAACACATGTAAATATTATAGAGTGGGTTAAGAAAAGTGTAAGATCCTATGACATTAAAGTGACAAATGTCTTTTACATTAATAATAAAATTAAAGATTTAATTGTAAATTATAAAAGATAAGTTTTACTTTCAACTGAATATTTTCTTATTTTCAACAAAAATGCAAATCGAAACAAAGATATAAACTCAAACAAAAATACAAAAACAAAGATCTGAAAAGAAAAATGAAAACTGTAAACCTGAAATAGAAAGAAATCTGCAATTCAATCTAAAAACATGGAAGAGGAAGAAATCTGAAGAAAAAAAGAGAAAGAAGTAAAATCTGGAATTCAAAAACATGAGGAGGAGATGCTAGAAAATTCAGAAATCAATAAACAATTCTGGAACATCAGCATACAGTGAAATCAAAGGCCTGGAAAGCTATTCCGTCTTCTGAATAATTCCAGGTGAGTAAATGGAATCTTTTAAAAACAGTTTAAATCTTGTTTCAATTTGGTATTGTGATGGTTATCATGATGAATTTGGAAGATTTAGTTTATGTTGGATGCATGTTTGAATTTAGTGTATTGAAATGCCCGTATAAAATTACTATGTGTTTATAAAACAGTTTCAACCTTTATAATAAATTCATTAACTTGTTTTTGATTTCGAATTGGGCCATGATTTGTAAAGAGAAGATGATTGTAACCAAGGTATCTTTCATCTAAAAATAGATACAGGTTGTTAAATCAAATAATTAGCTTGAATTTAAAATTTTACAGTAAAATCTTATTATGGGTCAAAAAAGTAATCGAATCAATTTTGGTTTTGAATTATATAATTGAATTCCTAATGAAAAATCATGATTTTTGAGATTAGTATCATGATTTTTAGATTCGAAATTTGAGTGAATTTTGGGATTTACTGATTTGGACTTTTTGGCCAAATTGGGATGACCGGCGTTGAATCCATGAACGGGACTGTGCACGAAGGTGGAGGGGATAATGGTGGTCATCAGAAAAATACTGTTGTATTTTATTGAGGTGTGTGGTGATCGTTGTTTGAGGTAGTAGGGTTTTGGGTGCTGTTTTTATCGCGAGTGTTTCCAGGGGATTCGCGACGTCATGAAGCTTTTGGAGCTGACCACTCTTGTGCAGTAGGATCTGGGGGTGGTGGCGAAGCTACGGTGGTGGCGGCGTGGTCTCCGGTGAGGGGGATGGCCGGCGGTGGTTGAATTTGAGGTTGGGGCTTTCGAACGATTTTGGGTTGAAGGTCGAGATTTCGTTATCGATCGAACTTGCGTTTTCTGCGTTGTGCGTTAGGTTGTCGAGGTCATTTGCGACATAGTGAAGGCTGGAGGAAGTTCAACGTCGGCCGAACGTGGGCGTGCACATTGACGTGCACGGTTGCGTGCATCAGGAGGAATGGGTTCTGGGGAGAAGGGGGAAACTCGGAGGTGGCCTCGGGTTTGTGTTGTTTTGTCTCGAAGCAGACATAAGGTTGGAGAGACTCGAGAATTTGTTTGTTTTTCTCGGAGTTGACGCGAGTTTTGCAGTGGGATTTCTCGAGCAGGCCTTTATGTTAGTTCAGGAGTTATATTAGTCCTAAAACTTGTCAGAATGTTTTTAAAAGATTTTAAATTTAATTGCAACATTTTACAAAGGGTTTGGAAACAAAGAAATTTGGTTTTGGAATAAAGTTTTTAAAAACAAAAAATTAAATAAGTTTTACTTGTAAAACTAACTGGTTTCAAAATTTAATTTTTAACAAGTTTTATATATATTAAAATATGGAAGTTCAAAATAAAAGAAATGGATATGTTTGAAATAAAGTTTGTATCAAATTTTGTTTGATAACTTTAGGAAAGTTTTAAAAATTTAAAAGTTAAATTTAAAATATGTTTAATTATAATTGATTTTTAAATGTCATATTTTAATGATTAAGAATTGCTAATCAATTGTAATAAAGATTTATCTTATGTAAATTGGAATTTTGATTTAATTAAAGATAATTAAATTTGGAAAAGTAATTAAAATAATTAAATTATTAACCATTGAAAGGTTATTGGTTGATATAAATGATTTAAGTAAGATAATGGTTTTCTTAATCAAGAATCTTTATAATATAAGAAGTTAAGAATCATTTAATTTACTTTAAATGATTAAGTTAAATAATTAATTAAATGATTAATTTGTGATTAATTAAGATAATCACTTATGGGTTAATCTTATATAATTACTTAGGGAAGTAATTATAGTAATCAAGTGGATTAGCACTAGAGGTATTAAGTAAGAGTTAATTACTTTATGAAAAGTAATTAAGTAATGTATCACTTGAGTTATTAAATTAAAGAATTTATTAAAATTTATTAAAGGTTAAAATTATTTAACTAATGGTTAATTAATAAAGAATTAAGACTAATTAATAATGCGATTGATTACTTGTTTAAGTAATTAATTAAAAGGAAATTTAATTAATGAAGTAATCATTAATTAATGGAAATAATAAATTAATTGTTAATTAATAATTTAAGAATAATAAATTTATAATTAAGTTTTAATTACTAAATGTAATTAAAGTAATTAACCAAAGGTGATTAATTAAAAGTAATTAATTAAATATGATTAATTAAAAATAATTAATCAAATATGATTAATTAAAGGTAATTAATCAAATGTGATTAATTAAAAGTGATTAATCAGGTGTAATTAATTAAAGGATAATTAAGGAATAATTATCAGGATAATTAAAGGATAATTAATCAAGGTTGATTAATTTAGAAGGTAATTAAGAGGTAATTACTTAGTATAATTTGGAAGTAATTAATCAGGATGATTAATTAATATGGTAATTAAGTATTAATTACTTAAAGTAATTAAGTGATAATTAGTCAATGAAGATTAATTGAAATGGATATTAAGTGATGTTAATAAATTAATTTGTAATTAATTAATGAATAAGAAGTTGAATTGAAGATAATCCAAGTAATTTATTAAGGATTAATTTAATTTAAGGATTGATTAAATTAATCAAGTTTGAATCAAACTTGTTTATGAATGATTAATGATTGGATGATATATATCATTGGATGATTTAATGATATTGGTTGTTGTTGGATGACATTGATTGATATGTGATGATGTGAATATGTTATATCTGAGATGTGATTTATATGCTGCTTTGTGATATATATAGATGCATGTGATAATAGATGCTTCTCTATCTGTGTAATATGATACATCCATTTATGTTAAGTGATATTTTCTGAAATATCTATTGTTTAAATCCCTTAAGAATAACTTGGACATTAAAATGGTGTTTGGATTCGATGAGACCGGGATCGGGTTTCCATATTTGGATATCCGAAAACCACATCGTTTCCAATTAAACGTTAGGTCTTAATCCAAGTGGAGCAAGTGAAGACTCGAGGTGTAAGGGCTATACGTCAGTATAACTCTGTGGGTGATTCCGTAATGAGTTTGATGGAATAGTGTTTATAGATTCGAGATGGAGATTTAGAGTGCAAGGGCTATGGTCGTTGACTCTGAGGGTGATTCCAAAATGAGTGCAACGAGATAGTGCCTTCGGTTTCGTTCGAACCCGGAAAGAACTTGTATGTATTGAATGCTTTCAGAACATCGTCAGGTGAACGATGAGCATTCTAAGATAATTGGTCCTATAAAGGTAATCGCAGCCTCAAGCCTCATCAACCGGGAATGGCTAAAACAGGGGAGGTGCAGCAAGGCTTCGTGGGTCGCTCCCACTGGAGAGCGAGATACATCCCTGTCTAGATGTCCCTTTTTATTTCGGCTTTGTGGGTGGTTGGAACTGCAGCCAACTGCGGGGTGGTCTTGTTCGGGACTGTTCAGTAAGGAATGGTCCCGGCCTTGTGTTGCAGGGGAGTGGGAGTACTCCTCGGTACGGTGATCTAGGCCACGTACGGTGACGGGCGTTACCCCGGTAGCCTTGCCATTGTTGGAAACCCATTTTCCCTACGAGACCCTACGGTTTTGTTTGTGTTATCCACTTTTGTGGCTAGTAGCTGGAGTTTAATGAATGTAACAATTTCGTCTATTTCATATTTATTTGAAAACCCTAGACACTATTATAATATCACTGGATTTCCTATCAAATGTTTTGGTTAGCGTAAGGCAAAAACTTTTCCATGTTTATATGTGGGAAGTCTTACGTGATACCTTTTGTTTTCAAAGGATTTTCTAAAGTTAAGAAATCTTAAACCGTTTACTCACACCAGACCCCTGTCTGACCCGAGTGTTTATTTACTGTTTTATTAAACTCTTGGGTACTCATATTCTGTATGAGTAGTCAAGTGATTCAGGTTATCTCTTGACGAATTCTGGAGGAGCTTTGGAGCAGGAGGCTTCAGCGTGTAGATATATGGTTAGAGTTTCCGCTGTGTGTTATTCTGTATAGTTGTCTTGTATTGTATTAGACAGAAATGTTATAACTGTCTAAATTGAGATGTATAGTTGTGTACTCTGATGTATATGATACTATGTATATGTTCTATATTATATGTAAATCGTTCCGCTGTGAGATTCTGATGTGTTGTTTTCTCTTTCTTCTCTTTCTTTTCTTCTTCTATCCCTTTCTTTCTTAATTAGTGATGCGATTTTCCAGGAGTGGAATGTCGGGACGCTACATCGGTATTCGATAAACAAAATATAAACTAGTTGTTTTTGTTTCTTGGAGAAATACCTGGCTGAGTAGTTTTGATCAATTGAAATACAAATGTATGGCGGCTGATATTCATAGACCCGATGTTAAAAATCACGTTTTGCTGTCTATTTATGGTGCACAAAGGTGGATCGTGATTATCCTTTCGATTCCTGTAAGAAACTATAACAATGGTAATTTTATGGTAAAGATGGTAAGTTGACGAATTACATGATAAATTTTACTGGATCATAGATTTCTTATTGAGTGAGTGCAATAGTTTGATATTGAAATTAATAGTTTGCTTTAAATATAGCTTCATATAACTTTGCTGATTATGTGCACATTTGCACAAAGTTAGATCATGAATTTCCTGTTGATTCTTATGAGAAACTGTAAATGTGATAAATTAAATGACTATGATAAGCATAATAATTTCTTTTATAAATACTTAGTGCGATGGCTTGATATTCATTCACTTAGCATTACAGATAATTATAATATGCAAATATCCATAAACCAATCTAGTACTAAATTATCTTTAGTTTTTTTGAACATCTACATACGCTATGAATAAATCATAGTCCATGTTTCAGAGAAAGTATTCCTTTCTTGGTATAAATAGCTCTTTAACACACACAAACATGTGTGTATATGTATGTGTATGTGTATATGTATATGTATATGTATATGTATATGTATATGTATGTGTATATGTATATGTATATGTATATGTATATGTATATGTATATGTATATGTATATGTATATGTATATGTATATGTATATGTATATGTATATGTATATGTATATGTATATGTATATGTATATGTATATGTATATGTATATGTATATGTATATGTATGTGTGTGTGTGTGTACGTGTGTGTTGAAATATATGTCTATTTTTCTATATGATAATATTATTTCATCCCTGCTATTTACCATTTTAGTAGTCTTTTCTTTCAAAATCTATAGATAAATATCCTTATATTATCTCATTAGTTATTAAGTTAAGCGATAAATCAACATTGTTGTTGCTGCTATTGAATTTCCATTTAGAAAGAATTTGTTTAATGAAATTGCTGACAATGTTTGGTATATATTTATTTGGATCGAGAATTTTAGTGATAATGTCTTTTTTTATAGTGTTATAAGGCTAAGTTATTTTTCCAACAAGAGTGCAATTTCAAGGGATTTAACAAATTATAAAGCAAACAATTTTTCAGAGAAAACTTGTATGTTTATGTCAATCACCACTAGCAATAGTGGAAATATTTTTATGTGGCTAGCTAAAGGTGTTGGTTTAAAGCAAGTTCTGAAGAAGAAAAAATATATATATATGGAGTTCTGAAGAAGGAAAGATATTTTGTTATCTCTTCTAGGCATGTGCAATATCCAAATCCTAAAGAAGAAGAAAATGTTCTCATGTCATACATCAATATTATTATTTCTGTAGAAGTATACATTGTGTTAGAATTTTTTGTGTTTTCCTAAATTGTAGTAATAATTGTCAAAGTATGTTGTTTAACTTTCCAACATAGTGTTTAAGTTTTACTATTAATATTAAAAACAACTGAACATATCTTTTCAAGCAAGAATAAAGTATTGAAAACCACATAACGATGTGGAGTTTTTTGATGCTGACGTTTAGTTATTGGAAGGACTGGTTTTGATATTTTCTCTCAGGTTTGATAAGGATTGTATGATAAAACAATCAAAAACTCAGAATAAACCATATTCCAACAATATCTTAAAGGAGTAAAAAGGAAAGAGAAAACCCAAGTGAAAGCTTCTATTTGATAATATAACCAACTAAAATTTAGCATGCTTGCAACAATAAACTGATCAAATTTTATTTGTTAAGCTAATTAATTATAGTTCCAAAAGTTATATTTAGTTGGTATGCATTTTGCATTATCTGTCACCAATTCTAACTTCTATATTGATCGAGTTCAAGAAATTATAGTACTAAAATATCGAGTCAAGGAAAAACTATAACTAAACTCTGGATCAATAAAAGTAAATACAATAACCATTAAATAAGTTGTAACAAAAGGGAAAAAATCAAAATTGTATCAATAAAGGGAAGAAAACTACGTGTTTATCGAAAAAAATTGTGTCACTATTGTATATAAAGTCCAAACACCGTAGTGATAAATACATGTCAAAATGGACGTGCATATATACTCATATACATTAAGGCGCTTTAGCCTTGCATATGTTTTATATTAAATTTAGGCCATCCGAGCCATTGGTGTAATCACATATTGAGTTGATCTCAGTTTTGGTTGAGAAAGCTTTGACCTCGTATGTTGTATAAGGCACTTTGGGCCTTTTTATTTGTTTTTGGTTGTCAGTAGCCTTTGCTTTTAGCTGAGACGCTCATGAGGTCTCGGTACATAAACTAAAGTTTTCATGAAGTCTTTATGTTTGAGTTTGAACTATATGCTTTGATGCTTTGTCTTTTAGTTTAGAGCCAATCTAGTGGCTTATAATTTTGATTGATCCTGTATTGCATGCTTTCGATGTGGTCTAATTTGTATCGTAGTATCCACATCTTAAGATGAGTAACACCTTAGGTCCTTGGTTTTTATTATATTTGGGCATGTTTGTAGGTCATGGTATTCGAACGATTTAGTTGGTCATTTGGGGCTCGACATCTATTCTTTAGCATCTAGCCATTTATAAGTAGCATTTATGTCTTGGACCTTGTTTAAATTTCAGCATGAACGCTAAGCCTTCAAACCAGTCTATAGAAGGGAGCTATGCAAGGCTATATACAAAGTATCGTCGCCATTTAATACTTATGAAACATCAAGAAGAGAGTAGAGATTTAGGACTCGGTCGAGGGGTTGAGACTTTCGGCATTCATATGTAGAGAATGCTTAGGGATTCTTCCTTCGAATCTCATCTTTTATATTCAAAAGTATAGTATAACTAAATATAAATTATGGTACAACAAGGTTAACTTTTACTTGAAATGTTATTTCTGTAATCTTAGGTTAAGATGGAGTATGTTACAAAGGAAAATGATCTGTACATGTAAATGATTGAAAAGTTAATTAACATAAAGTCAATGAGGAGTTATAAGATTTTTATCACTTTTGCTTCTTTAACTAGTATCAAAAAAGACCGACCTTAAAGACATTATACAAATAATCATAAATCATTAGGAAAAGGTTTATGGTATTTTGAAAAAGAAATGAACATCTTATGGTTAAATGGAAATATAGTAAATTCATATAATTTAGGGGTTGTTATGCTAAGTAAAAGATAACATGTCGGGGTAACATATGCTTTATTTGTTGCATTTCTTATATTTAATACAACCCCTCTTCACTTATGAAACCATGTTTTGTTATGTGATGATAATTATCAAAGTGTGAATTTGACTTATAATGATTGGTTTTTGACTATTAACTTTGGTTTTTTTAACATAGGAATGATAAGAAAGAGATGCAATTTCATATGGTCTTGAAACCTCTCAGTCAGGCTCAACCATATCTATGAAACATCTTTCGCTTTAAGGGCGGTGCGTTTAGAAACTTCTCATTAAGGCTCCACCATATATGTTGTTCATAGCCATCCAAAAGAACCAGAATTGAGTTGACCAGAAACACATCAAAAGAAAGTTTCAAAATGACCAGAATTGGGCAAATATTTTGAAATATGTCTTGACCGATACCACTTTGAAACTTAATAACAAGTTAAGAAGAATGATGAAGTCCTTAACATCCACAAGGAAGTGCGTAGAATGAATCATGTTTGAGTTGTTGAGTGCTCATAATGGGTTTGATTATTTAAGAGTAGGTTTTGCCGTAGATGAATATGTTGGAAGGAAAATAGAAAAAGACTAAAGAGGACCTTAAAAGATGCAGAATCAATTATGTGGATCACTACCATTCAAACAAGTTTAGTCTAAAGAGGTACCTGGTATATCAAGTCTAGAGATACATGTTTGTATGACTCTTAAGTGTATTTATTCTGGAGATATACCTTGGCCCATATTTGCGGATTGTTCATCGTGTTGGAATTATACTTGTATATACATATACATATACATACATATATATATATACACATATACATATATATTACAAAACATAAATACCTATTAAGTGTTATTACTTAAAATATACTATGATTTGTATGGGCATGTTACAATTCTACTATATATATTAGAGAATGCAAACACCTTTGGTTGATCTATATTTACTTAACTTACGCTATTTAGTATTATGAGGGTAAAAACTTGTTGCGTACTTTTGCGGTGTAGTTTACAATGTACTGTGATATGTATGGGTATTTTACTAAAGTTTCTCAAGCCAAACTTATGTTTGAATTGAAATTTGTTTTTTCCCTTATGATTCTTGGGTAATCATTTGCGTAAGTTGAGAGTACATGATTAGGCTTGACATTCTGGAGTTGACCGGTGATGAGTAGGGGGCTTTGGATGTATACTATTTATTATTTTCACTACATTTGTGGATGTACATGTATTATTATTATGATGGCATGTTCTTATAGCACTCCAAAGCTGAGTGTAGTAATTATGTAGTTGTTATCAGTGATTTTTCAAAAGCGACATTCTTTGATATTGGGCTTTAAGAGATGAAGGAATGGATGCTAGACTCAAAGACGAATGAGTATAGGACACAATAATAGATGGAGTACGATCCATCAACTTGGTCATTTTTGACCTATTTTTCCTTTTATTATATTGGAACTTGACATATGACGTATTTAGATGGACTGACATTAAAGATTAATGACTCTAAGACCCAGTAACAGTCAATGACCGTTGTAAGTATAGGTCTACATGTAACATATAAGAGGTCTTGGCAAATTACTATTACATATCTAGGAGAAGTGCTACCATTAAATTTTTGATTTCAGAATTTCGAGATTATAATTGTATTAGATCCAGTGATATATTACAATAAAATATCGTTAAAGTGAATTTAGTCATAATTAAACAGCTAAAAATTCTCTTGTCTTGCTTTTCCTCTCTTTCCCTTCATATATTTACATATTTTCATTGATCATCTACTATTTCATAAGATATAATGATATAAAACTATCATTTCATGGAATCAAAGGCTATAATTCTCAAAATTTCACAATTAAATATCATCCTCGGGTTATTTAGCTTTATGCTGGCTTTTGATGGTGTTAGACTAATTTTTGGGCTACCATTTTTTGACGCTTTCATTGAGAACCTTAAAGATCAGGCATGATCCCTGTGTTACTCAAATTTGAGAAAAATATGTAAGGAGATCACATCAAATAGGACCTAGTGGAATTTAGGAAAGTAATCTAGAGGGATATATGGTGAAAAAAGTGTAAGAAATCCAAGTGAAAGTAAAGGAACTATGCAACCTCCACCATATTCTATGACTAGAGATGAATTGGAAGGAATGATAGCAAGAGTATCAAAGGATGGAAGCAACACGGTGGGCGTCGATGAACGAGTTGGACAATTTGATTTTGTTAACTAGTTTTATAGCCAACCTCAGAATGATACGAATGCATTGTGAAAAACTAATGTTACTTGTTAATCACTAGGCTTAAAATAGAAAAAAGGGCAGCTGAAAGGTAAATAAGACAAGATATAAAGTGGTTTAGCAAACCTACTTACATCCACTGTGAAGTTCTCTTACTATATATTTCTCTTATAACTATAGCGAATTACAAGATGATAATAAGAAAAGAGGGGGCATTTAAGACTAATAAAGCTATTTAATCATAAAGACTTATGCAGTATCAAGAGCGCTGAATTGTGCATAGTATTCATAGTTCTTAGATGTTCTAACCTCTTTAAAGTTGCAACGTAGGGGGTATTTATAGTAGTTGAAGTGGATAGAGGACAGTTGAGATCGCACTGTAGAGCTAGCGGGAAAAGCACTTGATTGTTAATCTGACTATAAAGGTAGATGGTCGACAACTGTAAAGTGTCTTAGAAGATGTATGGTGGATGACAATATACTCACTGCCTCTCTAGACTAGGACGGGCTTGCATTAAATTTGCATTTAATGTTGATGGTAGGCCACATCTTTTCAGCTACCTAATTATGTTTGAATGGATATCTTTGTCGTTTACTTGAGTACCCACATGGCTGTGCTAGCCGACCGGTTGTCGACAAAATAGAAGAGAATTAGAACCTTGTTCAGGACTATGCAGGGAAGACAATTAACAGCAAGGAACAAAGTGGCTAGGAGGGTGGCCTGATGCTGGTTGGAGTTGGCTAAACTGAAGCCATACTAAAGGCTGGTCATGCATGGTCGAGTCTTGTTTGATGTGATGTCTGCAATGGCGAGCTAGGATAGGAGCTGTCTATCGGCCGATGTGATGCCAGGCAAATTGTGTTGGCTTTTAGCTGTTGCTGGAAGAAGTTTAATATAGGAGAGCCAGTTAGGATTAAGCCAGACCAAGTTGAACCGGGTATAGATCTTTCCTAAGTGTGAAGGTTTCTTTGGGATGAGATGATCAGTAGTCATCTTTGCACCATGCTGAGTAGAAAGGTTGGTTTGAGACCAAACATGTGCTTAGGCCGGCCTTTGTAGACCGGTGGCAGACTAATTGGCTGGCTTTGGTTGGGAAATGTTACCTTCAGTGGGCCTACTGACTACTTTCAAGAAAACTAAGCAATATATTTGTTAAGGAATGCACCTTAAAGAGAAGGATCTCGTGCTAGAGATCGTGAAGGAAGAAGGAATTCATTGGCAAGATATAATGAAGGGAGTTATGTAGCTAGGTATAGGCCGAATCATATCGAAGTCGAAGAAGGAAATGTTGGAAAAAATGAAGTACCTGGAGTAAATACTTTGGGTGCTTCAATTAGTATTGATCCATTACCGACCAGTACTGATCGATCCATGGCAACTACAGTCAACGTCATCATGCTGGCAAAAATAGTGATCATTAAGCAAGCCTAGTTGATGGTGGAAATATAAGGAATGCAATATTCATGTTAATACAAACTTACAGTGTAACTACAATCTATGGTGTTATTAATACAAACTTGAAAATTTACAATAGGAATACTATGAGAGAGATTACAAGAGGAATTCAAAAAAATGAAGATCTGAAATCAAAACTAATGTCCGTTCTTTCTAATTAGGATTGTAATTTATAGTTATCGGAAGTGGCCGATGTGTCATCCCTACTAATGTGGTATGTATCTCCTTAATAGTGCATTTCTTGCATTGTCCAATAGTTTATTTTGTATGGTAGGCATGCCATCCCCCTTTTTTAGTTCGGTAGTTATCTATTTTTCTGTGGTGAGGCGCCTTACCAATTGGAAAGAAAAAAGTATTAGTAGGACCTACCTGTCGTTACTCACCAATATCTAGTTAGCTAGTGCTTCGTTTATTGTATTAATATCTGTCATGTCCCACATAATGGAAATTTGTTCATGGTCCTTTAAATATTCTTCCTATTCTATGTTGGCAATCTCTCCTAGCCTAAGAGATTGCAGAAACTCTTGAACTTTATTTATTCTATATCAAAGGATTCAAAGCTTGAATCCAATCATAAAGTAGGATTGTTTTTCCCTTACGAAAAGAGTGTGCTCCAATTTTACCTAGATTGATTGCTTATGGAATAATTCTCTTGTAGCATGTAGTCCTTCATTTTCTTCTAGAAAATCCTCCTTATTGTATTTGGTAACCTCATTTTGATGATCTTTTATAACTTTATGAAGTTCAGATATATTGTCTTTCTTCCCATATGCTCCAATTTCTAAACAAAAAAATATTTTGAAATATGCTTGCATTTTGAATAACTTTATCTTTGTTGATTTTTGGAATATAGTTTGCAAAAATTTTTGGTTTGTTTGTATTAACGTAAACTACATGGACTGGGCCTTTTCACATTTGTTCTTGATAATTTTCAGTATCGAAAAGCAGATTAAAAGTCTAGGTCTTTTATTTTTATCAAGAATTAACTCATTGTGTTCAAGAAAATTTGTTACTCCTGAATCTTCTAAGTTTTCAAAAAACATATGGAGTTCATTTTTCCCAATGAGATGTCGCTTATAAAGAGAGATCCGGACTATCACCCTACTTCCACCCCAATAGTTTTTGCGTTATTGATTTCACAAAATTTAATAATTCAAGAAAATCCTAATTGTCAAACTAAATAGGATGTCTCATATTTGGAGAATACTATTTTAAATTTTCTTTGTTCTTGTGTATTATCAGAGAACAATTCTGCTTCATTTTCATTAAGTGCATCATATCATGATGTGGAGGAGAATTGGGAGAGTTTTAACACTAATTTATGTGTATTTTGGAGATCTTTTTTCTTTTTGAAAACAGGTGTGTTTCATTTGTAAAATGATTTTTTTCAATTGTGTAAGCCAATAGTTTAAAACTTTAATCTTTGAAGATGGGACGGCTCTAAAGCATCCACTAAAGCTTCTCTATAAATTTAGAGCTTTTTCTTTCATCTCCAAACTATACCGCTCTTTTATTACTTTGGCAACACAAGCATTTTGTTCTCTTGTTGGGACAACTGTTTTTTCATTGTTTTGAAACAAATTGTTTATGAGAAAAAGTTTTGATCTAGCTAATGGGGCTAAAGAAAATGTTGGCTTGACATGTTGGGTCAAAGAGAACATTATTTTATCTTGGATTGGAGTTACTTGGTTAGTTTATGCATGCTGGGAAACCTCATTTTTTGGTGGAGTTTCTGTAGAGCCTTGGGAGTAGAAGTCTCTGTAGACAGTTATTTTTCATTTAACGAAGAATCCTTTGTGGAGGTTTCTTTCATCTTTTTTAGAAGTTTTCATTTTCTAGAAACTTCTTGCCTTTTCATATATTCATGAAATTTTTTAAATTTGTCTAGATATTTTCGATCTATAGTTCATAACCTAGTAAGAAAATCAACAACAAAACTAGTATATCATATAATATATTTAACATCATAACTGTATATTTCTTAGTACTAAAATGTTCAACTTTATAATTATAAATTAGAACTCAAAATAAAGCAATAAAAACTCATTATTTTATAAATAATACAATAGCGCCTTCCTTTTTTACTATCAAAATATGTATATTCTTCGATGAAAAAACAAAGACTCAAGAATCGTGAAAAATACCCTTTATCATATTTGAACCGATGACTTAAGTGTAACCATGGTGTTACTCTGCCACTGAGTTAAAAAGGCTTGCTTAATTCATGACTTGGCCACTTTAACCAAATTATTTTTTAAAGGTCTCCTCTCATCTAGATGAGATATCTGTTTATGTAGGACAAAACCATCTTACACACTCTTCACAAAATTTCGAGTCCTCCTTTTTCACTCCGATCACTCGATAATTTCCACAAGCATAAATTCCACATTTTATTCGTCTAGAGATTCTTTCATAAAAAAATTCATATTTTTCAGAGCTACTGGTTTTACAGTAAAAATATAAGGCTTTGTAACTATAGATATTCTTTTAACCACCCCTATCAAATAAATTGAAGTCTCATGAAATTATGAAACGTTACCCCGCCATAATGCTTAAGATTTTCTTTAAGATTATTCATATGTTTTATGTTTAAGAATTGAGCATTAGATTTGTCGTTTGTTTCGATTATAAAATGTTTGTATAATAAATAAATTCTTAAAATCTTAAGGCCAAATTTA
Organism: Allium cepa; assembly: GCA_030765085.1. Taxonomy (NCBI): domain Eukaryota; kingdom Viridiplantae; phylum Streptophyta; class Magnoliopsida; order Asparagales; family Amaryllidaceae; genus Allium; species Allium cepa. The sequence goes on from CM060942.1 coordinate 152,826,484, forward strand.
ATGGCAAGCAATTCTTTATCATATATAACATATTTACTTCGAGTTTTGGAGAATTTTCCGCATGTATAGGCTACTATTTCTTTCTTTTTTGCAATTGTTACTCCAACCCAAAAATTGTTAAAAGCATCGATTTGTCATGTAGTTAGAATTGTATCTATATTACAACAATCTTGGTTGTTCATTATTAAATTCTATATATTTTTCTTACTCTGTAGCAAGTCTTTTTTCTAAATGTTGAATATTAGCAGTTGTTGGGCTAAAAATTTACACGACACCCCAATGAATCCAAAAATGAGAATAAGAAAGATAAAAACGATATTAAATAACTTGAACACATAAATTTTAAAGGGGTTCGGCCTCAAATCACCTCCTATGTCCACTTTAATTTTTATTTTGAAGAATTTTTGCATGAATTCAAACAAGTTATAATGTTTTAGATCGAGAAAACAATTAAATCTGAGTTTGATTACAATTCTTGGCTAAATCAGATTAGAAAAGATAATAGAAATACAGATTCCTCTTTTTATTACTTTAAGGTAGTTATTCATAGACGAATCCACGCACTGAAGTCCCCAACTCGCGAAAGACCTGTTAGAGTTTAGATCATCGAGATTAGGAAGGAAGAACAAGTGAATTCGTAGTGTTAATCATCTTAGTATCGACCATAATATGGTTAGTACTGACCATATTTACTCGATGTCATTCTTCTTTTTTCCTTCATACTTGTTAACATCTTCAAGTTTATAAGCTTTATTTTCAAAATTTCCCTTACAAATCATGTTGGTACATGCATGATTTTTCCTTTGCATGACTTTCTTTTTTATGCAAAGTACTTCAGTTGTACATCTAATTGTTCAAAAGTGGATCCCCATGAGATCATCTCGATATTGACCATAATCATGTCGGTACCAACCATATTTGCCTTGCACCAGTCTTTCTCCAACTTCTTGTACTCCTTCATTCCATATTTAGACAACCCTTTAAGTTCAAAATCCATTCCTCCATTATCTTGAATTCCAGATCCATCAAGAAGTTGCTCGATTCAGAGGCTGAATATCACTTTCCCTACTTTCATATAAAAAGCGTGCTTTGGATAAAGAAAAGAAGTACGAGTTCAGCTTCATAAGATTCAACAGTCAAGTAACAATCATCTTAAAGCATCACATCCATTCCAAGCGTGTTTATTCATCACTTCAAATAGTCGTACCAATTCTTTTCTGCAACAGAGTTAGAGTCCCTGGTTTTATGGAAGCCACATCATCTTTCGACCAGGTAAGCTTCTTTTTTCCTTTTCCTTTTCTTTTTTTAAGGAGAAAATCATGTCGGTACCGGCATGAATTCTATGTGTGGTATAAATATTCAACACTTGGAAAATTCCCATCATCCCATTTCATTTTGGCATCCTCATTATTTTTGTAATTTCGACTTCCAACCACCGTTATTTCCTTTCTTTAGCTGTTATCGTTGATGCAAACATTTCAACCACTACGTGCTACTCTACAGCTGTTGCGGTCTAGGTCTCATCAACAACTCAGCACCGACTTCCTTTTTCATCACCAAATCCTGATCTAGTCCCAGGTGGGTCTTCGATCTTGGCTTTGGCTCTATTTACAGGGCCAACACATCTTCATTGACATCATCCTATCATCGCCATCGCAATGGCACAATCATAGATTAATATTTGACAACGCCTTTGTTCCTCTCCTTTTACATTGGCCAATTTGAAATCAAACTCGAGCAAAGCCTCAAAGCACTCGGAGGCGGCTGCAAGTCTCCTCAGGTTTGATCCCAAGTGTAGCTTTTTTGGTTTTCTTGGTGTCCACTCCAAGTGCACACAATCTTTACTCTGAGTCTTTTTTTCATATCGGGCATAAATTTCCTGTATGTGACAAGCTTTCACATACAAAAGAGGTGCCAAACATTCGTCGAATGTGGATTAATGATCCATTTTTGGTAGGACGGTTTAATAAAAAGGTCACATTGAATGCACTGCAATGTCCAATAAAAACATGCGTCAACACTTCAAGTTAAATTTCGTAGTCTTGCATTCCTACAAAAAAGGCTCCATGTCACTCCAGATAATGATTCTATTACGTATATTCTCCGCTAACTAGTAAAATCTGATACATAGTTACATAGTGTGATGGAGCTTGTTTATTAGTATTAGCAGGCTATCTATACAAAGTTTTCTTTTACACTATTCTCTGGACATAGGACGCATACTGCATAAATTCACACATTGCATTGCCCTGATCAATGTGCAGAATCCATTTGATCAACATATGTCGACATCCATTGGATTATGTGTTTTCCAGGTCAACACAAACCTAACTCGTTCATCGTCAATATTTCTAGTTCAAAATGACCGATACCAGATGGTACCCTTGGCTTACAACCAACCTCAACCCTTTCACTCCTCTAATAGAAGCATGCTCTTCTACTGCTCAAGCATCTACTTCCACTCCGTTTGGAGCGAGATGTTCTATTACACGAGAACTCCAACTCTAGGCTATTGCAATAGATCAAACTAATGACTTGCCCCTCCATGACAGGTTCAACCTATTCTCTATGTCTTAGATAATCTTTAAAAGCAAACACCCTCCAAACTAACTTCCAAGGAGCTTAAAATAGTTTGCATTAAGCATACGAACCCTAAGGACGAGGTCCTTCTACCTACACACGACCAAAGGGATCATCTCCTGCCAGTGGGGGTATAATGCCTACAATAGTTATATATACCTATCTAGAGATGTGTCTTCTTTTAACGATTTCCTTAAATTGTTTCTTCAAGAGCTCGGGCTGACTCCTACCAAAGTTCATCCAAATGTCTATGCTTTACTTAGCTCTCTTTATATCATTTTCAAGATGCAGATACTCGCCTCTTCTTTCAAAGAGCCCGCCTTCTTAGTTGAATTTATGAAGAGGAAAGACTTGCCTTCTCTATTAATCATCGAAGCTTATAATTTCTTTAAGGTTGTCAAGGCACATCATAAACATTGTTACTTTAAGAGCGAATACTTCTTTGTTCACTATCCTGATTTCTTCAACCACCTTTAGTTATTTAGCTATAAGTTCCTACATCAAACTCCTCTATATTTGTGATTTCTTCACCCAAATGTATAATACTCTTTCCATATCCTTGATAGATCTCCCTGTACGGAAACCATCTAACGATCTTTCTCGAACTTTGGAATCCTCGAAGGGGATCAGTCATGACTTGAGAAAAACAACAATCCTTCTTACTAATGCTCGACTGAGATAATTTCTCCTCCTTTACAATGAAAGGAGCGTTATACCAAATCTAGTTCCTACTAAAGCAGCTTGAGCTGCTGCTGGTTCTTCTTTTCTAGAGGGCGACTTTGACGATGACGAATGGAGGAGTTAAGAATGTTAATAAAACCTCATTGAAGAAGAGGTGGACAGAGGACTTGAAATCTAACCGAGGAAGGGATAATGGAAGGTGAGAATGTTATAGGAGCTAGGGGAAGAGAAGGATGGAGGAGAGGAAGAGGGAGAGGATGATGAAAATAAAGATGAGGACTATAATATTGGTGGAGATGAATCATTTGTGGGGACTTCCCCGGAGGCAATATGGTCACTTCATCTATGAAGCCAAAAGATTGGTGATCAAATCTTTGTCTGTTACACTTGAGACAATGCCCTAGTCCGATTGAAGAGTCAATCCCTTCAGCAGGTGCATTTGAAAACATCTTTATCTCTCTAAGTGATTTCAAGACTTCCTACGAATTTGTAACGACCCATAATTTAATCACTTTAAATAGAGATATTTGATATATTTTTAAATAATTAATTAATGGATTCACCTCTTTTAAGTAATAACTAATGATGATGAGGTTGTTTTAAAATATGGTTTACAAAATAATTAGTTCGGAGAAAAATCAGAAAATGTAATTGAAAATCTTTTTTCGAATTTTCGACTTTTCATCATCTAGAAGTTATCGAAACATGTTGTGTACACGAGAACACACACACACACACACACACACATATAGCATATGCTTTGGTTAAGGAAGTGAGTTGAGTAAATAAGTTTAAATATTTACTTAAGTAAGTAAAGTATGTTTTGAATTTTCTTTTAAAATTTTAAAAAGAAAATGGTAAAAAGATAATACATTAAGTACATGATTTAAGAGATGAAGTGATGGAGAAGTGAACTAGGTGATAGGTAACATGTAGAATAAGGAAGAAGGAGAGTGATGTGTCAAATTTCGGTGGAGGGTATGTATTATTTTATTATAAGGGGCATTTTAATAAATTCTTATCTTCATTTTCTATAAAAGCAACCTAGCACTTTCCTTTCTTCCTTTACCTCATTTTATTTCTTTTTCATTTCTTTCCACCTTAAAACCTTATTCTCCACTCCACTAGTGGCTTCCAAAAGATTTTTAATTAAAATTTTCTCTTTTTCCTTTTAAAACACTTAAACTAGCTTTTATAACCACTTCTTCTCTTCTTTACTTCACTTATTCACCAAAAAAAGTCCCAAAACAAGTCCAACGTTGAGCCTAATCCACCTCCTCTTGGTCTTGAAAGCAATTTTTTGTAGAAGGATGCTCCGTCCAAGTGTCGTTTGCAAGTTTAGGCGAAGTTTTTACTTATTTATGTAAGTAAATCTCACTTTAAAAACAAAGTTTTTAATTTTATTATTTGTTATAATAATCTTAGTTTATTACTTATGTTTATAAGTGTTTGAAAATGATGTTGTTTGGTTTGGTTCCCTCTTAAAGTGGAGGGTATATGTAATGATTGGTTGATCACTTGAAATATAGTCGAAGTGCTTATTTATGATGTATAAGTAATAATTTTTCCTTGTTTATGGATGAAATTTACATGTGTATATGCATGTGCTTATGTATACGGTTGGTAGTATTTTATTTGGAAAGTTAACACTTGAATTTGTTTATGTTCAACATGGAGATCCCTTGTGTTTTAAAACTTGTTTATTTCCTTGTTTTCTAGAAATATTTATAAAATGCTTTTCAAACTTTCCTATTTTGTTTTCAACTCTTATAAAAAGTTGTTTAAGTGATTTTAGTATGCAAGGAAAGGATTTAAAGGTTATATAAAATAAATTTGAAAGTTATGGTCCATATAGCAATAGTCGCTATAGATGTAGTTCATAAATCGACAACTTTTGTATAAACCAAAAGAGTTTTTGCTTTAAATATTTTTGAAAGGTATTTTAAAGATATTATAAGTATTAAAAAATAATATTAAAATATTTTTAATAATAATTATTTGATTATTAATTAAGTAAATTTAATTAATTAATTGAGTAAGGAAAATTGTTATTTAATTATCTATTAAGTAAGGTTTAATTAATTAACTAATTAAGTTTAATTAATTAATTAAGTAAAGATTAATTAATTAACTAATTAATTAAGGACAATTATTATTTAATAATTAATTATTAATGCTAATTATTTTTAAATTATTAATTATGTAAGGTTTAGTTACTATTTAATTATAAATAAATAAACAAATGGCTTAAATTATTACTGATTAAATAAATAAAGTTTTAATTTTAAATCGCTTTATATTCAAAGGTTGGTTTGTTTAAAAGCAACTTTCTTTTACAAAGGTGTTCTTAAATACAATGGATTTCTTTGTTTGTGCCATTAAGTAGGCAAACAAATATGATCAGTTATGCTAAAATATTGACATGTTTTATTGAAAGTAAGTTATCTTATATTTGAAACTGAAAGTCGATAAGTAAACTTTCCTCTATTTATGAGATCTAGAACTTAATTTTCTAGGCGAGGGATAGAGAAGTCAAAACAGTAGAAACGTGATAAATAAGAGGGTTAATTTTGATAAATGGGTCATGATTAATTAAGTATACGGAAGATACTTTATTGTATACCTAATGCTAAACTTCGAGGTATGAAAACTAATCCCTATCCCAAGAAGTAAGAATGTATGTTGAGTCAAGGTTAGTTTTCTAACCTATCCAACTTCACTATTAATCAAGGGACAGTACTGTTTGAAATCAAAAAGTGGGGACACGTATATGGTATCTTCACTACAAGAATTTTGATTTTTAGCAGCACTCAGAAAATGCTCCTAAAAGTTTTAGCAGCGTTTTGACAACGCTACCATAAATCGTTTTACTGCAGTGTTTATGAAACGCCACTAAATTCTTTTTTTGCACCGTGTGTAAAACGCTACCAAAATGTACTTTGGCCCTTTATTTTTTATAGTGTTTTTTAGTAGCGTTTTCGAAATGCTACTAAAAATATTCCAGCTCTGCCTATAAATTGCCTCCAATTCAATCTTGTTCATAGCTTATAACATAATACATAAACACATACACATTAAACAACCGCAAAATACATATACATATACACATACACATTCAAACATCAACAGATTTAAAAACCATAAAATACATAAACAATACGTTTACCATGCATAGAAGTTTACACAACCGAGCAATAGTTTCAAGATAAAAGGTTAACCGTAATAGAAGTTTACACAACCGAACTACGTACCACAAACAATATGCTACTGCTGCAGTTAAAGTACCATAAATATCTGAACTAAGCAAGTACAATAAAAAACCAAACAACCTAACAATTACGATAAACTAGTGCTGCTACTGCTCATTCTTTAGAAACGCCTACCTGTAGACAAAATATAATCAACAGTGAGACTCAAGTTATAATCAATACTGAGATAATAATGACAGGACCATCAATACTGAGAAAACAATGAGACTAAAGTTATGCACAACTTAATATATGCAATCTTGTGTTCAACTGAATATGCACAACTGAATATGAAAACTAAAATAATGTGCATGTTAATATTGGTTAAGAATAAAATGAAAATGAAGATTTGTCATCAATGTTTTGTACATTTTATCTCTGCCTGTACATTTTCATATACTCAAGAACATATTTTCATACACTCGAACACAGATGAAAATATAAGTGCGCATGAATTATTTTAGATAGTGAAATTAGGTAGGTGTAAGAAGTCTGCCAGACCCATACGGATACAGCCAAACACAGATTCAAAAAATTCATAACAATATATGCATTTGTTGACAAAAATATGGGATAATAATATAATATGGTCCTAGTATGTAAAATGACTGGATTTGTATGTGCATTCTTTTGAAAGATCTCCTCAAATTTGGCTTCAACAAACCTATATAATTGTGTTACAAAACATCAAACTTAGGTCCATGATAAAGTAAGACATAGACTAATATAATATTCATTTCATGATGTCCAAACATACACACTATTATTACCACTTTCTTGGTCAAAATGAATGTCTGAAGTTCTAGTGCTATTTAAAAAAGAAAAAGAAAAAGAAAAATACTAGTTAACATAAGAGGTGCATCCACAGATACTGAATATGAGAAAAATTAAATTTACATTATACCTCTTTAGCTTTTCATCTCATTTATGCATACTCATGCATTCCTCATTTTCATCCTATTTGCACCTGTGAAATGACAGAGATTAAATACTATAACTGATTGAGAATGAATAATAAATAATCTATTTTTGATATCACTTTGAACATTTCTTGCACCCATGCACATGTTTCCTGTATCAATGAGCATAAATTCACATACTTTAACTGATGAGACAGCGGTGTTATAATCATATTCAATCCTATTCAAGTTACTGACCAAAACCCTATCACGTTTCATTAACTCCTGGCAAATATCAGAACACATGCAATATTTTACCTCCACATTATCAATTAGACCACTATCCATCACTTCCGGAGAAAGAGACACTGAACTGAATTATGCGGCTTATCTTCTCCTGCCACAAACAATATATGTCCATATATTGCCATTCAAACCACCACTTTTGCCACAACAAAAACCCTTAAAATCTTGCATCAAATCAGAAACTACTCCTATATCATCTAATAATCTTAATCCATCAAATTGATTAGAAGTATCCATCTCAAAATGCAAATATGTACGAGATCTTGCTGTAAGATTTTTGTTTCTTATGCTAATAAACTTTTGATCGAAATCAAACAATTGTTTATCGCAACTAATATCATATGACTTCTTGAACATAATATCAGAATCATCTACAAAATCAGACCCTAAAAACTAGATTTCTTAGCAAGAGATGTCGAACAAGGACACGTAATATCTAGATCTAAAGACAAAGGATCAACATTAGAGAAAGAATCCTCAAATGGACTCTTATCCTCAACAAGATTGATTTTAGCATCACTGTAACCAGTAGAATCAACAGAAACACCAACATAATCATCTCCAAATTTTTTGACAATGCATGCCTCTATGAAACTAGTGCGCCTCTTCATGTCTATTGTGACTTTCCCAACATGTTTTAGATAATTGTTTGATAGTAATACTTCAAAAAGTTTAAGACAATGTCTGTTTTATCAATACCACTACTTAAAATGATAGTAAATAGATTATTTACAGGCAATAATTTGTATAATGCAGTATTCGTTAAAACTGTGTCTAAGGAGAACAAACAAAACAATATAAATTTGTAAGGAAAAAGATGTTGCCAAATTCGATGAAAGTGCGCAGGCATAGCAGTTAGGTTTACGCATGAGCATCAAACTTATAAATATAAGATGAAAGTAAATATAAATATATTTTGCTAAATCCATGTTTACAGTTCAAATGGAGGGAAGAATGCTATCAACCCTTCTTTCAGAAAAGAAGTACAATTTACTCCAAATGTCCATAAAAACATAACAGGTCAGTAAGCATTATTCTAACTGAATGATATAAAAATGCATTTTTTTTCAAATCTGCAGAATATTTTGGAACAAAGTGGAGAAACGGACAACAACATAAATAAGCCAAGTTCATTTACATGTTTGGATGTTTAGTATAGGAAAGATTAAAAAAAGGTATCTTGAAAATTAATTCATTAAACATCGTAGTATGCAAAATGCAAGGAATCATCTTAACCAAGCCAACCAATTTTAGACGCGAAAGACTATTTAATGATATCGACTTCTCGGATGGCATATCCTACCCTTTGAGCTACTGCAATTGAATCGATGTAATAGTGTGCTTCATCTGTTATGAATGTATAATTTTAGCACATAAAGAATGAAAATTTGTAGTATACGATTAATAAGTTTATTTAAAAACGCAACAGATATAATAAAATATTCACATCTTATAAAATCTCTAGGAAAACAAACTTATATATAAAACATTAACGTAATGTGATTTCAAGTTCATCAAAGTTTCGAAGAAGATGACATACAACAAACAAATCGCACCTGACAACAAATCATTTTTGGAACTTGAAGTGGATTTTATATGATATGGTGCTTATCACATTTTGAATAGCAAAAAAATTCATTGTGTTGTAGCAATTTCCAATTTTAGATCATTATGTTTTGTTTTGGTATTGACAATAATTTCAGAGCCGAGTTGTTCAAACATTACATCTCTCAATTTCAACTGTTTTTTGATGTTTCAGGTATTATGCATCATGGATAACTGTATTATGAAGAATCCCTCTTTCTTTTCTTTTAGTTTTCTTTTTCTGCGGTTACTTAGTAATGGAACAAAGGCTTCATCAAATGAAGTATTCAAATCATCCAAATATTGTGAAATTCCCAAATTCTTAACATGCTTTTGAAATTATAAATTAAGACAAATATATAAATCACTAACCTGATGCAATTTCAAATTTCCAAATTAGAAATATATAATGAATGGTTTCAGATCGAAGAAGACTGCTTGAGCCTTTGCCTGCTTTCATGCTTTGTAAAATCTAAAAAGCCTATTTTGTTGTTACCAAATCGTTGCCATGCCACCAAACTTCCCAAATACCACCTTTTGCTCATGGGTTCATGGATGCATTACGATTTGCGATGCCTAATTTTTAATTATGCAGGAGCTTTCATTACTAACATGGTAAGTGCGATTTGGTGCCCTAACTTATTTTGCGGCCTAAAGCAGTAGCTTCTTTTGCTTTGGGCAAAGGCCGGCCCTACTAAAGATGGGAGGTGATTTTGGTGGACCAAGATGAGGAATTTTGGGGATGAAGATGAGGGTTTGGAAATAAGATTTTTTTTCCATCTTACTTTTTGAAAGGTGGACGGGAAAAATGTTAAGTGTTAAAATAAGCTACGAGAGGTCACGGAAAAATTTAGCCAAATTTTCATGAATTGTTGGCGGGAACCTATTAGCAGCATTCAATTGTTTATTTTTATATTAAAAAAGGTCTAACGGTTTCATATGGTTTTAAACGCTACCAATTAATGCAACTAAAAGCAAATTTTCTTGTAGTGCTTATTTTTCATATGAAATTCTATACACACCCTAGATAGTGGGTTTATCCACTATCAGTAACTTGACCCATTTTAAAATTTTCGAATGTTGGTTTGAAGAAACCGGGACCAGACAACATGAGTTATCCAAAAACCATTTCGAACCAACGTAAGCGTTCCAATTGGAAAACATCTAGAAGTTGATGGAATCAAAGACGAAGATCTTTGAAGTGCAAGGGCTACTTGCTCCTAATCCTAAGGGTAATTCCAAAATGAATGCAGTAGAAGTAGTGCCTTTGGATTGTTTAAATCCTGAACTACTTGTATGGATAAATGCTAGCATTACATTAACGCTTGGAAGGCAGTGTTAGCATTCCAAGTGAGATTGATATATGAAAGGTAAATCATTGCCTCAAACCTCACACCCAGAAATGACTAAAATATGGGATATTCTTTAAGACTATATGGTCTGCTACCGTTAGGGTGTGATCATCTCTGATCAAGATCGATGTTATTTCTTTTGATGTATGCTTCGAGGCACAGAACGGTTATTAATCAAAACCTGTTAGTCCCTGAGGAGATGGTTTTGATGACAACAACCTTAGAATAAGATTGTAAAATATAAATACTAATATTATAGTTTAGATATATATGAATATGCAGGATTTAACCATGCAGGCACCAAGAATGAAGACTGTACAGTATAGAGATTCAAGACTAAAGATATCAAGATTGAAGACCCATGAGTATCAATATTATCAAGAGTTCAAGAGTTCAAGATTGTAATTTAGTTAGGAATTTTATTAAAACTCCTAGAAAAACACTGGCATCTTAAAATCCAATTTATTCATGGAATGGAATCCACTTCGAGCCTGTTAAAGGGATGGAACTCTAAGTAGGATGGAACCTACGAAAAATCTAGCGGAACATTGTTTTGTATCCACTAACTTTTATTCAAATGTTTTTACAAAATTATATCTTGTTTTCAAAATGATTTCAAAACCTTCGTTTTAAAAGAATCAAAAACATCTATCCCATTTTTAAATATTTTTAGCCTTAAAATAATCTTTATTTTCAAAATCAAATTATCCTTGGTTTTAAACTATCTTTTAACAATAATATATTTAACTTTTAATATTTATACTTAGATTTAAATATAAAATTATAGTAAAATTTTATATATATCTAAATATTATTCTTTATATTTATTTATGTATTTTAACTATAGTTAAGTATATTTATAAAGTTTAAAAATAGTTTTAATACAAGATAGAAGTTATTTTCAAAGAAAAACAAATCACCAAAAATACCACAGGCATGTCGACAACCCCTAGGTACCCCTGTCGACAAGGTGGCAGTTGATTTTAAAATTTTGAATTTCAAAAGAAGTGTCTATTCATCATATCCTTTCATGAATGGACATGGATGTTGTTATATTATAAATAAGGGTAGTTTTTAACGTATTTAAATACATATTTTCTCTGATTTCATACCCTCTTCTTTTTCCACATTTCTTTACATATATTTTTACCATTACTCCACCGAAATCACCATTGAATCTAACTAGGTCATCTCTGGTTTGATTCTCTATCACTATCTCAACAAGATCTCAGTGCTATTCAGAGTTATATGCTTCTTTGTAATAAATTGAGTGATAAAAGGTGTGATTGTAGCCTGTGAAATCAATCAAGCGAGAAAATGTGTGATTGTAGCCTGTGAAATCAATTGGGTGAACTTGTTGCCCGTAAAATAGAGTATCTCTACCCAGAGTATTGTGAACCTGGAGTGGTGCACGTCTTGGCCTTGAAATTGAGGGTGTAATTGTAAAAATTGTTTTTGAAAGGAAATCCGTACTTCTGTGCGGGACTGGATGTAGGGTAACTCTGAACCAGAATAAAATCCGGTATGTTCTTTTCTTTATTGCTTTTACTTTATTTCTCCATCTGTGTTTGATTCTACGATCATATCTGTGTCTAAATATTGCATACATTTGTGTTCAAATTAACATAAACTCAAAAAGATTTAGTAATTCGTTAAAACACTATTCAACCCCCCTCCTCTAGTGTTAATTCTAGCCTTAAGATCCATTCCGCATTTCTCATATATGGTATCAAAGCATGGTTTTCAAAGTTTCATAGACTGAATTTTGAAAAATTTCAAAATGGCTACCAACACTGGTACTGTTACCAACACTAGTTCTATTATCCCTGTCACTAGTTCATTTGTAGAAGGTCGGTCTATCGTTAGAACACCACTTTTTAATGGCTTTAACTATGCATATTGGACATGTAGGATGCAAATATATTTACAATCTGTAAGACTAGACATTTGAAATATCACACAGACTGAATATTCTGAACCCACAACAGATTTTGCACAGTGGACTGCTGAGAAAAAGACCGTTGCACAAAATAACTCTAAAGCTATGAATATTCTATTTTGTTCACTTGATAGGAATGAATTTAATAGAGTGTCAATTTGTAAGTTTGCATATGAAATCTAAAAAACTTTGCAGGTTACTCACGAAGGAACAAGCAAAGTTAAACAGAACAAAATTTCCATGCTCACAAATCAGTTTCAATTATTTAAAATGAATTCTAACAAGTCTATTTCAGATATGTATAGTAGATTTCAGAATATTGTGCATTCTCTAATATCACTAGGAAAGGAATTTTCGGAAGAAGATCAAGTCAGAAAAATCTTAAATTCTCTTACTCCAGAATGGGATCAAAAGACAATTGTGATCGAAGAGGCAAATGACATCAGTACCTTAAAGATAGAAGAATTAATTGGAAATATAATATCGTTTGAAGTCCAAATGATTGAGAGAAGAGAAAGAAAAACATCTGAAAAGAAATCAATAGCATTCAATGCATTGACCGATGGATCAGACTCAAAAACGACAATGATGAAGAGATATCCCTTATGATCAAGAATTTTCGGAAATTTATGAAATACAGAAAGATGAATAATCTCAAGAGAAACAACTATAAGAACTTTGGAAATCAGAATGTAGTGCCAAACAATATCAAATGTTCAACTGTGACGAACCAAGCCATATCAAAAGAGACTGTCCGTATCCAGATAGGAAAAATCTTCCTATAAACAATGATTCTGCAAAGAAACGAAAACGTGCATTTACAACTACTCTAGATGACTCGGACTCGTCTTCAAGTGATGAAGATCAGAAGATAGATAATTCAAATATGTGTTTCACGATAGTTCACGGCTCCAACGAATTCAGAGAAACGGACTCAGAAAAAGGTACACATTTACAATACATTGGTTGAAATTGCATGCTTAGAATTAGATCTTGATTAATTGATTTTGGATTGGTGTGTTGTTTGAATTTTGAAAATTTTATTTTTATTATTTTCTTACTATTATTTTATTATTATTATTATTTTTTAATAATATCATAATATTTTATGGAATATACTATAATTCTAGTAATATTCCAGATATATATATATATAGACAATAAAAATAATAAATATATTTATATATATACTAGAATACTTTAGAAAAATAATCATGGAAATTCAAAGACACCTGTCGACAAGGTCCCCACCATGTTGTCGACAAGGGTACATAAATTTGAAATTCAAAATTTGAATTCAAAATGTAGAATTTCCCTCCATCTTTTCACTTCATTCAATTCTCTAAAAAGTCACCTTTTAACCAGAGGACATGTCCTTTGAGAATCTATTTATTCACTATCACTTATCACAACTTTTCACTTTCATTTTTAAATTCAAACTCTTATTCCAAAATATCAAGCTCTCTACTCTCTACTCTAATGGCTTCTTCAAGCAACCCTTCCAAAATGAGAATTTCCAGAAAGATAAAAGAGCAACTCTACGATGATCCGGAGGTTAAAAGCATATATCAACTATGCTAACTACGGAAAAGTCCATCCCGGGAAGTTTGCTTTATTTCAAAATTTCTCTACTTATGAAATAGATTCCCTTTTTGCAAACAACCAAGTCATAGTCTTGTTGATGCTTCAAAAAATGATTTTGTTTGTTATCCAAATCTTGTTAAAATTTTCTATGCAAATTTCAACTGTGGATTTTATAATGGAAATGATGATGAAATTTAGAGTAGTGTCAAATGCACTAGAATCATTTTAAATTGTGATCTTTTGGGTACCATTCTCAATTGCAAGAGTACAGGAATGAATCTTTCTAGTTTTAATATCGATGAAAATGATCGTGAGACATTTCATCACATTTTCGAAGGAAATGATAACTTTGGATTGAAAAATCGAAACTTTCAACAAAAATCTAGAATTATTAATCTTCTTTTACAACATACTTTGACCCCAAGATCAGGGAGTTTTAACAATCCAACTTCAAAAGTTTGCAAATCACTTTTTGCTACTTTTGATAATTATGATATTAATTAGGCGCAAGTTATTTTGGATGAATTTCGTCCCAAAAATCTTGAAATGAGTGAAAACACATTGTATCATGGTATCTATCTCACTCAGATTTTTAACTATTTTGGAGTAGATTTCAAAGGAGAAGAATTTGTTTCAAGGAAGGTTTTTAATCACTCAAACATTTCTCTTATGAAAATTCCATTTGTTTTTCAATCATATGAGACTCTTGCTGAAAAGGAAGAGCGTTTGGCTCATGAGGAGATGGAAGAGGAGGAAGAAGAAGGGGATGAAATGGAAATAGAAGAAGAAGAAGAAGGTGAAACATCTTTGGAAAGCATTGAATATCCTTCTAATCCAACCAACAAAACCTTACTCAAAAATCAAAAGACCATTGTCGAGAATCAACGGATTCTTAAACGGTCCGTTTGTAAGAAATTGGATAAAATGTCATCCAAGATGAACAAGTTTTTCTCCAAAGTCAGCAAGAAGCTTGGATTATCTTCATCTTCGTCATCCTCTAACTAGTTCTATCTTTTCACGTCATGTTGTATTAGTTTTAGTTTGTTTTGATTTGAATGTTCGTGTAGTTCTTAATGTTTAATCGCTGTATCGTTCTATTATGAAATGAAATTGAATTACTTTTCTATTATCTAGCTTATCCTATCTCCAGAATAAATGTTAGTAAATTTGAATGTTCATGTAGTATATCAGCGACACTTAGATTGAGTCAAATGCAGATGATCAAGGAGCAAGAAAAGCATTTCGATGTGATACGATGGATGATTTCCTACCTGGACAAGGATGATAATGAAGCACATCCTCCAGTCTCTCTCTCCAATGAAAATGAAAATCGGGATGCCATTAAAGCAGATCCTATATTTGGAGAAGAAGGATGGGTGGAAGTTCCTCGTAATGTATGATTTTATTTGATCGCTTTGTTTGATTTTAATTGATTGCTTGGATTAATTTGATTTGATTTAGTTTGGTGTGGATTGATATTTGGTGTGCAAAACATGTATAAAACACATTGATATTTATATGATCTTTGATTAGTTATCATGTCTATTAGTATAATTATCTCCTAATCTATCTATTATATACTCCATTGAATATTATATTAATGTAGGTATTTTAGTACAAGAATAAGGGGGAGTTATATAGTTTGGAGTTAGTTTTTGTTGATGATAAAGGGGGAGAAGCATAAAATAGGATAGTTAGGCATAGATTAAGGGCGAGTTATTAGGATAGAAGTAATATTTTATAAACAAAGGTTGTCATCATCAAAAAAGGGGGAGATTGTTAGTCCCTGAGGAGATGGTTTTGATGACAATAACCTTAGAATAAGATTATTAAATATAAATACTAATATTATAGTTTAGATATATATGTATATGCAGGATTTAACCATGCAGGTATCAAGAATGAAGACTGTACGGTATAGAAATTCAAGACTGAAGATGTCAAGATTGAAGACTCATGAGTATCAAGATTATCAAGAGTTCAAGATTGTAATTTAGTTAGGAATTTTGTTAAAACTCCTAGAAAAGAACTGGCATCTTAAAATCAAATTTATTCGTGGAATGGAATCCACTTTGAGCCTGTTAAAGGGATGGAACCCTAAGTAGGATGGAACCTACGAAAAACCCGGTGGAGCATTATTTTGTATCCACTAACTTTTATTCAAATGTTTTTACAAAATTATATCTTGTTTTCAAAATGATTTTAAAACCGTCCTTTTAAAAGAATCAAAAACATCTATCCTAGTTTTAAAACTTTTAGCCTCAAAATAATCTTTATTTTCAAATAAAATCATCCTTGGTTTCAAACTATCTTTTAATAATAATATATTTAAATTTTAATATTTATACTTAGATTTAACTATAAAATTGTAGTAAAATTTTATAAATATCGAAATATTATTCTCTATATTTATTTATTTATTTTAACTATAGTTCAGTATATTTATAAAGTTTAAAAATAGTTTTAATACAAGATATAAGTTATTTTCAAAGAAAAACAAATCACCAAAAATACCATAGCCTTGTCGACAACCCCTAGGTAACCCTGTCGACAAGGTGGCAGTTGATTTTAAAATTTTGAATTTCACAAGGAGTGTCTATTCGTCATATCCTTTCAAGAATGGATATGGCTGTTGTTCTGCTATGAATATGGGCAGTTTTAAACGAATTTATATACATATTTTCTCTGATTTCACTCCTTCTCTTCTTCCACATTTCTTTACATACATTTTTACCATTACTCCGTCAAAAACACCATTGAATCTAACTAGATCATCTCTGCTTTGATTCTCTATCACCATCTCAACAAGATCTCAGTGCTATTCAGAGTTATAGGCTTCTTTGTAATAAACTGAGTGATAAAAGGTGTGATTTTATCCTGTGAAATCAATCAAGCGAGAAAAGGTGTGATTGTAGCCTGTGAAATCAATTGGGTGAACTTGTTGCCCGTAAAATCAAGTATCTCTACCCAGAGGATTGTGAATCTAGAGTGGTGTAGCTCATGGCCTTGAAATTGAGGGTGTAATTGTAAAAATTGCTTTTGAAACGAAATCCGTACTTGTATGCGGGACTGGGTGTATGGTAACTCCGAACCAGTATAAAATCCGGTGTGTTCTTTCCTTTATTGCTTTTACTTTATTTATGCATCTGTGTTTGATTCTGTGATCATATCTGTGTCCGAATATTGCAAACATTTATGTTCAAATTAACATAAATTCAAAAAGATTTAGTAATTCCTTAAATCACTATTCACCCTCTCCCCCCCCCCCCTCTAGTGTTAATTCTAGCCTTAAGATCCGTATTCCGCATTTCTCACAATACCGAGGGATGATCATATTTGGTAATATCCAGTAAGGGGTAGGCCAGTCTTCACTCATAGGGGTCGAAAGGTTTAAGACCTCGGTACATTTTATCTAGCAATAATGTGATATGCGATACTCCGGTAGCCTTGTCATTGATGGAATCCACTTTCCAATAAGTGCCTTACGAACTTAGTTATGACCAAATACGACGGAATGTGAGATGAAAGCATTTTAGCTATGTTCAATTTATTTTTTGGCAAGGCCGACGAGGTTAAATGGACCTCGACCATATATTGCTACACCAATAAGAACGACAAACAAACACAAGGAAGATGGAAAAACGGGGAACACTTGGCGCAGCAAGCACAGGGGGAAAACAAACAACAACAAACAAAAACAAAAGAAGACATTGATTACAAGCTATAGAGAAGAGAAACACGTATTCCAGGATCAATTGCATAAGTCAGTTGGCCCACACAATCCCTAATTTCACTCAAAACCCAACTTTTGAAGCCTGTAACGACCTGATAAATTTATGATATTTTTATAAATTTAATTTATATGTTTGCTAATTTAATCCAGTATAAAATTAAAGTCTTAGGATCTTAAAAGGATGAATGTAGGAGTTAGATAGTAACTGTAATTACAGGTAGAGATTTAAAAAGTTATATGACATAGATTTGAAAATAACTGAAAGTTGTGTTGTAGTTATAAGTCTTAATTTGTTGGTTTAATGGTATTAATGTAACAATAACTGAATTGGATTACATACACACAAACATTTGAAAAATTTATTAGGTGGACTAAATTGGTTAAAGTTCATAAGTTGTGCATTTCAATTTAGTAGAAATTCTAAACGATAAACGAAGATTTAAATAAACGCTAAATTAAAACTATGTAAAATGGTGACTTAAGGCCTAGTTATAGGAATTGGAATATAATCCAAAATTTAATTAATGATAGTAACGTAGTATTAGCTAATAAATAGATTTCAATGCAGTAACCAAATGAAAGAAATAGGAATGAATATATATATTGAATAGGAATGAATATATATATTGATTTGAAATGAAATAAAAATGTGTCACATTTAGATGGAGTAAAATTTAAGAAACCTATAAATGTGGAATCAGTAAACATTTGTAAAAAAATATTGCCTAGAATAAAATTCATTTAATATAAGAATTAAAAGGTGGAAGATTTACATTTGGATTGAAAGGTATAATTAATTGAATTGGTGATTTGGGAATTTAATCCAAGGGTTACTCTAAAAATAAATACGGATAAAAAGAGGTTAAACTAAGGAGGGGCATTAATTGATTTTAAGGCTTATTTAATACGTTAATAGGCAAGACTCCGCATTCATACATTTATACAAAGCTAAATAGAAGCACAAGTGTGATATAATGTAAATAGATGGATATCAACCTTTATTTATATGTTAATGGGATTTAATTTCTATTGTATAAAAACCGCAATTTAATGAAGATTGAAATAGCTAATTCATACGTTAGTTGATTTAGCTGGAATATGAAGATATTTAATGGAATAGTGAAATCAAATGGGAATGGGTTTCCATTGTTCATTTGAATTCACATTCATCATAAAAACTTATTTGAGAACCAAAGGAATAATAAAGGAATCAAGACTTAATTAGTAATTTGGATTTAAGACATGGCAATTTGGATTTATTGCAACATTTAATACCATAGAATTTAGTAAAGCTTATTCAAATTTTAGTTGACCATTTGTGATATAACTTTTTGAAAACAAGACTTTATTTATGAATTGAGTATTTGATTCAACGAATGGTAATTACTTCATTTAAAAATGGAATTTAACGTAAATTTGTACGTTATTTAAGTTAAATGAAAGCTGTAAACATTTGACTTAGAGAACAATTGAGTGAAATCTTAACTAATGTAAACTTCATCATATTGACATCCATAACTGTGAATCATAGGAAGAAGGTAAATAAATGAACTTAACCAAACTATTTATGTTGAATATTGAAAATTTGAATAAATAAATAGTTAAGAAAATTAAGGGAATGGGAATAAAAATTTATTTATAATTTGGAATTTTAATTACGGTGAAAAGGGTTAACTGCAAATTAAAAGTAAGTTGAGATGGAAATCAAGTTATTTATTTAATTTGGTTTAAGATGAGAGTGTATAAGTATAAGATTAGGTAATTTGTGAGAATAAATTTATAATTCCCAATTAATAAGAAAGTGCAGAAATTAAAATTGCAAATTTACATACCTATAAATTTTTATTCACATCCAAGCTGTTAAATTTATTGGGATTAATTGAACTATCTAAGTAATGAAATTTGGCCAATAATAGGAGTTGAAACATAAAAATTGATTTTTTATGATTTATTTAATTGATTTAATAATATTAAAAATAGCCATTTTTGTCACGGACTCGGATTTCGACGAAACCAGTTTCATCGGATCCGTAACGGTGAATTATAATAATGTTTCAAGTTTCGTAGTGATCGGACTTGTCGTTTGATCGTACGGACTCGAAACGCCTTGAAATTTACGCATTTTGAAATCAATTTGAAATTTTGTTTTTTTGGCATAACTTCTTCATACGATCAAATTTGGTCGCGAAACTTTTTCCATCGCGTTCAGAATATTTTAAAACACCTATTTGGATATATAGTTTTAACAAATTCGGTTCCGGAGGCGTAGCGGGCTTTTTGGGCCATAGTTTGTTGCGTACGTTCATCCTTCTAGCCTATACGCTCCAACCCAACCCTAACTATAAGTATAGCGTGATAAACCCTAGCCTCCTTTCTATTGTCAGTTGGATATACGTACATATTTCTTCATCTCCTCCTTCTCCTCAAATGGTTGCAAAATCTAGATCTGCTTCAATCCAAAATTCAGTGAAAACTCAAGCACCTCAGAAAATTCTCAAAAAAATATATGTTGAAGTATTCGATACGCGTAATCTACTGGTGAAATTCGTTTTTCGATTGGAGCTGTCGTTCATCCAGAATAAATTCAAACAGCCCCAAAACCGTCCATCATCATCGCGCAAAAGTTCGTCAGATCGTCAAACGGTTTCTGGGTATTGTAGAGTGGACGATGGAGATCACATCTATATAATTTTTGGGGCGAATCAATGGTTAGATTGGGAGATTTTTCGACCTAGGGTTTCGGCCTGGGGGGTTTATTAGTGGCGGCGGCGGCAGTTCTGGGTGGCCGGAGGTGGCGCGCTCGGTAGAGGGGAAGGAGGAGGTTCCCAGGGTGGTGAAGGCAGGGCGCACGTGGGTCCAGGGAGGAAGCGAACGGTGGTCAAAGTTGGTCAAGGGGTTTGTTTGGGTTTATGTTCGAACAGGTATTCCTGTAGCCGAGAGTAACATGCGCGCGTGAGAAGATGCAGATGACGTGGCGAGGGAAAGGTGAATGTGTTCTTGTTTTGGTTTTATTTAATTTTGATTTTCAAGTCGATTTTTCGCCATAACTTTCTCATACGAAGTCGGATTCACACGAAACTTTTTTTGTTAGGATCGTAATTTAATTCCGGACTCGATGACGCTGGTTTGGACGAATTCTGAGACGGGCGAATTTTTGGGTTTAAATCGAATTTAAATTCGATTTAAAATCAAAAGGTGAGTGTTTTAACCCACTCACAATTACTAGAAGCTTTTATGTTTGTTAAATAAATTTTAGAAATGAATAGAAATTTATTTATGAGCTTTTGGCATGTTATTTCATCCATATCTGTTGAATTGCATTTATTGAATTTAGCTGTTAATTAAATTGATTAATTGCGTATTAATTTGCTGTTAGGAATTTTGTTTGCATATGAAATGCTAGTTAACAGTTATATAAATTATCTCTAAATATAAATGGTTAGATTAATAGTTGAAATTTAATTTGAATAAACTGACAGTTATTACCCGTTGCATATTATCGAACTAATATTGTTATTGATTGATATGGATTGATATTGATTGATGGTTGAAATTGGGTGATGGATGTGTTGTTGAATGGATGATTTATGTGGATATCATTAACTGCCAGTTAGCATGCATTTTACATTTTCGGGATTGTGGTTTGAAATGATAAAACCGCAAAGTTTTATTTTTAAATTGCGGATTGAAATGATAAATATCCGTATCACTTGACCATAGGATAGAAAATTATATACAGGCACCGCGGTCTATATATAACTATTTTAATGTGATTTCTATGGTTTGGATTGAATACGGTTTATAAATCTTAAATTTTATATTGTATAAATATTTTATTCCATATTTATATACCTATGAAGTTAAAATTTAGGAATTTAAAAGGTGGATAAATTTCTTTATTGAAATGGAAGAAATTTAGAAAATGGAGTTGGTAAATTTATATCCTATGTTTAAATGTAAAGTTGGAAATTTTAAGATATGATATTTGAAATTTGATTTTCCCAAAATAAATAGAAATGGATATTCTAGTAAAAATTTGAATTGGAAAATTTATATATATATTTTACTAGAAATTGAAGTTTTATTAATTATGGATTTTATGTGAATGGTCAAGATTAATTAATAGAATATTGATTTTGAAAGGATAAAAATCCAACTTTAGTTGAAATATTAATGCTCAAAAATGGATATAAATATATATAAAATTGAAATGGTTTTGGGACTTGAGGTAATATTTTGATTTTGGTTTAACTTTAAAAGAAGAAATATTTGGAAAGCCGTGTAATTTATTTCTTTATAAAGCAACAGTAAAGTTAAACCTTTTTAATTCGCATACCGTTGAATATCCAAACCATTTGAGTTTAAAAGTTATGGTTTGAAATTATGGATTTCCAAAAATATTAAGCTTTGAAAATATTCGATTTTCAGATATTATGAAGCTAAAGCCTTTTAATTTTTGGAAAGGAATTATATTTGGAATAAGTGGAAAAATATGGTTTTGGGTTTTGGAATGATATCGTAATATTATGGTTTTGAAATGGATTATATTCTGGTTTTAAAGTATAAACAAATTTTAAATGACCGCGGTGTTATAATAACGATGGGTTGGCAAAGAGACCGGGATCGGATATGGACATACTCTCTGTCGATACCGAAAACCACTTTGACTAACCGTGTACGCGGTGGAGTTCCAGAATGAAGTAGGTGGTGGTGACGTTTCCTGTAAGGTAAATACGTGGACCCAACTCCCGTGAGTTGGCATAAGGTGGCTAAAACAGGAGCGATTCTCAGGCCAATGAGGTCATTCCTCTGATCGGACGCTCCTCTTCGATATTATACTTTGACTTGGATTTGATTCAGTGGCCACTTCTATATTTTGATTTTGGGGAGTTAGTCCGAGGTGGGCGGTAACTGCGGCTACGCGTTTCCACCAGCCTGGATAGCAATTGGTATATCTACCCTGGCATTGCCTCGTTGTGCCGTGTCACCTACCATATCGAGCCTTGTACGAGTTTGGTTTTCTCCCGTAGCCCGTGTGGTATCCTCTAGTTGCTTCCCGAGTAGGAGGAGCTATGATATTGGATGGACTACTGGGACTATTACGTGTTAAGGTGGAAAATGTAAAGCCTTAACGCTATTTAAAAGTAAGTTTATTTTATAAATAGACACTATTATAATAGCGCTATATACTACATAGTAAATAGTTTAACGGATCCTTAGGAGATGTAAATCCCGAACATCTCTTGAGTTACTGTACTCATATTTATTTCTGTTTATTTAACTCACATAAGATATTCTAGTCTGACTCGGGTGTTTTTGTCTATTCAAATTCGCTCGGGTCAGTCCGAGCATTTCAGGATAGCAGGTTTTAGCTTTGGAGGACGAAGACGAAGATTCAGTATTATTTTATATATATAGTATTGCACCACACTCTTTCTATTCCGCTGCATTTTCGTATTGGTATGTGTGACTCTGATATTCATTGTATAAGTAAAATCAAGCTTTTGTAAACTGTTTATGAACTGTATATTTGTTATTATATTTTATCCTTCCGCTGTGAGATTCTGTTTTGTTTTATTCCTTCTCTGTTTTTCTTATTTACCCCATAACAATCCGCCCTTGCGTATGCTTTGAATTGGCACGTGTGTCGTTTTAAAGTGTGCGAAAAGGCGGGATGTTACAAAGCCGCTGTCATTTTTTGCGTTTGCATTATCAAATAACCGAGCATTTCTCTCTCTCCAAACCGATGTTAAAAAGCATTTTAGCACTGCATTTAGGGTTCTTCCTCTGTCATTATTTCTATTGATGCTTTCGTAAATTCTTCTCCACTCTCTCAGGTTATCAGTAGATACATTCCTCCTGTGAAACTTCGTCATAACTCTTTTCCAGATTTGATGAATATAGTGGCACTCAAAGTACAAGTGATCCACAGTCTCAGGCATAATATTGCAAAACTTACAGCGATTATCAATACTCATTCCTAAACTAGCAAGTCTCGCAGATGTTAGCATCGCACCATTCAACACTTTCCAGAGCATTAGGTCATGTCTCAAGCTACTGTCTCTTCCCCACGTTCGTTTGCACCATCTCCACTTAGGGCGATCACCATTCTTCATCAGATATTCATATGTGTCTCCAATTCTGTAGGCAGACTTCTTATTGCCCCAAACCATACGCTTGGTAACATCAGTGATTGCATTATGACAACGTATCATGTTCCATATTTGTTGTATCCTAGGATTAGACGTTGAATAGCGCGTGTTTTGGAGGTTGTAAAGAGTATCACGAACTTTAGCTTCCTGATGTATACCAGACTGTTGCATTTCACTGTGGGTAAGTTGACGTTTAAGAATAAGACCCGGTTTCAACCAGGGGTCTTCCCAAAAATTCACACTATATATGGGATTCGTGTTCAATAGCATTAAAGGAAGAACTTTTTCTTTGAGTTTGAAAATGCATTGCCACGTCCAACTCAAATTTTGAGGCTTAGTCATACTCCATATGCTTCTTCCCTTAATCACGTTCTTATCAGACCATATAGCCCATAAGCTGTCAGTACTATTAAAAAAAGTGTCTATGTGTTTTGCAAAAGCAGCAATGTTCCAATTCTTTAAGCTGAGAATGCCTAGCCCCCCCTTGTCCATGGGCCTTTCCACTGAACAAAAATTGATCGGAGCTATGTATCTGCCTGTAACCCTGCCTTTCCATAGGAATCTCATCATAGCTCCTCTAATCAGTTTAATCAGTTTGAAGGGGAGAATATACGTTCTAGCCCAGTAGACTTGCATTGAGAATATCACTGATTTTATAAGAGTTAATCTCCCAGCTTGACTAAGCAACTTGGAAGTCCAGCAGTTTAATCTAGCTGTAATTTTGTCAAAAAGAGGAAGACATTGGTTAGCAGTAATCCTAGAACTAGTTAGAGGCAGACCAAGATAACTGGTAGTATCATGATTTATGGACAACCCAGTGATATGCGAGATAACACTACAGTGCTCAGTACTAACACCAGCAACGGTGATGTCAGATTTCTGGAGATTAACTTTCAACCCTGTCATTTCGTAAAATTCGTGAAGTGAGTGCATTATGCTTGTGAGAGTGTTGGTTTGAGGAGTACAAAAAACAACAAGATCATCTGCAAACATCAATGCAGAGATCCTTGGTTCAGTACATCCAGGGTGAAGCTTGTAATTTCCATGTGCTATTATCCTCTCAAACATTCTCGTTAAGAGCTCCATAACAATGATAAAGATATAAGCCGAAATGGGATCCCCCTGTCTTATCCCTTGTTCACTAGTAAAGAAACCTTCACTCCTGCCATTGATAGTAACTGAAAAGGTAGGAGACGTAATACACTCATATATCCAAGCAATGAAATGAGGAGGGAAGTTCATATATCCCATGATTCTGACAATACTGTTCCACTGCAGCATATCAAATGCCTTCATGATGTCCAACTTCAACATAGCTCTAGGAGATATGTTCCTGCGCTTATAATTTTTGATGAGTTCATGGGAAAGAAGAACATGATCCAGTATACTCCTACCTGGAAGATAAGCAGCCTGATTTTTGGAAAGAAGAACATGTTCAATTTATTTTAAACTCTACACATTATTATAATATCACTGGATTTTCTATAAAATAGTTTGGTTATCGTAAGATGAAATCTTTCCGTGTTTATGTGTGATGTGTCTTATAAGAAGTTTTATTATAAAAGAGTTTGCTAAGTATAAAAATTCAGTAGTTTGGAGTTTACTCACACCAGACTTATGTCTGACTTGGAGTTTTTTCTTTCATTTCCTAAAACTCTTGGGTACTTAAGTTTGTATGAGTATCCATGTAATCAAAGTTCTTACGGAAGCATTTTATAGGAGCATGGAGCATGAGGCTTCCACGTTATCTAGTTATCTATTTTATTTCTGCTATGTATGTACATTATGTATCGGCATTGTAAGGGCGAGCAATTATAAAAGTCCCTGGCTGAAGTTAGTACATGTTGTAACGTTTCACTTTGGAAGTGACCATATTTACTATCTTATGTTATATTATATATAATTTCCTTACGTTGTGAGATTCTGTGTTTCTTTCTTTTTATCTTTTCTTTTTACCCCAATGGCTTGTCTTTTGGATACCTAGATGATCGACACAAGAATACCATGGATGTATTAAGTATCGTCTTTAGGAGTAAGAAAGGCGGATCATTACACGTGGTATCAGAGTTTCGGTTGAGCAAACAACTAAGCCTTTTGGGTCAACTCATTACAGATAAGATTAGTAATACCCTAGAATGAGTTTAGTTTCTATGAGTGTGTAGTTGTAAATCTCATATATATATATACACACACACACACGCACACACATACATACATACATACATACATATATATATATTCGAATTATTTCAATTAACTTTGATATGTTTGATTAAGTACCCTTTTCCCTTAAGATTATCTCATCTAAGTATTCTAAAGTTATCTTGCTATATCCAGGTAGTAAGAATGAGTAATAGATAAATATGAGGTAGAGGAGCTAGTAGCGCCACGACCACCAATAGTCGAGCTCCGAATGTTGGAAGAGTAGGAGTAGTTAAAGAGGCGACACTAGTGCAGCCCCATGTGAACTTTTCAGCTCTATGCAAAGACTATACTAATCTAGGAGGAAAGCCATTTAAGGGCATGAAATTTATTGTCAAAGCCTAAGCTTGGTTCCATTCTTATGAAAAGATTTTCAAGGGGATGGATATTTCAGACAGGCCGAAGCGTTTCTTAGCATCTTGCCAGTTGCAAGGTGAAGCCGCAACATGATGGGATTCTATTACAATGGATGTTCCAGAGAACGATTTTTTTAAGCTACATTTAAGGAGGTGTTTGAAGACCAGTTTATGCTCGCTGTAGGAAAGACCCTTATGTAGAGGAGTTTCTTGGATCATAAGTAAGGATGTTTGTCAGTATTTGAATATGAAACCAAGTTTAATGACCAATCACGATTTGGCCCAGAGTTGATTGATACCCCACTTAAAAAAATGAGATGTTTGTAATGGGAATGAGGGAAGGATTTCAGGAGAAGATGACCGCCCACCTGAAGGGATCTTTTATGGATTTGGAAGGTATGCATTTGAGGTATGCAGTTCTAGAGAAGAAGAAGCCAACAACAGCACTAAGCAACAATAACAACAACCCGAATAAGAGAAAGTTCAACCCACAACGGAAGAAGTAGTGGAAGGAAAAGTCGAGGGGAGATCAAGGGAACAAGTTTAAGGATCATATTTGTGATAAGTGGAATTAGAAGGGGCCATATTGCAAGATTCTATAAGAATTTTAGTAAATTGAAAGAAGATAGTCTTCTGGTAGAGTTTATGCAATGAGTGAAGGAAGATCGACGTAGAGTTTTTAGCATGAATGGAGGGTTATGCGTTCCGAATGTTGATGGTTTTAGGTAATAAGTTTTTACATAATACCATAAATCTAAGTTAAGTATCCACCCTGGAGTTAATAAGATGAATCGGGATATGAAGAGAGTATTTTAGTGGGCAGGGATGAAGAGAGATATCTTAGTCTATGTCAACCAATGTCCGAACTATAAGCAAATCAAGAGTGATCATCAATGGACTGTTGGATTACTCTAACCATTAGAGATCCTAAATTGGATATTAGAGCAAGTATCAATGGATTTCGTTGATGGTTTGCCCAGATCAAGGAAAGGAAATGAAGGTGTTTGGTCATTGTGGATCGGCTAACCAAGAGCGTCCATTTTATTCAGTAAAGCCTACCAGGACTACAACAACGTTGATAGAGATTTATATAAGATAGATCATCTAATTGTATGAAGTTCTAGTTAGCATTGTAAGTGATTAGGATCCTATCTTTATCAATCAGTTTTGGAAGGCATTACAAGAAGCTTTGGGAATAAAGCTAGTTTGAGCACAGCGTACCATCCTTAAATGGATGGAAAATAGAAAGGGTAAATCGAATCTAGGAAGATCTTTTGAAATCATGTATCTTGGACTTTGGAGGATCGTGGAAAGATCATCTGCACTTGGTAGAATTCTCTTACAACAACAGTTATCAAGCAATCATTGGCATGACACCATATGAAACACTTTTTGGATGACCATGTAGCCACCGGCGTGTTAGGTAGAAACCAGAGACAGGATATTGCTTGGACCTAATATGATTCGGGAGGCTATGGAGATGGTTGTTGTGATCAAAAGGAGGGTGAAGTAAGCTCAAGATTGATAGAAAAGCTATACCGACCGAAGGGGGAGAGATTTGGATTTTCAATTGGAGATTTTGTATTTGTGAAGATTTCTTAGATTAGAGGAGTTATTCGGTTTGTAAGAGCAGGGAAGTTGGTTGTAAGGTATATTGGACCTTTTCGAATTCTTGAAAGAATTGGGTCGTGTAACATCCCCCATTTTGAAGCTCGAAACTAAAATCTACGGATGCTGCAGTCGTCCATAGATTTTGATTTCCGGTGATAAAATGCGGCTATATTAATCATCTCAATAATCAGAAGCACATGAATATAAAAAATTATTAATACAATTTAGTGTCAGACTTTCACATTTCATTTCACAAATAATATTCCATATTCATCACATGATCCCATCGCAATCCTACGTTCAAAGAAAAATTATTTATTACAAAATACTCTAAGAGCGACATATGAAGATGCCCCTTTGGTTTATTAGAGTCTAACACTTGGAAATTATATAACTTGCCATTATATCCATACAAACATAATCAAATAACACATTGGATTAGGCAAAAACTCCTAAATAGCTAGATTGCCTCAAGCATGTCTACGGTAGCTTATTTGTCTTATAGAAACTTGGAAACTCTTAGTCTTAGCCTACTCAAATGAGTACCTAAGAGTTTAAGGGGAAAAACAAAATCATTGAGTTAGGAAAACCGTCTGGTGTCAATAATGACCTACCATCTCGAACCAAAAATAGAAATCTAGTGAGACCACGCCGCTGAGCAGAATGAGTTAACCCCTCACTAGTATCATAACAAACATATCAAGTATAAATATGCTCCTATATCCATAATGGTTAATACAAGATAACATCATCATATGCACGTATGTAATGTGTGTAAGTTTGACTCATATGTCAACATAGGGTTATATCCATCCTAAGTTCACCTTTTTTTCAAAAATGACTATCTGCCTCAATCCATGGTTTTCCTTGGGTCACTATGAACCTAATAGTTTTCATGGGCAAACTACTAACCTATCAATCCTCTTAAGGACTACCAATCCAGAATCATAGTTTTCATGGGATCACTAAAAACTTATTGGTTTCTACCAATAACAATTTCCAATCATAGTTTTCATGGGATCACTATGAACCTATTGAATTCTTCCAATACCATACTTTCAATTCATAGTTTTCATGGGATCGCTAGGAACCTACTGGATATCCTTCAATAACACTGCTCAAGCTATAGTTTTTATGGGATCACCATGAATCTATTGAACCCCTCCAATGCCATATCTCGTATCATAATATTTTGATCATTTTTGGACATCCTAACATATCTGATCTATCTAATCTCCTATATGTAATTCTATTCACTTAAGAGTTAAATCTGATTATACTCACTAATGAGTCAACCTAGCTGGTTATTCTGCCATTTTGTATTCCAAAATGAAATTATGGGTCATGATGTGAGTATAACAATAATAATCATGCAAAATAACCAATCAAATAAAATAACAACATATGACATCCATCTTTCAAATATATTCAATCAATTGGCATCTTATAATTACTTAACCTTAAGTAATAATACTCTTTGGTAATTTCAAATAAAAACTTTGGTTAAACAATAATTAATTCCCTGAAAACATTTATCATTACATATGATTAATCTTTTTAATTCATATTTAATACATGGAAAATTTAGCCGCTTACTTTACCAGTTTATCATGCCACTTTATAAACCATTTTAATATATGTATACGTTGGAATATAATACGAGGATGTTAAACCTCTCCACTATAGGGCATAACGCAAAAACTAGAATATGTTCATATTTGAAAATTAGCAGCATTGATATAGCAGATATAAGATGTCGCATCCCTTCACATAAAAACCTTAATTTTGATTTTGTAGAGTATAAGGCCTTAGGACCAAAATCATTTATGCCACATACATAGGATGCCGACACCATGAAGTATAATACTTGGTTCGCAAGAAATAAAGGCTTCTAGACTTATATATTGGAATGTTGCCCTTGATGTTCTTCGACATCATCATTTTAAAACAACCGAAATCAATTTCATAAAGCTAGGCTACTATGCTGCTTATAAAAGAAGACTAGCGGCTTTACTGCATTTATTATCAGTGTCGAACTTGAAAATAGGTGACATTATTAAAGCTGATATAATGATAGGCAACATCATTATCATCACATAAAGGTTGATGACATAAAACGAGCAGCATAGATAAGCATGCAGCATAGAGAGATGCGGCACGAATAAACAAGCGGTTGCATGCTATATTAATATAGAACACTAGCGGCATCCTTAATGCTGATATAGAGAAGTGGTTACGTGCAATATTGATATGCGGCATACATAGGCTCCAATCTTAGAGGAATCATTTGATATCAATGAGATTAATATCCTATGTTTCCTACTGGTTAGTGATGGCATGCTGCATAGATGGAGGTCCACATCGATTAATGGTAAATGGCGATCCCGTAATTAATATAAAAATTGTTTTTTCTTTATAAAGCAATATCTTTTTACCAACTCCAATTTTTTGTCAAATTGTAACAACCCTAGTGTAAATTAACTAATTAATTAAATTTAATTAGGAACGATTAATTTTAATTTAAGATTTGTGAAATTAAAACATATTTTGAGAATATCAGGTTGGATTTATTTCATGAATAAGTTTTACTTCTTAAATAAAGAATTTCAATTTAAATTGGAATATTATTAAATCAATTATAGAAAATTTGGTAATTAGAGTAAAGTGTTAATATTATGATTTGTAGTTTAAATTGAAAAATTATAATTGTATCATTTAATTATGAAACTAACCTAGTTTTGTAAATAATTGATTTGTTTATCTTAATAAATAAATCCTAAGATAACTTTGGAAATGATGTGAATTCAGTTAAGTGTTAATATTGAGATTTATTATTAAAAATAATGAGAATAATTTTATTTTATAAGTCATATTTAACATTTTTCTAATATCTTAATATTATTATAAATGAGTGTTTTAAACTTGTTAATTTGGTCTTGTTAAATTTGAGAAATTAACTTATGATTTTGTGAAATATTGATTAGCATAAATAAATGAAATAAGAAGGAAATAGCATTGTCTTAAGAAATTAATTAGCAGCACTTTGCATTGGGATCCATGTCCAAACCCACTTGGCCCATGTAGCTAATACTTGTATGAGAAATGGGATACGTATAATTCATTTCTCATTTTACTTTAGCCGAATCAAAAACTTCTTCCTCTTTCTAATTATAAACCCTATAACCCCAAATTAAGTGGCAAACATAGGGCTTTTGTTTAATAATGATAGGGTAAGTGTTCTAAACCACATCTCTATCTTTTAGAACCATAAAATAGTGATTTTGATCTTGTTTTAATTAGAGTTGCTTGCTGGTTGTATTTTTGTTCTTGAGTTAGGTGATTTTGGTGAAGCTAAGGGTTTAGCAAGGATTATTTGGGGATCTAGCAAGCTATATGAAGTTAAAAGGTGAGTTAATCACTCACACTTCTATCTCTAATCCATGAAAATAATTGTTATTTGCATTTTGGATTGAATTGGATGATTTGTTGTTGAATTGGTTTCAATATGTTGAATTGAATAGGTTGTAAATTGATTGTAAACTTGGATGATTGTGGTGTTGTTGTTCGCAGAAAATTTTAGTATGAAATTTCCTGCAGTAAAATAGTGATACTATGTTAGAATTATCAAAAACGGCTCATTCTTTTTGCTGTATAAAGATCCTTCAACTAGCTACAACTTCTCTGTTAGTCACTTGTTGAAACACTGTGTATAAATGTAATTTTTATACAGAAACGCTAATATTATGGGTTATTAACTAAGTGTTTTATACGGAAATTTGAGACACTGTGTACATAAATGTAATTTTGGAATAATTAGGGTTTATGGAATATTCTACCAAATAAGTGAAAGTTTATTTTAATCAGAAAACTAAATAAACTTATAGAAATTTATAACAAGTGCTTTTAGACAATAAAATCATAGAGGAAAAAAAGTTTCAAGATCCTTAATTCTATAATTTGAGTACTAATAATTTACTTATTGCCATCGACTGGTTTAAATGCTTTCGAGTAACGCTTCGTCGAATATGGTATAGCTCATTAAATAGAATGTTTGAGTGGAATTAACTAGCCCTTTAGCGAATACTCGAATTTCACTAGGTAGTTTGAGATGCCTTGGTTAAATTCTTGTGATCCTATTTGGGAAAGTACTTAACACTTTAGAATTGTATTCTCTTCTAGTGTGCGACAAGTGGTTGCTAGATCCTTAAGAGAATATGGTTCAGGTTTTCCATTGGTATCCGTAATAAGTGATATTTACTAGCTTTTCGTAAATACTTGGATTTCACCATATGGTATGGTACGTATTGGAAAATCATGGTAATTACAATAGGCGATAGTATTTGGCACTTTAGAGTTTACTCTCTTTTGGTGTGTGGCAATTGGCTGCTAGATCCTTAAGAAGTTATTCCTGGATTTCTTTTCAAGTGTAATAATCTAAAATAAATCTGAAAGGTTCGGTCATGGCTGATACCCTTAAGATCATCTTGTGATCCTATGATTCCCATGCTATGTACGATCCTCGGTATCGGATCGGTTCGTGTGATACCAAATTGTTTGTTTGTTTGCTATGGTTCTGTGTATGATCGTTACGATCCTTTTGAGTAAGATATCTTGGATTTTGGATATATGGATTCGGCAATTATTCTATGTTTTTGAAATAAATATATATTCTTGGGTCTTGTGTTCGTGAAATAAATATATATTCTTGGGTAAATAAATATATATTCTTGGGTCTTGTGTTCATGAAATAAATATATATTCTTAGGTCCTATTGGTGAAATAAATGTGTATTCTTATGTCTTGTGTTCGTGAAATAAATAAATATTCTCGTATCTTGTGATGGATGCTAGTTAAGTTAATTCTTTTATTCTATGTTCAGTGACTAGTTCATGTTTGTGACTTAAATTTATAACCCTGTTCCGAGTTAAATTAATTTCCCGACTCCTTATATCCTAGACATTTGTATTTATTTATATATTGTTTAGTCTTGTGTTATATCTTGTTCTCACCCTATTAGATATTTAGAGATAGTCTGACCCGGGTGTCATTTTGCTCGGTCAAGCCGAGACTTTTCAAGTTACAGGAAAAGTTGACCTTTGGATGTTTGGGCTAGTGAGGAGGTAAACACCTTTGACTTTTTAGTTTATCTTATTTAGGAAATTTGTGAATATGTTTATAAGATATACAATTGAGATTAAAGAATTGTAAAATTCTATAACAATCGAGTTTAGTATTTCACTTTGTAAACTAAAAATTTGTATATGCATTATTTGAGATTTATTTTGCTATATGATCTGCGACTGTTATTTATATGATTATTGTTCTGATTCTGATAAATCGGTGTGTCTATAACTTTGTATTAACACTGTACACGCCAAACTCAGTTCAGATATTAAGTTAAATGGTATAAATGACATGTCAGTATTAGTATAAAGATACATTCACATTCGATCTCCCTTAACAAGCCATATTCTCCCGATTAGCAGATGATATTACTTGTAATGTTCTTTGCTAATCTTGGTATCGCGGTAGGATCGTTACACAAATTCTTATTAAATAATAACTTCCTTACCAAATTTTTTTTAGAAAGCTGATATATATCAGATTTTTCATTTCCAAAGTAATTTTGCAGACCATTAAATTATATTAATATTTTCGATATATTTATTGACCTTTCTAGCCTAATAAACTCATATAAAATCATAATCTCTTGGGGAAAATTCCAAAAATTCATCAAAAACTAGGATTAACATATTCTTTAACATATAAAAATTTTAAGGCCAAAATCATTAATTAATTATTTTAATAGTTAAAACCAGAAATAAATACTTTTTCTTCCTTAGGAAATTCATAAAATATCCTATAAATTTGGAAAATTAGGAAATTAAAAACCTATCTCCAAAATTATGTTTTACGCAACATGTCCAAAAATCAAATTGTTTGGTGGTCAGAATCCGAGGTTTTTACCTTTAAAACCCATATAATAATTTCATAAAAATTATATTATTCACTGTTCATTCTAAAAAAAAGATAAAATCAAACATGGCATATCATATCATCTTAAACAAATCAACCCAATCAAGATTCGAAATCAACAAGTATAAAAATGAGATGGTTTTATTATTATTCCCCTTGATTTGATGATGAGAATTGAAATTTGAAGATTGATGTGGTATCCTTAGCTTTTCCTCTTGAATTCCTAAGATTTTTCTCCCTCTTCCCTCTTGTTTAATGGTCGGCCTAAGTTACTTTAGGTTGTTTTGATATTATTAAAATGAGAATGATATGGGATAGGGAGAGGTTTTAAGGGATGAAAAATATATCTATTCATATTTTACCCCTTTCATACATTCTTAAGTTCTAAAACAATCTTAAAAATTTGTTTGTTAAGGCACGATCTTGGTAATTATCAAATATCATCCTCCTTATCTTACTACACATCACATTATTCTATTTAATTTATTTAATTATCTCTGGAATAATGTTAATTAAAATTAGGGGTTTTACAACCTTTCCCTCTTAAACAATTCGTCCTCGAAATTCAGTAATGACTGCATAGTAAGCATATCAAACATGCAAGCATCTGTACAACCAATGCTAATATACCCTACTAGCTACAAAGTCTATATAACAAGTATAGAACATACCATCATAACAGCTCAAGATAAGTATTTCTAATCCTATCCACTGTCTCCAAGTATAGTCTTTCTCGTTGTCACTCCATTGGACTTTTACTAACTTGACCCTCTTGTTCCTTAACATCTTCTCATCTCTGGCCACATCTCGGACTGGTTGGCTCACAAAAGTTAGATCTGGTTCCACTACAAAATCTTTCGATGTGGTCGAAGTAATAGTAGTCTCTGGATCATGTATATACTTTTTAAGATGAGAAACAAAACACATTATGGACTCCTGCCAAACTACTCGGTAACTCTACCTGGTACGCGAGTTTCCCAAGCCACTATATAATAGGGAACAGTCCAGCATATCTCGACGTCAGTTTTCCTAATTTTCCAAACTGTACCACACCCTCCATCTGTGATATTTTAATAAAAACATGAACTCTAAATCTTTATGCCTCTTATCTACATAACTTTTCTACCTAAACCCAGCTTCTCACATCCTAAATCGATTTAACTCAATCTTCTCTGTGGCTTCTCTCACCAAATCTGGACCGAGGACCAATATGTCTCCAATCTCCAATCAACATGCTAGTGATTTTCACGGCCTTACATACAAATCTTCAAAAGGCATCATCCTTATATTAGTCCGATAACTATTATTATAGCAAAACTCAACTAAGTGAAAATGGTCTTCCCTTGACCCGCCAAATTCCAGTACACAAGCTCTTAACAAATCTCAAGTACCTTAAGGACTCTCTCTATCCGCCCATCCGTCTATGTGTAATAAGTGGTACTCATTTTAAGCTTGGCACCTAAAACATCCTATAGACTCTTCCATAATTCACTAGTGAATAAAGTATCCCTGTCACTAACTATACTACTAGGAATCACATGCAGTCTAACAATATTCTCCATAAAGAACTTAGCCAAACAGGTGTCATCTTGGTTGATTTAACGGGAATGAAATGTGCACTCTTGGTCAGTCAATCCACTACGATCCAAATACTTTCATTTCTCCTATTTGATCTTGGCAACCAATCAATAAAATCCCTGGATATGGAATCCCATTTCCAAACTGAAATATCTAAAGTCTCGAGCAACCCACTTGGCTTTCAATATCCGGCTTTTACTGCTAGAGATTCGCATCTTACTTCATCTATAAGGCTACATTCCTTTTCATACCTTCAGAAAAAGTTTCTCTTCATCTCTTGATACATCGCGTTCCTTCAATATGTATAGTAAACTTCGGTTGATGACATTCCCTAAGAACTTCCTTCCTTAGATCACCAACATCTGGAACACATAACCGTCCCTTCTTTCTTAACCGTCCTCTCAAGTCAAGAATAAAATATTTTAGATCATCAATCTCAGTTCCAAGCTCTAATCTTCTAATCCTTTTGGCTAGCAATGGATCATCTCTCTGCTTAGAAACAATCCTTTTGATCAATACTGGTCGAACTTCCAAGCAAGATAACAGGGCAGTATTTTGACCAAAACTAGCAGTCAATCTTGACTGCATACTACAAGTGTCAATGCATCCAAATCCTTCCATTCTGCCAATATAGCTAACACCACATTCTGATGTTTTATGCTAAGTCATCTGCTATGTTATTTTCTTTCACCGGTGTATACTCAATACCAAAATCATAAGTTGATAAAAACTCCAGCCATTTCTGGTGTCTCATATTCAACTCCTTCTAAGAGAATAAATGCCTCAAAGACTTATGATCCATATACAACTTGAATCATTCTCCTAAGAGGTAGTGTTTCCACACTTTCAAAATGAAAATCATAGTTGTCAACTTCAAATCGTGGGTCGGATATCTAACTTCATGCGGTTTGAGCTGTCAAGAAGCATATGTAATTACTTTGCCCTTTTGTATCAACACTGCTCCTATCTCTGTTCTATATGCATCAGTATACACCACTAATTCCTGATTACCATCTGGCACAATTAAAAAGGTTGCAACGGTTAAAAATGCTTTAGCTTAAGGAATGCTTCCTTATATTTATCGGATCAAATAAACTTTACGTCCTTCTTGGTTAGCTTAGTTAAGGGTGCTGCTATACGGAAGAAATCCTTGATAAATCTTCGGTAATGGCCAGCTAGTCTGAGAAAAATACTTATCTTGGTCACTGTCTCAGGTATCTTCCAACCGTTAATAGCTTTAATCTTAGCTGGATCCACAAACAACCCTTTCCTTGGAACTATATAACCAAGAAACTTCACTTTTGTTTTCCAGAAATGACATTTCGAAAACTTCACTTTTAGTTGATGCTGCCTTAACATCTCAAGCACTAGTCTAAGATGAATCTCATGATCCCTTTCATCCTTAGAAAACATTAAAATGTCATCAATGAACACTAATACGAAACTATCCAAGTGCTCTTGGAAAATTCGGTTCATCAAGTTCACAAAGAAAGCATGCAAATTAGTTAATCCGAATGGAATTACTAACCACTCGTACGAACCATACCTCGTTTGAAATGCCGTTAATTGAATATTGTCATCTACCACCCTCAATTCATGGAACCCTATTGACAAATCCAACAGACAAAATACCTTGGCTCCATTCAACTGATCGAACAAATCATCGATTCTCGGCAAAGGGTACCTATTCTTTAATGTCTTCTCATTCAACTTATGATAATTGATATATAATCTCAACGACCCCTCCGGTTTCTTCACGAACATCACGGCTGCTCCCCAAGCCGAACTGCTTGGTCTAATAAAACTCTTTCCTTCTACATCCACTAGCTGCACCTTTAAATCCTTCATCTCTGTAGGTGTCATCTCGCTAGGGTGTTTGCTAATGGTTTTAGCTCCAGATACAAAATCTATTCGAAACTCAATACCTCATTTCGGTGGTAGTTCTGTAACAAGATCAAACATATCTATGTATTCTTTCACAACATAAACCTGATTTACTTCATCTTCTACTACCATTGCACCTAACAAAGCATAAACATTTAACTCAAATTCTGTACTGAGTAAATAATTCGATCACTACTATCAGGGTGTCTCAATGATACTTTTCCATCTTGTAAAAATATCCCAGCATCATATTTCTCAACCAATGCATACCCAAAATTATCCAAAAGCCCACAAAGTCAAATACTTACAAACTACAGACAAAAGCATGACTTAACAACTCAATCTCTAACCGGTCACATCTCATCCCTAGAATTGCCCACTCTCCTATCGGACTTGCAACCCTTAAGTAAGTAACAAGGTATAATAGCATTAGACATAACTTATATACCAAGCAATGAGAGATAAAAGAATGTGATGCACCCATATCAAACAATAATCTAGTTAGTATGCAATGAATCAAAAGTGTATCTTCCATCATAGACTTTCCTTCTCTACAGCAGTTGCTCTTAAAGATGATGGTTCCAAAGCAAAGACATTTCCTTTGTTAGCTTTAGCTGGCTCTGGATACTGATTCCTATAGTGCCATATCTGGTCGTAGTTGAAACACTTCACACCTTTCTTCCCCGCAACCTTATTTCCCTTACTGGTTTAGAAATAACGAGAAAAATATCCTTTCTTATCACATTTGAAGTAGAAAATATTAGCTTTTCCTTTCTTGGTAGCTCCACCCTTCTGAGCTCTCTTCTTCTTGAGAATTTCCTCTTCTTACCCTGAGAATTTTGGGTCTCTACCGACTTTTCTTTTCCAAAAGTCATAAGCATCTCCTCATTCTTGATAGCCATTTCCACCACTACATTACTCAAATTTCGAAGATATGGCATTGCTGCTTTAGCGATCTCCGGCTTCAAACCTCGGATAAATTTCTCGTTCCTTTTATTCACGGTATCAATGGTGGCATATCTATATTTGGACAACTCGTTAAACTTCGTAGCATATTCTAACACTGACATTTCTCCTTGCTCCAATTTAATGAACTTTCTGAGCAGGGTTAACTTAGTTACCTCGGATAAAAATGTTTCCTCGAATCTCCTTTGAAATTTTGCCAAAGTCAATTCCTCTTCTATCACACCAACGGTCGCGCCATTCCACCAGTATAATGCAGCTCCTTGCAATTGCCTAGATTCAAATTTCCTCTTCCGCTCGTCATTCAGACCTAAATCGGTGAAAATCATTTCATAATGAAGCGTCAGTTCTCCACTTCAACTGCATCTTGGATTCCAAGAAAATGCTTCCCACCAAGATTGGTGTAATCTTGACTCAGCTTGGCATAGTTATTGCCAACAGGTGCCACGGGTTTAGCTCCTCCCGCATTAGCAACATTCATTCCAGCTACAACGACAGCTGCTCCTGCTTGCATCAGTTTGACGAAGAACTAATACATAGTTCCTATATCTACTGATGGGGTTTCCAACAGGTGCCATGGGTTTAGCTCCTCCCGCATTAGCAACATTCATTCCAGCTACACCGACAGCTGCTCCTGCTTGCATCAGGTTGAGGAAGAACTAATACATAGTTCCTATATCTGCTAATGGGGTTTCAACATCTACATTGGCATTTGCATTTTGATTAGCATTTTCCTATCGACCCAGAGTCCTTCTAGTGTTAGATTGAGCATTCCCATTTATTGTGGTGCTTCCTTCACCTAGATTCACTCTTCCATTTCCTACCTCCATATCTTTCTTTCTCGTAATCTACATACAAGCCATAATAAGATATAGAAGACCGATCTAAGCGGGAGGTGAGATACATACTTATATATATTAAATTCAAGTGCGTTAATATAGCGTTATCTCACACCCCAATCTTACTCTCTAATTCATTAGGATTATTTTTTAGAAAATCTTTTAATCTTTTAAATTTTACATAAACATATGCTCTGATACTAACTTATAACATCTCCTATTTTGAGGTATGAAACTAAGCGCTACGAATGTTGTCGTCATCCATAATTAGTAATTTTAGGAAACAAAATGTGGATATGTCAACCATCTTAATACACAAAAGCAGATGAATATGAAAATTTGTAAGCACGATTTAATGGCAAACTTTCACATTTCATTTTACAAATAATATTCCACATTCATTACATAATCCTATTCGCAATCTCATGTTTAGAGAAAATATAATTATTACTAAATAATCCAAGAGCGACATATGAACATGCCCACTTGGTTGATCAGATTCTAACACTTGGCAATTATATAACTTTCCATTACATCCATATAGACATAATAAAACAATAGAATGGATTGGATAAGAACTCCTAAATGCACGGCCGGGAATTTTATCGCTTTAATTTGAGAATATTTAGTTTAGTTTAAGTATTCAATTAATAGTTTTAAAAATTAATAAACCCCTCTTTTGATTTATAACTAATGTTAGAAAACTCATTCTTGAATTTTGTTTACATGAATAGGTAGTTCGACGGAAAACTGAAAATGGGACCGAAACCCATTTTTCGAAATTTTAGCTTTTATTGAATGAAAAGTTGTAAAAGGTTGTAATACCTTTTTTATACTTTAAAACAAAAATTTAATGTTAGAGAAAACATTTTGTATTTAAAAAATAAAAGGTAAAAATAAAAATAAAAAGTATACTAAAACATTTAAATATATTTAAATTTAAATATGAAGTGATGGATTTGATAATGTAATAACTCCTTAAGTAAGGAAGATAACAAATATACATAATCACTCTATTATCCAACATACTTTCTAATACATGACATGCTGATGGCTTATGCTAAGACGGAGAAGTTGAAAAATTGAATCAAGGGCATTATTAGTCTTTTTCTTATTCTATTTTATTTATTTTAAATTTTATTTTATTTCACCTTATAAATATACATTTAATCTTCATGATTCCTAATGTAACAACCTGTAAATTTTTAATAATTTTATTTGAAATGCGTCTAGTTAAACATAGCAACTGGTAAATTTTCATTCGAAAATATGAAAGTTTATTTTCGTGAGTAATTTTCAATTTAATCATTTAGGAATTGATGAAAATAAAATGTTTTCGAAAACTGAATATTTTTACATAGAAAAATTCTAAATCATCTTTTGACTGAGTTGTCATTTTTCGTTTTTCCAAATTCGGACTTCTTTAGCTCCATCGATCTTATTTTTCTATGTTTTTGCTGCATTTTCCGCTAGCAGAAAATTCGAATTTTTATAATTCAATCGTACCACTGATATTTGTATACCGTTTTGATCGTCTCGTAGTACTGATCACTACAATATATTCGTTTGTATGTTTCGGTGTCTAATACGAGACGAAATTCGCGCATCGGTTTGTCGTATCGGTACCTTTGTTTCCTCTGACCTTTTATTTGCCTACTGTGATGACCCGCCCTTCTGCTACCAGAAAGACGTATCATCGTTAAGAAAGAAAGGGATAGAAATAGAAGAGAAAGAGAAAGAAAGAACAAAAACATCAGAATCTCATAGCGGAACGGAACAAAATATAATATATCACATAAATGTTACATAGTTTTTACATATACTAGAGTTATACAATATCAATAAATATGACAGTCATGCATACATCTATCACTATATACATCAGAGGTACAATACATATCAACTAACACAGCGGAACTAGATAGATAGCTATATACGTCAGGAATCTCCTGCTCCAAGCTCCTCCAGAAACCAAATCCGAAACCTATCACTTGGCTACTCATAAAAATTTGAGTACCCAAGAGTTTATGAAAACACAAAATATAAACTCTGGGTCAGACATGGGCTGGTATGAGTAAACGGTTTAAGGTTGTTTAACTTTGAAAAACATTTTGAAAATAAAGGTATCACGTAAGACTTCCCACAAATAAATACGGGTAAGTTTTTACGTTACGCTAACCAAAACATTTCATAGGAAATCCAGTGATATTATAATAGTGTCTAGGGTTTTCAAGTAAATAGAAAATAGCCGAAATTGTTACATCTATTAAATTCCAGCTACTAGCCACGAAAGTGGGTAATACAAATCAAAACCGTAGTGCCTCGTAGGGAAAATGGATTTCCAACAATGGCAGGGCTACTGGGGTACCGCCCGTCACAGTACGGGGCCTAGATCACCGTACCGAGGATCACTCCCGACCCTCCGCTACACAAGGCAGGAACCATTCCATACTGAACAGTCTCGAACAAGATAAACCCCGCGGTTGTAGCTAGCAACCGCCCACACAGCCAAAAAATAAAGGGACATCTAGATAGGGGAAATATCTTGTCCTGCTTGGGCATGACCCACCTAACCTTTCTGCATCTCCCCTGTTTTAGCCATTCTCGGTTGATGAGGCTTGAGGCTGCGATTACCTTTAAAGAACATACCACTTAGAATGCTCATCGTCCGCCTGACGATGTGCTGAAAGCATTCAATCCATACAAGTTCGTTTCGGGTTCGAACGAAACGAAGGCATTATCTCATTACACTCATTTTGGAATCACCCTCAGAGTCAACGACAATAACCCTTACATTCTGAAAACACCATCTCGATCTTCATTTCAGGATTCACGACCTAACGTTTAAATTGGATCGATGTGGTTTTCGGAGAATCAAATTTGATTATTCCGATCCCGGTCTCATCGAATCCAACTGCCATTTTAAGGGCCAAGTTGTCTAATTAACTTAAACAGTTTAATCAATTTAAATTCAACAA
The DNA here is from genome assembly GCA_030765085.1 of Allium cepa. Taxonomy (NCBI): domain Eukaryota; kingdom Viridiplantae; phylum Streptophyta; class Magnoliopsida; order Asparagales; family Amaryllidaceae; genus Allium; species Allium cepa. Next base: position 152,868,929 of record CM060942.1, read on the forward strand.
TTGAACTAACATAGCATTTATCACAGATAAAACATATATAAGCATCATAGATATAACATAACATATCACAGAACATCACAGAATATCTTCAATTTAAACATCACAAATCAGATATTCTACATACACCAAAATCCATAAGAATTCATCTTTAATTCTTATTTGTAACTAATTCGATTACTTGAGAGTTAAATACTTAACCCTGTTTAATTGATCATCACTCAATAGTTAATTACTTATCTCCCTTCAAATTATTTAATTAATCATTTCTTAACTAATAATTAAGTCTTATTTACTTAATTATTTTATTTCACTCTATTAACTTAATTACTCCTTAATCAAGTTGTTAAACTTTAACTATTTAATTATCAGTTCCTTAATCTTAACTGTAATTATTTAAAAATAAACTTAATCACCCAATTATTATCTGCTAATTTCTTAATTAATCAACTGTTCATTTTTCATAAATTAACTCAAATAGTTCATTACACATTACTCACTCACTTAAACATTTATTAATCTCTAATTGCAATTATACTTAAATTATTCTTAATTACTTAACTACTAATCATTTATTAACTCACTTAAGTACATAATTCCAAACTTCAATTAAATTTAAAAAGGTCAAACATTCTTTATTATTTTCTAGAAACTATTAATAAATGTCAATCTTTTAGCTAAATCAACATTTTAAAGGAGATCTTCTTTAACCTACCTGCGATCAACTTATTGCTTCTCACTAACTTATATGTTAATAAGATTTGTACCCTTATATTAATTACCTAAATTATTAAGACTTAACACAAATTACAGTTTTAATTAAAATAGTTTAACCTGGTATCTAAGTTCTAAATCTTAAAACTATAAAAAATTTAACAGTATTACAGTCTGTAAACATTAATACTTAACTTATATAACTATAACCTAATATTATAGTAAGCGAAATCTCAGGGATTAGAAACCCGAAGGCAACAACGCACCAAACTCGGGTCGAACTCGTGATTTACCCAGTATTCCCTCGCGTCACCCTTACCTTTTCTTCTTCTTCCCCTGTTTCTTACTCTTTTGTTCTCTTTTTTTTAGGCTTAAGTTTTAAAAACAGCAGTGGGAAAGCACACACACGACCCCAAAGCAAAAACCCAAGCTAACTTAAAAATTTCTCGAGTGGGTCACGCGTCGACCCAAAAACCTCAATCACGGTCACGTACACCACCGTGCACGTGCACGGTGGCTCGCCGCCACTCCGGCGACCCTCCATACCCCCAGCAAACCCCAATACCATCACTCAATCGAAATCGAAGCCCAGTCTAACATATAAATCCCAAAATCAAAATATGCTTGAAAGGTTGAAATGTAACACGAACAGGGTATACAAATTCATCTCGTACTCACTGTCACGACCGCCAGAGACGTTGTGACTTTGGCCGAACCTTGCCAACAACACACCTGAGCACCCTCCAAAATTACATAGCACTCGGTGGAGTTATGGTGTCGCGATCATCAAACATATAGAACCCCAAACAATGAACCCGTAAACCCTAAATTTGATCACCTCTCAAAAATCATGCACTCGAAAATATTTCTATTATTTTTCTAGCGATCTCACATCAGCATTCAAGCTTCATGTCGAATTTCATCAATAATTATAGAAAGAATCTTCAGAAATTCATATAAAAGCAAATTTGGTTCACTGACTAATTGCTATGTGAATAGAAGATTAAAAATTATGATTTTTGTCTTAAAAATCATAGCTTTGCATATTATTTCAATTTATAAGTTCAAGTTTACAATTCGAGTTACTCGAATTTTGACCTTTGTTTTAAGTTTACTGTAAATTTGTGTTTACAGTAACTATATCTCACAGCCACTAGAAAAACTTATTCCGAACTAATCTTTAGCATAAACAAAAATTTATTTAGTTTAGTTACTAATTATAGGAAATGATTTTATATATAAGAAGTATGATATATCCTCTGTTTCCTTTGCCTCAGCAAAAATGAAACCTGGAAGAACATAGTATACAGTACTCACAGTAAATAGCAAGCATCCCAGAACTTCAAATCATTCACATACCAGTTTTCTTCATGAACTACGTATTAAAAGTTAGTTTTAAAATAAGTTTACTCACCAGAAAACTTCTTTTGAACAGAAAGCTCTGATGTTTTCTTTTAAAACCTGGAGCTGAAACAGTTTTTTTTAATCCCTGTTTTTATCGTTTTATCATTGATGAATTGAAATGGGGTTTGTTCATTTCCTTTGTTTTATACAGTTTCCTTATACGATTGTTGAACGAACCATGAATATAGAAGATAAATGGTCTTACATATATATATATATATATATATATATATATAAGACAACAAATTGTAAAGAAGGTAGTTAGTAACTAGCCAAACATTTTCTCCAGCTGACAGATTTAGTGTCTAGATGCATAGATTTGTAAATATTTGCATAAACCAAAAAGGTAGGCTGAGTTGATAGCATTTGGTACTTAGGTTTCTAAAGATGTTTACATAGAATAATTATGTTTGCTGACATATACATTTGCAGGTCAAAGGCTTGTGAATGAAGCTTCATGTATAAAGATATTTGTATTTACATGTTATGAATATATATTTTTCTCAGTACAAATCTTTTTGCATTTGTATAGGTACATCTTGTAGTTCATTTATAAATTTTGACTTCTTTGTACACATGATTACACAGCAACTCTCGATCCAATATATATATATAAAGATACTTATAAGTAATATTTGTTTTGTTATCATGTTATTTTCGAGCTTGCAAAAAGGTTCATACATATGTATCATATTTTACTTCACATTTAACTTTATCTATATTATGCTTTATTCTTGTTCTACTCTTTGTTTACATAATTATTATTATGCTTATACTGTATAGATATTTGTAAGTGTACAACTTGCAGGTACATATTTGGCTTATGTATGAAGCTTTGAATAAAGATCTTTGTTTTGTTATTAAAATCTTGTCTTGTATTATGTTATACTTGTTTTTATTTCATTTTATATTTTGAGTTTGGATTACATGTGAAGATATTGTATATAAAAGAACAATTTTATTATTTGCTTGCTTACTTATTTATATTTGTATTTTATATTTTGATTATCAATATTCACATTATATTCTTAAGTTTTACTCATATTTAATGCTTATTTTTATATTTATTTCCAATTATAATTTATTCAAATCATATACATAAGTTTGACTCATATTTTACATTTATATTTTATATTACTAGAATTTTGATTTTAAATTTTAAACATTATCAAGCATATGGATTTATTTAACCCATGTTAACAATGTATAGCATTCTAATTTACTTATATAAGTTCAATTTTGTTAATTATATTGTTAAGAAACTTATTTTAGAATTTCTACATTATCATCAATATGTATTATTTTATACTAAATATAAACAATGTAAAGTATTTTAAGTATTATTAAGATAGATTTTTATTGGGAATATTATTGAAATACTTATTTCAATTTCCAAATCAATTTCCTTTAAAAATACAGTTTATATAAATAGATGGCAATATTTCCAAAATCATATTCATTTAAATATGAACAATTCATATTTTATATTTAATTAGATTAAACATTTATTAAAATAATAGGGGCCGAAATCCAGGGTCGTTACATTCCTCCCCCTTTTAAAGAATTTCGTCCCCAAAATTTAAAACAACAGTTAATTCAAAAACTTTTATATCAACTATTCAAACATTCTTATCATTTATATATTAGCACATTTATATATTAGCAAATAACCAAACAGTCAATCCTTACTAATAACACTAGTTATCCGAACACAAATCCAGATAAACTTCCCCAAAATTATCGAGAGTTTGTTTCTCGATGATCAACAATCCAAACTGGATTCCTGACCACAGTTAAATTTGCTTCAACTTCCAAATTCCCGAATTACTAGTTTAACAATGATGAATCATAAACAAATTCCTAAGATGGGGTATACGGAATACACAATAAATTCCAGATATCCACTCCAGCAATTCAATTCTGAAACTTACAGTATTAACTCTCTCCAAATTTTATTGACTTCTTTACAGAATTTTAAAATCTATTTAAATCAAGCCCGTACGATGTACATATACCATTCGTACGCAGTAACCAATCCGATCGCTCGATCACACAATTTCATTTCCGAACTAGTATCGTCCATTCGACTTCCTAGTACAGACTCAGAACTGGTTTCTTGATCAGAAACTGTCATTCTCCTTGCATAGTCACAATTATGATAGAGAATTTGCAGAATCAATCAAAATTCAAATCCATGGTTCGTCGTCGAAAATCGAGTGAAAAATCCTAATTCGGAACAAATAACTATCTCGAATTTCTATGCTCGAATCTGGATCAATTTGTTATGCGAATAAAATAATATACGTTCATCCTACGTTTTTATATCCATTGATTATCAACCATATCAATTTCTTTTATTCACATTATTCTGATTCTAGCCACTTGGAATAATTTTTTCCCAATATCAAATTTCACTTAAGAATTCCACCATTCATTTCTTAAGTTTTATATAAGCATTATATATACTCTTATGTTATTACTCTACCAGTTAGCTTTAATATCTTCTTATTTCAAATCTGAATTTCCAATTCCATATGAATTCAATTTTTCTTAACTCTGAATATTGAATTTTTATTGACTATCTCCATTTATAACTGATTCCTATTATTATTAAAAAAAATTCATTCATTAGTTTATTTTAATTTCCAATTTGAAATTGTTTTGTTGCTAAATTTTCAATTCCTAACTCCTAAAAATTTTGAAAAGTTTTAGTAGAGTCTCCATTTGTTTAGCATTTCATATTTCCATAAGCACATATGTAAGGTTTCAATCCTTATCACAATTAATTCCAATCAATTCTCAAATCATTCCTTTCAGTTTAAGTGATTACAACTTACTTGCTTAAGAAAAATAAACCCATATTCAAAATCATCTTATTCTGCTTCTAACAATTCATAAAATTTTATTCAATCCCATTTACTTTAAACAACCCATTTCCTTATGCAATTCAACAATATCATTGTGAATAAATAATCATTTAAGCTTTATAACAAATCTTAAATTGATTCCAACTTAATTTACACTCGACTCCACCACAATTAACTTATTCACAATCCTTTCATTATTTTCTTTTATTCTTAAAAAGTTTGATTCCAAACCATTTTATTAAACTCGACAACCAATATTTTAAACAATCATCACAAAATTTTACTTAAGTCATTTATTTCTTTCAAACTGTTCCACCTAACAACTTAAGTTTATTCTATTTCACCAATTTCCATTCAAATCTTTGATTTGATTTCTTTCTTTTAATCAAATCCCAACTAATTTACTGATTAGTTAATTCTTTTATCCATTCTTAAATCTTAGTTTACATTAACAATTCATTTTTGAATTTCAAATAAAGTCATTCAATTTATGCTTGAATTAGATTTGTTTACAACTCACACCATTTCTATTTAAATCCAATTCAATACTTACTTTGGTTTACATTTACTTATTTACTTAAGAATTTTATTCTATTCAATTTTATCAGTAACTCGATTGAATTCATTTAAATTCAATTTTATTTTAACTCAACTTCAGTTATATTACGCTACTTACCAATCTTTAAATTTTATTTCTCCATATATGAGCTCAAAACTTATTTGTTTACTTAAAAGCTTATATTACTCATTTGGGTCATTTTACTTATTACAACAATTTCAGATTATATATATATAGCACTTACTGTCTTAAGGTATAAATTTCCATCTCACAATTACAATCATTTTACCTTCAAATTTTACATCCAAATAAGTTCATTTTGAACTCCAATTCCATTTAACTTATCTCAGGTTAACCTCTAATATGTTTCTTATTTTCATTTACTTAAGTTAAATTTTAATTCCGGGATTAAATTTCCTGATTTCTTCTTGTTAATATCAACTTTACTTTATAAGTTCAATAGTTGATTTATTCATACCTTTCACATTATTAAAGAGAATTCTTAGAATTCAATTGCCCGGTTTTCATTTCCAAAACCATTTTGAGATGATAACTACATATACCCACCTAGTATATCAAATCAAATTTTCAACTTCCAAACACTTCTTTCACCAAACAAATTTTCTCTTTTGAAATTTTTTTTTTAAACAACTTGCATACCCAACAACCCCAAACAATATCATAACCAACTATCCTGGTAGCAATCCATCACTTTAGAAACTCGAAAATGAATACTGATGATGTGGCCATCATCATCAGGATTATTTTCCAGCGACTTGAAGTGAGTTCAGTGCTTCCTTACCTTCACAAATTTTCCCAAAATAATTTCCATTCAATAATATTTTCCGAAACAATATTCCATTATTACCTTCAAATCTTCGGAAAAACATTTTAAACATTCCCAAGATTTTAAATTCCCAAATCCTTTGTTTAAAATTCATTTAAACACTTTTCAAATTCCCGGGACTTAAATTCTAGTTTAAATCAGATTTCAGTTATATTCCTTTTTATTTAAAATCATTCTTAAATAATTTTATTTGGTTATAAACCACTCACATTTAAATTTTTATTTGATTGTACTATTATCAATCAAACATCCAAGTATATATAGTTATTTCAGAAAAATATTTCTTTTATATCAAAATATAATTTTGGGTAAAATTATTTCATTTACCTTACCTTTAAAAATAATACTGTGTCTGCCTACCTTGTTTAAGAGTTTAGAAATCCCTATCGATGAAATCGCGTCCCACACATCGACCAGAATCCATAAACACTCAACAGATAAATCAACACAATATAAAAACAATTTTATATTCACTAACAAGTACGCGCTCATATCTATTAATACTCTCAAACTCATTCTAAAGTTCTACAAACTCTATTCTATGAGTAATTCCTACCAGAGCCAAGGTTATCACCAACCTATGCTCTGATACCACCTGTGACGACCCGCCTTCTGATACCAGAAAGACGTATCATCATTAAGAAAGAATGGGATAGAAATAGAAGAGAAAGAGAAAGAAAGAACAACAACATCAGAATCTCACAGCGGAACGGAACAAAATATAATATATCACATAAATATTACATAGTTTTTACATATACCAGAGTTATACAATATCAATACATATGACAGTCATGCATACATCTATCACTATATACATCAGAGGTACAGTACATATCAACTAACACAGCGGAACAAGATAGATAGCTATATACGTCAGGAATCTCCTGCTCCAAGCTCCTCCAGAAATCAAATCCGAAACCTATCACTTTTTTCATAAAAATTTGCGTACCCAAGAGTTTATGAAAACACAAAATATAAACTCCAGGTCAGACATGGGTCTGGTATGAGTAAACAGTTTAAGGTTGTTTAACTTTAAAAAACATTTTGAAAATAAAGGTATCACGTAAGACTTCCCACAAATAAATACGGATAAGTTTTTACCTTACGCTAACCAAAACATTTCATAGGAAATCCAGTGATATTATAATAGTGTCTAGGGTTTTCAAGTAAATAGAAAATAGCTGAAATTGTTACATCTATTAAATTCTAGCTACTAGCCACAAAAGTGGGTAATACAAATCAAAACTGTAGTGTCTCGTAGGGAAAATGGATTTCCAACAATGGCAGGGCTACTGGGGTACCGCCCGTCACAGTACGGGGCCTAGATCACCGTACCGAGTATCACTCCCGACCCCCTGCTACACAAGGCCGGAACCATTCCTTACTGAACAGTCCCGAACAAGATAAACCCCGCGGTTGTAGCTAGCAACCTCCCACACAGCCGAAAAATAAAGGGACATCTAGACAGAGGAAATATCTTGTCTGGCTTGGGCATGACCCATCTAACCTTGCTGCATCTCCCCTGTTTTAGCCATTCCCGGTTGATGAGGCTTGAGGCTGCGATTACCTTTAAAGAACATATCACTTAGAATGCTCATCGTCCGCCTGACGATGTGCTGAAAGCATTCAATCCATACAAGTTCGTTCCGGGTTCGAACGAAACCGAAGGCATTATCTCGTTACACTCATTTTGGAATCACCCTCAGAGTCAACGACGATAACCCTTGCATTCTGAAAAACACCATCTCGATCTTCATTTCATGATTCACGACCTAACGTTTAAATTGGATCGATGTGGTTTTCGAAGAATCAAATTTGATTCTTCCGATCCCGGTCTCATCGAATCCAACCGCCATTTTAAGGGCCAAGTTGTCTAATTAACTTAAACAGTTTAATTAATCTAAATTCAACAATTGAATTAACATAGCATTTATCACAGATAAAACATATACAAGCATCATAGATATAACATAACATATCACAGAACATCACAGAATATCATCAATTTAAACATCACAAATCAGATATTCTACATACACCAAAATCCATAAGAATTCATCTTTAATTCTTATTTGTAACTAATTCGATTACTTGAGAGTTAAATACTTAACCCTGTTTAATTGACCATCAATCAACAGTTAATTACTTATCTCCCTTCAAATTATTTAATTAATCATTTCTCAACTAATAATTAAGTCTTATTTACTTAATTATTTTATTTCACTCTATTAACGTAATTACTCCTTAATCAAATTGTTAAACTTTAACTATTTAATTATCAGTTCCTTAATCTTAACTGTAATTATTTAAAAATAAACTTAATCACCCAATTATTATCTGCTAATTTCTTAATTAATCAACTGTTCATTTTTCATAAATTTTTTTCATAAATTAACTCAAATAGTTCATTACACATTACTCACTCACTTAAACATTTATTAATCTCTAATTGCAATTATACTTAAATTATTCTTAATTACTTAACTACTAATCATTTATTAGCTCACTTAAGTACATAATTCCAAACTTCAATTAAATTAAAAAAGGTCAAACATTCTTTATTATTTTCTAGAAACAATTAATAAATGTCGATCTTTTATCTAAATCAACATTTTAAAGGAGATCTTCTTAACCTACCTGCGATCAACTTATTGCTTCTCACTAATTTATATGTTAATAAGATTTGTACCCATCTTATATTAATTACCTAAATTATTAAGAGTTAACACAAATTACAGCTTAATTAAAATAGTTTAACCTTGCATCTAAGTTCTAAATCTTAAAACTATAAAAAATTTAACAGTGTTACAGTCTGTAAACATTAATACTTAACTTATATAACTATAACCTAATATTACAGTAAGGAAATCTCAGGGATTAGAAACCCGAAGGCAACGACGCACCAAACTCGGGTCGAACTCGTGATTTACCCAGTATTCCCTCGCGTCACCCCTACCTTTTCTTCTTCTTCCCCTGTTTATTACTCTTCTGTTCTCTTCTTTTTTTTAGGCTTAAGTTTTAAAAACAGCAATGGGAAAGCACACACACGACCCCAAAGCAAAAACCCCAAGCTAACTTAAAAATTTCTCGAGTGGGTCACGCGTCGACCCAAAAACCTCAATCACGGTCACGTATGCCACCGTGCATGTGCATGGTGGCTCGCCGCCACTCCGGCGACCCTCCGTACCCCCTGCAAACCCCAATACCATCACTCAATCGAAATCGAAGCCCAGTCTAACATATAAATCCCAAAATCAAAATATGCTTGAAAGGTTGAACAGTAACACGAACAGGGTATACAAATTCATCACGTACTCACTGTCGCAACCGCCAGAGACATTGTGACTTTGGCCGAACCTTGCCAACAACACACCTGAGCACCCTCCAAAATTACATAGCACTCGGTGGAGTTATGGTGTCGCGATCATCAAACATACAGAACCCCAAACAATGAACCCGTAAACCCTAAATTTGATCACCTCTCAAAAATCATGCACTCGAAAATATTTTTAGTATTTTTCTAGCGATCTCACATCAACATTCAAGCTTCACGTCGAATTTCATCAATAATTATAGAAAGAATCTTCAGAAATTCATATAAAAGCAAATTTGTTTCACTGACTAATTGCAATGTGAATAGAAGATTAAAAATTATGATTTTTGTCTTAAAAATCATAGCTTTGCATATTATTTCAATTTATAAGTTCAAGTTTACAATTCGAGTTACTCGAATTTTGACCTTTGTTTTAAGTTTACTGTAAATTTGTGTTTACAGTAACTATATCTCACAGCCACTAGAAAAACTTATTCCGAACTAATCTTTAGCATAAACAAAAATTTATTTAGTTTACTTACTAATTATAGGAAATGATTTTATATATAAGAAGTATGATATATCCTCTGTTTTCTTTGCCTCAGCAAAAATCAAACCTGGAAGAACATAGTATACAGTACTCACAGTAAATAGAAAGCATCCCAGAACTTCAAATCATTCACATACCAGTTTTCTTCATGAACTACGTATTAAAAGTTAGTTTTAAAATAAGTTTACTCACCAGAAAACTTCTTTTGAACAGAAAGCTCTGATGTTTTCTTTTAAAACCTGGAGCTGAAACAGTTTTTTTTAATCCCTGTTTTTATCGTTTTATCATTGATGAATTGAAATGGGGTTTGTTCATTTCCTTTGTTTTATACAGTTTCCTTATACGATTGTTGAACGAACCATGACTATAGAAGATAAATGGTCTTACATATATATATAGAAGACAACAAATTGTAAAGAAGGTAGGTAGTAACTAGCCAAACATTTTCTCCAGCTGACAGATTTAGTGTCTAGATGCATAGATTTGTAAATATTTACATAAACCAAAAAGGTAGGCTGAGTTGATAGCATTTAGTACTTAGGTTTCTAAAGATGTTTACATAGAATAATTATGTTTGCTGACATATACATTTGCAGGTCAAAGGCTTGTGAATGAAGCTTCATGTATAAAGATATTTGTATTTAAATGTTATGAATATATTTTTTTCTCAGTACAAATCTTTTTGCATATGTATAGGTACATCTTGTAGTTCATTTATAAATTTTGACTTCTCTGTACACATGATTACACAGCAACTCTCGATCCAATATATATAAAGATACTTATAAGTAATATTTGTTTTGTTATCATGTTATTTTCTAGCTTGAAAAAAGGTTCATACATATGTATCATATTTTACTTCACATTTAACTTTATCTATATTATGCTTTATTCTTGTTCTACTCTTTGTTTACATAATTATTATTATGCTTATACTGTATAGATATTTGTAAGTGTACAACTTGCAGGTACATATTTGGCTTATGTATGAAGCTTGGAATAAAGATCTTTGTTTTGTTATTAAAATCTTGTCTTGTATTATGTTATACTTGTTTTTATTTCATTTTATACTTTGAATTTGGATTACATGTGAAGATATTGTATATAAAAGAACAGTTTTATTATTTGCTTGCTTACTTATTTATATTTGTATTTTATATTTTGATTATCAATATTCACATTATATTCTTAAGTTTTACTCATATTTAATACTTATTTTTATATTTATTTCCAATTATAATTTATTCAAATTATATACATAAGTTTGGCTCATATTTTACATTTATATTTTATATTACTAGAATTTTGATTTTAAATTTTAAACATTATCAAGCATATGGATTTATTTAACCAATGTTAACAATGTATAGCATTCTAATTTAATTATATAAGTTCAATTTTGTTAATTATATTGTTAAGAAACTTACTTTAGAATTTCTACATTATCATCAATATGTATTATTTTATACTAAATATAAACAATGTAAAGTATTTTAAGTAATTATTAAGATAGATTTTTATTGGGAATATTATTGAAATACTTATTTCAATTTCCAAATCAATTTCCTTTAAAAATACAGTTTATATAAATAGATGGCAATATTTCCAAAATAATATTCATTTAAATATGAACAATTCATATTTTATATTTAATTAGATTAAACATTTATTAAAATAACAGGGGCCGAAATCCAGGGTCGTTACACCTACCGTGTAATCCAACGTTCACAACATTTTTTTTAATTTCCCTAAAAATCAAGCGGTGACTATTACTTTTCCACTGTTCATTTATTACTCCCAGAAATTTACCTTGGGACCTTTATTTCCAATGTTAAATTTGGTATTCAAATAGCAAGCTGTCTATTCACCAGCTTTGGAAATGAAAAAGAAAAAAAAGAGGAAACCAATATTATCTCGTTCGTACTCTTCCTCTGCCTTCACCACTCCATATCTTCCAAAGAAAAAAAAATGTTTGCAAACTCTCCCTTCATTTTATCAATAAAATAATCACATATGCCTATTTCCTTCATCTTCCACCTCCTTTATAAACATGAAAAAAAATCATCTATACCTGCATGCAAATGGAACTACTCATGCAACATCCTCATTTTTGCCTTCCTCTTCTCCTCCTCATCACCGCACTTCTCCTAGCCTGGCCGAAGCACCCAGGCGCCGACCCACCACCAACCTCGGCTACAATGGTCGAGACCGACCACTCACCTTCTGAGGAGCTCGGCCTCACTTCCCTTCGCCTGCAACCATGACCGACCTCCGCATAACTCTATGACAACCGTTTCCAAAACCCACACAGCGACTAGCTCCTACCATCTTTCGCAAACCCACCATGGCAGCCTCCTGTGTTGTCCACTCAACCAAGCATAGTCAGCTCTAACCCAACCTCCTTCCCCTTGCTTCCCGAGATCCGAGCCATCGCCACCCTACGACAGCTTCACACGTAGGTCCTTATTCTTACTAGCTTGGGTTTGATATTTATATATATGTGTGTGTGTGTGTGTGTGTGTGCGTTATGCAATTGGTTCTGTTATATAATATATAGATGTGGAAATTTTAAAATAAAGGTTTTATTAATTAGTGATTTACGGAAGTATAATATGAAGTTTATTTTAAGATGGAAATTACGTATATAGATTTACTTATGTATATATATGTTTGTTATATACGTTACAACCATATCAATGTTTAAAGTATATTTTCATGTTAGCATTGATCTTTAATATACACATATGTATATACGTACAGGGTTTTACTTTTTATATACGTGTATAGATAAATAAAATTTATGTAAACCAGTTAACATACCGTGTATATGTATATTTGCTTATATATGTTTTAGCTCCTGCTTTGGTATTGCAGTTTTTCCTCGGTGTTATATATAAAGTATTTTATATATTACTTCAATAAAAAAACATTAGATACGTGTATTTGTGCTGCTATATGTATATTACGGCAGAAGCTTTATATAATATGTATCCTATTGGTTATTTATAGTCTACTAGAATATTCACATATAGGCTATATAGCGGTTGTTTTATGTATAGTATAGGCAAGGTTAATTTTAATTACGAATTTTGGTTTCAAAATATATGTGTGTACAGGGTATGCCATAGATATAGTTAAGTGTTAACAATTATATACTATATACTACCTGGGATTGCATATAGGAATGATGAGATACTGTTTATTCAACATAGTTGATTTTAAAGCATTATACGTATGTAAATAATAAAGTATAGTATATTATAAACTATATATCTGAAAACCTGTTTATATATATATATATATTCGTTATAGCATGTATATAAAGTTTTCTGTATTTATGAGTTTATAGTAAGCAGTGATTTTGTAATAACATATAAATTTAGGCTATTATGTTTTAATATCAATTTTAAAACAAAATAGGTACATATGATGTATACTCGAATATGTTTCCATACATTTTAAACTGATGTATATGATAGTTGCTATTATTTTAAATATATGTGAGTTTCCTTAAGCTGATAAATATATAAGTTACAACAATTTGTACAAAGTAATTGCCATTTATGTAGTTATAGTTATAGCCTACATGTTAGCTGCATATGTTCTGTTTATTTTATATCAAAACTGATTTGATTTGTTCTCATCGATTTTTGTTATCAGCTTTATTCGTCGAATTCGTGCCAATCTAGCTTTTTACTTTAGAAGTTGTGCTTGCATTTCATAGCTCATTTTTTTCGTCAAATCTCTCTAGCCTCGAAAGGTGAGCAATCACTCACGATTAATGTTCTTTTATTTAATAAATTTGATTACAATTGAAACGACAATTGAAATATGCCGCTGTTAGCTATTTACACTGTTATATATGCTATTACTTGTATCAGTTCACCTGTGACATCTAACACCATTATCTGTTATTTATATTGATGATATATGTCTGTTATATTATTACCATACCCGTTATCACTCTACAAGTTCCCTGTTAGTATAGAATTACTATGGGTTGAAATGATACATACCCGAACGATCTGTAAAATAGGAGAAAATCATTATGGGTTGAAATGATTAACCCAAGCGATTTTCATTTGAATTGAATTTGGGATTACGGGTTGAAATGATATATATATACCCGTATATATTTAAATTATGGATTGAAATGATAAATATCCGTATCACTTGACCATAGGTAAGAAAATTATATACAAACACCATTGGTCTATATATAAATATTTTGAAAATGATTTCTATGGTTTTGGAAAGAAATATATGGTTTTATATAATTACTGATTTTAGATATTATAAATGTTATTTAATATATAGTTAAATTCTTAGATTTAAGATGTGCATAAAGTTGTTTCAATATAAAATAAATTTAATAATAAAATTTGATTTTATTAAAATATAATATGGTTAAGAATTTATTTAAATTATATTTTAATATAGAGTTTATAATGATGTAATAAATTAAGTTTGCAAAGATAGATTTGAAATTGATTTATAATTGTATTTAATTAAGAAATATATTTAATTGGAAATCGATTTGGAACTTATTGAATTTGAGATTTTTAAAGGATAAAATTTTATAACTTGATTTTGGTTAAGGTGATTTAAATGAATATTTCAAGTTTAAATAAGTTGAAGGAAATATTTAGTTTATTTGTAATTTGGGGTCTTATTCAAATAATATTGGATTTATTAAATGAATATTTCAAAAACTAAATAATAATAAAGTTAAATTAAGATTTGTATGAAATTATCAAATTTATTTTTGAGATTGTGAAATATTTAAAGCTTTGAATATATAGAAGTTTAAATGGTTTACTTGTGGTTCAAATCTGTATTTGAAATCGATATAATGGTTTATTGAGAACTGAATTGAATTGAAATTGACGATTTGAGATTTGATTAAATTTGAAAATTTGGGATTGGTGTGATTTGGAATTGATTTGTGAAATTTAAGGAAGCTATTTTATTATATAAAGTATTTTTAAATTATATTTAAAACTATTTACATATATTACTTTGTAAACTTATTTCATATAAAATATTTTAATATAAATTATTTTTAATATGAACTATTTTAAATCATAACTATTTTATATAAACTATTTTAAATTATAAACTATTTTATTATATATACTATTATTTATATTTAAACAGTTAAGTGGGAAGTGTTATGATTCCAAAGCATTATGATTTCTAAATTACGATTTCCAAAGTATTACGATTTCCAAAGTATTTGATTTGGAAAGTGTTATAATTTTGAAGTACTAAGATTTTGTAAATGGGTATATTTGAGATGGATATATTTAAAATGGAAGTGATATCGTATTTAATTTTGAAATGGAAATGATATCGTATTTGGTTTTAAAATGGAAGTGATATCGTATTGATATGGTCTTGAAATGGCAATGATATTTTGATTTTGAAATATAAACTATTTTGAAAGTATTAAATGACCAATCGGTGTAATAATTACATAGTTATTGAAGGGTCTAGGATCGGTTAGGGACATACTCTCTGTCTAAACCGAAAACCACTTTAATAACTATTATACGTGAAGTGTGATCTAGAATGAAGTGGTTGGAATGATGACGTTGCTAGATTTGAAGAAAGAGAACGATAATGGATAGCCTTGACACATGTGTCCAATTGGAAATGACTAAAACAGGAGCCGTGCTGGGCCAATAAGGCTAGCCACCTCTAAGCGAAAACACTTTTTCGTATAGTACTCATTACTTGTTTTTGATTGGTGCGCACCCTTGAATTGGGAGTGTTGTTTCGTGGTGTTGCGATCGTTGCGGCGATGCGTTCTCACCAGTCCGGATCAGGCAAACGGTAGTTTCACTACCTTGGGTATTGCCTCATGTGCCTTGTCATACTCGTATCCATATGCACGACCACTACGATTTGTTTTGTGTTATACCTATGGAATACTCCTTGATATCCCACAAGTTTACGGTGGAGTTTACAGTGTCATATAGACTATGACGCTTATATAAAATGTGTTAAGGGGGATAATGGTAACGCCATAACGCTATTTTGATATTTTATATTACTGATAGACATTATATACTTAGCGTACATATAAGTAGTTTATGGATCCTTAGAAGATGGTTATCCCAAACATCTTTTGAGTTACTTGTATTTCAGCTGTTATTTCACTTCAGTTGGATTTATTGATATAGGAATGTTAATGCTGACTCGAGTGTTTTGTGTTTTGCTTTACGCTCGGGTCAGACTGAGTGTACCGGTATTCGAGACTCACCTTTGGAGTTGGAGCTTCGCTTGGAGATCTAGCTATCTATCCAGCTTTCAGATATTATGTTAATTCCAGTGATGTATTCTATTATTTTATTTGACTGTTGTATTCGAGACTTCTATTGTATCTTATTTAACTCTGATATATATAGTAGCTTCATGACCTACTATTCATAGTGTTTCCGCTGCATACTGTTATATTGCTCTGTGTTTGTGATTATGTGATTATTTATTTACTGTATAGGCTGAATTTTGCCAAATATAAACTTACAATATGGTATTTTGAGCAATTCAATTCCGACATGTTTGGATACGAATATTTTGAAAATATCAGGTCATTACATTTGGTATGAGCGCTTTGGTTTTAGGCAAAACTCAACATATAGGGTAAATTTAATTACGGAATCACTTTCGTTCGCGCCTGAATCCTTCATCTTTGAATTGAATTTCCTTTGAATTTTCGGAACGTCCCTCGGTTCCGAAGTTCATTCTTGTCCCTCACTATTCGTATTCTTTTTAATTCTGGAACATCCCATAGCTCCACGAAATGATTTGTAAAGGGGTGAAACTCCTTTGCAATAGACATCAATTTACCAGAGATTTCTGTATCCTCGGTTTACGATGCTGCCATCTCTTGTTATCCGGAATCCTATCTCTTGAAATCTGGTGTAGATTTGCCCATAATTCTACATCGATCTTATTATTTAAATCAAGGTTGACCCGGTTAAGGTTGCCTGTGATTTATATAAACTTATCCATCTTCCTATTTCGTTATTTAATTATCTGATCTTTGTTTCAAACTTATCTTTGAATCAAAATTCTCTTTGATTTGAGTCCATCAAAATTTGAATCTCTATTCTTACTTTGAAATCCATTCTTGTATCATCGAGCGAGGAAGTGTATTTGTAAACTAATATTTAAAATGTTTTAAATATTGTGTTGTTTGAGTTGTTGATGTTGATTTGGGCTTCCGATCGATTCATCTGATCAACGCTATCGACAGGATTTTCAAAACACTTGAGCAGAGCAAACTAACACAATATTATTTTCAAATTTGGTAAATAAAATAATTTTGTATGATTATATTATATATAAGTATAAAT
Organism: Allium cepa; assembly: GCA_030765085.1. Taxonomy (NCBI): domain Eukaryota; kingdom Viridiplantae; phylum Streptophyta; class Magnoliopsida; order Asparagales; family Amaryllidaceae; genus Allium; species Allium cepa. Next base: position 152,886,544 of record CM060942.1, read on the forward strand.
TTTTCTGAAATTTAATTATTAATGAATTTGTTATCGGAAATGATAATATTTGATTTTCATTTATTGTTTTGTAACCCATTGACTGTTGCATAATATAAATAAATGAATTTATATATTATGGTTTATAATTTGATTTGGAACTTAAATGAATGTAATGGAGAATTTGAGAATTAATTTCCGGTGATTTCAAACTTTGGGTTTTAGGTTTTAAAGTGTATACTATTTAAAGTATTTTCGGATAGAAATTGTTTCCAAAGAATTTTAAAAAATGTTTAAAATCAGTGCTCTTCTCTTTGTCGCTGGAAAATAATTTCGGAGATGACGGTCGCGTCATCGACATTCATTTTCGAGTTTCGAAGTGGAGAGACCATTTAGTAGCTTTACTACTCTTTTGCTTGGAAAATGAATTTGATTGAACTTCTTAAGTATGACTTGTTTTATAATACAAGTATATACTTATAGATTTGATTTGACTTATATATATATTTATATTTGTCTCTAATGGTTTGAAGTGAAGTCGGAAAGTTAATTCTTAAATTTACATTAAATGATGTTTCAATTATAAAATGAAGTTAAAAATTTTGAATAAATATTTAAAGTTGAAATAATTGAATTAGAAAATTTTACTTGTGTAATACCCAATTATATTCCAATATAACTTGCCTAAATCATTCAGAAGTTGAAAACATAATTGAATAATATACAATGTAGAATGATGATTAATAATTTTTATAAATAAAATTTGAGTGGTTGTAATAAGTGTTATACACTTAACTTTTAATTATAAAATATTAATAGAGATAAATAGAATAATAAGTTGTATGAATAGTAAATGGGACAGATTAAATAAAATTTTGTTTTGAAGAAATCTTTTGGTATCAAATATTAATAAATAGAATTTAAATCAACTTATTGAAATACCATGAATTTTAAAATGGAATATTGAGTATTAATTAAGGTAAATTAAAATTTACATGGTTTGAACTAATTGTTTGCTTTGTTTTCAATCTATTTTTTTTGGTTGTTTCTATTCTCCTACCTCCTTCCTTTTCGGGGACGAAAAGTTTTGAGTGGGGGAGAGTGTAACGACCTATAAATTTTTGTTGCGTAGAGAGTTCAAGTAACGACGAAATGCTATTTTCAAGAGTTGAGGGTTGACGATTATTTTGGAAATTTTGTGGTTCTAAATTCGAATTGTCTAAACAAAAGATGTTGTTGAAATATCCATACGAATTTGGAGTGAACTCATATGGATTATATTGATTTTCACAACTAAATTCAAGTGAGTAAGAAAAAGGAAACACAAACATTTTCAAGATTTTTTTTGGTTTTTCTTTTACAAAGGAAAATTATTTGCAAATAGAATTTATTTTTCAAAAGAGAAATTGATTTTTGTTTTGTTTTTTGTCTTTCAAATTTTTTTCTTTGTATTTGAGAAGGTTTTATATTTTTTTTGGATTTTTGTCTTTTAAAAAAAATAAAGGATTTTTTTAAAAAAATTTAAGGAATATTTACAATTTTTTTAGTTTTAGATTTTGAAATTTGTTTTTTTTTCAAATATGCATGAACTAATGCAACTAAATGAATGCAAGGGTTAATTACAAATGATTTATCCTTGTAACTCAAAATTGTATAATCACACATTGTCTTAGACAAACAAGATTATTCTCGGCCAGGTAACGGACATGATTTATCGGTGCACTATGAATCACCGTAGCAATGCAGCCGAAGGTTTAAGTACCTTCAAGAAACAATTCAGTATGATATTTACGAATCACCATAATATTTATAACTGATTATTGCTCTACCGTAGCCTAGACACCAAGAAATTAAATTGCTCAAAGAAGACAAATTGTCAATATACTATTAAGTGTTATGGATGTCTAACCGTTATTACTAAACAAAATCTAAAATGAAATGCAAAGCAGAAAGTAAACGTGCATTAGCAATGCAATTACGAATGGAATTTTTTTTGGCTTTTTGAATTTTTTTATATAAAATGCAAATGCAAGTAACCAACAATGCAATTCAGATAAAACTAGAGATGAAAGCAGCAATTTTTTTTGAGCGAGCAAGCAAGTAGAGCGGTATTATATCAACAACTCCTTCCAGTCTGCTTTGGCAACCTAAAAATAAAAATAAGATATATATACAAGTTTATATATATATATATATATGTATATTTATCAAAGAAGAAAACAAAACAAGACAAAACAAACAGGTGAAAATAAAAAAAACTGAAAATCAAAGAAATTGAATTTTTTTTCCATGGATAAAGCTAAAAAAAACTAAAGGAAAACCAAACTAAACAAAACTTAATATAGTTTTTTTGTTTTTTGTGTGTTTCTATTCTTTTCTTTTTTTTTCTTTTTTTCAATCAATGAATAAAAGGGAATCAAAAGAACAAATGAACAGCCTAAACTAAATCTAACCGGCCCAAAATTGACTATAACTTGCAAACTCAAAACTCCTTTTCCCTCTTTTCAATTTCGTTCGTTTAGTAGAGAATTATTCTAGGGAACCAATCATCAAAAATTCCCAAAACTTCACAAAACATTCAAAATCGTTGAACGAAATATTGTTAAACACAAAAATTTGTTCGAAGTGATTACGGGGAAGCTGAAATAGTGGTTGGCACGGAGGACCGCGATGGGGAATGATTGATTGTAGTTCATATTCAAGTCGCGTGGGGTGTTCGTTTGGGTTTATCGACTACAGGAGGTAGACGATTGATGAAGGGTTCGGTGGTAATTGGGTTTCGAAGTGATGATTGATGGAGTCTCGTATGACTGGTGTCAGGTGGATTGAAGTTTGGTGCAATAATTTGCGGTGGTTCACAGCAGAGTCGAGGCGATGGAGTGGTCGCGGTTGCAAGAGTCGTCACTTGTGGAGTTTTGGAGATGATTTCAGTTCACGGCTATAGGTTAGGGGTGGGTTTCGATTTACAAAGGTGATTGGTGATTTTGAATTCGGGTTCGAATTGAGTTGTTTGACTCGCAGAAGTGGTTTGGAAGTGGAGCAGTTAGTGATTGAGGATGCAGTGGAATGGTGATGGGGTTGAGGCGACTGAAGTTCAATTCGACGAATAGGTGATGAAGGCTGTTCGTGACTTCTAGGTGGATGACGTCGCTGCGATTTGGAGTATTTGACTCGGATGATTTGGAGTATCTGACTTCTTGGTGGATGAAGTTTTGAAAGCAGAGGGTTGATTTCACAATGGGATGATTAAAGGGGGAGGACAGAAAATTGTTTGCAAGAGTATGTGGTCAATGATTGAAATTGTGGTGAGTGTTTAACTGTCCTTTTTTTTAGATGGCTTGATAGGTCGAGAACAGTGGTGGCAGATGGTCTGTTATACAGTGGAGTGTTGTGTTATGAACTGCTTTCAACTTTGGTCAGGAGGTGCTGTATGGTAAGGGAAGAATATGGCAATGGGGGAGATGATATCTGGTTCAAGAAGGAAGGTTGTACTGGGGGCAAGAAGTGGTTAGCAGTGATGATTTGGTTCACGTGGGGGTGCAAAATTATGGAAGAGGTGTTTGGCAGAAGTAGTAGAGGAGGTTATGGTTGTTTGTGGCAGTGTTGTGGAAACAGTGAGGTCTGGAGGTGTGGTTGATGATATGAGTGCACTGATGTGCAGAGTTATGTGCACTGTAGTGAAGAGTGTGGCACAGTTTTGTGACAGAGAGGAAACACTGTGCACCGTGGCAATGCAGTAGAGGTCTGTGGACTGTAGAAATGCAATATAAAATAGAAATGCAAGTTTGTACAACAGAAAATGAAATGCAATGTAAATTTGGAGAAAGGTTTGTGGAGTTTTTTTAGTCAAATGCAAAATGCAACTAGAACTAGAAAACAACACACTAACACAATGTAAACAATAATCACACATCACAATTTTTTTAATGCAATCAAACACACAAAATAAAACACACAAAAATCAAATAAAAATAATTTGAAGAATAAAAAATCAAAATCAAAACAACTCCCTGGAAAAGGCGCCAAAAACTTGTTTGAACGGCTAGAGTTCTATCGAGTTAGAAAATAGCCGAACGAATTTTGAAATAAAAATAACTGCAAGCGCACGGTGTACGAATGTAGTACGTGGCGAACACGGGTCGATCCATAGGGAATTGATGATTTTAAAATTCTATTCAATCAAATTAAATCAAAGTTGATGGAAAGTTTAGCTAGAGAATTAACTAACTAACTAAAAGAAAAAAGAAGCAAATACAAGAGTTAAGTGACAATTTAGAGAATAAATCCACTCTCTAGATCATGTAGTTCAACACATATGAAATCATGACATGATCTCTCTTTTATGGTCATTAGTGTTTTAATTGATGTGCTTATCATAAGTATGGCATATTTGTGCTATTGATTAGCCAACATAAGCCATCAAACTATAACACATCCCTTAAAGCACTTACTAACTCTCATGAAACTTGACAAAGAAAATGAAAATGAAATCTATTTTAAGTATGGTTTATTAACTATTGATTAGAAATATAGACCATAAAATTTTAATTTCAAATCACTTTCTTATGCCATAATCATATTTTGATGAAGAGGCATTTGTGTTAGTGATTGTTTAAGCATAGCCTATTTGATGTCAACAATACAGGCTATCAAATTCAAAGCAAAAACAACAATTAAACCATTTCTATCATCATCATTAAGCACCAAAAGAGTGCATGAATCAACAAATAGTTTAAGCTACATAATTAGAGAGCTTCGTTACCTCCTAAATTGAAGGGGTTTAGCCTCTCATATTTGTCATTAAAACAAGAAACGTAGCTTGCAACATGAGAGAAAAAGAGAAGGAAAAAGAAAGCAAGATAAAGAAAAACTATTCTACTTACATGAAAAATAAATCTACACTACAACATGAAACTAAATAAGCATGAAAAATAAAAGAACATATATTGAAGTTACATAAAAAGAAATTACATGAAATATAAATGGCTAAGTAGCCATGAAAAGAAAGAGAAGCTTTTCTTTTATTTTAAGCCTAAACTAATGAAGATGAAGAGGAAGAGAGACTAAGAGAAGAGAGGAGAGACATGAAACATATGGGTATTTATACATGTATAAAACCCTAATTCATATTTTTGAGGAATGCCCAAAATGCCCATGAGGCAATATGGTCACCAAGTAATCATTAGCATGTCATAATCCCCACTTAAATGTACATGAAGTCATTAATTCCATAAGCATATGCATTAGCCTCTAATTTATACATTAGGTGGTGGGTAGGTGGGCTCCTCCATGTTCTTCACTTTGAATTATTTACATCTTCATTCTTTTGTATCTTCTTTGTGCATGCATATTCCTTCATGAAACCACTCCTATTTGAGACCAAATTCCTATAAAAATATATATAAATTTCCAATTCATTTTTCTCAAAGAAATATATGCACATTGATGACCATTTTGCCCTTAGATGAAGATGAATATGTGGCAATTTGGAATTAATATGAATTTTGGTTAAAACAAGTTAAAATACCCAATATAATCATTTGTTTAATTTAAATAGAATAAATATGTAGTAAAAATATGCACATTTACATGCACAACAGTTCACAACTTTTTTTATTTTCTTCGAAAATCAAACGGTGACTATTACTTTCCCACTGTTCATTTATTATTCCTAGAAATTTACCTTGGGACCTTTATTTCCAATGTTAACTTTGGTATTCAATTAGCAAGTTGTCTGTTCATCAGCTTTGGAAATGAAAAAGGAAAAAAAAAGAGGAAATCAGTATTATTTCGTTCGTACTCTTCCTCTGCCTTCGCCACTCCATATATTCCAGAGAAAAAAAATGTTTGCAAACTCTCTCTTCATTTCAGCAATAAATAATCACCAATGCCTACTTCCTTCATCTTCCACCTCCTTTATAAATATGAAAACAAATCATCTATACCTGCATGCAAATGGAACTACTCATGCAACATCCTCATTTTTGCCTTCCTCTTCTCCTCTTCATCACTGCACTTCTCCTAGCTTGGCTGAAGCACCCAGGCACCGACCCACCACCAACCTCGGCTGCAATGGTCGAGACCGACCACTCACCTCCTGAGGAGCTCGACCTCACTTCCCTTCGCCTGCAACCATGACCGACCTCCGCATAACTCTACGACAACCGTTTCCAAAACCCACACAACGACTAGCTCCTACCATCTCCTGCAAACCCACCATGGCAGCCTCCTGTGTTGTCCACTCAACCAAGCATAGTCTGCTCTAACCCGACCTCCTTCCCCTTGCTTCCCGAGATCTGAGCCATCGCCACCCTGCGGCAGCTTCACACGTAGGTCCTTACTCTTACTAGCTTAGGTTTGATATATATATTATGAAATAGGTTCTGTTATATAATATACAGATGTGGAAATTGTAATGTAAAGGTTTTATTAATTAGTGATTTACGGAAGTATAATATGAAGTTTATTTTAAGATGGAAATTATGTATATAGATTTACGTACGTATATATATTTATTATATACGTTACAATCATATCTATGTTTAAAGTATATTTTCATGTTAGCATTGATCTTTAATATATACATATGTATATACGTACAGGGTTTTACTTTTTATATATGTGTGTAGATAAATAAAATCTATGCAAAGCAATTAACATACTGTGTATATGTATATTTGCTCATATATGTTTTAGCTCCTGCTTTGGTATTGCAATTTTCCCCGGTGTTATATATAAAGTATTTTATATATATTACTTCAATAAAAAATAATAAAAAATATTAGATACGTGTATTTGTGCTGCTATATGTATATTACGGCAGAAGCTTTATATAACATGTATCCTATTGGTTATTTATAGTCTATTAGTATATTCACGTATAGGCTATATAGCGGTTGTTTTATGTATAGCATAGGCAAGGCTATTTTTAATTACAAATTTGGGTTTTGAAATATATGTGTGTACAGCGTATGCCATAGATATAGTTAAGTGTTAAAAATTATATGTTGTATACTACATGGGATTGCATATAGGAAAGATGAGATGCTGTTTATTTAACATAGTTGATTTTAAAGCATTATACATATGTAAATAATAAAGTATAGTATATTACAAACTATATATCTGAAAACTTGTTTATATATATACACACACACTTTCGTTATAGCATGTATATAAAGTTTTCTATATTTATGAGTTTACAGTAAGTAATGATTTTGTAATAACATACAAATTTAGGCTATTATGTTTTAATATCAATTTTAAAACAAAATAGGTATATAGGATGTATACCCGAATACGTTTCATACATTTTAAATTGATGTATATAATAGTTGCTATTATTTTAAATATACGTGAGTTTTCTTAAGCTGGTAAATATATAAGTTACAATAGTTTGTACAAAGTAATTTTCATTTACATAGTTATAGTTATAGCATACATGTCAGCTGTATATGTTCTGTTCAGTTCATATCAAAATTGATTTGATTTTTTCTCATCGATCTTTGTTATTAGCTTTATTCGTCGAATTCGTGCCCATATAGCTTTGCTTTGGAAGTCGTGCTTGCATTTCATAGCTCATTTTTTCCGTCAAATCTCTCTAGCCTCGAAAGGTGAACAATCACTCACAATTAATGTTCTTTTATTTATTAAATTTGATTTCAATTGAAACGACGATTGAAATATGCTGCTGTTAGCTATTTACACTGTTATATATGCTATTACCTGTATCAGTTCACCTATGACATCTGGCACCATTATCTGTTACTTATATTGATGATATATGTCTGTTATATTATTACCATATCTGTTACCACTCTGCAAGTTCCCTGTTAGTATAGAATCACTATGGGTTGAAATGATACATACCCGAACGATCTGTAGAATAGAAGAAAATCGTTATGGGTTGAAATGATAACCCAAGCGATTTTCATTTGAATTGAATTTGGGATTACGGGTTGAAATGATATATATATACCTGTATATATTTAAATTATGGATTGAAATGATAAATATCCGTATCACTTGACCATACGTTAGAAAATTATATACAGACACCGTTGGTCTATATATAAATATTTTGAAAATGATTTCTATGGTTTTGGAAAGAAATATATGATTTTATATAATTATTGATTTTAGATATTATATAAATGTTATTTTATATATAGTTAAATTCTTGGATTTAAGCTATGCATAAACTTGTTTTAATATAAAATAAGTCTAATAATAAAATTTGATTTTATTAAAATATAATATGGTTAAGAATTTATTTAAATTATATTTTAATATAGAGTTTATAATGATGTAATAAATTAAGTTTGCAAAGATAGATTTGAAATTGATTTATAATTGTATTTTATTAAGAAACATATTTAATTGGAAATCAATTTGGAACTTACTAAATTTGAGATTTTTGAAGGATAAAATTTTATAACTTGATTTTTGTTAAGGTGATTTAAATGAATATTTCAAGTTTAAATAAGTTGAAGGAAATATTTAGTTTATTTGTAATTTAGGTTTTTATTTAAATAATATTGGATTTATTAAGTGAATATTTCAAAAACTAAATAATAATATTGTTAATTTAAGATTTGTATGAAATTATCAAATTTAGTTTTGAGATTGTGAAATATTTAAAGCTTTGGAGTATATTGTAGTTTAAATGGTTTATTTATGGTTCAAATCTGTATTTGAAATTGATATAATAGTTTATTGATAGCTGAATTGTATTGAAATTGATGATTTTGAGATTTGACTAAATTTGAAAATTTAGGACTGGTGTTGATTTGTGAAATTTAAGGAAGCTATTTCGTTATATAAAGTATTTTTAAATTATATTTAAAACTATTTACATATGTTACTTTATAAACTTATTTCATATAAACTATTTTAATATAAATTATTTTTAATATGAACTATTTTAAATTATAACTATTTTATATAAACTATTTTAAATTATAAACTATTTTATTATATATACTATTATTTATATTTAAACAGTTAAGTGGGAAGTGTTATGATTCCAAAGCATTATGATTTCTAAATTTTGATTTCCAAAGTGTTTGATTTAGAAAGTGTTATAACTTTGAAGTACTAAGATTTTGTAAATGGATATATTTGAGATGGATATATTTAAAATGGAAATGATATCGTATTTGGTTTTGAAATGGAAATGATATCGTATTTGGTTTTGAAATGGAAGTGATATCATATTGATATGGTTTTGAAATGGCAATGATATTTTGGTTTTGAAATATAAACTATTTTGAAAGTATTAAATGACCAATCGGTGTAATAATTACGTAGTTATTGAAGAGTCCGAGATCGGTTAGGGACATACTCTCTGTCTAAACCGAAAAACATTTTAATAACTATTATACACGGAGTGTGATCCAGAATGAAGTGGTTGGAATGATGACGTTGCTGGATTTGAAGAAAGAGAACGATAATGGATAGCCTTGACACTTGTGTCAAACTGGAAATGACAAAAACAGGAGCCGTGCCATGCCAATGAGGTTAGCCACCTCTAAGCGAACACACTTCTTCATATAGTACTCATTACTTGTTATTGATTGGTTCGCATCCTTGAATTGGGAGTGTTGTTTCGCGGTGTTGCGATCGTTGCGGCAATGCGTTCTCATCAGTCCGGATCAAGAAAACGGTAGTTTCACTACATTGGGCATTGCCTTATGTGCCTTGTCATACTCGTATCCCTATGCGCGACCACTACGATTTGTTTTGTGTTATACCTATGGCGTACTCCCTGATAGCCCACTAGTTTACGGTGGAGTTTACAGTGCTGTATAGACTATGACGCTTATATAAAATGTGTTAAGGGGGATAATGGTAACGCCTTAATGTTATTTTGATACTTTATATTACAGATAGGCTTTATCTACTTAGCGTACATATAAGTAGTTAAAGGATCCTTAGAAGATGGTTATCCCAAACATCTTTTGAGTTACTTATATTTCAGTTTTTATTTCACTTGAATTGGATTTATTGATATAAGAATGTTGATCCTGACTCGAGTGTTTTGTGTTTTGCTTCACGCTCGGGTCAGATTGAGTGTTCCAGTATTTGAGACTCACCTTTGGAGTTGGAGCTTGGGCTTGGAGATCCAGCTATCTATCTAGCTTTCAGATATTCACTTGATTCCAGTGATGTATTCTGATATTGTATTTGACTATTGTATTCGAGACTTCTATTGTATCTTATTTAACTCTGATATATATAATAACTTCATGAACTACTATTTATTTTGTTTCTGCTCCATATTGTTATATTACTCTATGTCTGTGATTCTGTGATTATTTATTTATTGTACATGCTGAATTTTGCCAAATATAAATTTACAATCTGGTATTTTGAGCAATTCAATTACGGCATGTTTGGATGCGAATGGTTGAAAATATCAGGTCATTACACCTAACCTCATTTCCCTATTTTACAAGCTTCTTTTTCCATCCTTGCCTCTTCATGTATTCAATAATAAAAGGAAAACTAAGCACCTTCCTTCTTTCAAAAATCAACACCTCACAAACCGTCCACTTTCGACCAAAATTTCCTTCATCAAAGTTGCTTATTTTAACATGTAGTATGTTAAAACAATGATAGCTCTACGTTTCATCGAGTATGCTCATGGATGTCGCCCAAAAGAAAGGAAGGTCAAGATAAGTCTGTTTTTTTTTGAGTTTGGATCGACGAATGAAGAGCATGGTGGGTCCGTATTGTCAAAGTGGGATTTTTAGTAGAGATCGTGTGAATTTTAGTGAAGGTGTTTGGCATGTAGAAGAGGTTAAACTGTTTTGACTCAAAAATCAAACTCCGATGATATTAAAGTTTTTGGGGCAAGCCCATGTGACTGGGAATGAGGGGAGACCTGAAGGAGGTGTTGGACGTGGCGGCGAAGTCTTCGGTGGTCGGAGTCGATGGGGAGAGGTTGAACTAGTGTTTGTTGGTTGTTCATTTTTGGGATTGAAAATGGAGCTCGCCATGGCATTTGGCGGCGTCGCATGGGCTATAGTAGGGCTTGTTAGCATATCAAGAAGTGGACAAGCTAGGGTAGGAATGGTGATGGCTATAGGTGGTTAAGATTGTGGAAGTTCGGTGATGTCCTGTGCGACTCGTTTCCTATACGTGATTTTTAGTTCAAGCTTCATGGTCGAAAATGGATATAGGCAGAGGCAAGATGGACGATGGCGACGTGATGAGGAGGTGAAGTGGGGTCTGATGGCGACCTTGGATTGTTGGATGGTGGATGGGGTAGTTTGTGCACATGCACGAACATGCATGATTTCTGGGTTCAGGAAGTTCTAGATTGGGGATTTGGTTCAAGAAAGTTTGAATGAAAGAAGAGGGAAGAAAGGCATTAACAGGTGTGGTTTGGTGATTATGGGTTTGGGCTTTGTTTTGTGGAATTTGGTTTGGGTGAGAAATTGATGCAGCAGAATTACGAAAATTAAATCAAATCGATGAAACTGGCAATCGGTGGAATGAAAATACTGCAAGGCCCAAATTCGTTGATCCGAAGATACCAAATTCTAGCTATCTCTGACACGTTGATCGCGCACGATACCGTGAAGAGAGATCTAAAATTCTTCGAGCATTGATCAAGCACACTTGATTCCGCGAATTGGCTTCAACGATCGAAGGTTCGAGCGCACTCGAATGTCGAAGGTGGAGATAGAAGATCACACTCAACTACCAATTTAATGGAGGCACAAAGCTTCACAAACAAAAGTTTATTCCAAACATAACCATCTTTACAAATGACCCGACCATGCCTATTTATAGGCTTACAATATGTACAAGACTCACAGGCACGACCTAGCATAGGTCGGTAGCGACCTATCAACCAGCGACTCATCAACAAGGACACGCGACTTAACAGACCCAACGACCTAAAAACACACGAGTTACTAAACAATGACTCACACGCGACCTATGACCTAACTAGGTCGTTACAACATCACACTGTACAACATAAGCGGCTCAACATTGGCCAACACCGACCTAACACAAACAGCGACTCACACTAGGTCGTTAACGACCTATATTACAAACGACTTACGACCTATACAATATGACCCAAAAATAGCACATAGCATCTTCACGCGACCTAAGCTCTCAGCGACTTAAAAGCAACGGTTTAGAACAGAGAAAGTAGTGACCTATGATCCGAGCGACCTAGCTTTGTTAGGTCGTAACCCGTTAGGTCGGAGCAACCTAAGTGATCACCAATCCAAGCATATGCGGCATATCCCAGCGACCTAACCGCGAGCGACCCAACTCCGAGCGACCTAATTCCGAGCGACTTAATTCTTCATGCAAACCAACTTTGATAGGTCGTTTGTCTTGATTTGTTAGGTCGTTTGGTCGAGCTATCTTCATATTAGGTCGTTGCCCATCAAAACCCACTATAGCTTGCACTTGCAAGCTTACTCCCCTAGGTTGTGAACGACTTAATACACACAAACGACCCAACACTACTGAATTGGTGGACTGGGCTGCGTCATCCTCCCCCGGTTGAAAAGAATTCGTCCTCGAATTTGCACCTTCCTCTTCCACAGTACGCTCATTCCCATGATACGGAATTAAGTATTTGACGTTGAAAACATCAGAACTTTGAACATTATCTGGCAATTTTAATTGATATGCATTCTCATTGATTTTCTTCAAAATTTCTACTGGGCCAATCTTTCGCGCCTTTAATTTATTGTACGTTCCCACTACAAAACGATCTCTTGTCAACACAGCGTAAACCAAATCACCTTCTCTGAAATTCACTTCTCCGCTTCTTGTCTGCCAATTGTTTACACTTCTCATTTGATGCAAGCAACCATTCGTGAACTGTTCTGTGGCACTCCTGTAACTCATTTACGAAGTCACTAGCCCGCTTAACAACTCCCTTCTGATATGGCACCGTTGCCAAATCCAACGGTCCTTTCGGAATTGCAGAGTATACAACTTGAAATGGACTAAATCCAGTACTTCGATTCACAACATGATTATGTGAAAATTCCGCTTGACATAACTTCATATCCCAGCTCTTTAGATTATCTTTCACTAGACATCTCAATAAATTTCCCAATGATCTGTTAACCACCTCCGTTTGCCCATCAGTTTGCGGATGGTAAGCGCTACTAAAATTCAGCTTCGTTCCGGCCATCTTCCACAAACTTAGCCAAAAATGACTCAGAAAACGAGTATCTCTATCGGAAACAATAGACTCTGGCAACCCATGAAGTCGATAGATCTCTTTGAAATATAACTGAGCGACATGAACAGCATCCTCCGTCTTCTTACAAGCAATAAAATGTGCCATTTTCGAAAATCGGTCAACCACCACATAAATGGAATCGTTACCCCTTTGATTTCTAGGAAAACCCAAAAAAAAATCCATGCTCACATCAACCCAAGGTTTAGTCGGTACAGGTAACGGCATATATAATCCTGCACTGGTCGCGGTTCCCTTCGAAATCTGACATATATGACATCTCTCCACAAACCTTTCCACTTCTTTCCTCATTGAAGGCCAGAAATAAGATTTCGTTATCAACTGCATTGTACGATCACAGCCCACATGTCCTTCCTCGTGCAATTCTTTGATAATCTTCATTCTCAAACTGCCTTCTGAAATACACAATTTATCCCCCTTGAACAGAAAACCATCCACTAATACGTACTCATCAGCACTTCCTTCCTTGACCTTTTCAACAAACTTCATAAAGTAAGGATCTTCTTCAATCAGCTCTGGCAATAGTTCGAAACCTGTCACCTCAACTTTCATTGTCGTCAATAATTGATTCCTCCTGGTCAAAGCATCAGCTACACGATTCGTCACCCCTGATTTGTGTTTCATGACAAAAGTAAACTGCTGCAAATAGGCAATCCACGATGCATGCCTTGCTGAAATCTTGTCATGTCCTTGCAAATGTTTCAGTGCCTCATGATCAGTGTAAAGAACAAACTCCTTCTGAATAGATAGTGTCTCCAGTGTTTCACAGCTTGAACAATTGCATAAAACTCCACATCGTGCGTGCTATACCTTATCTTCACTCCTGATAGCTTCTCACTGAAATATGCTATAGGACGCCCCTTCTGACTCAACACGCCTCCAATCCCAACCTTAGATGCATCAGTATGTAGCTCGAACAACAACTGAAAATCTGGCAAAACAAGAATTGGTGCTGACGTCAAGAGTTCCTTGATTCGCTCAAAAGCAACCCCTGCTTCCTCTGTCCATGAAAATTGCTTCCCCTTCATACAATCAGTAACTGGTGCCATCACGCTACTGAAGTGTGGAATGGATCTTCGGTAGAATGATGCTAGCCCATGAAAACTTCTCACTTCTGTTATTGTCCTCGGTTGTGGCCAATTTCTGACAGCTTCCACTTTATTCTGATCCACCCGGATACCTCCTCCTGATAAAACATATGCCAAAAATAAAACACTATGCTTCATGAACACGCATTTCTTTGTTGCAGCATAAAATTGTTCCTGTCGTAGTACCATCAACACTTCTCTCAGATGATGCAAGTGTTCCTCTGGACTTCCACTGTATATCAGAATATCATCGAAATACACCACCACGAATTTCTCAATAAATGGTCTAAAAATCTGATTCATCACCCGCATGAATGTACTTGGTGCATTCGAAAGACCAAACAGCATAACCAGCCATTCATACAACCCCTCCCGTGTTTTGAATGTTGTTTTCCATTCATCTCCTGGTCTAATTCGAATTTGATGATATCCGCTCTTCAAATCAATTTTCGAAAAGATAGTAGCCCTGCTCAACTAATCTAGCAAATCATCCAATCTGGGCATTGGAAATCTGTACCTCACAGTGATCTTATTCAGTGCCCGACTATCGGTACACATCCTCCATGTTCCATCCTTCTTTGGTACCAACAGGGCTAGAACCGCACAAGGACTTAAACTTTTCTGCACACGCCCTTGTTCTAGCAATTCTTCCACTTGCCTTCGCAACTCCTCATGTTCCTTTGGACTCATCCTGTAATGTGGTCTATGTGGCAACACAACTTCTGGAACAATATCTATTTGGTGTTGTATATCCCTCAACAGTGGTAACTCCGTTGGCAGCTCTTCAGGAAATTCATCATCAAATTCTTCCAGCACTGGTTTGACTTCTTCAGGAATTTCAACCGCTTCATTACTCTTACGTCTAATCAACAAAAAGACTTCAGGCTCCTCTTCAACTTCTTTAACGAACTCCTTCAAAGATAGCAAAGTTTTCAGTTCTTCAATCTCCTCCAACTTGTTTTCCTTCTGTTGTTGCTTCTTGGGAACTAAAGTGATTTTAGTACCTTCAAAAATGAAACTGTAGCTATTAGCACGACCATCATGTTGTACTGCTCTATCAAACTGCCACGGTCTGCCCAACAACAGATGACACACATCCATGTCCACAACATCACACCAAATTTCAACTTTATATTTCTTCCCAATCGAAAAATTAACACAAGCTCTTCGTCCAACTTTCACCTCACCACCTTTTCTCAACCATGCTAACTTGTAAGGTTTAGGATGTTTCTCAGGTTTTAACTCCAACTTCTTCACAGCTTCTGTAGAGATAATATTGTCACAACTCCCGGCATCAATAACGAACTTGCAAACCCTTCCCAGAATAGTGCATGTAGATTGAAAAATATTGTTCATCAACCAACTATTTTCTCTTCCTGCTTCGGTGTCAAGCAACTTCTCCTCATCATCAATGAATACCCTTCATCTCCCGACAATAAGTCTTCCTCCTCAACCGGTAATGAATTAGAACATTCTGCCTCTTCATCCTCTTCTTCAAACTCGGCAATCATTGCTCGTTTCTTCGGCTTTGGACATTCATTGCTTTTATGACCCATCTCCTGGCAATTGTCACATTTGAAACCGTTGTTAACCTTTGCCTTCTCAGCCTCCTTCACCATTGGTTTACTAACAGATTTAAAAACATTAGAACTTCCACTAACACCCTTCACTTGATTGTTGGAATTTGTAAACACACCACCTCCTCGTCTTCCCTGCTTTTCCCAAGCCAACGCCTTCTGATGTGCCTCTGCAACAGATCTAGGATCAAACATATTCACCATATCCTGAATCTGCATCCTCAATCCTCCAACAAATCTAGCAGTCAGCTGTTCTTTCGTCTCCATAATATCATTTCTAGCAATGAGTTGGTAAAATTCATCTGCATAATCATTAACTGACTTTGTCCCCTGCCTTAGATTCTTTAACCTCTGGTACATGAGTGATTGATAGTTGTAAGGAAAAATTGTAGCTTTCATCATCTTCTTCATCTTATCCAAGCAACAATTTTCGACTTCCCTATCCGTTCTCGTGTAAGTTTGGTTTGCTACCACCATGCCATAGCCCTTCCTCTCAACCTAGTAGCAACCAACTTCACTCGATGATCTTCCGTAACCTCCTTGAAATCAAAGATTTCTTCAACATTAGACAACCAGTGCAAGAATCCTTCTGCAACCATTCCACCTTTAAATTCAGGAATTTCCATCTTCATCCCCGATTCCCAACGTCGATCATCTTCAACATCCCGATACTGACGTCTTCCCTGATCTCGATCTCGGTAATGAACACTTCTTCTATCCCCATCAAACTCTTCATCAAAATATGATGTATATCGTTGTCGATCACGACTTCCAACATCTCTACTGCTACCACTTCTACCACAGACATCCCTTCGACTTACATTCCTCCTACCACGTTCATCCACATCTCTATCACGATTGTCAACACTTCTACGATCATGACTTTCTCTCCTCTCCCGATCTGAATGTGGTGAAATTCTACTTCCCCATGGCTCGATTCCGGTGAAACCTTCTTCTACTTTGATTCATTTTAAGCATCATTCTTTCTAATCGACCAATTCCTTCATCAAACTTCTCATGCATGCGTTGTTCCATTTGATTGGCTTCTTCTCTTCTATACAATGCTTCAATATTTTGATGACGATTAGCTCTCCTTGGTGGCACTATTGATCTTCACAATTATTTCAACAAATTCAAACACAACTTCAAAAAACTTCAAAAGTCTTCACACACAACTCTCGGCCACACTAACTTGCACGGCTCCAACTAGCTCGATTTAACCCGATGCGACCTAACTTAGCTCGCGCAAACTCCTCAAATAGTTCGGCCTAGACTTGAGTTGGCTTGGCTTGAACTTCAAACACTTCACTTTGGCGCGCAAAAATCCAAACACTTTCTGGACTTTGATCCAAAATGATATGGATCGGAAACTCCCAACTTGTTGTAACTTTACGATGAACATGATGAACGCCAACTTGAAACTCCTTGGATCCAAGACTCGGCTTAGCTATGATTGGCTAAGTCTAGCTCTGATACCAAAACTGATGCAGTGGAATTACGAAAATTAAATGAAATAGATGAAACTGGCAATCGGTGGATTGAAAATACTGCAAGACCCAAATTCGTTGATCCGAAGATACCGAATTCTAGCTATCTCTGACACGTTGATCGCGCACGATACCGTGAAGAGAGATCTAAAATTCTTCGAGCGTTGATCAAGCGCACTTGATTCCGTGAATTGGCTTCAACGATCGAAGATTCGAGTGCACTCAAATGTCGAACGTGGAGATAGGAGATCACACTCAACTACCAGTTTAATGGAGGCACAAAGCTTCACAAACAAAAGTTTATTCCAAACATAACCATCTTTACAAATGACCCGACCATGCCTATTTATAGGCTTACAATATGTACAAGACTCACAGGCACGACCTAGCATAGGTCGGTAGCGACCTATCAACCAGCGACTCATCAACAAGGACACACGACTTAACAGACCCAACGACCTAAAAACACACGAGTTACTAAACAATGACTCACACGCGACCTACGACCTAACTAGGTCGTTACAACATCACACTGTACAACATAAGCGACTCAACATTGGCCAACACCGACCTAACACAAACAGCGACTCACACTAGGTCGTTAATGACCTATATTACAAACGACTTACAACCTATACAACATGACCCAAAAATAGCACATAGAATCTTCACGCGACCTAAGCTCTCAGCGACTTAAAAGCAACGGCTTAGAACAGAGATAGTAGCGACCTATGATCCGAGCGACCTAGCTTTGTTAGGTCGTAACCCGTTAGGTCGGAGCAACCTAAGTGATCACCAATCCAAGCATATGCGGCATATCCCAGCGACCTAACCGCGAGCGACCCAACTCCGAGCGACCTAATTCCGAGCGACTTAATTCTTCATGCAAACCAACTTTGATAGGTCGTTTGTCTTGATTTGTTAGGTCGTTTGGTCGAGCTATCTTCATATTAGGTCGTTGCCCATCAAAACCCACTATAGCTTGCACTTGCGAGCTTACTCCCCTAGGTTATGAACGACTTAATACACACAAACGACCCAACACTACTGAATTGGTGGACTGGGCGGGATTAGAAATTGATTTGATTTGCTTTAAATTTTATTAATTAAATATGTTGAATTCAAAAATGTGTATCTCATTTATATAGAATTCATTTGACCTATAGATTTTTGCGTTGGACTCGTATAGGCGAGTACAACGTTGTGGCATAACTTGTAGATAGGTTTGGTGATGTCCAAAATATTGATAAAATAATAGGCATTGAATATAATTACATTGTTTTAAATAATAACGTTGATAAATAAATTATACCTTATTGATGATATCTATTTGGCTAAATAACACATCGATCTGTCAAATTAAATTGAATATATTATTTTAGGACATCTATTGAGAAAAATAAAACATTGTTCTGCTATAAGTAAGTTGTGTAGATTACTGATGACGCTTGTTTAGCAAAATAAATCCTCGTCTGCTGTTTATTAAATATGGTCATTTATTCATAAGTCGGTTAATTAATATGTGAATTAAATAATGTTGAAAAAAGTGATATGTTAACCATTGACGGTTAAGCACATATTTGATTTACATATATGTTGCTTATGTAAATACCAGTTATATGACTTGAGAATTTAAATTAATTTAAATAGCAATTTGATTTAGTGCCATTATGGTCACTAAGCCTTCAGTCGAATTTGCGAAGTTATGGATTTAAATTAACTTCAAATTTATAACAATTTAAGGTTAAGCGTTTATAAGTGATGTTTTAAATTTTGTTAATTTATTTTCTTATTAATTGTTTTTTAAAGTAAGTTATTTAATTATATTAATAATGATGTTTTAAGTTCATTATTTTATTAATGATGTTTTAAGTTCATTATTTTATTAATGGTGTTTTGAAGTTAATTATTTTATTATTGAAGTTTAAGTAAATTAATTATTTAATTTATAGTATCTAAAGTTAATTAATTGATGTAATTAATGATGTTTAAAGGGTTAATTGATTGTGTTTTAAGTTAATAAAGTGATTTTTTAAAGGTGTTTATAAATAATAATAGAGTCATAAAAGTAGATTCACAAATGATATTTTGTAAAGGAGATCATAAACCGTATTTTGTAAAGAAGTTTTATAAGAGATATTTTGCAAGAGTGATTTATAAATGACATTTTAAAGATAATAAAGGTTTTTATAAAGGAGTTAAAAGGGAGATTTATAAAAGGGTTTATAAAAATAAAAGATTTTATAAATAGAAAGAAATTTTATAAATAATTTAGAGATTTATAAAAGAAATTTTATAAAATAATTTAGAGATTTATAAAAGTATTTACAAATATGAAATGTGCTTACAGTAATGGAATATTATAAAGGAATGAGATTTGACAAATAATCCTTCTTAATTATGGTAGCATGGAAACCTTCTTTCCATACTTAAAACACAAAGGATGGAGTTTTGGTATATAGTAAAAAATATTGTAAATAATATTTGTTTTGACCCATTTAAATAGGATTTTGGAGAAGAGAAAATCTCCCTCGAGTTTTGTTAATATGCTTATGCCGTTAAGATAAGTATATGGATATTTTCTAAGTATTGAAAATATAACGGTTTGAAATATAGTAATACCATTGAGATAAATATATGAATGTTTTCCCAAGTATTGAAAAGAGTATAAGGGGTTTATGAATATATCTTTTGTGAAAGCATTTTGTATCAAATAATCAAAAGAGATTTTAATAATTGAAAGATTTATTTATGGAGGTTTAAAGGATCCCATATGGAATTAAATCTATATTGATTGTTGTTATTTGATAGTTAAATAACTGACTATCAAATCTTGATAAAAAAATATAACTTTGGAAATATCTAGGATATACACGAGAGATATATGGCACAGTCATCTTCGATGATATTGTACTATTTGTATGTATCTTGTTTTATTTTCCTACGACACATGATAAAGAAAGCTATCCACTTTAATGGTTAGGAGGCGATCTCCACTCTTATGCATTGTCTGGTTATTTTTGAAAGAACCAGAGTTGAGTTTGATGGAAAACTATTGAATGTTGGTTCGAACAGACCGGGATCGGGTAAGTATGAATTATCCGAAAACCACTTCAAACCAACTCAAGCGTCGTATTAAAGACATCTTGAAGATGACAGAATCGAAGACAATGCTCTTTGAAGTGCAAGGGCTACTTGCTATTAATTATAAGGCTGATTCCAAAATGGAGGTGGTAAAAGTATTAACTTCGGTATATTCTTATCCTAAACAACTTGCATGTACGAATGCTGGCATTGCATTGTGTTTGGAAGGCAATGTTAGCATTCCAACTGGGAGCTAAGAGAGGAAAAAGGTAATTGTGACCCCACAGGCCTTACAAACCAGCAATGACTAGAATAGGGGATATGCGGCAGAGCTATGTGGTTTGCTACCACTATGAGCAGTCATTCCTCGATCTATGATCGATATTTATGGATTTGGTATGCGAATGAAGAGTGGGGCCACAGTTGGTGCATATTGTTATAGAGCATTGGTCCGAGGGAATGATGTAATCCGGCCTATCATGTTAAAGGAGCAGCCAGCTCTACGTTGGTAGGGTGTTCATATGAGGCCCTCGGTACATCTTCTAAAGGCGTACCGTGGTAGACGGCACCCTAATAGCCTTGTTATTGATGAAAACCCAACATCTAATCATTACAACAAAAGGATCTTACTACAACTGTAATTTTACAATGATCACAAAATGACAGTTGTGATAAAGATTTTTTACAATGTTTTTTTTTCTGAAAGCTGTAACAAACTTATTTTTAACAACTCTTTTATTTTGTCAATCGCAATAAATGCCTATTACAACTTTTTTTGCTAGTTGTAGTAGATGTCTATTTTTAACAACTCTTCTTTTTTGTCAGTTGTAATAGATGCCTATTACAACCTTTCTTTTTTGTTCGTTATAAATATGTCTATTTTTTAACAATTCTTTTTTTGCCAGGTGTAATAGATGCTAATAAAACCTTTTCCGTTTGCCCATGGCAATAATTAATTAATAAATATAATTAATAATAATACATAATAATTACTAAAAAATTAATAATAAATAATCTTAAATATTAATAATTAATTCAAAATATCAAATAATTACTACTAATATTTTTTATTCAATAATTAATAATTAACGTAATAAGTAATAAATAATAACTAATAATTAAGACTAATATTTCATATTTAATAATTAAAAATAATATATTTAATAATTATTAGTTACTAATTAATAAGTATTATTAAATAATGAAAAATTAATAATCAGTAATTAACATTTAATAATTAATACTAAATATATAATAGTTAGCAATTAATAATTACTATTATATTTAATAATTAATAATGAACAAAATATGAAGTAATATTTTTAATAATAAATAGTTACTATTAAATAATTAAAATTAATACTTGATTTTCAATAAATAATATTTAAGAATCAAGAAATAATATTTGTTCTTTAGTATTTAATATCTAACAATTATTTTGATATTAATTTTTCAAAAATTTTGAAAATTTGAATTTTTTTAAAAATAAATGTATAAATATTTATGTATTGTAGCTTGTGTATGATACAAAATGGTGAGCCTTATACTTAACGTTGGACACGTTGATGTAATGCCAACACAAACTTGTCGTTTTCGGCCTACGAATAGGGGTGTTAATCCGACCAACCATACCAGACTAAGAGGTGTTCGTATACTATCCAATAAGATTTTTAAATGAACATGAACTAGACGAGACTTTGCCTCAGACACTTATGAGCCATACAACAGGCAGACGATATATGGACAATAGAAAATTCTTCGTATAGTTCATACGGACAAAATATTGTACAAATTTTCTTATCGTAATTTGTTTCCTAAATGAGAAACGAACGAACATGGACGGACATTTTTCGACTTCGAACCGAGGCAGCAATAGACATTTGTACAAAATAACACCTCTACCTATGAATGCACCTAAGTAAATTAGTAATACGCCATCTATTGAAAATTTATGTTAGTGGTATATTTTCCCTCCGGTTTTTTGTTTTTATGCTTTCCCAATTTTTTAGTAGCCGTATATTTCCACTTTCCTAACTTCAGAAATTCCTCCCCCATGCATAACCCTAGATTTATCACTTTCCATTTAACCTCCTATAGCTATAAAATATTTTCATACCAAATCAACAAAATTAATTTTGTTGCCAACTGTATTGAAACAAGTTTCAGAAATTCCTTCACCTTATCTTCAACATGGAAGCAGCGGTCGCATCACGAAAGAGCCCTCACCCTCACCTTCTCTTCGTCATTGATCCCTCATAGAATTTCGAACTCAAACGAATTAAATTGTTGCTGCAAAACATCAATAATCACATCCAACCATGCACGGGCAAGTGTCGCTTCCCTTCATCTGATTTTGCGAATTGGATTTCAGTCTTGTTTAATGAATTCGATTACCTTCTAATTCAAATGAATTTCGAATTTTTAAAATGATATATTGTTAAGGTAATAGGCCGGTATGTGAAATGAACTTATTGTTTGTATTCATGTTAGTATGTCAATGTTTTCGATAAATTTATTCATTGTGCTTTTTGAAAACAAATTCGGAATCTAAAGTGGGAACATAAACAAGTTATTACCCTTAGGTAGATCTTATGCTGGAAAAAGTAAGATTTTCTAATCTATATCTTTTAGCACGACGATGCAGCGTTTTCTTTAAAGAGTGCATTCCCAATAGATTTTCTTTAGACATTTTCTGTAGAATTCTTTGGATGATCCAATAGTTCTCACTAAATAAAATAATTTTTCTATAAGTCATTGTTATGGTATTATACTTATGGTTTGTGTTATGGTTAAATATTGGATTTATCTTTGGATGAGATTTGGTTTGGACCTTTTTAATATTAATATACATGATTGAAACTAATTATGTTTTTATAATTAAACTTTTGGTGAATAATTTTCTTGGATTGATATTATATTTAGCTGTGGAAAATGTGAAGAACATAGATTTAGAGGGGGGAGTGAAGAAACCGTGCATATACTTTAATATAGAGAGAGGTCGTAGAAATGGGGAGAGTTTCTTTTTTCGCATGGTGAGCGATTAGCTAAAAGATACAGTGGTCATCGTGGTAGGACGATTAAGATAGATCGAAGAATTTGATACCCGTCTTTTCTTTTGCTGCGGTATATATGGTTTTCCTGTTCAAATTGGTTATTGGAATGTTTGTCTATTGCCAAAATTCTGTTATGAGGTGAGATATAGTGGATTTGGGTGCCATGCTGGCTTGGAGAATTCCATTTGGTTTCTTGCAATTTATTAACATGTTATATGTTGGAATTTTGGTTATATATGGGATTTGCAATATTGAATTAGAGCACATGAGCAAAAAAGATTTGGATACTGTTTTACATACTTATTTGCAACTGTTGAATATGAAAATAGAAAGACCAAAATAACCTACCTATTTCTGATAATTTCTTCATCCAACATTTTCGAGATCTGTTTGACAATCGTTTATTTTGAAACTCCTTGAAAAAAGTTTTGACTAGTAACTTATTAGTAATTTTATATAGTAATTTATAAGTAGTAGTGTTATGATGTAATTTTATATATTAATTTATAAATAGTAGTGTTTCTATGTTCTAATTAATGTGTTCTTATTTCTCTTACAAATTTATTATAGACTTCTTTGTTAATTTCATATTTGATTGCATTTTGTATACCTTATATGTTGGCTTTTAAAAATCAGAAAGAGTGACCGGGCAAGTTAGATGAGTAGAGCAGTGAGGATTAACTATAGGGTTTTTGTTCTCTTTATTAGGTATGTGAATATTTATGCCCATTTGTCAATGTTTAATGCCGCATATAGTAAACTATTATGAATTGATAAGTTATTCATAACAATACAAATAGAGGCATAAGAGTTATTGGTATCCAACAATATAAAATATATAACATGCAGCTTTTTATGTTTTTTGTTTGCAGTCACATCGAAGTAGCAACAACATCACCGATCCTAATTATTTGTTGCACTCCAAAAAACCCGGACTAGATGATTGTCATGTTTGGATTAATGTGGCGGTAGATCTGGAAGCTTTCTTATGGAGGCTGAATTCCGTGATGTGTACTATTGGAGAAGCTGTAGGATCAACTGTGGCATCGCATAAAGACTTTGTTGCCTTCGATTAGTGTACTTCCTTAGGGTAAGCATTGTTTTGTGATACAAAGCTTTATCTTTCTTACATATCTTGCGTTGTATCATTGTATTTAGAATGGTTATGTGAGAACGTTGTTTTGGTACTGTTTTAGTTGGTGAAATGAATGATTTCTTTAGATTGTTTTGTTGGATATGTATTATACTACATTGGAATCCTATGATTTTTAACATTTATGAATGAATCTGATTTAGTTAGTCTCAAATGTATATTGGTAGTTTCGGCAAATTAATAATTTGTGCACGTAACTATTTTTTGGGGTTTTATTGCAACCGTCGGTTGTAGTTTAATAAAGTATATTACAACTGTTAGAAAAAATTGTAGAACATATCTATAATAGTTATTAATAGTTGATAAAAGTTTAATTGCAATGGTCGAAAAAAGTTGTAATAGGGTATATGACAACGGTTTTATGCAACTACAGAACACAATTGCAAAAAGTTTTTAGTCTATTACAACTTCACATAATACGACGGTGGTTCCACCATCATAATAGATATTTTACAATAGTTTTCCACCGTTGTAATATGGTGATTCTGTTGTAGTGAATACGTGCCCCTATAGATTTAGTTGTAAACTTGTGATGCTGGAATTTAATCAATGTAACAATTTCGGCTATGATTAATATTTATTTTACCCTAGACATTGTTATACTATCAGAAGATTTCCTATCAAAATGGTTTGTTTCCCATAAGGTAAAAATCCATCCGTGTTTATATGCGGCGTGGTCTTACAAGATACCTTTATTTTATGAAAGATTTTTATAACATTATGTAATTCTTTTGATTGTGTTTATCATGCTGGTTTTACCGGACTGATCTAGATGTTATTTTCCTTATAATGCTCGGTTCTGCCCGAGCATATTTTTCAAATTTAGCTGGATACTTTGGAGGTTCAGGAAACAAGATGGATCCTCCAAGGCGTATTCACGTATTTTATATCCCACTATTTTTTCTTGTTGTATTTATTAGAAATTGTAAGGATGGGTTGTTATAACTTCTAGGACTGTTGATAGGATAAATTGTACTTTGATTAATGTATGTTTATAAAACAAAATCTATTTGTAAAGTCCATTGTTATATTATATATTACTCGTCGCGTTGGGAGATTCTATTCTATCTTCTCTTTTCTTTCACCCCAACGATCTGTCTTTCCAGCACTTGGATGTTCGGTACGTGAATATCATGGATATATTAGTGTCGACTTCCGAGGATCGAAAAGACAAGTTGTTACAAATTTTTTAGAAATTTGCTTAGACTTTCCTAGTTCATTATTGTTTCGGGAGTTATACCCACTGGTACAACCCCTTTCAGTACACATAATAACCATGCCTCAAGTGTGCGCCTGTCGCCGTCTTTACACGTGATGTCTACCTATTCATTCTGCCTCCACCTTTTCTAACGGGAAATAGCACTTTAACTAAATTTGCAACCCCTAATTTGGATCTTGTCTCTTATTCACTTATTAACTATTTATTTCTATATATAACACACTTCGGCTCTTATTTA
This sequence comes from Allium cepa, assembly GCA_030765085.1. NCBI lineage: Eukaryota > Viridiplantae > Streptophyta > Magnoliopsida > Asparagales > Amaryllidaceae > Allium > Allium cepa. The sequence continues at coordinate 152,912,665 of CM060942.1, forward strand.
TTGGTTTCGACAATCATATTCTACATTTCGTAAATACAAATTGTTAACTTTGGAAATTACATAAAAAAATTTGCAAAATTCTCAAAAAATGTGTATATGTATTTCTAAGCTCATTTTTACCAAAACTCATATATTTTAGTAATTCTCTCTTATATACATAATATACGGTTCCTTCGAAAATCCATACCAAAGTATCTTAACGTGGGAAAATCCTCAAAATTAAAACTCATCTTTGTAGGTACATTTAAGTCATCATATTAAACTTCACATCATTTCAAAAACCATTAGAGTAAGGAATAACAGATAAATATCCCCTAGTAGGTCCATTTCAACCTAAAACATTTTTCTATCATATATAAATGCATAATATATATGACACTATCGTATGAATCATGATCACATTCAATACGGATGAAAATAGTGATATTATTCACATAAACCTTTTGATTAGCTTTATTTTTATTATTTTTTAAGTTTCCCTAGCTTCTCTCTTCTTCTCATTCTTTTCTCGCCTAGTCCTCTACCACCACTAATGAGTTTCAAAGCTTTATTTTGTTTTGTGAATAATGATTAAATATATGTGTTATTTTCATTATTCCATAATAATGAGTTGGGTCGTTGGCCATCTTTAACCACCATCTCATTTAATTCATTCTATTAAGTTTATTGAGTTGCAACATAATAAGAAAATGTGCACCCAAATACTTATTATGAGTTTAATCCACATGGCAGTAAGTAAATAAACGTCCCTTAAATATTTACTGTATTTACTCTACACACTTTCTCATTTAATTTCATGATCAAATTATTAAAAATTTAATCCCGTAATTAAACATTTAATTAATTCCTTATTAAAAATTGGGGTGTCATATTGTCTCTAACCATAATTCCAAGGTTGGCTAGAAATATATTCAATGCTCATGCCTTTGATATAATTGCATTGTGATAGTCCATCAATATTATCATAAACGTATAGCCATGTCTATAATGGAAAATCTAGGCAATATGCCTCGGATGCAGGTAGTGTCATACCCTCATCTGCCTTCGAAATCATTTTCGAACATCAGATATCCGCATTCATGGATACAGACAGATATTAGATAATTACATGATCTGCTAACGATTGATAAATTAAGAAACATAAATAGAACATTTTGGTTTAACATAATTTTGTTCCAATCCTATTGATTTGAAAATTTGAAAAATAAACAAACATGATGATAATAAACAGTTTTGAGAAGTTAACATGTATTAAATGCATATAATATAAACTACCAACTTAATAAAACAATAGATATATATCTTCCAGTGTATTATAATACACATAATATAAACTATAATCTCGATAAAAATTAGACGAATAATTTTCAGATGTAGATACCTTTGTATTTGCATCTGTTTTTTCGGATATCGAATATTTATCTGCTTTTTAGATCCGGATGTAGATGAATTTTGGATTTTTGGGATAATATTGATAGACTTACATGGCATATTAGCTTAAGGAATGGTGTGGTAAGGCATTTACGCACTGATGGGGTAATTACTTTAAATTTCGTGAGATATAGCCAAAACATGGAAGATCTACTTATCGACGGACATGCAAAGGACTTGGCGTTGAAAACTTTAAGGGAAGTGGGTTTAAAGCAAAAGGACACAATCAGCAATTTTGGAAATGTAGTTCAAAATAATGTACATACACTTATCTTAAGTTCAATGAGCCAAAGCAGATCATACGATCTGATTGAAAGAGCTATAGCATTAGTCTATAAAACCAGTATCATGTTTCATTCCAATGTAATATGCTTTTATGCTTGTAATGATATGGTGGAATTTTTATCACCCAGTAGTTAACTTGTTTAAAAGAATTATACATCTAAAGTGTGTACTATATATAATTTCTGATAAACCTACCTATGTAAATGCACGAAGACGGTGTTGCCTTCAATGCGACGATGGCTTAGTCTTAGAAGAACTTCAAATACAAATGTAAGTCATATAAACATCTCGACATACATTTCATTGCCCATAGAATTTGGAAACGAGTATGAGAAACATATTAAATACGTCGTATAGGCTTGATGGTGTAATGAACCAACAATTTCACCCTGACCTACTTTGATGCTTATTGCTATGTAAATCCATAAGATATCTATGCACATGTAAAAGTTTTCCTACAACATATGACGAGTGGAATTTTAAAAAAACTGATAGAGAATCATTCCAAAAAAAAATTAAATTTATCATACACACACTATTTTGGAGACAAAAACTATTTGGAGAATAAATAAAGTGAGCGAAGAAAAGGTAGTAGGAGAGTAGTCCCACGTCTTAGAAAACTTAGTCACGCATTTGTTTACAAATGTGTTCCTTACAAGTTATTTTCGCCCTCTAGGCATCCAATGTTTTCTTTCGGATTGTAGAGAGAAGTCATGTAGATTAACTTACGCATGCGCTATCGATGCCTGATTGATCGAGTCGTGTCCACCAGAATGACACGATCATCGATGCCCATTAGGAACACCAAAATTTCATTTCAAGTTAATTTGAAATACTTTAAAATCATTCCAAAATGATTTACCTTTTTAGGAATAATAGTGATACTTTATTCAAGACAACGCTTATTTTCATGCCATGTAGATTCAAATCCATATACTCTATTACCTCAATTTAGAACATCATACCACTTACCACTTAACCAAGTGGTCTAAACATTCCAAACATGAATCGATAACTCAACTGTCTCATATGTTGACATATAGGCATATTACGTAGACATACACGTGATAATCTTAGTTTTTCGATTAAAATTTAAAGTAAAACGGTCACAATCTTTGACGAATGGACATTTATCATCACTTAAATAAACCTCCCTCCCATTCAAAATTCAGCGACAAAATTTCTAAATTTTCCTCTCCTCTCTAACTGTTCAAAAATTTACAAGTATACAGACCCTACCAAATTTACAATACCACAAATTATAAATTTGGCATTTTTTCACTATGGTTTCAATAGATAATTAATATCCACTTTGTTGGTGCTAATGCGGTCAGGAGATTAACTTCCCGAACATTGCACCTTAAAGACTGTGAACTTGTCGTAACTCAAAAGTACTTGCTTGTTTGATTAAAAGGCACTTAAAGCATACGAGACAAGGTCTTCTTCAACATACTCTGAAGCAAACTTCAATTCTACCATTGCTGCCATTGCCTTGTATTGCCGGAACTCATTGGATTTCAAAATAAATATCCAACAGAAAGATGTAAGATCATGTATATTAATCATAATCATGAGTATATAAATTCTGAAATATGGTAGTTTCAAATCCTGTAGGATCGTTTTCACCTTAGAGGGGGGTGAATAAGGTGATACTAATAATAATAAAAATTAATGCGGAAATAAAAATCCATAACAAAAAAAATGTAGAAGAGATAACGCACAAATTTACCCAGCTTCGGCAAAACTCTACCTACATGCCGCCCTCAAGGTTTCTACTAGAAATTAAGTAGTCAGATGCTTACATAAGTAAATTAACGATACGCTCAAAACCCTACCACAACTCATCCACCGAGTTGCGAATTCTCGAACTACACCACCGTGGTTCGTAACCTAGTCACATGACTAGAGAGTTACACAGTTTTAAAAGAAAGTTACAAAATAAAATAAAACAATATAAACAAAACCCTATTAAAACTCTAAGCCCAAAGTAAAATAGGATAGAGCTGGCCTAATTAAAATTAAACCAAAGAGACGTCTCTCTTTTATTATTTTCGTGGCGGATGCTTTCTTCGTTCCTCTTACAAAAACTAGGGCTTTGATTAATTGAAGCTCTGATTCGAAATTGATCGATTTCGGAGTTACCTTCCCAATTGACTCCTTAGGCTTAATAAATCGCGGTGGCTTCAAGTTGTGTCGAGCTTGAATTCTATGATTTGTTACGTGATTTTCTTGTTCGATTTTGATTTTGCTCGACTTTGATTCGAGTTGTAATTTTTTTTCATGATTTAGCTAGCTTTGGTATTTGCTTGCACTCGAATTCGAATTTTATTACGATGACGATGTAGGAATTTATAGCGATTGAAAGCCCTATATTTGCGTTCAAATATTTTCTATTTGAATTCTTCAATTTATCTGCTTGGCCATGATTTTTAATCGAACGATGGTTGATCATTCTGACTTTTTCGTCATATACGTGTTACTGTATAGGTTTAAATTTGCTCCTGCCTTTTCACCTGAAACTTTGTTATTTTCAATTTACTAACTTCGTGAAGTTTGACTTGGCATTTGAGTTCAATGATATTTGAAACACCTCTGACTTGTTCGATCTCCTTTTTGCTATGACTTGTTTATAAACTGTGACTTACCACTGTTTGTTTATTTCTTTTTGAATCCACTACTACATATAAACTGCTAACTTTCGACTTGTTCCAACTGCTGCTTTATTTCGAATGTCTTCATGTTGCATATGCATATACTTGTTCCACTTAAAATGTGTCACCATGTGTATACATACATATGTATGTATGTATATATGTGTTATGTCTGCATTGCTCTGGTCTCTATTTGAATGCTTGTGTGGTTTGATCTTACTACTATACTGTAGACTGGTTCTATGTTTTGGTTTCTACGCATATACATTTGTTGAGTCTAGTTGCATATGTGTGTGAGTTCATGTCTTCATGTTTGATTTTTTATGCCTGCACTTGTTTCTCTTAGAGTTTTCACTTGGTTTTTGTATGCCTGTTCTTGTTCCTCTTGGAGTCTGGTATCATGTGGTCTGGTTTAGTTCATCTTGCTCATCCATGCTTGAAATGTTGAGTTACTGTTTGCACTTGAGTCATGTTGTTTGGTTTGCATCCTTCGTCCATTGTTGTGGTGTTCTGATCAGGTTGGTTCATCTGAGCGTTGTGCATTTGTTGAATCTTTCATTTGAGCCATAGTATGTTTCATTTTGGTTCTGGTTACATGTGCACTGCCCAGGTATCATTTGTACACACTCATGTCTTACATTTTGATCTCTTATTACAGGTTTGTATTACAGGTTCAAATAAATATTTATTTAATTATGTAAAAAATAAAATAGTACGATAATAAATACATTTAAATGAATATATATATGTTTATTATCATCAAACAAAAATCATATGCTAACATATTCTACAAATCCTAAAGCCAATGAGCTATAACTGGAGTGCTTTCAACGTTGAATAGGATCATAGATACTAAAAAAGAATACAAGAAATCTCAAAACATATATTAGTTTAGGTATCAAAACCCACTGATATTTTTCATTACTAAAACTCATTGCTATGATTTAGCCGGGTGTATTGCACTGGCACATTACAACAGAAATGTTTTTGGAGAGGAACCTTGCAAAGTGGGAGACATTTGAAAATGAGTTGGCTTCAATTTATCACTCACCGTGAAGCATTATCTAGAGCCTGGCAGTGAAACGGCAGAAAAAGAGCCTAAAACAACCACTTAGCAAGCATTTCGAAGATCTGCTTCACGACATTAGAAACTACATTATTCATCATACAATAATTTTTTTCTAGAAACGTATAAGAACTATAAGTGCACACCAATCACATTTCATAACTTTTATATAATATTCAAACTGAACATTACCATTAACAAGTATTGACAGTTGTATACAACAATGGTAGAGTTTAGATTCCACACAACTGCTATTTCACATATAAAATAGTATGTATTAGAGACTAGCACGACAATAACAATATGAATACTTATAGAAAAAGCATTATCCGTATGTGTTGTAAACTCATCTTTATCTTCCTTCACATGAACTCTACTTTTGCCTTTTTTAACACGCCAGAATTATCAGACAAACCATTTGGCACATTGTAGCTAAACATACAATACAGCTTATACTCGATATTTTCGTTGGATGTACCCTTTTTTTACTTCTTTTGCCCTTTCAATATGATATAATTCGGTAACAAATGACTCCAGAAATATACATTCTATTTGGAATGATAGTACAAACAACTATAAACTAGCTGCGCTCATAAAAAATATTTCGGATTGCTTTTACAGTAACTGGTAAGTGTTAATTGTCTAGTGTACTAAAACAGATAGCACGCTACAATAAACTCGTCGCACAAGTTTATTAATTAGAATTCCACTACGCTGGAATTCTGTATTAGATAAATGTAACAATAAGTTACGTTGTAAATAAATTACAACAACAACGTTATACTATTGTAAGAAATAGTATAACTTATAAACGGGAAAGATTACCGTGAATCTAACCAGTATATAAAGGAAATTCCGTCTGAGGCTTGTCGTAACAATTTCCTTAAGAATTTTATTTCAAAACTCTCCCAAGATACAACAGACGTAATCTGCACGAGATTGTAATAAGTATGTCAACTCTGTGATATATATGGAATATAGAGCAGTGGAGCAAAGAAGGAGAAGAAATTAGATTGGAATAGGATGTGAATGTGATCAGTATTCTCTTCTATTTATAATTTCGTCCGCATCCCTTCGAACAGTCGCGTCCGCTTGACGGGTCGCACCCGTTGCCTTTTGGTCGCTGCTGTTCGTTAACGGGTCGCACCCGCTCGCTACTGGCTTGCACCCACTCATACCGCCTGGTACTGTTTCGCCTGCACTGCTTCAGTCAGGTCGCACCCGTTCGCGTTTGGCCGCACCTGTTTGCTTCTAACGGGTCGCACCCGCTACTGTTCGCCTCTAATGGGTCGCGCCTCTTCAGTTATTCGCGTCCGCTTATGAACAGTCGCATCTCCTCAGGAAAAAACCCTGCGTCTGTTCACCCGCTCGCTTCTCTTTAAATTCCAGGCCCAACCCAGTTTCAGATGAAGCCCAAAACCGTTAAACAATGGCCTAGTAAAAAGAATGGTCATTTTAGACCCGTACCCGTACCCGAACCCGAGCCCGAGCCGGCCCGGTCGGACGGACGGCGGCGGCGGCGCGCGTGCGTGTGTGTGGTGGTGATGCATGATCTCCCTCCTCACAACGAAGCATACATTTGGGAGCCCCAGGCCCCCAACCTCCTCATGAGAAAGCTATATTTAAACCAATATAGCTCTCATAATTTGGAGATGTGGGACTTGTATTTTTCATTCACTTTGCTCTTTAGGAATTCCAACAATCCCCCACATGAATGATAATATACCTATCCCCCACACAAAGCGAAATATCACAGAGTACATATGGAATAATGCTTTATCGTGGATAAGTAGATATTTCACTTTGAACTTTCCCTAGTTAAAACTTATCAGATCTACTTGGCTAATCGGTGAATTATTTCATCTTGAACCGTCGGCCTTTATTGTATATCCAGACAATAAGCTTTACGAAGCATTGATTCCCTTCTCATCCAATCTCTTGGTTGTGTTCATTTTGGTCCTGAACAATTTTTGGTTCTGCGAGTGTTTTTAGAGAATAAAAGCCTTTTAATATTCTCATAGAGCCGACCCAGCTCACACTAATATAGGTGATCGCAACCATTAAGAGTATCCTACCTATACCCCACTTGTTATTTCCAAGATATGGTCATCATTAAAAAACATAGTTTTAACCTTTAAAACTTCTGTAGGCATGCATTATATTTTGCACCATAGGAATGGAGTAGGACCAAGTCCAGACAAATGCATTACTTCTTGAGTTACTCATAACTGGTTTGCCTATTGATCCTAGTCCGTGGGATCTCCAGTCGCTAGGATAGGTTTCCGTATAAGGTAACTCTTGTTGGTTTAGGCTTTTAAACCCATTCCCCTCGATGCGCAGTCAATTTTCTCTCTTGATAAACCTTTAGTAAATGGATCCGCTAGGTTATCATTTGTTCTCACATAATCTATGGAAATAGTTCCATTTGAGAGTAACTGCCTAACTGTATTATGGTGTCGACGAATATGTCGTGACTTTCCATTATACACAAAGTTTTGCGCTCTGCTTAGCGCTGCTTGGTTATCACAGTGTATGCATATGGCCGGTACAGGTTTAGGCCAAAACGAAATATCTTCTAAAAAGTGACGAAGCCATTCTGCTTCTTCGCCTGCTTTATCTAATGCAATGAACTCTGATTCCATAGTGGATCGAGCTATGCATGTTTGTTTAGTAGATTTCCATGACACCGCTGCCGCTGCTAGGGTAAAGACATAACCACTCGTTGATTTTGATTCCTCTGAATCTGCAATCCAGTTTGCATCACTATATCCTTCTAAGACGGCATGATATTTTCCATAATGTAAGGAATAGTTAGTGGTATTTTTTAAATATCCAAGCACTCTCATTAGTGCTTTCCAGTGTTCCTTCCCTGGATTGCTTGTATACCTGCTCAATCGACTTACTGCATAACCTATATCTGGTCTGGTGCAATTCATCAGATACATTAAGCATCCTATTACACGGGAGTATTCCAGTTGCATTACACTCTCATCAGTGTTTTTATGCAGTACTTCCGATGGATTAAAAGGTGTCCTCACTCCTTTAATTCCATACTCTTGGAATTTTTCAATCACTTTGTCTACATAGTGTGACTGAGATAGTTCAATTCCATTAGGTGTTCTTATTATTTTGATTCCCAAAATAACATCCGCAACTCCTAAGTCTTTCATATCGAAATTGTTGATTAACATCTTCTTTATAGTCTCTATTACTTTAGTATTAGGACCAAAGATTAGCATATCGTCTACATATAGACAAATCATCACATATGATTGTCCAACCTGTTTGTAATAAACACATTTATCACATTCATTTATACGAAAACCATTTTTCATCATGACACTATCAAATTTTGCGTGTCATTGTTTTGGAGCTTGTTTTAGTCCGTATAATGATTTGACTGATCTACAGACTTTGTTTTCATTTCCTTTGGAAATAAATCCCTCAGGTTGCTCCATGTAAATCTCCTCATCGAGATTTCCATTTAAGAATGCTGTTTTTACATCCATTTGATGAATCTCTAGATTATAAATGGATGCAATTGCTATTAACATTCTTATAGAGGTTATTCGTGTAACCGGTGAATAGGTATCAAAGAAGTCTACTCCTTCTTTTTGACGATGTCCTTTGGCTACTAATCTGGCTTTATACTTGTCGATAGAGCCATCTGCTTTCATTTTCTTCTTGAAAATCCATTTGCAGCCAATTGGTTTTATTCCTGGTGGAATATCAACAATTTCCCAAGTTTTATTACTTAGAATTGAATCAATCTCACTTTGGATTGCTTCTTTCCAACATGAAGATTCAGAAGATGACATTGCTTCCTTGTACGTTTGAGGTTCGTGTTCTAACATATAAGTTAAAAAATCCAAACCAAATGTTTTGGAAGTTCTTGCCCTTACGCTTCTTCTTGGTTCAACCTCCTCATTGTCCTGATGAGTTTCATATTCACATGTCTCATCTCTGTTATCTCTTGTCCTTTTTGGGATTTCCATCGTTTCTTTTATGTGGAAACACATCTTCAAAGAACGAGGCATCTCTTGATTCCATGATTGTATTTACATGAATATCATTTATATCAGACTTGGATACCAAAAATCTATAGGCACTACTATTTTGGGCTGGCCCAAGATAATAACAATCTACTGTTTTTGGTCCAAGTTTGACTCTCTTGGGAGGCGGAACTGGAACTTTTGCCAAGCACCCCCACACTTTGAGGTATTTAAAGCTTGGTTTGTGTCCTTTCCATATCTCATATGGAATTGTTCCCGTTTCATTGTGAGGAACTTTGTTTAATATGTGATTAGACATATTTAAGGCTTCCCCCCACAAGTTCGTCGGTAGACCAGAAGTTAAAAGCATGGCAGTAATCATGTCTTTTAACGTTCTGTTCTTCCTCTCGGCTACACCATTTTGTTGTGGTGAATATGGAGCTGTTGTTTGATGAATTATACCATTTTCGGCACAGAACTGTTCAAATGGTGATTCATATTCTCCACCTCGATCAGATCTCAATATCTTGATCTTTTTATTTAACTGATTTTCTACCTCAGCCTTGTATTTTATAAACGCGGTTATTGCTTCATCCTTACTATTTAAAAGATATACATAGAAATATCGCATATAATCGTCAATAAAAGTAATAAAATACTTTTTCCCACCTCTTGTAGGTAATGACTTAAAATCACATAAATCTGTATGTACCAAACCTAATGGTTCAGTGCTTCTGTCAACAGATTTAAATGGTTGTTTGACCATTTTTGCTTCTACACATGTCTCACATTTGTAGTTCTTATCTACTTGAAAATTTGGAATCAATCCCAAGTTTGATAATTTCTTCATTTTTCGGAAGTTTACGTGTCCTAATCTATCGTGCCATAGTAAAATTTCGTGCTCGAGCAAGTAAGAGACTTCAATTTTATTATTAGCACAATCAGAATACATAGATTTATTGCCGGTAACGGCTATATTTGCCTTAAATAGGCCATCACATAAATATCCCCTTCCGATATACATTCCAGCTTTGGAAAGAACCATCTTGTCTGACTCAAACACCATCTTGAATCCCTTCTTTGATAGGACTGCACCAGAGATGAGATTCTTGCGTATGTCTGGAACGTGAAGCACGTCATTCAATTTGACTGTTTTTCCAGAAGTGAACTTGAGGATAACTGTGCCACTTCCTTCGATCATGGAAACTGCAGAATTACCCATGTAGAGTCTTTCTTTCTGATCGAATTTCTGGTATGTTGAAAACATGGATTTTTCAGAGCAAACATGATGAGTAGCTCCTGTGTCAACCCACCATTGGTTAGGGTTCTGAATCAAATTGCATTCAGAAATAACCGCTGAAAAGTTGGACTTATCCATTTTCATGTTGTCAACTGTTAACATCTCTGTTTTAGTGTAAAATAGTAAAATTCTTAAGATGTTAATTGTCTAGTGTACTAAAACAAATAGCATGCTACAATAAACTCGTCGCACAAGTTTATTAATTAGAATTCCACTACGCTGGAATTCTGTATTAGATAAATGTAACAATAAGTTACGTTGTAAATAAATTACAACAACAACGTTATACTATTGTAAGAAATAGTATAACTTATAAACGGGAAAGATTACCGTGAATCTAACCAGTATATAAAGGAAATTCCATCTGAGGCTTGTCGTAACAATTTCCTTAAGAATTTTATTTCAAAACTCTCGCAAGATACAACAGACGTAATCTGCACGAGATTGTAATGAGTATGTCAACTCTGTGATATATATGGAATATAGAGCAGTGGAGCAAAGAAGCAGAAGAAATTAGATTGGAATAGGATGTGAATGTGATCAGTATTCTCTCCTATTTATAATTTCGTCCGCATCCCTTCGAACAGTCGTGTCCGCTTGACGGGTCGCACCCGTTGCCTTTTGGTCGCTGCTGTTCGTTAACGGGTCGCACCCGCTCGCTACTGGCTTGCACCCACTCGTACCGCCTGGCACTGTTTCGCCTGCACTGCTTCAGTCAGGCCGCACCCGTTCGCGTTTGGTCGCACCTGTTTGCTTCTAACGGGCCGCACCCGCTACTATTCGCCTCTAACAGGTCGCGCCTCTTCAGTTATTCGCGTCCGCTTATGAACAGTCGCATCTCCTCAGGAAAAAACCCTGCGTCTGTTCACCCGCCCGCTTCTCTTTAAATTCCAGGCCCAGCCCAGTTTCAGACGAAGCCCAAAACCGTTAAACAATGGCCTAGTAAAAAGAATGGTCATTTTAGACCCGTACCCGTACCCGTACCCGGCCCGGTTCGGTCGGACGGACGGCGGGGGCGGCGCGCGCGCGTGTGTGGTGGTGATGCATGATCTCCCTCCTCACAACGAAGCATACATTTGGGAGCCCCAGGCCCCCAACCTCCTCATGAGAAAGCTATATTTAAACCAATATAGCTCTCACAATTTGGAGATGTGGGACTTGTATTTTTCATTCACTTTGCTCTTTAGGAATTCCAGCAGTAAGTAGCCATCACATGAAACAGTTCGATAAAACTTTAATGATAAGTGAGAATTAAGCAATGAATATCAAGTAAGAATCGATATTACTTCAGATATAATATCCTCAATTATAAAATTTTAAAGAACTTCGAGGTAACATATCAAACATCTAAAAAGCCTTTAAGCCCTCAGATCTTATAGCTTCGAATGTTCACTGCAAATAAAACAAAGGTTATTCATGATGAACACATAAACATGCAGAAGTAGAAGAACGTAGAAAAAAAGATAAATACATGTAAACAAGCTCAAATTGTAAAACCTGCCATTCCAAATTTATTTAGATCATAACAGAAATATAAAAGGAACAAGTAAAATCATCTTAAGGTATCAGTGTTACAGCAAAAACGAGATGAACACTTGAGTCAAGAGCGTAAATCAATACAATATTTTTATATAAATCCACTTTTTAATATTCAGTTGTAATCAATTGTTAAGTCATTCCTAACAAGAAGGCAGAATGCTCTTATATAAGATATTGATATGTATGATAATGCCCTCAGAACTCAGTCTACTATCATTGCAGCTCACAGAAAAGTTGTTCATGACAGCACACATTACTATAGGATGTGTAATTGATGTACATACACACAAAATTTGGCGATGTATAACTTGTGTACAACTAATGACATCCAGGTTTGTGCTTTTGACCACCATGGTCAGCGGCCAACAACCGCATGTATCTAGCCGGCCCTGATGGTTGTTCGCCGACCACAAAGGTGGAACCCAGTGCACGAGGCTCCTGTACGATAGCAGGCTCTGAGAATGTCGATAATGTACGCAGCCTTTCCCTCGCATCCTCACATTACGAAGAGACTCTTCTTGGACTCGAACCTGACGCTCAGATTACCATGCGGTTCGCCGACCACAGTCTAAAAAATTTATAAAAAATGGCTATCTGTGGCTGAAAGCAAAAACCTAGATGTCTTTAGTTGTACAATATGTATTGCCAATAGGAATGACAATGGGGCGGGTTAGGGTGGGTTTTTAGTGCCCCACACCCGTCCTGGATTTTTTAGACCTCGCCCCACACCCGCCAGGTAGACCCGGTGCGGGTCTGGAATTTTGCCCCGTACCCGGGATCCGTACGGGTCAGGGTAGACCCGACCCGCCCCAAGACCCGATGAGTCTCATGTATTGATTCAAAATTGTGTACCAACTTACATATATTTATTTGTTTATACTCGTTATCACCAAATAATATATGAAATACAAATAACAACGTGTCTAAGGAAAGTTAGTAAAAATGATGTGTACAATAACAATTCAGAAAATATATACATATGTTATTGTATAATTATCAATGACGCAACTTAATATTCTAATTTTTTATATAAATTATTTATTGGAATATTTTAATATCCATGCTAGAATCACTTATATTTAAGAAGATTAATAAATTATTATAGTAATAAATTAGTTTCATGAGATGTTAGTAGTGCAGGTCGGGTTGGGGCGGGTCAACCGAGCCCCGACCCTACCCTAGACCTGAAACACTCAAGAACGGGTCACTGGTCTATACGTCCCAATGACCCAATGGGGCGGGTCTGGACGGGCCAAAACAGGGACGGATCAACCGGGTTTGGACCCTAGACCCGCCCCATTTTCCATCCCTAACTCGACAACCATTGGATTACACTGTGTTTGCATTTATTGTTGAAAATACATACATATATGATACATACATTGTGTTATCAAGTGGCTATTCATGTCTCAATAGACTTTTCTTATGTACGTGTGTGTGCGTACGTGCGCATGCATATACACTCACACACACACGTACGTATGTATATACAGAGAGACATACCTCTTAATTTATTAAATTAATCCATTACTTCATTAAATTCAATGGTCTGTATAAGAAGTCAAAAAAAAGAGCCGTAGATCCTTCCCCATATACATACATACATACATACATACATACATACATACATACATATATATATATTAATTTGATGCATTCAATGGTGTGCTAAAACTAGGAGTGTCATTGAACCTTGCACACACGCAAGTATGAAAGCCATGTAATAGGTTGTGTTAGTTGGCTAGTGTACTAAAACAGATAGCACGCTACAATAAACTCGTCGCACAAGTCTATTAATTAGAATTCCACCACTCTGGAATTCTGTATTAGATAAGTGTAACAATAAGTTACGTTGTAAATAAATTACAACAACAACGTTATACTATTGTAAGAAATAATACAACTTATAAACGGGAAAGATTACAGTGAATCTAACCAGTATATAAAGGAAATTCCGTCTGAGGCTTGTCGTAACAATTTCCTTAAGAATTTTATTTCAAAACTCTCTCATGATACAACAGACGTAATCTGCACGAGATTGTAATGAGTATGTCAACTCTGTGATATATATGAAATATAGAGCAGTAGAGCAAAGAAGCAGAAGAAATTAGATTGGAATAGGATGAGAATGTGATCAGTATTCTCTCCTATTTATAATTTCGTCCGCATCCCTTCAAACAGTCGCGTCCGCTTGACGGGTCGCACCCGTTGCCTTTTGGTCGCTGTTGTTCGTTAACGGGTCGCACCCGCCCGTCCAACGGTACTATTTCGCCCGCGCCTCTTCAGTCGGGTCGCACCCGCGTCCGCTTCAATCGGCTCGCACCTGTTTGCTTCTAACGGGTCGCAGCCGTTGCTGTTCGCGACAGTCGCATCTCCTCAGGCAAAAAACCCCGCCCGCTTCTCTTCGAATTCCAGACAAAGCGCAAAACCGTTAAATAATGGCCTAGTAAAAAGAATATTCATTTTAGACCCGTACCCTGTTCGGCCGACCAGACGACGGCGGCGCGCGTGTGGTGGAGATGCTTGATCTCCCTCCTCACAACGAAGCATACATTTGGAAACCCCAGGCCCCCAACCTGCACTTGAGAAATCTATTAATATACTTAGATTTCTTAGTATTTTTGGCGATGTGGAACTTTATATATTTTTCATTCACTTGTTCTTTACGAATTCCAACAGGTTGAACATGAACAACAATGTAAGAATCACTTTCATATTTTTGTTTTATGCATCATCGGACATTCATACATTTTTATTATCAATCACATAAATGGATATTTTCAACGCTAATTTTAGTTATTCTTTTAGTTACCGTACGATACTCCAAATGAATTGATCGCATAAATAGGGTGAAATAAATGGTCAATGTATGTGTGAGACGAGTGCATACATGCATATATACATAAACACCAAAAAAAACAGATGGGAAATAAACCTTCCAATGGAGGGAGACATTTGAAGATGAGTTAACTTTAGTTTATCGCTCGATATGAAGCATCAACTCCATCCTGGGCTGTGAAACAGCAAAAAATAGCATAAGATAACCAATTTCAAAACAAGCTTTTTGACGGTCTGCTCTGCTTCACAAACATTAGATGCAGCATTCATCGTATAATAATTTTGTATAGAAATATCACCATCACAGCTGGTAAATTTCATGTAATGTTTGATACTGAATGGTACAATTAACAAGTAATGACAGTTGTATACAATAATATTAAAGTAGGTTCCATGCATATAAACATGTATCCACAATGCCTAGCACGACAGTAACAATACGAATATCTGTAGATAAATAAGCACCCTCCATAGGTCTTTTTTAGACTTAAATTTAACTTTTAAGGAACTCTCCAACTTCTACCTTTTTTTAGCACACTAGAATCATCAAACCAACCATATAACATAAAGGGCACATTGTAGCTAAACAATCAACTTATGCTTCATATTTTCACTGGATGTACACTTTTATTTCTTTTTCCCTTTTAACATGATATAATTAGCATATACTTTCTAATTTTGTAACTAATGACTGTAGAACTATACCTTATATTTGAAACGATAATACACTACAAGATAATACGGCTATTCCAACGGCTATTAGCCGTTGGCGGCCGTTGGAATATATCTCACGACTTCCAACGCTTTCCAACGGAAACAACGGACCATTTCCAACGGCCGCTAACGGCTTATAGCCGTTGGAAACCGTTAGAACCCGTTAAAATAAAATGGTCAATATGCCGTTGGAAACCGTTAGAAACCGTTAAAATAAAATGGTCAATATGCCGTTGGAAGCCGTTGGAAATACTGGGTTTATTTTGCTATACAACAGCAAGCCTATTTACCTTCCACCACACCATTTCCAATCCATTCAATTTCCATTCCATTTCCAATCAATTCCACACACACACACACACACACACACACATATATATATATATCAATATCAATACAAACAACGCACGTAAATGAATAAAACACTAATATAAACAAACCAAACCGATCAAACGTCACAAAATATACCATCAACGTACATACCATCAACAAATGTCACTAAACCATGATCATACCATCAAAATACTTCTCACCCACTCCGTACCAATATATACAACATCACCATCAACATCAAAACATCTCCAAGTCAATATATACGTTGTTCAAACACAAATACTCAAAAACATACCTCCTCAAGGATTCTCGTTGCCTCCAGAAGCACCAGACGGCGAAGGAAGGGTACCATGATTCTGCAAATACTGCGCAAGCTTTTGATCCAACTGCTCCATCTGGATGGCTCGTAGACGATTCTCCTCCCGTAGCTGCTCAACCATAGCTCTAAGCTCCTTGATTTCTTCTTTGTCTCGGTCTTTTTGAGCTTGTTGAGCCTGTCGAGCCTGCAAATAAAATTAATAGCAAAAGGGTTGTCTCAGCATATACAATATTGTAACATTATATATCTAAACGCTGATTTTTTGTACATATGTAAAAGGATTAATTACCGTTAGGTTCCCGAAGCCAAAACGTCTACTCCGTTGCGCCGGATCCATAACAGCGGTAAAAATGTTATCTTGCTCCTCCTGTGTCAGCGCATCACGACCAGACTGCTCAAGCGCATAAGCCTGTGTCTCCTGCAACCTCGACTATAATGGAAAAAAACAATTTCAGTTGAAAAATAGTAGCATGTAATTATTTTGCATAGCTAGAAATTAATAAACTTATCGGTGTAAGTATTAAAAATTAAAAAATGCATACATATGCCTCGGTCGCCCTATCTTGCTCACCCCACTGATATATGATATTGCCAGCCTCATCTACTTGCCTAGACGAGTTGGTGTGAGCAAACACATCCACTAAGCCAACAGAGCCTCCACGAGCTCGTTCCTGCAATTGATAATTTGGATAATTTAACTGTACATAACTAATTACTGAACTGATCAATATACAAATGTGATAATAGATAAATTTACCAAATCTTCGCGGTGATGGTGGAAAGATTTGAAGCCTCCACGGTGTGATACAGGATTCCTGCTCCTGTTTGCCGAGTTCCTAGCTGACTCCTCCTGCAAATTTAGAATGATTAATTATTTATTAAACGGTAAAAAAATGCTGAGATTTATTGTAGATTTACCTTGAACTCCTCATAGTTCCACCAATCAACTCATTTCTCCCATACAGTCGCGCTCATCCACTTGAGCTTCTTTCCTACTTTTTTAATCTCCGACATAGTCTCTCTATAGTTCTTCGCGATCCTGGAGTTCCAGTGTTGCTGAACTAAATTGACGTCAGGCTCTTGCAAATCTACGGTGCCCTGTACAATGAGAAAATATTACTAATTATTTATTTGTATTTAATTAATCAACTTGTAAAGCGGTATAAACTTACCAGAAAATCTTGCCAAATCGTCTCTCTCATGTCGTCGGGGATCTTGTAACGCCCCACCTCTATGCTCGCAACAACAAAGAGTATTAAAAGAAATACTGTTTGTTATCACGAAGAATAAGGCTGGATAGGAGCGGCCATCCGTAGTTAGGCCTTACACTAGTATTGGTTATCTCGATAGGAGTGGTATATATTTTTCATCTCATATTTATTTACTCCCATCGACATACCCAATTCTAGTATAAAACGAACTACGATGGTTCATAATAGTTTAGGACAATATATATAATAATAACACAGATAAAGTAAATGCGGAACACAGATATAATAGAAAGTCTCATATATATATAACTGATGTCAATTGATATACATGTGATATAATACATATGATACAGCTACAACTGTCGACTCTGGAAGTTACATATACAAGTACATTATCGTGAATAATATACATGAATATACAACATCCTATACAAATACACTGACTACAAAACATGACGACAACTACTCCAAAAGATATGAAAAGACTTCATAGCTCTAACAGCAACCCAAAGTAAGATATCAACAACCTGTAAATACTCGGTCTGACCCGAGTATTAAATTCAAAAGAAAATAATACACGGGTCAGTCTAATTCAAACTCAGTTATTAGTGCGCAGAAGCAATAATAATTAAATAATCAAATAGACGATATTCACAATGAATTTACCTATCCGATTCTTAAATAAAGAAATCGGATAACGGTAAATATAACACATAATGGTGTTAAACAACAAATCAACAAATTCAAATTATTGAATTGGACACACGAAACAATTCAAACAATTGAAACATCAATTAAAAGGTCAACACGGGTAGGGCTGCAGTACACGCACGCGTGTACTGCCACGCCACTACGGCATATGGAAATACGCAAAAGATCCATAAATCAAAAGCAATTAGAATATCAATAAAAGCAATACTGTGTGGCTGCAGTACACGCTTGCGTGCACTGCCTCGCCACTACAGTATATAATATTATCACTACTTCAAATATTAACAGCAATCGAAACTGCAGAGGTCAAGTCACGGCTATCATGACTCAACACAACTACAAACAAAATGAAACTTATAGTGTGACTGGCCAGAGGTTCAAGTGCAAGTCCACCATCAAAATGTAGACTGCAATTAAATGGACCCAATTACTCAAAGCAACTAGGAGCCAGAGCAGTGTAACTTTTAATTCAAGTGCTCAAGATAACATGCCTCGAAGAACAGGCTATAAAAGAGGCAACCAAGTGATGTGCAAATGAATGTATCAGTGGCCGATGCAAGTGCATACTCAAATTAAGGAGGCAGTAGTGAAACTGCAATTACCAAAGTGAAGCATGAAAACCTCAATATGCAGAGAACTGCAATTCCCAAAATGAAGCAAGAACTAATGTACATGAACATTAAGGAGCACAAATTAATAGTGCAGCAGCAAGTAACAGGATACAAAGGGCAGTGACCCATACACCGATGACCAGGCAGCAAGTATATATTCAACGAGGATGAATATCGAAATGGCACCAGTACATTTTCAATGCCACAAGCCCAAGTGCACAACTAAATGAAGGCTGAATAAAGACTCAAGTCATATGCAGTGAAAACCGAGGCAATGCTCAAGTGTACCAGCAATTTAAGGTGCATCTGAAATGGATCGAACAGTACGACAATTAAAATATAATGCTTTTCCAGAATGAAACCGCAGTTGAAACAAACTAATAGCCATGAAATTAAACGGTCAAGCAACGACAACACAAGTGCCGAACTCAACTGGACAGCATAAGTTAATGGCTGCAATGCTACAATAAAATCAACATGTATGCAACTGTGAGTTGAATTGGACAGTACAACTCAATCTCAACAATGCAATGGCCATAGTCAAATGATCATGTGACCGTGCAGTACAACGATTCATGTGGAACAATAAAACTCGGAGAAACCAGAAACTAACAAAACCAAGTGTACCACAGTGGAACCCCAAACCAAACAAGAATAAGACTTCAGATATTAACAGCAATCGAAACTGCAAGCACACAAAAGATCAAGTGCAGATATGAAATAGGGATAAACAACCTATACATGTATTGTGAAGACAACTACACGTATCAAGTTGAGTCAAAGCCAAACAACCGAGCATATATACGGTTCGATAAGACAAGGCTAAAGTCGAACAAAACAATGGCAATACTCAAGTGCTACCCAAAATCAAGACCGAGGTCACGAAAGAAATCAACATCGTCAAATAAATTCAAACGCAATCAAACAGTTTAAACAGTATACCCTCGAGTATACATAAAACAATTCAAACTCACGCATGAAGAAAATTAACCAGATCAGACTCCAGAAAACCAAAGGCTGCAACTTCAGCTACAAATGTATGAACAAAATAATCTGGGTTGAAAAAAAAAACTCAACTGTATATAAGTGCTCGTAAAACACAAGAAGTAAATAAAGTAAGGAGTGTCACGAAACCCTCAAGTTACTGTTTTCCATAATAGAACTCGAAGTAACCACAATGCAAACCAGAAAGGAAAACCGCGACCATGCTACAGGTGTAACAAGTCAGTATCAACAGAGTAACCATAGCTGAGTTTTAACAAAATCAAACAATTCCAGGTGGACACAAATGGTCAAAGTCCATTGAATACAGTTCAATATCAAATTAATGGTGATGGCCGAAGTCAACATAAAATACCAGCGACTTCGAAACCGTGGTGAACAGTAGGAAATCAAAACAGAGTCAACCAAGTAACACGAAAGAATAAATAGAATAAGTCGGTGAAATCCTCAACAACAAAAAAATCAATTCGAATGGCCAAGCACAGTTGAATTAGATGTGAGTGGTAGCACTCACCTTTGTTTTCGAAGAGGACGAATTCGACGTCGCAGCCGAAGGTATCTCGAGATGCTGATTCGAAAGTCACGATGCCCTACTTTGAAGGAAGAGGGACGAACGAAGGAAGAAAGGAGCCGTCATATTTTTTTTCGATTTTTAGGGTTTGAACCAATGAACGAAAACGAGAGAGAGGGGGAAAACGGTTCAGCCCTATCACGGCACCAATAACAAACGTGGGCCGAAATTAATTTTTAAGGCCCAAACTATATTTAACAATTTTTTTTCTAAACGAATTCAACCGATTTAAAAACTCCAACAGCACTTAGCTACCAGGTATAATCGTCTAATGACGATGATCAATCGATATGAAACCCCGGGTTGTTGCAGATCTTGCCCCAATTTGGCCAGCAATCGGTCATCCTAGCCATGTACGCCTGCTTCGAAATGCTCAGAACCACTTTGGATGGATCCAACTCAAATCCACTGCGTTAAATATAAAATTGAACTTTAGACAATTGTAGATATATCATGTACAATTAAAAAATTAAAATGCTATGCTCTCTAATTATGATACTTACGTCTCATCAGCCTTAGGCTGTAAGTAAACAAGTGGCCGAGCTGGTGGCTCACCACTACTCTCTCCAATATGACGTGAAGAGCCACGTCGCCGAGACTCAGAACCAGAACCGGAACCGGACATAATATATATACCTGCCATATATACATACATATACACATTATAATAATCATGATATGATGAACCATTAAAAAATGTAATACAATATGCTACAAATGTGTCATGTTGTGTACGTGTTGAGTGTGTGAGTATACACTTATTATCATTAAAATTGTATAAATTAGATAAATGCATTATTAATCAGAGATCAATGTAATGTGAATACTTTTAAAAATTACCGGATATTACTCAGTCGTTCTCATCATTTTCTGATTCAGACTGGGTTTCGTGCTCTATGTCGTTTTCCTCTACACTCTCAAATGCTTCGACTAATACATTTGTCTCATCATTTAAAGGTCCAAAATCGGTTTGATCGTCTGTAATTGCTATTTCAGCATTTTCCTCCAGATCTGCTTGATAGACTTGTTCGTCTGGAATATTTTGTCCATCAAACGTAAATCTTGCTTTGGTTTTAAAAACCGCAGACCAATCTGCTTTATCCCTTTTTAGAGATGGATAAGGGGCATAATAAGCTTGTAGGGCTTGTTTGGCTAGTATAAATGGGTCGTACTTTTGATAACGCGAGGTATGTTTAATTTCTATAAGATTATATTTTGGATGAACGTTAATACCAGAACCTGGAACATTGCTGAACCAGTTGCATCTAAACAAATAAACATCCTCCACGGGTCTTGTAAAATATGTCAACTGCAATATCTGAGTTAGCATGCCATAAAAATCATTTATATGATTATTAGGGTCATCACTGCCTTTAACAAATACACCAGTATTGTTTGTTAATTTTTCAGCACCGTATTCTTTGGTGTTGAATTTATATCCATTAACAAAATATATTGGATACGTATTAACTTTTCTTTTCGGTCCAAACGCCAAATATTTCAGTCCTTTATCGAGCACATTATTTGTGGGATCAGAAACGTATTTCGAAAACCAAGTACTGAAATCTTTGCTTAAATCGCCACCTGGATTTTGTGATTCATAAATACTGCAAACACAAACATGATATATTACATTATTATTTATTCACACGTGTAGTATTAAATTTAACAAAACTTGGAATGTGCTAATTACCTAACAAATGGTGCAACTTCAGGACAATTAAGAAGAATATATGTGTGTGCTACATGGTATTCTTTATCATCTAGCCATACTTCCTCACTTTTACCAGCATGTTGGCCATATTGTTTAAAAATAGATAATACTGATTCAGAAGAAGAAGCTTGTTCAACGGCCTGATCGTCATTACGCGGAACACTTACAAATGATAAGTTCACATGGTCTTTAAAATAATGAGAGAAAAAGAAAGAAGCTTCTTCTTCGATATATGATTTGCAAATAGAACCTTCAACTCGAGCTTTTTGTCTCACTTTTTTCTTCAAATGATTTAAGTACCTAATAAAAAATATTTGGGTTAAGTATTAACTACTATATTTATACTTAAATCAACATTTACATACTCAATATAGTAACATACATTTCGAATGGATACATCCATCTATATTGCACAGGACCTCGAAGATGTGCTTCATATGGAAGATGAACAGGTAAATGCTCCATTACATTAAAGAAACCCGGAGGAAATATTTTCTCCAGTTTGCAGAGCAGTATAGGAATTTCTTCTTCAAGTTTAAGTAGACGACCAACTTTTAACGTAGTTGAACAAAGCTCCTTGTAAAATAACTAAGTTCTGTTATTACCATCCAAACTTTTACCGGTAACAATTCTTTGAAAGCGATGGGTAACAAATTTTCCATAATTAGATGACAATCATGGCTTTTCATTCCACTCAGTCTCCCATTTTTATAGTCGACACATCTACGAAGATTAGAGGAAATTCCATCGGGAAATCGTAATCCTTCCACCCATTGTAACAGTACTTTAACTTGGTTGTTGTCTAGTTCATAGCATGCTTTGGGTTTTTATTGTTGGGAGTCATATGAAGCTCAGGACGATTGCATATTTGCTCTATATCATGTCTAGATTTCAAATCGTCCTTAGTCTTTCCCTTCACATTCAAAACTGTATAAAACATATTATCAAATACGTTTTTTTCGTTATGCATCACGTCAATGTTATGACGGATTAATAGATTTTTCCAATAAGGCAATTCCCGGAATATACTTTGTTTGCACCAATTATGAAACGTCGATTTACCTTGAATTTCTTCTTGTTGTCTGGTCTCGTGTATTTTTGGATAATCTTTTACAAGTTCATATATATCCTCGCTTGACCAAACCGTTGGTGGTCGTAGAGTCTCATGTCTATTAGCTATGAAGTTTTTTTTGTCTCTTCTAAAAGGGTGATTAATATGAAGAAAACATCGATGACAATCAAACCATGAAATTTTCTTTCCATTTGGCAAAGAAAATGCTCGTGTTTCTTCCATGCAATAAGGACAAGCGAAACGACCGGCCGTACTCCAACCCGAAAGCATTGCATATGCAGGAAAATCGCTAATAGTCCATAACAAAGAAGCGAACATCCGAAAATTTTTCTTTTTTGATATGTCGTATGTTTCAACTCCTTCATACCATAATATTTTCAACTCTTCGATTAACGGTTGTAAGTAAACATCAATGCCCTGTGTCGGATCATCAGGACCGGGGACGACAATCGTGAGAAACATATATGGAGTTTTCATACACATCCACGGAGGTAGATTGTAAGGTGTGATTATTATAGACCAAGATGAATATTTAGAACCAAACTGAGAAAACAGTGAGAAGCCATCTGTACATAAACCTAATCTAACATTTCGGCTCTCCGTTGCGAAATCGGGATATTTTTTGTCAAAATGTTTCCATGCTTCTCCATCGGCTGGGTGTGTCAACGTACCTTCTTGAGGTGTTCTCACACTGTGCCATCTCATATGATGTGCTGTCACAGATGATGCATATAATCGTTGAAGTCTAGGGGTGAGGGGCAAATAATGCATACGCTTGTACGGAACTTCTTTTCCCTTCTTTTTCCTAGATTTGTATCTTTCCTGATTACATATTTTACAATTTCTAAGATTGATGTCTTCTTTCCAATACAACATGCAACCCTTTAGACATGTATCTATTTTTTGATATGGCAAACCGAAAGATGACATAAGTTTTTTCACTTCATAATAATTTTCGCACATTAAATTATCGGATGGCATATGACGTTTAGCAGCTTGCACAACAGCCGTAAATCCAGCTTCTGTAAGGTTGTATTTTGATTTCATTGCAATGTATTCTGCAGTTACCGATAATTGAGAGCCGCTTAAACATCCATTCCAAAGGGGTTTTTTAGCATGATCCAATAAATCATATATTTTTTTCGCTCCAACATTTGGTTCCTCTTCGACGTTAACATCGTCGTTATCAATTACAGCGGTAGGGAACATAGATCGTGCTGCATCTTCGACCATATGTTCTATGAGATTCGTACTACCTTCTTCGCTGATGACCTCCACCGACTGTTCTTGATTATTAGGGGCTACAATTTCTCCATGACGATCCCACAGCAAATAATTGGGTACGAAACCGAATTGGCGCAAATGAACCTTAGCCATATTCGGTTCTAAATAGTTCAACAATTTGCATCTACTACACAGACAACGAATTCCTTCATCGTTTGCAATATTACTTATAGCAAATTCGATGAACACTTGTACCCCTTTTAGAAAATGTTCACTTATTGCGCCACTAGTTTCCCTTCTTTGATACATCCAGCTCCGATCATTAAAGTAATTGACCATGTTTCCCTACTAGAAAACCTATGATAGAGTAAAAATGTTATAAATCATTCATTTTATATTTTGCACGAAATTTTCCAACGGCCGCAAACTGCTTATTTCACAAACTGAATATTTTAAATAAGCAACTATTGTTTCATTGCCACTTATGCGTCTTTCTTTGATGGTCGGTCATCCTACTTCCCATTACAAACACAATAGTAATTATATTCCGTAAATCATATCATTTTAAACGATTCACAAAATTTCGGCAGCATTTCCCCCGTATTCCTTGTATCGTACACAAATGTGTGTACACAAGGAACGTAAAGGAAATGCCGTAGAAATTTTGTGAACCGTTTAAAGTGATATGATTGACGGAATATAATTACTTTATAGTGTTTGTAACTTGTCCAATACTGGGACAAATCCGATAAATGATGTATCAGATGAATAGAATTGTCCGTTTTGTGGAAAAAACGAATATCCCTAAAACGATCATATACAACACTTGTCAGACGGCGCCGAATAATATCTAAGGATTTAAATATTTGTTTATATTAAATTCGAATATATAATTCGTTTAATTAATATTGGTTTATATTTTACCGTTTTATTACATAAGTACTAAATTCATTTTATACGCTAAATTTGTACACAAAATTCATTTATAAACTAAATTAATTCGCGTGTTCACACAAATACAAAGCTCGTATTCGCACATATGAAATATCCGTTTTAACGGCTTCCAAATGCAATAAACTCTATCACACACATACGTTTAATATACTAACCAAATAACATAAACTAATGCAATATCTTAAATTACAAAATTTTCAATCAATTATAATAACTTGTTCATTATGTTATAATGGTTGCAATTAGAAGATAATATAATGTAATATGCATACACTAACAAGTAGGAATCAATCAACATTCAAATTAAACGCTAAATCAAATAAAACCTAAATATTAGCTTTAGGAAAATTACCGATTTGGAGAGCTAGAACGGTGGAGATGTGCCGGAGTAGCTTCTAGATGGCATCGGAGGTTGTTGGGATGGTGTTTGGGCTGGCAAATGAAGATTGGAGATGATGGAATGGTGGATTTGGGGATAATTTTCAGTTGAGAAGATGAATAATGAGCTGAAGGTCGGGCTCTGGAAATATGCAGGAAATTTTCCAACAACTTCCAATGGCCGCAAACGGCTCTTTTTCAACGGTTTCTAACGGTTTTAGACGGCTACGTAAAAAATTAACGGGCCGTTGGAAGCCGTTGGAACTTGGGCGTTGGAATTTACTGTTTTTCTAGTAGTGATACGAATTACTATAAACTGATTATGCATACCAGCCAGTTGTATACATAAACAGTAACTTGGATTGCTTTTACAGTTACTGGTAAGTGATAATCACATGAAACAATTCAATGAAACTTCAATAATAAGTAGGAACCGAGCAATCACAATTTAGTAAGAATTGATACTACAGAGTTAACATACTTGGTTCTAATATTTTAAAGAACTTGTGGTAACATATCAAACGTCATAAATCCCTTAAGCCCTCGGATCTCATAACTTTGAGTGTTAACTGCAAATAAAACAAAGGTCAGTCATGATGCATAGGTAGAAGAATACAGGAAATAAAATAAATGGATAAAAGAACTACAGAAAGGGAGAGTGAGATGATGAATGCACGTAAATAAGGTCAATGTGTCAACAAGAAGTTTGGTAAGTAGCTCTTCGATGGATTGTTCGTAGTGAGGATTAATTAAAATAGTGAAAAAGAAAAATTAATATGACTCGCATATTTACTATTACCACTTGTAAGGCATTTTTTTACCGCTACATTCACCGTTAATAATGGTAAATTTACTATTAACAGACCGATAACATTGATATACTGATGTAGCTCAATATCATTTACTAATTGTTTGGTATCTGTATAGTAAAGATAGTTTACCATTACTATAACAACCCTACAATTGAGTATGTTTACCATTAAATTTTCTATATCATTATCGCATTCATAACTAACATAGAACTGGTATTGAAATTGATTTTCAAACCTGAAAATAATTCTCTATAATTATTTTGATCATCATGGGAACCTAAAAGGAACAAATAAAATTATCTCAAGGTTCCAACGCTACATCTAATCGAAATAAACAATAGCTAGCCTTAGTAAGTGGAAATCATTATAATGTTTTTTTTTATACAATCATGTGCATCCATCTTTCAATACAACATTTTTATATATATGGAAGGGTCCACATCCTCGGTCCTTCAGAACCCTCACGCATTCTCGTTCATCTTTCAATACGACAAAATAGTTTTTCAATGCATTCTACTTAGTATTAGGGTCGTCGTCTGCATATATAAACACACACACATACATACATGTATGCAAGGCATGTAATAGGTTGAAAATGAACAACTTTGCAAGAACCATTTCATTATTTTTGTTTATGGATCTGTAACAACCATACTCTTCTCGAGATGATCAGGGAAGGAAACAGCATCTCCATAGCCGAAATGAAGGGAGAAGAACAATCAGATCGATGAACATCAGAGCAAGCTTCATTGATATTAAAAACTGCACATGTAAAAGCAGTGTTGTATAAGTAGTTGTGTGCTTTGATGAAGAGTATGAGGGCTTGTGCATCTATGGGCTGTTACAGTATTTTGTTGTATTAGGATGTAAGTACATATTGTTGTATTTTGATTCATGAAATGGGTAGGCTGTTAATGGATTGTATTAGTATTGGTCCATGATGTAAAAACTGCATATATAAGTAGTATTGTGGTGTTGTAATAAAGGAGGTGTAGAATCAAAGTAATAAAATCCTATTTTCATTTGCTACTGTGTTGCAGGCAGAGGCCTTCTCTTCAGTTTGCAATTTTTCCTCTTTTCATTTTTACCTGTTACTTTGTTTGTTCATATTGTCTTCTTTTCTGTTAGTTACTGCCCTCCATTATTCAGTTATCTTGATGAATTACTATATTCCATTAGTACAGGTTCTTGCGTATAGTGCTTCAGTTTTCTTTATATTGATTCATTTTGCAATTCTCTGTTCTTGATCTTTTATTTTCTTGTTACATTTTCTTACCTTTTAGTTAGCATGTTATCTTCAGTTTTCAATTTCTTTTAAGTCCAGTTCACATTTATTTTTCTCATTTCCTTTCAAGTGCAGTACTGTTAATCAATCAATCTTATTAATTCAATTTACTGATATAATTTTCTCTAATTTTTTATCCATCTTTTGTTCTTCTTTGGCCGTTTACCAGTTTTCTGTAACTATTCCTTGTTAATTCTTCTTACAAAGAAAAATCATCTTGAACCAGTACATTAAAATATGAAGATCTTGAATTTGTTTCTTTATAATTTGTTGCTTCTTGTTCAAGTTCATGTGCAAACCTTCTTGGTACTACTGAAATTGTCTTCGTCAAGAGGAAACTGTAACTTCCCTGACTTCTCCTTCAAGTTATCAAATTCTCAGTGTTTTTAAATTTCTGCAATCTGTTCATTCCCAATAGTTTTCTTTTCTTTTCTAAAGTCTTCAATCCCTGTGCACGTGCACGGAACAGTACCATCTTCCTCACTAGCATCTTCTTCTCCTATTCAGCCCATTATTTCCAGCCCTCTTCATCAATTGCCATGGCTAACAAGAATGATCAACCGGGCCCTTCCAGGATCATTGTGCATTCATACTTATTTATTATCAAACATAAACGGATGCTTTCAATGCTAGTTTTGGTTATTCTTTCATTTATCAAGCAATACTTCAAATGAATTGATCGCACTAACAAGAGGAAACAAATAGTGAAACAGAAGTTAAACCATATCACTCACTTGAATAAAGTCAAGAAACTAGCAACCAAAATTGGAAGCTAATTTAGCTACAAAATACAGAACTATAAGGTCTTACAAATTAATGCAGATAATCAAACCGTTACTATCACAACATCAAAACCTTGGTCAGATTTCAATCTGTAATACCTTGCTAATAACTATCGAAAACCTCAAATGAATTTCTACCGGTATATATAGAGACTTAGACCTCATAGCTCTATATGCTCATGGCACCTAAAACTGAGTCAACTGTCCAATTTTTGTTTACATAATCAAACAAAAGGCTTAATTTAAATTTGAAACAGTATGAAAATTATAAATAAGAACAAAAATCATAAAATAATTCATCATAACAGTTATGTTCACTAGCATTGTTGAATATGAGAAGACAAAGAGATTTATAACCAGGAAATTTAACGGGATGAATATAAGTAAACAAAGACATTTATAAAAAATCTTACCCCAAAATAATTGGATCCCGGCTCCAATAGCGTTACTGAAGAAAAAAAAGAGAAATGTTACCATATCCACGGTCTAACTACAACACAATAAAGATAAGTATTCCAACCACTTTTCAACAAACTTTGCCTTGTCGATTTTAAAGAACTTGAGGTAACATATCAAACATCTAAAAGCCTTCACGCCTTCAGATCTCATAGCTTTAAATGTTCACTGCAAATAAAACAAAGGTCATTCATGATGAACACATAAACATACATAAGTAAAAGAACATAGAAGATAAGGAAAACCTGATAAAAGAATTAAAGAGAGACAGATGATGATGAATGCACATAAATAAGCTCAAAATGTATAACCATATGAACCGTTCCAAACTTATGTTTTCGGTCATTGAGCATATTTATTCAGATTATTATACAAATATAGAAGGAATGTACAAAATCATCTCAAGGTATCAATGTTACAGCAAAAAAATAAATAAACAAACAATTTGAGTCATAGGTGTAAATCAATACAGCATTTGTACATAAATTAAGTGCAACACTTTGTAATATTAAGTAGAAATCAAATGTAAATTCGATACAAGGAAACAAAATGCTCTTAAGATATTAATATGTATGATGTTGAGATATTTGTTGATTTGAATGTAGCAGGAGAAGTTGTTTGAGGCACGTCCAAAAGGTTGTCCTTAAGGAATTATTCGCCCCCACAATTCGCAGTAGTAATGGCAGCGAAATTCCTCCAGGATACAACAAGTACTGCGTCTTACAGAAGCAGAGAAGAAGAGGGAAGAAGGCTGAATTCGAAAAAGTGATCTGGGCAGGAAGAAGATGAGATGTATTTATAAAGGGCGAAAGGGTGTGACCGTTGGGGACAGTTGTGTCTACTCGTTCAAAAAATGCGACTGTTTGGAACGGTCGAACCCAGGCCGTACGATCACGCACGCGCCCACGCGCCCCAAGTGCCCAAGTGCCTATCTTTGACCCGTATAATATTTTATAGGCCCAAGCCCATCATCCCTTATCATTGAGTCCATTTCCAAGCCCATGTTATTTCAAATCACAATGTTCAATGTACGCTTCTCCTATATAAGGAGAAATATATCATACTATTTGCCCATGTGGGACAAGTAGTATTACAATCTTCCCAATAATCCCCCACAAGATTGTAATATTATTTATGCATACAAGAAAGTACCTTCAGTTTAAACTTTTCTTCTTAGTCCATATGTTTAAGTTTCAACAGAATATCTGGTAGTTAATACTTTAAACCAAAATCCTATGCGATGAAACGAAATATATGAACACATAAATATTTATAGTACTTCTGTAAATATCATAACCACTAATTGGTTATTAATTTCCTCCTGGTTTTCGTGAACATTTACAAAGTTACAACTAACTTTATTAGACACAAAGTCATATGTTCATATAGGTGTCTTTTTTTTTCGTCTCTGTTACTATAGACAAATGAACACCACCACGTAACAATACAATCACATTTCTGTAACTTGTTTTTACTCTTTAAACCTTGAATAATTTAAGGTTTGGTTTCCATTATAGGTGATTAGAATGATTTCAGACCCATTGCACTACTAGTAGTTTTCACTAGTTCTCTTGGTAATCCTTTAGTTAGTGGGTCTGCCAAATTTTCCTTTGATCTAACATATATAATAGTAATGATACCATCTACAATTAATTCTCTGACATATGCATGTCGTAAACTTATATGTCTAGACTTTCCATTATAGATCTTATTATAGGCTCTAGACAATGTAGCTTCGCTATCGCAATACACAGAAATGGCTGGCATTGGTTGTGGCCACAACTCTATATCTAATAACAGATTCCTTAGCCATTCTGCCTCCTTGTCCGATGCATCTAAGGCAATGAATTCAGCTTCCATTGTAGAGTGTGATATGACTGTTTGTTTCTTGGAAGCCCAAGATATAGCACCGCCTCCAAGAGTAAAAATCCATCCAGTAGTTTCTCTATTTTCATTTTCAGGCGTTGAACTGCTTGCATCTGAATATCCTTCTAGAACTGTTGGAAAACCTTCGTATCTAAGTCCTAGTCCCATGGTTCTTTTAAGGTAACCTAGAATTCTGCATATTGCTTTCCAATGTTCAGTGCTTGGCTTGTGCGTATATCTAGACAGTTTACACACAGCAAAAGCAATATCTGGACGAGTGCAATGCATTGCATACATAAGACTTCCAATAACACTTGCATATTCTAATTGAGCTACTGTCCTTTCAGTATTTGCAAATAGTTTAATGGAAGAATCATAAGGACTGCTTGCTTCTTTAATATTTAAATGTTTGTATTTAAGAAGCAACTTCTCTATGTAATGAGATTGACATAATGCATAACCACTACTGTGTTTCTTTACCTTAATTCTCAATATAGTATCAACTTCATTTAAGTCTTTCATTTTAAAACATGAAGTTAGATATTTCTTTGTATCATTAATGCCTTCCATATTGGTGCCAAATATAAGTAAATCATCCACATATAAATATATAATGATACCATATCTATCTGTAAATTTAGAATAGATACATTTGTCAGCATTATTATGTTTAAAACCATTGGACAAGATCATAGAGTCAAACTTTTCATGCCACTGTTTAGGTGCTTGTTTCAATCCATATAATGATTTAACAAGTTTGCAAACTTTGTGTTCATTTCCAGGCATAATAAAACCTTCTGGTTGTTCCATATATACTTCTTCATCTAGATCACCATTTAAAAATGCAGTTTTAACATCCATTTGATGTACATACAATCCGTGAATGGAGGCAAGTGCAAATAGAGTTCTAATGGATGTTAACCTTGCAACAGGAGCATATGTATCGAAAAAATCAATACCTTCTTTTTGCCTGAAGCCTTTAGCAACTAATCTTGCCTTAAAAGTTTGTATTGGTCCATCTGTATTATATTTTCTACGAAATACCCATTTACATCCAATTGGCTTTGATCTGCCAGGTAAGTTGGTTAATTCCCAAGTATTATTAGATAGAATTGAATCCATCTCATCTTGTATTGCTTCTTTCCAGAAAGAAGCATCCCTAGAAGTCATTGCTTCTTTAAAGGTTTTGGGATCACCTTTCGTACCTAGTACATAAATTATATCATCGATGACATCTTTTCTGTCACCTATAACAAGATGTATTACATCATCTGGTGAGACAAAATCAGGTCCCAACTCTTTAGCCTTCTTTGTTCTTTGACTTCTTCTAGGTTCTTCTGGTATATTAGAAGATTTTCTTTTGTTAGAAGAAGTTTGTTCAGAATTTTCATTATCTTTGTCATAGATAATTTGAGTAGGATCTGACACTTGATTGGAATCACATATAAACTTATTTTCAATAAATTCCACATCTCTTGATTCTACGATGATATTAGAATCTAAGTCAAGCACTCGATATGCTTTGGAATTCTCGGCATATCCTACAAATACACCTTTTAAAGCCCTTGGACCTAGTTTATTCCTTTTTGGATCTGTTATTCGATAAAAGGTCAAACAACCCCAAACTTTCAAGTATTTCAAACTTGGTTTTCTACCTTTCCATAGTTCATATGGAGATACTTTTGTCTTTCTTGATGGAATTCTATTATGCAAGTGACATGCTGTTAGAAGTGCCTCTCCCCATAAATTTATATTTTGTTTGGCATTTAAAATCATAGCATTAGTCATTTCCACTAATGTTCTATTCTTTCGTTCAGCCAAACCATTCTGTTGCGGGGTGTATGGTGCGCTTGATTGATGTATAATTCCATTTTCCTCACAGAATAAGGAAAACTCTGTAGAGAAATATTCTCCACCCCTATCACTGCGCAATACTTTGATTCTTCTTTCTTTTTGATTTTCGACTGTGACTTTAAAGCGTTTAAACATATCAAAAGCCTGATCTTTTGTTTTCATTAGATAAACATATGTATATCTTGAATAATCATCTATAAAAGTAATAAAATATCTATTCCCTCCTCTAGTTAATACACCATTCAATTCACATATATCAGAATGAATTAATTCAAGTAATTTTGTATTTCTTTCAGATTTGGGAAATGGCTTTTTGCACATTTTGGCTTCAATACATGTTTCACATTTAGATAATAATTTACTTTCATATGAGATTAAACCTTCTTTAGACATAAACTTCAAAGATTTAAAATTTAAATGCGCTAATCTAGCATGCCATAAATCAAATGAATCAAGGACATAAGCAAATTCATTCATTTTATTAATACTTAATTTGAACATCCCGTTACAAGCATATCTGTAACGTATACGGATTTTCGTTGCCGAAAAACCGAATAGTTAGGGTTTTAAAAAGAATTTAAGAAAAAGGAAGAAGAAAGAAGAGAGAAAATAGAGGGAAAAGATAGAGAAGAAAACAGAAAATAGGAAGAAGAGAAAATAGAAAAGAGAACAGAAAATTTTAAAATAGAAGAAAAAGAGAATAGAACGGAACAGAACAGCAGAATAACAGAACAATCTCACAATCGCAGCGGAACAACATATAATAATAAATGAATAATCTTTAAACAAAGAGCTATATCAGTTATTACATTACATTTCATTTTATTA
Source organism: Allium cepa (assembly GCA_030765085.1). Lineage (NCBI taxonomy): Eukaryota > Viridiplantae > Streptophyta > Magnoliopsida > Asparagales > Amaryllidaceae > Allium > Allium cepa. Next base: position 152,946,464 of record CM060942.1, read on the forward strand.
CATCATATCATATCATCAGAGTGTACAACAACATACAACAACAAACAATGCAGCGGAAAAAGAAATACTATATAAACTAGTAATACGCCATGCCATCCAGTTTGCCTCCAGCAACTCCTGAATATCCTGATAAACCTAACTCTTGACTGCCCGTGTGAAAATTGGTGGGCACCCAGAGTTTAGGAAGGAAAACAATAAACTCCAAGTCAGTCATGTGACTGGTGTGAGAACTCAAAACAGTTTATTTACTTTAAAATCAAAATAGAAGAATATTTTAAATTCAATTCGCAATGCTTTTAAAAATGAGACTACCATAAGGCCTCCCGCACACACACACATGCAAACGCAGAATCGGAGGAGATTTCTCCTTATGATAGTCAAAGATGCTTGATACGCATTTAAAATAACATTTGATATTATTATTAGTGCATAGTGTAGAGGAAAATCATTTCGAAAATAAAGATATAAATCTTAGCCAGCATAGACATTCCGCACTTATGCCTACTATAGCTACTATGTTCAATAGCAGGTTACCGCCACATTCCATAGCAGGTTATACAACTAATACCGTACAAGTCTCGTATTGTTTCTTTGGATTTCCAACAAATGGTCAGGCTAAGGAACTTCCTACTGCCACATGGAAACGCCTCTGGCTGGACGTCCCCGAGAACTTAACCAGCTCTCTGCCAACACAAGGCCGGGTTACCTTTATCACTAGGTAACTACTACACGAGTATGACATCCCCCGGTCCCATTGGACCTTTTAACCGAGCGCTCGTCACCAACAACACCACACAGTAATAAATATAGTGTATCAACATGAGTAAGTATCTGGGCTCCATACCATGATACCACCCTTTCCAGAAGGAAATGCACATACCCTAAAGGGAGCTACCCCTCATAACCTTGCCGCATCTTTCCTGTTTTGACCATTTCCGGGATGTGAGGCTCGACGAAGTTTCGTCCACAAAAACATACTTTATACAAAAGCCATGCTTTGGGTCAACAAATGATCAACACAATGATCACCAAGATAGACGATCAAACAAATGATCCTATCACAAATAATCAACACAATGATCATTTCAGCAACACTCAGCATATCACATTACCAAATTGGGAATATATCGCTGATAACTTCAACTATATAACCTCTGAGCTCGTACGTCTCAGAGAAGGGTGTTAAGCTAAAAGAATAAATTCTCCGCCACCAACAGAAATATATTTGAAAGAAATCGGCTTTATATCTCAACTTGTAATGTCAGACATACAATCCATACAAGTCTGTTCCGGGCTCGAACAAAACCGAAGGCACTTCTTACGAAGCCCTTGCAATCCGGATATCCACAATCCTGATCGGATTCCCCATCACTTAGGGAGTCTCTATACCGTTGCAACTCAGTGCAGAGACAATCGACAGGTCATCCTATCGCTTTTGCAAATATCCGGTCTTCAACACCGATCTTCAAATGCAATTCATAACGACGTATCACATATTCGGAATGGGTTATACGACCCCATGGTCCTTTCCCGGTTAACCCGAATAGTGAGCGCTTATTCAAAAATAAGTGTGGCATTCAAATTCAAACAAATCACATCAATTACCCATTCAAAGGGAAATATTGATAGTCGGTTATTGAACTATCAATTGATATGCACACATCACCAGATTCCAAATAATTTTCCAAATTATTTACTTTCCAAAAATATCTTTACAAGATATATAATTTCAACACTTCAAAAATAAATCAATATTTATTTTCAAACAAATTCCACTTTCTCATATAAATTCCATAATGAATTTATATTTCAAAATATCCATGCATATACGATTTCAATTATCCATTTTCAATTTATCTTCAAAAAGATAAATTCTCAAAACGTTTCATTTCACATTGGAAAAACATTTCCATACTTATTTTTTCATAAGTAATTCACAAATCCATTCCATTTCAACACTTAGAAAATATTCATTATACTTAAATCGAATTAAGTATATATTTCATTCTTTAAGGAAATCATTCTCTTTAACATATTTATTTGGGCCAAAACGAATGTTGCGTAAAACATCGTTACGACAACCCAAAATCACTAGTATAGGGATTCGGAATTAAAATAGATATATAAATCCCAATACTATACAAAAACATTTCCATTCGGAAATCATTTACTATAACAACAGTGTTATAGTCCACCATTTCCTTTTATTTCTCGAAACATCTATTTCAACAATAAATGTTGAAATCTATGGTTTCGAATCTCAACACATTTTAAAACATCGTTAGATCGTTTTAATTCTATTTCAAACATTCACATTCAAAACAATTTCTTTAACGTATTATTCACTATTCAAAAACGTGAATATACTACGTTAACAAATTTCATCAATTCTATGCATTTTATTTCAAAGGATTATTCACGGTCTAAAAACGTGATTATAACTCCATACATAAGTTATAATAATTTACTTATCAAAATAAGTCATTTCGAATTTATAAAACAACGTTTATAAATTCCATTTCTATTTATTTATAAAAACTTCCTTTTTATAAATTCCTTTATTAACCTATTCCAGTTTATAACTCAATTATAAACTAAAAGTTCATATTATAAGTCAAATGCTTATAAAACGATTATTTTATAAAATCGTTCTTTTAAACTTCATAATTATAAATCTTATAACCTATAAGATTCATGTATTTATGCAAAAATCCATTCTTTTGATAATTTCACAAATTTTATAAACCTACTGTTTAAAAATTCCATTTATAACTTCACAGTTTATAATTCTATAAATTTCATTAAGTTATGAAATTCATTCATGTAACGACCCGCCTTTTTGGACAGTTTAAACCGACGATCAAATACACATGTCGATTCCAAACCATTAAAAGGGCAGATAGTTATTGGGGTAATTAAGAAAAGAAAAGGAAGGGAAATAAAGGAAATGAAACAACACAGAATCTCACAGCGGAAGGCTAAAGTATAATAATAAAATAACAGTTCATGAAGCTGTTAATTAAATGAATACATTTGAAATGAATACATTTGATTATTAATATACAACATTTATCAGAGTTACATACACAACAAATATCATACAACAATGCAGCAGAATGGAATGAATATAATAGTAGTAGATAATATACCAAATCTTCGTCTCCGTCCTCCAAGGAAATGATCTTCAACCTAAACTGAAAACTCAGGACTGACCCGAGCGTAATGAAAAGACAAACACTCGAGTCAGGACTAAATATTCTTATGTAAGTTAAGTCAATCGTAAATAAATATGAGTGTAACGGCGTCAGAGATGTTTACGGGGTTTGACATCTCATATCCAGTGTCAACGTGCGTGCAATAACTTAAGAGATGTTACGGGATTTTCCATCTCTCAAGGATCCGTTAAACTATCTACTATGTAGTAATATACGCTAAGTAGATAATGCCTATCAGTAATATAAAGTATCAAAATAGCGTTAAGGCGTTACCATAATCCCCCTTAACACATTTTATATTCCCAAAAGCATATACAAGACCGTAGTTTCCCCAAAACCGGAAGTCACCAGAGGGCAATCCATATACTCAAGGTACAAATCAAAACGTAGTGGTCGCGAATAGGATAATCAGTATGACAAGGTACATGAGGCAATACCAACTAGGATACTAGTAGTTGCGTGATCCGGACTGATGTTGGGCATAGCCAGCAGCTACCCCAACACCGCGAAACAACACTCCCAAATCAAGGGGTGCACCCAAATCGCATCACAAATGTAATAGAAATGGTATCGAAGAAGTGTGTCCGCTAGAGGTGGCGAACCTCAATGGCCCGGCGCGGCTCCTGTTTTAGTCATGTCAGGGGTCATCCAATAATCGTTCTCTTTCTTCAGTCAACGCGTTCACCAAACCATCCACTTCATTCTGGATCAACACTCCGCGTATAATAGTTATTAAAGTGGTTTTCGGTATCGACAGAGAGTATGTCCATATCCGATCCCGGTCTCTTTAATAACTACGTATTATTACACCGTTGGCTATTTTACATTTCAAATCGATTCATAATTGATATCAAAATATCATATTCACTTCAAAAAAAAACAAGTCCATTTCAAATATCATCGTATCTATTCAAATGTAAGATTCCGTTTCAAAAATCATTTTTCGCATCAATATCTCATTTCGATTTCAAAATCATTTCGAATTTCAATTTAGGTTACAATTTCATTTAATCCAATTCCTATTTAGATTTAAGATTTTAAATATAAGCATTCACCTTATTGACCAGTTTGGAATTTTAGAAAATAGTTTTAAGTAGTTTAAAGTAGTTTTAAATAATTAAAATAGTTAAAAACACTTAAAATCTTTAAAATGGATTTAAAATAGATAAATTAGTTTAAAATAATTTAAATTGGGTTAAGTAGATTTAAAATAGATTAAAATAATTTAAGTATTCAAAATGGTTTATATAACAGAGTAATTTTGAAAACAAATTAAAACAGCTTCAAAATCAATCCATTTCAATTATAACTTCCCAATTCAAATCAATTTCAATTTCCATTCTACCGATTCGATTTCGATTTCAATTCAAAATAATGTCAACTTTTACTTCAAATCAATTCAATTCTACATTCACCTTTAATTAATTCAATTTCAATTTATATCGATTTGGAGCTTGATTTCTCAAAATATCAATTTATAACACTTAACAAAATTTCCAACAATATTCAAGTTTAAATCCAAATTCCAAATATGATTCAATTCCAAACTCGATTTCAAAATATCATTTTCATATCACTTTTACTTAGTAATATTCAAAGCTCGAAATAATGTTCAATCTTTAAAATAAATAGATTTTCGAAATTCAATCATATCCAAATTTTAAATTTTAAAGTCACAACTTAAATTATTTACCAATTTCTTTTAACCAAAATTTATTTCAACATTCCAACTCAAATTTTCGACAAATTCGATTTCTATAAATTGATTTCTATTTATCACTTTTAAATCGAAACATTTAAATAAATTTCAAATCGACGATTTCAAAAATTATTAATTTAGCCAATTCGGTGTCCGTATATAATTTTCTATCCTATGGCCAAGTAATTATTTATTTCAATTAAATGTCAAGGGTGAGTATATATTACTTAAATTAAATCACAGTATCATATGTATGCATAACAGGATATATATATAAGCAATAAACATCCAAACATTTAAATATCAAACAATAACATCCATCGAAATAAATCATCCAATAGACAATACAATCCATGGCAATTTCATAGTTATCAAGGTCAGGTAATTTAATCGCCATTCAAATTTTCAATTTCAATTTAACTGTCAATTTAATTTTTCAACGGTTAATTCAAATAACAAGCTATACGACAATTAAATTCATATCAAACAAAGACAAATAACATTCATATCACTTCATAATGTCAATTTAACTAGCATAAAGATATTTAGTACGTTGTGAGCGTTATAAAACACTCACCTTGATTTTACGATTTTAAATCAAATCGAACGACGTTTGATTTAACTCAAAATTTTCTCTAGTACCAAATGATTCCAATCCAGTTGCATTGCGTAGTGCTCGACAAAACGATTGCAACGCAATTCGTTTCGTTGAATTCCGACCTCGTATGCAAAAGTTAGAGTATTTTAAAGATTGAACAAATTTAAAACGTAAATAAATTAACATTTTTTTTTCAAACCCTATGCGATCTCAGTCGTTGATTTCCAGCCCAAGCAGATCAGGCCGTTGCACGCGTTTATCTTCTTCCCGGTGTTCGAACGCGCAACACAACCCATAGCCGTCAAGCTTCAACGAATTTTCACGACCAAACCGAGCAACTTGAAGACGATCAGGTTACACCACTTCGAAGCCACCGCCTTACTCCACCTTCACCCCAAATAGCTCCAAGCTCGGCCTCATCCTCTGCCTCGAATTGCGTGAAAAACGCAGCAGGTTTGAACGTGATTTCGCGTCGATCCGTGGCTCCGTTTTCGATCATCTCCGTATGGATTTGAAGCTTTCATCGTGCTCTACAACTTTGTAGTTGAGAGTTTTTGCTAATTGTTGATGGATTGAGAGGAAAATGATGAGGAAGTTTCGAAATTTTCAGGCCACTGAAATGAAAGTGGCGGCTGGTCAAAAAGAGTTAGGGTTTGGAGCAAATGAAAGAGGATGGGTCCTTTTATAGAAAATTGCAAAAACACTATTCACCGAAAAAATTTCGAACTCCAAACGAAGCGTGCCGGCAGGCGTTTCTAAGGTTTACCCCACGTTCCGAATGCAACGAAACGTGTTTCGGAAGCTAATTCGATCGTATGTGTGAGTTACGGCAATAAACGATCAATTTTAAATTAAACCGATTAAACGATTTTCTATGCGTTTTGGCTTTCCCCGGACAAACGGTAAATCCGTTTGACTTGAAATTTGAAATCTTACAATAATATCACATTACGGATCCAATGAAACTAGTTTCATCGAAATCCGAGACCGTTTGAAAAATGACTATTTTAACTCGCCAAATTAATATTAAAACAATTTCAACGCGTTTCGAGCTGCCACGGTCAAACGACAACTCCGATTGCTACGAAAATTGAAATCCGATAATAACTAACTATTACGGATCCAATGGAACTAGTTTTGTCCAATTCTGAGACTGTTCAAAAATTGGCTATTTTCCAGTCGAAAATTAAATATTAAAATATTCAATTTTCACAAATAAATTTTAAATTCAGTTTTAAAAGTTCTATAACATCACTATAACTCCAATATGATAAAATAAAATTTTACAAATCATTTTTAATCATACTAAACCCAATGGATTCAACATTTATTATTATTCCAAACGACTTACAATTTTTTTTCTAACACTAAATCATGAAATCTTATTAAATTAGCTATTTTAATTATCGAAAATTTACGGGTCGTTACACTCTCCCCCACTCAAAACTTTTCGTCCCCGAAAAGGAAAAAGAAGGGAAAAAGAACTAAGTATAGAATTCAACATTTGATATATTTTTATTCAAAATTATCCACTTATAAAACAATGAAATTCCATTTATAAGTCATAACTACGCTTCCACTAAGTTACTCCAAACGGCTTCCTAACATTAAAAGTTAGTAATCAAAACAAGTTATAAAAAAAATTTAAAACTTGAAAAATTTTCTAACACCCGGATTTTTCGGAAAATTTCGGCAGAGTCTCCTTTGCGCGGCTCGATCGGAAAAAATATAATAGCATATATATCACAAATATACATCTCATCTCAATGATGAGGCATCCCATATGTGGGGAAACAACATATAAATATCACCAATATCATATAAAACTGTAAGCGTACCTTTTATTTAGCATTTATTAGCATTTTACTTACATTATGCATTTAGCGTAGAAGCGAGTTCCACAACGAAGCGCAACCCCTTTGCTACCTACTAAAATGCTCAATAACTAAGTTAGAATCATGCATATAAAGATAGATCGCTATACTTAGCCTACACAACATATATATAACATATTTAGCTTCAAAACTGAGATTTCAATTTCTGGACAGCAAACAAATCTTAGCTTTAGGTCACCTAAACTGTAAAATTTGACAACAGAATCTAAACAAAAGTTGTTGCATTCATTTCAGGTTTTTCGGAATGTCCAAAATCATCGAATTCGGATCATCCGTTCAAAAGTTATGGCCGTTTTAATTAGGGGATACGCTTCAGCCTGGGCAGTGTTTGCGCAGGTCCGCGACGTTCACCCACATTTCCGACCTTCTAAACGACATCAAAACACAGAACACTTAAAACAAAAGTTTTAGCTTAAGTTCTTAGCTTTCCATAAAGGGCAAGATCATCAAAATCCGATAGACCAGTCAAAAGATATGGCGAAAATACTAAGGTTGTATACTACTGATTTTACTTATTTCTACACAGGACAGCGAGTAACATTCAAGTTTTTAACCTATTAAACGAAGGAATTTTCTCAAGTTATCTAAACAAAAATTGTGCTATAGTTTCTAAGCTTTTTGGAAAGTCCAAAATCGTCGAATTCCGTTCAGCCATTTAAAAGTTATGGTTGTTTTTGTTTCAGCATGTATTGGACCATTTTGGATTTTTTTTTCCAAAATTATGCCTTTATTATTTCAAAGTACAAACCATCAAAACATCAAATTTTCTAAAGAACAATCATAAACACAAAGTCATTTATTTTCTTATTCATCCATGCAATAGGTTTACATTCAATTTGTTTCCGATTTATTCAAGTTTGTTTCATTCACATTTTAAATTCAAGTCAATTTGCTTCAATTTAAATTGAATTCAATTATATTTAATTTCACTTTGCTTCAAACTTGATTTTTTTTTTATTCCATTTATTCAATTCCATTAACACTAATGAATTCTACTTAATCAATTTTCATCCATCTAACAACCAATGCATATCAAACATTAACAACCATCCAGAATCTACACTAAATCAATTATACATTTCCATGTCAATTTTAATTTCATACACTTCCAAGCTTATAGACATTTAGTTATATTCAAATTTAATTAGTTTCCATTTACCAATTCTATATTTCATTAAGTTTAAATTTTATTCATTCACTTATATATATCATTCATTTTACCGCTTAAATTTCTTTTATATTTACAACTATCAATTAGATCTTCACATTTTATTTTTCACTCTCTCACTGGTATATTATTTCTCTACTTATCCTTATTAGCATTTTAAACCTTTTAAGTATTTGGTAAGTTATAGTTATGCAAATAGAATGTAGTTAAACAACATACAACTTCTTTCCATTTAAAGTTGAATTTTCAATTTATTAATTCTTAAGTCATTACTTAAATTTCACTATAATTTTTTCCACATTTACATTCACATATAGTATTTCCATTTTATATTAACATAATTGTGAATCACCTTTAAATGTTAATTTAAATTCCAATTATTGACTAACAATTTTATTTATATTTGCAAACCATTGATTAAATGCATATTCCATTATTCAAACCTATACTTGTATATTATCCAATTAACAATTCATATAACATTTTTGAACTTCTTAAATATTTTGGTAAGTTATATCTATGCTATAGAATGAATTTTAATACTACGCGAGTTTTACAGTTTCACTTTTATTTTAAGTTCATAATTTTCTAATTCTAAGGATTTCTACTTCAATTGATATTTTCACTTAGCTCTTAGGTTCATTTCTCATTTCATAATTCAGGAGTTCCTTAATGATTCAAGTCTAAATTCATTTCAATCATTTAAAAAAAATCATTAATTATTAAAGGACTTAAGAATTCCAATCCCGGTTTCATTTCAAATCAAGTTTTGAAATAATATATACTTATATAATTTATATAACTAATCATACTATAGAGAGTACAAAATAAAATAAAATTTGAATCAAAACAAAGTTTAGACAAGCTATTAATTGGTCTCCCCCACTCGGACTCTCGAAAATAAACGCCGATGATGCGTGCACTCATCACCGAAATCATTTTCTAGCGTCAAGAGAAGGGAATATAACACTTATCATAAAAAAAAATCCTTCGAAAACAATTTCAACTCAATTATACTATCATATAATACTCATATTATGTTTTTCATATTCTTGTAAGTCAATTTCAAGCACCGGAATTTAAATTCCCAAATCCAAGTTAAAATTCATTTATATTCATTATCAATTGTGTTTACAAGATTTCATTTTCCTAAATCCATTGTTATTTAATCAATTGTTGTAAATATTGACTGATCAAACAATAACGATAATAATCTAATATTATCATCTCCTAACAATCAATTCAATCAAAATGAATAAATATTCAAATAATTCTTTTATATAAAATATATTCCAAAACGATATTGTGTTGGTTTGTCCTATTCGAGTGTTTAGAAATTCCTATCGACGCCTTGGCGTCCCAAGTATCGACCAGAATTCATAAATACTCAACGGAACAAATTAACACAATATAAAACCATTTTATATCAAATAACAAGTACGCTCTCTCATATACACTCAACTCATTCATATAGTTTACCTCTATTTCAATGAGTTATTCCCCACTAGAGCCAAGGTTTATCGCTAAACCAAAGCTCTGATACCAACTGTAACGACCCGCCTTTTTGGACAGTTTAAATCGACGATCAAATACACATGTCGATTCCAAACCATTAAAAGGGCAGATAGTTATTGGGGTAATTAAGAAAAGAAAAGGAAGGGAAATAAAGGAAATGAAACAACACAGAATCTCACAGTGGAAGGCTAAAGTATAATAATAAAATAACAGTTCATGAAGTTGTTAATTAAATGAATACATTTGAAATGAATACATTTGATTATTAATATACAACATTTATCAGAGTTACATACACAACAAATATCATACAACAATGCAGCAGAATGGAATGAATATAATAGTAGTAGATAATATACCAAATCTTCGTCTCCGTCCTCCAAGGAAATGATCTTCAACCTAAACTGAAAACTCAGGACTGACCCGAGCGTAATGAAAAGACAAACACTCGAGTCAGGACTAAATATTCTTATGTAAGTTAAGTCAGTCGTAAATAAATATGAGTGTAACGGCGTCAGAGATGTTTACGGGGTTTGACATCTCATATCCAGTGTCAACGTGCGTGCAATAACTTAAGAGATGTTACGGGATTTTCCATCTCTCAAGGATCCGTTAAACTATCTACTATGTAGTAATATACGCTAAGTAGATAATGCCTATCAGTAATATAAAGTATCAAAATAGCGTTAAGGCGTTACCATAATCCCCCTTAACACATTTTATATTCCCAAAAGCATATACAAGACCGTAGTTTCCCCAAAACCGGAAGTCACCAGAGGGCAATCCATATACTCAAGGTACAAATCAAAACGTAGTGGTCGCGAATAGGATAATCAGTATGACAAGGTACATGAGGCAATACCAACTAGGATACTAGTAGTTGCGTGATCCGGACTGATGTTGGGCATAGCCAGCAGCTACCCCAACACCGCGAAACAACACTCCCAAATCAAGGGGTGCACCCAAATCGCATCACAAATGTAATAGAAATGGTATCGAAGAAGTGTGTCCGCTAGAGGTGGCGAACCTCAATGGCCCGGCGCGGCTCCTGTTTTAGTCATGTCAGGGGTCATCCAATAATCGTTCTCTTTCTTCAGTCAACGCGTTCACCAAACCATCCACTTCATTCTGGATCAACACTCCGCGTATAATAGTTATTAAAGTGGTTTTCGGTATCGACAGAGAGTATGTCCATATCCGATCCCGGTCTCTTTAATAACTACGTATTATTACACCGTTGGCTATTTTACATTTCAAATCGATTCATAATTGATATCAAAATATCATATTCGCTTCAAAAAAAAAACAAGTCCATTTCAAATATCATCGTATCTATTCAAATGTAAGATTCCGTTTCAAAAATCATTTTTCGCATCAATATCTCATTTCGATTTCAAAATCATTTCGAATTTCAATTTAGGTTACAATTTCATTTAATCCAATTCCTATTTAGATTTAAGATTTTAAATATAAACATTCACCTTATTGACCAGTTTGGAATTTTAGAAAATAGTTTTAAGTAGTTTAAAGTAGTTTTAAATAATTAAAATAGTTAAAAACACTTAAAATCTTTAAAATGGATTTAAAATAGATAAATTAGTTTAAAATAATTTAAATTGGGTTAAGTAGATTTAAAATAGATTAAAATAATTTAAGTATTCAAAATGGTTTATATAACAGAGTAATTTTGAAAACAAATTAAAACAGCTTCAAAATCAATCCATTTCAATTATAACTTCCCAATTCAAATCAATTTCAATTTCCATTCTACCGATTCAATTTCGATTTCAATTCAAAACAATGTCAACTTTTACTTCAAATCAATTCAATTCTACATTCACCTTTAATTAATTCAATTTCAATTTATATCGATTTGGAGCTTGATTTCTCAAAATATCAATTTATAACACTTAACAAAATTTCCAACAATATTCAAGTTTAAATCCAAATTCCAAATATGATTCAATTCCAAACTCGATTTCAAAATATCATTTTCATATCACTTTTACTTAGTAATATTCAAAGCTCGAAATAATGTTCAATCTTTAAAATAAATAGATTTTCGAAATTCAATCATATCCAAATTTTAAATTTTAAAGTCACAACTTAAATTATTTACCAATTTCTTTTAACCAAAATTTATTTCAACATTCCAACTCAAATTTTCGACAAATTCGATTTCTATAAATTGATTTCTATTTATCACTTTTAAATCGAAACATTTAAATAAATTTCAAATCGACGATTTCAAAAATTATTAATTTAGCCAATTCGGTGTCCGTATATAATTTTCTATCCTATGGCCAAGTAATTATTTATTTCAATTAAATGTCAAGGGTGAGTATATATTACTTAAATTAAATCACAGTATCATATGTATGCATAACAGGATATATATATAAGCAATAAACATCCAAACATTTAAATATCAAACAATAACATCCATCGAAATAAATCATCCAATAGACAATACAATCCATGGCAATTTCATAGTTATCAAGGTCAGGTAATTTAATCGCCATTCAAATTTTCAATTTCAATTTAACTGTCAATTTAATTTTTCAACGGTTAATTCAAATAACAAGCTATACGACAATTAAATTCATATCAAACAAAGACAAATAACATTCATATCACTTCATAATGTCAATTTAACTAGCATAAAGATATTTAGTACGTTGTGAGCGTTATAAAACACTCACCTTGATTTTACGATTTTAAATCAAATCGAACGACGTTTGATTTAACTCAAAATTTTCTCTAGTACCAAATGATTCCAATCCAGTTGCATTGCGTAGTGCTCGACAAAACGATTGCAACGCAATTCGTTTCGTTGAATTCCGACCTCGTATGCAAAAGTTAGAGTATTTTAAAGATTGAACAAATTTAAAACGTAAATAAATTAACATTTTTTTTTCAAACCCTATGCGATCTCAGTCGTGGATTTCCAGCCCAAGCAGATCAGGCCGTTGCACGCGTTTATCTTCTTCCCGGTGTTCGAACGCGCAACACAACCCATAGCCGTCAAGCTTCAACGAATTTTCACGACCAAACCGAGCAACTTGAAGACGATCAGGTTACACCACTTCGAAGCCACCGCCTTACTCCACCTTCACCCCAAATAGCTCCAAGCTCGGCCTCATCCTCTGCCTCGAATTGCGTGAAAAACGCAGCAGGTTTGAACGTGATTTCGCGTCGATCTGTGGCTCCGTTTTCGATCATCTCCGTATGGATTTGAAGCTTTCATCGTGCTCTACAACTTTGTAGTTGAGAGTTTTTGCTAATTGTTGATGGATTGAGAGGAAAATGATGAGGAAGTTTCGAAATTTTCAGGCCACTGAAATGAAAGTGGCGGCTGGTCAAAAAGAGTTAGGGTTTGGAGCAAATGAAAGAGGATGGGTCCTTTTATAGAAAATTGCAAAAACACTATTCACCGAAAAATTTTCGAACTCCAAACTTTGCGTGCCGGCAGGCGTTTCTAAGGTTTACCCCACGTTCCGAATGCAATGAAACGTGTTTCGGAAGCTAATTCGATCGTATGTGTGAGTTACGGCAATAAACGATCAATTTTAAATTAAGCCGATTAAACGATTTTCTATGCGTTTTGGCTTGCCCCGGACAAACGGTAAATCCGTTTGACTTGAAATTTGAAATCTTACAATAATATCACATTACCGATCCAATGAAACTAGTTTCATCGAAATCCGAGACCGTTTGAAAAATGACTATTTTAACTCGCCAAATTAATATTAAAACAATTTCAACGCGTTTCGAGCTGCCACGGTCAAACGACAACTCCGATTGCTACGAAAATTGAAATCCGATAATAACTAACTATTACGGATCCAATGGAACTAGTTTTGTCCAATTCTGAGACTGTTCAAAAATTGGCTATTTTCCAGTCGAAAATTAAATATTAAAATATTCAATTTTCACAAATAAATTTTAAATTCAGTTTTAAAAGTTCTATAACATCACTATAACTCCAATATGATAAAATAAAATTTTACAAATCATTTTTAATCATACTAAACCCAATGGATTCAACATTTATTATTATTCCAAACGACTTACAATTTTTTTTCTAACACTAAATCATGAAATCTTATTAAATTAGCTATTTTAATTATCGAAAATTTACGGGTCGTTACAATTCACAATTCATATTCAACACTTATAAAAGCTCGTTTTATAATTCCAACGTTTTATTAATTTATAAATATCGATTTATAAATCTTTAATATAAATCAATTTATTATTATTCTTTAAACGTCTTTACCCTTCTTTATGATTTCATCATTTTGATTTATAAAATAATCAAATTTTATAAATCCTATATTTAAACTTTTAATAATAAATTCAAAAATCCAGTTTAAACTATTTTATAAAGTCATTAATTCATATTTCTCAAAAATCAGCTTTTAACCGTATTTCTCAAAAATTATAATTTTTACAACTTTAAAAATTATAACGTTCATTTATTTATAATGGATCAATTCCAAAAATATTTTATCTTTTCAAAAATCACTTTAAAAACCCTTTTAAAATCCCAAAATTTGGGTCCAATGATGCTACACATCAAATAGTCAATCACGACTACAACGATCCATCATATATCGATATGATAATCCATCAAATATCAAAATATCTGAAATCAAATAAAAACTGTTGAGGAATCCAGTTGGATCCCTCCAACCTGTTTTCCTGCATCCAAAAACATTAGCACAATACCAATTTCGCTCCAGTACGAAATTATCGCGGTATATGTTTTTAATAAATATTATCCGCTTAATAACGGTGCAATAGGGTCTCATCCGCTAAAAAATACGGGAAATCAACAACTGCAATATATACATATGCCAATATATATATATTGATATTATTTATAATACCAATTTCACTGTTTATGAAATATTCGCGGTATATGTTTTTAATAAATAACATCCGCTTACTAACGGCGTATAATGTCTATTTTAACAATCAATAGATATCAATCAACATTCAAACATGCATTCAAATATTTTAAATCTAACTATTTAAAATAAAATCGAAACTGATTCGATTGAGTGAGAAGTTCTCACCTTGATTTTATTTCCGTTTTAGCGATTTATTTCGAATAAAATTAAACGGACGTTTAATTTTACCCAAAATTCTCACTAACTCCAAACGACTCCAAACCAACTCCATCGCGTAGTGCTCGTCCATACGATTCCAACGCAACCGAGTTTGCATTTTTTCGACCTCATATGAAAAAGTTATGAATATTTGAAGTTTACTCGAATTTTTATAAACAAATTACAACAAAAATTCCTTTATTTTAAAACCAAACAGAAACATCACCCTTAGATCCAACTCCTTTACAATCCCCACCGTCCCTTCCTTCTCCTACATCACGCACGCGTACAGGAAACAACATGGCCGAACAAACCCATGAAGCCACGAATTAGGTTTTCGATTTGCAACACCATTTCTCAATTAAAATTCGATCAGGTACTTGCATTTTGAAGAGCATGACGAACACAATACTCGGCCTCAAGGCCATGAAACTCGGTTCCCCCGCAACCGTATGACTTTGAGCTTCGATTGCCGTTGATTGGTGATGAAGTTCGCGATCATAACCGTTGATTTCGTAGTTCTCATTACGCTCTACAAGTTTCTAGTTGTAACTTTCTTGAATCGATGCATGGATTTTGAGAAATTGGAGAGGGAAGATGATGAAATTTCGGCCATAAAATTTGATGGTGGCGGCTGAAGTAATAGATTAGGGTTTTAGATTATTTTCTCAAATTTGTGAATTATGAGCCTATTTATAGAATTTTATCGAAACACTATTTATCCGTAAACTCCGAACTCCGATTTACGCATCAAAACTGACGTTCCTAGGGTTTGTCCCGCGTTCCGGACACAGTGGAATAGGTTTCGAAAGCTAATTCGGACATCTGTGCGAGTTATGGCTGTAAACGCTCAATTTAAATTAAACCGATTTAAATCGATTTCTAGGCGTTTTAATTCGTACCGAACAAACGGTAAATCCAATTGACTTGAAATTTGAAACCTTACAATAATATCACATTACGGATCCGATGAAACTGGTTTCGTCGAAATCCGAGGCTTTTTGAAAAATGGCTATTTTAACTCGCCAAATTAAAATTAAAAATAAATCGATGCGTTTCGAGCTGCCACGATCAAACGATAACTCCGATTGACACGAAAATTGAAATCCTGTAATAACTAACTATTACGGATCCAATGGAACTGGTTTCGTTCAATTCTGAGACTGTTCAAAAATTGGCTATTTTCACCAGTCGATTTAAATATTAAAATATTCAATTTTCACAAATTAACTTTTAATTCGATTTAAAAAGTTCTAAAATATCGTTCTAACTCCAATATGATAAAATAAAATTTTACAAATCATTTTCAATCATATTTAACCCTATTTTCAATTATTTCCATAATTTAACATATTAAATTATCGATTTAATTATCCAATTAAATCCAATAATTCAAAATAAAATTTATTTGACTTATAAATTCACTTATTAATATTTAAAATTAATTAAATATTCAAATTTTAATTTCTAAAAATTCTGGGTCGTTACAATCTTCCCCACTTAAAAGAATTTCGTCCTCGAAATTAACAAGTAAGAAAAGTTACAGAATCTATTAATTTTCCCAAAATTCATAGTTAAACTTCTTACAAATCTTTTACTAAGTTTTCAAATCATACTTAGTTATCTTTTCAAAAAAAAAAAAACAACTACTATTGTTTAACTTTCAATTTCCAAAATCAAAGTTTAAGTTTTCAAAATTTTTCCCAATTTTCTCAAAAATTTTTCTAACGCCTTAAATTTTCGGAAAAATTCGCCATAGTCTCCTTTGCGCGGCTCGATCCGAAAAAAAAATGACAGTATATATATCACAAATATACATCTCATCAAGTAATGAGGCATCCCGCAGGGAAAAAAGTGTAAAAGTACGATATTTAATCCGAGATATGTACCTTATATTTTATTAGCAAGCATATACGGCTAATATAGGGCGAAAGCGAGCTCCAAATGCGAAGCAAACGCCATCCGCACCTACTAAACACTCAACAAACAACATGAGAACATGCATATATGAAAATAGTATCGATATACATCCTATAGTAACATAATAACTATACATGTCAACATATCAAATGTAACAAACAACAAATGCATATATATATATATTCAACCATCAACCAACTACCATCCATAACCAAATCAATATTCATTCATATTCTCATTAATATTCAATGAAATGGTTTTCAATTTTAATCACATTTGATTCGTTGACATTGGATTTTATCAACATTCATTCTTAATTCAATTAGTTATCATTTACTAATTTAAATCCAATCCACATTCAATTCTATTCAAATTTATTTACTTTCTATTTGAATTTCAATTAATTAAGCTTTCAATTTCATTAATACTTAATGAATTATAAACAATCAACTAACAAGCAATGTTTAATCAATACAACCAAATTTATTCACTTTACATTAAATTTGGTTCAACACATTTAATTCCATTTGGTTTAACATTAAATTGATTTCCATTCCAATTTATTCAACTCCCAATAACATTAGATTTCAATGAATTAACACTTACATTCATTATTCCATATCAACTAAATTTACATTCAATTGATTAACATTCAATCCATTCATTCAATTCAATTCAATTTCTAAAGTTGAATTTCATTCATATAACTTAAGTTCATATCTATCACTTAACTTTATTAATTTACTTCGATACCAATATCAACTTTATTCAACATCTTCTAAGTTATACTCCATTTAACTTTAAAAATTCATTTTTATTTATATAAGTTTATTTCACAATTGTAAATCACTTTAATTATAATTCATACTTATAATTCTTTTACTTATACAATTATTCTTTTATTTAGATTATTCAAACAACTAAACAATCAACTTATATACATTTTAATAATTCTTGAAAAATTATTCCTTTATATATCAAATATAATCAAGATAAAATTATTTCATTTACCCAATTTAAAATAAATATTGTGCCGAATTGTTCTATTCAAGTGTTTATAAACCCCTTCGGCATAGTTTGACAGACCGTGCTGACGAAGGTTCATATGCCACTCAATAAACCAATCATCACAATATAAAACAATTTTATATATTCACTAACAAATACGCTCTCATAGCTATTATTACACTCAAACTCATTCTAGAGTACTGCTGACTCCATCTCTAATGAGTACTACCCTACAGAACCATGGTTGTCGCTTAACCATATGCTCTGATACCAAATGTAACGTATACGGATTTTCGTTGCCGAAAAACCGAATAGTTAGGGTTTTAAAAAGAATTTAAGAAAAAGGAAGAAGAAAGAAGAGAGAAAATAGAGGGAAAAGATAGAGAAGAAAACAGAAAATAGGAAGAAGAGAAAATAGAAAAGAGAACAGAAAAATTTAAAATAGAAGAAAAAGAGAATAGAACGGAACAGAACAGCAGAATAACAGAACAATCTCACAATCGCAGCGGAACAACATATAATAATAAATGAATAATCTTTAAACAAAGAGCTATATCAGTTATTACATTACATTTCATTTTATTACATCATATCATATCATCAGAGTGTACAACAACATACAACAACAAACAATGCAGCGGAAAAAGAAATACTATATAAACTAGTAATACGCCATGCCATCCAGCTTGCCTCCAGCAACTCCTGAATATCCTGATAAACCTAACTCTTGACTGCCCGTGTGAAAATTGGTGGGCACCCAGAGTTTAGGAAGGAAAACAATAAACTCCAAGTCAGTCATGTGACTGGTGTAAGAACTCAAAACAGTTTATTTACTTTAAAATCAAAATAGAAGAATATTTTAAATTCAATTCGCAATGCTTTTAAAAATGAGACTACCATAAGGCCTCCCGCACACACACACGTGCAAAAGCAGAATCGGAGGAGATTTCTCCTTATGATAGTCAAAGATGCTTGATACGCATTTAAAATAACATTTGATATTATTATTAGTGCATAGTGTAGAGGAAAATCATTTCGAAAATAAAGATATAAATCTTAGCCAGCATAGACATTCCGCACTTATGCCTACTATAGCTAATATGTTCAATAGCAGGTTACCGCCACATTCCATAGCAGGTTATACAACTAATACCGTACAAGTCTCATATTGTTTCTTTGGATTTCCAACAAATGGTCAGGCTAAGGAACTTCTTACTGCCACATGGAAACGCCTCTGGCTGGACGTCCCCGAGAACTTAACCAGCTCTCTGCCAACACAAGGCCGGGTTACCTTTATCACTAGGTAACTACTACACGAGTATGACATCCCCCGGTCCCATTGGACCTTTTAACCGAGCGCTCGTCACCAACAACACCACACAGTAATAAATATAGTGTATCAACATGAGTAAGTATCTGGGCTCCATACCATGATACCACCCTTTCCAGAAGGAAATGCACATACCCTAAAGGGAGCTACCCCTCATAACCTTGCCGCATCTTTCATGTTTTGACCATTTCCGGGATGTGAGGCTCGACGAAGTTTCGTCCACAAAAACATACTTTATACAAAAGCCATGCTTTGGGTCAACAAATGATCAACACAATGATCACCAAGATAGACGATCAAACAAATGATCCTATCACAAATAATCAACACAATGATCATTTCAGCAACACTCAGCATATCACATTACCAAATTGGGAATATATCGCTGATAACTTCAACTATATAACCTCTGAGCTCGTACGTCTCAGAGAAGGGTGTTAAGCTAAAAGAATAAATTCTCCGCCACCAACAGAAATATATTTGAAAGAAATCGGCTTTATATCTCAACTTGTAATGTCAGACATACAATCCATACAAGTCTGTTCCGGGCTCGAACAAAACCGAAGGCACTTCTTACGAAGCCCTTGCAATCCGGATATCCACAATCCTGATCGGATTCCCCATCACTTAGGGAGTCTCTATACCGTTGCAACTCAGTGCAGAGACAATCGACAGGTCATCCTATCGCTTTTGCAAATATCCGGTCTTCAACACCGATCTTCAAATGCAATTCATAACGACGTATCACATATTCGGAATGGGTTATACGACCCCATGGTCCTTTCCCGGTTAACTCGAATAGTGAGCGCTTATTCAAAAATAAGTGTGGCATTCAAATTCAAACAAATCACATCAATTACCCATTCAAAGGGAAATATTGATAGTCGGTTATTGAACTATCAATTGATATGCACACATCACCAGATTCCAAATAATTTTCCAAATTATTTACTTTCCAAAAATATCTTTACAAGATATATAATTTCAACACTTCAAAAATAAATCAATATTTATTTTCAAACAAATTCCACTTTCTCATATAAATTCCATAATGAATTTATATTTCAAAATATCCATGCATATACGATTTCAATTATCCATTTTCAATTTATCTTCAAAAAGATAAATTCTCAAAACGTTTCATTTCACATTGGAAAAACATTTCCATACTTATTTTTTCATAAGTAATTCACAAATCCATTCCATTTCAACACTTAGAAAATATTCATTATACTTAAATCGAATTAAGTATATATTTCATTCTTTAAGGAAATCATTCTCTTTAACATATTTATTTGGGCCAAAACGAATGTTGCGTAAAACATCGTTACGACAACCCAAAATCACTAGTATAGGGATTCGGAATTAAAATAGATATATAAATCCCAATACTATACAAAAACATTTCCATTCGGAAATCATTTACTATAACAACAGTGTTATAGTCCACCATTTCCTTTTATTTCTCGAAACATCTATTTCAACAATAAATGTTGAAATCTATGGTTTCGAATCTCAACACATTTTAAAACATCGTTAGATCGTTTTAATTCTATTTCAAACATTCACATTCAAAACAATTTCTTTAACGTATTATTCACTATTCAAAAACGTGAATATACTACGTTAACAAATTTCATCAATTCTATGCATTTTATTTCAAAGGATTATTCACGGTCTAAAAACGTGATTATAACTCCATACATAAGTTATAATAATTTACTTATCAAAATAAGTCATTTCGAATTTATAAAACAACGTTTATAAATTCCATTTCTATTTATTTATAAAAACTTCCTTTTTATAAATTCCTTTATTAACCTATTCCAGTTTATAACTCAATTATAAACTAAAAGTTCATATTATAAGTCAAATGCTTATAAAACGATTATTTTATAAAATCGTTCTTTTAAACTTCATAATTATAAATCTTATAACCTATAAGATTCATGTATTTATGCAAAAATCCATTCTTTTGATAATTTCACAAATTTTATAAACCTACTGTTTAAAAATTCCATTTATAACTTCACAGTTTATAATTCTATAAATTTCATTAAGTTATGAAATTCATTCACAATTCATATTCAACACTTATAAAAGCTCGTTTTATAATTCCAACGTTTTATTAATTTATAAATATCGATTTATAAATCTTTAATATAAATCAATTTATTATTATTGTTTAAACGTCTTTACCCTTCTTTATGATTTCATCATTTTGATTTATAAAATAATCAAATTTTATAAATCCTATATTTAAAATTTTAATAATAAATTCAAAAATCCAGTTTAAACTATTTTATAAAGTCATTAATTCATATTTCTCAAAAATCAGCTTTTAACCGTATTTCTCAAAAATTATAATTTTTACAACTTTAAAAATTATAACGTTCATTTATTTATAATGGATCAATTCCAAAAATATTTTATCTTTTCAAAAATCACTTTAAAAACCCTTTTAAAATCCCAAAATTTGGGTCCAATGATGCTACACATCAAATAGTCAATCACGACTACAACGATCCATCATATATCGATATGATAATCCATCAAATATCAAAATATCTGAAATCAAATAAAAACTATTGAGGAATCCAGTTGGATCCCTCCAACCTGTTTTCCTGCATCCAAAAACATTAGCACAATACCAATTTCGCTCCAGTACAAAATTATCGCGGTATATGTTTTTAATAAATATTATCCGCTTAATAACGGCGCAATAGGGTCTCATCCGCTAAAAAATACGGGAAATCAACAACTGCAATATATACATATGCCAATATATATATATATTGATATTATTTATAATACCAATTTCACTGTTTATGAAATATTCGCGGTATATGTTTTTAATAAATAACATCCGCTTACTAACGGCGTATAATGTCTATTTTAACAATCAATAGATATCAATCAACATTCAAACATGCATTCAAATATTTTAAATCTAACTATTTAAAATAAAATCGAAACTGATTCGATTGAGTGAGAAGTTCTCACCTTGATTTTATTTCCGTTTTAGCGATTTATTTCGAATATTTACCCAAAATTCTCACTAACTCCAAACGACTCCAAACCAACTCCATCGCGTAGTGCTCGTCCATACGATTCCAACGCAACTGAGTTTGCATTTTTTCGACCTCGTATGAAAAAGTTATGAATATTTGAAGTTCACTCGAATTTTTATAAACAAATTACAACAAAAATTCCTTTATTTTAAAACCAAACAGAAACATCACCCTTAGATCCAACTCCTTTACAATCCCCACCGTCCCTTCCTTCTCCTACATCACGCACGCGTACAGGAAACAACATGGCCGAACAAACCCATGAAGCCACGAATTAGGTTTTCGATTTGCAACACCATTTCTCAATTAAAATTCGATCAGGTACTTGCATTTTGAAGAGCATGACGAACACAATACTCGGCCTCAAGGCCATGAAACTCGGTTCCCCCGCAACCGTATGACTTTGAGCTTCGATTGCCGTTGATTGGTGATGAAGTTCGCGATCATAACCGTTGATTTCGTAGTTCCCATTACGCTCTACAAGTTTCTAGTTGTAACTTTCTTGAATCGATGCATGGATTTTGAGAAATTGGAGAGGGAAGATGATGAAATTTCGGCCATACAATTTGATGGTGGCGGCTGAAGTAATAGATTAGGGATTTAGATTATTTTCTCAAATTTGTGAATTATGAGCCTATTTATAGAATTTTATCGAAACACTATTTATCCGTAAATTCCGAACTCCGATTTACGCGCCAAAAATGACGTTCCTAGGGTTTATCCCGCGTTCCGGACACAATGGAATAGGTTTCGAAAGCTAATTCGGACATCTGTGCGAGTTATGGCTGTAAACGCTCAATTTAAATTAAACCGATTTAAATCGATTTCTAGGCGTTTTAATTCGTACCGGACAAACGGTAAATCCAATTGACTTGAAATTTGAAAGCTTACAATAATATCACATTATGGATCCGATGAAACTGGTTTCGTCGAAATCCGAGGCTTTTTGAAAAATGGCTATTTTAACTCGCCAAATTAAAATTAAAAATAAATCGATGCGTTTCGAGCTGCCACGATCAAACAATAACTCCGATTGACACGAAAATTGAAATCCGGTAATAACTAACTATTACGGATCCAATGGAACTGGTTTCGTTCAATTCTGAGACTGTTCAAAAATTGGCTATTTTCACTAGTCGATTTAAATATTAAAATATTCAGTTTTCACAAATTAACTTTTAATTCGATTTAAAAAGTTCTAAAATATCGTTCTAACTCCAATATGATAAAATAAAATTTTACAAATCATTTTCAATCATATTTAACCCTATTTTCAATTATTTCCATAATTTAACATATTAAATTATCGATTTAATTATCCAATTAAATCCAATAATTCAAAATAAAATTTATTTGACTTATAAATTCACTTATTAATATTTAAAATTAATTAAATATTCAAATTTTAATTTCTAAAAATTCTGGGTCGTTACAATATCCTTTTCCAACAAATATACCTCCTTTTGACAATATGAGACTGTTACCATCTAGGACACATTTGATGCCTTTACTACAAAGAAGACTTGCAGATACAAGATTCTTCCTAATGTCTGGAACATGTACAACATTTACAAGCACGAGTTTCTTTTCAGAAGTGAATTCTAATTCTATGGTTCCTTTTCCAATGACACTTGATGTATTATGGTTTCCCATTAGTACTTTATTATCATCGGAAACTGCCTTATAGAATTTGAACATTGGTCGGTTGTTGCAAACATGTATGGTAGCGCCAGAATCATACCACCAATCAGTATCCTTGGCATTATCGGCCATGTTTACTTCTGTCACCATATCAACATTTAACTTTGATATCATTGCAACAATTTCTGACTCGTCCTGTTGAAGCATATTTGCTTTCTGACAAGAATCTGAGTTCTTCTTTCCTTGAGTCGAAGTCTGTCCGTGCTCCTTCTTTTGCCTCTTAAAGAATCTGCAATCTCTTTTGAAATGCCCTGGTTTTCCACAGAAATAACAATCCTTCCCCTTTTGATTGGGTTTTTTCTGGTTGTTATCCCTCTTCCGCTTCCCATTTAGGTTATTCTCTTTATGATCATTGACTACATTATGTATATTTGAATCAGATTCAAATACCCTCTTTTCACGAATTCTTGTTTCTTCTTCAATACGAAGATGTTTTAGAAGTTGTTCCATAGAGAAATCCTCAGTGGAATGCATAAGCTTTTTCCTGTAGTCAGTCCATGTATGCGGAAGTTTGGCCATAACAGCCCCAACTTGGAGTTGTTCGGGAATGTTAATTTTAACATCCTTTAACTTGTTGAAAATATCCTGTAACTCGTGAATCTGATCTAGAACAGAACTGTTGTCAAGCACTTTAAATTCGAAAAACTCGTAAATTAAGAACTTATCTGCGCCTTATTTTCGTTGCTGTACTTTGATTCTAAACTTTTCCATATTTCTCTCGGCGACCTGACAGAAGTGAATAGATCATAAAGTCCGTCGGATAGAGTGTTGAGTATATGTCCTCTGCAAACAATTTCATCTTCTTCGCGCTTTTTCCTTTGGGCAACAACTTCTACACTATCCTTGTCAGTAGGTGGTGGAATCGGCTGCAGGTTTTCATCAAGCACATACGCAATTTTAAGAGTAGTCAGAAGGAAGAGGATCTTATCTTGCCAACGGGTGTAGTTAGTGCCATCAAAACGATCTAACTTGGTGAATTCCTGATTCATTATCCGGTAGGTTGACTCAGAGGATGCCATAATAATTCCTTAAGATTGTTGAGATTTTTGTTGATCTGAATGAACCAGGAGAAGTTGCTTGAGGCACGTTAAAAACGTTGTCCTTAAGGAATTATTCGCCCCCACAATTCGTAGTAGTAATGGCAGCGAAATTCCTCCAGGATACAACAAGTACTGCGTTTTACAGAAGCAGAGAAGAAGAGGGAAGAAGGCTGAATTCGAAAAAGTGATTTGGGCAGGAAGAAGATGAGATGTATTTATAAAGGGCGAAAGGGTGTGACCGTTGGGGACAGTTGTGTCCACTCGTTTAAAAAATGCGACTGTTTGGAACGATCGAACCCAGGCCATACGATCACGCACGCGCCCACGTGCCCCAAGTGCCCAAGTGCCTATCTTTGACCCGTATAATATTTTATAGGCCCAAGCCCATCATCCCTTATCATTGAGTCCATTTCCAAGCCCATGTTATTTCAAATCACAATGTTCAATGTAAGCTTCTCCTATATAAGGAGAAATATATCATACTATTTGCCCATGTGGGACAAGTAGTATTACAATCTTCCCAATATATGATGCCCTCAGAACTGAGTCTACTATCATTGTAGCTCACACAAAGTTGTTTATGACAGTGCAACATTAACATGCCTATAAGATCGGTAATATATGTATATGTGTATGTATGTATGTATGTATACACGTGTGTGTATAAGTGTGTGTATGTACACACACATATATAATGCACACACGCAAAGAAATATTAAAAAATTGACAATATTTCGGTTATTTGTGTCTCAGTAGACTTTCCTTATGTATGTTTTTGCGCATGTTCAAAGTGTTAAGAGTCGAATATCAACCGCTAAAACACTTATTTCAGCTGTTGATTTGAAACATGATTTTGAACATGTTAGGATAATACACGTATGAAAGGCATGTGATAGGTTTAAATTAACAACTTTGTAAGAACTACTTCAATATTATTGTTTATCCATCATCGGGCATTCATACTTCTTCATTATCAAACATAACTGGATGTTCCCAATGCTAGTTTCGGTTATTCATTCATTTATCAAACTATACTTCAAATGAATTGACCGCATTAACACGATTATACATAAAATGAAATAAAAGTTGAACCATATTGTAACCAAAATTGGAAGCTAATTTAGTTACAAAATATAATACAACAAGGTCTTAAAAGTTAATGAAGATGATCAAACCTTTGCTATCACAACATCAAATCTTGGTCAGATTTCAAACAGTAATACCTTGTTAATAACTATTGAAAACCTCAAATGAATTTCTACCAGTATAAAGCGCTCAGACCTCATAGCTCTGTTTGCTCATGGCATATAAACTATGAATACATTGTCTAATTTTTGCACACACAATCAAACAAAATGCTTAATTTGAATTTGAAACTAAATGAAAACTACAAATTAGAAACAAAAATCAAAAAAAAAATCATTATGACAGTTATTTTCGCTAGCTTGGTTAAATAACGAATAGCAAAGAGATTTGTAACAAGGAAATTAAATGGAAAAATATAAGTAAACATTTATATAAGATCATTGACATAACTCAAAATCATTGGATATTGATTAAGTGCAACACTTTGTAATAGTAAGTACAAAGATGTCTCCTACTTCACTAAACGACTTTGGACCTTCGTTTGCTCTTTATTTGTGGTAAATTTTAAAGATGATAATAATCAAATACTTGAATATATAGCGATAATAGAGAATAGTTTCTAATAACAAACTGATTTTATTACAGCAAATTATTTTACAGAGGGTGGTTTTCCGCCATCACGAATATATTTAACAAGCATTTATTCTTACATAGAAACTTATATCTTATACAACATAGAGCACACATATATATAGTATGAATTATCCAGTTAATAAGTAAATATAAACCGACAGCTGCAAGTTGTACTGCTCAATAATACATTTTCCTCGAACCTTTTTCATTTCTTTTTGCTGGCATGATTATGTTAAATTTTGACGACACTATATGAGGATCTGTAGAGGTTGGAAGTAGCTTCGTAATGGAGAAAACGGTTCGCAAATCCGATTTCAAAGGTGAAAATTATAAGGAAAAGGTAAAGTGTGCTGAATTGACAGGGTCGGACGTCTAAGGAAAAGGGTCAGACGTCTGACCCTTCAGCAAAGCTACAGCAGTTCTGTTCCAGAGAATGAGGTCAGACGTCCGATCTGTACAAAATTGGTTCCAAAGCCTGTAGTCAGACGTCTGATCAAATGGTCAGACGTCTGAGCTGAAGATAAACTTTTCCAGAGGCTTCGGTCAGACGTCTGACCATTTTGGTCAGACGTTTGAGGCGACTTTCTGTCTGTTTTCACGTGTGGACTTGGCGTGAAGATTTGTTACAACTGCAGAGGCAATTTTGGAACATTACATAGGGTTTATATTATCCTATATAAGCTAGCTTCAGCTTCCAGCTCTAAGGGTGCGTGCAAGCAACTATGAAAGATTAGCTTCCACCAATTAGGGTTTATCAAAACCTATTTTTTTTCAATTCTCCTTCTCACAAATCAATTTATAATTATAATTTTGATCATTGTATTCAATCTCTTGTACTCTTCTCATCAGTATTAATAAAAGCTCTCTCTTAAAGTGGATGTACACTAACACAACGTTAGTGGAACCATTATAAATCGTTGTGTGGTTTATTTTTTGTTATTGCTTTGATTTCTGAATTGCTTTTTTAGGATTGTGATTGTTTTCGATTGGTTGAGATCGGAATTGAATCGTTGATTGGTTGTTTTTACACTTCTTACCACGGTCCCCTTTTTCGCTGTGCTTGTGGGGTTTCGATTTGAGTGATCTCGAGTTGGAATCCCGCCCCAACATTTGGTATCAGAGCTTCAGTGTTGGTAGGTGGTTGTAGAAATGTCTGAATCAAATAGTAACTCAAGTAGTTCCTCAATGGGTAATTCAAGTGGTGTAGCTACTTATGTACGTGGCTCGTACGCAACTTCAGGATCACAATTGGTAATAGACAAGTGGAATAGCGATAATGATTTTGAAAATGGAAATGGAAGTTGAAAGCGGTTTTAAGGAGGAATCGGGTGCATCGGGTAGTGTTTGATACACATTTATTGCCAGCGGACATCTCAGATGTTGAGGGAGAGAAGATGAAAGAGTGGGCATTCACTACACTTCAACTTGCTATGGAAGAGAATGTTATCTCTGAAATTAGTGGTGAGACAACCGCTAAGGGTATTTCAGACAAGTTGGAGGAGTTATATATGAAAAAGTCACTGACAAATCATTTGATCTTATTTCGAACGTTCTTCACCTAGAAGATGAAGGAAGGTACTTTGCTAAAGGTGCACTTGAATACATTTGATGATTTGCTAATGAAGATGAAGGCGGTAGATTTGAAGATTGAGGAAAAGCAAAAGGCGATGATATTGTTGTGTTCGTTACCAGATCGCTATACAAGTTTCTCAAATAGTTTGATCTATAGCCGGGTACATTGACTCTTGAGGATGCCAAGACGGGTCTTCTTAACAAGAAGTTATGGGATCAAATGAAGGAGTTAGGTGATGGAAGTAGTGGTGCTAGTAATGGTCATGGATTATTTATGGAGAATGAGAGATACGTGAAGGAGGATAACCGAGGGTGTTCTAAATCAAGGAACCCCGGTTGGAGACGAAAGTCGAAGGAAAGAAAAAGCAAGTGTTGTATTTGTAGGAAGCCCAGTCATTGGAAGAATGAGTGTCCGGACAAAGAGAAGGCAAAGAAGGAAGTAGCATCTTCATCATTAGCGGTGGAGAGTGTAGTTGGTGAGGAAGATGTAGATGTTTTGTCGGTGGTAGAATCGAAGTTTTTGGTAGCAGTGGATGCTCGATTTGGATGCGTCTTATCGTATGATGCCAAATAGGAATTGTTTTTCCTCTTACATCGACAAAGAAGGAAATTCAATTGTTATCGAAAATGGTGCTATTTTTAAGTCAAAATGCATTGGTTCCGTGCAAGTTCGAATGTTTGACGGAGTGGTTCATACTCTCATTAATGTACGCTATGTTCTGCGACTTAGGAAGTCTCTTATCTCTTTGGGGTAGCTGGATTCTTTAGGTTGTAAGATCACTATTGAGAGTGATAGATTATGGGTTTTGAAGTATGCGCTTGTGGTGATGAAGGATGCAAGGACTCATGGTATTTATTTGCTTCAAGGAGTGACTGTAGAAAGTGAAACTTGTATAGGAGTTGATAGTTCTCGTGGCTTGGATGCGACTAGGTTGTGACATTTGAGGTTAGGTCATGTCTCGAAGAGGAGTTTAGATGTTCTTTGGAAGAGAGAGATGATCAGAAAGTTTCAACAAGTTAGAGTTTTACAAAGAATGTGTCATGGGGAAGCAAACTAAAGTTTCATTTGGTGAGGAAAAGCATGATTCGAGAAGGGTTCTTGAGTATGTTTACGCGGATGTTTTGGGACCGGCACCTGCAGCTTCCTTAAATGGAGCTCACTATTATATTTCTTTTCTATATGACTTTTCTCAAAAAGTTTGGGTGTATGTTATGAAGGCCAAGTCGGAGGAATTTGCAAAGTTCAAAGTATGCAAGGCTCTTGTTGAGAATGAGAGTGGAAAGACTTTGAAGGTTTTAAGGTCTGACAATGGCAGAGAGTATGTTTTCGAATAATTTTTGGAGTTTTGCAAGTATCATGGTATTCGGAGGCATTTTACTATACCTGAAGATCCGCAGTCGAATGATGTTGTGGAGAGGATGAATCATACTCTACTTGAGAAATCTCGATGCTTGAGATTGACATCGGGTTTGGCTAAGTGATTTTGGACTGAAGCTTTGTCAACTGCATGCATATTATTAATCGAATTCCATGCTCGACTATTGGTAACAAAATTTCGAAGGAAGTGTGTAAGGGAAAGAGCATAAACTTGAGTTATCTTCATGTGTTTGGCAGTCCTATTTATGTGCATGATCCGGGAAATGATAAAATTGAACCTAGAGCTTTCAATGGGATTTTGCTTGGCTGTACGGACGGAACAAAAGGCTATCGGATATGAAATCCGAAAATGAAGAAGGCAATGAATTCTTGTCATGTTACTTTTGATGAGTCAGCGATGTTCAAGGAGAATGTTAGCTCATCGGATGTTCCGGATTTGGTTCATGGTGAGTTAAAGGAGAAGGAAATTATTTTCATGTTTTGTCCAAGGAGTAGAGAGAGTAGAGTAGTTGAGATGCTTGTGAGGAAGTAGTGGTTGATGTTACATCACATAGTCCATAGGGTTCCTCTAGTAGTGTTGGTGATATCCATGATTCTAGAGAAGATTCGGTTCAAGGTAGAGTCGAAGGGAGTTTGGGTAATGGTATTGCTACTCGGGTTGGTCGTCGTACTACAAGACCACCCGAAAGATATGGTGATTTGGAACTATTTTAGCTTTTGTGATAATTTGGACTATGCTCTTCATGTAGTCCAAGATGAGCCGATGGACCTTGATGATGTCATGAAGTTGAGTGATAGCTCGAAATGGATTTATGCCATGGAGGAAGAGATGCAATCATTGTTGAAGAATCAAACTTGCGATTTGCTTCCACTTCCTAAAGGAAACCGTGCTATTGGATGCAAATGGATATACAACGTGAAGGATGATGGAAGATACAAAGCTAGACTAGTGGCTAAGGTGTTTGCACAAAGGAAGGGAAAGGAGTATGATGAGATATTCACACCGGTTGTGCGCCATACTTCTACTTGGATATTACTTGCTATAGTTGTTATTCACGACTTGGAGTTGGAGCAACTTGATGTGAAAACTGCCTTCTTACATGGTGACTTGGATGAAGACATCTACGTAGAGCAACCGAAATGTTTTGTTGTAGATGGTAAGTCAAATTTGGTTTGCAAGTTAAAGAAATCACTATATGGTCTAAAGAAATCACCTAGACAATGGTACAAGAGGTTTGATCATTTTATGCTTGAAAATGATTTTGATAGAAGCATCAAGGATGCTTGTGCTTATTTCAAGATGTTGAAAAATGATTGTTAGGTGTTTATTCTTATATGTGTACGACATTCTCATTGCTTCTAAGGTTAAGAATGAAATCAATAAGCTAAAACTGAGTTTGAAATCGGAGTTCGAAATGAAGGATCTTGAAGAAGCAAGAAGGATACCAGGCATGGAAATTATAAGGGATTGAAAGCATTTTGAGTTAAAACTAACTCAAAAGGAATACATTAAGGAAATGTTTTGCCGGTTTAACATGGAGAATGCAAAGGCGTCAAATACACTTTTACCTTTGCATATGAAGCTTTCAAGTAAAGGATCGCCTATCTTGGAGGAAGATAAGACTTATATGGCTGAGGTGTCATATGCTAGTGTAGTTGGAAGTCTAATGTATGCAATGGTGTGTACAAGGCCCGATATCGCAAATGCCGTCGGGATGGTTAGTCGATATATGGCTAATTCGAGAAAATCACATTGGGAAATGGTGAAGCTTATATTGAGATAACTTAGAGGCACATCATTTCATGGTCTTGTTTTTTGCGGTAGTAAAGTGATGGATTGCAAGTTGGTTGGTTATTGTGATTCGGACTACGCCGGTGATAGGGATCGAAGAAAATTAACTTTCGGATTGTCTTCACACTTGGGCGTACAGCCATAAGTTGGAGATCTAGATTGCAAACCGTAGTTGCTTTATTCACTACGAAGGCGGAGTTGATAGCCGCGGTGGAGGCGGCAAAGGAGGCACTCTATTTGAAGCGATTATTGTGTGACTTGGGATTCAGACATGATAGTATTGATGTTCAATGTGATATCCAGAGTGCTATTCACTTGGCAGAGAATTTGCCGTTTAGCTTACGGACTAAGCATATTGAGGTGAGAGTCATTTCTAGTAGCCATGGATGAAGATAAGCAAGTATATCTTCGGAAAGTGCACACAAAGGATAACGCTGAGGATATGTTCACTAAGGCATTGCTGGTTGGGAAGTTCGAGCATTGCTCGGACTTGATTTTCTTGGAAAAGTGCTAGGTGCCATGAGATGGTACGGTTAAGGAAGGAGTTTGGTGGTAGATGAGGAAGAGTATCGGTGAGAGATTGAGGTTTTATCTTCTTGGTCAGTGCTAGTCTTTGATGACATAGCTTAGGATTTGGATGTTTTCAACATTTCATTAATGGGCGGGGGCTTTGCCTGAGCTGGTTGGTGGAATGCAATAGGCTGTGGCTTTGCTGGAGCTTATGGGAAAGCATTCATGTCTGGTTGATGATAGAAGTGATAGTTGATGCTATCGGTTGTCGTTGATGGTATGGTATCATTGGAGTTAGAGATGGATATAGTGTCGAGGTGGAGTGTTAAATTTTGATGAAACTATATGGGGATTTGTAGATGTAACAACTCGGGATTTTCGACTCCGAAAATTCCAGATTGCTAAGGAAAGAAGAAAGAAGGAAAACAGGAAACGACAACATCTCACATTCGCATGCAGATAAAATATAATAACAAATAATAGCATTTTTATAAAGAAAAGCTATAATTGTTACTTTACATACAATTCATCAGATTACAATCACTTATACATAAACTAGACAGTTAAAATAACTTGTCCCAGATAAACAACAATATATCATAGCGGAATACACTCCATACGTTCCTGACATCCAACTCGCCTCCTGAACTCCAGAACGTCCCTACTTGAAAATATGTAATACTCGGTCTGACCCAAGCATTACATTAAAGTAACACCCGGGTCAGGCTGGAAACTAGCGTGAGTAAACCCATCTAACATGAAATACAAAGATATAAAATCTATTTGAACGACCCGGGGTAACTCGTACTTCACTACAAGTTTAACTTGCCATAGTCAAATACACATCCTATAATCATCTAATTATCATTACTTAGATTAAATGACCAAGATCACATTATTTATTCCACTTCAGCTTATTTATTCCAAAGTCAAGTTCATAAAGAATTATTATAAATTACAAATCGAAGTGGTTTCGGGTATTTACTGATACCCTACCCCGGTCTCTTCGAATCCAATGTCATTCTTAACCCAAGTATTCAAATGAATACGATACAAATTTTAAATACAGGATGCCACTTACACAGCAATTCATCATCGATAGATAACCACATTATCACTGTACAACCCAACATATCATATCACAAAACATTTTATATCAGTGATATCAACCAATTCAAGGCATTCCATATAATCCAATCATCATAAGCATGATTAATTAGTCACAATTTCTAAATAATTTAAATAAATTAAATTATTTTAATTACCTTTAAATCATGCTTACTTTACATTAATTAATTAAAAATAAATTAACTAATCATCCTTTAATTATCATCTTTAACTACATAAAGTAATTATCCTTTAATTAATTAAAAAAATCAATCAATCTTCACCCATTCACGGTAATTACATTTATCCTTAATTAATTACTCAAATTAATTATCCCATCATCACTTACATTGACTAATTATCCTTTAATTAATCAATCTCGTTAATTGACTAACCCTTAATTATTTTCCTAAATTAATCAATCCTTTAATTAATTACACCAAGTAATTAATCCTTAATTACTTACATTAAGTAATTACCCTTAAATTATATTCATCAAGTAATTATCCTATTGGTTAATTATCCTCAATTAATTAACCTCTGATCATTAATTAATTCAACCTTTAATTAATAATTAAATTAATTAACTCCTAATAAATTTATCCTTTAATTACTTACATTAAATAATTAATCATTTAATTAATTAATTACTCTTAATTAATTACTTAATTACTCCTTTATCATTAATTAATTAAATTAATTAATTATACTTAAATTTCTCTATTAACTTAATTAATATCAAATCATTAAAATCTTAATTAGCTTTTAGGGTAAACCATTATCTTTATTAATAACATAATTATCATTAACATTTTTAAAACATTTTATCTTTATACTTAAAATTCCTTAATAAATCATTTAATTAGGTTTTAAAATAAAATGATCATTTAACTTAACAAATTAAAGTTACCAATCATAACTTCCTTTAAATAACTTTAAACATTTATCAAATAATAGTTTAAACTAATTTCAATTAAAATTTTAAAAACTTGCTTTTTCTAAAATCTTTAAAAACTTTTAAAAACTTGATTTAAACTTGCTTCGGGTTTAACCCGACCATTTCTCGAGTCCTGACTCGAGTACTTTCTCTTCTTCGGATTTAAACTTGCTTCGGAAGTTTGAACATATTTACTATTTGTTTTCTATTATTATTGTAGAACCACTAAAGAATACGAGCAAGCAGCTTTGAATTTTGTAAACGATGCAAAGCTAAAGCTGCAAAATGTGGAAAAAAATTATGCCCTTGTGTAGATTGCAGAAATCTTACCCGTCTTCATGGAGAAGTTATTGTTGAGCATTTGATTATAAGAGGAATGGATCCTAAGTACATGGACGGTGCAGTGGGAAGTGGTCAGAAGTGTAGCACTATTTGTGAGTAATTTACTTTTAATCACATGCCAACCTTAGCTGCCCATGAAGTAATCTAAGTTTGATGTACATCATTTTATCACGTGTTATACGAGCATTCACATATTAATTAATCAATATAAAAAAAATGGCACTACCACTTAAATAAGTACAATTACTTTAATTTCAGTATTAAGTCACAAATTGCAGGTGTTTTCATACATACTTAATTTTCATATTTATAAATGTTTACATATTTTTGTTTATTAAAAAATATATATGAATTTAATGATATAAACAGTGATGATTTCTTTTAATAATAAGTATTATTACTATTATTGTTGTTGTTCATTCCAACTTCTAGCCTCTAATCTTAAATCCAATGATTTACAACCAGTGTATGCCATCTAATCAATTATCAAACATATATTCAGTTTACATATCCAAATAACAATAATAAGGATGTTCAAGATTTCAGCTTAAAAAGCATATGCTGATGAAATAATAAATAAATTTGGGTTGTGGTTTTGTCGATTGCTGAGGCTTTATTGGAGATGGTCGAAGGGGCGGTGATGGAGGAAATGCAGAGGGTGATTGCTATTAGTTGCGCTTGGTGCATGGTTGATTTTGCGAGGTGGGGATGAAGATGCAGTGTGGAAATTGAAGAAGGCAATGCAGTGGGATGTAGTTGCTATAGGTAGTCACGGATTTGGTTTTTTGAGGAGTTTGGGGAATTTCAGGCAATGAAGTATGCGCGTTTTGGTGGTGAGGAGGTTGTTCGGGTTACTCGTATTAAAGAGTGTGAAGGGTTGATGATATATACCTGGTTGTCGATGCTAGCAGTTGGAGGAAGTGATCGTGTGCTTGCTAACGAAGGAGTGGTGATTGGTTAGAGTTCGATTGTTGAAGGATTCGATTGGGATTTCACAGAGGCAGTTTCAGTGATGACGATTTGGTTGGTGATGGAATTGATGTGGGGGGTAGGATATTTGAGAAGTGGATTTGAATTGCAGAAGTTTGGATGCACTGCAGTGAACAAAAGCTGCAGTATGTTGATGGTTTGTGTCTGAATTGTGATATGCAGTGGCCAGAGGTAGTTTGTGGTCAATGTTCTATTGTGATGTTTTGTGGAACTGCTGAAGTATATGCAGGGAGATGTGATGATAACGGTCTCTAGTAAGGAGTAGGTGTGGTCAGAAGTGGTGACGACTTGGGGTTAACTGATGTTGAGAAGAGGATAGGGGATGTTTGATGGTATTCGAATTGCAATGTGGCAGAGTGCCGTCAGAGGGAGTTGTGGGTGAATGGATATTGATGTTAAATGGTTTGGTGATATATGTTGAGTTGGTGAAGTGATGAATTCTGAAGTTTATGATGTGATCGATGAAGTTGATTGTTATGTGAAGGGGAAGTATTTGTTTGTGGGTGGTGTGTAGTGATTAGGCAGAAGTGTGGAAGGCCAGAGGAAGTTTGGTTAAACTGCAGAGATCGGTATGTATGGTAGGGGACTGGTGAAGTCTGTAGTGGAGTGGCGAGTGATCACTGACGAGGCTGGAAGTGCTAGTGGTCAGGTGATAGTGTTTTAAACCAGTTGTGATTGTGGTGAATTAGTGCCGCAGATTGGATTTGTGAGTGGAGTTTGATTGGTGGATGGGAGGTGACATTTGAGGGATGGTGATGTAGAGGTGAAAGTTGAGGTTTGTTCATGTGGCAGGGAGGAGTTTAACTGTGCTGGGGAGAAGGATGATGGCAGCAGTTTTGGGTAGGGAAGAAAATGGTGGATGTGCAGTTTTCTGGTTATTGTTGTAATGTTATTGTTGTAGTGGTGATACTGCAATGGTAGTTTTCTGGTTGGTAAGGTGATGAAGTTGATGGAGCAGTGTGAAGCTGCAGTTTGGATATGATGGGGAGAGTTTGTAAATGAAAAGTTGAGAGGAGGTGATAGTTGGATGTTGGTTGTGCTAGAGGAGATTGGTTGCAGTCGAGTGGTCAGTCTTTGGAGATGATGTTGGTGGTTTTGAGAGGGAGATGGTGGTTAAGCTACAGGCAAGAAGCAGTGAAGTTTGAACTGAATGTAAACATATTTAGTACTGGTTTTGAGAGGGAGATGGTGGTTTTGAGTGGTCAGGCAAGATGCCGTTTCACCAAATCCTATTTAGTACTGGCTTTGGATGCTTGTGCAGTAAACATATATGTTCACATCCTCTCAACAGTACCCTAGTGTGGTTTGAACTGAATGTACAATAACAATCACAAATTCACCATATTATGCGATGAGTTCAAATCATTAAAAGCTAATGGGCTGAAGTACAAATGACTAGAAATGAACAACTGCGATAAAGTCGGTAGCTTCCTTAGCGTCTATAATGATAAAAGCACTATCTAATATACAAAACTATAAATACAGTCCAATATGATATATTTTTTATCTTCCTTTTATTATATTTTGCTTGATACATAATATACAATTACAGAAGTTTAGTGGCCAAAAGCAACTTTGTGTCAAATTTTATGGTGAATTGTTACTCAATATTGTTAGCTAAAAACAACAAAGGTTTAGACTTCGCTTTCAGTCACTTCTCTATATATTTTCAGTTGAGAGCAGTTTTGAAAAGTATGGCAGTGGTTAGCGAAAATGCTAACAATCCTAACATGCATATTGTGTGTGTATTTAAAAAGAAAAGAGGTGATCTTGGTATTAATTCTAGGAATAGGTCCTGGATGTCTAGTGATTTTACCTCCAAGCTCTTTGGTAACTAAATCAACAGCTTCAGCACTTTTATACTTGTCTACTTTGTCATTTAATGCAGGAACTTGGTTAACACTAAAGCAACCTGGAGCAATGTTTAGATCCTTGCAAGAATCTTCTGTAGCAGCCATTTCTGTATCATCGTCTCCATAACAGAGTATTTGTGTCCATTTGTTAGACTATTTTGAGCTATTATCATGTGACCATGTCTTGTAGTATTTGTGTTCATTTGTTAGACTATTTTGAACTATTATCATGCGACCATGTCTTGTAGTATTTGAAATATTAGCAGAATTATTTGAAACTTTTCCACTGGTTTGATTGTGTGTTTCCAAATTAGAATTCACTACAACGTTATCATTGTTACATATAGTTGTTGTCATCTTCTCGATTTGTTATTTTTGGGATCCAGATTTTAATATATATATATATATCTGTGTGTGTAATGTGTATACATATATCCATCTGTGTGCATATATATATATAATATAATAAAATGAAAATTGAAACAAATGCTAAAAATTAATATTATATAGGATAGCGTTTGAAAAACGCTATTGATTCATCAAACGCTATCGCAACTCTATATGAGATGTAAGATTTTTCCACCAAAAACGCTATGATAGAATCAAAAACGCTATAGTAGAAAACAAAAACGCTATGCAAGCATGACAAGAAATGCTATCGGAAAACATTGTAACGCTATAACATGGTTTGATGAAATGCTATAAAATGTGATCAAAAACGCTATAGAAGTTAAATGAAGGATTATAATTCCCTATAGCGTTTAAGTTTAATAACAAAGAAAAAACGCTATTGTAGGTTGCAAACGCTATTAGATATTATAGTGTTTTCCTTCCTGCTATGTAATGCTGCCGGCCTACCATAGCTTGTGGTTCCACGGCGTTCTCTGAAACGTTATGGTAGCCTGTTATAGCGTTTTTCAAACGCTATGAAAAGCATAAACTGTTGTAGTGCATTGTATACATTGATGATGTTATTATATTCTCAGAATAAACTGATCAACATTCTAAACATTTGAATCGTAAATAGTACTAAAAAAAGCTAGATCTGGTGTATCAACTGAAAAGATAAAACTTTTTCAAACAGAAATTAGATTTTTTGGACATATTATAAAAGATCAAACAATATTTCATATCGATAGAGCAATTATATTTGCGGAAAAATTTTCAAACGAAATTAAAGATAAAAATCACTTACAAAGATACTAAGGCGGTAATAAAAATAAAAGTAAAAATAAAAGAAATTCTATGTCTTGCAATTCTCAACCCAGATGCACTTAAAATAGTTGAAACAAATACATCAAACAAAGGTTATGGTGGTATTCTTAAACAAAGAATTGGTAATAAGGAGTCTAGTCAGATTTATTGTAATGACCCGGTTTTTCGACAATTTAACTTATCTTCTAAAACCAAAACATCAATTCCCTTTGCCTTTAAAAACCTGTATATCCTAATTAGCAATAATACCCATTCACAGAATCCAAATCATTTTATTCACTCTCTTTTACACAATTTCAACATCTATTTCATTCAAGCCCATACGATACACATATATCATCCGTACGCAATACCAAATTCAATCGCTCACTTGATCACACAATTTCACTTCCGAACTAGTATCGTCCATCCGACTTCTAGTGCGGAGTTGGATCTGGTTTGTTGATCAAAAACCTTTATCCTCCTTGCATAGCTATAACTATGATAGAGAATTTTCAGAATCGATCAACAATCCATATCCATGGTTCGCCGTCGAAAATCGAGTGAAAAATCCCAATTCGGATCGATATAACTATCTCGAAATTCTTTGCTCGAATCTGGATCAAATTGTTATGTGAATAAAATGATATACATACATCCTACGTATTTATCTTAATGATTATTAGCTATATCAATTTCTTTTTCTTTTATTCATATTTACTTTGATTTCCATTCACTTATAATTATCTTTTCATGCACCCTTATTAAACCTTCATTCAAATATTAACTTAGAATATATCTCCATTTCAAATTTACTTAAAAATTTCACCATCCATTTCTTAAGTCAATATGAACATTTTATATACTTCTTATAAATATTTTAACTTTACCACTTAAGCTTTCGCATCTATTAATTTTTCCAAAATTCATAGTTAAACTTCTTACAAATCTTTTACTAAGTTTTCAAATCATACTTAGTTATCTTTTCAAAAAAAAAAAACAACTACTATTGTTTAACTTTCAATTTCCAAAATCAAAGTTTAAGTTTTCAAAATTTTTCCCAATTTTCTCAAAAAATTTTCTAACGCCTTAAATTTTCGGAAAAATTCGCCATAGTCTCCTTTGCGCGGCTCGATCCGAAAAAAAATGACAGTATATATATCACAAATATACATCTCATCAAGTAATGAGGCATCCCGTAGGGAAAAAAGTGTAAAAGTACGATATTTAATCCGAGATATGTACCTTATATTTTATTAGCAAGCATATACGGCTAATATAGCGCGAAAGCGAGCTCCAAATGCGAAGCAAACGCCATCCGCACCTACTAAACACTCAACAAACAACATGAGAACATGCATATATGAAAATAGTGTCGATATACATCCTATAGTAACATAATAACTATACATGTCAACATATCAAATGTAACAAACAACAAATGCATATATATATTCAACCATCAACCAACTACCATCCATAACCAAATCAATATTCATTCATATTCTCATTAATATTCAATGAAATGGTTTTCAATTTTAATCACATTTGATTCGTTGACATTGGATTTTATCAACATTCATTCTTAATTCAATTAGTTATCATTTACTAATTTAAATCCAATCCACATTCAATTCTATTCAAATTTATTTACTTTCTATTTGAATTTCAATTAATTTAGCTTTCAATTTCATTAATACTTAATGAATTATAAACAATCAACTAACAAGCAATGTTTAATCAATACAACCAAATTTATTCACTTTACATTAAATTTGGTTCAACACATTTAATTCCATTTGGTTTAACATTAAATTGATTTCCATTCCAATTTATTCAACTCCCAATAACATTAGATTTCAATGAATTAACACTTACATTCATTATTCCATATCAACTAAATTTACATTCAATTGATTAACATTCAATCCATTCATTCAATTCAATTCAATTTCTAAAGTTGAATTTCATTCATATAACTTAAGTTCATATCTATCACTTAACTTTATTAATTTACTTCGATACCAATATCAACTTTATTCAACATCTTCTAAGTTATACTCCATTTAACTTTAAAAATTCATTTTTATTTATATAAGTTTATTTCACAATTGTAAATCACTTTAATTATAATTCATACTTATAATTCTTTTACTTATACAATTATTCTTTTATTTAGATTATTCAAACAACTAAACAATCAACTTATATACATTTTAATAATTCTTGAAAAATTATTCCTTTATATATCAAATATAATCAAGATAAAATTATTTCATTTACCCAATTTAAAATAAATATTGTGCCGAATTGTTCTATTCAAGTGTTTATAAACCCCTTCGGCATAGTTTGACAGACCGTGCTGACGAAGGTTCATATGCCACTCAATAAACCAATCATCACAATATAAAACAATTTTATATATTCACTAACAAATACGCTCTCATAGCTATTATTACACTCAAACTCATTCTAGAGTACTGCTGACTCCATCTCTAATGAGTACTACCCTACAGAACCATGGCTGTCGCTTAACCATATGCTCTGATACCAAATGTAACGTATACGGATTTTCGTTGCCGAAAAACCGAATAGTTAGGGTTTTAAAAAGAATTTAAGAAAAAGGAAGAAGAAAGAAGAGAGAAAATAGAGGGAAAAGATAGAGAAGAAAACAGAAAATAGGAAGAAGAGAAAATAGAAAAGAGAACAGAAAAATCTAAAATAGAAGAAAAAGAGAATAGAACGGAACAGAACAGCAGAATAACAGAACAATCTCACAATCGCAGCGGAACAACATATTATAATAAATGAATAATCTTTAAACAAAGAGCTATATCAGTTATTACATTACATTTCATTTTATTACATCATATCATATCATCAGAGTGTACAACAACATACAACAACAAACAATGCAGCGGAAAAAGAAATACTATATAAACTAGTAATACGCCATGCCATCCAGCTTGCCTCCAGCAACTCCTGAATATCCTGATAAACCTAACTCTTGACTGCCCGTGTGAAAATTGGTGGGCACCTAGAGTTTAGGAAGAAAAACAATAAACTCCAAGTCAGACATGTGACTGGTGTGAGAACTCAAAACAGTTTATTTACTTTAAAATCAAAATAGAAGAATATTTTAAATTCAATTCGCAATGCTTTTAAAAATGAGACTACCATAAGGCCTCCCGCACACACACACATGCAAACGCAGAATCCGAGGAGATTTTTCCTTATGATAGTCAAAGATGCTTGATACGCATTTAAAATAACATTTGATATTATTATTAGTGCATAGTGTAGAGGAAAATCATTTCGAAAATAAAGATATAAATCTTAGCCAGCATAGACATTCCGCACTTATGCCTACTATAGCTACTATGTTCAATAGCAGGTTACCGCCACATTCCATAGCAGGTTATACAACTAATACCGTACAAGTCTCGTATTGTTTCTTTGGATTTCCAACAAATGGTCAGGCTAAGGAACTTCCTACTGCCACATGGAAACGCCTCTGGCTGGACGTCCCCGAGAACTTAACCAGCTCTCTGCCAACACAAGGCCGGGTTACCTTTATCACTAGGTAACTACTACACGAGTATGACAACCCCCGGTCCCATTGGACCTTTTAACCGAGCGCTCGTCACCAACAACACCACACAGTAATAAATATAGTGTATCAACATGAGTAAGTATCTGGGCTCCATACCATGATACCACCCTTTCCAGAAGGAAATGCACATACCCTAAAGGGAGCTACTCCTCATAACCTTGCCGCATCTTTCCTGTTTTGACCATTTCCGGGATGTGAGGCTCGACGAAGTTTCGTCCACAAAAACATACTTTATACAAAAGCCATGCTTTGGGTCAACAAATGATCAACACAATGATCACCAAGATAGACGATCAAACAAATGATCCTATCACAAATAATCAACACAATGATCATTTCAGCAACACTCAGCATATCACATTACCAAATTGGGAATATATCGCTGATAACTTCAACTATATAACCTCTGA
Organism: Allium cepa; assembly: GCA_030765085.1. Classification (NCBI taxonomy): domain Eukaryota; kingdom Viridiplantae; phylum Streptophyta; class Magnoliopsida; order Asparagales; family Amaryllidaceae; genus Allium; species Allium cepa. The sequence goes on from CM060942.1 coordinate 152,989,155, forward strand.
GCTCGTACGTCTCAGAGAAGGGTGTTAAGCTAAAAGAATAAATTCTCCGCCACCAACAGAAATATATTTGAAAGAAATCGGCTTTATATCTCAACTTGTAATGTCAGACATACAATCCATACAAGTCTGTTCCGGGCTCGAACAAAACCGAAGGCACTTCTTACGAAGCCCTTGCAATCCGGATATCCACAATCCTGATCGGATTCCCCATCACTTAGGGAGTCTCTATACCGTTGCAACTCAGTGCAGAGACAATCGACAGGTCATCCTATCGCTTTTGCAAATATCCGGTCTTCAACACCGATCTTCAAATGCAATTCATAACGACGTATCACATATTCGGAATGGGTTATACGACCCCATGGTCCTTTCCCGGTTAACTCGAATAGTGAGCGCTTATTCAAAAATAAGTGTGGCATTCAAATTCAAACAAATCACATCAATTACCCATTCAAAGGGAAATATTGATATTCGGTTATTGAACTATCAATTGATATGCACACATCACCAGATTCCAAATAATTTTCCAAATTATTTACTTTCCAAAAATATCTTTACAAGATATATAATATCAACACTTCAAAAATAAATCAATATTTATTTTCAAACAAATTCCACTTTCTCATATAAATTCCATAATGAATTTATATTTCAAAATATCCATGCATATACGATTTCAATTATCCATTTTCAATTTATCTTCAAAAAGATAAATTCTCAAAACGTTTCATTTCACATTGGAAAAACATTTCCATACTTATTTATTCATAAGTAATTCACAAATCCATTCCATTTCAACACTTAGAAAATATTCATTATACTTAAATCGAATTAAGTATATATTTCATTCTTTAAGGAAATCATTCTCTTTAACATATTTATTTGGGCCAAAACGAATGTTGCGTAAAACATCGTTACGACAACCCAAAATCACTAGTATAGGGATTCGGAATTAAAATAGATATATAAATCCCAATACTATACAAAAACATTTCCATTCGGAAATCATTTACTATAACAACAGTGTTATAGTCCACCATTTCCTTTTATTTCTCGAAACATCTATTTCAACAATAAATGTTGAAATCTATGGTTTCGAATCTCAACACATTTTAAAACATCGTTAGATCGTTTTAATTCTATTTAAAACATTCACATTCAAAACAATTTCTTTAACGTATTATTCACTATTCAAAAACGTGAATATACTACGTTAACAAATTTCATCAATTCTATGCATTTTATTTCAAAGGATTATTCACGGTCTAAAAACGTGATTATAACTCCATACATAAGTTATAATAATTTACTTATCAAAATAAGTCATTTCGAATTTATAAAACAACGTTTATAAATTCCATTTCTATTTATTTATAAAAACTTCCTTTTTATAAATTCGTTTATTAACCTATTCCAGTTTATAACTCAATTATAAACTAAAAGTTCATATTATAAGTCAAATGCTTATAAAACGATTATTTTATAAAATCGTTCTTTTAAACTTCATAATTATAAATCTTATAACCTATAAGATTCATGTATTTATGCAAAAATCCATTCTTTTGATAATTTCACAAATTTTATAAACCTACTGTTTAAAAATTCCATTTATAACTTCACAGTTTATAATTCTATAAATTTCATTAAGTTATGAAATTCATTCACAATTCATATTCAACACTTATAAAAGCTCGTTTTATAATTCCAACGTTTTATTAATTTATAAATATCGATTTATAAATCTTTAATATAAATCAATTTATTATTATTGTTTAAACGTCTTTACCCTTCTTTATGATTTCATCATTTTGATTTATAAAATAATCAAATTTTATAAATCCTATATTTAAAATTTTAATAATAAATTCAAAAATCCAGTTTAAACTATTTTATAAAGTCATTAATTCATATTTCTCAAAAATCAGCTTTTAACCGTATTTCTCAAAAATTATAATTTTTACAACTTTAAAAATTATAACGTTCATTTATTTATAATGGATCAATTCCAAAAATATTTTATCTTTTCAAAAATCACTTTAAAAACCCTTTTAAAATCCCAAAATTTGGGTCCAATGATGCTACACATCAAATAGTCAATCACGACTACAACGATCCATCATATATCGATATGATAATCCATCAAATATCAAAATATCTGAAATCAAATAAAAACTGTTGAGGAATCCAGTTGGATCCCTCCAACCTGTTTTCCTGCATCCAAAACCATTAGCACAATACCAATTTCGCTCCAGTACGAAATTATCGCGGTATATGTTTTTAATAAATATTATCCGCTTAATAACGGCGCAATAGGGTCTCATCCGCTAAAAAATACGGGAAATCAACAACTGCAATATATACATATGCCAATATATATATATTGATATTATTTATAATACCAATTTCACTGTTTATGAAATATTCGCGGTATATGTTTTTAATAAATAACATCCGCTTACTAACGGCGTATAATGTCTATTTTAACAATCAATAGATATCAATCAACATTCAAACATGCATTCAAATATTTTAAATCTAACTATTTAAAATAAAATCGAAACTGATTCGATTGAGTGAGAAGTTCTCACCTTGATTTTATTTCCGTTTTAGCGATTTATTTCGAATAAAATTAAACGGACGTTTAATTTTACCCAAAATTCTCACTAACTCCAAACGGCTCCAAACCAACTCCATCGCGTAGTGCTCGTCCATACGATTCCAACGCAACTGAGTTTGCATTTTTTCGACCTCGTATGAAAAAGTTATGAATATTTGAAGTTTACTCGAATTTTTATAAACAAATTACAACAAAAATTCCTTTATTTTAAAACCAAACAGAAACATCACCCTTAGATCCAACTCCTTTACAATCCCCACCGTCCCTTCCTTCTCCTACATCACGCACGCGTACAGGAAACAACATGGCCGAACAAACCCATGAAGCCACGAATTAGGTTTTCGATTTGCAACACCATTTCTCAATTAAAATTCGATCAGGTACTTGCATTTTGAAGAGCATGACGAACACAATACTCGGCCTCAAGGCCATGAAACTCGGTTCCCCCATTGACGTGGAAATTCGTGCGCAACCGTATGACTTTGAGCTTCGATTGCCGTTGATTGGTGATGAAGTTCGCGATCATAACCGTTGATTTCGTAGTTCTCATTACGCTCTACAAGTTTCTAGTTGTAACTTTCTTGAATCGATGCATGGATTTTGAGAAATTGGAGAGGGAAGATGATGAAATTTCGGCCATACAATTTGATGGTGGCGGCTGAAGTAATAGATTAGGGTTTTAGATTATTTTCTCAAATTTGTGAATTATGAGCCTATTTATAGAATTTTATCGAAACACTATTTATCCGTAAATTCCGAACTCCGATTTACGCGCCAAAACTGACGTTCCTAGGGTTTATCCCGCGTTCCGGACACAATGGAATAGGTTTCGAAAGCTAATTCGGACATCTGTGCGAGTTATGGCTGTAAACGCTCAATTTAAATTAAACCGATTTAAATCGATTTCTAGGCGTTTTAATTCGTACCGGACAAACGACAAATCCAATTGACTTGAAATTTGAAACCATACAATAATATCACATTACGGATCCGATGAAACTGGTTTCGTCGAAATCCGAGGCTTTTTGAAAAATGGCTATTTTAACTCGCCAAATTAAAATTAAAAATAAATCGATGCGTTTCGAGCTGCCACGATCAAACGATAACTCCGATTGACACGAAAATTGAAATCCGGTAATAAGTAACTATTACGGATCCAATGGAACTAGTTTCGTTCAATTCTGAGACTGTTCAAAAATTGGTTATTTTCACTAGTCGATTTAAATATTAAAATATTCAATTTTCACAAATTAACTTTTAATTCGATTTAAAAAGTTCTAAAATATCGTTCTAACTCCAATATGATAAAATAAAATTTTACAAATCATTTTCAATCATATTTAACCCTATTTTCAATTATTTCCATAATTTAACATATTAAATTATCGATTTAATTATCCAATTAAATCCAATAATTCAAAATAAAATTTATTTGACTTATAAATTCACTTATTAATATTTAAAATTAATTAAATATTCAAATTTTAATTTCTAAAAATTCTGGGTCGTTACAATATCCTTTTCCAACAAATATACCTCCTTTTGACAATATGAGACTGTTACCATCTAGGACACATTTGATGCCTTTACTACAAAGAAGACTTGCAGATACAAGATTCTTCCTAATGTCTGGAACATGTACAACATTTACAAGCACGAGTTTCTTTTCAGAAGTGAATTCTAATTCTATGGTTCCTTTTCCAATGACACTTGATGTATTATGGTTTCCCATTAGTACTTTATTATCATCGGAAACTGCCTTATAGAATTTGAACATTGATCGGTTGTTGCAAACATGTATGGTAGCGCCAGAATCATACCACCAATCAGTATCCTTGGCATTATCGGCCATGTTTACTTCTGTCACCATATCAACATTTAACTTTGATATCATTGCAACAATTTCTGACTCGTCCTGTTGAAGCATATTTGCTTTCTGACAAGAATCTGAGTTCTTCTTTCCTTGAGTCGAAGTCTGTCCGTGCTCCTTCTTTTGCCTCATAAAGAATCTGCAATCTCTTTTGAAATGCCTTGGTTTTCCACAGAAATAACAATCCTTCCCCTTTTGATTGGGTTTTTTCTGGTTGTTATCCCTCTTCCGCTTCCCATTTAGGTTATTCTCTTTATGATCATTGACTACATTATGTATATTTGAATCAGATTCAAATACCCTCCTTTCACGAATTCTTGTTTCTTCTTCAATACGAAGATGTTTTAGAAGTTGTTCCATAGAGAAATCCTCAGTGGAATGCATAAGCTTTTTCCTGTAGTCAGTCCATGTATGCGGAAGTTTGGCCATAACAGCCCCAACTTGGAGTTGTTCAGGAATGTTAATTTTAACATCCTTTAACTTGTTGAAAATAACCTGTAACTCGTGAATCTGATCTAGAACAGAACTGTTGTCAAGCATTTTAAATTCGAAAAACTCGTAAATTAAGAACTTATCTGCGCCTTGTTTTTCGTTGTTGTACTTTGCTTCTAAACTTTTCCATATTTCTCTCGGCGACCTGACAGAAGTGAATAGATCATAAAGTCCGTCGGATAGAGTGTTGAGTATATGTCCTCTGCAAACAATTTCATCTTCTTCGCGCTTTTTCCTTTGGGCAACAACTTCTACACTATCCTTGTCAGTAGGTGGTGGAATCGGCTGCAGGTTTTCATCAAGCACATACGCAATTTTAAGAGTAGTCAGAAGGAAGAGGATCTTATCTTGCCAACGGGTGTAGTTAGTGCCATCAAAACGGTCTAACTTGGTGAATTCCTGATTCATTATCCGGTAGGTTGACTCAGAGGATGCCATAATAATTCCTTAAGATTGTTGAGATTTTTGTTGATCTGAATGAACCAGGAGAAGTTGCTTGAGGCACGTTAAAAACGTTGTCCTTAAGGAATTATTCGCCCCCACAATTCGTAGTAGTAATGGCAGCGAAATTCCTCCAGGATACAACAAGTACTGCGTTTTACAGAAGCAGAGAAGAAGAGGGAAGAAGTCTGAATTTGAAAAAGTGATTTGGGCAGGAAGAAGATGAGATGTATTTATAAAGGGCGAAAGGGTGTGACCGTTGGGGACAGTTGTGTCCACTCGTTTAAAAAATGCGACTGTTTGGAACGATCGAACCCAGGCCATACGATCACGCACGCGCCCACGTGCCCCAAGTGCCCAAGTGCCTATCTTTGACCCGTATAATATTTTATAGGCCCAAGCCCATCATCCCTTATCATTGAGTCCATTTCCAAGCCCATGTTATTTCAAATCACAATGTTCAATGTAAGCTTCTCCTATATAAGGAGAAATATATCATACTATTTGCCCATGTGGGACAAGTAGTATTACAATCTTCCCAATATATGATGCCCTCAGAACTGAGTCTACTATCATTGTAGCTCACACAAAGTTGTTTATGACAGTGCAACATTAACATGCCTATAAGATCGGTAATATATGTATATGTGTATGTATGTATGTATGTATACATGTGTGTGTATAAGTGTGTGTATGTACACACACATATATAATGCACACACGCAAAGAAATATTAAAAAATTGACAATATTTCGGTTATTTGTGTCTCAGTAGACTTTCCTTATGTATGTTTTTGCGCATGTTCAAAGTGTTAAGAGTCGAATATCAACCGCTAAAACACTTATTTCAGCTGTTGATTTGAAACATGATTTTGAACATGTTAGGATAATACACGTATGAAAGGCATGTGATAGGTTTAAATTAACAACTTTGTAAGAACTACTTCAATACTATTGTTTATCCATCATCGGGCATTCATACTTCTTCATTATCAAACATAACTGGATGTTCCCAATGCTAGTTTCGGTTATTCATTCATTTATCAAACTATACTTCAAATGAATTGACCGCATTAACAGGATTATACATAAAATGAAATAAAAGTTGAACCATATTGTAACCAAAATTGGAAGCTAATTTAGTTACAAAATATAATACAACAAGGTCTTAAAAATTAATGAAGATGATCAAACCTTTGCTATCACAACATCAAATCTTGGTCAGATTTCAAACAGTAATACCTTGTTAATAACTATTGAAAACCTCAAATGAATTTCTACCAGTATAAAGCGCTCAGACCTCATAGCTCTGTTTGCTCATGGCATATAAACTATGAATACATTGTCTAATTTTTGCACACACAATCAAACAAAATGCTTAATTTGAATTTGAAACTAAATGAAAACTACAAATTAGAAACAAAAATCAAAAAAAAAAAATCATTATGACAGTTATTTTCGCTAGCTTGGTTAAATAACGAATAGCAAAGAGATTTGTAACAAGGAAATTAAATGGAAAAATATAAGTAAACATTTATATAAGATCATTGACATAACTCAAAATCATTGGATATTGATTAAGTGCAACACTTTGTAATAGTAAGTACAAAGATGTCTCCTACTTCACTAAATGACTTTGGACCTTCGTTTGCTCTTTATTTGTGGTAAATTTTAAAGATGATAATAATCAAATACTTGAATATATAGCGATAATAGAGAATAGTTTCTAATAACAAACTGATTTTATTACAGCAAATTATTTTACAGAGGGTGGTTTTCCGCCATCACGAATATATTTAACAAGCTTTTATTCTTACATAGAAACTTATATCTTATACAACATAGAGCACACATATATATAGTATGAATTATCCAGTTAATAAGTAAATATAAACCGACAGCTGCAAGTTGTACTGCTCAATAATACATTTTCCTTGAACCTTTTTCATTTCTTTTTGCTGGCATGATTATGTTAAATTTTGACGACACTATATGAGGATCTGTAGAGGTTGGAAGTAGCTTCGTAATGGAGAAAACGGTTCGCAAATCCGATTTCAAAGGTGAAAATTATAAGGAAAAGGTAAAGTGTGCTGAATTGACAGGGTCGGACGTCTAAGGAAAAGGGTCAGACGTCTGACCCTTCAGCAAAGCTACAGCAGTTCTGTTCCAGAGAATGAGGTCAGACGTCCGATCTGTACAAAATTGGTTCCAAAGCCTGTAGTCAGACGTCTGATCAAATGGTCAGATGTCTGAGCTGAAGATAAACTTTTCCAGAGGCTTCGGTCAGACGTCTGACCATTTTAGTCAGACGTTTGAGGCGACTTTCTGTCTGTTTTCACGTGTGGACTTGGCGTGAAGATTTGTTACAACTGCAGAGGCAATTTTGGAACATTACATAGGGTTTATATTATCCTATATAAGCTAGCTTCAGCTTCCAGCTCTAAGGGTGCATGCAAGCAACTATGAAAGATTAGCTTCCACCAATTAGGGTTTATCAAAACCTATTTTTTTTCAATTCTCTTTCTCACAAATCAATTTATAATTATAATTTTGATCATTGTATTCAATCTCTTGTACTCTTCTCATCAGTATTAATAAAAGCTCTCTCTTAAAGTGGATGTACACTAACACAACGTTAGTGGAACCATTATAAATCGTTGTGTGGTTTATTTTTTGTTATTGCTTTGATTTCTGAATTGCTTTTTTAGGATTGTGATTGTTTTCGATTGGTTGAGATCGGAATTGAATCGTTGATTGGTTGTTTTTACACTTCTTACCACGGTCCCCTTTTTCGCTGTGCTTGTGGGGTTTCGATTTGAGTGATCTCGAGTTGGAATCCCGCCCCAACATTTGGTATCAGAGCTTCAGTGTTGGTAGGTGGTTGTAGAAATGTCTGAATCAAATAGTAACTCAAGTAGTTCCTCAATGGGTAATTCAAGTGGTGTAGCTACTTATGTACGTGGCTCGTACGCAACTTCAGGATCACAATTGGTAATAGACAAGTGGAATAGCGATAATGATTTTGAAAATGGAAATGGAAGTTGAAAGCGGTTTTAAGGAGGAATCGGGTGCATCGGGTAGTGTTTGATACACATTTATTGCCAGCGGACATCTCAGATGTTGAGGGAGAGAAGATGAAAGAGTGGGCATTCACTACACTTCAACTTGCTATGGAAGAGAATGTTATCTCTGAAATTAGTGGTGAGACAACCGCTAAGGGTATTTCAGACAAGTTGGAGGAGTTATATATGAAAAAGTCACTGACAAATCATTTGATCTTATTTCGAACGTTCTTCACCTAGAAGATGAAGGAAGGTACTTTGCTAAAGGTGCACTTGAATACATTTGATGATTTGCTAATGAAGATGAAGGCGGTAGATTTGAAGATTGAGGAAAAGCAAAAGGCGATGATATTGTTGTGTTCGTTACCAGATCGCTATACAAGTTTCTCAAATAGTTTGATCTATAGCCGGGTACATTGACTCTTGAGGATGCCAAGACGGGTCTTCTTAACAAGAAGTTATGGGATCAAATGAAGGAGTTAGGTGATGGAAGTAGTGGTGCTAGTAATGGTCATGGATTATTTATGGAGAATGAGAGATACGTGAAGGAGGATAACCGAGGGTGTTCTAAATCAAGGAACCCCGGTTGGAGACGAAAGTCGAAGGAAAGAAAAAGCAAGTGTTGTATTTGTAGGAAGCCCAGTCATTGGAAGAATGAGTGTCCGGACAAAGAGAAGGCAAAGAAGGAAGTAGCATCTTCATCATTAGCGGTGGAGAGTGTAGTTGGTGAGGAAGATGTAGATGTTTTGTCGGTGGTAGCATCGGATGTTTTTGGTAGCAGTGGATGCTCGATTTGGATGCGTCTTATCGTATGATGCCAAATAGGAATTGTTTTTCCTCTTACATCGACAAAGAAGGAAATTCAATTGTTATCGAAAATGGTGCTATTTTTAAGTCAAAATGCATTGGTTCCGTGCAAGTTCGGATGTTTGACGGAATGGTTCATACTCTCATTAATGTACGCTATGTTCTGCGACTTAGGAAGTCTCTTATCTCTTTGGGGTAGCTGGATTCTTTAGGTTGTAAGATCACTATTGAGAGTGATAGATTACGGGTTTTGAAGGATGCGCTTGTGGTGATGAAGGATGCAAGGACTCATGGTATTTATTTGCTTCAAGGAGTGACTGTAGAAAGTGAAACTTGTATAGGAGTTGATAGTTCTCGTGGCTTGGATGCGACTAGGTTGTGACATTTGAGGTTAGGTCATGTCTCGAAGAGGAGTTTAGATGTTCTTTGGAAGAGAGAGATGATCAAAAAGTTTCAACAAGTTAGAGTTTTACAAAGAATGTGTCATGGGGAAGCAAACTAAAGTTTCATTTGGTGAGGAAAAGCATGATTCGAGAAGGGTTCTTGAGTATGTTTACGCGGATGTTTTGGGACCGGCACCTGTAGCTTCCTTAAATGGAGCTCACTATTATATTTCTTTTCTATATGACTTTTCTCAAAAAGTTTGGGTGTATGTTATGAAGGCCAAGTCGGAGGAATTTGCAAAGTTCAAAGTATGCAAGGCTCTTGTTGAGAATGAGAGTGGAAAGACTTTGAAGGTTTTAAGGTATGACAATGGCAGAGAGTATGTTTTCGAATAATTTTTGGAGTTTTGCAAGTATCATGGTATTCGGAGGCATTTTACTATACCTGAAGATCCGCAGTCGAATGATGTTGTGGAGAGGATGAATCATACTCTACTTGAGAAATCTCGATGCTTGAGATTGACATCGGGTTTGGCTAAGTGATTTTGGACTGAAGCTTTGTCAACTGCATGCATATTATTAATCGAATTCCATGCTCGACTATTGGTAACAAAATTTCGAAGGAAGTGTGTAAGGGAAAGAGCATAAACTTGAGTTATCTTCATGTGTTTGGCAGTCCTATTTATGTGCATGATCCGGGAAATGATAAAATTGAACTTAGAGCTTTCAATGGGATTTTGCTTGGCTGTACGGACGGAACAAAAGGCTATCGGATATGAAATCCGAAAATGAAGAAGGTAATGAATTCTTGTCATGTTACTTTTGATGAGTCAGCGATGTTCAAGGAGAATGTTAGCTCATCGGATGTTCCATATTTGGTTCATGGTGAGTTAAAGGAGAAGGAAATTATTTTCATGTTTTGTCCAAGGAGTAGAGAGAGTAGAGTAGTTGAGATGCTTGTGAGGAAGTAGTGGTTGATGTTACATCACATAGTCCATAGGGTTCCTCTAGTAGTGTTGGTGATATCCATGATTCTAGAGAAGATTCGGTTCAAGGTAGAGTCGAAGGGAGTTTGGGTAATGGTATTGCTACTCGGGTTGGTCGTCGTACTACAAGACCACCCGAAAGATATGGTGATTTGGAACTATTTTAGCTTTTGTAATAATTTGGACTATGCTCTTCATGTAGTCCAAGATGAGCCGATGGACCTTGATGATGTCATGAAGTTGAGTGATAGCTCGAAATGGATTTATGCCATGGAGGAAGAGATGCAATCATTGTTGAAGAATCAAACTTGCGATTTGGTTCCACTTCCTAAAGGAAACCGTGCTATTGGATGCAAATGGATATACAACGTGAAGGATGATGGAAGATACAAAGCTAGACTAGTGGCTAAGGTGTTTGCACAAAGGAAGGGAAAGGAGTATGATGAGATATTCACACCGGTTGTGCGCCATACTTCTACTTGGATATTACTTGCTATAGTTGTTATTCACGACTTGGAGTTGGAGCAACTTGATGTGAAAACTGCCTTCTTACATGGTGACTTGGATGAAGACATCTACATAGAGCAACCGAAATGTTTTGTTGTAGATGGTAAGTCAAATTTGGTTTGCAAGTTAAAGAAATCACTATATGGTCTAAAGAAATCACCTAGACAATGGTACAAGAGGTTTGATCATTTTATGCTTGAAAATGATTTTGATAGAAGCATCAAGGATGCTTGTGCTTATTTCAAGATGTTGAAAAATGATTGTTAGGTGTTTATTCTTATATGTGGACGACATTCTCATTGCTTCTAAGGTTAAGAATGAAATCAATAAGCTAAAACTGAGTTTGAAATCGGAGTTCGAATTGAAGGATCTTGAAGAAGCAAGAAGGATACCAGGCATGGAAATTATAAGGGATTGAAAGCATTTTGAGTTAAAACTAACTCAAAAGGAATACATTAAGGAAATGTTTTGCCGGTTTAACATGGAGAATGCAAAGGCGTCAAATACACTTTTACCTTTGCATATGAAGCTTTCAAGTAAAGGATCGCCTATCTTGGAGGAAGATAAGACTTATATGGCTGAGGTGTCATATGCTAGTGTAGTTGGAAGTCTAATGTATGCAATGGTGTGTACAAGGCCCGATATCGCAAATGCCGTCGGGATGGTTAGTCGATATATGGCTAATTCGAGAAAATCACATTGGGAAATTGTGAAGCTTATATTGAGATAACTTAGAGGCACATCATTTCATGGTCTTGTTTTTTGCGGTAGTAAAGTGATGGATTGCAAGTTGGTTGGTTATTGTGATTCGGACTACGCCGGTGATAGGGATCGAAGAAAATTAACTTTCGGATTGTCTTCACACTTGGGCGTACAGCCATAAGTTGGAGATCTAGATTGCAAACCGTAGTTGCTTTATTCACTACGAAGGCGGAGTTGATAGCCGCGGTGGAGGCGGCAAAGGAGGCACTCTATTTGAAGCGATTATTGTGTGACTTGGGATTCAGACATGATAGTATTGATGTTCAATGTGATATCCAGAGTGCTATTCACTTGGCAGAGAATTTGCCGTTTAGCTTACGGACTAAGCATATTGAGGTGAGAGTCATTTCTAGTAGCCATGGATGAAGATAAGCAAGTATATCTTCGGAAAGTGCACACAAAGGATAACGCTGAGGATATGTTCACTAAGGCATTGCTGGTTGGGAAGTTCGAGCATTGCTCGGACTTGATTTTCTTGGAAAAGTGCTAGGTGCCATGAGATGGTACGGTTAAGGAAGGAGTTTGGTGGTAGATGAGGAAGAGTATCGGTGAGAGATTGAGGTTTTATCTTCTTGGTCAGTGGTAGTCTTTGATGACATAGCTTAGGATTTGGATGTTTTCAACATTTCATTAATGGGCGGGGGCTTTGCCTGAGCTGGTTGGTGGAATGCAATAGGCTGTGGCTTTGCTGGAGCTTATGGGAAAGCATTCATGTCTGGTTGATGATAGAAGTGATAGTTGATGCTATCGGTTGTCGTTGATGGTATGGTATCATTGGAGTTAGAGATGGATATAGTGTCGAGGTGGAGTGTTAAATTTTGATGAAACTATATGGGGATTTGTAGATGTAACAACTCGGGATTTTCGACTCCGAAAATTCCAGATTGCTAAGGAAAGAAGAAAGAAGGAAAACAGGAAACGACAACATCTCACATTCGCATGCAGATAAAATATAATAACAAATAATAGCATTTTTATAAAGAAAAGCTATAATTGTTACTTTACATACAATTCATCAGATTACAATCACTTATACATAAACTAGACAGTTAAAATAACTTGTCCCAGATAAACAACAATATATCATAGCGGAATACACTCCATACGTTCCTGACATCCAACTCGCCTCCTGAACTCCAGAACGTCCCTACTTGAAAATATGTAATACTCGGTCTGACCCAAGCATTACATTAAAGTAACACCCGGGTCAGGCTGGAAACTAGCGTGAGTAAACCCATCTAACATGAAATACAAAGATATAAAATTTATTTGAACGACCCGGGGTAACTCGTACTTCACTACAAGTTTAACTTGCCATAGTCAAATACACATCCTATAATCATCTAAGTATCATTACTTAGATTAAATGACCAAGGTCACATTATTTATTCCACTTCAGCTTATTTATTCCAAAGTCAAGTTCATAAAGAATTATTATAAATTACAAATCGAAGTGGTTTCGGGTATTTACTGATACCCTACCCCGGTCTCTTCGAATCCAATGTCATTCTTAACCCAAGTATTCAAATGAATACAATAAAATTTTAAATACAGGATGCCACTTACACAGCAATTCATCATCGATAGATAACCACATTATCACTGTACAACCCAACATATCATATCACAAAACATTTTGTATCAGTGATATCAACCAATTCAAGGCATTCCATATAATCCAATCATCATAAGCATGATTAATTAGTCACAATTTCTAAATAATTTAAATAAATTAAATTATTTTAATTACCTTTAAATCATGCTTACTTTACATTAATTAATTAAAAATAAATTAACTAATCATCCTTTAATTATCATCTTTAAATACATAAAGTAATTAGCCTTTAATTAATTAAAAAAATCAATCAATCTTCACCCATTCACGGTAATTACCTTTATCCTTAATTAATTACTCAAATTAATTATCCCATCATCACTTACATTGACTAATTATCCTTTAATTAATCAAACTCGTTAATTGACTAACCCTTAATTATTTTCCTAAATTAATCAATCCTTTAATTAATTACACCAAGTAATTAATCCTTAATTACTTACATTAAGTAATTACCCTTAAATTATATTCATCAAGTAATTATCCTATTGGTTAATTATCCTCAATTAATTAACCTCTGATCATTAATTAATTCAACCTTTAATTAATAATTAAATTAATTAACTCCTAATAAATTTATCCTTTAATTACTTACATTAAATAATTAATCATTTAATTAATTAATTACTCTTAATTAATTACTTAATTACTCCTTTATCGTTAATTAATTAAATTAATTAATTATACTTAAATTTCTCTATTAACTTAATTAATATCAAATCACTAAAATCTTAATTAGCTTTTAGGGTAAACCATTATCTTTATTAATAACATAATTATCATTAACATTTTTAAAACATTTTATCTTTATACTTAAAATTCCTTAATAAATCATTTAATTAGGTTTTAAAATAAAATGATCATTTAACTTAACAAATTAAAGTTACCAATCATAACTTCCTTTAAATAACTTTAAACATTTATCAAATAATAGTTTAAACTAATTTCAATTAAAATTTTAAAAACTTGCTTTTTCTAAAATCTTTAAAAACTTTTAAAAACTTGATTTAAACTTGCTTCGGGTTTAACCCGACCATTTCTCGAGTCCTGACTCGAGTACTTTCTCTTCTTCGGATTTAAACTTGCTTCGGAAGTTTGAACATATTTACTATTTGTTTTCTATTATTATTGTAGAACCACTAAAGAATACGAGCAAGCAGCTTTGAATTTTGTAAACGATGCAAAGCTAAAGCTGCAAAATGTGGAAAAAAATTATGCCCTTGTGTAGATTGCAGAAATCTTACCCGTCTTCATGGAGAAGTTATTGTTGAGCATTTGATTATAAGAGGAATGGATCCTAAGTACATGGACGGTGCAGTGGGAAGTGGTCAGAAGTGTAGCACTATTTGTGAGTAATTTACTTTTAATCACATGCCAACCTTAGCTGCCCATGAAGTAATCTAAGTTTGATGTACATCATTTTATCACGTGTTATACGAGCATTCACATATTAATTAATCAATATAAAAAAAATGGCACTACCACTTAAATAAGTACAATTACTTTAATTTCAGTATTAAGTCACAAATTGCAGGTGTTTTCATACATACGTAATTTTCATATTTATAAATGTTTACATATTTTTGTTTATTAAAAAATATATATGAATTTAATGATATAAACAGTGATGATTTCTTTTAATAATAAGTATTATTACTATTATTGTTGTTGTTCATTCCAACTTCTAGCCTCTAATCTTAAATCCAATGATTTACAACCAGTGTATGCCATCTAATCAATTATCAAACATATATTCAGTTTACATATCCAAATAACAATAATAAGGATGTTCAAGATTTCAGCTTAAAAAGCATATGCTGATGAAATAATAAATAAATTTGGGTTGTGGTTTTGTCGATTGCTGAGGCTTTATTGGAGATGGTCGAAGGGGCGGTGATGGAGGAAATGCAGAGGGTGATTGCTATTAGTTGCGCTTGGTGCATGGTTGATTTTGCGAGGTGGGGATGAAGATGCAGTGTGGAAATTGAAGAAGGCAATGCAGTGGGATGTAGTTGCTATAGGTAGTCACGGATTTGGTTTTTTGAGGAGTTTGGGGAATTTCAGGCAATGAAGTATGCGCGTTTTGGTGGTGAGGAGGTTGTTCGGGTTACTCGTATTAAAGAGTGTGAAGGGTTGATGATATATACCTGGTTGTCGATGCTAGCAGTTGGAGGAAGTGATCGTGTGCTTGCTAACGAAGGAGTGGTGATTGGTTAGAGTTCGATTGTTGAAGGATTCGATTGGGATTTCACAGAGGCAGTTTCAGTGATGACGATTTGGTTGGCGATGGAATTGATGTGGGGGGTAGGATATTTGAGAAGTGGATTTGAATTGCAGAAGTTTGGATGCACTGCAGTGAACAAAAGCTGCAGTATGCTGATGGTTTGTGTCTGAATTGTGATATGCAGTGGCCAGAGGTAGTTTGTGGTCAATGTTCTATTGTGATGTTTTGTGGAACTGCTGAAGTATATGCAGGGAGATGTGATGATAACGGTCTCTAGTAAGGAGTAGGTGTGGTCAGAAGTGGTGACGACTTGGGGTTAACTGATGTTGAGAAGAGGATAGGGGATGTTTGATGGTATTCGAATTGCAATGTGGCAGAGTGCTGTCAGAGGGAGTTGTGGGTGAATGGATATTGATGTTAAATGGTTTGGTGATATATGTTGAGTTGGTGAAGTGATGAATTCTGAAGTTTATGATGTGATCGATGAAGTTGATTGTTATGTGAAGGGGAAGTATTTGTTTGTGGGTGGTGTGTAGTGATTAGGCAGAAGTGTGGAAGGCCAGAGGAAGTTTGGTTAAACTGCAGAGATCGGTATGTATGGTAGGGGACTGGTGAAGTCTGTAGTGGAGTGGCGAGTGATCACTGACGAGGCTGGAAGTGCTAGTGGTCAGGTGATAGTGTTTTAAACCAGTTGTGATTGTGGTGAATTAGTGCCGCAGATTGGATTTGTGAGTGGAGTTTGATTGGTGGATGGGAGGTGACATTTGAGGGATGGTGATGTAGAGGTGAAAGTTGAGGTTTGTTCATGTGGCAGGGAGGAGTTTGACTGTGCTGGGGAGAAGGATGATGGCAGCAGTTTTGGGTAGGGAAGAAAATGGTGGATGTGCAGTTTTCTGGTTATTGTTGTAATGTTATTGTTGTAGTGGTGATACTGCAATGGTAGTTTTCTGGTTGGTAAGGGGATGTAGTTGATGGAGCAGTGTGAAGCTGCAGTTTGGATATGATTGGGAGAGTTTGTAAATGAAAAGTTGAGAGGAGGTGATAGTTGGATGTTGGTTGTGCTAGAGGAGATTGGTTGCAGTCGAGTGGTCAGTCTTTGGAGATGATGTTGGTGGTTTTGAGAGGGAGATGGTGGTTAAGCTACAGGCAAGAAGCAGTGAAGTTTGAACTGAATGTAAACATATTTAGTACTGGTTTTGAGAGGGAGATGGTGGTTTTGAGTGGTCAGGCAAGATGCCGTTTCACCAAATCCTATTTAGTACTGGCTTTGGATGCTTGTGCAGTAAACATATATGTTCACATCCTCTCAACAGTACCCTAGTGTGGTTTGAACTGAATGTACAATAACAATCACAAATTCACCATATTATGCGATGAGTTCAAATCATTAAAAGCTAATGGGCTGAAGTACAAATGACTAGAAATGAACAACTGCGATAAAGTCGGTAGCTTCCTTAGCGTCTATAATGATAAAAGCACTATCTAATATACAAAACTATAAATACAGTCCAATATGATATATTTTTTATCTTCCTTTTATTATATTTTGCTTGATACATAATATACAATTACAGAAGTTTAGTGGCCAAAAGCAACTTTGTGTCAAATTTTATGGTGAATTGTTACTCAATATTGTTAGCTAAAAACAACAAAGGTTTAGACTTCGCTTTCAGTCACTTCTCTATATATTTTCAGTTGAGAGCAGTTTTGAAAAGTATGGCAGTGGTTAGCGAAAATGCTAACAATCCTAACATGCATATTGTGTGTGTATTTAAAAAGAAAAGAGGTGATCTTGGTATTAATTCTAGGAATAGGTCCTGGATGTCTAGTGATTTTACCTCCAAGCTCTTTGGTAACTAAATCAACAGCTTCAGCACTTTTATACTTGTCTACTTTGTCATTTAATGCAGGAACTTGGTTAACACTAAAGCAACCTGGAGCAATGTTTAGATCCTTGCAAGAATCTTCTGTAGCAACCATTTCTGTATCATCGTCTCCATAACTGAGTATTTGTGTCCATTTGTTAGACTATTTTGAGCTATTATCATGTGACCATGTCTTGTAGTATTTGTGTTCATTTGTTAGACTATTTTGAACTATTATCATGCGACCATGTCTTGTAGTATTTGAAATATTAGCAGAATTATTTGAAACTTTTCCACTGGTTTGATTGTGTGTTTCCAAATTAGAATTCACTACAACGTTATCATTGTTACATATAGTTGTTGTCATCTTCTCGATTTGTTATTTTTGGGATCCAGATTTTAATATATATATATATATATATCTGTGTGTGTAATGTGTATACATATATCTATCTGTGTGCATATATATATATATATAATATAATAAAATGAAAATTGAAACAAATGCTGAAAATTAATATTATATAGGATAGCGTTTGAAAAACGCTATTGATTCATCAAACGCTATCGCAACTCTATATGAGATGTAAGATTTTTCCACCAAAAACGCTATGATAGAATCAAAAACGCTATAGTAGAAAACAAAAACGCTATGCAAGCATGACAAGAAATGCTATCGGAAAACATTGTAACGCTATAACATGGTTTGATGAAATGCTATAAAATGTGATCAAAAACGCTATAGAAGTTAAATGAAGGATTATAATTCCCTGTAGCGTTTAAGTTTAATAACAGAGAAAAAACGCTATTGTAGGTTGCAAACGCTATTAGATATTATAGTGTTTTCCTTCCTGCTATGTAATGTTGCCGGCCTACCATAGCTTGTGGTTCCACGGCGTTCTCTGAAACGCTATGGTAGCCTGTTATAGCGTTTTTCAAACGCTATGAAAAGCATAAACTGTTGTAGTGCATTGTATACATTGATGATGTTATTATATTCTTAGAATAAACTGATCAACATTCTAAACATTTGAATCGTAAATAGTACTAAAAAAGCTAGATCTGGTGTATCAACTGAAAAGATAAAACTTTTTCAAACAGAAATTAGATTTTTTGGACATATTATAAAAGATCGAACAATATTTCATATCGATAGAGCAATTATATTTGCGGAAAAATTTTCAAACGAAATTAAAGATAAAAATCACTTACAAAGATACTAAGGCAGTAATAAAAATAAAAGTAAAAATAAAAGAAATTCTATGTCTTGCAATTCTCAACCCAGATGCACTTAAAATAGTTGAAACAGATACATCAAACAAAGGTTATGGTGGTATTCTTAAACAAAGAATTGGTAATAAGGAGTCTAGTCAGATTTATTGTAATGACCCGGTTTTTCGACAATTTAACTTATCTTCTAAAACCAAAACATCAATTCCCTTTGCCTTTAAAAACCTGTATATCCTAATTAGCAATAATACCCATTCACAGAATCCAAATCATTTTATTCACTCTCTTTTACACAATTTCAACATCTATTTCATTCAAGCCCATACGATACACATATATCATCCGTACGCAATACCAAATTCGATCGCTCACTTGATCACACAATTTCACTTCCGAACTAGTATCGTCCATCCGACTTCTAGTGCGGAGTTGGATCTGGTTTCTTGATCAAAAACCTTTATCCTCCTTGCATAGCCATAACTATGATAGAGAATTTTCAGAATCGATCAACAATCCATATCCATGGTTCGCCGTCGAAAATCGAGTGAAAAATCCCAACTCGGATCGATATAACTATCTCGAAATTCTTTGCTCGAATCTGGATCAAATTGTTATGTGAATAAAATAATATACATACATCCTACGTATTTATCTTAATGATTATTAGCTATATCAATTTCTTTTTCTTTTATTCATATTTATTTTGATTTCCATTCACTTATAATTATCTTTTCATGCACCCTTATTAAACCTTCATTCAAATATTAACTTAGAATATATCTCCATTTCCAATTTACTTAAAAATTTCACCATCCATTTCTTAAGTCAATATGAACATTTTATATACTTCTTATAAATATTTTAACTTTACCACTTAAGCTTTCGCATCTATTTTTTTTTAACTAAATTTCCAATTCCATTCTGAATTCAATTTACTTTTCTTTTTCAAATATTAAATTCAATTCATCTCATTTCAAACCATATTTAATTAAGCATTACTTTAATTAGTTCCACTTACTACTTTTATTTATCACTGCATTTTCAAATTTAATTTCAAATCTCAATAAAAAGGTTTGTTTCCAAACTTTTACTTCTTTTAGTCCATCTCGAGCTAATTCTACGACTTCACTTTACACAATATAAATTAAGTATCATCCTAATCTTGACTAATTTTCCATTTCATTTTCATTTGCTTACAAATTTTAATTAGTTTGTTCATTCTCAAATTTATTTCCCTGCCTTGGCTTTGATATTATCTTGGGGATGGACTGGTTGGATCATTATGGTGCATAGCCTTCTTGCTCAGATAGAGTCGTCACTTTGAAGCATCCATCCTATAAAGGGCTTGTTAAAATGACTCTTGATATACCGAGCTCTGATACCAACAATGTAAGGTCCGACCCCTATACCCATGCCAACCTAGAGTAATACTAGGTATTACTGTCAGAAAGCACGGAGAACGAGACTCGATAGGGCTAAATGTTGTACTCGTTCCTTTCAACTAACACTGGCATGAGATATTTTATGAATTCGTGCTCAGTCTGGATTCAAAGCAATGGTACAAGATAAATTTTTCCCAAATTACATGGCATAGAATATAATAGAACATACAGTTCAGCACAATAACAGCGGAATACATAATACATATTAATGTCCACAACACATAATCCATAGTACATAATACCACTCCCAAAATACATAATAACATACATACCATAATATATATATATACATATATATATATATATATATATATATATAAACTACTCCTAAGTCCAGGCTGTAAAGTCCAAAACCCCACGTCAGACTATTTCTAGTGTGGGTGAAGTAAGATTTATGAACAATGATTATCTCAATCAACAAAATAGAAAGAAAGCGCCGCATGTATAAGCCAACATGAGGCATATATGTATGTGAACCAACATGCAGATTTAGTTTCATAAACAATTCACTTAATCAAACAATGGTTTTAGATCAAAAATATCATATGTAATCCAATATAATACAATACCAACCCAATTATCATATGTAAAATAATAAATAAGTTCATACACACATTCTCCAAAGATACTGGGTTTTTAAAATCAACTTTAATATTTTCCATAAAAAAAATCATAAGATAAAGAAAATTGCATTATGGGAATTATGGGATAAATGTAACATAACTCATAAAATATACCAAATAAACAGACGCTAATATTGTAAAATCATAGTGGCAGAGCTCAAGCGCGTATGGAGACATCAACACCATAACCTACTCATAATGCCATAATACACCTGGCGATCAACCCAGGATAACCAAGACGGTCTAAGGCAAAGACCATATGCTACCCATTCACGGATCTACACATGGGACCCCCATACCTCCATCCATCATAGTCCGTGACTCGTCGATCGAAGATCCCGATCAAAAAAATAAGATTAGCCCTGTGTAGTAGACCGTTGACCTTTGGTGGTAAAAGGGCAAGTGATATACCACCGATTCAAGTAATGATCCTGAATCAGGTCGGCCAAGGTGGATTTTTGGCCCATTGGTACAAAAGAGTCAATCTATCCCGGCCCAAAATCAAAAGTGTTTGTAACTTCAAAACACTTCTTAAAAACAACATCAGTGACGACAACGTCTTCCAAAAAAAAATCCTTCGATAAACCCAGTATAAAATTCAAAAAGCAAATAAAATTTAGCAAAACAATTGTCCATAGAAAAGAAAATAATTATATCTCTGTTTCGCATTAATACACAAGTTCTCCATGATACTTATGTATTAAGGCGAAAAGCAGAAACTTAATTTATTGGATTAAAGTTATATAAAATTCGTTAAGTTAAAAAATTCATAACAATTTATTGAATTTAAAAGCAAAACAACACATGTTTTAGTATGCAAAATGCTATCAAAATTCTAAATAAAATTTTCTTCTTTTTCAAAACACGCATTGATCGATAATTTTTTCCTTTAACCAAAATAATTTAATTTAAAATTTTAGTTAAAACTTTTTATTTTATTTTTTTTCTGACCAGGGCTGTACATTTTAAAAATCCCTATATAGTTTTCAAAGTGTATATATAATTTCAAAAGGAAAATTACTAGTTTAAGATTAAATCATTGGTTAATTAAATTTATTAAATGGTAATTTATTATTAGGCTATTTCAAATTTTAATAAACAATATAATGTTTGTACAAAGTTTAAAATCGTGAAGAAATATCCGGTTTGGATCGGATTGCAAAACAAGATCAAATGTTAATAAACAATATAGTAATTTCAATTTATAACTCATTTATCCTAACAAAAATCATTAGATATTGCATAATAAATTATATTCTACAAATATATAATATTATTTTCAATAACATACTGTGTGCAATGCACGGGTTACACACTAGTTGGTTGAATGATTGAATTGACTAGATGTGATATTATATATAAAAGTATATTTACATATTGGAGTGATTGATTCCCGCATAATAGCGGATAACCCTATATACCGCGATATCCCCCTCGAAGTGGGATTGGTATTTTTATATTATGCTAATATTTGTGGATGTAGAAAACAGGTTGGAGGGATACAACTGGATTCCTCAAGATGTTGGAATTTATTTTCATATTTTGTGATAGATTATTGATTATATTGGAAATTGAAAATGTTGGATGATATGGTTTGGTTGAATATATTTGGGTATATTGAGTTATCAAAAATATAAAGAGTTGATTTTTGAAAGTGATATAAGGAATGAAACTTTAAGTAAAATAATTTTAGATAAATCAAAGAATGAATTTGAAAAAGAATAAAAAACTTTATTTTAAAATCCTATTGAATAAATTCCGAGTATGGGGATTTTTTTTTGAATAAATGGGGATAAATAAATTTGAAGACTTAAGTTATATTGTTAAGAATTTAAGAAATTATTTTAAATTCAAGATTTGAAATATTGAGATGAAATATAAGAAGAATTTTGTAATAAAGCATGAAATTTATATTTTCAGTTTAAATAAGATTTTAAATCATAATTAAGAAGTAAATGTGGAATTAATGGATTTTGAATAAACTTGAATAAATTGAGAAATAAATTCTATGGAGAATTAAATTTAGAAAATCGATTTTTAAATCGATTAAGTGATTTGAAACAGTAATTAAAAGAGAATGAGGGATGGAAATTATAATCTGGGTTATAAATAAAGAGAAATATTTATCAGTGGATAAATTTGAAAGTATAAATTCACAATGGGAATTTATAATGGAATGGGTAATTTATTTTAAAAATAAATGATTGTTTATATTTAAAAGTGTGGAAAAGAAAATTTTGGGACGTAAATTGGGATAAATCGAGAAGATTTATTAACTGATTAAATGGACTATTTTGGAATGAAAAGTGTATTTTCCTGAAAAGCCAAGTATGTGTCAAAGCAGATTTTTAAGTATAAGTTGAAAGCTTTAAAGTTTTTTTAAGAGAATGTTTTTGAGAACTTATTATTTAAGTTGTTTAAAATTTTAAAGGTAAATATTTATTAATTTAGTTATAGTAGTAACTATTTTAAAGATTAAATTGGTATTATGATTTATATATAATTATTAAATATTTATATTTTATAAAGTAGCTTTATTTTAAAAGTAGATTGGCTTAAGTTTTTATTTGAAAAGTTAGTATAGAATTTCATAACTAGTATTTTAAATAAGTGTTTTAAGTAGTTTTTTATTTTAAGTGTTTAAAAGTATATATTTTGGATAAATTGATTTAAATTGCTTTAAAATCTAAAGCATTAAGACTTGATGATTTTCAGTGGAAAACAATTGGGCGGAAATTTATTCCGCGAGAGAAAAATGTTTTGAAAACTGTTTTCAAAGGGTTGAAGTATAAAAAAATATCTTGCAAAGATATTAAATAATTTGGAAAATTATTAAGGCTTGATGATTGTTTGTGGATGTTATATGATAGTTAAATAATCGACTATCAATGTTGGCCAATGCGCTGATCGTTTCGAAGAGATTGGGATCGGGATTAGTTTCCCAAAAAACACTTTGATTCGGTTTGAATGTTTTCGTGAGGAAGACAACACCGTGGAGTCGAAGATGGAGCAGTGAAGTGCAAGGGCTAATCGCTACTAATCCTGAGGGTAATTCCAAAATGGATGTAGTAGGAGTAGTGCATTTGGTTCCGTTCGGACCGGGAACGGACTTATATGGATGAATGCTATCAGAACATCGTCGGGAGGACGATGAGCATTCTAAGTGTATGTGTACTAAAAAGATAATGCATAGCCTCGAGCCTCATCACCCGAGAATGGCTAAAACATGGAAGATGCAACAAGGCTAAGTGGCTAGCAACCAATTTGGGTAAGGTCATGCTTGTCTAGATGTCCCTTTTTATTCAGCTGTGTGGGCGGTTGCTGATCCCAACCGCAGGGTGATCTTATTCGGACCATCCAGTAAAGGCTAGCTCCGGTCTTGTGTAGTAGAGGATCATGAAGGATCCTCGGCATGGTGATCTAGACCACGTACTATGACAGGCGGTACCCAAGTTGCCCTTTCATTGATGGAAACCAAATATCATTAAGTGCATTCGGACTTATTTGTATACCTATTATGCTGGAATTTAATGAATGTAACAATTTTGGCTATTTGAATAAGTATTCGTATATAAACACTACTATAATATCAGAGGATTTGATAAGAAATGTTTTGGTTATCCTAAGGTAAAACCCGACATGTTTATTTGTGGCGTGGTCTTACGAGATACCATTTATTTCAAAGAGATTTTGGAAACTTTAATAATCCAATTGCGTGTGTTTTATCACTCTGGTTTTCAAACTGACTCAGGTGTTATTTCACTATAATACTCGGGTTAGACTGAGTATTATAGAATACAAATTTTGGATGGACTGCTATGGAGCTCAGGAGACAAGTCGGATGGCGAGACGTATCATACGTACTTGATGTATATTCCATTGTGCAGTAATGGTTGCATAGTTAGCTTTTGAGAGGACAGGTTATCATATTTGTCCAGTTGTGTGCTATGAATTTTGTTGTACTCTGATGATGTAATGTATATAACCGCTACAGTTCTTTTGTATAAAGATTTAATCATTTATCTATTATGTATTGTTCTGATGCGATTATGAGATTATGTTATTGTTTTCTATTTCTTCTTCTAACTCCTTCTTTTCCTTATGGTCTAGTTTTCCGGCATCCGTTTGTTCGGCATGCAATACAGTGGACGTATTAATGTCGATTTCCGAGCATCGAAAAATTGAGTCGTGACATTGTGGCCTTATTCTCCTTTATTCACAGTTTCAACACTTAGTCGGTTTTCAAATCGATTTCCAAAACCAACTTCATTTTAAAATAAATTCCCTTACTTATCCAAACTTATTTAAAAACCCATTTATCCCATATTCACACCTTTATTTATGATTTATATTTTTATTTAAATCGGAAATACCAATTTCATACTTTATTTTAAAATTTTCCATTTATTTTCTTAAACTTATTCAAACCTTGAATTTTAAAAATAAATTTCTTCGTACTTACAAAACAATATTGCTTAAGTCCTTATTTTAAATAAAATCCTTTTTCCTATTTATTCAAAATCCTTATTTTTCCCATTTTAATTTATTATATAGGATTTAAAATCAAACCTTTATCCCTTTTCCAAATTCATTCCTTTACTTTATTTGAATTCACCATAATTATTTTACTTAAAAATTTCCCTTTTTGTTTCCTTTAAAAATCCAAACTTTATATATTTCATTTTTCTCAAATACCAATATATATTCAACCAAGCCATAGCATTCAATAATTTCAATTCCCAATAAAATCAATATAATCCATTACAGATTATCCCATAAATTATATTACTGAATATAAAATAAATTCAACATTTTGAGGAATCCAGTTGGATCCCTCCAGCCTGTTTCCCTGCATCCACAAATGCTAGCACAACAATTTAATATACCAATCCCACTTCGAGGGGAGATATCACGGTATAAAGGGTCACTCTCTATTATGCGGGGCGCATAGGGTCTCATCCGCTATATAATGCAGGAAATCAAACACTCCAATATATATATATATATATATATATATACATATATAACATATCACATCCAAGCTGATAATAAATTATCACTTCAAGCGAACAACCAATAATTTAAATTTAACTGTTTAAATTTAAAAGGTAATACAAATGAGTGAGATTAACTCACCTTTGTTTATTTGCAACCATTTCCATCTCGACTTGTTTCCTTCATGATTTTGACCTTGTATAACAATTCATAATTTATTACTATTAGAACTAATTGAACAATTTATTACCATTTATTAATTTAATTAACTAACTATTTTACTTAAACTAGTTTCCTTTAATAAAAATTATTATTTTTAAGCCATTCGGAACAAGAAAACGAAATTCTCTTAAGATATTCATATATGTGTGATAATGCCCTTAGAACTCATGGTCTACTATCATTGCGGCTCGCACAATGGTTGTTCACGACAGCGCACATTAAGATGGGTGTCGAAATATGCAACTGACAAACACACACACAAAGTTTGATAATATATATCTAGACTGTTGGATCTCATTGTGCTTTTGCATTTATCGTTGAAATTAGAAGACCTTACAATTGAGAATAGTTGTGTCAAATATTATGATTATTTGTGTCTCAACGGACTTTCCTTATTTATGTGTATGTATGCACGCACGCACACCCAATATATGCATTTATACAGAGATTTTTCTTATAACAACATCAGAAATAGGGACCTAACTTACATAAATTGCCACAAAGACTTTATTATAACAGCAGCAAAAATAGGGACATGATAAGCAAAGCACCTAAAATAAATGTTTTAATGATAGATACTGATTTTATATTTTGAAAATATTAGAAGCTTTGAAATGGTCTCCTTTTCGAAACCTTTTTTACGGACATGAAGTCATACAGGCACGCGCAAACACACAAACACGCAAACACACACACACACACACACACGCACATATTTACATGAAGTCACGCAAGCGCATGCAAATACGCACACACAAACGTACATATATACATATGTATGTATGTGTGCATGTGTATACGTGTATACATAGACATGCATGCATACATTTTTACTATTAATAATAATAATAATTCAATGAAGTACATTCACCCGTGTCTTTTGGGATTTTCGATAATACCCTTTTACCCTAATCTCATTTCCCACCGCATTTCATTTCGTCTCGCGCAAATTACTATTCTTTTTTTTTTTTTTGAATTACCTAGAGAACCAAGCTTCGCTTGTAAACTCTAAGGAAGTATGAGCCTGCCAAACACATACTTCGGGTACTTGTTACAGGATTGTCAGTTTCGGAGATCGAACTCGTGACCTTCGATCACGCAGTCCAGACCATCAACCAACTGCGCCAACCCTGTTGGCTGCAAATTACTATTCTTGATAGGCTAGACTGGTGCACACGAAGGCCAAGAAATATTGCATGCAAATGTATTTTGAAAAAATATATACATGCATGTATTTTCACATGTAAATATATATGCAAATGTGCAAAGCCAGACAATACTGACATGAAGGCAAGTATATAAATATTTTCACATGGACACACGTCACTGGCAATAAAGAAATGATCAAATACAAGCGAAAATACACACACACACACTATAGCAACACTCACGAAATATATATAAAGGGACATATTACATATGTATATTTATATATATATATATATATATGATTACGTGAAAATAAAAAATTATAGCCTTAATTCAATACGCGAAGCATAACTAGACGTGATTAACTGTACAAGTGGCCATAAAATGAACACGAAGTATAACTGGGCGTGAAGGCTATAAAATGTATACAAGTCTTGCAGCCGTAAAGGAAAATATGTACAAGCTTCACACCATGTTAAATTTGAAAGCCTGAGTACGAAGGTTATAAAATGTACGTGAATTATATATATATATATATATATATATATATCTTCAGGCGACAACTTTGCAAACATGGGAATAACTTGGCATCATGGTTCCACGCTGAGACGACATGGCACATCTTTACTGTTAATAAAAAGAATTCAATAAATAAGATATTCATGGTGTCTTTTTGAAATTCTAAAAAAGCTTTACATCAATCAAAAGAATATCACCATCGGTTTGCAACCTCCATCGTCATTCCCTTACTAACCACTAATTAATGGAAATTCAGTGTCAATTTGCTTACAACAAAAGAGTTGTGACAAACAAAGCTTCTGCACATATAAGCACACATCTATGCATATAATAATTTATTAAATTAAAAACAAATATTTCTAACTATTAAATGCACGTACGTGCGATTTACACTAGTGTATGGAAGACAAGTAATAGGTTGAACATGAACAACTATGTAAGAACCACTTCCATAGTTTTATTTATGCATCATCAAGCATTCATACTTTTTATTATCAATCATATAAATGGATGTTTTCAATACTAATTTTGGTTATTATTGTATTTATCATACAATATTTCAAATGAATTGATTGCATAAATGGGATAAAATAAAAATGAAACATAAGTTAAACCATATTATTCATTTAGTATGAAGCAGTAATGAAAATCGAAAGCTAATTTAGCATAAAGTCTGAACACTAAATTAAGGTCTTAACAATACTTAGACCATTACTATCACAACCTCAAAACCTTGGTTAATTTCACACAGTAATACCCATGCTAATAGCTATCAAAAACCTCAAATGAATTTATATCACCATAAAGCACTAAAATCTCATAGCTTAGTTTGCTCATGGAACCTACATGTGTAAACCAATTATCCAATTTTTGTATACACAATAAAAAAACACTTGGTTCAAATTTGAAACTAAATGGATGGAAAAAAATTAAGAAATAAAAATCATAAAATAATTCATCATTACAGTTATTTTTCTAGTATAATCAAGTGTGAGTAGACAAAGAGATTTATAACTAAGGAAATTTAGTTAGACAAAGAGAATGATAATAAAATATCATACTTTAAGCTTATTGGATCCAGCTCCCATTGCATTACTGAAAGACAAAGAGATCCCTATGTTATCCACAGGTTAGCTACAACTTGACAAAGGTATGTTGCCTGACCACTTACTTATAAACTTTGCCTGATCAATTTTCTTACCAGGCACTAGTGGTATCAATGTCATAAAGTTTACAAAAAAACGTTTACATATCTGACATATTTTAGCATGCAAAATCATTTCAAGAAAAATGAAATATTTGTACCGGATAAACTTCCAAAAATCCCTATATGTACCTCTTATAATAGCACAAATATGTAATTATAATGAACACAAAAATGTTGAATTTCAAACATTAGCAATTGATACAAGCAAATAAGTGGTGAACAACCAAGAAGATGGAGCACGGATAAAATTTCAATTACATTACAAAAACAAGAAGAAGATGAAATTAAAAAAATTAAAGATATGGTGAAAGATCAAAAAATTCTTTATTTTCCTTCTGATGATAAATCGATCCCTTTATAGACAAATGCTTCAGATAATTTTTGGACAGGATTGTTAAGTGCAAAAAAAGGAAATAATATCTTATGCATCCAGAAAGTTTGATAAGACCCAGATTAAATACGCTACATATGATAAAGAATTACTTGTTATCAAGTTAACAATTAAAAACTTGAAAATTTATCTATTAAATAGGCATTTTTTTATTTAAACGGATAATAAATCTGTAGCACAGTCCGTTAAGAAGAGGACAATAAATAATCCAGAAGAATTAGAATAGCAGCATATTTAAAAATATATAATTATGATGTTAAATATATTTATGCCTACACTAATTTTGCAGCAGATTATCTTACCAGGGCTTAATTTATGGACAAAATTGATATTATCATAGAAAAAATGAAAAGACAACAAGCTTTTCAACAAATTACATCACCAAAAATGACAAAACAAGTATGCATGGAAACTTCAACATCGGACAAGACAAAAAGCAAGACTCTATTAAAACATCTACATCAGCAAAAGGGAAGGAAATTATCCAACAAACAACTCCAACCTTCCAAACTAAAATAATGCAAATGAATAAACAGATTCAAGATAAAAAAAGGTTTTTACTCTTACATAAGTACAACAAAAATATTATGCTAAAATAATTTTAAAGAATTGTTACAATATGCAGATGCCAGGATGAGACCCGGAATTATATGATAAGTTCAACGATTGTTTTAAGGCCGTTCAACCAGGGGATCAAAGGGAAGCAAATTTTTGGCTTTCTCAACTTGATAAATCATTTTGGGATATAAAAAATATGGGACCAATAGATAAAACTATTCATGACATAAAAAATCAGGTATCCAAACTTTTACAATTTTACAATGCATCAGGAGGTAAAACGCTTGATGCAAAAGAAGCGGAATTATTCAACGGCACATCTGTTGAAGAAAGATAATTGAAAAAAATAATGTATCTAATAGAGACAAATGACCTTTTAAATTTAAGAGTTTAAGATTTTTATTAATTACTTAAACTATCCAGGTTGAAAACAAAACGACATAAGAAATGAATGTCGTAGAAAGAGTTCAAAAAATGATCTCTTTACACCACCAACAAATAATAGACGAAAGCCAATTACTTTTGTTTTTCGACTAACTTGAAGACACAGAATTTACCAAGCTCATTGAAAAGGAGCATTTTTTTTTTTTTTTTGAAACTGGGTACTTATATTTACAAAGTAGGCAGCACACAAGTCTGCAAGAATCATCATGGCGCACAGTTTAATATGCCAGAGGCAGGGATCGAACTGCCGACCTTGTCGTCAACAGCCTGGCGTTTTACCACTGCACCAAGGCCTCGGACTTTGTAAATATAAGTACCAAAAGATTTAGCATGTTTTAATGACATTCCCAAATATTAAGAACACATCCAAAAGGGTTTAGTTCATGAATTATATATTAATACAAATTGTTCTGAAGACTTTTCAGACTACATCTTCGAAATCTGCAAGAAAAAAATTCTTGAACATGAAAATAAGTTCCAAAATATATTTTTATTTAAAATTTGGAGAATTTGGTAAGAAAGGCTATATATTCGTCTTTGTCCATCTGTCTAAAATTGGGAAGCTCACGAAGTCACCGAATCACCTCAACATAAATTTGAAATATTTGATAAAATAAAGTTCTTAGAAGAAAAGGAAAGACATCAAACTGGTGATGAATTTTTTTCTGAAGAAATTAACATTGGAATTTGTTGTTCAATTCATGAAGGCAAGACAATCTTGTTATATGACTTTCTTTCTCAATATGAAAGTTATACCAACAAGATTACAATGGTCAAAAATTTTTTAGCATCTCTTAAATTTGGACCAGTTGGAAACCAGTGCCAAGAAGAATATTTTATTTTAAAAGGACAAAGGAAAGAATGCTTCCAATACCAAATGGGAGGAAATGACACGCTTACTGAGAAAGAAATCGTAGCACTGTAAAACAAAATTAGAGAATAGAAGCATATAATATTTTAGCATCTAGTTACCTATATTTTACACCTTATAAATCTAAAAACTTTTCAACCAACCTATGGTTTAGCCTTTTCTATAGAAATAAATATAACACCTCATAGCCTAATGCTCCACCCCCAACAACCTACTTGTCACTATTATTACCAGGTCATCACTCTAGAAAATCATGGAAAGTATGGATCTCCAACTATAAAAGCAAAGGCTTAGCAATGGAAGACCACCGGAGAAAAAATTCATAAAAACATTATATGTGTATAATAAGAGTTTGATTTTAAATTTGTATTATTAAGAAAAATGTGTGTTATTATGAAGAGTGTAATGTTTGTATATCTATGAAATAATAAAAGTGTGTTTAGATATAAAATCCGTGTAAAATTTTTACTTTTGGTAATTTTCTCCTTCAAAAAATTCAATAAAAAACACTGTAGCAAGACCAAAATTACTGTAGCAACCCGACCATTCCAAGCCTTTTAAACTGCATATTGAACATCTAGCATAATTCTGGACTTTGGACATTTGGACCAAAATGATTGAACCGAATTAGGACATTTAGACATATTGGATACAAGATCATTGGAGCTAATTTAAAGCGGTTCTTGCATTACCTGCATCTCTTTGTCATCGGAGCCAGGTTTTGATGCTGGGACCTGTGGGTTATATATCGAAGTGTCCCTATTATTACAAACTTAAATTAAACTCTTATTATACATATAATATATTTATGAAAAAAATTCCTAGTGGTCTTCCATTTCTAAACCCCTGCTGTTATAGTTGGAGATCCATGCTTTCCTTACTAAGAATGCTGGGGAAGAATGAGGACTAAAACTTTTTTGGATTAGGTTAATATCTAATAATTCTTTTATTTTTTTTGAAAACTCCTCTTTATCAGGTGGTGTAACCATAATAGTATTAAATCTTACCTTAAAATCTTTATATTGTTACATTACTTTAATTTTATAACATCTTGGAGCTTTGTCAAATAATTTTAGTTAATTATTAGAATAGAGTGGTTCTAACATATTATGTATTAGAATTTCAAATTCATTTGCAGTCGGTGTATTATAGGTGACATTTTTTTGTTGTAATTTGCTAGACATTTGTGTACTAACCCTTTCGATTAAGGTAGTAGTTTTTTGCTATTTTTTATAATCGGATTATAGTAGGACGCAATTGTAACATGTACTGGAATTCTTGGAACAAAAGTATCATCATGTTCAAAAAGTGTTTATTAAAAGGTGGCAGATGGCGAAGATTATCCATCCCTAAAATACAATCATTGTCAAATTCTCGTGATAATAAGGCAAAATCAAAATTTTTAGTGTTCCCTATTTATCCAAAGGTGTATGGAATTGTTTTGGTATAAAAACTTCTTTTAATAAGCTGACTTCAGCACCAGAATCTAGTAAAACATGTATTGTGAATTCCTGATATTCAGGAATACATATTATCAATGGAATATATATATATATATATATATATATATATATATATATATATATATATATAATTCTGCTTTTAATTCTAAATATATGGATCTAATCATGACGTTTTATGTTAGATAATGGAATCTTTATAATCATTCGATCTAATTTCTATTGTTTTTGTTTTTCCAGAATTTTTAGTGTTCTACCTTCAACTAGAGGTTCATGTCGAAAACTCATTCTATGGTTAATTCCTTTTAAAATATCGGGTGTCAGTTCTACACCTGCCAACTCATGAATTGATTGTGTTCTTTTTAATGTATTCGAAGAGGTCTCTTCTTTATTTTTTGTAATTGTGGAAATAGTATTTCCCGATGCTGTAAAATATTCAATAGCCATATGTATTTTTGGTTTGAGAGATTTTATAAAAACTTGTACTTTATTGTCGAATTTTAGATGTCTTACATCAACTCATTTTGGTTGGATTGTTTTTCTCAATCCATCTTCATATAGTTTAATAAACTGTTTAGTGTTATTGATTTAAACGTGGATGTGTCATTTAAAGTCATAGAATGTTCTCATTGTATCCCTAAGACTTTGGAACCTGATAAGAGTTCAATATTTGTAGATTAACTGATAACGTACAAGCTTTATTTATATAAGGTTTATTTATATTTTGCATCAAGACTAATACAAAAATCAGGATGTATGTTTACCCCAAATAATCAATTTGTCGGGTTAGATTTTTCTCCTCCAACAATACTATTTAAAGGATTATCTGTAAATTTTCCATCCATGCAAAAAATCATCATTGGAGTATCAATACAAGAGTTATTTTTAGTTGTATTAAGCTATATGTAGATATTTCATTTTTGGATATTTTTGTTTCAATTTTTTTTTCTTTACTTATAAGACCGATTGAAGTGAAATCTTGTTCCACTTTTAATTCTATATTTCCTTGCATACGTTTAAATATGTATGTATGTAGATTAAGAAATTTCGATATAAAAGAAACAAATAATGCAAGAACCGTTTTAAATCAGTTCCAATGATCTTGTATCCAATATGTCTAAATGTCCAAATTCGGTTTAATCGTTTCGGTCCAAATGTCCAATGTTCAAGATTATGCTAGATGTTCGATATGCAATTTAAAAGGCTTGGAACGGCCGGATTGCTACAATAATATTGGCTTTGCTATAATGTTTTTTATTGAATTTTTTGAAGGAGAAAAGTATCAAAAGTAAAAAATTTACACAGATTTTACATCTAAACACACTTTTAGTATATTATAGATATACAAGCATTACACTCTTCATAATATAACACATTTTTTTAATAATACAAACTTAAAATCAAACTCTTATTACACACATAATATTTTTATGAATTTTTTTTTTGGTGATCTTCCACTGCTAAGCCCTTGCTTTTATAGTTGGAGATTCATGCTTTTCATGCTTTATTAGAATGATGACCATGCTTTCCATGCTTTCTTAGAGTAATGACCTGGTAATAATAAGGACAGGCAAGTGGTTGGGTGTGGAGCTTTAGGCTATGAGGTGTCATATTTATTTCTGTAGAAAAGTCTAAGGCATAGGTTGACTGACAAATTCTTAGATTTATGAGATGTAAAATATAGGTAGTTACATGCTGAAACATTATAGGTTTCTATTCTCCAATTTTGTTTTTCAGTGCTGCACTTTCTTCCGTGGTAGGCGTGTCATTTCCTCCCATTTGACATTGGACGTATTCTTTCCTTTGTCCTTCTAAAATAAAATATTCTTCTTGGTACTGAGTTCCAACTGGTCTAAGTTTAAGAGACCCAAATTTGGACAGATGAATAAAGACGAATATATTTTTTTCTTTCCAAATGCTCCAAATTCTAAATAAAAATATATTTTGAAATTTATTTGCACATTCAAGAACTTTTTTATTACAGATTTCGGGGATGTAGTCTGAAAAGTCTTTAGGATAATTCGTATTCACATATAATTCATGAACCAAACCCTTTTGGATGTGTTCTTTGTATTTGGGAATGTCAGTAAAACATGCTAAAATCCATGGTTTCCCGTTTTGTTCTTAACTAGATGCTCATTTTCAATGAGCTTGGTAATTTCTGTATCTTCAAGTTGGCTGAAAAACAAAAGTAACTGGTTTTCACCTATGATTTGTTGCTGGTATAAAGAGATCATTTTTTGAACTCTTTCTCAGGCATTCATTTCTTGTGTTGTTTTGTTTTCATCCTGGCACAGTTTAAGTAATTAATAAAAATCTTAAACTCTTAAATTTAAAAGGTCATTTGTCTCTATTCGAGACATTATTTTTTGTCAATTCTCTTTCTTCAACGGATGTGTCGTTGAACAGTTCCGCTTCTTTTGCATCAAGTGTTTTACTTCCTGATGCATTGTAAAATTGTAGAAGTTTGGATGCCTGATTTTTTATGTCATGAATAGTTTTATCTATTGGTCCCATATTGTTTTATATCCCAAAATGATTTATCAAGTTGAGGAATCCAAAAATTTGTTGCCGTTTGATCCCTTAATTGAACAGCCTTAAAATAGTCGTTAAACTTATCATACAATTCCAGGTCTCTTTCTTTCATCTACATATTGTACCAATCCTTTAAAATTGTTTTAGCATAAGATTTTTGTTGTATTCCAGTGGAAGTAAAAACCTTTTCTTTATTTTGAACATGTTTATTTATATGCACTAGTTTGTTTTGAAGGGTTGGAGTTGTTTGTTGGATAATTTCCTTCCCTTTTGCTGATGTAGATGTTTTAATGAAGACTTTCTTTTTTCGGTCTTGAAGTTTTCGTGCATACTTGTTTTGCATTTTTTGGTGATGTAACTTGTTGAAAAGCTTGTTGTCTTTTCATTTCTTCTGTGATAATTATAATTTTGTTTATAAATTAAGCTCTGGTATGATAATATGCTGCAAAATTATTATAATCAGAAATATATTTAACATCATAATTATATATTTCTAAACACATTGTTATTCTAATTCTTTCAAGATTTTCTTCTGGATTATTTATTGTCCTCTTTTATAAGAACTAGACTGCAGATTTATTATTCGTTTCAATAACAAAATGCCTATTTCGACAAGCACTATTGTCCAAGTGGTTAATTGATTCGGATTTGGTGCAAGAGGTCACAAGTTCGAAACTTGCTTTCGAACGCTTATTGACATGGGATATGTTGTCCCCATAATTTGTTGTATATAAAGTACCATTTCAAAAAAAAAAAAAAAAAAAAAAAAATGCCTATTTCATAGATAAATTTTCAAGCTTTTAATTGCTAACTTGATAGCAAGTAATTCTTTATCATATGTAGCGTATTTAATCTTGGTCTTATCAAATTTCCAGATGCACAAGATATTATTTCCTTTTGTTTAATACTCGTACTCTAAAATATTTGAAGCATTTGTTTGTAAGATGATCAATTCATCATCAGAAGGAAAATAAAGAATTTTTTGATCTTTCACCATATCTTTTTTTAATTTCACCTTCTTCTTGTTTTTGTAATGTAATTGAAATTTTGTCGGTGCTCTATCTTCTTGGTTGTTCATCACCTGTTTTTTTTATTTTGCTTGCTCTTCAGCAAGTTTCTTTTGTAAGTATTGAACTTTGAAAGATAA
This sequence comes from Allium cepa, assembly GCA_030765085.1. Classification (NCBI taxonomy): domain Eukaryota; kingdom Viridiplantae; phylum Streptophyta; class Magnoliopsida; order Asparagales; family Amaryllidaceae; genus Allium; species Allium cepa. The sequence goes on from CM060942.1 coordinate 153,025,578, forward strand.
ATTTGGTATAAATTTTCTTCCATAATTTAATAATCCCAAAAAACTTTGAAGTTCTTTTAGTATAGTAGAGGTTTTTGGAAAATCTTTTATTTTTTATACATATGGTGTTGTAATTCTATTTGTCCACTCCTAATATTTTTCTAAGAAAATCAATTTCTGTTTTAAATAATTCAAACTTTTTAGGGCTTAGAATTACATCGTTTGTAGTAATATTTTTATTACAGTTAGGAGATGTTGTTTATGTTCTTCCGTAAAATACTGATATATCATCAATGTATACTACAAAAAATAGTAAATTTTGACAAGCACCATTGTCCCAATGGTTAAATGATTTGACTTTGATGCGAGAGGTCACAAGTTCGAAACTTGCATAGCGTGTTTCGAACATTTATTGACACATGATTTTTGATTTGTTGTCTCAGTGACATGTTGTCTCTAAGAACCATTAAAAAAATTTATAAATGTCCAAACATAGAGTTCATCCATTTTTGGAATATTAGAGGAGCATTTTTTAGTCCAAAAGGCATAATTAACCATTCAAAATGCCCTCGTGGACTATTGAAAGCTGTTAATTCAATTGATTCTTTATCTTCTAATTTTAATTGCCAAAAAACTGATTTGGCATCAAATTTTTTATAGCATTTTGCTCCTTAAAGTTTCTTAATTAAATTTTCTGCAAAAGAAATAAAATATCCATTAAATTTTGTGTAACTATTTAATTTTATATAATTATTACCATTCTAGCCTTTCCTCTTTTAACTTCAACGTGCTTCCTTACTACGAATGATATGGGAGAATGAGGACTAAAACTTTTTTGGATTAGATTAAGATCTAATAATTCTTTTATTTGTTTTAAAAACTCCTCTTTATCAGGTGGTGTAACCATAATACAATTAACTCTTAGCTTAGAATCTTTATACTGTTCCATTAATTCAATTTTACAATATATTGACGCTTTGTCAAATAATTTTAATGGATTACTAGAATAGAGTGGTTCTACAATATTATGTATTCGAATTTCAAATTCATTTGCAGTCGGTATATTATAGGAGCAAATTTTTGGTTGTAATTAGCTAGACATTTGTGTACTAACCCTTTCGACTAAGGCAGTTGTTTTTTCGTTATTTTTTATAGTTGGATTATAGTGAGACGCAATTGTAATAGGTAGTGAAATTCTTGAAAAAAAAGTATCTTCAAGTTCAAAAAGTGTGTGTTAAAAGGTGGTAGATGATGGAGATTGTCCATCCCTAAATACAATCATTGTCAAATTCTCATGGTAACAAGGCAAAATCAAAATTATATACTTTATTATTGTTATATATATATCAAGTATTTGAACTTGTAATCCTACTTTATAGTTCATGGGGACATCTCTTCCTATAAAGTCATTTAGTCCCATTGTCCAATTTTTGTATGCATAATCATACAAAACACTTGGTTGAAATTTGAAACTAAATGGATGGAAAAAAAATTAAGAAACAAAAATCATAAAATAATGCATCATAACAGTTATTTTGCTAGTTAATCAAGTGTGAGTAGACAAAGAGATTTATAACAAAGAAATTTAGTTAGACAAAGGGATTTATAAAAATATATCATACCTCAAAATTATTGGATCCAGCTCCCATTGCATTACTGAAAGACAAAGAGATCCCTATGATATCCATAGGTTAACTACAACTCGACAATGGTATTTTGTCTGACCACTTACTTATAGACTTTTCCTGATCATTTTTATCACCAAGCATTAGTAGTATCAATGTCATAAAGTTTACAAAAAATGTTTGCGTATCTGACATATTTTAGAATCCAAAATCATTTCAAGAAATCATTCTCTGAATATAACCACAATGTAAGATGTTATTATGACCGGTTAAACTTCCAAAAACCCCTATATATACCTCTTATAATAGCACAAATATGTAGTTACATTGAACAACATAAAAATGTTGAATTTCAAACATTAGCAATTGATATAAGAGGACCATTTGAAATTAATGAGATATCAGTCACAATGCTATACTTAATCAACATAACCGATTGACAAACTGAGCACTGCAAGTATTGTTGATCCATAATATAAACCATTGGATTCAAGTAGATGCAGTGATACCAAACCAGAGACAATTTCACTCAGTTAAACCTTTTATCTATAAAAAAAAAGCATCTGCAAAATGCTCAAGATACTTAAGAATGCATATGAACTCCCCAAAAATCATGATTTTTTATAAGTTAAGTCCAACATTACTTTATGACTAATAAAAGTAGCTGATCATATCTAAAATCTTCTAAATACTTGTTCCATTGTACAAGCTTTTCAACTTCAAAGTATCTTTCTTTCAACTTCTCTTTCAAGATATAGTGCCTCACATTGAGCAGTTGGTACGTAGAACAAACAATGTGTAAGCTTTTTTTAACAAATGATCGCTATTAGACAATTTGCTGTAATACTAACATGAACATTATTAGATATATACAGCTACAAGAATAGCTGCAGCAAGCAAATATGGATTGTATATTACCTTCTATTACTAAAGTTTTAGTGAAGCACATCAAAATCCAATAAAAATAATAACATGAACATGAAAAAAATGAACTGTCAGATAAAATCAAAAATCAAGCACCGAATAGCGCAAATTCAAAGGTAACAGGGAAGAAAGATTAACCGCAGAAAATTAAGGCAACCTCAGGAAAGTAATCGCCTTATGCCTAATTTATATCGATCAAAAAAATAATAGATTAATACCTTACAATAATTGAAGGAAAAAAAGTGTGAAGAAATATAAGAAAAGATAGTCTACAACATCCAAGGAAACAAAGCCTTTATTTCTTCACCATCGACCACCATTTTTTCTTACAATTAGCAAATAAAGGAAAGAAAGGCATACATAAGTAGATAATTGAATAAAGAGGATCATAACCATTTGCTTGATTTCTACAAAAAGCAAATAAATTGCGCACTGTATAATCAGAGTCGATCATTCGAGGAAAGGGTCATCATTTCACTAATGTTCAACCCAATAAATCCAACAAAAACCAAGGAACAGAATCGAAAAAAAAAAATTAAGAAAACTTGAGCGCCATATTAAGGTTCAATCCATTAAAGCTGTTCCCTCAGTCTAGAATGAAGCCAGTAGGTTAGAGCTCTATTGCTCATATCCCTACTCGAACATCGGTCTTAACTCCCACAGATAGAGATGCCTACTTCATAGACTTTTAGTGCTAAGAATTCGATTAAATATTTTCTAAAGACGAGCAAACATACAAAGCACGATCAAGTCACATAAACGACTTCTAATCTTTTTTTGTTTAATTAATCTTTTGTTAATTAAAGCCACTTTTATTAGTGAAACTTCTTTTATCTAATAAAACTTTGAATCAATTTCCACTATTTATTCCTACTCTTTTAACACTTCAAAAGACATTCACATACTTATCTCGAATGGTATAAGTATTTTCATAAATCATTGATAAGATTCCCTACTTAAAACCTTTACTTTTTCTATCGTTTTCCAAAGGATTCCATACTTATAATTTCCTTCAAAATATCCATTTTTAGGATCTAAGTACTTTCACAAATCCATTCAAAAAGGTTTAATACTAATGTTACTTGAACATTGTCATTGCATCCAAACCATTTCACTTATGCTTATCTTTAAATCATTCTTTTAAAAGATCTATTTACATTCACAACTATAATCAAAAGGGTTAAAGATGAATGTAATTAACACATTGTCACAACAAACACAAAACCATTCCATACTTGTATTATATTTAAAAACATTCTTGTAAAGATCTAGGATAATATTGGTTTAGTTTGATAGTCGACTAAGAGGCTATCTAGTTAAAACGATCGCTTATAGAAATCACGATTTGTATTAACTAATTTTCAACATTTCAACTTGATTATTCCTCATCCAAGAGTAAAAGCAGGTAAGTTAAAGACTGGTTGCATCAAAGAATTACGTAGACACCTTGTCCTTGAATCTCACAAATAAATAAATCTACCATGTTGGCTTTTAGTGTTAAGTATAGTATTTATGATTTTCATAAATGAGCAATAAAAAAATATGATTAACCCATTTATGACATTCTCAACTTAATTATTCCTCGACCAAGAGGAAACTGGTAAGATAGAGCTACATTGCTAGTATCCCCACTCGACATCAATCTTAACTCTTAAAAATTGATAAGCTTAATTTGTCGGCTTTAATTGTTAATCAAAGTAAATTACCTTTTAAATGAATAAGTAAACAATGAGATTAACATATTTCTAACATTCCAACTTAGCTATTCCTCGTTCAAGAGGAAAACCATAAGTGATTTACTGCAGCATTTATAAATCCTGTTAAAAACAACTTTGAAAAGCACAATCTTTGAGACTAGTTTTAATCACTTTAACAAATGATTTAAGACCTAATTTTTTTATATTAAGTACTACCCTTAGGTTAATTAATACCATGAAAAGAAACCCCTGAGAATATCTTCTTAATCATTTATAAAAATTCCTGAAAGCAAGCTATATTTACAAAGTGTAATTATAACCACATTTTTGTTCTAACTTTCGCAAATTTTGTTCACAATTTCTATAACTTTCCGAACCATTTCTTTACTTTTAAATAAACCAAAATATGCATATATTACAATGAAATCAAATTGTCCCACGTTAAGGTCATAAATATCCAATTTACATGAGTTAAAGTTAAGGGATATCAAAGTGCACTTATAACGACTATTCTCGCTTCAAACACTTTTAAACATACTTAAATTCAACACACAAGTCAAGAAACCATTTAAACATCAAGTCAAGGCCATGATGCATGTTTAAGAGGGTAACTGAAGTGAAGTTGTACAATATAAAGTTGTTATTTTCTTTCAAAAGCAGTGGGTCCAAAATTTATAACTTCAATTAGTTGACGTCACTTAAACTTTATACTTCAAACACAACATACACACACACACACACACACACACAATATATACACATAAGATAGTGAGATAACTCACTTAAATCCAAGCCAAACACGGGCACAAAGCCATAAGAATTAACGAATCACCTCCTACCATCATAAAAAGCCTGAAGATCCAACCTTTAGCACTTTCAAACCATGGCAACACCGTCCTCCTCTTCCATTACTCACGGCCCATCCAATATTCCTCTTCTTCTTCATTTTTCTTCCACTTTGAATTTATATCTAAGCTATCTAAGTGTTCTAAGGTGTTGGTGAAAGTTTGAAGGAGATTGGAGTTGATTTGTTTTAGACTTGAAAAGGTTAGAGAAGAATTAGTGGATTGGTGTTAATTACTTCCACCATTTTTATTCTCTTACTTCATTTCAAGATTTTGTGATTGTTCTACCTTAAGGGTGTATTTATAAGTTTGTCAAAAAGGTCATTACCGCATTCTACCTTCCATAAAAGGTCATAAAGGAGCCTCCCTCTCACATGGTACATTTACACTTTTACATCTTTACTTAAAAGTTAAGTCTTTTCTTGAAGGCTCATTTTCAAATTATCTTTGATGACATCACCTATGACATCATTAAAATTGAACCATTCAATAAATGATCCTTATTGTAATCAACCGTACTAAATACACGATTTTGAATTACGGTTTATTCATTTATTTTCAATGAACTAATTTCATTGAAGTTTCATACATTACGAACCACAAAGATTCACTATATAACATTTTATATGTGATTAAATATGGATTAAATATCCATATTCTTGTATTTCTATTATAGATTGACATTCATAGATGACAATACCTGGTATAAACAATTGAGTGACCCTAGCACGAATGTTTAGTGGTTGTACAAATTTGCCCTTATGTGGGTCTTGAAGCGACAACATGCCAAAGGATTTAAAATAAAGTATATTTTATATTTCTTTGTCAACTATATATTTAGTTCATTTGTATACCTTAACTAATAAACATTTTATCAATTTTATTAGTGGCACAAATTTATCAATGTAGACTATTTTAACTTCATATAGCAAACGTTCATACAATATTAGAAATGTTAATTGTTACTATTTTTTTTAATAAGGCTCCCACTAAACTTTTATTTTTTTCTAAAGCCTGAGAAAGTAAATAAATATCTTTCGATTTCTCTAGTGGTTATTAGGACTTGCTTGCCTTGGGATTCTGACCTTGAGCCCGTAGTCAAATCTTAACATGTGGTCTTTGTCCTAATCTCATCTTGACTTTATAAAAATCTCAACAAATCAGGAGAGATTATTCATTCGTACCCACCGTTTCACGACAACCTAAGTATAATGCACATACCTTAAGGAAAGCTCAATAGATATGTGCATGTATCTTATCTTTTCTAGTCTATATATTAACAATACTACAAATAACATTTCTCGCTTGAGAATAACTTAACAAAGCAAGAGTAAGCAAATAGTCTATTAATACATAAATGGTAGAGGACAACTAATATATTAAGGATTCATAATCTTTAATATACAAATATAGAGTGATATTGATTTAGGGAATAATATATTTCTTGTGAAATACATTTATGATTAAAGTATCAAACACATTTGAAATCACGATATATATACTATACATATGCATTCATTCCTTAAATCTAATTTGGATGTTCAATAGTTCTCTATTTAGTTTAATTGCAATTTTTAATTAAATCATATTTAATTAATTCTTTTAATTAACACTTTAATTTCAATTTAAATTTCAACCATTCAAATTTACTTCATTTATACTGAATAATTTAAAGATGACTATATATTATAACATTTATGAGATCATGTAAATATATCATTATATATATACATATTATTTATTGATTAACTTTTATTAATTTAACTAATTAAAATAATATTGATTAAATTTAAAATTTGATCATCGTTTACCTTAAACATTCTAAGATAAACATGCACGTATAATTATATATATTTTAATTTAATTAATTAACCATTTATTTATTTATTTAATCCAATTAATTAATTAATGAAGATTAAAATTATGAAATTAAAACATTAACTTTTAAAACCAATTTTGGAAAGTTTACAATATTTATAACATGTCATATTTTAAAATTAATTTTTTAATTTAAAACATATTTTTAATTTTCATAGCATATTTTGAAAAATTAGCCTAAGGCCCAAACTCAATTTGGGCCTATTGGGGAGAACCTTTTAGCTTACTTCATCTTTCGAGCCAGGCTAGTAAGCAAGTAGGGCGGAGTACTTGATTACCCAATTCCAACCTTCTACACCGCCTTTATAGACACTCTGCTAAATGGGTAGGTGTAACGACCCGTAATTTTTGATAACTAAAATTGTCAATTTAATGAGATTTTTGAAATTTAATATTCAAGAAAATAAAAATTAGTGAATTATTAATAAAAGTTGTGATAATGTAATGAAAATTAACTAAGAGGAAACATAACAAGGTTAATTAAAGTTAATAATTAATGAACTTGAATGAAATTCCAATTAAATAAAATAATTTAAATGCTATAACTTGGTTATAAATTGAATGTAAGTAAATAAATGTAAGTGTTTATAAACTTTTGAACTAGTACATAATTAGCGGGAATATAATAAAATATGTTATAAAGGTAAGTTGTAACATTTGTTTACGATAATAAACTTAAAGGTGTTATAAATGTGATTTAAGGTAAATGGTGACTAACATTATTATAGGTTACACATTTTTTAATATATTAAAAATTAATTGGGAATCAATGCAATCAATTCACTTAATTATTGCGGTTATTGTAGAGTAGATTTGTAAGTTAAATATAAGAAAAACAAATGTTAGTATTGAATAATTAATGAAATAATACAGTGTAAATGGTAAGTAATAAACTTGTAAATGTAAGTAAAAGTAAATATGTGACAACTAATATATGTTATTCATTTATTTAGTGTGTTAAATAAGATTGGTAATCAAATTGCAATTAAAGGTAATAATGTTAACAAATAATCAATTTAGTGCAATCATAATCATTTGAAACAAATTATAAGGTTATAATTTGTTGTAATTAATAAATTGGGAAATAATTTTAAAGTATATTAATTGACGGAATAATACGTAATAAATTGTAATTTGATAAAATCAATATTAGATAATTAATTGCAATAATTATTGGTTGATAATAAAGTATGAATAGGATAATGATTGTTTGAATAATAAGAATGGGAATCAAGATTTATTTATTTATTTGAATTTAAATTATGGAAATTGGGTTTATTGTAATTAAATGAAATTAAATATCTAAATATTACGTTGATTGAAATGAAGATGGAATGGGAGAATATTAATGTAACAGATTTTGAATCTAATGTCAAATTTCATGCTTTTGATAATAATGAATTGAATGATAGAATGAAAAGTAAATTAAATAGAATTATTGAAAATTAAATTTATAATTTTTGAATTTAATGAAACTGAAGTTAATACTGAAATTGAAAAATTAATCAACTCCAAATTGACATTTTAATTTGTTTTAATCATTGTAAATGATTGAGGAATCAAAAATGATGAAATTTGTTAATTATCGAATTAAAATTGAAAATTTGATTTAATTAATTAATTATTAATTTATTTAATTACTATAAAAATAGCCATTTTGGCCACTGACTCGGATTTCGATGAACCAGTTTCATCGAATCCATATCGGTGAATTATTATGGGGTTTCAAGTTTCGTAGCGATCGGACTTGTCGTTTGATCCTACGGACTCGAAACGCCTAAAAACAATGAAATTGGAATCAATTGAAATCAACTTGAAATAACTTGGATTTAGCATAACTTCTTCATACGATAGAATTTAGACTTGAAAGCTGTTCCACTACGTTTAAAATATTTTAAAACATCTATTTTGATATATGGGTTGACCCAATTTCGTTCCGTAGTCAGAACGGGCTTTTCGGGCCATTTTATCGTTCAACGCGTATATCAATCGTGTCCATCTATTCTATTTCAGCTTTGTCTATAAATACCTTGTTATAAACCCTAGTTGTTCCTCATTGTCATTTGTCTGCATGTACAATTCCTCCTCATCTCCTTATTTCAATGGCAGACAAAACAAAAATTCCAAATTCCAATTTCAATATCAAATTCAAATCAAAATTTCAAGCTCCACAAACAATATCAAATTTTATATGGATTCGAAGCTCTCAACGAGCACAAGCCAATTTTGCAATTCATTTTTGGTTTTGAATCACCGGTTGTCCTGAAATCGCGAATGAATTCTCAGCTGTCCGTTCATCGTTGATCAACTACGACCAATCGTCGTTTGAAGGGTATGGGACTGTGGAGATCATCGCACGTAACTCATCGGTGTAATTGGTTCATCGATTCAACAGTCGGATCGAGCAAAATAATTCATTAGGGTTTGCATATGCTAGTGGCGGTTAGGTCTTGATCGGCCTGTATCGATCGAAGGGGGGTTGCTCTCGTCGCGCGTGGGGTCCTTGTGGAGCGGTTGGCCGAGGCGAAGTCCCGGAGGTGTTCGATCAGGCCGTAGGTGAGGGTAGGTGGCAGCGAAATTGGGTTAGGGTTCCTAATCGAGGAGGCTTCCTGTAGCTTGCGCGTGAGATGATGATTGACGTGGCAAAATCTGAGTGGTGATATTTTTTTTCTTATTTATTTATTTTATTCTATGATTCAAATCTTCTAACTTCAATAATTTTCACATACGAGGTCCGTTTCATACGTGGTTTCCTCTGCTAGGTTCATATTGAGATTCCAGATATTTCGACGCTGGTTTGGACGAATTCCGAGACTTTTCAAATTTTGGATTTAAATTCAATTTAAATTCAAAAGGCGAGTGTTTTAACCCACTCACAACTTCCAAAATTACTTATGTGTGTTAAATTAATTTCTGATGTGACTAGAAGTTTATTTATTGATGTTTTATATATTTTTATCATCATTCCAGTTAAATTGAATTTATTGAATTAAATTGTTATTCAATTTATTATTGCATATAAACTGCCCGTTAAATTAATTTATTATTGAATATAAACTGTCAATAATTACCTGTTATTTATTATCTGTTCTATATTAATGTTATTGTTTGAAATGGATAATGATTGTGATAAATGGCTGATGATTGATATCGAATGAATGGATGTTGTATTTTATATTGTTATAAACTGCAAGCTGTTATGCATTTTTATTTCGTTTGGGATTGCGGATTGAAATGATATATAACCGCATTTTATTTTAAGTTATAGATTGAAATGATAAATATCCATATCACTTGACCATAGGCTGGAAAATTATATACAAACACCGTGGTCTATATATATAAATATTTTTAAATGATTTTCTATGGTTTTGTAAAGAAATATATGATTGTATGAGATATCGATTTGGATAGTTTATAAATGTTATTTTATATATAGTTAAATTCTTGGTTTTAAGCTATGAATAAGATTGTTTAAAGTATAAAATAAGTTTATTGATAAATTTTGATTTTATTAAAATATAATATGGATAAGTATTTACTTAAATTATATTTAATATAGAGCTTATATTGATTTTTATAAATCAAGGTTGAGAATATAGTTTTGAAATTGATTTGAGATTTTATTTAATTAAGAGTTATATTTAATAAGAATCCATTTGGAACTTACTGAAATTGAGATTTTAAAAGAATATGGCTTTATAATTTAATTCGGGTTTAAGGTGATTTAAGTGAATATATCAAGTCTAAATAGATTGAGGAATATTCATTTATTGATATTTGAAGTTTTATAAAAAGGATATTGGATTTATTAAGCAAATATTTCAAAACTAAATAATAGCAAAGTAAATTTGGTGTGTGTATATATATGAATTATCAAATTTAGTTTTGAAATATTGAATATTTAAGCTTTGAAATATATTGAATTTGAAATGGTTTATTTTGTGGATCAAATCTGTTTTGAAATCGATATAATTTGGAATGGTCTATTTGAAAACCGAATTGAATTGAAATTTATGATTTGGCGATTTGGTTAAATTTAAAATTTAGAAATTCGGATTGTTTTGGAATTGATCTGTGAAATTTAAGAAGCTAGTTTATTTTATAAAATATTTTAATATTTAAACCACATAAGGGGTGGAAGTTATGTTTCAAAGTTATAAATTTCAAAGTATTACGTTTTGGAAGTGTTATAGTTTTAAGTCTTTGGTTTCGAAATTTTATAACTTTGAAACACTATGATTTTAAAATGATATCATATTGATTTGGTTTTTAAAACAAAAATGATATCGTATTTATATGGTTTTGAAATGGATATTTTATTTTGGTTTTAATGGTATAAACTATTTTTAAAGGACCGCGGTTTTATAATAACGTTTGGTTGTTAAAGAGACCGGGATCGGAAGTTGTCATACTCTCTGCCAACTTCGAAAACCACTTTAACAACCGTGTACGCGGTCGAGATTCCAAAATAAAGTAGGATGGTGGCGACGTTCCTTGAGGTATATACGTGGACCCGACTCCCGTGAGTTGGCATAAGGTGGCTAAAACAGGAGCGATTGACGGGCTAAAAAAGTAGCACCTTTTATCAGACACATCCCTTCGATATTATACACTGACTTTTGGATTGATTCGATGGCCAATTTTGATTTTTTTGATTTGGGGGTGTGGCTCGCGGTGGGCGGTAGCTACGCGTTACCGCCGGCCCGAAAGCTTAATTGGTATATCTACCATGGCATTGCCTAGTTGTGTCGTGTCACCTACTCTAGCACGCCTTGTACGAGTTTGGTTTTCTCCCGTAGCCCATGGAGTATTTAGGCTAGTCTCTCAATCTAGAGATGCGCTGATAATGGATGGACTACTGGGACTATTGTTGTGTTTAAGGGGGATATTGGGTAACTTCTTAACGCTATTTAAAAGTAAGTTTATTTTACTATAGACATTATTATAATAGCGAAATATTACTACATAGTAAATAGTTTAACGGATCCTTACGAAATGTGAATCCCGAGCATCTCTTAAGTTATTGCACTCATGTTGGCAATGGATAGAAAATGTCAAATCCCATAAATATCTCTGACGTCATTACGCTCATATTATTTACTGTTGATTTAACTTACATAAGATCTTTTAGTTCTGACTCGAGTGTTTTGTTTTTTCAAATTCGCTCGGGTCAACCTGAGTATTTCAGGATTTGAAGACTTTCGTTCTGGAGGACGAAGATGAATATTGTATTATTATTATTTATTATATTATTTCACTGCATCATTGTTCCGCTGCATTATTTATTATTCTTTGGTATGTGTAACTCTGATATGTATTGTATAAGTATAATCGAATATTTTGTAAAACAGCTTCATGAGCTGTTTATATAATTATATTTTATCGTTCTGCTGCAAGATTCTATTTTGTTTTTTCTTTCTCTACTTTTTCTTATTTACCCCATAACAATCCTCCCTCCTGTATGGTTTAAGTCTGACGTGTATGGTTTATCATCGATTAAATCGTACAAAAAAGGTGGGATGTTACATCTGGTATCAGAGCTTTGGTTTAGCGATAAACCTTAGCTTTGTGGGGTCTGACTCTTTATTAATAGGGTAGTAATACCCTATGATGAGTTGCTGAGTGTGTGTGTGTGTGTGTATATGAGAGCGTACTTGTTAGTGTTATAAAAAGGTTTTAATATTGTGTTAATTTGTTCCGTTTTGTACTTATAAATTCTGGTTGGTGCAAAGGACGCTATGACATCAATAGGGATTTTTAAACACTTAATAGGACAAACGGACACAACATTTGTTTTGAATATGGATGAATGAAATAATTTTGCCTATTATATTTTCTACATATAAAGTAATAATTTTTTATAAATGATATGTATTTGGTTGTAATATATTGGTTGCTAGGTAATGAAATTTATAAATATTGGTTGGAATAAAATTCAAATTAAAATAAATGGAAATTGGGAATTTAGAACTTAAGTTCGGGGTTTGAAAATTTCTTTTGAATGATTTTGAAATATAATAATATTATTTAGATGTACTTTTTGATATAAATATTTCAGAATAATTTTGAAAGAATTGCTTTAAAGAAATTTTGGAAAGAAATAAGTTCTGTACTCCCCTCTCTATCGTCGAAAAATAATTTCGGTGATGAATGCACACATCGTCGACATTCATTTTCGAGTTTCGAAGTGGGAAGGCTACTATAGTAGTTTTACTGCAGATTTATTTTGATAAACAAATATAAATTTAAATTGTTTTAAATATAATTGGATAAATTGTAAGTACATACATTTATCTATTATTTTAAAATGGTTTGAAAATTTAACCTGGTATTTAGTTCTTAATAGTTCAATTAGTGTAGTGAAATGAAATTCAATTAGTAATTGAAACCTTTAAATGAAAATAAGAGATTAAATGATAGGTTATAAATGAAATTTCAAGAAAGTTGAAATTGTAACCTATAAAACAAAAGATATGATTATTGAGCATTAAATTAATTAAAAGAAATGAGACGAACTTGTACAAATTTCAATTGCATTCTTAAAAAGCATATATATAACTTACCAGTTATTAAAAGTTCTAAACGTTAAAAGATAATGTAATGGTAAATTTTACAAGTAAAATTTGAAATAATGAAAGTATTTAATGAAGTCCTTAATAAATAAGAATTGACGATATATTGTGATAACTTAAGTTATAATTGAAATTTTACTATAAGTAAATATAATTAAAGGTAAGTATTATAAATAGACGATTATAAACTTAAGTAAATAAAAGGGAAATGCTAAGAAATTGAATGGGACATGAATACTATTGATAAATGAATGTAAATAAATGCGGTTATGCAATAATAAATGGATAAAAATTATAATGCAATAAAAAGAAACTGGCATGGCCTGAATAAATGAAAATGAATAATTGTAAGTAATAAATGAAAGTAAATGAAACAAACACTGAATGAGTGAATGAAATTAAAAGTTGTAAGAAATAAATGTAAAATTTAAAGGATGAATCATTATTTGAGTGAAAAGGGAATCAAACAATAAATGCTATGAAATGGAATTAATAAGAATGAACTTGATCTATTGTTTGAAATTACTATTTGTTTGGTTTATGAGTTGTTTGGGTAAAGGATACCTTTAATTGCTTAGATGTGTGAATAATATATTGATTTTTACCTAAGACTGTTGAGTAAATGGAATACTTCATAGTTATTTGTCATTCTATGTGATTTAAAGTGTCTTAACCCGAACCAACCAATTGTTTTGTTTTGCTTGAATGGTTGATTTGTATATGATGTATATGCTGTTGGTTACGAATGATTGTTGTTAAATTGATTTATTTGTCAGTGTTTGAAACAACTTTTATATAATTGTTAACCTTTTTGGATTATATAAGTGAAATACAGGTTATTGAAGCAATTGCTACTGCTTTTGGTTCCATAATTAAGCGTTAATTGCCCGACAAATAGGTATGTTTTCGGATTACGGTTTATAGCGTTATTATGTTGTTTTCCCGTGTTGAGATATATATTATTTTGGAAAAAATATATGTTGTATATTGTTATATTTGATATTGTGTTTTCTCCCGAGCCTCTCCGTACAAATGAGACTCTACCGAAATTTTCCTAAATTTTGGACTTAGAATTTTTTTGAAAATGTTTCCCAAACTTTATTAATTTAAGTATAAAAGACTAAACGGTTGTAAAATTGGTATATTTTATTTAAAATAATTAATTTTGTAAATTCATTTGTTTATAAAGTTAATATTTTTGAATAAGATATTGTTACTTAATTCTTTCTTTCCCCTTCTTTTCCTTTTCGAGGACGAAAATTTTTGAGTGGGGAAAGTGTAACGACCCGTAATTTTTCATAATTAAAATTGTTAATTTAATGAGATTTTTGAAATTTAATATTGAAGAAAACAAAAATTAGTGAATTATTAATAAAAGTCGTGATAATGTAATGAAAATTAACTAAAAGGAAACGTAACAAGGTTAACTTAAGTTAATAATTAATGAACTTGAATGAAATTCCAGTTAAATAAAATAATTTAAATGTTATAACTTGGTTATAAATTGAGCGTAAGTAAATAAATGTACGTGTGTATAAACTTTTGAACTAGTACATAATTAGTGGGAATATAATAAAATTTGTGTTAGAGAGGTAAGTTGTAACATTTGTTTACGATAATAAACTTAAAGGTGTAATAAATGTGATTTAAGGTAAATGGTGACTAACATTATTATAGGTTACACATTTTATAATATATTAAAAATTAATCGAGAATCATTCGCAATCAATTCACTTAATTATTGCGGTTATTGTAGATTAGATTTGCAAGTGAAATATAAGAAAAACAAATGTTATTATTGAATTAAATAATGAAATAATACAGTGTAAATGGTAAGTAATAAACTTGTAAATGCAAGTAAAAGTAAACAGGTGACAACTAATATATGTTATTTATTTATGTAGTGTGTTAAATAAGATTGGTAATAAATTTGCAATTAAAGGTAATAATGTTAATAAATAATTAATTTAGTTCAATCCCAATTAATTGAAACAAATTGTAAGGTTATAATTGATTGTAATTAATAAATTGGGAAATAAATTCAAAGTATGTTGATTGACGGAATAATACGTAAATTGTAATTAGATAAAAACAATATTAGATAATGAATTGCAATAATTATTGGTTGATAATAAAGTATGAATAGGATAATGATTGTTTGAATAATAAGAATGGAAATCAAGATTTATTTATTTATTTGAATTTAAATTATGGAAATTGGGTTTATTGCAATTAGATGAAATTAAGTATCTAAATATTACGTTGATTGAAATGAAGATGAAATGGGAGAATATTAATGTAATAGATTTTGAATCCAATGTCAAATTTCATCCTTTTGATAATAGTGAATTGAATAATAGAATGAAAAGTAAATTAAATAGAATTATTGGAAATTAAATTTATAATTTTTGAATTTAATGAAATTGAAGTAAATACTGAAATTGATAAATTAATCAACTCTAAATTGACATTTTAATTTGTTTTAATCATTGTAAATGATTGAGGAATCAAAAATGATGAAATTTGTCAATTATCGAATTGAAATTGAAATTTTGATTTAATTAATTAATTATTAATTTATTTAATTACCATAAAAATAGTCATTTTGGCCACTGACTCGGAATTCGACGAAATTAGTTTCATTGGATCCGTAACGGTGAATTATCGTAGGGTTTCAAGTTTCGTAGCGATCAGACTTGTCGTTTGATCGTATGGACTCGAAAAACCTAGAAATCAATAAAATTGGATTCAATTGAAATCAATTTGAAATAAATTAGTTTTAACATAACTTCTTCATACGATAGAATTTGGACTTGAAACCTGTTCCATTGCATTTAAAATATTTTAAAACATCTATTTTGATATATTGGTTGACCCAATTTCGTTCCGAAGTCAGAACGGGCTTTTCAGGTCATTTTATTGTTCAACGCGCATATCAATCGTGTCTGTGACGACCCTGGATTTGGGCCCTATTATTTTAATAAATATTTCATCTAATTTTAAATAAAAATGTTTATAACGAAATCTATTTTATTCGATTTTTTTTTTGGATTCCGTATTATTAACATCTGATAACGTATACATGAATATAAATGGAGTCTTTAATAATAGTGTTTAATAATAGGCAATCTTATCGATATTAAACATGAATGTTAAACTTAAAACTTATATATATGATTATAAACATAAACATACAAAACATAAGTATGAAGTATAGTTATGTTTATAAGATATAAAATAAGATGTAAATATAAATATAAAATATACAAATACAAACATAAGTTATAAATCAATGTTTGAAAATTTGATTACAATTAGAGAAAGATAAAACTGGAAAAATTATGCTAACAGATATAATCAAGTGTTGGCTGTACAGGACAAAAGAATAACCTGTATATATATATGAATTGTGCAATGCAAAGAAGACAATGTATACAAATCGACTACAAAATGTATTTACACATATACAAATATCTTTGTACCAAATTTAAGTGTGACGACCCGGAATTTTGAGCAATATCAATTTAATAATCTTTGATAAGAACTAAATTGATTTGATCATTTTATATTATAAATTGACAAGTTAAATTTATTTTAAAGATTTATGATAATGATTTGTTAATATCTATTCATATTTTTCTTTGCAATATGAATAGGCAAGATTAAATTCTTTTGAAGTTTATAATAATTTGATTTGGAAATATTTATTTTGGTAAATAAGAAGTTTTTAATGTAATAAAACTTTATATTCAAATTGTAATATATATAAATGTATATATTGTGATTTGAGATTTGTTTTAAAAATTTAATATGGTAAATTTCAAATTTAATGTTAGGATGTTTCTATTTGAAATGTGTATATATTTAAATATATATGTTTTAAATAGGAACTTTATTAATTTTAGTTTAATAAGTATTTTCAAATTTTATTTAGATATATATAGTTTTGAAATTTGAAATGATAATTTGATTTTATACTTTTGGAAATGATATTTAAGATTTAAATTAAAAGTTCATTTGTTTTAATAGTCTTTCATTTTTAATTTTAACATAAGATAAATTGTTTTAAAATTTTTATATAAAGAGTTAAAAACAATTTCTCAAGTTTTATTATATAATACCATTATAATTTAATTCAAAAGCATAAATAAAATTATAATTGAATTCACTTTTATATATATATTGAAATCCAAAACTTATTCTTATAAAATAAATACATCTTATAATCATGTAAAGATTTCATAAATATTTATATAAGCTTAAAATAAATTATTAAGGATAAAATAACATTTAAAAGAAAAGTTAATAACATTTATAAAAACCACTTGTAAACATTATAGAATATGTAAGGACATTTGTAAACATTAGAGGTATATGTGTAAGTTAGCTAAGAATTTGGAATGACAAACGTCTTTCTTTTGTAAACTTAAATTTAAAATTTTATTGTAAAATCAAAAGAAAAGATTTATTCTTCAGCTGAAACATTTTTTTTCTTCAACTCAAACAAAAATGCAAATCAAAACAAATCATGAATGAATGCATGTAAACAAAAACAAAGATTAAGAATCTGCAAATCTGGAAATCCATTCTGTAAAATACAAGTTCTTCATCAATATGCAAAACTGGAATCAAGTGTCCAGATGTAAACTTCAACAAACAATGCAGATTCAACAGCATTAAGATTGTATTCAACATGCAACTGGAAAAAAATTCAACATGCAGTAAAATCAAACCTGGAAAAAATTCTCTGTTTTCTGCAAATTATAGGTGAGTAAACTAAGATTTTAAAAACAGATTTAAAATTTTTCTCAACTTGATCTTATGATTGAATAACTTGATGTTATCTGAAATTGCTAGAAGTATACTGATGCATATCTGATTGATGAATCTAGAATTACCTGTGATGTTAGAATTTAGGCTCTGTATATATAATAACAGTTTCCATTTTTTTTTAATAAAATTCAATAGCTAGTTTTTGAATTCGAAATTGACTTTGAATTGTAAATGATAGTTGCTTGTAATCAAGTAATCTATCAGTTAAAAATAGTTATAGGATTTTGAAGTGAATAGATGGTTCTAAATTTTTAAATATACAGTAAAATTTAAACTTGGTCAAAAATTTATTAAAACAAATTTAAGTTTTGATTATATAATTTGATTCGTGATGTTAAATGATGAATTTTAATGGTTGAATCAAAATTTTTAGATTAGTTTTTTATGTGAATTTAAGATTTTGATGTTTTGGGTATTTTGATCAACTTACGGCAAACCACGACGAATTGGACATCGCCGTTGGGCTTGAAGGTGGAGGGTAGGTTGTAGATCATCATAAAAATACTATTGGAATTTTCTATTAGTCGAGTTGATCTTGAATCGAAGAAATAGGGTTTTAGTGCCTGTTGTTGGGTCGATGGGTTCTATTGGATCTGCGGCGTCATGAAACTGTTGGAGTTGATCGCACTTGGAGCCAGAGGCACGGGGGAGTGAGGTGGAGCCAAGGTAGCGGCGGCGGGGTTTTTGGTGATGGAATTGGCCGGCGATGGTCACGTTTGGTATTGTGTTTCGAACTGTGTTGCTCGTTTGGGTTCAGAGGGCTAAATTTTGAATCTCGTTTTTATTCTAGTTTCTGTGTGTCAAGCTTGAACGTTGAGGTCGAAATTGACTTGTCGGAGCTACGGCGATGGTCGTTTGTGGAATGGTGAACGGTGCACGGTGCAGGGTGGTATCAGGAAGTTTTGGGTTCTGGAACGTGAGGAGAGGAGACTCGAAGTAGGCTTCGCGTTTTCGTCGTTCTGGCTCGAAGCAGTGGGTAGGTGGGAGAAAACTCGGGGTATTTCCATGTTTTACTCGGGGTAGGCACGAGTTTAGCAGGGTTACTCGAATTTATATATCCAGGCTAGAACAGGATGTTTATGATGATAATGCAAAGAATAATTGATTTTAGAAATTAAGGTTTTTGAAACAAAGGTTGAACAAGCTTCAAAATTAAATTTGTTTCAAAGTTATGTTTTAAAAACAAATTTATATATTTTAAAATATGGAGTTTTAAATAAAATGAGTGGATTTTAAAATAAAGTTTGTATTTAAACTTTATTAAATAAATTTGGAAAGGTTTTAAAGATTTAAAAGTTCAAATCTTAAAATATGTTTAAATTATAATTGATTTCCAAATATTATATTTTATTGAAGTTTAATGATTTAGAATTTGATAATCAATTGTAATAAAGATTATCTTTAGTTATTTTGAATTTAATTTAATTAATTAAAGATAAATACATTTGTAAAGATAATTGAGATAATTAAATTATTTTTAATTATCGAGTTTATTTGATAATAAATGATTTAATTAAGATAATGGTTTCTTAATTAAGAATCATTTAATATAGAAGTTAAGAATCATCTAATTAATTTTAAATAATTAATTAAGTAATTAAATTGTGATTAATTAAGATAATCACTTATGAGTTAATTTAATATAATTACTTGGAAAAGTAATTAAAGTAATTAAGTGGTTAATTACTAAAGGTAATTAAATAAAGGATAATTACTTTATTAAAAGTAATTAAGTAAATGTGATTAAGGATTAATCATTTGAGTTACTAATTAAAGTATTAATTAATAAAATTAATTAAAGGTTTAAATTATTTAATTAATGGTTAATTAATGAAAAGGTTAAGAATAATTAATTAATATGATTAATTATTGGTTAAAGTAATTGATTAAGAAAGAAATCTAATTAATGGAAATAATTGATTAATTTTTAATTAATAATTTAAGAATAATTAATTTATAATTAAGTTTTAAATTACTAAATGTAATTAAAGTAATTAATTAAAAATAATTAATTAAAAGTAATTAATTAAAAGAAATTAATAAAAAGTGATTAATTTAAAGGTAATTAATCAAAGGTGATTAATTAAAAATAATTAAATATGATTAATTAAAAGTAATTAATCAAGTGTGATTAATTAAAAATAATTAATCAAGTAAATCAATTAAAGGTAATTAAGAAATAATTACCAGAATAATTAGAGGATAATTAATCAAGGTTGATTAATTTACAAAGTAATTAAGAGGTAATTACTTAGTATATTTTGGAAGTAATTAATCTGGAATGATTAATTAATATGGTAATTAAGTAAGAATTACTTAAAGTAATTAAGTAATAATTAATCAAGGTTGATTAATTAAAATGGATGATTAAGTGATGTTAATTAATTAATTTGTAATTAATTAATAAATAAGAAGTTGAATTAAAGATAATCCAAGTATTTAAGTAAGAATTAATTTAATTTAAGGAATAATTAAATTAATCGAGTTTGAATCAAACTTGTTTATGAATGATTAATGATTGGATGATATATATCATTGGATGAGTTAATGGTATTGGTTGTGGTTGGATGACATTGATTGATGGGTGATATTGTGAATATGTTATATCTGAATGTGATATATATGTTGTTTTGAGATATGTATAGATGCATGTGATAATAGATGCTTATCTATCTGTGTTATGGATACACCCATTTATGTTAAGTGATATTTCTAAATATCTATTGTTTAAATCCCTTAAGAATAACTTGGACATTAAAATGGCGTTTGGTTTCGATGAGACCGGGATCGGGTTCCCATATTTGGATATCCGAAAACCACATCGATTCCAATTAAACGTTAGGTCGTTAATCCAAGTGGAGCAAGTGAAGAATCGAGGTGTAAGGGCTATACGTCAGTATAACTCTGTGGGTGATTCCGTAATGAGTTTGACGGAATAGTGCTTATAGGTTCGAGATGGTGATTCAGAGTGCAAGGGCTATGGTCGTTGACTCTGAGGGTGATTCCAAAATGAGCGCAACGAGATAGTGCCTTCGGTTTCGTTCGAACCCGGAACGAACTTGTATGGATTGAATGCTTTCAGCACATCGTCAGGCGGACGATGAGCATTCTAAGATAATTGGTCCTATAAAGGTAATCGCTGCCTCAAGCCTCATCAACCGGGAATGGCTAAAACAGAGGAGGTGCAGCAAGGCTTCGTGGGTCGCTCCCACTGGAGAGCGAGATACATCCCTGTCTAGAAGTCCCTTTATATTTCGGCTGTGTGGGCAGTTGGAACTGCAGCCAACTGCGGGGTAGTCTTGTTCGGAACTGTTCAGTAAGGAATGGTTCCGGTCTTGTGTTGTAGGGGATGAAGGGAGTAATCCTCGGTACGGTGATCTAGGCCACGTACTGTGACGGGCAGTACCCCAGTAGCCCTGCCATTGTTGGAAACCCATTTTCCCTACGAGACCCTACGGTTTTGTTTGTATTACCCACTTTTGTGGCTAGTAGCTGGAATTTAATCATGTAACAATTTCGGCTATATTCTTATTTACTTGAAAACCCTAGACACTATTAAAATATCACTGGATTTCCTATCAAATGTTTTGGTTAGCGTAAGGTAAAAACTTTTCCATGTTTATGTGTGGGAAGTCTTACGCGATACCTTTCTTTTAAAAGGATTTTCTAAAGTTAAGCAATCTTAAACCGTTTACTCACACCAGACCCCTGTCTGACCCGAGTGTTTATTTTCTGTTTTATTAAACTCTTGGGTACTCATATTATATATGAGTAGTCAAGTGATTCAGGTTATCTCTTGACGAATTCTGGAGGAGCTATGGAGCAGGAGGCTTCAGCGTGTAGATATATGGTTAGAGTTTCCGCTGTGTGTTATTCTGTGTTGTTGTTCTTGTATTGTATTAGACAGAAATGATATAACTGTCTAAATTGAGATGTTTAGTTGTGTACTCTGATGTATATGATATTATGTATATGTTCTATATTATATTTAAATCGTTCCACTGTGAGATTCTGATGTGTTGTTTTCTCTTTCTTCTCTTTCTTTTCTTCTTCTATCCCTTTCTTTCTTATTTAGTGATGCGATTTTCCGGGAGTGGGAAGTCGGGTCGCTACAGCTGGTATCAGAGCAGTTAGGTTGAGTGAATACCTAGGCTCTGGAGTAGTGTCTATCTTGAGAGAGCGTACTTGTAATTTTTATATAAATATATATTTATATAACTACCTAATCTGTTGGGTTATCTGTTCGGATTTTCCAACATAGGTTATAAAGGTAGATAAGGTAGGAGTGTGTGGAACACGACTACCATTAATTGAAGAATTTTATATGTTGTGGTTGGAGGTGTTTATCGAGATTGTAGACCAATGTTATCTCGAATAAGTTTTGGTGGATTGTAGAAAGGATTTATTTGAGTCCAAAGGAAGTATTTTCAAGAATTGGAGTATATTCTTGAAGGGTGAGGTTGTTTTGTTCTCGAGTAAGCTGGGATTTGCTAGAGTTGAGTTATCAGCTGAGCAGAAGCAAGTGGTAGTATCTTGATAGCTTCTAAAAGGATAGCTGTGCGATGAGATGCAGTATCCATAGAAGGTTCTGAAGATGTTTCTTTGGAGCCAGATTTAGATGGTGTTGGAAGAGCATTGATGTCTACTGCAATGAAGATTCGAATGTTTAGAGATTTTCTGGATCTCAAGTAAGGATGTCTTGTCTATATTGAATTATGAGACTAAAGTCGATGAGTTACCTCATTTCGGACATGGTCTCATTTGTTTTCTTAAGAAGATAAGTGGTTGGTGTTTGGTTTGGAGCCAAGTTTCTTTGAGGAGATGTCTACTCGTCTCAAGGATTTTTAGAGAAATTGGATGTTAGTTTGGTGTTTCAAGAAGCTTTTGGTTAAGGAAGATCTTTTGGCTTAGCTGTATCATTGAAGTGAAGTTTGGAAGCAGCAGCATGGACCTATTTCTTCGATGATTCAGTAATCTTTGGGATTCTACTATCAGCAGACCAGGCAGATGGTGAAGGCTTATTCTTTTCTTTGGGAAAGTTCAGCAAAGCAGGATATCTGTTGGAAGTGATCTATCAGTTTTCTGATAGGTAAGCCATTCTTGAAGATTGATCTTGATTAGGGAAGCTATTCTAGTTGTGAAGCAGATAGTTTCTTTGGAATCTGAATTGAGAGGGGTCGCAAAAGTGACTTGCAATTAGTTTGGGGAATCTTTGAGTATTCCTTGGTTTGAGATTGAGGCATCTCAAGTGGAGGTGAAAGCTATGAAAGTAGTCGGAGATTTTTCAGATGTATTTGGATGAATTCGGAAGTTGACCTGAATCGGAGATTGAGTTTTCTTATCAACTTGGAATTCAGGAGTAATTTTAATGGTTCAACCATGAAGGGGGATGACTCTTAGAGCGAGAAGAATTTGGTGAGGCAGGTCAAGATTCTTTGGAGAAGGATTGATCATCTTATTCTGAGTTAAGATTCTGTTGAAGTGTTTTGACCAAGTGGAATGGTCACTAAGGTTTTTGTGAGTCGGATGAACTGTGTATGGAGAAAGATTGTGCTTGAATTCTTCGATAGCATTCTTATCTGCTCTAGATCAGAGTTGTGCAGCGGAAGCGAGTTGGCAGTTATTCTAGTATGGGAGCAATCGGATGTTGCAGTAGGGGATTTCTACTGGAAATTCTGGTATAAAGGAATTTTCTGAATTTGGAAGATTTGGTTGTCTAGTACAATTGTTTGGCTATTCATATTTGAGATATAGGTTTGAAGTCCATTGGTGCTTATGGTATAGAGTCGTGTTTTGGATTTTAGCGAATTATTTTGGGAGAGCCATTTTGTTGAATAGGACCTGGAGATTTGGTTTGTGTTGGTCCTGATGTTTCATGAAGCAATCAGCAAGAGTTAGGCTGATCATGAATATTGGAGGTGACTCAGAGCATCTGAAGGGTTATGCAGTTAAGAACTGAGAAATTTTGGAATGTGCAGTTGGAGTTTGGATATTGATTTGGTTTTATCCGATCAAAGGAGATATAAGATTAGGTAAAACTGGAGAGTTCGCTCTAGAGGTATTTTGGAGTTGCTTCTGTGTTCTCTAGAGATTTGATTTTGATCTACAGGATTGAATTGCCAGTTCGAATAGCTGGAATTCATTGTATTTCACATATCTCTGAGGAATATGTGTATGGTTCTTCGAGTGATAGAATCAGTAGTTAAGAAGGATTTGGTAGTTGAGCTGGTTTTGAGTTTAGTCTGATGTCTTGTTCAGATTTGTAGGATCAGATGAGGGAGTTCTTGGTTTTATAGTGTAGTTAATTAAGATTCTGTAGAGCGAGTATTCCAGTATAGGTGCCTGGAAAACTCTAGATAATATTAGGAAGTTCTATTCAGAATTTTTCTGGAATAGATAAATTGTTTGCTTGAATTGGTTGCTATGATTGGTAGTGTATGATTGATTGTTTGATTGCTGATAGGAATTTAAATTTTTTAGCTGGGTTATTAAATTATCTTTGCTTTTAAATTTCGGGGACGAAATTCTTTTAAGGGGGGAGGAATGTGACGACCCAGAATTTTGAGCAATATCAATTTAATAATCTTTGATAATAATTAAATTGATTTGATCATTTTGTATTATAAATTGACAAGTTAAATTTATTTTAAAGATTTATGATAATAATTTGTTAATATCTATTCATATTTTTCTTTGCAATATGAATAGGCAAGATTAAATTCTTTTGAAGTTTATAATAATTTGATTTGGAAATATTTATTTTGGTAAATAAGAAGTTTTTAATGTAATAAAACTTTATATTCAAATTGTAATATATATAAATGTATATATTGTGATTTGAGATTTGTTTTAAAAATTTAATATGGTAAATTTCAAATTTAATGTTAGGATGTTTCTATTTGAAATGTGTATATATTTAAATATATATGTTTTAAATAGGAATTTTATTAATTTTAGTTTAATAAGTATTTTCAAATTTTATTTAGATATATATAGTTTTGAAATTTGAAATGATAATTTGATTTATACTTTTGGAAATGATATTTAAGATTTAAATTAAAAGTTCATTTGTTTTAATAGTCTTTCATTTTTATTTTAACATAAGATAAATTGTTTTAAAATTTTTATATAAAGAGTTAAAAACAATTTCTCAAGTTTTATTATATAATACCATTACAATTTAATTCAAAAACATAAATAAAATTATAATTGAATTCACTTTTATATATATATTGAAATCCAAAACTTATTCTTATAAAATAAATACATCTTATAATCATGTAAACATTTCATAAATATTTATATAATCTTAAAATAAATTATTACGGATAAAATAACATTTAAAAGAAAATTTAATAACATTTATAAAAACCACTTGTAAACATTATATAATATGTAAGGACATTTGTAAACATTAGAGGTATATGTGTAAGTTAGCTAAGAATTTGGAATGGCAAATGTCTTTCTTTTATAAACTTAAATTTAAAATTTTATTGTAAAATCAAAAGAAAAGATTTATTCTTCAGCTGAAACATTTTTTTTCTTCAACTCAAACACAAATGCAAATCAAAACAAATCATGAATGAATGCATGTAAACAAAAACAAAGATTAAGAATCTGCAAATCTGGAAATCCATTCTGTAAAATGCAAGTTCTTCATCAATATGCAAAACTGGAATCAAGTATCCAGATGTAAACTTCAACAAACAATGCAGATTCAACAGCATTAGGATTGTATTCAACATGCAACTGGAAAAAAATTCAACATGCAGTAAAATCAAACCTGGAAAAAATTCTCTGTTTTCTGCAAATTATAGGTGAGTAAACTAAGATTTTAAAAACAGATTTAAAATTTTTCTCAACTTGATCTTATGATTGAATAACTTGATGTTATCTGAAATTGCTAGAAGTATACTGATGCATATCTGATTGATGAATCTAGAATTACCTGTGATGTTAGAATTTAGGCTCTGTATATATAATAACAGTTTCCATTTTTTTTAATAAAATTCAATAACTAGTTTTTGAATTCGAAATTGACTTTGAATTGTAAATGATAGTTGCTTGTAATCAAGTAATCTATCAGTTAAAAATAGTTATAGGATTTTGAAGTGAATAGATGGTTCTAAATTTTTAAATATACAGTAAAATTTAAACTTGGTCAAAAATTTATTAAAACAAATTTAAGTTTTGATTATATAATTTGATTCGTGATGTTAAATGATGAATTTTAATGGTTGAATCAAAATTTTTAGATTAGTTTTTGATGTGAATTTAAGATTTTGATGTTTTGGGTATTTTGATCAACTTACGGCAAACCACGGCGAATTGGACATCGCCGTTGGGCTTGAAGGTGGAGGGTAGGTTGTAGATCATCATAAAAATACCATTGGAATTTTCTATTAGTCGAGTTAATCTTGAATCGAAGAAATAGGGTTTAAGTGCCTGTTGTTGGGTCGATGGGTTCTATTGGATCTGCGGCGTCATGAAGCTGTTGGAGTTGATCGCACTTGGAGCCAGAGGCACGGGGGAGTGAGGTGGAGCCAAGGTAGCGGCGGTGGTGTTTTTGGTGATGGAATTGGCCGGCGATGGTCACGTTTGGTATTGTGTTTTGAACTGTGTTGCTCGTTTGGGTTCAGAGGGCTAAATTTTGAATCTCGTTTCTATTCTAGTTTCTGTGTGTCAAGCTTGAACGTTGAGGTCGAAATTGACTTGTCGGAGCTGCGGCGATGGACGTTGTTGGAATGGTGAACGGTGCACGTTGCACGGTGCAGGGTGGTATCAGGAAGTTCTGGGTTCTAGAACGTGAGGAGAGGAGACTCGAAGTAGGCTTCGCGTTTTCGTCGTTCTGGCTCGAAGCAGTGGGTAGGTGGGAGAAAACTCGGGGTGTTTCCATGTTTTACTCGAGGTAGGCACGAGTTTAGCAGGGTTACTCGAATTTATATATCCAGGCTAGAACAGGATGTTTATGATGATAATGCAAAGAATAATTGATTTTAGAAATCAAGGTTTTTGAAACAAAGGTTGAACAAGCTTCAAAATTAAATTTGTTTCAAAGTTATGTTTTAAAAACAAATTTATATATTTTAAAATATGGAGTTTTAAATAAAATGAGTGGATTTTAAAATAAAGTTTGTATTTAAACTTTATTAAGTAAATTTGGAAAGATTTTAAAGATTTAAAAGTTCAAATCTTAAAATATGTTTAAATTATAATTGATTTCCAAATATTATATTTTATTGAAGTTTAATGATTTAGAATTTGATAATCAATTGTAATAAAGATTATCTTTAGTTATTTTGAATTTAATTTAATTAATTAAAGATAAATACATTTGTAAAGATAATTGAGATAATTAAATTATTTTTAATTATCGAGTTTATTTGATAATAAATGATTTAATTAAGATAATGGTTTCTTAATTAAGAACCTTTTAATATAGAAGTTAAGAATCATCTAATTAATTTTAAATAATTAATTAAGTAATTAAATTGTGATTAATTAAGATAATCACTTATGAGTTAATTTAATATAATTACTTGGAAAAGTAATTAAAGTAATCAAGTGTTTAATTACTAAAGGTAATTAAATAAAGGATAATTACTTTATTAAAAGTAATTAAGTAAATGTGATTAAGGATTAATCATTTGAGTTACTAATTAAAGTATTAATTAATAAAATTAATTAAAGGTTTAAATTATTTAATTAATGGTTAATTAATGAAAAGGTTAAGAATAATTAATTAATATGATTAATTATTGGTTAAAGTAATTGATTAAGAAAGAAATCTAATTAATGGAAATAATTGATTAATTGTTAATTAATAATTTAAGAATAATTAATTTATAATTAAGTTTTAAATTACTAAATGTAATTAAAGTAATTAATTAAAAATAATTAATTAAAAGTAATTAATTAAAAGAAATTAATCAAAAGTGATTAATTTAAAGGTAATTAATCAAAGGTGATTAATTAAAAATAATTAAATATGATTAATTAAAAGTAATTAATCAAGTGTGATTAATTAAAAATAATTAATCAAGTAAATCAATTAAAGGTAATTAAGAAATAATTACCAGAATAATTAGAGGATAATTAATCAAGGTTGATTAATTTACAAAGTAATTAAGAGGTAATTACTTAGTATATTTTGGAAGTAATTAATCTGGAATGATTAATTAATATGGTAATTAAGTAAGAATTACTTAAAGTAATTAAGTAATAATTAATCAAGGTTGATTAATTAAGATCTAATTAATTAATTTGTAATTAATTAATAAATGAGAAGTTGAATTAAAGATAATCCAAGTATTTAAGTAAGAATTAAGATAATTTAAGGATTAATTAAATTAATCAAGTTTGAATCAAACTTGTTTATGAATGATTAATGATTGGATGATATATATCATTGGATAAGTTAATGATATTGGTTGTGGTTGGATGACATTGATTGATGGGTGATGATGTGAATATGTTATATCTGAAAGTGATACATATGTTGTTTTGAGATATGTATAGATGCATGTGATAATAGATGCTTATCTATCTGTGTTATGGATACACCCATTTATGTTAAGTGATATTTCTAAACATCTATTGTTTAAATCCCTTAAGAATAACTTGGACATTAAAATGGCGATTGGTTTCGATGAGACCGGGATCGGGTTCCCATATTTGGATATCCGAAAACCACATCGATTCCAATTAAACGTTAGGTCGTTAATCCAAGTGGAGCAAGTGAAGACTCAAGGTGTAAGGGCTATACGTCAGTATAACTCTGTGGGTGATTCCGTAATGAGTTTGACGGAATAGTGCTTATAGGTTCGAGATGGTGATTCAGAGTGCAAGGGCTATGGTCGTTGACTCTGAGGGTGATTCCAAAATGAGCGCAACGAGATAGTGCCTTCTGTTTCGTTCGAACCCAGAACGAACTTGTATGGATTGAATGCTTTCAGCACATCGTCAGGCGGACGATGAGCATTCTAAGATAATTGGTCCTATAAAGGTAATCGCAGCCTCAAGCCTCATCAACCGGGAATGGCTAAAATAGGGGAGGTGCAGCAAGGCTTCGTGGGTCGCTCCCACTGGAGAGCGAGATACATCCCTGTCTAAAAGTCCCTTTATATTTCGGCTGTGTGGGCAGTTGGAACTGCAGCCAACTGCGGGGTGGTCTTGTTCGGGACTGTTCAGTAAGGAATGGTTCCGGTCTTGTATTGCAGGGGATGAAGGGAGTAATCCTCGGTACGGTGATCTAGGCCACGTACTGTGACGGGCGGTACCCCGGTAGCCCTGCCATTGTTGGAAACCCATTTTCCCTACGAGACCCTACGGTTTTGTTTGTATTACCCACTTTTGTGGCTAGTAGCTGGAATTTAATCATGTAACAATTTCGGCTATTTTCTTATTTACTTGAAAACCCTAGACACTATTATAATATCACTGGATTTCCTATCAAATGTTTTGGTTAGCGTAAGGTAAAAACTTTTCCATGTTTATGTGTGGGAAGTCTTACGCGATACCTTTCTTTTAAAAGGATTTTCTAAAGTTAAGCAATCTTAAGCCGTTTACTCACACCAGACCCCTGTCTGACCCGAGTGTTTATTTTCTGTTTTATTAAACTCTTGGGTACTCATATTATATATGAGTAGTCAAGTGATTCAGGTTATCTCTTGACGAATTCTAGAGGAGCTATGGAGCAGGAGGCTTCAGCGTGTAGATATATGGTTAGAGTTTCCGCTGTGTGTTATTCTGTGTTGTTGTTCCTGTATTGTATTAGACAGAAATGATATAACTGTCTAAATTGAGATGTTTAGTTGTGTACTCTGATGTATATGATATTATGTATATGTTCTATATTATATTTAAATCGTTCCGCTGTGAGATTCTGATGTGTTGTTTTCTCTTTCTTCTCTTTCTTTTCTTCTTCTATCCCTTTCTTTCTTAATTAGCGATGCGACTTCCTGGTGGGTGGAAGCCGGGTCGTCACATTAAGTATCAGCTAACATTAATTATTTGTAAACACAATTGAAGACATGCATTTAAGAGTAGCACAACTTTGTGTCAAAGAAAATCCTTTCAGCCGAAATGAGCAAAGACCATTTCAATTTACAGTAATTTAAATAAAAATCTTGTCTGAACATAACAAGTAACACTTGTACCAGTTAAACCTATATTGTTCAAAGTTATGTCTATTTATACAACATATTATTTTGTACGTTTACAAACTTAAGAAGCAAAAACTGAGACAAGGAAGAAAAGAAAATAAATATTTTTACTTTACAAACTCAAATAAATTTAACGGCAAAGCAGAGGGATCTTCAGGAATTCAACTGCAGTTTTCTTCATCAACCTTTGCTTTTTGTTTCAACAATTATTTTTGTGAGTAAACATACAATTTTTAAAGTTTATGTTTTGATAATTAGTTTATGAAATCGTATGTTTGCTATATATTGAAAACAAGCTGTTCTGTGATGTTGGTTGTTTACTGTAAGCTGCTCTTCAATATTTCAAGTTCTGAACAGAGTAAAGCAGAGAAAATTTTAAATACTTTTCATATAAATATTTTATATTTAAAAATTGAAGTTAAACACACTTTTTTAAACTGAAATCACGGCCTGGAAGAATTGTTGAAGGTGGACAGTGTAGCTTAAACACTGTATGTTCAAGTTACAGTAAATAGAAATCAATATGTTAAAACTCAAAGATTTTAAATTGTAAATTAGAAGTCATATCTTGATTTAACTTTCAAAGCTAATATTTTCAAAACAAAAAACTATAATTTTTAGACGAGTATACTAGGTGTGGTTTAAAAATAAACAAAAATTGCTTTTTTGTGAATCTCTGGTGATTCAACAAATCTTAAATGTTGAAACTTGTCGTATAGCTTGCTTGATGATTCTCGAGTATGGGAAAAATTCTAAAGAAAATTCCTAATGTAAGGATTAGTTGGTTGGACCGAAAGTAGGGTTTGGTTCGAGTTATATTTTGTGTTTTGTAATTCGTTGATTTCGTTGTTGTGGATGGATCGAGCCGTACGAGTTTAGAGGAGATGGTAGAGGAGGTTATGGGCGTGGCATGACCAAAGCGGCGTCGCCCCTGGATGCCGGCGTTCGAGGGTCGAGGCGTTTTCCCTTAGTTGTTCGAGTAGCTGGTTCGAGTGGCAGAGCATCTTTTTGATTTCGAACTTATCTCGTCGAATTGAGTTTTGATTTGGTGTTTGTGATCGTTATGCAGCTTGCCGGAGGCATCGAGCTTTGCCTGGTCGTTGACGAACCACCATGTACGTGCACGTTGGCGTGTGAGTACCTGTGACATCGAGTTTGGGTCATCGCGAGTGTTGTTCGAGGTTTTTGGGTAGTTGCTTCGAGTCGACCTGATGTCTGCGTGGTGTTTCGTATAACTGCAGTATTTAACTTAAGCTATTATAAAAAAAATGAAGAAGAAAAGAAACAGAAAAAAGGAGAGGATGAAGGAGAGTGATGCGGGAAAAAGGAGGGAAGTACTCGACGTTTGCTCGAAGTAATCAAGTGCCCTCTTCGGGTTCTTCTCCTAACTGACAATCTTAAATAACCTTTAAGTTATTTTGCTAAGAAAAGTTAAAGTAATAATAAAATTTACAATGTTGACAAGTTTAAGTTAGGTTTTGATTTAAATCTTATGAAGGAGGGTTGTAATGTAATTATTTAATTAATCTAAAGTAAGGGAATTAAGGATGTAATTAGTTTATACATGTAATTAAATAAATAATTCAAATAAGTTTGTAATCGAAGATTTACATTAATAATTTTGTCGATAAACCAATTTGAACTTAAGATTTTAATTAACTACTTAAGTTAATTAATGAATAAAAGTTAACTAATTAAATGATTAATCAAAGATTAATGATTAATAAATTGATAATTAATGATTAACTAAGTAATTAATTGATCATAAATGAGTAATTAAGGAATACTTAATTCGTAATTAAGTTGTGTTAATCAATAATTAAAGTTTATTAAGATCTATTAATTAGGTTTAAGGGCAACTAAGGGATAGATTAACCGATTGAAATAAATTTGTTAATTAATTAAAGGCAATCTCTTGTAGATTAATTAAATATAAATACTTAATGAGATTTAGTGAAGTAATTCGTAAGTACTAGATGTAATAAATTAAAGGGAATTTCTTAATGGGAGTAATTAAAGGGTAATTACTTAGTATAAGTAATTAAGGATAAATTACTTGGTGTAATTAATCAAAAAGGACTAAGTAAGGGGTTAATTACTTAAGTAGGTAATTACAGAGGGGTAATTACTGTTTATGAGTAATTGGGGTTGATTAATGGATGCAATTAATTGAGGATAATCATTCATGGGCTTGGTTAAGTATAATTACTTAATGAAAGTAATTAGATAATGATGCAATCTTAATGTAATTAAAGAATAATTAATCACGGTGGATTAACTAAGATAAATGATCATGGGATGGTGAATCAACTGGGCTGTAATAAATCAATAAACAGGACTAAAAGTTAATTGATTTAATTCAATTTTGGTTAATTAGATTTATCTGAGATGGTGTGATTGATGATCTTGCTTATGTATGATAAGTGATTGTTTATATGCCCGAATTGATTGATACCCCTAATATGAAATGGTTCGTGATATGATATGTTTGGATGGGCGATGATAATGGGATTATTTATCTATAATGAAATGTTGAGTAAAGGTGACATCTTTTATTTAAAGTTGAATTGCATTTCACTTGAATAATTTGTGTTATGATAAACTGAATTCGAAGAGACCGGAGTCGGGTATTAGTTAATACCCGAAACCACTTCGATTCTTTACAAATTGATACGTGAAATCAATAGGGTGTAATGGAATGATTTAAGTGAAATTGAACCATATAATCAAAGTTCTGGCACTTAATTGCTTTGTGAAATAAGGGATGTCTTTAGCAACTTACGAAGTTGTAAATTGATATACATACCCTGGGTTTATATGAGTTAGATACTTTTGTATTCCTTGTTAGATGGGTTTACTCACGCTGGTTTCCAGCCTAACCCGAGTGTTATTTTGGTGTAATGCTCGGGTCAGACCGAGTATTACCGATTTTCAGGTAGAGACGTTCTGGAGCTCAGGAAGCGAGCTGGATGGCAGGAGCATATAGAGTATTTCCGCTATATTTATATTGTTGTATATCTGTGACATGATAATCATGTATATTCAGTGTCTGTATAGATGTGTAACTCTGATGTATTTAACATGTAATCGACAGATATAGTATTCTTTGTAAACTGTTATTATTTGTTATTATATTTTATCCGCTGCGAATGTGAGATGTTGATGTTTCTGTTCTTCTTCTTCTTCTTCTATCTCTTTCTTCTTTTCCCTAACTATTTGGAATTTTCGGGATCGAAAATTCCGGGTCGTTACAGT
This sequence comes from Allium cepa, assembly GCA_030765085.1. Taxonomy (NCBI): domain Eukaryota; kingdom Viridiplantae; phylum Streptophyta; class Magnoliopsida; order Asparagales; family Amaryllidaceae; genus Allium; species Allium cepa. Next base: position 153,059,353 of record CM060942.1, read on the forward strand.
AGGTATCAGAGCTGAAGGTTAAGTGAGAACCTTGGCTCTGGCGGGTGTACTCATTAAGGATAGGGTCAACGGTACCCTAGGATGAGTTGAGTGTGTGTGTGTGTGTATATATATATATATATGAGAGAGCGTACTTGTTATTTTCTTATATAAGGATTTTAAATAATTTTATATAAGATTATATTTGACATATAAAGCAATATTTCACTTTGATAAATATTAAGGAAATTGACTGTTAAATTATTAGAATAAAATTAATAAGTAATATAATACAACCAAACTGAAATAAAATAAAGATAATTTTGACATGGATTCAAACTGAAATTGAAATCTTGAATTGGAGAAGTATTTCAGAATAAGATGATAATGAATGGTTTTAGATATGATAATCTTGGTTATTATCATAAATAATTGTTGTGTGTTTAATGATGGGATGTGTATTAATGAGTAAGCAAATGAAATGTTTTAAAGGAGTAAATATTTAGGTAAAGTATGACTTATAAAATTTGAAACTAAAAATACCTAAATTGTGAAATTTTAAATCTAGGTCCAGAAATTGAAACTTATTTCAAAGTGCTAAAAGAAATAATACATAAGTATTAGTTGAATAAATGAGACTTGTTACAAACAATGGGTTGTTTGAAAATTTGATTTGAATTTAAACCAAAGGTGGTTTAAAATTTTATAACATGGCTGGGAGAACCAGGAAATCAATATGTATTTATGTATGGATATGCATGGTATCAAAGATAATTTGGAATAAACTCTAAGGTGTTGAGTTTTGATTTTCCCTGAAGTGTGATAGAAAAACCCAAAGTGATTTAAGTTCTGAACTTATGGGAGGGAAAGAATTTTGAAATTTGAAGTGGGAATTCGATTTTGAGTAGGGTTGATTGATTTAAGTAAATTGAATTTAACATGAGAGAAGTTAAATAAGTTTGAATGAACAACCTGAATCAGAAATTCCAAGATGAAATTGAATTTAACTCGGGAAATTAAATGGTTAATTTGTATGGAGAGTTTATGTGATCTCAAAAACGGGTTTGAGATCTAGAAATTGAAAATGAATGGATGTTACAAAATAAATTGGATGATATCATCCTATTGTTGGTAAAAATCTTTAATTGTGGATCGGATTTGTTTAAATGAACGAGAAATGAAGTGTGGTAATATTTCCATTAGTAAGATAAAAGAAAAATTTAATGTTAATTTGAAATTAAGGGCATGGAATTACTTTGAACTAAAGATTTGAATAATTGAATTTGTAGATTAAAATTTGTTTAAAAACTGATTTCAAAACTAGAAGATAAAACCGAGAAATAAATTAAATTTTTAAGATAAAATTGTTTTTGAACTCTTATTTGAAATTTGGAAAAGGTTAAGTAAAGATAATTTACAATGGAATTTTGGATATCTGACTCAAGATTAAATTGTATAAAGATTCGGATGGTTGATTTAAAATAGAGATATAAATAAATAAAGATTAATTTGATTTAAAGGTTAAACCAACCTTGGAGAATTTAACTCGAATTTATATAATTCGAGATGGTTTAAAATTGAGATTGAAATTGAATTAGTCCAAATTAAATCTGACTTGAATTAATTGGACTTGAGATTGAAGGTGTATAAGTTTAAACATTCAAATGGAAAATTTGGGTTGAATTGAAATGATTGAAATTGAAGTGGGTTCAATTGAATGGATATTAGTCCAAAGTGATTGAAATAACATGGGATTGTAATTAAATTTAAATATGTTTAAAATCAAATGGAATTTGATTTAAATTTGGAAAGAAATTTGATAATTAATTCAACTTGATTTGGGAATAAATCAAGTCAATGGAAATTGGAGTTATTTAAAATTGGAATTGGATCAATTTAAATGGAAGTGGAAATTTAAATTGAATTGTTGGGAAAGTGAGCGGTTTTGACTCTGGACTATTTTCAATATAAATTGTTTTAATGTAAACTTATTTTTCCAAGCTATTTAATATATATATATATATATATATATATATATATATAACCTTCTTTTTAAAGTAAAATTAGTTTATACTTGTTTTACAATTATTTCGGAACTATTAACAGTGTTTCAATTGTTTTATAAACTAATTACTATTTTTCAACTATTTTACAAATTAATTACTATTTTAAAACTATTTTGCAATTATCTAAAATTTCTGAAACTATTTAACTATTTTCTGACTATTTTACAAGTAGTTGACTATTTTACAACTATTTTGCAAACTAATAATTATTTTTCAACCACTTATCTATTTCGAAAATTTTCAAGCTATTTTCTAAATATAAACTGGTCGGAGTTCAAACTGTTATTGGTTAAATACTCAACTGAGATAAGAATTGAAGCAATAATCCAAATGGGAATTAAAGCAAATGTGAGTAAGTGGATAGAATTTAAAGGAAATGTGAATCGAAAGAGAAATTGATTTGGCTAATAATCAATGAAGCTAAATACGTAGGATGTACCTATATTATTCTATTCGCATAGTGATTTGATCCAGATTCGAGCACAGAATTTCAAGATAGTTATATTGATCCGAGTTGGGATTTTTCACTCGATTTTCGACGGCGAACCTAGATATGGATTGTTGATTGGTTCTGGATGTTCTCTATCATAGTTATAGCTATGCAAGGAGAATGACGGTTTCTGATCAAGAAACCAGATCTGTGTCCACACTAGGAAGTCAGGTGGAAGATACTAATCAGAAATGAAATTGTGTAATCGAGCGAGCGATCAGGTTGGTATAGCGTACTGATGATATGAGTACATCGTACGGATTTGAATGAACTTGATGTTGGAAAGAGTAATCAAATTGAAATATTTGATTTTGAGCAAACAAAGTTATATATCTTTATTATATAAGATAAATCTTCCCTTGTTGAATCTATTGCTGGAAGGAAGAATTTTTGAAAGTGTTTGAAGTATAAAAGGAGTTTTATACAAAATTGAAATGATTCAAGTTTTTTTAAAAAAACTATATATATATACACATATATATCAAGGATCTTATGAGGATTTTGGAAAAGGTTTTGGGAACCTTTGAATTTGGAAAGGCTTTTGATTTTTGGGTAAAGTCAATATTGAATTTGGAAAGCCTAGTTTGAGAATTATTGATTTTTGGATAATCGATTTTATGTAAATGAGCTTGGTATGAGATCATACTAGGTGTATGATTTGAAAGATACTATATGTATAGTATAAAGTATTTTGATGATGGCTTTGGGGAAAAAGGCGCTCCCTTGAAATGAACTTCTCAGGAGTGCCACTGGTTGGTGCTGCCTTGAGCCCTAAAGGGGGGGTTCTAAAGTTGATCCTGTGAGGAGTCCGGACAAACTAGTTCATGAGGATTATTGGGTAGCGAAAGTCGAGGGCACTGTTGCCTACATGGGCATTTGGGTTATGCTGTGACAACAGTGTAACTCGATGTCACTGCGATCTACTGTGGGGACCATAGCGAAGATCGTGTGGAGGGTGAGTGCCAACAGTCTACACTTGATTTTTCCAGGAAGGCAACGCAACATCGGTTGACTGCGATCTATGGTCGAGTGGAGTGGAGAAGTTTCATTCTTTTGGCAGCGAAATTCGAGGGCGCTGATGCCTAGTTATATGGGTTTTTCTGTGACAGCTACGAAACCCCAGTTGTAGCTGTGATCTGTAGCGGGTTCCATGGTGTAATCGAGGGGCGCGGAGGCCTACAGTTATCTATGGATTTTGTCCGGATGGCAACGTAACCATCGGGTTAACTGCGACCATGGATTGGGGTGATGATTTCCAGAGCATTCTCACCAAAGATATATCCTCTATTTTCAAAAACTGTTTTCTATATTTTCAATAAAATTATTTTCCAAGTATTTTTACTGGATGTTAAAACAGGTTTATCAAGTATTTTTAGATTTTCAGTCCTACGCCTGATCAACGTAGGACCGAATTTCTGTGAGAACAAGGATGGACTTGTCGAAACATCGAGTTATAAAAGTATTTTTATAAAACTATTTTAGTAACATCATATGGATTTTTTTTTAAAGTAGCTTAAAAATGATTGCAGAAAATTTATCTGATTTAAGCGTTTTCATAAATTCTGGCTTCGTTTCTTTTCGAGGACGAAAAGATTCAAAGGGGGGAGGAATGTGACGACCCTGGATTTTGGCCCTATTATTTTAATAAATATTTCATCTAATTTTAAATAAAAATGTTTATAATGAAATCTGTTTTATTCGATAATATTTTTTAGATTCTGTATTATTAACATCTGATAATGTATATATGAATATAAATGGAGTCTTTAATAATAGTGTTTAATAATAGGAAACCTTATCAATATTAAACATGAATGTTAAACTTAAAACTTATATATATGATTATAAATATAAACATACAAAACATAAGTATAAAGTATAATTATGAATATAAGATACAAAATAAGATGTAAATATAAATATAAAATATACAAATACAAACATAAGTTATAAATCAATGTTTGAAAATTTGATTACAATTAGAGAAAGATAAAACTGGAAAAATTATGCTAACAGATATGGTCAAGTGTTGGCTGTACAGGGCAAAAGAATAACCTGTATATATATATATAAATATATATATATATATATATGAATTGTGCAATGCAAAGAAGACAAAGTATACAAATCGACTACAAAATGTATTTAGACATATGCAAATATCTTTGTACCAAATTTAAGTATCAGCTAACATTAATTATTTGTAAACACAATTGAAGACATGCATTTAAGCGTAGCACAACTTTGTGTCAAAGAAAATCCTTTGAGCCGAAATGAGCAAAGATCATTTCAATTTACAGTAATTTAAATAAAAATCTTGTCTGAACATAACAAGTAAAACTTGTACCAGTTAAACCTATACTGTTCAAAGTTATGTCTATTTATACAACATATTATTTTGTTCGTTTATAAACTTAAGAAGCAAAAACTGAGACAAGGAAGAAAAGAAAATAAATATCTTTACTTTATAAACTCAAATAAATTCAACAACAATGCAGAGGGATCTTCAGGGATTCAACTGCAGTTTTCTTCATCAACCTTTGCTTTCTGTTTCAACAATTATTCTTATGAGTAAACATACAATTTTTAAAGTTTAAGTTTTGATAATTAGTTTATGAAATCGTATGTTTGCTATATATTGAAAACAAGCTGTTCTGTGATGTTGGTTGTTTACTGTAAGCTGCTCTTTAATATTTCAAGTTCTGAACAGAGTGAAGCAGAGAAAATTTAAATACTTTTCACATAAATATTTTATACTTAAGAACTGAAGTTAAACACACTTGTTTAAACTGAAATCACGGCCTAGAAGAATTGTTGAAGGTGGACAGTGTAGCTTAAACACTGTATGTTCAAGTTACAGTAAATAGAAATCAATATGTTAAAACTCAAAGATTTTAAATTGTAAATTAGAATTCATATCTTGATTTAACTTACAAAGCTAAGATTTTTAAAACAAAAAAGTGTCATTTTGAGACAAGTATACCAGGTGTGGTTTAAAAATAAAAAAAAAATTGCTTTTTTGTGAATCTCTGGTGATTCAACAAATCTTAAATGTTGAAACTTGTCGTATAGCTTGCTTGATGATTCTCGAGTATGGGAAAAATGCTAAAGAAAATTCCTAATGTAAGGATTAGTTAGTTGGACCGAAAGTAGGGTTTGGTTCGAGTTATATTTTGTGTTCTGTAATTCGTTGATTTCGTTGCTGTGGATGGATCGAGCCGTACGAGTTTAGAGGAGATGGTAGGGGAGGTTATGGCCATGGCATGACCGAAGCGGCGTCGCCCCTGGAGGCCGGCGTTCGAGGGTCGAGGCATTTTTCCCTTAGTTGTTCGAGTAGCTGGTTCGAGTGGCAGAGCATCTTTTTAATTCTGAACTTATCTCGTCGAATTGAGTTTTGTTTTGGTGTTTGTGATCGTTATGCAACTTGCCGGAGGCGTCAAGCTTCGCCTGGTCGTTGACGAACCACTGTGCACGTGCACGGTGACGTGTGAGTACCTGTGACATCGAGTTTGGGTCATCGCGAGTGTTGTTCGAGGTTTTTGGGTAGTTGCTTCAAGTCGACCTGATGTCTGCGTGGTGTTTCGTATAACTGCAGTATTTAACTTAAGCTATTATACAAAAAAATGAAGAAGAAAAGAAACATAAAAAAAGAAGAGGATGAAGGAGAGTGACGCGGGAAAAAGGAGGGAAGTACTCGACGTTTGCTCGAAGTAATCAAGTGCCCTCTTCGGGTTCTTCTCCTAACTGATAATCTTAAATAACCTTTAAGTTATTTTGCTAAGAAAAGTTGAAGTAATAATAAAATTTACAATGTTGACAAGTTTAAGTTAGGTTTTGATTTAAATCTTATGAAGGAGGGTTGTAATGTAATTATTTAATTAATCTAAAGTTAGGAAATTAAGGATGTAATTAATTTATACATGTAATTAAATAAATAATTCAAATAAGTTTGTAATCGAAGATTTACATTAATAATTTTGTTGATAAACCAATTTGAACTTAAGATTTTAATTAACTACTTAAGTTAAATAATTAATAAAAGTTAACTAATTAAATGATTAATTAAAGATTAGATGATTAATAAATTGATAATTAATTATTAACTAAGTAATTAATTGATCATAAATGAGTAATTAAGGAATACTTAATTCGTAATTAAGCTATGTTAATCAATAATTAAAGTTTATTAAGATCTATTAATTGGGTTTAAGGGCAATTAAGGGATAGATTACCCGATTGAAATAAATTTGTTAATTAATTAAAGGTAATCTCTTGTAGATTAATTAAATATAAATACTTGATGAGATTTATGAAGTAATTCATAAGTACTAGATGTAATAAATTAAAGGGAATTTCTTAATAGGAAGTAATTAAAGGGTAATTACTTAGTAGGTAATTAAGGATAAATTACTTGGTGTAATTAATCAAAAAGGACTAAGTAAGGGGTTAATTACTTAAGTAAGTAATTACATAGGGGTAATTACTGTTTATGAGTAATTGCGGTTGATTAATGGATGCAATTAATTGAGGATAATCATTCATGAGCTTGGTTAAGTATAATAACTTAATGAAAGTAATTAGATAATGATGACAATCTTAATGTAATTAAAGAATAATTAATCACGGAGGATTAACTAAGATAAATGATCATGGGATGGTGAATCAAGTGGGCTGTAATAAATTAATAAGCAGGACTTAGAGTTAATTGATTTAATTCAATTCTGGTTAATTAGATTTATCCGAGATGGTGTGATTGATGATCTTGCTTATGTATGATAAGTGATTGTTTATATGCCCGAATTGATTGATACCCTGATATGAAATGGTTCGTGATATGATGTGTTTGGGTAGGCGATGATAATGGGATTATTTATCTATGATGATTGTTGAGTAAAGGTGACATCTTTTATTTAAAGTTGAATTGCATTTCACTTGAATAATTTGTGTTATGATAAACTGAATTTGAAGAGACTGGAGTCGGGTATTAGTTAATACCCGAAACCACTTCGATTCTTTACAAATTGATACGTGAAATCAATAGGGTGTAATGGAATGATTTAAGTGAAATTGGACCATATAATCAAAGTTCTGGCACTTAATTGCTTTGTGAAATAAGGGATGTCTATAGCAACTTACGAAGTTGTAAATTGATATACATACCCCGGGTTTATATGAGTTAGATACTTTTGTACTCCTTGTTAGATGGGCTTACTCACGCTGGTTTCCAGCCTGACCCGGGTGTTACTTTGGTGTAATGCTCGGGTCAGACCGAGTATTACAGATTTTCAGATAGAGACGTTCTGGAGCTCAGGAAGCGAGCTGGATGGCAGGAGCGTATAGAGTATTTCCGCTATATTTATATTGTTGTATATCTGTGACATGATAATTATGTATATTCAGTGCCTTTATAGCTGTGTAACTCTGATGTATTTAACATGTAATCGACAGATATAGTATTCTTTGTAAACTGTTGTTATTTGTTATTATATTTTAGCCGCCGCGAATGTGAGATGTTGATGTTTCTGTTCTTCTTCTTCTTCTATCTCTTTCTTCTTTTCCCTAACTATCTGGAATTTTCGAGATCGAAAATTCCGGGTCGTTACAGTGTCCATCTATTCTATTTCAGCTTCGTCTATAAATACCCTGCTATAAACCCTAATTATTCCTTATTGTCATTTGTCTGTACGTACAATTCCTCCTCACCTTCTTATTTCAATGGCAGACAAAACAAAAGTTCTCAATCCCAATTTCAATATCAAATTCAAATCAAAATTTCAAACTCCACAAACAATATCAAATTTTATATTGATTCGAAGCTCTTGATGAGCGCAAGCCAATTCTGAAGTTCGTTTTTAGTTTTGAATCACCGGTTCTCCTGAAATCACAAATGAATTCTCGACCGTCCATTCATCGTTGATCAACTACGATCGATCGTCGTTTGAAGGGTATGGGACTGTGGAGATCGTCGCACGCAACTCATCGGTGTAACTGGTTTGTCGATTCAGCGATCGGATCAAGAAAAATAATTCGTTAGGGTTTTCATATGCTAGTGGCGGCTGGGTCTTGATCGGCCTGTATCGATCGAAGGGGGGTTGTTCTCGTCGCGTGGGGGTCCTAGTGGAGCGACTGGCCGAGGCGAAGTCTCGGAGGTGTTGGATCAAGCCGTAGGTGAGGGTAGGTGGTAGCAAAATTAGGTTAGGGTTTCTAATCGAGGCGGCTTCTTGTAGCTTACGTGTGAGATGATGATTGACGTGGCGAAATCTGAGTCGTGATGTTTTTTTTCTTATTTATTTATTTTAATCTATGATTCAAATCTTCTAACTTTAATAACTTTCGCATACGAGGTCCATTTCATGCGCGGTTTCCTCTGCTAGGTTCGTATTAAGATTCCGGACATTTCAGCGTGAGTTTGGACGAATTCTGAGACTGTTCAAATTTTGGATTTAAATTGGATTTAAATTCAATTTAAATTCAAAAGGTGAGTGTTTTAACCCACTCACAACTTCTAAAATTTCTTCCGTGTGTTAAATTAATTTTTAATGTGATTAGAAATTTATTTATTGATATTTGATATATTTTTTATCATCATTCTAGTTAAATTTAATTTATTGAATTAAATTGTTATTCGGTTTATTATTGCATATAAACTGCCGGGTAAATTAATTTATTATTGAATATAAACAGCCAGTAATTTCCTGTTATTTATTATCTGTTCTATATTAATGTTATTGTTTGAATTGGATGATGATTGTGATACATGGTTGATAATTGATATTAGATGAATGGATGTTGTATTTTATATTGTTATAAACTACAAGCTGTTATGCATTTTTATTTCATTCGGGATTGCGGTTTGAAATGATATATACCCACATTTTATTTTAAATTACGGGTTGAAATGACAAATATTCATATCACTTGACCATAGGCTAGAAAATTATATACAGACACTATGTGTATATATATAAATATTTTTAAATGATTTTCTATGGTTTTGTAAAGAAATATATGATTGTATGAGATATCGATTTGGATATTTTATAAATGTTATTTTATATATAGTTAAATTCTTGGTTTTAAGCTATGAATAAAATTGTTTAAAGTATAAAATAAGTTTAATAATAAATTTTGATTTTATTAAAATATCATATAAATAAGTATTTACTTAAATTATATTTTAATATAGTGTTTATATTGATTTTTATAAATCAAGGTTGAGAAGATAGTTTGAAATTGAGTTGAGATTTTATTTAATTAAGAGTTATATTTAGTGAGAATCCATTTGAAACTTATTGAAATTGAGATTTTAAAAGAACTAGTGCGTGGCCCGTGCTAAGCACATGGCCAGTTGAGTTGTAAAGAGAGTTTAAGTTATAACACGTTCCATGATGCTATACAGTTTCGTAAACTTTGTTAAGGGCAAAGGGAAGATTATCGTTCGATAGTAGGGTTATATAGCTTTCTACATTGACAGAAGTATTAAGCACCATATTACACGTGTTTCATATGTTTGTTGTTTTCTATCAGATGGACTACACATAGTATATCAATTAGGGATAGAATATTTACTAACCCACCTTGTCATTTTGCAAAACGATAATAAATTGCCCTAAATATTGTGGTGAGGCTGGATTTGGATGTGTCAACGTACATATAACATTTGTGGTTAGAATTTCCTAAATGATTCATTTTTCAAGATAGAACCAAATAAAAGAGAGGAATGAGCAACTAAAAAATCCAAAATGCTTCCGTGTTCGTGTCCATATCCGAAAAATTATTCGATATTTGAAAAACGGATACAAACATGGTCATATCCGCCTTTTAACGTTTTTTGTAAAGATTATAGTTATATTTTTATGTATTTTAGTATATAAAATAATTGTCATTTACTATTTGCTGCTTAAAATTATTATTCTTAGCATATTTACTATATATATATTATAATATCGAAATGGATTTTTTAATATCGAAACGGATTTCTAATAAATCAAAATTTTCTGTTTATTTATTTAGTTTTATCACTTGTGAACTGGTCAAAGAATATCCGACATCCGTCCGCATCTATCGATATGGATATCCGAAATTAATTCCGCACCGTCCAACTTCGTATCCGACCGTCCTACTTCATATCCGACCGTTTGCAGGCTTAGTATCCCAAAGATTTTCAAATTAAACCTATGTTTGAAATTTTTTAATGGAATTCTTGATGCTTTACCATTATTTTTTCAATAATGGTTACCATTATTTGTCGTAGCTTCTTAACTAAAGTAAAGATATTTCTTTGTAGACTTGAAAAACCAAAGTAATATACATGCATATAAATCTAACTTATTTTGATTACCATTTCAACACAAGATACACATGAGGTCAAGTAGAGGGAAAATAGTAAAAGGAGTTTTAGATCGGTAAGTCAAAGATTAAATTTAAGTCATTGAACAAATGATCTCTAATATTTCTAACATTAACAGTATATATAAAACTTTAGACGATAAACTATTGAGTTTAAAAGATTGATAAAGGGCAATTTAAACTGGTAGAAAGAATCATATCATTACAATAAAATATAGACAAATACATTTTGCAACCAACAGAGAAATACATATAAACATAAAAGACATACATAATAGCTGATGTGCAGAAAATGAAGGTGCAAACTATAACATTTTTTTTCAAATACACAGTGAGTGTGGAGTATCGTAGATAGAGTTCTTTAGAACTATTCTTTCATTTTTTTGTCCTTTCTTCCTTCTCCTATCTCATTAGCATCCCTGTAAATAGATTGATGATAGATTTTGAATGATTGTTTCATAGTATGTTTTGGTTGATTATCACCCATTTGAATATTCCTCCTCTATTGCTAGTTTGAGCTCCATTAGACTTGGTTAGTTTCATGCTATCTGGGAATTCAGCCGTACCTTGCAACCAATAATTTTAATAAATTTATGAGTATATTTCGTTGTAGCAATGTGGTTATGCCAATAACAGTGTTTGACTCAACAATTAATTTTGTGGTTGCATCGCCCTCTGTATCGTTAAACAAGTTGTGACAGTTTGCTGTGTAGAAGTATTACATCTGAAGAGGTGTTAACCGCAATCATATTAACGGTTTCAAAAGTTACCTGACCAGTTGATTGATTATCTGCTGGCACATACAAAAGATGGACACTGGGAGTCTTGTGAACTATTAGTTTTTCCCCTTTGTTGACCATGCCATGGTTCGTAGGTTGAAATTAAAACTAAGCTTCTGCACCAGTCTACTTATCGATCTGAACGTACTCAAGCAAGTGTAGGTTCCAAACCAACCAATGTATCTTTCCTGAAAGTCTTAAGATCTATATCAACACCATGAACATTAGAATAAATATCCGCTCCAAATCGACGATCAAAACACGATCCACTCTTGATCTGATCTACTCCATCCCCAATCATTTCATGCTGAAAACAATATTTTGGTCCAAAGCACACTCCCTATTCTTGCCAATAGCAGTATCCATGTTTCGATAAACACAAACCTCATACTGCTCACATATAGCAACCACCTTGCATTTTTTCCTAAGCCTAATCAACTATATTTCTTCGACCATCTCTGTGTAGAAAATGAACCGAGCACAACTTCCAGCACAATAATGAAATACATAACCCAGTTTTTACTTCCTTCTCATCACAACTAGCTTCAACACTTTTACAAGCATACCATTACACCAATATCATCAAAATCAGTATATACTTCGTTACTTTACACGCTAGCCCTATCAATCCCTTTTTCATGCTAGAGAATAGAATATGTTCCTTAACAATATCATCTGATCTTACACCCATATCAACCATCATGTTCGAATTCCTACAAACCTCATGAATGAGCTCCTATTTGCCCAACCTAATTTTAATTGACCCAAAAAACACCATTCATTTCCATCACCCCCTTCTTTATTATCCATCAACTTTCCCGACCGAATAACCAACTGCAGAACATCATCATCACACTTATTTAAAGAACAACCACAAACGGCATTAAAAGCAATATCAGACCCAACAACAGCAGACATAACAGAATCTAAAGTATCACTCGTGCATTTATCCCTGCACATCAAGACCTAAATTCTTCATCCCATATTCTTTATTACCTTTCTTCTCGTCAAATATCACAATCCCCAAATCATTGGCTTCACTATCATACATAGAGCCATTTTTTGCATTGCTTGAAACCAAAGTGATTATCCCCAAGGGTTCATCTCTCACAACTGAATCAAACATCTTTCTATGCACTATCATATTGTGATCCTCACTCCCCTCAATATTAAACACATTCAATACATCATATAAATTAAAATTTTCATCATCCTCTAGACCTAATAATTAAAACTTATTATGGCTAGCAAGACCAAATTCACAAAGATCCATACATTTTGTTACATGTTTTGTAGCTATACAAAACTCATCCATCTCATTATTTTTCTTTGTACATTTAACCTTATTACTGACCATGCTTTTAGCTGAAGGTTCTTTGATTGATACAATAGAGCAGACACTATCAAGACCTTCTATCATATCATATCTCCCACTCTCCACTGTTTTCTTGCCTTTGTCCGTCCTATTCTTTGTCTTATCTTGTAATTTTACCAACAAATTTTGACTATGATACATTTTCTAGACACACAATTTGCCCATTGTAGACCCTTACAAAGTAAGACTTTTGTGAATTGGGAAGACAACGATGATAGTTGATAGGACAATGTTTTGTAAATTTCAATTGTGAATAAATAAAATCACAACCTCCATCTAATTGGAAGTCAACATATGGCAACAGTAAAGAGATCAACTGTATAAAAGAAAAAACAATCAAACGAAACTAAAATCTATAAAATGTATGGAATAAGTTTCTTCAATCTTGGAGATTTCACTTAGTGAGAACGGAGATAGGAATAATAAGTGATTCTATAAGCTCAAACTTATTTTACATGTTAATTCAGAGGTTCTTGTTCAATAGTGTGTAGTGTAACCTCCCACTGAATTGTGTTGTTTTTTTGTAACAAGCATTTGACGGTCCTCTTAAACAGATAAATAAATATAAATTCTGTGCGTAATTGGACATTATACAGTAAATACTGCGTTGAGTTGATCTCATTATTAATGTAATTCTATACATTTTTCTATAAAGGTAAAAAATGCTTCTTGATGAGGTAAATATCATTTACTTTCTAAAATTCTGCATCGAGTAACACATTTGTTGTTGCTCTATATCGAGTAACTGAAATCAAATTATAGAAAGCAAGAATAGAATCACCTACAATATATCACTAATGAAAGCAGAAAGGAATCTAGATCTTTCATTCCTCTATTTTTTTATTTTTTTCGAGAAGTAGAAAGGAAGATAAATGAAAGAAAGAAATTTAAAATGCTCCTTGACACAGTTGTTGTAATTACTCTATATCAAGTGTCTAAAACTTAAATAACCTTAAGCCTATTATCACCGAAAGCAAGAATCAAAATTCAAAACACAATATCTAGGGAGAAATAAGGTTTGGGGTTGGACAATGCTACATCATGGGTAGATATTGGTCCAAGAGGTAACATGAATAGCGACTCAATTGTCACCATAACCATTTTTATATGTATTAATCAACACAATACATGCAATAGCTTAACGAATAAGCGAACAAATACCAAGGTAAGTACCTTTGAGAAAAGCTGCAGAGCTACTACAAAGCTATTCAATTTATAAGTGCAATACTGCCATGTTAGTGAAATTTGATCATTAAATAATACGAGAACAATCCAGTAAAATCATAAACACATGTTACAGTTCGTGATCCCAACACAACACTCCCTTTTACCTATCTTCCATTGTTCTGACCATGTTATGGATATTACGAAAGATCGGCAACATGTGATTCTACTAAGAGAAATAACTAAAATTATTTTTGACATAATCGTATCAATTAACTTGAAGACAAACAATTAACCTTCCAATTAGATTCATTAGTAGTTATTATATGCTTCACTAAGATCTAGATGTTTAATTGTTTGTTGTTAGAGTTTATAATGATATCACTATTAGTTCTAAATGTTATTCTTGGCTTTTTTAATTCAAATAGTATTATCTACAGTCAGTAATATAGTCAAACGTAAAGCAGTTATGGATGTTCATACTATGTTGAATATACAAGTATAAGGGATAAGTTTCAGAAAGAACAAACTGAACCAGTCTTATATAAAGCTTTACCTTTGTGCACTTTGTATCTTTTCCTTCAACTAAAAGGAGCTATGTTACATGTTGAACTGTTCCATAACTGAAACAAAGTAAAAATTAGTTGAATTTTAAACGTTGTAATGAAATCAAAATGTATAGAGAAAAAAGGTTAAGTGTCATTAGTTAGTAGTTATAGTAGAATCAAACATTCATTCGTTCACAAAGTCGTCATAGAAAGTCAGGTGTTCCTATCGTCACAAAGCATAGGACTGTCCCCGTGATACCACTGTGCATATTAAATAGAAAATAAGAAAACAGGGGAAATAACGATATATTAAATAGATAATATGAAATGATTTGTACATCGGAACCAATCCATGAAAAAGGAATTTGCCTGGTTATCATAAATATGACATAAAAAGGAGATGTCAAACATGTTTAACAGCTGAAATAAAACTTACATTAAAACTAAATCAAACTAATATGGAAAATACTAATAGTAGACGTGAGGATGACATTGTCGTACCACAAATCAAAAGGTCTTCAACACGAAACATGATCGTCACAAACATATAATAGTTGAAAATAGTAGTTTTAACCAACTGATAACTTGCAAGAATAAAGGAGTATAATAAAAGTGCAGAAACACAAATAATATTGCAATGATTGAAAGTAAAACATAAGTCTAAAAATATACAGTACAAAAGTTACATTTGCAAGATGAGGTATATTTATCTATTAGTATCCACTGAATAGTGGAACAGTGCACTGTTGATTTTTGAGAAAAAGGAAATTCATAATTTCTGAATGTACATCATGATATTAAAACTTAAAAAAATTTACATGCAATTTTTCTTCACTTGATATGATATAATATAAATTTACTTATACAAAAAAATTCATCAAAGTTCTACAATTCATCAAAGTTCTACAATACGACTTTCAAGTTTCATCCCCATAAGTAAAGTTTGACATGTATTTTGTCTTCTTCCTAAATAACTAAATTTCTTTAAACTCCACTACGCATATCTTAAACTGTGAAAAGCATATGGTTTCTATGTGATTAGGAATTAAACTGGAATGAGACCAATCATTAAAACAAAAAGAAAACTTTAGTTCACAATATTTGCTTAATAACCCAACAATCAATATGCATAACAGCAGAATCAATTGTTCACTTACCAAAGGTTGTTGTGATGGAAAACCCTGCAGGATTTTCTGTTAAAATGTCAAGCAACTGGTTGAATAACTTCTTGCAAAATTACAGAAATCCAACTGATTGAGTACACTCCATCAATACAACAGTCCGCGTAAACAAATGCACGGCTTGAATTACTTAACGTGCATATTAATTAACATCAAAACTCTATTAAACAAAGTTAATTGGATGACAAATCAAAGTCATTGGAAAAGATACACAGTAAACTTCAGTATTGTTGAAATATGTTTTGCTTCATATGCTAAAATTTAAATGTTATTTTATTACTGTACGCAAAATATTCTACTTCCTAAACTAAAATTTAATTATTATTTCGCTACTATATGCAATACAAAGTTATTGCAATTTCAAGTGTTGGTTCTGCAATACAACTGCTAAATTGAGTAACCGCTAAAAGTGCAAGTTGAATAAGCATCAATTAAGTCTTTAATTTGAACTCCAGCTTGAGTGATACTGTTACTAAGAACAGACTAAATGATTAAACTAAATCTCCACTAATATGTACTTAAGTTTAAACAGATAATGCAGTAAATTATAGAACACCAACCACTGTATCCACAAATTGTTTAAGGCAATCCAAAATATTAATAACCAGTATATAGAAATATGTTAAAAACTATTTCATAATATCCATTTTATAACAGTATGCATAGTCAATGTTATACCACTGTCAGTATTAAGTGGAACAAAGGAGAGTTGAGGGAAAATCAGCTAATTTTAAAAAAAAAAAGGCAGGCAGGATTTTTACGCATAAAGTACGATGTCTAAAAAACAAATGGATTGTTTAACATACATAAGGCAGAAAAAACTGAGGTAAAATAGGGTTAACAACCAAAATAAACCGGCATTAACCAATTAAATCAAAACATGTAATAGTCCACTAATAATTAGGAGAGATGTTAGTTTCACTGCATGTACGTAAAGTCATTTACGACAGTATCGTATTACAACTTTAATCTCATAAGTTAATTGTCAAACTAAATTTTATCATTCAAGAATAAAATACATAAATTTAGCACATTCGCACTTATTCATATCTTAAACTGTGGAAAATACATGGCTTTCATTGGACCTGTAATCAAACTGGCATGACAGATATTTGGAAACACAATCCACAAAATATTACACAATTGACATACTTTTGTAAAAATGGGAAATAAAAACAGAAATAAGTCTAGTGTTTTCAGTCTTTAATCTGATGCTGTCAATGTAAACTAAAGTACAAATTAATAATTTGAAAGAAATATTTTTTTTACAAACACTAAATTTGAGACATTAAGTCCCTAAAACCAAAGATGCATACGAAACTAACACAAATTCTTAGTTGAGTTTGTAATACGTAGTCGAAAATTAAATAACGTCCTCTCTGTCATGCATAAAAATCAACAATTTATTGTGAAATCAGACTAAACATACCTTGTACATAATTAGGGCTAGAGAATAAATTGCGAAAATCAATCTTGGACGTAAATCAATCTCGCAATTGTAATGAATCTTAACGGTTGACCAAATCTATGCGGGCGACAGTAAACAATATCCACATCGCCACCAGAAGTCGATTATTGAAGCGCTCGAATTTGATAAGAAACTGATGACTTTTGCTAAGAAATTGAGGATATGGTTTGGAAATCATTATGCCGGATGTTAATGATTGAACAGGAGAAGGGCATGAATTATTCGGCACAAATAGATTTAATTAATTAGATATGAGCGGGGGGAGAGTTAAAAGATGGAATGGGAACGAAGAGAGAAAAGGGAGGAGTTAATTAAACCGTTTAAAGAGACGTTGAGAAAATTCGTTGTGAATGAAAATCGAGAAAATGCTTTTAACAGAGATACCGGAGCCAGTTGAATGCAACATGTAAGAAAATGAAGAGAGAGGACACGTGTCAGAATTAGAAGATGCAGCTTTCTACTTTCCTATTTAAGTAATAGATATGGTTTTATAACTTAATTCGAGTTTAAGGTGATTTAAATGAATATATCAAGTCTAAATAAACCGAGGAATATTCAGTTATTGAAATTTGAAGTTTTATTTAAAGGATATTGGATTTATTAAGTAAATATTTCAAAACTAAATAATAGTAAAGTAGATTTGGTGTGTATATATATATATGAATTATAAAATTTAGTTTTGAAATATTGAATATTTAAGCTTTGAAATATATTGAATTTGAAATGGTTTATTTTGTGGATCAAATCTGTTTTGAAATCGATATAATTTGGAATGGTCTATTTGAAAACCGAATTGAATTGAAATTTACGATTTAGGGATTTGGTTAAATTTAAAATTTAGAAATTCGGGTGGTTTTGGAATTGATCTGTGAAATTTAAGAAGCTAGTTTATTCTATAAAATATTTTAATATTTAAACCATATAAAGGGTGGAAGTTATGTTTCAAAGTTATAAATTTCAAAGTATTACATTTTGGAAGTGTTATAGTTTTAAGTCTTTTGTTTCGAAATTTTATAACATTGAAACACTATGATTTTAAAATGATATCATATTGATTTGGTTTTAAAACGAAAATGATATCGTATTTTTATGGTTTTGAAATGGATATTATATTATGGTTTTAAAGGTATAAACTATTTTGAAAGGACCGCGGTGTTATAATAACGTTTGGTTGTTAAAGAGACCGGGATCGAAAGTTGTCACACTCTCTACCAACTCCGAAAACCACATTAACAACCGTGTACGCGTGGAGATTCCAGAATAAAGTAGGATGGTGGCGACGTTGCTTGAGGTATATACGTGGACCTGACTCCCGTGAGTTGGCGTAAGGTGGCTAAAACAGGAGCGATTGACAGGCTAAGAAGGTAGAACCCTTTATCGGACACATCCCTTCGATATTATACTCTAACTTTTGGATTGATTCGTTGGCCACTTTTGATTTTTTTTATTTGGGGGTGTGGCTTGAGGTGGGTGGTAGCTGCGCGCTACACGTTACCACTGGCCCGGAAGCGTAATTGGTATATCTACCCTGGCATTGCCTAGTTGTGTTGTGTCACCTACCCTAGCGCGCCTTGTACGAGTTTGGTTTTCTCCCATAGCCCATGGAGTATTTATGGTAGTCTCCCGATCTGGAGATGCGCTGATACTGGATGGACTACTGGGACTATTATTGTGTTTAAGGGGGAGATTGGGTAACTCCTTAATGCTATTTAAAACTAATTTTATTTTACTATAGACAATATTATAATAGTGAAATATTACTACATAGTAAATAGTTTAACGGATCCTTAGGAGATGTTAATCTCGAGCATCTCTTAAGTTATTTCACTCACGTTGACACTGGATAGGAGATGTCAAATCCCGTAAACATCTCTGACGTCATTACACTCATATTATTTACTGTTTATTTAACTTACATAAAATCTTTTAGTTCTGACTCGAGTGTTTTGTCTTTTCAAATTCGCTCGGGTCTGTCTGAGTATTTCAGGATTCGAAGACTTTCCTTCTGGAGGATGAAGATGAAGATTGTATTATTATTTATTATACTATTCCACTGCATCATTATTCCGCTGCATTATTTATTATTCTCAGGTATGTGTAACTCTGATATGTATCGTGTAAGTATAATCGAATATTTTGTAAAACAGCTTCATGAACTGTTTATTTGATTATTATATTTTATCGTTCTGCTGCAAGATTCTATTTTGCTTTTTGCTTCCTCTATTTTTCTCATTTACCCCATAACAATCCGCCCTTCTGTATGGTTTAAGTCTGACGTGTGCGGTTTATCTTCGATTTAAATCGTACAAAAAGGCGGAATGTTACAGTAGGCATTAATCAGTTAACCCTAACATTGCTAATTTTGACTGTATAAGTTATTGAGCTCTAATGCCTATGTAATTTATTTCACACTTAAAAAAAGGTACCAACAAGCCTGCTAGGTAGCGATTATCACCACCACCCCCAGTACAGTTAAAAGATAAGATAAAACTCAACCCCAATACCTAAGATTAGAATCAAAAGGACTCGCTAATGGATGATGCATGCAACAATAATGGCTAAGGATTTGATCAACTACCATAGTAATCAAAGTTGAATGAATCAGCACTAGACCAAAGAAGGTTCCTTATATGCAATAAATTCTCCCTATGTAGCAACTAAGGAACCCAGTCTGGAGCCTTCCAAGCAGTAAGAAACGCCCAAAGGTAAAGTGGGTCCACTAGTCTAAGAACCGTGAGGCGAGAGCTTGACAAGAATTTAGCATCCATCTCATCACCACCACTATTATTGTTGAAAATAGTCCATAAAAGTTAGTCTAACACACCCATATATGTATATAAGAAGGAGTTTATATACATATATGTGTGGCAATATATAAAGTTACCACAATAAGAGCTAATATGTCTAACTATCAAGGAGAAGTAATAATGTTGGGTTGTTGTTCATATTAGCAGATTGCACTAATTCAGTGCTCAAGGCCATATTGCGTCCCCCGTTTATTTTCAAGGTATTCTTTAAATGAAGTCCATCTAGCCAATTTATAACTAGGGTTAGCAATCCACTTATATGCAAACATGAGATGGAATAAACCAGGTTATCAAAAGGCACATTTACATTGCTAAACATTCTTTGGTTCTTTTTCGAACCTTATGTACAATGAGGATAATGGTGTATATGGTATCTAATATAGTCCTTTGATTTTTGTTTGAGTGGAATCTTAGGTTGTCCCAGTAGTTATTTGGATTAAAATCCAAATGAACTT
This sequence comes from Allium cepa, assembly GCA_030765085.1. NCBI lineage: Eukaryota > Viridiplantae > Streptophyta > Magnoliopsida > Asparagales > Amaryllidaceae > Allium > Allium cepa. The sequence goes on from CM060942.1 coordinate 153,080,014, forward strand.
GTTAAGACCGTAAATTTTAGGAGCGCAAAGGAGGATAATATAGGTGTGGATACATTTGAAGAATAAATGGGGTACAATTTCAAGATTGCTAAAGAAAAACACACTTTTTATTATCTATGTGAATATTCTTTCAGATATTTAATTGTGTCCATTTTTTTATGAGCTATTAACCACATTTGCGGTTCAGCTTTAGGTGGGTATCAACTTCTTGAATATATTTGAAAACACTCTGTTTAGTCCATGAGAAATTCTAAAACATATACATCAAGTTTGAGGAGTAGACTTTACTCTTGTCCTAGCATAAGATTTTAGTATCTCTTTCGTTATTTGAGTTGTAGAGTATGAATTTGGAACAAAGCAAAACCAATTGGATTAGGGAGGTTCCTTCAAAGGTTCGGTTGAAAGTGAAGCTCCAATGAAAATCAAGATGGGGTTAAAGACCTCAAAGATTAATAAATATTTGAAAAGTCATAAACTTCAAAAAGATCTTTGAACTCCACTCTAATAAGGATCGATGTAACCATTGCTTATGCCAGAACGAAGTACTGTTACCTGAGTGGACAATGTTGTTAGTTCCTAGGTTGAAAAGATTTTTTTTTTTTTGATGTGAACGGGTGTGTAGCGTGGAGCTACACAGCCGATTATAATGATATTAATATATAAGTAGTCCGACCAACAAGCCTGGTCGATAGCCAAACAGCATAGATCGAGTTTAATTATACATTCACAGTTTTGAGTACAAAAAATAACTTCCCAGCATTTTCGACTTTTACATTGATGGCCCTAATAAACACCACTGTGAAAAAAACATCAACTACTACTAAACACGGTTCAGGGACTAAAGGTGAAAAGCTTAGGGCTTAGTTGCCTCCTGGCGATGCCGATGAAGCACTGCCATCCGACTCTTCAGAAGAGGACTGAACTGCAGGGAGACAGAACCTGAAAGGTGTAAAGGAAGAAGAAGAACCTGTCCAATAAGCGAAAATGTAAGCAATTCTGCTACAAAGGCTAAAAAGAGTGTTGGTTGGTTTGTTGAATACAAAAGCGTTTCTTTCTTTCCAGATGACCCAACTGAAAATGGCTAGAAGGGAATCAAGGAGTCGATTCGGTACACCATACTGCCAATGTTCGAAAAAGTCGTTGATCCAAAGAGTACGACCGAAGATGTGAATGCAGACTGAGACCCATATGTAGTGGGATATGTCGCATTCGAAGAAGAGGTGGCGGATTGATTCAGCTTCAGACTTACACAAGCTGCAGAGCTGGTCGGACGAAATGTTAAAACGAGCGAGACGGTCTTTGGTATTAACGTGTCCATGTATAAGACACCATTGAAAAAATTTGACACGGGGAGGGATGTGGCACTTCCAGACACGAGCGAATGCGAAAAGGCGACCAGGGTGATTAAGAAACAAGGAGTACTTGGAGACGGAGAAGCCATGAGAAGGAGAGAGTGACCATGCATGACTGTCCTTCACTAGGGGGACGAGTGATACGTGTTGAATCAGGCGCAGTATCGAGAGGAGCTCCGAGAGGGTGTCGGGAGAAAAGAGGGTTGAGGGGCAAAAGCATGGGATACCGCGGGCTACCGCCTCCGCCACAGTCAGACGGGGAAGGTTGGAGTGAGAAAAAAGAAGAGGGAAGGATTTGTGGAGGGGGGAGAGGCTGTGCCAAGAATCAAACCAGAAGAGACAGTTAGCGCCATTGCCAATATTGGTTCGGATAATGGAGCTGAAGCGGTCAACAGAGGTAAGAACACCAGTCCAAAAGGGGGAAGGCCTATGGTGAGGAGCGAAATGGAGAACGAGGAAGGGGTCCGCATTATAATGAGAAGCTAGAATCCACTGTTTCCAAATAAACTGTCCCGGCGAGAGCAGGCGCCAGAGCCATTTTGCTAGCAGGGCTTGATTGAAAGAGATCAGATTGGGGACACCCAGACCCCCATGTTTTTCATGCATGCACACGATTTTCCAATTGACGAGACATTTAATTTTCCCTCCATTCCAGAGGAAGGTTCTTCTAATGGCGTCGATTTTCTTGGATACCCAGATAGGGAGCTTGTGGAATGAGAGCCAGTAAGTGGGAAGGGCTGAGAGAACAGCCTTAACCAGAACCAACCTCCCAGAAGACGATAAGGTGTGAGCTTTCCATCCAGCTAGTCTAGATTCGATTTTGGCTATAAGAGGGGTCCAGTCTGACCGGTGAAGCTTGGAGGGCCGCAAGGTAATACCGAGGTAGGTTAAGGGAAAGGTGTCCAGACGGCAGTTGAGGGCGGAGGAGATAGAGGGACCAAGGGAATCTGCATTTCCGAGCATAATAATGGAACTCTTGTTGAAGTTGATAGACAAGCCGGAAATAAGTTCAAAGGAGTATAAAATGACCTTGAGACAGTGAATGTGATTAGGAGAAGGTGAAACAAAGAGAATTGTGTCATCTGCGAACTGAAGATTGGAGATCATAGGAATAGAGCTGGAACTGGGATGAGAATAAGGTGGGTAGATGCCTGATAGGAAGTTATTAGAAGTCGCTAGTTTGATCATGCGGTTGAAAACATCCACCACTAGGACAAAAATGAGAGGCGAGAGAGGATCTCCCTGTCTTAACCCCCTTGCTGATTTTATGTGTCCTCCAGTAACTCCTCCGCTCTGAACTGATGAAATGCTAGAAAAAAGAATGCTTTGAATCCAATTGCACCACTTGGGAGGAAAGCCTCTGTGTCTTAGGAGTTCCAAAATAAAGTTCCAATTTACTGAATCAAATGCCTTAGAAAAATCGAGTTTAAGCAGGACACCAGGGATATTATTCGAATGACAAGATGAGATAACTTCTTGAGTCGCCGCCACACAGTCTAGGATATTTCTACCGTAGATGAAAGCTGACTGTTCTATCCCAATAAGCGCTTCCATAAAAGTTTGAAGACGGTTTGCGAGGACCTTAGTGATGATTTTGAACGTGGTATTAAGAATGCTAATAGGACGGAAAGCTGAGAGGGTGTTGGCACCGGCGGTCTTAGGGAGGAGAATGACGTTGGCGTAATTTAGGCAAGCTATGGACTGTGGGTTGGAACAGAACTCAGCACACATTTCCAGAATATCGCTCTTAATTACATTCCAGAAATGTTTAAAGAAGAAAGGGCGAAAACCATCTGGTCCGGGAGATTTGTTATCATCCATATCCTTAAGAGCGGCCAGGATCTCCTCTTCCGAAAAGTGTGAGTCAATAGGGATTGGTGAGGGGTTAGGATATAGGAGGTTCCAGTCTATGTGAGGAAGGGGTGCGGAGGGTTTGCCAAGGATGGAGCGGTAAAAGTTGGTGAACAAATTCAAAATATCTGAAGTGTTGGTGACAGAGACATTATCCTGAACGATTTCCGGGATAAAAAGGGATCTGCGGCGGCCATTGGCACATTTGTGAAAATAAGACGAATTTTTGTCCCCTTCTTTCAACCACTTGGTTTTGGATCTTTGTTTCCATCCAATCTCTTCTTGTCTCATCAATCGTTCAAGCTCTATTTCTAGATTTGAGAGTTTAATTCTGTCTTCGTTACTAAGTGGGGAAGCTTCTTCCAGTATGTTTAGGGTTAGGATGTCATTTTGGATGTTGGTTATACGTCTACGAAGTGAGCCCCAGATAGATTTTGCCCAAGGTTTGAGCAGTCTTCTCAAGGATCTTAGCTTACAGACTATGCGGGCCGTGGCCGAGGAGGCTCTAATTGGTTGGTCCCATGCTTTCTTGATAAAATCTTCAAAGGACGGTTCCAGCAGCCAGAGTCGCTCAAATCTAAAGGGGCGCTTGGATGCAGTGGGAGAGCCAGAGTCAAGACAGATGGGACAGTGATCCGATAGGGTCGTGGCAAGGCCCATACAACTGGAAAGAGGATGGAGGTCCTCCCAGGAAGAGTTGAAAAGAAAACGATCAAGCTTAGCGAGGGAAGGTGAATGACGTTTATTGGACCAAGTGAAGTGGCGGTTGTTGATTGGGGGCTCGATAAGAGAACAGGCATTAATAAAAGTATTGAAATCTTCTGAGTCGCAAGAAAGATTTCCTGAGCTTCTTTCTTCTGAGAATCTGGTTGAGTTAAAATCTCCACCCATAATCCACGGACCATGCAGAAAAGACGCGAAATCTGAGCAGCTTTTCCATAGGTCAATTCTATCTCGAGGTGAAAGGGGACCATAGATATTTGAAATAAAATGAATTTCCAAAAATGGGATAAGTTGTTTAAATTAAAAATACTATGGTGAAGGATATAGGTTCTATCATAGGACTGATAAGAAATAATTTCCTTCAAAATTAGCTTCTTATCAGTATTACTACTAATTTCCAAAGCCATTTACCTAGTAAAGACATATTAAGGTTATAGAGATTTATAACTCATAAATCTCTTTTGTCTTTGGGATTGCAAACCACATCCAAATTAACAAAACATTTAGAGCTACTACATGTATTTTCTACACCCTAAAGAAAGTTCATTCTATTTATTTCTATTTTTTCTATGATCCATTTAGGAAAGTGGTAAAATTATATCCAATCGATAGGTAAAGCTGATAGGACAAAGTTGAGTAGGATGATTTTGCCAGCTCTAAAAAGAAATTTGAGTTCCAGTTAGATAACTTCCTCCTTTTTTCAATTGTTATTTGCCAATCTCCCTTTTAAGTTTAGAAGGTCTAATTAGGAAACTTAATTTTCAATTGGAAACTTTATAGTTTTACAAGTAAGAGTGTTAGCAACTAAGTTCTCCACATTATTAATATCGTTAAGAACTAAAATTGAACTCTTATCGAAGTTGACTTTAAGCCTAAGAGCATTAAAAAATAATATAAAATTATTTTAAGAGAAGTAATGTTTCTAGGAAGATGGGAGGTAAATAGCATGGCATCGTCCGTAAAATGCAGAGTCGAAAGGCCATCGCTAGTGATCTCGTTGCCTACACCGCCTTGAAGCCCATTATTGGTGGAAAGTTTGATATCTTAGTGAAAACATCCCCCAGTAAGTTGAAAAGTGGGGGTGACAAAGGATCTCCTTGCCTTAACTTGAGGTTTAATTGTATTATGTTACCTATAAAACTATTAACCATAATGGTAGAGATTTCCTTTTTTTTACCTAGGTCATAATGTATCCAACCTATCTAGGATTGAAACCTCTAGCCTGAAGAAAATTTTGAATAAATAACCGGTCAAAATAATTAAAAGCTTTAGCAAAATCGATCTTTAAAAGGGGGCAAATGATATTATTTTCACAATAATAGTTTATGAATTCCTGGACTATCGCTACCCTGTCTGTAATATTCCTACATTTTGTAAAAGCGGACCAAGCTATATCGGGTAGGCTATTCATTTTATTGCTAAGCCTATTAGCTTGTACATTTGAAATAATTTTAAGCGAACAATTGATTAGAGAAATAATTCTACAATCTTTAAGCTCATTCACCCTAGCTTTCTTATGGAGGAGAATAACACTTACGAAGTTAAAAATTCCGAGCTGCAAGTAGCCATTATAAAAATCATTAAAACATTTTATTGATGTCAGTTTTTAATTATTAAAAATGTTTATATTAATTCTTTTTTGCATTTTAAATAGTTTATATATTTTAAAAAATTGGTAAAATAAATATTTTATAATATATAAATATATTAATTTCAAATAATTAATAGATATTTTTAACTATTTTTGTAAATGTAAGGTTTAGATATTTTATTTGGTCTTAAACTAAATTTTATTGGCTGGTCAAAGTCTAATTGGAAATTTTAAATTGTTTATTTCACTTATATACAACTAAATTGAAATATAAAAATTTAAACTATGTTTTGGGATAACCATTGCATATATGAATGGCGAATGTATATGATATAGATGCAAATCACAATATCTATATACAAATATATTAACTACGTACACAATATATATGTTGCATATCTACTTCATACACATATGAGTGTATAATTATATGCTTATAAACTATATATATCATTTTTATTTAACTCGTTAATTAATTAAATCAGAAAATTTAATAAAACTGGATTTCATTTAAATTAACTAAATTGGACATAGTAAAACAATTAGACTCTATAGGCCCATTATGATACATATAGGCAAAAACAAATAATCCAAAATTTCACCTACTACAGACCGGCTATTTCCGACAACTCCAAATCATGGGTCAGGTATTTCTTCTTATGATGTATCAGCTGTCGACTAGCATAAGCAACAAATTATCATGGGTCGGGTATTTCTTCTTATGATGTTTCAGCTATCGACTAGCATAAGCAACAAATTTACCCCTCCACATCTATACCGCACGCAAGCTAGTACCAAAAGTGTGTGTATACTGTCAGCTCCTCATTCCCACTCAGAATGACTAACACTGGTGCACTTGTCAATCTTTCCCATAAACAAACAAACATATGCCCGTGCCTCATGTCCAAGAAAAAGTTTGATTCTTCTTCGTTAAGTTGATCAATAGTGCTGCTACCTTCCAGAAGTCCTTTATGAATCGTCTATAATATCCTGCAAATCCAAGGAAACTCCATACATTCATAGCATTCTTAGGTATGTCCCAACCTTGGACTAATACTACCTTAGAAGGATTCACCACGATGCCCGACATTGGTTGAATATGCAAGTATATGATTTTTTTTTTTATGACAATATACACACACACATATATTCATTTAAATGTATTTGTTAATGTACTATTTCATTTTCATAGAATTAAATAAATATTTACTGAATAATATAAATAACATAGAATTTAAATTCAAACGATATTTTATTCAAACAAATATTTGTTATAAATTTGAATAGTACAAATTTGTGCTCTCACTATATATACAACATTTCACATTACAATACAAATTTGATTACATCACAATTTTCCATTTACATTTGCACCTCACAATATTTCACTCATTCACTCGTACTATTCTTCAACTCTATTCCAGATTGAATTCAACATCTGAGCAATCTGCCAAAATACACACTGACGCGGTAAAATTGAAAAAGAAAATATTTTAGCAGTATAAAATAAAATGTATGTTGAAAATATTATGTGCCTTGGTTATTTGGATTTTTCATCATCATTAATTTTGAATTCATTATACACGAACAACTTGTGACATGCACAGTGTGTCACTGTACATGTCATAAGGCCATGCACACCGATATACACTTGATAATTCTACAGGGACAAGTGAGCACAAGGTCAAACCTAAATCAAAAGTCGGGTTCAACTCAAGTAGAATAAATATTAAGTCATGATATTGAGCACAAGGTCAAACCCGACCTTTAAGCTGGGTTCAACTCAGGTGCAATACAAAACTATTGGTCAAGATATGTACAACGTAGCCTCGACCAAAATTCGAATGTACGCTTGAACCCAGAGTGCTCAGAGAAACCAGACTACAAATAAACCAAGACCAAGACCAGATTCAAAGATGCAATCTTGTGCAACGAAGACTGGAAAAAAATGCAAACCAATTTGGTGCAAACACATATGATCAGGCACAAAGCAACCAAGGCATGAATATAGACAACAACTACACATGAAGTTCATAGTGAAGTCACAATGAAATTGCACTAGTCCAAATGGAAATGTACATATGAAGCCAGCAGTTGCAAACAGGCTCAGAGGCACCAGAGGTGAGATAAAAATAAATGAAGACTACGAAGTGCAGGTTGAACCAGAACAGTTCAATTTGAGATAATGCTCGAAGTACACATCAGTGCAGTTTGAAATAAAACCAGACTCCACAAAGTTACATGGAACCAGATTCAAAAGTATATACCAGACAGTGACATGCATGAAACAAGTGCAACTTCAATAAAAACCAAGTTTAAAGTAGACTACATGAATAACACTTCTCATAAAGGCACTCAAGCCCAACCAAACAAAAATGAATGCATATGCACATATGGTCAGATCATCCAAACCTGACTTCAATGATTATGTACAAAATGTACACATGACAACATCTCTACCAAGAAACCATACATACATATATATGTGTGTATATATACACATTTGTGTATGTGCACTATTTCTAATGGTTAGCTCAATAAACTGTACAAATGATCATGTGACAGCGGTGCAGTGAAACCAGAGGCAACATCAAGCTAATGATCAAACTAAATGAACAAGACCAGAAAACAATGAACATTAACATGGTAGTGGACAGAATAATGCAGCAGTTCAAAATTGCAAGCAACAAAGTGTCAAATCGAGCATACATATATAGGATACAGTGATGCAGTACTCAAGGCTGAGACAAAATCAAGCAAAGTAGCAGTTTCAAAACAGAGTCAAAATATCATCACAAATCACCATGGCCGAAGTCAGAGCAATGTCGAAGTCATCAGAAATTCACGGAATCAAAAACGTTAGCACAATCAAAACCATGGTGGCCAAGGAAGTCAAGCAAGTTCAAGATCGAAGCCGTGGGAATCAAGTAACAAAATATACAAATTTGAACAAGTCAGAAACATAACAAACATCCATGCAAAATCGAGTGGCCGAGCTTAAAATTATCAGACGAATTCGTATAAAATATACAAACGAAATTTAAGGACATAAGCCCTATATAAACCCATAATCATCATTCGCTTAAAATCATTCGAGTTCAAGCAACAAAGAATAATCTTTCAACTCGAATCAAAGTCGAGCGTAATTGAAATCAAAAGAAACATCACATAACAATTTTATAACATACACGCTCGACAAATTGAAATCAAAAGAAGCATCCAACTCTACAGTCGAACGATATCAAGTGGCGCTTCAATTTAGAAATCCCTAAATCAGAGAGGAAAGAACAAACACAAACGAGGCCATCATTTTTTTGCAGAGCAAAGCAACCCAAAGAAATAAAAGAGAGACTGACATTTCTTTAGTGATAATTTATTTTAGGCCGGTTTTTATAAAAGCTTTTGGGCTTATATTTTCAATTAGGGTTTTGTTTTGTTTAAATTGTTTTAAATTGTATTTCTCTTTTTAAACTTGTGTATTATCTAATCGTGTGACTAGGGAACGAATTACGGTGGTGTAGTTCGAGAATTCGCAACTCAGCAGCTGAGTTGTGGTAGGGTTTTGAGTGTAGAGTTAGGTTAGTCGATAGAGGGTGTCATGAATTTACGTGTGTAAGCGTCTTACTACTTAATTTTAGTAGAAAACTTGGAGGCAGCACATAGGCAGGGTTTTGCCAAAGCTAGGTAAATCTGTGTGTTCTGTATTCTGCTTTTATTGTTTTGCTATTATCTGTGCTGCTATTATTCTAGTATTGTCTATGTGGAAATTATTTTATATACTTCCGTGATAAATTTTTATAATTAATAGTATCACCCTATTCACCCCCCTCTAGGGTGAATTCGATCGTACAAGTGGCATCAAAGCTAGGAACAAAAGCCATTTTTGTTTTAAAATTTTTGATTTTTCAGAAAGCAATTTTTATTTGAATGGCTTCTTTTAATAATACTTTTTCTGAGTGTCGGTCCAATATTATTCCTCCTCTTTTTGATGGAACGGATTTTTTGAATTGGAAATCAAAAATGGAATTTTATTTAAAATCTGTTAATATTAAATGTTGAAAAATTATTGAAAATGGGTGTGATAGAAAATTACTTTGATTAATGCTCTTGCTATGCGTATACTATGTTCTCATATTAATCAAGATAATTTTAACTTTATCTCTCATTGTAAAAATGCACAGGAGATCTGGAATACTTTTGACGCAATATATGGTACAAAGTCAACAGTAGTAATAAATCCTCCACAATCGACTAAGTAAAAGAAACGTTCTTAATAGGATAGGTAAAAGGCAGTACTGATGGTGATGATGGAGCAGCTGAGTTGGCGCTACTAATGAAGAGATTCAAAAAGTGGAACCGCAAATACAAAAATCCAGCTTTAAATAAAAAAATTGAAAGGCAGAATAGTCAAAGTTCTAGACAACCCAGGAGAGCAAGAAATCATTTGTCACACATGCAACAAACCTGGCCATATCAAGCCTAATTTTCCCCTAAATCGACCAGGCCAAGAAAGAAATAAAAAAGGAGAAGTTTTGCATTCACATGGAATAAAAGTGATGATGATAATAAAAGCACTAGCGGTGAGAGTAAGAAAGTAGATATGTGCCTTCGAGGTGATATAACTGATAACAATGATGACGAGCCAAGAGAGGTATCAGAACTTACTCACTCAGAATTACTTATATATTTCCATGAAGTAAATGGCTGTTTTGAAAGACTTAGGGAAAAATATGTCGAAATTGAATCATAAAGAGTTAGTTTGATAGAATCAAATAAACAGCCTAATCAATTGGTTAAAAACTATCAAACTAAGAGCCCTAAGTGTGAAAAGTGTCCAATTTGAAGTAGAAATTAAAAAAATCAGAAATTAAAATTAAATCACTTGAAAATGAAATTCTGATTTTGAAACAAAGTGAAAATAAAAGAAGAGAACATCCCATTAAAAAGTGCACACAATTATTAAACAAAAATGAATCTTTCAAAACACAAGTCCAACAATTATCTACAAGTTTAGGAAAAAATTTCAAAAGTGAAAGACCATTGAATATGCTGTTAGGGAAATAAGCCGTCAATCCTATTAGACAAGGACTTGGGTATAATCACTTTGAACGTATTAGAGGTGAAATTAAACAAGTCGATTCCATGTGCACAATTTGTAGAAAATTTGGACACAATCAAAATATTTGCTGGTGTAGACCCAAACATGTGAAAACCATATTAATTTGGGTTCCATAAGGCACTAATATAAAATCCTTTAAAGTAAAACAAATCTGGGTACCAAAAAGAATATATATAAATAGTTTTGGGACTCCACAAACTTATTTTTCAAAATCTATTGCCACTAACAACCATGGACCTATAAAAACAAATAGGTCATAAAAATATTTTCTCGTGTAGGTGTGGTGGCGGGCTAAGGAACAACAACAGTGTTATCTAGATTCTGATTGTTACAGACACACAATGGACGACAAACCAAAGTTCCTTAGCCTAGTAGAAAGGTAGCAGAATCACAATGGGCAACAATGAATAATTATCGTAAAGGTAAAATAGGTAAGGTATCTTGAACGATAAATGTGATAATCTGCTCCATAATCTAAATTAATTCAGCCAGTTATGTGATAAAGTTATGAATGTTGATTTTGAATTATGAAAATTGTTGGCCAAATTATTTTTTTATGCCGAGAACACAACAGTCCTTGAAATACTTCATATAGATTTGTTTGGTTGAATGATGGTGTTTTATTGATTACTGATCACTCATGATACAAATAGATATATTTGTTCCAACACTATGGTCACTATTCATCTATTTACACAGTTTCAATTCAAATTCAAAAGAATTCCATTTAAATGCTGTAAAAATGATTTTAACGAAATTTGTTGCAACTTCACAGTCTGGTCTATCATATCAAACTAATGATAATCTTGAGTCCAAAGAAAATTCAGATGCAGATTGCACTGGTAATCTAGTTGATAAAAAAATTACTAGTGGAACGCGATTTATGTTGTGGCATTTAGTAACTGCATCATTTTCAAAGGAAATATCTGCATATTTCTCATTTCAAAATTTTCAAATTAGCAGACATTTTTCTTATAAAACCCCTTGCAGAAAATAGTTTTTTGTTGACCTTATTCCAGAATAGTCGTTTTTGAAAATTTGATTTTATAATTATTTTTGGATTTGATTTTAAATGAGTGCATTAACCAATCTGACTCCCTATTGACTATCAAAAAGATAAATAGTGATTGAAAAAGTGATGAGTGTTGATATTGATCATATATTATAACTTGAGATAGTATATTTAGTAAATTTCTTTAGAAATTTAAACAAGAGTTATAAAAGCTTTTTGTTGGTAAAAATTCCATGGCCATTTCTATTTCTATCATATTTCCGTCGACCATCACTCATCAAAATCCAATATAGTATTTCAATATGTGGTGTTTTAAATGGGAAATCCTTTGTATTCCATTTCATTGTATTTTTAGCAATACAAACATCCAAAGTATTCACTCTTATTTAAAAGTCCTCACGGTTATGCATAGGTGAGTTACTTGGAATTTTTTATTATGTGCTTCCATACTCATTTAAAAGTCCTCACGGTTATGCATGTATGGAACGCATATCAAAATTAGTCGATTAAATAAACAAGTTGATTCTAATCCTTTATAAAAGTCCTCACTGTTATGCATGGTTAGAAGATACTTGAATTCATTTTTAATAAAAATTTGGAATACTACTAATCTCATTTAAAAGTCCTAACTGTTATGCATGGTTAGTAGATATTTAAATTCCTGAAATAAATATACCATAAACAGACACAACTATATGGATTTATATGATAACATTATCCCTATCACTCTAAAGTGAATATGCGTCTAACAAAGTATTTATGATTTTTGTTTGATTTTTTTTATTGAAATTTAATATTTATATTCGATTGAGTTTTAATGTTGTATTAACGTCTATCACTTATCTCTATTTTTCTAAGACTATTACTCTTTTGCTGATATCAAAAGGGGGAGAGAAAGGTTAAAATTTCAGCAAATAAAGGTCAAATATTTTATTTTTTATTTTCTATATGCATCTAGGTTCATTTATTCATTTTTATTTATTTATATGCATATATAAAGGGGAGCTTTGTGTAGAGAGAGAGCATTCAAATAAGCGGAGTAAATAGAATGATCAAATACATTTAACAAACTTAAAATCTTAAATATATGTTTGTTATCATCAAAAGGGGGAGATTGTTGAATATGCAAGTATATGATTTTTGTTTGATGATAATATATATATATATATATATATTCATTTAAATATATTTGTTAATGTACTATTTTATTTTTACAGAATTAAATAAATATTTGCTGAATAAAATAAATAATACAAAATTTAAATTCAAACGGATATTTTATTCAAACAAATATTTATTACAATTTTGAATAGGTGCTCTCACTATGTATATAACATTTCACATTACAATACAAATTTGATTACATCATAATTTTCCATTTACACTTGCACCTCACCACATTTCACTCATTCACTCGTATTATTCTTCAACTTTATTCCAGATTGATTCCAGCATCTGGGCAATCTGCAAAAATACACACCGACATAGTAAAATTGAAAAAGAAAATATTTTAGCAGTATGAAATAAAATGTATTTTGAAAATATTATGTGTCTGTTGCTCATCATCATTTAATTTTGAATTCATTATACACGAACAACTTGAGACATGCACAATGTATCACTGTACATACCATATGGTCGTGCACCCCGATATACACTTGATAAATCTACAGGAACAGATGAGCATAAGGTCAAACCCAAATCAAAAGCTGGGTTCAACTCAAGTGGAATAAATATTAAGTCATGATATTGAGCACAAGGTCAAACCCGAGCTTTAAGCTGGATTCAACTCAGGTGCAATACAAAACTATAGGTCAAGATACATATAACACAGCCTCGACCAAAATTTGAATGTACACTTGAACCCAGACTGGTCAGAGCAACCAGACTACAAAGAAACCAAGGCCAAGACTAGATTCGAAGATGCAATCATGTACAACAAAGACTGGAAACAAATGCAAACCAACTCAGTGCAAACATATATGATCAGACACAAAGAAACATAGGCATGAATGTAGACAGAAACTTACACATGAAATTCAAAGCGAAATCACAATGAAACTACACTAATCCAGATGGAAATGTACACATGAAGCCAGCAGTTGCAAACAGGCTCAGAGGCACTAGAGGTAAGATCAAAATAAATGAAGGCTGCAAAGTGTAGGTTGAACCAGAACATTTCAGCTCCAGACAATGCTTGAAGTACACATCAGTGCAGTTTCAAATATAAACAGACTCCACATAGTTACATGGAACCAGATTTAAAGTATATACCAGTTAGTGATATGCATGAAACAAGTGCAACTTCAATAAAAACCAAGTTTAAAGCAAACTTCATGAATAACACTTCTCATAAAGGCACTCAAACCTAACCAAACAAGAATGAATGCATATGCACATATGGTCAGATCATCCAAACCAGACTTCAATGATTATGTACAAAATATACACATGACAGCATCTATACGAAGAAACCATCTATATATATGTCTATATATACATTTGTGTATGTGCACTGTTTTTAACGGCTAGCTCAATGAACAATACAAATAATCATGTGGCAGCGGTGTAGTGAAATCAGAGTCAACAACAAGCTAATGATCAAACAAAATGAACACGACTGGAAAACAATGAACATCAACATTGCAATGGATAGATAAGTGCAGTAGCTCAAAATGGCAAGCAACAGAGTGTCAAGTCAAGCATACATATATACGATACAGTGATGCATTACTCAAGGCTGAGACAAAATCAAGCAAAGTAGCAGTTTCAAAACAGAGTCAAAATATCATCACAAATCACCATGGCCGAAGTAAAGCAATGCCGAAGTCATCATAAATTCACGGAACCAAAAACGCCAGCAAAATCAAAAACGTGTTGGCCAAGGAAGTCAAGCAAGTTCAAGATCGAACCCGTGGGAATCAAGTAACAAAATATACGAATTTGAACACGTCGGAAACATCACAAACATCCATGCAAAATCGAGTTGTCGAGCTTAAAATTATCAGACGAATTCATATAAAATATATGAACTAAATTTAAGGAAATAAACCCTATATAAACCCATAATCATCATTGGCTTTAAATCGTTTGAGTTCAAGCAACAAAGAATAATCATTCAACTCGAATCAAAGTCGAGCGTAATTGAAATCAAAAGAAACATCACGTATCAATTTTATAACAACGCGCTAGATAAATTGGAGCTACCACAAGCAAAAATCAGAAAGCCAAATCAAAGAGCATCCAACTCTACAATCGAACAACATCAATCGGTGCTTCAATTTTGCAAAACCCTAAATCAGAGTGGAACGAACGAACACAAACCAGGCCATCAATTTTTTTACAGAGCAAAGCAAGCCAAAAAATAAAAGAGAGGCTGGCATTTCTTTAGTGATAATTTATTTTAGGCCGGTTTTTATAAAAGCTTTTGGGCTTATATTTTCAATTAGGGTTTTGTTTTGTTTAAATTGTTTTAAAGTGTATTTTTCTTTTTACAATTGTGTATTGTCTAGTCATGTGACTAGTGAACGAACTACGGTGGTGTAGTTCGAGAATTCGCAACTCAGTGGCTGAGTTGTGGCAGGGTTTTGAGCGTAGAGTTAGGTTAGTCGATAGCAGGTGTCGCGAGTTTATGTGTGTAAGCATCTGACTACTTAATTTCTAGTACAAACCTTAGGGGTAGCAGGTAGGCAGGGTTTTGCCGAAGCTGGGTAAATTTGTGCATTTTATTTTTTGCTTTTATTATTCTACTATTATATATGCTGCTATTATTCTGGTATTATCCGTGTTCAAATTATTTTATATACTTCCTCAATAAAATTTTATAATTAATAGTATCACCCTATTCACCCTCTCCAAGGTGAATCGATCCTACAACATTATGAAAACATGACCCAAGAATCGCACTTCACTCCTCTGTAAGTGATACTTAGAAAACTTCACCTTCGGTCGGTGCTTCCTCAACACCTCTAGCATAATCCTCAAGTGTATCTTATGTTCCTCTTCCATCCATGAATATACAAGAATATCTTTAGCGAACATAAGTACAAATTTGTTTATTTGATCTTTAAAAACATGTTCATCATATCAACAAAGTATGCTAACAAATTTGTCATCCCGAATGGCATAACCAACAAATAATAAATTCCCGATGCCATATGGAATGTAGTAATCAGCACACTCCCCTCACCACTCTGAGTTTGTGGAACCATGTTTCCAAATCCAACAAAGAAAACACTTTCACAGCGTAGAGATGATCGAACAAGTCATCAATACGTGGGAGTGGATATCTGTTCTTCTTTGTCACCTTTATTCAGCTTATGGTAATCAACACAAAGCCTCAAAGAGCCATCCTCCTCATGGTGAATACTTCAGGTGCTCCCCACTTAGAAATACTCCTATAAATGAACCCCTTCCTTAATAGGTCATGCACTTGCACCTTTACTTGACATTGCTTTCTATGTGTCATACACCTCAATGGCATAGCTACTAGCCTTGCATCTTTCACTAAATCGTTGTGGAACTCAATTTCCTTATATAATACAGACGCCTCCTCAAATATTCCTGGATACTCTATACCAATGGGTACTGATGAAAACTCATCATGAGGGATCAATAGCAAATATAGAAAGCTAATCATCACTGCATCATCGACTATACAACCAAATCTAGCATACGCACTATATGTCTCTATCATCACCGACATCCTCTTGCAATCCACCACGACCCCGTACCTTTACAACCAATCTATCCCAATAAGATATCGAACCCAAACAAACTAAGCACAATAAAATCACAAGAAAAAACATACCCATAATTCTACAACACTATGTCAACCATACACAAACTAGTTGAACCACCCATAGTATCTATCACTACCAGCGGTCTGTCCATTAAGTCGGGTCTCAATCCTAGATATAAAAGAACGTGATGCACCAATACAAATTAAAATACAAATAGGTATACCATAAACATAAAGCATAATTTGGATAGTAATGCCCTTCTCCTTCATCGATGGAGCACTCGATGAAGTAAAAACAACACTAAAAGCATAAGCATACACAACCTACTTATTATTTGGTGGCTCTAGACAATCCTTCTGTTGGATCTGGGTCAGCATGTAGTTGGTTAAATGAGTGGATTTCAAAAATAATTCATTTTTAGATCTTCTTGGGCCTACAAAGTCTAAATTAATTTACATCCAACCTCAATTTTTTTAAATAAAATCATTTTTAATTTAATGTTAGTATAAAGATTTTGTTTATTTACAAAAGTGATGTATAATGTGTGTATATGTATCAAATATACATAAATGAGTATGTGCATGTGCAACATGTAATATGTAGATAGTTTAACATGCGTGTTTCTAAATGTTAGGATATACGCTGCAACGAACACATTAGCCCCTTCATATACATATTTATTGTCCGTTATAAAATATTAACATAATGTAAATATACTTATATATACATATAAGTAAACTATATATACACATATTCATATGTACAACAATTATATATAAGTTAAAATATAAAACAATAAAAATTTAAAATTTAAATGTTTAGAAAAAATTCAAATTTAAAAGTAGCTCAATAATTAAAATATTCTTTTAAAATTCAAAATTAAATATTTTGCAAATAATTTATAAAATTATATTTATATATAAGTATATATGAAAATATTTTTCACTCGAAAATACATAATTATATATGTATAAATGTTTTTTAAATTATATAAAGTTCTAATTCGTTATATATAAGTAATATTATATAATTAAATATAAATAATATATATACAAGTATATTTATTTTTGGTTATAAATTAATTTGACAAAATAGAAAATGTTTTAATTAATCCGTATAGAATAAATGTATGGTTTCCCTATTTTAAATTTTAGTTTTAATTTCTATATGAAAAAATGTTTTTTAAATTATGAGTTCTATACAAAATTAATTTATAATATTTACATATATATTAACAAGTTTTAATTTAATACCTTTTATATAATTAATATTATTATATATATTTTTTTTAAATAAAATATATGTGAAAAAATAATTTTTAAATTTCATATGCATGTAAAAAAATAACTAGTATTAAAATTATTAAAATAGTTTATAGATATATATAGCAATGTTTTAAAATTCAGTTCTGATTTAAAATGTTAAAAAATAATTTTAAATTAAAAAATGTTTTTTAAGGTTATGACTGAAAGTATATGATTATATTTTTTTATAACGCTTTCATATTTGAAATGACAACAAACACATATATAAATTTGTGACATAACTCTAGCCTAATCATATACATTAGTAAAATGACTACACGTATAAATTGATATAAATCAAATGTTACCTTAACAGTAGCCTGATGTAACACATTAATGTTCAATTGAAAGAAATCCTAGAATTTCATTCGATCCCTTCTAAAAGTTCAAGTAATCGAAGAGATCTACGTACCTTTTATTTTATTTAAACTTGAATTTGGTTTGAAAATGGAGAGGGAATGTGGCAAATAACTTGCAGCGTAGGGGTTTTAGGAGGCTAACAAAACTAACCACTAACACAAAGAGGGTAAGGGGTTTATATAAGAAAAGAAAGGGAGAGAAAGAAGTAGATCTGGATTAAGTCTTTTATCCTATCTTTCTCTACCAATTCAAACCCTTATTTCAAAAACAACACACCCCTCCTACCCTTTACATGGCCGACGATCATTGTTGGCCAATGGGCATGTATTCACTTTCAAACTAGATCAGTAATTACAAATTTTAAATAAAATTGAAATGTGCATGATGTCGTATATCGATGCATACATATATAATTTTTATAAACGCATAATTAATATCGATTTAAATAAATCAAATAAAATTTTGTGATTAATATTTCATGAATATTAATTAATTTATAATAATTATAATTGAATTAAATCGCGTGTATTCAAAATATTAAACATTATGGTTGTGTAACTCATACGTATAAATTCAATCAGTGATGAATGTCAAACAATTTGAATATTAACATTCACACATCACTTTAGTCAGTGGTGTAACAGTTTGGCCCAATTTACCGCTTACACGATTTTGGTAAAATCCACTTTTGCTATTTTAGGCGAACCCTGGTAGTGACAATTATTTACATCAGCTCCTTTCGTCAAAATTATATCACATTAGGACTTCTAGAATTTGGTATTAGCCGATATTCCAATATCGTCCACATTCAACTTGTATAATCCAAAAACAAAGTCTTTGTTCAATAATAATGATTATTATTAATCAAACTTCTCTGGTTAGAGACTTTGACTTTGAGTTGACTATAATTGACCATGATACTAACTTTATATATCTGAGACGATGAATTCCCTATTGAATAATGTTTCACTTCCAATGCTTCAACTCAGACCAAACATAATCGTTCGATGGATATCGTGCCACGATATAACTACAATCAAAATGGAGTGTCCATATTGAATTTCTACAGTATTCTCAAGTGGAGAGAATAGTGTAATATTATCACCTCGATATTCTGTATTTTACCTTAGTTATATTAACCAACTGTAAACTATCTAGTGAGTCATTCCATGGCTATTCAATACTATCAGTACGTAACCCATTGGTATCCCCAATAGCCATGAGTAATATACTATCCTACGTTTGGAGAGCGTCACGTACTCTAGTCCTAATGGATGTATCGATATCTAGTCTCATTACATCTTGACTGGGAATATTCAAAATGATATGTTTATTTTTATTGTGATAAATTTCTCATAATTACAACACATCGTTATTACGATCACAAAACATGGATTTTATACTAAATATACTTTGTTTACATAAATAATTAATATGACACGTTATATTTACTATAAAATAGAAAGAAAAGCACCATTTATTTCAAAAGAGATTTTATTACAGAGTTAATAACTTATAGTAAATTATAAAATTGCCCCAAGGGCATACCCTTAAATCTACCAATCTCATACTTACTTTTGGAGCCAATTATGGAATCTCCATCCCATCCCTTCAATCAGTTTGATGAGAACTGATCGAGCCAGTCCTTTGGTGAATATATTTGCTATGTTGTTTTGGTTATGTACTCTGTAAATAAATTCTTTTCAATGCTAATAAAATACCTTTATCATGTTGAACTATTCGAAGTATGTTTCTCAACTTCTAGTGAGCTCTTATCATTACATTATTATCATATAACAATGATTAGTATTCTCAATACCTGAAATCACCTTTAGTTTTGTTATATATATGTGCATTTATATTTATACACTGCTTTTATTGTGGCACTACTTAAGGTGGTGTACTTAGCCTTTTCGTTAAATCAGCCACAACCTTTCATCTGAAACATTTCCAACTTAAAGCTCCTTAACTAAGGTTTGGACATTAAATATATATTGACATATATATATATATATATATCCTTATATCACTTATAAAGACGAGTCTACATACTCCTTCATAAGGAGTTCGTTGTTCTACAAATAGTTCTCTAATATTTCGTAATTGCTCAAATACACTCTAAAATACCATTTAGTGATCTTAACTTGGATTTCATATTTTCTTCATGTATCAAATTACATTAGCTAAATACGTTATTATAAGCAATACATCATGTTTGATGGTTTCTATTGTCAATGCATAAGTAATCCACCTTATATGCTCCATATTAAAAACTAAAATGGCGTCTATGAATATCATTTGGAACATTCCCGACACCATTTTTAATTAGTATAAAAGATATCATGTACAAACATAATACTGAGTATTAAACAACCAAACTAGAACTGATTTTAACATAAGAACATCGTTAACAATCAGCGGTATGTTTTTTTACTTATAGTTTAGTATCTATATACCTTTTTGATGTTCTTTCTAATAGACACATGCTTGCTTTGCGTTTTGATTGAAAATCAAACGGTTTATTATTTCTATCAAAATACATATTCAACTCCAATGCTTGTCTAATGATACTTTGTATCCAATCTTGGATCATATCCAATAACCCATAAATTTTATATCACTCCCACTTATTTCGATACACTTTGATTGTTATGTGCAAATGGTCTATTCTAAACTATTTATAATTTTCTATTTCATTACATATGTACTAAATAATAAAGTTATACCATGCAATAACCTTGTGAGTAAAATTTAAATTAACTTGAGCATGTTCAATGATGAATATGTTACATTAATTTCAATAACTAAAATTTATGATGTTATTTTTATCAGTGTTGTTCACTACATTCCAACTGCATCAATTTTTATTTTGAAGACAAATTTGCAAATAATGGATCATATCTTTTTGGGTACAACTATCAAAATCATATTTTGATAATGTACTTGGAAACCTTTCAGATTTGCACGTCATACCAAATGAAATAGTCAATACTCTTAATGGTTTTATTAACAACCAAGGATTATCTATTTTTGACATTGATAATAAACTCTAGTTTCTCTTTAGTGTGTGAGAACACTTATCAGACATTCTAATGCATTGTGTTTGTTTAGGTTTGGTTAATTTCATTTCATCCCTCATAATCAATTTTATTTTTTGGATCGTATTCAAATCCATTTTACTACTAATAATTTTATACAAAATTCGCTTGCCATGAAGTTTGTGTTTCTTGAAACAACAATTGTTTTTAGTACAATGGATGGGTTTCCATAATCGTTTTATAAATGGATCGATTTGGTTACAGTTTAAAAAACTTATGTTTAAAACATAAATTGATGAATCAATATTGATCTATCCCAAAATCATTTTGGGTGGTGACACAAGATCCCTTGCAAATAATTATTATGTGCAGACTTTCGACCTACATAACCTGTCAACTTCTTGACTTAGGGTATGTTAGATTTCTTATAAACCCTTATCTTGTATGATTTTTTAAACTACGCTTGTAGATGAAATAAAATTTAACGTTATAATCTTCTCTTAGCCACACAACCTTACAGAAAGAAGTTAACTCAACTTCACTCACTAACAAGTATACTTTGTTTAACAAAGTCTGCTTAAATGTTATCGATACAACATTATGTATTGCATAGGCCAAAAATGGTCACAAAAACCCAGTTGTATGTGAAAGCACCAATTTCCAAAAATAATATCCAAATAGAAAGATAAGCACTAATTTCCAAAAACGATATCCAAATAGAAAGATAAGCACCAATTTCTAAAAATAATATCCAAATAAAAAGAAAAGCCCACAGATCATAGAATAAATAGCAGAAAAAGTAAAGGAACACACGAGTTTTATATTGGTTCGGCAAACTCCGGCCTACGTCCACTACAATAATCTTTTATTTATATTATAAGATTACAAGTATAGTTGTTTTTTGCCTTAGAAAAATAATGGAGGAAGAGATAAGAAGTGATTTAGGAGAACTAGGCAAAAAGTCCCTTGTAATGAGCCTAGTCCGATGTATTTATAGGTGAAGACATGCATGGATCGGGCTACAATATCGGCAAAAGAACCTCCAGCTCCATACGACCCGACACACAAAATTAGGATTGATCGGACACCAAAAATAATTTGGCTGATCATTTCATACTAACTCCAACGGGGCTATAATCATTTTTATGTAATCCCCTATGCCTATAGTCCATGCTCCCGAAGTTTCACGCCATTTCGACTTATGTTTGTGAGATATCGATCGATATTCGCTGTTTTGACTAGAAATTGAATCATATGAAATCATTCCATGCTTCATCCTTTTGAGGTGTGATCAATCGTGCGGGTTCCCCATGATGTTAGCTACTTGTTCTCCAAATTTCATGCAATTCCAACATACGGTTTGTGAGCTATCGCGTTTTCTATAAACTATGGATCATTATGCTGATTTATACGATCGTTCCAATAACGATCGTCCTCTTTTCCAAAATTACATCCTTTTGAGCTGCAATCAATAATGGCATTTTATGATGGCTGCTTTCTCTCCAAATTTTGTACAATTTTGACACAACATTTGTGAGATGTCGCATTTTCCGTAAAACTATGGAACATTATGCTAATTTGTATAATCATTCCAATAACGATCAGCCTCTTTTCTAACATTTCAGCCTTTTAAGCTTCAATCGATCATGGTGGTACTCCATGATGTAAGCTGCATTCTTTCCTAATTTCATGCAATTCCGACATACCATTTGTGAGATATCACATTTTCCGTAAAACTATAGATCGTTATGCTAATTTGTACAATCGTTTCAATAACGATTAACCTCTTTTCCAAGATTTCATCCTTTTGAGCTAAGATCGATCATGGTGGTGCTCCATGATGTAAGCTACTTTCCATTCAATGCAATTCCAACATACCTTTTGTGAGATATCATATTTTCCGTGAAACTATGGATTGTTTTGAGTGATTTTGTATTATTGTTGTGGAACAATCGGTATGTTTTTTTTTATATTTGTGAATTTTGACATGCGATCGATTTTGGGGACTCTTTTATTCAGTATATTGATGTTACTATAGTTTCATGGGAAATGGAGTTATAGATCTTGATATATTGATCGATCATCATTAATTTTTGCAGTTTTATGGATCGTTCCCAATCAGTCCATATAAATTCTTCCTTTGTCTATAACTTGAGCATACGAACTCCGATTAAATTGAAATTTGTAATGTGGCCTCACAGGGCATTCCTTGTCACTTCATATTGATTGCACCTTGATTGGGACTCGGTCCAAATCCGTCCAACAATTGTCCAAAGTATAAATATCATCGATTTTCGAGCTTGATAACCGTCTCTCCTGGGCTTCCTGCCTTGATGATCATAGAATCCATTTAGCCAATTTTTATGATACATGTCCTAGTCAAAAGGCGGTATAACCTGTATCATAGGAAAAAGTGACTTTTGATATTGGATCTTTATTCATTTTATATACATTTGGAAATCTTTCCAATATACATACCTATTCTATAACGACCCGTAAATTTTAGTCGTTTTATTTATTTAATTAAGTGAATTTTTTGAAATTTTAAATAACAAAATTTGAAATTAAAATTTTATATATGGAATACGTATATTTAAATATAGAAGACGGTAAATTTTCATCTGATTTTATGAAAGTTTATTTCATTGTGAAATTCTATTAAATTCAAGTCAGTTAATAATTGTTGATAATAAAATATTTTTCAAACTTGAATATTTTTACAAAGAAAAGGTCTAAATCATCTTCTAACTGAGACGTCATTTTTCGTTTTTTCAAATTCGGACTTCCTTAGCTCCGTTGAACTTATTTTTCTGCGTTTTTGTTGCATTTTCTGCTAGTAGAAAATTCGAATTTTTATAATTCAATCATACCACTGATATTTGTATACCGTTTTGATCGTCTCGTCGTATTGATCTATGCGGTATATTCAATTCTGTGCTTTGTAGTGTGGTACGTGACGAAACCGTAAAACGGTTCACCGTCTCGGTACGTTTTGATCCTTTCGAATTCCTTTGCCCATTCAATTGCCCAACGGTCGAATTTCTAGCGTTCATTTTCCTTTATTAT
Organism: Allium cepa; assembly: GCA_030765085.1. Classification (NCBI taxonomy): domain Eukaryota; kingdom Viridiplantae; phylum Streptophyta; class Magnoliopsida; order Asparagales; family Amaryllidaceae; genus Allium; species Allium cepa. The sequence goes on from CM060942.1 coordinate 153,104,172, forward strand.
TCTCTGGAATACTGTGCATGACCTTTTCTACTCAATAATAGGTTCGAATTCTGTCAGTTGAAATTATATTTTGGGAAATACTTTGCTTTTCTTCATTGGCTGTTCACTTGCTCATCCCATAAACTTGCCTGTTCATAATTTCCTTCCTCCTCCATTCTATTTTGCTTCTCTAGATCCACACCTGTTCTCCCTTCCTCCGCCTTTCCCACTCTTCCCCTCTGCCTACCGTCGACTCACCCAGCAACCCGCCTTCACCTACGTCTCAGCCGAGCTCCGCCCTAGGCCTCCACCCTTCGACCAAAGCAGCCGCCCCATCTCCTCTTCTCCTTCCCCTCGCCAACGCAAAGCCTTCGCCCTTCATGGCCCAAAGCGACCGATCCCAAGCCCAGCTCTTCCTGGCCTAATTCCGTCCGCCTTGCTAAATGGTCACCAACCCGTGCTCTGCCGTGCATCCTCCTCCCTTATTACATCTTTGGGTATATATATAAGGTAGTTATAATAGTTTACTTTATTATGTTAGCCGCGTATACTTATATGAGTATTGGTAATAATCTGTTAGCTTGCTTCCAGAAATGGGAAAAGTATATATATTTATATATATCGTATATATACATGCTGGCATATAATTTGTCTGTATTGTAAGGTATATTTGTATATACTATATGTATATATTGAGGTGTATGTAAATTTTAAAGAGTTTATATACTTTCTGTGTCAATCTATGTTATGGTTTAATATATACTATTTATTTAATATGTAAATTTGTTATGCATGGGTTATATGCATTTATATATATAGTTATATTTAGTGATTCACTAGTCTACGCATGTTTCCTGTGTTCACGTTTTTTTAGCAGTGAAGAACTATGTCACGTACACAATAAAATATATAATAATACGTATTGTTTGAAGTAGCTTATATAGTGACAGATCATTTCAAAATGTATATTGTTATATAAGGGCATTGTTAGGTAGCAAGCATGTCTATTTTATTGTGTATATCACATATATCAGAAGGTATATATGGGAAGCTTGCATATGAACATCCTGTTGTATATTTGCGTGAAATTTAGGTAGTTGTTTTATTTATATATTTACAGTAACATTAATATAAGTAAAATCTACGTAGTTATATGTAGCCTGCTAGATGAAATGGTATTGTACATAAGATTTCTTATATTAGTTTCTGCGTCATTTTGGTTATACACATAATTATTCTGTAAAGTTTACTTTGGTTTTGGTAAGAATGGCAGTGAAGAAATCTATGTGATTTAATTTTATGTGTCTGTAACAGTTTATAATTATATATAGTGTAAAGTTGTTTCCTTTATAATTAACTATATATATAAAAGTTTAGATAAGCGTAAGTTTTAAAGGGTATAATAAACAATATAATATGATTTATATAGTATATAACTTTTAAAAGACATGCATAGAATATGTATATAAGTTTTATGCTGGTTCATATGTTAATGTATATAGATAAAGGTACATATGTTTATATTAGCTTATATATAATGTATATATGTTGTATGTTTTATATGCATGATATATATATATATATATATATATATATGTTTTAATATAAGATACATGTCGGTGTACATATCTACTAGCTATAAAAGCTACTGTTATACAATTTTCTATGTTACAGTTTACGGTAAAAGAGCTATATTGTATATTTGGAATATATAGGTTTAAATATACAATGTATATATATGTTTTACTTTTCTACGTGTGTTTTTATTTGAAGCAATGGATTTTGAATATATATATATATATACATATATATTTAATTTAATATATGTATGAATTTAGAATATTATTTTATATATGTATATAGTTATATATAGTTATATATAAGCTCATTGTTACCAGTTATCTTCATCAATCTAGCTCTAATTCGATTTCGTCTATTCCTTGTTATCAGCTTTGTCCATCGAATCTGTGTCCATCGTGCTATGCTTTGAAATTTGTGCTTGGATTCGTAACTCATCCCATCCTCGTTCAGTTCTAGCCTCCAAAGGTGAGAAATAACCCACGATTAATGTTCTTTTATTTATTAAATTTGATTCCAATTGAAACGACAAATGAAATATTCTGCTGTTAGTTATTTACACTGTTATATACATGTTATTACCTGTATTAGTTCACCTATGACATCTAACATCATTATATGTTGTTTATATTGATGATATATGCCTGTTATATTATTATCATATTTGTTATCACTCTGCGAGTTCCCTATTAGTATAGAATCACTATGGGTTGAAATGATACACACCCTAATGGACTTTAGAATATGAGAAAATTGTTATGGGTTGAAATGATAGACCCAAGCAATTTTCATTGAATTGAATTTAGGATTACGGGTTGAAATGATATATATACCCGTATATATTTAAATTGCGGGTTGAAATGATAAATATCTGTATCACTTGACCATAGGATAGAAAATTGTATACAGACACCATTGGTCTACATATAAATATTTGAAATAAATTCTATGGTTTTTGAAAGAAATATATGGTTTTATATAAATATTGATTTGTGTATTATATAAATATTATTTTATAGTTAAATTCTTAAATTTAAGCTATATACAAATTGGTTTAATATAAATTAAGTTTAGTAATAAATTTTTATTTTTATTAAAATATAATATGGTTAAGTATTTATTTAAATTATATTTTAATATAAAGTTTGTGATGATTTAATAAATTAAGGTTTAGAAGATAGATTTGAAATTGACTTGAAATTGTATTTAATTAAGAAATATATTTAATTAAAAATCGATTTGGAAATTATTGAATTTGATATTTTTAAAGGATAAAATTTTATAACTTGATTTTGGTAAAGGTGGTTTAAATGAATATTTCAAGTTTAAAAAAGTTGAAGGAAATATTTAGTTTATTTGTAATTTGGGGTTTCATTTAAATAATATTGGATTTATTAAGTGAATATTTCAAAACTAAATAATAATAAAGTTAAATTAAGATATATATATATGAAATTATCAAATTTAGTTTTGAGATTGTGAAATATTTAAAGCTTTGGAATATATCGAGATTTAAATGGTTTATTTATGGTTCAAATCTGTATTTGAAATCGATTTAAATGGTTTATTTATGGTTCAAATCTGTATTTGAAATCGATATAATGGTTTGTTGAGAACTGAATTGAATTGAAATTGATGATTTGAGATTTGACTAAATTTGAAATTTCGGGATCGGTGTTGATTTGGAATTGATTTGTGAAATTTGAGGAAGCTATTTTATTATATAAAGTAATTTCAAATAATATTTAAAACTATTTATACATGTTACTTTATAAATTTATTTCATATAAACTATTTTAATACAAATTATTTTAATATAAACTATTTTAAATGATAACTATTTTTATATAAACTATTTTATTATATATACTATTATTTATATTTAAACAGTTAAGTGGGAAGTGTTATGATTCTAAAGCATTACGATTTCTAAATTTTGATTTCCAAAGCATTAGATTTCCAAAGTGTTTGATTTAGAAAGTGTTATAACTTTGAAGTACTAAGATTTTGAAAATGGATATATTTGAGATGGATATATCTAAAATGGAAATGATATCATATTTGGTTTTGAAATGGAAGTGATATCGTATTGATATGGTTTAGAAATGGCAATGATATTTTGGTTTTGGAATATAAACTATTTTGAAAGTTATTAAATGACCAATCGGTGTAATAATTACGTAGTTATTGAAAAGTTTGAGATCGGTTAGGGACATACTCTCTATCTAAACCGAAACCACTTTAATAACTATTATATGCGGAGTCTGATCCAAAATGAAGTGACTGGAATGATGACGTTGTTGGATTTGAAGAAAGAGAACGATAATGGATAGCCTTAACACTTGTGTCAAATTTGAAATGACTTAAACAGAAGCCATGCCGGGCCAATGAGGTTAGCCACCTCTAACGAACACACTTCTTCGTAAACTTCTCATTACTTGTTTTTGATTGGTGCGCACCCTTGAATTGGGAGTGTTGTTTCGTGGTGTTGCGATCGTTGCAGCGATGCGTTCTCACCAGTCCAGATCAGGCAAACGGTAGTTTCACTACCTTGGGTATTGCCTCATGTGCCTTGTCATACTTGTATCTCTATGCGTGACCACTACGATTTGTTTCATGTTATACCAATGGAGTACTCCCTGATAGCCCACTAGTTTACGGTGGAGTTTACAGTGTTGTATGGACTATGACGCTTATATAAAATGTGTTAAGGGGGATAATGGTAACGCCTTAATGCTATTTTGATACTTTATATTACTGATAGGCATTACCTACTTAGCGTACATATAAAGAGTTTAATGGATCCTTAGAGGATGGTTATCCCAAACATCCTTTGAGTTACTTGTATTTCAGTTGTTATTTCACTTGAGTTGGATTTATTGATATAAGAATGTTAATCCCGACTCAAGTGTTTTGTGTTTTGCTTCATGCTCGGGTCAGACTAAGTGGCTCAGCTTTTGAGACTCACCTTTGCAATTGGAGCTTCGCTTGGAGATCCAGCTATCTCTCCAGATTTCAGATATTCAGTTGATTCTAATGATGTATTCTTATATTGTATTGACTATTGTAATCGAGACTTCTATTGTATCTTATTTAAATCTGTTTTATACATAGTAGCTTCATGAACTACTATTCTTTTGTTTCTGCTGCATATTGTATATTACTCTGTGTCTATGATTCTGTGCTTATTTATTTACTGTATATGCTGAGTTTTGACAAATATAAACTAACAATCTGGTATTTTGAGCAATTCAATTCCGGCATGTTCGGATGCGAATGGTTGAAAATACCAGGTCGTTACATTTGGTATCAGAGCTTTGGCTCTAGGCAAAACTTAGCATATATAGTAAATTTAGTTATGGAATCACTTTTGTTCGAGCTTGAATTTCTACTTTGACTCGGTCTCCTTTGAATTTTGGAACATTCCCCATTTCCAAAATCCATAAATCCGTTCTTGTCTCTTCTAATTCGAATTCTTTTAACTCTGGAGTATCCCATAACTTCACTCGAATGATCTTTATAAATAACCAGTGGTCTTGCCAGTCACCAAATGTGACAACCCGCCCTTCTGCTCACCAGAAAGACGTATCATCATTAAGAAAAGAAAGGCATAGAAATAGAAAAGAATAGAAAGAAAGAAATAACAACATCAGAAGCTCACAGCGGAACGGAACAAATTATAGTACATCACATAACTATTACATAGTTTTACATATATCAGAGTTATACAATATCATACACATGATAGTCATACAAACATCTGTCAATACATACATCCCAAAATATAACATACATCAACTAACACAGCGGAACTAGATGGATAGATATATAGATACGTCTGGAACTCCTGCTCCAAGCTCCTCCAGAATCCAAAATCCAAAACCTATCACTTGGCTACTCATAAAAATTTGAGCATCCAAGAGTTTATGAAAAACAAAATATAAACTCTAAATTTGAAAACATTTGAAAATAAAGGTATCACGTAAGACTCCGCACACATAAAAACGGGTAACTTTTTACCTTACGCTAACCAAAACAATTTATAGGAAATCCAGTGATATTATAATAGTGCCTAGGGTTTTCAAGTAAATAGAAAATAGCCGAAATTGTTACATTCATTAAATTCCAGCTACTAGCCACAAAAGTGGGTAATACAAATCAAAACCATAAGGTCTCGTAGGGAAAATGGGTTTCCATCAATGGCAGGGCTAATGGGGTACCGCCCGTCACTATACGGGACCTAGATCACCGTACCGAGGAGTCACCCCAACTCCCCTGCAACACAAGGCCGAAACAATTCCTTACTGAATAGTCCCGAACAAGATAACCTTGCGGTTGTAGCTAGCAACCGCCCACACAGCCGAAATAAAAAGGGACATCTAAACAGAGGTATATCTCATCCTACTTGGGCATGACCCACCTAACCTTGCTGCATATCCCATGTTTTAGCCATTCCCGGTTGATGAAGCTTGAGGCTGCGATTACCTTTATAAAACATATCTCTTGGAATGCTCATCGTCCGCCTGACGATGTTCTGAAAGCATTCAATCCATACAAGTTCGTTCCGGGTTCAAATGAAACCGAATGCATTATCTCGTTACACTCATTTTGGAATCACCCTCAGAGTCAATGACAATAACCCTTGCATTCTGAAAACACCATCTCGATCTTCGATTGAGAATTCATGACCTAACGTTTAATTTGGATCGATGTGGTTTTCGAATAATTATAAATGACTCCCGATCCCGGTCTTATCAAAATCCTAATGCCATTTTAAAGGCCAAGTTTTTTAATTAATTTAAACAGTTTAATTCAACACTTGAATTCACATAGTATTTATCACAGATAATCATACACAAACATCATAGATATATCAGGGCATATCACAGAAACATCATAGAATATCATCAAACAAATATCACATATTAGATATTCTACTTATACAATTATCCATAAGCAATCATCTTAAATTCTTGTTATAATTTAATTTAATTTAAATCAATTTCTTGAGAATCTCTTAACCTTGTTTAATTAATCATTAATTATCAATTAATTACTTATTCATTTCAAATTATTTAATTAATAAATCATTTCTTAATCAATTATTAATTCTTAATTACTTAATTAATTATCCTTAATCATTAATTAATAACCTTAATATTAATTAATAAAACTTATTTGTTCATTTATTAACCACTAATTACTTAATTAATCAATAATTAATTCTTAATTAAATTACTTAATTAATTAACTACTAATCATACATTGATTAACTTAAATTAGTAAATTACAATTTATTTGTCACTTAATTATCAATTACCAATCTCTAATTACAATTATAATGTAGTTACTTTCTAAAAATAATTAATTGAAATTAGTTACTCATCTCAATTAACATTTTATTAATCTTCTTTAAATTTTGAAAACCAAATTATTATTAACTACAACCTTAAGTGTTAATTAACTTTATACTTAAATTAGTTGCTTAATTAAAATAATTAAGAGTTTAAGAACATTGTTAAGCTTTAACTAAAATAATTAAAACTTGAATAAAGTCTTAACTTAACTGTTAAATATTTACTAAGTTTACAGTGTTTAAACAATTTTCTTAACCTTCTTTATAAAATGCTACAGTTTGAAACCCAAGAACTTTCCCTATAATACTCGAGTAGCACTTCGAGTTGCACACCAGTTTCCCCGAGACGTTCACCTGTACATTCTTCTTCTTCTTCTTTTTTCTTTTTTCTTCTGTAGTTTAAGTTTTAAAACTTAAGTATAAATTAAAGCTCCAGGTAACTCACTCTCTAACTCGACCTAAAACCCAAAGCCAACACCTAAACAACTCGAGCGTCGATTCGAGATTGTTCCCCCATCAACAATGCTGACACATCCTCCTACCGTACACGTGTACGACGACGCCACTGAGCCTCGACGAACCCCAACGCCATCAGCAAGTCACAAATCCTCCATTGATTCGAAAACCAAACCCAATTCGTCTCCTAACACTCGAAATCAAAAAAGAGCAGTGAGCTCGAAAAAGAGCGGTGGGCTCGAAAAACTACAAACACAACCTCTGACTAAAATGCCTCGCCACCGCCACTCAAGCCACCGAAGTCACCCAGATTTCTTCCACACCACGACAATGTACCATTCTCCCATTCCCCAAAAATTCATGCAACTCGATCCCGCGTAGAGGACGAACACACCACGTTTACTGACAAGTTCAAAAGCTCGAGACCAAACCCTAAAATGGTCTCGTTTCTTAAGTTCACGCAATGGAAAAATTTTCTAATAATTTTCACGAAATCACAGATGCTTAAACTTGCTTCATCCCAAATTTCAACATTTAAAATTGATTCAATGGTTTGAAAATGGAAAAAAATGCAATTTTGGATCACATAGAACCCGCTTTTAAAATCCCAAACAAAAAATCTTCGTTTTAGTTTTAAAAATCATGTTTTGCAGTAAGGATTCAAACTATGAACTCGAATTAACTTTTTATGACAATCGAATTCATCAAAATATATCTGATTACCTGTAAACAAAGTTTTCCAGTAGAAGTATTTCACAAGCATATTAAATAAGCTTTGAAAAATCTTGTTTGAGGATTAAACATCTTGATTGATTGAAACTTAAAGTTCTAAAATGATCAGTTGAAAACCAATTCGAGTTTGAATAAAAATCAGTTCCTGTAATTCATAATAGTGAAGACCAATCTACAGAGCAACTGAATTGTATTCAAAGATAATGCATATACAATTACCGCATGATCAATAAATATCCTGAACTGATTTTAATTAAACTTAAAATTTTAAACTTGATGTTTACTCACCTGGAAATTCTTTTGAAGAGAAAGCACTTGATGATAGAGAAAACTGCAGTTGAAAACTGCCTGTGTATTTTCTGTTTTGAATTTAAATTTAAGCTTTGTTTTGAATTAAAACTGAGTTTACTTCTTTTTCTTGTTTTTGTTTTCTCTGGTTTTCTTATGTTACTGAACGAACTAAAAAGAAAGATGGACATATATGTATGATGGAGGTATTATCTGGTCAATGTTTTTCTTCTCTTTGTTATAAACAGATTTTTGTGTCTGAAATGTAAATATTTGAGATGACAAAAATTTGGCTGAGATGATAGCAATTAAATGCTTTGTTTCTTAATATGTTTACATAATTATCATTATGTTTAGCTATAGATAGATATTTGTATAAAGATATTATGTAGACTTTGGTCTCGTAGATGAAGATATTTTATTTAGAGATGTTTGATTTGTAAATGAAGATATTGTGTATAAAAACATTTGTTTTCTTGCTTGAATAATTCATATGTATATGTTTGTGTCAGGTTTATTTTATACTTTATTCTTACAGTTTTAAACCTATGTTGTATGCATACTTTAACTACTAAATTCTTGCTTGTATTTACATTTTTTATTTTTATTTTCTATTTGTATTTTAACAATCAATATTTAAATTAGATTCATGAGTTTACTTATAATTTATACATGAATTTTATATTGATAAAATTTGATTTTATTTCTAACATTATCATATATATATATTTTTATACCAAATGTTAATAAGACAAAGCATTCTAATTTAATTATATAAGATAAATTCTATTTTAAACATTATTAAGAGATTTATTTAAATTTTCAAAATCAAATTTTCCTTTCAAAAATACAAATCCATACAAATAAATGGAAATTATTCCAAAAGTCATATTCATTTTAAAATGATCAGTTTACATTTTATTTAATCAGATTAAATATTTATTAAAATAATAGGGCCAAAATCTAGGGTCGTTACATTCCTCCCCCCTTAAAATAATTTCGTCCCCGAAATTTAAAGCAAAAGTCAATTCAAAAGCCATTATACCAACCATTTAAACAGACATGTCATTCATACATTAGCAAACAACCAAACAATTTATCCTAGCAAACATCACTAGCTATCCGAACACAAATCCGGATAAGCTTTTCTAAAACTATCCAGAGTTTCCTAGGTACAATCTCTGGGATCCTCGCTCCACTGTACTTTGACGAGCTTCACTACCTTGCTCCTGAGTTGCCTCTAGTCTTGATCAACAATCCGAACTGGATTCCTGACCACTGTCAAATTCAGCTCGACCTCCAAATCTTCCTGGACTACTGGTTCAACAACTAATGATGGATCATGAACAAATTTCCTTAGATGGGATACATGGAATACATTATGAATTCCAGACATCCGTTCTGGCAATTCAACTCTGTAAGCTACAGCACCAACTCTTTTCCCATACCCGAAATGGACCTATATATCTTGGGGCAAGTTTTCCCATCTTTTTGAATCTAACAGTACCTTTAATCGGGGAAACTTTGAAAAAAACTAAATCACCGATCCCAAATTCCAATTGTCTCCTTCTCTTATCTGCGTATTTCTACTGACGGTCCTAAGCAGCTTTCATCCTTCTTCTTGATAAGCTCAACTTTAGCAGAAGCTTCACTAATCAAATCTGGCCTAAGCATAAGATGATCTTTCGACTCTATCCAACAGGATGGGGATTTACATGATCTTCCATAAAGAGCTTCATAAGGTGCCATCTTAATACTAACTTGAAAACTATTATTATAGGAGAATTCTACCAAATGAAGATGGTCTTCCCAAGATCCACCAAAATCCAAAACACAAGCTCGCAGTATATCCTCTAGAATACGATTAAGCCTCTTCGTATGTCCATCGGTCTGAGTATGATAGGTTGTACTCAATCTCAAACTTGTTCCCATAGCGATTGTAGAGCCTCCCAAAATTTGTTGGTGAAAATAGGATCACGATCACTTACTATACTAACAGGAACACCATGCAATCCGACTATCTCCCTCAAGAAAATATCTACCAAAGAAACTGCAGTACGAGTTGCCTTGACCGGTATAAAATGGGCGCTCTTAGTTAAATGATCCACAATAACCCATATTCCATTGTTTCCTTTCATGGTTCTAGGCAAACTGTCGATAAAATCCATCGAAATCATCTCCCATTTCTATTCTGGGATTTCCAAAGGCTGCAATAATCCGACTGACTTATGCGGATCTCCTTCACTTGCGGACAGATAGCACAACTAATAACGAAAGCAGCTACATCCTTCTTCATGCTCAGCCACAGGAAAACTCTTCTCATATCTTTATACATCTTAGAGATTCCTGGGAGAATATTCAGTTTGGAGCGATGACACTCAACTAAGACTTCTTGTCTCAATCCATCTATATTTGGTACACACAAACGACCATTAATCCTCAAAACACCCTGATCATCCAACTTGAAATCTGAATACCGACCATCCTTAGTTCCAAGAATCAATTCCTCAAAAGATCTATCCTCCATTCGCTTACTTATAATTCCGTCCTGGAGAGATGGAACAAGTTCCAAAAGAGACAGAACTTCATTCCTGCTAAGAGTATCAGCCACAACATTCGCCTTTCCTGGGGTATACAGAATATCTAAATCATATGATGCCAGAAATTCAACCCATCGTTGTTGCCTCAAATTAAGATCCTTCTGTGAGAAAAGACATTTCAAGGGTTTGTGATCCGTGAATAACTCAAACTTCTCTCCCAAGAGATAGTGTCTCCAAATCTTCAAAGCAAAAACAATGGCTAACAACTCAAGATCGTGCGTAGCGTAGTTCCTTTCATGTAGCTTTAATTGCCGACTCGCATACGCAATCACTCTTCCATTCTGCATCAAAACTTCTCCCAAACCAACTATACAAGCATCTGTAAAGACTTCAAATTTGCTTTTCCCATCCAGAATAGCTAGCACTGGTGAACTAGTGCACTGGTGCACTGGTTAGCCTCGTTTTCAACTCTTGGAAAGCTTCTTCACACTGGGATGTCCATTTGAATTTAGCTCCTTTTCTTGTTAACTTAGTCAGATGCGAAGAAATCTTGGAATAGTCCTTGATAAACTTTCTATAGTAGCTAGCTAATCCTAGAAAATTACAAACTTCCATCGGTGACTTATGTTGCTTCCATTCCAGAATAGTCTCCACCTTCGCTGGAACTACAGAGATACCTTCACCAGAAACAAGGTGCCCAAAAATTTGACTTTCGATTTCCGAAAATGGCACTCAAAGAACTTCGCCTTCGAAACATGTCTCCTCAGTGTCTCCAACACTATCCTCAAATGATGCTTGTGCTCTTCTTCCGACTTAGAATAGACCAAAATATCATCGATGAACACCAAAACAAACTTATTCAGTACATTCCGAAAGACTTGGTTCATCAGGTCAACAAAGAACCTTAGCGATCCATCCGATTTAGTGACAAACACTGCCACAGTACCCCAAAAAGAAAAACTAGGCCTGATCAACCCATTCTCCAAAAGATCCTGAGTCTTCCTAACTAACTCTTCCCTCTCTTTAGGAGCCATCCTCCTACTAGGCTGAATCACCGGCACTGCTCCTGGAATCAAATCAATACGAAACTCTATCTCTCGACATGGAGGCAAACACTTAACTTCCTCGAATACATCAGGGAAATCTTGCACCACATCGAAATCTTCAACCTTCTCTTGAGAAGTCTCAACTCCATGTAAAAGACTACTCAAGTGAATTTCAGAATCATCACACGACACTCTGGCAACCCTACCCAAATCGGTTTCCAAAGAAACTGTTCTCTCATCACAATCCAAATAGCCTTATACTTATCAAGCCAATCCATCAAAGAAATGGATCCACTCTGCTACTTCTGAAATTACCTCAAGAAAAGTGCTAAGCCAGAAAACCTTCTCGACGGCACACAGAACACTTCGAGCTACAATGCTGACCCAGATGCCCAAAGGCTTCCTATCCAAAGCTCTTCGAGAAACTCGGACCTCGAACCAAACAGAAACACCCTACTGAACTTAGCCACAACACCGAAGCAGACATACTTCCTTAACTTGTTCCAAAGAAAACATCTTTAGAGACATCCATAGTCACCGTGTCTCATCACACAGCTATTACATCCTGAGGTAACAAGATATCATGACTTGCTTCCGTCCAACCGACAGAACCAAATTTGCACTTCAAAGATGAACTCCGAACCTTAACAGGTTTCCTTCAGAGATCGATGAAATCCTTACACCGCCCAAAGTTTACTCGAGACGGTAATAGGTCTACAGTCTCGACAGGTACATTTCCAACCTCAAACATTCAAAACTCCAACCATTGGTAGTCATGTTACACACACCACTACCCTAACTACCTTTATAACTTATATTGGAGAACCAGAACAGGTAACCCAACAAATAGGGAGAAATATATATATATATATATATATATATATAACAAAATTACAAATACGCTCTCTCAAAACAGAAATCACTCAAGAGCCTAGGTTTGCACTCAACCTAGTGCTCTGATACCACCTATGACGACCTGCCCTTCTACTCACCAGAAAGATGTATCATCATTAAGAAAAGAAAGGGATAGAAATAGAAAAGAATAGAAAGAAATAAATAATAGCATCAAAATCTCACAGCGAAACGGAACAAATTATAATACATCACATAACTATTATATAGTTTTACATATATCAGAGTTACACAATATCATATACATGACAGTCATACATACATCTGTCAATACATACATCCCAAAATATAACATACATCAACTAACACAGTGGAAGTAGATGGATAGATATATAGATACGTTTGGAACTCCTGCTCCAAGCTCCTCCAGAATCCAAAATCCAAAACCTATCACTTGGCTACTCATAAAAATTTGAGTACCCAAGGGTTTATGAAAAAAAAAATATAAACTCCGGGTCAGACCTGGGTCTGGTATGAATAAACGGTTTAAAGTTTTTTAACTTTGAAAACATTTGAAAATAAAGGTATCACGTAAGACTCTCCACACATAAATACAGGTAAGTTTTTACCTTACGCTAACCAAAACAATTTATAGGAAATCCAGTGATATTATAATAGTGCCTAGGGTTTTCAAGTAAATAGAAAATAGCCGAAATTGTTACATTCATTAAATTCCAACTACTAGCCACAAAAGTGGGTAATACAAATCAAAACCATAAGGTCTCATAGGGAAAATGGGTTTCCATCAATGGCAGGGCTATGGGGTACCGCCCGTCACTGTACGGGGCCTAGATCACCGTACCGAGGAGCCACCCTAACTCCCCTGCAACACAAGGCCGGAACCATTCAGTCCGAACAAGATAACCCCGCGGTTGTAGCTAGCAACCGCCCACACAGCCGAAATAAAAAGGGACATCTAGATAGTGGTATATCTTGTCCTGCTTGGGCATGAACCACCTAACCTTGCTGCACATCCCCTGTTTTAGCCATTCCCGGTTAATGAGGCTTGAGGCTGCGATTACCTTTATAGAACATATCTCTTAGAATGCTCATCGTCCGCTTGACGATGTTCTGAAAGCATTCAATCCATACAAGTTCGTTCCGGGTTCGAACGAAACTGAAGGCATTATCTCATTACACTCATTTTGGAATCACCCTCAGAGTCAATGACAATAACCCTTGCATTCTGAAAACACCATCTTGATTTTCGCTTGAGAATTCACGACCAAATTTTAATTTGGATCGATGTGGTTTTCGAATAATCATAAATGACTCCCGATCCTGGTATCATCGAAATCCAAACGCCATTTTAAAGGCCAAATTGTTTAATTAATTTAAACAATTTAATTCAACACTTGAATTCACATAGTATTTATCACAGATAATCATACACAAACATCATAGATATATCAGCGCATATCACAGAAACATCATAGAATATCATCAAACAAATATCACAAATCAGATATTCTACTTATACAATTATCCATAAGCAATTGTCTTAAATTCTTATTGTAATTTAATTTAACTTAAATAAATTTCTGGAGAATCTTTTAACCCTGTTTAATTAATCATTAATTATCAATTAATTACTTATTCCATTTCAAATTATATTAATAAATCATTTCTTAATCAATTATTAAGTCTTAATTACTTAATTCATTTATTAACCACTAATTACTTAATTAATCAATTATTAATTCTTAATTAAATTACTTAATTAATTAACTACTAATCATACATTGATTAACTTAAATTAGTTAATTACAATTTATTTATCACTTAACTATCAATTACCAATCTCTAATTACAATTATAATGTAATTATTTTCTTAAAATAATTAATTGATATTAATTACTCATCTTAATTAACATTTTATAAATCTTCTTTAAATTTTGAAAACCAAATTATTATTAACTACAACCTTAAGTGTTAATTAACTTTATACTTAACTTAAATTAATTGCTTAATTAAAATAATTAAGAGTTTAAGAACATTGTTAAGCTTTAACTAAAATAATTAAAACTTGAATAAAGTCTTAACTTAACTGTTAGACATTTACTAAGTTTACTGTGTTTAAACAATTTGCTTAACCTTCTTTATAAAATGTTGTAGTTTGAAACCCGAGAACAATCCCTATAATACTCGAGTAGCACATCAGTTTCCCCGAGACGTTCACCTGTACGTTCTTCTTCTTCTTTTTTCTTTTTTCTTCTGTAGTTTAAGTTTTAAAACTAAAGTATAAATTAAAGCTCCAGGTAACTCACTCTCGAACTCGACCTAAAAGCCAAATCAAACACCTAAACAACTCGAGCATCGATTCGAGATCGTTCCCTCATCAACGCTGACACATACTCCTACCGTACACGTGCACGGCGACGCCACTGAGCTCCGGCGAACCCCAACACCATCGGCAAGTCACAAATCCTCCATTGATTCGAAAACCAAACCCAATTCGTCTCCTAACACTCGAAATCGAAAAAGAGCAGTGGGCTCAAAAAACTACAAAAACAATCTCTGACTAAAATGCCTCGCCACCGCTACTCAAGCCACTGGAGTCGCCCAGATTTCGTCTACACCACGACAACGCATCATTCTCCCATTCCCCAAAAATTCATGCAACTCGATCGCGCGTAGAGGACGAACACACCACATTTACTGACATGTTCAAAAGCTCGAGACCAAACCCTAAAATGGTCTCGTTTCTTAAATTCACGCAATGGAAAAATTTTATGATAATTTTCACGAAATCACAGATGCTTAAACTTGCTTTATCCCAAATTTCAACATTTAAAATTGATTCAATGGTTTGAAAATGGAAAAAATGCAATTTTGGTTCACATAAAAACCGCTCTTAAAATCCCAGTGTAAAAATCTTGGTTTTAGTTTTAAAAATCATGTTTTGCAGTAAGGATTCAAACTATGAACTTGAATTAACTTTTTATGACAATTGAATTCATCAAATTATATTTGATTACCTAAAACAAAGTTTTCCAGTAGAAGTATTTCACAAACATATTAAATAAGCTTTGAAAAATCTTGTTTGAGGATTAAACATCTTGATTGATTGAAACTTAAAATTCTAAAATGATCGGTTGAAAACCAATCCGAGTTTGAATAAAAATCAACCCCTGTAATTCATAACAGTGAAGACCAATCTACAGAGCAACAGAATTATATTCAAAGATAATGCATATACAATACCACATGATCAATAAATATCCTGAACTGATTTTAATTAAACTTAAAAATTTTAACTTGATGTTTACTCACTTGGAAATCCTTTTGAACAGAAAGCACTTGATGATAGAGAAAACTGCGGTTGAAAACTGCCTGTGTATTTTCTGTTTTGAATTTAAATTGAGTTTACTTTTTTTTCTTTTTTTTGTTTTCTTTGGTTCTTATGTTACTGAACGAACTAAAAAGAAAGATGGACATATATATAGAAAATAACAGTATGTATGTGGGAGGTATTATCTGGTCAATGTTTTTCTTCTCTTTGTTTTGAACAGATTTTTGTGTCTGAAATGTAAAGATTTGAGATGACAAAAATTTGGCTGAGATGATAGCAATTAAATGCTTTGTTTCTTAATATGTTTACATAATTATCATTATGTTTAGCTGTAGATAGATATTTGTATGAAGATATTCATTTTCAGGTAGACTTTGGTCTTGTAGATGAAGATATTTTATTTAAAGATGTTTGGCTTGTAAATGAAGATATTGTGTATAAAAACATTTGTTTTCTTGCTTGAATAATTCATACGTATATGTTTGTGTCAGGTTTATTTTATACTTTATTCTTACAATTTTAAACCTATGCTGTATGCATACTTTAACTACTAAATTCTTGCTTGTATATACATTTTTTATTTTTATTTTCTATTTGTATTTTAACAATCAATATTTAAATTAGATTCATGAGTTTACTTATACTTTATACTAGAATTTTATATTGATAGAATTTGATTTTATTTCAAACATTATCATCTTTGTATATTTTTATACCAAATGTTAACAAGACAAAGCATTCTAATTTAATTATATAAGATAAATTCTATTTTGAACATTATTAAGAGATTTATTTAAAATTTCAAAATCAAATTTTCCTTTCAAAAATACAAATCCATACAAATAGATGGCAATTATTCCAAAAGTCATATTCATTTTATAATGATCAGTTTACATTTTATTTAATTAGATTAAATTTTTATTAAAATAATAGGGCCAAAATCCAGGGTCGTTACACCAAATGATTTGGAAAGAGCGAAGCTCCTTTTCAATTGGCATCGATTCACCTGAGATTTTTATGTCCTCGGTTTAGATGCTAATATCGTTTGTTTTGCCGAATTCTATCTCTTGAGATCGAATGCAGATTTGCCTCAGAATTCTACGTCGATCTAATTCTTGAAGTCACGCTTGACCTGGTTAAGGTCGCCCGCGATTCATATAAGAGATCCGTCTTTCTCTTTTGGGCCTATCTTCTAGTTGAATTCTGTTGATTAGGATCCCTTTTAATTTAAACCCCTATCTTTGTTTTGAAACCTATTTTGTATTATCGAGTGAGGGAGTGTATTTGTAAATTAATATTAAAATGATTTATATATTGTGTTGTTTGAGTTGTTGATGTTGATTTGGGTTTCTGATTGATTCATCTGATCAACGCTATTGATAAGATTTCCAAAACAATTGAGCATAGCAAACTCACAAAAGATTGTTTCAAATTTGGTAAATAAAATAAATTTTGTGTGATATATAAGCAAATTTTCTAAATTGTTAAATGAATGGGTCAACAAAATGGTAATATTTGATTTTTATTTATTGTTTTGTAAACCATTGGCTATCCCAATATGATAAATAAATGGAATTATAGAACATGGTTTAAAATTTTAATTAGGAATTGAAATGGATTTAAATTAGAATTTGGGAATTTAATTTCTAGTGATTTCAAACTTTGATTTGAAAGTTTTAAAGTGTATAGTATTTAAATATTTTTAAATAGAAATCATTCAAAGAATTTAAAATGTTTAATTCATTGCTCTTCTCTTTGTCGCTGGAAAATAATTTCGGCGATGGCGGCCGCATCATCGACATTCATTTTCGAGTTTTGAAGTGGAGAGACCATTCAGTAGATTTGCTACTCTTTTGTTTGGAAAATGAATTTGATTTGAACCTCTTAACAATGACTCTATTTATAATATATATTATATATATAAGTATACGATTACAGATTTGATTTGATATATATGTATATTTATCTATAAAATGGTTTGAAGTTAATCGGAAATTTAATCCTTGAAATTATGTTAGAGGATGATTTTAAATAAAGCCAAAATTTTGAAAAAATTATTTAAACTTGAAATTTTTAATAAGAAAATTTTACTTGTATAATACTCAATTGCATTCTAAAATATAACTTACCTAAATTACTCAGAAGTTAACTATGTAATTGAATAATATACAATATAAATGATGTTAAAAGAAATATTAAATAAATAGTTATGATAAGTGTAAATATACTTAATATATGTGATAAGATATATTAAGTGGAATAAATTTAATAATAGTTTGGAATAAAGAAGAATTATATTTGTTGAATAAAATATGATTGTAATAAATGACTATTCAAGTTTATGATTTTAGAAAATTATTAATAGAGGATAATTGGATAATAAGATAATGAATAAATGAGATAAATTAAATAAATAAAATAAAATTATGCTTTGAAGGAACAAATAAATTAACAATTAAATCAACTTAATGAAATATCTTGAATTTAAATTCAATTATTGAATATCAATTAATTTAAGTTGAATTTTGTTTTGAAGGAAACCTTTTTGTATCTAACATTAATAATGAGAAATCAAATCAATTTAATGGAAACCTTGAATTTAAAAACCAATTGTTGAATATAAGTTTATTTAAATTGAAATTTATATGGTTTGAACTAATTGCTTTATTTTGTCTCCAACCTATTTTCTTCCTGGTTGTTTCTATTCTCCTACCACGTTCCCTTTCGGGGATGAAAAGTTTTGAGTGGGGGAGAGTGTAACGACCCGTAAATTTTAGTCGTTTTATTTATTTAATTAATTAATTTTTTTTGAAATTTTAAATAATAAAATTTGAAATTAAAATTTTATATTTGGAATACGTTTATTTAAATATAGAAGATGGTAAATTTTCATCTGATTTTATGAAAGTTTATTTCATTGTGAAATTCTATTAAATTCAAGTTAGTTAATAATTGTTGATTATAAAATATTTTACAAACCTGAATATTTAGAATAATTCTAAATGATCTTTTGACCGAGATGCCATCTTTCATTTTTCCAAATTCGGACTTCTTTAGCTCCGTCAATCTTATTTTTCCGTGTTTTTGCTGCATTTTCCGCTAGTAGAAAATTCGAATTTTTATAATTCAATCGTACCATAGATATTTGTATACCGTTTTGATCGTCTCGTCTTGCTGATCCATGCGGTATAATCAACTCTGCGCTTTGAAGTCAGGTACGTGACGAAACCATAAAACGACTCACCGTGTCGGTACATTTTGATCCTTTCGAATTCCTCTGCCCATTCAATTGCCCAACGGTCGAATTTCTAGCGTTCATTTTCCTTTATTATTCTCTGGAATACTGTGCATGACTTTTTCTATCCAATAATCTTGTTTGAATTTCTGTCGGTTGAAATTATATTATGGGAAATACATTGCTTTTCTTCATTGGCTGTTCACTTGCCCATCCCCATAAACTTGCCTGTTCATAATTTCCTTCCTCCTTCATTCTATTTTTCTTTTCCGGAGCCACACCTGTTCTCCCCTCCTCCGCCTTTTCCACTCTTCCCCTCTGCCTATCATCGACTCGCCCAGCAACCCGCCTCCACCTACGTCTCAGCCGAGCTCCGCCCTAGGCCTCCACCCTCCGACTAAAGCAGCCGACCCATCTCCTCTTCTCCTTCCCCCCGTCAATCCAAAGCCTCCGCCCTTCACAGCCCGAAGCGACCGATCCCCAAGCCCAGCTCTTCCTGGCCTAATTCCCTCCGCCTTGGTAAATGGTCACCAACCCGTGCTCTGCCATGCATCCACCTCCCTTGTTACGTCTTCGGGTACATATATAGGGTAGTTATAATAGTTTACTTTATTATGTTAGCCGCGTATATTTATATGAGTATTGGTAATAATCTGTTAGCTTGTTTCCAAAAATGGGAAAAGTATATATATTTACATATATCGTATATATACATGCTGGTATATAATTTTTCTATATTGTAAGGTATATTTGTATATATTGTATGTATATAATAAGGTGTGTGTAAATTTTAAAGAGTTTATATACTTTTTCTGTGTCAATCTATGTTATGGTTTGATATATATACTATTTATTTAATATGTAAATTTGTTATGCGTAGGTTATATGCATTTATATATATAATTATATTTAGTTATTCACTAGTCTACCATGTTTCCTGTGTTCACTTTTTTTAGCAGTGAAGAACTATGTTACGTACACAATAAAATATATAATAATACGTATTGTTTGAAGTATCTTATATAGTGACAGATCATTTCAAAATGTATATTGTTATATAAGGGCGTTGTTAGGTAGCAAGCATGTCTATTTTATTGTATATATCACATATATCAGAATGTATATATGGGAAGCTTGCATATGAACATCCCGTTGCATATTTTGCGTGAAAGTTAGGTAGTTGTATTATTTATATATTTACAGTAACATTAATATAAGTAAAATCCACGTAGTTACACGTTGCCTGCTAGATGAAATGGTATTATATATAAGATTTCTTATATTAGTTTATGGGTCATTTTGGTTATACACATAATTATTTTGTAAAGTTTACTTTGGTTTTGGTAAGAATGGCAGTGAAGAAATCTATGTGATTTAATTTTATGTGTCTGTAGCAGTTTATAATATATATAGTGTAAAGTTGTTTCCTTTATAATTAACTATATATATAAAAGTTTAGCTAAGTGTAAGTTTTAAAGGGTATAATAAACAATATAATATGATTTATATAGTATATAACTTTTAAAAGACGTGCATATAATATGTATATAAGTTTTATGCTGGTTTATATGTTAATGTATATAGATAAAGGTACATATGTTTATATTAGCTTATATACAATGTATATATGTTATATGTTTTATATGCATGATACGTATACATATATATATGTATGTATGTATACATGTTTTAATATAAGATACATGTCGGTGTACATATCTACTAGCTATAAAAGTTACTGTTATACAATTTTCCATGTTACGGTTTAGGGTAAAAGAGATATATTGTATATTTGGAAAACATAGGTTCAAATATACAATGTATGTATATGTTTGACTTTTCTACGTGTGTTTAAATTTGAAGCAATGGATTTTGAAAATACATACATATACATACAAACATACATACATACATACATACATTTATTTATTTATTTATTTAATTTAATATATGTTTGAATTTAGAATATGATTTTATATATGTATATAGTTATATATAGTTATATATATAAGCTCATAGTTACCAATTATCTTCATCAATCTAGCTCTAATTCGATTTCGTCTATTCCTTATTATCAGCTTCGTCCATCAAATCCGTGTCCACCGTGCTTTGCTTTGAACTTCGTGCTTGGATACGTAACTCATCCCATCCTCATTCACTTCTAGCCTCGAAAGGTGAGAAATCACTCGCGATTAATGTTCTTTTATTTATTAAATTTGATTTCAATTGAAACGATAATTGAAATATGCTGCTGTTAGTTATTTACACTGTTATATATATGCTATTACCTGTATCAGTTCACCTATGACATCTGAAATCATTGTATGTTGTTTATATTGATGATGTACGCATGTTATATTATTATCATATCTGTTATCACTCTGCAAGTTCCCTGTTAGTATAGAATCACTATGGGTTGAAATGATACATACCCGAACGGACTTTAGAATAGGAGAAAATCGTTATGGGTTGAAATGATAGACCCAAGCGATTTTCATTGTATTGAATTTGGGATTACGGGTTGAAATGATATATATACCCGTATATATTTAAATTGCGGATTGAAATAATAAATATCTGTATCACTTGACCATAGGATAGAAAATTGCATACAGACACCATTTGTCTATATATAAATATTTGAAATAAATTCTATGGTTTTGGAAAGAAATATGTGGTTTTATATAAATATTGATTTGTGATATTATATAAATATTATTTTATAGTTAAATTCTTAAATTTAAGCTATATATAAATTGGTTTAGTATAAATTAAGTTTAATAATAAAGTTTGATTTTTATTAAAATATAATATGGTTAAGTATTTATTTAAATTATATTTTAATACAAAGTTTGTGATGATTTAATAAATTAAGGTTGAGAAGATAGATTTGAAATTGACTTGAAATTGTATTTAACTAAGAAATATATTTAATTAGAAATCGATTAGTTCCAAATTGAATTTGAGATTTTTAAAGGATAAAATTTTATAACTTGATTTTGGTAAAGGTGGTTTAAATGAATATTTCAAGTTTAAAAAAGTTGAAGGAAATATTTAGTTTATTTGTAATTTGGGGTTTCATTTAAATAATATTGGATTTATTAAGTGAATATTTCAAAACTAAATAATAATAAAGTTAAATTAAGATATATATGAAATTATCAAATTTAGTTTTGAGATTGTGAAATATTTAAAGCTTTGGAATATATCGAGATTTAAATGGTTTATTTATGGTTCAAATCTGTATTTGAAATCGATTTAAATGGTTTATTTATGGTTCAAATCTGTATTTGAAATCGATATAATGGTTTATTGAGAACTGAATTGAATTGGAATTGATGATTTGAGATTTGACTAAATTTGAAATTTCGGGATTGATGTTGATTTGGAATCGATTTGTGAAATTTGAGGAAGCTATTTTATCATATAAAGTAATTTCAAATTATATTTAAAACTATTTATATATGTTACTTTACAAAAAAAATTCATATAAACTATTTTAATATAAACTATTTTAAATGATAACTATTTTAAATGATAACTATTTTTATATGAACTATTTTAGATTATAAACTATATTATTAAATATACTATTATTTATATTTAAACGATTAAGTGGGAAGTGTTATGATTCTAAAGCATTACGATTTCTAAATTTTGATTCCCAAAGCATTATGATTTCCAAAATGTTTGATTTAGAAAGTGTTATAACTTTGAGGTACTAAGATTTTGAAAATGGATATATTTGAGATGGATATATTTAAAATGGAAATGATATCGCATTTGGTTTTGAAATGGAAGTGATATCGTATTGATATGGTTTAGAAATGGCAACGATATTTTGGTTTTGGAATATAAACTATTTTGAAAGTTATTAAATGACCAATCGGTGTAATAATTACGTAGTTATTGAAGAGTTCAGGATCGGTTAGGGACATACTCTCTTTCTAAACCGAAAACCACTTTAATAACTATTATTCATGGAGTGTGATCCAGAATAAAGTGGTTGGAATGATGACATTGCTGGATTTGAAGAAAGAGAACGATAATGGATAGCCTTGACACTTGTGTCAAATTTGAAATGACTTAAATAGGAGCCGTGCCGGGCCAATGAGGTTAGCCACCTCTAGCAAACACACTTCTTCGTAAACTACTCATTACTTGTTTTTGATTGGTGTGCACCCTTAAATTGGGAGTGTTGTTTCGTGGAGTTGAGATCGTTGCGGCGATGCGTTCTCACCAGTCCGGATCAGGCAAACGGTAGTTTCACTACCTTTGGTATTGCCTCATGTGCCTTGTCATACTCGTATCCATATGTGCGACCACTACGATTTGTTTTGTGTTATACCTATGGAGTACTCCTGTAACATCCCGCCTTTTCACACACTTTAAACGACACACGTGCCAATTCAAAGCATACGCAAGGGCGGATTGTTATGGGGTAAATAAGAAAAACAGAGAAGGAATAAAACAAAACAGAATCTCACAGCGGAAGGATAAAATATAATAACAAATATACAGTTCATAAACAGTTTACAAAAGCTGGATTTTACTTATACAATGAATATCAGAGTCACACATACCAATACGAAAATGCAGCGGAATAGAAAGAGTGTGGTGCAATACTATATATATAAAATAATACTGAATCTTCGTCTTCGTCCTCCAAAGCTAAAACCTGCTATCCTGAAACGCTCGGACTGACCCGAGCGAATTTGAAAAGACAAAAACACCCGAGTCAGACTAGAATATCTTATGTGAGTTAAATAAACAGAAATAAATATGAGTACAGTAACTCAAGAGATGTTCGGGATTTACATCTCCTAAGGATCCGTTAAACTATTTACTATGTAGTATATTGCGCTATTATAATAGTGTCTATTTATAAAATAAACTTACTTTTTAATAGCGTTAAGGGGTTACCCATATAGCCCTTAACACGTAATAGTCCCAGTAGTCCATCCAATATCATAGTCCCTCCTGATCGGGAAGCCACTAGAGGATACCACACGGGCTACGGGAGAAAACCAAACTCGTACAAGGCGCGATAGGGTAGGTGACACGGCACAACTAGGCAACGCCAGGGTAGATATACCAATTGCTATCCAGGCTGATGGTAACGCGCAGCGCGCAGCTGCCGCCCACCTCGAACTAACTCCCCCAAAATCAAAATATAGAAGTGGCCACTGAATCAATCCAAGTCAAAGTATAATATCGAAGAGGAGCATCCGATCAGAGGAATGACCTCATTGGCCTGAGAATCGCTCCTGTTTTAGCCACCTTATGCCAACTCACGGGAGTTGGGTCCACGTATTTACCTTACAGGAAACGTCGCCACCACCTACTTCATTTTGGAACTCCACCGCGTACACGGTTAGTCAAAGTGGTTTTCGGTATCGACAGAGAGTATGTCCATATCCGATCCCGGTCTCTTTGCAAACCCATCGTTATTATAACACCGCGGTTATTTAAAAATAGTTTATACTTTAAAACCAGAATATAATCCATTTCAAACCATAATATTACGATATCATTTCTTCTTTAAAAACACAAACCATTTATTTTCATATTATTTTATAAAAGCCCAAATCAATGATATCGTTTCCCAAATAAAATTTTCCTTTCCAAAAATTATGTCACTTTTTATTATTTAATATCCCATGTGACCAATATTTTGTTTGTAACTTTCAACATAATTCTTCGAAAATCCATAGTATTTTAAAACCATTATTTTCAAAACTAAATGGTTTGGATATTCAACGGTATGCGAATTAAAAAGGTTTAACTTTACTGTTGCCTTATAAAGAATAAATTACATGGCTTTCCAAATATTTCTTGTTTTAAAGTTAAACCAAAGTCCAAAATATTACTTCAAGTCCCAAAACCATTTCAATTTTATATATATTTATATCCATTTTTGAGCATTAATATTTCAACTAAAGTTGGATTTTTATCCTTTCAAAATCAATATTCTATTAATTAATCTTGACCATTCACATAAAATCCATAATTAATAAGACTTCAATTTCTAGTAAAATATATATATATATATATATAGAATTTTTCCACTTCAAATTATACTAGAATATCCATTTCTATTTATTTTGGGAAAATCCAATTTCAAATATCATATCTTAAAATTTCCAACTTTACATTTAAACATAGGATATAAATTTACCAAACTCCATTTTCTAAATTTCTTCCATTTTCAATAAAGAAATTTATATTCCTTTTAATTTCAAAATTTCAACTTCATAGGTATATAAATATGGAATAAAATATTTATACAATATAAATTTAAGATTTATAGACTGTATTCAATCCAAACCATAGAAATCACATTAAAATAGTTATATATAGACCGCGGTGCCTGTATATAATTTTCTATCCTATGGTCAAGTGATACGGATATTTATCATTTCAATCCGCAATTTAAAAAAATAAAACTTTGCGGTTTTATCATTTCAAACCACAATCCCGAATGAAATGTAAAATGTATGCTAACTTGCAGTTTAATGATATCAAATAAAACATTCATTCAACAACACATCCATCATCCAATCACAACATCGATCAATATCAATCAATAACAATTATATATATGATCATATATAACAGGTGATAACTGGCAGTTTATTCAAATTAAATTTTATCAATTATTAATCTAACAATTTATATTCAGTGATAATTGACATAACTGTTAACTAGCAGTTCATATGCAAACAATAATTTCTAACAGCCAATTTACACGCAATAAATCAATTAAATTAACAGTTACATTCAAAAAAATGCAATTCAACAGATATGAATGAAATAACATGCCAAAAGCTCATAAATAAATTTCTATTCATTTCTAAAATTTATTTAACAAACATAAAAGCTTCTAGTAGTTGTGAGTGGGTTAAAACACTCACCTTTTGAATTTTAAATCGAATTCAAACCCGATTTAAACCCAAAAATTCGCCCGTCTCAGAATTCGTCCAAACCAGCGTCATCGAGTCCGGAATTAAATTACAATCCTAACAAAAAAAAATTCGTGTGAATCCGACTTCGTATGAGAAAGTTATGGCGAAAAATGGTGATTGAATTCAAAAATTGGAAATAAACAAATGACACACATTCACCTTCACAAGCCACGTCACCTAAAGAGAAGCGCATAGCTACAGCAACGCACGCACCTTCGAACAGAGGAAAACACGCACGCAACCCATACTTTATCAACCCTAATCGAAAATTCCCGCCAATCCAACCGTTGAAACTCGAAACAAACTACACAGATGCGATCCCCTCGGTTCCCTCTCCAAAACCCAGAAATGTTTTTCCGATCCGACAACTTTTGTTACGGCGATGATGAACGGTTTTGGGGCTGTTTGAATTTATTCTGGATAAACGACAGCTTCAATTGAAAAACGAATTTCACCAGTATATTACGCGTATCGAATACTTCAACATATATTTTTTCTGGAATTTTCTGAAATTTTTGAGTTTTGACTTTTGATTTTGAACTGTGGATGGATCTGGAATTGGATCTGAGATGTATACATTTGGGAAAGAGAAAAGAGTGAAGAAATGAACTTACAGCAAATGAAAAAGAAAGGAGCTAGGGTTTATAGATGTATATTTATAGATAGGCTAGAGGTAGGGTAGCTAGACTGGATACGCGAACGTGCGTGACAAACCATGGTCCAAAAAGCCCGCTATGCCTCCGGAGTCGAATTTGTTAAAACTATATATCCAAATAGGTGTTTTAAAATATTCTGAACGCGATGGAAAAAGTTTCGTGACCAAATTCGATCGTATGAAGAAGTTATGCTAAAAAAACAAAATTTCAAATTGATTTCAAAATGCGTAAATTTCAAGGCGTTTCGAGTCCGTACGATCAAACGACAAGTCCGATCGCAACGAAACTTGAAACATTATTATAATTCACCGTTACGGATCCGATGAAACTGTTTTCGTCGAAATCCGAGTCCGTGACAAAAATGGCTATTTTTAATATTTATTAAATAAATTAAAATTAATCATAAAATCCAAATTTTCTTTCAACTTTAAATATTGGCCAAATTTCATTACTTATATAATCCAATCAATTCCAAATAATTTAGCAAGCTTGGATGTGAATTAAAATTTATAAGTATATAAATTTCGCAGTGTTAACCTCTGCGTTTTCTTATTATTCGGGAATTATAAATTTTTTCTCACAAATTACCTAATCTTATACTTATACACTCTCATCTTAAACCAAATTAAATAAATAACTTGATTTCCATCTCAACTTACTTTTAATTGCAGTTAACTCTTTTCACCGTAATTAAAATTCCAAATTATAAATAAATTTTTATTCTCATTCCCTTAATTTTCTTAACTATTTATTTATTCAAATTTTCAATATTCAACATAAATAGTTTGGTTAAGTTCATTTATTTACCTTCTTCCTATGATTCACAGTTATGGATGTCAATATGATGAAGTTTACATTAGTTAAGATTTCACTCAATTGTTCTCTAAGTCAAATGTTTACAGCTTTCATTTAACTTTAATAACGTACAAATTTACGTTAAATTCCATTTTTAAATGAAGTAATTACCATTCGTTGAATCAAATACTCAATTCATAAATAAAGTCTTGTTTTCAAAAAGTTATATCACAAATGGTAAACTAAAATTTGAATAAGCTTTACTAAATTCTATGGTATTAAATGTTGCAATAAATCCAAATTGCCATGTCTTAAATCCAAATTACTAATTAAGTCTTGATTCCTTTATTATTCCTTTGGTTTTCAAATAAGTTTTTATGATGAATGTGAATTCAAATGAACAATGGAAACCCATTCCCATTTGATTTCACTATTCCATTAAATATCTTCATATTCCAGCTAAATCAACTAACGTATGAATTTGCTATTTCAATCTTCATTAAATTGCGGTTTTTATACAATAGAAATTAAATCCCATTAACATATAAATAAAGGTTGATATCCATCTATTTACATTATATCACACTTGTGCTTCTATTTAGCTTTGTATAAATGTACGAATGCGGAGTCTTGCCTATTAACGTATTAAATAAGCCTTAAAATCAATTAATGCCCCTCCTTAGTTTAACCTCTTTTTATCCGTATTTATTTTTAGAGTAACCCTTGGATTAAATTCCCAAATCACCAATTCAATTAATTATACCTTTCAATCCAAATGTAAATCTTCCACCTTTGAATTCTTATATTAAATGAATTTTATTCTAGGCAATATTTTTTACAAATGTTTACTGATTCCACATTTATAGGTTTCTTAAATTTTACTCCATCTAAATGTGACACATTTTTATTTCATTTCAAACCAATATATATATTCATTCCTATTCAATATATATATTCATTCCTATTCCTTTCATTTGGTTACTGCATTGAAATCTATTTATTAGCTAATACTACGTTACTATCATTAATTAAATTTTGGATTATATTCCAATTCCTATAACTAGGCCTTAAGTCACCATTTTACATAGTTTTAATTTAGCGTTTATTTAAATCTTCGTTTATCGTTTAGAATTTCTACTAAATTGAAATGCACAACTTATGAACTTTAACCAATTTAGTCCACCTAATAAATTTTTCAAATGTTTGTGTGTATGTAATCCAATTCAGTTATTGTTACATTAATACCATTAAACCAACAAATTAAGACTTATAACTACAACACAACTTTCAGTTATTTTCAAATCTATGTCATATAACCTTTTAAATCTCTACCTGTAATTACAGTTACTATCTAACTCCTACATTCATCCTTTTAAAATCCTAAGACTTTAATTTTATACTGGATTAAATTAGCAAACATATAAATTAAATTTATAAAAATATCATAAATTTATCAGGTCGTTACAATCTCCCCCACTCAAAACTTTTCGTCCCCGAAAAGGAAAAAAAAGAAGGGAGAAGGAAGAATAAACAGTACTTTTTATTTCAATTTTTAATTTATAAACAATATTTTCCTGGATTAATCCTCCTAAATGAAATATTCTTGTTTTATAATCATTATATCCTTTAATACTTGAGTTATTAAAGTTGGAAAAATAATTTTTTTTTTTTTTTTTTTTTTTTTAAAAAAAATTCTAAGTCCAAAATTTACGAATTTTTTTTTTTTTTTGGCAGAGTCTCCTTTGTACGGAGGGACTCTGGAGAAAATATAATATCCAAATATACAAGTATATTACATATATAATCAAAATATTATATCCCAACACGGGAAAAATATATAAAATATCGCTTTAAACGTAATCCGAAAACGTACCTATTGTCGGGCAATATACGCTTTATTATTTTGGAACCAACAGCAGTAGCAGTTGCTTCCAACACCTGTATTTACTAATAAAATCTAAAAGGTTAAATATTTATTTTAAATGAACTATTCAAGTGGATTCAATCATTCATACTCAATCAAATGCAACAACCATACATTTTAACAAACAGCACAACCACATACAACAACCAATCATTTAAATCAAACGACAATTAGTTGTTCGGGTTCAGATTCTGAAGTTGTACGAATGAAGAATAACTATCAAGTGCATCCGTTGCTCAACAGCCTAAGATGGAACAAAGATAGATTATTTGTAAATCTAACAACTCCATAATTCCTTACCCAACAACATACATCAACCAACAATTCAAATCAACACCAAAATATCTCATTATACATTTATTTCATAATTCAGTGTTTTGATTTTTCTTTCCTTCATTTATGAGGGATTTCTTTGTTTCTTACAAGTTTATTTTCCAATTATCACCAAATTCATTATATTTGTATTTCCTTTTTATTACTTAAGTTTCCTTTTATTACTTAAGTCTATAAAATAAATTCTCATTAATAACAACAAATATTTTGAATATCTTCACTTGTAAGATTTCCCTTTACATTTTCTTACTAACATTGCAACTTTTATTATATGGTAAGTTATGTATGTTTAAGAATGCAAGTGAAAATTTACAAGTTTCTTCTCAATTCCTTTTTATTTATTAATGGTTCAATAAATATATATTCGTTTTATAAATTACAATTTCAACTTACCCTTAATTTCATTCCTTTATTTAATGTTTACGTTTTATTATATTTAATTACAGTAACCCTCTACTTACACTTAAATTATTAACCTTAAAACCTCCATTTTTATAAATAAAGGATCTTATTAATTCATTATCTAGGGTTTACAGACATTTATTTATATTACCTACTTTTTATTATATTACTAGTAGCATTTTAAAACATACTTAAGTTTATAACCCTACACATCAATCTTTATTTATTAAAGAATTTCATTTTATTTACTTAAGTTAAAATCACCTATTAATAATACTCACCTTTAATTTGGGTAAAATTTCAATTATCACTTAAGTTTATACCAATAAATTCTTATTATAACAGTAATTTATTGAATACTTCATTTTTCCTAAATTTCTACTTGTAAAATATTCAATTCCAGTTCCTCATTTAACACTTCAACTTTTATATTTGGGTAAGTTATTTATGTTAAGGAAATTGCAATTGAACTTATACAAGTTAAATCTCCATTCTTTTAATTCATTGATTATTCACTAAGTCTTTACCAATATTCATAAGTTAAAATATTTATCTTCCTTTATCCTTAGCATTAATTCTCTTATTTCAATTAGGGGTTTCAATTCATTTATTACCTAACTTTTATTTCACTAAAATTTTCAATTAGTTAACGGAAAATTTTAGAATTAAATACCAAGTTGAATTTCCATTTATTTCAAAATAATAGATAAATAAGTTCTTACTACTCAATATCTCTAATTATAGTTAGAACAATAAAAGAAAATTTTAGAAAGTTCTAAAATAAATCTGTAGTAGAATTTACTACAGTGGCCTTTCCTCTTCGAAACTCGAAAATGAAAGTCGATGATGCGGCCGTCATCACCGAATTTATTTTCCAGCGACAGAGAAGAAAGTACAAAATAAAAATTTTCCAAAATCTTCTTTAAACAGTTTTTTTTTTTTTTTCGAATTATGCTAAATATTTACATAAGAAAATACTTGTAAACCGAATCATTATATCTCATAAATTCTTTGAAAACGAATTCGGAAAAATCCCGGACTTAAGTTCTAAAATCTCCAAATTTGGTTTATTATAATTTCACTTAGCTTCAATTTATTACAAATATTCTTATTGCCTAACATCCAATCTATAGCAACCAAATATATATATATGTTTATAAAATAATTTTTATATATAGAAAATATAATAGGCGAAATTATTTCATTCACCTATATTAAAAACAAATATTATGTCGGTCTGTCCTATTAAGTGTTTAAAAATCCCTATTGATGGCATAGCGTCCTATGCATCAACCAGAATTCATAAATACAAAGCGGAACAGATTAACACAATATTAAAATCTTTTTATCAATACTAACAAGTACGCTCTCTCATATATATACACTCAGCGACTCCCATAGGATATTACTACCCTATTAACAAAGAGTCAAACCCCACAAAGCCAAGGTTTATCGCTAAACCAAAGCTTTGATACCAGATGTAACATCCCGCCTTTTCACACACTTTAAACGACACACGTGCCAATTCAAAGCATACGCAAGGGCGGATTGTTATGGGGTAAATAAGAAAAACAGAGAAGGAATAAAACAAAACAGAATCTCACAGCGGAAGGATAAAATATAATAACAAATATACAGTTCATAAACAGTTTACAAAAGCTGGATTTTACTTATACAATGAATATCAGAGTCACACATACCAATACGAAAATGCAGCGGAATAGAAAGAGTGTGGTGCAATACTATATATATAAAATAATACTGAATCTTCGTCTTCGTCCTCCAAAGCTAAAACCTGCTATCCTGAAACGCTCGGACTGACCCGAGCGAATTTGAAAAGACAAAAACACCCGAGTCAGACTAGAATATCTTATGTGAGTTAAATAAACAGAAATAAATATGAGTACAGTAACTCAAGAGATGTTCGGGATTTACATCTCCTAAGGATCCGTTAAACTATTTACTATGTAGTATATTGCGCTATTATAATAGTGTCTATTTATAAAATAAACTTACTTTTTAATAGCGTTAAGGGGTTACCCATATAGCCCTTAACACGTAATAGTCCCAGTAGTCCATCCAATATCATAGTCCCTCCTGATCGGGAAGCCACTAGAGGATACCACACGGGCTACGGGAGAAAACCAAACTCGTACAAGGCGCGATAGGGTAGGTGACACGGCACAACTAGGCAATGCCAGGGTAGATATACCAATTGCTATCCAGGCTGATGGTAACGCGCAGCGCGCACCTGCCGCCCACCTCGAACTAACTCCCCCAAAATCAAAATATAGAAGTGGCCACTGAATCAATCCAAGTCAAAGTATAATATCGAAGAGGAGCATCCGATCAGAGGAATGACCTCATTGGCCTGAGAATCGCTCCTGTTTTAGCCACCTTATGCCAACTCACGGGAGTTGGGTCCACGTATTTACCTTACAGGAAACGTCGCCACCACCTACTTCATTCTGGAACTCCACCGCGTACACGGTTAGTCAAAGTGGTTTTCGGTATCGACAGAGAGTATGTCCATATCTGATCCCGGTTTCTTTGCCAACCCATCGTTATTATAACACCGCGGTTATTTAAAAATAGTTTATACTTTAAAACCAGAATATAATCCATTTCAAACCATAATATTACGATATCATTTCTTCTTTAAAAACACAAACCATTTATTTTCATATTATTTTATAAAAGCCCAAATCAATGATATCGTTTCCCAAATAAAATTTTCCTTTCCAAAAATTATGTCACTTTTTATTATTTAATATCCCATGTGACCAATATTTTGTTTGTAACTTTCAACATAATTCTTCAAAAATCCATAGTATTTTAAAACCATTATTTTCAAAACTAAATGGTTTGGATATTCAACGGTATGCGAATTAAAAAGGTTTAACTTTACTGTTGCCTTATAAAGAATAAATTACATGGCTTTCCAAATATTTCTTGTTTTAAAGTTAAACCAAAGTCCAAAATATTACTTCAAGTCCCAAAACCATTTCAATTTTATATATATTTATATCCATTTTTGAGCATTAATATTTCAACTAAAGTTGGATTTTTATCCTTTCAAAATCAATATTCTATTAATTAACCTTGACCATTCACATAAAATCCATAATTAATAAGACTTCAATTTCTAGTAAAATATATATATATATATAGAATTTTTCCACTTCAAATTATACTAGAATATCCATTTCTATTTATTTTGGGAAAATCCAATTTCAAATATCATATCTTAAAATTTCCAACTTTACATTTAAACATAGGATATAAATTTACCAAACTCCATTTTCTAAATTTCTTCCATTTTCAATAAAGAAATTTATATTCCTTTTAATTTCAAAATTTCAACTTCATAGGTATATAAATATGGAATAAAATATTTATACAATATAAATTTAAGATTTATAGACCGTATTCAATCCAAACCATAGAAATCACATTAAAATAGTTATATATAGACCGCGGTGCCTGTATATAATTTTCTATCCTATGGTCAAGTGATACGGATATTTATCATTTCAATCCGCAATTTAAAAAAATAAAACTTTGCGGTTTTATCATTTCAAACCACAATCCCGAATGAAATGTAAAATGTATGCTAACTTGCAGTTTAATGATATCAAATAAAACATTCATTCAACAACACATCCATCATCCAATCACAACATCGATCAATATCAATCAATAACAATTATATATATGATCATATATAACAGGTGATAACTGGCAGTTTATTCAAATTAAATTTTATCAATTATTAATCTAACAATTTATATTCAGTGATAATTGACATAACTGTTAACTAGCAGTTCATATGCAAACAATAATTTCTAACAGCCAATTTACACGCAATAAATCAATTAAATTAACAGTTACATTCAAAAAAATGCAATTCAACAGATATGAATGAAATAACATGCCAAAAGCTCATAAATAAATTTCTATTCATTTCTAAAATTTATTTAACAAACATAAAAGCTTCTAGTAGTTGTGAGTGGGTTAAAACACTCACCTTTTGAATTTTAAATCGAATTCAAACCCGATTTAAACCCAAAAATTCGCCCGTCTCAGAATTCGTCCAAACCAGCGTCATCGAGTCCGGAATTAAATTACGATCCTAACAAAAAAAAATTCGTGTGAATCCGACTTCGTATGAGAAAGTTATGGCGAAAAATGGTGATTGAATTCAAAAATTGGAAATAAACAAATGACACACATTCACCTTCACAAGCCACGTCACCTAAAGAGAAGCGCATAGCTACAGCAACGCACGCACCTTCGAACAGAGGAAAACACGCACGCAACCCATACTTTATCAACCCTAATCGAAAATTCCCGCCAATCCAACCGTTGAAACTCGAAACAAACTACACAGATGCGATCCCCTCGGTTCCCTCTCCAAAACCCAGAAATGTTTTTCCGATCCGACAACTTTTGTTACGGCGATGATGAACGGTTTTGGGGCTGTTTGAATTTATTCTGGATAAACGACAGCTTCAATTGAAAAACGAATTTCACCAGTATATTACGCGTATCGAATACTTCAACATATATTTTTTCTGGAATTTTCTGAAATTTTTGAGTTTTGACTTTTGATTTTGAACTGTGGATGGATCTGGAATTGGATCTGAGATGTATACATTTGGGAAAGAGAAAAGAGTGAAGAAATGAACTTACAGCAAATGAAAAAGAAAGGAGCTAGGGTTTATAGATGTATATTTATAGATAGGCTAGAGGTAGGGTAGCTAGACTGGATACGCGAACGTGCGTGACAAACCATGGTCCAAAAAGCCCGCTATGCCTCCGGAGTCGAATTTGTTAAAACTATATATCCAAATAGGTGTTTTAAAATATTCTGAACGCGATGGAAAAAGTTTCGTGACCAAATTCGATCGTATGAAGAAGTTATGCTAAAAAAACAAAATTTCAAATTGATTTCAAAATGCGTAAATTTCAAGGCGTTTCGAGTCCGTACGATCAAACGACAAGTCCGATCGCAACGAAACTTGAAACATTATTATAATTCACCGTTACGGATCCGATGAAACTGTTTTCGTCGAAATCCGAGTCCGTGACAAAAATGGCTATTTTTAATATTTATTAAATAAATTAAAATTAATCATAAAATCCAAATTTTCTTTCAACTTTAAATATTGGCCAAATTTCATTACTTATATAATCCAATCAATTCCAAATAATTTAGCAAGCTTGGATGTGAATTAAAATTTATAAGTATATAAATTTCGCAGTGTTAACCTCTGCGTTTTCTTATTATTCGGGAATTATAAATTTTTTCTCACAAATTACCTAATCTTATACTTATACACTCTCATCTTAAACCAAATTAAATAAATAACTTGATTTCCATCTCAACTTACTTTTAATTGCAGTTAACTCTTTTCACCGTAATTAAAATTCCAAATTATAAATAAATTTTTATTCTCATTCCCTTAATTTTCTTAACTATTTATTTATTCAAATTTTCAATATTCAACATAAATAGTT
This sequence comes from Allium cepa, assembly GCA_030765085.1. Lineage (NCBI taxonomy): Eukaryota > Viridiplantae > Streptophyta > Magnoliopsida > Asparagales > Amaryllidaceae > Allium > Allium cepa. Next base: position 153,140,182 of record CM060942.1, read on the forward strand.
TGGTTAAGTTCATTTATTTACCTTCTTCCTATGATTCACAGTTATGGATGTCAATATGATGAAGTTTACATTAGTTAAGATTTCACTCAATTGTTCTCTAAGTCAAATGTTTACAGCTTTCATTTAACTTTAATAACGTACAAATTTACGTTAAATTCCATTTTTAAATGAAGTAATTACCATTCGTTGAATCAAATACTCAATTCATAAATAAAGTCTTGTTTTCAAAAAGTTATATCACAAATGGTAAACTAAAATTTGAATAAGCTTTACTAAATTCTATGGTATTAAATGTTGCAATAAATCCAAATTGCCATGTCTTAAATCCAAATTACTAATTAAGTCTTGATTCCTTTATTATTCCTTTGGTTTTCAAATAAGTTTTTATGATGAATGTGAATTCAAATGAACAATGGAAACCCATTCCCATTTGATTTCACTATTCCATTAAATATCTTCATATTCCAGCTAAATCAACTAACGTATGAATTTGCTATTTCAATCTTCATTAAATTGCGGTTTTTATACAATAGAAATTAAATCCCACTAACATATAAATAAAGGTTGATATCCATCTATTTACATTATATCACACTTGTGCTTCTATTTAGCTTTGTATAAATGTACGAATGCGGAGTCTTGCCTATTAACGTATTAAATAAGCCTTAAAATCAATTAATGCCCCTCCTTAGTTTAACCTCTTTTTATCCGTATTTATTTTTAGAGTAACCCTTGGATTAAATTCCCAAATCACCAATTCAATTAATTATACCTTTCAATCCAAATGTAAATCTTCCACCTTTGAATTCTTATATTAAATGAATTTTATTCTAGGCAATATTTTTTACAAATGTTTACTGATTCCACATTTATAGGTTTCTTAAATTTTACTCCATCTAAATGTGACACATTTTTATTTCATTTCAAACCAATATATATATTCATTCCTATTCAATATATATATTCATTCCTATTCCTTTCATTTGGTTACTGCATTGAAATCTATTTATTAGCTAATACTACGTTACTATCATTAATTAAATTTTGGATTATATTCCAATTCCTATAACTAGGCCTTAAGTCACCATTTTACATAGTTTTAATTTAGCGTTTATTTAAATCTTCGTTTATCGTTTAGAATTTCTACTAAATTGAAATGCACAACTTATGAACTTTAACCAATTTAGTCCACCTAATAAATTTTTCAAATGTTTGTGTGTATGTAATCCAATTCAGTTATTGTTACATTAATACCATTAAACCAACAAATTAAGACTTATAACTACAACACAGCTTTCAGTTATTTTCAAATCTATGTCATATAACCTTTTAAATCTCTACCTGTAATTACAGTTACTATCTAACTCCTACATTCATCCTTTTAAAATCCTAAGACTTTAATTTTATACTGGATTAAATTAGCAAACATATAAATTAAATTTATAAAAATATCATAAATTTATCAGGTCGTTACAATCTCCCCCACTCAAAACTTTTCGTCCCCGAAAAGGAAAAAAAGAAGGGAGAAGGAAGAATAAACAGTACTTTTTATTTCAATTTTTAATTTATAAACAATATTTTCCTGGATTAATCCTCCTAAATGAAATATTCTTGTTTTATAATCATTATATCCTTTAATACTTGAGTTATTAAAGTTGGAAAAATAATTTTTTTTTTTTTTTTTTTTTTTTTAAAAAAAATTCTAAGTCCAAAATTTACGAATTTTTTTTTTTTTTTGGCAGAGTCTCCTTTGTACGGAGGGACTCTGGAGAAAATATAATATCCAAATATACAAGTATATTACATATATAATCAAAATATTATATCCCAACACGGGAAAAATATATAAAATATCGCTTTAAACGTAATCCGAAAACGTACCTATTGTCGGGCAATATACGCTTTATTATTTTGGAACCAACAGCAGTAGCAGTTGCTTCCAACACCTGTATTTACTAATAAAATCTAAAAGGTTAAATATTTATTTTAAATGAACTATTCAAGTGGATTCAATCATTCATACTCAATCAAATGCAACAACCATACATTTTAACAAACAGCACAACCACATACAACAACCAATCATTTAAATCAAACGACAATTAGTTGTTCGGGTTCAGATTCTGAAGTTGTACGAATGAAGAATAACTATCAAGTGCATCCGTTGCTCAACAGCCTAAGATGGAACAAAGATAGATTATTTGTAAATCTAACAACTCCATAATTCCTTACCCAACAACATACATCAACCAACAATTCAAATCAACACCAAAATATCTCATTATACATTTATTTCATAATTCAGTGTTTTGATTTTTCTTTCCTTCATTTATGAGGGATTTCTTTGTTTCTTACAAGTTTATTTTCCAATTATCACCAAATTCATTATATTTGTATTTCCTTTTTATTACTTAAGTTTCCTTTTATTACTTAAGTCTATAAAATAAATTCTCATTAATAACAACAAATATTTTGAATATCTTCACTTGTAAGATTTCCCTTTACATTTTCTTACTAACATTGCAACTTTTATTATATGGTAAGTTATGTATGTTTAAGAATGCAAGTGAAAATTTACAAGTTTCTTCTCAATTCCTTTTTATTTATTAATGGTTCAATAAATATATATTCGTTTTATAAATTACAATTTCAACTTACCCTTAATTTCATTCCTTTATTTAATGTTTACGTTTTATTATATTTAATTACAGTAACCCTCTACTTACACTTAAATTATTAACCTTAAAACCTCCATTTTTATAAATAAAGGATCTTATTAATTCATTATCTAGGGTTTACAGACATTTATTTATATTACCTACTTTTTATTATATTACTAGTAGCATTTTAAAACATACTTAAGTTTATAACCCTACACATCAATCTTTATTTATTAAAGAATTTCATTTTATTTACTTAAGTTAAAATCACCTATTAATAATACTCACCTTTAATTTGGGTAAAATTTCAATTATCACTTAAGTTTATACCAATAAATTCTTATTATAACAGTAATTTATTGAATACTTCATTTTTCCTAAATTTCTACTTGTAAAATATTCAATTCCAGTTCCTCATTTAACACTTCAACTTTTATATTTGGGTAAGTTATTTATGTTAAGGAAATTGCAATTGAACTTATACAAGTTAAATCTCCATTCTTTTAATTCATTGATTATTCACTAAGTCTTTACCAATATTCATAAGTTAAAATATTTATCTTCCTTTATCCTTAGCATTAATTCTCTTATTTCAATTAGGGGTTTCAATTCATTTATTACCTAACTTTTATTTCACTAAAATTTTCAATTAGTTAACGGAAAATTTTAGAATTAAATACCAAGTTGAATTTCCATTTATTTCAAAATAATAGATAAATAAGTTCTTACTACTCAATATCTCTAATTATAGTTAGAACAATAAAAGAAAATTTTAGAAAGTTCTAAAATAAATCTGTAGTAGAATTTACTACAGTGGCCTTTCCTCTTCGAAACTCGAAAATGAAAGTCGATGATGCGGCCGTCATCACCGAATTTATTTTCCAGCGACAGAGAAGAAAGTACAAAATAAAAATTTTCCAAAATCTTCTTTAAACAGTTTTTTTTTTTTTTCGAATTATGCTAAATATTTACATAAGAAAATACTTGTAAACCGAATCATTATATCTCATAAATTCTTTGAAAACGAATTCGGAAAAATCCCGGACTTAAGTTCTAAAATCTCCAAGTTTGGTTTATTATAATTTCACTTAGCTTCAATTTATTACAAATATTCTTATTGCCTAACATCCAATCTATAGCAACCAAATATATATATATGTTTATAAAATAATTTTTATATATAGAAAATATAATAGGCGAAATTATTTCATTCACCTATATTAAAAACAAATATTATGTCGGTCTGTCCTATTAAGTGTTTAAAAATCCCTATTGATGGCATAGCGTCCTATGCATCAACCAGAATTCATAAATACAAAGCGGAACAGATTAACACAATATTAAAATCTTTTTATCAATACTAACAAGTACGCTCTCTCATATATATACACTCAGCGACTCCCATAGGATATTACTACCCTATTAACAAAGAGTCAAACCCCACAAAGCCAAGGTTTATCGCTAAACCAAAGCTTTGATACCAGATGTAACATCCCGCCTTTTCACACACTTTAAACGACACACGTGCCAATTCAAAGCATACGCAAGGGCGGATTGTTATGGGGTAAATAAGAAAAACAGAGAAGGAATAAAACAAAACAGAATCTCACAGCGGAAGGATAAAATATAATAACAAATATACAGTTCATAAACAGTTTACAAAAGCTGGATTTTACTTATACAATGAATATCAGAGTCACACATACCAATATGAAAATGCAGCGGAATAGAAAGAGTGTGGTGCAATACTATATATATAAAATAATACTGAATCTTCGTCTTCGTCCTCCAAAGCTAAAACCTGCTATCCTGAAACGCTCGGACTGACCCGAGCGAATTTGAAAAGACAAAAACACCCGAGTCAGACTAGAATATCTTATGTGAGTTAAATAAACAGAAATAAATATGAGTACAGTAACTCAAGAGATGTTCGGGATTTACATCTCCTAAGGATCCGTTAAACTATTTACTATGTAGTATATTGCGCTATTATAATAGTGTCTATTTATAAAATAAACTTACTTTTTAATAGCGTTAAGGGGTTACCCATATAGCCCTTAACACGTAATAGTCCCAGTAGTCCATCCAATATCATAGTCCCTCCTGATCGGGAAGCCACTAGAGGATACCACACGGGCTACGGGAGAAAACCAAACTCGTACAAGGCGCGATAGGGTAGGTGACACGGCACAACTAGGCAATGCCAGGGTAGATATACCAATTGCTATCCAGGCTGATGGTAACGCGCAGCGCGCAGCTGCCGCCCACCTCGAACTAACTCCCCCAAAATCAAAATATAGAAGTGGCCACTGAATCAATCCAAGTCAAAGTATAATATCGAAGAGGAGCATCCGATCAGAGGAATGACCTCATTGGCCTGAGAATCGCTCCTGTTTTAGCCACCTTATGCCAACTCACGGGAGTTGGGTCCACGTATTTACCTTACAGGAAACGTCGCCACCACCTACTTCATTCTGGAACTCCACCGCGTACACGGTTAGTCAAAGTGGTTTTCGGTATCGACAGAGAGTATGTCCATATCTGATCCCGGTCTCTTTGCCAACCCATCGTTATTATAACACCGCGGTTATTTAAAAATAGTTTATACTTTAAAACCAGAATATAATCCATTTCAAACCATAATATTACGATATCATTTCTTCTTTAAAAACACAAACCATTTATTTTCATATTATTTTATAAAAGCCCAAATCAATGATATCGTTTCCCAAATAAAATTTTCCTTTCCAAAAATTATGTCACTTTTTATTATTTAATATCCCATGTGACCAATATTTTGTTTGTAACTTTCAACATAATTCTTCGAAAATCCATAGTATTTTAAAACCATTATTTTCAAAACTAAATGGTTTGGATATTCAACGTATGCGAATTAAAAAGGTTTAACTTTACTGTTGCCTTATAAAGAATAAATTACATGGCTTTCCAAATATTTCTTGTTTTAAAGTTAAACCAAAGTCCAAAATATTACTTCAAGTCCCAAAACCATTTCAATTTTATATATATTTATATCCATTTTTGAGCATTAATATTTCAACTAAAGTTGGATTTTTATCCTTTCAAAATCAATATTCTATTAATTAACCTTGACCATTCACATAAAATCCATAATTAATAAGACTTCAATTTCTAGTAAAATATATATATATATATAGAATTTTTCCACTTCAAATTATACTAGAATATCCATTTCTATTTATTTTGGGAAAATCCAATTTCAAATATCATATCTTAAAATTTCCAACTTTACATTTAAACATAGGATATAAATTTACCAAACTCCATTTTCTAAATTTCTTCCATTTTCAATAAAGAAATTTATATTCCTTTTAATTTCAAAATTTCAACTTCATAGGTATATAAATATGGAATAAAATATTTATACAATATAAATTTAAGATTTATAGACCGTATTCAATCCAAACCATAGAAATCACATTAAAATAGTTATATATAGACCGCGGTGCCTGTATATAATTTTCTATCCTATGGTCAAGTGATACGGATATTTATCATTTCAATCCGCAATTTAAAAAAATAAAACTTTGCGGTTTTATCATTTCAAACCACAATCCCGAATGAAATGTAAAATGTATGCTAACTTGCAGTTTAATGATATCAAATAAAACATTCATTCAACAACACATCCATCATCCAATCACAACATCGATCAATATCAATCAATAACAATTATATATATGATCATATATAACAGGTGATAACTGGCAGTTTATTCAAATTAAATTTTATCAATTATTAATCTAACAATTTATATTCAGTGATAATTGACATAACTGTTAACTAGCAGTTCATATGCAAACAATAATTTCTAACAGCCAATTTACACGCAATAAATCAATTAAATTAACAGTTACATTCAAAAAAATGCAATTCAACAGATATGAATGAAATAACATGCCAAAAGCTCATAAATAAATTTCTATTCATTTCTAAAATTTATTTAACAAACATAAAAGCTTCTAGTAGTTGTGAGTGGGTTAAAACACTCACCTTTTGAATTTTAAATCGAATTCAAACCCGATTTAAACCCAAAAATTCGCCCGTCTCAGAATTCGTCCAAACCAGCGTCATCGAGTCCGGAATTAAATTACGATCCTAACAAAAAAAATTTCGTGTGAATCCGACTTCGTATGAGAAAGTTATGGCGAAAAATGGTGATTGAATTCAAAAATTGGAAATAAACAAATGACACACATTCACCTTCACAAGCCACGTCACCTAAAGAGAAGCGCATAGCTACAGCAACGCACGCACCTTCGAACAGAGGAAAACACGCACGCAACCCATACTTTATCAACCCTAATCGAAAATTCCCGCCAATCCAACCGTTGAAACTCGAAACAAACTACACAGATGCGATCCCCTCGGTTCCCTCTCCAAAACCCAGAAATGTTTTTCCGATCCGACAACTTTTGTTACGGCGATGATGAACGGTTTTGGGGCTGTTTGAATTTATTCTGGATAAACGACAGCTTCAATTGAAAAACGAATTTCACCAGTATATTACGCGTATCGAATACTTCAACATATATTTTTTCTGGAATTTTCTGAAATTTTTGAGTTTTGACTTTTGATTTTGAACTGTGGATGGATCTGGAATTGGATCTGAGATGTATACATTTGGGAAAGAGAAAAGAGTGAAGAAATGAACTTACAGCAAATGAAAAGAAAGGAGCTAGGGTTTATAGATGTATATTTATAGATAGGCTAGAGGTAGGGTAGCTAGACTGGATACGCGAACGTGCGTGACAAACCATGGTCCAAAAAGCCCGCTATGCCTCCGGAGTCGAATTTGTTAAAACTATATATCCAAATAGGTGTTTTAAAATATTCTGAACGCGATGGAAAAAGTTTCGTGACCAAATTCGATCGTATGAAGAAGTTATGCTAAAAAAACAAAATTTCAAATTGATTTCAAAATGCGTAAATTTCAAGGCGTTTCGAGTCCGTACGATCAAACGACAAGTCCGATCGCAACGAAACTTGAAACATTATTATAATTCACCGTTACGGATCCGATGAAACTGTTTTCGTCGAAATCCGAGTCCGTGACAAAAATGGCTATTTTTAATATTTATTAAATAAATTAAAATTAATCATAAAATCCAAATTTTCTTTCAACTTTAAATATTGGCCAAATTTCATTACTTATATAATCCAATCAATTCCAAATAATTTAGCAAGCTTGGATGTGAATTAAAATTTATAAGTATATAAATTTCGCAGTGTTAACCTCTGCGTTTTCTTATTATTCGGGAATTATAAATTTTTTCTCACAAATTACCTAATCTTATACTTATACACTCTCATCTTAAACCAAATTAAATAAATAACTTGATTTCCATCTCAACTTACTTTTAATTGCAGTTAACCCTTTTCACCGTAATTAAAATTCCAAATTATAAATAAATTTTTATTCTCATTCCCTTAATTTTCTTAACTATTTATTTATTCAAATTTTCAATATTCAACATAAATAGTTTGGTTAAGTTCATTTATTTACCTTCTTCCTATGATTCACAGTTATGGATGTCAATATGATGAAGTTTACATTAGTTAAGATTTCACTCAATTGTTCTCTAAGTCAAATGTTTACAGCTTTCATTTAACTTTAATAACGTACAAATTTACGTTAAATTCCATTTTTAAATGAAGTAATTACCATTCGTTGAATCAAATACTCAATTCATAAATAAAGTCTTGTTTTCAAAAAGTTATATCACAAATGGTAAACTAAAATTTGAATAAGCTTTACTAAATTCTATGGTATTAAATGTTGCAATAAATCCAAATTGCCATGTCTTAAATCCAAATTACTAATTAAGTCTTGATTCCTTTATTATTCCTTTGGTTTTCAAATAAGTTTTTATGATGAATGTGAATTCAAATGAACAATGGAAACCCATTCCCATTTGATTTCACTATTCCATTAAATATCTTCATATTCCAGCTAAATCAACTAACGTATGAATTTGCTATTTCAATCTTCATTAAATTGCGGTTTTTATACAATAGAAATTAAATCCCATTAACATATAAATAAAGGTTGATATCCATCTATTTACATTATATCACACTTGTGCTTCTATTTAGCTTTGTATAAATGTACGAATGCGGAGTCTTGCCTATTAACGTATTAAATAAGCCTTAAAATCAATTAATGCCCCTCCTTAGTTTAACCTCTTTTTATCCGTATTTATTTTTAGAGTAACCCTTGGATTAAATTCCCAAATCACCAATTCAATTAATTATACCTTTCAATCCAAATGTAAATCTTCCACCTTTGAATTCTTATATTAAATGAATTTTATTCTAGGCAATATTTTTACAAATGTTTACTGATTCCACATTTATAGGTTTCTTAAATTTTACTCCATCTAAATGTGACACATTTTTATTTCATTTCAAACCAATATATATATTCATTCCTATTCAATATATATATTCATTCCTATTCCTTTCATTTGGTTACTGCATTGAAATCTATTTATTAGCTAATACTACGTTACTATCATTAATTAAATTTTGGATTATATTCCAATTCCTATAACTAGGCCTTAAGTCACCATTTTACATAGTTTTAATTTAGCGTTTATTTAAATCTTCGTTTATCGTTTAGAATTTCTACTAAATTGAAATGCACAACTTATGAACTTTAACCAATTTAGTCCACCTAATAAATTTTTCAAATGTTTGTGTGTATGTAATCCAATTCAGTTATTGTTACATTAATACCATTAAACCAACAAATTAAGACTTATAACTACAACACAACTTTCAGTTATTTTCAAATCTATGTCATATAACCTTTTAAATCTCTACCTGTAATTACAGTTACTATCTAACTCCTACATTCATCCTTTTAAAATCCTAAGACTTTAATTTTATACTGGATTAAATTAGCAAACATATAAATTAAATTTATAAAAATATCATAAATTTATCAGGTCGTTACAACTCCCTGATAGCCCACTAGTTTACGGTGGAGTTTATAGTGCTGCATAGACTATTACGCTTATATAAAATGTGTTAAGGGGGATAATGGTAACGCCTTAACACTATTTTGATACTTTATATTACTGATAGGCGTTACCTACGTAGTGTACATATAAATAGTTTAACGGATCCTTAGAGGTTGTTTATCCCAAACGTCCTTTGAGTTACTTGTATTTCAGTTGTTATTTCACTTGAGTTGGATTTATTGATATAAAAATGTTAATCCTGACTCGAGTGTTTTGTGTTTTATTTCACGCTCGGGTCAGACTGAGTGGTTCAGCTTTTGGGACTCACCTTTGGAGTTGGAGCTTCGCCTGGAGATCCAGCTATCTATCCAGATTTCAGATATTCAGTTGATTATCGTGATGTATTCTGATATTGTATTTGACTATTGTATTCGTGACTTCTATTATATCTTATTTAACTCTGTTATATATGCAGTAGCTTCATGAACTACTATTCTCTTGTTTCTGCCGCATATTGTATATTACTCTGTGTCTGTGATTCTGTGCTTATTTATTTACTGTATATGCTGAGTTTTGCCAAATATAAACTTACAATCTGGTATTTTGAGCAATTCAATTCCGGCATGTTCGGATGCAAATGGTTGAAAATATAAGGTCGTTACATATTCGATCAAATGGAATTATTATTTCCTTTTGCACGATACTCTAATCTCCTCCGTTCTATATCCTATGAATTTATTATAGAAATATTACCTATATCAAATACACATGTTCATTTCTATGATAGTACACTAGTGAACTTTTAACAAAGTATGTGGGACCGTTTATGTATTGTTAGACCCATGGTTTCACACATCTATATGTACAAATTTAAAGAGTTCACCAACTCTTACATGGCTCCAACTAAATGAGTGCTTTGCCCTTTACCGTTTGAGATAAATTTCACTAGTGCCATAATTCCAAAATAATTGCAAATAATTTAATATGCTTCTGTATTTTCCAGTGCATCACTTTTGTTATGAAAATAAATACCACTATTATATTTTTATTTTATAATGAATATTCATAAGATTCATATTGAAATAAAACTATGTCTCTTTTTTTAGTCAACACTGAAAAACAGTTGTTATGTCATAGGTAGTGTTTAGTATGCTTAACAAAAACAATTTTCATAATATTATGCGATCAATAAGTGCTGCATGGCATGCTCTCACTATTTCCTACATTACTATAATAGCGTACAAAATATGAAGTTCCATTCAATCGCTTAATATAGGCTATTTATTCCATCTACTACAACTAGTTTACACTGGATAGTTTTTGGATCAAATATCTTGAACTCAAAAAAAAATAGAAATTAACATTCTATGTGAAAATACATTTTTGGAATAAAATTCATATTTATCATTCCATGTTAAATGTTTATTATTATTTTACAATTCTCGTTTCCAATGTCCTTTCATGAAGCGGAAGTGACCATTCACTCTCTTCATCCCAATCGTGTCCTAAGTTACATCCACTCTCGTACATACGTTTTCCTTTTCAAATGGCCAGACCATTCAAAAGGAAACCCTTATTACAATAATGTTATGAACTCTTTAAAAATGTGCATTTGGTTATCGTTAACCTTTAAGGATATCAAATAAATTGCACTTTACGTAAACCGATCAAACCGACATTTCAATGATTGAATTCAGATCCTTCTTGTAGCTTTTGGTCCAGTGTTTCGTTTAACACAAAAAGATCATAATTGTAATCAATCATATTATGGTTCACTTGCTTATTTCAAATGAATTAATTTCATCAAGGTTTTGTACATCATGAATTGTGATTATTCATCATATAACATTCATATATGATTGGATATAGATAAAATATTCATATTCATGTATTGTTTGTAAAGTTCAAAACTCATAGAAGACAATATACATCTCACGTAAGTGACTAAGTTACGAACGTACTTAGTGCTATATGATTAGGTGCTTAACAATGACATGCAAAAATATTTATTTGTAAGTATAGTTTATATTTCTATTTGCCAATCTTAATTTAGTTTATTTGTACATTTTAACTGATAAACATTTTATCAATTGTATTAGTTGCATAAATTTATCGAAGTAGATTAGTTTAATTTTTACATAGCAGATGTTATTACAATATTAGAAAGGTCGAATTTTACTATTTCATTTTTCTAATAAGGCTCCCACTAGACTTTTATGTTTCCAAAACCCTAAGAAGAAATATAGAAAAGTTTCGACTTCCCTATTAGGTTTTATGACTCGCTTGCCTTGGGATTCTAAATTTGAATTTGCTTAACATGTCATAGTCCCACAAAAGATGGATAACACTCTATCATTTGTATCATATACAAATCCTAAGCCATGGTCTTTGTCCTAATCACATTTCGACCTTGAGTTTTCTCAACGAATAGAAAGAGATTATCACTCTTACCTACCATTTTGCGACATCCTAAGTACAGTATATATACCTTGAGTTTTCTAAACAAATACATATAGTTACCTTACCTCATAAAGTCAATATACCAATAACATTATATAACATCTTTAGCTTGAGTTTGCTCAACAATTAGAGAGCATGCAATTAATTTATAAGTATATAAATGGTAAGGGTCAACGCTTGCATTAAATATTCATACTTTTTAATATATTTATTTGAGTGATATGAACTTACGAATAATGTATTTCTAATGAAATACCATTGTGATTCAAGTATCGAACACATCTGAGACATAGTATACGTACTATGCGTATGTACTTATTCCTTAAATCTAATTTGGTTTCTTACCATTATACCTTTATTAAACATTCATATTATATAAGTTTAATTATTATATAACATTTTATAAGTTAATTACTTATACGATAATCTTATATACTCTTATATTAATTTTATTAATTAAATATTAATTAATTAAATAATCAACATCTTAACTAATTTTATTTATTCAGTTAAACATTTTAAATTGAATATGCATATTATAACATTTATAGTTATATGGATATATCTTAATATATATGTAATATATTGTTTATTAATTAACATTTAATCAATTTATTTAATTAAACGATGTATAATTTATTTCAAAAATTATATATACATATACGTCATTATAAACACTTTAAGATAATGTAACATATATCAATATATATGTTATTTAATTAATTTACTATTTAATAAATCATTTAATTTATTAATCTAATTGATTTTAAATAATTTTCAAAATTAAATATTAAAATTCTAAAATAAATTATTTTATAACATTTATAAAATTTCTACTTATTTTAATTCTAACCTTTTTCTAATTTAAAATTTATTTAATTTCAAAACATATTTTGAAAATTAGCATATGACTCAAATTGGGTCTTTGTATTAAGGATAACATTTAGGCTTACTTCACATTTCGGGCTACGTTGTTCGCCAAGTAGGACAGGGAACTTGATTCCCAACAATGTAGCTTGGCCTCTACTTTACTTAACACCTTACTAAGTGGGTAAGCTTAATTAGTTGATCATATTACTACTAAGTTAGATTGCATAGACTATTGGGCTTTGATATCATTGTCACATCTAGGTCAGCACTTAACGGGCTAAAGGGGTGAATCTAAAAGAAAAATTATTTTGGATCTTATTGGGCCTATGAAGTTATAATTAATTTAGATCTAATCTTAATAAATTTTAAATAAAGTCATTATTTTATTTAATTAATTAATATAAAGATTTTATTTGTTTATATAAGTGACGTATAATGTACATATGTATATCAAATATACGTATACGCGTGCGTGAACGTGCAACATATAACGTGTATATGGTTTAACATGTCAGTACATGAGTCCCGAGACTTACACTACAACGGACACATTTGCCCTTTCATATACGTATTTGTTGCCTGCTGTTATTGAGAAATAATATAATATAAAATATGCATACATGCACACATATAAGTACAAAAGTAACTATATATACACAAATATTTATATGTATAATAATGATATATCAATTTAAATATTAAACAATTTAAAATTTGAAATTCAAATTTTTAAGAAATATTCAAATTTAAAATTAGATCTAGATTTCAAATATCCTTCTATAGTTCAAAATTCAAATTTAAATATTTCACAAATAGTTTATAAAATTTTATTTATATATAAATATATATAAGAAAAATGTTGTACAAATATACATAAATATATATATAATTATATAAAATTCTAATACATTTATATATGTATAAATAATATTATATAATTAAATATAAAATAAAATATATACAGATATGTTTATTTTCAGCCATAAATTAATTTGAAAAAAGTTAATTTTAATTAATCTGTGCATATTAAACATATGTTTTTTATTTTTAATTTTCATATAGAATTCTTTCTCAAACTATGAATTTCACAAAAAATTAATTTGTAATATATATATTAATATGTTATAGTTTAATACATTTTAAAATAATTAATAATATTAATATTTTTGTTTTAAATAAAATATATGCGAACAAATTTTATTTTTATTTCATATGCGTGTAAAAATAAAAAATATTAAAATAGTGTATAAATATATATAACAATGTTTTAAAATTCAATTTTTATATAAAGTGTTTTAAAATAATTTTAAATTCGAAAAAATATTTCTTTTAGGTTATGGAAAAGTAATTTATGATTATGTACAAAAAATATATTTTATAATACAATCATGTTTAAAATGACAATCAATAAACAAATATATGAATTCGTGATATATAATAGCATATTCATATACAATAACACAAATGAGTGCATATATAAATTGATATAAATTAATTGTTACCTTAGCTATAGCCTTGATGTAACATCCTGAATGTTGAATCGAAAAAAATCCTAGAATCTGATTCGATCCCATCTAAAAATCCAAGTAATCGAAGAGATCTACACACCTTTATTTTATTTTTTGAACTTGAATTTGATTCGAAAATCGAGAGAGGAGATGGAAAATACCTAAAATTATGAGGTGCAACGATCCCGTTTTTAAGCCAAATTTAATTTGGTAATTAATATGATTTTTAGAATTAATTAGAATTTTTTCAAAATAAAATAAGATATGTGTTTGTTTTATATATGTGCATATATATATATATATATATATTGCAAATTAAATTTTGATTTGAAATTCAAAAATAAATACCTCAAAAAATGAATTGGATTTAAAGAACTCTATATTCTAAAACTAATAAAAAATTGTTTTCTAATTATAATATATATATATATATATATTATGATTTGGAAGATTATATTTTAAATTCAATCTAATAATTTTCAAAAGCTATTTAAAGTTAAATTCTATATTTAAAAATAGTATAGATAAATATTTATTTATTTAAAAGTTTAATAGCTTAAGCTTAAAAATAGGATTTAATAAAAGGGTTATATTCTTTCATTCAAAAATTATACATGAGTAAAAATGGTTTGTAAATACATATAAATATAAAACATAATAATTAAATTAATAAAAAACATAAAACATACATATATACACAAAACTAAATAGTAAATATAAAAAATTATAACGCAAATGTTCACCATTCCATGCTAGGGGGAGTGTCGCACCATCAACGGTTGCTAGCTTGAAAGTTCCTTCTCCAAGCTTCCGTTCAATGACGTATGGGCCTTCCCATGCGGGGCTAATGTGTGATGGAACTGGGAAAAATCATTTCAAAATGAGATTACCCACGCCAAAGATTCTCGCACGGACTTTTTCATTATAATACCGAGCAACTCGGTGCCTGCACACGGCCGCTCTTAAATTAGCTTCTTCGCATTTTTCATCAATGAAGTCCAATGTTTCCGGCAAGAGATCTCGATTTGACTCTGGGTCATAATAAGTTACCCAATGTGATGGAACTTCAAGTTCCACGGGTATGACAGCTTCCATGCCATATGTTAATGCGAATGGAGTGTGGCCAGTCGTGGACTTGTGGATGGTTCTGTAAGCCCAAAGTGCTGTCAGAAGCTCATCCACCCACTTGCCTTTAGCCTTTTCCAAACATTTTTTCAATATGGATTTGATTATCTTGTTTACGGCTTCCATTTGTCCATTAGCTTTCGGGTGAGCAACTGCTGCAAACTTCTTCTCAATACCATATTTTTAGCAAAATTCCTTAAACTCTTTGCTTTCAAACTGAGTTCTGTTGTATGTGACGATGGTTCGTGGAAGGCCAAAACCGCATATAATATTTCGTACAACGAAATTAATGACCTTTTTGGTGGTGATAGTGGCCAAAGGTTCTGCTTCTGTCCACTTGGTAAAGTAATCGACCGCTAACTATCGTGTATTTTGCACCGCCTTTGGATAGAGGTAAGGAACCGACTATGTCGATTCCCCACATTGTAAATGGTCAAGAACTAACCATTTGTGTGAGTTCTGTCGGCAGAGCTCTTGGGATTTTCGCATACTTCTGACATTTTTCGCATCTTCTCACGTAGTCTATGGCATCCCTATTTACAGTTGGCCAATAGTATCCATAGCGGAGGATTGTCTTTGCTAACGTCTGCCCCCGGGTATGATCGCCACATTCACCTTCATCGACTTCCTTCAGGACTCGTTTTATCTCATCATGGGCAATGCACTGGAGTAATGGGGTCGAAAATCCCCTCTGATACATTATTCTATCATGCATTACATAACGAGAAGCCTTACGAATGACTTGTCGTCTTTCGCTCCTTCTTTCGGGCATGGCCCCGTGTAATAAGTACTGCTTGAATGGGGTCATCCATGACTCCTTCTCGATTTCTGTTTCTAACATGAAATCTACCTCCATTATATTTATGCTTGGAACATGTAAGGTTTCAACGGGAAACAATCCCATCTGCTGCGCATCGCCAGTGCTTGCAAATTTTGCCAATGAATTAGCTGCTCTGTTTTGTTCACGAGGAACATGTGAAATATCATAATACTCGAGATTCGCTAGCAGCTCCTGAACTTGGGCCAAATACGGGGCAAGTCTATGCCCCTTGCTTGGTAGTCTCCATGCACTTGATACACCACTAGTTGTGAGTCGCAAAAAATTTCAACCGATCTTATTCCCAGTACTTTGACGAGTCTTAAGCGGGCAATCAATTCTTCATACTCGGCTTCGTTATTCGCTGCTATGAATTCAAGTTTCAAAGTGTAGCAGACTGATCGGTTTTCAGGAGTTACAAGAACTATGCCAACCCCCGAACAACGGTCGTTAGATGCCCCATCGGTGTACATCTTCCATCGGATGGGAGGTATGACATTGCAGCCGTTTGATTCGTCATGGTGATTCAGCGATGAAATCCGCTAGCGCTTGTCCCTGTATGGCCTTTCGCGATAGGTAAGTAATATCGAACTGACTTAGCTCGATATTCCATTTTAACATTCTTCCGGAAGTTTTCGGTCGTTGGAGTACCTCACGCAATGGTTGATCAGTGTAAACACTAATTGGGTATGCCTGAAAATATGGGCGAAGCTTGCGTGATGAAATCACCAAGCAATAGGCTAATTTCTCGATCTTGGGATAGTTACTTTCTGCCCTTTCCAGACGTTTACTAATATAGTAAACTGGCTTTTGATCTCGGTCCTCTTCACGAACCAAATCCATACTGATAGCATGTTGGGATACTGCCAAGTACACATACAACATTTCATGGTCTATTGGTTTCGATAGCACGGGGGGGCTCTCCAAATGCCTTACCAGAGCTCGGAATGCTTCCTCGCAGTCGGATGTCCACTCGAAAATCCTTTTTCCCTTCTTTATCACATCAAAGAAAGGAATGCACTTATCCGTGGCTCTAGATATGAATCGGCTCAGCGATGCCACCTTTCCGTTCAAGCTTTGTACTAGTTTTATAGTTTTGGGCAGTTGTATGTCTTGAATAGCCTGAATCTTTTCCGGGATAGCTTCAATTCTACGTGCATTCACAATGAAACCTAAGAACTTTCCTGATGCCACGCCAAAAGAGCACTTCAAGGGGTTGATCTTCATACTGTAATGTCTGAGTATATTAAACATTTCTGCTAAGTCCTGGATGTGGTCGTTTGACTGCCGTGACTTCATGGATTGTCATCCACATAGACTTCCATCGTTCTACCAATCTGGTCCTTAAACATTCGATTCACCAGAAGATGATAAGTTGCTCCCGCGTTTTTCAATCCAAAGGGCATTACTACATAGCAATATAGCCCCATATTTGTGACAAAACTGGTGTGCTCTTGGTCTGGAATGTGCATCAGGCTCTGATTCTATCCTGAATACACATCCATAAATGATAATAATTCGTGCCCGGCGGTAGAGTCGACGAGCTGGTCGATTCTATGTAAAGGGAAACTATCCTTCGGGCATGCTTTATTCAGATCAGAGTAATCTACACAAGTTCTCCACTTTCCATTTGCTTTCTTCACTAGCACTGGGTTAGATACCAATTCAAGGTAGAGGGCGTCGCGGACGAACCCATTGGTTTTGAGTTTTTCCACCTCCTCTTTGAGAGACGCGGACCTTTCCGGGTCCATACCACTCCTTTTCTGTTTTACGGGAACGTGTTTCGGGTCTATGTTCAACATATGACTCGCAATTGCTGGAGAAATCCCACACATATCAGAGTGTGTCCAAGCGAAAACGTCCAGATTCGCCCAGAGGGAATCAGTAAGATCCTCGGCCACTGAAGGGTCGAGTTGTGATCCAATCTTAAGAACTCGTGATGGGTCATCCCGGCTGACTGGAATGTCTATCCTCAGCTCAGCCAGTGTTGCATTCATTTTCCTAGGTTCCCCATCATCATCTCTGGGATCTATGTCTCTAAGGATCCGAGAATGCTGCCCGAGCCAGGGCTCGGGCTCTGCTTGTCAATCATGAGTCTTTAGGATGCGGACAGAGCTGCCCGCAACCTTTCCCTTCTCTCTCCACCGAGCTTCTCTCAGTTTCTTCACATAACATGCACGACCGGTCGCCTGATATCCATGCACAACACCGACTCCTTTGTCTGTCGGAAATTTTAATGTCAAACACCATGAGGCCAGAGCGGCCTTAAATTCTGCCAGGGCTGGACGACCCAAAAATACGTTGTATGGAGAGTCAACATACATTACTATGAACGGTGGGACTTGCACTCTCCTACGCTTACCTTCTCCCAGTTCAACTGGTAACTCTATGTACCCCATTGCGTCTGCTGCAGCACCGTTAAAGCCGTGAATACGGGCTTTGCATGGTTTTAAATCTTTTGTCTCCGTCTGTATTTGGTCATAAGCCTTCTTGAAGATGATGTTGACAGACCTTCCACAATCAATCAAAATTCTTTTCACGTAAGCTGGCCCAATTGTTGCAGATATAACCATCGGGTCGATAGTAGGAGCCTCCACCTTGTCCGCGTCTCGACTCCTAAACACTATATCGTTAGTCATCATGCGTTGTTGTTTTGCGGGGGTTCCATCTTCCACATTCGAACAACATTCATAATCCGCATGCCTCAAGGAGGTAGCATATCGTTCCATCTCTTGCCAATTCTTGTCTGTAGGATGAGGTCCTCCGACAATAGTGTTTATGATCAATCTACCCACGGTCCGAGCAGGTTGTTTTGGTTGGCGTGGAGTTGGCTTGCGTCCGGGGTCTGACGTTCCTTGCCTTCCAACTTGCGGGTTTTTGACAAATTCCTGCAGTTTTTTCTGTCTGATCAACTTTTCTATGGCGTCATGGAGGTGTCTATACTCCTTGGTATTGTACCCATGAGTCTCAAGGAAGCGACAATACTTCCCTATCTGTTTTTGTTCTTCAGTGGACTCCTTTGGGCGCGACTTTCTGTATTCAAAGGTGTTACAGGTAGATAGATAAATGTTTTCAAGAGAAGTATTCAGCGGGGTGTATTCATTGTAGGTCGGAATCCTTGGCTTCCATTTCCCTGCTTCTCTTTTCTTTCTGGAATTTCCACCTCCGGATCCTTTGGACTGCTTAGGTTTGTTCTGGACGTTGACTTGAACTTTTCTTGAACTATCGCCGGACTGCTTCACGGCGATGTTACTTTTCATATTCTCCTGAACAGGCTCTGGTGCCTTATCTCGTCTCATCCATCGAGCCTCCTCCTTCCGTATGAACTGATGAGCTTTGGAATAGAACCGTTCCAATGTAGTTGGGGGCTTTCCCACCAACCAATCATCAAACTCTGAGTCTGGATCTATACCTCGCATTACCGCCATCAAAATTGCATGGTCGTTAGGATTTCTAACTTCAGTGGCGGAAACATGAAACCTCTGTAAGTATGATTTCAAAGACTCTTCCGAAGCCTGGATTACGCTTGATAATGACATTACGTCCTTTGGACGGGTAGCATGTATCCTGAATTGTTCAACAAATTTCATCGCTAACTCGTCGAAGTTGAATATAGATCGATGAGGAAACCGAGTAAACCACATAGTGGCGATTCCAGACAGAGTGATTGGGAAGCACCTACACTTAGTTGCATCATTCGCCCTTGCCGAATCCATCATCCATTTGTACCTCATCACTTGTTGCCTAAGGTCAGTCTTCCCTTCGTAAGCTGGGATAGTTGGCATATTGAATTTCTTGAGGCATTCAGCCTGTAGGATAATATCTGTGAAGGGAGTATGGCTCTTGGACACTCCCCAATCTTCATTGGTCAGGTCTTGGTTCTCTCTCATCAACTGCCTGACCATGGCTGATAAATCTGGAGTTTGTATGGACGGTGGGAGGTTGGGTTCCGCTCTACAGGACCATGCGGGTTGATGTCCTGCCTGTTGACGGTCTGTCAAACGTGCGTTCTTATGGCCAGTTTGATTTGGGTCTTGATGAGTCGGGCGTCCGGTCTCTTCACGTGCCTGATCCCTAGCGGATCGATCAGTGGCACTTGCCTATGTAGCCTCTATCTTGCGGCATCTACGCCTAGGAGGTTCGTCAGTTGAGGTCGAACTATCAGATGAAGAATAAGGAGTAGGACTACTTCCAGCATTCTGATGCTGCTGCTAGGCAAGCCGAGTCATGAGATTAGTATTGGCTTGGATCTGCTCAGCAAGTTGCCTTCTACTTTCCCTGAGTTCTCTTATCAAGTCGTTGAACTATGTTCGGGAAACGACCTTCGCTTGGTTTGGAGTGGAGGTTCATGCGCCTTGAATTGCTGGTTGGTTGCTAGGTCCTATCTATTATACACTAGCAGTTTCATTGACATCTGCATTGTGAGAGGCCGATCTAGTTCGCGGTCTTCCCATGATAGAGTTGTCGTTTGTAACTCTGAGTAGAATCAACAGATGTCTTGCGAATGATTTGGATCTCCTTCGGGGGATTTTTCAATCCAATAGCTACAAACCTATCGTCCTGAGAATTCGATTCTCAGTGAAAGCACCAAAACTTTAGCACTAAAGTTGGTCACTAACACCCTTAAAAGAGATTGTGTAGAGAGATTAATGAAGAAAGTAAAGTTAAACAGAGGATAATATGCTGAATTAAACGCAGAAGATAAGAACGCTAGATTTATAGTGGTTCGGCGTAACTGCCTACTCCACTTTGAGGTTAATCTTTATTACTTTTCACTATAATCGATTACAAATGCAATCCGTATCTCAACTATTTGATTACAATTGTTGAGCAAAAAAGGTAAGTCTTGAATGAGTCTTGAATGCGGCAGAGTCTCCCCATTGTTCTCGGAAAAGGTCACTTTCACTGTGCCCGTGCCTCTCTATTTATAGACGAAGATGGAATGGACTTCCCTGGTGGGCCAGGCAGCTAAGTAGCTTGGCCCAAAAAGAGTGATCTTTGTATGCCGATCCATAGATGCTGAACGGAAAAATGCCGAACAATATTCTCATGCCGACCGAAGTGATGTCGAACACTTTGAATGCCGAACAAAGTGACGTCGAACACTCTGAATGCCGAACAAGGTTTGGATGCCAAGAAGTATGGAATGTCGAATGACTATGCCATGCCGAACGTCCATAGATGCCGAACGATATACAACATCGAACGGCTCTCAATGTCGAACGCTCTTGCATGCGGATCGTCCCATAGATGCCGATCGAACTTGAGTGTCGAACAAACCATTTGTGCCGGACAACTCTGGAAGCCGAGCGCTTTCTAATGCCGAACTCCTAAATACCGAGTTTTTCTGAATGTCGAGCGCTCTCTAATGCCGAACACTCCTAAGTGTCGAGCGTTCTCTAATGCCGAACGATCCGGATGCCGACCAGTATGCAAATGCCGAATACTTAGTTGCCTGGTCAAACCTTCAGGTAACAATAACTTTAATAAATTTAAATTGGAAAAATAAATAGAAATTGATTTGTAATTTAATTAGTTTAAAGATTGTATTTAAATTGAAATTTATTTAAAAACTCATTAATTTGAGGGCATTGAAGATATGATTTTATAATATGATAACCTTATTTTGATTAAAAGGGATTAAATGAATACTTTCAGAATTTAATATAATTGAAGTTAGTTATTAAATTTTAATATTGTTTTAAATTTGTAATTTGATATTTTATTTAAATGTTATTAAAAATAATTAATTGAACATTTTAAACTCATACAAAATTAAAGTCGAATTTTGGAATATAAATGAAATTTGTCAAATTGAGTTATTGAGATGTTTGAATATTTAACTTTGAACCCTATTGAATGGGAAGTGGTTTAAATTTGAAATTGATATAAATTAAAAGTGGTTTTATTAGAATTCGAATTTAATTGTAATGGTTGAACTGAGATTGATTTAAATCGAATTTTGAAACTACGGCTGATTTGAATTGATTTGTGTAATTGGAAGAACAATTCTAATTTGAAACTACTTTTGATATAAACTCTTTTTAACATACAAAATATTTTAATATATAAACTTTTTTTTTATAAACAAATTTAATCTATAACTTATTTGTAAATATATAAAAACTATTTTTAATTTATAACTATTTCAATATATACTAATTTCAATATTTAAACTGTTTACGTTAGAACTGTCATAATTTAGAGCGAATAATGATTTTCGAAAGTGATATGGCTTTGAAATGTATATGATATTTTTATATGAAATATGAACTATTTGAATTAAAAAAATCATGGTGTGAAACGAGCGTTTGGTTGTTAAAGAGACCGGGATCGGATATTGTCATACTCTCTGCCAATACCAAAAATCACTTTAACAAATATTGTTAATCAACGGAAGTTCAATGGAATTAGAAAACCGTCGAAAAATTTATAATAAAATTTATACCACAAGCGCACGGCGTACACTTGTAGCACGTAGCAAATATGGGTCGATCCATATGGAATTGATGATTTTAAAATTCTATTCAATCAAATAAAACCAAAGTTGAAGAGAATGTTAAGCTAGAAAATTAGAAAATTAGCTAACCAACTAAAGAAGAGATGCAAATATAAGGTTTAAATGACAATTTAGAGATTAAATCCACTCACTTGATCACATAGTTCAACACATGAAATCACGATCTCTCTTTTATGGTCATTAATGATTTAATTGATGTGCTTATCATAAGCATGACATATTTATGCTATTGATTAGCCAACATAAGCCATCAAACTATAACACATCCCTTAAAGCACTTACTAACTTTCATTAAACTTGACAAATAAAATGAAAATGAAATCTATTTTAAGTATGACCTATTAACTATTAATTAGAAATATAGACCATCAAATTTTAATTTCAAATCACTTTTTTATGCCATAATCATATTTTGATGAAGAGGCGTTTGTGTTAGTGATTATTTAAACATAGCCTATTTGGTGTCAACAATATAGGCTATCAAATTCAAAGTAAGAACAACAAATAAAACACTTCATTGATTACTATTAAGCACAAAAAGAAAGCATGAAATGAATAGTTGAAGCCACATAATTAAAGATCTTCATTACCCCTAAATTGAAGGGGTTTGGCCTCTCATATTTGTCATTTGATTAACAAATGTAGCTAGCAACATGAAAACAAAACGAAAGGAAAATGAAAGCTAACGGGAAAAGAGAACAATTCTACTTGTATAAAAGAAAAGAAATCTACACTACAACATGTAAGTAAATAAGCATGAAAAGAAAAAGAACATGTATTGAAGGTGCAAAAAAAAGGAAAAATTCATGAAATAGAAATGGCTAAGTAGTCATGAAAGAAATAAGAGAGCTTGGTTTTATTTTGAGCCTAAAACTAACTAAAGAGAGACTAGGGGAGAGGAAGAGGAAGATTACATGAAACATAAGGGGTATATATACATGCGTTAAACCCTAAATCATATTTTTGGGGAATGCCCAAAATACCCTTGAGAAAGTGTGGAGGCCAAGAAATCATTAACTTCTACTAATCATCATTTAAGTGTACATGAAGCCATTAATTCCATAAGCATGTGCATTAGCCTCTAATTGTACATTAAGGTGGGTGGGTAAGTGGGGTCCTCCATGTTCTTCACTTTGAATTATTTCCATCTTCATTCCTTTGTATTCTTTTTGTGCATGCATGTGTCTTCATGAAACCTCTCCTATTTGAGATCATATTCCTACACAAATATATTTAAATTTTCAGTTAATTTTTCTCAAAGAAATATATGCACACAAACGACTGTTTTGCCCCTATATGAAGATGGACATGTGACAATTTGGAATTAATATGAATTTTGGTTATAAAAGTTAAAATACCCAATATGATCATTCATTTAATTTAAATAGATTAAATATGGTGGTAAAAATATGCACATTTACATGCACATCAAATACCACCACACTTATCTTTTTATTCATCCTTGAATAAAGAAAAATTAAGATAAATCTGTTTTCGTAGGAAGCCCGATTGCATTGAGCATATGCAACAAGCCGTTAAACCTCTAGATTTCCCCAATAGGATGAATGTTGTCTCGTGAGGGTTTTCAATGATACTACCCACAAAATCCAAATGCAAGATGAAAATATTTACAAAGTGCAAGATTTATTTACAAAGATATGAATGCAAGTTCTTAAAAATATTTACAAATGACGGATTTATTTTTAAACTGACACGAATAAGTTAAATATTGTTATTGGTTATTATCTTGAAAATTTATGTCATTTGCTTGTCAAAATTTCCAATAAAAATCAAGTTATCATAACAATTAGACTATTGTTTAACTCATTGTTTTGGTTAATAACACAATGTAACTATGAAATGGATCCTTAGTTGATCATCAAAGTTTATTAAGGTGGTATTTTCATTTCTTTACAATAAAAAATCAAATCGAATAAGAAAAAATAGTGCTAGGATTTCAATTGCTTGCTCTACCATTATTTGCAAGAAAAATTACACTCCTAGCTCAGGTAAACTGAGGCCAAATATACCACCCATGCACTGCCTTTCGGGCTTATGTGAAGGGAATACAGAGCATGGCGAGTGCACACACTTTCGTGCATACACCTATTGACCAAAGGTGGTTCTTATTAAGTTTGTTCTTTTTTTTCTTCTTTTTACATGTGTTCCACACATGCATAACCGTGAGGACTTTTAAATGAATATGAAAGCACATAACCAAATATTCCAAGTGATTCACCCATGCATAACCGTAAGGACTTTTAAATGAGAGTGAATATTTTGGATGTTATTTTTTTATTTATTTTTATTTTTCTAAGAGAGAGGGTTTTGCAAAATCATCTTAGCACCATTTAATTTAAAAGACAAAAAAAATGTTATACCTTTACTATAAATCAACCACTTTTTAAAACAAAGATTTTCAATTAGGATGTATTTCATAATTAGCACGTATGAGTCTTCCTATATACTAGTTAAACCATTGTTATTTGTAATCAAACATCATTTTATTTTTGTTAAGATAATAAAGTTTCAAAATTTTCAATTTAATAAGCCAAAACCGTTTATTTATCGTATAGTTTTTTTTTACAAATAAATCAAAAATGCTTAAATAAAATGGTTTTTTCTTTTAGATTTTTTTGGTTTTTTTTTGCAAAGAAAAAATAAAAATAAATCATGAAAAACAGAAAATGAAGATAAGTCTCCCCCCACACTTGATTTTGACCGTGTTTACACAGTCAACCTAAGTGGAAGAAGAAAAATAAAAATAAAAACACGACCTTTATTTAAATGAAAATTAATGATTTTTGCACGAGATCAGAAAGTATATCGTCAAAAAGTAAATGAAAAGGTCTTCCAAAGACCGATTCATTTGTCTCGTCAAGTATGCGAGACATAGCTTAAGCTCGGAAAACCAAACAGTAAAAGATTTCAAAGTTGAATGTGGATTTGGAAAAATGAAAGTCGTTTTATTGAAAATCGTACGAGTTGTTTTATTTTCGATGACTTTTGGGGTAGATAGAAAACTTGAAGTACAACTTCTTCCAAATTATTGATTTCAAAATCAAAATGGTGATCGAAATTTTCCCCTTCCGAATTCAACAACGTTTTCAAAAAATCCATAAACTCATGTTTGTTAAATTCGAATTCCTTTGTTGTATTATCAATAACTTCATCGCGTAAATCGAGTTTAAAATTCAAAGTTGTCGTATTCAAATTTTTAGAAAAAGGAAGATCGAAGTTTAAATCGAGTTTTGCACCTCAAAAGAATTGAAATCCAACTTAATTACCGTATTTTCAACAACTTGATTAAGATCGTCATTATCAATTTCAAAAGTTATTGTTTGAAACTCATCGATTTAGGTAAAATATGGATTATCGTTTGACTCGTCACACATTGAAATTTGATTTGTTTCTCATGAAAATTTTACAGTGTTTTAATCAACAAATTCGCGTGATCATCATAAATTTCATTCATGTGCTCAACAAAGTCAAATTTGTAATTATTAACATGAAAATTTTTGAGTTGGACTTATTGAGAACAAGAATTGTCAATTTTGATAAACGGTACATTATTATTTGATTCTTCACAAGTTGAGATTTGATGATGATTTTCACAAAAAGTTTTGTATTTTTCAAGTAATAAATTCATATTATCCTTTTTCCGTTTAGTCAATAAAACCGATTTCATGATTATTAATTTGAAATTTTTCATTTTGAATTTGTTGATAACCAAAGTTTTCAATCGTATCGTTATTGAAACTATACCCATTGCCAAAATTATTTGAAATGTGGATCACATTTTCATTTTGAGATCGAAATTCATTTTGGAGTTTGAAATTGAACTGGCATGGGTTATAATCGAAATCGTTTGAATTTTGAAGCGGATTCAAATTTTGATTCTTTTGAAAATTTGGACTTGAGTTGATGGACAAATATGAATTACAAAAATCACTTATCTCTTGATTTTGTTGTGTAGAGATTCAAGTTAAGATGAAATGTTATTTTCGAGATTCAGTGGTAGTTCGCAATTTTGAAAATTTTGTGTTCAAAACTCGAATCGTTTAAACAATAGTTGTCGTTAAAATATCCATATGAATTTGGAGCAAAATTATATGGATTATATTGATTTTCACAACTATTGTAAAATTCATATGAGTGGGGAAACTCGGACAATTTCAAGAATTTTTTTTTTGGTTTTTTTATAAAGAAAAATATTTACAAATAGAATTTATTTTTCAAAATGGAAAATTGATTTTTCTTTCGTTTTTGGATTTTCAAAAAAAATTGGCTTTTTTTAAAAAAGGTTTTATATTTTTTTGGATTTTTATTTTTCTACATTTTTTTGGATTTTTCAAATTTCAAAGGAAAAGGATTTAAAAATTTCAAAGAAAAATAAAAGGAATATTTACATTTTTTTAGTTTTGGATTTTTGAAATTTTTTCTGTTTGTTTTTTTAAATATGCATGAACTAATGCAACTAAATAAATGCAAGGTCATAATTATGAATTATTTATCCTAAATTAGCACAAAATTTTATATTCACACGTTGTCATAGATAAACAAGATAGTTCTCAGCCACGTAACGGACATGATTTATCGGTGCACCACGAATCGCCGTAGCAATGCAGCCGAAGATTTAAGTACCTTCAGAGGAACAACCATTATAATATTTACGAGCCACCATAATATGTATAAATGGTTATTACTCTGCCATAGCCTAGGCACCAAGAAATTAAATTGTTCAAAAAAGACAAATTATCAATGTACAATTTAGTGTTATCGATGTCTAATCGTTATTATTAATCAAAATTCTAAGATGAAATGCAAAATAGAAATTAAACATGTATTAACAATGCAACTACGAATGGATTTTCTTCTTTTTTTTTCAAAGGCAAGCAACCAACAATTCAAGACAAACAAAAACAATAGATATATACAATGCAAGGCAAATAAAAAGAAAATTATAAATAAGCAAGCTGTTATTTTTTTGGCGAGCTCAGCAAAGCAAGCAATTCTTTAGCAAGCACTTCTGTCACCTGCTATCTGAAACTTGAACAAGATATATACAGTGTTTATATATATAAGGATGGAACCTAAAAAAGGTTAAAAATATTTTTTTTTAAAGTTAAAACAAAATAAAACAAACCAAAAGCAAACTCTTTTTGTTTTTTAGAGAGAAAAGGCTAAAAAATCCTTTTTTACAAGGGCCCTGCCCAATTAAGACCACATCCTTAAACAAATATCAGAAGAAATAAAATTCATGACCTCGCACGAAATCCACTTCAGAAAATGAAATTAAAAATCGCCTCTTTCAACCAAATCGAATTAAGAATCGAAGACCTTTGTTTAACTGATGATTGGGGACGGCGATTTGAGGTGAGTCAAGTGGGGCGGCCGTGCTTGGGGTCGTGATTGAAGCGAGTTTCACGGGTTGATGTCGTGGTTGGTTCGACGGTTGCAGGAGATTAGGCGATTTTGGTTGGTGAATGGGCTGAGGTCGTGAAATGGTTGCGAATTGCTGTTGATTGCAGCGGTTGTTTAAGTGGCCGAAGCGAAGTATATGGTGGCGGCGACATGTTCGACTTGGTCGCAGTAGGGAGGCTGATGGTGGAAGCAGTGGATGCAGGTGCAGTGAGGCAGGGCAGTAGTTGTTTGTTCAGTGGTGAGGGGATTAGTTATTGGAGTTCGTGAGTCGTGAGTGATGGAGTTTCTGATAGAAATCTATTTAGAAATCAATTTGCTTGATCTTTGTATTCCACTTCCAATTATATATATGGTTTACAAGAGTTAAGATAGGCTACAATTTAATCAACTGATTTGCTAAAAGAAAGGTAACTAAATAAATATTTCCCAAATAAAGATATCGTCAAATCAGAGGATAAGTGCCGGAAATATCAAAGAATAAATGCAGGAAATATGAGGAAATATTCTAACGCCTAGAATATATGTAAAATATATCCTATCACACCCCTTTAGTCGAAGAGGGAGGTTCTTTTATGCTTAGACTGTCCTTGAAATCATTAAATAATACGCGTGGAAGCCCTTTTGTGAAAATATCAACAATTTGGTAACGGGACGGTATATGAAGCACACACACTTCACCACGAGCTACTTTCTCACGGACGAAATGAATATCCATTTCAATGTGTTTAGTGCGTTGATGCTGAACAGGATTGCCGGATAAGAATATAACACTCACGTTATCACAATAAACTATAGTAGCCTTTTGAATAGGACAATGCAATTCTAGAAGCAAATTTCTGATCCAGCACAAATCAGAAACAACATTAGCAACACCCATGTACTCTGCCTCAGCACTACTACGGGAAAGAGTAGGTTGCCATTTCGAAGACCAAGAAATCAAATTATCTTCCAGTAATACACAATAAGCAGGGTAGAACGATGGTGTCAGGACAACCACCCCAATCTATATCTGTATATGAGATAATACGATTAATATTGGATTTGTACAAGTGGAGACCAAATCAAAGGGTACCCTGGAGATAGCGTATGATACGCTTAAGAGCTTTCGTATGCTCACTAGTTGGGGGATGCATATGAAGGTATATCTGCTGCACGGCATAGGAAATGTCTGGCCGAGTGAATGTAAGATACTGAAGAGCACCTGCATGACTATGATACTTAGTCGGATCATCATAAGGAGTGTCTGTGGTGGCACTTAGTTTGGACTTAGTGTTAAGAGGAGTAGAACATGAACTACAATTAGACATTCCGGCATGTTCATTAATTTTTGTAGCATACTGTGTCTAAGATAAGAAAAGACCATGGGCATGACGAGTGACAGCAATACCCAAAAAGAAACTCAAAGGACTTAGATCCTTCATAGCAAATTCAAAAGCTAAGAGAGTCATAGTAGACATACGAAGATGATCAGAAGAAGCTGTAAGTATAATGTCATCCATATATAACAGAATATAAGCAATATCAGAACCATTCTTGTAGATGAATAAATAGTGATCTGACGTACTATGGGAGAACCCAATGGTAGCAACAAAATCAGCAAATCTTTGGTACCATGCTCGAGGAGCCTGTTTTAATCTGTATAAAGATTTCTTCAAAAGGCAAACATGATTCGGATAATTTTTTTTATGAAAACCCATGGGTTGATGCATATAAACCGCTTCATTGAGATGACCGTGCGAGAAAGCATTCTTGACATCCATTTGATGAATGGGCCAAGATTTACAAAGAGCAATGCTGAGAACCGCTCTAATGGTGATCAGTTTAACCATGGGGCTAAACGTTTCATCACAATCAATGCCCTGTTGCTGTGTATTTCCATTACCTACAAGACGAGCTTTATAACGCTCAAAAGAGACATCGGATTTATATTAATGACGAAAAATCCACATAGACCGAATAACATTAACATTAGACGGCCTAGGCACTAATTCCCAAGTCTTATTGTCAATTAAAGCATTAAATTCATCCAACATTGCACTTTTTCAATTATGGTCACTAAGCGCACTAACAGGATTTTTAGGAACAGAAGAGATATCTGTAATGGTGGTAGTGTGGTAATTAGAAGAGTATTTGGGGTTGGGTTTAAAAATGCCATTTGATGCACGAGTGGTCATGCGGGTTGGAATGGAGCTGGGAGGCATTAGGGTGGTGTGAGGAATAGTCAAAGTGGGGGAGGTCATAGACGGGGTTGGACTGTGGGGAAGAGAGGATGGGTCAGACGAGGAAATAGAGGACCGAGTGTGGGCAGCAGTGGGAGGTGTGGAATCTGGGCCTGTGGCCTAGATTGAGAAAGAGAGGACGAGTCCTTGGGCTGCATTATTGGGTCAAGCTGCATATTTTGTGGTGTGGTATTTTGAGATAAATGATGTATTAATTGAGGATTAATATTGTCACTCAAAAAATCAAAATTCTAAGGTTTTGTTTTGTGGAGTTTGGAGAATGGAAATTCTGTTTCAAAAAAACGAACATGACGACAAATTATGATTTTACCACTAGGCATGTCATAGCATTTGGAGCCACGATGATTAGGAGCCGGACCTGAATAAGCACAAGGAGTCGACCTTTCTTGTAATTTATGAATAGTAGAAGAGGGGAATAATGGGAAACATAAGCAACCAAAAACACGCAAACCCGAATAATCCGGGTCACTTCGATAGAGGATTTGAGCAGGAGGTTGGTTCAATACCTTGGAAGTAAGGATATTGAGAAGATATGTAGCCATGGAGAGAGCATGATGCCAAAAGGAGAGTGGCATAAATGCATGAGCAAGAATAGTCCGGATGATATTATTTATGGATTTTATGTGTCTTTCGGCCTTCCCGTTTTGAGGAGATGTATGAGGACATGAGAGACGGAAAAGCATGCCATGTTTCTCAAAAAAATCCTTAAAAGTGCCATTAATGTATCCTGTACCATTGTCACACTGAAAAGTCTTAATATTACATTCAAATTGTGTCTTGATTAAAGCATGAAACGCTAAGAAAATTTGACCTGAGATTTTTTTGCAATAGGAAAGGTCCATAAAAATTTGCTATAGTCATCAAGAAAAAGAACATAATAACAATGGTCGGAAGTACTAACAATAGGAGAAGTCCAAAGATCACTATGAATAATATCAAACAGAAGAAAAGTATATGATGCTAAATCATAAAAAGGTAGCTTAGAATGTTTCCCAAGAGGACAAGAAGAACAAAAAGTTTTACAAGCCTTATTACAATCAACAAACTTTTTACTACAAAGAGACTTAAGAATAGCATCGCCAGGATGACCTAAACGATTGTGCCAAATATTCGAAGGCAAAGCAGTAAAAGAAGAATGATTATTGGAAGAAATGGCTTGAGAGTTGGAGAAAAGTGGATATAAGCCATCAGTGCTATCACATCTCATTAGTATGTTCCCTGTTTGTAAGTCATTACAGAGAAACCAAAAGGGCCAAAAGAGATAGAAACCATATTATCTGTGGTAAATTTACGAATAGAGACAAGATTTTTAATGAGCCTGGGAGCATGTAACACATTGTTTAGGGTAAATGGTGGATAAGGTGGAGGCAATGTAGTGCGACCGTGACCAATAATTGGAATTAATGACCACTACCAACAACAATGTTATGATGCTTATTGCTTGAATTGAAATAAGAAGAGAAAATACCTGCATCCGCCGTCATGTGAGATGTAGCACCAGTATCCATGTAGTAGTTCCCATCTGGTTGAGAGAATGAAAGAGCATGCATAGCGGCCTCAACGTCTGTGGGCATGTAGCTAGGAGCAGAAAGAGCAACTGCATTGAAAGCTTGAGGTCTGTACCCAAGTAAGCCTGACCCAGAAGAGGAGGGACGTTGGGCTGCTGGATTGGGCCTTGGCTGCCAAGAGTATGCGGGAAATGGGCAAGGAGGAATAGTCCACCCTCCCCAACTAGGTTGCTGCCACTATGGCGGTGGGGCCTGCTGATGTGGCTGCCACTGGTGCTGCAGATATGGCGACGGACTCGGACTGGACCCATTAGTACTTTGGTGGACCTTTTTCTTTACATTGTTTTTCAAATTGTTCCTCCCTTTATTATTGTTGTTGCGCTTATTGCTTGCAGATGAGTCAATGGAAACCATAGCAACACCACTGGACTGACGCCCAGAACCACCAGTTTCACGAGGTTGACGAGCCTTGATAGTATGCTCAGCCATTTTCAACCTTGAACGACAACTCTCAAAGGATGGTAAAGGCACTTGATTTTGTATATTGTCCACCGTACCACTATATGCTTCTAGTAATGACCCGGTAAGATGTAAAACCATACGACCATTTGTCATCGGAGCATCAACATCAACCAACCTATCCGCCAGAGATTATAGATAAGTACAATAATTGTCGATCGAGTTGAAAGCCTCAAACGTATCATTTGTAAAGTCCTCCTCGAGATGGGTAGCCCGAGAGGCTTTGTTGTCCTAAAAAGAGCTTCAAGACGGTTCCATGCCCCCTCTGCCATGTCATTACGTTTGAGAATAGCGAGGAGAAGATCAGAAGAAATGGTGTTCTAAATCCATTGCAAGACAACGGCATCCAAACGCCTCCGAAGTGCTGGATCAGCGGACTTAGCCTAGACATAGGTAGTCATAGCCTTCTCCTCCATTGGTGGAACCAAGTGATCGTAAAGATCAAGAACCCTAGCAAGATTGGTAAACAGAGTAGCCCAAGAATGATACATGGCTTGCTTATTGTATAATGTTATGGGAATAAGAGATTTAACATTAATGATGGTGAGTGCAGGATGAAACTTGGACGAGTCTGCCATGGAAAAGAATTAAAGATAGAAGAAGAAGAACAGAGAAGAAGATAGGTGAGGCTGGGGTAAGGAGAATAGCTCTGATACCATGATAGAAATCTATTTAGAAGTCAATTTGCTTGATCTTTGTATTCCACTTCCAATCATATATATATGGTTTACAAGAGTTAAAATAGGCTACAAATTAATCAACTGATTTGCTAAAACAAAGGTAACTAAATAAATATTTCCCAAATAAAGATATCGTCAAATCGGAGGATAAGTGCAGGAAATATCAGAGAATAAATGCAGGAAATATGAGGAAATATTATAACGTCTAGAATATATGTAAAATATATTCTAACAGTTTCGGTGATGAAGTCGCGAGTGATGTAGTTGTTGTACTGCTGGAAATAGAAGGTGACTGGTGAATGTACGTATTTGACAGTGGTGTAGTGTAGTGTTTAAAATATGAAGCAGTGGCTGTGTTGTTTTGGATGACTGTAGTGTGTTGTTTGGTGAAGTGAATTGAAGAGGAGAGGGGTAACTATGATGGGTTGTTGTTGGTTGTAGTTCAGAGTTAAATTAGGCAACGAAAGGGTTGTGCACAACACAATACACAGTTGTTGAAGATGCATAGAATGTGAATATGGCAGAGGGGTTATTGGTGGTATGTCAGTTTGCTGACTGTGCAAAGGAGAAGTGAAGTTGGATGGAGGACGGTTAGAAGTTAATGCAGAGATGAGGATGCACTGTAGTGATGGAATTGAATGGCTGCAGCAATTGTTTGGTCAGTGACTATGAGGCAGTCAGTGAATCAATGAAGTGGTAATAGCAGATGCAGTGGGTTGATATTTGTTAATGGCAGTGGGATGTTTGAAAGGCAATGGAAGTGGAGGCAGTTGTCAATGCTGGTGATATGTGGGTGTGATGGTGATGCACAGTTTGTCTGGTGTAAGAAGTGGTCGGTTTGTAAATTTGGTGGATGAATATGCAATGGTGGATGTAGCTGCTGTGTGCTCAAAGTGGTTGATTGACACACAGGCAGAGGGGGATGGTCAGGATGATATGCAGAGGAGATGTTGGTGAAGAAGAGTTGCACTGTGATAGAGAGGCAGTAAGTTGTTATGGCAGTTTGAAGACTAGAACAAAAAATGCAAACAGAAAAATGTATTCAAAGAAAAAATTGTAATCAGGGAAGAGAGGATGAAAATGTATGTAGAAATGAAAATGTAAATGACAATGCAAAATGTGAAAAAGCAATGGAATAATTTTATTTTATTTCAAATGGAACTAGAAATGCAAATACTAATTGAAATGGCAAGAAGAAAGCACACAAAATCAAATCATACAACAAACATGCACACAAATATATATTTTTTGCAAATGAACAAACAAAATAAAATCACACAAAAATGAAACAAAAATAATTCGAAGAATAGAAAAATAAAATCAAAACAATTCCTCAGCAACGGCGCCAAAAACTTGTTAATCAACGGAAATTCTATAGAATCAGAAAACCGTTGAAAAATTTATAATAAAATGTATACCGCAAGCGCACGACGTACACTTGTAGCACGTAGCGAATACGGGTCGATCCTCAGGGAATTGATGATTTTAAAATTCTATTCAATCAAATTAAACCAAAGTTGAAGAGAATGTTAATCTATAAAATTAGAAAATTAGCTAACCAACTAAAAAAAGAGATGCAAATATAAGAGTTAAATGACAATTTAGAGAATAAATCCACTCTCTAGATCACATAGTTCAACACATGAAATCATAGTCTCTCTTTTATGGTCATTAGTGTTTTAATTGATATGCTTATCATAAGCATGGCATATTTGTGCTATTAATTAGCCAAGATAATCCATCAAACTATAACACATCCCTTAAAGCACTTACTAACTTTCATGAAATTTGACAAAAAAAATGAAAATGAAATCTATTTTAAGTATGGCCTATTAACTATTGATTAGAAATATAGACCATCAAATTTTAATTTCAAATCACTTTATTATGCCATAATCATATTTTGATGAAGAGGCATTTATGTTAGTGATTGTTTAAGCATAACCTATTTGGTGTCAACAATATAGGCTACCAAATTCAAAGCAAGAACAACAAATAAAACACTCCATTGATCACTATCAAGCACAAAAAGAGAGCATGAATTAACAAATAGCTGAAGCTATATAATTAGAGAGCTTTGTTACCTCTAAATTGAAGGGGTTTAGCCTTTCATATTTATCATTTAATTAACAAATGTAGCAAGCAACATAACAAAAAGAAAGAAAAATGAAAGCTAATGGAAAAAGAGAACTATTCTACTTGCATAAAAGAAAAGAAATCTACACTACAACATGAAAGTAAATAAGCATGAAAAGGAAAAGAACATGTATTGAAGTTGCAAAAAAAAGGAAAAATACATGAAATAGAAATGGCCAAGTATCCATGAAAGAAAGAAGAAAGCTTGGTTTTATTTTGAGCCTAAAACTAACTAAAGAGAGGCTAGGGGAAGAGGAAGAGGAGGGTTACATGAAACATAAGGGGTAAATATATATGTATGTTAAACCCTAATTCATATTTTTGGGAAATGCCCAAAATACCCTTGATAAATTGTGGAGGCCAAGTAATCATTAGCTTATACTAATCATCATTTAAGTGTACATGAAGCCATTAATTCCATAAGCATGTGCATTAGCCTTTAATTTGTACATTAAGGTAGGTAGGTAAGTGAGGTCCTCCATGTTCTTCATTTTGAATTATTTCCATCTCCATTCCTTTGTATTCATTGCATGTGTCTTCATGAAACCACTCCTATTTGAGATCAAATTCCTACACAAACATATATAAATTTTCAATTAATTTTCTCAAAGAAATATATGCATACAGATGATCGTTTTGCCCCTTATATGAAGATGGATATGTGACAATTTGAAATTAATATGAATTTTGGTTAAAACAAGTTGAAATACACAATATGATCATTTATTTAATTTAAATAGATTATATATGGTGGTAAAAATATGCGCATTTACATGCACATCAACTATATACTTGGTGGAGATTCCAGAATGAAGTAGGATGGTTTGGTGAACGATTCTGTATGAGATAACCACTCAAAACTTTTCATCTCCAAAAAGGAACGAGTTAGGAGAATAAAAGCAAACAGAAAGATAAGATAAATTCAAAATCAAATAGAACATGAGACAAATAATTTAGGATTTGAAGCATGCATGGACTTCTCAGTTTCCATGGTGCAATCTCGATCATTTGTACTCCAGTATACCTTGACCAAACTGATAAATTTCCTCCTAACCTGTTTCGTACCTCTATCGACAATACGAATGGCTTCCACTTCATAACGGGATTTGGCTCGACGTAAAAATTTTCTAACAAAGCAAGCTGAACAATCATGGAAGGATCATGGAGATACGAAGGTTAGATACATGAAACACGTCGTGGACACCCGCTAGCTTCTCCGGCAAATCAACTCTATAAGCCAAAGGACTAACCCTTTTCAGGATGCGAAAAGGACCAATGAATCTAGGAGCAAGCTTCCTCCTCCGACCAAAGCGAACCACATTCTTCAGCGGCGAGATCTTATGAAAGACTTGATCATCCACTGAAAATTTCAAATCCCTTCTATGCCTATCAGCATACTTCTTCTGCCTATCCTGAGAAATCTGCATCTTCCTTCTAATCTCCTCAACCATTTCAGATGCTTCCAGAATCATATCAGGCGCAAGAAGTAGGCGATCACTGGATTCAATCCAGCAAGATGGGGATTTGCAAAAACGTACGTAAAGAGCGGCAAACGGAGACATCTCGATACTTATCTGAATTCAAAGGAATGGGATTAATTGATTGAAGCTTAAGATGGTTCAAAATTATCAAATAAGAATTATCCCTGATAACTGTTATTATAAATGAATTCAACGAGATGATCTTCCCATGATCCTCTATAATCAAGAACATAGGCACGAAGGAGATCTTCCGAAATCTGATTCAGCATTTGCGTTTGACCATCAGTTTGAGGATAGTAAGAAGTATGAAGGTTCAAACGAGTACCTAAAGCTTCCTGGAAAGCTTTCCAGAACTTGTTGGTAAAGATAGGATCGCGATCAGAAACAATACTAGACGGAACACCATGGTGTCGGACAATCTCTCTAATATAGACCTCAGCTAAGCTCGAAGCAGTTTGATTCGACTTGACTGGAATAAAATGAGCGGATTTTGTCAATCGATTGAGAACTACCCATATACTCTCGTTACCCCTTCTAGTCCACGGTAACCCATCAATAAAATTCATAGAAATCTGATCCCACTTTCAAATGGGAATCTCAAGGGGTTGTAGCAATCCGGCGGTGTTTTGGTGATTAGCTTTAACTTATTGACAAGTGTCACATCTACTAGCATAAATGGAGATTTCCTACTTCATTTCATTCCACCAATACAGCTTCTTCATATTCTGAAACATCTTCATGACATCTAGATGGATAGAGAGTCTAGACAGATGATTCTCCC
Organism: Allium cepa; assembly: GCA_030765085.1. NCBI lineage: Eukaryota > Viridiplantae > Streptophyta > Magnoliopsida > Asparagales > Amaryllidaceae > Allium > Allium cepa. The sequence continues at coordinate 153,177,915 of CM060942.1, forward strand.
TAAGAACATCTTGCCTTAAACCGTCAACATTTAGAAAAATAAATCCGGTTATTAATCCTCAAAACTCCATTCTGATCAATCTATGCTCCTAATTCACTTAATTTATCACCTTCCATGTTCGGAATATTCTCCTTAATGGGCTTAAGCATCTCATTCTCATCCTGCTTGGCTGTTATATGATCCATAAGAGATGAAGAAGCTATAATCTAACATAACATGGCTCTCTTATGACTTAGGGCATCGGCCATAACATTGGCTTTCTCAGGAGTGTAGTTGATGTCAAGGTCATAAGATGCTAAGAACACAAGCTATCTAACCTATTTCTGGTTCAAATCCTTCTGGGTGAAAATATACTTAAGAGACTGATGATCCGTAAAGAGCTTAAACTTAGTTCCCAAAAGGTGATGCCTCCATAACTTCAAAGCAAACACAACAGCAAGAAATTTCAAATCATGAGTGGCATAGTTGGCTTCATAGGCTTCAACTAACGATTGGCATAAGCAATAACCTTCCCATCCTGCATAAAGACAGCACCCTAACCTTCATGACTAGCATTGGTATAAACCGATAATCCTTTACTCCCATTCGGAACGGTGAGAACAGGAGTAGAAGTAAGCTTTTGCTTCTACTCATTAAAAGCAGCTTCACACTTATCACTCCAAACAAACTTAGCATTCTTACGAGTCAAAGCAGTGAGGTATAAATCGATAATCCTTCACTTCCATCCGGAACGGTGAGAACAGAAGCAGAAGTAAGATTTTGCTTCAACTCATGAAATGCAGCTTCATACTTATCACTCCAAACAAACCTAGCATTCATACGAGTCAAAGTAGTGAGAGGTGCAGCTATGTGGGAAAAATTCTCAATGAATCTTCGAAAATAACTAGTAAGGCCCAAAAAGCAACAAATATCGGAAGGAGTCTTAGGTGTCTTCCAATCCTAGAAATAGAATAAGGTGGAAAAGTTCAAAGAAAGATAAGATAATTGAATTTCAAATGAAAAAAGGTGGATAGACTTACATTAATCGTGGCCACCTTAACTGGGTCAACCAAGACTCCATTCTCTGAAACAATATGCCCAAGGAATCAGACTTCATCTCTTTAGAAATGGCATTTAGAAAATTTGGCTTTCAACTGGTGAATCCTAAGAGTTTCCAGAACATAGCCTAAATGAGATTCATGATCCTTCTTATACTTAGAAAATACGAGAATATCATCAACGAACACCAGGAAAAACTTGTTCTGAACATTGCAGAAAACACGATTCTTGAGATCGACGAAGAAGGCATAAGCACTGGTTAATCCAAATAGCATAACTAACCATTCATAGAGACCATCTCTGTTTGGAAAGCTGTCTTGGGAATGCTCTCCTCTGCTGTAACATCCCGCCTTCTATGGCCCAAAATTAATCGCTACTGATGCTGCAGACATCCGTAGTTGTTATTCTTGACGGCCGAATGCGGCATAGTTAATATTGATACATTGGAACACAAGGATATGAAAATTTTAAACAAAAATTTTCATTTCAAGCAAATTACAATTTAAGATTTAAATACATAATCCCAGACATTAACCACGTTCAGATCACATATACATGTATAAAATACGATAAGAGTGACATATGAAGATGTTCATTTATGATGATTAGAGAACTAATAAATATGAACTTTACAGTTCTTAGTACATCACAACGGAAAATACAAAATAGCTCCTATATAGCTAACACTACCTCCTGCACGTCTCTGGAAATTTATTCGTCCAAAAACCTGAAAGTCTTCCACTCTCAGACTACTTAAATTAATTTTGAGTATCCAAGAGTTTGTAGAGGAACAAAAACTTCGAGTCAGACAATAAGTCTGGTATGAATAATCACCTATCATCTCTTATCATAAATAGGTATCTAGTGAGACCATGCCACTTAGCAGAACGGGTTTTCCCCTCACTAGTATCCAAAACAAAACATGCAAAACATTTACTATGCCCCTGCACCCAAAATGATTAGTCTTAACATAATATGAAATAAAGCCATAAATCATATGTTTTAGATATACCATCCACCTATTTATTAGAAATCCCATCTAATTTTTTTATTTAGATTTTCCATCTAAAGTCCATTTATTAGAGTTCCCCTCTAAAATTTTAAAATGACCATCCATCATAATTTAACAGGATTGTCCGTCCCAAAATCCCTTTAAAATAAATGCAGCTTATCCATCGTTCATTGTTTTATAAAAGATGGTGTGGGTTATCCACTGTGCACTCCATAGTTTTTCTAGGATGACTATTAACCCTTGGGTGTCAAATCTCGAGGCCAACCATCTCTGGCAAAACATTCTTTAGTTTAGAAATTTGATGCGGGTTATCTACCGCACGTTCCATGGTTTTCCTAGGTTAACCAAGAACCCATTACTTGGCCAACTAAAACATCATGATCCCTATGATTACTTATTTTTCTCAGGTATACCACATATTTAACCAATTCCTATTGGTAGCCCTAATTAGGTTAAATTAAATAAAACATATTGAGAGCCCCGATGTATATTTTCAAAAGTATATTTCTTTTTATAACCCAAAACTATGTATCCAAAACATTAAACCCACCACGGTTTCCCTAAGGTTTATTAACATTCATTTTATATAAGAATCCCCCTTACATATTCAAACAAATATAAGTATTTTTATGCTATAATTGTTAGAAGTAACCCTTCGACTTAACAAAATTTTACTTAAGAAACATGGCTAAAATCAGCCCTTTAAACCCTTTGAATGAAATCCCATTTGAAAGCAAATAAACATCCTAAGTTAGCCCCTTCGAAAACCTTTCTTTTGAAAGCATCACAAAATCATATCTTCTGACCTTGTCGGAAGGTTTCTTTTCAACCTAGTCGAAAGCCTGGGATATCCCACCTTATAAAACCATTACAAACCTTTCGAAAGCAATGAAATTCAAAACCTTTTGCAATCATTTAAGGTAACCCCTTCAAAACCTTTCAAAATCAAATTTTCAAAATCAAAACCTTTCAAAATCAAAATTTAGAAATCAAAACCTTTCAAAATCATTCGAAAACAATAAAGTGCTGGTGTTAGAACCCACTCTTTGAAAGTATATTTCCGACCTTGTTGGAAAGTTTACCCTTCGACTTTTTTGAAAGGTATTAAAATATTTCTAGAAAGCATTTAAAACATTAACTCTTAAAGGTTTTTGATTTGAAGATCCCCTTTGTGGCCCCTCCTCGAGTATATAAAACAGTCTTTTTATAAAAATTTATAGAATCGAAGGATCCCCCTTTGTCTTAGTTGAAAACAGGTTTCATTTCCATTTGAAAGCAAAGGAAGCAGCTCCTCGACCCTTCGCTCCTCTTCCCTTCGTCACGATGCCTACCCTTCGACTTAGACGAAGGGATAAAAGCAGCTTTTGGAGTCGAAGAGAACATTTGGGCCTACTAAAGTGATGTTTTATCTTGCTTATCTAATTGTGATTGGTCAAGGGGATTCCACCTATGCTTTAAAATATTAAAAGTGCTTTCAAATAGTAAAAAGTATACCAAAGTCAACTTTTTTCTTAAAACACTATACATCTTCCCTAAATCAATTTTTTTTAAAGCAATTTCCCTCTGGCTTTGACCAAGGCGGAAGCAATATTGCAGTTTAGCCCTTAGGCTTAATTAGTTTAATTACCTTAGTTAACCACTAAGGAAAAATCTCCAAGAATCACCAAAAATCTTATATATCAAATACTTCAACGTATTAAAATTTCAAAGCATGTGAAGATCAAAACAACTCAAAATTTGATCAAAACCGAATAAAACGTTTTAATTAGCCCATTAACATTTTAAAACCAAGTCTTATCCAAAAAAGGTTTAAATGGCTATATCCTAACCAAAATCGTAAACATGAATCGGGTATAACCCATAGCCGATCCAAACACAGAAAATGAGATGATAAACATAATTATTCACATTGATTAGTTAATTAGAGAATGAGATAATTTTCTAGCTTTAATTCCTTAGCTTTTGCTTTAATTTATTGCTTTCCCTAGAGCTTTAATGGCTGGCCAAAATATAGTTGAGGACTTATGAATGAGAAGTAAAAGTTTATAAAGGTGGAGGAAGAGATTTATACTAAGAAATGTAGCTCTATTTCCAAGTTTACCCCGTACGAAAATTCCTCCTTCTAAATTTAGTCAAGTCTTATTTTAGTTCGTTCATTAAGATACGACCGTTGGAATTACTAATCTCGTATCTCTAATTATCCACATTATTCTATCTAATTATTCAACTAAATATCATGAGTAATGTTAATTAAAATCCAGAGGCATTACAGACTCCCCCTTTAAAGAATTTCATCTCGAAGTTTCAGTAAGGACAAAACAACACATATAGCCCATGCAAGCAAAGCTAGTATATCCTACTAGCTAAATTCTATATAAACCCTATATAGAACTTACCATCTAAAACAGACCAGGAAAAGAAGCCCTAATCATGTCTTTTGTCTCCCAAGTACAGTCCTTCACGTTGTCGCTCTACTAAACTTTCACTAACCTGACTGTCTTGTTTCTTAACCTCTTCTCATCTTTTGCCACAATATGAATCAGTTGCCTCATAAAATTCATATCCGATTCCACCACTAAGTCCTTCAGTGCCGTCGAAGCAATAGTAGTTTCTAGATCATGAACATACTTTCTGAGATAAGAAACACGAAACATATTGTGGACCCCGGCCAAACTGCTCGGCAAATCTACTCGGTATGTGAATCTTTCAATCTTTTTTGATATAGGAAATGGTCCAACATATCTCGGTGCGAGCTTCCCGATCTTCCCGAACTGAACCACACCTTTCATCTATGATACCTTGTTGAAAACTCTATCTCAAACTGAGAACACTAGGTCCTTATGCCTTTTGTCTGCGTAACTCTTCTTCCTAGCCTGAGCTTCTTTCATTCTTTCCCATATCAGATCTTTTCCGTCACCTCTCTCAACAAATCTGGACCCAGGACCAATCTGTCTCTGGACTCTAACCAACATGCTGGTGATTTGCATGGCCTTCCATACAAAGCTTCAAAAGGCGCCATTCCTATGGTAGTCTCATGACTATTATCATAGGAAAACTCCACTAAGTGCAAATGATCTTCCTAAGAACCACTAAAATCCAGCACACAATCTCCCAACAGATCTTCCAGTACCTTGTTAACTCTCTCTCTCTGTCATCCGTTTGAGAATGATATGCGGTGCTCATCTTGAGCTTAGTTCCTAACACATTATGAAGGCTCTTCCAGAACTCGATAGTAAACAAGGCATCTCTATCGCCGATGATAATACTAGGAATTCCATGCAGTCTAACGATGCTCTTCTTGAACAACATAGCCAAAACAGATACCGTCCTGGTTGACCTTACTGGAATGAAATGGGCACTTTTGGTCAATCTGTCCACTACGACCCATATACTTTGATTAACCCGTTTTGACCTAGGAAACCCATCAATAAAATCGATGGATACTGAGTCCCACTTACAAAGCAAAGGTTGAAGCAAGCCACTTGGCTTCCAATGTTCGGCTTTTACTTGCTGCAATTCAAACCTGTTTTACCCATAAGCCAACATCCTTCTTAATTCCTTCCTAGAAGAAACTTCTCTTAATATCTTGATACATCTTGGTTCCCCCAGGATGAATCGTAAACTTCGATCGATTACATTTCCTATGAACTTCCTTCCTAAGGTTTCCAACATGCAGAACACATAACCGTTCCGTCTTTCTCTACCAACCCCTACGGTCAAGAATAAAATCCTTCAAATCATCAATCTCGGTTCCATCTTCCAACCTTCTAATCCTCTCAGCTAATACTGGATCCTCTTTCTGCTTAGACGCAATCCGTTCGATCAGAACTGGTCGAACTTCCAAACAAGACATCATGGTGATATTCTGACTAGATCCAGCAGTCGACCACAACTGCACACTGCAAGCAACCAGTGCTTCCAAGTCTTTCCATTCCGCCAACATAGCTAATATCACATTCTGATGTTTCCTGCTAAGCGCATCTGCCACCTTATTTCCTTTTTCCGGTGTATACTCGATGCTAAAATCATAAGCTGCAACAAACTCCAGCCTTCTCTGCTATCTCATGTTCAGCTCCTTCTAAGAGAATAGATATCGTAGAGACTTATGATCCATAAATAGCTCAAAACTTTCTCCCAAAAGGTAATGTCTCCACACTTCAATGCGAAGATTACCACTGCCAACTCCAAATCATGAGTAGGTTATTTCACTTCAAGTGATCTAAGCTATCTAGAAGCATAGGCAATAACCTACCATTCTGCATTAGCACAACACCTAACTCAGTACCACATGCATCGGTGTAAACTACCAATCCCTAATTCCATCTGGAACTACTAATACGAGGGCATTGGTTAACAAATGTTTCAAATTAAGGAACGCCACCTCAAATTTTTCAGACCAAACAAACTTCATGTTCTTCCTAGTTAGCATAGTCAAGGATGCCACTATCTGTGAGAAATCCTTAATGTACCTTCGGTAGTAACCTGCAAGATCAAGAAAACCTCTAATCTCACTTACCGTCTCTGGTCTCTTTCAATTGTTAACAGCCTCGATCTTATCCAGATCAACTCTTAACCCTTTCTCGGAAACTACATGATTAAGGAACTTCACTTCCTTCTTTTAGAAATGACACTTGGATAACTTCGCCTTCAGCTGATGTTGCCTTAGCATCTCCAACACTATTCTAAGATGATCTACATGATCCTTCTCATTCTTAGAATATATCAAAATGTCATCAATAAAAACCAACATAAACCTATCCAAGTGCTCTCGAAAAAATGGTTTTGTCAAATCCACGAAGAAAGCTGGCGCATTAGTATGTCCGAATGGCATAACCAACCACTCGTATGATTTGTATCTGGTCTTAAACGCATTAAAGGAATACTGTCCTCTGCCACTCTTAGTAATGGAAGCCGGTCGCAAAATCCAACTGGGAAAACACTCTAACTCCACTCAACCGATCGAATAAGTCATCGATTCTCGACAAAGGATACCTATTCTTGATCGTCCTCTCGTTCAACATACGATATTCGATACACATACTTAATGACCCACCTGGCTTCTTCACGAACACCACGGTCGTTCCCCATAGCGAACTTCTTAGCCGGATGAAATTCTTTCCTTCCAATTTCACTAGTTGCGCCTTCAATTCCTTCATCTCGGTTGGTGACATCCTTCTAGGTGGTCTACTTACGGGTTCAGCTCTTGGTACGAGATCTATCCGAAACTCGATTGCCCTTTTTGGCATTAAGTTTGAAACTGTTTCAAACACATCCACAAACTCTCTTGCTACATAAAACTGCTTCAACTCAGCTTCCGTTTCCATAGCACCCAATAACACGTAAGCATTTCCATTCGAACTCCTTACCGAGTAAATGACTCGGTTAAGGCTATTAGGGTGTCTCAATAATATTTCCCCTCCTGGAAAAATATCCTATATCATATCTATCTAACCAATCCATACCCAATATGATCCTGAAACCCATAAAATCAAAAGGGTATAAATTGCATGCAAACATATGACCTAATAAATCAAGTTCTAACTAGCCGTATCTCGTTCCTAGAGTTTCATACCCTCCTATAGGATTTACAATCCTTAAAGGAGTAATAAGGTATAAGGTTCCAGACATAAGAAATCTACCAAATACTGAGATATAAATGAGAGCGATGCACCGGTATCAAATAGTATCCTAAATGGAGTACTATGAATCATAAGCATACCTTCCATCAAAGCTTTTCCTTTCTTAGCAGCCATTGGTCTAGAGGATGATGGTTCCAATGTAAAGACCTTTCCCTTTCCATCCTTAGCAGTCTCGGACACTTTTCCTTGTAATGCCTCATTTGGCCACAGTTGTAGCACTTCATATTTGTCCTCACTGCAACTACTTTTCCATCACCCGAGTGACATTCATTAGCATTGTGCCCCTTCTTGTCACACTTGTAACAAACAATATTAGCCTTGCTCTTTTTAGCTGTTACCTTTGATTGGGTACCATTCTTCTTGAAAAGCTTCCACTTCTTCCCCTTAAAATTATGAACCTCAACCGGCTCCATTTTCCAAAAGTAGAAAGCATCTCTTCATTTCGAATAGCCATCTCAACAACAATATGACATGGATCCCGAAGGTTTGGCATGGTTGCTCTGGCGATCTCAAGACTCAACCCACCTGATAAACTTATTATTGCTCTAATTGATAGTATCCATGGTAGCATATCCATAATGCGACAGCTCATCAAACTCCATAGCATACTCAATCACCGATTTATCCCCTTGGACTAAATCTGCAAACTTCCTTAGCAATGCTGGCTTGGAAACCTCAGATAGAAATTTTTCTTCGAACCTCCTTCGCAATTCAGCCCAAGTCAGGTCTTCCTTTGGCTCTCCTACTGTAACTTCATTCCACCAAAACAATGTTGCTCCCTACAATTGCCTGGAAGCATATCTCCTCTTCTACATATCTGTTAAGCTAAGATCTGCAAATATCCCTTCACAATGCAATAGCCAGTTCTCCACTCCTACTACATCCTCATTTCCCAGAAAAGGCTTCCCCTCCAAACTAACATAATCCCTGCTCGGCTTGGCATAGTTATTTCCAACTGGGGCCACCAGATTAGCTCCTCCAACATTCCCTACAACCATTCCTGCAGCTGCTCCGGCTTGCATCATATTCACGAAGAACCGATACATTATCCCCATATCAACTGGCGGGATCTCAGCACCAACATTAGCGTTTGCATATGGGTTTGCATTTGCATGCCCATCCTAGTTGCTTCTACTATTGGTTCGAACATTTCCACGTGTTACGATCTGTCTCCAACCTTGATTCACTCTTCCTTTCCTGCCTCCATATCTTACTTTCCTACCACCCGAAATCCAATTTTGATAAGATACATAAGAACGATACAAGAGAATGGGAAATACATACTTAGGTATTTATAGCAAAGTACACATACGTTACAATAACTCTTACCCAAGCCTAATAATATTTTAGATCCATTAGATTATGATTTAAAAATATTTTAAGGTTTAAATTCGTTTTAAGTACATATACCTCGCTCTGATACCAACTTGTAACATCTTGCCTTCTGAGGCCTAAAAGTAATTGCTACTGATGTTGTAGCTAGCCATAGTTATTTCTTGGCGACTGAATGCGACATAGTTAATATTGATACATTGGAACATAAGAATATGAAATTTTTTAAACAGAATTATTCATTTCAAGCAAATTACAATTTAATATTTAATTACATAATCCTAGACGTTATCCACGTTCAGATCACATATACATGTACAAAATACGATAAAAGTGACATATGAAGATGTTCCCTTATGATGATCAGAGAACTAATAAATATGAACTTTACAGTTCTTAGTACATCACAGCAAAAAACACAAAACATCTCCTATATATCTAACACTGCCTCATGCCCGTCTCCTAAAGCTTATTCGTCCAAAAACCTGAAAGTATCCCACTCTCAGACCACTCAAATTAATTTTGAGTAACCGAGAGTTTGTGGATAAACACAAACTTCAAGTCAGACAACAAGTCTCGTATGAATAACCTCCAATCATATCTTATCATAAAAAGATATCATGTGAGACCACGCCGCTTAGCGGAACATGTTTTCTCCTCATTGGTATCCAAAACAAAACATGCAAATCATTTACTATGCCTCTGCACCCAAAATGATTAGTCTTAACATAATATGAAATAAAGCCATAAATCATATGAATTGGATATCTCATCCACTCATTTATTAGATATCCCATCTAAAGCAATTTATTAGATTTCCCGTCTAAAATTAATTTATTAGAGTTCCCCTCTAGAATCTTTAAAAGGACTATCTGTCATAATTTAATACGACTGTCCGTTCCAAATCCCTTTAAAATAAATGCAGATTATCCATCGTTCATTGCTTTATAAAAGATGGTGTGGGCTATCCACCGCACACTTCATAGTTTTCCTAGGATGACTAAGAACCTTTAGGTGCCAAATCCCGATGCTAACCACCTCTGGCAAAACATTCTGTACTTTAGAAATTTGATGTGGGCTATCCATCGCACATTCCATGATTTTCCTAGTTTAACCAAGAACCCATCAATTGGCCAATTAAAAACATCATGATCCCCATGATCCTTTATAAAAATTCATGATCCCTATGATCACTTATTTTTCCCAGGTATACTACCCATTTAACCAATTCCCATTAGTAACCCCAATTAGGTTAAATTAAATTAAATACATTGAAAGCCCCAATGTATATTTTTGAAAGCGTATTTCTATTTGCAACCCCAAACTATATATCGAAGACTTTAAACCCAACCCGGTGTCCCAAAAGTTTGTTAACACTCATTTTATATAAGGATCCCCCTTACATATTCAAATAAAGATAAGTATTTTTATGCTATCACCCTACGAAGTAACCCATTCGATTTAGAAAAGTTTTACTTAAGAAAAATGGCTAAAAATAGTCCTTTAAATCCCATTGAATGAAATCCCATTCGAAAGAAAATAAACATCCAAAGTTAGCCCCTCGAAAACCTTTCTTTTGAAAGCATCACAAAATCATACCTTTCGACCTTGTCAGAAGGTCCTATCTTTCGACCTTGTCGGAAGGTTTCTTTCCGACCTAGTCGAAAACCTAGGGTATCCCCCTATAAAACCATTTATAAACCTTTCGAAAGCATTGAAACTCAAAATCTTTCGCAATCATTGAAGGTAACCCCTTCAAAACCTTTCGAAATCAAACCTTTCAAAATCAAACCTTTCAAAATCAAGTTGGTGTTAGAACCCACCCTTCGAAAGTATACTTCTGACCTTGTCAGAAGGTTTACCCTTCGACTTTGTTGAAGGTATTAAAATCTTTTTGAAAAGCATTTAAAACATTAACTCTTGAAGGTTTTGGCTTTTGAAGATCACCTTCATATCCCCTCCTTGAGTATATAAAACTTAGTCATTTTATAAAAAATTATACAATCGTAGGATCCCCCTTCGTCTTAGTTGAAAGCAAGTTTTATTTCCATTTGAAAGCAAAGGAAGCAGCTCCCCGACCCTTCACCCCTCTTCCCTTCGTCACCATGCCTACCCTTCAACTTATGCTAAGGGATAAAAGCAGCTTTTAGAGTCAAAGGGAACATTTGGACCTACCGGAGTGATGTTTTATCTTACTTGTCTAATTGTGATTGGTCAACGGGCTTCCACCTATGCTTTCGAATAGTATAAGGTATACAAAGCCAACCTTTTTCTTAAAACACTATACTTCTTTTCCAAATCAATTTTTTTGAAAGCAGTTTCCCTCCAGCTTTGACCAAGGCAGAAGCAATATTGCAGTTTAGCCCTTAGGCTTAATTAATTTAATTACCTTAATTAACCATTGAAGAAAATCCCCAAAAATCATCAAAAATCTTATAAATCATATACTTCAACATATTAAAATTTCAAAGCATATGAAAATCAAAACAACTCAGAATTTAACCAAAATAGAATAAAATGTGTTAATTAGCCCATTAACATTTTAAAACACCTAAGTCTTATCCAAACAAAGGTTAAATGGTTATATCCTAACCAAAATCGCAAACATGAATTAGCTATAACCCATAACCGGTCCAAACACAAAAAATTAGATGATAAACATGATTATTCACTTTGATTAGTTATTTGGATAATAAAATAATTTCCTAGTTTTAATTCCTTAGTTTTTCTTTAATTTATTGCTCTTTCTGGAGCTTTTAATGGCCGACTAAAATATAGGTGAGGGGTTATGAATGAGAAAGCAAAAGTTTATTAATGTGGAGGAAGAGATTTATACTAAGAAATGTAGCCTCATTTCCACGCTTACCCCTTAGGAAAATTCCTTCTTCTAAATTTAGTTAAGTCTTATTTTATTTCACTCACTAAGACACGACCATTGGATTTATTAACCTCATCTCCCTAATTATTCACATTATTTTATTTAATTATCTAATTAAATATCTTGAATAATGTTAACTAAAATTCAGGGGCATTACATCTGCTACACAAAGCTGGTGGAAACCGGTAGCAAGATCAAGCTGAGAGAATACTTTGGCTCCATAGAGCTGATCGAACATATTATTGATACTAGGCATTGGATATAGGTTCTTAAGGGTAAGCTTTTTCAGCTTTCTGTAATCAACACACATCCTCAAAGAACCATCAGATTTGATGATAAAGATCACAGCTGCTCCCCATTCAGAAAACTCTGCCGAGTCAAACCCTTGGAGAACAGGTCTTCAATCTACTTCCTCAACTCGACTTTCTCTCTGGGAGCCATCCGTTTTAGAGGAAGAACAATAGGTCGAGCTTCAGGAATAAGATTGATGCGAAATTCAATTTTCCACTTAAGAGGTAGAGAAGTGACTTCACCAAAGACATACAATAAGAGTAGGACAACAGGGGTGGGTCAAGATCACTAGGCTGAGCATCAAGCAAAAAAAGATAAAACTTCCTGTGTAATCCTGAGGCATTGGGCATTCAATCACAAGAGAATTTCCCTGATCATCTACTAAAGAAATGGTTCGGGCTTTGCAAAAGATAACTGCATCATAATGCTTTAAACAATCGCCTTCATGTAAGATATCAAATGCATCAAAATTGAGGATATAGAAAACTCTAGTGAATCGACGCCAGTTGTAAAGGAGTTTCAACTCATTACAAATCATACTAAGGTTGGCGGGACCGCCGATGGGAGTAGTCACACATAATGATGAAGTTGCCAATTGGGGTTGCAAGATATGCTCAAATTTATTACAAAGATCAATAGAAATAAAGCTATGAGATGCTCCAGTATCAAAGAGAACACGAATATGACAATTATGAAAAGAAAAGGTTCCTTGAAGAGTATCCTAGGTATTACTGGCAGAAGGAGGAGTGGAAGAGGTCATGGCAAAAAATCCGGATGTCTTGCCTCTCTGCTGAGTGGGACAATCTTTCTTAACTTGGCTAGCTGCAAAAAAAGTTGGCCAAGACTGTTCCTGATAGTCTGGGTTGGAGGAATAGCTACTTTGGCAAGAGAAGGATAGTTGTTGGCGTAGTGACCCTTCTAGTCACACTTGAAATAAGTGATGGAAGATAATTCAAGAGATTTCTTCTGAGAAGAAAAGCCAAAACCCTCAGAATTCTACCAATTCTTCTTCCGTCGATGAAAGTTGGGCTTCCTCTTCTTCGAACTTCCAAAATTACCTTGAGATGCCGACACAATCTGCTTTCCCTTGAAAATAGGATTCTCGAATCTGGTGGCTATATCCACAAGAGAAGTGAAGGTGCCATGAGCATGACCAATCAAACGGTCATAATACTCAGTTCGAGCATCGTGGATAAACTTCTCATTCTTCTTGAGCGGGGTGTTGATAAAGCTGGGACCAAACTTAGACAATTCATTGAACTTCCTCTCATACTTAGAAAAATTCATATCCCCTTGCTCAAGTTCCATAAATGCCCAATGCAACTGAGATTTTTCAACTTCGGGCATCCACTAATCCACAAAAGCATCCTTGAAAAGAATGAACCCAAGAAAGGATAAAGATAAAGTTCAAAGAGATAAATTCAAAAGAGATAAGGTAGAAAAGGACAATTAAGATCTCACCTAAACTGCTGCCAGGTGATATTAGCCTCGATAGTCTGAGCGGTAGCAAATTCCTACCAATCCTGAGCGGAAATCTACAATTGTCAAGTACCTAACTGGCGCATCTGGGCATCAGTGATCTCAAGTCCGGTGAAAATCCTCTCTAAACTCTTCAGTTATTGCTAAGCCTCAATAATACTCTCTGCTCCAGTGAACTTGGTACCTCCAAGTTGACAGTTCTCCTTACAAAGAGTGGTGAACCTAACAGGCTAAGCGGGTGGAACGGGAGCAACAACTGGTGGTGCAGGAGCATTTCCATGACCCCTATCACGACTATGGTTACTTGATATACACATCAATGTGCATATATTTACACCTATATTTTGTCTCCTTTTATTTAAATAAACATCATATTTGGGCATTTTAACATGTTAAAGCCAAAATTCAATTATTTTCAAACCATCACATTTTCATCTTCATTCAGGGGCAAAATGGTCATTTTGTGCATGTGTCAATTTAAAAAAATTACTTGGACAATTTTTATGATTTTTATAGGATATTTTGATGCATATGAAAGTGTGATTCATGATGAATATGCATGCATAAGGAAATACAAAGGAATGAAGAGGAAATAATTCAAGTTCAAGATCATGGAAGACCCCAACCACTTACCTAAATGTACAATTAGGAGCTAATGTACAACTAAATGGAGGTTAAAGCTTCATGCACATCAAATGCTGGATTGATTAGTGGTTAATGGTTACTTGATGGGCACACTTTCTAAAGGGTATTTTGGGAAGCTCCCTAAAAATGGAATTAGGGTTTTATGCATGTATAAATAACCTTCTTATGTACATGAACATATCTTCTACTCTTTTACATTAGCTAGGAAATGAAAAATGCAAGTTGTAATGGCAATATTTCATGAAATTAAAATGTCTTCCAAGCCACTTTCTCTTCTCTTTTCTACATGCTTTTCTTTGCTTTTATGTTAATGTTTATTTCTATGCTCTCTTTCTTTTAATGCTTATATCTTAGATTTACATTCATGCAAGTAGTGTAGCTTCGTTTTTATGCAAGTAGTTAATAATTAATCTCTCTTTCTTCATTTGCTTGGTTTCCATTTCTTTGATTGTTTATGTTGAAACCTACATGTGTTAATTTGATAACATAAATGAGTAGCTAAACCCCTTCAATTTAGGGGTAATGAAGCTCTCAAATATTATGTAATTTCAACATCTTTATGACTTATGGTCTCTTTAGATTATGCTTTATGAAAGTGGGGTTTGATAGCTTATATTGATTATGCAAATGAGCTATTCTTATTTAACATAAACACAATTTACATCACCATTTGCTCATTAGATTTTGATTTTGAAATGAAAGTAAAAGTGAAATTTGATGATCTATATTACTAGTTACAATAGTAAATAGATCATACTTAAAATAGATTTTGCTTTGGCTTCATTTTCATGAGAATTATAAGTGGTATAATTGTTGTATTATAGTTTGATGGTTTGAGTTATGTTAATTAATAACATAAACAAACCATACTTATGATAAATGCAATGACTGTTTCACTTAATATCATAATTAGAGATCATAAATTATTCGTTGTTGATTTAAAAAAAAATAAGAGTGGATTTGCCTCTAAATTGTTCTTTATGCTAATAGTTTTTAAATCACATTTTAATCATATTTTTAGCTTCATTTTGCTCCAAATGTGAGTCTCAAATGTTGTAACACTCATGCTGACCCAAGCATAAAGAAAAACACAAAATACTCGAGTCAGGATTAACATTCTTATGCAAGTAAATCAACTCAAGTGAAATGTCAAGTGAAGTGCAATAAAACTTAAAGGATGTTTGGTGACCCCACTACCATTTGCCTATCTGACCATTCACTCACCACTACCGTATTGTCACCGGACTCCACTGCCATGTTAGGTGACCCCACTAACATTTGCCTATCCAGCCATCCAACTCATGTGGAAAGGTGGGAAGTGGATGGTCGGATAGGCACCGAAGGTGGCTGTGGCTTGGGGAAGTTGAGGACATAGTGGAAGGTGATATGGAGGCGGAAAAAGGCGTAGGTGGATGATGAGTGGAGAGCAAGGGTGCGATGGTGAGAAAGATGACAACCACGGGCACGAGCAGGTTTTTCCTCGAGAAAAAATGAAATCAACCCGTATATATATAAAACTTATATTATAATATTTCTCAAAGCAAAAAGAAATGTAACCTAGAGAGAGACAAGTGGTTTCTCGAAAGCAATATGAACTAATATATACCGCTTTATGTATTTTTTTTCTTTTCAGAACGAAGAAGAGGAAAGAATGAAGGGATGCATGGAAATATACATCAAGACCAAGGAACAGAAAAGTAAGGCATAATTTGAATTTAGGGAGTTATAAAAGAAATGGATGTTTGGTTTACATGGTGGATAATGGAAAGACACAAGGAAACCAAAAAGGTTCAAAACAAGTACTGATACGGCTAACCGTTTAACAGATTTCGCTATGTACAGGACGTCGAAATGCATGAACGAATATATTGCGGGGATCAGCACGACGAGATGAACAGAATGGTACATAGATATCAGCGATACAACCTACTTATCAAAACTCGATAATCGCTGCGGAAAATACTGCTAAAACATCGAAAATAATATAAATGGAGCTATAGCAGTCCAAATTCAGTGAAACTAATTATGACCTCTCACTTAAAAAATGATTTGCATTTTTATTATATAAAAATATTCAGATTTCAAAAATATTTCATTTCCATCAAATTTATTGATTTTAAATTGAAATTTTCACAACTAAACAAACTTTCATATGTTCCAATAAAAATTTGCCACTTGCTATGTTAAAATATACATATTGCAACAATCAAATTTTCATTGCAAAAATTTTATTATTAATTTTTGTGAAAAATTTAGTTAATTTTATTATTTGAAATCATTAAATTCTCGGGTCGTTACACTATCTTTTCCAAACTACTCAAAAGAGCACCCATGGAAATAACAAAAATATAAAACCACGAGTCAAACATAAGTCTGGTGTAAGCACACTCAAGAAATATGTGTCAAACATATAACGATAACTTCTTAGACCGTACAGTTCACCATATAGTTTTTCCCTTAAAAGAAACCAAACCATCCAATAAGTACATAAGGTGATAAAATTGATAATGCCTAGGGTGTAGAATATAAATCAAAAAATAGCCGTGCCACATGTACACCGCAACAATAATAGGTATACAATTAATACCACTAAGTGCATTCATATATGTTTAAAGATTTTTGTGGAAATCTCCTCAAATCAAGTCGAGTCTGATCTCCTGCACAAGGATCAGAGATATCCTCTTGAGCGTCATATATCTTTAAATAAATATACCATAGGAAGCCATAACTGGTCCACACCCAATCACGTGGCTTTGAGTATCATCGTTCTCGCATTCATCTCCAAAAGTGTCACTGGATACAGAACGATATACCCCTGGTTTAGCTAAAACCCCTTGTTGTGCCCCTTATTTTGGTTTATGTCATTACCGATGGTAAAGCCATGTTCAACATCTCATCACACAAGCGTTCATCACTTGAACATATCTCGAATCTCTCTTTGGGTTCCAGCATTTCAAACAGTCCATGTATCCCCAAATTGATTTGAACATCTCGAACAGATCACGAATCTCTACATGGATTCAAGCATCTAAAATAGATCTCAAATCTCCACATTGATTCCATCATAAGTCCTACAATGAATGCTAATGTTTTCCTCTATCATGGGGTCACCCTCAAGATAGACAATCACTCGCGATAGCATCATTCGAAATGTTAATATTGACCTCTCCCTTGCACTTAACCTTAGGATAGACAGTGCAACTCTATAATATTTCACTTCGCAGTAGCTTCTAGAACATAAATTATGTATATTTTTTGAAGTGGTTACGGTTTCGAGTCATTTTATATAAGCACACTCCTCCGCTTACCAAACACTCTAAAATTAGTCGATAGATTTTCGGTTAACATAATCTGGGTTCTTTTTGAAATAAACAGACAAAACATAAGGGTGTAGATCATCTCTTGTCCGGATGGATTTCCTTATCATTTTCCCTAGAAGAGTAAGACGGGTTTGTACATACATAGCCTCACCAAAGATAAATGTACCATATAACCCTCATGATTCTTTTAGATATTTCTTGAGTTATATTTGATCAAGTTCAACAACAATGAGAACGTCACATTTGGAAACCAAGTCTCGATACTTATCAAATCCGACCTTCTCAACTCACACTATCCCTCAATCAAAAGTAAAGACGGTAGGTTAAAGCCCTATTTCTTCTACACCCTACTCGAACATTAGTCTTAACTCTCATAAATAGAACAAATCTAATTTGTCGACTTTTAGTGCTAAGTACACGACTAAATACTTTCCATAGGTAAGTAAAACACAAAACATGATTAAGTCACACAAAGTACGATTACGTCACATAAGCGACTTCTAATCTGCACAAAGCACGATTAAGCTACATAAGCAACTCTTGATCCTTTTTTATTTAATTAATCCTTTTACTAATTAAAACTCCTTTATAAATACTTGTGTGTGTGTATATTCAAAATACCTCTGAAAAAGATATATACATGTATACTACTATTTCACTATTCATTTATACTCTTTTCAATACTTTAAAAAGTATTCATATACTTATCTTAAATGGTATAAGTATATTCAAAAATCACTCACAAGATTTCTTACTTTAAAGAGTATTGTTAAATGGGTTAAAAACAAATGCCATCAAAACATTATTACTACAAACTTAAAGTCCATTCATACTTGTCATTATCTTTCAAATGTTCTTTAGAAAGATATGAATATATTCACAAAGGTTGAAGACAAATGTTACTTAACCATTTTTCACTACAAACCCAAAATCATTTCACTTATACTTATCTTTGAAACCTTCTTTTAAGGATCTAATTATATTACTAAGTAAATAAAAAAGGATTAAAAACAAATGTTGCTCAAACATTGTTTGTTATAAACCCAAAACCGTTTAATACTTGTTATTACCTTTAAAAGCTTTCATTAAAAGATCTAAGTATATCTATACTTCTTAAACAGGGTAATATACGTTTAGTTGACTTTACAAAACCATTTGTTATAACATGTATTATAATCCAAAAAACTTCTTTTATTCTTTTATAAAAGACTTAACTTAATTTCCAAACTTAAATATTTAGTAAAACAATGTTACATATATTATTTGGTCAAGTTCTATAGTTGATTAATCGACTATCTAGTTCTAAAAACGATCGCCTATGGGAATCAAGTTCGGTATACTTAACACATTTCCGACCATCTTAACTTGCTATCCCTCGGTCAAGAATGAAGCCAGGTAGGTTAAAGCACTAGTTCCATCAAAGCCCTACCAAGGCACCTCGTTCATAACTCTTATGGATAGAATAAGTCTACTTCGTTGGCTTTTTAGTGTTATGTATAGTATTAATGACTTTCCATAAATAAGTTAAGCAAACAAACACACTTACTCCATATAGCACTCTTAAAGCACTTTGTGAAACATCTGTTTTTTTGAAAACCTTTTAGGAATGGTATATATCTATATGTGTTTATGCATACTAATTTATTTATAAAATAAGATATTTGATAATGAAAACAATTTAAAAAGATATTATATTACACAAGCTATTAATGCTAATAAAATAATTAACTAATTTTCTAAAAAATATATATACCTCAAATATACTTTAAAATATATATAATATAGCTTAAAACATTTACTTAAAAATACATGTTTTATAAATTATTCAAAACTTCAAAACATATATTTTTCTTTTTATAAAAATAAGGCTATGCACTACAATAAACTGGACCTTTAACAGCATTTAAAATTGTTATAAAAGGATTTAAGAGCATTTTTAACTACGCTATATAACAACATGCCATTATAGGTTCGAAACATACCATATTTGTGTAAACGCTAGAAAAAGTGCATTTTTAGTAGTGTTTTGTAGATGTTTTTAATACATACGACAACGTTAATGTTGATGAGCTAAAATACTTTTCGTAGCGTTCCACTTTAGTCATCAAATATATTTAACAACGGTTTTTCTTTGTTAAGATAACTTTTTGAAAGCCTTTAACTCTATGCTGTGTTAAATATACACGGTGTTTAACTTTTGCTATGGCAACATTTTAACAGCATTGTTAACATTGTTGTGAGTTCTTTTCACAGCGTTTTTCATTGTTAAGACTCTTTGTTATAGCATTACACAAATGCTGTTAAAAGTTAACGAGCGATTTTGAAACGCTGTCACTTATAGTATTTGCATTTTTTTACCAACAGGTTTCATTTCTATACAACATCAATGATACTAAATATAAAGCATAGTTAAAATCAACACATTATACATTATTCACATTTCATAACCAACATGTTTTATTAATCACACGTCTTATAATCAACATGTAACATTACATAAACCAACATACGCAATATTCTTACATCAAAATATATGATATATCCATAATATTGTATAAAAAATATAGAATAAGTACTGGATAGTGACCCAAAGTAGTAATACATACAAGCATACAAATCAAAATGTTTTTTTGGCATTAAAAATAACTTCAAATCGATAACTTGTTGTGGCATGTTACTACTTTTTTGCATAAAAGATATCTATCAACTATAAATTAAAAGTTCAAAAATTAAAAAAAATAAATCATTAATACAATATATACAAATTCGAAAGGCTAGAACCTTGATCATAGAATGGTTCAATCAATTCTAGTACAGGTCACACCGTTTTAGTTTAAAACTTTGATTCCCAACAATATAATTCAAAGGGAAATTCTGACCTGTTTCTATATATAATATGCTGAAAACAGAACTCAAATGAAGAAGCTATGAGCATTTGAAGTTTTAAGATTTAAATAGTTTAATTAGAATTTAAATTCAGATGAGCAATTAAATTTAAGTTTAAATTTCAAAAATTAATTATGATTAGACTTGGGGGTTGAGTAAACGTTAAAGTTAACAATTAAAGTTAAAAGTTAATTAAGGTATAAAATAATCCGGGAACAGAAAAAAAACAAAACGTTTCCAAAATAGTGGAGCGGTCTACCAGTGCGACCCAACTGGTCGACCCCTAGTGGTAGACTGCTACAAATAGTAGCAGCTAGGGTTTTATTCAACGTTAAACGTTTCAGATTTATCCGTTTTAACTTAGTTTCATCCTATGGTTCTTGTATGTTTCAACCTCTATAATAGAAACCTACCTTCTCCATTTTCATTCACATATATTTTGGAAACATAGCGAAGCTCTATCGGTTCATCTCTTCTTAGATTCAGAAAACTCCATTAGGGCTTTAGGTAAGAAATCCTATATACCTATCTTTGTTCATTATTTAATTTCTAAACCTCTTCTCCTCCATCATTTTTGAATACAATATTCATACAATCCCTTATTTTATCAAAATGAAGTGATCTGAAGGAGATTATAATGGACGTTGAAAATCCAAAGATAAGCAAAGCTAAGGACCAGCTGTGAGTGGAAATTTTAGTTTTTCTATTTTAGTAGTTGAATAGTATAGTTTGGATGCCTTTAGGAGTTTTGGATTACGAAAACATCATATTAAAAATCCCCAAAGCAAAATGATAGTTCTTAGGATTGTAATCTTAATTGTTTTGTGTTAAAATAATAGAGTTTTGTGAATTTTGCGGTTCATGTATTCCACCTTCTATTTCATTTCTTATTTCCTTTTCTTCTCCAGATTTGATTAAGGGATTTAATTGAGAAATAGTGTGTAAAAAACGAATCTTTATTCGTAGTTTACACCGCCTATTTTTATAAACTAAAATCTACCTTGCCTAAATTCATGCACAATAAGTTGAATAGAGCGTGGAATTGATTAAATTGTAAATTTTCATTCTTGGTTTATTCAATTGTGTTGATATGAGATAAATTGGATTTAGATTTTATAAACAAGTACATTTATTGCAATTTTGGATATGAGTATTGAATCATCGTTATGGATATTGGAATCTCTTGTAATGGATATTGGAATTTGGACATTACTGGTAAAAGGGAAGAAAAATGGAAGACATGTATTATTATGGTTAAAAAGGAATTGGCATTTAACGTTAGTTGGGGCGTAATCTCCGCACACATACAAAAATTAGTACATATTTATTTATTTATTTATTAGCGCAATAAACGTATAATTTAACGTGTAATTGCATAGTTAATTAGGTATTAATTGTCATTAAATCCCCTTTAGAAAAGTATTTTAAGGCGTAATAAGGGAGATTCCTTGTGACGACCCGTAAATCCGTACCCTTTGAATCGACAATAATCCACACATGTCCGACCCAAAAAGCACAGACTGATGGAAAGTCAAGAAAAAAAAAAGAGAAGAAGAGAATATAGAACCAAACAGAACAATACATAATCTCACATCGCAGCGGAAAATATATAATATCATATCAATGATCTTTAGAACACAGAAATTGTATATATATACACATCAATCATAGTTCAACAATCAATCAATAGTTATCAGCTTGAACAGTTATAATAACATGTCCTCATAAATGCTGATAATAACAACAACTAAGCATTGCGGATAATCAATAATCAAAATAGATACGTGTATCGAAATGAAGATCTCCAACTCTCCAGCTGAAGCTCCAAAGGCATCAAATCTTGACCTGTAAATATACTCGGTCTGACCCGAGCATTGAAAGGGAAGAACGCCCGGATCAGTCTGGTAAACCAGCGTGAGAAACACACTCAATTGAATTTATTAAATTACCAAAACTTTTCCTTTATCAAAACAAAAGTATCTCGTAAGACAAGTCCATACATAAACACGGACGTGTTTTTACCTTACGATAACTAAAAGATATCATATCATATCAAATCCGTCTATATTATAGTAGTGTCTACTATATACAAATAATATTAATCATAGCCGAAATTGTTACATTGGTTAAATTCCAGCATATAGCCCAATTGGGTAATACAATCAAAATGGCAAACACGTAGTGGAGTTTGGATTTCCATACCCATGACCAGGTGAAGGGACTACCTTCCGACAGTACATCTCTAGAAGAATGTACCGAGAAACCATCACAAAGTTTCTCTACCAACACAAGACCGGCCCACCTCTATAACTAGATGGTACCGAATATGCCATCCTCCGGTCGTTACCGACCTTTCCGAGGGCCCTCTAGCATACAAACCACAATAATCAGATACATGACGTCATAGCGTGTAAGATATATCTAGAAGAGGATGATCATATCCTACTTGGGAATGACCGGCTTAGCCTTGCTGCATCTAACCCAGTTTTGGTCATTTCTGGTTGATGAGGCCTGACGAGGTAACGATTACCTTTCACAAAGCACAATCACATCACTTAGAATGCCACACGGCCATTTCCGTTGACTACTAATTCTCTTCCACAAAAATACAACCCTTAAGCTCATACGTCTCAAGGAGGGTGTTAAGCTAAGAGAAGTTGTCTTCTCCGCCACCACTGATGCACGTTTATAAAAACTAATGTACGCAATCTATAGAGATGCAATGTCAGACAAACATCCACACAAGTTGTCCAGGAACAGGACAAACCGAAGGTACTTTCCTACCACATCCTGTCAACATCATCACAACCAACCTGCACAATCGTCGCATATACGTTGGTCCGAAGTGGTTTTCGGATAAACCGATCACAGTCTCTTCGCACCAACAACGCAAAAGCGTTTCTCAACTTCACACAAAAACTAAGTCTCATAGACTTATCACGTCTCCAACATTCAACTTGCTATCCTTCGGGCCAAGAAGGAAGCTCGATAGATTGGAGTAATACTCCGCATTATACGAATCAACATCCTCAACACAAACGATAATCAAGCCTATACAATAGGCTACGTACTAAGTGTACGACTAAATAGTTCCTGCATCAAGTTGAGGAACTAAAATTTTGGCCAAGTTTGACAGCTGTTTATTTAACTATCAAAGCAAACAAACGAATATTCAGGCCCATAACAATCACTGGGCCCTTTTAATTAATCTTTTATTAATTAAATCATTGCCAAATATTCACTTCAATTTAACTTTAAAAGATATAGTCTCAAAACATTTCACTTCAAATTGGAAAACATTTCCATACTTATTTAATAATAAGTAATTCGCAATTCTATTTATTTTCATCATTTAGAAAATATCAAATATACTTAAATTAGGATTACGTATATATTTATTCTTTTAAGGAAAGTATTCTCTTAAACACATTTATTTTGGTCAAAACGAATGTTGTGTAAAACATCGTTACGACAACCCAAAATCAATAGTATAGGGATTCGAAAATAAGATAAATATATAAATCCCAATACTATATAAAAACATTTCCTTTCGGAAATCATTTACTATAACAACAGTGTTATAGTCCATCATTTCCTTATTTCTCGAAAACGTCTATTTCAACAATGAATGTTGAAATCTATGGTTTCGATCCTTAACACATTTTAAAACAACTTCAAACCATTTAACTCCATCTTAAAATATCACTTTCCAAAATATTTCATTAATATATTATCCACTGTCTAAAATCGTGAATATAATTCTCTAACCAAAAGTAATATTTCTACACATTTATCAAAGGATAATCCACTGTCCAAAATCGTGGATATATCTCTTTTAATAAACTTCTATATTTAACTTAACAAATTCAATTGTTTTGGAATTTATGAAACAATTTTTATAAATTCCATTTATATTTTTATAAGAACTTCAATACACAAAATTCCTTTATTAACCAATACCATTTATAACTCAATTATATACCAAAAATCCAAATTATAAGTTAAATACTTATAATTCATTTATTTACAAAATCATTCTTTTTATAACTTCTTAAATTATAAATCTTATTCACTTATAAGATTCATTTATAACTTCATTTTAACACGTATAAAATTCGTTTATAATCCCATCATTTTGATTTATAAAATATCCATTTTTATAAATTTTATATATAAACCTTTTATAATAAATTCAAAAATCACCATTTAAACTTTTTTTATAAAATAATCAACTTCATATTTCCAAAAATCACATTTCAATCATATTTCAAAAAAATCATAGTTTTTATAACATAAAAGTTATAACATTTATTTATTTAAAATAAATCATTCTTAACGATTCAAAAATTCAATAAAATGTTTATTTTCAAAATCACTTTAAAATCCTTTTAAATTTGGAAATCATCACTTAAATATTATTAGATTCCAAAATATAGGCCCAATGCTGAAACAGCACTAAATACATTAATCACAACATCCAAAACATCATATATCATATGATAACAGAATATAGCACAATATATGTAAATAAATCAATACGGATGAGGACTCCAGTTGGATCCCTCCAACCTGTCACCTGCAACAAATATACATAATAGAATATGTGTACAATGTCCGCTTCAAGGCAGACACACGTACAAAGGGTCATCCACTCATACACGGGAACGTATAGGGTCATCTGCTCCACTAGGCAGGTATATATTCAAATACCAATCAATATATCATATATCATCCAAACAATCATCAGTTATCATATAATAATGTTTATTCTCACTTATATAAAAATATCAGTGAGTCAAAAAGAGTGAGTTGTACTCACATTGCTTGTAGTCGTGAATTCAATGTTTTATTCCGAATAAAATTAAACGTGCGTTTAATTTTACCCAAAAATTCACACTACCTCCAATCAACTCCAAACCAGCTCCATCGCGTAGTGTTCACCAATACGAACCCAACGCAATTCGTTTTGTACGAAACGAACCTCGTATCAAAAAGTTATGGCATTTTTAAAGATATACGAATTTAATATATAATAAATCAATTTCCTTTTTTTATTTTAAAACCCACTTGATCAAGGCCGCACGTTTCAATTGAGGGAATCTGGGCCGTCCCCTGTATCTTCTTCCCCCATCGTTGATTTTGAATGAAAGCAACCCAAAAGCCGTCGTTATGCCCTAATTATCGCGACAAATACGAACGTCTTCACGTGGATCAACTAGCGCCACCTCGAAGTCCCACCTCGACTCTACCCACGGCCCAATTATCACGAAGCTCAGTTGAGTATTGTTCATGAAAACTACGTGTGAAGGCAGCATGAACGGAGGCGAACTGCTGCCACCTCGCGATGTCGTAGACGATCTCCACCATTGGATTGAAACGTCTCAACGAGATCTTCGTTTTTGTAGTTGGAAGTTTTCAATGAAAGTCGATGGATTGTGAGAAAATGGAGGAGGAGGAAGGCGAAATTCTGGCCATTAACAGTATGGTGGCGGCTAGGGTTAGTTTTCCCTAGGTTTGTTGCAAATGAAGAAAATCAAGGGCTTTTATAGAAAATATTCGTGCACTATTCATCCTATTTTTTTCCAAACTAAACGAAGCGTGCCGCCTGGCGTTTAAAATGTTTTACCCCTATTCCGAATGCAATGGAATATTTATCGGGAGCTAATTCGATCGTATTTCGAAGATAGGTTTTCGAATCGACTATTTAAATTTAAAATTCACTTAAACTGATTTCTACGCATTTTACCTTCCCCCGGACAAACCATACATCCATTGACATGAAATTTGAAATCTTACAGTAATTTAACATTACGAATCCAATGAGACTAGTTTGGTCGAAATCCGAGACTATTTGAAAAATGGCTATTTTTACTCGTCAATTAAATATTAAAATATTCAATTTCTAGAATTTAACTTTAATTTGATTTTAAAAGTTTTCTAACATCATTCTAATTCAACTAGAATTTAATTCAACTTTATAAATTATTTTCATTCACTTTAAATTCAATTTCCAATTATTTACGCAATTTCAAATATTAAATTAATTAATTTAATTATCCAATTAAACCACTATATTTGAAATATAAGTTATTCGACTTGTAAAATTTACCCTTGAATATTTAAAATAAGTTAAATACACGAATGTCAAATGATTGAAATTCTGGATCGTTACATACTCCCCTACTTAAAAGAATTTTGTCCTCGAAATTACCAAATAAGAAAAGGTTACAAAATCCATTAACTAAACTCTTATAAAAACTTTTCTAAGTTTTCCAAATCCATTCTTAGTTATCTTTTCAAAACCAACTAATATCGTTTAACTTTCAACTTAAAATTAAAATTTTAGTTATCACAAATTTTCGAAATTTTCCCCAAAATTTTCTAACGCTTTAAATTTTCAGAAAAATTCGCCATAGCCTCATTTGTGCGGTTCGATCCGAAAAAAAGATAACAATATATATCACAAATATACATCTCATCACAGCGATGAGGCATCCTGAAGGGAAAAAAGTGTAAAAGTACGATATGTAATCCGAGATATGTACCTTATATATTATTAGCGAGCATATACGGCTAATATAGCGCGAAAGCGAGCTCCAAATGCGAAGAAAGCGCCATCCACACCTACTAAACACTCAACAAACCATGAGAAAAACGTATATATGAAAATAATATCAATATACAACACATACCAATATAACAACTATATATGCCAATATAGCAAATGCAATCACCACAACAAATCCAATCATCAAACTTCTATCATCCAACAAAGCAATATCCATCCAATCAATCAATATACATTCACTTCTTATTAATATTCATTGAATTGGCTTCTCAATTAATCACATTTGATTCATTTACATCGGATTTTTTTTCTATCATTCATTTATTCAAATTACATTCACAAATTTACATTCAAGTTGGTTCGCTTCCAATTCAATCAAATTCAATTCTATTTAATTTACTTAACTTCCAATTCGAATTCAATTATTTAGCTTTCAATTTCATTAATTTCAAATCCATATGAATTTCTTATATAATTAACTAACATCCATCTAACAAACAATACATAACCAACATTACCAAATTAATTTACTTTACATTCATTCAATTTGGTTCAACACTTTTAATTTCAAATTGGTTTAACATTCAATTGACTTTCATTAAATTATTCAATTGCTAATTCAATCTACAAATAAAGTTGAATTTCTTTATATAACTCAAATTCACATTCATCACTTCATTTTATTAATTCACTTTATTAATTTACTTCGATACCAAAAATCAACTTCATTCAACATTACTTAAGTTATCTTTCATTTCGTTCTCACTTGCATTTACTTTCACTTATACAACTTAAGTTCACTACTAATTTATTTCAAATTATATTTTATTTAACTTTTACTTAAGGCAAATTTCATTTTGCTATTCAAATTCAGATTTTATTTTGCTTAACAAAATTGTTTAACCATTTTAATATTTGGTTCTACTTACATTTTCTCATTTTATAAATTATACAACTTATTTATCTAAACTTCCAAATTCATATTATAGAATCACTTATCTTTTAAGTTTAATTTCCATTTCAATAACTTATCAAATCCAATTAAAATCCAATGCATTTAACTTTCCTTTAGTTAAATTTCAAATCATATATCTAATATGCTAGCTCAAATTTCTTTAACCTTTCCAAGTTAAATTTTATTATCTCATATTATAAGTCCAAATTCATTTCACTTATATTCATCAATTTCAACTTGGATTTTAAATCAAATTTGTTTATCAAAGCAAAACTTCAATTTTCAATTTACTATTGGCAGCAAATCCATTACATAGAAACTCGAAAATGATACTGATGATGCTGCATTCATCACCCTTATTATTTTCCAGCAACGGTAGTGAATTCAGTGCTTTATATTCTTTCAAAAAAAATTCGTTTTATTTACAAATCACATTCACAAATCTTTCTTATATAATTTCACTATTCTGTTTACTTATATAAGATCATTCCACATTTTATTTATCTTATCTAGAGTTATAACAATATAACATCATTTTACTTTGAAAAACAACTTCCAAACTAAATGGATTCAAATTTTCAAATTCTTAGTTAAAATCCATTTTTATTTATAACTCATTATTTATAAATATATTCATATAGCTTCATTACTTACATATAAGATTATTTCACAATTGTAAATCATATTAATTATAATTCCATACTTATAATTCATTTGCTTATATAATTTATTCTTTTACAATTGTTGTTTTTATTTAGATTATTCAAACAGCTTTTACTAACTTATATATATTTTTACATTTTCAAACAACCAAACAATTCATTTATTTAATCTTTAATAATTCTTGAAAAATTAATCCCTTATATATAAAATAGAATCGAGGTAAAATTATTTCATTTACCCAATTTAAAATGATACTATGTCGACTTGCCTCGTTCAAGTGTTTGGAAATCCCTATCGATAATATGGCGTCCCCCATACCGACCATAATTCACGAACAATTCAACGTATAAGCAAACACAATAAAATATTTTATATTCATTAACAAATACGCGCTCATATATATAATACACACAAACTCAATCTAGGGTGCTATTGTCCCTATCTATAATGCGTACACATCAAAGCTTATGAATATACAAAATCTAAGCTCTGATACCAACTGTGACGGGACGCAACCAGTGGATAATACCCACCGTAGCTCACACTGATACCTCGCGCTTTGCTTTTACGGCCAGCCTCTCGACTACAACCAACTCTTTCACTCTAAGGACATGTAGGGGCAAGAGTCATCAGTTCGCTACCTAACAAGAAGCGAGAACCCCCTATCAGGCTGAACATAATCAAGCAAAACCGATGTACGTAATCTATAGAAATGCAATGTCGGACAAACATCAATACAAGTTGTCCAGGAACAAGACAAACCGAAGGTACTTTCCTACCACATCCTATCGAGAAATCCGTAGGATTAGCAGCGAATAGTCCTCGCATTGGATATTTCACACTGCTACTGGATGTATATTGGGATTTTAACCCCAAATGATCAACAAGCAGTCCCCCACTATGAAACTTCAAAATATCAATATCATCACAAGCAACCTGCACAATCATCGCATATACGTTGGTACGAAGTGGTTTTCGGATAAACTGATCTCGGTCTCTTCGCACCAACAACGCAAAAGTGTTTCTCAACTTCACACAGAAACTAAGTCTCATGACTTATCACGTCTTCAACTTTCAATTTGCTATCTTTCAGGCCAAGAAGGAAGCTCGATAGATTGGAGTAATACTCCGCACTATACGAATCAACATTCTCAACACAAACGATAATCAAGCCTACATAGAAGGCTATGTACTAAGTGTACGACTAAGTAGTTCCCACATCAAGTTGAGGAACTAAAATTTTGGCCAAGTTTGATAGTTGGTTATTTAACTATCAAAGCAAACAAACGAATATTCAGCACCATAACAATCACTGGGCCCTTTTAATTAATCTTTTATTAATTAAATCATTGTCAAATATTCACTTTAATTTATCTTTAAAAGATATAATCTCAAAACATTTCACTTCATATTGGAAAACATTTCCATACTTATTTAATAATAAGTAATTCACAATTCTATTTATTTTCATCACTTAGAAAATATCAAATATACTTAAATTAGGATTAAGTATATATTTATTCGTTTAAGGAAAGTATTCTCTTAAACACATTTATTTGGGTCAAAACGAATGTTGCGTAAAACATCGTTACGACAACCCAAAATCAATAGTATAGGGATTCGAAAATAAAATAGATATATAAATCCAATACTATACAAAAAGATTTCCTTTCGAAAATCATTTACTATAACAACAGTGTTATAGTCCATCATTTTCTTATTTCTCGAAAACGTCTATTTCAACAATGAATATTTAAACCTATGGCTTCGATCCTTAGCACACTTTAAAAAAACTTCAAACTATTTAACTCCATTTTAAAATATCACTTTCCAAAACATTTCTTTAATATATTATTCACTGTTCAAAATCGTGAATATAATTCTCTAACCAAATTCAATATTTCTACACATTTATCAAAGGATAATCCACTATCCAAAATAGTGGATATATCTCCTTTAATAACCTTAGGTATTTAACTTAACAAATTCAATTATTTTTGGATTTATAAAATAATATTTATAAATTCCATTTATATTTTTATAAAAATTTCAACATACAAAATTCCTTTATTAACCAATTCCATTTATAACTCAATTATATACCAAAAATCCAAATTATAAGTTAAATATTTATAATTCATTTATTTACAAAATCATTCTTTTTATAACTTCTTAAATTATAGATCTTATTCACTTATAAGATTCATTTATAACTTCATTTTAACACTTATAAAATTTGTTTATAATCCCATCGTTTTGATTTATAAAATATCCATTTTTATAAATCTTATATATAAACCTTTTATAGTAAATTCAAAAATCACCATTTAAACTTTTTTTGTAAAATAATCAACTTCATATTTCCAAAAATCACATTTCAATCATATTTCATAAAAATCATAATTTTTATAACATAAAAGTTATAACATTTATTTATTTAAAATAAATCAATTCTTAACGATTCAAAAAATCAATAAAACGTTTATTTTTAAAATCACTTTAAAATCCTTTTAAATTTGGAAATCATCACTTAAGTATTTTTAGATTCCAAAATATAGGCCCAATGCTGAAGCAGCACTAAATACATCAATCACAACATCCAAAACATCATATATCATATGATAACAGAATATATCACAATATCTGTAAATAAATCAATACGGGTGAGGAATCCAGTTGAATCCCTCCAACCTGTCACCTGCAACAAATATACGTATTAGAATATGTGTACAATGTCCGCTCTAAGGCAGACATGCATACAAAGGGTCATCCGCTCATACACGGGAACGTATAGGGTCATCTGCTCCACTAGGCAGGTATATATCCAAATACCAATCAATATATCATATATCATCCAAACAATCATCAATCATTATATAATAATATTTATTCTCACTTATATAAAAATATCGATGAGTCAGAAAGAGTGAGTTGTACTCACATTGCTTGTAATCGCGAATTCAGCGTTTTATTCTGGATAAAATTAAACGCGCGTTTAATTTTATCCAAAATTCACACTAGATCCAATCAACTCCAAACTTGCTCCATCGCGTAGTGTTCACGAATACGAACCTAATGCAATTCGTTTCGTACGAAACGGACCTTGTATCAAAAAGTTATGGCATTTTTAAAGATTATACGAATTTAATATAGTGGAAATTAGACACAAGGGCCTCTTTAGCAAGTGAACTTAGTTTGTAGGACACACAATTGGAATAATTACTTTAAAGGACAAAACACAAAATAATTAGCTTCTAGAGCTAAAAACCTATAAAATTATGTCCTCGAAAGTAATTGGACTACTGACTTTGTCCTTAAAAGTAATTATTCTGCTGACTTTGGCCTTGAAAGTAATTTCTTTGAATGTGTGTCCTAGAAACTAATTGGACCGCAAAGTTTGTTCTTTTGATGAAATGCCCCTTTAATATATAATAAATCAATTTCCTTTTTTTTATTTTAAAACCCACTTGATCAAGGCCGCACGTTTCAATTGAGGAAATCTGGGTCGTCCCCTGTATCTTCTTCCCCCATCGTTCATTTTGAACGAAAGCAACCCAAAAGCCGCAGTTATGCCCTAATTATCGCGACAAATACGAACGTCTTCACGTGGATCAACTATTGCCACCTTGAAGTCCCACCTTAACTCTACCCACGGCCCAATTATCACGAAGCTCGGTCGAGTATTGGTCATGAAAACTGCGTGTGAAGGCAGCACGAACGGAGGTGAACTGCTGCCACCTCGTGATGTCGAGGACGATCTCCACTGTTGGATTGAAACGTCTCGACGAGATCTTCGTTTTTGTAGATGGAAGTTTTCAATGAAAGTCGATGGAATATGAGAAAAATGGAGGAGGAAGAAGGCGAAATTCTGGCCATTAACAGTAAGGTGGCAACTATGGTTAGTTTGCCCTAGGTTTGTTGCAAATGAAGAAAATCAAGGGTTTTTATAGAAAATATTTGTGCACTATTCATCCGATTTTTTCCGAACTCGAAACGAAGCGTGCCGTCTGGCGTTTATAATGTTTTACCCCTATTCCGAACGCAATGAAATACATATCGGGAGCCAATTCGATCGTATTTGAAAGATAGGTTTCCGAATCGACTATTTAAATTTAAAATTCACTTAAACTGATTTCTACGCGTTTTACCTTTCCTGGACAAACCGTACATCCGATTGACACGAAATTTGAAATCTTACTATAATTTAACATTATGAATCCAATAAAACCGGTTTTGTCAAAATCCGAGACTGTTTGAAAAATGGTTATTTTTACTCGTCAATTAAATATTAAAATATTCTATTTCTGGAATTTAACTTTTAATTTGATTTTAAAAGTTCTCTAACATCATTCTAATTCAAATAGAATTTAATTCAACTTTATAAATAATTTTCATTCACTTTAAATTCAATTTTCAATTATTTACGCAATATCAAATATTAAATTAATCAATTTAATTATCCAATTAAACCACTATATTCGAAATATAAGTTATTCGACTTATAAAATTTACTCTTGAATATTTAAAATAAGTTAAATATACCGATTTCAAATGACTAGAATTCTGGGTCGTTACATTCCTTATAAGGCCTTAATTATAGAACGATGAGATGAGTATTATATATATAGTATTTAAATTATAGCTAAATCATAGGGATGCAAGGTTAGTCAAAAGGCACACAAAAGTCTTCCCAGCTAATCTGACTACCAGTAGTGTGACTTTGGGATTGTGTGAGACACTTCCTATGATAAGTATTTATGATGACGCGAAGTTAGTCCTAAATTCTATAGGGTAAATCTGTCCAGTTAATCTTGCCACCAGTTCCTATGAATAGTCAGACTAATGTGAGACGTCATTATGAGTATGAGTTATATACGAAGGGTCAACTTCAGGGTCTTGAGGTATCAAATGGTTATTTGTAGGCCTGCCTCTTTTTTCCCAAATGGAGTATTAAATGGAAAAGAGGCTAGTTATTAGGTACTACAGGTGGTATCTCAATAATGGTCTGCTTCGGGATAAGGTATTAAGTGACTGATTGAAGGTCCGCCTTTCCATATAGAAGTACTAAGTGGCTCGAGATATTTCATGCAATATTAGCTAGATAGTTATCATTGAGGTATTTGCCTTGGGAATAGGTATTAAATGATAAGGTTTGCCTCAGTTGAGTTCTTAAATGGCCAAAGTCTGCCTATTTTGCAATAAAATGTATTAAGTGGCTTGATTACTATATCTTATATTGATTAGACATTTATGACGTAGGATATGGGTTATAGGATTTAGAAACATGTTTTGGAAATGGAAGGTATTAAATGGTTAATCGAGGGCCCTTCTTCTTTCCTTATATGAAGTATTAAATGGTTTAGATACCTAAGGCATACTCTTATTTATATTACACTGCCTATGTATTGAAATAGTAAGGCTCGAGATTCCTACTCACTAGACACTTGTTGTTCTGACTCACTCCTTATTACAACACATGTTAGAGAAGAAGTTGATGATGCTTGAAGATGGCGAGAGTGAAGCTTGTGGCAGTTATTATCTATCTTTTCTTGTTATTTTCTATTGTACCCATGATGTTTTTTGAACAACTGTTGTAACGGTTGACATTATGTAATGTTTTATGACATTTGAGATGATTTGAAATAAATGGGTAGTATTATTGTTATTATATTTTATTCCT
The DNA here is from genome assembly GCA_030765085.1 of Allium cepa. Taxonomy (NCBI): domain Eukaryota; kingdom Viridiplantae; phylum Streptophyta; class Magnoliopsida; order Asparagales; family Amaryllidaceae; genus Allium; species Allium cepa. The sequence goes on from CM060942.1 coordinate 153,212,301, forward strand.
TCTGCTATGAGTTCTAAAGAATAGATAGATAGCTCGTTTTGTTATTTTTACCAATCAACAGCCAATTTTAGAAAGAGTGTAAGTTTCAATGTGCCTTTTCTGGGTCAGAATTGAGATCTATTCTTGAGCGGGTTGTTACTATCTACTCCATAATTAAATAAAATACAACAATCATTGCACACCTAACATCATAGATCACACATCGCATTACCGACTAAACTGCCGCTAGATAACAACTCATATGACCCACATAAATGGTCAACGACTACTCAACATCATGTATACTCAATACTCAAACTTGTACCATACACAGACGACTAAGAATTAGACACATGCAAACGACCAATCACACAGACACACCATATACAGATTACCCTCAGGGAGAGCCCTCACCAATTCCTATTTACGAGCATAACCTCATCCACAAAGTTATCCAACAATTCTTTGGCACATATCAGTTGTAGAACACGCCATATATTCCACCCCAATAGCCATCATCGCCACAAGCACCTCCTTGAATCATCACTAAGTCCAATGAATAGTCTCCACTTAAAGCGCTCGATCAAGACAACTCACGTTGTCAAGTCGTCGAAGCTCATAACACTACACAAAGTTCCTTGGATCCCCTCAGGTCAAACCCGAAGTAAGCATCATTTTCCTCGTGTATGGCTTGAAGAAAAATCATAGAATCCCTACATTTTCGCCATAGCTTTGTATCAGCCATCTTTTCACCGTATCTTGACACCCACTTATAAAAACAACTTGCAAACGATCACATGAGCCTCCTACATCACATAACCATCCTATATCGATTGTGGCATCAGATGATCAATGATGGTCAATCAATGTTGATCAATAGCCTTCTATACTTACCCAAATTTTTAGCTTTCACAAATCACTTCCGAAGCAACGCCGCACTTTCCACGAAGTAGCCACCCATCTGCTCTGAAGTAATCCTTTGTTTGTACCGTGTTTGCAAAGTTCAACCACCGAAGCATATCCATGTACCTTTGATCGTAACTCATCAACCACCACTCTAATTGACTAGCGGTCGATCATGTTGCTTCAATCGATCCCCGTTGACTTCCCATATCAATCTTGCCTTGAACAGAAGGAGATTTCGATCGATTGATGGTTGGATTAATTGGTGCACATCGATCTTTAGAACTTCTCTATGTTTTTGACCAAGTTCTCCAAAGTCATGCTCGTGCATGCCTCATGTAAACTCAATCAAATCCAACACTTTAACACTGGCATACTTTACATTTTTCACCCCTATGGATCAGTGCCGACGTCAAAATTTTACCTAAGTCATTTTCGTTCCTTTTTGCATCGATCATCATAACATTCTAACAAACACACAAAAACACCCAAACTCCATACAATGCAAGCATCATACCAATGATAATACAATCTAACATCCATACACAACAATGCATAGAAATTCATGTAAAGTCAATTGTACACCATTTAAATTCATTCACAAAACATTTATAAATCTAGTTAAATCAAAAGACCTCCTTTTAAATTGGAAAAAAATTCAAAAACACATTTTTATCATTTAATAACATTTAAAGATAGTGGGAAATGTCAAATCACTCACCTAAGTGTCAAAATCACCCTAAGTGTCAAAATCACCAAAACAATGTAGATCTAATGTAGATAGCTAAGCTCGACAAGATAGCGAATTTCAAAATCCCAAGAGTCCCCTGATAATCTCTATGTTAATCACCCATTATTTATTGCTTAAGTTGATTTAATTAAGAATTTATGATGGTTTTTGTTAATGGAGGTTAGAGAGTGTTGTGGAAGATGAAGAAAAGTGATTAAGGGTTGTCTCATCAACTGTAATTAGCTCAAATCCAAAATAAGTTAGTGAGCTAATTATGAGCTTAGTCAGTTACCCACTAAAGTATTCAAAAAAATTCTAACTTCAAATGATCATATCTCCTAAATCGTAAGATCAAAAATTAATTATATGGCCATTTTACATAAAGAGAAATCATCATATCTTTCATTTGGAAGTAGTTTCAGACATTTATTCGGCTTCTACCAAAAGTTATATTCTTTTAATGTTTTCATGGTCAAAACCGCCTACAATTAATTATAAGGGTTAGAAATATCAATATTCAACATTTTCCAAAGTTACAGTCCGATCGGACCCAATTTGATTATGAAAATAATATTTTTACGATCCGCCGATATGTAAAAGTGGGTCCGTTACACCTTGTCTTTGAATGTTGTCAAGGCTAAGAAACCAATCAACACCTTAATCGATTTCAGGCCTGAACAAAAGAATGCAAACGCCGACAATACTTGGCTCCCACTGGAAATCTTAGCGCCCCATGCATTGACCAGCGAACAATGACCAAGGAAATTAGTAGTGGACCACTAGACAGTTGGATGACCTCGCTCTTAAAGAACTTGGTGAGCGGGGAACTACCTCGAGAAATTAGTAGTGGACCACTAGACAGTAGAAGCATAAAGATGTCAAACCCTACAAATGTTGATGTTAAAACAAAAAGGCGAAGATCTATTGATATATAGCATGAAATTTTATTTATAGTTAATGAAATTAGCATTACATTAAAATCTGTTGATATACCATTAACATTGTTATTAATCAACTTAAAGGGTTTGTTAAAAAAATATTGGTCTGGAGGATAAAATCGAACCCCTACTTCGTAAAAAAGTGAACAATTCATATACAAAGATATGTATGAAGCACATAGCATAAATTATATTTATTGTCAAATACTTGCACATTCATATTATAATTAATTTGTTGTACATTGTAATGTAAAATTTAATATGTACTTTCAAATACCTACATTTTGACGTTCCTACAATTACGTACGAACCCTTCTCATTGCTCTGTTAATATTTTATATTCAAATGGGCGCTCGTTTTGATGTTTTAAGGGTTCGAACTCATAATTTCTAGAACCAATGTGTAGAGCACCATACCACTAACCAGTTGAACCAGTGGTCTTTTTCATAAATAAAAATAATTTTTTAAGTTTATAATTCATTTATTTCAAAAAGTATATCATCGAAGATTATTAGCTCAACTAGTTAGTGATATGACACTAGACTTAGGTTTTAAAGGTCATTGGTTCGAACGTTGAGACGTTAAAATAAGTGTTCTGCTTAAATAAAGTATGACTCTCATATCAGAAAAATTATATCGTACATTACATGATTAAATTAATTTTTTAACAACTTTGAAGAACAAATCTATATTTTACAACATTATGATATGAACACAAGAATATAAACATTTTTAATTCAATTAACATGATTTTACAACTCAATTGTACGCCACATAACTTTATTTTGTAATTAGCATAACTCTCCTACAACAATATAGATAGCCGCAAGATTAAAATGGTTTAATAACCGAAATATTAAATAATGGATAAAAGTTCACGTATGGATAAGCCAGTTGTATGATGCTCTTCTCAGTTACAATAACATACAAAACTCTTACCCGTTTGCCGATAAGGTTGGCTCAGTTGGTTAGTAGTTCAGACTATCAGCTGAAAAGTCATGGGTTCGATCCCTAAGAACGACATTTGTGACATTAATGAACTATGTTAAAAAAACCTCTTCTCCATTTCTACTACAGTTAAGTTGATCAAAAATTTATGTTATTTAGACAAATTCAATTATTTAACATTCATTAACCGAACCGGTTAAATAAATCCTTAAAAAAGGACAATTTACCATTGTAAGTACCACAACCGGTACTTTTTCTTTCCAAGTCTATTTTTATCAAGGTCTCCTCAGGCTTACGCATTCCTGCTGGTAAGCTTTCTTAGCTAGAAAACAATTTACAATCCACCATATCAGTCTACTTCCGTATTTTCCATTTAATTTTGTCATTATCCCATATGCATGTAATCAATTATATTTTACTTGTTAAAATCATGTAAACCCAATGAGATTCTTATTCGCATGGCCCAGGCAAAACAATAGAGACTAATCAAGACCGGTTTTCCAACATATTTATATTTGCCAAAATCAAGATCAGAAAATCTGCATGAACTTAGAGAGTTGCATAAGCTTGTAACATTGTTATTGAATTGAAGCATTTTAAATTGAATTGAAGCATTTTAAATTATACTTACGGCTGTCAATGAGTTTTTGAAAAATCTAAATCAAATATGACTACAGATTGTTACATCGAATCTGATTTTACAGTCAGCCTATCGAACTGTAGCCATGCAAAAGAAAAAGGTTATTACTCATAAGCCGGTCGAGCACAAATAAAACATCAATACTATATGATCATACACAACATATGCAATAATATTTACAACAAACATTCACGTTTTAAAACCATTGCACAGTAAGATCACACTTACTTTCTATTTACTTTGCTGGAGACTTAATGCCCAGTCTTTTATAATGAAGATGAAATTTGGTTTCTTTCTTTTAGGAATGATAGCTTCTGGTTTTGGATACAGACTTTCATGGATATAATTACCATCTATGACGATCCGGATTTTCGAACCAGTCAAAATCGACGAAAAATCCGTCTTTTTTAAACTACGAATGAAAACTACCATTTATTATATCATAATCTGATAAATATACAACACTACTAAATGTATATGATACAAATTCAATAATACAACTTATCAAAATAATTATTTAATCTACTAGGTGTACTTTAATGCATATCAAAATCAAATACTATAAATTTACCGCTGCACGGCCATAAATGCAATTTTCAAGTCATCCACTTATGCTTAACCTTTACATTTAGATTTTCTAAAATCTGAGTAACTCTATTATTTTTAAAATATGATCCTTTTCGAAAATAATCTTTTCGAACTAAATTTCCGGTTTCATTTCAAATCCTTTTGAAATAATAATAAACCTTTTGTATTAAATCATGCATTTCTTCGGGATTTTAAAAACAAATCACTATTTGGAAATCCTAAAGAGCATATCAAAGTACATGCAACCAGATCGAGCCGTGTCTCTCATAAACAAGGCAAATGGGACCTAGCCTTCACAGAATCAACAAACAAGTATATCCTTCTTATCCAAAGAGTATACTATACTAAGGGTTACCAAACCCTTCACCCACCTTTTAGTTATGGATTACCAGAAGCATCGGTTACATAACAAATCATTTTATTTTCCGAAGTGACAAATCATTTTGCACTAATCTCAAATACTTTCAAACACAGTTTACAATTTGGTAGTCAACCAATCAGTATTGTGCTAAAAATACAATTCAAGCTCAAAATGAACCAGAGCCTATATATATGTATATATATGTATATATATATATATATATATATATATATATATATATATGTATATATATATGTATATATATATGTATAAAACTATTCTACTAGGGCATCACTTGTAACTAATTACCTGAATAAATAATAAAAGTCATTAAATTTGGTTGTATGGAAAATGAGACCAGGCAATCTACATGCAGTATGGATCAAACCAAAAAATCAACTTCTACAATTACACTAACACTCATTTCAAACAGACAATTATGAAACCAAAACATACCGACTTAAAATAAAATAAAAAAAGCTACAATAGATTAATAAAATACATATGGTTACAATTAGGCCAGTCAATGGGCAGAGTTCGATCCGGGTATTATAAAACCCGGACCAGAGTCCAATTATAATAATTAAAACCCAAGCCCGACCCGAACCCTCAGTATATATCAATCCAATATCCAAGTCCGACCCGTCGAGCATTTTAAACCCACTGGGTATATATCTAACTCGAAGTATTTATGTTAAAACCATATTTTAAAACTGCAACTTTGATAAAACTTGTATACAAACAATGTTAACATAGAAATTGGATGGTGATGTAGTCAAGCTCATAACAAAAGTATGCAAAAAATCTACATGTAAACAAACAAAATGGTAAATAAATAACACACACTCATATTTTTGATACGATGAAAAACTAATAGTCAGGTCGGGCTCTAAACGGATCGGATTTTAATAAAACCATATCCAACCCGGACCGGGCCTGTGTCGGGCTTGGATAGTAAAAGGCAAAACTCATACCCACATAAATAGGACAGGCTCGGACCGAAACTCGTACTATTGACAGGCCTAGCTACAATGTGCCTACCTCATTTTCTAGTTTCTACAAACTCCAGTACAACAGAATTCGCTAAACATAATCACTTGGTGATGAATTAACTTCAGTCTATCACTCGTTCTACAAACTATTCTATATGCGGTATATCCCGTGTTTAGCGACAGCCCGCCTTTTTTAGCCGTCACTAGCCATTGCTATCTTCGTCACTAAACCAAGCACGTTTTGTAGTGCTAGTAATAATAGTTTCAGTAAATGACATTCATAAAAAATATGACAAGTTATTCCACTAGACAAAAAGAAGAAAAAGAGCAAAAGTAGGAACATGCTCAATGTTTTTTTTTTTAAGTTTTAATCTTTCAACCGCACGTAGGTTATCATGTAAGTTTAACCACGCATGGACTTTAGCATTAAGCAGTGCATTAAGTTTCCATTAAGTTTCCATAAACAATTAAAATAATCTAATTTAATCCTAGAAAATTTAACGATTTTATAAAGAGATTTAGAAGTAAATAATCTTTGGAATCTTAGTTCCAACCATCAGTATCATTATGTGAAACCAAATTATAGAGCAATAATTTAAAAAAAAGTAATTGAAATTAAATAAGAACTTCAAGACTACAATCAAAACTAAATTTCTTTTAAAGTTATCATAAAGGCCATAAATATGCTTTATGAACGCGTCCTTAAAATTGCAAAAATATTGAATAAATTAGGAACTTCATTTTTCAAAGATATAGGTGAAACCCAAATATGACACCAAAAAGATGTATTATTACCATTGCATACAATATTATTAATACTTAAAAAGCAATATATTAGAGAGTTTAACAATAGGTCAAAAATAATTAAAAATTCCTACTAATATTATGTAAATTAAAAGTGCCATTGTTGTTAGGAAGGTTAAAAATGATTTCTTTCCAAACAATTTATCACCATTAATAAACTACCAAAGTCATTCACTTGATAAAGATTTATTAGAATTATGCGAATTGACAACAAAAAGTTATTGTCAATGACAAATTTCTCCACGTTTTAGCCTCAAAGACAAACCTTCAATATTTTAGTCCCAAGAATAACTTTGTTTATGTACTGACAATCGGTATTTTAACTTGAATCGACAATCCCAAAACCCCCTTGATTTTTGGACTTACAACCAATGTGCTAAAGAGAGAACATATATATATATATATATATATATATATATATATATATATATGTTCTCTCTACGACTAAAATATTCTCTACTACGCCAAAGAAATTTTTTTCTAATTTTATCAATAACTCAATGTGAAAAAAAAGTTAATACGACATGCAATAAATAAGAGTAAAAGTCAAAACCGAGTTAATTAAAACATATAAACATTCACCTTTCCAATTAGAAGATTTTTGGTTGATTCTATCTATAATTTTAATCAACCATCACGTAAACCTTTTAGGCCTAATCAGAAAACTCAGGTAATTAATGGGAAATTTCATAACATTACAATTGGGTGTATTTACCATCAAATTTTCTATATTTTTATCACATTCATACCTAGCATGGAACTCTTATTGAAATTGATTTTCAGAAGATTAATGGGAAATTTCATGACATTATAATTGAGTGTAATTAATGGCGATCAGATGAAACGATTCAATAAAACTTCAATAATAAGCAAGAACTGAGTGATGAAAATCTAGTAGGAACTGATACTACTGAGGTAACATATCAAACATCAAAAAGCCCTTAAGCCCTGTCAAATATGTTGCTGCAAATAAAACAAGGGTCATTCATGATGCATAGGTAGAAGAATACAGGAAATAAAATAAATGGATAAAAGAATTAGAGAGAGGGTGAGAGAGCGGGACGATGAATGCACATGACCGAGGTCAATATGTCGACAAGTCTGGCAAGTAGCTGTCCTTGTGAGGTTTACAACAACATGAGAATCACATCACCAGCATTGCTTAGAAGAGCCTTCTACTCTCAATCACTCTATAGCTAATAAATTCAGTCTATAGGTTATCCCTTCTCATTTAGCTTTCATGTTGCATCTTCCTATCCGCAAACAATTATAGATGCACAAAGCAATACAAAAAAAATATTAAAAAAATCAAATGAGTAGATGAATTGTTAATATTGTTAAAAGCTCTTCGATTCCTCTCAAACCATAAATACCAACTTGTAATTATAAAAACAGTGTCATCAATTTCGAGAGAATAACCCTAAAAGTTAAATATAATATTTGATCAATAATGCAAAGTATTTAAATAAAAATTCATATGATGGATTACAAAATTACTAAGGATGCTAGTACTAATGGTTTCAGTAAATGACAATTCATAAAAAATATGACAAGTTGTTCCACCAGACAAAGAAGAAGGATAAAAAGAAGGAGAGGAAGAGGAAGAGTAAGAACATTCTCAATATTATTATTTTTTAAGTTTTAATCATTCAACTGTATGTAGTTTATTACATATGAACTTTAGCATTAGGCAGTGCATTAAGTTTCCAGAAACAATTGAAATAATCTAATTTAACCCCAGAATTTTAAGAAATTTATAAAAAGATTCAGATATACATAATTTTCTGGAATCTCAACTCAACCATCAGTATCATTATGTGAAACCAAATTACAATATATTTTTTTAAAAGTAATTGAAATTGAATAATAACTTCAAAACTACAATTAAAACTAAATCTCATTTAAAGTTATCATAAGGGTCATAAATATGTTTTATGAATGCATTCTAAAAATCGCAAAAATATTGAATAAATCAGGAATTTCATTTTTCAAAGATATAGGTGAAACCCAAATATCACGCCAAAAAGAAGTATTATTACCATGGTGTACAATATTATTAATACCTAAACATAATATATTAGAGAGTTTAACGATAGGTCTCCAAAAATAAGAAGAAAAATTCCTACTAATAATAAAAGTACCATTGTCAGGTAAGTTGAAATTATTTCTTTCCAAACCAATTTATCACCATTAAAAAACTTCCGAAGTCATTTACTTGATAAAGATTTATTTAAATTATGCGAATTAACAATCCCAATACCCCCTTGATTTTGGACTTACAAACAATGTCCTAATTTACTAAACAATTACAACTAAAATTATCTCTACTACTACTCGAAAGAAAATTTCTTCTAATTTTATCAATAAAAATAACAAAAAATAATTTTATCAATAATCGTCTAATTTCCTCTCCATCTTTCAACACAACAAAGTTTTTTTTTTTTCAATGCATTCTACTTGGTAACAGGGGTGTCTACATATACAGACACACATACTTTCATGTATGAAAGGTACGTGATAGGTTAAAAACGAACAACTTTGTAAGAATCACTTCAATATTTTTGTTTATCTATCATCAGGCATTCATACTTCTTCGTTATCAAACATAAATGGATGTTTTCGATGCTAGTTTCAGTTATTCTTTTATTTATCAAAAAATATTTCAAATGAATTGATCGCATTAACAGGATGAAATCAAAAATGAAAAACAGAATTTAACCCATATCACCCACTTGCATAAAATTAAGAAACCAGCAACAAAAATTGGAAGCTAATTTAACTACAAAATGTAGTACCATAAGGTCTTAAAAATTAACACAGATTATCAGACCATTAATATCACAACATCAAAAGCTTGGTCAGATTTCAAACAGTAATACCTTGCTAATAACCATCGTAGACCTCAAATGAATTTCCACCAGTATAAAGCACTCAGATCTCATAGCTCTGTTTGCTCATGGTACCTGAAATTGTGAATCAACTGTCTGATTTTTGCATGCACACAATCGGACAACACTTAGTTTAAATATGAAACTAAATGAAAAATATCTAATAGAAACAAAAACCATAAATTAATTCATCATAACAGTTATTTTCGCTAGCATGGTTAAACGTGATTATACAAAAGAGATTTTTAACAAGGAAATGTAATGGGATGATTGCAAGTAAACAAAGAGATTTATAAAAAAAATCATACCTCAAAATCACTAGATCCCAGCTCCAATTGCATTACTGAAGGGAGAAATGCTACCGTATCAACAGTTTAACTACAACACAATAAACTATGTTGGCCGACCACTTTTTAATAAACTTTTCCATGTCAAAATTTAAGAAGTTCGAGGTAACTAATAATACTCCAGACCGACGTAATATCCTTGGTTCTAAAATTTTAAAGAACTTGAGGTAACATATCGAAAGCCTTTAAGCCCACAGATTTCGTAGCATTAAATGGTCACTGCAAATAAAACAAGGTCATTCATGTTGAACACGTAAACATATATAAGTAGAAGATATAGAACATACGATAAATGGATAGAAGAATTGCAGAGAGATAGAGAGAGAAGGTTTGGAAGAGGGGGGGGGGGGGGGGGGGGGGCGGTGTAATTGAGACGGATGCACATTACAAGCACATGTATAAGCATGTGAACCGATCCAAACTTATGTTTTCCGTCGTTGAACATATTTATTTAGATCGCTATGGAAATATAAAAGGAACAAATAATATCGTCTCACGATATCAATGTCACAGCAAAAACAAAATAAACAGCTTCAGTCATAAGTGTAAATCGATAGAACATTTTTTGTATAATCAAGTACAGCACATTTTAATATTGAGATGAAATCATATGTTAAGTCATTCCCAACAAGAAAATAAAATGCTCTTTAAGATGTTGATATGTTTGATAATGCCCTCAGAACTCATAATCTACTCTCGTTGTAGCTCACACAAAAGTTGTCCATGACAGCGCACATTAACATGCCTATAGATATGTGTAACATACATACATACATACATACATACATATATATATATAAATCGGAACATGTGGTTGAAATCAGAGTGATTTGAGGTGTACCAAAAACGATTGTCTACCCGCACGCACGCATACATACTTATTTAGGCTCAGTTTGGCAGTGGATGTTAAATAGTTTAATTGAAAACTATTCAGTTTGCTTGAAATCAAATAGCTTAGAACGAGGCAAATATTCACAGAAAAAATGTGATATTTGAATTTACGTCCATATTTATTATTATTATTATTATTATTGTCGTCGTCGTCATATATGTATGTGTGTGTGCGCGCGCACACACAAGAGTATGTCAAAGATCACTAGCACAAGTGGTAAGCCGCTACTCATTGTCTCGTCATTATTATATATATATGTGTGTGTGTGTGCGCGCGCGCGCGTGCCCGCATACACACAAGAGTATGCTAAGGATCACTAGCACAAGTGGTAAGACGCTCTAGAGTGAGATTCTAGAAGTCTTTGGCTCGAACTCTCGAGACATCAAAAAATGTGTACTCTTTGAATAAAGTACTCTTACTTTCAAGGAAAAAAAGTAAGGATTGGTTACACCCCATTTACACCCTTATGATTTTAATAATTGTAGATATGTCCATGCATGGTTCATGATTGATCCAAACATATCCAAAATAATACCTCAAATCGACCGTAAAAATAAATGTTTTACAACGGTTGATATTGAGTTAATATTTTGAACATGTTAGAAGCTTTGAAATGATCTCATTTTTTGCAGGCATGAATACACACACACGACACGATAATGTCCAAATTGAAATAATTTTTTCAATATATTCTACTTGGTAGCAAGATCATATATACATAGACACACATACATACATATATAAAAGGCATGTAATAGGTTGAAAATGAACAACTATGCAAGAACCACTTCCATATTTATGTTTGCATCATCGGGCATTCATTTTTTATATATTATAAATCACATAAATAGATGTTTTAAATGCTGATTTTTGCTACTCTTTTATTTATCATTCGATACTTCAAATGAATTGACTTCATAAACGGGATGAAATAAAAAAAATGAAACATATATTAAACCATATTACTCACTTGTATGAAAATCAAGAAAGTAGTAACGAAAATTGAAAGCTAATTTAGCATAAAGTCTGAACATCTAAATATAATATAATAAGGTCTTAACGCAGATAATCAGACTGTTTCTATCACAACCTCAAAAACTTGATTAGATTTCACACAGTAATACTCATGCTAGTAGCTATCAAAAACCTCAATTGAATTTTTATGACAATAAAGCACTAAGATCTCATAGCTTAGTTTGACACCTAAAATTCGAATCAATTGTCCAATTGTTGTATACACAATCAAACAAAACACTTGATTCAAATTTGAAACTAAATGAAAAAAAAAAAGCAACAAAAATCACAAAATAATTCATCATAACAGTTATCTTTGCTGGCATAACCAAATATGAGTGGACAAAGAGATTTATAACAAGGAAATTTAGTTAGACAAACAGATTTTATAATAATAAAAATAAAAATAAAAATAAAAATCATACCTCCAAATTATTGGATCCCAACTCCTATCGCATTACTGAAAGACAGAGATCCCCACAATATCCATGGGTTAACTACAACTCGACAAAGGTATGCTGTCTGACCACTTTCTTATGACCTTTGCCTGATCAATTTTGTTACCACACATTAGTAGTATCAATGGCATAAAGTTTACAAAAAATGTTTGCATATCTGACATATTTCAGCATGCAAAATCATTTCAAGGAATCATTCTCTGATTGTCACCACCATATAAAATGTTATTATGAAATATTTGTATCGGTTAAACTTCCAAAACCCCCTGTATGTACCTCTTATAATAGCACAAACATGTGATGGCAATGAACAGCACAAAAATGTTGAATTTCAAACATTAGCGATTGATATAAGAAGATCATTTGAAATTAATGAGATATTAGTCACAATGCTACACTTAATCAACATAACTTATTGACAAACTGAGCAATGCAGCTATTGTTGATCTGGAATATAAACCATTGGATTCAGGTGGATGCAATGATACTAAACCAGAAACAATTTCACGCAGTTGAACCTTTTATCCAAAAAAAAAGCATTAGCAAAATATTCAAGAAGCATATGAACTCCCCAAAAATCACGATTTTTTATATGTGAAGTCCCACATTCCAAAGCATAGATCTAAGATTTATCACACAAACAATATATGAAAAATATAATCAAAAACCACAATGTTAACAAAATTTTATGGCTAACAAAAGTCAATGATCAGATCTAAAATCTTCTAAATACTTATTCCATTGAACAAGCATATTTACTTCAAAGTATCTTTCTCTCTCAAGATATAGTGCCTCCCATTGAGCATTTGGTACATGGAACAAACAATGTGTAAGTAATTTTTTAGCAAATGATTGCTATTAAACAATTTGCTGGAATACTAACACGAACATTGTTACATATAGCTACAAGAATAGCTGCAACAAGCAAAATTGAATACACTGTATATTACAGTATACAACTAAAGTTTTAGTAAAGCCCATCAAAATTCAGTAAAAATAATAACATGAACATCACAAAAAATGAACTAACAGGTAAAATTCAAAAATCAAGCACTGAATGGCGCAAATTCAAAGGTAACAGGGAAAAAAGATTAACTGCAGCAAATTAAGGCAACGTCGGGAAAGTAATCACCTTATACCTAATTTTATATCGATCAGAAAAACAATAGATTAAGACCTTACAATAATCGAAAGGAAAAGGTACGAAGAAAAATAAGAAAAAATATTCTACAACATCCATGGAAAGAACTAGCAGCAGAAGCACTCAAGCCTGGCAAGAAGAAAGCTCTTATTAGGCGGTAACTGCGAATGTTTAGAGAAACAAGCCTTTGTTTATTCACCATCGACCACCATTTTTTCTTACTATCAAGAAAGAAAGAAAAGAAAGGGCATACATGAAATAGAAAAATGGATAAAGAAGATCAAAACCATTGGCATAGGGCATACATGAAATAGAAAAATGGATAAAGAGGACCAAAACCATTGATTTGATTTATCCGAAGAGAAAAATAAATTGCGCACTGTAATCAGAGTCGATCATTCGGGAAAGGTTATCATTTCACTAATTTCACTAATGTTTAATCAAATAATTCCAACAAAAACCAAAAGAGGAGAACCGAAAAAATCAAGACCAATTTACCTGAATTGAATCCGGCTTTGGGGCAGGTTGAAATGCGAATGGCAAAGGCGTTCATATAGAAGTGTAGTGGGATATCCAATAATGGACTATGTTAAGATTAAAGGGTCAAGATTTATAGCCCACCGTAGTCGGCAATACGACGTCGTGCTTCCTATGGGTCGATGATGCAATAACTTAAGCTGCAACCATTTCGAGACATCTCAACGGATACTTTCAGATGCAGATAATATCATATCCGCATGCACATTCGAAATCATTTACGAATATCCACGAATGCGGATACAGAAGGATATCGCATAATTATCGTATCCGCTAACGACAGATAATTAAGAAATATAAACGGAAAATTTTAGTTTAAAATTAAAAAAAAAAATTAAATCTCATTAATTATAAAAGTGTTAAAATAAACAAATATGATTGTAATAAATAGTTTTGAGCAGTTTATAAGCATTAAGAACGCATAATATAAAATGCTAACTTAATGAAACAATAAATAGATATTTTTCGTTGTACTAAAATACACATAATTTAAATCATAATCTTGTCGAAAACTGGACGTATATTTTCAGGTGTGTATGTCTTTGTATCCTCGTCCACATCCGTTTTTCTGGATATCGGACATTTATCCGTTTTTCAAATACGGATGCATACGGATTTCGAATTTTTCGGATACTCATTGACAGCCCTAAATTCATTTCACTTTAAGCGCACTCATATCTGTCCATCTATTCATTTTATTACATATAAAAGCTCAATATCTAACCATTTGAATTCTTCTTTCTCGTTCAATCTAATGTCAAATAATAATCGACCAACCATTTAAGAGTTTTTGTGCATTTACCTCCTTCTATTCATTTTAATTAATTTTCAGCTTTTTAACAACTATAGCCATTGTCCATTTTGCTTCTATCTTTCCATAGCTCCATTTATTTTCCTATTCATATGTTTTGATTTCTATTCAACTCATTTACTCGCAATTACAAAATAAAAAATTATCCATCAGTTTCAATACTCAACATTCTCCTTCTGTTTATCAAGCTAATCTTTGTTCATATTCCCCATGTTTACATGCAGGTCGGCTATCTCACCAAAGCAAATCTTTGTCAACTTCCCAGTAAGTTATGCCCTAATCTTTTACCCCTTTTTTTTTAATGAATTCTAACCTATGCCTAATTTTCTACATATCTATTATTATGTTTATTCCTTAGTTCTTTTTATTTTGTTTAATTTCATCATTAGGTAGATTTACATTTCTGGCCATCTTTTTGAAACATTTTTTATTTTGTCGTCAATAACGTATCAACTAGAAGAGAAAACTAATTATGCTAACTTGATTGCAAAGATCTTAGATTAGGTTTTCAAAGAGTATTCCCGACCTCTAATTTTTGTGCATTTAAAGGCATTCTTATTTAGTCCGTTAATGTTATTAACCTCAATTTTTGATTGATATAGCAAGCTTTGGTATTGCTCTTTTTGCATTTAACTAAATTCAAAACAATCATCAAATA
Organism: Allium cepa; assembly: GCA_030765085.1. NCBI lineage: Eukaryota > Viridiplantae > Streptophyta > Magnoliopsida > Asparagales > Amaryllidaceae > Allium > Allium cepa. Next base: position 153,227,930 of record CM060942.1, read on the forward strand.
GTATTTTCCAAATTATCATATTAATATTCTACTAATATTCCCTTGCCTTGTTTGATGAGTCATAACACTTTGTTATAAATTAAAACCACTATGTTAATTAAATGTTTATACATTTCTTTATGCATATAGTATCTCATTGATATGTTTTAAACAATAAATATTATGAATCTCAAGTCAATCTATAAGTGATTGCATATTAATGTAAATGCATTAATCCCAACACTGCTGGAGTTTTGATGCATCAATATTTGCATTAATGCATAACATTTATTGTTTGAAAATATTTCATTAGGTTACTATGTATAAATCCATTTTCTAGGATGTATGTATCATGCACTAAAAAGCAAGATTTCTCACTGCTTTAGAGTATTTTTGTGAAACTATAATTATTTGAAGAAAACACGTAAATAGTGGCTTTTGCATTTTTTGAACATACCTATTCTCTATCTTTTATTCTACAAATCTATGATTGATTCCTTCCTTCCTTTTATTTTGTTTAATTTCATCATTAAGTAGATTTACATTTTCGGTCATCTCTTTAAACATTTTTTATTTTGTATTCAACAATGTATCAACCATAAGAGAAAGCTAAGTATGTTAACTTGATTGCAAAGTTTCTTAGATTAGGTTTTCAGAGGGTATTTCCGACCTCTAATTTTTTTGCATTTAAGGGCATTCTTATTTGGTCCATTGAAAGGCATAAACCTCAACTTTTTATTGATAAAGCAAGCTATGGTATCACTCTTTCTGCCTTTAACTAAATTCAAGGCAATCAAATCGAATGGTATTTTCCAAATTATCCTATTAATATTCTATTGCCTTTTTGGATGAGTCATTATACTCTGCTATAAATTAAAACCATTATGTTAATTAAATGTTTTGTAACAACCCGCATATTTATCGATTTTATATTTAAATATTTTATTTAAATATTTTATCGTTAGTCGGATTTTAGTCCGAAAAGCTACTTTTTGCATATGGTCGAATTAGGGCTCGGGACCACTCCCATTGAGTTTAAAATGCCGCTTGCGACCTTTTTGAGTATAAGCTTCGATATGTTTGGAGAAAGTTGATTTCTGCTACTTTTTACTTTGGGTTTGGTTTTTGGGCTCAGTCCTATGTTAACTTATACTCCAAAACTGAACCACTCTCCCCATTCTCCCTCACTACTTTCTCTTTTCAGTTTTCTTAGCTTTAATGGTGGGAGAGATTGGAAATTAAAACTCCAAAACCCTAGTTTCTCTTGCAAATCAAATTCCTAGCTCCAAACTCAAGAAGAACCCATTGGTAAGCTTCTCTTCTTCTTCTCCAACTTGTTCTCTTACCAATTTCAGAAATTCCTAAACCTAATTTTGGAAATGTTCTTGTTTTTTTAGCATAGATTCAAGCTCATTTGGGTTGTGTTGAAGAGAGGTTGATTCTCCATTTGCTTTCAAGCTTCTTCTTGTTTGATTTTGAGAAAAGGTGAGATTTTTATCTCACATCTATGACTATAATTATCTTTGGTTGTTGGGTATGAATTCCTAACACTTCTTCATGTGCATTTGCTCTTGATTTGGATTGGTTTTGTGAATACTCCAATTTTTGGGTTTTTAAGTCAAATTTGTGTGAAATCCTTTTATGGATGTTTGATCATGCTTTTGGTGATGCATCGAGGAGCATATAGGACCGGGTTGCCGATTGGCATAAACCCTTAGAGCCAATGTTCGTCCAGTTGCATTTTGGAAGAGTTTGCTCTTCATTTGAATAAGGCTGAAAAACAGCCCAGGCATGATTCAGTCGACTGAAAACTCTGTTCAGTCGACTGAACCTGAAACCCGAGAGTTTCCAGGCATGATTCAGTCGACTGAAAAACTCTGCACAGTCGACTGAAACTGGAAACAGAAAGTTTTCTGAACCTGGAAAATTTCCTGGTACAGGGTCAGTCGACTGAAAACTCTGTTCAGTCGACTGAACCTGCTGTTTGAGTCCAATTTGCCTTTTTGGATTGAAATTCCAATTTAAATCGATTCGTGATAATCCTATTTGTTGTTATCATCTATTATGACTTTGATGACTCTTTTTAGGGATTTTTGAATATCCATTTCGATGGATCCTTTATCGATTTCGTTGGATTTTATTCACGTCTTCGTATGTGAATTTTTGTGATTGATTGTTCTTACAATCTTCTTCGTGATTTGTCACTTTAAAAATATAAAGGTTTTCTATACTAGTAGTAAATATCAAAACTCTTTCCTCAAACGATTTCAATACTATTTTAATACCAAATTCGTTTATAAAACCGTTTTCCAATCTATTAGTATATACAAACCTTTACCTCACTCGTATGAGAAATCTAATTAAACGGCTTAGTAAAACAAGTGGTATGAAACGCTTGCGTTTACTTTGTCGGTTAATTCTTGGACTTGTTCGATTGAACCTCTTGTGACAATTTTCTAGTGGAGATTTACAGTTTGTTCGTAAATATTTAAGTTAAGCAAGTGGTTATGGGACATGAAGCTAAACTCATATATTTACTAGCTTAGTGTAATCGACACTTCTCGCTGATCATGACAATCATCTTTGTGATTTAGACTAGCAATGTGCGATGTCTCTTTGTCTGCGAGGGAGACTAAACCCCGTTTTGTGGAGTTTCGACTCAATTTGTGATGGGGTAACAACCCATGGTCTTCGGGCCGTTTGTGGAGCTTCGGCTCAATTTGTGATGGTTAGCGACCATGGAATTAGCGTTCCGTTTGTGATACACGTGTTGGTGAGCTTTATGCTCCCGTTTGTGATAGGCCTCCCCCTTTTTTTTGTGATTTCTGGATTTCTAGTGTAGATTTCTAGAATTTGTGTTTCACCAATTTTTCGTGATTTCCATTGATAAGTCTTATCGATATTTGTGCATTGGTGAATTTGTGTGTCATTGACTTTTGTGATTTCTGGATTTCTTGTGTAGTCTTCTGGAATTTGTGCGTCATTGACTTTTGCGATTGACATTGATATTATCGTCAATATTTGTGGTTTCATGAACGAAATAAAGAGTATGACACTTCTTGGATTCTTGTGTAGATTTTGTGATATTGATTAATCTCTTGTTGATTATCAACTACTTATATATCACAGCTTGGCCTTGTGATTATTATGTGTTTAGTCATAACTCTGATTCTATATCGTTTCATCTGATATCTATAGTTAGACTGATCCGTTTATTATTTTCTTATTAAATAATACTCGGGTCAGACCGAGATGTTACAGGTGCTTCTGCTTGACTTCTCTCTTGGGATTGATTTCTCTTGCTTTTGGTTAACTACTTAGATTAGTAGTTTTTGTTGTATACATTTGAGATATAGACTCCATAATGTATACTTATTCTTTTGTGTAGCTCATGTAACTATTCTTTTGTGATATTGTGGATCTTTTTAGACCACTACTCTGATGTACACTTCCAAGTGTAATATTCATATCTATTTTCCGCCTTTGTGATATGAATTGTCTGTGACTGATTTGTGTTATGCTTATTTCTATATTTGTTTTCCGAAGGATTTATATAGCCATCGTGTAGTAGCTTTGAGTTTGTGTCGGTATGTCGGATTTCCTCTTGAAATAGAATGCATGTTATATTATCTGACATATCGGTGCTCGCGCAAAGAAATTACACGGATGTTCGCTCCTCAACAGCCTTATTCTCCGTGCTAGTCGACAGCAATCACCGTAATGTTCTTGGCTAGCGTGGGTATAGAGGTGGGGCGTCACAGCTTGGTATCAGAGCCAAACTTCGGAACAATATGGAATATTATAACAAGGATCATCGTCCTAAGTTCATCTTAGGAGTCGTGCTTTAGGATTTAATTCGAGTCTTCGTACTGATTCATCCTATTTTCCTTATGATTCCTTATTTATCTATCAAGATTGCTTGATATTCAATTTGGTGAATAACCTTTTCTTCTTCTTCTTTCTTTCTAAAGGAAGAGAAATGTCTAGACCAGGCCACCCCAGAGCCGTGCCATCTAGCACTCCACCCCAAGATGGAGTTTTTATGACTGCTCAACAGCTTCTTGATTTAGTGACAAATGCTCAAGCAGTTGGAGCTAACTCGGAACCTACTCACCCAAAGTCGGGATTTGCATGCTTGTGCAGCGATTACACAAATTTCGGTGGGGAGCCATTCAAGGGTTCCGAAACTGTTATTGAAGTACAGGCCTGGCTAAGGTCATGCGATCGAATCTTTTCTCGCATGAATCTTATTGACCTTCACCGAGTTCAGGTGGCCTCTAGTATGCTCCGAGAAAGAGCATTGGACTGGTACGAACTTCTTATTTCTGAGATTAATGAAGCGGATCTCACCTGGGAGAAATTCCGAGAACGCTTCGAGTTAAAATTCGTACCAGAAGCAGAAAAAGTGACATTGGCTCGACGATTTATAGACCTTGTTCAAGGTGAGTCCTCCGTGACTGATTACGTCGCCTCCTTCGAGTCGCTTTCCAAATATGGGGTTGAATACATCAACACCCCTCTGAAGAAGAATCAGAGATTTGTTTATGGCTTAAACAAAAGTCTCAAGAAGCCATTACTCCTAAAATTAGAAGTTTCTTTCGACCAACTCGTTGATATCGCTCTTCGTCTTGAAGAGGCGGATAGGGAGAATGATGTTGAAGTGGTGGGTTCCAAACCAAACTTCAACAACAAGAAGAGGCCAAGCAAATTCAAAGGCCCTTATCCCAATAAGAAAGGGAAGCAAGCAACCTCCGTGGCAAAGACTTCTTCCTTTGGTCGTGGGGAATGCTATAATTGTGGTTCGAAGGACCATTATGCGAACAAGTGCCCAAAGTCTCTTTCTTGTTGCTACTGCAAAGTTCCCGGTCATGTTATATCTTCATGCCCCAAGCTTCAGGGCAAGAAGGAGGGAAAGTTAAATGTTGCTCAAGCCCCTGGCAACACATCTCGTGGCCAAGGTATTTCTCATTCTATTCTAGATGGAATTATTTTGTTTCGTGATCATCCTATTCGAGTTCTTTTTGATACGGGTGCGTCCCATTCTTTTATATCAAAGGAACTTGTTGATACTTTTTCTTTGGATGTTTTGTGTTTAATGACTTCTTTGAGAATTGCGAATCCGGTTGGTGAATCCGCAACAATCAGTTTATTGTGTAAAGATGTCGAGATTATTTTGTGTGATTTTTCTTTCCGAGCCGATTTGCATGTCATGCGTTATTTAGGATTTGGAATGATTTTGGGAATGGATTGGCTTAACCATTATGGAGCTCATATCCTATGTCCTGAGCAGACTATTCATCTTCGACATCCTCAATCTGTTAATCAGGTTTCTGTTATTCTTAAAGATTCAGATTCTGCTTTGGTTGCATCTTTATATTCTTTAAATCCTCGTGATGACGATGATGATGATTGGGGTGATATTATTTCTCTTATTCATGTCGTTTGTGAATTTTCCGACATATTCGAGCCCGTTTTAGGATTACCGCCTAAGCGAGCAATTGAGTTCAGAATTAATCTTATTTCGGGAGCTCAACCTATCACTCGTCCTCCTTATCGTATGTCCAATAAAGAAAACGAGGAGATGCGTAAGCAATTATCTGAATTGGAAACGAAGCAATTTATTCGCTCTAGTTCCTCGCCTTGGGGAGCTTCAGCTATTTTTGTGAAGAAATCCGATGGTACACTTAGGCTTTGCGTTGACTACCGCAAGCTTAATGATCTTACTATCAAAAATAAATATCCTTTACCTCGGATTGATGATCTATTCGATCAACTTAGTGGTGCTAGAGTCTTTTCACAATTGGACTTGGCTACCGGTTTTCATCAGCTTCGTATTGCAGAGGATAACATTCCTTTGACATCGTTCCGTACTCGGTATGGATCTTATGAATGGCTTGTTATGCCATCTGGGTTAACAAATGCCCCGGCTTATTTCGTTGACTTAATGAATCGAGTTTTTAAAGACTTTCTCGACCGGTTTGTTCTCATCTTTATCGATGATATTCTTGTTTATTCTAAAATTGAGGAGGAGCATGAAAAACATCTTCGGATTGTGTTGGAAACTCTTAGGAGTAATCAATTAAAGGCAAAATTTTCTAAGTGCCACTTTTGGCAATCTCGTGTGAAGTTTCTCGGTCACATTATTTCTGAATCCGGAATTTCCGTGGATCCTTCAAAGATTGAAGCGATTCAAGATTGGAAGAGACCGGAGAGTGTGACAGAGATTCGTAGTTTTCTCGGATTGGCGGGCTATTACCGTCGTTTTATCAAAGACTTTTCTAAGATTTCCGTGCCTCTCACTAGCTTGTCGAAGAAAGGTGTTAAATACATTTGGTCGGACAAATGTGAAGCTTCTTTTCAGAAATTAAAAGAACTTCTTTCTGATGCTCCTATTCTTGTTATTCCCGATGGGAATCAAGATTTCGTTGTTTATACCGATGCTAGTCGCATTGGTTTGGGTGCCGTTCTTATGCAAAAGGAACGCGTTATTGCTTATGCTTCTAGGCAATTAAAGCCTGCTGAGACTAGATATGCCACTCATGATTTAGAGCTCGCGGCTATTGTTTTTGCTCTTCGGATTTGGCGTCATTATCTCTTAGGAGAGAAATTTGTTCTTTACACAGATCATAAGTCTTTGAAATATTTATTCTCTCAAAAGGAACTTAATTTGCGTCAACAGCGTTGGCTCGAATTTCTTGCACCATATGATCTTGATATTCTTTATACTCCCAGTAAGGGTAATCTTGTCGCCGATGCTCTTAGCCGTAAACAACAAGCTGTTGTTTCTATGATGATATCCGAATGGAACGATCTCGAGATTTTATCCACTTGCGAAATTCGAGACCATGTTTCCGATTTATGCTCATCATTTGTTTTATGTAGCCTTGAGGCTCATCCATCTCTTTTAGACCGCATTCTTGAAGCTCAAATGCTAGATACTGAATTGGTTCTTCTTGGCCAAAATATTAAGGATAAAATTGATATTGAAGGTTTGAAAGACTTTAATATCGATTCTCGTGGCGGCATTCGGAAATTTGGTAGACTTATCGTGCCAAATGTTAGGGATCTTCGTAAAGATATTTTAGAAGATTCTCATCACTCTAAATTTACCATTCATCCCGGTAGTAGTAAAATGTACGCGGATATGAAGCGACTTTATTATTGGGAGGGAATGAAACTTGACATCGCTAACTTCGTTAAACGTTGCATGACTTGCCAACTCGTTAAGGCCGAACATCAAAGGCCCGGAGGGTTATTGCAACCTTTAGAAATTCCAGTTTGGAAGTGGGATCAAATTTCCATGGATTTTATAGATGGCCTTCCCCGTTCTCGATCGGGTTATGATAGCTTATGGGTAATTGTTGATAGACTTACTAAATCCGCCCATTTTATTCCCGTTCGGTCTAACCGAACCGTTCCTCTTTTGGCCAAAATATTTATCAAAGAAATTGTTAAATTGCATGGTGTTCCTACTTCTATTGTTAGTGATCGTGATCCATTGTTTACTAGTGGATTTTGGAAGAGTCTTCAAAAAGCTTTAGGAACGAGTCTTAATTTTAGCACCGCTTATCACCCCCAGTCCGATGGACAAACTGAGCGTGTGAATCAAACTCTTGAAGATCTTCTTCGTTCTTGTGTGCTTGATTTTGGTGGAGGTTGGGAAGATCATATTTCACTTGTTGAATTTTCCTATAATAATAGCTTCCAATCTAGTATTGGTATGGCACCTTTCGAGGCACTCTACGGAAGGCCATGCCGATCTCCTTCTTGTTGGCTTGAGGCCGGTGAGAAGCTGGCTTTAGGTCCAGATTTTATTCGTGATTCCACAGAAAAGATTGATCTTATTCGTCATAGGATGAAAGAAGCCCAGAGTAGACAAAAATCATATGCCGATAACCGGAGAAGGAAGTTAGAATTTTCTGTGGGAGATCTTGTGTTCATTCGTGTTTCACCTATGAAAGGTGTTGTACGTTTCAGTCGATCGGGAAAACTTGCGCCTCGATATATTGGGCCATTTCCTATCACCGAACGTATTGGTTCCATGGCTTATCGCCTTTTATTACCGGCTCAGTTTTCTGCTATGCATGACGTGTTTCACGTTTCTCAACTTCGGAAATGTCTTCGAGATTCCGATTCTATTCTTGAGCCCGGTGTTGTGGAAGAGATTGTAGTTTCGCCTAATTTAACTTATGAGCAACATCCTATTCGTATCATTGCTTCGGAAGTCAAACGACTTCAAAATAAAGATGTTCCGCTTGTTAAAGTTCAATGGTCTTCAAATCCTAAGGATTGTTCTTGGGAATCTAGAGAGTACATCGAGCGTACACATCCGGACTTACTTTCTCGTGCTCTTTGAGGTGAACTTCTTATTTCAAACTTCTTTTGTGTTGAATATGCTTTTATGGTTGTTACTATATATCTTCTTCTTGTAATATTGCGAGGACGCAATTTCTTTAAGGAGGGGAGTCTGTAACAACCCGCATATTTATCGATTTTATATTTAAATATTTTATTTAAATATTTTATCGTTAGTCGGATTTTAGTCCGAAAAGCTACTTTTTGCATACGGTCGAATTAGGGCTCGGGACCACTCCCATTGAGTTTAAAATGCCGTTTGCGACCTTTTTGAGTATAAGCTTCGATATGTTTGGAGAAAGTTGATTTCTGCTACTTTTTACTTTGGGTTTGGTTTTTGGGCTCAGTCCTATGTTAACTTATACTCCAAAACTGAACCACTCTCCCCATTCTCCCTCACTTCTTTCTCTTTTCAGTTTTCTTAGCTTTAATGGTGGGAGAGATTGGAAATTAAAACTCCAAAACCCTAGTTTCTCTTGCAAATCAAATTCCTAGCTCCAAACTCAAGAAGAACCCATTGGTAAGCTTCTCTTCTTCTTCTCCAACTTGTTCTTTTACCAATTTCAGTAATTCCTAAACCTAATTTTGGAAATGTTCTTGTTTTTTTAGCATAGATTCAAGCTCATTTGGGTTGTGTTGAAGAGAGGTTGATTCTCCATTTGCTTTCAAGCTTCTTCTTGTTTGATTTTGAGAAAAGGTGAGATTTTTATCTCACATCTATGACTATAATTATCTTTGGTTGTTGGGTATGAATTCCTAACACTTCTTCATGTGCATTTGCTCTTGATTTGGATTGGTTTTGTGAATACTCCAATTTTTGGGTTTTTAAGTCAACTTTGTGTGAAATCCTTTTATGGATGTTTGATCATGCTTTTGGTGATGCATCGAGGAGCATATAGGACCGGGTTGCCGATTAGCATAAACCCTTAGAGCCAATGTTCGTCCGGTTGCATTTTGGAAGAGTTTGCTCTTCATTTGAATAAGGCTGAAAAACAGCCCAGGCATGATTCAGTCGACTGAAAACTGTTCAGTCGACTGAACCTGAAACCCGAGAGTTTCCAGACATGATTCAGTCGACTGAAAAACTCTGCACAGTCGACTGAAACTGGAAACAGAAAGTTTCCTGAACCTGGAAAATTTCCAGGTACAGGGTCAATCGACTGAAAACTCTGTTCAGTCGACTGAACCTGCTGTTTGAGTCCAATTTGCCTTTTTGGATTGAAATTCCAATTTAAATCGATTCGTGATAATCCTATTTGTTGTTATCATCTATTATGACTTTGATGACTCTTTTTAGGGATTTTTGAATATCCATTTCGATGGATCCTTTATCGATTTCGTTGGATTTTATTCACGTCTTCGTATGTGAATTTTTGTGATTGATTGTTCTTACAATCTTCTTCGTGATTTGTCACTTTAAAAATATAAAGGTTTTCTATACTAGTAGTAAATATCAAAACTCTTTCCTCAAACGATTTCAATACTATTTTAATACCAAATTCGTTTATAAAACCGTTTTCCAATCTATTAGTATATACAAACCTTTACCTCACTCGTATGAGAAATCTAATTAAACGGCTTAGTAAAACAAGTGGTATGAAACGCTTGCGTTTACTTTGTCGGTTAATTCTTGGACTTGTTCGATTGAACCTCTTGTGACAATTTTCTAGTGGAGATTTACAGTTTGTTCGTAAATATTTAAGTTAAGCAAGTGGTTATGGGACATGAAGCTAAACTCATATATTTACTAGCTTAGTGTAATCGACACTTCTCGCTGATCATGACGATCATCTTTGTGATTTAGACTAGCAATGTGCGATGTCTCTTTGTCTGCGAGGGAGACTAAACACCGTTTTGTGGAGTTTCGACTCAATTTGTGATGGGGTAGCAACCCATGGTCTTCGGGCCGTTTGTGGAGCTTCGGCTCAATTTGTGATGGTTAGCGACCATGGAATTAGCATTCTGTTTGTGATACACGTGTTGGTGAGCTTTATGCTCCCGTTTGTGATAGGCCTCCCCCCTTTTTTTGTGATTTCTGGATTTCTTGTGTAGATTTCTAGAATTTGTGTTTCACCAATTTTTCGTGATTTCCATTGATAAGTCTTATCGGTATTTGTGCATTGGTGAATTTGTGTGTCATTGACTTTTGTGATTTCTGGATTTCTTGTGTAGTCTTCTGGAATTTGTGCGTCATTGACTTTTGCGATTGACATTGATATTATCGTCAATATTTGTGGTTTGATGAACGAAATAAAGAGTATGACACTTCTTGATTCTTGTGTAGATTTTGTGATATTGATTAATCTCTTGTTGATTATCAACTACTTATATATCACAGCTTGGCCTTGTGATTATTATGTGTTTAGTCATAACTCTGATTCTATATCGTTTCATCTGATATCTATAGTTAGACTGATCCGTTTATTATTTTCTTATTAAATAATACTCGGGTCAGACCGAGATGTTACAGGTGCTTCTGCTTGACTTCTCTCTTGGGATTGATTTCTCTTACTTTTGGTTAACTACTTAGATTAGTAGTTTTTGTTGTATACATTTGAGATATAGACTCCATAATGTATACTTATTCTTTTGTGTAGCTCATGTAACTATTCTTTTGTGATATTGTGGATCTTTTTAGACCACTACTCTGATGTACACTTCCAAGTGTAATATTCATATCTATTTTCCGCCTTTGTGATATGAATTGTCTGTGACTGATTTGTGTTATGCTTATTTCTATATTTGTTTTCCGAAGGATTTATATAGCCACCGTGTAGTAGCTTTGAGTTTGTGCCGGTATGTCGGATTTCCTCTTGAAATAGAATGCATGTTTATTATCTGACATATCGGTGCTCGCGCAAAGAAATTACACGGATGGTCGCTCCTCAACAGCCTTATTCTCTGTGCTAGTCGACAACAATCACCGTAATGTTCTTGGCTAGCGTGGGTATAGAGGTGGGGCGTCACATGTTTATACATTTCTTTATGTATAGTATCCCATTGATATGTTTACACAATAATTGTTATGCATTTCAAGACAACCTATAGGTTACCACATATTAATGTAAATGCATTAGCCTCGACACCACTGCAGTTCCGATACATGTATATTTGCAATAACGCATAACATTTATTGTTTGAAAACATTTTCATGGGTTACTATGTATAAATCCATTTTTCTAGGATGCATCTATCATGTATAATGCCACTATTAATACATATATTTATTCTTCCTTCATTTACATGGTACTTCACGAAATTTTTTACTATTGTTTATCTAATAATTTCAATCCTAAAGTATGCTTTCAAACCATTGGAATTTGACATCGACGATTGTCTTGCTTTGTTTGGGGAACGCCTCTCGTCTTATAGTTTAAATTGTTATTTTTAATAATTATTTAAGTGAACCTTTTTTGACTTTATTCTAACTAGTTGGGTTTCATCTTTGGTTTAGGAAAATGAGATATAAATTTTACAACCACTTGCTGCTCATATTCATCCTGGACCAATCCAAGATCATATCAATTTCAGTCTTGAGGTAATAATCAATTGTTGATTCATTTGTACCAATTGTCTCTATACCATTTGCTTGCTTTATGAAGTTAAAAAGGTGTTGCAACTTTAGAAAAATCACACATTTTTATGCGACTCAATTTTTTTTTCATTTTCCAGCAATTTGAAAACAGAATTTTTTTGGTAATACACGCGCACGCACACACACATACACACACACACACATATACATATATGTACACACACACATATACTTACATACAAACATATATATTGTTCTCCCTTTTTATTTTGCCTTAAGTATGATGTATTGTTCAATTGTTTTCCCTTCGATTGGAAGTTATGTCAATGTTGTGCCATAGTTGGAATTTTTAAACTTGGATTTTAATATGTTTATTTTGGCGGCAGGTGTAATAAATCCAAATTTATTTTGTATCCTTAAAAAAAATTAGTTTCCATATTCAAGGTTTTGTTGTTTATTTCATTGTTTTGAATCTCCATTTTAATCGTTGGTTTATATGATAATTTTGTATTTGATTTTTTATTTGATGATGATTGGGCAATTTGTGGGTTTTTAAAGTTGGTTGATTGTTAAAATGGTTAATAATTTTACTTGATATTTTAAATTTGGCTTTTGTTTGTTTGTTGGAATTATTAAAAATATTGATTTTGAAAGAAGTCATCCTTGGAACACTATATAAGAAAAAAAGAAATGTTTACATTCTAACAGTTCGAATAACAATTAAAATGTGAACAGTTGGAACGTTTATTCTTAAACTTGTATTGGTCGTGAAGGTTAAATTTGGTTTTGGATTGATCATATGATGTGTTGATTTGTTCTAAATAATAATTAGGTACCATTTAGCATGTGGATTAGGTAATGGATTACATCAAATATAGTAGATTAGCTTTTGAAAGTCGAATATTATATGTATAATAAATTATGAAACCATGTTTGTATATTTATAGATTACTTTTCCCTACTAAATTTAGCATTACAGATTTCTGTTGATTATCAAATTGTGAGACCATGTTGTATATTTTCAACATTATTAAATTTAGCATTACTAGTATATGAAACCATGTTCTAAACCATATTTGTATATCAAATATATTGGATTACATCGAATATAGTTTTATGTTGGTTAATATAACTAAGGTCATATAGAAAATATCGATGTGACTGATTTACATAGTTCTCCCGACTTGAGAATATTGTCGATCTTTAACATGAAAGCTCCGCTTTAATTATAGTCAAATCATGACACGGCGTCCATCGAGTGACTATAGTTGGGTCAAGTGGAAATATCGAAAGTGAAACACTATTCAAGAGAGAATTCATCTCCGTAGTTATATGAGGTTAGTATCACGGACAACTCAAGTCAACTCAAAGTCAAAGTCTCTTGCCAAAGCATTTCGGTTACTAATAATTGTTATTATTGTACAAGGACTTTGTTCTTGGACTATAGAGTTGAATATGGACAATATGTGAATTCTGACCATAATCAAATTCCATAAGTCCAAAGTGATATAGTTTTGACGAAATGAACTTGTGTAAATAAATGTCATAAATAGGTAATGCTTAACAAAGTGAAATTGAATTTTATCGAAACCAAGTAAGCGATAAATTTATCCAAAATGTCACAACACCTACTAAGCGACGTGTGAACATTAATATTCGAAAAGTTTGATATTAATCATTGACCAAATTTACATCTGAGGAGTTACACAACCAAAATGATGAATTATCTTTTGACAAAACGATTTAATTAGTTTATAATTATTATAAATTCACTAAATTGATTAATATTTATGAAATATTAATTATAAAATTTGACTATGATTTAAGGAATAAATATTATTAAATATATATTTATAATAGTTATAAATATCAATCGATATACGATATCGATAAGCTATTTAATTAGATTTAGTTAAACAATATTTTCTTTAGGCTTAAATGGGATTCCAGCCCATCATTGTTGGTGAGAATTTCGGCTAAAATATGGACATAAGGGGCAACTCAAATTAGGTTAGAGATATTAGAATTGGATTGCTCGGGTTAAGGGAGAACTAGTATGAGATGAGATCCACTATTTTTTCTCTTTTATCCACTATTTAAACATCCCCAACCGTAATTGCAAATGACCTTTTGCTGCCACCCCTTCCTTCAATCTCTGGCAGATTTCACTCCACGATTGCTTCATCATATCAAGCTCAAAACAAGTCAAAATCGATGAACATTCAAGAATTAACAATCCAGTAAATTGAAAAGCTTTCAAAGGAGAGAATTCATCATTTCAGGTTATGCTTCAAGGCATTGGTTCTTAGGTATGTTTTACATTAAATTATAGTTATAATCTTCTGAATAATTGTAACAACCCTGTATATAATCACCTGATTAATAAATGATTAATTAATTTTACTTGGTAAATTGGAGATTTAATTGAGAAAATAAATATATATTCAGACGATTGATGTGAAAATAGCAATAAAATAAACAAAATCATTTCATCATATAAAGCGAACAATGTGGATTGAATGAAACTATACCGTTATTCAACTATATATATATATATATATATATATATATATATATATATATTTAGTAAGATGCTTCAGGAATTGTTTAAATTAGAGTAGAACTATAAATCGATAAGGGAATTACTTAAATGTGAAGTAAAATAAACTAGAATCGATAAAGGATCAAACTAATACAATACTTAAGTGAAAGCCCAAAACCCATTCTAATCGCCTTATCCACAAAAAACACATTCGTTCATCTTATCCCCAAATGCCTTAAAGCCTAAAAATTAAAATCACAAAAAAAATATAGCGCGTACGTGATTTGGAGCTGACTTTGGCATCGTCAGCGACGTAAGGGAGAGGCGACGCTTGGTTGGGAAACACGACAAGGATTCTCGACCTTGAATTATAGCCACAACCAGTGCTCGAACTGGTGTGCGATTTTCTAGACTAAGGTTTGGACGACGTGATTGACATGAAAGGGAAGTTGTAGCGGCTTCAAAAGGTTGGTGGCTGTGAAGGAGGACGTGTCGACTTGGGAGTAGTTGATCGGCTGTCGATCTAAGGAGATCGGTGTGAGCTTCATGCTTTATGGCACAACATGGTCGAAGGGGCAGTAGGCTTGATTGTAGGATGGAACAAAGGGCACCGAAGGTGGTTAGATTGGCCGAGGAAGTAAGTCGTCGTTTATAAAATTCAATGAGTTATAACGCTCACTCATCTATATCTATAGATTCTGATACATCTAAGATGATTTATTTTATTTTTATAAATCGCTAATTGGATGAATTGATCAGTTAAAATGAATTAGTATAATATCAACTTTTGGATATGAGCACAGTTGATTTCTTTTTAAGCACGAACACAACTATATTTGAATAATTATGTCCCCTTTTGACATGCTTGTTTGATTTTGGACTGATAAAATAACTAGTAGTGAATCACTTGAATTGCTTGTCATAACTTCAATTTGTTTGATGAATGGATTGGTTGGAATTGTGTGTTCTAAGTATTGGATTCAATTATATTATCGATTGTGAAATTGCATGTTCTTGAAAACCATCGAAATACGCTTAATAAGTTGCGGTCAATTTACATGGTTGTTATGCATTGTTTCTGGGACCGGAGTTAACAGAATGTAACTCAAGTCGCCAAACGATTTCATATTATGGATTTATATTTTATAGAGCGATGTTTGCTCTAGATGTTGAATTTTCGATGGATTTGTATTGTTTAAATGTTTTTATAATAATTCTCAAAATGCATTTTAAGTTTATAAATAATTATAGAAAGTAAAATATATATAACTATTATGTATATAAAGAGTTTTGTTTTAAAAAGAATTGAGAATAAAGTTTAAAGATTGATAATATTTTGTGAAATATATATATATATATATATTAAAAGCAATTATACATATTTATATAGATTTTTAAATAAGGGAATTTTATTTTTAAGTAAAAATCATTTTTACTCTTTTGTTGTTAAATATAAGTTTATGGATTAACAAAGGTGAGAAGTTTGAAAGTGAATTTTAGATAAAATATTTAGAAATCATTTTCTATATAAAATTATATTAATTGCTTTCAAACTATAAACTATTATTGGCCTTTATTGCACTTAGCTTTTGGCTATTTTTATGCAAGCTTGAATTGGATTTCTATTGAATTTCGTGATTTTCTATGAAACAAAGAATTTTAATCAACAATTAAATTATCGGGTGGTATGTGTAACGACCCGTATTTTTTATTATTTTAAATTATTAAATTTAATGTGGTTATTTGATGAAAATGAGGTAGGAATAAAATTTAATGATTTATTATTGTAGTTTACTGAATATAATAAAATTTTGGAATAAACAATTTCGAAGAGTTTGGCGATACCAGATATTGGAATGAAATTTATTGAACGTGTTTATAATCCATAGTTGAAGTTGAATAATGAGCTGTGAATTACTGAAAAATGGAAGTAGTTGTTATTATTTGAATTCGGGTTTAAAAGTCAAATTTTACAAGTTAAATAACTTATATTGAACTATGGTGATTTATGGGATAATTAAAGTGGAAAATAGGCACAAGGACAAACTTTGAAAAAAAAATAGGTTGAAGGACAACAAGTTTCATTTTTAGGCTTAAGGACAAACTTTGAAAAAAATTAGACTGAAGGACCATGCTAAATATAACTAGCATTATGTACAGTGTAAAACTGAATACAATGTTAGTTATAACTAGCATTTTATACAGTGTAAACTTAATATACTACTAGTTATAATTAGCATTGTCCTTCAGTCTAATTTCCCTTCAAGGTTTGTCCTTCAGCCCAAAAATGAAACTTTGTGTCCTTCAGCATAATTTTTCTTCTTCAAAGTTTGTCCTTATGGCTAATTCCCTTATAATTAAGTTGTTTAAATTTAACATTGGAAATTATTTAAATAATTGAACTCTGGATTTAATGTGAATGAAAATGATATCAGAAATTAATTTAAATTTTATTTAAATATGAATGGAGATTGTTAACATTTGAAATTGGATTTAATAGTGAATAATTGAAAATTGAAAATTTTATAATATAATTAACGAGCAGAAAATAGTCATTTTGACCACTGTCTTGGATTTCAGCGAAACCAGTTTCATCGGATTCATAATAGTAAATTATTTTAGGATTTCAAGTTTCGTAGCGATCGGACTTGTCGTTTGGTCGTGCGAGCTTGAAACGCGTATAATTTAATTTTTGAAATTTGATTAAATTAATTGATTTTGAAAATCCATCTTCTGCATACGATCGAATTAGGCCTCGATACTGGTTCCATTATACTTGGAATAGGGGTAAAATATTATAAACGTTAGGCGGCACGCTTTGTTTGGAGTTCGAAATTTCATGCGTTTAGCAACTAGATATTTTTTGATTTTTAATTATAATTTACTTGTCCTTATCCAACTTCGTTCACCACGCCTCATCCCTATCTCCCGTAATTATCTCTTTTTCCCCCCTTTTCTTTTTATTTCAAATCGCATGTCAAACGGCTCTGGAGGAGCAGTTGGAGCACAAGGCAACGATGGGGGCGCGCGCGGAGAAGGCGACTCTAGTGGAGCTCACGTTCATCAGTCGTGGTCATGGTTAGTGTTTTGGGGTCGAAGGCCATTCACGTGCACGTTAGCCACTGGTGGCGGTGTCGCGAGTGGCGATGGAGGCTGACAATCGGCACGATGTATAAAAAACGGAATGAAGACTGCATTGCCTAGAGGAAGAAAGAGGGGAGAGACGCTATCGTGTGAACGTGATGAAGTTAGGGTTTGTTTTGTTTTTGTTTTTATTTTAATTATGTTAATTATTTTATTAACATTGTTTTAATTCTTATCGTTAATTAATAAAATCATAAATCTTCCATACGAGATCCAATTTGGGCAAGATAATTTGCACTGGGATCGTATTGAAGTCGTCCTCGACTTGGAGTGGAAATGGAATTTATTTGAAGCTAAAATTATTCTCAGTTAAAATAGAAAGGTGAGTGTTTTATAGGCTCACGTTTGACTAATATATTTTTATGTTAGTAAAATTTATATGGTGAAGTGATTTGAATTTATTGACTTTTGTTTGGTAAAATTAACGGATATTCAAATTGATATGGAATAAAATGATAGGAATTTGAATTGACATTTCAAATTTAAAATGGAAATTAAATTGCTAGTTAAATTACCGGTTTATGATAACTAGTAAATTGTTATAATATTTTGACCGATTCAGATGTTGATTGTGATGGATGCTATTGATTAATATTTTGGATGATTTGGTTGATTTATTTATTTTGATATATCCTGCTATTATCTCGTATATTATTTATAGTATATAAACCTGTAAATTGAATTATTTCGAATAAATTAGGAAATATGTTGAAATGATATATACCTATGGCATTTATTTTGGATTGAAATGGTATATATCCGTCCCTGGAATTTAATTTGAATAATTGATTCACATGGCTATAGGATATAGAATAGTATACGGAAGCCAGATTGGTTAAATTAAATGATTTTAAAATTTTGTTTTAAAATTATTTAAATGATTTGATTTGAAGAAATAAAAATCAAATTTGTGGAAATCGAATTATTTCGAACTTGAGCGCGGAATGTTGATATTCAAATTTGATAACAGGAATTGTTTAACTAATCAAAGTTGAGATTTTGAAATTTTAATCGAAATATGATTTGAATTTCAGAAATTGATTTGTTTTAAAAGATTGGACTTTTATTCGAACTTTGAATATTGCTAAGTAAAAGTAATATAAAACAATATTTCAAAATAGAGTTTGGATTTGAAATTGAAATAAATTTGGAATTGAAATTGAAATTAATTTGGGACTGAAGTTGAAATTAAATTGGGATTGAAGTTGAAACTACATTGGGATTGGATTGAAATTTATTCAAGTTGGAACTAAAGTTGAAATCAATTGGAATTGAAAGCGAAATTGAATTAATTCGAAATTGAATTTATTTGAATTGAAATTGGAATCGAAGTCGACTTGAAATCTGAATTGAATCGGTTAAATCAAAATGGAAATTGAAAATGATTTGAATTACACAATTTAAAAGTGAATCGGTTTGACTTTGAAACTATTTTCAAATAAATTATTTTAATATAAACTGTTTTAAAATCCATCTTATTAAATATTCAAATTATTTTGATTTTCCAAACTATTTCTTTATAAAAAAACTATTTTTAACACTTAAACTATTTTCTATTAACTATTTTAACTATTTAGCTATTTTAAAACTATTTAACTATTTTCTATGTCAAAAGGGTGGAATGTTCATATTTAAATCTTGAATTTAAATGTGAATATATCGGGTTAAAGTGAAGTTATAACCTAAATTGTAATTCGAATCAAATTTTGAAGTGAAATCGACATATCGAACTGAATTGACATTTTGAAGTAAAAGTATGATTTTTGAAGCGAATATGGTAACTTTGAAGTGAAATTGATTTTGAAGCGAATGTGATATTATGATATCAAGGATGAATTGTTTTCAAAATGTAAAAGTACCAACCGGTGTGTAAAACAACGTATGGTTGTTAAAGAGACCGGGGCCACTTATTGATATACTCTCTGTCAATATTGGAACCACTTTGACAACTGTGTATGCGGTATATGATATCCAGAGAGTAGTGTTTGAATTGGTGGACGTTCACTGGAATGAAGTGAGAGAACGACGATGGATAGCCTTGATACTTGTGTCATAATTAAAATGACTAAAACATGAGCTTATGTTTGGCCAGTGAGGTTAGCTTCCTCTAACGACGTTGATCTCTCGTGTTACTATTATGATTTTGACTCGATGGATGCACCTTTCGTTTGGATTGATAGTCGCGGTCGGCAACGGATGGGTTACGACCAGCCAGAAAGGGTAAACTGTTAGAATCCTACCTTAAGCATTACCCCCCGTGCATTGTCATATTTATCATTATACGAACCCATTACAACTTTGGTTTAGTATTTACCTATAGGGGACTCACTGGCTGCCAACGTTACTGGTTGTGTTACATGACCTGCATAGATTATATGCTATAAAAATGCGTTAAGGTGGATCGATGTAAAACCTTAACACTATTTTGATATTTATTTAACTGATAGACATTACATATTATAATGTATATTATTATATATAAATAGTTTAACGGATCCTTAGGAGATGGAAAATCTCGTAACATCTCTTAAGTTATTGCATGCACGTTATACACTGGACAGAAGATGTGAAACCCCGTAAACATCTCTGACGCCACGACACTCATATTATATTGGATATCGATTTGACTCACATAAGAGTTTGGCCCTGACTCGAGTGTTTTGTCTTTTCATTACGCTCGGGTCAGCCCTGAGTTTTTTATCGTCTTGAATATTATTGTCTGGAGGACGGAACGATGATTTGGTATATTATTATTACTATTGATATTCTTGCGTCATGTTGTCTGCTGCATTATTATTTATCTATCCTTGTTGTATATATAACTTCGATAAATTTCGTATAAATTATAACCAAATGTATGATATAAACAGCTTCATGAACTATTTATTTGACTACTATATTTGATCACCCTGCTCTGAGATTCTGAAGTTGTTTTCTTCATCTTTTCTTATTTTTCTTAATTATCCTCATTGATTATCTACGTTTCAGATTGTTTGAGTTGGACGTGTATGGATTACTGTCGATTTAAACCTTTCAAAATGTGGGTCGTCACAGTTGGTATCAAAGCCAGCTTTAGCGATAAACTTAGCTTTGTAGGGTTTAACTCGTTAGAGATAGGGTAGTTGTTACCTGGAGATTTGACCAGGCAACTAGGCACTCAGCATTCGCTTACCGTTAGGCATCCCGAGCGTTCGGCATAACATACTGGTTCGGCTTCAGAGTCGTTCGGCATTAAGTGACGTTCGGCATCTCTAGACGCTCGGCATGCAAGAGCGTTCAACATTAAGTGACGTTCGGCATCTCTGGACGTTCTGCTTCAGAGTCGTTCGGCATTCCATGCTGCTCGGCATCCAGACCACGTTCGGCACTCACCCTGCTTGGCATAAATCTCGATCGGCATTCGAGATGGATCGGCATCCAGTGGTGTTCGACATTCATGCCCCGTTCGGCATTCGAGATGGATCGACATCCAGTGGTGTTCGGCATTCATGCCCCGTTCGGCATTCGAGATGGATCGGCATCCAGTGGTGTTCGACATTCATGCCCCCATTCGACATTCGAGATGGATCAGAATCAAGTGATGTTCAGCATTCATGCCCCACTCGGCATTCGATATCGATCAGCATCCAGAGGTGTTTGGCATTCATCCAATCTCGTCCGGCTTCGATTACTGCTCGGCCTGCACTCTCCATTCAGCACGTCATTTCGATTCGGCTTGAAGATATCGTTCATCGTTTTGCCGTTCGGCATCTACGGATCGGTGTGCAAAGTTCATTCATTTTGGGCCGAGGAATTCAGCTACCAGGCCCACTAGGGAAGTCCAATCCATCTTCGTCTATAAATAGAGAGGAAAGGGCAGAGTGAAATGGACCTTTTTGGAGAACGCCGAGGAGAATCTGCCGCATTCAAGACTCATTCAAGACTTAATCTTTTTTGCTTAGCAATTGTATTTGAGTAATTGGTATATGGATTGTATTTGTAATCGATTATCGAGAAAAGCAATAAAGATCTACCTCAAAGTGGACGTAGGCAATTACGCCGAACCACTATAAATCTGGTGTTCGTTTTTTCTGCATTTAAATTTACATACTGTCCTCTGTTTAACTTTACTTTCTTCATTGATCTCTCTATACAATCTCTCTTAAGGGTGTTAGTGACCAATTCTGGTGCTAACATTTTGGTGCTTTCATCGAGAATCGAATTCTCAGGAGATAGGATCTACTTTGTGGCTACTGGATAGAAAAATCCCCCGAAGGAGATCCAAATCATTCGCAAGACATATGTTCATTCTACTCAGAGTTATAACTGACAACTCTACCATGGGAAGACCACGAACTAGATCGGCCTCTCACAACGCAGATGTCAATGAAACTGCTAGTGTACAATAGATAGGACCTGGCAACCAACCAGCTATTCAAGGCGTAGGAACCTCCACCCAGAACCAAGCGGAGGTCGTTTCCCGAAAAGAGTTCAACGACTTGATAAGAGAACTCAGGGAAAGTAGAAGACAACTTGCTGAGCAGATCCAAGCCAATACTATCTCATGACTCAACTTGCCCAGCAGCAGCATCAGAATGCTGGAAGTAGTCCTGCTCCTTATTCTTCATCTGATAGTTCGACCTCAGCTGACGAACCTCCTAGACGTAGACGCCGCAAGACAGAGGCTACACAGGCAGGTGCTACTAATCGATCCGCCAAGGATCAGGCACGTGAAGAGACCGGACGCCCGGCTCATCAAGACCCAAATCAAGCTGGCCTTCAGGACGCACGTTTGACCGACCGTCAGCAGGCGGGAAATCAACCTGCACGGTCCCGTGGAGCGGAACCCAACCTCCCACCTTCCATACAAACTCCAGATTTATCATCCATGGTCAGACAATTGATGAGAGAACGAAGGCCTATCAACGAAGATTGGGGAGTGTCCAGGAGCCATACTCCCTTCACAGATATTATCCTACAGGTTGAGTACTCTAAGAAATTCAATATGCCGACTATCCCAGCCTACGAAGGGAAGACTGACCCTAGGCAACACGTGATGAGGTACGAATGAATGATAGATTCGACAAGGGAGAATGACGCGACTAAGTGTAGGTGCTTCCCAATCATCCTATCCGGAATCGCCACTATGTGGTTTACTCGGCTTCCTCCGCGATCTATACCCAACTTCGACGAGTTAGCGATGAAATTGATTAAACAATTCATGATACATGCTATCCGTCCAAAGGACGTAATGTCATTATCAAGCATAATCCAGGCTTTGGGGGAGTCTTTGAAAGCATACTTACAGAGGTTTCATGTTGGCACCACTGAAGTTAGTAACCCTAGTGACCATGCAATTTTGATGGCGGTAATGCAAGGTGTAGATCCCGATGGATGAGAGGAAGCTCGATGGTTCTATTCCAAAGTTCACCAGTTCATACGAAGAGAGGAAGCTCGATGGACGAGACGAGATAAGGCACCAGGGCCTGTTCAGGAGACTGTGAAAAGTAACATCGCCGTGAAGCAGTCTGGCGACAGTTTGAGAAAAGTTCAAGTCAACGTCGAGAACAAGCCTGGGCAGTCCAAAGGATCCGGAAGTAGAAATCCCGAAAAGAAAAAAGTAGGGATATGGAAACCAAGGATTCCGACCTACAAAGAATACACCCCCTGAATACTTCTCTTGAAAGCATTTATCTATCTACCTGTAACACCTTTGAATACAGAAAGCCACGTCCAAAGGAGTCCACTGAAGAACAGAAACCGACAGGGAAGTATCGTCGCTTCCATTGAAACCCATGGGCACAATACCGAGGAGTGTAGACACCTTCATGACGCCATAGAAAGGTTGATCAGGCAGAAAAAGCTGCAGGAGTTTGTTAAAAATCCACCAGAGGGTAGGCAAGGAACGTCGGACCCCGGGTGTGGGCCGGCTCCACGTCACCCAGAGGAACCTGCCCGGACTGTAGGTAGGTTGATCATAAACACTATAGTCGGAGGACCTCATCCTACAGAAAAGAATTGACAGGAGATGGAACGATATGCTACCTCCTTGAGGCATGCGGATTATGAATGTTGTTCGAATATGGAAGATAGAACCCCTGCAAAACAACAACGCATGATGACTGATGATATAGTGTTTAGGAGTCGAGATGCGGACAAGGTGGAGGTTCCTACTATCGACCCGATGGTTATATCTGCAACAATCGGGCCAGCCTACGTGAAAAGAATTTTGATTGATTGTGGAAGCTCTGTCAACATCATCTTCAAGAAGGCTTATGACCAAATGAAGATGGAGGTAAAAGATTTGAAATCATGCCAAGCCCGTATCCACGGCTTTAATGGTGCTGTAACCGACACAATGGGGGTACATAGAGTTATCAGTTGAACTGGGGGAAGGTGAGCGTAGGAGAGTGCGAGTCCTACCATTCATAGTAATGGATGTTGACTCTCCATACAACGTATTTTTGGGTCGTCCAGCCCTGGCGGAATTTAGGGCCGCTCTGGCCCCATGGTGTTTGACATTAAAATTCCTGACAAACAAAGGAGTCGGTGTTGTACATGGCGATCAGGCGACCGGTCGTGCGTGTTATGTGGCGGAACTGAGAGAAGCTCAGTGGAGAGAGAAGGGAAAGGTTGCGGACAGCTCCGTCCGCATCCTAAAGACTCATGATTGACAAGTAGTGCCCGAGCTCTGGCTCGGGCATCATTCTCGGATCCTTAGAGACATAGATCCGAGAGATGATGATGGGAACCCAGGGAAACGAATGCAGCACCGGTTGAGCTGATGATCGACATTCCAGTCAGCTGGGATAACCCATCATGAGTTCTTAAGATTGGATCACAACTCGACCCTTCAGTGGCCGTGGATCTTACTGATTTTCTTCGGGCGAATCTGGACGTTTTCGCTTGGACACACTCTGATATGTGCGGGATTTCTCCAGCAATTGCGAGTCATATGTTGAACATAGACCCAAAACACGTTCCCGTAAAAAAGAAAAGGAGAAGTATGGACCCGAAGAGGTCCGCGGCTCTCAAAATGGAGGTGGACGAACTCAAAACCAATGGGTTTGTCCGCGACGCCCTTTTCCCTGAATGGGTATCTAACCCAGTGCTAGTGAAGAAAGCAAATGGAAAGTGGAGAACTTGTGTTGATTACTCCGATCTGAATAAAGCATGCCCGAAGGATAGTTTCCCTTTATCTAGAATCGACCAGCTCGTCGACTCTACCGCTGGACATGAATTATTGTCATTTATGGATGCGTAATAAGGATACAATCAGATCCCGATGCACATTCCAGACCAAGAGCACACCAGTTTTGTCATAAATATGGGGTTATATTGCTATGTAGTAATTCCCTTTGGATTGAAAAATATGGGAGCAACTTATCAGCCTCTGGTTAATCGAATTTTTAAGGACCAGATTAGTAGAACGATGGAAGTCTATGTGGATGACATGCTCGTGAAGTCACGGCAGTCAAATGACCACATTCGAGACTTAGTAGAAATGTTTGATATACTCAGACATTACGGTATGAAGATCAACCCCTTGAAGTGCTCTTTTGGCGTGGCATCAGGAAAGTTCTTGGGTTTGATTGTGAATGCACGTGGAATTGAAGCTAACCCGTAAAAGATTCAGACTATTCGAGACATACAAGTGCCCAGAACTATAAAGCAAGTACAAAGCTTAAACAGAAAGGTGGCAACGCTGAGCCAATTCATATCCAAAGCCATGGATAAGTGCATTCCTTTCTTTGATGTGATAAAGAAGGGAAAAAGGAATTTCGAGTGGAAATCCGACTGCGAGGAAGCATTCTGAGCTCTGGTAAGGCATTTGGAGAGCCCTCCGGTGCTATCGAAACTAATAGACCATGAAATGTTGTATGTGTACTTGGCAGTATCCCAACATGCTATCAGTACGGCTTTGGTTCATGAAGAGGACCGAGTTCAAAAGCCAGTTTACCATGTTAATAAACGTCTGATGGGGGTAGAAAGAAACTATCCCAAGATCGAGAAATTAGCCTATTGCTTGGTGATTGCATCATGCAAGCTTCGCCCATATTTTCAGGCACACCCAATCAGTGTTTACACTGATCAACCCTTGCGTCAGGTACTCCAACGACTGGAAACTTCTGGAAGAATGTTAAAATTGAATATCGAGCTGAGTCAGTTTGATATTAATTACCTACCGCAAAAGGCCATACAGGGACAAGCACTAGCGGATTTCATCGCTGAATTCACCATGACAGACGAATCAAACGGCCGCAATATCATACCTCCCCTCTGATGGAAGATGTACACCGATGGGGCATCTAATGGCCGTTGTTCGAGGGT
Organism: Allium cepa; assembly: GCA_030765085.1. Classification (NCBI taxonomy): domain Eukaryota; kingdom Viridiplantae; phylum Streptophyta; class Magnoliopsida; order Asparagales; family Amaryllidaceae; genus Allium; species Allium cepa. The sequence goes on from CM060942.1 coordinate 153,253,795, forward strand.
TGGCATAGTTCTTATAACTCCTGAAAACCGATCAATTTGCTACGCTTTGAAGCTTGAATTCACAGCAACGAATAACGAAGCCGAGTATGAAGCATTGATTACCGGCTTAAGACTCACCAAAGAATTAGGAATAAGATCGGTTGAAATCTTTTGCGACTCGCAACTGGTGGTGTGTCAGGTGCGTGAAGACTACCAAGCAAGGGGGCAGAGACTTGCCCCGTATTTGGCCCAAGTTCAGGAACTGCTAGCGAATCTCGAGTATTATGATATTTCATATGTTCCGCGTGAACAAAACAGAGCAGCTGATTCATTGGCAAAATTTGCAAGCACTGGCAATGCGCAGCAGATGGGATTGTTTCCCGTTGAAACCTTACATGTTCCGAGCATAAATATGATGGAGGTAGATTTCATGTTAGAAACAGAAATCGAGAAGGAGTCATGGATGACCCCATTCAAGCAGTACTTGTTACCCAGGGCCGTGCCCGAAAGAAGGAGCGAAGGACGAAAAATCATTCGTAAGGCTTCTCATTATGAAATGCACGATGGAATAATGTATCGGAGGGGATTCTTGACCCCATTACTCCGGTGCATTGCCCATGATGAGATAAAACGAGTCCTGAAGGAAGCCCATGAAGGTGAATGTGGCGACCATACCGAGGGGCAGACGTTAGCAAAGAAAATCCTCCGCTATGGATACTATTGGCCAACTGTAAATCAGGATGCCACAGACTACGTGAGAAGATGTGATAAATGTCAGAAGTATGCGAAAATCCCAAGAGCTCCGCCGACGGAACTCACACAAATGGTTAGTCCTTGGCCATTTGCAATGTGGGGGATCGATATAGTCGGCTCCTTACCCCTATCCAAAGGTGGTGCAAAATACGCGATTGTTGCGGTCGATTACTTTACCAAGTGGGCAGAAGCAGAGCCTTTGGCCACTATCACCACCAAGAAAGTCATTAATTTCGTTGTACGAAATATTATATACCACTTTGGCCTGCCACGAACCATCGTTACAGACAATGGAACTCAGTTTGAAAGCAAAGAGTTCAAAGAATTTTGCCAAAATATGGCATTGAGAAAAAGTTTGCAGCAGTTGCTCATCTGAAAGCTAATGGACAAGTGGAGGCCGTAAACAAGATAATTAAATCCATATTGAAAAAACGTTTGGAAAAGGCTAGAGGCAAGTGGGTGGATGAGCTTCCGACAGCACTTTGGGCTTACAGAACCACCCACAAGTCCGCGACTGGCCACACTCCATTCGCCTTAGCATATGGCATGGAAGCTGTCACACCCGTGGATCTTGAAGTTCCATCACATCGGGTAACTTATTATGACCCTGAGTCAAATCAAGATCTCTTGCTGGAATCATTGGACTTCATTGATGAAAAATGCAAAGAAGCTAATTTAAGAGCGGCCGCGTACAGGCACCGAGTTTCTCGATATTATAATGAAAAAGTCCGACCGAGAATTTTTGGCGTGGGTGATCTCGTTTTGAAACGAGTTTTCCCTGTTCCATCACTCATGCGTCCCGCATGGGAAGGTCCATACGTCATTGAACGAAAGCTTGGAGAAGGGACTTTCAAGCTAGCGACCGTTGATGGTGCAACACTCTCTCGAGCATGGAATGGTGAACATTTGCGGCATTATTACATTTAGTTCGTTTCTATCATATTTTAGTTGCATTTATTTCCAACAAGTTTTTATTCCTAGTTTACGGCATGTAAAAAGACAATTTAGCTTATTTGCATTAATAAAGGCTTGAAGCCTTTTCTTATTCCCATGAATTGTCGTTGTTTCCGTGTGTGATAACACTGTAACAAATGACTAAGAGATACATTACTCTGTCTGGAGTACGAACGAGTATAAACGACTCAAAATCTCCAAGACCCCGAAGTGCGGACTGGAGTACTCTATGTCCCCAGAGCGTGGCTCGAGTATAAACGATTCAAATTCTCTAAGTCCCCGGAGTGCGGACTGGAGTACTCTATGTCCCCAGAGTGCGGACTCAAGTATAAACGATTCAAAATCTCCAAGTCCCCGGAGTGCGGACTGGAGTACTCTAAGTCCCCAAAGTGCGGACTCGAGTATAAACGATTCAAAATCTCCAAGTCCCCGGAGTACGGATTGGAGTACTCTAAGTCCCTAGAGTGTGGACTCGAGTATAAACGATTCAAAATCTCCAAGTCCCCGGAGCGCGAACTGGAGTACTCTAAGTCCCCAGAGTGCGGACTCGAGTATAAACGATTCAAAATCTCCAAGTCCCCGGAGTGCGGACTGGATTACTCTAAGTCCCCAGAGTGTGGACTCGAGTATAAACGACTCAAAATCTCCAAGTCCCGGAGTGCGGACTGGAGTACTCTAAGTTCCCAGAGTGTGGACTCGAGTATAAGCGATTCAAAAGCTCCAAGTCTCCAGAGTGTGGACTGGAGTACTCTAACTCCCCAGAGTGTGGACTCGAGTATAAAAAATTCAAAATCTCCAAGTCCACGGAGTGCGGACGGGAGTACTCTAAGTCCCCTGAATGCGGACTCGAGTATAAATGACTCAAAATCTCCAAGTCCCCGGAGTGCGGACTGGAGTACTCTAAATCCCCAAAGTGTGGACTCGAGTATAAACGACTCAAAATCTCCAAGACCCCGGAGTGCGGACTGGAGTACTTTGAGTCCCCAGAGTGCGGATCAGAGTATAAGCGATTTAAATGTCCAAACCCCCTGAGGGCAGACTGGATAGAAATGACTTGAAATCATTGAGCCCTTGGCGTACGGATTGGAAAATATTCTAAGTCCCTGGAGCATGAGATAAAAGAATGTGCAATACCAAAAAAGTTGTCAACTTGTTTGAAGATGAATCGAGAAGTTCACGTGACTCGTAGTAGCTCGGGTTTTGACCACGATTATACAAAAAACCAAACAGCAACAATCCTCTGAGAGGGAAAAGAACTAAGTTTTATTCATCACAAATAATTTTATTTACATGAACTACAAAAACAAAAAATAATTACATAATCTAAGCTAGCTCTTTTTGGAAGAGTGCGAAGACTACTTCTTCGACTTCTTCGACTTTTTACCAGATGACTCCTTCCCAGTGCGTTTACCGTTGATAGCTTTCCTTGACGGGGGAGTGACAACTAAAGAAGTATGAGGAACATCCATGGGTTTGGACCCACCTGGGAGGATGACCTTCAACGGTTTGTTTAAAGGATCGTCCAGGTCCACAGCTAGAGGTTCGACCTTGGTCATGATCGTCTTTTCCTTCTCTTTCTCAAGCTGCTCCTTCATGCTCAGTTCAAATGTGTGTTTAGAGGCGCCTGTAATTTCAGCTTCATAACTCCCATCGATGGGAGAGGAAGTCTCAGATTTGTCCTCATCAAGCACTCCGATTACCTGAGTATCTGGACCGGGAGCCTCTCCTGCGTGAGTGGCTTCACTCATTTTTTCCCTCACCTCCTTAGCGACATCGCTTCTCAGAGTGGGCTTAAGATCAGAACGGCCTGCACAAAATCACAAAAAGAAAGTATTAGAATGCGATGGCTTCTGGTGAAAAACGAAAACTCTTGGAATGTTAAAGCAAAAGAGTTGCCTACCAGGTTCCGACTGACTCTCAGCCGTCAGGGGGGTCTCACCCTCTGAAATAGGGAACAAAATGTGAACACCAAGGCCGGGGTCCTCCGGGTCATAACCGATGTGCTGTTCAAATGGATCGAGTATCGCCGACCGGCCAGCTGGGTAGGCACACGAGATGGAGACTCGATCCCAGACGGAATGGCGATAACTTCTTCCTCTTTCGTTGAGGAGGAGCCTTTGCAATAAAAGGCTTTAGCCGTTGACAGGTCCAAAGGCTCATTTCCCTTAAGGAATTCTTTTATCAATGCCCCCTCATCAACCTCCTCGATACCGTGTTTGGCCTTCTTGATCTCTATTAAGGTCTCCCACGCTTCGGCTAAAGATTCGAGATAGCCCTCATCCAGAAAAGTTAAGTCCCGATGCATGAGAACGGGGGCATTGAATTCGGCAATAGGCGGGTCGAACATGCTTTCGACCTCTTCCCTACCTTCTTTCTTGGCCGCATCAAGACGGGAGTCGATTTTCGCAGATGCTATCTTTTTTCCCTCTTCGCGGGCTTCATTCTTCAATGTCTCAACTTTAGAAAGCTCGCCCTCAAGTTTCGCCTTTAGGAGTCGCATTGCAACGATCTCATCGCAATACCGTTGCGACTCTTCTTGGGCAGCAATCTTCTCTTCTTGCTCTTTGCGAAGTTGCTCCTCGAGTCTTTGACTCGGAGGCAGAATGCATCCCTCTCTTTTTGCACCGAGTCTTTCTCCAAAGCTAAAGCCCCACAGAGTTGTACCGCCTCGTCGATTTCTTTTTTGTGAGTTGATTCCAAATGAGTTACGGCTTCGGCGGTACCTTTGGCGCTCTGCTGGGCGGCCTCAAGTTGAGATTTGTAAGACGCGAGCTCTTCGTCCTGAGCTTTGATAATGTCCTTGTCATGGATAGCCTCAAGCTTTAGGCGATCAATCTCATGCTGGCGCTCTATGGAGACTTCTGACACTTTCTCAGCAAGATAAAAAAACGCGTCATGTTGAACATAGACGTCGTTGGTACATGCGATAGCGCTCTGCTCAACATCTCCAGGTATTGATGGATCGCCGGGAGGAACTTCAGACCATCAAAGCAGATTTTTGGAAATTTAAATTTAAGCTCGGCTGGTCTCTCCGATACTGTTGGATCTGTTGCGGGAATGGGAGGAGACGGCTTTGAAAGTTCAGCTCTCCTGTAAGGATCCCGAGACTGTAGTGTGGAAGAGGAATCAGAGTGCTGATCATGAAGGACATCAGATTGCAACCCCTTATAGCCGTGCTTATCTTTTCTTTGCTCCGAGTGAGAAGAGGGATGTTGGTGGTACTTGGACTGATAATATGTTTTCTTCCGAGATGATGAGTCCCGAGAATGGTAATCCCTATTGCCATCACCGTCTCTGTCCCGACGTCTTCCGAAACCTGAGTCTCATCCAGAGTGATGGAAGATAGACGACCCGCGGAGACGATCGATTCCGTGTGTACACCCTATGTCACCTACATAGAATTTAAATAGCAACGAATTAGCAAAGAGTAGCGTGATGATGAAAACTTAAGTGCAAGGTGGAGTGCATGTGTTTGTGTGTGTCCTAATGTTTCCCCCCGACGGACCAGTTTCTTTACTAATGGGAGTTTTTTCTCCCTGAGTTTGGGCTTGAACGCCTGCATCGCCTCTGATGGGCGAGTGAAGTTTAAGTGCCTTCGGATCGTCAAAATCATAATTAAGTAGATCGTCAGGTATGGAGAGGTTCGAGAGGCCCTTTAAAGAACTTTCTAAACGTTATGAGGAAGCCTCTTTCTCTGTTGGAATAACAGTAACTTTAGAGATTGCGCCAACTTTTTCCCTCCTTATTTTATACGTCGGTTTCTTTTTCCTCTTCGAAGGGGAAGATGACGTTTCGATGTCGTGAAGTTCAACTATTGGGTCCTGAGTAGGACCAACGTTCTCATCTTATGATTCGGGTGTTTCGGTTTCCTTGATCTCTCCTTCTTCTAGTGCGCCAGGAGCATTACGTGCTGAAGACTCAGCTTGTTTTTTCCCTTTGCCAGAGGTGGGCCTGGGTATGGTAACGCCCTAAGGAAGGCTTATCCGACGGGCTTCTGCCAACAGTCCAAACGTTGTAAGTGACTCATTCAAAATAAGAGTTCGGATGTCCCTTTCTTCGACGGGAAGGGCTCTAATAACTTTGACGGCTTCAGAATATCCACGGCCATCAAGACGTGGATTGATACCTGAAAAGATCGTAAAAAGAGTTAGAAAAGGCACGGCTTTGACCAAGCATGAATATCGATCCAGTGAAAAGACTTACTTCCTTCCACCAATCTCCTCGCGAAACTAGGGGGCAACGTACATAAAACCATTCCTATTTGTACAGGGCAAACTTGCTACATGCCCTAGTCAAAATTTGACATTTGTTGTGCGGCTCGAGAAACATGAAAGAGGGGCTATCTCTCCGCTTCTTGATGTAATATATATCTGATATCGCCCGAGGTTGGAGGCCTAGAGAGGACATTCATGAAGAGAATGTAGGTACCGTAGATGAATGCATGACCGTTCGGGTGCAGTTGTGACGGGGCAATGTCAATGTATTGCAGCACGTCCCGAAGAAATGAGTTGAACGGTGGCACGCTATCGACCCAGCACATAAATTTATTACAAGCTGTGTATCCAACTGGGGGCAAGTGTGGACGATCGTGCCCCGATGGAACTAACACGTCGTCGAAGTGGATTCCGTTGACAGAGCATATCCGACGGAGTGCACTTTCATTAATCTTCGAAGCCTGTGAATCGACTGGGTTGTCCAAGAAAATTGATGCCTCTATGGCGTCGGGAGCTAAGTTGTGAGCAGAGGAAGTTGGCGGGTTTGAATTATCTATGACTCCTTGTCTAGAAGACGGCCCAAGTCTATCTGAGATCATGGCGGAGTTAGATTTCCTAGACATCTTTGATAGAGATTGAATCTAGTAGAGCACATGTTTGAACTATACTTGAAAAACAATCGACGTTAGACTTAACAACACAAGTATTCCCCCCGTGTGGTGTGTGAACTAGTGTGATAATTCAAATATAAGTGCGGAGAAATTGAAAGTCACAGAGCTGATGGTATAAAGTTGAGCTTTGAATTGTTGCCTTCAAAGACCGTCATTGCTGACCGTCTCCAAAAGCTGGCCCTATGATGTTTTCAATTTCGGGCTCAGACATTGGTGCTGTATGTTAAAGGCAATTATCCATTTTTATCGATTTAAGTTCAGACTTGTGATTACTGGAACTAGGAAGTTATCAGTCCAGATTAGTTCGATATGCTAGTTTGCTTGGGTCCTTGTACTTGTTTTTGTCATATGATTAGGCAAAGTGAATAGGTGTTCGGCCTAAGTATCGTTCGGCCATAATATTGATCGGCCTAAGTATCATTCGGCCAAAATATTGGTCGGCCTAAGTATCGTTCGGCCTAAGTATCGATTGGCATTCGTGCCATTCGGCCTAAGCGCTGTTCGGCCAAAATATCGATCGGCATCCTGTCCATTTTCCACTTCCTTTCAGTTTTTCCACTCCAACCTCGTCCGGCATGGGGAGATCATGCCGAACCAAGGCCATGTCAATCCACGCCAATAGGCCTTATCTTTAACTCCATTCCTATGCTCCAATAGGATCACTCGACATTAAAAGATCATGCCGAGCCACTGCAATGCATCTTCCACCTTCCTCTTCTCCAATCCATCCACCTTGAAATTGCCTAAAAGCATACTGAATTCTAACCCTAGGAAGCACCCAAGCCTCAATTCATCTCCCTCATCCACACACCCCCCATTTTCTACGTTCTATGGAGGATTCACGAGTTCGAGTAATATGTTATACTTCCTAATTTGAGAGAGCGATCGAAATGTCCTTACCAAAGAGAACGGCAGGAGCTTGAAGGTCTGTGAGCTTAAGATTGGGAGTTGTTTGAGCTTAATTTAGGATGAAGCTGTAGGAATCGCTTGTTGGATTCAAGGAAGGAAGGGAAGTTCGGAAAGGTGAACGAAATTTAAGGGAGGTAAGTTGCGAGTTCTTGGAAAATAACGGAGGTAAAAAGTGAAAAGAGAAGAAGAAGGAAAATGCCAACCTTTATAGGAGAAGAGGGGAAGTCGAAGGGACAATGACTGGTAGAACCGGTCAAGACGACCTCGTTCGGCATCGACTATGCTGTTCGGCATTTGCATGTCGTTCGGCGAGCATCGCATTCACCTGGTATTCGAGAGAGATACTATCGAGAAAACTGAGCCGAGGCTCGAAGCAAAGCACAGAGAGCTCATGATTCAAAGCGCACCATGTTCAACCACGTGATGCACTTTGGGGGGCAAGTTTTACCTGGAGATTTGACCAGGAAACTAGGCACTGGGCATTCGCTTACCATTCGGCATCCCGAGCGTTTGGCATAACATACTGGTTCGGCTTCAGAGTCGTTCGGCATTAAGTGCCGTTCGACATCTCTGGACGCTCGGCATGCAAGAGCTTTCGACATTAAGTGACATTCGGCATCTCTAAACATTCGGCTTCAGAGTCGTTCGGCATTCCATACTGCTCGGGATCCAGACCACGTTCGGCACTCAACCCCGCTCGGCATAAATCTCAATCGACATTCGACATGGATCGGCATCCAATGGTGTTCGGCATTCGAGATGGATTGACATCCAGTGGTGTTCGGCATTCATGCCCCGCTCGACATTCGATATCGATCGGCATCCAGAGGTGTTCGACATTCATCCAATCTCGTCCGGCTTCAATTACTGCTCGGCCTGCACTCTCCATTCAACACGTCATTTCGATTCGGCTTGAAGATACCCTTCGGCATTTTGCCTTTTGGCATCTACGGATCGACGCGCAGAGCTCATTCATTTTGGGCCGAGGAATTCAGCTACCAGGCCCGCCAGGGAAGTCCAACCCGTCTTCGTCTATAAATAGAGAGGCAAGGGCACAGTTCAATGGACCTTTTTTGGAGAACACCGAAGAGACTCTGCCGCATTCAAGACTCATTCAAGACTTAATCTTTTTTGCTTAGCAATTGTATTTGAGTAATCGGTATACGGATTGTATCCGTAATCGATTATTGAGAAAAGCAATAAAGATCTACCTCAAAGTGGACGTGGGCAATTACACCGAACCACTATAAATCTGATATTCATTTTTTATACATTTAAATTTACGTACTGTCCTCTGTTTAACTTTACTTTCTTCATTGATCTCTCTACACAATCTCTCTTAAGGGTGTTAGTGACCAATTCTAGTGCTAACAGTAGTAATACCCTAGAATGAGTCTGTTTAAGTGTATATATATGAGAGCGTACTTGTTAGTGTTAAAAATTATTTTATATTGTGTTTACTTATTCGTTGAGTTGTTTATGAATTCTGGTCGATGCGTGTGACGCCATGTTATCGATAGGGGTTTCTAGACACTTAAACGAGGCATGTCGACATAATATTGTTTTAAAATAGGGTAAATTGAGTAATTTTACTTAAATTATATTTATAAAATGATTATTAATGAAGTTGTTAGGAAATGATAATATTTAGTTATCAACGATTATTGGTTAAATTAAAATAAAACGAATACTTAATGAATTTTATTTTATGAAGCGTTTGATAATTAAATTGAGTTGAAATCTATTTAATTTTTTTTGGAATAACAAATATGTAAAGTAAGGAAATATTTTCATAATAAAGAAATGGAATTGTACAAGCTATATTATAAACAGAAGGATTAAAAGCTCAGACTTTTAAAATTTTAAATCCCTTTGTTTTCAAAATTGTTTTCAAAGCCTTCAAAATTAATAATAATATCATTTGAAAGTGTTTTGATGAGAAATATATTTTGAAAAGTTTTTTGAAAGAAATATAGCTTTGGACTCGCCTCAGTCGTTGGGAAATAATTCTAGGGACGACTGTAGCATCACCAATATTCATTTTCGAGTTTCTAAGTGAAATTTGCTACCAAAAGAAATTTATTTTCGATTAAAAACAAGTTTGATTTTGAAAGAAAAATATACAAAGTATGATTTAATTAATATATGATTTTTTTTTAAACTTATGAGTTGAAACTATTATTTATAAGAAAAAAGTTTATAACTTATAAATTTGAACAAAGAAGAAAATTTAAAATTTAAAACTATTAAATATTTTTGGTTAAGCAAACAAAGAAAGATTCAAATTTAAGATATGAAAAAAGGAATTAACCTAAGAAATGTGAATTAAATAGAGTTAGTGAAATTAAGTAAATAAAATAAAGTTTAACTCAAGAACGCTTAAATAAAATGAAGTAAAGGTTAATTTAATTAAGCTTAGATAAATTGAATAGGATTTGAATAAAACTTGATAAATTAGTAAAGTGAATTAATTCCACTCAAGCTATAAATGAATTAATAGAATGAATACAACTTGAATTTTTAAAATGAAATGTAATTTAAGTGCGTAAGAAATTGAATAAAAATTAACGAGTGTAAGTAAAATTAATATGGTTAATTGAATTTAATTTAAATTGGATATAGATAAATTAAATGCAAGTGGAGTGATTTTTTAAAATTGAGTGTTAACTAATTTATTATGAAATAAGAATTGAAGTTTGAGTGTTTAAGAGAAATTATAAAATCGAAGTTATAACTCTTAAATTGGAAGATATTGGGAATTCAAAACATATAAAATTGTTGAACAATCTTATTAAATAAAATGAATAAGATTTATTTGTATAATGCTTAATTACATTCTAAAGCATCAAAATAACTTACCATAAATGTTTAAGAAGTTAAAATGTTTATAAGAATTTGTAATGGAACATTATACAAATGAAACGGAAGTAATAAAAAAAATGTTCAAATTAAGATTATGTTTGAAAGAAATGTTTGAAGATAGAAGTTAAGTTGTTATAAGAATGTTTATACACTTAAGTAATGTTAAAGAAATATTAAATGAATAAATTGAATAGTAAAAGAAAATATTATTTAAGTAAATGGATATAAACTTAAGGAATTGCTTAATGAACTGTTTCATTAATAATTTGGTATTAGATAGAAAATATGAAATACTGGAACTAAGTGTAAGAAGTAAACTGTGAAATAAATTGAAAATTTATAAGTATAAATGAAGTTTAAGTTGTTATAGTAAATATTATACACTTAGTTAATGTATGAAATTAAATTCAATTAAGTAGAGTTAAATAAATGGAATAAATGAAATAAACTAGTAAAATGAACTGTGAGGTTTGATTTAACTTAAGGGAAGTTAATGAAACTGAATAGCAAAATCCGTTAAGAGAATAAATTAACAAATGAGTCAAATAAAATAGAATTTGATTCAAAATGAAATGAACTTGAGTTGTAAAGTTAAACTGAATGTAACAACCTTAATCATTGAATATAAGAGAAATTTGATTTCAATGAATGCAAATAAATTGAATGTGAATGTAAATTAATTAAAACTGAGTCAATTAAAATGTTAATGAAATGAATGTTAATAGAAATGCAAGTGTATGAATTGAAATGTTGACATTGAATAATAGTATGGTTATGAATAAAACTTGCATGAATATGTTGTTTGGATGTTTCTTTATTACATGGCTATGTTTGCTTATATAATTATTGTATAGTTATGATATATATTGGTTTCTCTTTCCATACACATATTCTCATCTATTATTGAGTGTTTAGTAGGTACGAAAGGGTGTATGCTAGCTTTTGGAGCTCACTTGCGTGTATTTTGCTTTTGCTTGCTTAATACGAGCGAACCACTCGTATTATTAATAATAAGGTACACATCTCGGATTACGTGCCGCGATTTAATAATTTTTTCCTTCAGGATGCATCATCATTGAAATGAGATGTATATTTGATATATATTGGGCATATTTTTGTTATATATTATATTATAAAAAATTTCCGATCGAGCCGCGCAAAGGAGACTCTGTCGAAATTTTCCGTAAATCCAAGTGTTAGAAATTTTTTAAGTTTCAAAAATTTTATAGCTTGTTTTTATGTGTAAGCTATATATTTCGTAAGCCGTTCGGAGTGACGTAGTAGAAACGTAGTAATAATTTTATAAATAATATTTTTAAAGTTCTATAAGTTGATTATTTTGAATAAAATATATTATATGTTAAATTCTTTACTTAATGCCTTTTCGAAGACGAAAAGTTTTAAGTGAGGGAGAATGTAACGACCCATATTTATAACTATTTTAAATTATTAAATTTAATGTGATTATTTGATGAAAATGGGGTAGGAATAAAAATTTAATGATTTATTATTGTTATTTATTGAATATAATAAAATTTTGAAATAAACGATTCTGAAGGTTTAGGCGATAACAAATATTGAACTGAAATTTTATATATTGAACGTGTTTATGATCCATAGTTGAAGTTGAATAATGAGCCGCGAATTACTTAAAAATGGAAGTAGTTGTTATTATTTGAATTCTGGCTAAAAATTTAATTTTTTTAAGTTAAATAGCTTATATTGAAATATAGTGATTTATGGGATAATTAAATTGTTTAAATTTAATATTGGAAATTATTTAAATGATTGAATTCTAGATTTAATGTGAAAGAAAATGATATTGGAAATTAATTTAAATTTTATTTAAATATGAATGGAGATTGTTAACATTTGAAATTGGATTTAGTGGTGAATAATAAAAATTGAAAATTTTATATTATAATTAACGAGTAGAAAATAGCCATTTTGGCCACTGTCTCAGATTTCGACAAAACCAATTTCGTAGGTTCCGTAGTGGTAAATTATTATAGGATTTCAAGTTTCATAGCGATCCGACTTGTCGTTTGGCCGTGCAAGTTTGAAAAGCGTAGAACTTAATTTTCAGAATTTAATTAAATTAATTTATCTTCTATATACGATCGAATTAGGCCTCGAAACTAGTTCCATTTTGTTTGGAATGAGGGTAAAACATTATAAACGTCAGGCGACACACTTCGTTTGGAGTTCAAAATTTTCATGCATTTAGTAGCTAGATGTTTTCTAATTTTTAATTATAATTTACTTATCCTTATCCAACTTCGTTCACCACGCCCCATCCTTATCTTCCATAACTATCTCCTTTCCCCCTTTTTCTCCTTTTTCTTTCTAATTCAAATCGAATATCTAATGGAAAAAAAGCAACGCAGCCATTTAGAAAATTTTAAATCGCAAAGAAAAAAGGAAGCGAGCGATTCTTGTCGACCAGATGAGAAGTTGAAGCACGCGGCATCAGTGAGGGCACGCATGGAGGAGCGCGACTTTGGTGGAGCTCGCATTTATCTGCCATGGTCGTTGTTAGGGTTTTGGGGTCGAAGGCTGTTCGCGTGCACTCTAGTAGCTAGCGGCGGCGGTGGGAGTGGCGATGGAGGTTGGCGATCGACGCGATGTATATATAAAAAAGGTATGAAGACCGCGTTGCCTGGAGGAAGAAAGGGGGAGAGACGCTGTTGCATGAACGTGATGAAGCTAGGGTTAGTTTTGTTTTTCTTTTTATTTTAACCATGTTAATTAGTTTATTAGTATTGTTTTAATTCTTATCATTATATTAATAAAATCATAAATCTTCCATGCGAGGTCCGATTCGGTGAGAAAATTTGCGTTGGGATCGTATTGAAGTCGTCTTCGACTTGGAGTGGAAATGGAATTTATTTGAAGCTGAAATTATTCTCAGTTGAAATAGAAATGTGAGTGTTTTATACGCTCATGTTTGACTAATATATTTTTATGTTAGTAAAATTTATATATTGAAGTGATTTAAATTTATTGACCATTGTTTGGTAAATTTAACGGACATTTAAATTGCTATGGAATAAAATGATAGGAACTTGAATTGATAAGTCAAATTTGAAGTGGAAATTAAATTGCTAGTTAAATTACCGATTTATGATAACTAGTAAATTGTTATGATATTTTGAACGATTTGGATGTTGATTGTGATGGATTCTATTGATTGATATTTTGGATGATTTGGTTGGTTTATTTATTTTGATATATCCTGCTATTATCCTATATATTGTTTATAGTATATAAAATTGTAAATTGAATTATTTCGAATAAATCAGGAAATAGGGTGAAATTATATATACCTATGGCATTTATTTTGGATTGAAATGATATATGTCCGCCCTTGGAATTTAATTTGAATAATTGATTCACTTAGCCATTGGATAGAGAATTATATACGGAAGCCGGATTGATTAAATTAAATGATTTTAAAATTTTGTTTTGAAACTATTTAAATGGTTTGATTTAAAGAAATAAAAATCAAATTTGTGGAAATCGAATTATTTCGAACTTGAGCTCGGAATGTTGAAATTCAAATTTGATATCAGGAATTGTTTAAATAATCAAAATTGAGATTTTGACGTTGTAACCGAAATATGATTTGAATTTCAGAAATTGATTTGTTTTAAAAGATTGGACTTTCATTCGAACTTTGAATATTGCTAAGTAAAAGTATTACAAAACGATATTTCAAAATCGAGTTTGGAATTGAAATTGAAATTAATTTGGGATTGAATTTGAAATTAATTTAGGATTAAAATTGAAATTAATTGGGATTGGATTGAAAATTATTCAAGTTGGAAAAAAATTGAAATCAATTGGAATTGAAAGAGAAATTAAATTAATTAAATAATCGAAATCGAATTTATTTGAATTGAAATTGGAATCGAAGTAAAATTCGACTTGAAATCAAAATTGAATCAATTAAATTGAAACGGAAATTGAAATTGATTTGAATTGAAAAATTTGAATTGAATTAGCTTGACTTTGTAACTATGCTCAAATAAATTATTTTAATGTAAAATGTTTTAATATCTTTCTTCTTAAATATTCAAATTATTTTGATTTTCCAAACTATTTTATTATAAAAAAACTATTTTTAATAATCAAACTATTTTCTATTAAACTATTTTAACTATTAAATATTTTAAAATTATTTAAACTAGTTTCTAAAAATTCAAACTGGTCAAAAGGGTGGAATGTTTATGCTTAAATCTTGGATTTAAATGCAAATTGGGTTAAAGTGAAGTTAAAACCTAAATTGTAATTCAAATCAAATTTTGAAGTGAAATCGACATATCGAACGGAATTGACATTTTGAAGTAGAAATATGATTTTTGAAGCGAATATGGTAACTTTGAAGTGAAATTGGTTTAGAAGAAAATATGATATTTTGATATCAAGGATGAATTGTTTTCGAAATGTAAAAGTACCAACCGGTGTTTAAAACGACGTTTGGTTATTAAAGAGACCGGGTCCACTTATTGGCATACTCTCTGTCAATATTGGAACCACTTTGACAACTGTGTACACAGTGGATGATATCCAGAGTGTAGTGGTTGAATTGGCGGACGTTTACTGGAATGAAGTAAGAGAACGATGATGGATAGCCTTGATACTTGTGTCATAATTAAAATGACTAAAAGACGAGCTTATGTCTAGCTAGTGAGGTTGGCTACCTCAAGCGACGTTGATCTTTTGTATTACTATTGTGATTTTGACTCAATGGGTGCACCTTTCGTTTGGATTGATAGTCGCAGTCGGCTACAGATGTGATACGACTAGCCGTAAAGAGTAATCTGGTAGAATCCTACCTTTGGCATTGCCTCACGTGCCTTGTCATATTTATCCTTATACGAGCCCATTACGACTTTGGTTTAGTATTGTACCTAGGGGACTCACTGGCTACCAATGTTACTAGTTGTGTTACAGGACCTGCATAGACTACATGCTTTAAAATGTGTTAAGTTGGATTAATGTAAAGCCTTAACGCTATTTTGATATTTACTTTACTAATAGACATTACCTATTATAACATATGCTATTATATATAAATAGTTTAACGGATCCTTAGGAGATTGAAAATCCCGTAACATCTCTTAAGTTATTACACGCGCGTTATACATTGAATATGAGATGTGAAACCCCATAAACATATGTGATGCCATGACACTCATGTTATATTCGATAACGATTTGACTCACATAAGAGTATTTTAGTCCTGACTCGAGTGTTTTGTCTTTTCATTACGCTGACGTCAGCCCTGAGTTTTTTCAGCGCCTTGAAGATTATTCTTTGGAGGACGAAAATGAAGATTTGGTATATTATTATTACCATTAATATTCCTACATCACGTTGTCTGCTGCATTATTATTTATTTATCCCTGTTGTATATATAACTCTGATAAATGTTGTATAAATTATAACCAAATGTATGTATAAAAAGCTTCACGAACTGTTTAATTGACTATTATATTTTATCATTCCACTATGAGATTCTGAGTTTGTTTTCTTCTTCTTTCCTTATTTTTCTTAATCATCCCTCTTGATTATCTATGTTCTGGATTATTTAAGTTCAACACGTGTGTCGATTTAAACCTTCCGAAATGTGGGTCGTCATAGTATGGGGCACTTTGAACAATTCTTTCGAATATTACTATAATTTGTTAAATAGAGTTTGAGCGAAAATCACTAGCTTTTAGTAAATACTTAAATTTATTTTCTGGAATAGGATAGTTAGCTAAATTCTTGTAATTACTGAAGTGACAGTAATTAACACTTTAGAGTTGTATTTTCTTAAGATGTTCGGATTACTAATAGATCCTCAAGAGAAGATACTCATTGTTCATCAATCTGAGAATCGATACATTTTTAGATTTAGGTAGGAAGATTACTTTCGGAAGATCTGTTATGGTGTAAATACAGCTATCTCTTTTAGAAGGTAGATTTTTACATGCATCGTAGTCTATAGATACTACAACCTATCAGTTTATTTTGTTTTATACAGTTAGACTATGTTTACCTCTTTTGGTAGATAAATTTGCATAGGACATATTAGATACATGACTGCTCTTTTCTTTGAGCGGTGTTCCTAATCCGCAATCTCTTTCGGTAGGCTTCCTTTCTATATAGCGGGTCTCTTTCGGTAGATTGTGTGTCACTATATTAAACTGATAGATGACTAAGATTATTATTTTATTATTGCTGATTAATTCTTCAGAGATTTTTAGTACGAATATTTGTATCCTTTATGGCTCTGAGAAATTTTGAATTGGTATCACCATATTTTTAGGTGATAATCTACTTGATATGTATTTATGAAATGATGATTTTGTTGATATGCCTTTTTCTAATGATTATTTTCAAGGCATTTTTAAACTATGACTTATCTTATTGTTGTTAGTCATATACTTATATTATGAGTATCTCATCCTTTTATTTAGATATAGTCTAACCCGTTTATTATTTTAATACTCGGGTCAGGCTGAGACTTTTCTCGTACAGGGACTCGTTGGATCTTGGATTTTGGGTTGGCTTTAGAGTAGACTATTTTGACATTGCAGT
This sequence comes from Allium cepa, assembly GCA_030765085.1. Classification (NCBI taxonomy): domain Eukaryota; kingdom Viridiplantae; phylum Streptophyta; class Magnoliopsida; order Asparagales; family Amaryllidaceae; genus Allium; species Allium cepa. Next base: position 153,270,725 of record CM060942.1, read on the forward strand.
TTACTTCATCATTATGTGTATTGACATTTAGCAGTTTTGTCATGTATATTATTCAGTGGTTATTTTGTACGTGATATAGTGTATGAGATATGATGTATATTAGAGTGAGTCTAGTATTGACATTTTGTAGAGTCACGTCTTATTATGAAATATGTTGTATATTATTTCGCTAGAATCTAAGATTCTGGTTCTGATTTATCTATATTATATATTGTTCTGAATATTTTTAATCGGTGTGTTTATTACTTTGTATTAATACTACACACGTCAAATTTTCAGTTCAGATCCTCAAAAAGGTAAATAAGACATGCCAGTGTTAGTATAAAGATATACTCACATTTGATCGCCCTTAACCAGCCGTATTCTCCGGATTAGCGGACGACATTACTTGAAATGTTCTTTGCTAAACTGGGCATAGCGGTGGGGTCGTCATAATAATATTTGATTATACATATTATTATTTTATTGTTAGTTAGGTGACGATTTTGATATGTATTAATGTTGTCACAAGCTAGATTGATTATATGTATATATTCATTTAAAAAACCATTTTTATATGCAAGATAGATCTACACAATTGCATATTCTTGATGTAATTAATTATTATTTTATTAATACATACATACATACATACGTACATACGTACATACATACATACGTACGTACGTACATACATACGTACGTACGTACATACATACGTACGTACGTACATACATACATATATATACGTTGAAAATGATTAATAAACACATAAACACACATATAATTTAATTATACATATACTGTTTATATTTACACAATATATTTTTATGGTTAAAATTGATAATATAATTTTATACATGTATCTTTATAGCAATAATAATTTTCAACAGCAATAAAATAGTTTTTATAATTATTAGTTAATATTATTTAAATTAATATACTATCTAAATATATCTTATAAAATTAAATATGTTTCATTTATTGAACTTTTAAAATTATTTTTTTGAAAGATAAGCTCTCGACCAAAAAATAAGAAATTAAAAACTCGTTTTTCTATTTTTAAAAATCATTGTAATAATCAACCAAAAGTCAAAAAAAATTAAAATTAAAATTCGTTCGAGAAAAATTACAAGAGATTATTTTAAACTTTAGAATATCATATATGATTTGCAAGAAATTTAAAATTTGGAAAAATGTTTCAAAAATTATTTTTTATTATTATTTTGTGTATTTATCAAAGGAATATTCGATTAATATTTTTTTTTAAATAATGAAAATTAAAAATAAAGTTTTTGGTGGAATACATACGATCTGGAATTCTAAAAAATAATAATTTTTTCATATTTTGTTATAATATATATATATATTATAAATATATTTACGAACAAATAAATATTTTTTTAAAAAATATATTATTTTGTCATTATATACATACATATATATATATATATATATATATATATATTGGTTCATACATTATTCGTAAAAAATAATAATGAATAAATAAAATTATATGTATATATATTAATATTTATATAAGTATATAGTAGTAATATTATATATATATATATTTATATTTATAAATTTCATACATACATACATATTTGTATGTATGTATATTTATTTAAAAGATTTCGTTTACATAAAATTATTTAAACAAAATTAACATTTACATTTATATGTATATAGATTTTTAACATTAATATAAGTAACAAGTTTTATACATACATACATACATACATACATATATACATATATACATATACATATATATATATATATATATTTGGACAACATACAATACATATCAGATGAGCTAACATATCCCTTGTGATATAAATCCCAACATCTATACACGGGCATGTTATACTTTGCATGGCATATTATGTTACACATGCACACACATACATGTATGTATATGGTACATATGTGTATATTTTTTTTAAAGAAAATACATATGTGTATATTTATATATATATTAATATATAAATTAAACAAAACCATATAAATTAAAATATAATAAGATATTTTATTTAAATAAAATTTAAATGTTCTGAGTGAATTGGCCCAGTTCTAACAATGCTGTCAGAATCCGATAACATATGCAGTCTAAATTAATCAAGTCGAGGTTGACTAATTAAAGGCTACCTATAGGGTAGTGTGTTTAGAAAAGTAGTCCCTAAGGCTGGATTTGGATAATCATGTACTCTGCCCTACCTGACTACCAGCCTGGCTCGAAATGATGAGGTAAGCCCAAGATATTATTTTAGAAAAGGACCAATTTGAATTAAGCCTTGGGCTAATTTAAAATTGTTTTATAATTAAAATAAAAGTTTTAAATTTAAAAGTTAAAGTTAAAATAAGAAAAATATTATAAATGTTATAATACATATTTTCAAATTGTTTTGAAAATTGAAAATAAGATATTTAAATTTAAAAGTTAAATTTAAAATATAATATATACAAATTATAAATGTTATAATATAATGAAAATTTTCAAAATGTTTGAAAATTAATATAAATTGATTTCAAAATTTTAGAAAAATTATTAATAGGATTAATAAAATATATTAATTAATTAAGTTAATCAATTATAAATATATACATGTATTGTATATTGTGATATATGTTATATTATTTTAAAATGTTAAATTAACATAAGTATACATGTATATATAAATGAATTTGGAAATTAATATAAATTTAATTTAAACTATTTAATTAAATAAATAATTAAAGGTTAATTAATTAAATAAAAATACATATATATGAGATATGTGTGTTATACTATAAAGGTTATAGTATATAATAATTATTAAATTTAAAAGTCGTGACATTTAAATTCGATGACACGATCGATTCGCAATATAAGCTTCAAGAAGCTCATATCGTTGAGAAGCGACAACATGGTGTGACAGCGACTTGCAGTCGCGATAGTTGCTGGCAATTATGGTAATTAGGGAGGCGAGCTCAACGATGGAAGTTCGATGACCTAAGGTGAAGACGAGCCGAGATGGAGGAGTTGCCGTCATGGTAGGCGAGTATGCTTAGGGTAGAGACGTGGTATTAGCGACCGGTATTGATCTATGGTGATGTCGCAGGTAGGAGGTGGTGCAGTTCGGGGCAGCAGATGTATGAGCATGTGAAGGAGCAAAGCGAGGTTGGTGTTGTTTGGACAGTAATATGAGGTGGCTGTGTTGTGTTAACTATTGGACTGAGATGAAGATGTTTACTATTTTGGTAGTTCGAGCTTATTAGGTGAGTAATTCTCGCTCATTGCTATATTTATTTCATTGTCTAAGATATATTTATTTGTCCTGATAGTTAATGCATAGTTTAGTTGAATCGTTTGTTTGGTATTGTGGTGAATTTGGGTTGATATGGATGACGTTTTGATAGCCGATCGAGCGTGTTAGATGGATGTATCAATTTAATTACAAACAGAACTCTGTCCGTTTATGAGTTGAGCTAGAAATTTATTTGTATGTTAATCTATAAATAATTTACTAAACATTATTCAATTTAGCTATCTTTAATTTACAAATATATTTTAATTATAGATAGAAATATAGTTTTCTTTTGGTTCTAGAACTTTGTTTCAAATCAAATATGGTAATGTGTTATATGTTTTATAATTGTTTTAAAAGGAAACTATAATATATTAATATTTTGTTAAGAAAAAATATATAATATGAAATCAATAATATTATTTCTAAGCAATATGTAAAATATTATAAACATATTAACTTGTTTTGAAAAGTATATTACTTATTAATAGAAATTGATTATATAAAAATATGAAATAACTTTATATGTAAAATTTAGTTTTATTATTTATTTAGGGAATTTAGATCGAGTTTTCTAATGTTATTAGTAAATATTTAATAATCAACTAAGTTTATATAAAACTAGAAAATTAGTTATTGTTACCCGGTGGCTTGACCAAGTAACAAGAGGCTCGGTGTGAAAGGCTCGCTCGGCATAGAGGGCCGCTCGGCACAACAAGGTCGTCCGACATGAAGAGGCCGTTCGGCAAAAGCCTCGACCGGCATGAACCTCGTTCGGCACAAACCTCGACCAGCATGAACCTCGTTCGACAGAAGCTTCGACCGGCATGTACCTCTTTCGGCGTAAGCCTCGACCGACATGAATCTCGTTCGGCATTCCAGCCTCGTTCGGCATTTCGGCCTTGTTCGGCATTTCGGCTTCGTTCGGCATTCCAGCCTCGTTTGGCATTCATGCCTCATTCGGCATTCATGTCTCGTTCGGCATTCCAGCCTCGTGCGGCATGAAGCCTCGCTCGACATTTCTCCTCACAAAGCACAACAAGGTCGTTCGGCATTTGTGGCTCAGCACGCAGAAGTCACTCGCCATGGGCCAAGTATTTCACTCCTAGGCCAGTCCAACCCATCTTCGTCTATAAATAGAAGGGCACGAGCATCGTGAAATGGACCTTTTTTCGAGAACACTGGGGAGACTCTGCCGCATTCAAGACTCACTCTATTTTACTTAGCATTTGTATTCAAGTCTTTATTGTATGGATTGTATCTGTATTCAGTCACTTGTGAAAGTAATAAAGATCGAAACTTAAAGTGGACTTAGGCAATTACGCTGAACCACTATAAATCCGGTGTTCTTGTTCTCTGCATTTAACTTAGTATACGGTTCTCTGTTTTAATTTGCTTTCTTCATTAATCTCTCTACACAATCTTTCTCAAAGGGTGTTAGTGACCAATTCTGGTGCTAACATTTTGGTGCTTTCACTGAGAATCGAATTCTTAGGCCGTTAGGATATGCTTTGCAGCCACTAGATTGAATAAATCCCCCGAAGGAGATCCAAGTTATTCACAGGACGTCCGTTGATTCTACTCAGAGTTCCTATCAATAACTCTACTATGGGAAGACCATGTACCTGATTAGCCTCTCATAATGCGAACGTCAACGAGACTGCTAGCGTACAACAGATAGGACCTAGCAACCAACAAGCAAACCTAGGTGCAGGAACTACTACCCAAAATCAAGCGGAAGTCGTTACAGGACAGAGTTCAATGACCTAATGAGAGAACTCATGGAAAGTAGAAGACAACTCGCCGAGCAGATTCATGCTAACGCAAACCTGATGACTCGGCTTACTCAGCAACAACATCAGAATGCTGGAGGTAGCCCTGCTCCTTATTCTTCATCTGATAGCTCGACTTCATCCGATGAACCTCCCAGGCGTAGACGTCGTAAAACTGAAACTGCGCAAGCAGGTGCTACCGATCGATCAACCAGGGATCAATCACATCTTGGAGACCACGCCCAATTATAAACGGGAAACCTAAGGGCAGGAGTACATGTGGAGTCCGGATGCCTGACTCACCAAGATCTTGATGAAGCTGGTCTTCAAGATACACGTTTGGCCGATCGCCAGCAGGGGGACATCAACCTGAGCGATCTCGTAGAACAAAACCCAACCTTCCATCCTCCATACAAACTCTGGACTTATCAGCTATGGTCAGGCAATTAATGAGGGAAAATCAAGGCCTAACCAACAAAGATTGGGGGATATCCAGGAGTCATACTCCATTCACCGATACCATTCTATAGGCCGAGTATCCTAGGAAGTTTAGCATGCCAACTATCCAGGCCTACGAAGGAAAGACCGATCCCAGACAGCATGTGATGAGGTATGAGTGGATGATGGATTCCGCCAGAGAAAATGATGCGACCAAATGTAGGTGCTTCCCGATCACTTTGTCCGGAATCGCCACCATGTGGTTCACTCGACTTCCCCCGCGGTCTATATCCAGTTTTGACGAATTAGCAATGAAATTTGTAGAATAATTCAGGAGACGTGATGTCTCTATCAAGTGTAATTCAAGCTCCAGGAGAGTCATTGAAAGAGTATTTGCAAAGATTTCATGTTGCGGCTACTGAAGTTAGAAACCCTAACGACCATGCAATATTGATGGCAGTAATGCGAGGTGTAGATCCGGATTCGGAGTTTGAAGATTGGTCGGCAGGAAAGCCTCCAACAACGCTGGAGCTTTTCTATTCAAAGGCTCATCAATTCGTAAGAAGAGAAGAAGCCATGTGGACGAGGCGAGATAAGGCTCCAGGGCCTGTTCAGGGGAATGTGAAAAGCAACATCGCTGTAAAACAATCCGGCGATAACTCGAGAAAAGTTCAAGTCAATGTCTAGAACAAGCCTGGACAGTCTAAAGGGTCCGGAGGAGGAAATCTTGGAAAGAAAAGAGAGGCAGGAAAATGAAAGCCAAGGGTTCCAACCTACAACGAATACAACCCCCTGACTGCGTCTCTTGAAAATATTTATCGGTCAACCTATAACACTTTTCAATACAGAAAGCCACGCCCAAAGGAGTCCATGGAGGAACAGAAGCAGACGGGGAAGTACCGTCGCTTCCATGAGACTTATGGGCACAATACATAGGAGCGTAGACACCTCCATGACGCCATAGAAAAGTTGATCAGGCAGAAAAAGCTACAGGAATTTGTTAAGAACCCGCAAGCAGGTAGGCAAGGAAAATCAGACCCCGGACGCGGGCCGGCTCCACGCCATCCAAAGGAACCTGCCCGAACCGTGGGTAGATTGATCATAAATGTTGAATATGCGATTATATGATTTTTGCTTCATGATAATAAACATATATATATATATATTCATTTAAATGTATTTGTTAATGTACTATTTTAATTTTTATAGATTAAATAAATATTTGCTGAATAAAATAAATAACACAGAATTTGAATTCAAACGGATATTTTATTCAAACAAATATTTATTACAATTTTTTATAGTACAAATTTCAAGCTCTCACTATATATATAACTTCAATTACAATACAATTTTGATTACATCACAAATTTCACATTTACATTGCACCTCACTACATATCACTCATTCACTCAACTCGTACTGATCTTCAACTTCATTTCAATGTGAATCCAGCATCTGAGCAATCTGCAAAAATATACATTGAAGCAGTAAAATTGAAAATAAATTATGTTTGCAGTATAAAATAAAATGTGGATTTTGAAAATAATATTTGCGTCAGTTATTTAGGTTGTTCGACATCATTTAATTTTGAATTCATCATTCACGAACAGCTTGTAACATACATAGTGTATCACTGTATATGCCACAAGGCCATGCACACCGATATATACACTTGATAAAATTACAGGGACAGGTGAGCACAGGTCAAACCCAAAACGCCGGGTTCAACTCAAATGCAATAAAAATAATGTCACAATATCAGCACAAGGTCAAACCCGAGCTCCAAGCTGGATTCAACACAGGTGCAGTTCAAATATACAAGTTTAATAAAATGGTCAGGTGCAAGCACACTTGAGGCGCAGTACACAAGTACCCAATGAAAACCAGAAATGTGCTCAAAGCAAATCCAGACCACATAAAGGAATAAACACATGAATGTACAACTACAAGTGTGTCAACCAAACAATTCAAAGCAGCAGCGCAGGCCTCAACATCAAAGATAGAGAAACCAGAATGCAAACATATATAACAGTGGACAATGCAATGAACTAACACAAATAACAATAGCACTGCCTCAATTGTCAATGCATAAGCACATGCACCAGTAGTGAAGACCACGAGCTAATCCAAACAACAACGAAGTCAACAATGAATCAGAGATTACAAACCAAAGGCTAAAAGTTCAAGTATCTGCTACCATGACTCGAAGCATATACAGGAATGCAATAGTAAATCACAAACCAAGTGCACCAATAGTAAACAAAGGAATACTTCAACTACAAGTGAACAGAAAGTGGCCAAAGCAAAACAAAAGCCAGCGAAATAGCATAAACAAGCCTGTCATGCAAATACAACATGCGTGATATACACTGACATATGATCAAAAGAAATGCAAGTGAGACAAGGCTACAATTTCAAAAGCCATACAATATGAATCATATCAGTGAACAGATATAAGCACTGAAACAAAGGAGCAAACTGAAACAATGACATGTGACAGTAGTGTGAAAACGAAGACCACAAGTGGTGCACACATCAAATACAAATGCAACACTAAAGCATAAATGACAACCAGGTTACAGCCGTGAGACCAGACCAACAATGCGACTCAAGTACACATATGCAGACACACAAGAATAATCGGTGAATGATATCGCCAAGATCAGGTCGAGTATGCTACAAATATGAACACACACATATATACTAAACAGTGAAACTAAACCACAAGGAAGTCAATCAGCGCCGAAGTCAGGCGATGTTGAAAAACAAGTTGAAGCAGAAAACAAAATTTAGAACAAGTCAGAAACCAAGAGTAGCAAGTTCAACCATGAAGGTCAGAAATCATCACAATATCACAAGCCGAAGTCAAAAAGAACGGAATCGAACAGTTCAAATTCGAAACTGTGGTGGCCAAGTAAATTGACCAAGTCACGAATCAACATCGTGAGTATCAAGCAACGAAATTATATGAATTGAAGAAGTCGGATAAATCACCATCGTTCAGGAATAATCAAATGGCCGAAGACAAATTCAAACAAATATAAACGAACGAAAATCAAGGGGTTCGAACCTTATATAAAACCCAATCATCATCGGTAAATGGAAGAATCAAGTTCAAGTAAGCCAAAACCAGTAAAGTAAAAGGTGTAAATTACATACCAGAATCAAATTCGAACTTGATCGAATTGAAGTAGCCGAAGACGATTCAAAGAGCCAAACAATCGACGAAAGCAACGAACTAGAAAACATCTATTTCGATTAAGCAACCGAAAATCGGCGACTTTAGAAATAAAGCCCTAATTTGCAAGTAAAGGAAAAAGGAACGAGCACCATTTCTTTTCAAGGGAAAAGGAACGGCCGACATTGATAAAAGAAATAAAGGAGGCCGCGTTCTTTTTTTTGGTGATAAATTAAATTAGGCCGGCCCCTTTTTTTAGTATTAGATTAAGAAGGAAAAATTAGGGCTTTGGTGTTTAATTGTTTTTAAACTGTTTTAAATTTTTGTTTTTTCACCTTTGAACCATTGTAATTACTAGTCGTGCGGCTAGGGGACAAACTACGTGGCGTAGTTTGAGAATTCGCAACTCAGTGGCTGAGTTGTGGCAGGGTTTTGAGCGTAGAGTTAGGTTAGTCAGTAGCGGCTGTCGTGAGTTTACATGTGTAAACGTGTGACTACTTAATTTCTAGTAGAAACCTTGGGGGCAGCACGTAGGCAGGTTTTTGCCGAAGCTGGGTAAATTTCGTGTCATTCTATTTCTGCATTTATTATTCTGCTATTATCTGTGCTGCTATAATTTTTATTTATCTGTGTTGAAATAATTTTATAAGCTTCCGCAATAATTTTATAATTAATAGTATCATCCTATTCACCCCCTCTAGGGTGAAATCGATCCTACAAGTGGTATCAGAGCTAGGAAGTCAACTTTTTTTTAAAAAAAAAATTCGTTATCAAAAACCAATTTTTGTTTTAAAAATTTGAATTTTTAAAATGGCTTCTTTTAATAATGCTTTTGCTGAGGGTCAGTCCATAGTTAGGCCACCAATGTTCAATGGTGAATATGCCTACTAGAAAAATGGAATGAAATTTTTTCTGAAAACCATTGACGCTTGGAATATTGTTGAGATAGGTTATAGAGCACCAACTATAATTGTTGATAATTAGGAAATAGATAAACTGTAACAAACGGGAATTTTCGACTTTCGAAAATTCAACATCGATACTCACTTTATCGACTGCCGAGAAATCGAAGGCCGAAAAACCGAAATGTTATGGGTTTTTAAAAAGAATTTAAGAAAAGAAGAAGAGAGGAAAAGGTAGAAGATGGAGAGGAAAGAAAAATAGAAAATGTCAGAAAGATAGAATTTTAAAATAGAAGAAAAAGAGAATAGAGAACATAGAACGGAACAGAAAACAACAGAACAACAGAATCTCACAATTCGCAGCGGAACAACATATAATAATAAATGAATAATCTTTAAACAAAGAACTATATCGGTTATTACATTTTATACAGTTCATTTCATCATATCATCAGAGTATACAACAACAACAACAAATAGTGCAGCGGAAAAAGAAATACTATATACTAGTAATACGCCATGCCATCCAGCTTGCCTCCAGCAATTCCTGAATATCCAGAATATCCTGATAAACCTTAACTCTTGACTGCCCGTGTGAAAATTGGTGGACACCCAGAGTTTAGGAAGGAAAACAATAAACTCCGAGTCAGTCATGTGACTGGTGTGAGAACTCAAAACAGTTTATTTTCTTTAAAATCAAAAATAGAGGAATATTTTTAAAGTCAATTCGCAATGCTTTTAAAAATGAGACTACCATAAGACCTCCTGCCACACACACAATGCAAACGCAGACTTGGAGAAGATTTCTTCTTATGATAGTCAAAGATGCTTGATACGCATTTAAAAGGAACATTTGATATTATTACTAGTGCATAGTGTAGAAAATTCATTTTGAAAGTAGAATATAAATCTTAGCCAGCATAGGTACCATTATATTATGCATACTAATAGCTACCATATTAGATGGCAGGTTCTACAACTAAAACCGTACAAGTTTCGTATTGTTTCTTTGGATTTCCAACAAATGGTCAGGCCAAGGAACTTCCCATTGCCACATGAGAATGCCTCTGGAAAGACATCCCCGAGAACCAAACCGGAACTCTGCCAACATAAGGCCGGGTTACCCCTAACTGGGTAACTACTGACACGAGCACGCCATTCCCCGATCGTAAACGACCTTTCTCACGGGATCCCGAAAGCCAACAACCACAAAGTAATAAATTCGTAGTAACCACATAGGTTAAATATCTGGGCTCCATACCATGATACCACCTCTATCCAGAAGGAAATGTACATACCCTAAAGGGTGCTACCCCTCATAACCTTGCCGCATCTTTCCTGTTTTGACCATTTCCGGGGTGTGAGGTTCGACGAAGTCACGTCCACAAAAACATACTTTATACAAAAGCCATGCTTTGGGTCAACAAATGGTCAACACAATGATCACCAAGATAGACGATCAAATAAATGATCCTATCACAATAATCAACACAATGATCATTTCAGCAACACTCAGCATGTCACATTACCAAATTGGGAATATATCGCTGATAACTTTAACTATATAACCTCTGAGCTCGTACGTCTCAGAGAAGGGTGTTAAGCTAAAAGAATAAATTCTCCGCCACCAACAGAAATATATTTGAATGAAATCGGCTTTACGTCTCAATTTGTAATGTCAGACACACAATCCATACAAGTCTGTTCCGGGCTCGAACAGAACCGAAGGCACTTACAAAGAAGTCCTTGCAATCCGAATAATCTCTAGTCACGTTCGGATTTCCCATCACATATGGAGATCTCAATACCAGGGATCAGCCAGTGCAGAGACAATCAACAAGAAACCCTTTCGTTTTCGAAAATATCCGGTCTTCAACACCGATCTTCGAATGCAATTCATAACGACGTATCACATATTCGGAATGGGTTATACGACCCCAAGGTCCTTTCCCGGTTAACCCGAATAGTGAGCGCTTATTTTAAAAAATAAGTGTGGCATTCAATTTCAAACAAATACCTATTTAAAGGTAAATATTGATAGTCGGTTATTGAACTATCAATAGATATGCCAACATCACCAGATTCCAAATAATTTTCCAAATTATTTATTTCACAAAAATATCTTTATAAGATATATAGTTTTCACACTTCAAAAATAAATCAACATTTATTTTCAAACAAATCCCCTTTTTTATTTATAAATTCTATAATGAATTTATATTCCCAAAATATCCATGAATATACTATTTTAATTATTCATTTCAATTTATCTTCAAAAAGATAAATTCTCAACATATTTACTTTATATTGGAAACCATTTCCATACTTCAAAAATAAATCAATATTTATTTTTAAACCCATTTTCCCAATTCCATTTATAAATTCCATATTGAATTTATATTTCCAAAATATTTATGAATATACGATTGCTATTATTCATTTTCAATTTATCTTCAAAAAGGTAAATTCTCTAAACTTTCCATTTCACATTGGAAAAACAATTTCCATACCTATTTATTTTATAAGTAATTCATAAATCTTTTATTTTCAACCTTAGAAAATATTTCATATACTTTAATCGAAATTAAGTATATATTTCATTCTTTAAGAAAATCATTCTCTTAAACATATTTATTTGGGCCAAAACGAATGTTGCGTAAAACATCGTTACGACAACCCAAATTCACTAGTATAGGGATTCGAAATTAAAATAGATATATAAATCCCAATACTATACAAAACATTCCTTTTCGGAAATCATTTATTATAACAACAGTGTTATAATCCACTATTTCCTTTTATTTCCCGAAAACATTTATTTCACCAATAAATGTTGAAATCTATGGTTTCAAATCTCAACACCTTCTTAAAACATCTTTAGATTGTTTTAATTCTATTTCAAACATCACTTCCAAAATAATTTCTTTAACTTATTATTCACTATTCAAAAACGTGAATATTCTTTGTTAATAAATTTCATCATTTCTATTCATTTTATTTTAAAGGATTATTCACTATTTAAAACATGAATATAACTCCATTAATAAATTACAATAATTCACTTATCAAAATAAGTCGTTGCGGATTTATAAAACAATGTTTATAAATTCTATTTCTATTTATTTTATAACAACTTCCTTTTATAAATTTCCTTTATTAACTTATTTCAATTCATATCACAATGATATATTAAAAATTCATATTATAAGTTAAATACTTATAATTTATTTGTTTATAAAATCATCCCTTTAAACTTCATAAATTTTATAAATCTTATAACTTATAAGATTCATTTATTTATCTTCAAAATTCATTCCTTTAATAACTTTATAAATTTTATAAACCTACTGCTTATAAAATTCCATTTATAATTTCACCGTTCATAATTCTATAAATTTCATTTATCTATGAAATTCATTCGCAATTCATTCTAACTCTTATAAAAACTTCGTTTTATAATTCCAATATTTTAATTTACAAATATCAATTTGTAAATCTTTTATATAAATCAATTTATATCATTCTTTTAACATCTTTAAACTTTTTTTATAAAATAATCAAATTTTATAAACCCTATATTTAAACTTTTTTTATAAAATAATCAAATTTTATAAACCCTATATTTAAACTTTTTTTATAAAATAATCAAATTTTATAAACCCTATATTTAAACTTTTTACAATAGATTCAAAAATCCTAGTTTAAACTATTTTGTAAAATCATTAATCCCATATTTTCAAAAATCAACTTTTAACTATATTTCTCAAAAATATAATTTTTATAACTTTAAAATTATAACGTTTATTTATTTATAATAAATCAATTCCAAAAATATTTTATAAACGTATATTTCCAAAAATCACTTTAGAAATTAAATCGTTGTTTTTAAACTTCAAAATTGGATCCGATGATGTAACACATCAAATAGTCAATCACGACTTTCAAACATCATATATCATCCGTGATAAACAATCAAATATCACAATATATGAAATCAAATAAATATTTGTGAGGAATCCAGTTGGATCCCTCCAACCTGTTTCCCTGCATCCACAGACATTAGCACAATACCATTCCGTTTCAAGACGGAATATCGCGGTACATGGGATTTTATAAATATATATCCGCTTACTAACGGCGCAATAGGGTCTCATCCGCTAAAGAAAATGCGGGAAATCAATCAACTGCAATATATACATATGCCAATATATATATATATTGCTATATATATAATATAATACCAATTCCACTTCAAGGTGGAATATCGCGGTATATGTGTTTAATAAATAACCTCCGCTTACTAACGGCGTATAGGGTCTATTCACATCCAATATATATATATATATATATATATATATATATATATATATAACAATCATCATACAATCATTCAATCATTCAATCAACAAATTTTAACAATTTAACTATTTAAAATTTAAATAAATCCTTTTGAGTGAGAAGTTCTCACCTTTATTCCTGTTTGCAATCCGCTTCCAATTCAACTTGTTTTCTTCATTTATACCTTGTATAAATATTTACACAATTTATTAATATTCGAAATAATCGAATAATAAATTTTCCATTTTATAATTTTAATTCATCGGTTTTGTTCTAAACCAATTCCTTTAAAAAAAAAAAAAATTATTCAACTAATTATTTCATCTCAAGTTAATGATTTTTATTTTAAGCTAAAAATTAAAGATTCAAACTGATTTTCTTTTTAAAATAATTCTAACATCTTGCTTATATAAATTTTCTTAAATCTTTTAAAATTCCTTTGTTTAATAAATTATTTTAACTAAAATTTTAATTTAATTAACCAAACTCACTTTCAATAAAATTATCTAATTGAAGATTTAAATCCTAAACTAGAATTCCTTTAATTTATTTAGCCAATAAATTAAATTCCTATTAGGTAAATTAAATTAGCCAATAATTTTATTAATATTCAAATTAAATCGAACTATTCAATTTTCGTTCTTTATTGTTTAATTAATCAATTGTTTTATTTAAACCAGTTTCTTCTTTAAATAAATTTATTAAAACTAATTTTCCTTTTACAAATTCTGTTTAACTAAAAATTAGTTTTAAACTAATTCTTTTCTTTTAAAAATCTAGTCTTTATAAACTCGATATTGTTTTTAAAAATTTCTATACTTTAAAAATAAATCTTATATACATATGTTTACTGTAAAATGTTTTTCATACTTTTTTTTTTTCAATACATATACGTAAAAAATAATAATAATAATAATAAAATAAAATAAAATAAAATAAAATTACATTTTTGTAAAGCAAGAAACCCAGAACCATCACGCGCCGCTTCCATCGAATCGCGCGCATCCACCATCGCCTCCACGCGCGAGCGCCTGCGCCCCCCATCATCGCGATGCCGCGCCTGCGATCGACCCATGCCTCCTCGTGCCGCGCGTGCACACGCGGCCGCAACCCTCACTCCAACGTCGCCGCCACCTTGAATCGCGACCCTCGCCTCGTGTCGCGCTCTCCAATTTAACGTCGCAACTCAGCCCCAAGCGCGCGCCACGACATCGCGCTCGATTGCTTTGCGCGATCAATTTCAAATTTTTTTTTTTTTTTTTTTTTGTTATTTGCTTGAATCGGCTGCGGCCATTTTTTTTTTATGATTTGAAGAGAGGAAGGACTCGTGAAGGAATTTGAAAGAGAGGGAACGAGATTAGGGGCTTCGGCCATTAAAATTTGAACGAAAATTTTAGTCGCCATTTATTCTTCTGCGTGATTTTGATTTTTGAACGAGAGGGGAGGGATGTCTTTAAGGTTGAACGAACATGCTCAATATGCTTTGCACGATCTTCATATCGTGATTCTCGGCATGAAACAAGGAGCGTGGTTTTAGGTTGAAAGGAAGGAGAACGTGTTGATGTTTAACTAAATTTATATTTAAATTTAATTTTAAATCGTTGAAAATTTCGACGCGTTTACTCAACGTACGCTCACATATCAACTCCGATTGATACGAAATTTGAAATCCAGCAATAATACAATATTACGGACCCAATGGAACTGGTTTCGTCGAATTTCGGGACTGTGCCTCGGACGGCTATTTTTAAATATCGATTCGAACGATTAAATTTCAAAACTGAACAAATCACTTTCAAATTAAATTCTGAAGCTTCTATTATCTTCAGTATTATCAATATGAATTTTACAAGCCTTTGAAATATTTTTTATTGGCTTAGAATTGAAGATTCAAAATTTTATTCAACTTTCAATAGATTAAATTCTATAATTTAATCGCCAAATTCAAAGTTATATTGAAAATTCAATTCAAACCATCATTCAAATATTTAAATTTAATCAAATATTTTCAAATTAAATTGTTCAAAATTCTGGGTCGTTACATAAATCGATGGATTAATGGATAGAACTAGAAAATAAATTACAAAATGCTAATGCTAAAGGTATGAATTCTATTATCTGTCCATTGGATTAATTTGAATTTAATCGTGTCTCACATTGTCTAACTGCGTAGGAAATACGGCACACACTTGAAGTGATTCATGAAGGAACATCTCAAGTCAAAGAATCTCGCCTTGCCATGCTAAGCAGCGAATATGAAAATTTCACAATGGCCAAGGAAGAAAATGTTAAAGAAATGTACGGACGACTTTCCAATATCGTATACAAATCAAAGGCTCTTGGAAAATCATACACAGAATTGGAGATAGTCCGAAAAATCCTCAGAGTCCTTCCATGAAGTTTTAAAGCCAAAGTAAGTGCCATTCAAGAATCAAAAGATTTGAAACAAATGAAAGTCGAAGATCTCATCGGAAACCTCACCACTTACGAGCTAGAAATGAAATTCAAGGAAGAGCGTGAAAGAGGAGACACTCGAAAGAAATCAATAGCTCTTAAAGGGACAACTGAAAGTGAAGATGATGATGGTGAAGCAGAACTAGCACTATTAATAAGAAGATTCATAAGGTGGAATTGCAAATATGGCAATCCGGTCAAAAATCAACAAGTAAAGAGCAGATTAAACAAAGCACTAGACAAACCAAAAGAGCATAAAATCATTTGTCACAAATGCAATAAACTCGGTCATATCAAGTAAATTTGTCCCCAAAATCGACTCAGTTAAGAAAAGAAACCGAAGAGGATAAGTTTTGCAGCTACTTGGAATGAAATCGATGAAGATGAAGGTGATAGCACTGGTAGTGAGAGTGAAAGAGAAAATTTGTGTCTTCATGGTGAAATAACTGACAGTGATGATGACGAGCCAAGTGAGGTAACAAAACTTACTCATTCAGAATTACTTATATATTTACGTGAAGTAAATGGCTGTTGTGAACGACTTAGAGAGAAGTATGCCAAACTTGAATCACAAAACGATACTTTGATAGATTTAAATAAACAACTTGACCAATTAGTTAAAACCTATCAAAGTAGGATCCCTAAGTATGATAAGTGTCCATTATTTGAAGAAGAAATTAAAAAATCAGAAATTAATATAAAATCACTTGAAAATGAAATTCTGATTTTGAAAGAAAGTGATAATACAAGAAGAGAAAATTCTATTAAAAGGTGCACACAATTGTTAAACGAAAATGAATCTCTCAAAACACAAGTCCAACAATTGTCAACAATTTTAGATAAATTTTTAAAAAGTGAAAAATCATTGAATATGCTATTAGGGAAGCAAACTGTTAATACAGTTAGACAAGGACTTGGATATAATCAATCTGGAAATGTTAAAAGCAAAATTAATCAAGTCAATTCTATGTGCACAATTTGTAGAAAATATGGACACAATCACAATAATTGTTGGTATAGACCCAAACACGTGAGAACCATACCAATTTGGGTTCCAAAAGGCACAAATATAAAATCTCTCAAATTTAAACAAATCTGCATGCCAAAAGGAACATATATAAATAATTTTGGGTCTCCACAAAATTATTTTTCAAAATCAATTACCACTAAAAATCATGGCCTATAGAAACAAATAGGTCACTAAACTCTCTTCTCGTATAGGTATGCTGGCAGGCTAAGGAACAACAACAATGGTGCTTGGATTCTGCCTGTTCCAGGCACATGACAGGCGATAAATCAAAGTTCCTTAGCCTAGAAAAGGAAAAAGGTGGCAGAGTCACAATGGGTAACAATGACAAGTGTATAATTGTCGGTAAAGGTAAAGTGGGTAACAATACATTTACCTTAAATGACGTACTATATGTTGAAAATCTGCACCACAATTTGATATCAATCAGCCAGCTATATGATAAAGGTATGAATGTTATTTTTGATTCTAACTTGTACAAAATTGTTGACAAATCATCAAAAGAAATCTTATTTTCATGTAAGAGGAAAGGTAATATATATTCTCTATCTTTTGATGATCTCACCCTTTCTAAATGTTTGGTAGCTAAGGATATAGAAGTCAATTTATGGCATAGACGTTTAGGGCATGCTAGCATGAATTTGTTAAACAAATTAAAAAGGAAAAATTTGGTAAGAGGGTTGCCATCACATGATTTTGAAAAATAAATTTATGTAAAGCATGTACCTTGGGAAAACTTAAAAAATCATCATTTAATGCCAAAAACAATGTAAGCACTACTAGAGTTCTTGAACTTGTTCATATGGATCTGTTTGGACCTAACGACATTGCTAGCTTAGGTGGTAAGAAATATTGCTTTGCGTTAGTTGATGATTACTCAAGATATACATGGGTATATTTCTTGGCTAAAAAATCAGAAACTTTTTCATACTTCACAAAATTCACAAAATTAGTTCAAAATGAAAAAGGAGTTCCTATTGTTTCGTTAAGAAGTGATCATGGTGGAGAATTTGAAAATTATGAATTTGAAAACTTTCGTGATGAAAATGGTTTTAAACAAGAATTTTCTACACCACGTACTCCACAACAAAATGGAGTAGTTAAAAGAAAGAATCGAACATTGCAAGAGTTGGCTAGGTCTATGATAAATGAGTATGAGCTACCTTTGCATTTTTGGGCAGAAGTAGTAAATACAGCTTGTTATGTAATGAATAGAGTTATGATTAGACCGATTCTTAACAAAACACCCTATGAGCTATGGTTCAAAAATAAACCGAACATTGACTACTTCAAAGTATTTGGGTGTCTGTACCATACAAGTGATAAATTAGGAAAATTCGAAGCAAAAGCTAATGATGGCATATTCATAGGATACTCTTCTAGAAGCAAAGCTTATAGAGTCTACAACAAAAGGAATAAAACAATCGTGGAGTCGATGAATGTGAAGTTTGATGAAGGCATTAATGAATAGGAAATGGTCAAAAGCAATATTAAAGAGGAGAACGGAAAAGATGAGAATGAAAAACCAAAAGAAACTGCAACAACAAAAGAAGTCCGAAGGAATCTAGATCCAAAGAGATTGAAATTCAAAGCAGATCATCCTCCAGAATTAATAATAGGAAATCCTATCACAGGTGTTCAAACTCGTTCCTCCTTTAGAAATTTGTGTGATCTGTGTCTATATAGTGGATTTATTTCAGAAATAGAACCCAAAGACATTGATACATCTCTTAATGATGAAAATTGGTTTATGGCTATGCAAGAAGAGCTAAATCAATTTAAGCGAAATGATGTTTGGAGTCTAGAACCTAGACCTAAGTATTATCCAGTCGCTGGAACAAAATGGATTTTCAAAAATAAATATGATGAATCTGGAAATGTGATTAGAAATAAAGCTAGATTAGTTGCTAAAGGATATAATCGAATTGAAGGAGTTGACTTTGATGAAACTTTTGCACCAGTAGCTAGACTAGAATCAATTAGGATATTGTTAGCTTTTGCTTGTTACAAAGGATTTAAGTTAAGACAAATGGATATTAAAAGTGCATTTCTTAACAGAAATTTAAAAGAAGATGTATTTGTTGAACAACCAGAAGGTTTTGAAAATCATAAATATCCTAACCATGTATATAAGCTTAAAAAGACATTATATGGATTAAAACAAGCTCCTAGAGCTTGGTATGAATGCCTCAGTACTTATCTTCTTGAAAATGGGTTCAAAAAGGACTGTGCAGATACCACACTATTTTTGTTGCATGAAAACGACGATCTTTTAATTGTTCAAATATATGTTGATGACATTATTTAGGGTGCTACTAACAATTTGTTGTATGAGAAATTTGAAAAAGTTATGCAGGAAAAGTTTGAAATGAGCTTGGTTGGAGAGTTGAAATTCTTTTTAGGATTTCAAGTTAAACAAAGCGATAAAGGTACATTCATTTATCAAACAAAATATATTTGGGAACTTGTCAACAAATTTGGATTAAAAGATGCTAAACCAGCTAGAACCCCCATGAGCACAACAACTAAACATGACAATGATGAAAAGTAAGGTAGTTGATCAAAAGCAATATAGAGGTATGATTGGATGACTCCTTTATCTTACTGCTTCTAGACCCGACGTCATGTTTTCTGTCTGCTTGTGTACACGATTTCAATCTAACCCAAAAGAATCTCATTTAAAAGCTGTTAAAAGAATTATAAAATATTTGTTGCACACCCTATGATTTGGTCTTTGGTATCCAACAAATGATAATTTTGAATTAAAAGGATTTTCAGATGCGGACTATGCTGGAAGTCTAGTTGATAGAAAAAGTAATAGCGGTGCATGCTTTATGTTAAGACATTCATTAGTTGCATGGTCAAGTAGAAAACAGAATTGTATTGCGTTATCTACCGCAGAGGCAGAGTATATTGCTCTGAGTGGCTGCTCTGCTCAAATCTTATGGATGATACAAACTTTACAAGACTATGGTCTAAATTTTAAACGTGTACCACTAATGTGTGATAGCAAAAGCGCTGTTGATCTCACAAATAATCCTGTACATCACTCACGAACAAAACATATAGATGTTAGACATCATTTTATTAGAGATCATATTTCCAAGGAAAATATCTGCATAAATTTGATTTCAACTGATTCTCAATTGGCAGACATTTTTACAAAACCCCTACCAGAAAATAGTTTTTGTAAACTACGTCTCAGCTTAGGTGTTTTAGAAATTTGATTTTCTAAATATTTAACATTTTTTTCTCTCGACTAATTATCGAAAAAGTAAACAGTAATTGAAAAAGTGACGAGTGTTGATATTTATCATATATTATGACTCGAGACGGTATAATTAGTAAATTTCTTTAGAAACTTAAACAAGAGTATAAAACTTTTGTTGGTAAAATTTCCATGACTATCTCTATTTCTATCATTTTTCTAACGACCATCACTCATCAAAATTCTATATAGTTTGTCAATATGTGGTACTTTAAACAGGAATCGTTCGTTTTTTCATTTTACATTTTTTTAATAAAATAAAATAAAAAATCAAAAATAAATAAAAAATCAAATAAATAAATAATAATAATAAAATAAATTAAAATAAAGTCCAAAGTATTCACTCTCATTTAAAAGTCCTCACGGTTATGCATGAGTGAATTACTTGGAATTTGTTATGTGCTTCCATGCTCATTTAAAAGTCCTCACTGTTATGCATGTATGGAACGCATATCAAAATTGATTTTTTTAAATAAACAAGTTGATTCTAATCCCATTTAAAAGTTGTCACGGTTATGCATGGTTAGAAGATACTTGATTTCATTTTTTTAAAATAAAATTGGAATACTACTAATCTCATTTAAAAGTCCTAATGGTTATGCATGGTTGGTATATATTCAAATTCCTGATATAAATATACCACAAATAGACACAACCGTATGGTTTTATATGATGACATCATTCCCATCATTCTAAAAGTGGAATATGCGCCTAACAAAGTATTTATGATTTTTGTTCAATTTTTATTGAAATTTAATATTTATATTCAATTGAGTTTTAATGTTGGATTAATATCCATCACTTTATCTCCATTTTTCTAACACTATTACTCTTTTGCTGATAACAAAAGGGGGAGAGAAAAGTTAAGATTTTGTTAAATTAAATCAAGCAAAGGTCAAATATTTTCTATTTGCATCTAGGCACATTTGCATATTTTTAATTGTATGCATATATGAAGGGGGAGCTTTGTGTAGAGAGGAAGCATTTAAATAGGGGGGAGCAATTAAGAGTATATCAATGATCAAATATATTTAACATATTCAAAATCTTAAATATATGTTTGTTATCATCAAAAGGGGGAGATTG
Organism: Allium cepa; assembly: GCA_030765085.1. Classification (NCBI taxonomy): domain Eukaryota; kingdom Viridiplantae; phylum Streptophyta; class Magnoliopsida; order Asparagales; family Amaryllidaceae; genus Allium; species Allium cepa. The sequence goes on from CM060942.1 coordinate 153,292,460, forward strand.
TTGAATATGCGATTATATGATTTTTGTTTGATAATAATAAACATATATATATATATATATATTCATTTAAATGTGTTTGTTAATGTACTATTTTTTTTATAGATTAGATAAATATTTGTTGAATAAAATAAACAACACAGAATTTGAATTCAAACGGATATTTTATTCAAACAAATATTTATTACAATTTTTTTATAGTACAAATTTCAAGCTCTCACTATATATATAACTTCAATTACAATACAATTTTGATTACATCACAAATTTCACATTTACATTGCACCTCACTACATACCACTCATTCACTCAACTCGTACTGATCTTCAAATTCATTCCAATGTGAATCCAGCATCTGAGCAATCTGCAAATATATACATTGAAGCAGTAAAATTGAAAATAAAATATGTTTGCAGTATAAAATAAAATATGGATTTTGAAAATAATATTTGCCTCAGTTATTTGGGTTGTTTGTCATCATTTAATTTTGAATTCATCATTCACGAACAACTTGTGACATACACAGTGTATCACTGTATATGCCACAAGGCCGTGCACATCGATATATACACTTGATAAAATTACAGGGACATGTGAGCACAGGTCAAACCCAAAACACCGGGTTCAACTCAAGTGCAATAAAAATAATGTCACAATATCAGCACAAGGTCAAACCCGAGCTCTAACCTGGATTCAACACAGGTGCAGTTCGAATATACAAGTTTAATAAAATGGTCAGGTGCAAGCACACTCGAGGCACAGTACACATCAACCCAATGAAAACCAGAAATGTGCTCAAAGCAAATCCAGACCACATAAAGGAATAAACACATGAATGTACAACTACAAGTGTGTCAATAAAACAATCAATGCCGCAGCACAGGCCTCAACATCAAAGACAGAGAAACCAGAATGCAAACATATATAACAGTGGACAATGCAATGAACCGACACAAATAACAATGGCACTGCCTCAACTGTCAATGTATAAGCACATGCACCAGTGATACCAGTGAAGACCACAAGCTAATCCAAACAACAACAAAGTCAACAATGAATCAGAGATTACAAACCAAAGGCTAAAAGTTCAAGTCACTGCTACCATGACGCGAAGCATATACATGAATGCAACAGTAAATCACAAACCAAGTGCATCAATATTAAATGGAGGAATACTTCAACTACAAGTGAACAGCAAGTGGCCAAAGCAAAACACAAGCCAGTGAAACAGCGTAAACAAGCCTGGCATGTAAATACAACATGCACTGATATACAGTGACATATGATCAGAAGCAATGCAAGTGAGACAAGGCTATGAGTTCAAAAGCAATACAATATGAATCATATCAGTGAACATATATAAGCACTGAAACAACAGAGCAAACCGAAACAATGACATGTGACAACAGTGTGAAAACGAAGACCATAAGCGGCGCACACATCAAATACAAATGCAACACTGAAGCATACATGACAACCAGGCTACAGCCGTGAGACCAGACCAACAACGCGACTCAAATAAACATTTGCAGACACACAAGAACAACCAGTGAATGATATTGCCAAGATCAAGTCGAGTATGCTACAAATATGAACACACACATATATACTAAACAGTGAAACTAAACCGCAAGGAAATCAATCAGTGCCGAAGTCAGGTGATGTTGAAAAACAAGTTGAAGCAGAAAAATTTTTTTAGAACAAGTCAGAAACCAATTGTAGCAAGTTCAACCACGAAGGTCAGAAATCATCACAATATCACAAGCCGAAGTAAAAAAGAACGGAATGAACAGTTCAAATTTGAAACCGTGGTGGCCAAGTAAATTGACCAAGTCACGAATCAACACCGTGAGTATCAAGCAACGAAATTATATAGATTGAAGAAGTCAGATAAATCACCATCCTTCAAGAATAATCAAATGGTCGAAGTCAAATTCAAAGATATATACGAACGAAAATCAAGGGGTTTGAACCCTATATAAAAACCCAACCATCATCGGAAAATGGAAGAATCAAGTTCAAGTAAGCCAAAACTAGTAAAGCAAAAGGAGTAAATTACATACCAGAATCAAATTCGAACTTGATCGAATTGAAGTAGCTGAAGACGATTCAAAGAGCCAAATAATCGACGAAAGCAACGAACTAGAAAACGTCTATTTCGATTAAGCAACCGAAAGTCGGCGACTTCAGAAATAAAGCCCTAATTTGCATGCAAAGGAAAAAGGAACGAGCACCATTTCTTTTCAAGGAAAAAGGAATGACTGACATTGGTAAAAGAAACAATGGAGGCCGCGTTCTTTTTTTTTGGTGATAAATTAAATTGGGCTGGCCCCTTTTTTTAGTATTGGATTAAGAAGGAAAAATTAGGGCTTTGGTGTTCAATTGTTTTTAAACTGTTATTTTTGTATTTTCACCTTTGGACCATTGTAATTACTAGTCGGGTGACTAAGGGACAACTATATGGCGTAGTTTGAGAATTCGCAACTCAGTGGCTGAGTTGTGGCAGAGTTTTGAGCATAGAGTTAGGTTAGTGAGTAGCGGGTGTCGCGAGTTTACATGTGTAAGCGTGTGACTACTTAATTTCTAGTAGAAACCTTGGGGGCAACATGTAGCCAGGTTTTTGCCGAAGCTGGGAAAATTCTGTGTCGTTCTATTTCTGCATTTATTATTCTGCTATTATTTATGCTGCTATAATTTTGATTTATCTGTGTTGAAGTAATTTTATAAGCTTCCGCAATAATTTTATAATTAATAGTATGACCCTATTCACCCCCCTCTAGGGTGAAATCGATCTTACAATAAACACTATAGTTGGAGGACCTCACCCTGCAGACAAGAATTGGTAGGAGATAGAACAATATGCTATCTCCTTAAGGCATGCGGATTATGAGTGTTGTTCGAATGTGGAAGATGGTACCCCTGCAAAACAACAACGCATGATGAGAGACGATATAGTGTTTTGGAGCCGAGATGCGGACAAGGTGGAGGCTCCTACCATCGACCCGATGGTCATATCCGCGATGATCAGGCCAGCATACGTCAAAAGAATTTTGATTGATTGTGGAAGCTCCATCAACATCATCTTCAAAAAGGCATATGACCAAATGAAGATGGAGACAAAAGATTTAAAGCCATCTAAAGCCCGTATCCATGGCTTTAATGGTGTAGCGGCTGACGCGATGGGGTATGTTGAGTTGCCAGTTGAACTGGGTAAAGGTGAGGGTAGGAGGGTGCGAATCCTACCGTTCATAGTTTTGGATGTTGATTCTCCATATAATGTATTTCTAGGTCGTCCGTCCCTGGCGGAGTTTAGGGAAGCTTTGGCCCCATGGTGTTTGACGTTAAAATTTCCGACAGACAAAGGAGTCGATGTAGTGCATGGCGATCAAGCGACCGGTCGCGCATGTTATGTGGCAGAGCTGAGAGAGGCTCAGTGGAGAGAGAAAGGAAAGGTTGCAGACAACTCTTTCCGCATCCGAAATACTGACAATTGAAAATAGTGCCCGAGCCCTAGCTCGGGCGGCATTCTCGAATCTATAGAGACATAGATCCGAGAGATGATGATGGGGGACCCAGGGAAGCGAATGCAGCACTGGATGAGCTAATGATTGACATTCCAGGCAGCCGGGATGACCATCGTGAGTTCTTAAGATTGGATCGCAACTCGACCCATCAATGGCCGAGGATCTTGCTGATTTCCTCCGAGCGAACCTGGATGTTTTCGCTTGGACACATTGTGTTATATGCAGGATTTATCCCGCTATTGCGAGTCATATGTTGAACATAGACCCAAAGTACATCCCAGTAAAACAGAAACAGAGAGGCTTGGACCCAGAGTGGTCCGCTGCTTTCAGAGAGGAGGTGGACAAATTCAAAGCCAATGGGTTCGTCCACGACGCCCTCTACCCTGAATGGGTATCTAACCCTGTGCTAGTAAGGAAAGCGAATGGAAAGTGGAGAATTTGCGTTGATTATTCTGATTTAAACAAAGCATGCCCGAAGGATAGTTTCCCTTTACCTAGAATCGACCAGCTGGTTGATTCAACGGCCGGACACGAGTTACTGTCATTTATGGATCCATACTCGGGATACAATCAAATCGCGATGTACATTCTAGATCAAGAACACGCCAGTTTTGTCACAGACATTGGGTTATATTGCTATGTAGTGATGCCCTTTGGATTGAAAAATGCTGGAGCAACTTATCAGCGTCTGGTGAACCGAATGTTTAAAGATCAGATTGGTAGAACGATGGAAGTCTATGTGGATGACATGCTCGTGAAGTCACGACAGTCAAACGACCACATTCGAGACCTAGTAGAGATGTTGATATACTCAGGCATTATGGGATGAAAATCAATCCTTTGAAGTGTTCCTTTATCGTTGCGTCAGGGAAGTTTTTGGGTTTCATTGTGAATGCGTGGGGAATCGAAGCTAACCCGGAGAAGATTCAAGCTATTCGAGACATATAAGTGCCCAGAACTATAAAGCAAGTACAAAGCTTGAACGGAAAGGTGGCCGCGCTGAGTCGATTCGTATCCAGAGCTACGGATAAGTGCATTCCCTTCTTCGATGTGATAAAGGAAGGAAAGAGAAATTTCAAGTGGACATCCGATTGTGAGGAAGCATTCCGAGCTCTTATAAGGCATTTAGAAAGTCCCCCGGTGCTATCAAAACCAATTGACCATGAAATGTTGTATGTGTACCTAGCTGTATCCCAATACGCTATCAGTACGGCTTTGGTTCGCGAGGAGGACCAAGTTCAAAAGCCAGTGTATTATGTCAGTAAACGTTTGACGGGGGCAGAAAGGAATTATCCCAAGATTGATAAACTAGCCTACTGCTTGGTGATGATTGCATCACGCAAGCTTCGTCCATACTTTCAGGCACACTCAATCAGTGTTTACACTAATCAACCCTTGCGGTAGGTACTCCAATGACCAGAAACCTCTGGAAGGATGTTAAAATGGAATATTCAGTTGAGTCAGTTCGATATTACCTACCTTCCACGAAGTGCCATACAAGGGCAAGCGCTAGCGGACTTCATTGCTGAATTCACCGTGTCAGACGAATCAAACGGTCACATTGTCATACCTCTTGCTCGATGTAAGATGTACACCGACGGGGAATCTAACGACCGTAGTTCGAAGGCTGGCATAGTTCTTGTGACTCCTTAAAGCCGATCAGTTTGTTATGCTTTGAAGCTCGAATTCCCAACAACAAATAACAAAGCTGAGTATGAAGCTTTGATCGCTGGCTTGAGACTTATCAGAAAATTGAGGGCAAGATCGATTGAAATCTTTTATGACTCACAACTGGTGGTGTACCAAGTGCGGGGAGACTATCAAGCGAAGGGATAGAGACTTGCCACATACCTTGCGTGGGTTCAGGAGATGCTAGCAAATCTAGAATATTATGATATCTCGCATGTCCCGCGTGAACAAAACAGGGCAGCCAATTCATTGGAAAAATTTGCAAGCATTGGCGATGCACAGAAAATGGGATTGGTTCCCGTTGAAACCTTACATGCTTCGAGCATAAATATGATGGAGGTAGATTTTGTGTTAGAAATAGAAATCGAGAAAAAATCATGGATGACCCCATTCAAGAAATACTTGCAATATGGGGTCGTACCCGAAAGAAGGAGCGAAAGACGAGAAGTCATTCATAAGGCTTCGTGATATGTAATGCATGACGGGATAATGTATCGGAGGGGATTCTCGAACCCCTTACTTCGGTGCATAACCCACGATGAGATAGAATGAGTCCTGAAAGAAGTCCATGAATGAGAGTGCGACGACCATACTGGAGGGCTGACGTTAGCAAAGAAAATCCTCCGCTATGGATACTATTGGCCGACTGTGAATCGAAATGCCGAAAACTATGCAAGAAGATGTGGCAAATGCCAGAAATATGCAAAAATCCCGAGAGCTCCACCGGCGGAACTCACACAAATGGTTAGTCCCTGGCCATTTGCAATGTGAGGGATCGACATAGTCGGTTCTTTACCCATATCCAAAGTTGGTGCGAAATACGCGATAGTTGCAGTCGATTACTTTACCAAGTGGGCAGAAGCAGAGCCTTTGGCCACTATCACCACCAAAAAGGTCATTAATTTCATTGTATGAAATATTATATGCCATTTTGGCCTTCCACGGACTATCGTTACAGACAACAGAACTCAATTCGAAAGCAAAGAGTTCAAAGAGTTTTGCTAAAAATATGGTATTGAGAAAAAGTTTGCAGCAATTGCTCATCCAAAAGCTAATGGACAAGTCGAAGCCGTGAAAAAAATAATCAAGTCTATATTGAAAAATCGCTTGGAAAAGGCTAGAGGCAAGTGGGTGGATGAACTTCCAAAGGCGATTTGGGCTTATAAAACCACCCAAAAGTCCGCGACTAGCTACACTCCATTTGCATTGACATATGGCATAGAAGCCGTTATACCCGTAAAACTTGAAGTTCCATCACATCGGGTAACTTACTACGACCCTGAGTCGAATTGGGTCTTTTGCCGGAATCAGTTGACTCCATTGATGAAAAACGTGAAGAAGCTGATTTAAGAGCGGCTGCATACAGATACCGAGTCGTTCGATATTATAATGAAAAGGTCTGGCCAAGAATCTTTGATGTGGGTGACTGTAACGACCCTAAATTTTGAACAATTTAAACTAAAAATATTTAATTAATTTTAAATATTTGAATGATGGTTTAGTTTGAATTCTCAATATAACTTTGAATTTGGCGATTAAATTATAAAATTTAATCTATTGAAAGTCGAATAAAAATTTGAATCTTCAGTTTTAAGCTGATTTAAAATTATTTCAAAGGCTTTGAAAATTTACATTGATAATACTGAAGACAATAAAAGCTTCAGAATTGAATTTGTAAGTGATTTATTCAGTTTCAAAATTTTACCGTTTAATTCAATATTTAAAAATAGCCTTCCGAGGCACAGCCTCGGAATTCAACGAAACCAGTTCCATTGGGTCCGTAATATTGAATTATTATCGGATTTCAAATTTCGTATTATTCGGAGTTGTTATGTGAGCACACATATGTAAACGCTTTGAAATTTTAAACGAATTCAACATAAATTTATATTTGAAATTGGTCAACATCAGCACTTTGGCCTCAACTCAAAACACTGTAGCTAGGTATGGAAAACACGTTCATTTCAAATCATTGTCCCCACATCGTACACGCGACATACCCCTTCATCTCAAAGCATGGTCGCGTACTTTTTTTCTCTCGTTCAAAATAAATAAATGGCCAAAGCCCAGAAATCAAAAGAAGAAAAAAAAATTGTTCCTCTCGTTCCTCCATTTTCTGTTCGATTCCTTCCCCCCTCGTTCCCAATTCAATATCGCAAGCTCCTCCTCCTTTTTCTCTTCCTTCAGAAATGAAACCGATCTTTCGTTTAAATCTAGCAATGGCCGCAGCTTCGCGTATTAAGTTCGTACGCGATTTAAGAAAAAAGGCCGAGCGAAATAACTTTCCCCCTTTCCAAATTTAATCAAAATCGAAGCCGTCCTCGCTTCCCCTCATCCCTCGGTTCTTAAAATTGTTCGAATCACCTGGTGGCATAACGACGCGGCAGCAAGGTCGCGATGGAGGAAAAGACAAGGGAGGAGTGCTCGCGCGTGCTTGAGGAGGCGCCAAGTTCGTCAAATCGCGATGGGTAGTCGGCGCAGTGGAGATGGGTTGGGTCGATGGCGAGCTAGTTCGTCAAGGCATGATGTTCGAGCGGCGTCGTAATGGCTTCGCGATGGCAGAGAGGTATTGTTTTATTCTATAAAATATAAAAGTCCTAGTATTTAATTTTTACAGTAAATTAAATATTAAAATTTTAACATTTTGATTTGAAATTAAGAAATTGCAGTAAAGAATTTAGATGTAGATTTATAGATTTACAGAAAGATAATACAATAGATTTTTAATATATATATATATATATATATATATATATATATATATATATATATATATATATGCAAGTAGAAGAAAATATATATAGTTTAGAAATTTTCAGTTTGTATAAAATTTACAGTAAATAAGTTTTAGTTTAAAAATGTATATATAAAGTATACCAGGAAAGAAGGAAAAAAAATATTTTGTTAAAAGAAAACATTAGTTAAATAAATTATTAAAGGAAATTTGAGTTTAAAATAAATAATTAATTAAGTCATTAGTTTGAAATTAAAATAATGGATTAGGTGATTTAACCGTAAATTAACTTGTTCAACGATTTTAGAATTTGTTAAAAAGGGATTTGTTTAGAAATTAAAAGTATTGGTTTAAAATTAATATTAATTTCCTTAAGATTTTTAAATGGGTATTCGATTTGATTAAATGGATTGGTAAAAGAAAATTTGTTAGGAATTCAAATTATTTGATAAAATGATTTATTTAAGGAAATGTAGTTTAAAATTTAATCTTAAATAAATTTATAAACGAGAATTATTTATAAAACTAGGAAAAGAAAGAAAATAAATAATAATAGGAATTTTAAAACTTGAAGAAAATTTAGTTTAAAAACGAATTATTAGTTTAAATTAAATAAATCTATTCAATGGTAATTAATTATTCAATTCAGTTTAAATATTAATAAATCTTACAATGCTTATACAAGGTCAATATTGTGGAGAAAATAAATTGAAATGGAAAATCTTAAGTAAAGTAATTCTTTAAAGAATTGGGAGTTTGAAAAGAAATTAGTTTAAACCAAGATTATTAGTTTAAACCAAGATTATTAGTTTAAAATATAATTTTTTGGTTAATTAAATTTATTAAAAAAGGAGAATTTTAATCATTAGTTAGATAAATTTATTAAAGGAGAAAATTGGTTTAAAAAGAATTATCAGCTAATCGAAAACTATTAAACGGAAATTAATTGTTCAGTTGATTTGAATATTAATGAATTGTGTAAATAATTAAATAGGTATAAATAATTTATAAATCCCATATACCGCGATATCCCATCTTGAAACGGGATTGGTATTGTGCTAATGTCTGTGCATGCACGGAAACAGGTTGGAGGGATCCAACTGGATTCCTTAAATAATTGAATTGGTTTCAATATTGTGTGTTGATTTCTTTTTATTATAATCCCTGTGTGATTATCTTTATAATTGAAATCGTTAAAGGCTAAAATTTAGCCGAATAAAATTCTGGTATAATTAGATATCGGAAATAAATAAAATTTGATTTTTGAAATAAGTAGTAGATAAATTTGTAAAATGGTTTGAATTGGGTATTTGAATTATTATAGATGGTTTATATAAAAAGGTTTATAAAATGGATATTTATAAATAAAAATACTGGAATTATAAAACGAGTTTTTATAAGCGTTAAAATGAATTATAAATGAATTCATAAGTGAATGAAATTTATAAATTGTGAAGTTATAAAAGGAAATGATTTTTTGTAAAATAATAGAATTGTAAATAATTTACTTATAAATTGGGTTTTAGCATTTAAATGAAATATAAATAGAATTTGTTAAGTAAGGGATTTTACAAGTTGAAGTTTTTATAAAATTATAGATGTGAATTTATAAACGTTATTTTATAAATCTGAAATCAATTGAATTTGATAGATTAAACATAGAAGTTTATTAAAGGAGATGTATCCATGATTTTGGACAGTGGATAACCTTTTAAATAGAATGTGTAGAAAATGTCGAATTTGGATTAACGAAGTATATTCACGATTTTGGATAGTGAATAATATATTAAAGAAATGTTTTGGGAAAATGATATTTTTAAATAGAATTAAACGATTAGAGATGTTTTAAATGTATTAAGCATTGAAAACATAGATTTCAACATTCATTGTTGAAATAGGTGTTTTCAAGGAATAGAAGGAAATGGTAGACTATGACACTGTTGTTATAGTAAATGATTTCCGAAAGAAAATGTTTTATATAGTATTGGGATTTATATATCTATCTTAAATTCGAATCCCTATACTAGTGATTTTGGGTTGTCGTACGATGTTTTACGTAACATTCGTTTTTACCCAAATAATGGGTTTAATAGAATGTTTTCCTTAAGAAAAGAAATATATACTTAATATTAATTTAAGTATATCAAATATTTTCCAAATGTTGAAAATAAATAGATTTGTGAAATACTTATCATTAAATAAGTAGGGAAATGTTTTCCAATATGAAATGAACGTTTTGAGAATTATCTTTTTAAAGATAAATTGAAAGTGAATATTTGAAATCCATTTAAAAATCGTATATTCACAGATATTTTGAAAATGTAAATTCAATATGGAATTTATAAATGAAATTGGGAAAATTGGTTTAAAAATAAATATCGATTTATTTTTGAAGTATGAAAATTATATATATATATATCTCGTAAAGATATTTTTGAAAGATAAATAATTTGGAAAATTATTTGGAATCTGGTGATGTTGTGCATACCTATTGATAGTTAAATAACCGACTATCAATATTTACCTTTAAATAGGTATTTGTTGTGATTGCTTGAATTCGAATGCTACACTTATTTTAAAAAATAAGCGCTCACTATTCGGGTTAGCCGGGAAAGGACCTTGGGGTCGTATAACCCATTCCGAATATGTGGTACGTCGTAATAGATAGCATTGATGACCGGTGTTGAAGATCGGATATTTATGAAAACGGAAGGATTACCGTCGAATGTTTCTGCATCGGCTGATCCCCGATATAGAAATTTATTACCCTTTGTGATGGGAAGTCCGGTCGTGATTAGTGAATATCCGGATTGCAAGGACTTCTTTGTAAGTGCCTTCGGTTCCGTTCGATCCCAGAACGGACTTGTATGGAGGTGTGTCTGACGTTACAATTTGAGATGTAATGCTGGTTTCTATCAAATATGTTCCCGTTGGTGGCGGAGAATTTATTCTCTTAGCTTAACACCCTTAGAGGTTATTTAGTTGATGGTTACTAACGATACATTTCCAAATTGGTAATGTGGCATACGAAGTGCTATTGAGCATTTGATGATCAAAGCACAGCTTTGTATAAAGCGTAGCTTTGTGGACGAGACTTCGTCGGACCTCACACCTCGGAAATGGTCAAAACAGGAAGGATGCGGCAAGGTTCTAGGGAGTAGCGCCCCTTGGTGTATGTCATTGCCTTCTGGATAGAAGTGGTGTCATGGTATGGAGCCCAGATACTTAACTTATGTGAATATTGCAAATTTATATGACTTTGTGATTGATGTTGGTTGAGGATCCTCAGATAAAGGTTGTTACAACCGGAGGGTGGCATACGCGCGTAAGTAGTTACCTATTTTTGCAGAGGTAAACCGGCCTTGTGTTGGCAGAGATCCGGTTAGGTTCTCGGGGCGTCTTTCCAGAGGCATTTCCATGTGGCAATGGGAAGTTCCTTGGCGTGACCATTTGTTGGAAATCCAAAGAAACAATACGAACCTTGTACGGTTTTAGTTGTTGAACCTGCCATTTAATATGGTAGCTATAGTAGGCATAATATAATGGTACCTATGCTGACTAAGATATATATTCTACTTTCGAAATGTTTTCTACACTATGCACTAATAATAATATCAAAAATGATTTGATTTTACGTAGTAAGCATTTTTGACTATCATAAGGAGAAATCTCCCCCAAGTCTGCGTTTGCATTGTGTGTGTGCCGGGAGGCCTTATGGTAGTCTCATTTTCTAAAAAGCATTGCGAATCTATTTTAAAATTATCCTGTTCTTTGTTTTAAAGATAAACTGTTTTAAGTTCTCACACCAGCCACATGACTGACCTGGAGTTTATTGTTTACCTTCCTAAGCTCTGGGTAATTTCACACGGGCAGTCTAGAGTTAAGGTTATCAGGAATTTCTGGAATTCAGGAGTTACTACAGAAACCTGGAGGCGAGCTGGATGGCGTAGCATATTACTAAGTATATAGTATTTCTTTTCCGCTGTTTGTTGTTGTAAACTCTGATAATGAATGTAATGTAATGTAATGTATAAAATATACAGTTCTTTTGTTTTAATGAATATTCATTTATCTATTATATGATTGTTCCGCTGCGATTGTGAGATTCTGATATTGTTCTGTTGTTTCTTCCTGTTTTCTGTTTCCTCTTCTTCCTTTCTTTCTTGTTCTATCTTTTTCTTTCTTCTTCTACCTCTTTCTTTTTCTTAAAACCCTAAGTGTTCGGTTTTCCGGCATTCGATTGCTCGGTAGTTGATACAGTGAACGTATTGATGTCTGTTTTCGAAAGTTGAAGAATCGGGTCCTCACATTTGGTATCAGAGCATATGATTAAGCGACAACCATGGCACTGTTGGGTGTTACTCATTAGAGATAGAGTCAGCAGTACTCTACAATGAGTTTGAGTGTAATAATAGATATAAGCGCGTATTTGTTAGTGAATATGAAATTGTTTTGTATTGTGTTGACTTATCGGTTGATTGTTTATAGATTCTGGTAGGTGCAGTCTAGCTAACTGTGTTGATAGGAGTTTCTAAACTCTTAAACAAGATAAACTGACACAATATTATTTTTAAAAATAGGGTAAATGAAATAATTTTACCCAAAACTATTTTTGTATATAAAAGAAATGATTTTCTGTAAATTATTACAGTATATGGTTGCTTGGTTGCTAGGAGATGATAATATTAAAAGTATCGTTGGTTGTTGAATTAGAAATTGAAATCAAAAACCAAAAAACTAAGAAATAAAAAAAAAATCATATACCAATGAGATTTGATTTGGATCAAATTGAATAAAATTCCTAACTTGAGAAAAATAAATAAAATGGATTGAATCCAAGTAAATTAATACGATAATTCATTAATTCAGAATAAGAAAGTCGAATTAGTTAATTTAAAACTTGAATTGTTAGTTAAATGTACAAATAAATTCAAGTAAGTAGAAACAAATGGAAATAAATGGAAAATTTCCTTGTTATTAATAAAATGAATTCAAGATAAATTGAGAATGGAAATTTGGAATTAAAATGGATAAGTGAATGAAACTAATTGAATTAAATTAGTTGATGAAATGGATTTGATAAATGAAAAATCAAATCGGGAATTTAAATTTGGAAGTGTGAATAAATAATGGAGTTTGGAAATGAAGCTTAAGTTATAAATAGAAATTCAACTTGGAATTGTAAGTAAATTAAATATACATTGAATGGAATTTACAATTGCAAGTAAATAAAATTAAAAATGAATGTTAACTTCGTTTGAAATTGTTAGTAAATGAGATTCAAGCTGAATATTGGAAATAAAAATTTGATTTGTGATAAACGAAGTAAATATGATTTGAAAATGAATTGAATTCAATAATTATAAATGAAAAGTAAATAGAATCCAAATGGAATTTATAATACAAGGTTGAATGGAATAGGAAATCCAGTTTAAAAATAAGTAAATATCACCGAAGTGGCAAATTGAAAATCAAAATAACGAGTATATGGAATATTTATATTGAACCTAAGAAATAAAGAGTGAAATTCTTAAGTAAATTTGATATTAAAAATATTGATGATTGAATGAAGATTAAACTGGAATTGAAAATGATATAAATTGAGTTAGAGTCAATTTAAAATGGTTATGAGTTCAAATGATAGTTTATTTACTTAAATCTCGTCGAATTGCATAAAAAATTTGTCTGTTGTTTGACGTAAAAAACATATATAAATTCAATGGCTAATAAAAACAAATAGAATTGATGTTGGGATCGACTGAAATGAATATAAGTTGTTTGGACATAAAAAAATGGAATAGAATGTAGTTGTAAGCGATTAAATTTGTATTGAAACCATATAAATTACTTACGGAAATTGTTTTATGTACATTATTCATGAAATGCATATGTTTTGCTATTGAAAATAAGTGAAATGCAAATAAATTTCTTATATATATCACTTACGTGTTTAAATTAAGTAAGTACAGGTACAGGGGAGCCGTATGGCTAGATTTGATCGTGCTAATAAGCTAATAATTTGCCCCTTTGCTTAAAAATGCTAAAAAAGGTACGCCTACGCAATAAAAATAAGAAATATGAAATGTTTTTGTTTTTCCCGACCGTGTGGGTCGATGTATATATATTTATATCTTTTGTCAAATTGCAAAAGCTCCTCCGTACAGAGGAGACTCTGCCAAAAAATTTCAAAAATGTTGGGAGTTAGAAATTTTTTGAAAATTGTTGAAAAATTTTAGTTAGCGACAAACGATTTCGAAATTGAAATTGAAGTAAATTAGTGAATGAAACTAATTAAAAATAGTAATATGAATCAGTTATAATTGAAATATAAAATTCAATATTCAGAATAGAAGATAAATTGAATACAAATAGAATTGAAATTGTGAATTGAATTCAAATGAAATTGAAATGCAAAATTGAATGAAATTGAATATATAACTTCAATAGTAAAAATGAATAAGAAGCATATGTTGACAATTTTGTAATGGAATTGGCAAAATGGTTTGAATGCTGTAATTGGATATTATGGCTAGCAGGATATACAGGTGTATTAAAAGAAATGGAATTGGGATTTTGATTTCAAAGATAAAATTGATTGCTCGACAAAAAGGTACGTATTTCAATTTCAGTATGAAATTTGGTGATTTTCTTGTCCAGCCGCTTGGATTTTTGTTTTCTTTTGGGATTTGAGGGCCTGTGGTGCCATTTTGTAGTCGTACCGAGCTAGCTGCGCAAAGGAGACGCTGGCGAAATTTTTCAAAAATTTAAGGTGTTAGAAAATTTTGAGAAAATTTTGAAAGTTTGAAATTTGAATTTAAATTTAAATTTGAATTGTTAAGAAAACAATGTTGTTTGGAACTTATAAGTAAAGTTGGAAAGCTAGTTGAAACGATAGTGGTTTGTTAATAAAAAGATTTGTTTTGGTAAGTTGATAAAACTGTATGGTTTTGGGTAAATAGTAAACAGCTTAAGGAATCGTTTTTCCTAACTTGTAGTTTCGGGACGAAATTATTTTAAGGGGGGAAGGCTGTAACGACCCTAAATTTTGAACAATTTAAATTGAAAATATTTAATTAATTTTAAGTATTTGAATGATGGTTTAGTTTGAATTCTCAATATAACTTTGAATTTGGCGATTAAATTATAAAATTTAATCTATTGAAAGTTGAATGAAAAATTTGAATCTTCGATTTTATGCTGATTTAAAATTATTTCAAAGGCTTAGAAAATTTACATTGATAATACTGAAGACAATAAAAGCTTCAGAATTGAATTTGGAAGTGATTTGTTCAGTTTCAAAATTTTACCGTTTAATTCGATATTTAAAAATAGCCTTTCGAGGCACAATCTCGGAATCCAACGAAACCAGTTCCATTAGGTCCGTAATATTGAATTATTATCGGATTTCAAATTTCGTATTATTCGGAGTTGTTATGTGAGCACATGGTAAGTAAACGCGTTGAAATTTTAAATGGATTCAACTTAAATTTAAATTTGAAATTGGTCAACATCGGCACTTTGGCCTCAACTCAAAACACTGTAGCGAGGTAAGGCAAACACGTTCATTTCAAATCATTGTCCCCTACATATATCTATCTTAAATTCGAATCCCTATACTAGTGATTTTGGGTTGTCGTAACGATGTTTTACGTAACATTCATTTTGACCCAAATAATGGGTTTAATAGAATGTTTTCCTTAAGAAAAGAAATATATACTTAATATTAATTTAAGTATATCGAATATTTTCCAAATGTTGAAAATAAATAGATTTGTGAAATACTTATTATTAAATAAGTAGGGAAATGTTTTCCAATATGAAATGAACGTTTTGAGAATTATCTTTTTAAACATAAATTGAAAGTGGATATTTGAAATCGATTTGAAAATCGTATATTCACAGATATTTTGGAAATGTAAATTCAATATGGAATTTATAAATGAAATTGGGAAAATTGGTTTAAAAATAAATATCGATTTATTTTTGAAGTATGGAAATTATATATATATCTTGTAAAGATATTTTTGGAAGATAAATAATTTGGAAAATTATTTGGAATCTGGTGATGTTGTGCATACCTATTGATAGTTAAATAACCGACTATCAATATTTACGTTTAAATAGGTATTTGTTGTGATTGCTTGAATTTGAATGCTACACTTATTTTTAAAAATAAGCGCTCACTATTCGGGTTAGCCGGGAAAGGACCTTGGGGTCGTATAACCCATTCTGAATATGTGATATGTCATAATAAATAGCATTGATGCCGGTGTTGAAGACCAGATATTTATGAAAACGGAAGGATTACCGTCGAATGTTTCTGCATCGGCTGATCCCCGATATAGAAATTTATTACCCTTTGTGATGGGAAGTCCGGTCGTGATTAGTGAATATCCGGATTGCAAGGACTTCTTTGTAAGTGCCTTCGGTTCCTTTCGATCCCGGAATGGACTTATATGGAGGTGTGTCTGATGTTACAATTTGAGATGTAAAGCTGGTTTCTATCAAATATGTTCCCGTTGGTGGCGGAGAATTTATTCTCTTAGCTTAACACCCTTAGAGGTTATGTAGTTGATGGTTACTATGATACATTCCCAAATTGGTAATGTGGCATACAAAGTGCTGTTGAGCATTTGATGATCAAAGCACAGCTTTGTATGAAGCGTAGCTTTGTGGACAAGACTTCGTCGGACCCCACACCCCGGAAATGGTCAAAACAGGAAGGATGCAGCAAGGTTCTTGGTAGTAGCGCCCCTTAGTGTATGTCATTGCCTTCTGGATAGAAGTGGTATCATGGTATGGACCCCAAATACTTAACTTATGTGAATATTGCAAATTTATATGACTTTGTGATTGATGTTGGTTGAGGATCCTCAGATAAAGGTTGTACAACCAGGGGGTGGCATACGCGCGTCAGTAGTTACCTATTTTTGCAGAGGTAACCCGACCTTGTGTTGGCAGAGATCCGGTTAGGTTCTCGAAGCGTCTTTCCGGAGGCGTTTCCATGTGGCAATGGGAAGTTCCTTGGCCTGACCATTTGTTGGAAATCCAAAGAAACAATACGAACCTTGTACAGTTTTAGTTGTTGAACCTGCCATTTAATATGCTAGCTATAGTAGGCATAATATAATGGTACCTATGCTGGCTAAGATATATATTCTACTTTCGAAATGTTTTCTACACTATGCATTAATAATAATATCAAAAATGATTTGATTTTACGTAGTAAGCATCTTTGACTATCATAAGGAGAAATATCCCCCAAGTCTGCGTTTGCATTGTGTGTGTGCCGGGAGGCCTTATGGTAGTCTCATTTTCTAAAAAGCATTGCGAATCTATTTTAAAATTATCCAGTTCTTTGTTTTAAAGATTAACCGTTTTAAGTTCTCACACCAGTCACATGACTGATCTGGAGTTTATTGTTTCCCTTCCTAAACAATGGGTGCCCATCAATTTCCACACGGGCAGTCTAGAGTTAAGGTTATCAGGAATTTCTGGAATTCAGGAGTTGCTACAAAAACCTATAGGCGAGCTGGATGGCGTAGCATATTACTAAGTATATAGTATTTCTTTTCCGCTGTTTGTTGTTGTAAACTCTGATAATGAATGTAATGTAATGTAATGTATAAAATATACAGTTCTTTTGTTTTAATGAATATTCATTTATCTATTATATGATTGTTCCGCTGCGATTGTAAGATTCTGATATTGTTCTGTTGTTTCTTCCTGTTTTATGTTTCTTCTTCTTCCTTTCTTTCTTGTTCTATCTGTTTCTGTCTTCTTCTACCTCTTTCTTTTTCTTAAAACCCTAAGTGTTCGGTTTACCGGCATTCGATTGCTCGGCAGTTGATACAGTGAACGTATTGATGTCGGTTTTCGAAAGTTGAAGAATCGGGTCCTCACAGTGACCTCGTTTGAAATGAGTTTTCCCAGTCCCATTGCATATGAATCCCGCATGTGAAGGTCCATACATCATTGAATGGAAGCTTGGAGAGGGAACTTTCAAGCTAGCGACCGTTGATGGTGTGACACTCCCCGAGCATGGAATAGCGAGCATTTGCGGCATTGTTATACTTAGTTCATTTCTTTCATATGTTAGTTGCACTTATTTCCATCATGGTTTTATTCTTAGTTTTCGGCATGTAATAAGACAATTTAGCTTATTTTCAATAATAAAGGCTTGAAGCCATCTTTTCCTTGATTATTGATGTTTATGTGTATGATAATTCTATGGAAAACCACTGAAGTTACATTATTCTGTCTGACATACGAACGCGCACGAACACCTTGAAATCTCCAAATCCCACGAGTGCAGACTGGAGTACTCTGAGTCCCCAAAGTGCGGACAAGAGTATAAACGACTTAAATCTCTAAGTCCCCTAAGTGAGGACTGGAGTACTCTGAGTCCCCAGAGTGCGGACTAGAGTATAAACAACTTAAATTATCCAAATCCCTTGAGTGCAGACTGGAGTACTTTGAGTCTCCAGAGTGCGGACTAGAGTATAGACGACTTAAAATCTCCAAGTCGCCTGAGTGCGGACTGGAGTACTCTGAGTCCCCTGAGTGCGGACCAGAGTATAAACTACTCGACATCTCTAAGTCCCCTGAGTGTGCACTGGAGTACTTTGAGTCCCCAGAGTGCGGATTAGAGTATAAACAACTTAAAATCTCCAAGTCCCCTAAGTGCGGACTGGAATACTCTAAGTCCCCAGAGTGCGGACTAGATTATAAACGAATCGAAATCTCCAAGTCCCCTGAGTGTGGACTGGAGTACTCTGAGTCCCCGGAGTGCGGACTATAGTATAAACGACTTAAAATCTCCAAGTCCCCTGAGTGCGGGCTGGAGTACTCTGAGTCCCACAAGTGCGGACTAGAGTATAAACGACTCGAAATCTCCAAGTCCCCCTGAGTGTGGACTGGAGTACTCTATGTCCCCAGAGTGCGGACTAGAGTATAAATGACTTAAAATCTCCAAGTTCTCGGAGTGCGGACTAGAGTACTCCGAGTCCCAAGAATGCGGACCAGAGTGTAAACGACACAAAATCTCCAAGTCCTCGGAGTGCGGACTGGAGTACTCCGACTCCCAAGAATGCAGACTAGAATACAAACAACTCAAAATCTCCAAGTCCCCAAAGTGCGGACTGGAGTACTATAAATTCCCAGGGAACGAACTAAAAAATTATTCTAAGTACCCGAAGCGTGGAATAAAGAATGTGCAATTCCAATGAGTTTCCGACTTATATGAAGATGAATTGAGAAGTTTATGTAGCTTACAATAGCTTGGATTACGACTACAGTCATACAGAAAGCTGAACAATTAAAGTCTTTTGAAAGACAAAAGAACTAAGATTTATTTATCCAAAAATAAGTTTCTACTACAACACCTCCAAAACTCGGAGTCAAAAGTCTATTTACATGGACTACGAAAATAAATAAAAATAATTACATAATCTAAACTAACTCTCGTTGAACGAGAGTAATAATTACTTATTTGATCTCTTCGACTTTTTTTCCCTCCTTCGTCTTCTCAGATGACTCCTCTCCCATGCGTTTTCCCTTGGAAATTTTCTTTGATGGGGAGGCAACAGCCTAGGAAGTACGGGGAACCTCTAATGGCCTGGACCCTCCAGGGAGGATGACCTTCAACGGCTTGTTCAGAGGATCATCTAGGTCCACGACTCGAGGCTCGACTTTGATTTCGGCCATCCTTTTCTTTTCCTCCTCGAGCTGCTCCTTCATGCTCATTTTAGAAGTATGTTCAGAGGCGCTTGTGATCTCGATTTCATAACTTCCTCGATGGGAGATGAAGTCTCGGACTTATCCTCATCAAGCGCTCCAATCGCTTGAGCATCTGGATCGGGAGTCTCTCCTACGTGAGTAGCCTCACTTGTTTTCCACTTCACCTCCTTGGCGTCATTGCTCCTCGGAGTGGGCTCGGGATCAGAACGGCCTATGCAAAATCATGGAAAACAAACATTAGAATACAACGACCTTTCGTCAAAAACAACAACTCTTGGAATTTTAAAATGAAGGGTTATATACCGGCTATTGGTTGACTCTCAGCAGTCCGAGAGGTCTCACCCTCTAGAATGGGAGATAGAACGTGAACGCCGAGGCTAGGATCCTCCAAGTCATAACCATCATGTTGCTCAAATGGATCAAGTACCGGCCGATCAGTCGATTGAGTAGAAGCATGAGCTGGAGACTCAGTTACGAATGGAACGGCAATAACATCTTTCCCTTTTGATGAGGAGGAACCTTTGCAGTAAAGAGCCTTCGCTGTAGACAGGTCTGAAGGCTCGTTCCCTTAAGAAATTCTTTTATTAAAGCATCTTCATCGACCTCCTCGGTGCTAAGTTCGACCTTTCTGATTTTTATTAAAGTCTCACACGCCTCAGCTAGGGATTCGAGGTAACCCTCACCCAGAAAAGTTAAGTCCCGATGCACGAGGACACGGGCATTGAATTTTGCAATCAATGGGTCGAACATGCATTTGACCTCCTCCCTACCAGCCTCTTTAGCCGCCTCAAGGCGAGAGTCAATCACCGTAGATGCTATTTTCTTGCCCTCTTCACGGGCTTCATCCTTTAGCATCCCGACTTTATAAAGTTCGACGTCGAGCTTCGCCTTCAGAAGTTGTGTATCAACGATCTCGTCGCAATATCATTGCGACTCTACTTGTGCAGCAGTCTTCTCCTCTCTTTCTTTGCAGAGTTGATCCTCCAGCTCTTTGACTTGGAGGGAAAATGCATCCCTTTCCTTCTGCACTGAATCCTTCTCTAAAGCCAGGGCCCCATAGCATTGGACTGCCTCGTCGATTTCTTTTTTGTGAGTTGACTCCAGACGGTCGACGGCCTCCGCAGTATCTTTAGCGCTCTGTCGGGCGGCTTCAAGTTGAGATTTGTACGTAGAGAGCTCTTCGTCCTGAGCTTTAATAATGTCTTTGTCATAGATAGCTTCAAGCTTCAGGCGATCAATTTCATTCTAACGCTCAATGGAGACTTCTAAAACTTTTTCGGCTAAGTGCATGAATGCATCGTGCTGAACATGGACATCATTACTGCAAGCAATAGCGCTTTGCTTGACATGTCCTGGAATCTGGCGAATCGCTGAAAGAAATTTTAAGCCATCGAAGCATATCTTTGGAAACGAGGCTTTAAGCTCAACAAGTTGTTCTATTACCGATGGATCAGATACAGGAGCGAGAGGATTCTGCTTGGAGATTGCAGGTGTTCTATGGGGATCTCGAGATTAACTGGTACTTGATGAACCAGATTGTTGATCTCGATGGGCCTCAGGCTGGGACCCCTTATGTACAGGTTTCTCTTTGTTGTACTCTGGTTGAGAAGGAGAGGCACGAGGGTATGAGGGATAACTATAAGTTTTTCTTCGGTATGACAATTCTTGGCAGTGGTAGTCTCGATCGCCGAAGTCATCCCTATCTCGACGTTTGACGGAACCTGAATCCCGACCGGATTGGTGAAAAATCGATGAACCACGCAGGTAGTCGAGTCCATGTGTATGCGCCATGTCACCTGCACAGAATTTAAATAACGACAAGTTAGCAAAGAGTAGAGTGATGACAGAAATTTAAATGCAAGGTGAAGTGCATGTGTTTATGTGTGTCCTAGTGTTTCCCCCCGACGGACCGGTTTATTTACTAATAGGAGTTTTTTCTCCCTGGTTTTGGGCTTGAGCGCTTGTATCGCCCCTCGCGGGCGAATGAAGCTTAATGCCTCTGGATCGTCGAAACCATAGTTGAGAAGATCATTAGGTATGGTAAGGTTCGACAAGCCTTTCAGAGAGCTTTCTAAGTGCTGCAAGGATGCTTCTTTCTCCACTGGAATAAGGGTAACCTTAGAAGTTCCTCCCACTATTTTCTTCCTCAGCTTGTATGTCAGTTTCTTCTTCCCCTTCGAAGGGGAAGGCTTCGTTTCAATGTCATGAACTTCGACTATTGGGACCCGAGATGGACTAACATTTTTGCCATGTACTTCGGGCGTTTCAGCTTCTTTAATCTCCCCCTCCACTAGTGGGTTAGGGGAGTTACGCACTGAAGACCCAGCCTGCTTTTTTCCTTTGCCCGAAACAGGCCTGGTTAGTGTGACGCCTTGAGGGAGGCTTATTCGACGACCTTTCGCCTACAGCTCAAACTTCCTGAGCGACTCATTTGAAATGAGAGATCTAATGTCTCGGTCTTCAACGAGGATGGCTCGGATAGCTTCGACAGCTTCAGAGTAGTCGGAGCCTTCGGGACGTGGGTTGATACTTGTGAAAGTAGATGAAGAGTCAAAAAAGATGAAAATTTTGCCAAATTCAAGTATTGATTTAGAAAGGGGACTTACTTCCTTCTACCCATCTCCTGGCAAAACCAGAAGGACAACGCACGTAGAACCACTCTTGCTTGTACTAGGCAAACTTGCTCCATGCCCCAGTCAGGATTTGGCATTTGCTATGTGGCTTGAGGAATATAAAAGATGGGCTATCTAACCGTCTCTTGAAGCAAAAGATATAGCGTATATCTCCTAGAGTCGGTAGCCTGAAAAGCACATTCATGAAGAGAATGCAAGTGCCGTATATGAATGCATGGCAATTTGGATGTAATTGTGAAGGGGCGATCTTGATGTACTATAACAAGACCCGAAGAAAGGAGTAGAATGGCAGAATGCTACCGACCCAGCACATGAATCTGTTGCAGGCTGTATACCCGACTGGAGGCAAGTGGGGACGATCCCGTCTTGATAGAACCAACACATCGTGGAAGGGAATTCCATGGACTGAGCATATTCAACGAAGCATACTTTCATTAATTTTCGAGGCTTAGGAATCGATCAGATCGTCTAAGAAGATGGCTGCCTCCAGGGCGTCAGGAGCCAAGTTGACAGATGCGGACGTAGGGCTCGGCATGTCTTGTACAAGAGGAGTTGACGGATTTGAAGTTCCTACTACTTCTTGTTGAGAGGATGGCCCGGGTCTATCCGAGATCGTAGCAGAGCTAGATTTCCTAGACATCTCTAATGAAGATTGAATCTAACAAAACACCTGTTTGAACTACACTTGAAAAACAATCGACGTTAGACTTAACAACATAAATATTCCCTCCATGTGGTGTGTGAACTAGTGAGATCATTCAAATATAAGTGCCAAGAGATTAGAAGTCACTGAATTGGTGAAATAAAGTTAAAGCTTTGAGCTATCATCTTCGAAGACCGTCATCGCTGACCGTCAATGAGAGTGTCATAAGATGGTTTATATCCTGAACTCGGCATTGACGCTGTATATGAAAGGTTATTAACTGTTTTAAGTAAGTTAAGTTCAAGTTTACAGTTGTCTAAACACCGGACTTATCAGTCCGGACTGTCCGATATGCTTAGTTGTTTAAGTATCTCCTTGTTCACTAACATATATTCAAGCATGAAATGTGTTGAGTCAACTGTGCATTAGGTTCGACTAGTGCTACTATTGTGCATAACTCTCCTACCTATTCTCTCCACCGTTCGGCATTCGGCTAGTCTTGCCGAACCGCAATCATGCCGAGCCGCCTCGTTCGACACACTACATTCAAGACCAACACTCTTCTACCTATCCACTTCACCATTCAGCATTGTCTAGTCATGCCGAACCGTAACCATGCCAAGCCGCTTTGCTCATCATTTTGCCTAGCATCATCTTTCTCCTAACACATTCGCCCTACCGCTATGCACGGACGAGTTATCCATCAAGTTATGCCGAGCTGCCCCGTTCGGCACTCTACCCGTCTACCACTCTTCACACGCACTTCCACTAACATCGTTGACAACGAACGAATAATCATTAAGTCCTCCTCTTTCCATACAACACATACATAAAAGAATCATGCCGGGCCGTGGTCGTGCCGAGCCACATCGCTCGGCATGCTGAACCTAACTACAACTTCACGCTAGTACTTCTTCTCGAATGTCGTTCGGCCTAAGGAAGTCATGCCGAGCCACATCAACACGTTCTCCTTCAAACAAACTAAACATCTTCCTAGATGGATAATAGATCACAACATCGACTCGCACGTCGCCCTCTTCCATCCTCCACTCCACCTAATCCTAAGGTTTCTTTAAACCTCGAATCCACCTTCCTAATCTAACCGATTATCATTGTTTATGGGTTAGAGGAAGAGCGTGGGTTCGAGTTTTGTCTTAAGTCCCTAATTTGGGAGAGTCAAATGAATGAAGGGTTAATACCTAGTAGAAGGGGGCGAAGTCTGATGGAGTGCTCGAATTGGAAGTAGAGATCTACTTAGGCTTGCTGTTGAAGGCAATCGAGGAGTAACCAAGGGAACTCGGGGACGAAAGGAGTTGTTGACAAGAGTTTGGGAAGAGGCAAGTTCGTAAGTTCTATAGTGTGGAGGTAAAAGTAAAAAAGAAAAAGAAATGAAGTACTGACCTTTATAGAGGGAAGAAAATAAG
Source organism: Allium cepa (assembly GCA_030765085.1). NCBI lineage: Eukaryota > Viridiplantae > Streptophyta > Magnoliopsida > Asparagales > Amaryllidaceae > Allium > Allium cepa. Next base: position 153,316,843 of record CM060942.1, read on the forward strand.
GTGAAGGGACAATGAACGGAAGAACCGGTTAAGGCACAATGTCGTTCGACATTCAGGTGTCGCTCAACGTCCAATCTCGTTCGCCATCTGCATATCGTTTGACATCCAACACCTCACTCGACATTCAGGAAAATGCTATCGAGAAGGCAAAGCAAAGGATTTAAAAAGAAAGACGGAGTGCTAATGGTTCAAAGCACAACATGTTCATCCGCATGATACACTTTGGGGGGGCAAGGGTTACCTAGTGGCTTGACCAAGTAACAAGAGGCTCGCTGTGAAAGGCTCGCTTGGCATAGAGGGCAGCTCAACACAGCAAGGTCGTTCGACGTGATAAGGTCGTTCGGTATAAGCCTCGACCGACATGAACCTCGTTCGGCATAAGCCTCGACCGGCATGAACCTCGTTCGGCATTCCAGCCCTGTTCGGCATTCCGACCTCGTTCGGCATTCTGGCCTCGTTCGGCATTCATGCCTCGTTCGGCATTCCAGCCTCGTTCGACATGAAGCCTCGCTCGGCATTTCTCCTCACAAAGCATAGCAAGGTCGTTCGACATTTGTGGCTCTGCACGCAGAAGTCACTCACCACGGGCCGAGGTATCTCACTCCTAGGCCCAAGAGGGAAGTCCAACCCATCTTTGTCTATAAATAGAAGGGGAGGGACATCGTGAAATTGACCTTTTTTCGAGAACACTAGAGAGACTCTGCCGCATTTAAGACTCACTCTATTTTACTTAACATTTGTTTTCAAGTCTTTATAGTACGGATTATATCTGTATTCAGTCACTTGTAAAAGTAATAAAGATCAAAACTTAAAGTGGACGTAGGCAATTACACTGAACCACTATAAATTCGGTGTTTTGTTCTCTGCTTTTAACTTAGTATACAGTTCTCTGTTTTAATTTGTTTTCTTCATTAGTCTCTCTACACAATCTTTCTTAAAGGGTGTTAGTGACCAATTCTTGTGCTAACAGTTATTTATTGTAAATATTTAATTATATCAGAGTTTAGATGATTACTTAATTAATTTTGGAATATGAATTTATTATCCATCTCTTAGTATTCTTTTTGTTTTATAAATTTATATATTGTAAATGAGTTTTGTTAACTATTATTTAAGTATGAACTTAAGAATTAATTTTGCTTGGTTTAAAGTTGCTTAAAAATAATAACAAGCCGTGACGTCCCATCCAGAGACCCACATTATCAAAGAGTATTACTTGGTAATAATGTCTGCTAATGCGGTGAATATGGCTGGTTAGGAGCGACCATCTATAGTCTTGTCTTAAATATCCATTTAATATGTCGATTAGTGCTATATTTTTTTATTTTGGTGGATCGACATATCCAATAAATACTTAATGCAAAGCCATAGGTGGCTATAGGATCTATCAGAACAAAATACAACAACTCAAATGCAAAACACATTACAGAACAGCAGATAATCCCATATATACACACATATACAGATACATCACAGAGTATACAAAATGATACATCACATATGTGGTATGAAGACCACAATACAAACACAAGTCAAAAGAATGTACATATCGGAGTAGCAAACCAAAAAGGACTACATAAAAAGCTATAACAAAAAGAGCTAGCAGAATAGTCCATGCAGAAGCAGAATAGGCTAAGTCCAAATGTACCTTACCTGAAACACCTCGGTCTGGCCCGAGTATAAAATACACGGGTCAGTCTAGCTAAACATATCAGCTTATAAGGATAAGCAATAATAGATGCATAAGGATAAAGGTAATGTTCTTCTTAAACAAGAAGGAATGATACAGAGCATAAGCACGGGTTTAAGTATGGTATGGTTACTTTAAGTGATGATACGATATCACTTACACAAACAAATAATCTCAAAAGAGATAAAATAACCCATAAAACGATAAAAGTAGCGAGCCTCATATCATCGTCATTCATAAAACATCAAATATGGTTTAGGGGAAAACCTAAACCTGCCATCTTTGCAAACTCAAAACATGCATAAAGAGATCCCATCTCAAACACGCCATAAGGAAAATACATCTCTAAAGAGGAGACTAAATTCTTAAGTAAACGCCAAAGGAAAATCTCATATAACACCAGTGTAGGAAATTCAAATCTCAAAAATAGAACTTCCAGGAGTTCATATTCCAAAAAGGCAATCGCCACAAATATATATCGAATGGTTCAAAAGACCACTTCCGGAAAGGGGCGATACACTAGAGAAAATAGTCAAAGAAACCATTTCAAAAGTGTTTGCACATGCATGTGGCCAATGCCTTGCCAAGTACTGTTATCTCAAATAGGTACCTCGCCCGAAGGCAAAATGTCACAATGAAAAATACGCCGCAATGGAAAATATGTCGCAATGGAAAACGTCTTGAAGACAAATACGCCACAATGGCAAATGCCACAATGACAATGACCCGAAGGTCCAGTACTGGCACGCCACAATGGCAAACGTGTTACAAACTCTCGAACAGGAACCTGAATAGTGTTAAACGTGCGTACCATACCACACATTCGCATTAAATGGTTTACTAACTGCTAGTAAATTTCACACTCAAAGCAGTAAAGTTTACCTCATCTCAGCGGTAAACTCGACCCGAAGTCAAAACGAACAAACGGACAAATCTGGAATTAAACCAGAGGACCAAATGACATCAGATTGAGCTCAAAATTGGTATTCATATAGTAGAAAACTTTATCTTTCAAACAAAAAAGAATCATGCAATTTGAATAAAGTATGAGAAAGTTATGATGTCTCAAAGTTGAACCCAGACAGTGTTTTCACTATAAAAATCTAGGCAAAAACATGCTTCGAATCAAAGTTCGGCAGCATATTTCTATAAGCTATGTTGGTCAAAGTGATCTGAAATATTTTGAGGGCTATGTTTCCTATCAATAAGCTAGCCAAGTTTTGATTAATTTGAAATTCAAATTTGAATTGAATTTGAATCGATTTTGAATTGAATTTGAATGACAATTTTGAGTGATTTCTTTGATTTCGAGCACAGATTTTTCCAAACAACTTTTAAATTAAATTGGCATTTAAAATAATTATTGTGCAATATTTTTAAATTATTTTAAGCTATAAAATCTATTTATTCTCAATAATAAGGGAAATTTCAAGTGTCGTCTTCAAAATTGATTTCGGAAAATGGTTTTAAAAGTTTGTTTTCTCAAATAAATTATTTTATTTATAAAATACACATTTTTGCTCTATTCGAGCGAATGAGAAGGACAATTAAACGGTTTGGTAAAACACATGGTATGGGACATTTGCGTTTATCTTATCAGTTAATTCCTGACTTGTCTGTTTGATCGTTTTAACCTTCGGGTCGAGTTTACCGATGAGATGTGGTAAACATTTTACTACTTTAAGTGTGAAATTTACTGGCGGTTAGTAAAACGTTTAGTGAGACGTGTGGTATGGGACGCACGTTAACACTATTCGGGTTCCTATTCGAGAGTTTGTGACACATTTGCTATTGCGGCGTGCCAGTACTGGACTTTCGGGTCATTGCCATTGCGGCATTTGCCATTGCGGTGTATTTGTCTTCGAGATGTTTGCCATTGCAGCATATTTGCCATTGCGGCATATTTTCCATTGCAACGTATTTGTCATTGTGACATTTTGCCTTCGAGCGAGGTACCTATTTGAGATAACAGTATTTGGCAAGGCTTCAGCCACATGCACGTGCAAACACTTTTGAGATGGTTTCTTTGACATTTTCCCTAATGTATCGCCCGTTTCCGAAATTGGTCATTTGAACCATTCGATATATATTTGTGTCGATTTCCTTTTGGGAATTTGAACTCTTGGAAGTTCCATTTTTGAGATTTGAATTGCCTACACTGGCGTTATATGAGATTTTCCTTTTGGCATTTATCTAAGATTTAGTTCTCCTCTTTGGAGATATATTTGCCTTATGGCGTGTTTGAGATAGGATCTCTTTATGCATGTTTTATGTTTGCCAAGATGGCGAGTTTAGGTTTTCCCCTAAACCATATTTGATGTTTTATGAATGCCGATGACATGAGGCTAGCTACTTTTAGCATTTTATGGGTTATTTTATCTCTTTTGAGATTATATGTTTGTGTAGTGATACCATATTATCACTTGATGTAATCATACACTTTAGTTGTCCCTTCTCACTTGGAAATATTATCTCATTATCCTTATGCTCATATTATCGCTTATCCTTGTTAACTGATTTGTTTAGCTAGATTGACCTGTGTATTTTATACTCGGGTCAGACCGAGGTGTTTTAGGTTAGGTACATTTGGACTTAGCCTATTCCGCTTTCGCATGGACTCTATTCTGCTAGCTCTTTTTGTTATAGCTTTTTGTGTAGTCCTTTTTGGTTTACTACTCTGATATATATATTCCTTTGACTCATGTTTGTATTGTGGTCGTCATACCATATATGTGGCATATCATTTTGTATACTCTGTGATGTATCTGTATATGTGTGTATATATGGGATTATCTGCTGTTCAATGATGTGTTTCGCATTTGAGTTATTGTATATTGTTCTGATAGATCCTATAGACACATATGGCTTTGTATAAGTATTTATTGGATATGTCGATCCACAAAAAATGGCATTGTCAACGTATTCAATGGATATTTAAGACAAGGCTATAGATGGTCGCTCCTATCCAGCCCTATTCTCTACATTAGCAGACAATACTACCCAGTAATACTCTTTGTTAATGTGGGTCTCGGGATGGAGCGTCACAGCTGTCATGGAAGACTATGAAATCAAAATTATATAAAATGTTTAACTTCTAAATTATATTTGAGTTTAAAAAGAAGTATAGTTACTTCCTGAATATGCAAATGATTATTAAATTAAATTAATTTTTGGTTATCTATTTATTGTTGTTTATAAGTATTTATTTTCTTATATGAGATAAAACGATATAAATGATTTTATAAGATATCAATTTAGTAGTTTCATAATTATATTTATTTCGATAATCTATTTTATAATTCTCTGGATCAATCATTCCATGATACGATTTGGAATATATAAATGTTTAGTAATGATTCTGAGTTTTGATTTCTCATCTTCTCAATATTGATTTAAGACAATATGAATGATTCCCATTGATATAGATATGATTGATGATTTTAATATGATACGGTGATGACATCCTTCTATTTGATTTGTTAAATTTTATTTCTGTGTGACGAGAAATTTGAACAAATGGATTATTAATACCGTTTGGGATTGGACATTCAGTAATACTTTTTCGATTATTCACTGGACTTGTCATATAGAAATATATAATGAGGATCGAGTGTGGTTTATGAGCTTTGAATAATTATTCAAATAATATGCGACGGTATGGGATGCCGCTATTTTATTTGTTTGATTATTCGTTGTAAGTAAATGTCACTCAAATAGGGATTACACTCATGGGTTCATGTGATACTCGATGAAGAGTATCTTATTCATAGATATGGGTATGAAAGCTGTATATCAACTTATTATTAGAGATATGAATAACGATAGGATATGAGTACTATATGGCCATCCACATTGTGTCCAACTTCCTTTATTTTCTGGGAACGAACCGAATTGGCCAATATCCGCCCTAGCGGCCTGAGCGTAAGGTCGCACCCTAGATTCGTGACACCGTTATTATTTATTTGATGCACATCACAATATTAATAGTTGCCCATAGCCCTATGTATTGATTAGGCCAGCAGTCTGTTACCATTAAGGGCAAAGTAGGGTCGCGACTGGGCTACGTGTTGACGAGCCATTGGTGGTTGGAGTCGTGATGTCCGTCGAGGTAACTAAAGACCGTAGGAGTAGACGGTACTCTACGGTAGGCAAGTAGACCTGGGTTCCTGGAGCAAGCTAGCGGTAGGCGGCTGTTAGTCTCCTTATCTGGTTCAGGGTATGTGAGTATAGTAGGTTGACATATACCTTGAAGACTATAGGAATAGGCGGTTACTTTACGACTGGTGAGTGGACATGTGTTCCTGAGCAGGCTTGCGGTAGGTGGCTGTTAGTCTCTCGTTAGATTCAAGGTATGTGTATGTGTAGTGGATTGACATATATGTCTCTTTCCTATAATGAGTTGACTAGACTAGAGACTGCTTGAGTGTAAAGTGTAGTCAATTCCCGTTATATCCATACTGTTTGGTGATTTGATATATTGAGATAGCCTTTATTATTGATTTGGATTGTATTTGTGATTTGTATGATACCGGATATCATTTGGATGATTCAATATGCTATCTCACATTATCCATTGGTTATATGATTTTATGATATTATATTAGAGCATTGCTATGTGTTTGCTTGATTTACTTGACAATTTCATTTTCTACGATGAATTTTTATTGTATGGATGATTCACCCATTATATATAGTATTCTTGATTTATATTGAATTGTTTATATGGGTGATGATACTTTATACTGGGTTTTGAGATTTTTTACATTACATGATATTTGAGTTTGTATGAGATAACATTATTATGTTATTACCCAATATATACCGAATAACATATGTTCATTAACATTGTATTTGGATATAGTCTGACCCGTTTATTATATATATCTCGGGTCAATCCGAGCCATTTTAGGTACAGGGATGACATGACCAACTTGTGTTTTATTGGGCTTTGAGGAGTACAATATTTGAATTATATATGGTATCAAATTCATTGTATGTATTGACATTAAGTTGTATTATATTCTTATAACATTGATGTATTTTATATATACTATATGTTATCGTTGCGATTGACTCTATGTTCTCTGTTATTTTGCTGTATATTATGTATTGTTCTTTCCTGGATGCACACGTGTCTATTGCTTTGTACTGATACTATGTACGTATAGATTAGTTATTTGTCAGATGTTTTTAAAAGTACTAATATTAGTCCAAAAGAATACTCACGTGTGTACCCCCTATAGCTTCATTCTCTGTATTGTCTTACAGTATTACTCTGTAAAACTCTTGGATAGTATGTGCATAGAAGTGGGGTATTACACATGCAGACGTCCAATCACATGGGCACAACACTTGCTGACTACCGTCAGTGAGAGTCCTCACTTATTCCTATTTACGAGCATAACCTCATCCACATAGTTATCTAATAGTACTTTGGCACATACCAGTTGTAGAACATGTCATACATTCCACCTTACTAGCCATCATCGCCACAAGCGCCTCCTAGGACAATCACTAAGTCCAATGAACAGTCTCCGCTTAAAGCGCTTGATCAAGACAACACCACACAAAGTTCCTTGGATCCCCTCACATCAAACCCAAAGTAACCATCACTTTCCTCATGTATGGATCGAAGCAAACTCATAGAATCCCCACGTCTTCACCATAGCTTTTTATCAATCATCTTTTCACCATATCTTAACATCCATTCATAAAAACAACTCACAGTCAATCACATGAGCCCCATACATCACCATGATCATCCCACATCGATTGTAGCATTAGATGATCGACGACGATCGATCAATGTTGATCAATTTCCTTTTATAATTAGCCAAATTTTTAGCCTTTTCTAATCCCTTCCAAAGCAACGCTGCACTTTCTTTGAAGTAGCCATCCATCTGCTCTGCAGTAATCCCTTATTTGCACCATGTTTGCACATATCAACCTCCGAAGCATATCGACGTACCTTCGATCATAACTCATCAACCACCACTTCAATTGACTAGTGATCAATCATGCAGCTTCAATCGAACCCCATTGACTTCCCATGTCGATCACGCCTTGATCATAAGGAGATTTCGATTGATCGATGGTTGAATTAATCGATGCACGTCAATCTCTGTAACTTCTCCATGCATTTGGCCAAGTTCCCCAAAGTCATGCTCATGCATGCCTCATGTAAACTCGATCAACTCCAACACTTTAACTCTGGCATATTTTACATTTTTCACTTCTGTGGGCCAGTGCCGATCAACCAACTTGCATCAAAATTTTACCTGAGTCATTTTTGCTCCTTTTTGCATCGATCATCATTACATTCTAATAAGCACACAAAAAAAACCAAATGAGCATCATATCCATTCAATGCAAGCATCGTACCACCCATATTAAATCTAATATCCATTTACAACAATGTATATAAATTCATATAAAGCCAATTGTAAACCATTTAAATTCGTCCGCAAAACATTTATAAATCTAGTTAAATCTAAGATCTCCTTTTAACTCGAAAAAAATTCAATAACATATTTTTATTATTGACATTAAAAGATAGCGGGAAATGTTACATCACTCACCTATGTGTCAAAATCACCAAAAATGAGGTAGATCTAATGCAGGCAGTTAAGCACGAATCTCAAGATAGCAAATTTTGAAATCCCAAGAGTCCCCTTGTTAATCTCTATGTCATTCATCCATTATTTATTATTTAAGTGTATTTAATTAAGGATTTAGGATGGTTTTGGCTAATGGAGGTTAAGATTATGGAAGATGAAGAATAATAATTAAGGGTTGTCTCGTCAACTGTAATTAGCTCAAATCCAAAATGGATTAGCGGGCTAATTATGAGCTTTGTCTAGTTACCCACTAATCTATTCAAAAACGATCTAACTTCAAATGATCATATCTCCAAAATTGTAAGACCAAAAATCAATTATGATCTATCTACAGAAAAAGAAATCATCATATCTTTTATTTAAAAGTGGTTTCAAATTCTTTTTTGGCTTTTATGAAAAGTTATATTTCTTAAGGTGTTCATGGTCAAAACCACCTACAATTAATTCTAAGGGTCAAAAATGTAAATTTTCAATTTTCCAAAATTACAGTCTGATCGGACCCAATTTGATTATGAAAATAATATTTTTATGATTCGTCGGTATGTAAAAATAGATCTGTTACACCTTGGCTTAGGATGTTGGTAAGGCTAAGAAATCGATCAACACCTTATTTGATTTCAGGCCGGAACAAAAGAATGCAAATGCCGACAATTTGGCCAAGATGGTAGGCAACTCAATGGGGACCAATATTTGGCTCCCATTGAAAATCTTACCGCCTCGTGCATTAAATAATGAACAACGACCAAGGGAATCTGTAGTGAACCACTAGATTGCTGGGTGACCTTGCTCTTAAAGTACTTGGTGAGCGTAGAACTACCCAAAAAACGCAAGAAAGCCAGAAAGATCCTCTACCGTGCACCAAGTTACATGGTCATCAATGGCAAACCATATCGAGGAGGAAACTCCACACTGCTGAAATAGTGCATCAACCAAATTGATACAGGGAACGTCTTAGAAGAGCTACACGAAGCTTCTATAGGGACCATTCTAGGAGGCAAAACACTGCAAAGAAAGCTGTTTAGTAAAGATATTACTGGCCTACGATGGAAACATATGACATGGAATACATTAAAAAGTGCAACCACACAAATAAAAGAATTTTGGCTAAAATATGGATATAAGGGGCGGATCAAATTAGGTTGAAAATATTAGATTTGGATTTGTCAAGTTTAGGGAGAACCATATGAGATGAGATCCACTATTTCCTCTCTTTTATCCACTACTTAAACATCACTAATCGTAATTGCAAATGCTCTTTTGCTGCCACCCCTTCCTTCTATCTCTGGCAGAAATCACTTCACGGTTGCTCCATCTTATAAAGCTCAAATCAATTCAAAATCGATGAACGGTTCAAGAACTAGCAATCCAGCGAATTGAAAAGCTTTAACAAGAGAGAATTCATCATTTCAAGTTATGCTTCAAGGCATTGGTTCTTAGGTATGTTGTACTTTAAATTGTAGCTATAATCTTCTGAATAATTGTAACAACCCTGTATTTAATCACCTGATTAATGATTAATTAATTTTACTTGGTAAATTGGATATTTAATTGAAAAATTAAATATATATTCGGATGATTGATTTGAAAATATCAATTAAATGAATAAACTTATTTAATCAAATAAATGAACAATATTGGATTGAATAAAACTGTACCGTTATTCAACTACTTACATACATACATACATACATACATACAAACATACATACATACATACATACATATGTATAGCAAGATGCTTCAAAAATTGTTTAAATTGGAATAGAACTATAAATCGATAAGGGGATTACTTAAATGTGAAGTAAAATAAAATAGAACTGATAAAGGATCAAATTAATGCAATACTTAAGTAAAAGCCCAAAACCCATTCTAATCACCTTATCCATAAAAAACCTATCCGTTCATCTTATGCCAAATGCCCTAAAGCCTAAAAATTAAAATCACGAAAAAAATAGCGCATATGCGATTTGGAGCTGACTTCGGTGACGTAGGGGAGAGGCGAGGCTTGGTTGGGAAACACGACAAGGAGTCGCGACCTTGAATTATAGCCGTGACCGACGCTCGGACTGGTGTGCTATTTTTTAGTCTAAGATTTGGACAACATGATTGACATGAAGGGGAAGTCGTGGCGGCTTCAGAAGTTTGGTGGCTATGAAGGAGGACGTGTCGACCTGGGCGTAGTTGATGGGCTGTCGACCTAGGGAGATCCATGCGAGCTTCATGCTTCAAGGCACAATATGGTTGAAGTGGCAGCAGGCTCGATTCTAGCATGGAACAAAGGGCAACGAAGGTGGTTAGATTGACAGAGGATGTAAGTCGTCGTTCGGAAAATTTACGTGTTATAACACTCACTCAACTATATCTCTAAATCTGATATATCTGAGATGATTTATTTTGTTTTTTTAAATTGCTAATTGGATGAATTGATCAGTTAAAATGAATTAGTATAATATCAACTTTTGGATATGAGCACGGTCGGTTTATTTTTAAGCACTAACACAACTATATTTGAATAATTATGTCCCCTTTTGACATGCTTGTTTGATTTTGGATTGAGAAAATAATTGGTAGTGAATGATTGAATCACTTGAAATTTCTTGCCACGACTTCAGTTTGTTTGATGAATGAATTGGTTAGAATTGTGTGTTCTGAATATTGTATTCAATTGCATTATCAATTATGAAATCGCATGTTTTTGAAAACCATCGAAATACGTTTGATCTGTTGCGGTCAATATACATGGTTGTTATGCATTGTTTGTGCGACCGTAGTTATCAGAAGGTAACTCGGGTCGCTAAACGGTTCCATATTATGGAATTATATTTTATAGAGCGATGTTGGCTCTAGATTTTGAATTTTCAATGGATTTATATTGTTTAAATGTTTTTAGAATGATTCTTAAAATGCAATTTTAAGTTTATAAGTAATTATAGAAAGTAAAATATATATAACTATTATGTATATAAAGAGTTTTTTTATAAAGAATTAAGAATAAAGTTTGAAGATTGATTATATTTTATAAAATATATGTATATATATATATATTAAAAGTAAGTATGCATATTTATAAAGATTTCTAAATAAGGAAATTCTATTTTTAAGAAAAATCCTTTTTACTCTTTTGTTGTTGAATATGAGTTTATAGATTAACAAAGGTGGGAAGTTTGAAAGTGAATTCAAGATAAAATATTTTAGAAATCATTTTCAATATGATAAAATTATATTAGTTGCTTTCAAACTATAAATTGTTATTGGCCTTTATTGTACTTAGCTTCTAACTATTTTTATGCAAGCTTGAATTAGATTTCTATTAAATTTCATGATTTTCTATAAAATAATTTTTTTTAATAAACAAGTGAATTGTCGGGCGGCATGGGATAGTTAGCTAAATTTTTGTAATTACTGAAGTGACAGTAATTAACACTTTAGAGTTGTATTATCTTAGGGTGTTCCGATTATCGATTGATCCTCGATAGAAGATAACTCATTTTTCGTCGATCTAAGAATCGATACATTTTTAGATTTGGGTAGGCAGATCACTTTCGGAAGATCTGTTATGGAGTAAATACGGTTGTCTCTTTCGGAAGGCATATTTTTACATGCATCGTAGTCTATAGATACTACAACTTATCAGTTTATATTGTTTTATATAGTTAGACTATGTTTACCTCTTTCGGTAGGTAAATTTTCATAGGACAGATTAGGTACATGGCTACTCTTTTCTTTGAGCGGTGTTCCTAATCTGCAGTCTCTTTCGGTAGGCTTCCTTTTTTTGTAGCGGGTCTCTTTTGGTAGATTGCGTGTCACTATATTAAACTGATAGATGACTTCCATTATTATTTTATTATTAGTGATTAATTGTTTAGAGATTTTTAGTATGGATATTTGAATCCTTTATGGCTCTGAGGAATTTTGAATTAATTATCACCATATTTTGAGATGATAGTCCATTGAGACTTGATATGTATTTATGAAATGGTGATTTTGTTAATATGCCTTTTCCTGATGATTATTTTCAAGGCATTTTTATACTGTGACTTATCTTATTGTTGTTAGTCATTTACTTATATCATCAGCATATCATCCTTTTATTTAGATATAGTCTGATCCATTTATTATTTTAATACTTGCGTCAGCTCGAAACTTTATAGGTACAGGGACTCATTAACTCTTGAATTTTGGGTTAGCTTTGGAGTAGACTATTTTGAAAGTTTCAGTTTACTTCATAATTATGTATATTGACATTTAGCAGTTTTGTCATGTATATTATTCAGTAGTTATTTTGTACTTGATATAGTGTATGAGATGTGATATATATTAGAGCGAGTCTAGTATTGACATTTTGTATACTCACATCTTATTATGAAATATGTTGTATATTAGTCCTTTGCAATCTATGATTCTGATTTATCTATATTATATACTATTCTGAATATTTTTAATAGGTGTGTTTATTTCTTTGTACTAATACTACATACATCAAATTTTTAGTTCAGATCCTCAAAAAGGTAAATAAGATATGACAGTGTTAGTATAAAGGTATATTAACATTCAATCGCCCTTAACCAGCCGTATTCTCCAGATTAACCGATGACATTACTTGTAATATTTTTTGCTAAACAGATCATTGCGGTGGGGTTGTCATAGCTTGGTATTAGAGCTGGATTTTAGAAAATTATAGAATATAAATTGCACAAAGTCGAGATCTAGACTTAGATGACCTAGAGTCCCATAACTTGGGTGTGTATTGGTTAGTAATTTAATTAACTATTTAGGAATATGAGTATAAATGATTACTGGAAATAATCATTGGGACGTATTTGAAAAGTTTTTGATAATACTACATAACTTATTGGTATAAATTTTACTAATTATTGGAACTCACTTTTGTTAAAAGTGAGATTTGATAAATAAATATAGATTAGACCTTAGATGGCTTAAGATTGAATTGTAGTGTCCTGATCTGTTAATGATCAGAGTTGCACAGCGGGAACAGATGGACTGCTTTTCCGCTAAGCATATTTATTAGTTATTCTTTTAATTGTGTATGTTTGATTGTTTGATGGATGTTTGGTTGTGTTGAAAATTATAAATAATTGTTGATTTATTATTGAGTAGGAATTTTCATCTTAAAATTTATAACCTACTCAATATTCATTATTAAACATTACGTATCTTCATTAATGTGGTTACGTGAAAGGAAATTAAAAACTTTGTTTTATTTAAAATAAAATTGTAATTATTTGTACAATCAATTAAATAACAAGATGCACAATGGAATTGAAATTTGTTAAGAATTATTTTATTTAAATTTTAAGATGGATTAAAAGAACTTTTATAAAACCAAATATTAAATTGGATCAAATTTTGTGATAAAGGATATATATATGAATAACATTGATTATGTTATTTTAAGCAAGCAATATTTGGTTAAAGTGTAAATTACTAGAAGGTGCATGTATATCTTATAGAATTTTTTTTGTTAAATTGCTTGTTGAGTGCTTTAAGAATTCTAATCGATGCGCCTAATCAGTGTTATCGATAGGGATTCCTAAACACTAGTACGAGACATTCAGAAACAGTGTTTTGGACAATAATTTTTTTTTCCAGTAATGTTATTTTAAGAATCTTTATGGACTTATATTTTATCCTAAAGTAAAGTCTCGTATAAAATTTTAATAATAAAATGAAAGCGAGTTGATATGAGATTAAGTATTTTTCGAAAAGATAAAAATATGTTTTGGAAAATGTTTGGTAAATGTTTTAAGAAGAAAATTTTATTTAGTATAAAAAAACCCTTTATGTATAATAAAATTTTGATGAGTGGAATAATTGTAATAAAAATAATAAGGATACCTTAAATATTGATTTTAATTTAGATGGCAAAAGCAGCCATCAAACCTTAGCGAGAGGTGAGGTCAATGGCGAGGTGGTGTTGATTGTACAGTCAAAATTGCAACCAATTGATAAAGTAAATTCTATAAATAGGTGGCAAGGCAATTCCATCGTACTGTTTGATATTTGTGAAATTATATATGTTGTCTTAAGAAATACACTTGAGTAATTTGTGTAATTTGCTTTGATTGGCTATGTATAACTTATTGTAATCCATTAATAAGGGTTTGAATTTTGGGTAATCTTAGTTTTCCGAAAGGAAGATTTAGAAATAAAGACTTCATCCAAGAACTAGATGGATTTGTATTGTTGCAACCATTACGTATATTTACTTAGTATGGGAAAAAGGATGGTACATTAAACTTGATACAATTCCTTTACTTATGGATAAATGGTAAAAAATAATAATAACTATATATATTGGTCCTATTTAATTAACTGAGAATAATGTTATCACGCATAAAGAAAAGCATAATTGTATCGTTGCAACCATTACATATATTTACTTAATATGGGAAAAAGGGTGGTACAATAAACTCGATATAATTCCTTGACTTACGGATAAATGGTAAATAATAATCATAACTATATATATTGGTCTTATTTAATTAATTGAGAATAATGTTATCACACATAAAGAAAAGCATAAATGAAAAGAAATAACTAAACTAGTTCGAATCAGTGATTTGAACACGTCTAATTCCATTCGCAATGTTCGACAGTAAAAATTTGGTCCAAAAATAAACATTTTTTTTCACAGAAGATGTTATTTATATTTGTTCATTTTTGGGCTTTTAATTGTCAATGAAACATTCTTTTGTAAGGAAGTTCAAGATCATCAATTTATTTGATTGTAGCTTGTGCTTGAACTGTTCAATAACGAGCGATATACATGAAACTTGGACATAGACTTGTATTAGAAATTTCTTACTATACATATATATATATATACATACATATATATATATATATATATAATTTTTTGGGTATGTAATTTTTCATATACTTTTTGAAATTTGCCTGAGTTATACTTTGGTTTAAAAAAAGTTAAAAACAAATTGTGTTAAATATTAAACCATGAGGTTATGTAGATATAATCGACAAGTTTATCAATTATTATGACATAACTTGGTTATCAACATGTCTATTGGTTTCTGAAGTACAGGTTTTATTGAATGTATACCGTATACTATGAATAAATAAATTCAGTTTTGAAGCGGTTCTTTTAACTTGAAATAGCTTAATTTTTGAAGTAGTTTTACTCAATTATTTTAATTTATATAGATGTGGCTTAATATACGATATGTCATATGCTGCTAAATCAGTTATAATAAGCAGATGTTAAAAAAAGTTCCATTGGCAATAATGTGTGTATGCAATCTAAATAGTCAATTATGAAGCTTTATGATTATGCATAAGCTATAAGACAAGATGAGTCGAAAATGGGATTGATTTTCTTTGATAAGCGAATGCTTAATCTAATTTTGTCTCAATTAAGCTGTCAGCGCACATAGGTTCATTCATAATATACTTTTGGGTGAACATTCATAAATGACAATAAATTTAGTTCCATTTCAAATTGAAAAAAGGATAAATTCAAGCATTTAGGTATTGTGCTTTACAAAAAAAGCATCCTGATATGAACTGATACGGGAAAGAAGACAACCATTTTAATTTCAAGCTATATTGTCATGCCTTCCCTTTCTATTCTTGATAGTACCAATGCCAAAAATTCGTTTAGATATTTTTTTCTTCCAATTGCATACTTACTCGGTAAAACAGTAAGATACACAAGGAAATAAGGACATATATACGAATTTCTTTCATATTTTATGCGATTCACTACTACTAATTTGCTACATCTTATTTATATTGCGTACTTCACTTGCATCTTAAATACACTGTACATAAATTGATTTATTTGGTTCTTTCTATGATTAAATTTAAATCAGGCTTGGCAAAGCATGAGAAATGTCATGTGTTGTGTGTTCATGGATGCATGGTTGCTCTATAATTATTAACACAAAGAAATTTATAATTTAAATAAACATATAATTTTACGAATCCTATGGGAATATTTTAGACGGCCAAGTATTTAGTGGAATGAAAATAAAATGAATTTTAATTGGTATGCAAATTTGCTTGAATATATTGTTAGTGCACATGTTTTTATTTTGCACTTTAAAAAGTGCTATACAAATATGGCCATAACTTTCAAGTTAGAAAGTATTTTGGTGATTCATAAAGAAGTTTTGAAAAGCTATTTATGGGCACTACAACTTATCTTTAGAACGCTCTTGAAAATTTTGTGATGTTAACACGTTCTTATTAGCCGAAACATGAAATTGTTTATGTGTTCGTATTCACATGTTTATACAAAATTGCTAATGTGTCTTGTTTGAGCAATTAGTAGGTGCGCAGATACTTTGCTTCACTTTTCGTGGCATGTTTGCTCATTTTGGTTATATGTATATTAGCGAACTCGCTTAAGTGCTAAAATAAAGGTACGCTTTCGGATTAAATACAGAAATGATAGAAATACTGTTATATATTGTGTTTCCGACCGTGTGTTCGATGTATATTATTTATATTATAATTTTGAAATTATAAATGGCTCTCTATACAAAGGAGACGCTGTCAAAAATTTTCAAAAATTCTAATACTTAGAAAATCTTTCAATAAATTTTCGTTTGTAAAGAAATGAAAATCTATAGGTGAAATTATTTAAATATATCATATAATAGGTAGATTCTAATTTTAGCACTTGTAGAATAATATTTGAGTGTATATGTGAGACATCTCCATATAAGAAATCGTGAGGATGCAATTTTCATAAAGGAGGAGGTCTGTAACAATTCTGTGTTTAATCACCTGATTAATTGTAGCGACCTGACTTTCTAACTCCAGAAAGACGCATCACTAATTAAGAAAGAAAGGGATAGAAGAAGAAAAGATAAGAAAGAAGAAACACAACAACATCAGATACTCATAGTGGAACGAATGAAATATATAAAATATCACATAAAATATTACATAGTATTACATTACATCAGAGTGCACAACTTATACAACACATATTAAACAGTTATAAACATCTGTTTAACTATACAACTCAAGATATCTCAAGATACAGACACAACTCAAACACAACGGAACCATAATATATCTACACGTGAAGCCTCCTGCTCCAAAACTCCTCCAGAATTCGTCAAGCAAACCTGAATCCCTCGGCTACTCATACATAATATGAGTACCTAAGAGTTTAATAAAATAGAAAATAAACATTCGGGTCAGACAGGGGTCTGGTGTAAGTAAACGGGTTAAAATTTTCTTAACTTTAGAAAAACCTTTGAAAAGAAAAGGTATCACGTAAGACTTCCCACACATAAACATGGAAAAGTTTTTACCTTACGCTAACCAAAACATTTGATAGGAAATCCAATGATATTATAATAGTGTCTAGGGTTTTCAAGTAAATAGAAAATAGCCGAACTTGTTACATGATTAAATTCCAGCTACTAGCCACAAAAGTGGGTAATACAAACAAAATCGTAGGGTCTCGTAGGAAGAATGAGTTTCCACCAATGGCAGGGTTGCCGGGGTACCGCCCGTCACAGTACGTGGCCTAGATCACTGTACCGAGGATTACTCCCAATCCCCTGCAACACAAAGCCGAGACCATTCCTTACTGAACAGTCCCGAGTAAAACCACCCCGTGGTTGGCGCGACCAACCACCCACTTAGCCGAAACAAAGGGACATCTAGACAGGAATGACCTCACCCTGAAATGGGTACTACCCACCTAGCCTTGCTGCACCTCCTCTGTTTTAGCCATTCCCGGTTGATGAGGCTTAAGGCTGCGATTACCTTTATAGAACACATCTATCTTAGAATGCTCATCGTCCACCTGACGATGTTCTGAAAGCATTCAATCCATACAAGTTCGTTCCGGGTTCGGACAAAACCGAAGGCACTATCTCGTTGCACTCATTTTGGAATCACCCTCAGAGTCAATGACCATAGCCCTTGCACTCTGAACCACCATCTCGAACCTATAAGTACTATCTCCGTCAAACTCATCACAGAATCACCCCCAGAGTTATACCGACGAATAGTTCTTACACTTCGAGTCTTCACTAAGCTCCACTTGGATTCACGACCTAACGTTTAATTTGGATCGATGTGGTTTTCGGATTATCCAAATATGGAAACCCGATCCTGGTCTCACCGAATCCAAACGCTATTTTAATGTCCAAGTTGTTTAAGGGTTTAGACAGTTTAAACTTATATTCAGGATGATATAACAGATAGATGAATCACATTATCACAAAAGATAATTCATATCAAATATTTATCTCACAAAGCAGCATATCACATATCAGAGATATCCAAATCATCCAGTATCAACCAATCACCCAATATCAATCATCCAATATAAATCAATCATCCAATATCAATCAATCATCCAAAAGCAGAATTGATTATCTCTTAATCAATTGGATTATCTAAATCCTTCTTCATTAATTTATTCCAAATAAATAAATTAATCATCTCTTAATGATCTTTCTTAATTAATCTTCCTTGATTAATCATCCTTTAGTTACATTCAAGTAATTAGCCTTTAATTCTTTAATTAATTCCACAAATTAATTATCCTTAACCATATACAGTAATTAACTTTTAATTACTATCATTAATTACAATAATTAATGATCCTTCTTTACTTCCATTAATTAATCCTTAGATTAATTTCATTAATCCTTTATTAATTACAATTAATTTAATCATACTTTAATCACTTTATTAACCAATCTGGATTAATTAATTATATTAACTAATGATCCTTATTAATTAATAATTCCTTTAATTAATTAAGTAATTAACTTGTAATTGATCATCTCATTAATCATAAACAGTAATTAACAACTTGTAATTACTTATCTTAATTAATTAACTTCTTAATTAATTATATTAATATTGATTAATTATACTAATTAATTAATCTTTAATTACTTCATTAAGTGATTATAAATCTATTTAAATTAATTAATAAATCCTTAATTAATTACTTTAATAATTAATTACATTTTTAATAAATTACACTTAGTAATTAATCTTAAATTAATCACATTCATTGATTATTAATCACATTAATTAATTAACTAAAATTTACTAAGTAATTAACCCTTAATTACTTACATAATTAATTATCTTCTAATTACTTCCATTAGATGATTACTCTCTTAATTAATTACATAACAAGTAATTAATTCCATCATTAAATAATCCTTAATTAATTAATTAATTACTCCATAATTAATTGACTTCAAATCAATTATATTAATCAATTCCTTAATTAATAACATCAAATGATTATCCATAAATCATTTCCATTTAATTATCCCATGAGTAATTTTCCATTACTTACTTCCATAAGAAATTTCCTTTACTTAATTACATTCAATAATTAACCATACTTCATTAAGTAATTACATTTAATTAATTCACAATTAAGTGATTATTTAAAATTAAACAAACAATTAACTAATCATTTAAAATTAATTAATTAACTTCTTATATTTAAAGAAAATCCTTAATTAATTAAGAAATCATTTATCTTAATTAAACTTTTACTTATTAACAAATCTTAATAATTAAGTATTCTTAAGTACATATCAAAATAATTTATCATTATTTATCTTCATAAATAAATTATTTGTAATTAATCAAATTTTAGTAACTAAAAAAAATTATTCAATTCGGTTTTCAAAATCATAACAATATCCTTATTTGAAAACAAAGCATTTAGAATCAAATTTAAAATTTAAAACACTTTAATTATCTAATTTAAACTTATTTATTTTCAATATAAATTTGAAAACTTAGTTATTAAAACATTACTTTAAAATTTACTTTAAACTTTGATTTAATATTTAAATTCAAAACATTCTTTTAAATTGAAATTCAAAATTGAATTAAGATAATTACTTTCAAAAACAATCATCTTAAAACATTTTAAATTTGAAAATAAATTCAATTAACACCTTTAAAAGTTTGATTTACATTTTATTTCGAAGAATAAGTTTAACTTTTATAAATTTGTTTTCTTTTATAAACTTGTTTATAATTGAATGCTTGATCTCATTATACAGTACTAACTAAAAAGCAAACAACCTAAAAACTCGAGAAAAGCATAACAACCTCACGAGTCTGCCTCGAAGACACTCCAACTCCCTTCACTTTGAGTTAACACCGAGAAAAACACGAATGCTACCTAAGTCAACTCGTCTTTCCCAACTAAAATTCCCACTGCACACAAATGTACACATGCTTCTACCCCATCACCTCCGGCCGCCATAGGTCGTGGTGACCATCGCCGACCATCCCACGATCGCACGCGAGCATGAATTCAAACCCAGATCGAACAAAACTTATTTGAATCGAAATTCGACCCCTTAGCTCGAAAACTGTAGCAACAACTCGACACAAAACCCCATCGTCATTGACGAACTCGCCACCGGCATCTCCAGTAACTTCTCCAGAGCATCGCCGTAACACCTCGCCTCCATCCCCCACGTCGTGATCGACCCCGATCCGTTATCCAAGTCGCAAACGCCTCGGCAACCAAGACGCACAAAACACGGTCCTAAACCCTAGATCATTCGAATTTGAACACCATGGCCATTGGAAAAATTCGAAAGCATTTTTCCCCTAATCAACAACTCACAAGCTAGCTTCGACCAAGATTTCAACCCCCATCATCGAGTTGATCGACGGCCATTCATCAAATAGCCGAAACCATTCAACTCACAATTCCAAATCAAATATTAACTTAAAAATTCTAAGAAAACAGAAAACAGAGTTTCCATAAATGTACAGACCTATTTCACATATAAATACATATCTATAAATTTAATAATATGAATACTGAAGATTTTCAATGCAACATCAAGATAAATTCTATGGTAGTAAAAAAAACCCAGGTCAAACTGTTTTTAAATAAATTTACTCACCTTTTTAAATTGCAGAGAACAGAGCAGGTTTAAGACTTTCCAGGCTTGAATCTTTAAATCTGAAAAGGCTTTGCTGATAAAACCTTTGCATGCTTCAAATTAATGTTTAAAGGTTGAAATTGATCTTTAACTTGCTGTTGAACATTCCTTTTGAACTACAGGTTGAAGGTTGCAGATTTCATTTTACTTAATTTTGCAGATTTTACTTTAGATTTGATCTTTGCTTTTAGTTTTAATTTCAGATTTGAGAAAGATTTCTGTTTTTGCCATTAATTTTTTTGTTCAGCTGAAAATAGAAAATAGGTTGAAGAAAAGAAGAAAGATACGTTTTATAACTTAGTTATGATTTAATAAAAATTAAAGAAAGTAAATTTTAATTGAAGACACTTGTCACTTTAGTACTTAATTTTCAACACATGTTTTAGAGATGAGCTAACATGGTTACACATGTTTCTTAAGTATTTTTAATTGAATTTTTATTTAATTTAAATGTAAATATAAACTTACATACTTAATCTACTAAATTAATAAATACTTACATATGTATATATAAATTTACCTTTTAAAGAAAATATACTTACATATGTATATATAAATTTACCTTTTAAAGAAAATATTATAAAACTAATTATAATATAAATAAATCTTTATACATGTATTTAAAAAAAAATCTAAAACATTTATACACACACACACACACACACACACATTTATAACCATTTTAATTTAAACACTTTAAAGAAAACAAAAATAAAACCTTGATTAAATCCTTTTTAACCTATCATATTAAAAAAAATATCTTATATTTTGTAAACAATTGAATTAATATTAAATTAACTTTTGAAAAATATAAATTTAAAAACAAAACTTCAGATTGCAATA
This sequence comes from Allium cepa, assembly GCA_030765085.1. NCBI lineage: Eukaryota > Viridiplantae > Streptophyta > Magnoliopsida > Asparagales > Amaryllidaceae > Allium > Allium cepa. The sequence continues at coordinate 153,338,940 of CM060942.1, forward strand.
TATTCATACATATATAAATTATCAATTAAATTTCAAAACAACTCCAAATTATAACATATACATACATATATATTACAATTTGAGAATTCAATCTTTTATTTAAAACAAAAGATCTTCTATTCACAATATATATCAAATATATATATATATATTATAAATAGAATAAAATTTTATTATCCTTGAAAAATAGTTCTTATCAATTTCAAATTGTTAGAAAGATATTGATCAATATTGTCAGATTAAATATTTATTAACCTTTAAAAGAATAATTTTACCAATTTAAATTAAAATTATAAAGAAAAATTATCAAATCAATTTAATTATTAATACAGATTATTAAATTGATATTGCCTAAAATTCTAGGTCGTCACATTAATAAATGATTAATTAATTTTGTTTGATAAATTGGAGATTTAATTGAGAAATTAAATATATATATATATATATATATATTCGGATGATTGATTTGAAAATATCAATAAGATGAATAAACTTATTTATATCAATTCAATGAATAATCAAATAAAGTAAACAATATTGGATTGAATGAAACTGTACTGTTATTCAACTACATACATATATGTATACATATTTAGTAAAATGCTTCGAAAATTGTTTAAATTAGAATAGAACTATAATTCGATAAGGGAACTACTTAAATGTGAAGTAAAATAAAATAGAATTGATAAAGGATCAAACTAATGCAATAATTAAGTAAAAGCCCAAAACCCATTCTAATCACCTTATCCACAAAAAACCCATTAGTCAACTTATCCCCAAATGCCCTAAATCCTAAAAATTAAAATCATGAAAAAAATAGCATGTACTCGATTTGGAGCTGACTTTGGCATCGTTAGCGACCTAGGGAGAGGCGGCGCTTGGTTGGGAAACAAGACAATGAGCCACGACCTTGAATTATAGCTGCGACCAGCGCATGAACCGGTGAGCAATTTTTTGGTCTAAGATTTGGACGAAGTGATTGACAAGAAGGGGAAGTCATGGTGGCTTTAGAAGGTTGGTGGCTATAAAGGAGGACATGTCGACCTGGGCGCTGTTGATGGGCTGTCCGCCTGGGTTGATCCGTGCGAGCTCCGTGCTTCAAGGAACAACATGGTCAAAGTGGTAGCAGGCTCAATTCTAGCATGGAACAATGGGCAACGAAGGTGGATAGATTGGCAAAGGATGTAAGTCGTCATTCGGAAAATTTAGTGAGTTATAACACTCACTTATCTATACCTCTAGATTCTGATATATCTGAGATGATTTATTTTATATTTATAAATCACTGATCGAATGAATTGACGGTTAAAATGAATTAGTATAATATCAACTTTTGGATATGAGCACAATCGATTTCTTTTTAAACATGAATTCAACTATATTTGGATAATTATGTCCCCTTTTGACATGCTTGTTTGATAAAATAATTAGTAGTGAATGAGTGAATCACTTGAATTGCTTGCCACGACTTCAATTTGTTTTATGAATGAATTGGTTGGAATTGTGTGTTCTAAATATCGGATTAAATTGCATTATCGATTATGAAATTACATGTTTTTGAAAACCATCGAAATACGTTTGATCAATTGTTGTCAATTTACATGGTTGTTATGCATTGTCTATGCGACCGAAGTTATCAAAGTAACTCAGGTTGCTAAATGATTCCATATTATAGAATTATATTTTATAAAGCGATGTTAGCTCTACATGTTTAATTTTCGATGGATTTATATTGTTTAAATGTTTTTTAAAATGATTCTCAAAATGTGATTTTAAGTTTATAAATAATTATATAAAGTAAAATATATATAACTATTATGTATATAAAGAGTTATGTTTTAAAAAGAAGTGAGAATAAAGTTTAAAGATTGATAATATTTTATGAAATATATATATATATATATATATTATAAAAGTGATTATGCATATTTATATAGATTTTAAATAAGGAAATTCTATTTTTATGTAAAAATCCTTTTTACCGTTTTGTTGTTAAATATGAGTTTATGGATTAACAAATGTGAGAAGTTTGAAAGTGAATTCTAGATAAAATATTTTAGAAATCATTTTCTATATGATAAAATTATATTAATTGCTTTCAAACTATAAATTATTATTGGCCTTTACTATACTTAGCTTCTGGCTATTTTTATACAAGCTTGAATTGGATTTCCATTGAATTTCGTGATTTTCTATGAAACAAAGAATTTTAATAAACAATCGAATTGTCGGGTGGCATGGGACACTTTGAAAAATTCTTGCATTATCACTATAATTTGTTAAATATAATTTGAGCGAAAATTAATGGCTTTTAGTAAATTCTTGAATTTACTTTCTGGTATGGGACAATTAGCTGAATTCTTTAATTACTGTAGTGACAATAATTAAAACTTTAGAGTTGTATTATCTTAGGATGTTCGGATTACCGATATATCCGGAGAGAAGATAACTCATTTTTCATCGATCTGAGGATTGATACATTTTTAGATTTGGGTAGGCAGATCACTTTCAAAAGATCAGTTATGCTGTAAATACGGTTCTCTTTCGAAAGGCGTATTTTTACATGCATCATATTCTATAGATACTACAACTTATAAAATTATATTGTTTTATGCAATTAGAATATGTTTACCTCTTTCGGTAGGTAAATTTTCATATGACAGATTAGGTACATGGCTGCTCTTTTCTTTGAGCGGTGTTCCTAATCTGCAGTCTCTTTCGGTAAGCTTCCTTTCTATGTAGCGGGTCTCTTTAGATAGATTGCATGTCACTGTATTAAACTGATAGATGACTACCGTTACTATTTTCTTATTGATGACTATTTCTTCATAGATTTTACTATGAATATTTGTATCTTTTATGGCTCTGAGGAATTTTGAATTGGTTATCACCATATTTTGAGATGATAATCTAGTGAGACTATTGATATGCCTTTTGCTTCCGATTTTTTTTAAAGCATTTTTATACCATGACTTATCTTATTGTTGTTAGTCTTATACATATATCATCGGTATCTCATCCTTTTGTTCAGCTATAGTTCGACCTCTCTATTATTTTAATACTCAGGTCAGGCCGAGACTTTACAGGTACATGGACTCATTAACTCTTGGATTTTGGGTTAGCTTTGGTTTATACTATTTTGACAGTTTCAGTTTACCTCATCATTATCTATATTGACATTTAGCATTTTTTTCATGTATATTATTCAGTAGTTATTTTGTACCCGATATAGTGTGTGAGATATGATGTATATTAGAATGGGTCTAGTATTGACATTTGTTGACTCACATCTTATTATGAAATATTTTGTATATTAGTCTGCTGCAATCTATGATTCTGATTCTGATTTATCTATATTACACGCTATTTTGAATATTTTTAATCGGTGTGTTTACTACTTTGTATTAGTACTACACATGTCAAATTTTCAGTTCAGATCCTCAAAAAGCTAAATAAGATGAGTCAGTGTTAGTATAAAGATATATTCACATTCAATTGTCATTAACCAGTCGTATTCTCCGGATTAACAGATGACACTACTTGTAATGTTCTTTGCCAAGCTGGGCATAACAGTGTGGTCGTCACAATAGTATTTCATTATATATATTATTATTATATTGTTTGTTAGGTGACGATTTTGATATGTATTAATGTTGTCACAAGCTAGATTGGTTATATGTACATATTCATTTAAAAAACCATTTTCATATGCAAGATAGATCTACACAATTGCATATTTTAGATATAATTAATTATTATTTTTATTAATATATACATATATATACTTTGAAAATGATTAATATATATATATATATATATATATAGATACACACACACAATTTAATTATACATATATTGTTTCTATTTACACGATATATTCCTATGGATAAAATTGATAATATAATTTTATACAGTATCTTTATAGCAATATTAATTTTCAACAGCAATAAAATAGTTTTTATAATTATTAATTAACATTATTTAAATCAATATACTACCTAAATATATCTTATAAAATTAAATATGTTTCGTAAATTATTTCTTAAACTTTTTAAAATTGTTTTATTATAAGATCTCGGCCAGAAAATAAGAAATTAAAAACTAGTTTTTCTATTTTTAAAAATTATTGTAATAATCGACCGAAAATCGATAAAATAATTAAAATTTGGAAAAATGCTTCAAAAATGATTTTTTATAATCATTTTATGTATTTTCGAAGGAATATTTAATTAATATATTTTTTAAAATAATAAAAATTAATAATAAAGTTTTTGGTGTTATACATACGATCCGGAATTTTAAAAATAATAATTTTTTATATTTTGTTATAATATATATAGAGATATTATAAATGTGTTTATGAATAAATATATATATTATTTAAAAAATATTATTTTTTCATTGTGTATATATATATATTGGTTTATACATTATTCATAAAAATTATAATAAATAAATAAAATTATATATATACACACATATTTTTTATAATAATATGCATATATAAATATATAGTATTAATATTATATATATTTATATTTATAAATTTCATACATACATACATATATGTATGTATATTTATTAAAATATTTTCGTTTACATAAAATTATTTAAACAAAATTAACTTAGAATAATAATATTAATATAAGTAACAAGTTAGATACATACATATATTTGGACAACATGTAATACATATCGGATGAGCTAACGTGTCCATTACGATGTAAATCCTAAGATCTGTACACGGGCATGTTATACCTTGCATGGGGTATCATGTTACACATGCACACACATACATAAATTAAAGAAAACTATATAAATTTACAAATTTAAATAAAATAAGAGATTTTATTTAAATAAAATTTAAAAGTGTTATGAATGAATTGGCCCAGTTCCAACAATGGTGTCAGAATCCACTAACATATGCGGTCTAAATTAATCAAGTCGGGGTTAACCAATTAAAGGCTACCTATAACGTTGGGTGTTTAGAAAAGTAGCGCCTAAGGCTGGATTTGGATAATCATGTGCTTTGCCCTACCTGGCTACCCAGTTTGGCTCGAAATGATGAGATAAGCCCAAAATATTATCCCTAATAGAAAATAACCAATTTGAATTGGGCCTTGAGCTAATTTCAAAATTGTTTTGAAATTAGAAACAAAAGTTTTAAATTTAAAAGTTAAATTTAAAATAAGAAAAATATTATAAATGTTATAATATAAATTTTCAAATTGTTTTGAAAAAATATAAGATTTTAAAATTTAAAATATAATATATACATATTATAAATGTTACAATATAATGAAAATTTTCAAAATGTTTGAAAATTAATATAAATTGATTTCAAAATTTTATAAAATTTATTAATAAGATTAGTAAAATATATTAATTAAATAAGTTAATTAATAAATAAATATACACGTGTATTGTATATTATGATATATGTTATTTTATTTTAAAATGTTAAATTAACACAAGTGTAAATGAATTTGGAAATTAATACAAAATTTAATTCAAACCATTTAGTTAAATAAATAAGTTAAAGGTTAATTAATTAAATAAAAACACACACACACACATATATATGAGATATGTGTGTGTGTTATACTATGAAGATTATAGTATATAATAATTATTAAATATAAATGTTATACTAAATTAATATAAAATCAATTAAAATTTTAATTTATTAAGATTAAATATATAATATTATAAGACTATTATATAAGTAATATGAAATATAAAAGTTATATGAGAATCAAACTTATATAATATGGAGGCATAAACGAAAGGTGGAATATTAAAAAACCATAAATAGACTTAAGGAATAAATACAAATGTAAATATACATATACTGTGATTTTTGATGTATCCAACACTTGAATCATGAGGGAATTTCATAAAAAGTAAATTATTCTATAAATCAATATCACTCAATGTAATATATTGAAGATTATGAATCTTCAATATAATGTTGTCCACTACCATATATATATATATATATATATATATTAATAAATTACTTACTTACCCCTTAGTCGTTGAGCAAATAATATACAAAATTTGTTGAGAAAATTTAAGTTACATATACTATATACTATACTTAGGCCGTCATGATATGGTAGGTATGAGTGAATATTTTTGTTTTAATTTGTTGAGCATACTCAAGGTCCAAGTGAAATCTAGACAAGGTACCAAGGGTTAGGAGTTGTATATGATACAAACGATAAAGTGTTATCAATCATCCATGAAGTTATGATTTGCTGAGCAAACTCATGGTCAGAATTCCAAGATGGACGAGTCCTAATACCCACTGGTGAAGTTGAAAGACTTCTATGTTTCGCTTAGGGTTTGGTGAAACATAAAAGACTAGTGGGAGCCTTATTAGAAAAATTAAATGATAACATTTAACCTTTCTAATATTATAAGAACGTAAACTATATAATGTTATAATAACCTACATTAATAAATTTGTAAATTAATATGATTGATAAAACATTTATCAATTAAGGCATACAATTGAACTGAATTGAAGATTGGCAAATAGAAATATAATATATACTTACTGATAAATACTTCTTGCATGTTAATGTTTCAATACCTACACAAGCGCCTAATTTTACAACTACTAAATACATTCATAATTTGGTCAAGATCGTGTATTGCATTCAATGAGTTTCGAACTATAAAAGAAATACAAGGCTATGGATATTTGACCCGTATACTATCGCATATAAGTGTTATATAGGGGTCGGTCACAGGTCGTAATGTAAGATACTTCGATGAAGTAAGTTCATTCGAAATAAGCCAATAATCAGGACCATTAGATCGAGTTTGATTTGATTAATTACAGAAGGATCATATTATGTTAAATGTAACATAAGATTAGAACTACAATATAGATCTAAGAACTTGATCACTGACATGTCAGTTTACGCAAAGTGCAACATTTTTGACGTCCTTAAGGATGATCAAGTGCGCTTTTATAAGGAATTCATTTTAATGTTGTAGTAAGAGTATTTTTGAATGATTTGACCATTTAGAAAGAAAAATGAGTGTACAAGAGTGAATGTGATTCAGGTACGGTTGAGATGAAGAAAGTGAATAGTGATTTCTGCTTCATAAAGAAACATCAGAAATAAGAATTGTATTAATAATTGATACTTAACATTGGAATAAGAAATATGATTTCTATTCCAAAATGTATTTTGATATTGAAAATTGTTTTCTACGTGATTTATTTCTTCGAGTTCAAATCCTTTGATCAAAGAACTCTCGACTATAAACTAGTTGCAGTATATGAAATAAATAATCTATATTAAGTGAATGACGGACCTCCGAATTTAATATGCTATTATAGTAAAGGCGGACATAGTGGGAGCAAGCCGTGTAACACTTATTGATTACATCAAGTTATGAAATTGTTTTCATAAGACATACCGAATATTATTTATGAAATAATGAATATTTTGCGGTATTGACTGAAAAATAGATAGTTATATTTCAATATGAATATTATGAATATTCATTATGAAATAAAAATATATTATGATATTTGTTTTCACAACAAAAGCGATGCATTAGAAAATACCGAAGCATCTAAAATTATTTACAATTATTTTAGAACTATAGACTAAGCCGTAGTTTTGAGAAATAATTTGTTATATGATTATGAATCATATTATACTAGTTAATTATATCTTAAACAACTAATCGTTAAGTATCCATTTAGTGGGAGCACCATAAGAGTTTATGAACTCTTTGGATTGATACATATGGATATATGCAATCGTAAGTCTATTAATACAAAAACGATTCTATATACCTCTTCAAATTCATAGATGTGTTATAATAGACATGGACATGTGTATTTGATATGCGTGTTTAAATATATGATAAGCTTATGGAATATTAAATGGAAGTAAATAATGAACATGTGATAGAAATAATTCGATTTGATTGAATGTGTGAGTATATTGGAAAGATTTCCGTACATACCTAATATGAATTAAGGTTTAGTCTTAAAGATCACTCCTTCCTATAATACATAATGATGTATTGGTAAAAAGTACTTGAACTTTGTTAAACAAAATACGATTAATTGTGAGTGGAGTTAAGTTATTTTCTTTCTATAAGGTCGTCTACTTAAGAGTAGCACACAAAGTTAATATCATTTCATCTAAATAATAGTTTACAAATCATATAAGACAAGACTTTATTAAAAACTCCAACATATCATAGGCTAAGGAGTTTGCAGGTTGTACATGTCAAAAGTCAACACGTAATAATCTTTTGTGAGGGATCCTGTATGAATCTCCCAAAAAGGAGGCTGGAAAATACTGTCATTGGGTGACATATTTATGTTTTGAACATAAGTTTTGTAAACTAAATATCAAATCAGTTTTACATAAAAGGCAATTCATAAAGTGTTTATGAACATCTATTCTGTTACACTAAGAAACAACTGTTGTTTCCAGAAATATCAACTTCATAGTGAAGGAATTTCTTTGAAAAATTATTGGTAGTAAAATGGAATTAAATATGATTCAAGGATAAAACCGATTAATATGAGGTGAAATATAATTAACTAACCTAAACGAACATATCGCATTAGAATGTCTCATAAGTATTCTTGCACATTGAAGAGAAACTATGAGTTTCTTATCAATGTCGAAAATATATAATCCTTGGTTGTTCAACTAAACCATTAAGAGTATTGACTCTGTGATATGGTATGATGTGCAAATCCAAAAGAATTTTAAGTGCATTATCAAAATACGATTTTGGTAGTCATAACCAAAGGGATGTGACCCATCGGTCATGATTGCGTCTTTAAGAGAAAGACTAATATAGTTTGAATTTAGTGAGAAATGTTGATAAGTACAATCTCGTGAATTTCAAATTTTAAAATCAGCGTAATAGATTCACCATTCAACTTGCTCAAGTTATTTCAGATTTACTCGGAAAATTATCGTTTGATAAGAGTTAGTGTTTCGGTACATATGTGCTAAAATAGAAATTTCTACGTAATGAGTTAGAATAGATTATTTACACATAACAACCAAAGTTTCTTAAAGTCGGTGGGAGCAATATGGTGGTTGTGGGTTTTTGGAGATGATCCATGAACAGACACAAAAGTATTATTCAAAAAATCATCAAAATTAACAAATGTTTTGATAATGATATCAAAAGTTTGATTATCAGTCAAAAAGCAGAGGAAGCGTGTGTATATAAGCAAGAATGTTAAAAATGTACATAGATATTTCTAAACCATAAGTAAACAACATACTGCTGATTGTTAGCGATGTACTGGTGTTAAAATCAACCTTAGCTATTTTAATACTCGACGTTGGATTTGTAAATGATGTCTTTTATAGTAAGTATAAAAGATATTGGGAATGTCCCGAATGATATGCAAGAACACCTTATTAAAATGTTTAATATGAAACATGTAAGATGGATTCCTTTTACATTTGCAATAGAAATTATCATACCTATGTAGTTAATGCCCCGTTATCACCCCGCTACAACCACGCTATATCTCATAGCGGATTTCTACCGTTATGATTTTTCCATATAGCCCCAAAATATAGTCTTTCCACTTTAATCCCCGCTATTTCCGCTATATCCCGTTATTTCCGCTATATTCCGCTATTCCCGCTATATCTTTTTTAATAAAATGAATTGAAAAATTGCATTTATACATTATAAAATTATGAAACTAATTTATTTGATTTCATTTTTAATATATTTTCAGAAATGAAAATACTCTAATATTCTACCAAATTCAATTATGTTATATAACAATATTTCGTTTAATTAAAGTATATTCGCACATGTTTTTATTTAAAATTATTTATGTATTATTTATAATTAAATTGAATGATAATTTTTTATTTAATTACCATTTATATATTTGTAAAAACATTAAGTACGAGTTTTATATGCTATTTTAGAGTCATCCGCTATATCCTGCTATATCCTCGCTGTATCCTCGCTATGACTTTTTGCACCTCCACCGCTTTGAATCTACCGAGCGCATTAACTGCACAATATCATACACGTTATGTTTTCTATGATAACGTGATTTGTCTGCGTATTTGATACATGAAGCAAATATCAAATCCAAATTGATAGCACTAAATGGTTGTTTGAGGTGTTCTTGTGTATTTATGAAATACTAGAGAATTGTTTACATAAACAACAAACTCCTTATGAAAGAGTGTTCAGACTTTAACTTTTATAAGTGATATTGAGTATAATATGTCAATAATAAATTCAAGTTAAGAATCATCAAGTTGGAAATGTCCCAAATGAAATATTATGGCTGATTCAATGATAAAGGCAAAACACATCGCCTTGAATAGCATCACAATAAAAGCAACGTATATAAATATAAATGCACAAATTTATAACTGAGCTAAGGGTGATTCAAATGTTGAGAATCCCATAGCATCGTTATATGATAACAAAGTCACGATATAGTTCATAATAAAACTTAGAGCTCACTGGAAGTCGAAAAACATACTTTGAATTGTTCCATATGATAAATATGGTTTATTAGCGTTGGAGAGTGTAATTGACAGAGTAAATGACTAAAGTATAATAGCATACCCGTTCTCTAAGGGACTGACCCGGTTGGTTTTGAGAAAACCGATTGGAAAAGTTGGAATAAGATTTTATAATTGACCCTAAGTGCAAGTAGGAGATTGATGAAGTTAAGGGTATTTCTAGGAAAAATTATGTAATTTGTTATACATACAAACACACACCTTGATAACCAATGTTGTTCCAAATAAAAGGTGTTTTCTTTCTATTACATACTCGATATAGTGATTATATTAATTAATTAATTTAATTAAAAGTATATTTAATAGGAAATCTAACTAGTATGTTTTCTAGCAGTAAAGTGTTATAACTGTGAGTAGTTTATCATAATAAAAATAAATATACCATTTTAAATGTTAATAGTCAAGATCCATCGAGACTGCATATAGATGTACCCGTTGAGACTAAAATACGTAACGCTCTTCAAATGTTGGGCAGTGTATTACTCATGACTGCCAAGGGTACCAAGAGGTTATGTATTGATGGTTATTAGATAGCTATGAAATGACTCACCAGATAGTTTTCTACCGGTTAATATAATTAAGTTCAAATAGAAAATATCAATGTGACTGAATTACACAGTTCCCTCGACTTGAGAATACTGTCGATCTTCAATATGAAAGCTCTACTTTGATTATAGTCAAATCATGACATGACATCTATCGAGTGACTATAGTTTGGTCGAGTGAAAGTTTGGTGGTGAAGCACTATTTAAGAAAGGATTCATCTCCTTAGTTATATGGGGTCGGTATCATGGTCAATTCAAGTCAACTCAAAATCAAAGTCTATTCCTAGAGCATTTTGGTTAATAATAATTGTTATCATTGAACCAAAGACTTTTTGTTTGGACTATAGAGTTGAATATGGACAATATTGGAATTTTAACGATTACCAAATTTCATTATTCCAAAGTGATATAGTTTTGACAAAGGAAAGTGAAGTAAGTAAAAGTCACAAACAAGTAATGCTTAATAAAGTGAAATTAGATTTTACCAAAACCATGTAAGCGATAAATTTGGTCAAAATGTCACATTACCGCAAAGTGACGTATGAGTGTTAATATTCGAATAGTTCGATATTAATCGCTGACCAACTTACACCTGATGATTCACACAACCGAAATGATGAATTCTCTTTTGACCAAATGATTTAATTGGTTTATAATTGTTATAAATAAATTAAAAAAATAATATTTATGAAATATTAATTGTAAAACTTTAATTATGATTTAAGGAATAAATATTATTAAATATATTTATAATAGTTATAAATATATTGATCGATATACGATATCGATAAGCAACTAAATTAGGTTTAATTAAAAAATATTTTCTTTGGCTAAAATGGGATTTTGGTTCATCATGGTTGGTGAGATTTTCTACTGAAATATGGACATAAAGGGCGGCTCAAATTAGGTTAGAGATATTAGATTTTGGATGGCTCAAATTAAGGGAGAACTGGTATGAGACGAGATCCACTATTGTCTCTCTTCTATCCATTATTTAAACATCTCTAACCCTAATCGCAAATGACTCAGTGTAGAAGGATTAAACCTCACCTCCGCTTCAACCTGATCGCCTTTTTTCAGTGGTCAGCCATGAGTTATGCCACTCCTTCCTTCTCTCTAGCCAAAATAACTTCTTAGGTGCTCCATCATATCAATCTCAAATCAATTTGAAATCTATCACTATCCAATAATCAAAAGTCAACGGTTCAAGGACTAGCAATCTGCCGAATCGAAAAGCTTTCGAAGGGAAGAATTTATCATTCCAAGGTGTGCTTCATAGCATTGGTTCTTAGGTATATTTTACATTGAATTATAGTTTATAACTCTCTGAATAATATATCATTATATATAATAATATTATTACATGGTTAGTAAGGTAACGATTCTGATGTGTATTGATGTTGTCAAAAGCTAGATTGGTTATATGTAAGCATTCATACAAAAAAACCATAGTTATATATGTAAGATAGATCTCTATAGCCGCATATTTTAGATATAATTAGTTATTTTTTATTAATTTATATATATAATTTATATTTACACAATATATTACTGTGGTTAAAAATGATAATATAATTTTATACATGTTTCTTTATAGCAATAATAATTTTCAACAACATTAAAATAGTTTTTAAAGTTATATAATATTATTTGAATCAATAAACTATCTAAATAAATCATATAAAATTAAATATGTTTTGAATTTTTTTCATAAATTTTGTAAAATTATTTTATTCAAAATAAGCCCTCGGTTAGAAAATAAAAGTAAAAAATTAATCTTGCTGTTTTTAAAATTATTATAATAATTAGTCGAAAATAAATAAAATAATAAAAATATAATTCGAGGGAGAAAAATTATGAAAAAATTATTTTAAACTTCAAAATATCATATAAGATTTACTGGAAAATTCAAATTTGGAAAAATGTTTAGAAAATGATTTTTGTATCAATATTTTTTGTATTTTCGAAAGAACATTCAACTAAAATATATTTTAAAATAATAAAAATTAATAATAAATTTTTTTGGTCATGTACATACGATCAGGAATTTGAAAAATAATTTATTTATTTTGTTAAAATATATATAGTTAGATGTCATAATATATTTATGAATATATGCATATATATATATATACACATACATATATATTATTTAAAAATATTTTTTTATCCTTATATATATTGGTTCACATATTATTCATAAAAAATATTAAAAAATAAAAAATTGTATATAGATATATATATATATAATATAGTATTTATTATGATAATATGCATATATAAATATATATTATTAATATTATACGCACATACATATATTTGTAATTTCATATATATACATTGATATATATATATATATATTTAAATATTTTCATTTACATAAAATTATTTAAACATAATTAACATATATATATATATATGTGTGTGTGTGTGTAAATGTATATATATAGATTTATAATATTTATATAAGCAACAAGTTTAAATACACACATATATTTGGACAACATACAATACATTTCGGATGAGCTAACATGTCTGTTGCGATGTACATCCCAACATCTATACACGAGCATATTATACCTTGCACGAAATACCATGTTACACACGCGCACGCACACACATATATGTGTATGATACATATGTGCATATTTATATTTATTAATATGCAAATTAAATTAAACTACGTAAATTTATAAATTTAAATTAAATGAGAGATTTTATTTAAATAGAGTTTAGTAATGTTCTAAATGAATTAGGCTTCATACGCCATAGATCTAATAAGAGAATTTTTTAATAATTCATCCATAACTTTTTTGCGGACTGTCCTAGTTCTAACAATGACCCGCCTTTTCAACTCTCAAATGCTGACACTAATACATTCAAGAGATTCGTGTGCCAAACACATAAATCCCAAAAAGACAGATTGTTAGGGTAAATAAAAAAGGAAATGGAACAAGAAAGAAGGAACACGATATCGGAATCTCATAGTGGAACGATACCATATAATATCACAAAACAGTATAAATTGTCACTCCAAGATAAATAGCATTTCAGATTTACAATTCTAAATACTATCATCAGCCTAGACGGTTATAAAAACCTGTTAACACAACTGCTGATATATACATAATAGTAATGCAGTGGAAGTAAGAATACTACTATAGCTGAAATATCCATCTCCTCTTCTTGAGTTCCAAAGAAAATCCAACTAAAACCCGCCTTTCTCAAAATGCTCGAAAGAGCACTCATGGGATTAAGTGTTGATACGCTATATTTTGATCAATGACAATGTGCTTTAACAAAAAGGAAGAGATATGTGCAAAGCTAAAGGAAGAATGATAAAGACCAAGGATAAACATAAGTATGATTTCTATATTGGTCTTAGTTTAGATTTTTTTGTTAAAATCTATCCTCAAGAGGATTGCACAAACATTAGAACACGTTTTATGAACTTCATTTTCTAAAATAAAAATTCACTGTGCAAAAATCAAAAGTTCAATCGACTAAACAGGTGTGCCCAATCGACCGAACCTGTTACACATACACAAACATGCACAGTTCAAGTCGAATGAAACACCCTGCTCAGTCGACTGAATTTGTTCCTGAAAATTTTACTTTACATTTTTCAGTCGACTGAAATCACTGCTAAGTCGAATGAATTTAAACCTACGAATTTTTTCTGAAAGGACACCTTCTTCCTCCCAAGAGTTGCAACCATTCTCCAATGGAAATGGAAGCATCTCTTGTTTGCATCTCTAGCAAACAAATGCATCTCTTCTACACATATAAATACATGGTTCTAACATCTTCAATTTACCAATTCTCTTATGCTTTAATCTCACTACTTTCTTGAACATATTTTATATTCTCTAAAAGTTTTCAAAGTAATCACCAATCTACTGCTTGAATCTCTGTTTTGTCTATAACACTCTTTTGATTCATACTAATTCATATTTTCTAAATCTTCACAAACACATTGCATACTCTCGAGGATAAGATCATAGGAACATTGTACTACATTAGCTCATTAGTGTTGACAAGTACACAACAAGTCGAATATTGTTTTTAATTGAGTTGAAGTCCTCTTCGGTAGTTGAGTCAAGAAATCCCGTTCGGTTGTTCGGGTAAGTTGTAAACCTATTCCTCCGGGTTAAGAGAGGGTTTTAATTAGTAGAATTCCTAAGTGAAGCTTAGGGACTGGATGTAGGACTAGAGGTCCGAACCAGTATAAAATCCTGGTGTCTATCTTTCTTTTACTTACTTTATCTACCTAGACTATTCTGTTATTCCATATTACACGATCCTACCACATAGCATCTTTCATTAAGGAAAAAATAAATCACGAGTCAGACAAATGTTTGTTGTTAGAAACTCAAGAAACATATGCATAATGTAACAACATCTTTTGAGATTGTTTGAATCACCATAATGGTTTTCCCATAAAAAGAGCCAAACCATCTAATAAGTACATATGACAACATAATATATTATGTCTAAGGTGTAGCATATAATCACAAAATAGCTTTGCCATGTGTATACCCAACAATATTAGGTATATAATTAATACCACCAAGGCGTGTTCGTATATGTGTAAGGATTTCCATGGAGACACCCTTAGTAAATTGAGGTGGATCTCCTACATAGGGATAATAGATATCCTTTCGAGCTTCATATATCTCTAGATAAAATATACCATAGGCAAGCTAGTCCACCTCCGATCGCGCGTGGCTCTGAGTATAATCGTTCTCGCATGCGTCTTTAAAAGCATCACTAGATATAGAATGATATACCCTTGGGTTCACTTAACCCTTTGGCTATGCCCCTTGCTCTAGATTTTTTCATCTCTAATGGTAACGTCACGTTCAGCAGCATCCTGTTTTGTTTATAACACTCTTTTGATTCATAGAAATTCTCATTTCCTAAATCTTCACAAACACATTGCATACTCTCGAGGATAAGATCATAGGAACATTGTACTACATTAGCTCATTAGTGTTGACAAGAACACAACAAGTCAAATATTGTTTTTAATTGCGTTGAAGTCCTCTCCAGTAGTTGAGGCAAGAAATCCCGTTCGATTGTTCGGGTAAGTTGTAAACCTATTCCTCCAGGTTAAGAGAGGGTTTTAGTTAGTAGAATTCCTAAGTGAAGCTTAGGGACTGGACGTAGGACTAGAGGTCCGAACCAGTATAAAATCCTGGTGTCTATCTTGCTTTTACTTACTTTATCTACCTAGACTATTCCGTTATTCCATATTACACGATCCTACCACATAGCATCTTTCAATTGGTATCAAAGCCTGGCCGTCCTATAACCATAACACCGTTATTAGACATATTGGTAATATGGAAAATAACACAAGTACAAGCACAACATCTGCCTATAGCTCTACATTTGCGGTAGGACAATCTACCCAACCCTGTAGGATCTAGATTAACCCTAGAGGGGGGTGAATTGGGTTATAGCAAATTTTCTCGAATTAAACACAGAAACAAACGGCAGAAATAAATATGCTGAAAAGTAAATCACACACAAAATTTACCCAGCTTCGGCAACCCCTGCCTACTACTGCATTCTCAGATTTCTATTAGAATTAAACAGTATCCCGCTTACAAACACTCTAATAGACTCGCAAACCCTTGCTCCCGCTCACAAACACTCTACTAGACTCGCACCCCCTGCTCCACCTATAGAGCTTTGCAAACTCGCAAACTCTGCTCCCGCCTATAGAGTTTTGCAAACTCGCACACCCTGCTCACTGAACTAATTCTAACTAGACAATCTGACACTACCTACAACCTAGGTGGTGATTTACTAATTCTTTGACTTGAAAAGAAAAACATACTTCAAAAATAAAAGCAGGAGCAAAAATTAAAATACAAACTTGAATCCATGATTTTTGCTCGAATAAAAAATAAAAACCCCCCTTTAATAAAGCCCTAAATAAAATAACTAAATCCCCTTTAATAAGAATAAAGGCTGGCCCATTATTTCTTTAACCCAATCCCCTTTCTTTTGGCTGTGAAGAAAAATGACGGCCTCTCTCTTCTTTCTGAAATTAGGGCTTCGTTCTTCTGTGAAATTTGGGGCTTTGTTCGATCTGATTTGTGTTGCTCTTGCTTGCGCTCGTTCTCTGATGATCGATTATGGTTTGTGTTGCTTTTGCTCGCTCATTCTCTGTTGATCGATTCTGGTGAACTTCGAGATTACAGCTGCTCCTTTGATCGATTTCGATAGATTGGTATGTATTCTTTTTCGTTGCTGGTTTAATTGCTTGCTTCAATTGAACTCGATGCCTATGATGATCTTTTGGGTGTGGTATTTATATGAATTCGTGACATTTGATTTTGTTCGTATCAATTCGATACTTTCCAAATTTCTGCTTTCCTGATGCGCACGACTTTCCTGATATATTTTCAACCTTGATGCTCACGGCTTTAACTTGAGAGCGTTCGATCCTTCTCGTGTCACACGGCAAAAACTTTCCCTTTTTAATTTTCTTTGACTATTTCAAAGATACGTTTTTGATTTTTTTTTATTGTACACTGTCATTGTGACGCCCCACCTCTATACCCACGCTAGACAAGAACATTACAGTGAATGCTGTCAACTAGCACGGAGAATAAGGCTGTTGAGGAGCGACCATCTGTATAATTACTTTGTGCGAGTACCGATATACCGGATAAAAATATAACTTTTCATCTCAAGAGGAAATCCGACATACCGACACAAACTCAAAGCTACTACACAGTGGCTATAAGTTCTTCGGAAACAAATATAGAAATAAACATAACATAAATCAGTCATAGACAATTCATATCACAAAGGCGGAAATAGATATGAATATTACACATGAAAGGGTACATCAGAGTAGTGGTCTAAAAAGATCCACATATCACAAAAGAAATAGTTACATGAACTACACAAAAGAATAAGTATACATTATGGAGTCTATCTCTCAAATGTATACAACAAAAAACTACTAATCTAAGTAGTTAGCCAAAAGTCAGAGGGATCAATCCCAAGAGAGAAGTCAAGCAGAAGCACCTGTAATATCTCGGTCTGACCCGAGTATTATTTAATAAGAAAATAATAAACGGATCAGTCTAGCTATAAATATCAGATGAAGTGATATATAATAAGAGATATGACATAAACATATAATAATCACAATGCCAAGCTGTGATAAATAAGTAAATTGGAAATCAACAAGAGATTAATCAATATCACAATAATCTACTCAAGATAAAAAGGAATGTCATACTCCTAATTTCATTCACCAAGCCACAATATATGACACATATATCAATGCCCATCGTAAAAGTTGGTGAAACATAAATTCCAGAATTCAACACACGAGATCCAGAAATCACAAGGAAAGGATCAACGACGTCGTACATCGGGACATCCGATGAACCAAATCACAATCAAAGGGAAAAACGACGTCGTACAGCGGGACGTCCGATGAACCAAATCACAAAGACATAGCACGATGCTAGTCTAAAACCTAAAATGATCGTCATGATCAAAGAGAAGTGTCGATTACACTAAGCTAGTAAATATATGAGCTTAGCTTCATGTCCCATAACCACTAGCTTAACTTAAATATTTACGAACAAATTGTAGATCTCCACTAGAAAATTGTCACAAGAGATTCAATCGAACAAGTCCAAGAATTAACCGACGAAGTAAACGCAAGCGTTTCATACCACTCGTTTTACTAAGTCGTTTAATTAGATTTCTCATACGAGAGGTAAAGGTTTGTATATACTAATAGATTGGAAAACGGTTTTATAAACGAATTTGGTATTAAAATAGTATTTGAAATCGTTTGAGGAAAGAGTTTTGATATTTACTACTAGTATAGAAAACCTTTATATTTTTAAAGTGACAAATCACGAAGAAGATTGTAAGAACAATCAATCACAAAAATTCACATACGAAGACGTGAATAAAATCCAACGAAATCGATAAAGGATCCATCGAAATGGATATTCAAAAATCCCTAAAAAGAGTCATCAAAGTCATAATAGATGATAACAACAAATAGGATTATCACGAATCGATTTAAATTGGAATTTCAATCCAAAAAGGCAAATTGGACTCAAACAGCATGTTCAGTCGACTGAACAGAGTTTTCAGTCGACTGACCCTGTACATGGAAATTTTCCAGGTTCAGGAAACTTTCTGTTTCCAGTTTCAGTCGACTGTGCAGAATTTTTCAGTCGACTGAATCATGCCTGGAAACTCTCGGGTTTCAGGTTCAGTCGACTGAACAGAGTTTTCAGTCGACTGAATCATGCCTGGGCTGTTTTTCAGCCTATTCAAATGAAGAGCAAATTCTTCCAAAATGCAATCGGACGAACATTGGCTCTAAGGGTTTATGCCAATCGGCAACCCGGCCCTATATGCTCCTCGGTGCATCACTAAAAGCATGATCAAACATCCATAAAAGGATTTTACACAAATTTGGTTTAAAAAAACCCAAAAATTGGAGTATTCACAAAATCAATCCAAAACAAGAGCAAATGCACATGAAGAAGTGTTAGGAATTCATACCCAACAACCAAAGATAATTATAGTCATAGATGTGAGATAAAAATCTCACCTTTGCACTAAAATTTATGAAGATGAAGCTTGAAAGCAAAGGGGAATCAACCACTCTTCAAATCCAACTCTAGAAGCTTGAATCTAAGTTAAAAAGAAGAACATTTCCTAAGTTAGGTTTAGGAAATTTCTGAAATTCAAAGAGAGAATGAGTTGGAGAAGAAGAAGAGGAAGCTTACCAATGGGTTCTCATGAACTTTGGAGCAAGGAGATGGATTTGCAAAGCAAGCTAGGGCTTAGGAATTTCTATTTCCCATTCTCTTCCTCCATTTTTGCTTTGAGCTTGAGTGTTAGGAAAATAGAAGAGAAGTGAATGAAGAGGAGAGTGTTGGAACTGAGTTAAGTGACTAATTGGCTCAGCCCAACCAAAGCCCTAAGCGGGAAAAAGTAGCAAAAATCAACTTTCTCCAAACATATCGAAGCTTATACTCAAAAAGGTCGCAAACGGCATTTTGAACTCAATGGAGGTGGTCTCGAGTCCTAATTCGACCGTATGCAAAAAGTAGTTTTTCAGTCCAAAATCCGACGAACGATAAAATATTTAAAAAAAATATTTAAATATAAAATCGATAAATATGCGGGTTGTTACAGTCATGAATTCGAATTCTCTGGCCCTTCCATGATTTCGTCTTCACTGTGAATTTCTCTGTACTTGTTGAACTTCATTTATCTTGTAGTCTTCGTCTCTGGCCATCTTCTTTGGTCGGTTTAACATGAACTTCACTTGAGCATTTTGTATGTTTCATTTTTATTCACTGTTGCATAATTGATTTTGTTGCTCGGCTCTTGACTTTGGTTGTTGCATTTGTATCACTACATACTGGTGTGTTTGCCTTTGTTAAACTTTGGTTGGTCTGACCTATGATATTGTAGTCTACCTTCAGTTGCTTTGGGATTGCTGTACATATGAACTTGCATTCATTTGTTTATTATTTCCATGTCTCTGATGTTCCTTTTCTAAAAGTGCCGTGACACTTGTTCACTGGTGTACTTGAGCTTCTGGCCTGTATTTTGATGTTGCCACTGTGTTTCATTTGAATAGCTCAGTGGTGCACTTGCTTGCACATGTACTTCTGGTTCTTCATGCATGTTCTCTGTTCATTGCTTTTGGAATTGAACTTGAGCTTTGTACCTGATGCATTTGGACTTGATCATACTTGATGTACTTTACTTGAGTCTGGTCATTTGGGTTTGTTGTGCACTTGTCTTCTGTTTGGTCTGCACTTGTATATTCTCCATTTTGCATACTAGATTGTATTGAGCTCGACATGCTTTATGTTGCAGTCATGTGTTGTTGAGTTGTTGTTTGGACATTTGCTTGTGTGATCTTGAGTTTCTGGTTATTAGTGCACTGTCACTTATGTATTGCCTTTGACATCCATGTTCTTCACTGTTTACATCACTGGACTTTGACTTGGTCTTTGTTGTAGTTGGACATGCTTGGCTTTGCGGTTTGGTTTCACTTGGGCTTGTTGTTGATGTTTATAATTGTTCAACCTGGCACTTGCAGTTACTTACTTGGTGCATCTCTGCACTGTTGATTAGTTCATCCACTGTAGTATTGATTTCATTTGGTATTTTTGCATCCATTATGTTGCTCCCAGTTGATGTTCTATTGCATGAGTTACTTGCATTGGTGCATTGCCTTACTGACTTGATTCACTTCATGTTTGCATACATGTTGTGGTCTGGACATTTGGGTTTGTTGTTGTAACTGGGTATTGTCATTGCTGTGCATACTTGTATTCATGTGCCACTGTTTGGTTGATGTGCATGTGCTTGTATTTCCAGTGTGCACTTGTTTGTACCGTCATTTTGCTGGAATGACTTCGACATTGTTTTGATGCTCTGTTTTTGACTTGTGAACAGCCCTGTGTTGAATCCAGTTTTTCAAAAACTCGGGTTTGACCTTGCGCTCGTGTCGTGATTTTGAATATATTGCACGTGAGTTGAACCCGGCTTTTCATTTGGGTTTGACCTGTGCTCACCTGTCCCTGTAGCATTATCAAGTGTATATCGATGTGTACGACCTTGTGGCATGTACAAGGATACACTGTGCATGTCACACTGTTCATGTGTGATGAATTCAAGTGAATGACGACGAACAACCCAAATAACTGAGGAAAATCATATTTTCAAAAGTCATATTTCATTTTATATTGCAAAAATATTTCTTTTTCATTCTTACTGCGTTAGTGAATATTTTTGCAGATTTCTCAGATGCTGGAATCAAACTGGAATGCTATTGAAGATAAAATACGAGTGTGAGTGATATGTAATGAGGAATTTATGTAAACTGGATTGTGATGTAAACAAAAATGTATGTGTATAGTGAGAGCTTGAATTTGTACTATTCAAGATTGTAATAAATATTTGTTTGAATAAAATATCTGTTTGAATTCAAATTCTGTGTGATTTATTTTATTCAACAAATATTTATTTAATCTATGAAAAACAAAATAGTACATTACCAAATACATTTAAATGAATATATATGTTTATTATCATCAAACAAAAACATATAAGCGCATATTCATACAATCTCCCCCTTTTGATGATAACAAACATATATTTAAGATTTTGACTATGTTAAATGTATTTGATCAATGATATACACTAATTGCTCCCCCTATTTAAATGCTTCCTCTCTACATGATGCTCCCCCTACATATATGCATACAAATAGAAATATACAAATGAATATATATATGCAAATGGAAAATTATTTGACCTTTGCTTGATATTATTCGACAAAATCTTAACTTTTCTCTCCCCCTTTTGTTATCAGCAAAAGAATAATACTGTTAGAGAAAAATAGAGATAGAGTGATCAATATTAATCCAACATTGAACTCAAATTGAATACAAATATTAAACTTCAATAAAAATCAAACAAAAATCATAACTACCCTTGTTAGGCGCATATTCCACTTTTAGAATTATGGAAATGAAGTTCTAATATAAAATCATACAATTGTATCAACTTGTGGTATAATTATATCAAGAATTTGAATATCTACTAATCATGCATAACCGTTAGGACTTTTAAATGAGATTAGTAGTATTCCAATTTAATTTAAATTTTTAAAAAAATAATAATGAAATCAAGTATCTTCTAACCACGCATGACCGTGTGGACTTTTAAATGGGATTAGAATCAACTTGTCTATTTAATCAATTAATTTTGATATGCGTTCCATACATGCATAACCGTAAGGACTTTTAAATGAGCATGAAAGCACATAATCAAAAATCCAAGTAATTCACCCATGCATAACCGTGAGGACTTTTAAATGAGAGCGAATACTTTGGATATTTATTTTTTAAAAAAATGTGACATGAAAAACAAATGATTCCTGATTATAGTACCACATATCGACAACCTATATTTAAGATTTGATAAACAATGGTCGATAGAAATATGATAGATATAGAAATGGTCATGGAATCTTTACCCAACAAAAAGTTTTATAACTCTTGTTTGAATTCCTAAAGAAATTTTCCAAATATACTCTCTTGAGTAATGTATGTTAAATATCAACACTTATCATCTTTTCAATCACTATTTATCTTTTTGATAATTAGGAGGGAGTCGGATTAGTCAAAATTTGTCATTTGAAATCAAAAAAAAAGACTAATCTGAAAATATGGCCAACAATGATTTTCTCGAAGGGGTTATATGAAAAAAAATTCTGCTATTTGAAAATTATTTCAAGTGAAAAATATGCAGATTTTTTCTTTGAAAAATGATGTAGCAAATGAATGTTTCAAAAAATTAATCACATTCAATATACCTTCACCTGTTTTACCTTTACGATAATTTTTCGTGATTGCCCATTGTGATTCTGTCACCTTTGTACTAGGCTAAGGAACTTTGCTTTGTTCCCCGTTGTGTTTCTGGAACAGCCAAAATCCAGAGAACACTGTTGTTGTTCCTTAGCCTGCCACCATACCTACACGGGAAAAGATTTTTGTGACCTATTTGTTTTTATAGGTCCATGATTGTTAGTGGCAGAATATTTTGAAAAATAATTTTGTGGAGACCCAAAACTATTTATAATTGCTCCCTTTGGCACCCAAATTTGTTTAACTTTGAGAGATTTTATATTTGTGCCTTTTGGAACCCAAATTGGTATAGTTTTCATGTGTTTGGGTCTATACCAACAGTTATTTTGATTGTGTCCAAATTTTCTACAAATTGTGCACACTGAATTTTCTTGATTAATCTTGCTTTTAACATTTTCAGATTTATTATATCCAAATCCTTGTTTAACCGTATTAACAGTTTGCTTTCCTAATAGCATATTCAACTATTTTTCACTTTTTGAGAATTTATCTGAAGTCGTTGACAATTGTTGGACTTGTGTTTTGAGAGATTCATTTTCATTTATCAATTGTGTGCACTTTTTAATAGAATTCTCTCTCCTAGTATTTTCATTTTCTTTTAAAATCAGAATTTCATTTTCAAGTGATTTTATATCGATTTCTGATTTTTTTAATTTCCTTTTCGAATGTTGAACACTTATCACACTTAGGGATCTTACTTTGATAGGTTTTAACTAATTTATCGAGTTGTTCATTTAATTCTATCAAAGTATCTTTTTGTGATTCAAGTTTGGCATACTTCTCCCTAAGTCGTTCAAAACAGCCATTCACTTCGTGGAAATAAATAAGTAATTCAGAGTGAGTGAGTTTTGATACCTCGCTTGGCTTCATATTGTGCTCTCTGTTTTTTAATTTTTGATTTAGAGCTGGATTTCCGTATTTGCGGTTCCTCCTTTTGAATTTCTTCATTGGTAATGCCAGCTTGACTGCTCCATCATCATCATCCTCATCACAACTGCTATTTACCATGTTAAGCACATTTCTTTAACTGAGTCGGTTGTGGAGGACATCTCATTACTGTTGACTTTTGCACCATATATTGCATCGAGAGTATTCCAGATTTTCTGTGCATTTTCACAATGAGAGACGAAATAAAAATTATCACGATTAATATGAGAATATAATATATGCATAGCAAGAGCATTAATCGAGAGAATTTCCTTATTTGTTATATCACACCCATTTTCAATAATATCCCAACATTTAATATTAACTGATTTTAAATAAAATTCCATTTTCAATTTCCGGTTCGAAAAATCTGTTCCATCGAAAATAGAAGGAATAATATTGGAACGACCCTCAACAAAAGTATTATCTGGTGCATTCATGACTCTAGAGTTAAAGAAAAATAACATGCTCTGATACCACTTGTAGGATCTAGATTAACCCTAGAGGGGGGGTGAATAGGGTTATAGCAAATTTTCTCGAATTAAACACAGAAACAAACTGCAGAAATAAATATGCTGAAAAGTAAATCACATATAAAATTTACCCAGCTTCGACAACCCCTGCCTACTGCTGCATTCCCAGATTTCTATTAGAATTAAACAGTATCCCGTTTACGAACACTCTAATAGACTCGCAAACCCTTGCTCCTGCTCACAAACACTCTACTAGACTCGCACCCCCTGCTCCGCCTATAGAGCTTTGCAAACTCGCAAACTCTGCTCCCGCCTATAGAGTTTTGCAAACTCGCACACCCTGCTCACTGAACTAATTCTAACTAGACAATCTGACACTACCTACAACCTAGGTGGTGATTTACCAATTCTTTGACTTGAAAAGAAAAACAGACTTCAAAAATAAAAGCAGGAGCAAAAATTAAAATACAAACTTGAATCCATGATTTTTGCTCGAATAAAAAATAAAAAACCCCCTTTAATAAAACCCTAAATAAAATAACTAAAGCCCCTTTAATAAGAATAAAGGCCGGCCCATTATTTCTTTAACTCAATCCCTTTTCTTTTGGCTATGAAGAAAAATGACGGCCACTCTCTTCTTTCTGAAATTAGGGCTTCGTTCTTCTGTGAAATTTGGGGCTTTGTTCGATCTGATTTGTGTTGCTCTTGCTTGCGCTCGTTCTCTGATGATCGATTCTGGTTTGCGTTGCTTTTGCTCGCTCGTTCTCTGATGATCGATTCTGGTGAACTTCGAGATTGCAGCTGCTCCTTTGATCGAGTTCGATAGATTGGTATGTATTCTTTTTCATTGCTGGTTTAATTGCTTGCTTCAATTAAACTCGATGCCTATGATGATCTTTTGGGTGTGGTATTTATATGAATTCGTGACACTTGATTTTGTTCGTATCAATTCGATACTTTCCAAATTTCTGCTTTCCTGGTGCGCACGACTTTCCTGATATATTTTCAACCTTGATGCTCATGGCTTTAACTTGAGAGCGTTTGATCCTTCTCGTGTCACACGGCAAAAACTTTCCCTTTTTAAGTTTCTTTGACTATTTCAAAGATACGTTTTTGATTTTTTTTTATTGTACACCGTCATGAATTCGAATTCTCTAGCCCTTCCATGATTTCGTCTTCACTGTGAATTTCTCTGTACTTGTTGAACTTCGTTCATCTTGTAGTCTTCGTCTCTGGCCATCTTCTTTGGTCGGTTTAACATGAACTTCACTTGAGCATTTTGTATGTTTCATTTTTATTCACTGTTGCATAATTGATTTTGTTGCTCGGCTCTTGACTTTGTTGTTGCATTTGTATCACTACATACTGGTGTGTTTGCCTTTGTTAAACTTTGGTTGGTCTGACCTATGATATTGTAGTCTGCCTTCAGTTGCTTTGGGATTGCTGTACATATGAACTTGCATTCATTTGTTTATTATTTCCATGTCTCTGATGTTCCTTTTCTAAAACTGCCGTGACACTTGTTCACTGGTGTACTTGAGCTTCTGGCCTGTATTTTGATGTTGCCACTGTGTTTCATTTGAATAGCTCAGTGGTGCACTGCTTGCGCTTGTACTTCTGGTTCTTCATGCATGTTCTCTGTTCATTGCTTTTGGAATTGAACTTGAGCTTTGTACCTGATGCATTTGGACTTGATCATACTTGATGTACTTTACTTGAGTTTGGTCATTTGGGTTTGTTGTGCACTTGTCTTCTGTTTGGTCTGCACTTGTATATTCTCCATTTTGCATACTAGATTGTATTGAGCTCGACATGCTTTATGTTGCAGTCATGTGCTGTTGAGTTGTTGTTTGGACATTTGCTTGTGTGATCTTGAGTTTCTGGTTATTAGTGCACTGTCACTTGTGTATTGCCTTTGACATCCATGTTCTTCACTGTTTACATCACTGGACTTTGACTTGGTCTTTGTTGTAGTTGGACATGCTTGGCTTTGCGGTTTGGTTTCACTTGGGCTTGTTGTTGATGTTTATAATTGTTCAACCTGGCACTTGCAGTTACTTACTTGGTGCATCTCTGCACTGTTGATTAGTTCATCCACTGTAGTATTGATTTCATTTGGTATTTTTGCATCCATTCTGTTGCTCCCAGTTGATGTTCTGTTGCATGAGTTACTTGCATTGGTGCATTTCCTTACTGACTTGATTCACTTCATGTTTGCATATATGTTGTGGTCTGGACATTTGGGTTTGTTGTTATAACTGGGTATTGTCATTGCTGTGCATACTTGTATTCATGTGCCACTGTTTGGTTGATGTGCATGTGCTTGTATTTCCAGTGTGCACTTGTTTGCACTGTCATTTTGCTGGAATGACTTCGACATTGTTTTGATGCTCTGTTTTTGACTTGTGAACAGCCCTGTGTTGAATTCAGTTTTTCAAAAACTCGGGTTTGACCTTGTGCTCGTGTCGTGATTTTGAATATATTGCACGTGAGTTGAACCCTGCTTTTCATTTGGGTTTGACCTATGCTCACCTGTCCCTGTAGCATTATCAAGTGTATATCGATGTGCACGGCCTTATGGCATGTACAGTGATACACTGTGCATGTCACACTGTTCGTGTGTGATGAATTCAAGTGTGAATGATGACGAACAACCCAAATAACTGAGGCAAATCATATTTTCAAAAATCATATTTCATTTTATATTGCAAAAATATTTCTTTTTCAATTTTACTGCGTTAGTGAATATTTTTGCAGATTGCTCAGATGCTGGAATCAAACTGGAATGCAGCTGAAGATAAAATACGAGTGTGAGTGATATGTAGTGATGAATTTATGTAAACTGAATTGTGATGTAAATAAAAATGTATATGTATAGTGAGAGCTTGAATTTGTACTATTCAAGATTGCAATAAATATTTGTTTGAATAAAATATCTGTTTGAATTCAAATTCTGTGTGATTTATTTTATTCAACAAATATTTATTTAACCTATGGAAAAAAATAGTACATTACCAAATACATTTAAATGAATATATATGTTTGTTATCATCAAACAAAAACATATAAGCGCATATTCATACAAACCCCCCTATTCAATGGACTAAACTATAGCTGTTGGGCTACAAGGATGAGGATTTATATGCAAGCAACAAGTTTCGAAGCCTGGAATGCCACTCAAGCAGAGTTCATTATACCTAGACTGATTATCCTACATGGATACAAGCTCAGAAGAATGAAGCTAGTGAAAATGCCAAAGCTATGAATATGCTATTTTGCGCCTTGGATAGAAATGAATTCAACCGTGTTAGCATATGTACTACTGCATATCAGATATGGGAAACATTTGAGTCATACATGAAGGCACAAACAAGGTCAAACAAACAAAGATATCGATGCTGAAGAACCAATTCCAAAACTTTAGAATGCGACAAAATGAATCCATCAATGACATGTACTCAAGATTTCAAGACATTCATCATGCCTTAATAGGATTAGGAGAAAAATACACGGACTTTGACATTGTGTCTAAAGTTCTAAATTCACTTACTGATGAATGAGAGAGAAAAGTACTAGCAATCGAGGAAGCAAATGATCTATCTACAATGAAACTAGAGGAATTAATTGGAAATCTTATGTCATATGAAGTAAATATGCAAGCTAAGAAAGATCAAGCTCAAGAAAGAAAGAATGTAGCTTTTCATGTAGAAAAGGAAGATTCAGAGTCTGAAGATGAGGATTTAGCATTTATAGCCAAAAATTTCAAGAAATTCTTAAGATATAGAAAAAGAAATAAAAACGAATTCAATAAGAATTTCGTGAACAAACCTACATCCTCGAATATAGAATGTTTCAACTGTCACAAGAAAGGTCACATGCACAAGGATTGTCCAGAGCAAAAGAAGGAGAATCAGAAAGCTCTCATAATAAAAACAAGAGAGAGAAATTCAAAAAGAAGGCATTCTTTGTAACATGCGACGATTCAAATTCTTCTTCATCTAAAAGTGAAAATGATAGCGATAATGAACAAGCGAATGTATGCTTTATGGCTCAAGAATATGAGGTTAGTAATTTAACTTTTGATGATTTAATTGAAGTAAATACTAAACTTTTGAGCACAATAAAAAATCTTAAAAAGAAACTCAAGGAAACCCGTGAAAATAAAAACAAAGCTGAATTCGAAAGAGATATGTTAAAGGATGAAAAGAAAATTCTAGAAGAAGAACTTGAAAAAGTTCAAGAATCTCATTCAAATTCGGAAACTCAATTATCACTTTTAAGTCAAGAAATTGAAACTCAAAAGACAAAAAATGATATAATTGTTTCTGAAAATCATGAGTTAAAAACTAAGATTAGACAAGTTGAGTTAGAAAATAATAGTCTTCAAGTTAGATTAGATAACATCACTAAAAATGTTTCTAACATTAACAAAGGAAAAGAAAATTTATCTAAGATTTTAGAAAATTCTCAATCATCTTCAAGTAAACATGGATTAGGATATAAAAATAAGTCAAAAATTCCTAAAAAGGAAAATGCAAATTTTAAGAAGAATATTGATTCAAAACAACAAATGTTATCAAGAGAACCTATAAAAACAAAAGTAGAAACTAAGATAATAAAAATTTGGGCTCCAAAGACTAACAATATTCTGATTAGGAATAAATATATTAAAACATTTATGGATAGTGTTCATAATAATAAAAACTATATTTATAAAAAGGATACTGAACCAAATTGGGTTTGGTTTCCTAAACTCTAACTTTTAGGACCCTATTAAAAAGGTGGGTACCAATAATTTCATATTTATTTTCAGGTCCCACTCAAAAAGAAGAAATGGATACTAGACATTGGTTGATCAAAACACATGACCAGAGACAAATCTATGCTTACAAACATCACATACTTTGATGGTGGCTCGGTTACCATCGGAGACAATTCAAAAGGTTATATCATTGGCAAAGGAGATGTGAGAAATTACGGTACATCGAATTGACCTTTTATAACAAATGTTTCATTGGTTGAAAATCTAAAATATAATCTACTAAGCATAAGTCAACTTTGTACAAGGGTTTTAAAATAACTTTTTTGAAAAATAAATGTAGTATTTTTGATCAAAACCAAAGTCTTGTTTTTGAGGGAAATAGAAATAGGAATATTTATGTTCTAAATATGAAAACTAATAATAATACAAATATGTGTTTACTAGCCAAAGATAACGATCCTTGGTTATGGCACAAAAGATTTTATCATATTAATTTTAAACTATTAGAAAACTTTCTAAAAATGAATTAGTAAGAGGTTTACCCAAGATAAACTTTAAAATAAAAAATCTTTGTGATGATTGTCAAAAAGGAAAATTAACAAAGTCGTCTTTCAAATCTATGAAAAATATTTCTACTTTACAACCACTAGAATTACTTCATATGGATTTATTTGGACCAACACAAGTTCAATCCATTAATCATAATTGATATGTGTTTGTAATAGTTGATGATTTCCCAAGATATACATAGACTATTTTTATGAAAAATAAAAGTGATACTTTTGAGCATTTTAAAACATTTGTTAAAAGAATTCAAAACACTAAAGATTTGAAGATTAAAAATATACGAAGCGATCATGGAGGAGAATTCGAAAATGAAGCTTTTGAATCTTTTTGTAAAAAGAAAGGAATAAATCATAATTTTTCATTTCCTAAACTCCTCAACAAAATGGAGTTGTAGAAAGAAGGAATAAAACATTACAACAATGTGCAAGAACATTATTAAATGGAAGTTTTCTACCAAAATATTTTTGGGTAGAAGTCTTAGCTACTGCATGTTATGTATTAAATCGTATATCAATTAGACCATTAACTAAAAATACTTCATATGAACTATTTAATAACAAAAATCCAAATATATCTTATTTTAAAGTATTTGGATCAAAATGTTTTATTTTAAATACAAAAGATCAACTAGGAAAATTCGATCCAAAAGCCGACGAAGGAATTTTCGTAGGATACTCAGAACGAAGTAAAGCATATCGAGTATTTAATAAACGAACAAACATAATTGAAGAAACTTTACATATATCTTTTGATGAAAATTATAATAAAAATTTGAGTATAAAAGATGATGAAGAATTTATAAATATAGAAAATACAAACCTTGAAAATTGTGATAATGAACTAAGATCTCCACCAAGAATATTACGAGATCACCCAACGCAAAATATAATAGGTGAAATGAATTCTCAAGTTAAGACAAGAAGTCAACTAAATCAAATGGGACATGTTGCTTTTATTTCAACAATAGAACCTAAAAATCCTAAAGAAGCATCAACAGACGATTATTGGATTGTTGCTATGCATGAAGAATTAAATCAATTTGAACATAACGATGTTTGGGAGTTAGTAGCCCGTCCGGATAATCAATCAGTTATAGGAACAAAATGGATTTACAAAAATAAAGTAGACCAACAAGGTAATATAACTAGGAATAAAGCTAAACTAGTAGCACAAGGGTCTAATCAAGAAGAAGGTATTGATTTTGAAGAAACTTTTGCTCCAGTTGCAAGACTTGAAGCAATACGTATTCTATTAGCCTTCACATGTTTTCACAATTTTAAACTTTATCAAATGGATGTTAAAAGTGAATTTTTAAATGGTTTTATAAAAGAAAATGTATACGTTGAACAACCTCTTTTATTTATACATGAAAAATATCTGGATCATGTATATAAATTAAAGAAAGCACTATATGGTCTTAAACAAGCACCTCGTGCTTGGTATGAAAGACTTAAAAGTTATTTACTAAATTCGGGATTTCAAATTGGAAAAGTAGATCAAACTCTTTTCATTAAAAATACTACTAAAGATATTCTAATAATTCAAATATATATAGATGATATTATATTTGGTTCGACAAATGAAAACTTATGTAAAGAATTTTCAAAAATAATGACTAAGGAGTTCGAAATGTCTCATATGGAAGAATTATCCTATTTTCTCGGACTTCAAATTAAACAATTAACAAATGGAATTTTCATAAACCAAGAAAAATATTGTGATAATCTAATTAAACGTTTCGGAATGGAAAACACTTCTGCTAAACCTACTCCAATGAGTACCACTACTCATCTCGATCGAGATGAAAATGGCAAAAGTGTAGACCAAAAATTGTTTAGAAGTATGATAGGCTCCTTACTTTACTTAACCGCTAGTAGACCAGACATAGTGATGAGTGTATGTCTATGTGCACGTCTTCAATCTAACCCTAAAGAATCACATTTACGAGCTGTAAAACGAATTATGCGATATCTTAACTATACTAAAGATTTTGGTATTTTCTATCCAAAAGAGTGTCCATTCGAATTAGTATCATTTAGTGATGCTGATTTTGGTGGATCTCGAACAGATAGAAAAAGTACAAGTGGTACGTTCCATTTCATCGGAAAATCACTTGTATCTTGGTTTAGTAAGAAACAAAATTGTGTTTCGCTTTCCACGTGTGAAGCGGAATATATATCAGCCGCCTTAGCATGTACTCAAGTCATCTATATGCAACAAACACTTAAAGATTTTAATATAAATTTAACAAATTCTACAATATATTGTGATAATACAAGTACAATAAATTTATCTAAAAACCCGGTAAATCATTCTCATACAAAACATATTGATATTCGTCACCATTTTCTACGTGACAATATCGAAAAAGGAATCATAAATTTAGAACATATTTCTACCGAAAATCAGATTGCCGATATATTTACTAAATCTTTATTAGAAAACTCTTTTATAAAATTACGACGAGAGTTAGGAATAATTTTTTTGAAAGATGTTTTATAGCAAATATTATAAAAGTTATAAGACTCAGTCGACTAAACAACTCTGCCCAGTCGACTGAATCACAAAAACAATTTTTTTAATGTATATGTTTCAATTTAGCTATATAATACATAATATATTAAAGGATGTCTCTAATCCATCCATTACTAACCATTTTTTTAAACCAATGAAACAATGATTGGTTCTAAAACCTTATTAATTTACCACCACATTTTTAGCACTTTTATACTATATATATACGTTTATACATATGTTGCTTTCAAAAATTAAAAAGTTTGAAAATTCTATACAAAAATGTCTTCCAACAACTCATACTCTCAATCAACATCATCTCCTCAGTCGATAATTCACCTACATCACCAAAACTTCCTACGCCAACACCAAAGCATGATCCGGCTTATAAATGGGAAAACTATCGAACTGGCTACACACCGGAATCGAAGAAGGCTAAACATGGTCTTTTTATCTCACCTGATACGAAAAGAAAGATTGATGAGATTCATCACTTTCAACAACAACAAATTGATCTTCAACGAGAATTATATTTTGAACAAAAAGTAACGGCTAGACGATTAAGCTTTCTTGAGCAAATCGGTTTACGTTTTTGTAGTTCAAAGAAAAACGATGTGACTAAGCCCCTACCTCGACCAGTTAGTTCGTATGATCCATCTTCATCATACCATACACCAGTCGATCCCGTGAATCCTTGGATGTCGCCAAAAACTCCTCAATATAGTCCAAATTCATGGGACAAAAACTATATGGTGAATGAAGGAAATAAAACGCAAAAGAAAAATAGTCCATCTCCAAAGAAATGATTATTTCTGTGCCAAATCATGTTGTTATATTGTAATATATCTATACAATTGTAATTGTTTATTGAAAATTTTTGCTTTAAAAATTTAGAACTCGGAAAACTCAAGGTTCAGTCGACTGAACCTTACTGCTCAGTCGACTAAACACAGGGCAGAAAACAATTATACAATAGTTCAATCGACTAAAAACTCTGTTCAGTCGACTGAATTTAACACAGAAAATTTTCGGCCAAAAATGCAGTCGACTGAACAGACAATTCAATCGACTGAACGTCGTTTCCCAGGCTACTTTTTCCCTTTTACCACCAATTCCTACCTTTACCTTTCACTTTTACCATTCCAAAAAGCAACTTCTTCCCCATTACTCTTCAAAACCCTAGCCCCTAATCTTCATAATTTTCAAAATCCCCCTTAAAACTCTCACAAAAATGGTTCCAAAAAGATCAAGGGCTTCAACTTCAACCTCCTCCGAGCCAATTGACATTCAAATTGCTCAATGGCTTTATGATGGAGTAGCGGTCACACGGTGGAATAAAATGAAGAATTCTCGGATCTTTGAACACTCCTTCATTGATTTTCAAAGTCTCCAAACATACAACATACAAGCCTTGACGGATCGAGCAGGTTTAACTTCTCTCTTAGACATAAAACGAAATGACCATGCAATCAATCACATTATGGTCAAATTGTTCTATGCAAATCTTAACCTTGGACACCAAACTCCAAGAAATTCAAACGATAGTGTTTTGAGTATGGTGTGCGGCAAAAAGGTATGGTTCTCCCTAGACCGAATTGCACACATATTAGGATCTCCTAACATTGGAAGGAAGCTTGAAGAAATAGAATTTAATCCACATATCCGAGATAATATAAATCATCAATTTTTGGATGATAACATCAACATCTGGGATATGAAGTCAACTTCCTTACGACCAAGAGCAAGACTTCTCCACAAAGCTCTTATGCGAACAATCACTCCTCGAACGGGCTCATATGAAATTGTATACCCAAACAATTATAGAGCACTATATGCTATTTGGGGCAATATTCAAGTCAATTGGGTCCAATTAATTCTTAATGAATTTCTTACTTTCAATAATGGCAAAATGCGAACGATATATTTTGGAGAGTATATCATGCGACTTCTCTTCAACGTTGATGCGCCATTACCGGAGTCCGAAAATACCATGGTTCATCAAATTAATCATCGGACTACAAGCCTTATGCAACTCCCTGATAGACCTCCTCGCATTATATCTCTCGCCGAATGGGAAGCTAGACATCAAGAACCACAACAACCTCCTCAAGCTCAACATGAAGAACCTTTCAACCAAGATGATGAAATTCGTATCATTGAAACAAGTTTTACTACCAATCAATCGTTAGGAATTTTATCAAGAAATCAACAAATTCTTAATAATCGCCTCAAGAAGGTAGACCACAGACTTGATAGAATTAAAGGGTTCTTTAAAAAATTATAGGATGCTATCTCATGCACGAGCTCCACTACTACTTCAACTCCCCGTGCAAAGCGTCCGACACTAACTTTCACATGGACGTCATCCGAAGAAAATCCAAGCAGCAGCACAAGTGGGAATAGCGGTGGTCAAGGTGGAAGAGCTTATAGACCACCCACATGTAGACCCGTTATCCGCGAACCAAGGGGAGAGAGAGAAGCCTCATATGATTGGGATAAAGATGAATAACTCTCTTAAGGTTTTTTTATTTCAAAAACACTAATCAAAAGGCTTGTATAAATAGCCTTTTATGTTTCATTCATGCTACATTCTATGTTTTATTTATTTATGCTACATTCGATGTTTTATTTATTTATGTTTCATTCATGCTACATTCTAAGTTTTATTTATTCATGCTACATTCTGTGTTTTATTTATTTATGCTACATTCTATTCCACATTCTAAAACTATAGACACGCATATCAGTGATTGTTTTGACAATATACATCTGCGATTATTACTTCCTTTTTGTCGATGACAAAGAGGGAGAAATCTATGTTACTAACCTTGTTTTGTAGAAAAGACAGTGCATATATTCAGGGGGAGGAAATAATTACATCTCTACAAGTTTCAGTGTTGTCATCAAT
The DNA here is from genome assembly GCA_030765085.1 of Allium cepa. NCBI lineage: Eukaryota > Viridiplantae > Streptophyta > Magnoliopsida > Asparagales > Amaryllidaceae > Allium > Allium cepa. Next base: position 153,374,656 of record CM060942.1, read on the forward strand.
CAAAAAATGGGAGAATGTTGATATGCTATATTTTGATCAATGACAATGTGCTTCAACAAAAAGGAAGAGATATGTGCAAAGCTAAAGGAAGAACGATAAAGACGAAGGATAAACATAAGTATGATTTCTATATAGGTCTTAGTTTAGATTTTTTGTTAAAATCTATCCTCAAGAGGCTTGCATAAACACTAGAACATGTTTTATAAACTTCATTTTCTAAAATAAAAATTCACTGTGCAAAAATCAAAAGTTTAGTCGACTGAACAAGTGTGCCCAGTCGACTGAACCTGTTACACATACACAAACATGCACAGTTCCAGTCGACTGAAACACTCTGCTCAGTCGACTGAATTTGTTCTTGAAAATTTTACTTTACATTTTTCAGTCGACTGAAATCCCTACTCAGTCGACTGAATTTAAACCTGCGAATTTTTTCTGAAAGTACACCTTCTTCCTCCCAAGAGTTGCAACCATTCTCCAATGGAAATGGAAGCATCTCTTGTTTGCATCTCTAGCCAAAAAATGCAACTCTTCTACACAAATAAATACATGGTTCTAACATCTTCAATTTACCAATTCTCTTATGCTTTAATCTCACTACTTTCTTGAACATATTTTATATTCTCTAAAAGTTTTCAAAGCAATCACCAATCTACTGCTTGAATCTCTGTTTTGTTTATAACACTCTTTTGATTCATACTAATTCACATTTTCTAAATCTTCACAAACACATTGCATACTCTCGAGGATAAGATCATAGGAACATTGTACTACATTAGCTTCATTAGTGTTGACAAGTACACAACATGTAACGACCCAGAATTTTGAAAAATTTAAATTTGAAAATATTTAATTAATTTTAAATATTTGAATGATGGTTTGAACTGAATTCCAAATTTTCATAATAAATTGGCGATTAAATTATAAAATTTAATCTATTGAAAGTTGAATAAAAATTTGAATCTTAGATTTTAAGCTGATTTAAAATATTTCAAAGGCTTATCAAATTTATATTGATAATATTGAAGATAATAGAAGCTTCAGGATTGAATTTGAAAGTGAATTGTTCCGTTTTGAAATTTATATCGTTTAAATTGAATTTGAAAATAGCCTTCCGGGGCACAGTCTTGGAATTCGACGAAACCAGTTCCATTGGGTCCGTAATATTGAATTGTTATCGGATTTCAAATTTCGTATTATTCAGAGTTGTTACGTGAACACATGGTGAGATAACGCGTTGAAATTAAATCGAATTCAACTTGAATTTAAAATTTAAAATTTGGTCAACATCAACTGTCCTATTCAGCCACCCTATTCCTTGATAAGCAGACCTACCTTGTATGTATGTCATCTTCATTTTAAAATACACGACATTACTTTTCCACCTCCCAGAAATTTGAATCAAATTCAGAGGAAAAAAAAACAAAATGGCCGAAGCCCCTTCAGATTCAAAAAAAAAAGTATCGAGTTTAAATCAAACAAATTAATGGCAGAGGCCTATTTCCTCCTTCGATTTCAAACCGAAAGCCCCTCTTCAGGCACAAATAAAATAAAAAAAAAGAGAGAAAATCAATGGTGGCCGTGACATTAAAATCGAAAGGCATGGGGCGTTCGCGAGCGGCTCGAGTGGGGTATCGCGAAGGTCGCAAGCAGGGGAGGAAGAGGCGGCGCACTCGGTGGCGAAGTGAATCGCGTACGCATGTTCGGGGTTCGTCGGCGATTATGGGTGGCGTTAGGCAGAGCTTCACGAGTGGACGACGACTTGGAGCTCGCGGGCAAGGAGATGGCGCGGCGCGCGTTGAAAGGGGCGATCGAATTTGGAGCAATGTTCTTGGCCGTGGGGTTCTGTGCAGCGCTCGATCGAAGTGGGAAAGTCGCGTGCGATGGTGCTCGCGTCTAGTTCGCAGCTGTGAGGTATTCGATAATTTTTTATTTAATTAAATTTATATATATATATATATATATATAAATATGTATGCATTTGTAGGTTAGGAAGCAGTAAAGAGAATTTTTTTTTAGTATAACTCTATATATACACACATTTAAAACCTTACTGCTTAGTTTAAATAAGATTTTTTCTCTTTTCTGGGAATGTAGTAGTCAGTATGCATATATATAAATAAACAGAAAATAATACATATAGATGAGATTTTTGGAGATAAGAGTTTTATTAAAATTTGGATTTTTGAGTACTTCTACCTTTAGATATATATACAGTTTAAAGGAAGTATATATGAAAGACAAATATGGAAAATAAAAATGGGAGTTTTTAAGTATTTAATAAACTTATATAATTATTTTTAATTACTAAATATAATCTATAAAAGAAAAATATTTTGTTAAAAGAAGAAATTAATTATTCGATTAGTTCGAATTATTATGTTAAGAATAAATTATTAGTTTAAACCCAAATCGTTAGCCAAATTAAATAAATCTATTAAATTGAAATTTATTAGTCGATTTATTTCGAATATTAATAAATTTTTATAATTGTTTATATAAGGTTAAAATTGTGAAGAAACAATCAGGGTTGGAAAATGGATTGCAAATAAAAGCAAAGGTGAGAACTTCTCACTCAAAAAGGGTATTTAAATTTTAAATAGTTATATTTAAAATTTGTTGATTGATTGATTGTTTGCTTGATTGTGATATTAGATATAGTAGGATATATCTATATATAGCAATATGTATATATATATTGGCATATGTATATATTGCAGTTGATTGATTTCCCGCCTTGTATAGAGGATGAGACCCTATTGCGCCGTTAGCAAGCGGATAATATTTTATAAATCCCATATACCGCGATATTCCACCTCGAAGTGGAATCGGTATTGTGCTAACATCTGTGGATGCAGGAAAACAGGTTGGAGGGATCCAACTGGATTCCTCACAAATATTTATTTGATTACAGATGTTGTGTGAATTGTGATTACCATATTGATGTATGATATTTGTGCCATGATTGACTATTGGATGCTGTTGCATCATCGGATCCATTTTTAAAAGTATTTTTAACGATTTTGAATTATAAAGGATTTGAAATTGATTTTTTCGAAGTATATGTTTTTATTGAAATTTTGAGTTGATTCATTTTTAATTAAATTAAAATTTTAAATTTTAAAGTTATAGAATTTAAGATTTTTGTGAAATATAACCAAAGGTAGTTTTTAAAAATAAATAGATTTATATAATAACTTAATTTGTATTTCTGAATTATTATAAAGGATGAATATAAAAGATTTTATAAATTGATATTTATAAATAAAAATATTGGAAGTATAAACGAGTTTATTATGTGTTAAAATGAAGTATGAAATGGATCATTGAAAATTATAGATTTATAAATTGTGAAAGTTATAAAATGAATAGATATTGAAAATAAAAGATTCATGAGTCATTAACTTATAAAATGGATTTTGGGCATTTAAATGAGATATTTACAGAAATTGTAAATAAAGGATTTTTTTTTATATACGATGAAATTGTCATGCAATATAAAAGAATCTTATAAGCAATAAGATTTGGAATTTGTGAAGCTTAAAAAGAACGATTTGGTAAATGAATGAATGAATTATAAGTAATCAACTTACAATATGAACCTTTGGTATGAAATTGAGTTATATAATTTGAATTGGATTGATAAAGGAAATTTATAAATCGAAGTTTATAAAAAGGAATAGAATTTATAAACGTTGTTTATAAATTCGTAATCGATTGAATTTGATCAATTGAATATAAAAGTTTATTAAAGGAATTATATTCACGTTTTTGAACAGTGAATATATCGTTAAATGAAATGGATATCTTTTGGGAAAAGGATGTTTTAAATAGAATTTAAAACGATTTAAAGACGTTCTAAAATGCATCAAGTATCGAAAACATAGATTTCAACATTCATTGTTGAAATAGACGTTTTCGAGAAATAGAAGGAAAGGAAGTCGTAGATTTCAACATTCATTGTTGAAATAGACGTTTTCGAGAAAATAAGGAAATGATGGACTACAACACTGTTGTTATTGTAAGTGGTTTCCGACAGGGAATATTTTTGTATAGTATTGGGATTTATATATCTATTTAATTTCGAATCCCTATACTAGTGATTTTGGGTTGTCGTAACGATGTTTTACGCAACATTCGTTTTGACCCAAATAAAAGTGAATAAAAGAACGTTTCCTTAAAGAATGAAATATATACTTAACTATGGGTTAAGTATATTGAATATTTTCAAATTGTTGAAAATAAATAAGATTTTGTGAATTACTTATTAAATAAGTATGGAAATGCTTTTCCAATATGAAATGGAATGTTTTTAAGAATTTATCTTTTTGAAGATAAATTGGGATTGAATATCTGGAATCTATTGAAATTGTAGATAAATAGATATTTTGAAGATATAAATTCACTATGGAATTTATAAATGAAAAAGGAAATTGGTTTTTTTTTAAATAAACGTTGTTTATTTTTGAAGTGTGGAAAATTTTATATCTTTTAAAGATATTTTTGGGAAATTAAATAATTTGAGAAATTATTTGGAATCTGATGATGTGGCGCATCTTTATTGATAGTTAAATAACCGACTATCAATATTTACCTTTAAATAGGCATTTGTTGTGATTGCTTGAATTGGATGCCACACTTATTTTTAAAATAAGCGCTCACTACTCGGGTTAACCGGGAAATGACCATGGGGTCGTATAACCCATTCCGAATAGTGATACGTCGTTATGAATTGCATTTGAAGACCGGTGTTGAAGACCGGATAATTGTGAAAATGGATGGATTACCGTCGAGTTACTCTGCATCGGCTGATCTCCGGTACAGAGGTTTTATCACCCTTAGTGACGGGAAGTCCGGACGTGATTAATGAATATCCGGATTGCAAGGACTTCTTTGTAAGTGCCTTCGGTTCTGTTCGAGCCCGAAACAGACTTGTATGGATTGTATGTCTGACATTACAAGTTGAGATATAAAGCTGATTTCTTTCAAATATATTTCTGTTGGTGGCGGAGAATTTATTCTCTTAGCTTAACACCCTTCTCTGTGACGTACGAGCTCAGAGGTTATATAGTTGATGGTTATTAGTGATATACTCCCAATTTGGTAGTGTGGCATGCTGAGTGATGCTGTGAAATGATCGTTGAGTGATCATTTGTGATAGGATCATTTGTTTGATCGTCTATCTTGATGATCATTGCTTTGATCATTTGTTGACCCAGAGCACTGCTTTTGTAAAGCGTGGCTTTGTGGACGAGACTTCATCGAGCCTCACACCCCGGAAATGGTCAAAACAGGAAAGATGCAGCAAGGTTATTAGGGGGTAGCACCCCTTTAGTATATGTCATTCCTTCTGGATAGAGGTGGTATCATGGTATGGAGCCCAGATACTTAACCTATGTGGTTACTGAAAATTTATTACTTTGTGGTTGTTGGAAATCGGTTACCCTCGGATATAGATCGGTTACGATCGGGGAATGGCATATTCGTGCCAGTTGTTACCCAGTTAGGGGTAACCCGGCCTTGTGTTGGCAGAGATCCGGTTAGGTTCTCGGGACGTCATTCCAGAGGCGTTTCCATGTGGCAATGGGAAGTTCCTTGGCCTGACCATTTGTTGGAAATCCAAAGAAACAATACGAGCCTTGTACGGTTTTAGTTGTAGAACCTGCCATCTAATATGGTAGCTATAGTAGACATAATATAATGGTACCTATGCTGGCTAAGATTTACATTCTACTTTCGAAATTGTTTTCTACACTATGCACTAATAATAATATAAAAAAATGATTTGATTTTGCGTAGTAAGCATCTTTGACTATCATAAGGAGAAACCTCCTCCAAGTCTGCGTTTGCATTGTTTGTGTGGCGGGAGACCTTATGGTAGTTTCATTTTCAAAAAGCATTGCGAATTTTCTTTTAAAATTTCTCCTGTTCTTTGTTTAAAAGATAAATAACTGTTTTTAGTTCTCACACCAGTCACATGGCTGACCTGGAGTTTATTGTTCCCTTCCTAAACTCTGGGTGCCCACCAATTTTCACACGGGCAGTCTAGAGTTAGGTTATCAGGTCATTCTGGATTCAGGTGTTGCTACAGATATCTGGAGGCGAGCTGGGTGGCGTAGTATATATATTGTATATAGTATTTCTTCTTTTTCCTCTATTTGTTTGTTGTACACTCTGATGATACGATGTAATGTAATGCGATGTAATGTATAAAATGTACAGTTCTTTTATTTTAATAAATATTCATTTATCTATTATATGTTGTTCCGCTGCGACTGTGAGATTCTGATATTGTTCTGCTGTTCTTCCTGTTCTGGTATTTGTTTTTCTGTTTTTCTTTCTTTCTCTCTCTTCTTCTACCTCTTTCTTCTTTCTTAAACCCTAACATTTCGGTTTTTCGGCAACGAAAAATCGCAAACGTTACACAACAAGTCGAATATTGTTTTTAATTGAGTTGAAGTCCTCTTCGGTAGTTGAGTCAAGAAATCCCGTTCTGTTGTTCGGGTAAGTTGTAAACCTATTCCTCCGGGTTAAGAGAGGGTTTTAATTAGTAGAATTCCTAAGTGAAGCTTAGGGACTGGACGTAGGACTAGAGGTCCGAACCAGTATAAAGTCCTGGTGTCTATCTTTCTTTTACTTACTTTATCTACCTAGACTATTCTGTTATTCCATATTACACGATCCTACCACATAGCATATTTCATTAAGGAAAAAATAAATCACGAGTCAGACAAATGTTTGTTGTTAGAAACTCAAGAAACATCTTCATAATGTAACAACATCTTTTGAGATTGTTTGAATCACCATAATGGTTTTCCCATAAAAAGAGCCAAACCATCTAATAAGTACATATGACAACATAATATATTATGTCTAAGGTGTAGCATATAATCAGAAAATAGCTTTGCCATGTGTATATCCAACAATATTAGGTATATAATTAATACCACCAAGGCGTGTTCGTATATGTGTAAGGATTTTCATGGAGACACCCTCAGTAAATTGAGGTGGATCTCCTACATAGGGATAATAGATATCCTTTCGAGCTTCATATATCTTTAGATAAAATATACCATAGGCAAGCTAGTCCACCTCCGATCGCGCGTGGCTCTGAGTATAATCGTTCTCGCATGCGTCTTCAAAAGCATCACTAGATATAGAATGATATACCCTTGGGTTCACTTAACCCTTTGGCTATGCCCCTTGCTCTAGATTTTTTCATCTCTAATGGTAACGTCACGTTCAGCAGCATCCTGTTGTACAAGTCTTCATTACTCGAACAGATCTTGAACATCTCTCTGGATTCTAGCTTCTTGAATAGTCTATGTATCCCCACAAGGATTCCGGCATCTCGAACAGATCACAGATCTCAACATAAAATCGAGCATATAAAACATATCTCAAATCTCTACATAGATTCCAGCATAAGTCCATTAACTAATGTCAATGTTGTCCTCTCTCTTGGGATTACCCTCAAGATAGATAGTTTCATACAATATCATCATGAGAAATATTAACGCCTACTACTCCTTTGGACTTACCTTAGGATAGATGTTGCAATTTGATAACATTTCGCTTCACAATCGCTTCCAAAACATAGATCACACATATGGTTTTGAAGTGGTTACGATTTCGAGTAATCTCATATAAGTACACTGCCTCGCCTAGCGAACAGTCCAAAATTAATCGATAGAATTTCAATCAACTTAACCCTGGTTCTTTCAGAAATAAACAGACAATACATAAGGGCGGACACCATCTCCTATCCAGATGGATTTCCTTATCATTTGTCCTAGAAGAGCAAGATGAGTTTATACATTAAGTGTAGCATCACCGAAGATAACTGTATCATACAATTCTTATGTTTCTTCTAGATATTTCCTAAGTTATTTTTGGTCAAATTCAATAACAACGAGAACGATCGCATGTGGAAACCAAGTCTCGTATACTTATCACATTTCCGACCTTCTCAACTCATACCATCACTTTGTCAAGAGGGAAGTCGTTAGGTTAGAGAACCATTGCTTCTACATCCTACTCGAACATCGGTCCTAACTCTTACAGATAGAACAATCCTACTTCATCGTCTTTTATTGCTAAGTGCCCAACTAAATACTTTCCATAGACAAGTAAACACACAAAGCATGATTAAGTCACACAAAGCACGATTAAGTCACACAAAGCATGATTAAGTCGCATAAGTGACTTATGATCCCCTTTTATTTAATTAGTACTTTTATTAATTAAAACCTCTTTTATTAGTAAAACTTCTTTTATATAATAAAACTTCACTTATTAGTTAATATTATTTCACTATTCATTTGTAATCATTTCAATACTTCAAAAGGTATTCATATACTTATCTCAAATGGTATAAGTATATTCATGAATCATTAACACGGTCTCTTACTTATAGATATAATCAAAGAGGTTAAAAATAAGTGTTGCATAAACATTGTTACTATAAACCCCTTCTCTTTCATAAGTTAAGTATTTACCTTTTCTACCTTTTTCCAAAAGATTCTATACTAGTTATTACCTTTAAAATATCCATTTAAATGGTTTAATCACATTCACAAATCTATTTCAAAAGGTTTAGACAAATGTTACTAACACATTGTCACAATAACCAAAAACTATTTATACATAACATTATCTTTAAAACATTCTTTCTAAATATCCAAGTATATCTACACTTATTAAACAAGGTAATATACTTATATTTAACTTCCCAAAACCATTCATTATAACTAAGTGTTATAATCAAAACCATACTTCACTTACTTTTCCAAAATTATATATATATATACTTATAAATAGGTTTTAAATATCTATGTAAAATATTACTTAAAAAAACTAATTTAGAAATTTGATAAAAATCAACAAAAGCATGTTTTATATTTTAAAACTCTTTACTTTAAAAATTCATAAATAATTATTAAAAATATATTTAAACTTCTAGCTAACTTTAAAACACTTTAAAATATGTTAGAAAACATCCCTAAAAATATTAGGGAAAAAAATACTGTAACAACCCATTTCTTCGATTCTCAGAAATCGACATTAATACATCCTCGAAATTCACGTGCCGTAAATCTAAGTGCCGAAGAAGCGGATCATTAAGGGTAAGAAAGAAAATAAAGGCAAAATAGAATCTTACATATATTATTTCAGCAATAATATTTACGTTGGAAATTAAAATACATTTATCAGAATTAAAAACATGGACAGTTGTAAATCTTATCCTTAAAAATGCGGAATAAATACTACTCAAGTGTTGTGCAAATAGATAACAAGTCTTCAGAAAATCTACTAACTCGATGCTTCGAGCTCCATCCAGCTTTCTTCTAAACTATACCCGACTACTAGGCTTCCTGGGGAAAATTAGGCATCCAGAGTTTAAGGAACGGGAAAATAAACTCCAGGTCAGTCATAAGACTGGTGTGAGAACTCAAAATATGCGTTTTGAAAACAAAAAGGTATCTCATAAGACCACGCTGCACATAAACATGAAACAAGTTTTTACCTTATGATAACCAAAAAAATTTACATCAAAATACTAGATATTATTTTTAATGACATGTCTTTGAAAACTTTTGCAAATAAACCTATCAATCTTAGTCAAAATTGTTACATTATTAAATTCTAGCAATACTAGCCATAAATGCGGGTTCTACAAACAAACTGGTAGGCACTTATTGGAGAATGGATTCCATACAAATGACCGGTGAAGGGACTACCTTCCGGCAGTACATCCCTGAAGGAATGTATCGAGGTCCAAAAGATGGTCGTCTACCAACACAAGACCATCCTACCTCTTCCTAGATAGTACCGAATATGTCATCACCCCGGTCGTTACTGACCTTTCCGAGGGTCCTCATAGCATACATCCACATTAATTTACATCCCGAACATTATAGCGGGAAGAAATATATTTAGAACGGGATGATCATACCCTAATGGTTGCGAACCACATAGCCTTGCTGCATCTAACCCTGTTTTGGTCATTTTCCGGTGTGAGGCCTGAGGTAACGATTACGTTTTCACATAACCCATCATCTTCCTTTGAATGCCACACTACCATTCTATCGATCACTTGTTGACTTCCACAAACATACAACCTTCGAGCTCATACGTCTCAAAGAAGAGTGTTAAATTAAGAGAAGTTGCCTTCTCCGCCACCAAATACATGTACGTTTATAAAAGTCAACGACGTAAATCTCAAGAATGTAATATCAGACATCCGTTCATGTAAGTTCGTTCTGTGATTGAACGAAACCAAAGGTACTCTTCTACCATATCCCGTTGGGAATTAACCCTAGGATTATTAGCGAGAAGTCCTTGCAACCCAAAGAATTTTAGAAATGAAAGGACCACTGCTACTTAGTATTTGGGAGCTAACCAGAATTATCAATAAGCAGTGCTTTCATCCCGAAATCCTTGGTCTTCGTTCTTCATCCTCTCTATCAGATCTTTATTTTTCGAACATATACATTGGTTTAAAGTGGTTTTCGGATAGCGATTTCCCATGATCCAACCCTGGTTTCTTCGAATCCAATCATTGATAAAAAGAGATTTTGTGAAAGGGAATCATTCTTTAATTGATTGAGTTCTTTTTATCAAAAGTCTTCCTTGGAGATATATATTTCTAAAACATTCTTTCCGGTATATACAGAATTATCAAACCTCTCTTATCAAATCTTTGATTACTTAAAAACCCTCAAAGAAGGATAATTTGAAATCATTTCATTTTACACTAGGAAAACATTTCCAAAAGCATTTCATTTAAATATTAACAAACATTTATTAATTCAAAACTCTCAGTTTAATTGAGTTAAAACTATATTATCTAGGATTTAAATCCAGAACCAGTAATCATTAAGTGAGCAGAGTCTATATAAATCATCTAATTCTACTTAATATCAATCCCCTTATTCAATAAATACTATAGGCAGAATAAAGACAAAATCACCTTTTAAATTCCACGAATAGTACAAGTTACCTTTTCGGGCTTTAGCACCGAGTACAAGAAGATCATGTGAGAAATGCAGATTAAGGATCTTAAGGCTAGGATAAACACTAGAGGGGGAGGGGGTGAATAGTGTTTTGGAGAATTGCTAAATCTTTTTTATTTTTTGTTAATTTAAACACAAATGTATGCAATATTCAGACACGGATATGATCACAGAATCAAACACAAATGAAAATATAAAGTAAAAGCAGTAAAGGAAAGAACATACTGGATTTTATACTAGTTCGGAATTATCCTACATCCAGTCCCACACACAAGTATGGATTTCCTTTCAAAAACAATCTTTACAATTACACCCTCGATTTCAAGGCAACGAGGTACACCCTTCAGAATCACAATCCTCTAGGCAGAGATACTTGATTTCCCAGGCAACAAGATCAGTCAATTGATTTCCCAAGGCTACAATCACACCTCATCTCGCTTGATTGACCTCCAACTATAACGACCCGCAAATCCGTATCCCTGAGTCAACACTATTCTACATCAATCAACTCAAGCTGAACGGAAATACGAACCATTTGGGTTAAAGAAGAAGAGGTAGAAGAAGAAAATAGAAAACAACATCAGAATCTAACCATCGTAGCGGAATAAAATATAATAGATAATAAATGATCTTTACACAAAATCAAATATATCTGTTTATATATTACATCATCAGAGTACATCAATCACAGTTCAACATCAACAACATACAACTGGATACACAGCGGAATGATAATCAAGTACAGAAGTACGTATCGCCATCTAGCTCGTCTCCTGAGCTCCACGGCATCATAACCTGTATTCTATAAACTCGGTCTGACCCAAGCATTACTGTTAAATAACACCCGAGTCAGTTTGGAATACCAGCGTGAGAAATCACACTCAAAATTGATTACTAAAGTTTCAAAAATCCTTTTTGAAAACAAAAGCATCTCGTAAGACCACGCCACAAATAAACATGTCAGGTTTTTACCTTACGATAGCTAAAACACTTTTTATTAAAATCCTCTGATATTATAATAGGGTCTATTTACAAATAGTTATTAAATAGCCGAAAATGTTACATGATTAAATTCCAGCTACTAGCCACAGAGTGGGTAATACAAACAAAACTTGTAAAAGGCGCGTAGGGAGAATGGATTTCCAACTAATGACTAGGCACTGGGGTACCACCTGTCACGGTACGTGGCCTAGATCACTGTACCGAGGATCACTCCCGACCCCAGCAACACAAGACCGGGACTATCCCTTACTGGATAATCCCGAGTGAGATCACCCCACGGTTGGGATCAGCAGCCACACCACTAAGCCGAAATAAAAAGGGACATCTAGACAGGGATGACCTCACCCTGAATGGGTGCTACCCACCTAGTCTTGCTGCATAACCCCTGATTTTCAGTCATTCCCAGTTGATGAGGCTTGAGGCTAAGCGTTACCTTTTTAGAACATATCCCTTAGAATGCCCATCGTCCACCCGACGATGTTCTAAAAGCATTCATCCATACAAGTCCGTCCGGGGTTCGAATGGACCCGAAAGCACTATTCCTACTACATCCATTTTGGAAATATCCTCAGGATTAGTAGCGACTAGCCCTTGCACTTCACTGCTCCATCTTCGAATCCAAACTCGTCTACCTCACGAAAACATACAAATCTGATCGGAGTGGTTTTGAGAAATTAATCCTGATCCCGATCTCTTCGAAACGATTAACGCATTTGGCCAATATTGATAGTCGGTTATTTAACTATCAATTAACATTCACAATAACCATCAATCATAAATAATTTCACCAAATTATTTATTAACCTCAAAATATCTTCGCGAGATAAATTTCCATTTTCAACCCTTTTGAAAACAGTTTTCAAACCACACTCTTCTCATGGAATAAGTTCCCAAATGTTTATTTCCACTGAAAACAACCAAGCACAAAAACTTTAGATTTTGAAAATAATTTAAAAACCCTTTATTACAAAATATCCTTTAAGTAAAAACTACTTTAATACTTATTTAAAAAGAATATATATGCTTAAAGAATATTTAAAACAAAGCTGCTTATAAAATATAAAACTTAATTTTTATCCCTTTAAAAACAAAATACTAAGTCACTTTTAATAATTACTACTATAATAAATTTGAAAAAGATACTTTAAAATTTTAAACATTTAAGAATAATAAATTTCTAAACATACTTTTAAAACAACTTTAAAGGTTAAAATTTGTTTTTAAAAGAACGTACTTGGCTATCCAGGGAAATATGCTTCTCTTTTACATCTTTTCAAAATAAATCACTATTTATTTCTAAATAAATTTACCCCTTCCTTTAATAAATTTCCATCATGGATTTATTTCTCCAAATATCCACAGATATATTACTTTACCTTTATAAACCCAGTTTATAAATTCCATAGTCACATTCTCCTTTAAAAGTTCCAACTTCAACCACTTAAATCAATTTTCAAATTGATTTCAAATTTACTTCATTTTTGAAATAAATTTCTTTACTTTCTCATTTATTTCAAAATCCATTAATTATAGACTTTATTATTATATTTTTCGTTTTGATGTTAAATCTTTTAACTACAACATACCAATTTCAGATTTTCCAAATTTCTTCTTTATTCTTTCAATAATTTAAAATCTTAGATTCAAAATAAATGCTTTATTCATTTAAATAATTACATTGAAGTGTAAAATTCATTATCTTCATGTGTATTCAAAATTCCCTTTTCATACACGAAATTTATTTATTAAAATTTTAAAACCACTATTATTCCTATCCAATTCATTCTTAATTTATTTAAATTTTCTATAATTATTTCACTTACAAAATCTCTTCCCTTTATTTTCAAAAATCCAATTTTATATATTTTGATAACTCAGTGTATCGAAATATATTCAAGTAAACCATAGCATTCAATATTACAACTATCAATAATATTAATTACAGAATATCGAATATTCATAACAGAGAATATTAAACAATTTAAATAATTTTGAGGAATACAGTTGGATCCCTCCAATCTGTTTCCCTGCATCCACAGACGTTAACACAATATAAAATACCAATTCCACTTTAAGTGGAATATCGTGGTATATGAGTTTTTATATAAAATCATCCGCTATTATGTGGCGCATAGGGTCTCATCCACTATATAATGCGGGAAATCAATCATTCCAAGATATACTATATATTACTATATATAATATTGCACATCCAATCAAATCAACCAACCAACCAATTATTTAAATTTAACCATTTATATTTAAATAATTCAGATGAGTGAGATTAACTCACTTTGATTTTTATTTTGCAATCCACTTCAATATTGCCTTGGATTTCCTGATGTTTGACCTTTATCTTTAGTTGCAATCCCTTCTAATTCCCAAATCTATTCCATAGTGTTTTGCCACTCTATCCCACGTGACTCGAGGTTGTAAATTTGAACCTCGCATGAACAAATTTACAAATTATGCAAGTATTTTTTTTTAAACACTCACTGATTTATTTCCATTAAATTTTGTTAAAATTAATTATAATACCTCCTTCCAAAATATCTCAGGCATAAATCGCAACTCCTCTCCGAATCAACTTCGCACTCAGACATCCCAAAAGCCTCTGAACCCTAGAAAATGCGACTGAGCCCATCCCTTATGTAACGTACGTGATTTTTCGTTGCCGAAAAACCGAATAGTTATGGGTTTAAGAAAAAGAAAAGAGAGAAAAAGAAGAAGAGATAAGTAGGTAGAAAATAGAGAGGAAAGAACATAGGAGAGAATAGAAAAAGATAGAAGATGGAGAGGAAAGAAAACAGAAAATAAAGAAAATAGAACGGAACAGAAAACAACAGAACAACAACAGAATCTCACAATTCGCAGCGGAACAACATATAATAATAAATGAATAATCTTTAAACAAAGAACTATATCAGTTATTACATTTTATACATTACATTACATCATATCATCAGAGTGTACAACAACATACAACATCAAACAGTGCAGTGGAAAAAGAAATACTATATAAATAATACGCCATGCCATCCAGCTTGCCTCCAGCAACTCCAGAAATATCCTGAATATCTTGATAAACCTAACTCTTAACTGCCCGTGTGAAAATTGGTGGGCACCCAGAGTTTAGGAAGGAAAACAATAAACTCCAAGTCAGTCATGTGACTGGTGTGAGAACTCAAAACAGTTTATTTATCTTTAAAATCAAAAGAGAAGAATATTTTTAAAATCAATTCGCAATGCTTTTAAAAATGAGACTACCATAAGGCCTCCCGCACACACACACAATACAAACGCAGAATCGGAGGAGATTTCTCCTTATGATAGTCAAAGATGCTTGATACGCATTTAAAAGAACATTTGATATTATTATTAGTGCATAGTGTAGGAAAAATTCATTTCGAAAGTAGAATATAAATCTTAGCCAGCATAGACATTCCGAACTATGCCTACTATAGCTACCATCCAAACAGTGTTGCGACACCATAAGTGAATGATAGGTTCTACAACTAATACCGTACAAGATCGTATTGTTTCTTTGGATTTCCAACGAATGATCAGGCCAAGGAACTTCCCATTGCCACATGAGAATGCCTCTGGATGGACATCCCCGAGAACCAAACCGGATCTCTACCAACACAAGGCCGGGTTACCCCTAACTGAGTAACAACTGACCGAATATGCCATCCCCCGGTCCTTTGGGACCTTTATCACCGAGCGCTCGTAATCAGTTCACACAATCATAACAAAGTGTTTTCAACATGAGTAAGTATCTGGGCTCCATACCATGATACCACCCTTTTCCAGAAGGAAATGCACACATCCTAAAGGGCGCTACCCCTCATAACCTTGCCGCATCTTTCCTGTTTTGACCATTCACGGGGTGTGAGGCTCGACGAAGTCACGTCCACAAAAACATACTTTATACAAAAGCAATGCTTTGGGTCAACAAATGATCATAGAAATGATCACAAAGATAGACGATCAAATAAACGATCCTATCACAAATAATCAACACAATGATCATTTACAGCAACACTCAGCATGTCACATTACCAAATTGGGAATATATCGCTGATAACTTCAACTATATAACCTCTGAGCTCGTACGTCTCAGAGAAGGGTGTTAAGCTAAAGAATAAATTCTCCGCCACCAACAGAAATATATTTGAAAGAAATCGGCTTTATATCTCAATTTGTAATGTCAGACATACAATCCATACAAGTCTGTTCCGGGCTCGAACGAAACCGAAGGCACTTCTTACGAAGCCCTTGCAATCCGGGTATTCACAATCCCGATCGAATTTCCCATCACTTAAGGAATCTCTATACCAGGAGCTACCCAGTGCAGAGACAATCGATAGGTCATCCTATCGCTTTCACAAATACTCGGTCTTCAACACCGATCTTCAATGCAATTCACAACGACGTATCACATATTCGGAATGGGTTATACGACCCCATGATCCTTTCCCGGTTAACCCGAATAGTGAGCGCTTATTCAAAAATAAGTGTGGCATTCACATTCAAACAAATCACATCAATTACCCATTCAAAGGGAAATATTGATAGTCGGTTATTGAACTATCAATGGATATGCACAACATCACCAGTTTCCAAATAATTTTCTAAATTATTTATTTTCCAAAATATCTTTACAAGATATATTATTTTCAACACTTCAAAAATAAATCAACATTTATTTCTAAACCCAATTCTCTTTTTCATTCATAAATTCCATAGTGAATTTATAATCCAAAATATCTATGAATATTCGATTTCGATTATTCATTTCAATTTCCTTTTCAATTTATCTTCAAAAAGATAAATTCTCAAAATATTCGCTTTATATTGGAAAACATTTCCATACTTATTTATTCATAAGTAATTCACAAATTTTATTTATTTTCAACACTTGGAAAATATTCAATATACTTAAATCGAAATTAAGTACATATTTCATTCTTTAAGGAAATCATTCTCTTAAACATATTTATATGGGCCAAAACGAATGTTGCGTAAAACATCGTTACGACAACCCAAAATCACTAGTATAGGGATTCGAATTTTTAAGACAGATATATAAATCCCAATACTATACAAAACATTTCCTTTCGGAAATCATTTACTATAACAACAGTGTTATAGTCCACTATTTCCTTTTCATTTCTCGAAAACGTCTATTTCAACAATTAATGTTGAAATCTATGGTTTCGAATCTCAACACAATTAAAACTTCGTTAGATCGTTTTAATTCTATTTCAAATATCACATTCAAAACAATTTCTTTAACATCTTATTCACTATTCAAAAACGTGAATATACTACGTTAACACATTTCATCCTTTTATACATTTTATTTAAAAGAATTATTCACTATTCAAAAACGTGAATATAACTCCATTAATAGGTTTCAACAATTTACTTATCAAAATAAGTCATTTGCGAATTTATAAAACAACGTTTATAAATTCCATTTCTATTTATTTATAAAAACTTCCTTTTTATAAATTCTTTTATTAACCTATTCCAGTTTATAACTCAATTATAAACTAAAAGTTCATATTATAAGTTAAATACTTATAAAACGATTATTTTACAAAATCGTTCCTCTAAAGACTTTCCAAACCATAAATCTTATAACTTATAAGATTCATTTATTTAACCAAATCTATTCTTCAAATAACTTCACAAATTTATAATTCTTACTATTTATAAATTTCATTTATAACTTCACCGTTTATAATTCTATAAATTTCATTCTTTAATGAAATTCATTTTCACTTCATTCAAACACTTATAAAAACTCGTTTTATAATTTCAATATCTCAATTTATAAATATCCATTTATAAATCTCTTATATAAATCAATTCATATTAATATTTTAAAAACGTCTTTAAACTCCTTTATAATTTCATCATTTTGATTTATAAAATAATCAAATTTTATAAATCCTATATTTAAACTTTTCACAATTATTTCAGAAATCCCAATTTAACTATTTTATAAAGTCATTAATTCCTTATTTTCAAAAAATCAGCTTTTAACTATATTTCTTAAAAATCATAATTTTTATAACTTTAAAAATTATAACGTTTATTTATTTATAATGGATCAATTCCAAAATATAGTATATTCTCAAAAATCACTTTAAAAATCATTTTAAAATCCCAAAATTTGGTCCAATGATGCTACACACCAAATAGTCAATCACGACAACAACGACATCATATATCGATATGATAATCCATCAAATATCAAAATATCTGAAATCAAATAAATACTGTTGAGGAATCCAGCTGGATCCCTCCAACCTGTTTTCCTGCATCCACAAACATTAGCACAATACCAATTTCGCTCCAGTACGAAATTATCGCGGTATATGTTCTTATTAAATATTATCCGCTTAATAACGGCGCAATAGGGTCTCATCCGCTAAACAAAAAATGCGGGAAATCAATAACTCCAATATATACATATGCCAATATATATATATTGCTATTACATATAATACCAATTTCACTGTTTATGAAATATTCACGGTATATGTTTTTATTAAATAACATCCGCTTACTAACGGCGTATAATGTCTATTTTAACAATCAATAGATAACAATCATCATTCAAACATGCATTCAAATATTTTAAATCTAACTATTTAAAATAAAATCGAAACTGATTCGATTGAGTGAGAAGTTCTCACCTTGATTTTAATTCCGTTTTAGCGATTTATTTCGAATAAAATTAAACGGACGTTTAATTTTACACGAAATTTTCACTAACTCCAAATGACTCCAATCCAACTCCATCGCGTAGTGCTCGTCCATACGATTCCAACGCAAAAAATCTCGTCCGAAACGGACCTCGTATGAAAAAGTTATGATTTTTACAAGTTTATACTATTTTATAAACATAATTACAACATTAATTAGCAAATTTAAACCTCTCTTTAATCACGGCCACTGGATCTCTCTTGCTAGCATCAGGACCGTCCACTGTTGCTTCTTCCCCAACCTCCTTTTGCACGCAACATCTACAGGAAGGCCGAAACCCATTCTTGCAATTAGGGTTAAATTTTTCGCCATTTATACTCGACGATACTTCGATCAAATAGCGCCAAGACAAAGCCCTTCACCCCCCCTATGCACGGCCTCAAGCACGTGGAGCTCGGCCTCCATACGTGCACAAACTACGAGGCCGAACGGCCACACACGCGACCCCACGGCGACCGCTACGACGATCTTTACGTCGACCCACCGTACGGATGTGAAGATCTCTCAGCGCTCTATACTTTTGTAGCTGGAGATTTCTGGAATCGATGAACGGATTTGGAGATTTCGAAGGGGAAAGGTTGCGAATTTCTAGCCGTTCATGGGGAGGGTGGCGGCTAGGGTTTTAGGAATTAGGTTTTTTTTTTTTTTTTTTTAATGAAGGGTGGGGCTATCTATAGGAAAATCGATCGACACTATTCATCCCGGAAATTTCGAACTCCGATTTACGCGCCGTAACCAGCATTTCTAAGGTTTACCCCGCGTTCCGGACACAATGGACCATGTTTCGAAAGCTAATTCGGACATCTGTGCGAGTTATGGCTACAAACGTTCAATTTAAATTAAACCGATTTAAACCGATTTCTAGGCGTTTTAATTTGTACCGGACAAACGGTAAATCCAGTTGACTTGAAATTTGAAACCTTACAATAATACCACATTACGGATCCGATGAAACTTGTTTCGTCGAAATCCGAGACTTTTTGAAAAATGGCTATTTTAACTCGCCAAATTAATATTAAAAACGATTCTGCGTTTCGAGCTGCCACGATCAAACGATAACTCCGATTGACACGAAAATTGAAATCCAGTAATAACTAACTATTACGGATCCAATGGAACTGATTTCGTTCAATTCTGAGACTGTTCAAAAATTGGCTATTTTCACTAGTCGATTTTAAATATTAAAATATTCAATTTTCACAAATAAACTTTTAATTCGATTTTAAAAGTTCTAAAATATCATTCTAACTCCAATATGATAAAATAAAATTTTACAAATCATTTTCAATCATATTTAACTCAATTTTCAATTATTTCCATAATTTAACATATTAAATTATCGATTTAATTATCCAATTAAATCCAATAATTCAAATTAAAATTTATTCGACTTATAAATTCACTCATTAATATTTAAAATTAATTAAATATTCAAATTTTAATTAATAAAAATCCTGGGTCGTTACACCTTATCTACCGAACGTCATCATCATGACCCTCTACAACCCTGGCCTGCCGTCGCTCTAGAGCATGCTACCAACACGACCTCGCCTAGTTGTCGAAATCACCTTCGCCTCGTCATGGCTTACCCGCACCTCAAACGTAAGGTCGCTGTCCTAGTTGAAGATGCCACAGCTTCGAGCCAAAACGCTACTTGACTTGCTCGATGACCTACACCGAGACCCTCCACTATCGCCGTGTTTCCCCCATCGTGATGTCGTCGAGCCCACCCTTCAATTGCATACGCGATCGATTCGATCTCGTGCAGAAGAGAAAAGAGAGGGAGGGGGCTTGCGACTTTGTTTGAGCTCAAAATTGATTTCGATTATTCGTTCATTTTTTTGTTACCATGGTTTCGATTATTGACTGAGAAAAAGAAAAGTGGGTGCAAATTTTTTTTCGAATGAGGAACTCGGCCTCGTTTTCGAATGGGCGTGATTCAATATGAAGGGGAATGATATAGATCTGGATGATGAAGTTTGATTTGAGAAGGAGGGAGATGCAATTTTGAAGAAGGAATGTTTTGCTCGGCCATGAAGGAGAGAGAAGAGAAGGGAAACAGTGTAGCGTGAGTTTGAACTGAGAAAAGAAAGTCGCGTGATATAGAAGAAGGAGAGGAGGCAAGAAGTGATGTTTTCAGAGTATAGGGTGGCTTGTCTCAGATAATAGTTCGGCCCAGTTTAAGTTAGGGTTGCGGACGTGATTTTTGATTTGATTTTTTTTATATTTTTTTTATATTCAAAATATCTTGCTTTGCATATCTGGAAATGCCGAACCCCTATC
Source organism: Allium cepa (assembly GCA_030765085.1). Classification (NCBI taxonomy): domain Eukaryota; kingdom Viridiplantae; phylum Streptophyta; class Magnoliopsida; order Asparagales; family Amaryllidaceae; genus Allium; species Allium cepa. Next base: position 153,395,736 of record CM060942.1, read on the forward strand.
GATGCATGCCGCCTGGCATTCATAATATTATACCCCTATTTCGAACGCAATGGAAAAGGTTTCAATGCTAGTTCGATCGTATGGCGAAGATAGCTTTTTGAATCGAATTAAAATATTAAATTTTCGATATAAATTTCCGCGCATTTATATATCGTACGCTCACACAACAACTCCAAATGCTACGAAAATTGAAATCCGATAATAATTCAATATAACGGATCCAATGGAACTAGTTCTACCGAATTCCGAGACTGTGCCTTGGAAGGCTATTTTTCAAAAATATTTTCAAAACTGAACATGTAACGACCCGGAAATTTCGATCTCGAAATTTCCAGATAGTTAGGAAAAGAAGAAAAGAGAAAGAAGATGAAACAAAAAACAAGTCACAGAAAACTCACATTCGCAGCGGATCAAATATAATATCAAATAAAATAGCAGTTTTACAAAGAAAACTATATCAGTTAATTTACATTTTAGTACATCAGGGTTACACATATACATAAACTCTGGACAAAACAATCATGTCCAGATACTACAATATCACAGTGGAAACTCTTCATACGTTCCTGCCATCCAGCTCGCCTCCTGAGCTCCAGAACGTACCTACCTGAAAATCTGTAATACTCGGTCTAACCCGAGCATTACATCAAAGTAACACCCGGGTCAGGCTGGAAACCGGCATGAGTAAACCCATCTAATAAGAAATACACCAAAACAATAACCAATTTTTAACCCGGGGTAACTCATAAAAATTTAAAAATCCACAGGTTTGATATAGACAACACTTATTATACTCATCGATTTCTAAGTGTCTGAACTTAAATTTTATGATCCAAATCACTTAAATAATTCCACATCAGTTTATTGATTTCACAAATCAGTTTATAAAGAATCGAAGTGGGTTCGGGTATTTACTCATACCCGACTCCGGTCTCTTCGAATCCAATGTCATCTTAACCCAAACTATCCAATTAAATACAATTCAACTTTAATTACCAAATAACGTTTTAAAACATCAGTTCATAATTGATAGATAATCACATTATCACCATTCATCCAACATATCACATCACAAAGCAATTCATATCAGGAATATCAACCAGTCCCAAGCATCCATCATCATTCAAGTATTAATAAGCAAGATTGATCACTTCATTAATTATATTAATTAATGATCCTCAAATTACTTTCATTAGGTAGTTATTCTTAAATTTCATATAATAATTAACCTTTAACTTAATTACATTCATTAATCAATCTTGATAAATCACAATCAGAAATTAACTTTCCTTAATTACTTCATCAATTAAACCAACTCCTTGATTAATTATATAAATTAATCCTTCAATTACACTGAGTAATCATTACTTAATTTTCTTTCATCAAGTAATTATCCTTTAATTACTACCCATCAAGTAATTTCCTTAAATTAAATTACATTCAGTAATAAATTACTTTACTAAGAAATTTCACCTCATTAATTACCTTAAGTAATTATACTTAACCCAACATCAAATGATTAACTTTAATTAATTAAACTGAATTAATTAACCAAAATTAACCATATCTAATTAGTTAATCATATTGAGTAATTAATTCCTTTAGTTACTTCATTAAGTAATTATTCATAATAATTCTTCTTCATTAAGTAATAAACCTCTTAATTACTTCTTACTTACTTATTTCTAAATTAATTAACCTTGATCAATCAATCTTTAATTATCACCTTTAAGTACATTAAGTAATTTGCCTTTTGTTAATGATACAAATTAATTATTCTTCACCTATCCACTTTAATTTCACTTACCCTATTTTTATTATCCTATAACCTCTTACATTGAAAAATTAATCATCAACTAATCCACACGAATTAATTGTTAATTATTGAATCTTTAATAATTAATTAATTACTTACTTACTTAACAACTAATCCTTGATTATTAAATTTATCTATAGAAATCAACCTTTAATCATTCTTGATTAACCTTTATTGATTAAGTAACTTCAAGAATTAACAAATAATTCTATTTAATTAATCAAACACTTAAACAATACTTTTACATCACAAGATAATTAAGTATAATATTAAAACTTCATTATGTTAATTTAAAACATTATGTTGCTATTTATTTCTCCCGAGACGAAACCCAAGAATACTCGAGCTAACTTAAGTTCCAACCTTTCTTCCCTCTATATTTACTGCTATGCTAATATACTTCTGCAAGCATCCGGATAGAAACCCCGAGTAAAACCATCCCTTTCTCGAACATAATCTCGAGAAAAACAATAGAAACCCCGATCATAAACTCGAGGAGAAAAACCTCTTCCAGAAACCATTTCTTCTGCTGCTACCTGTTGCTTCCATCTCCTGCACGCATGACACGGTGCACCTGCACACGACGAACGGTCGGCATCAAACCTGGCTCCGATCATCGATACGTCCACTATTCTCCACCGAGTCGCCTTGCAACACAGATCGATTAATCATCATGAAAATAAAAATTTGAACGAACGAACCACCCTAGGCTTCAGAACCTGTCATCTAATTTCATCCCTCATCGTCAACTCCGACCACCAGAGATGCCTTCCCCATGCTCGAACCTTCACCTGACCTTCGTCATCCCTTTCCTCCAATTCTTGACCTTCCCGATGCTATCACGACGCTATGGAAAAATCAGCAAATAACCCATCCAACTTTCTACCTAAAACCCTAAATCGATACAATTCGACTTCCTCGGAGATTAGAAGGTTCCAATTTCATTTTTCCATGAGCTTCTACGTCTAGGCTTGCTTCAGACCAAATCTTTATGATCGAAACCTTCCCGATCGACAAAAATCGATGTTTTCCCAAATTTTGTTTAACCCGAGAATCCCCATTAATCATGGATTTAAAAATCCTAATTTTTATACTATAAATCACGGATTCTAAGTACGAATCCAAATTTACAATTAAAGGTAGGAAATTACTCATTTCAAATTTACTGAGATTCGTTTTTCTACTGTAAATTTCTATTTACTTGTTAATTACCTTCACTTATACTTATAACTATTTTTTTTAAAAAAAACAACAATTGTCAATACAGTCAGTTTCTTAAATGATCATGAATTGAAAGTCATTGTAACAAAGCAGATTGATTTTTGGAACTGAAATTTAGCATGCAACCTAAGAACAAAGTCTACCTGAATGATTTTATACACACAGACCTATCATCTACATGTATCATTCATTCTCACCCAAATATATATATATATATATATATATTATATACACTATATCACTGCTGCATGTAACAAGGAATATATATATACACTTATCATCAAATTTAAATTATTAAAACAAGGGCTTACTCACCTGCAAATGAAACTAGAAGAACAGAAAAGGCCTGTAAGAAAAAAAAAAATCTGAAATTGCTGCTTGATTCTTAAAGCTGAGGCTTGAAATTGTAACTTGAATCTGAATTAAACCTCTACTTAATCGATGAGTTGATCTTCTCTTTGTTATGACAGATTTGAAAATTGTTGATGATCTTCTTTTTGATTATACATTTGAAAACTTCTTTAGATTTGTTTTGAATTTTGAACTTTCTCTTTTTTTTAGATTTGGTTTCAATTTTTAGAAGAGAAGAAAGTTTGAACTAAAAATGATTTTGCTAAGTTTTTACTTAATACATTTTTAATAAATGTTTTCAAAATAAATTTAAGACAATGCCACTTGTCCTTAAGATTATTAGAATACTTACAAATGTCTTTCTCATGGTATAATAACCTTACACATATTACATTATAATATTAAAATAATTACTCATTTGTTTATAAATGTATTTTAATTGATTTCTAGTTTATATTATCCTGTTTTAATGTTTATATCAATTTAGCTTTTAATGTTTACATAATAAATTACCTTTATATAATTACATATTTTAATGTTTATTTGTATATTACAAAAATATATTTTGAAAGCTAAATTTTCAAGAAAGAAAATTTAAAAAGAAAAGAATATTGAATTAAATCTTATTTCAAAGTTTCATACTAAAACATTGTTCTTTAATATATATGAACTAAATTTATTTCAAAAGCTAATTTTAAAGAAAAAAAATTAAACTTTTATTATATATATTATTTTAAACTATTATATTTTTAAACAAAATAAATAATTACTTTAATTGTTTTTGAAAATGTAAGATAGATTTAAAATAAGCAATTGAAAAGTTTCTATATTAAATTCAATCATATTTTCCCATTACACATAATACACACACACACACAGATATATATATATATATATATATATATATATATATATATATTTAAACAACACTTATTAAATTGAAATGTTAATTAAAAAAAAGTTAAATTTACAAAATAACACAAATTAAATAATTATTCCATAAAAAAAATCAATTTGTCTCTAAATTTAAAAAAACATCGCATAAATTTTATTTTGGTTATTTATATTTGAAGATAACAATTTTATCCATTTTAAATAATTTAATTAAGGGATTATCACATTTTAATAGTTAAACTCAAATAATTATTCAATTATATGACACCCAAAAATCCGGATTATTATAGAACAAATCATTGTTAAATTCAATTTTAAAACTTTTATTATCCTCAGCACTATCAATATAAATTTTACAAGCCCTTCAAATTATTTTTAACAGGCTTAAAACTCCAGATTCAACATTTTACCCAACTTTAAATTATTTAATTCAATAATTGAATAATTAAATAAATAGTGATATTTGAATTCAAGTTAAAAATTAAACTTTTAAATGTTTAAAAACAATTAAATATTCTAATTTCAAACATTCAAAAATTCCGGGTCGTCACATTCCTCCCCCTTAAAAAGAATTTCATCCCCGAAATTACTAATTAAGAAGAATGATCCCATACCTATTACTAATTTTTTAAAACCAAACAGTTTTTAATATTAACCACACAATGTTTATTAAAGACACCCTGTCCATCTTACTAACTTTCCAAACTTTTCCATAGTTCCCAAACAACTTTACTTATTCAACCATTCAAATTATAATTAAAAACCAAGTTTTAAATTTTCAAAATTTCTCAAAATTTTCTAACTCCCTAAATTTTTGAAAAATTTCGCCAGCGTCTCCTTTGTGCGGCTAGCTCGGTACAACTACAAAATGCCTCTACGGGCTCCCAAATTCCGAAAGAAAACAAAAGGCCAAGTGGCTAGATCAAAAACCCAATCAAATGTCATATAGAAATTTAAACACATACCTTTTTGTCGAGCAATTCAAATTTATCTTCCGACCAATTTTCCTTTCCCTTTATAATACCTGCATATCATACTTAGCAATAATATCCAATCATAGCATTCAAAAACATTTTATTAAATCTTCGCTCCAATGCTCATTCAATATATTTTGCCGACACCCATATTACTTAAGAATCTTCCCATTTCTTCTTAAGTTCAGTATAAGTATTTTATAGGCTTCTTATATTTATTTTCACTTTACCACTTTAGTTCCATTTCTATTCAAATTGATTCTCCCATTTCCATATGAATTCAATTTATTTTCAACTCTGAATATTGAATTTTATCTTCCATTTATAACTGATTCATAGTGTTATTTTAAATTAGTTTCATTCACTAATTTACTTCAATTTCCAATTTGAAATCGTTTTGTCGCTAACAAAAAAATTTCTAAAATTTCTAGCTCTCAAAATTTTCGGAAATTTTTGCCAGAGTCTCCTTTGTACGGAGGAGCTTTTGCAATTTGACAAAAGATATAAATATATATACATCGACCCACCCGGTCGGAAAAACAAAAACAGTTCATATTCTCTATTTTTATTGCGTAGGCGTATCCTATTTAGCATTTTTAAGCAAGCAGCATATTTATTTAGCATTTTGCGCAGTCAAATCCAGCCCATTGACTTTCCTGAACCTGTACTTACTCAACTAAAACATGTAAGTGTCATATATATGTAGTTTAACAACATTTCACCTATTTGCAATAGTTAAACACATGAATTCTAAAAGCAATGCACACTAAACACTTTCCGTACGCAATTTATAGTTTTAATACTAATTCAACTGTTTTCAATTAATTCATGTACCATTTTCATTCAATTTGAATGATTTACAATCCACTTTCTTACGTTCAATTCATTTTTAATTTTTAACAAACCCATATTATTCCAATTGATTTAAAAATCAATTCTATTCACCTCTGTTAATACATTTACTTCCGTTTACGACAAAATGACAAATTTTCTGTGCAAATTTGATGATATCCGTGTGAATAAATAATTGCTTAAGCTTATAATCCTTTTAAATTAATTCTAACTCAATTTATACTAATTCTATTCCATTCTACATTACTCACAACCCATACACTTGCATTTTCATTCCATATCCGTCTTTGTTTATCCAAAACTATTTTATTTAGCTCGAAAACAATCCTGGCTAATTCATTCAATAACCATTTCTCAACTTATTTAAACCACACTTCTATTTGAGTTCAGCTTTCATTCAACACTTACTTAAGTTAGTAACCCAAGTTCATTTCCATTTAACCAACCTCCATTTCTTTTCTTTTTCACAACAAGTTCTGTTTCCATCTGTCATTTGATTCTTATTTAATCAAATTCCACCCATTTATTTATTTATTCAATACAATTAGTATATTCTCTCAATCCATTATGAATTTTAATTTCCATACTCAATTCATCCGAAATTATTTTATTAATAACCAGGCCATTTCCAATTTATTTCTACTTATTTGGATTTTATTTGCAATACAAACCATTACTACTTTAATCCAATTTCTTTTTATTTGGCAACAGTTTCAATTATATTTAATTTGTTAACACTTCAAGTCGAATTTTAATTAATAACTCAAGTTCTGATTCTACCATTCACTTTTAATTTACCATCCAATTTTATTAACTCACAATTCAATTTCATTCTCAATTCATTTAATTAATTGCAAGGCCATTTTCAATTATATTTACTTCACTAATGATTCAAATCGAATTTGATTTATAACTCGAATTTTATTTCCAAACTTCATTATTATCTCACAGTATAGCTTCTATGTAACTACATTGGGTTCTATTTACATATTTCATTAACTAATTTATTATCTAATTAGTTCTTTCGCTATTTATAATTCAATACTTGATTTTTAATCTCAAAAATCACTTCATTAAATTTTTTTAAATTCAAATTATTTTATAATTCAAGTTTGGATTTTGGTTTTATTTTCCAAATCATCAAACAATATTTATTTTGGGTTTTCTATTCCACTTTCCAGTTTTATAAGTCACAATTTATTATTTTACACATTTCCATTCATTCTAGGCTTGAATATATTCATTCTATTTTTATCTCAGGATTTACGCTTATTTATAATACAAGCATATTTTTATTCCATGGACTTTAATTCCTTTATAAGTTATTCTAATTCAATTCAATTCTATTTTAACTCAGATTAATTTAATTCAATTCGATTCAATTTTCACTCTCAATCCAAGTTAATTTCATTTTTAAATTTTCACTTTAAATTTAAATTCCAACATTCAAAGCTTATATTTCCTTCCTGATTTAAAAATCATCTCAATTTATAAGCTTACAACCTATCTCATCAGGATTTTTAAACACTCGGTTTTTGGTTTCAAATCATCTTGAAATCTCAACATCTCAAAATCACACTTCTCAAAAAAATTTAAACCAATCCTGGTTTTTATTCCCAACAAATTTCCTTTGAATTTTCAAAAACGAACTGGTTTTCCTGAACAAATCAATTTGGCAGAAATCCGTCACTTAAAAACTCGAAAATGAACATCGATGATGCTGTAGTCATCACCGACGTTATTTTCCAACGACTGAAGTGAATTCATTGCTATATCCCTTTCCAAAATTTATTTGAAACAATTTCCTTCTATAAATACTTCTAAAATAGTAATGCTATTATTTATCTTCAAAACACTTAGTAAAACACTTCCAAAATCTCCGGGATTTTAAATTTTCAAATTCTAGCTTAAATCAAATTTTAACTATAATTCATTTGTATAATTTATGCTCATACAAATTCCCATTTGATTATATTTCAATTTATAAATCACATTTATAATTCATATTTATAAATTTCATTTTGTAAATAAATTTATTTCCTTAACCTTTGGTTATATTTCCAATTTCTAATTAAATTTTTACACAATAATGATAAAAATTTAATATTATCATTCCTAACATCCAAGCAACCATATATCAGCTAAAATAGTTTACAAAAACTTTTCTTTTATATCAAAATATATTTTTGGGTAAAATTATTTCATTCACCCACATTTAAAACAATATCGCGTCAATTGTTCTATTCAAATGTTTAGAAACCCCTTCGATACAGTTGTCTAGATTGTGCCGACGAAGGTTCATATGCCACTCAATAAATCAATCAACACAATATAAAACCAATTTTTATATCCACTAACAAATATGCACTCATGTCTATTAATACGCTCAAACTCATTCTAGAGTACTACGGACTCTAGTTTCAATGAGTAATTCCTACCAGAGCCAAGGTTATCACCAACCTACGCTTTGACACCAACAGTAACGACCGGCAAATCCATACCCTTGAGTCAACGCTATTCTACATCAATCAGCTCAAACTGAATGGAAATATGAACCATTTGGGTTAAAGAAGAAGAGGTAGAAGAAGAAAATAGAAAACAACATCGGAATCTAACCATCGCAGAGGAATAAAATATAATAGATAATAAATGATCTTTACAAAAAATCAAATATATCTGTTTATATATTACATCATCAGAGTACATCAATCACAGTTCAAAATCAATAACATACAACTGGATACACAACGTAATAATAATCAAGTACGGAAGTACGTATCGCCATCCAGCTCGTCTCCTGAGCTCCACAGCATCATATCCTATATTCTATAATACTCGGTCTGATCCGAGCATTACAGTTAAATAACACTCGAGTTAGTCTGGAATACCAGCGTGATAAATCACACTCAAATTGATTATTAAAGTTTCAAAAATCCTTTTTGAAAACAAAAGCATCTCGTAAGACCACACCACAAATAAACATCTCGTAAGATGGGTGAGATTAACTCACCTTTGATTTTTGTTTTGCAATCCACTTCAATATTGCCTTGGATTTCCTGATGTTTGACCTTTATCTTCAGTTGCAATCCCTTCTAATTCCCAAATCTATTGCATAGTGTTTTGCCACTCTATTCCATAGTGTTTTGCCACTCTATCCCACGTGATTCGAGGTTGTCAATTTGAACCTCGCATGAATAAATTTACAAATTATGCAAGTATTTTTTTAAACACTCATTGATTTATTTCCATTAAATTTTATTAAAATTAATTATAATACCTCCTTCCAAAATATCTCAGGCATAAATCGCAACTCCTCTCCGAATCAACTTCGTACTCAAACATCCCAAAAGCCTCTGAACCCTAGAAAATGGGACTGATCCCATCCCTTATCTACCGAACGTCATCATCATGACCCCTTACACCCTTGGCCTACCGTCGCTCTAGAGCACGCCACCAACACGACCTCGCCTAGTTGTGGAAATCACCTTTTCCTTGTCATGCCTTACCCGCACCTCAAACATAAGGTCGCTGTCCTAGTTGAAGATGCCACATCTTCGAGCCAAAACGCTACTCGACTTGCTCGATGACCTACCCCGAGACCCTCCACTATTGCTGCGTTTCCCCATCGTGATGTCGTTGAGCCCACCCTTCAATTGCATACGCGATCGATTTAAGTTATTGTTTTAAGAATTCGATTCGATCTCGAGCAGAAGAGAAAAGAGAGGAAGGGGACTTGCGACTTTGTTTGAGCTCAACATTGATTTCGATCATTCGTTCATTTTTTGTTACCATGGTTTCGATTATTGACTGAGAGAAAGAAAAGTGGGCGCAAATTTTTTTTTTCGAACGAGGAACTCGGCCTCGTTTTCAAATGGGTGTGATTCAATATGAAGGGCAATGATATAGATCTGGACGATGTGGTTTGATTTGAGAAGGAGGGAGACGCGATTTTGAAGAAGGAATGTTTTGCTCGGCCATGAAGGAGAGAGAAGAGAAGGGAAAGAGTGTAGCGTGAATTTGAACTGAGGAAAGAAAGTCGCGTGATATAGAAGAAGGAGATGGGGCAAGACGTGATGTTTTCAGAGTATAGGGTGGCTTGTCTCAGATATTAGTTCGGCCTAGTTTAAGTTAAGGCTGCGGATGTGATTTTTGATTTGATCTTTTATATTTTTTTATATTCAAAATATCTTGCTTTGCATACCTGGAAATGCCGAACTCCTATTGACGCATGCTGCATGGCATTCATAATGTTATACCCCTATTTCGAACGCAATGGAAAAGGTTTCAAATGCTAGTTCGATCGTATGGAGAAGATATATTTTTGAATCGAATTAAAATATTAAATTTTCGATATAAATTTCAGCACGTTTATATATTGTACGCTCACACAACAACTCCAAATGCTACGAAAATTGAAATTCGATAATAATTCAATATTACGGATCCAATGGAACTGGTTCTATCGAATTTCGAGACTATGCCTCGGAAGGCTATTTTTAAATATCGATTTAAACGTAATATTTTCAAAACTGAACAAATCACTGTTAAATTCAATTTTAAAATTTTTATTATCCTCAGCACTATCAATATAAATTTTATAAGCCCTTCAAATTATTTTTAACAGGCTTAAAACTCCAGATTCAACATTTTACCCAACTTCAAATTATTTAATTCAATAATTTAATTATTAAATAAATTGTGTTATTTGAATTCAGGTTAAAAATTAAACTTTTAAATATTTAAAATCAATTAAATATTCTAATTTCAAACATTCAAAAATTCCGGGTCGCCACACCAAGGCTATAATCATACCATTTCTCGCTAAGTTGATTACAAAAAGCCTATAACTCCGAATAGCACTGAGGATCTTGTTGAGATAGTGATAGAGAATCAAACTAGAGATAGTCTAGTTAGATTCAATGTTGATTTCGACAGAGTAATGATAAGAATTTGTATATAGAAATGTGGAAGAAGAAGAGTGAAAAACTAGAAAATCTAATATAAAATTCATTGAAACTAACCCCTATTTATAGAAGAACAACAGCCATGTCTATTCGTGAAGAGTTATGAACTCAACTGACACCATGCCGCCATGGGGTACTTGGGCATGTCGACATCCCAAAGGATTTTTTGTTGTTCTAATTTTCTTTGAAAATAACTTTTATTTTATATTAAAATTATTTTAAACTTTATAAATATACTTAACTATAATTAAAATTCATAAGTAAATATAGAGAAGAATATTTATGAACTTTACTATAATTTTATATTTAAATCTAAGTATAAATATTTAAAAGTTAAATATATTAAATTTAAAAGATAGTTTAAAAATAAGGATAATTTGATTTTGAAATTAAAGATTATTTTGCGGCTAAAAGTATTTGAAATCAAGATAGATGTTTTTGATGCTTTTAAAAGGAAGGTTTTGAAATCATTTTGAAAACAAGATATAATTTTGAAAAATCATTTTGAATAAAAAGTTAGCGGATACAAAACAATGTTCCACTACATTTTTCGTAGGTTCCATCCTACTTAGGGTCCATCCCTTTAACGGGCTCGAAGTGGATTCCATTCCATGAATAAATTAGATTTTAAGACGCCAGTGCTTTTCTAGGAGTTTTAACAAAATTTATAATTAAACAGTAATAAATTACTTGAACTCTTGAACTCTTGATAATCTTGGTACTCATGAGTCTTCAATCTTCATATCTTGAATCTCTATATTGTACAGTCTTCATTCTTGTTACCTGCATGGTTAAATCCTGCATATACATATATATCTAAACTTATACTATTAGTATTTATATTTTATAATATATTCTAAGGTTGTTGTCATCAAAACCATCATCTCACAGACTAACAGTCTCCCCCTTTTTGATGATGACAACCTTTATTTATAAAATATTACTTCTATCTTAATAACTCCCCCTAAAACTAATGACTCCCCCCTTACTCTATGCCTAACTGCCCTATTTTATACTTCTCCCCCTTTGTCATCAACAAAAAAAATAACTCTAAACTATATAACACCAAACTATATAACCCCCCTCATTCTTGGACTAAAATACCTGAATTAATAAACTTATACAATGGAATATAAAAATGATAGTCACAATAATGAATCAAAGATTATATACATGTCAATGTATAATTATACATGTTTTGTACAACAAACATCAATCCACACTAAATATCAATCAAATTCAAACCAAGCCAAAGCAAATGAAATCAAATTAATCAAGGCAAACAATTCAAACAAAGCAACCAAATAAAATTAAACGTTACGTGGAACTTCCACCCATCCTTCTTCTCCAAAGATAGGATCTGCCTTAATAGCATCCCAATTTTCATTATCGTTGGTGAGAGAGACTGGAGGATTTGCTTCGTTATCATCCTTATGTAGGGAGGAAATCATCCATCATATTGCATCGAAATGCCTTTCTTGCTCCTTGATCATCTGCATTTGACTCAATTCTAAGTGTCGCTGGTTACGAAGAATGAACGAGAGAATATTCTTGAACGAATTAAGAGTTTCTTCAAGATTTTCAGATAAGTTATGAATTGGATTAGGCATATTTGGATTTGTGAGAAGAATGAGAGATAGAGTAGATAAGAAATAGTTTTCAGTGATGAATTCTGGAAGCAATAGGTATTTATAGGTGTAGAAATTTGTTTGAAATGAATAGACATATGGTAGATATTCAAATTTCATATTCAAAATGAATTGTCATTTCTGACCAGTACATGTGGACATGGTCATAGGGGGTATATCGACATGGTGTAGTGAAAGTTGATGATTTATTTTGATTTTGTGAATAATTGTGTATATATACATATTTATATAATATACTGACATTTATTCCAGAGATAAGATACGCTAGATAACAGAAAGGAAATTCAATTTCATACTAAGACGATATAACGAACTAAAACAAACACAAATCATAAAGAACTACACGAACATTCAAATCAAAACAAACTAAAAAAAACAACAAGATACGATAAGGTAGAACTAGTTAGAGGATGATGATGATGAAGAAAGTCCAAGTTTCTTGTTGACTTTGGAAATGAACTTGTTCATCTTGGATGAAATTTTGTCCAACTTCTTACTAACGGATCATTTAAGAATCCGTTGATTCTCAACAATCGTCTTTTGGTTTTTGAGAAGGGTTTTGTTGGATGGATTAGGAGTATAGTCGTTGCTTTCCAAAGAGGTTTCACCTTCTTCTTCTTCTTCTTCTTCTTCAATTTCCATTTCATCCCCTTCTTCTTCTTCTTCCTCTTCCTCTTCTTCCATTTCCTCATGAGCCAAACGCTCTTCCTTTTCGGCAAGAGTTTCATAAGGTTGAAAAACAAATGGAATTTTCATAAGCGAAATGTTGGAATGATTGAAAACTTTTCTAGAAACAAATTCGCCGCCTTTGAAATCCACTCCAAAATAGTTAAAAATCCAAGTGAGATAAATTCCATGATACAAAGTATTCTCACCCATTTCAAAAATTTTGGGACGAAGTTCATCCAAAATAACTTGCGCCCAATTTATGTCATAATTTCCAGAGATAGCAAAAAGTGATTTGCAAACTTTTGATGTAGGATTGTTAAAATTCCCCGATCTTGGGGTCAAAGTATGTTGCAAAAGAAGATCGACAATTCTTGCTTTTGGTCGAAAATTTTGATTTTTGAATTCAAAATTATCAGTCCCTTCGAAAATGTGATAAAATATCTCACGATCATTTTCATCGATTTTAAAATTAGAAAGATCCGTTCCCGTACTCTTGCAAGTGAGAATGGTACCCAAAAGATCACAATTCAAAACGATTCTAGTGCCTTTGACACTACTTCAAATTTCATCCTTATTTCCATTATAAAATCCTCATTTCCAAAAGATCAGAGCATTTGTAGAACCTTGAAATTTGCTCCTAGCTCCTTTGAGTGAAATCGGCGGCACTTTCTTCTTTGCTCTTGCTCCGGAGCTCTCAAACTTACTTCATTTTCTCATATGGTTCGACCTTGATGGGTTCCACCTCTTCCTCCATCATTTCTTCACTTCATAGATGCTAAACCATGTTTTAATGGTATTCTAAAGTCTTTGACAAAGTTTGGTGGTGTTTGGAGTTGATTAGATATGATTTTAAGAAAAGTTTGTAAGGAAAAGAGAAAAGAAAAGGCTATTAAAAAGAGCTTCAAGGAGGAAGAAGAAGGTGGAAATGTTATAAAAAAAGTGAAGGAAGTGGTTGGTATCTAGAGAAAAAAAAATCAAGTGGTAAGTTACCAAAATATCCATTTACCAAATTACCAAAATAACCTTTTTTTTTCAACACTTAACATCACATTTCAAATAATTACTTTATGTCATTTTCACTTAAGTATTAAGTAAAGAATATAATAAATATGTTTGCCTTGATTTGATGTTTACTTTTTGACTTTTGTAAATTTTTTGTCTTTTTATGCTTGCTTTTGTTAATTATATTTTAGAACTTTCTAAATATGTTTAGTAAATGTAAACTTGAAAAGTGGACTAATTAATACTTATACTATTGAATATATGTTTCTATATAAGAAAATAAAAGTGCAACAATGTCACGACAACTTTACATCGACAAAACGTTGATTTTCGAAAAAATGTTTTACGGTCACATTTTGACATTTTTGTTAAACTATTTATTCATGTAAACCAAACTAGAAATTAAATTTCTTATCATTTTAAATAATTAAAACAAGTATATTTGACTCATAAAATAATATAAAACAATATCGAAATTCATTTGCAAAATATGACATTGATTTTGTTAATGCGCGACAAAATTTGTCAATCACTATAACATAAGTGTGTGTGTATATATATATAATTATAAACTTTTATCAACCTATTATTATCTTTATATAATGATTTTAAATGGCGTTATTCATTTTTTTGAATAATTATTTGATCGTATATCCAATTTCATCCAAAACTGGCTTTTGTCAATTTTGTCAATGTTATGATAAAAGTACAAAATCTTTATTCAATTCTAAAAATAAGTTTTCCATTCTTATTTATTACATAAACATAATTATTTAAGTTTGAAAATTCTATATTTGAATATTTAAATACATTAAATGTTTCATTTTCAAAGTGGTAAAATTACAACTCATTACAAATATTTTATTTTAAATACCATTATGAATATTTAAAACCTCAAGCAACCTACTACATCATTTATAAGTGCTATTAAAAGTCCTTGACAAAGAACAACATAGAAAAACATGAACTTTGATGTCAGTTTTCATCACTTAAATAAATGATTTAAGGTCAAATTGTTTACACTAAGTACTATACTTAGAGTACTTAAAAACAATGAAAAGAAACCTTTAAGGATATCTTTCAGTTTAATTATTAAAATTCCTGAAAACAAGCTATTTACTAAAGTGTTCGTATAACGACCTTTTTTACTTCAAACTTTAGCCACTTTGTTCAACCAATTATTGAATCTTTTAAACTCTAATTTTTTTCTAATAAAAAATACACATGTAATACTTATTAAAACTACAAAGGAACCCCTAAGGATGTCTTCCAGAATCATATTAAAAATTGCTAAAAGGGTGATATTTCAAAGTGCTCATATAGCGACCTGCTTCTCGCTATAATTTTTTACAACTTTGTTTCAAAAGTTAATGTATGGTTTAAACTTTGATATTATTCCAATAATAAGTACACTTATAGTACTTACTGAAATAGCAAAGAAGCTCAGGATGTCTTACAAAGTTGACTTTGCAATTCATCTAACACAATGCATTTTCAAAGTGCATCCATAACGACGTTTTTTGCTTCTAACTTTCACAAATTTCATTCACAAATTCTACAACGTTTCAAACCATTTCTTTACTATAGCATACACCGCAATATGTATAGAGAACAACCAAAATATATTTTGTCACAATATATTTACATATCACCAAAATGAGCAAGTTCAAATTACAGGGATTTCGAAGTGCTTTCATAGTTACTATCGATATGTGGACCATTCCATTTCCATTCCATATTCAACATACAATCCTAACAACTATTTAGACACAAAGTCAAGGCCACACCACATGTCATAGAAGGTAATATGTAACACCCTAGTTTTGGTGATTACTTGTAAATATTTATAATTTAATATTTACAGGTAATCACCAAAACCAGGGTTGTCACATTATAGAAGTGATGTTATGCAATATAAAGTTGTCATTTACTTTTAAAAGCAAGAGGGGTCCAAAGTTATAACTTTACTTAATTCATAATTAACTATAACTTTATATTTCATTCAAGCACACATATACACATAATATATATAATCAAACGGTGAGTTAACTCACTTATATCCAAGCCTACTACAATCTCAATCATACACAAACTTAATAACACTCCTACCATCTTCAAACACTAAAGATCCATGCTTTAGCATCAAAACCACTAGGCAACTCCTCCCCTCATCTTCCATTGCCCACGATAAAAAATGAAACCTCTATATTCTCTTCGCTTCTTCCACTTTCAACTTGCTTTCCATGCTTGCCAAGGAGATATAAGGCTACAGTTAAAGTATGGTGAAGTTTGGACGAGATTTGGATTGATTAGAGAAAGATTAGTGAAGATAGAAGTGGATTAGTGCTAATCACTTTCCACCATTTTCGATCTTTTATTTTGTTTCAAGCATTTTGAGAATAATGGTGTGAAAAAAGATGAACCAAGGCCTCTCCTTTAACCCACCTTTGGCTAGCCAAAGACCTCCCTTTCTCATGTTTTTCTCATGTGTCACTTTACACTTCATCACTTAAAACAAATATCTAAAACACTATTCATCAAAAAAAATTCCCCTTAATCCTTCTAGAATATTTAATTAATTTTAACACAAAATATTTTTAGTTGATAATTACCTAAACATTTATTAATTATACAAGCACAAAATGTTTGAACAACTTCTGTTGAGAAAAAACTATTTATCGATAAAACGATTTTTGATCATTTTATCGATATTTATTCGAACTATATATATTTTTAAACAATCTTTAAAAACAAGTTTATCATCATTAATTATTACTTAAAAGGGATTAACAAGGTTATTAAGTCACTTTTATCATATTTAATCTAAGATTTAAATATTTAAATAATTTAGATATTCAAATACAAAGTATTTGAAATTCAGGGTCATTACAATCAGTCACATTAATGTTGGAATTGATGTATTCAAACGAAGAATATATATAGAATCCATAAAAATACAATAAAGACCGTATAATAGCATCTCCTATAATGGACGAGAGGGGAAATAAATCATAATAGAAACACCGAACATTGTATAAGTTTTATATAGAAAGTACTCTCTAGACTTGCCATAGCTATTAAAATAATCTTAGTAATGACTATAGAAAACCATGTTAAATTTTGAACATCAAAAGCATTTACGATAGATGGTGGGTGGAGATGACTCGTTGTATCTCCCTTAGATATCCACTTATGTATAAATATTCTTAATATAGTAAGATCTGAATCACCATGAAAGACACTTTACTTGTTTTCAGGTGGAGCAACCACTTTTATCTCTATGTTGAGTGGAATCCAACATCAAATTGACTAATCATACTCATGGAAGAGGAGCTTATGTTGCTTCCATGAAATCTTCGACCTCAGTTGTGTCATAACTGATCAAAATGCTCTTAATGTTGGTCCGTTATTAACGATGCCAAGTCAAAAGTCATAATATCTGTATATAATCAAAACATGCATTCAATGACAATATGTAAACAAATGATTACTCACATTACGTAGATTTATAGAGTGTGAAGTTGGTGTCAGTCAATTATAATTCCGCCATTCATAGCTTGTACCAACCGAATATAAGAATTACATCTTGACCTTGTACCCTGATTGCTTTTTCCATCCAATAGTGTCATATATGTTAGAAATTGATACCTAAGATTCCCAAATCGAGTGAAACCCTAGCTGATCGTCGACGAAGAAGAAGCAACGTAGAAAAGCTTATCCGGGAGATGTTTGGAAGCTGATTTGGAGAAAGGGGGAAGTTTGAAGTGGTGAAATGTCTTTGCTGAACGAGATAAAGTGGAGCGGCATTTTTCATTCGGTGGAAAGAATGCCAAACCAGTTTTTCATTTGGTGGAAAGAATACCGAACCCGATTTTTCATTCAGTGGAATGAATGCCGAAGGAAATATATCATTCGATATTTAGGCATGCCGGTCCAAAGTGCTGTATGCCAAACTAAAGTGATTCTAAACCAGATGGATGTTGAACCAAACCCCATTGTTGCTATATAACCGCTACCCCTCCTCATATCTTCACTGTATAAATAGTGGAGCTTTGAGACAACAATAGCAGCCATCCTAGAGAGCTGAAACTCTGTAGAATTTTGTCTGTATCATTAATTCTTCTTATGTGTAGCCTACAAAAGTGAATAAACGTTGTAACTTCAATCTTTCAATGAATAATAAAATCTCCCCTCCCCATGTGTACGTACAACGCTTCGCAGTAGCGGAATCACTATAAATACTGGTGTTATTTATTTTTCTACATTGCATTGATCTGTGACTATCTGTTCTGGTGTTTATCTCAATTTGTATCGTCTCGCTACAATCACGATCCAATTGTTTTCCGCTGCGTTGGGTTTTTTATTCCCTTAGACCGATCATCTAAAGGAATTTTTTTCCAACAGTCTGGTATCAGAGCTACAAAGTTGATTGAGGAGTGTTAGACGCTATGGCAGGAGATGAAGCAACTCCAGTTGTTACAAGACCCTATACTAAAGGGATGTATATCGCTTCAGGATCATAGTTGACAATTGAGAAATGGAATGAGGATAAATACTTCAAGAAGTGGAAATAGAGGATGAAGGCTATTCTAATGAGGAATGAAGTCCATCCAGTAGTGTTTGCCCCCGAGGAGTTGACGGCTGACATCTCATTCGTGGAAAGGAAGGAGATGGAGAAATGAACGTTTACTAATTTACAGCTAGCTATAGAAGAGAATGTCATTTCAAATATTAGCAGTGAGACCACTGCTAGAGGCATTTGGACCAAGTTGGAAAATCCCTACTTGAAGAAATATCTAACTAACCGTCTGATATTACTGAAGACATTTTTCACCATGCGGATGAGAGAGGGTACTTCAGTGAAGGAACATCTTAATTTCTTTGATGATCTCGTGATGAAGATTAAGATTGTTGACTTGAATATGGATAAGGAGAAAATGGCAATGATTCTTTTGTGTTCTCTTCTGAAGCGATATACAGGTTTAGCTAACAGCCTTATCATCGCTAGAGACACGTTGACAGTGGAAGATGTGAAGTCAGGCCTTCTATTCGAGGGTTTGAGAGATTAGATGAAGGAGATAAGTGAAGGAAGTAGAGGTGGAAGTAGTAGTCACGACCTGCTTATTGAAAGAGGGAGAGAAAATAAGAAGAATCAGCACTCTAGAGGGCGTTCCAAGTCCAGGAAGCCTAGTAATGGCAGAAGAGGAAAGTCTATGAATGGAAAGTGCTTTATCTGCAAGAAACCTGGTCATTGGAAAAAGGATTGTCCAGATTTGAAGAGGAAGGAAGAAGATGGATCTTCATCATTTGTGGTGGAGAAGTCTGTATCTGGCGATGTGTTGTCTGCAGCAGTATGGAATGTCTTAAACCATTGGGTGCTAGACTCGGAGGCGTCTTTCCATATGATGCCTAATAAGGATTACTTCGGTTCTTTCATTAGACGAGAGGGAAGCTCTATTTTTATGGGTAATGATGCTAGCTGTAGAGCAATGGGTGAAGATACAGTGAGGATCATGATGTTTGATGGAATGATACACACTTTGACTGGTGTCCTTAATTTCTTTAGGATAATTGGCATCTTTGGGATGCAAGGTAACTATCGAGAAGGATAGTCCGAAGGTTTCGAGAGATGTACTAGTTCTTATCAAAGGAGATGTGTTTCGAAATCTGTATTTGCTGAAAGGAACCACAGTTCTTAGAGTGACGTGTGTTAGAGTGGATAGTTCTCGTGATTTGGATGCCACAAATCTTTGGCATCTCAGGTTGGATCATATTTCAGAAAAGGGTATAGAGTTGCTTCAAAGATGGAAGACGATCAAAATAGAAAGCTTCGACAAGATGGACTTTTTCCAGGAGTGTGAGTTAGGCAAGCAAACTAAAGTATCTTTTGGGGTTGGACTCCATAGATCGAGGTGAGTCCTTGAGTACATGCATATAGATGTTTGGGGACCGATTGCTACTCCTTCTCTTGGAGGAGCAAAGTGTTTTATCTTTTTCATTGATGACTTTTCTTGAAAAGTATGGGTGTATGTGGTGAAGGCCAAATCAGAAAGTTTTGAGAAGTTCAAAGGCTGGAAAGCGCTTTTTGACAACAATCTGGTTCTAGGTTGAAGGTGCCGACATCTAATAATGGTGATGAATTTGTCTCTAGGGAGTTCCTCGATTTCTATAGGCAACATGGCATGCAGAGATATTTTACTAGACCCGACGATCCGCAATCCAATGGGTTGCAAAAAGGATGAACATGAATCTACTAAAAAAGGCTTGTTGTTTGAGATTGACGGTGGGCTTGCCTAAAGGCTTTTGGGCCGAGTCATTATCAACTGTTGCGCATATCATAAATCAAATTCCATGCTCAACCATAGATGGGAAGATTCCAGAGGAGAAGTGGAGAGGTAAAGCAGTGTATCTTGGTTACTTATGAATTTTTGGTTGTAATGTGTACGTTCACCATTCAGGTGATGACCACGTTGGAGGCTAGAGCATACAAGGGCATACTAATGGGATACACCGATGGTATCAAAGGTATCGAATTTGGAAACCGGTTGATCGGAAGATTGTTCATTCCATACATGTTACTTTTGATGAGTCTGCTATGTTTAATCCAAAGGAGAAGCTACCTACCACATCAGAAGATTATGATAGGCCTAAGTAGATGGAAGAAGTTCCCATGTTTCGGCCAAATAGTAGAGTTGTTGTTGAGGAAAACGCAGTTGATGAAACATCACAGGGTAGTCCATAGGTACCTTCTAGTATTGCTGGTGTTGTGCATGAATCTAGTAGAAGTTAAGTTCAAAGTGGAGCTGAAAGGAGTTTAAGCGAAGCAGTACCTACCCGGGACAGTCGAAGACTATTAGGCTGCCCGAAAGGTATGGTGATTGGCAGTTTACAAACCTTAGCCTTGGTGATTAGTTTGAATATGCCATACATGTGGTTCATGAGGAACCGCTTGACCTTGATGAAGCTTTAAATTCATGTGACAGTTCGAAGTGGATGTGCACTATGGAAGAGGAGTTAGAGTTGTTGAATAAGAACAAGACTTGAGATTTGGTTCCACCTCCTCAAGGAAGCTGAGCCATAGGCTGCAAATGAGTGTTTAAGGTAAAGGATGACGGGAGATACAAGACTAGACTAGTTGCTAAAGGATTTTCACAAAGAAAGGGATTGGAGCATGATGAGATATTCTCTCTAATAGTGAGACATACGTCCATCCGCATTTTGCTCGCTGCTCATGATTTGGAGCTGGAGCAACTGGACGTGAAAACCTCTTTATTGCACAGAGACTTGGATGTGACCATCTACATGAAGCAGCCAAAAGGATTTGTTGTAGATGGGAAAGAAAATTAAGTTTGCAAATTGAAGAAATCATTGTATGGACAAACAATCGCCTAGACAATGGTACAAGAGGTTTGACTCTTTTATGCTTTCACTTGGTTTTGATCGTAGCATCAAGACGCATGTGTGTACTTTAAGCATTTAAAGAATGGTTGATGGGTGTACCTACTCTTGTACGTGGATGATATGTTGATTGCTTCCAAGGATAAGGCTGAAATCGATAGTTTAAAGCGAAAGCTAAAAGCGGAATTCGAAATAAAAGACCTTGGAGAAGCAAAGAAAATTTTGGGTATGGAAATCCAAAGGAATAGAAAGCTAGGACTTTTGAGCCTCACTCAAAAGGAGTACATTCGAAAGGTGCTTGCTCGGTTTAGCATGGAAGGGGAAAAGGCAATCAACACACTATTGCCTTTGCACATACGCTTTCTAGTAAATGCTCTTTGATCTCGGAAGAGGATAAGACTTATATAATGAATGTCTCATATGCAAGTGCAGTTGGCAGCTTGATGTATGCCATGGTCTGCCCTAGGCCTGACATTGCACAAGCTGTTGGATTGGTGAGTAGATTCATGGCGAATCCAGGAAAGAAGCATTGGGAAGCAGTGAAGTGTATCTTTAGATACCTTAGAGGAAATTCAAAACATGGACTTGACTTTGGCGGTAGAGATAGAGATTTCAGCTTGGTTGGATTTTGTGATTTCGACTATGCCAGTGATAGAGATCGAAGTAAGTCAACCTCCAGATATGTGTTCACCATTGGTGGGACATCGATCAGTTGGAAAGCGATGTTGCATTGGCTTTGTCTAATACAGAGGCAGAGTTCATAGCTACGGTTGAAGAAGCTAAGGAAATGCTTTATTTGAGGCGACTGTTGTGTGATTTGGGCTTCGTATATGAAGGCATGGATGTGTACTGTGATAGTCAAAGTGCAATTCACTTAGCTGAAAATCTGGTATTCAGCTCCAGGACGAAGCATATTGAGGTGAGAGAGTCGTTTGTTGTCTCGATGAATGAAGAGAAGCTAGTTCGTCTTCAGAAAGTTCACACAATAGAGAATGCAGCAGATATGTTTACCAAGTCGTTGCCTGTTGCTAAATTGGAGCATTGCTCGAACTTGATTCACTTAATGAAGTGCTAGGCGCCATGGGATGACATGGGGGGAGAGTTGAGATGGTTCATGGAGATGTTTGTTTTCATGGTAGAGATTGATAGGTTCTACATAGACTGGGTACTTCGAACACTTTGTTGACTGACGGTGGCCTTGTCGGAGTTCGTTGACAGAGTGTAATGGGTGATAGCATTGCCAAAAATCACTGAGCAAGTATTCATGGAATGGAGCACAAAGGTTTAGATGGAGTTGGAAGGCTTGTTTGGAAATCTGGTATCAAGGTGGAGATTGTTAGAAATTGATACCTGAGATTCCCAAATTGAGTGAAGCCCTAGCTGATCATCGACGAAGAAGAAGAAGCAACGTAAAAAATCTCGTTCGAGAGATGCTTGGAAGCTGATTTGGAGAAAGGGGGAAGTTTGAAGCGGTGAAATGTTTTTGCCGAACGAGATAAAGTGGAGCAACATTTTTCATTCGGTGAAAACAATTCCGAACTAGTTTTTTCATTTGTGAAAAGAATGCTGAACCAGATTTTTCATTCGGTGATTTGGTGATGCCGAACGAAATATATTGTTCGATATTTAGGCATGCTGGTCCAAAGTGCTGTATGCCAAACTAAAGTGATGCCGAACCAGATGGATGCTGAACCAAACCACAGGGCTACTCTATAGCAGCTATCCTCCTTATATCTTCAATATATAAATAGTGGAGCTTCGGGACCACAATGGCAGCCATCCTAGAGAGCTGAAACTCTACAGAATTTTTTCTGTATTGTTAATTCTTCTTATGTATATCCTCCAAAAGTGAATCAATCTTGTAACTCCAATCTTTTACTGATTAATAAAATCTCCTCTGGACATACACTACTTCGCGGTAGTTGAACCACTATAAATACTGGTGTTATTTATTTTTCTGCATTGCATTAATCTATGACTGTCTGTTCTGGTGTTTATCTCTGTTTGTATCGTCTCACTATAATCACGATCCAGTTGTTTTCCTCTGCGTTGGATTTTTTATTCCCTTAGACTGATCATCTGAAGGGATATTTTCCCAACAATATACATCGTGGAAGGCATAAAATTCCAAAGGTCTATTACATAATGAATAACCTTAAAGTTATAAGTAGAAATCAGGATACAACATGCGACTTGTGTAATAATGCAAGTATGCAACTAAATACTAGTGAAAATGATACAAAAATATGTTGAAATTTAGTTACAAACAAAATTATTTAATTGATGTACCTAGATATCTTGATAATATTACTACCTGCATGGTAAGAAGTCCAATTTTTTAACATTTAAAAAGTTCAAAAATAAGTGTAGACAGTCGTGCTTTTGTATATGAAAGTGGTTTTTATATGCAATAGCGCCGAGGAGATATGAAAATGACCCCAACTCTTGATCATTGATGATGCAAAAAAACTTCCAATGCTACATAAATTTTTACAAATATATGATGTATAATTTAGATAGTAAAAGGGTAAATGAAGCATTTAACCTGGTCAGGATATGCTAAGTAATCCATGTTTTGATAAAAGATATGGACATAATAATTACATTACACATACATACACCATGATTTGGTATAATCGGCAAAAAATATGTACCATAAATTATGCAAGAAAACATAAATATTACCCTTACACTTAAGAAGACGAATCATTAACTTTCCAAGAAATGAATGAACGAGATGATAACTTAATGCAATTTATATCTTAAATGAAATATTGAAATTTCAATTAAGAAGTCGAACATTAGAAATCCAAATTTAGGCAACTAAAAATCACTTTGACATTAATAAGTTTGACATAATAATCAAACATATGAATTTCCATACAAAATTCACAAAATTACCATTCCAGTTTGCAATCTACATCGAAATACATACAACCATAACTTAAAATCTTTGGAAAAAAGGGGAAACTAACTTTTGTGCAATTCATTAATTCTTTGTTGAAAAATAAAAAAGTAAAAACTCATTCGTGTTCAAAAATGCAAAAATGTACTACATAAGATTGAAGTAACATTTCCTTTAAAATTACTAAATGGTTTTCTAAACACTTGAAATGTAAAGAATGCAATAATTTATCAACGGATGTGAACCATGATTCAAAATTGAAATATGTTACATGAATAAAAAAGAAACTTAGAACCAAGATGAACTATAACGAGATAAACATTATGAAATGGTAAGTTTTCTTTATGTAATGATGTATGACTATACTGGTAAGAAACTACGTATCTCTTCATTCAATTAGTTTGTATTAATATGAAAAACCTTGTTAATATGGTCCTTTATGGTGGAAAATTTACCCAAAAAATATGCAAATGCTTGTTAAGAAAAGAGGTTTTTGAGAAAGCTAGGAGAATTTAATTCCTAATAATTGTATAAAATCAATACATGTTAAACACCTAATGCATGCACAAACAAGTTATTCAAATACACAAATTAAATTTTATACCCTTTTATAACTAAGACAAACAACTATTTATTATAGGATGTAGCTTAATCATCCTTTTGAATGTTTTTTCTGAATTTCAGTTGATGTGTCTACAAATGTTAATAAAATACAAACTTAGTTTGATCCATAACCATCCGTCGTCCATGGTATGTGTCTGAAATTTTTGTTCTCAATGACACAAATTTTATCGAATTTTAGTCAGTTGCCAATCTTGCAAATTTCAAGATAAAATCAATGAAGGTAAACACTTAACATGTGACATACAGTCCTTATTATTACAAAAATGGTATATATTTATCAAAGTCAAATTGAAAATATCATGGAATAATATTGCATTGGAGTTTCTTTGCCGATTCTCCCTATCAGCATGAATGTACATTCATGGTTGGAAAATAGGCGACTATATTAATTTGATAACTTCAGCCTTCTTTCTTTTTTAACTTTCCGTGGTTTTGATCACTGCTATAGTTAAGAGTTATTTGTCAAAGTAGCTAACTGATTTGTTTGGCCGACAAATTATTAAGACTTTATCATAGTAGTATCCATGAATCGAAAACCAAACTGATCGATGACAATATAATAAATATCAACCCGTACGTCGATAAAAAACTTAAAGTAATTTTTTACTGCATGGATAGAATGACATATTCATATGGTAACGTTCAAGCTTGAATAGGATGCAATAATAAAGTAGGAAATAAAACGGTCATAATATTTTTTACCAACTTACCGTATGCCTCTCTAACTCTAAACTTCTATTTCGGTTTATTGGCATATTTCAAAGCGAAGGTTAATAAATATTATTTTCAAAAAAAAATTAGGGAACATCACTAATGCAAGTCGACATTCGTTTAGGTCTCAAGCAAGGAAGAACTAACAAAACAATATGGTCGAAATAAAATGATGGAGTTTCGTTGTAAAGAAAGATTTATATTCAAAATTACTAGCCACTTTAAACTCGTTTATGTTAGAATCGGAACTTAAGGATGGTTAATGTCAAATTCGTTTATTGTTCTACACACTAGCGTGAATATTCAAACATGGACCCAAATAGTAAGAACCTGAACTTTAAATATGAAACATATATATATATATATATGTGTGTGTGTGTGTGTGTGTGTGTGTGTGTAAAAGAAATTCTTCGATTTAGATATTTAGTACCTAACTTGATATGACTATTGAAGGTCAAGTTAATTGCAAATGCCTAGAATTTCGAACACTTCGTATTTGAATATCTGAATTATTTAAATGTTTTAATATTGGATTTTATAACCTTCGTAAACTTGTTTTTGAAAAAAATTTACAAAAATAAACATGTCGAAGAAATATCGATTATGTGACCAAAAATCGTTTTATCGATACACGACGTTTTTCTTAATAAACATTGATCGAATTTCTTGGGCATGTATTTAATTAGAAACTAAAAATAATTTTTGCTAATGGTAATTAGTGGGGTAGGATGATGTCACAGAGTAGAAGATATTTTGGTGAACAGTAAATAGACATTTATTTTAGGAAAGTGAGGTGTAAATTAGCATGTGATGGGGAGGCTCCTTTGTGACCTTCCAAGGAGGTTTGGAGGTGGTAGTGACCTCTTTAATGAACTCTACAAATACACCCTTAAGGTCACATTGATCACTTTTAAAAAAAATTAAAATGATAGTAACAACTTAGTGTTAATCCATTTCTATCTTCACTAATCAATCCTTAATCAAAAAAATCTTCTTTAAAACTTCACCAAACTCAAGTATATGGCTTAGAACAACATATGAGACAGGTTTAGCAACTCAAAAGTGGAGGAAATGGAGCACAACAAACACATCATATATGGGCCATGAGCATTGTAGTGGAAGGGGAGATGGTTGAGTGTAAAGTGGAGCAAAGGTGGTGTCTTTGGATGTTTGGTGATAGTAGAAGTGTTTTTATGATTCTAGCAGCTTATGCTTAGTTATAGGCTTGATTTTAGTGAGTTTACTCACCATTGAACAAGTATATATTGTGTTATATATGTTATGTGCTTGAATATAAAGTTGAAGTTAAGTATTGAACTAATAAAGTTATAACTTTGGACCATACTTTCTTTTGAAAGTAAACAACAAATCTATATTGTATAACATCACTTCTCTTACCCTCTAGAACATGTAATGTGGCCTTGACTTTGTATTTACATGTTTAGTATAATTGTGTGTGAAGTTGAAGTGTGTTTGAAGCGAGAATTGTCCATATAAGTGTACTTTGAATCCCTTATATTTTAACTTGTGTTAAATGGTAATATGTGAATATGTTGTCAAGGAATATATCTTGATTGTTATTTACAATTAAAATAGTTATGGAACAGTAAGGAATTAGTTTGGAAAATTATAGAATTGATTAAACAAAAGTTTGTAAAATTTAGAAGCGAATTAGTCGCTATAGATGTACTTTGAAAATGCCTTGTGTTCGTTGATTTTTAATATGATTTAGAAAGACATCCTTAAAGGTCCCTTTGTTCTTTTAATAACTATAATACGTGTACTTCTTACTATAAAAAAAATCAAAATTTAAACACCTTTGTTTAACTTGTGAAAACGGGTCAAATATTTATGCAAATTTTCTAGTGTTCTATGCCCAGGAGTTTTAACAACGCTTATAATTGTTGTATTTGACCTACAATAGCATTTTTGTGCTCTTTTTACAACATTAGTTGTGTAGTGTTATTTTTAACACTTTTTATGATTTAAAGGGAGTTAAAATGGTAATTAATTTAATTATTTTTGTAAGGGATTTTTAGGAATGTTTAATAACATTAATTACAGTATTTTAAAAGTGGTTTCAAGTTTAAATATTTTTTTTATTAATTATTATGAATTTTTAAAGTAAAAGAGTTTTAAATGTAAAACATACTTTTTTGTTGTTTTGTTTGTTAAATTTGAAATTAATTATTTTTAGGTAGTATTTTGTATGGATAATAAAATGTGTTTATAAGTATTTTAAAAGTAATATGTGTACATTAGTTTGAAAAGTAAGTTAATTATTATAAAAAAGATAAGTGGGTTTTGGTTACAACACTCGGTTATAATAAGGTTTTGAGAAGTTACTAAAAAGGTATATTGCTTTGTTAAATAAGTGTAGATGCACTTAAACCTGTAGAATTGAATAATTTAACGATAATGTTAAGTATAAAATGACTTCGGGTTTATAGTAAACAATGTTTTAGCAACATTTGTATTTAATCCTTCAAACTATACTTATGAATGTAATTATATCTTTAAATAGCATGTTTAAAGATAATGATAATTTTGAAATGTTTTGGGTTTATAGTAAACAATGTATTAGTAACATTTGTTTTCGGCCCTTATAAATATACTTGTTATTTAAAAGGAGTATTTTAAAGTTAATGTTAAGTGTGGAATCTTTTTGGAAAAAGGTAAGAAAAGTAAAGGTTTAATTTATAAAAGAGATAAGGGGTTTATGATAACAATGTTTTTTGTAACATTTGTTTTTAACTTCTTTGATCATGTTTTAATGTAAAAAATCTTGTTAAATGGTTTGTTAATATTCTTATACCTATGAGATGAGTATATGAATACATTTAAGAATGTATAGAGTATAAATGAATAGTGAAATAGTAGAATGCATGTATATATCTTTTATAAAGACATTTTAAATGTATATACAAATATTTACAAAGAAGTTTTAATTAATAAAAGAATTAATTAATTAGAAGGGGGATTAGAAGTTGCTTATGTGAGTTAATCGAGGTTTATGTGTTTACTCGTTTATGGAAAGTATTTAACCCTATACCTAGCATTAAAAGCCAACAAAGTAGAATTGTTCCATCTTTTAGAATTAAAGCGTCAAGTAAGGCTTTGATGCAACTGGTGCTCTAACCTACTTAGCTTCACTCTTGACCAAGGGATAGCATAAGTTAAGAAGGTCGGAGAAGGTGATAAGTATACAAGACTTGATTTCCATTTGCAATCGTTTTAATGCAATTGAACTTGACCAAAATTAAATTAGGAAGTACATAAAAGCTTTGCGGCTTCATACGGTTTGAGATCCCCTATGGAGGACTCATTAGTATGAAACGTCTCTCGGTTTAAGAATATATATACATATATATATACATACATACATACATACATATATATATATATATATGAGATCCCTCAAGGATAACTTATTTATACTATTCGCTTACTTCTAAAAGAACTGAAATTGAGTTAACCGGAGATTCAACGATTAAGTTTTGAAGAGTCCAGGATTAGATAAACGTATTACTTATCGTAAACTACTTCAAAACCGATTGAACATACAAGTTGTCTTGGGTTTGGACAAACCGAATCACCGTCTTCAATATCTACACAATTTCACCATTCATAACGTTCGAATCAGATTGAAGTGGGTTTTGAATAATTAAACCCGATCCCCGTCACTTCGAAACTATCGGCGAATTTGGCCAAAATTGATAGTTGGTTATTTAACTATCAATAAAACATCCGTAAACAGTCATCGACCTTATTATAGGCTTTCCAAAATCTATTTTCAAAATATCTTTATAAGATATATACCTAAATCCCTTCCAATATTTCAATAATCAAGACAGCTCAAATACTTATATCCATATCAGGATATTCCAGTCCATCTGTTATTTCAATACTTAGAAAAATTCCATTTATTTCTCTTTTCTCAAAATCCTTCATAATTTATATTGTAAATTCGTAACTCGTTTATAACGAATTCTATAAGCGGGATTCGTTGAGTTATTCCCTTTAATATTTACCAAAGTAAAATAAACGTGTCTATAATTCCAATTACCCCTTTCTACTTCTTTTATGAATTCTATTTCATTTTTTTGAACTTCACTCTTATTTAACTACTTTGGAAATTATCTTAAATTCCATTTTAAGAATTCTCTTACAAATCTCATCTACTGAGATAACCCCATTTTCGAATCTCGAGAAGACTTATAAATAAATTAAAATCATTACAAAACTATATATATAATAAGTATTTAAAAGAATAATAATTTATTTTTAAAACACGTTCAAGTAATTATTTAAAAATATCCTACCTCATTAAATAAGCATCAATTACTCGATTCTAATTCATTTTTAAATAAACAAATCAATTTTTAAAGCTGATTATAAAAATTAGAATTTATCATAATAAATATTAAACATTTGAAAATCCACTTACTGAAGTATTTCAGTACTTACAAATTAAAATTTACTTTGTTTGAATAAATAAAAGTTCCCTTTTAAAACAATTTAACTTCTCGATAATTTTTTTTCTAGAATCCCAATAGCCAATTCAATTTATAAATTCCTCCCGATTCCCAACACATCGTTTTCATTCCGATCTCCTTAACCATTTCCAGTTTTCAAAAATAGTATCCACTATTTTTCCTTAACCCTATTTCCATATCCTAATATAAATTAGCCCTATGAATTTTATATTCCCAAATTATGATCTGATATCGATTTCCTTATTTATAACATCGTTTACAAATTTATAACTCCTTTGATTTTCACTTTTTATAAAATGAAACTTGTTTATAAAATTCTGTTTTATAAATCCATTCTCGTGTAATTCCATTTATTCTGCCAATCTATTTATAATATCGATTTCAACTCCCTTTTATATTTTCCAGGACAACATTTAAAAATCTCTTGTATAAATATTTTTAAATCTCTATTAAGCAATTTACAAATAGTAAAATACAACCAAAACTCAAATTTATCATTTATTCAACCAATCTCTTTTTAAATAGTCAAATTTTCGATATTATCATTTTTATATTTAAAATCTCCTTGTAATTTCTTAAAAATTCAAGTATAATATTTATAGTATTCAAAATACCAAAATAAAGGCCAATGCTACTATAGCATCCAAAATTCAATCACAACCAAAATCCCTAGCAGATTTATTCTCACACATCATATATCAATATTTATGAACAATTAATATATTTGTAAGCAATTCAGTTGGATCCTTCCAACCTGTTTCCCTGTATCCACAAATGTTAGACAACATAAAATACCAATCCCGCTTCGAGGTGGGATACCGCGGTAATATATGGTCATGTGCTATTATGCGGGATGTATAGGGTCTCATCTGCTCCAACGGCGGGAAATAAATCCAACTACTAATATATATATACTACTACTATATATATTATAACATTCAACTGATAATAAAATATCAATTCTACCAAACATCCAATAATTAATTTAAATTATTTGAAATTAAATCTAGTAATCTAAATGAGTGAGATTTACTCATCTGGATTTTTAATTTGCTAATCGTTCCAATCTAATTCTATTTCGTAGATTCAGCAGCTACGAACCAACTCGACTTGTTTCATAAAATTTTGGATCTAACACGAATAAAATATTGATAATATAGGATTTAAGTTTTAAATTATATTAATTTAAAATTAATTAAAATTCTTAATGACATATACCATACTAATCCATCTTCGAATGCCGACTGCTCCTCTTTTACTGATCATCGGACCTCTGCTCCATCACCATGAGTCAACCCCCACATCGTCTCACCCAACGGACCCTCACTAACCACCACCAACGCCCTTGGCTCGTGTGGATGTGCTGCTCCTTCCTTTTCTGCCTCGCTTCAGCCACACGTGCTCGCTCCAACATCGTGCGCCTTGATCCATCGACTTCGTCTGCAGCCCTGCCACCGTACGCGACTCCTTGCGCTACTGTAACGACCCGTATATTTGGACAAATTAAATTGACAATAATCCACACATGTCAACTTAAATAGTACAAAACACGAATCATTAATGGAGTATATGTATATAAATGAGAATCATCATAATCGCAGACAGATACAATATAACAGAATAATGCAGCGGAATTACAACAATGTCATAATAGTAGTTCATGAAGCTACTAAGTAAATACAACAATGTCTCAAGAAAATGGTGAAATTGAAATACATAGATGTCTGATACAAGTATCATAATAGAATAGAGTAATAATGATAAAGATAAATGATAGTCTTCAAAGTCTTCAACTCCCAAGCAGCACAGCAACAGAAATCCTCAGACTGACCCAAGCATAAGCACAAACAAACACTCGAGTCAGGACAAATATACTTATACAAGATAATATGACTCAAGTTTGAAATAATAATAACTTAAAGATGAATGGAATGAACATCATTCAGGATCCGTTAAACTATCTATATATAGTAGTATACGCTAAGTAGATAATGTCTAACGGTAATATAAAGTATCAAAATAGTGTTGAGGCATTACCATTATTCCCCTTAACACATTTATATAGCATCATGGTCTATACAGCACTGTAAACTCTACCGTAAACTAGTGGGCTATCAGGGAGTACTTCATAGGTATAATACAAAACAAATCGTAGTGGTGGCGCATAGGGATACAAGTATGATAAGGCACTTGAGGCAATACCCAAGGTAGTGAAACTACAGTTTGCCTGATCCAGACTGGTGAGAACGCATCGCCGCAACGATCGAAACACCGCAATACAACACTCCAAATTCAAGGGCGCGCACCAATCAAAAACAAGCAATGAGTAGTTTACGAAGAAGTATGTTCGCTAGAGGTAGCTAACCTCGTTGGCCCGGCACGGCTCCTATTTAAGTCATTTCAATTTTTGACACAAGTGTTAATGTCATCCATTATCGTTCTCTTTCTTCAATCATCAACGTACATCATTCCAACCACTTCATTCTAGGTCATACTCTGCGTATGATAATTATTAAATGGTATTCGGTTTAGACAGAGAGTATGTCCCTAACCGATCCCGGATTCTTTAATAACTACGCAATTATTACGTCGATTGGTCATTTAATAAATTTTCAAAAATCAAGATCAATTTCACTTAGACTTCGGAAGTCAACATTCCATTTGACTTTAAATGACAATTTTCATAATTCAAATTTCAAAGTTTAAATCTCCAATTTCAAATTTCCATTAGGTTCCACAATTCAATTTAAATTAAATTTAAACAGTTCAGATATTGATTTAAATTCAGATATGGATTCCATTCAATAATCAATTAAATTTATGTTAATTTAACATGCAAATCAAATTCGACTTAATTCTAATTGATTAAATCATTCACTTAAGTTGACCTAAATTTTAATCCAAACACATAAGTTGAATTTAATCGAGTTCACCAAATTAGATTCTTAAATCAAAATTATATTCAATTCATTTAATAAATCAAAATTTGTTTCTTATTAAAGAAATTCAAATTCACGTATTTACTCAACTAATTAAATAGTCACAAATTAAGTTTCTTCTATGAACAAGTTTTAATTTTGTTTAATTATTAAATAAATTTACAAAACTTAATTCATACTTTCATCAACCATTTGTTAATATTTGTTTTAGTTTATCAAATATTTAACATTTTAAGTTTCACTGGAATTCAAAATTTCAAATTTAATTTAAAACCTTTCATTATTCTTTTTTAGATCAAATCTTTATTTTATTTTTTCAATTAAAATTGTTTGACCAATCGGTTTCTTATTTAATTCTCTATCTTAGGTCAAGTGTTTTATTTGGATATTTATCATTTCAACCCGATTCCATTTCAATTCAAAATCAGAGGAATAGTAAAGGGAACTTGAAGGTGATAACTGGGATGGTGTCAAAGTAAATAAACAAGCAATAACAACAATCAATAACAACACAATAATTAATTTAAATAATCCCAAAATAATCGTATTAATTTTACATTATTATTTCATGTAAATTAATACTGTTATTTCTAGAATCTACACTATTATTTCGTGTAGATTAAAGATGATTACGCTATTGTTTCATGGGAAACTACGCTTGTTATCTACCTAATTCAAGTCCACACTTCATCAAATTTACACGATATGAAATTTGTTTACAATGTTTCAGAGTGTTGCTAACTATATTTCTACTTGTCGACTAATTAGATATTTCAAAGGTTATACTATGCAGATTTTAATTTAATCAAATTCAAGTACATATGTCAAATTCAAAGTGTTAACTACTATACGTCTAATTTAAGTGTATATTATTTATCACTTCATGTGTTAACAATTTAACATTCAATATTAACACTAAAAAATCATCAATATTATCAACCAAACTTGATTATTATTGTATAATAATATAAGTCGTGAAATTTATTCACCTTTCGTGGTTAAAGAGAGTGAACGACGAAGCACGAAGAGACACGAATAGACTTGACTCGAACGCAACACAAACACGAACAATCGAACAAGCTACAACCATCGACAAGAAAGAAATAGTATAAATTTTCAATATAGACGTTCATATATATATATATATATATATCATATATGTAAGCACTTACCAATCAACAAAGAAAGAGAAAAGGAGAAGCTACAATGCAAGGTGGATGACTTCAGGTAGTTGCTGTACAACAATAGAGAAAAAAAATATCCATTACTACTCTTCCACATACTTCAAACATACATACATACATACATACATACATATATATATATATATGCAACAATAGAGATATTGGTTTTAGAAAGCAAAAGTAAATTTTTTTTATAAAGTAGAAAACTATTTCAACACATATGCATGTATTTTGCAAAGCAATCTCGGCATAGAACAGAGGCATAGGCTCGAGTGCAGCGGCACTGGGTTGCGGGGTTTGATGGCGTCTACAGGGTAGCATGCGCGGCCTGGAGCAGCGGTTGAGGGAAAGGTGGCGAAGGCGGGGTGGAAAGGCAGCGGCGCGGTCGGAGGAACGGTGTTGGTTTGGATTTTTGTGAGGGTGAGGTGGCAAAGGCGGAAATGGCGAAGGAGGGGAGTGGGTGGTCTCGACGAGGCAGACGGCAGTGGCGGCTTCGATTTGGTCAGAGGGCAGAGTGACGCTGGGTGGGGAATGGGTCTAGAGTGGCGACGACGTCGGCTCAGGCGGTGGCACGTGATGGGTGCGAGGGGCGCAGGCGATGCGGTCGCGGCCGCGGTGGAAGGCGACGCGAGGTGGGAGTGAGTAGGCAAAGTTCGGTTCCACTATTTTCTTTTTTTTCTTTTTGAAAAATTTGCAGAGTAGAAATATAAAGGGGAGAGAAGAAAAGGTTGTCAGGGAAGCACGTTCTTACCTGTTTGGAAATTTATTGCAACTGAAAGCAAAGATGTGTATGAACTGATTTATGTAAAGGCAAGGATACGAAGGGGTGAATGGAACCAATGGATAGAGAATATTATTTATGTGAGTTACAAGATATATTGTATATTTTCCCATGCTATCAACCAGTTTCTAACCACCTCAATAAATTCACTTGAGCCAAAGATTTTTTTTCCACAATTTTGAATGCAAACGTGTTATCAAATTTTAGGCTGAATATCCATTTAACCGTTCCGTTTGGGTCGATTAAATTAGTGCGACGATTTATGCCAAAATTCGATTTGTACAAATGAATATACTATTTTGATCGACGCGACGAGGCGCTTGCAACGGTACACAGATATTGACGATACGACAGTTCCATTAAACTCAAATTTTTTGCCGATTAAATTGTTCGTTTGACAAAACAATTTAAATGAAGCAAACGATGACGGAATTAGACGAAACGTAATTCGATGTCTCGATCAGATTAATTTTTACAACATTACTGTGTAAAATATTTGGATTCGGAAGATGAAAATTTACGCACTTTAAAATGAACTGATATACAATAAAATATGAACGAATTTTACTACGCTATTTTACGATGAAACTTTTCCTATATCCATAACAAACCAGACGCATCTTATATACGAAGTTGGATGTTAACTGAGAACGAATATAAATTTCAAAATTTATATTAAAATAATGGATTCAAAATTTTAAACAGGGTCGGAAATTTAGGGTCGTTACAATCTCCCACACTCAAAACTTTTCATCCTCGAAAAGGAACGAAACGGAAGAAGTAGAAAAGAAACAAGCAGAAAATCAAGATAGATTTTGAGAAAAATGGATTATACCTGGAATCAAAAATTCAGGGTTTGAATTCTGAATACTATCCTCAGTTTCCCATGTGCAATCTCGGTCATCTGAACTCCATTGAACTTTGACGAGATTGACCAACTTCCTTCTACATTGCTTCGTCTCACGGTCGACTATCCGAAGTGGCTTCCGCTCAATGGTCAAGTCAGGCTCGATGACTAACTCCTCCAACTGAGCAGTGGGAATGGTCATAGAAGGATTGCGAACTACTTTGTGGAGATGTGAGACATGAAACACATTGTGCATACCAGCAAACTTCTTTGGCAATGCGATTCTATAAGCCAAGGTTCCGATCCTTTCCGTAACCGCAAACGGGCCAACAAATCTGGGAGCAAGCTTTCCTTTTCTGCCAAATCGAATAACATTCTTCAAAGGCGACACTTTAAGGAATACTTCGTCCTATACACTGAATTCGAGATCTCTCATTCTTCTGTCAGCATAGCACTTCTGTCTCTCTTGTACCGTCTTTATCTTTCTCTTGATTTCTTCAAACATCTCGAAAGCTTCCATAATTATTTCTGGGCCAAGCACTAATTGGTCTCCCGACTCAATCCAGCAAGCTGGCGATTTGCACGACCATCCATATAAAGCTTCGAACGGTGCCATATCTATACTCATCTAATTTATTAAAGATAATTAAATTCCGATTCAAATATATTATTCAAATTGAAATTTGATTTTACCTGATAACTATTATTATAGGTGAATTCAACCAAATGGAGATGGTCTTTACAGGATCCACCAAAGTCTATAATACAAGCTCGGAGAAGATCTTCCAAGATCTGATTCACCCTTTCAGTTTGGCCATCTGTCAGAGGATGATAAGCTGTGCTCAGATTCAGTTTGGTGCCTAAAGTATCTTAAAATGCCTTCCATAATTTACTAGTGAAAATAGGATCTCTATCGCATACGATACTAGACGGAACACCATGAAGTCTAACAACTTCCCTCATATATATCTCGGCCAAACTCGAAGCAGTACGAGTGGTCTTAACTGGAATAAAATGGGCGGATTTTGTCAGCCTGTCGACAACCACCCAAATGCTCTCATTACCTCTTCTGGTCTTTGGTAGCTCATCAATAAAGTCCATGGAAATTTGCTCCCACTTCCAACTTGGGATCTCTAGAGGTTGAAGCAGTCCTAGTATCTTTCTGTGATCAGCCTTAACTTGTTGATAGGTTGTGCATCTACTAACATAAGCAGAGATATCGCGTTTCATTCCACTCCACCAATATAACCTCTTCATATTCTGATACATCTTTGTGACTCCTGGATGAAATGAAAGCGAGGATTGATGGTTTTATCTTAGCACTTCCTGTCTTAAACTCAACATTTGAAACACAAATCCAGTTGTCGATCCTCAAAACTCCATTACTATCTAATTGTGCATCCATTTTACTATCAACATTTGTGACTCTACCGAGAACTATTTCCTTGATACGATAGAGCAAGGTGTCTTCATATTGCTTGGCTATGATGCGATCCAGAAGAGCTGGGGAGACAACGAGCTGAAATAACATTCCTTCTACACGATTACAACATATCATTGCTTTATTTCTACTCAAAGCGTTGGCGATGGTAGTTGCTTTCCTGGGGTGTAGTTAATGTCGAGATCATATGCAGCTAAGAATTCAAGCCATCGGACTTGTCTCTGATTCAAATTCTTCTGTGAGAAAATATATCTCAATGACTTATGGTCTATAAATAATTCGAATTTTGTCCCCAGAAGATAATGCCTCCATAGCTTTAGAGCAGATACAACCGCAAGGAGCTCTAAATCGTGAGTTGTGTAATTTGCTTCATGAATCTTTAACCAACGACCAACATATGCAATGACCTTTCCATTCTGCATTAAAACTGCTCCTAATCCATCACGGAAAGCATCGGTATAGACGGTCAAACCGTCGCTTTCGTCAATAATTGTAAGAAATGAAGCAGAGGTCAAATTTCGCTTCATCTCATTGAAAGCTGATTCGCACTTTTCATTCCAATTAAATTTGACATCTTTTCTGGTCAGTGCGGTGAGCGATGCGGCAATCCAAGCAAAATTTTCTGTAAATCTAGGATAATAGTCGGCCAAGCCCAGAAAGTTACGAATATCTGTAGGAGTTTTGGGAGTCTCCAAATCCTATAGATTCAAAGGATTCGAGTTTAGAAAGAGATAAAATGTTCGGATAGAATGATAAATAAGGATGCAACTTACATTGATTACGGCGATCTTAGCTGGATCAACCGAAATCCCATTCTCTGAAACAATATGGCCAAGAAATCGAACTTCATCTCTCCAAAAGTGGCATTTCGAGAACTTGGCTTTAAGATGATGACTACGAAGAGTTTCAAGGACAAAAGCCAAATGTGACCTATGCTCTTTCTCATCTTTAGAGAAGACGAGAATATCATCGATGAAAACAAGAACAAACTTGTTAAGAACATCACGGAAAACTCTGTTCATCAAATCGACGAAATAAACTGGAGCATTAGTTAGGCCGAACAGCATAACCAACCATTCAAAGAAACCATTATCAGTACGGAATGCTGTTTTAGGAATACTCTCCTCAGCAATTCTGAGTTGGTGGAAGCCGGTAGCCAGATCGAGTTTAGAGAAAACTTAATGTAACGACCCAGAATTTTTATAAATTAAAATTTGAATATTTAATTAATTTTAAATATTTATAAGTGAATTTATAAGTCAAATAAATTTTTATTTGAATTATTGGATTCAATTGGATAATTAAATCGATAATTTAATATGTGAAATTATGGAAATAATTGAAAATATAGTTAAATATGATTGAAAATGATTTGTAAAATTTTATTTTATCATGTTGGAGTTAGAATGATATTTTAGAACTTTTAAAATCGAATTAAAAGTTAAGAGTTCAGGTTTATCAGGATATTCTGGATATTCTGGAGTTGCTGGAGGCAAGCTGGATTGGCATGGCGTATTACTAGTGTATAGTACTTCTTTTTCCGCTGTTATGTTGTTGTATGTTGTTGTACACTCTGATGATTTAATGTAATGTAATATGATGATAATGTAATAACTGATATAGTTCTTTGTTTAAAGATTATTCATTTATTATTATATGTTGTTCCGCTGCGAATTGTGAGATTCTGTTGTTGTTCCGTTCTATTCCTTCTTCTCTATGTTCTATTTTTAAAATTCTCCTATCTTCTATTTTCAAATTCTCTATCTTATTCTCTTTCTTTCTCTATTTTCTATCTTCTTCTCTCTTCTTCTGTTTCTTTTCTTTTTAAAACCCCATAACATTCCGTGTTTTTGGCCTTCGATTTCTCGGCAGTCGATAAAGTGAGTATCGATGTTGGATTTTCGAAAGTCGAAAATACCTGTTTGTTACACTTAAGCTCCATGGAGCTGGTTGAATAAATCAATAATGCGGTGGATTGGATATCTATTTTTGTGTGTGATCTTGTTTAACTCTCTATAGTCTACACACATTCTAAGAGAACCATCTGACTTCGTGACGAATACAACTGCAGCTCCCCATTTTGAATGACTTCGCCTAATCATGCCTTTGGCAAATAAATCTTCAATCTGAGCATTCAATTATGCCTTCTCTTTAGGAGCCATTCTTCTATGAGGAAGAACTACTAGTCAAGCACCAGGAATAAGATCAACGCGGAATTCGATTTCCCATGGAGGTGGTAGAGAATTGACTTCTCCAAACACATCAGGAAAAAGCTGAACAATCGGTGTAGAGCTTAGATCATTCGGATGGGAGTCAAGAGAGAATATAGAACTTCTATCACACTCCTAAGGCGATTTACCTTTAATAACTAAAGGTTTACTCTTGTCATCAATTAGAGAGACGGTTCGAGCTTTGCAAGAGATAACGGCTTCGAACTTTCGTAGCCAATCAACACCTAATGAGATATCGAATGCCTCGAATCCAAGGACATAGAAATCCCAAGTGAAACTATGCATACCATACATAAGCATGACATATTTGCATACCCTTTTGAGGTTAGCGGGTCCTTCGATGGGATTTGATACACATAGAAAAGATGAGGCAAGAATGGATTCCAATTCAAGTTTATTACACAAATCAATAGATATGAAACTATGTGTTTCTCCAGTATCAAATAGAACTTTAACAGGTAAAGTATGCAACATAAAAGTACTCTGTAATGTACCTTGGTCATCTTGAACTTCAGGGGTAGGGGTGGTAATAGCAAAAACTCCAGATGGGGTACCCTTCTTCTGGGTAGGGCAATCTTTGTTAAAATGTCCTGGCTGTAAGCAAACGTGACATACATCTCTCTTGGCCATCTGAGCCAATGGTGGAATAGTTGCTTCCTTTAGGGATGGGCAACTACTGGCACAATAACCCCTCTGATTGCAGTTGAAGTAGTTGATAGAGGATAAGTCGATGGGCTTCTTCTGAGAATAGCCAAGCCCGGTTGTCTTCTGCCAGTTCTTCCTTTGCTGCTCTAAATTCGGCTTCCTCTTTCCAGTCTGACTAGAGGATGGCTGAACAACTGGTTTCTTGGTGATCGATGTACCCCTCGGCTTTCCTTCATACCTAAGGGCATAATCCATCAGCTTGGTGAAAGTGCCATGGACTTGAGCCGTGAGGAGATCGTAATACTCTGGACATGCTCCATGAATGAATTTCTCGTTCTTCAAAAGTGATGTATCAATCAAGCCAGATCCGAACTTGGAGAGTTCGTTAAACTTCCTTTCATACTCGAAGAAAGTCATGTTACCCTGTTTGAGGTCCATAAATGATCGATAAAGCTGAGCCTTTCCGGCTGCTGGCATCCACTGAGCCGAAAAAGAATCCTATTCACAAGCGAGACAACGATGAGTCAAGATTCGAAGAGGTAGAAGGAATTATTTGGATGTAATTTCAGTTAGATTTTACCTAAACTGGGCCCAGTGATAGTTTCTTCGTCAGTACGGGATGTTACTGACTCCCACCAATCCTGTACTGCATCCTGAAGCTACCAAACGGCCAATTGACGCTTCTGCGCGTCGGTAATCTCAAGATTAGTGAAGACCTTTCCAGGCTCTTTAGCCACTGTTGCGTTCCAATGATGCTCTTGGAACCAGAGAATTTGGCGCCGCCAAGCTGGGTGTATTCTTTGCTAAGAGTAGAGAACTTGACTGCTGGAGCTGGGGCACGTGGTGCGGGAGCATTTCCCCTACCCCCACCTCTGGCGTTCCTTCTAGTACTCATCCTGGAATACCAAAAGCAATTCAGAATCAAAGATAGAAATTTATAAAACTTAAGGAAATTCTAATCAAACGAACTCAATAAGGAGGATGGAATCAAAAGGATTATAGATTCTGAAATGATTATCCTCATTCTAGGGTATTATTACCCTATCTCTATTGAGTTTTACAACTCCACAGGCTAAGGTTTTCAGGGACCAAAGCTCTGATACCAACTGTAACGACCCGTATATTTGGACCATTTAAATTGACCATAATCCACACACGTCAACTTAAATAGTACAAAACACGAATCATTAATCGAGTATATGTATATAAATGAGAATCAACACAGAATCACGGACAGATACAATATAACAGAATAACGCAGCGGAATTACAACAATGTCATAATAGTAGTGCATGAAGCTACTAAGTAAATACAACAATGTCTCAAGCAAATGGTGAAATAGAAATACATAGATGTCCAATACAAGTATCATAATAGAATAGAGTAATACTGATAAAGATAAATGGTAGTCTTCAAAGTCTTCAACTCCTAAGCAGTACGACAACAGAAATCCTCAGATGACCCGAACATAAGCACAAACAAACACTCGAGTCAGGACACACATTCTTATACAAGATAATATGGCGCAAATTTGAAATAATAATAACTTAAAGATGAATGGAATGAACACCTTTCAGGATCCGTTAAACTATCTACATATAGTAGTTGTACGCTAAGTAAATAATGTCTAACGGTAATATAAAGTATTAAAATAGTGTTAAGGCATTACCATTATTCCTCTTAACATATTTATATAGCATCATAGTCTATACAGCACTATAAACTCCACCGTAAACTAGTGGGCTATAAGGGAGCGGTATAATACAAAACAAATCGTAGTGGTCGCGGATAGGTATACAAGTATGACAAGGCACATGAGGCAATACCCAAGGTAGTGAAACTACCGTTTGCCTGATCCAGACTGGTGAGAACACATCGCCGCAACGATATCAACATCGTAATACAACACACCAAATTCAAGGGTGCGCACCAATCAAAAAACAAGTAATGACTAGTTTACGAAGAAGTGTGTTCGCTAGAGGTAGCTAGCCTCGTTGGCCCGGCACAACTCCTGTTTAAGTCATTTCAATTTTTGACACAAGTGTCAATGTCATCCATTATCGTTCTCTTTCTTCAATCATCAACGTACATCATTCCAACAACTTTATTCTGGGTCACACTCCGCGTATGATAATTATTAAAGTAGTATTCGGTTTAGGCAGAGAGCATGTCCCTAACCGATCCCAGATTCTTTAATTACTACACAATTATTACGCTGATTGGTCATCTAATAAATTTTCAAAAATCAAGATCAATTTCACTTAGACTTCGGAAGTCAACATTCCATTTGACTTTAAATGCCAATTTTTATAATTCAAATTTCAAAGTTCAAATTCCCAATTTCAAATTTCCATTTGGTTCCACAATTCAATTTAAATTAAATTGAAACAGTTCAGATATTGATTTAAATTCAAATATGGATTCCATTCAATGATCATTTAAATTTAAGTTAATTTAACATTCAAATCAAATTCGACTTAATTCTAATTGATTAAATCATTCACTTAAGTTGACCTAAATTTTAATCCAAACACATAAGTTGAATTTAATTGAATTCACCTAATTAGATTCTTAAATCAAAATTATATTCAATTCATTTAATAAATCAATGTTTCTTATTAAATAAATTCAAATTCATATATTTACTCAACTAATTAAATAGTCACAAATTAAGTTTCTTCTATGAACAAGTTTCAAATTTGTTTAATTATTAAATAAATTTACAAAACTTAATTCATACTTTCATCAACTATTTGTTAATATTTGTTTCAATTATCAAATATTTAACATTTTACGTTTCACTGGAGTTTAAAATTTAAAATTTAATTTAAAACCCTTCATTATTCTTTTTTAAATCAAATCTTTATTTTATTTTTTCAAATCAAATTGTTTGACCAATCGGTTTCTTATTTAATTATCTATCCTAGGTCAAGTGTTTTATTTGGGTATTTATCATTTCAATCTGATTCCGTTTCAATTCAAAATCATAGGCGTAGTAAAGGGAACTTGCAGTGTGATAAATGGGATGGTGTCAAAGTAAATAACCAAGCAATAACAACAATCAATAACAGCACAATAATTAATTTAAATAATCTCGAAATAATCGTATTAATTTTACATTATTATTTCATGTAAATTAATACAATTATTTCTAGAATCTACACTATTATTTCGTGTAGATTAAAGATTATTACGCTATTATTTCATGGGATACTACGCTTGTTATCTACCTAATTCAAGTCCACATTTCATCAAATTTACATGATATGAAATTTATTTACGTTGTTTCAAAGTGTCGCTAACTATATTTCTTCTTGTCGACAATTAGACATTTCAAAGGTTATACTATGCAATTTTAATTTAATCAAATTCAAGTACATATGTCAAATTCAAAGTGTTAACTACCATACGTCTAATTTAAGTGTATATTATTTATCACTTCATGTGTTAACAATTTAACATTCAATATTATCAACCAAACTTGATTATTATTGTATAATAAAACAAGCCGTGAAATTTATTCACCTTTCGTGGTTAAAGAGAGTGAACGACGAAGCACGAAGACGCACGATTGGACTTGACTCGAACGCAACACAAACATGAACAATCGAACTAGCTGCAACCATCGACAAGAAAGAAATAGTATAAATTTTCAATATAAACGTTCACACACACACACACACACACATATGTATATGTATATATAATCATATATATATATACATACTTACCAATCAACAAAGAAAGAGAAAAGAAGAAGCTACAATGCAAGGTGGAAGACCTCAGATAGTTGCTGTAGAACAACAGAGAAAAAAATATATCTGTTACTACTCTTCTACATACTTCAAACATATATACACAACTGTATATGTATGCAGCAGCATAGATATGGGTTTTATGAAAGCAACAGTAAAACATTTTTTTTATAAAGTAGAAAACTGTTTCAACACATATGCATGTATTTTGCAAAGCAATCTCGGCATAGAACAGGGGCATAGGCTCGAGTGCAGCAGCACTGGGATGTGGGGTTTTATGGCATCTACAGGGCAGTAAGGGGTGTCACG
This sequence comes from Allium cepa, assembly GCA_030765085.1. Classification (NCBI taxonomy): domain Eukaryota; kingdom Viridiplantae; phylum Streptophyta; class Magnoliopsida; order Asparagales; family Amaryllidaceae; genus Allium; species Allium cepa. Next base: position 153,440,394 of record CM060942.1, read on the forward strand.
GCCAGTCACAGTGTCGGGCTCGGCTGGGTATGGGGCTACGCGGCCTGGACCAGCGGTCGAGGGAAAGATGGCGAAGGCGGGGTGGAAAGGTGGCGGCACGGTCGGAGGAACGGTGTCGGTTTGGATCTGTGTGAGGGTGAGGTGGCGAAGGCGGAAATAGCGAAGGACGGGGTGGGTCGTCTCGGCGAGGCAGACGGCAGTGGAAGCTTCGGTTTGGTCAGAGGGCAGAGTGACGCGAGGGTGGGGAACGGGTCTGGAGTAGCGACGACGTCGGCTCAGGCGGTGGCGCGTTATGGTTGCGAGTGGCGCAGGCGATGCGGTCGCAGCCGCGGTGGAAGGCGACGCGAGGTGGGAGTGAGCAGGCTAAGTACAGTTCCACTATTTTCTTTTTTTTTCTTTTTAAAAAATTTGCAGAGTAGAAATAAAAAGAGGAGAGAAGGAAAGGTTTTCAGGGATGTATGTTCTTACCTGATTGGAAATTTGTTGCAACCGAAAGCAAAGATGTGTACAAACTGATTAATGTAAAGGCAGGGATACGAATGAGTGAATGGTACCAATGGGCAGAGAATATTATTTGTGTGAATTATGAGATATATTGCATATTTTCCTATGCTATCAACCAGCTGCTAACCATCTTAATAAATTCACTTCAGCTAAAGTTTTTTTTCACAATTTTGAATGCAAACGGGCTGTCAAATTTTGGGCTGAATATCCATTTAACCGGTCTGTTTGGATCGATTAAATTAGTGCGACGATTTACGCCGAACTTCGATTTGTACAAATGAATATACCATTTTGATCGACTCGACGAGGCGCTTACAAGGTACACAGATATTGACGATACGACAGTTCTATCAAAGCTCAAATTTTTCGTAGATTAAATTGTTTGTTTGACAAAACAACTTAAATGAAGCAGATGACGACAGAATTTAATGAAACGGAATGCGACGTCTCGATCAGATAAATTTTTGAAACATTACTGTGTAAAATATTTAGATTCGAAAGATGAAAATTTACGCACTTTAAAATGAACTGATATACAATAAAATGTGAACGAATTTTGCTACGCTATTTTACGATGAAACTTTTCCTATATCCATAATTAACTAGACACATCTTATATACGAAGTTTGGATGTTAACTGAGAATGAATACAAATTTCAAAATTTATATTAAAATAAAGGATTCAAAATTTTAAACTGGGTCGAAAATTCAGGGTCGTACCGTGCGCGTGCATCCATCAGTGTGCCATCGCGCAACCCAAAAGTCCCAATCATGAACATGCCTCCATCCACTCGAATCCCCAACCCAATAACAATATGACTTACTGCTCCGCCTTCTAGCGCCTCACGCGTTCTAGGAATTCACGATTTTGATTGCCTACTTGTTTCTTTTTTTATTTTTTATTTTGTTTCGAATGGATTTTTTAGAGCTGAAGAAAGACAGGTACGATTTAAAAAGGTGGAGAAGGAGACTATGGTCAAGTGATAGGGTGGCAAAAACAGGTTAGGTGGCTGGGCAAGGGCTAGGTCGGCTGTGGTGCTTTCTCTCTTACGATTTGACTATTATTATTTTAATATCCAAAATATCTCGTTTCCATAACTTGAAATCCTATTGAGGCATGCCGCCTGGCGTTCCTAATATTATACCGCTATTTCGAACGAAATGGAACAAGTTTCGGGACCTAATTCGATCGTATATGGAAGATAGATTTTTAAATCGACAATTACATTAAGTTTAACTAAATTATTTCTAGGCGTTTTTAGATCGCACGACCAAACGTTACGAAATTCGAAATCCAATAATAATACACTAATCCGAATTCAATGGTAACAGTTTTGTCAAATTCCAAGACTATACCCGGGATCGCTATTTTAACGCGTCGATTAAATAAACTATTTCAAAAATTGGCAAACTCGCTTGAAATTCTGGTTTTAAAAACTTAATAATTCAAATAGCATTTATATCCACATTAGAAATTATTTCGATTTATATTCAACTCCAATTTTAATTATTCGTCATTTCCGTATTATGATAAATCGCTATATTTAGAATTTAAATTCATTCTATAATTTCAACCAAATCTTCACATTCAAAACCCAATTTTTATTTCAAATCCAATTTTTAAAACCATTTGAATATTTAAATTTAACCGACGAAAAATTTGGATCGTTACTTTCCTCCCTCCTTAGAAGAATTTTGTTCCCGAAATTTCTAAGGTAAGAAAAATGCACCAAGCCCATAACTTATCAAAACCCACTTAGTTAAAACTCGACATTTCACTTTTCTAATTCTTTAAACTTACATTTACTATCTATTTTCCCAAACATTTATCAAAACCCTTTTTTTCTTAGTTAAGTTCCAAAAATCAAATTTAGTTAACAAAAATTTTCAAAATTTTTCTAACACCTAAATTTCCGAAATTTTTTAGGCAGAGTCTCCCCTTATATAGAGAGCCTTTTGCAATATGAAAAAAGTGATAAAAATTTATACATCGACCCACACGATCGAAAAACACAATATATATCAATATTTATATTATTGCGGTATTTAATCCAAAAACGTACCTTTATTTAGCGTTTTTAGCGAGCGAGCTTAATTTATATGAAATTTTTGCAACTGAAATCTAGCCTAATTGCCTCCTTGTACCTGTGCTTACTTAATTTAAAACATAAGTTATAAAACATGAAATTTTAATAACATTTCATTTGTTTAACTAGTTAAATGCATCATTTGCATAACCCGGCATTTCATACCTGTATTTGTAAGCAATTCAGGGTTCCAACATTAACTTAGTTACTTTCATTTGATTTATATATCATTTGATTCACTTCCTAATGATTCACAATTTTTTTTTTTTTTTTTTTTGCAGTGGGATGAAAAGTTTTGACATAAAATTAGTGTTAAGCTAATGTTATTCTTTTACTTGATATGTCCGATATGAATACAAAGCTAACATTCTCAGTTAGCTTATATTCACCATTTCGTTTTCATTTGAACCTGTAGTCACTCGGCTACCTTTCATAAATATTCTATGATAAATTACTTATATCAATTAATAAGGAAAGACTTAAGACACCTTTAGAGGTAAAATATTTAAAATCTTAGGTATATAAATATCTACACTGATATTAAACCATTCAGTCTCACTGTCACTTGTGAGGTCCAACTTACTCCAATTTATACTTTGCAATGAAAATTTATGCTTAGTTACAAGTGTACATGGCAGGGATAGGCAAGGCTGAGGACCAGCCATGAAACCAAAAGTACATGAAACTGCTAAAATCATCACTTTATGCTTTAAAACAAGCATTGCATCAATAAAATTCAAAGTCATAAAGTTTTGGAAATATAACCTTAATTTATAGTAAGTTATAATTGCTTTCCATCCACCAATGTCTTAAATTATTGGATCAGAGTATTATTAGATCATCCAAACAATGCAAAGAATCAAAAGAAAGGAGAAAAGTAGTATAACATTGAGTCTGGCAATATTCAGAAATTTAAACATATGTTTATAGTAACTTTAAAGGCTTTCTCTCTTTATCTTAAATAATTTGATCATAGAACCACTGTGTTATATATTGTATCTTTAGTGTGATTCAGTTCCAGATCATCGAAGCAAGGTAAACGATCAAGGGGAAGAAGAAAAGAAATAAAGCACGCACAGGAAAAATACTGGGCTCACTGCCAAGATTTCAAAACAATCGGTCGATGGTGTCAATGTCCAGGCATTGTTGCCTAAAACAGCACCACCTTATGCCATCGTTCGAGGATCGGCTTCGACCTGACTTTAGAAAATGTTTTCATGTATGCACTCCTACTTTTTTATCATATATCTACACTTAATCTATCAATGTTGAAATAGCAATGGTGATGATAATAAAGGCATATAGTTTATATACCGACTAGAGATGAAACCATGAAGCAATTTTATTTACTAGTGACAATACAACAAAGAATAGTATAAGTTACTACTATTGATGCAGGCTGCTAAAATGATTTTTTATATATATATACATTTCAAGTATACAAACGGCTATGTATGTTTCAGCAAGCATGAACATCAATACCGCCACCAAGTTATCTTATCCACTAGCCTAACTTTCTAGAAATATAGTAACAAACACGTACATGCCTTTATACATATAGTCAGTAAATTCCTTTTCAGGTCACATCAACTCAAATTCTATTTTATTACTTCTAATTCAAAGATATTTCTACCAACTTAATTGTGTGTAGGGTTTCTCGATACTGGTATATCCCTCTACAATAACACTTAATAAAGTGAGGCTAAGATTTCTATCATACAGTGAATTCATTTTGTTTTATAGTTCGGGCCATTTCCATTAACTCCAATTTTATAAGCTATACAACTCATTTATTTATTTACATTTTCATGAAATTCATACTTGAGTTCATAAACCATTCAATAATTGAAACTTATAGTTGTATATCCATTTTAAAATAAATAACACAATTTGATATTATCTCGCTTCCCATTTCAATTCTATTTAACTTATCTTAAGTTAAATCTCAATTCATTCAATCCATTTAAACTTACTCAAGTTAAATTTTAAATCCCAAAATTCAGTTTTCACACTTTCTCTCCTTATTAATATCATTCTCAACATATAAGTTCAAAAACTTATTCCCTGATATTTTTTCTCTAAAGTATTTAAATAAGAATTCCATAATTCAAACACCCGACATTTATTTCAAATCATTTTGAAATCACACATATACATACATACATATATACATACACACACACATATATATAGTTCTTTTGGTTTAACAAACTATTCCTTTGGAATTTTCAAAATCAACTTGGTTTTATCCAAAACAAATTCCCTTCAGAATTTTCAAAACAACACTTGTTTCCAAACAAAAATATCCATATCAAATTATTATGGCAGCAATCCGTCACTAGAAACTCGAAAATGAATACCGGTGATGCTGCAGTCATAACCAGGATTATTTTCTAGCGACTGTTGTGAGTTCAGTTCGTTAAAACAATTTTTTTTATCCAGAAATCCTTTCAAAAATAATGCTATTTTATTTTTACAACACTTCGGAAAATATTTTCCAAATCTTATGGGATCTGAATTTCCAAATTCTGATTTGAATCAATTTTTATTTTTAACTCGTTTGTATAAATCATATTTATACAGTTTCCATTTGGTTATATAAACCATTTCAATTTTTATAATCTTGTTTTGATTATAATAATAACACACAAACACATTGATATAGTATAATAATTTCAGAAAATTATTTCTTGTCTATCGAAATAAAATTTGGGTAAAATTATTTCATTTACCCCATCTCAAAATAATACTGTGTTGAATTACCCTAAATCAACCAACACAATATAAAACATTTTATATTCACTAACAAATACACATTCATATCTATAATACACTCAAACTCATTCCAAAGTACTACTGACTCCATCTCTAATGAGAAATCCCCACCAAAGCCAAGTTCTCGCTTAACCTTCAACTCTGATACCAACTGTAAGGAACCGACCACTTCGGATCAGCCTCGGAAGGCTTTTCGACCATCTCGCTACCCTTCCGCTTTTAAACATAGGTGTACTTATGCTTTTAAACATGGAGGTGACAACAAGCGGTACCTTGAATTTGCTTTTAGGTAAGCCTCGTGACATCCGCAGCCAACCCATCAAGGCCTTATACTTCCTCTCAGGGACATCTATGGTTGAGAGTCTAAGCTTCGTCACTGTTCACAAAGCGAGAACCCCCTATCATGCGTACGTGAACTATCACCAAGAAAATCTGATCCCGGTCTCTTCGAAACAATCAGCGAATTTGGCCAAAATTGATAGTCGGTTATTTAACTATCAATAAAACATCCATATACAGATATCGGCCTTATTATAAATTTTCCAAAATCTATTTTCAAAGTATCTTTATAAGATATATATTTAAATCCCTTCTAATATTTCAATAATTAAGACAGCTCAAATACTTATACCCATATCAGGATATTCCAATCCATCTCTTATTTCAATACTTAGAAAAATTCCATTACTTCTCTTTCCTCAAAATCCTTTACAATTTATATTGTAAATTCCTTAACTCATTTTTAACGAATTCTATAAGTTCCAACATTCCTTGATTCATTCCCTTTAATATTCACCAAAGTAAAATACACATGTCTATAATTCCAGTTACCCCTTTCTACATCTTTTATGAATTCTATTTCATTTTTTCGAAGTTCACTCTTATTTAACTACTTTGCAAATTTTCTTACATTCCATTTTGAGATTTCTCTTATAAATCTCATCTACTAAAATAACCGTGCTTCAAATCTCGAGAAGACTTATAAATAAATTAAAATCATTACAAAACTTTATATATATATATATATATATACATATAAAATAAGTATTTTAAAGAATAATAATTTATTTTTAAAACATGTTCAAGTAATTATTTAAAAAAATTAGAACTCTTTAAATAAGCATCAATTACTCGATTCTAATTCATTTTTAAATAAATCAATCCATTTTTAAAGCTGATTATAAAAATTAGAATTATCACAATAAATGTTAAACATTTGAAAATCCACTTACTGAAGTATTTTAATACTAACTAATTTAAATTTACACAGTTTGAACAAATAAAATTCCCTTTTAAAACAATTTAACTTCTCGATAAACATGTACATTTTTCTTAATATCTCAATAACCAATTCAATTTATAAATTCCTCCCGATTCCCAACACATCGCTTTCATTCCAATCTCCTTAACCATTTTCGCTTTTCAAAAATAGTACCCACTATTTTTCCTCAACCCTATTTCCATATCCAAATATAAATTCACCCTATGAATTTAAATTATCATCTGATATCAATTTCCTTTATTTATAACATCAATTATAAATTTTAACTCCTTTGAGTTTCACTTTTTATAAAACTAATCTCATTTATAAAATTCCATTTTATAAATCCATTCCCATATAATTCCATTTATTCTGCCAATCTATTTTTAATATCGATTTCAACTCCCTTATATATTTTCCAAGATATCATTTAAAAGTCTCTTGTATAAATATTTTTAAAAATCTCTATTAAATAATTTACAAAAAGTTAAGTAGAACCAAATCTCAATTTTATCGTTTACTCAACCAATCTCTTTTTAAATAGTCAAATTTTCGATATAATTATTTTTATACTCAAAATCTTCTTGTGATTTCTTAAAATTCAAATATAATATCTATGGTATTCAAAATACCCAAATTAAGGCCAGAGCTACTATAGCATCCAAAATCCAATCACAACCAAAATCTATAGCAAATTTATTCTCACACATCATATATCAATATATATGAACAATTAATATATTTCTGAGGAATCCGGTTGGATCCCTCTAACTGTTTCCCTGCATCCACGTATGTTAAACAACATAAAATACCAATCCCGCTTCGAGGTGGGATATCTCGGTAATATAGGGTCATCCGCTATTATGCGGGGAGCATATGGCCTCATCCGCTCCAACGGTGGGAAATAAATCAAACTACTAATATATATACTGCTGCTATATATATTATAACATTTAAATGACAATAAAATACCAATTCATCCAAACATCCAATAGTTAATTTAAATTATCTGAAATTAAATTTAGTAATCCAAATGAGTGAGATTTACCATCCTCGATTTTTAGTTTGCTAATCGTTCCAATCTAATTCTGTTTCATAGATTCAGCAGCTACGAACCAACTCGACTTGTTTCATATAATTTTGGATCTAACACAAATAAAATATTTATAATATAGGATTTAAATTATATTAAATTAACATTAATTAAAATTCTTAATGACAAATACCATACTAATCCGTCTTCGAATGTCGACTACTCCTCTTCCGATGATCATCTGACCTCTGCTCCATCACCACGAGTCAACCTCCACATCGTCTCACCCACCGCACCCACACTGACCGCCATGAACGCCCGTTAGCTCACGCGCACGCACTACTCCCTCCTTTTCTGCCTCGCTTCAGTCTCACGTGCTCGCTCCAACATCGTGCATCTTGATGCATCGACTTCGCCTACAGCCCTGCTACTGTACGCGACTCCCTGCGCCACCACAAGCGCATCCTTCAGTGTGCCATCGTGCGACCCAAAAATCCCACTCGTAAACGTGCCTCCATCCACCCGAATCCCCAAACGCAATAATAGTATAACATGCCGCTCCGCCTTCTAGCGCCTCACGCGTTTCAGGAATTCGCGATTTTAACTACTTGCTTGTTTCTTTTTTTAATTTGTTTTGAATGGATTCGATATGAACCGAAGAAAGACAGGCACGATTTAAAAAGGTGGAGAAGGCGGCTATGGTTAGGTGATAGGGTGGCGAAGATAGGTTAGGGTGGCTGGACAGGGGCTAGGTCGGCTGTGGTGCTTTATCTTTTACGATTTGACTATTATATTTTAATATCCAAAATATCCCGTTCCCGTAACTCGAAATCCTGAACTTCTATCGAGGCGTGCCGCCTGACATTTTTAATTTTATACCACTATTCCAAACGAAATGAAACGAGTTTTCGGACCTAAATTTTGATCGTATGTGGAAGATAGCTTTTTAAATCGACTATTTAAATTAAATTCAACTAAATTATTTCTAGGCATTTTCAGATCGCATGACCAAACGGTAATTCCAAACGTTAAAATTTGAAATTTGATAATAATACACTAATACGGATCCAATGGAACTAGTTTCGTCGAATTTCGAGATTGTGCCCGGATCGCTGTTTTAACGCATCTATTAAATCGATGATTTCAAAAATTGGCGAAATCGCTTGAAATTCTGGTTTTAAAAACTTACTAATTCAAATAGCACTTATATCCACATTATAAATCATTTTGATTTATACTCAACTCCAATTTTAATTACTCGTCATTTTCATATTACGATAAATCGCTATATTTCGAATCTAAATTCATTCTACAATTTCAACCAAATCTTCATATTCAAAACCCAATTTATATTCCAAATCCAATATTTAAAAACATTTAAATATTTGAATTTAACCGACGAAATATTTGGATCGTTACAAAATGGACACCTTAAATTTATTCCAACTACGAAAATTAAACGATCTTATATAGTGTAAGTTATATATGTATGAATTATTAAAAAGTAGTTTAATTAATATAGGAATTAATGATGTTCATTCGTTATCCCTTATCGATTAGTTTATCCATGCTAGGTTAGTTTATTGAGCACTATTATCATCTGTAGATTGATTAGCCTTGCTCTGTTAGTTTAGAAGCATTTTTATCATTTGTTGATTAGAGTAGTCATGCTCGATTAGTTTATGAGCATTGATTATTGTTTAGTGATTGTTGATTTGTGCTTGACTAATTAATGAGTAGTTTACCTTTTCACTACATGGGTTGAGTAGACTGTATTTGTAGGTGCACTAAATGTTGGGTTAAGTAGACTGTATTTTTATGTTTTCTAGTTCGAGTGGCTCGAATGACAAAAAATAGGTAAGAGATGTGTTCGGTTGATAATCACTTCTCATGAATATTACCCTTCTTAGTAAGGTTATATATGGTACGACTTGATATGACTTGTTTCCTTAGAATCATTGCGGTATTACTCGATCTATTCATATATTATTAATAGATTTTATAGTAAATATTTGAGAAATTGGTTTATGAATTGAGATCATGATACTTAGTATTTTATGAAGTAATTGATACCGCTTTGAAAATGATTTTTGATTTATTCCCAATAGTATGATTTGATGTACAAAAGGTATATGTATATATTATTATTTCAAATGCTTTAGAATAAAACCCGGTGTTTAGTTCTAAAGTTTTCTTTAAAGATGTTTGAGGTAAAATATAGAGTGGTTTAATAAATTATAGTCTTGGGTAATATAGGTTATGATTTGAACTTTCTATAGAAAGGATTTGTATATATGCTATGTAAGGTGCCAAAGTGGTAGTGGCATAGCCCAAATAATTGTGAAACCTTTTCTTGTTTTCCTTTTTAATAATGTGATAAATACGTACAAACTCTAATAAGTTATTTAATTGACACATGTATCCTACCTATTAGAACATTGTGATATGTTCATCTTGTTGTAATATGATTGTTTGATGATTTTTATTTGTTTAAAATGAAATGGATTTTTCGATGATTTTGGACAGCATGAAACTTCTAAATCATTATTGTATTTGAAATTTTGTGTTTAGACACCACACCAGAAAACTCATTTCGCAACGGCATGGGTCATTGCAAAATGGAAAGTGGCTAATAATTCGCAGTGGCTCATGGCTGTTGCGAAACTGGATTTCGCAACTGCTTTGAGCCTTGCTAATTTTTAGTTCACAATGGCTTATATCCGTTGCTAAATTATTTTTTAAAAAAAAACAGCTTTGGTTCTAAAAACCAACCATAAATCAAACTCACCACACTCAACAGTAGTAACTTCCTCCTCCATGCTTCATCAGCCTTTTCGATCTCATCTTGATTTTCAATATCATTGCCCTATGTTGTCACAATTGTCCCTTTTTCGATCTTTAAAGCTTAACTTGTTGTGCATATAATTTAGTGCACGATTTATATCATTTGTGTGTATTTCTGTAACATCACATTTTATCTCATTTGTGCATGGTTCACTATCAACATTGGTCTTTACCATATTTGTTGATGCTCCACTTGCATGCACTTGTGTATGAATATACCCTATTTCAGTATCACCATACTCAATAACTCACCCAATGGAAACTATGCACTATTCATTATCATTATCAACGTCTCTATGGCATATTCTATATCATAACGCATCACCTTTTTGTCTTTATATACTACAACATTATGCTCCATAAAGATTATCAACTTTCTTTAAGCCTAGTAATTCAACATCACCCCTATCATGTATATTTTCCTTACTGGTAGATAAGTACAAAAAATAATCCTTAACCCTCCCCATTTACTCCATTTTCCATATTTTTGTTAAGACTTTATATCTTCAAACCCATCTTATACTACAAACCTTATTAGCAGATCTCTCACAATTTCCTTCCTATTTTGTTAGAATTTTAGAAATAAAATAATGCTCTCCCCTTAATTTGCCTCATTCTTCGCAATATGGACCTCCAACAAAAATACTATTCTTATACTCTCTATTCTACTATTATTATGCTATTATTATATATGAGGCCATTAGCTTTTTCTCTTCTTAATCAATTACAAATGTCACATTTTCCCTTCAGTTAATTGTATTGATTTACTACTGCTCTTTCTCATCAACTTTTTGTTGTCCTAACCAAATTAATTCCATGTTCTCATATCCTTACTTCAATGGTTTTTCTACATCTTCTCCCTACTCTAACCATCTTTTACTCTCCATTACTTCCGTAATCCCATCACTTCTTTAAAAAATGAAATTAATATCTCAGTTGTTTAATAAGTCATCTTCGTTGTGTTATGCATTAGAATCTCAAATTTTCTCAAGTAAAATCTATGTGTATTCCATTTAATCTTTCATCATTGAAGGTATATTTTCCACTAATTTTTCAATTGGATAATTTTATTCATCAAAATTGGATTTTTCTGTAGATTTTAAGTTATTATTCTCGATTATTTTTGGGGTTTTCTAATATGTTGTATAAATATCTCCATTATCGCCTAAATTCAAAATTTTGTTTTCATTTCATAGTGAGGTATAATACCAGAGTGGTGCTTTTGGCTCGTGAAATTGTAGTATTTGCATATTTTCTTAATTGGTTAGGTTTTATTAATTAATTTCTCAAGTAAAATCCATGTGCATTCATTCAACCTGTCATCACCGAAGGTATATTTTGTATTAATTTTTCAACTGGATATTTTTCTTCATCAAAATTGGATTTTGCAGTAGATTTTGAGTTATGATTCTCGATTTTATTTGTTTTTTGGTTTTTCCACTATTGTTGTTTAAATTTCTCCATTATCCCCTAAATTCAAAATTTTATTTTCATTTCATATCGAGGTACAATACTAGAGTGTCGATTTTGATTCATAAAAGTTTAGTATTAGTACATTTTCTTAATTGGTTAGGTTTTATTAATTAGTTTTTCTTGGTTGTGTTAACACAGAGTTGATCGTGTGGTTTGATTTATTATATGACTATTTGTATTCTAGCTTCTCATTCATTTTTTATTCATGATCCTTTTCTCTCTTTAATTTGAGTGATAACTTTTTTACTTAACTTTGTTTACCATTACAAACTCTAAATTAAATTCTATTATAAGGTAATAATTATAACGATAGACTACAATACGAACTTATCAATTGGTAGTAAACTAACCTTAAATGCAAAGGACTATATCATTGAAACTGATAAAAGGAAATGGTTAGAGAGAATCAGTTACTACTAATTCAGTTGAATTTGAATTTAATTTAGTCGGAGTATTAACTATAATTGATTGTCTTTAATTTAAGTTTTTCAATCATATAAAAATTTAAGCATTCGACCTATCATATCTTGATTCTCATTCACCCAAAATCAAATCTCATTTCCTATTCATTTGAGTAAACTTTTACTCGCCTCTATTCTTTTGTTACTTTCCATCTCCGTCAAAATTAAAATTTCAAATCCACATCTTTTTCCATATAATTTATTCATTTTATTAAGGTAAATAAACGTCCTTTGAGCAGAACAATAAATGAAATGTTGGAATATATTTGAATTAAGTTATTCATCGATTTCAATTTGGCAATTGAATAAAAATATAATTACATGAAGATTTGTGTGTGTATAGAGTTTAACCTCTCAAGTTTTTTCCTTTTTTTTTTCATTCAATCTCAATTGAAATTTTGATCTCTTCTTAGTTCAATCTTTAATTCTTATCCTTCTTAGGTTTCCCTATTCCAAAATAATTTCTTCAATTAATATTTGAACGTCCTATACTAAATCTCTTCTTCCCATATTCTATCAGTTTATCTACTATATCTATTCTATCCATCTATTATACATAAAAGAGAATAATTTTTCATTTATATTCTTGCTTCTCATTCATTCTCATTTACACTCATTTTCTCTTCTTAATTTGGGTGATAATTTTTTCACTTGCCTCTAATATAATTATTCACCATTTCCAACTTACGATTAAATTTCATTATAAGAAAATAACCATAAATATAGACTACAATAAAGTCTTATTGATATGTAGTAAACTAACTTTAAGTACGACAGACCATATCAATGAAACAGATAGAAGGAGCTGATTAGAAGGAATCAATTACTACTAATTTAGTTGAATTTGAATTTACTTTAGTTGGAGTATTAACTACAGTAAATTGTTTTTAATTTAAGTTTATTCGATTATATAAAAATTTAAGTATCTGACCTTTCATATCTTGATTCTTACTCACCTTAAATTCATAAACAAATTCTATTCATTTGAATAAACTTTACAATTCTCATCTCCATTCTTTTATCACTTTACATCTGCGTTAAAATAAAAATTTCAAATGTTTATTTCACCTCTTCATTTTCTTCATATAGTTTAATCATTTGATTCAGGTAAATAAGTGCCTTATCATATTTTTATTTTCTATTGTATCTTTATTTTCATTCCCATTGGTTAAATTATAATTTTGTTAGAAGATCTCTTATCAACTCAAAGATAGAATTGCAATAAATGTTAAACATATATTTGAATTAATTTTTACAAGGAATTGATTAAAAATATAATTACACGAAGGTTCATACCTCTCACATTTTTGCATGTTTAGTTATTCAATCTCAATTAAAATGTTAATCTTTCCTTAGTTCAAGTGATAATTTTACACTTAGGCCCTTAATTCTTTGCCCTCTCAGCTTTCCCTATTATAAAATAATAAATTCTTCAATTAATGTTTGAATTTTTCCATACTAATACTAAATCTCTTCCACCCGTTATTCTATTTATTTATTGTATGTATTCTATATATCTTATACATAAAATGAGAATATATGACTGTTTGTATCCTTGCTTCTCATTCTTTCTCATTCACACTCTTTTTCACTATTTAATTTGAGTGATGACCTTGTTTATTTAACTCTAATATGATTATTTACCATTTCAAACTCCAAATTAAATTTTATTATAAGGTAATAACTATAACTACAGACTACAATAAAGTCTTACCAATGGGTAGTAAACAAATTTTAAATTCGAAGGATTATATCAACGAAACCGATAAAAGGAAACGATCAGAAGGAATCAATTACTACTATTTAGTAGAATCTGAATTTAATTTAGTTGGAGTATTAACTGTAATTAATTATCTTAAATTTAAGTATTTTCGATCGCATAAATTTTAATCATCCCACCTTTTATATCCTGATTCTCATTCATCCTAAATCATATCTCATTTCCTATTCATTTTAACAAACTTTTTACAATTATCGCCTCCATTCTTTTGTTACTTTCCATATCCATTAAAATTCAAATTTCAACTCTTCATCTTTCCCCATATTGTTTATTCATTTTATTAAGGTAAAGAAATGTCTTATCATATTATTATTTTTTATTGCATCTTTATTATTGTTACCATCAATTAAAATGTAGGTTTTTTCTTAAATGATCTCTTATTAATTCAAAGATATAATGACAATAACTGATAAAAGCAACTTCTATATCAATTTAGTTTAAGGTAATGGTCATTTTTTTCTTTATATTAGTTTACTTATTTGATTTTATAAGAAATTTACTCTTTTTCGTACTCATCATTTCTACCTTTAATTTGTTTATGGCATACTTTTTATGTAGTTTTGCATTCTTATGTTAGTCAATATTTATATTAAAACACTCTTTATTAAGAATATAATGTTGATTTTCATAATGTCTACAACCAATCCATGCGTAAGCATTTCACCTAAATTTTTATCGAAATCACATTTACTTTAACTGATGAAGGTAATAAATTTATTATTTTTTGCAAAACAAATCCTATTTTTGTCGATTCTAAAGTAAAATACGTAAAACCAAAACCTCGATCATTTGGAGATTATTTTATGCAACAAAAAATAGAATTTATATGAAAAATATTATAAAAAGAAATGGAAGTGAAAATTATAAAAAACCAAAAAATTGATTTGTATGATCAGAGAATTGAATTAAAGAGGGAAATATTAATTATTTGTTGAAAGACAAAAGTGGTATAAAAACTTCCATTAGAAATTGGAACAAAATTTAGTTAAAAATAATTATCAAGAATACTAAAGAAAACATTAGTTTATTTAAAATTTAGAGTTAAGAAACAATCACTATGACATGAATAAGTTTTAAAAATTTAGATATAAATGTATAAAACATTCAATATTTGACATTTTATATCTTATTTTCTAATTCAATTTGAAATTATATACTCGACTCCTAATCATTTAAAGATTTTTTTCCAATTATTGCTTTGCTTGTTCCCTTTTAACCCTAGTCCCCAATTAAATTTAAATTCCATTTATTAATTTTATTCCTTATTTAATATTCTATCACATCTTTATTATCATTATCTTTGTAACAACCCACCTTTTTAGATAGTTCAAATCGACAATAAACACACATGTCAGAATCAAACCATTCAAAAGGGAGGATTGTTAATGGGGTAAATAACAAAAAAAAAGGAAAGAGAAAAACAAAATACAGAATCTCGCAGCGTAACGACAAAATATAATAATCAAATAAACAGTTAATGAAGCTGTTTTACAAATAACATGTCATTACACTTTTACAAATTCAAATCAGAGTTATACATATATCATAAATAACCAAATAATGCAGCGGAACACAGAATGTAGTGGAATAATAAACAGCAATAATATACTGAATCTTCGTCTTCGTCCACCAGAAACAGTCTTCAATGCTGAAAAACTCAGGCTGACCCGAGCATAAAGGAAAATAATACACTGGAGTCAGAACTAAAATTCTTAGGCAAATTAAATCAAAAGTATATGAAATAAGGAATGCAGATAACTACATTTTTGAAGGTTCAAATTTCTAGAATGTTATTGCTTCAACATTCAAAATAAAATGGATTTCACAATAGATCCATTCTAGTAAATTATAAATCTACAGATTAATTCCTAGTTAAATTTCATAGTTTTAGAGATTTGATTTATAAAAGTGTTCCAAAGTTTCAATACTCACTTTTTTTTGGGAACTTCCTAATGTTTCAAAATTTAATTTTGAAAACTTTCAAGTAAGGTAACGACGATTTACTTCCCAAAATCATTTTTATGGTTCAAATAGTAAATCTAAACATACTATTTTTTCTCTGATGTAAATACTTGAAATTCATGGGTTTTACATTCTTATTCACTGTGCAAATAATCAATATGAAATTTAAATAATTACAATAAACTATAGGGTGATAACAAAGATATATCAAATAAATGAACAAATATACATTCAATCACAATAACATCCATCACAACATACAATCAACATTCAAATCAATCAATGCAACAAATCAACCAATTCAATAATTTGTCACAGTAATTATTAGTCATCACATATTGGAATTTAGCTATTCAAATTAAATATTGATAAATATTCCAAACCAACAATCAAAAATTTATCACTATATGACCTGGTTTAACTTGCAATAAAATTTTAGTATTTCGTGAGTGAGTTTAAACACTCACCACTCAACAGATAACGTTTCTTCTTATATCAATTGTAATATTTCAATTACATTAATTCTCCATTAATTACCAAATAAATTTATAACGGATTTAAAAAAAAGAAAATAAATAAAACAATGGTTATACGTTAATAATCCATATCTATTAACTTATTGTTTACAAACAAGGGTTAATAAATTTACGTATAAAATAATTGATTTCATACTCCATATTAAAACTAATTGCAATTAATAACATAAGAGTACATCAATTTATACATCGTTTATTATATTCCTCATTAACCTTTATTATTTAAGTTGATTGAAATTACGTTAACATAATATAGTAGTCAATTACATTTAATCAATATTAGCCAATTATATGTTTTATCTCATTAGATTGTTTGTTTTAAGATTTATCTTAAAGTCAAAATTTCAAATCTAATCAGATTCAATTTAATAATTCATAAATTTTAATTTCTGACAATATTAAAGCCCAAAACCTTATTAAATTTAATATTTTTAATTATCAAAATATGGGTTGTTACAATCTTTTTTTTATAACTCCACTCCGAAGATTAGAGCCCAACCTAGCTAGTCCGACCCGAGCCAGAAATGGGAAGGTTAGCCTGCCCAGCAGGAAGCATTCGTTTCCCAACCATTTTTGTTGGATTTAATAGGAAATGCAACTTTTCGCCTTGTGAGAGTATGGCAAATGGGTATCGAACTTGTGACCTCGTTAACAGGTTGCAAGTGTCTTTACCACCGCGTCCCTATGCGGGATTATTATCATTCTCTTAGTTCAAAGGAAGATAACTTTTTTCATAAAAAAGTTTCTCATCGTTCTCTACTTAATAATGAAAAACTATTAAAAAGGATAAATTCATTCACTCTTTTACTTTAGTCTAAGATATTATTCATTTTTCTTTTTCAGTTTATTTATCCGATTTATAACTAGATAATTTCTCTTATCCATATTCATCATTTCTATTTTTTATTTGCATGTTCATTTTCATCCTTATTAGAATGACTCCACCAACGCTTGGATCTACAAAATCTTCTAATGATACTAGATTCTTTTTTAAAATCACCTAAAAATTACTATGTTCTAATGGAATTTTTGAGTTCTTATCCTGCAGAGAACGATGCATGCATTTGATTATATGTTGACGAACATTGATTACTGATTTTTTTTAAATTTGTATACTATTATAAACTTATTTCTAATTAAAAATTAGTAATTCATGTTATATTACATAAGTTAATAGCGTCAATAAGAACAAAAGTCGCTATCGCTTATATGGATAACCGAGTTTTTATTGCTTTCATCTATAATTTTGTAACTATCCATGTTTATTTGAATAAGAGTATTTTGGAATAATAGTACTATAGTAATTTTCATTATATGTTCAACCAATCCTTTCATAAGTACATAATATTTTATATAAAACCTCATCTTTAATTGATTGAATTTAATAACTCTTATTGTCCTATTATTGTTGCTTCTTAAAGGAAAACATGCTAAGTATAATTGCTTTGTAGTTTATTTAAAGCATATAACAAAAACACAGATTGCCTACAAAATATAACGGAATGAAGTTAATGGAAAATTTATGGGTAAAAGAAATTGATTTTTATCCTCAATGCAACCAATTATAGAGTGAGACAAATAAATATTTGAAATGAATGGAATACGCACAAGAAATTAAATAAATCATATGAATAATTGTTAAGAATAAAAAAAGTAATTCGGATTTTCAAAATCAAACTTAAGGAAAAATAATTATGGTATTTTTGTTATGTTGATGGATCATTTTAAATTGGTAAGTTGTCCATGCCTAAAGCTTTGAGTTACTTGAATTTTTTTCCTATGTCTTTTGATTTTCACGATAAACACATTTGGTTGTTAACGTAATTATCTTAATAATTGTTAACTTTTTAATTTATTGAAAATGTTAACATTCGACTTCAACCATTAAAATTACTTTATGACATAAATATGATCAAATTTGACTTCAAATTGAAATAGCAATAGGAGTAACTGGAATTTATACATACCATTTTTTATGGTTTTCATATGACTTCTAGTGATGAATGAAAACATAATCAACAATTTATTATATATGATTTACGAAGTATTGAATACTAAAGGTTAACCCTAGATTCTTTATTTCCATATTCTTCATTTCAATGTTCAATAATATAATTAGCATTAATGTATCATGTTTATTTTGCTTCCTTATTTGCTATTTCAATGTTTAAATACCACAATTGACCATAAATTATTTTAACATTCACTTAGGATTCATATAGCTCTGATCTATGTTTGTTTAATTTTGTTTTTGCATGCCATTGTTTTTCTTTATTAGAAATATTTAAGTTTGGTTTTCAATGATTTATATTTTACATGTACTAATATAATAACGGGGTTTTTAGGACTTCAACAGCTACTGATGTGTAAGAAAAAAAATAAAGATTGTGATTATCATGTTATCTAATCGTATTCCATCATTATGATGATTATTTTTAGAAAATATGCCACGATGAAACTTTTGGAATATCTGCTTGTGAAAGGATCGATGGATTTAAAGAATGGTAAGTTCACAAATCCTAAATTTAATATGGATACATATCATACTCGAAAAAATTAGCTCTTGATGTTTTAACTAATAATTTTGGCAATAATATATATAGAAAGTATGTTAAAAACATTTTTTTTCATTCAATTTGTATAAATGTTTTTTTAGTTAGTTGTTCATGGGAAAATAGTGAAATAAAATAACAACTTATTATTCATTTTTTGTAATATATACCTAAAATCATCATCTTGAGCATCTTCTGCTTAAATTTTAACATTCATATACATACAAATTCAGGTTCAATTCTTTTTTGACTCCATGTGTGAAGCACGGGTTCGCACTAGTCATAAAAAGTACAGGCAACCACCTTAGTGCACTGTTAACAAACATCACCTTTTTATAATATACTTTCTCTTCCCAAACCACAGTCCAACACAACTCCGTATTTTTCTTCAACAATAACTTAATGCAAAATATTCTTAGCCATATTGAAAATGACCACTAATATGCTTCTTCATCCACTATGTTATTCACCCACCATGTTATTCACTCACCGGGTTAACTAAAACCAAGTCCAAAATATAGGATATATACAAAACATTCCATCTTTTAAGTAACCGTATAGACAATATTGATAATGATCAATTTCCAATATTTTTGAATTGGAGCAATCAATATTGATTATGACTGTTGGAAATGTTTTTGTTTACAAAGATATATATCCAAATCTTTTTAAGTATTCCAACGTTTGAAAACAATTTCAAATCCTTATATCCTTGATGGAATATTTTCAAACCATATTAACACTTAGAAATAGTTCCGTTTAACCTTCCCATAGTCAAAAAATCCCAAATCATTTTATTCCAAAACTTAGAAAATGATTCCATTTATTCCATACTTCTCAAAATCCTTTACAATTAATTTGTAAATTTCTTAACTTGACGGATTCCATAAGTTTTGTTTAACCTTCCCATAGTCAAAACATCCCAAATCATTTTATTCCAATACTTAGAAAATGATTCCATTTATTCCATACTTCTCAAAATCCTTTACAATTAATTTGTAAATTTCTTAACTCGATGGATTCCATAAGTTTTCGGAATTCAAAATTAATTCCCTTTAAAATTTCCAAAATCGATTATTCTTGTCTATAATTGCACCTACCCATTTCTAACTTCCTTTTTATGAATTTAATTCATTTTCAAAGTTTCTATATTTAAATACTTTGGAAATTTCGTTAAGTTTCCAGAATTTCACTATAAGATTTCTTTTATGAAAACCATCTCCGTTAAATAAATTCCATTTAAAAACCTCGAAAGGATTTCTCAATAAATTTCAATTATTTCAAAACTATATGTATAGTATAAATATTTTAAAAAATAATTCATTTTAAAACATATTTAAGTATTGCTTAAAATATTAAAACACTTTATAAAACATCGATAATTAATTTTCCAGTTCATTTTTAAATAAACTAACTGATTTACAATGCTGATTATAAAAATTAAAATTTATTTCAAAAAATATTAATTACTTGAGTAACTAACTTTTTTAAATATTTTAATTTTAATCTAAATAATAGTTTTTAAGCTACATAGCATAACAAATAAAAATCCCATTTAAAACAATTTAATTTCTCGAAAAAAATCTATTTTAAAAATCTAATATTGATAATTTCAATTTATAAATCTCTCTCGATTCATATCACATCGACTACGTTTCCAATTTCATAATCATTTCCACATTCCACAATAGAATATCCTATTTCTTTCAAAACCAATTTCCACGTCTTGTTATAAATCCAAACTGTGAATTTTACATTTTCAATTGTCAATTGGTAATCATCTCATTCTATTTATAAACATCGTTTATAAATTTATAAACTCTTCTGGGTTTAATTGTTTATAAAATAATCTCATTTATAAAATTCCGTTTTATAAATACATTTCTTTATAAATTCCATTCATTTTCCAAATCTTTTTTAAATATAGATTTTAATTTCTTTCCCTTTTTTCCTAGAAATACTATTTTAAAATCCATTGTTAAAAATTCTCTATATAAATTAATTTAAATTCTCTATATAAAATATTTTTATGAATAGTTGAGTACAAACCCAAAATAAACAATTGTTTTATCCATATCAATTTCCTTTAAAATAATCCAAATTTCGATATCAATATTTTTATATTCAAAATCTCCTTTTAGTTTTTTTCAAATTCAAAAATAATATTTATGGCATTTTAAATACCAAAATTTCAGTCAGTGCTACTAGCATCCAATAATTCAAACCGCAACAATAATCTGTAACAGATTATCAACACTCATCATGTATCAGTATATATGAAATTTAAAATCAACAGTTTTATAACATAAAATACCAATCCCACTTCGAGGGGGATATCGCGGTTATATAGGGTCATCCGCTATTATGCAGGACGCATAGTGTCTTATCCGCTCCAATCGGTGGGAATATATCCAACTACTGATATATATATACTAATATATATATATATATATATATATATATATATATATATATATATATATATAAAGTGTTGTCAAGTGGCTACTAACATTTACGTGCAAGGACGAAATTAATCGATGTACAGGTAGATGAAACATTCAAAGCAATAAGATGACTTTTCAAACAATGCGTGTCCATGTTCTCCTACATGAGAATGCATACCCCTAATACAAATTAAGAAGTGAACTGACAGTAACAAAGTAAGGAAATAAAATGCAAACTAAACTAGTATAGGTAAGGATGTGTATTTCATTTATTCAAAGCAACACCATAATTTTAAACATTTCAAGATACAATGTATGATAACAAGACAAAGGCAAGACAACAACATGTTATAATTCCACAAGCAAAATGTGTCAGACCTTTTATATAAAAACAGAGCTATGATTTCTTAAAGCAAAGATATGTCAGGTTATTTCTGGCATGAAATATTTGGACCAATATATGCCTTTTATTTCAAAAATTGACTAAAGAAAAGATACAAATATATTAACAATCGCTAGTTAGGACTTTAGGTTCAATAGTAGTTTATCTCAACATATTTCAATGGATTAAATCGAAAATTTCACATAACTAGGGTATCGATTTTCTATTGAAAAAGGAAACACAACTACTAGTAACAGTATTTTTATCAAACCAATCATTTAACCAATAATACTCATGTGGAATTCAAGACTATAACATTCTCATGGATTTAAAAAAAAATATAGTGTGAGATTATCTCACCAAGAATAATGCTTGAATTCCGCCTAAATCGACAATCCCTATGCTGAGCCAATCACTGCAATAACAGCCTTCACCACCTGAAATCGTCACGTCAATAACCTCGTCGACCATCTTCAAAGCCGCCTCCCTTGACTTCTACTCCTCGCCTCCATCGCAGCTTCGCGCACGCGAGGGCCTCAACCTAACAAAGTCGCGAACCCTAGTTCATTTGCCCACCTCGTCGCCACGCTCCCACTTCCCTTCGCCATCGTACTCTGGTCGCGCCTCATCGCGATTTTGATCTCCACTCTCTGTTGTTTTTTGAACTCGATCGAATAGAAGAAGGAGGATACACATTTCATTTTCTCTCCAGAGGATGAAGAGGGAAAACGCGATTCAATTCGTGCCCTTTTTTCGAATTGATCTGATTTTATTATTCCAAGAGAAAGAAGGAGAAATGCATGCGATTTAAACTAGTAATGGAGCAGTGTAACAGATATATAGGTTGGCTTCTCAGAGAATAGGGTGGCCGAGGGAACGTTTTAAATGGCTGATGTGAATGGATATGACAATATATATATATATATTAAAAATTCCAAAATATCTACGTATTTATTCGAACCACTATCGAGGCATGCCACTTGGCATTTTTAATGTTATACCGTTATTCCAAACCCATTGGAACAAGTTCAAAGCTTAATTCGATCGTATGCAGAAGATAGCTTTTTAAATCGACTATTTAAATTAAATTCGATTAAATTATTTCTAGGAGTTTTCAGATCGCACGACCAAACGGAAACTTCAAACGCTACGAAATTTGAAATCCAATAATAAGACACCATTACGGATCCAATGGAACTGGTATTGTCAAATTTCGAGACTGTGTCCTAAATCGCTATTTTAACGCGTCAATTAAATTGACGATTTCAAAAATTATCGCAATTGCTTGAAATTTCAGTTTTAAAAATGTATTAATCCAGTTCTAATTCAAATAGAATTTATATCAACATTGAAATCGTTTTAATTCATATCTATCTCAATTTCCAATTAGTTACCATTTCTGTATTTCGATAAATTGTTATATTTGAAATTTATATTCATTCTATAAATTTCAACCAAAATCGTCATATTCAAAAATCAATTTATTTTCCAAACTCAATATTTAAAATCATTTGAATATTCCAAATTAAACGACAGAAAATCCAGGTCGCTACAGTCACAAACTGATTTTGCTAAATGTGAATTCTATAGTCAAGCAAAAATCACTAAGAAACCACATAAATCAGTTGATAGAGTTTTTGAACCTTTAGATTTGATTCATTCCGATATATGTGAGCTTGATGGAACTTTGACTAAATACGGATACCGTTACTTTATCACTTTTATTGATGACTGTTTTGATTTTACTTATGTATACCTTATGAAAAATAAAAGTGATGCATTTGATATGTTTAAATAATTTAAAATTGAAATTGAGAATCAATCTAATAAGAAAAATTAAGAGACTTCGTAGTGATAGAGGAACAAAATATGAGTCTAGTTTATTTCTTGAATTCTATAGATTTCATGGTGTAATTCATGAGAGAACTGCACCTTATTCACCTGAAATGAACGGTAAAGCTGAAAGAAAAAATAGAACCTTTACTGAATTAGTTGTAGCTATCTTGTTGAATTCGGGTGTAACAAAACATTGGTGGGGGATATTTTATTGACTGTATACTATGTATTGAATAAAATCCCTAAATCAAAAAGTAAAATATCACCATTTGAAATTTTAAGAAATTATAAACCAAACGTGTCTTATTTTAGAACTTGGGGATGTTTGGCATATGCTCGTATACCAGACCCTAAGGGAATAAAATTAGCAAGTAGAGCATATGAATGCGTATTTATTGGCTATGCTATAGCAAAGCATATAGATTTTATGACCTGAATGCACATAATATAATAGAATCTAATGATGTTGATTTTTATGAATCTAGATTTCCTTTTAAATTGAGGAATAGTGGAGGGGCACATCAAGTAACACTATGCCTATAAGAACAGAACTAAACGAGCCTTCTTAAAACGAACCTAGAAGAAGTAAAAGAGCAAAAACATCAAAAGATTTTGGTTCAGATTTTTGTGCTTTTACTATAGAGGAGGATCCCTTAAACCTCCAAATGACCTTATCTTCCTTAGATGCCGATTTTTGGCAATAGGTTATAAATGATGAAATGGATTCTTTGAAATCCAATAAGACTTGGCACTTAGTAGAGCTACCACATGGTTGTAATTCTATAGGCTGTAAATGGGTACTTAAAAGAATTTAAAACCAGATGGCACAGTTGATGAATATAAACCCTATTTAGTAACTAAAGGATTTAAGCAAAGAGAAAATGTAGACTTTTTTGACACCTTTTCACCTGTAACCAGGATTACATACATTTGAGTACCAATTGCACTTGCATCTATTCATAATTTAATAATACACCAAATGGATGTTAAAACTACCTTTTTAAATGGTGAATTAGAAGAGGAAATTTATATGGACCAACCTGAAGGATCTATAGTTTATAGTTAAGAACATAAAATTTGCAGGTTAGATAAATCATTATATGGCTTAAAACAAGCATCTAAACAATGGCATGAAAATTTTGATAACTTAATAATCTCACATGGTTTCGAAGTTAATGAAAGTGACAAATGCATTTACTATAAATCTGAGAATGACATTTGTACTATCATATGTCTGTATGCAGATGACCTACTTATTTTTGGGTCAAACATTCATGCAATGAACTCTGTTAAATCTTTGTTAAGTGCTAATTTCGATATGAAAGGTCTAGATGAAGAAAGTATAATCCTTGATATTATGATTACTAGGTCCAAAAGGTGACTTTCTTTAGATCATTCTCATTATATTGAGAAGATTCTAAAGAAGTACAATTACTTTGACTGTAAACCTGCTTGTACATCATATGATCCTAGTGTAAAGCTATTTAAGAACATTGATGAAGGTGTAAGACAGTCTGATTATGCGAGCATCATTAGCAGCCTTTGGTATGCCACTGATTGCACTAGACCCAACATTGCCTATGTCGTTGGATTATTATGCATGTTTACTAGTAGACCTAGTATAGAGCATTGGCACGCTATTGAGAGGGTCGTGAGATACCTAAAGCTAACCATGAACCTTGGGTTACATTATGAAAATTTTCCAACTGTCCTTGAAGGCTACACTGATGCAGATTGGAATACTTTATCCGATGATTCAAAAGCAACCAGTGGCTATATCTTTAACATTGCTGGAGGAGTTGTTTCTTGAAAAATCCAAGAAACAGACTATTTTGGCTCAGTCTACTATAGAGTCTAAGATGATAGCACTAGCCACAGCTAGTGAAGAAGCAGAGTACTTAAGAAATTTGCTAGCTGAGATTCCTTTATGGGAAAAATCGATACAAGCTGTGTTGATCCATTGCGATAGTACCACGGCTATTGTAAAAGTACAGAATCATTATTACAACAGTAAGAGATGACAGATACGTCGTAATCACAATACTATTAGAGAGCAACTCTCTTCGGATGTTGTTGAAGTGGATTGCATATGCAGTGATGAGAATTTGGCAGATCCTTTGACGAAGGAACTGGCCAGAGAGAAAGTCTTTAGAACTTATAAAAGAATGAGACTATTGCCCTTAGTTTGTTGAGTCACGCACAATGGTAACCAGACCTAATGACTGGAGATCCCAAGAACTAGGTTCAATGGGTAAGAACAAGTTGTGAAGTGATATTAGTTGAACATGTTATTTTTATATTAAGAAGCATGTATTTCTGAAGTGATTAGAGGATGAGTTAATAGAAACTCTTAATGAGATCTAAACTCTATTTGAAGTGAAGTACCTACCTTTAGGAGTACTCTTGGTAGACTCACCAGTGTGAATGTGGAAATTTGGCCATTTTCTATGGAGTTTTTGGCAAAATTCCTAGAGCATTCACTAAACCGGGATAGACATGCATGACCATAAATGCCCAGGCATATTTAATTGCACTTTAGAAAGATTGTGCATGGTCTAATGTCAGGAATAGAGTTCAAGACTACGTGTCACTCTTGTAAAAACTGAATCCTATCCTCTATGCAAAGGTTCAAGTTGAAAGACACCTTTGTTTATAGACAATCTTATGTTTTCAGAAACTGCTCGAAAAAATATTTTTAAAAAAATTCAAGTGGAGGATTGTTGGAAATGTTTTTGTTTATGAAGTGAATTTATTAAAAAATTAAATATAAAATAGGTTAATGGTAATTTATTTATGAACCATTATTATATTGAGCCGTTGCAAGTTTATGAAGACAATATATTTTTCAATCAATATTATAATTGAGCCGTTGTAAGTTTATAACGGTAATATATTTATCAATCATTATTATAATTGAGTCGTTACATTTGCATAATGGTTATATATTTATGTGACACTATTATTGAGCCATTACAAAAGCTAATGGTATTACAATATTGTTTTAATTGGGAATAAATTAAAATCCATTAACATTCCATCACTTTAGTAACGTATACATTTTTCATTCTGCCTATTTAAATGATAGATGGACAGGAGTGAAATAAAAAAAGAATAACAGACACTATTCCTTTTCTTCTTCCTTGAAAAAAAATTAATCATCTTGAGTAGTATTTCATAGTGCAAATCAGAATAACTTTGTCAGTGCAAAAACGTTAATATTTTTCAAATTAGAGAGGCTGTTTTATCCTATAGGTGGCAACGTTTGTTTTTTCAGAACTGCTTTGCACCTTCGAGCAGAACGCCGAAATGTCTTCAAGAGAGTGACAACTTACACGACTCAGCCGAAATTCATTATTCCCAACAATGACCATTGTACAGGCTCTCCAATATATTTAACTTATAAAAACAAATCTTGTGTATTTTACCACTATAATTGTATCAAACAGAAAAGTGCCATGCAAGTATACATGTACGTCCAAGTTATTAAGTAAACCAACCTTAATGGTGAGTAATCCACACATATCTTATTAGGAAAAGTTGAACTTCGTAGTTTATCGTTTTAGAAAATAAATTTATCGAATGTAAACCTTCTTGCTTAATAAATCTTGTCGTACACTAAAAATATTCATGAATATAACACCTGCAACAGACTGCAAGCATGCAATAGTAAGCAAGCTTTATGTAAAGTGTTGTAATCATCAATTGAATCTTGTATTTTCTCTAAAAATATCAATAAACTGGGTAGCATAGTCTTGACAAACACATACATGCATTGTTAATTGATTTAGAACCACAATTTTCAGCTGGCATTGACATAATATCAAAGGTGACTTTATGTCTTGCATTTATAATTGTAAAAAATAATAGCATTGGAAAGAGAACACTATAGTCGCGAAACCGCAGTTTGCAACTATAGTTGAAACTGAAGTTTGCAACCCGTAGTTCGAAACTACTGTTTCAAACTACCCTTAAACTGTAGTTTTAAACTGATGTGTAGTCAGACGCTCATCTAGCATATATTGATGTGTTATCTAGATCTATATGCAAGTTCTAAATCTTATGTTGCCTTCTATGGATGTCAAGATTCATCATTCTCGTGCTTTTGTCTCAGTGTGGTATTTGATAAAGGTAATGTGGTATTTGATAGAGGCGATGATGGAATTCCTTTTTATATAATTTTCACCATAATCGTTAAATATGAAGCATCATATTAAACATCACACTTCTAAACTGAAATATTAAACATCAATTATAGTCTTTTCAAACATATCAAGAACATTCCAACTATTTTGTGGGCAGCAAGAACTAAAATTCTAATCCATATATCTATATGCTAAAGTGGCTCTAATAAACAAACAAACATGGGACAAAGAACATATGAGATTTACATGTTCAAAAGCTTAAATGATTCAAAACTTGATAACATTCAATATTTGTGAGAATTCATATGTTACACATTCACATTGCCATAGATAGTCCCAAAATATCCCTGTTCACATCATTTCCTATTCAGATTATTGACATTACTTTTTGAGTGATATATGAGTTAAGTTCCTCTTACCAGCACTTGAAGTAGTCATCAACATATCAAACTAATAAGATTGATCGGTAGCACCTTTCCAAAAACTTGGGGCCATCAAATTAGGGCATTTCACCATCCTTTGACTGGCGCCTAAACTGCTCATACGAAGTATCCATGCATTGATTCGATATACAAGACCACATTGCAGATAGCTATTGCTTGCAACCTAAACCTATTAACCCGCCTTTTGGCAAGGCCATGAGCATATGAATTTAACTAAATACTCATTTATCAAGATCGGAATACGATGGGTTTGAGATAGTTGGATGGAAAGATAATCGGTCATGGATTGTTCGATGTGGGCCGTTCGGCAAGGGCGGCTCGATTATATGTAGCTCGGTCATTGGTGGTGTGGGTCAGCGTGTTGAAGTTGTTCGACACCGGTGGTTCGGCTAAACTCGATGAGCTAAGGTCGGTCGGCATTGGTGGTTGTTCGGCATGGGAGGAATTGTTCGATCGGCATTGGTGGTCGTTCGGCCTGGGAGATATGGATCGGTCGAAGAGTGGAGAGGTGGCATGGATCAGTCGGGCATCAAGGTAGTTCAGCATTGTGAGTGAGTTGGCAGTGGAGTATATCGGATAGGTAGGATCGGTCAAGGTAGATAAGTCTAAGTGGATCGGTTGAGGAGGGTCGGTCGTGCAAAGGAAGGAAGGTCATGTCGTTTGGTCATGGTGTGCAAGTTGAGGTGGTTCGGCCAGATATGGTTCGGTCTGATATGACTCGGTCAGATATGGTTCGGCGGGATGGTGTGGACCGACATGGCTATGTGGATCGGCGTGCTGGAGTTCACAAGTGGGTCGGCATTGCCTCAGCTCCGGGTTGGTGTTCTTGATACTTCCGGTCGGCTTTGGGAAAATCAAGTTGGGGTCGGCATGGACGAAGACGTAAGCTACTCTGGGTCGGCTACCAGTTTTCTTCTGGTCAGTGACAAGGATTCTTCGGGTCATCATCAAAGCTACTTCAGGTCGGCATATTCTGAACTCAGGGTCGGTTGTGGTGTTGAGTCTAGGTCGGCTATGGTCTTGGTGGGCCGAGACAACTCAGGAAGCCCAGTAACTCGGAATTTACCTATAAATACAGCATGTGGGGCTTTAGAAAAGGGATCTTCATTCGGCTTCCCTTCTTCTTCCCTTGTTGTTCTAAAAACTCTGTATTGTAACTGTAATTGATTCTAACATCAATAAAAAGGAAATTTCTGGAGTGGACGTAGGCCAAAGTCAGCCGAACTACTATAAATCATGTGTTATTACTGCTTTTTTTTAAATTTTACCATTCTTCATATTTATACTCTCTACATACATTCTATCTACGATCTTTGACTGTGATTTGGTGCTTTCATCTGGATTTGGGTGTTAGTGACCAATTTTGACGCTAACGTTTTGGTGCTTTCACCGAGAACGCTAGCACTCAGGGATTCAGAAGCTTGAAGTTTGGATTTAAAGACTTAGGAACTTGGATTCTAGAAACTATGGCAAAGCAATCAACTAGAAGATAGAGGATGGAAAGAAGTCAGCAGGAGGGAAGACATGAGGTTTCCTCTGGAGAAAATCAACCCTCTGTCTACATCACTAGAGACGAGATGCAGTCATGATGAATTCCATGCAGGAACAGTTAAAAAGGCAAGGAAATGATGCAGGCGCTTTTCAGATAATTTGGACAAGCAGGAACAGTAGGAGCTACAGGAGCTCAGATCCATGGAGCTTGATCAAAAGGACTCAATAGGCAAGCAGATGGAGTGGTTCAGCAGGGGCAGCCCCTAATCAGCAAACGACTATCAATCTAGATGGACCAAGACTCGGGGGCACACCGCCAGGAAATGCTGGACCAATCCATGGAGGAATACCAAATGATGCTGCGCAGCCCGACGCCACCAGGAACACATGAGTACGTGACGAGGAGTATGTACCGGAATTCCCTCGAGGACTTAGAAGGCAGTTAGGAAATGTAAATGGGGGAAATCCTTGGTAAGTAACACTAGATTGGCTAACATCATTAGGCGAACCATTCGTGGAGTATGACAAATAGGGATTTGGAGGGAGTCAACAGAAGTCTGTTTACCTGGAACATCAGGATATCTAGGAATCCATCCGATTTCAAGCTACCCACTTTGGAAGCATACAATGGTAAGACGGATCCCACTGACCACTTGATGAGGTACACAAGGCATTTGGAAGTGCTGGGGGCATCAGAGAAGGTCATGACCTGATGTTTCCCCCTGTACTTGACCAATATAGCTGCTATGTAGTTCAGGCAGTTGGAGGATGGATCCATTAAAACATGGACATAACTGGTGGATAAGTTCTTAAGTCAGTTTTGAGTTCACATAAAAGGCCAAAGAATGTGACGACAATGACGTTAGTTAAGCAGAGGGCGGATGAATCGCTCAGAACTTTCTTAACTCAGTTTAATGCAGCAGTTGCTTTGGTGGATCGGTCGGATCCATCAATGGTTCTATTGGCGGTGTTGTCAGGAGTCGGGGATGATTCAGATTTCAAAGTATCATTGATACGGGATCCACCACTTGATCTCGGGGAATTCTTTCACGAAGCTGAGAGATTTCTTCGATAAGGGGATGCATGTTTGGATATGAAGTCAAAGGAAGTAAACATGGTTAAGGATGGAGGACTGCCCGGTGAAAGCTTGGGTAAGGACAAGGATAAAGGGAAGAGGAAGTGCTGGGGAGAACCAAAATTCTTCACTTACACATGACTGAATACAACATTGGAATGGATATACTTGGACACTCGGGATCGCCTTCCTTGTCGAAGGCCGGCAAGGAGGGAACCTTCAAAATGCGAAAGGGCATTGGGAAGGCATTGTCTCTTTCATGACCTGGACGGGCATGATACTAATAGCTGTCGGCATCTAAAGGATATAGTGGAGGAGCATGTAAGGAATGGTCAATTACGACAATATGTCGAAACTTGGAATGCGGCAGTGGAACAGGGGCAGCCACCGCTTACCTTGAACGATGATGACACGAGGCCCAGGAATGGTGGTCGTTTGGTCATTAAATAACCATGATGGTTTGAAATAAGTAACAAACTCTAAGCAAACGGTTAAATCACTTACTCATGTACGGGGTCAGAGATAACCCTTAGGCATGCTCTAAGATGATGGTTTACCAAGACGCTCCGGTTTGTGAAATCTGTTTTTTCCTTTTGGCTTGGACATTTGCTTTTTCTACTTTAGTTTTGGAGTTCAGTTTGAACCCCTAGTTTTGTTGGTTTCTTGGTTTGGACTTTGGTTTGGATGCTTACTTTTTGATTTGGACTTTCGATATGGATTTTCGGTTTTCTGGTTTGAATCTGGATTTCGGATTTTTGGTTGACTTTTTATCTTGTTTTTGGTTAAAAGGTCGTGGAGCATGGACTACGCTTGGGAAGGGTCCGGAGAGACCAGGATTCGGCCTAAGATTTGGGCCTCCTATTATCTATCGGTTACTATTTCAGGTCGTCGGGTATAGACTATACTCGTTAAGGGTCCGGAGCGATCAGGATTCGGCTTAGGACTTAAGCCACAACATTACTCAATGTTCAGGGACACTGAACCAGGAACACCATGGTATTACTTGACATAGGTCGTCAGGTGCAGGTTGCGCTTGGCAAGAACCCGGAAAGGTCATGGATGTGGTTGTTGGTTATTGGATATGGATGGATTAGGATTCGGGTGTTGGGTTCGGATGGATGTGGAATTGGATAAGGATTTGGTTAATAGATAAGAATCAGATATCGACTCGGAGCAGTCGTAGATTTGGATAAGAATACAGCAGTGACACTTGGATAAAATGGATTGGATCACGAATCGGAAGGTATGACTATGGATAACATGTGGACTTCGTACATCGGATCTGATTTTATTCAAAACATATTTTCCAGTAGCAAGGCATGTTTTGATGGACAAATGTTAAACTGCCTTTTAGCAAGGCCATGGACATGCGGATTTAACTAAATACCCGTTTGTCAAGATCGGAATACGATGAGTTTGAGCTAGTCGGATGGATAGACGATCGGTCATGGATGGTTCGGTGCGGGCCGTTCGGCAAGGGCGGCTCGGTCGTATGTAGCTCGGTCATTGGTGGTGTGGGTCGGTGTGTTGAATTTCTTCAACACCAGTGGGTCGGCTAAACTCGGTGAGCTAAGGTCGGTCGGCGTTGGTGGTTGTTCGGTCTGGGAGGAATTGATCGATCGGCATTGGTGGTCGTTTGGCCTGGGAGGTATGGATCGGTCAAGGAGTGGAGAGGTGGCATGGATCAGTCGGGCATCAAGGTAGTTCAGCATTGTGAGTGGGTCCGCAATGGAGTGGATCGGACAGGTAGGATCGGTCAGGGTAGATACGTCGAGTGGATCGGTTGAGGAGGGTCGGTCGTGCAAAGGAAGGAAGGTCATGTCGTTCGGTCATGATGTGAAAGTTGAGGTGGTTCAGCCAGATATGGTTCGGTCACATATGACTCGGTCAGATATGGTTCGGTAGGATGGCATGGACCGGCATGGCTGTGTGGATCGGCGTGCTGGATTTCACAAGTGGGTCGGCATTGCATTAGCACCGGGTCGGTGTTCTTGATACTTCGGATCGGGTTTGGGAAAATCAAGTTAGGGTCGGCATGGACGAAGACGTAAGCTACTCCAGGTCGGCTACCAGTTTGCTTCGGGTCCGAGACGAGGTTTCTTCGAGTCATCATCAAAGCTACTTCGGATTGGCGTATTCTGAACTCAGGGTCGGTCGTGGTATTGAGTCTGGATCGGCTATGGTCTTGGTGGGCCCAGACCACTCAGGAAGCCCGGTAACTCGGAATTTGCCTATAAATACAGCATGTGGGGCTTAAGAAAAAGGATCCTTATTCGACTTCCCTTCTTCTTCCTACTAAGGCTGCTCTTCCATTGTTGTTCTAAAAACTCTGGATTGTAACTGTAATTGATTCTAGCATCAATAAAAATGAAATTTCTGGAGTGGACATAAGCCAAAGTCAGCCGAACCACTATAAATCTTGTGTTATTACTGTTTTCTTTTTAAATTTTACTATTCTTCGTATTTCTATTATCTACATACATTCTTTCTACGATCTGTGACTGTGCTTTGATGCTTTCATCTGGATTTAGGTGTTAGTGATCAATTTTGACGTAGTTTTGTTTTTGAAATGGTACTTTATATACAACATGTCACATGTCAATAAACGTTCAAATGTAAGTTTCGAACTTGTGACATCTCGCACCAAGGTCGAATCACTAACTAAAAATATGATCCTTAGTGGCCATTACTTGCAACCTAAACCTTAGTGGCCTCCTGCTGTCCGGAACCCATTTTCTATTTGCATAGTTATGGTCTGCAAATATGATCCTCCATGAATTTGAAAATACAAGGAAATTTGCGTACAAAATCATGTACCTTATTTCTCACAATGCATCGTTGTCGGATCATTTTATTTTCACTATACATCACTAACTAAAAATTCATCAGTCAGTGGTAGGATAATCTATGCAACGCGCTACATAATGCATAGTATATGAAATTCGTAATCAACATTTATATTTTTTGCCATCATCAAGTCGTTGGAAATGGATTATAATTGTTGTAACATAATTAAAGATCTATGAAATATTGATAATTTCGAGTCAAGTAGCTAGCTAGTTACACTGTAGAGGGATGTTTGATATGTAAATGTTCCATGTTTTCGTTAATACAGTTCAATATTTTCTTCCAAAAATAAATGGTTCCAATCTTCATGAGTCATTGTCACCTTTGTGGCTAAAACTAATACCAGTTGCATGTAAATTATTATATAAATCATACGTAATAATATAATCGAAGTTAGATTATTATTATTATTACCTTCCTATTAATTTAAAAAAAAATCATAAATACTAAGGCATATGCACTACTATTGCACCTTGGAAATACGCTTCTATAGAGAAATGGGTTGTTACGGCAATAGTTGCATAATCATCAAGAAACCCAAATACCTTACCTATATCTTTGCTAATGTACTAGACTTTCATAATGAATCGCCAAAATGTGTAGAATACCTCAAAATTTGCTCTGGCCGAGATTCCAAATTAGGTATAAGGTTTGTCTTGTGTGTAGTGTGTACTGTTTTAGTTCAGTGTACATCATTAACTAAAACTAAAATAAATATATGTATTTTTTTCTTTCTTTTCTCTCCTACTCTTCATTATTCCAAGCTGAGAACTAAGGTGCACCAAAATTAGTAGCACTACTGCTTCTCTGTTCATCGATCCCATGCACCAAGTTCCCCATCTAAGCATGCATAAATAATAATTGAATGTGAAATGGAAATGCGAAAGAACATACCATATTTGATACAAGATTAGTATCTCCATTAAGAAGCTCAAGCGCCATCCCAGGAAGTGTTCCTCTCATGCCACCAGAAATTAGACTGCCATTTAACTTTTGATAGGCCTATATCATGCAATCTATATACAAGGTAAAAGAAAACATTTATTTGCATTAGAGCATAGAATATAAAATATTATAGGTTTTAAGGCAAGTCATATAAATACTAAGCATTCCTATATATTTTTAGAACTTTATGGGTGATTTGATGGTAATTGTAACAAGAAAACACCAAAACAGGCGTTGTAATTGAGGTAATTAAAGTTTAAACAATTACCATAGTTTTCTAGTTATATCATGAATTCAAATCCTTGATACATATTATGAGATGTATGTAATTTACATAACACCAGATAGTATTAAATAGTGCGTGCATGTGTAAGTTGCATGTTTGGGCCAACCCACAGCCCACCAAGTAAAGGATCTCGTTATAAATAATTTTTTTTTTGAAAGCATGGTAAACGGGCCCGGCCCAAACAAACACATACGAGATATCCAGAAACATCCCGATATCACACTACAACACAGCAAACCCTAATCCTACGCGAACACAACACAGCCGCCACATAACACAAAACAATGGCGGAAAGGAAAGGAAGAGGAAATGCAAAAACGAAGACTCTGTCTTCAACTTCCATCTTTCTTCACACCACTTGTTTCCCCTCTCTCCCAATACGACAGCCCCTCATTAAGCTGACACCTCATACCCTCATTCTCCTCACTAGAAAAATCGATCTTCGTAATATAGTTAACATCATAGTAATCTTCAGATCTAAGGTCAGAGAGACTTAGATCTGCAGATCTACTCCTCTGATAAGTGGCGCGGGCCCAAAACGAAGTCTTATCTCTGACACCGTCACCAGATCTGCTACGATCAACAGATTTGTGAAAGAAGCTATTATGATTAGCAACTTCACTATGCTGGAAGTTCGGGTAGGCGAGAAAAAGCTCCAGATGCTTGCTCCCTGCTTCATAATCCCAGTTTTCAGCTATACTGGCAACTTTGGTGTGATCTTTCACTTTATACTTCGATTTATTCAGCAGTATACCACTGTCAGTATCAATTAAACGCCATATCTGCTCTTTGCTACTGATTGTTTTATTATGATAGCGAGCATTCCTCTCTTTCCATATATGATAGACAGTCGTAGTTATAAGAATGTGAGCTAAATCCCTCTTCATTGATTTTGCTTTAAAATTGATATTGATATAGTTGATAGCTTGCTTGAGATCCAATTGCCCATTAATACGAATGCCCAGCTTAGCTTGAATATGCTTCCATAAGAAAAATGAATAGCTGCAATCAAAAAACAGATGATGAGAAGACTCATTCTCTAGATTGCATAAGGAACATTGTGAACTAGTGGTACTGGACCATTTATTGATTCTGTCCCAAGTTGGCAGTCTATTATGTAATGCAAAAAAGGTACAGAATGCCATCTTGGGACTGTTCACCTTGTTCCAAATACAATCGTACCACTCTACTTTATTCTCTTTATGCCTGATAAAATTCCAAGTATGTTTAAATGAAAACTTCCCTTTATTGCTAGCTTTTCAAGTCCAGTAATCACTTTCTGCATTTACATCAATATGAAGTTTACATATTTCCTCTTTATGAGGGTTAGTAATAGGATGAAGATGAGGATGCCAGTGATTATTTAAAATTATAGAGGAAACTGTTAAGTTTGGTTCTCCAAAAATGACTAAATTGTTCCATCCAATTTTATTAACAAAAGAGTTATTTTTGAACCAAGGGTCAAACCACAAGTTAGTTTCTTTACCATCCTTAAAATTTCTATCCAACAGAGATCTACCAATATCTCTACATTTTAAAATATGCTTCCAAGTATTAGACTGATTATTTTTTGGAAGTAAGTTCCAAAAATTACCCTTATTAACATATTTATTCTGCATCCATCTAGCCCAAAGGGAATCAGCACTTAAAAATCTCCAAAATAGTTTAAGATGACAGGTAGAGCTAAGATCCTTCAGGTTTCTAATACCAAACCCTCCTTCTTCTTTTGGCTTGCACACTTTCTCCCAACTAATTTTATGATATTTACCCCTCCATAAGAAATCAGCACATTTTTTCTCAATTTTTTTGATTGAAGTTGCAGGGAAATGAAATGTTTGTAACCAGTAAAGAATAATAGCATATATAACAGTTTTGATTAACTCTAGTCTACCAGCAATAGAGAGAAGCTTACATGACCAGACCTCCATTCTTTCTTGAATATTATCTAGTAAACCAGAACAGTCAGAGTCTTTAAGTTGGTTAACCGACAAAGGAAGCCCTAAATATTTTACAGGGAGATTACCCTCAATGATTTTTAACACACTAAGAAAATCCATTTTGTATCTGCTGCTTTTACTAAAATAGGCTTTACTTTTAGTTTTGTTGAGCTGTAACCCAGCATTTTTATTAAGCCTGGCAAAAATATTCTTAACAGATTCTGCATTCTCCTTATTAGCTTTAACAAAAATCATTAAATCATCAGCATATATGAGATGACTTATGTATGGTTGAATTCTGTTAATATGTTTAATATTCCCCTTAATAGTTTCAATATCCATTAAAATCGAAAAATACTCCATAACCAAGGTGAAAAGATAGGGTGACAGAGGGTCACCTTGTCTAATACCTCTATTACTACTAATAAAACCTTCAGGTTTACCTTGAATAAGAATGGAAAAGGTAGGAGTATTAATACACTCTAAAATCAGATCACAAAACTTAATAGGAAACCCCATACATCTCATAATATGCCAAATGAAGTGTCTGTTGACTTTATCATATGCTTTCTGCAAATCAATTTTTAAACACACATTATCACCATTTTTGTTATTGAAATTTCTCACCATCTCACGTGCAAGCATAGAATTTTCAGAAATTAATCTGCCAGGAACAAAGGCACTCTGGTTTTCAGAAACTAGAAAAGGCAGAAAAATCTTTATTCTATTACTAAGCACAGTAGATATGATTTTATAAATGAAATTGCAACAGGATATGGGTCTAAAATCATTAATGTTAGTTGGGTTTTTCTTCTTGGGAATAAGAGTTATAAAAGTATGATTAGTACTTTTCAGAATTTTACCTTTACTCATAAATTCATTTACAGTTTCATGAATTTGATGTTTTAAATTGTTCCATTGATTTTTATAAAACTTAGCATTAAACCCATCGGGACCAGGGCTTTTATTATCACTAGCATTAAAAATAATATATTTAATTTCCTCAAGAGATACAGGAGCAAGTAAAATATCAGCTGCTTCTTCTTTAAGAATATTTTTACAAATAATATGAGGAAAATCTTTTTCCTGATTTTCAGAGAAGTATAAATCCTTGTAGTACTCAATAGCTTCTTTAGATATTTTCTCATGCTCATTAGAAAAATTGCCTCTTCTATCAATGATGTTCCCTATATTATTAATGTGTTTTCTACTATTCATTTTAGCATAGAAAAATTTTGTACAATCATCCCCTAAAGTTAACCAATTCACCTTGGCCTTTTGCCTAGCATTAATAGCATTCTTATGAAGTTCAATAGATAAATTTTCCTGATTCTGAAAGAAATTTTTTGCAATCTCCTTATCTTGTGGATTATTATCAGCTAGATTTTGTAAATATTTTCCATCTTTTCTTAATTTGTTTATACTATTACCCTTCAAATGATTATTCTTATCCCAATCCTTAATATTATGTTTAATATTTTTCAACAGCATACTAAATTGGAATTGCTTTGTACCACTACTAGAAAAATTAAGACTATTATTCATCAAGGAATTATAACTATCTTCTAAAACCCAACTGTTTTTAAACCTAAAAGGAGGAACTTTATTATTTGTGCTCCCACTGGGAGACAGATTAACAAATAGAGGAGTATGATCACTGGAATTTTGTTCCAGAGTGGAACAGATAAAATTTGGAAAGATGTTAGCCAATTCAACATTGATTAAAATCCTATCTAATTTACAATGAATGTTCTTGGCTAAACCAGATTTCCAAGTATACTTATTGCCACTAATAATAGGCTCAATAAGACCAGTGTCCATAAGGAAATCACTTAACCTGTCAATCTTGTTTTGTGGGATTTTATTTCCACCACTTTTTTCAGAAACACGAAAAACAGTGTTAAAATCACCCAAAACAATCCAAGGAAGATTATATTTTTGATTAAACTTTTTTAAATTACACCACAAGTCATTTCTTTCAACTTCAAAATTGCTGCCATACACACTAGTAATTTGAATATTAAAACCTCCTATGTTTTTAAACTGACTGTCTATAAATTGTTTATCAGTATTCGTATTAATATTAGTCCAGATATTAGTATCCCACATAAGAATAATTCTGCCCTTACAGTTACAATCATTATTGCTAACTGATTTCCAGTTGCTATTCATCTTAAGACAAAAATTCTCATAACTCTCAGTACTTAACTTATTTTCTAATAAAGCAATAATAGTAGGCTTATAAACACTTATCATATGTAACACATCAGATTGTTTAGCAGGGGAATTCATACCCCTAACATTCCAAGCAAATATAGACATATATATATATATATATATATATATAATAAAAGGAAATTTAAATTGTACCTGACACGTTGGTACTTCTACCTTTTCTCTTGTTATCTGCTTTCTTAGCTTTTAATCTTGTAGACATCTCATCCCATTCTGGGTTGAGTGATATGTATTTTTGTTTGAAAGCTTTCTTCTCTTTATTGCCCTGTAGCTTGCCTGTAGCCTTTGTCTTTGGAATGTGTAGACTAGATATATCAAATTGGTCAGCAGCTTCATCCATATCTAATTCATTTTCTTCCATTTGAACTTGTTCAGGAACCTTAATCAGAGAGATGTCAAATGTAGTTGTGCGAGGCAATGTAGAGACACTGGACTCTGCTATTGCAGCCTGCTTAGGAGGAGAGACCTTCTTGCGAGGCAATGTTGAGTCGATGCCTTCCCTGTCCTCAACTATTGCAGCAACCCCTGTAGGAGATTCCTCTTGCGACCGAATAATCCCTTTTTTTCTATTATTTATATGCAATAATTCATCTGTATCAGTATCGATCTCTGTAATTAAACATGGCTCTGAAAAAGGAGGGGTTTCAGAGCCAAAAACCTCTTTATTGGTAGTCCCCTCTATTGCATTTTGCTGATTCGTTTTGTTAGATTCTTTAAATTGATGAGCTACCATAGCTGTGATCTGATCTTCTTGATCAGTGAGCATCTCGATATTATTTTCTTGATCGGAAATGATACATTCTTGATTGATTCGATCAGGTTCTTTCTGATTTCTTGCCAAGTTCTCTTTTTTATTGAGATTCGGCTCTTGATTTTCGTCTGTGTTGTCTTCTTGCATAATATCTCTTGTTTGAGAGTTTGTTTTGGGTATCCACGTCTGTTTTGAGTTGCACTGCTCTCTAGTGTGACCGAAACATTTACAGAGATTACATTTTGGAGGAACCCATTCATATTCCACTTTTTGTATGATTTTTTCTCCATTATATAGAGTTAGATTGATCTCATCTGGTAGTTCATCATTTGCAGAGACTTCCACGAGAAGGCGAGCATAATTCAATCTCGTCTTCAAGGTAGTAGCTGCATCCATTTTAATGGGTTTCCCTATGATGCTAGCCATGACACTGAAAGCTTCTTTGTCCCATAACTTTAGATTAACACATGGTAACCTTACCCAGATGGGCATAGATGTTAACAGATCTCTGTCCATTTTCAAAGAATCAGACCACTTTCTCACAATGATGAGTTTTCCATTATAAAAATATGGTCCATTCTTCAGAACTAAAGAGCAATCTTGAGGATCTTTGAATTTTATTAGAAAGAATCCATTCTCTCTAGTAAATATTTGAAAATCTCCAATCGGATTCCATACTCTTTGTATGTAAGATTTAAAGAACATATAGTATGGTTTGGTACCTACTACATACACAAGAACTGAGTTGTTCCATGTTTCGGTTGCTCTTTTACATATCTCCTCTTTTACCAGACCATACTTCATGTTGTTGATCTTGATTGGTGCAATATGCTCAAGATTACAATCTTCATCATCAGGTTCTTGTGGCTGATCAGCAACAATATCAGCCCAGGATTTTCGGCCTTGATCTTTATTCAGTGAGATGGCTATCGGTTTTTTTTGAATTGGCAACATTTGGACTCTCTTTTCGTTACTGGTGGTCATTTTATGATCATCACGGCCTCTTCTATTATTTCTATGAAAAACCGGTAGCAACTCCTGCGATTTCTTGGCCTCTTTCCTCTTTTGTTGCTTAGATTGGACCAATTTGAATCCATCTTCATCTATGATGTTGCCCCCTGATGGCTCTCTGATGTGAGAAACCTCAGGTGGTCTGATTTGGTAGGAGTGAGAGAATTTTGGAGAAGAATGGTGAGGGAATTGATTTTCCCCCATGGCTTAAGAGGAAACCCTAGATTTGGTTATTTGGAAAAAAATTAATTGTCGTACGTCACTGCTAAGTTGCTTCATCTCGTTATAAATAAGAAACAGTGTATCAGCCGAATGTATGAATGCAATATTTTCATTCAAGCAATAATATACTTCTTGCTATTTCCTCTCTTTCATGGTATCGGAGCCAACAGTTGCTTAAAAGCACGTGCCTCGTCAAAATCCTCATCAGCAGGTTATCATCATTTGAGAATTGGTTGCATTGTTATAGCCTCGTCAGATAGGTGTCGTCGTTTGAGTAGCCAAAAAACACATATTATCGAAATTTGTGTTCATGAATCTTACAAGAAAATCCATTCTTTTCCATCATTTGATTACAGGGCCACGCCTAGCCAGGTTGTGTCGGCAGATCATCATTCATCACCCCAACTGGCTGCGTCAGAATCATCACAAAGTTCAGTATTCATCAAGATTATCTGATATGTAATTGCAAAAAAGGTGAATCAAAGAATCCTCATCATCTCTCACCCATCAGGTAACCATATTTTCTTACCCATCACCCATTCTTGATTCTTGACATTTGAAGTTATATCATGGCCGAAGAAGATAATGTTGTGTCCCTTCTTCAGCATCAGAAACCACTCAAACATAATCCAATGTCACCCACGAACTTATCAAATCTATCACTAAGCCACAAAGCCAAGTCTTCACCATTCAATTAGAGGAACCCAATTACTTGCTTCGTAAATTCCAAACGAGAACTACAATCAGAGGCTACGGGCTGGAGGAGTATGTTCTTCGCACATTAACCATCCCACCAAGATATACTGCAGACAATGAAGACAAAAAAGTGAGTAATAAAATTATATAGCACATCAAAGACAAGATAGCTTGATCAGCTCATGGTTACTTTCCTCAATTAGTGCAAACTTGTTGCCACAATTGTTAGGATGCAAAACAACTCATGAAATATGACATACAATTGAACAAATTTTCAATTGTCAATTTGCAGCAAGAATCATTCAGTACAAAAGGTAGCTACAGAATTTAAGAAAAGACAACATGAGTATGAGAGAGTATTTGTCAAAGTCAAAGACATAACGTGATCAATTAGCCTCAGCTGGGCACAACGTATCAGAAACTGAATAAGTTTTATCAATATTAAGTAGTCTAGATGAAGATTATGAAGCTGTAGTGGCAGCAATATCCTCCAACGAAGTATTACCATCACTACAATATGTCCATTCCATACTTCTTGCCCATGAAGGTATATTAGAGCAAAAGAAATCAGTCAATGCTGAATACTCTATCAACTATGTTACAAACAACAAGAATAAAAATCAAGAAAGAAATTATGGCAACATAAACCAACCAAGGAGTAGTCAAAGGTAGGCCTGTCAATGGTACTGGTTTCGGCTCAAGCCCAGCCCGAACCCGCCCTATTTATGCGGGTATGAGTTTTTCCTTTACTATCCAAGTCTGACTCAGGCCCGACCCGGGTCGGGTATGCTTTTAT
This sequence comes from Allium cepa, assembly GCA_030765085.1. Lineage (NCBI taxonomy): Eukaryota > Viridiplantae > Streptophyta > Magnoliopsida > Asparagales > Amaryllidaceae > Allium > Allium cepa. The sequence continues at coordinate 153,483,201 of CM060942.1, forward strand.
CAAACCCCGGCCCAGTTAGGGCCCGACCCAACTATTAGTTTTCCGTCATATCAAAACATGTGTGTATATGTTATTTGTTTACCAATTTGTTTGTTTATATGTAGATGTTTTTGCATACTTTTATTATGAGCTTGACCACATCTCCGTCCAATTTATATGTTAACATTGTTTGTATACAAAATTTACCAAAGCTGCAATTTTAAATATGGTTTTTAACATAAATATTCTGAGTTAGGTATATGATTATTACCCAACGGGCTTAAAAAGCCCGACGGACCAGGCTCGGATATTATGTTGAAATACCCTGCGGGTTCAGATCGGGCTTGGGTTTTACTTATTGTAATTGGGCTTGGGTCCGGGTTTTAAAATACACGGACCAAACCCAACCCATTAACAGGCCTAGTCAAAGGGGTGGATAATCTAACAGGTACAGAGGTAGAGGTGGTAGATGAAATTACAACAACAGACCAAGATGTCAAATATATGAAAAATATGGGCACATTACAAACAAATGTTATTTCAGATTTGATGCAAACTTCACACCAACACAGCAAAGAAATAATAGTTCAAGAATGAAAAATCTCAGTGCAAATATGTACAACCAGAGGTCAAATAAGAAGGTACAAGTAATGATACGGCTAAAATTGAAGATATACATGATGAAAGCTGGTATCCAGATTCCGGAGCAACCAATCATGTGACTAACAACTTAAATAATCTGAATCTTGGCAATAGAGAGTACAAAGCTAAACACATGTAATATTTGGATAATGGTAAGTCTGTTCACATCTCTCATACTGAAAATGCAAGCATAAAAGGTGCAAGACAACTTTATCTCAATAACTTATTGAGAGTTCTGCAGGATCGTTTTCACCCTAGAGGGGGGGGGGGTGAATAGGGTGTACTAAAAATTAATGTGGAAATAAAAATAATAACAGAAAGTAACGCAGAAGAGATCACACACAGATTTACCCAGCTTCGGTAAAAACCTGCCTACGTGCTGCCCCCAAGGTTTCTACTAGAAATTAGGTAATCAAACGCTTACAAAAACACGAAAACCCGCGACAACCACTAGCTCGATTAACCTAACTCTAAGATCAAAACTCTTCCACAACTCAGCCACCAAGTTGCGAATTCTCGAATTACAAAACTATAGTTCGTAAACACCTTAAAATAGAGTTTGACTTTAAATAAAAGCAATAGACATAAATACTAAAACAAATAAAACCCTAAACAAAAACACTATCGGTCCAATACAAATAAAGACCGACCCAACATAAAAGATAACTTTGTTTCCCTTTATTCCAATTCGTATAGCCGATCCCTTTTGCTACTCTTTAAAAATTTAGGGTTTTGAATTGAAGCCAACGCTTTGAGTTTGAAGTTCAAATTTATTGCTGGTATGCTTTCCTTCTTCAATTCTCTTCGATGTTTCTTCAACTTGCTTGCGGTCGCTTCAATGACGAGTTCGAACGGAGTATAAAATGGGTATGTGTTTTTATACTTTATTTGCTCTGTTGTTTTCCTTGAATTCGAACTCATGATTTTTTGACGATGATGATATTGGGTTTAAACAGGGAAAAAACCCCTAAATTTCGATTCGTATATTTAGATCTGAATTCTTCGACATTCTAGTTTCTACGTTGAGTTGTAATCGAACGATCGTGTGATTCTTGACTCATTCATTTTATCATCGGTGTTTCCGATATATTTGTATTTGCTTAAACCCATTTGAATTGTTCCGTTCTATGCTCCTATGACTTGTTCGTCCCATTACCCTTTGTTCCATTCTTTGCTGGCAGTTTTTGATTTGAGATAAATATAGCAGGTTCATCATGTTTTTCGTTTAGTCATTACTTTTTGAAACTACTCTTTGACCTTGTTCAAAACAACTACTCATACATGCCTTGATTTCGACTTGGATTCTTAGATGTTAGTTGCTCGAGTTTAATCTATTTTCTCTATGTATATACATACATACATATATGTATGTATGTGTGTGTGATTAGTGCATGTATATATGTATTGCTGTTTGCTTTGTCCATTGTGCTAGTCGCTTTGAGTTCCATTTCTAGGTGCTTCGATTCATCCATGTGTTTTTGCATATGTCGCTGTGCTTGTGAAGTATGGTTGTAGTGGTGGTTTCATTTTGTACATGTGCATTTTCTGTTTATGTGATTCTCATGACTGACCATTCACCTGTTTGAGCCGCATGCTCCAATGTGTACATGTGTGCAACCCTTGTGTTCACCAATGCTTATGCATTTTAGCGGTGCCTTTTTGTATGCATATCCATGTTCATGTTGACTGACCATTGAACTTGTATTCATTTGTGTCTGGTTTACTTCAGTTCTGAACTGATATATGTGCTTGTATATATTTGCACATATGCATACATGTGCCTTTGTAGTCTGGTTCAATTTGTTTTGTTATTTTGGTATGTGTACTTCATGTTGAGTTTCCTTGGTCTGCTTCCACATGCTCTGATCTGGTTGGTCTAGTTGCATCACTATTTCTCTGTTCGGTTTGGGTTCCTTTTGAAGTCTTGCATTGCTTCGAGTCATACTTGTTGTTTGTTGTACATAGATGTGTGCATTTTGCCGGGTTGAATGAAACTGCATTGATTTGCTTTGAGTTAAATTGCTTTTGTGTCTTTGGTTATTGAATCTGGTGTGTTTCCATGTTGTCATGTTGTTTTCCTTTTGTCTTTGTGCCATTTGAGGTCTGGTACACTTTGTACATTTGGTGGTCTGCACTTGGTTCTCGAGACTCGTGTGTACATGTGTACATGTCTGGTTCTTGCTTCTTGGTTAATTTTGCACTACATCCACACTTGTCTTTTGAACTCCTAGTTGCCTTTGTAACTGAATTTCATATGCATGTTGAAATTGACTGTATTGTTGCCTTGCACTCATGTTAATGATGACTGGTATATGGTTTCTTGTATGCACATATGCACTATTCTATTTGTCTGAACTGTAGACTGGTCATAATGATTTTGAAGTCTGTTTTTGCTTTTGTACTTGAGTTAAATCCAGTCTAGCCTTGAGTTTGACCTTGTCCTCACCTATCCCTTCTATTTCAACAAGCAAGTGTATATCGGTTTGTACGACCTTGTGGCATGTACAGTGATATACTTTGCATGTCACAAGTTGTTCGTGTAAGATGAATTAAAAAAATGATGATGAAAAACCCAAACAACTAAGGCAAATAATATTTTCAAAATACACATTTTATTGTCTACTGCAAAATATTTCTTTTTCAATTTTACCGCGTCGGTGTTTATTTTGCAGATATTTCAAATGCGGGATACAGACTGGAATAGAGTTGGAGATCAAATACGAGTGAAGAGTGAATATGTAGTGAGGTGAAATATGTATGAAAAATTGTATATTGAAAATTGTGTTGTAATTGAAGTTGTATTGTAATTGAAAAATGTGTAAATGTAGTGAGAGCTCAAATTTGTACTATTTGAATTTATAATAAAGTATTTGTTTGAATAAAATATTTTTTTAAATATGAATTCTGAGTTATTTATTTTATTCAATAAATATTTATTTTATTATGTGGAAAAATAAAATAGTACAATAACAAATACATTTAAACGAATATATATATATATATATATGTGTTTATTATCATCAAATAAAAATCATAGGCGATTGTATTCTACAGTATCCCCCTTTTGATGATAACAAACATATATTAAGATTTTGACTCTATAAATGTATTTGGTTTTGATGAATTCTATTAGCTCCCCCTACTTGGATTCTCCCCTACAACAAAGCTCCCCCTTCACATATGCATGAAATTAAATAAAAGATATGCAAATAAAAAAACAATAAACAATGCAGTGAACCTAGATGAGAGTATGCAAATAAACCTATTTGAACTTATTTGCCAAAACCTTAACTTCTCTCCCCCTTTTGTTATCAGCAAAAGAGTAATAGTGCTAGATAAGAGTGGCAAAGTGATAGACATTAATACAACATTAATACCTAATCGAGTATAAATATTAAATTTTAATAAAAAATTAAACAAAAATCATAAATACTCTATTAGGCGCATATTCCATTTTAGAGTGATAGGGGTGATGTCGGCATAAAACCATATAGTCATGTCCATTTGTGGTATATTTATGATAGAAATTTGTATACTTACTAACCATTCATAACCGTTAGGACTTTTAAATGTGATTAGTAGTAACTATGAGGGCTTTTAAATGGGGTTAGAATCAACTTGCTTATTTCAACCAATTTTGATATGTGTTCCATACGTGCATAACCGTGAGGACTTTTAAATGAGTATAAAAGCTCATAATCAAAGATTCTAAGAAGTTCACCCATGCATAACCGTGAGAACTTTTAAATGAGAGTGGGTACTCTTGGATGACTTGCTAAAAAATCGAATAATTTTCTATTTAAATACCACATTTTGACATTCCATATTTGATTTTGATGCGTGACAGTCGTAAAAATATGATAGGAATATGGATGGCCATGGAATTTTTACCAACCAAAGTTATTACAAATTTTATTTTATTTTGTTAAAGAAATTTACTAAATATACCATCTCAAGTCATAATGTATGATTAATATCAACACTCATCACCTTTTTCAGTCATTATTTATCTTTTCGATAATCAACAGGGAGTCAAATTAGTCAACATAGGCATTTAAGATCAAATTGAAAATATAAAATCAAATTTTTAAAATGCCTAAACTGAGATGAAGTCGACAAAAACTATTTTCTGGAAGGGGTTTCGTAAAAATGTCTGCCAATTGAAAATCAGTTGAACTTAAAATTCATGCAGATATTTTCTTTGAAAAATGTGGTCACTAATGAAATGATGTCTAACATCCATGTGCTTGGTGCGAGAATGATGTACAGGATTATTTGTGAGATCAATTGCACTTTAGCTATCACAAATAAGTGGAACTCGTTTAAAATTTAAATCATAGTCTTTCAAAGTTTGTATCATCCATAAAATTTGAGCAGAGCAACCGCTTAGAGCAATATACTATGCATCAGTGGTAGATAGTGTAATACAATTTTGTTTTCGACTTGACCATGTAACTAACTAATGTCCAACATAAAACACGTTCCACTAGTACTTTTTCTATTAACTAGACTTCCAGCATAGTCTACATCTAAGTATCTTTTTAACTCAAAGTTATCGTTAGTTGTATATCAAAAACCAAACCATAAGGTGTGCAATAGGTACCTTATAATTCTTTTTACAGATTTTAAATGAGATTCTTTTGGATTTCAATTTAAAACCTTTAAAACAAACAAAGGCAAAATAATCTATAATGAAAAAAAAAATATTCATTCAAAAATTTATCAAAGTAGTTTTGAAAATTGAATTGATAGACATGAAAATTGAATCGAATTGAAAGTTTGAAGTTTGTTCTGGCTTATAGCATGGAAGTTTTAGATGTTCAAAGATGCTACTTGCCAAAATTGGTTCCGTTAGTTCGTCAAATCAATCAAAAATCATACTTGAAATACCACATCCTATTTGTGTAAAACAGATATGCTTTTCGAGTTATATGTTGAACTCATTGCAATTCTTCATGATATTCCAAAGTGAATAAATAAGGAACTCAAAAACAGAAAAGTTGTAGCATAATCAGTTAGCTTTCCAGAATTTCAAGAATTTCAAAAATAAGAGTAGAGATATTCAAGATATAGTCAAATTACTACAGCTGTGTTAAGAAAGTTCCGAAACTGTTTTCAAACTATACTCCAAATGATTTGTAGATTTTTACTCTCCTAAGTTCAGATTCTACGAAAACAAAAATAATTATTTGTAGCATTTTAAATCAATTTCCGGAAGATCTTGAATTTTACAAATCAGAGAAGCTCAATATATGGCAGAAATGCTACAGCAATGTCAATAAATACAGAATTAACAATAATATAACAAAATAAAGTTTAGAGATCATACCTACTTACCTTTGATGTCGTGATTATTCAAAATATATATGTCTCCATCTCTTATCTCAAGGCTAAGGAACATTTGAAATGTCACCCGTCATGTGCCTGGAACAGCCAGAATTCAGGTACCACTCTTGTTGTTCCTTAGCCTGCCATCATACCTACATAAGAGAAGAGTTTTGTAACGACCCAGAATTTCTGTCCATTGAAATTCGTATATTTAATTGATTTTAAATATTAACGAGTAAAAAATTGCAAGTCGAATAAATTTTATTTTTAATATCTAGATTTAATTGGATAATTAAATCGATAATTTAATATTTGAAAATTACAGAAATAATTGGATTTTAGGTTCAATGTGGTTAAAATTGATTTATAAAGTTGTATTAAATCATGTTGGAGTTAGAATGATGTTATAGAACTTTTAAAATCGAATTAAAAGTAAATTTGTGAAAATTGAATATTTTAATATTTAATTGACGAGTAAAAATAGCTATTTTTCAAACAGTCTCGGATTTTGACGAAATTAGTTTTATCGGATCTGTAATGTTATATTATTGTACGGTTTCAAATTTCGTGTCAATCGGACTTACGGTTTGTCCGAGGCAAGCTAAAACGCGTAGAAATCGATTCGAGTGAATTTTGAATTTAAATAGTCGATTCAAAAACTTATCTTTCAAATATGATCGAATTGGCTCCCTATATATACTCCATTGCGTTCGGAATGGGGGTAAAACATTATAAACGCCAAGCGGCACGCTTCGTTTGGAGTTCGAGAAAATTTCGGGTGAATAGTGTGCGGAACTGTAAAAGGACATCTATTTTCACAATTTGCAACAAAAACCCTGGCTAGGTTTACAACCGCCACTATCTTCATTAATGGCCGAAAATACATGATCTTTCTCCTCTATTTTCTTCAAATCCACACTTCAATTCGAGAAACTTTCAACTACAATAACGTAGAGCACGTCAAGATCTTCAATCTCAACGGTGGTGATCGTAAATGGAGCTTTGGATCGTCGACAAATTGAGCTTGAAGGCCGCACGTATCGGCACAAATTTCGAGGCCAATAGGGGACCGAGCCTAGCCACGTTCATGCCAAAGGTGGAGCTCGTGATGGCGCACGAGATGTTGGAGCTTGATCGTGTATTCGGTGCTCGAGTTGGTCGCGTGTAGTAGGGTTTGGAGGCGGCTAGTTGGGTTTCTTGCGCGTGGACTACCTGTAGATGGAAGAAAGAGGGGAACGACCCAGATCTAGGGTTGCAGGGATGAACGGCTACGATCAGTTAGGGTTAGAAAATATAAAGAAATTGTAAATTATTTGTATTTAAATTCGTGTAAACTTTAAAATATCATAACTTTTTGATACGAGGTCGAAAACGCACGAAACTTTAAAATATCATAACTTTTTGATTGTATGATTGAATGATAAATTATTATCTATTGTTTTGAAATAGACCCTATATGCCGTATATTAAGCGGATGTTATTTATTAAAAACATATACCGCGATAATTCCATCTTGATATGGAATTGGCATTATATATGTATTTGGAGTTGATTTTTCCGCATTATATAGCGGATGAGACCCTATTGCGCCGCATAATAGCGGATAATATTTTATAAACCCATATACCGCATTATTCCGTATTGGAACGGAATTGGTATTGTGCTAATATCTGTGGATGTAGGGAAACAGGTTGGAGGGATCCAACTAGATTCCTCACCCGTATTGATTTATTTACAGATATTTTGATATATTCTGTTACCATATGATATATGATGTTTTGGATGCCGTGATTGTTATATTCAGTGTTGTTGCAACACTGGGGCTATTTTGGAGTTTTAGAAATGTTAAAGTAACGATTTTGAATTTAAAAGGATTTTCAAGTGATTTTTGAAAGTATACGTTTTATTTAAATTTTTGGAATTTATTTATTTTTAATAAATAAACGTTATAATTTTAATGTTATAAGAATTATGATTTTTGTGAAATATAACCGAAATGTGATTTTTGAAATATGGAGTTAATGAATTTTATAAAATAGTTTAAATTGGGATTTTTGAATTATTATAAACGGTTTATATAAAAGGTTTATAAAACTGATATTTAAAATTAAAATATTGGAATTATACAACGAGTTTTTATAAGTGTTAAAAGAATGAAATATAAATGGATTTCGTAAGTAAATGAAATTTATAGATTTATAAATTGTGAAGTTATAAAATAAATAGATTTTGTAAAGTAGAAGGGTTTTTTTAGTTAAATTTACTTATAATTTAGATTTAGCAACTAAATAAGATATAATAGAATTCGTAAATAAAGTGACTTTATAACTTGAAGTTTTTATAATATATAAATGTGAATTTATAAACATTGGTTTATAAATTCAAGATTGATTGAATTTGATAAGTTAATTTTTATAGCTTATTAAAGGAGTATATTCACGATTTTGGGACAGTGGATAATTTTTAAATTGAATATGTAAAAGTGTTGAATTTGGTTAATGATTTATATTCACGATTTTGAACGGTGAATAATATATTAAAGAAATGTTTTAAGAAGTGATCTTTTAAATAGAATTAAGACGATTTGAAGTTGTTTTAAATTGTGTTAAGTGTAGAAACCATAGATTTCAACATTCATTGTTGAAATAGACGTTTTCGAGAAATAAGGAAATAATGGACTATAACACCGTTGTTATAGTAAATGATTTTCAAAAGGAAATGTTTTATATAGTATTTGGATTTATATATCTATCTTAATTTCGAATCCCTATACTAGTGATTTTGGGTTGTCGTAACGATGTTTTACGCAACATTCGTTTTGGCTCAAATGAATGTGTTTAAGAGAATGTTTTCCTTAAAAGAATAAAATATATACTTAATCGTATTTTAAGTATATTGAATATTTTCTAAGTATTGAAAATAAATGGATTTGTGAATTACTTATTGTTAAATAAGTATGGAAATGTTTTCCAATATGAAGTGAAATGTTTTGGGTTTTTATCTTTTAAAGATAATTTGAAAATGAATAAGTATTTGGAAATGTTTTTCAATGAAGAAATTGAAATGGTTTAGAGAATATATCTTTTTAAATATAAATTGAAGTGAATATCTGGCAAGTTATTAATTTATGGAAGATTAATAAAAAGGGCCTAGTGATTGTTATGGTGCTCGATATTTGTTTGTTGGCCTTGATAGTTAAATAACCAACTATCAATATTTACCTTTAAATAGGTATTTGATGTGATTTGGTTGAATTTGAATGCTACACTTATTTTTAAAATAAGCGCTCGTTATTCAGTTTAGCCGGAAGAAGACCTTTGTGTCATATATCCCATTCCAATAATGATATGTCGTAATGGATAGCATTTGAAGACCGGTGTTGAAGACCGGATATTTTTGAAAACGGAAGGATTACCGTCGAATGTTTCAGCATCGGCTAATCTCCGATATAGAAATTTTACCACCCTTTGTGATGGGAAGTCCGGTCGTGATTAGTGAATATCCAGATTGCAAGGGCTTCTTTGGAAGTGCCTTCGGTTCTGTTCGATCTCGGAATAGACTTGTATGATTGTGTGTCTGACGTTACAATTTTGAGATGTAAAGCTGGTTTCTATCAAATATATTTCTGTTGGTGGCGGAGAATTTATTCTCTTAGCTTAACACCCTTCTCTGAGACGTATGAGCTCAGAGGTATGTAGTTGATGGTTACTAGCGGTATATTCCCAAATTGGTAATGTGACATACGAAGTGCTGTTGAGCATTTGTTGATCAAAGCGTGGCTTTTATGAAAAGCGTAGCTTTGTGGACGAGACTTCGTCGGACCTCACACCTCAAAAATGGTCAAAACAGGAAAGATGCAGCAAGGTTATTAGGGGATCGCGCCCCTTTAGTGTATGTCATTTCCTTCTGGATAGAGGTGGTATTATGGTATGGAGCCCTGATACTTAACCTTTGTTGTTGCTGCAAACTTATTACTTTGTGGTTGTTGGTGAATCCCGGGATTTAGGTCGGTTGCGACCGGGGGATGGCATATTCGTGTCAGTAATTACTCAACTAGGGGTAACACGGCCTTGTGTTGGCAGAGATCCAGTTAGGTTCTCGGGACATCTTTTCAGAGGCGTTTCCATGTGGCAATGGGAAGTTCCTTGGCCTGACCATTTGTTGGAAATCCAAACTCCAATACGCACCTTGTACGGTTTTAGTTGTATAGCCTGCCATGGAATGTGGCGGTAACCTGCTATTGAACATGGTAGCTATAGTAGGCATAAGTACGAAATGTCTATGCTGGCTAAGATTTATATCATTACTTTCGAAATGTTTTCCTACACTTTGCACTTATAGTAATAATATCGAATAAATATTTCTACGTATCAAGCATATTTTACTATCATAAGGAGAAATCTCCTCCGATTCTTCGTTTGCGTTGTGTATGCGTGCGGGAGGCCTTATGGTAGTCTCATTTTCTAAAAAGCATTGTGAATCTAATTTTAAAATATTTCTTTGTTGATTTTTAAAGATAAACTGTTTTAAGTTCTCACACCTGTCCCATGACTAACCTGAAGTTTATTGTTTCATTCCTAAACTCTGAGTGCCCACCAATTTTCACACGGGCAGTCTAAAGTTAGGTTATCAGGTCATTCTGGAATTCAGGAGTTGCTGTGGAGATCAGGAGCAAGCTGGATGGCATGGCGTATCACTACTATATAGTATTTCTTTTCCGCTGTTTGTTGATGTGAACTCTGATAATGTAATGTAATGTAATAATTAATATAGTTTTTTGTTTTTAGAGATTATTCATTTATCTATTATATGTTGTTCCGCTGCGATTGTGAGATTCTGATATTGTTCTGTTGTTTTTTCTTTCTTCTTCTATCTTTAACCTCTTCTTTAACCCTAACGGTACGGTTTTCCGGCCTTACATTGCTCGGCAGTTGATACAGTGGATGTATTAATGTCGACCTTCGTGGACGAAAAATCAAAATCGTTACAATTTGGTATCAGAGCTTTTGGTTAAGTGACAACCTTGGCTCTGTTGGGAATTACTCATTAGAGATAGAGTCAGCAGTACTCTAGAATGAGTTTGAGTGTAGTAATAGATATGAGCGCATATTTGTTAGTGAATATAAAATTGTTTTATATTGTGATGATTGGTTTGTTGAGTGGTATATGGATTCTGGTCGGTATAGTCCGTACAACTCTATCGATAAGGATCTCTAAACACTTGTACAGAATAAATTCGACACGATATCGTTTTAAAATAGGGTAAATGAAATAATTTTGCCTTGATTTTATTTTACATATAAAGAAATAATTTTCCAAGAATTATAAAAGTGTATATAAAATTGATTATTTGGTTGTTGACAATGTAAGAATATATATAAGTTAATTGAAAGATGTTTGAATGAGTTAAATGAAACATATCGTAAAAGAATAAATTGTATAAGCAAATGAATTATAAAGTATGGAATTATAATTAATATGATTTACAATTGTGAAATGATCTTATATAAGTAAAGAGAAAATAGTGAAATTTTATAAGTAAAAGATTTGTAAATGGGATTTGTAATTTGAAGTAAAATTCCAGAGGAATATTTGGAAATGTTTTGAAAGGATTTGCAATTTGGAAAAGATTAAATTCCTTTTTAAGTTTAAAAATGATTTTCAAGGGTTTTGGAAAATTTTTTTGGAGGGATAAAAGCTCTAAACTCTTTTCGGTCGCTGGAAAATAATTCCAATGATGATCACGACATCATCGGTGTTCATTTTCGGGTTTCCAAAAGAGGGATTGCTGCCAAGTTGTTTTAAATTGAAGTTGTTTGGAAAATTTGGGCTTGGGTTTTGAAACTCAAAGGATAATTGAGTTGGTTTCAAAACTAGTTTTGAAAGATTGAAAAGACTCTGGGATGTTATATAAAATGAATGGAGTATAATTATTAAGTTGGAAAATAAATTGTGAATGAATAAATGAAATTTGTAAGTGCAAGAAAATAAAATTGAAATCCATTTCGAATTTGTAAGTAAACAGAACTGGAATTGGAATCTGAATTGGATTTCTAAGTGGAAATTTAAGTTAAATTAAACAAATGATGTTTGAAATGGAATATAACTTAAGTGATGTTGAATGAAGTTGATTTTGGTATCGAAGTAAAATAATAAAGTGAATTAAATGGATGTGAACTTGAGTTTTATAAATGAAATTCGACTGTATATGGTAAGATGAATTAGCAATTGAATTAATGAATGAATTGAATGAAAATCAATTGAATGTAAATAAATTGATATGAAATTATGGATGTAAGTGTTAATCCATTAAAGCTAATTAAAAGTGATGAACCAAATTGAATGAATGTAAGCGAATTAAATAAATTTGGTTATGTTGGTTATACATTGGTTGTTAGATTGATTGTTAGTCGATTGTATATAATTCATTAAGTGTTAATGAAGTTGAATTAATAAAATTGAAAGCTATGTAACTGAATTCAAATTGAAAGCTATGTAACTGAATTCAAATTGAAAGTGATGTAAATTTTAATAAAAAAATTGATTTTGATTGAATGGAAAATAAACTAACTTGAATGTAAATTAGTGAATATAAGCTAATTGAAAATGAATGTTAGTAAAGTCCAATGTTAATGAATCAAATGTGATTTAAATTGGAAAACCAATTCATTGAATATTAATGGGAAGTGAATTTATATTGATTTGGTTATTGATCGATTGGATAAATATTGGATGTAGTTGGATGCTAGTTGGTTGATGGTTGGATTTGTTGCTTTTGTTGCATTTGCTATATTGGCATATGTAGTTGTTGTAGTGATATATGTTGTATATTGACATTATTTTCATATATACATGTTCTCATGGTTTGTCGAGTGTTTAGTAGGTGTGGATTACGCTTGCTTCGCTTTTGGAGCTCGCTTTCGCGCTATATTAGCCGTATATGTTCGCTAATAATATATAAGGTACATATCTCGGATTACATATCGTACTTTTACACTTTTTTCCCTCCGGGATGCCTCACTACTTGATGAGATGTATATTTGTGATATATATACTGCCTTTTTTTTGGATCGAACCGCGCAAAGGAGACTATGGCGAATTTTTCTGAAAATTTAAGGCGTTAGAATATTTTTAAGAAAATTTGAATTTTTTTGAAAAGATAACTAAGTAGATTTGAAAACTTAGTAAAGTTATTGTAAGAAGTTCTAACTATGGATTTTGGAAAAGTTAAAACATGTAAATGAATTTGAAATTTAATTTGAGCAAGCGGTTTTGAAAAGTTAATGGATTTTGTAACTTTTTCTTACTTGGTAATTTCGAGGACGAAATTCTTTTAAGGGGAGAAGTTTGTAACGACCCAGAATTTATGTCCATTGAAATTCGTATATTTAATTGATTTTAAATATTAACAAGTAAAAATTTGTAAGTCGAATAATTTTTTTTTAATATCTGGATTTAATTGGATAATTAAATCGATAATTTAATATTTGAAAATTACAGAAATAATTGGATTTTGGGTTCAATGTGATTAAAATTGATTTATAAAGTTGTATTAAATCATGTTGGAGTTAGAATGATGTTATAGAACTTTTAAAATCGAATTAAAAGTAAATTTGGGAAAATTGAATATTTTAATATTTAATTGACGAGTAAAAATAGCCATTTTTCAAACAGTCTCGGATTTTGACGAAACCAGTTTCATCGGATCCATAATGTTAAATTATTGTATGGTTTCAAATTTCGTGTCAATCGGACTTACGGTTTGTCCGGGGCAAACTAAAATGCGTAGAAATCGATTCGAGTGAATTTTGAATTTAAATAGTCGACTCAAAAACTTATCTTTCAAATATGATCGAATTGGCTCTCGATATATATTCCATTGCGTTCGGAATGGGGGTAAAACATTATAAACGCCAGGCGGCACGCTTCGAATGGAGTTCAAAAAAATTTCGGGCGAATAGTGTGCGGAAATTTTCTATAAAAGGACATCTATTTTCACAATTTGCAACAAAAACCCTGGCTAGGGTTACAGCCGCCACTATCTTCATTAATGGCCAAAAATACACGATCTTTCTCCTCTATTTTCTTCAAATCCACACTTCAATTCGAGAAACTTTCAACTACAATAACGTACAGCACGTCAAGATCTTCAATCTCAACGGTGGTGATCGTAAATGGAGCTTTGGATCGTCAGCAAATTGAGCTTGAAGGCCGCACGTCTCGGCACAAATTTCGAGGCCAATAGGGGACTGAGCCTAGCCGCGTTCTTGCCGAAGGTGGAGCTCGTGATGGTGCACGAGATGATGGAGCTTGATCGTGTATTCGGTGCTAGAGTTGGTCACGTGCAGTAGGGTTTGGAGGTTGCTAGTTGGGTTTCTTGCACGTGAACTACCTGTATATGGAAGAAAGAGGGGAACGACCAAGATCTAGGGTTGCAGGGATGGACGGCTACGATCAGTTAGGGTTAGAAAATATAAAGAAATTGTAAATTATTTATATTTAAATTCGCGTAAACTTTAAAATATCATAACTTTTTGATACGAGGTTGAAAATGCACGAAACGAATTGCGTTGGATTCGTTTTGTCGAATACTACGCGATGGAGCTGGATTGGAATCGATTGGAGCTAGTGGAAATTTTGAGTAAAATTAAACGTGCATTTAATTTTGTTCGAAATAAATACTGCAACTGTTATTGAAAGCAAGGTGAGAACTTCTCACTCAATCGAAATTGTTTTGATTTAAATTTTAAATAGTTAGATTTAAAATTGCTTGATTGTATGATTGAATGATAAATTATTATCTATTGTTTGAAATAGACCCTATACGTTGTATATTAAGCGGATGTTATTTATTAAAAATATATACCGTGATAATTCCATCTTGATATGGAATTGGTTTTATATATGTATTTGGAGTTGATTTTCCCGCATTATATAGAGGTTGAGACCCTATTGCGTCGCATAATAGCGGATAATATTTTATAAACCCATATACCGCGATATTCCGTATTGGAACGGAATTGGTATTGTGCTAACATCTATAGATGTAGGGAAACAGGTTGGAGGGATCCAACTGGATTCCTCACCCGTATTGATTTATTTACAGATATTGTGATATATTCTGCTATCATATGATATATGATGTTTTGGATGCCGTGATTGTTATATTCAGTGCTGTTGCAGCATTGGGCCTATTTTGGAGTTTTAAAAATGTTAAAGTAACGATTTTGAATTTAAAAATTCAAGTGATTTTTGAAAGTATACATTTTATTTAAATTTTTGGAATTTATTTATTTTAAATAAATAAGCGTTATAATTGTAATGTTATAAGAATTATGATTTTTGTGAAATATAACCGAAATGTGATTTTTGAAATATGGAGTTAATGAATTTTATAAAATAGTTTAAATTGGGATTTTTGAATTATTATAAACGGTTTATATAAAAGGTTTATTTAACTGATATTTATAAATTAAAATATTGGAATTATAAAACGAGTTTTTATAAGTGTTAAAAGAATGAAATATAAATGGATTTCGTAAGTAAATGAGATTTATAGATTTATAAATTATGAAGTTATAAATGAATAGATTTTGTAAAATAAAAGATTTTTTTAGTTAAATTTACTTATAATTTAGATTTAGCAACTAAATAAGATATAATAGAATTCGTAAATAAAGTGATTTTATAACTTGAAGTTTTTATAATATATAAATGTGAATGTATAAACATTGATGCATAAATTCAAGATTGATTGAATTTGATAAGTTAATTTTTATAGTTTATTAAAGGAGTATATTCACGATTTTGGGACAGTGGATAATTTTTAAATTGAATATGTAATAGTGTTGAATTTGATTAATGATTTATATTCACGATTTTGAACAGTGAATTATATATTAAAGAAATGTTTTAAGAAGTGATCTTTTAAATAGAATTAAAACGATTTGAAGTTGTTTTAAAATGTGTTAAGTGTCGAAACCATAGATTTCAACATTCATTGTTGAAATAGACGTTTTCGAGAAATAAGGAAATAGTGGACTATAACATTGTTGTTATAGTAAATGATTTTCGAAAGGAAATGTTTTATATAGTATTAGGATTTATATATCTATCTTAATTTTGAATTCCTATACTAGTGATTTTGGGTTGTCGTAACGATGTTTTACGCAACATTCGTTTTGGCTCAAATGAAAGTGTTTAAGAGAATGTTTTCCTTAAAAGAATAAAATATATACTTAATCGTGTTTTAAGTATATTGAATATTTTCTAAGTATTGAAAATAAATGGATTTGTGAATTACTTATTGTTAAATAAGTATGGAAATGTTTTCCATTATGAACTGAAATGTTTTGGGTTTTTATCTTTTAAAGATAAATTGAAAACGAATAAGTATTTGGAAATGTTTTCCAATGAAGAAATTGAAATGGTTTAGAGAATATATCTTTTTAAAGATAAATTGAAGTGAATATCTGGCAAGTTATTAATTTATGGAAGATTAATAAAAAGGGCCTAGTGATTGTTATGGTGCTGGATATTTGTTTGTTGGCCTTGATAGTTAAATAATCGACTATCAATATTTACCTTTAAATGGGTATTTGATGTGATTTGCTTGAATTTGAATGCTACACTTATTTTTAAAATAAGCGCTCATTATTCGGTTTAGCCAGGAGAGGACCTTTGTGTCACATATCCCATTCCGAATAATGATATGTCGTAATGGATAGCATTTGAAGACCGGTGTTGAAGACCGGATATTTATGAAAACGGAAGGATTACCGTCGAATGTTTCTGCATCAACTGATCTCCGATATAGAAATTTTATCACCCTTTGTGATGGGAAGTCCGGTCGTGATTAGTGAATATCCGGGTTGCAAGGGCTTCTTTGAAAGTGCCTTCGGTTCTATTCGATCTTGGAACAGACTTGTATGGTTGTGTGTCTTACATTACAATTTTGAGATGTAAAGCTGGTTTCCATCAAATATATTTCTGTTGGTGGCAGAGAATTTATTCTCTTAGCTTAACACCCTTCTCTGAGACGTACGAGCTCAGAGGTTATGTAGTTGATGGTTATTAGTGGTATATTCCCAAATTGGTAATGTGACATACGAAGTGTTGTTGAGTATTTGTTGATTAAAGCGTGGCTTTTATGAAAAGCGTAGCTTTGTGGACAAGACTTCGTCTGACCTCACACCCCGAAAATGGTCAAAACAGGAAAGGTGCAGCAAGGTTATTAGGGGATCGTGCCCCCTTAGTGTATGTCATTTCCTTCTGGATAGAGATGATATTATGGTATGGAGCCCTGATACTTAACCTTTGTTGTTGCTGCAAACTTATTACTTTGTGGTTGTTGGTGAATCCCGGGATATAGGTCGGTTGCGACCGGGGGATGGCATATTCGTGTCAGTAGTTACCCAGCTAGGGGTAACCCGGCCTTGTGTTGGCAGAGATCCGGTTAGGTTCTCGAGACATCTTTCCAGAGGCGTTTTCATGTGGCAATGGGAAGTTCCTTGGCCTGACCATTTGTTGGAAATCCAAACTCCAATACGCACCTTGTACGGTTTTTGTTGTATAACCTGCCATGGAATGTGGCGGTAACCTGCTATTGAACATGGTAGCTATAGTAGGCATAAGTGCGAAATGTCTATGCTGGCTAAGATTTATATCATTACTTTCGAAATGTTTTCCTACACTTTGCACTTATAGTAATAATATCAAATAAATCTTTCTACGTATCAAGCATATTTGACTATCATAAGGAGAAATCTCCTCTGATTCGACGTTTGCATTGTGTGTGTGTGCGGGAGGCCTTATGGCAGTCTCATTTTCTAAAAAGCATTGTGAATCTAATTTTAAAATATTTCTTTGTTGATTTTTAAAGATAAACTATTTTAAGTTCTCACACTAGTCCCATGACTGACCTGGAGTTTATTGTTTCCTTCCTAAACTCTGGGTGCCCACCAATTTTCACACGGGCAGTCTAGAGTCAGGTTATCTGGTCATTCTGGATTCAGGAGTTGCTGTGGAGATCAGGAGCAAGCTTGATGGCATGGCGTATCACTACTATATAGTATTTCTTTTCCGCTGTTTGTTGTTGTGAACTCTGATAATGTAATGTAATGTAGTGTAATGTAATGTGATGTAATGTAATAACTGATATTGTTCTTTGTTTTTAGAGATTATTCATTTATCTATTATATGTTGTTCCGCTGCGATTGTGAGATTCTGATATTGTTCTATTACTGTTTCTTTCTTCTTCTATCTTCTAGCTCTTCTTTAACCCTAACGGTACGGTTTTCCGTCCTTAAATTGCTCGGCAGTTGATACAGTGGACATATTAATGTCGACCTTCGTGGATGAAAAATCACAATCGTTACAAGTTTTGTGACCTATTTGTTTTTATAGGTCCATGAATGTTAGTGACAATTTTTTTTGAAAAACAAGTAGAACCAAGATAGTCTATGTTCGTTCCTTTTGGCACCCACATTTGTTTAATTCTAAGTGATTTTATATTCGTGCCTTTAGGAACCCAAATTGGTATAGTTTTCATGTATTTGGATCTATACCAGCAATTGTTTTGATTGTATCCAATTTTTCCATAAATCGTGCACTTAGTTTTACTTCTACCTTCAACAGATTAAGTATACCCAAGTCCTTCTTTAATAGTATTAACCATTTGTTTCCCAAATAGCATATTCAGTGATCTTTCTTCTTTGGAGAATTTTCTAAAGTTGTAGACAATTGTTGGACTTGTGATTTGAGAGATTCTTTTTCATTCAATAATAGAGTGCACTTTTTAATAGAATTTTCTCTCCTGGTATTTTCACTTTCTTTCAAAATTAGAATTTCATTTTCAAGCGATTTAATTCTAGTTTCTGATTTTTTTATTTTCTCTTCTAATGATGGACACTTATCACACTTAGGGCTCTTATTTTTATATTTTTTAGCCAATTGATCAAGCTGTTTATTTAGTTCTATCAAACTATCTCTTTGTGATTCAATTTTAGCGTACGTCTCCCTAAGTCTTTCTAAACAGCCATTTACTTCATGAAAAATATATAATTAGTTGCGAGTGAGTAAGTTTTGATACCTCATTTGGCTCGTCATCATCGCTGTCACTTGCATCTCCTAAAAGACACTGATTTGCTCTATCACTCTCACTGCCAGCACTTTTATCATTTTCATCACTTTCATCCAAAGTAGCTGTAAAACTTCTCCGTTTCGGTTTCTTTACTTTGCTGAATTGATCTTGAGGACAATTTTGCTTGATAGGATCGGGTTTATTGCACTTGTGACAAATGATCTTCTGCTCTTATGAGTTGTCTATAACTTTGACGATTCTGCTCTTCAGTTGTTGATTTAGGGCATGATTTCCATATTTTTGCGGTTTCATCTTTTGAATCTCTTTATTTGGTGCCAATTCAGCTGCTCCTTCATCATCACCATCATTATCTTCACTTTCCGTTGTTCCTTTGAGAGCTATTGATTTCTTTTACGTATCTCCTTCTTCACATTCTTCCTTAAATTTGATTACTATCTCATAA
Source organism: Allium cepa (assembly GCA_030765085.1). Classification (NCBI taxonomy): domain Eukaryota; kingdom Viridiplantae; phylum Streptophyta; class Magnoliopsida; order Asparagales; family Amaryllidaceae; genus Allium; species Allium cepa. The sequence goes on from CM060942.1 coordinate 153,502,694, forward strand.
GTGGTGAGGTTTCCCATGAGTTCTTCAACTTTAACTTGTTTAGATCCTTTGGTTCTTGGATAGCAATCGCCTTTGCTTCAAAATTTCATGGAAGAATTCTAAGGATTTTTCGGACTATTTCCAGTTCTTTGTATGGTCTTACTAGAGATTTTGATTTGCATACAAGATTATAAATTCGTCCATACATTTCTTTGACATTTTCATCCTTTGCCATTGTGAAGTCTCTACTCGGTACTAAGTATGGCAAGGGGAGATTCTTTAACTTGGGAGGTTCTATTATGAGTCACTTTAAGTGTGTGCCAAAGTTCCTACACAGTTAGACAATGTGAGACATGATTAAATTCAATTTGATCTAATGAACAAATAATAAAATTCATAGCTTTAGCATTAGCATTTTGCAATCTATTTTTAAGATCTGTCCGTTGATCCATAGGTTTTTCAACTTTTTGATAATCTACCATTATTGTTGGTGTCCTATATCCCGTTTCAATAATATTCCATGCATCTATGTTTTTTAGAAAAAATTTCATTTCATTTTTCCAATAAGCATATTCACCACTAAACATGGGTGGTCTAACTATGGACTGATCTTCAGCAAAAGCATTATTAAAAGAAGCCACTGAAAAAATCAAAAAAATTTAAGAGAAAAAAGGGGTTTTGTTCCTAGCTCTGATACCACTTGTAGGATCGTTTTTATCCTAAAGGAGGGGTATGAATAGGGTGAACTAAAAATTAGTGCGAAAATAAAAATAATAACAGAAAGTAATGCAGAAGAGATCACATACAGATTTATCCAGCTTTAGCAAAAACCTGCCGATGTGCCGCCCCTAAGGTTTCTACTAGAAATTAGGTAATCAGACACTTACAAAAACATGTAAACTCGCGACACCCGCTAACTCGATTAACCTAACTCTAAGCTCAAAACTCAGCCACAACTCAGCCATTGGGTTGCGAATTCTCGAACTACAAAACCATAGTTCGTAAACACCTTAAACTGGAGTTTGACTTTAAATAAAAGCAATAGACACAAATACTAAAACAAATAAAACATGAAACAAAAACACTATCGGCCCAATACAAATAAAGACCGGCACAACATAAAAGATAAGTTTGTCTCCCTTTATTTCAATTCGTATAGCCGATCCCTTTTGCCGCTCTTCAAAAATTTAGGGTTTTGAAACGAAGCCGCCGCTTCGAGTTTGAAGTTCAAATTGATTGCTGGTATGCTTTCGTTCTTCAATTCTCTTTGATGTTTCTTCAATTTGCTCATAGTCGCTTCAATGACGAGTTCGAATGGAGTATAAAATCAGTATGTGTTTTTGCACTTTATTTGCTCTTTTGTTTTTCTTGAATTCGAACTCATGATTTTTTGCCGATGATGATATTGGGTTTAAATAGGGATAAAACCCCTAAATTTTCGATTCGTATATTTGGATATGAATTCTTCGACGTGTTTCTACGTTGATTTGTAATCGAACGATCGTATGATTCTTGACTCGTTCATTTTATCATCGTGTTTTCGGTATATTTCTATTTGTTTAAACCCATTTGAATTGTTCAGTTCTATGCTCCTATGACTTGTTCATCCCGTTACCCTTTGTTCCATTCTTTGCTGGCAGTTTTTGACTTAAGATAAATATGGCTTGTTCATCATGTTTTACGTTTGGTCATTACTTTTTTGAAACTACTCTTTGACCTTGTTCAAAACTGCTACTGATACACGCCTTGATTTTGACTTGGAGTCTTGGATGTTAGTTGCTCGAGTTTAATCTATTTTCTCTATGTATATACATACATATATGTATGCATATATGTGTGTGATCGGTGCATATATATATATATATATATATATATATATATATATATATATATATATATATATATATATTGCTGCTTGCTCTGTACACTGTGCTAGTTGCTTTGAGTTCCATTTCCAGTTACTTCGATTTATCCATGTGTTTTTGCATATGTCACTGTGCTTGTGAAGTCTGGTTGTAATGGTGGTTTCATTTTGTACATGTGCATTTTTTGTTTATGTGATTCTCTTGACTGAACATTGATTTTGTTTGAGCTGCATGCTCCAATGTGTTCATGTGTGCACCCCTTGTTTCACCAATGCTTATGCATTTGGGTGCTACCCTTTTATATGCATATCCGTGCTTATGTTGACTGACCATTAAACTTGTATTCATTTGTGTCTGGTTTACTTTAGATTTGAACTGATATAAGTGTGTGCGTGTGTGTGTGTGTGTGTGTATTTGCATCTATGCATACATGTGTCTTTGTAGTCTAGCTCAATTTGTTTTGTTATTTTGGTATATATACTTCATATTGAGTTGCCTTGGTCTGGTTCCACATGCCCCGATCTGGTCTGGTCTAGTAGCATCGCTATTGCTCTATTCGTTCTGGGTTACTTTCAAACTCTTGCATTGCTTCGAGTTGTATTTGCTATTTGTCATACATATATGTGCGTCATTTTGCTGGGTGGAATGAAACTGCATTGATTTTCTTTGAGTTAAATTGCTTCTTTGTCTTTGGTCATTGAATCTGGTGTGTTTCCATGATGTCAAGTTGTTTTTCTTTTGCCTTTGTGCCATTTGAGGTCAGGTGCACTTTGTATATTTAGTGGTCTTCACTTTGTTCTCGAGACTCGTGTGTACATGTGTACATGTTTGGTTCTTGCTTCTTGGTTAATTTTGCACTACATCCACACTTGTCTTGTGAACTACCATGTGACGCCCCACCTCTATGCTCATGATAACAAAGAGTATTAAAGGAAATACTGTCTGTTATTACGAAGAATAAGGCTGGATAGAAGCGGCCATCCGTAGTTAGGCCTTACACTAGTATTGGTTATCTCGATAGGAGTGGTATATATTTTTATTTTTCATCTCTTATTTATTTACTCCCGTCGACATACCCAATTCCAGTATAGAACGAACTACAACGGCTCATAATAGTTTAGGACAATATATATAATAATAACACAGGTAACTAAATGCGAAACACAAATAACAAAAGTCTCATATATATATATATATATATATAAAAAAAAAAAAACTGATGTCAGTTACAATACATGTGATACAGTACATATGATACAACTACAACTGTCGACTCTGGAAGTTACATATACAAGTACATTATCGTATATAATATACATGACAACGATTACTCCAAAAGGTATGAAAAGACTTCACAGCTCTAGCAGCAACCCAAAGCTAAATATCTACAACCTATAATAACTCGGTCTAACCCGAGTATTAAATTCAAAGAAAATAATACACGGGTCAGTCTAATTCAAACTCAGTTATTAGTGCACAGAAGCAATAATAATTAAGTAACAAATAGACGACAGTCACAATAAATTCATCTATCCAATCCTTCAATAAAGAAATCGGATAACGGTAAATATAATGCATAACAGCATTAACAACAAATCAGCAAATTCAAATCATCAACAAAGATAAGTGAAAAGAGTATCAATGAAGATAATTTTGAAAACATCAGGATTGCCTAATTGGCAATTAACAACAAAGTCCAATTATTAAATAAATAATTAGAAAATCAGAATCTAATTATCAAATAGATAATTAGACAACAGCAAAATGATCAACTCAAGCCAAATAAAAATACAATTCCAAAATATTGAATTGGACAAAACAATTCAAGTAATTGAAACATCACTTAAAAACATCAATTTTGGTAGGGCTGCAGCACACGCACGCGTGTACTGCCTCGCCACTACAACATGCATTACACAAAAGATCAACGCATCAAAAGCAAAAGAAATACCAATAAAATCAATACCGTGTGGCTGCAGTTCACGCTTGCGTGCACTGCCTTGCCACTACAGTGATGATGTACACAATGAAAATTCACAAACGAACACAAGGTCAAGCCCGAATTACCGGATTCAACTCAAGTGAATTCGAAAAACAAATCCGATTGCATCGATGCAACGCAAACCAACAAGGGCGAGACTGCATACAAAACGAAACTGCAGTCACCACATAAATGCTACAGTTCAAAAGAAACAAACTCAAAACGGTCAAAGTCCAAAACCCAGTACACCATAGTGCACAAAACAAATGACAGTAGTATAAAGCTTCAACCAAGTGAATATGCAACATGTACACAATTGCATATACGTAACGATCTGCACCTGGACAAAATGAATCAGAGGTGCAACAAGGAACTACAGACATATGTACTAAACTTATGTGCAAGTTCAGTACAAATCAAACAATATATGCATACACAAAAACATCTACATGTACGCACATATATGGTATGACTCGAGCATGCAAGTGCAGACCACAAGGCAAAGCCTCAGTATCAGATCAAGTGGAGCCATGCACAAGTGAATGGCCAAAAACAAGACAGCTCGAATGTACTACAATTATGTAATAATGCTAATAGAGACCAGACAACACAAATATGCATTGACCAAATAGTGAAACAAAAAGTAACATGTAGTCCAATGGTCAGTTCAGGTCAGACCACCCGAAAAAATGTAAACAATATATGCATTGATACACAACAACAATGAAATGAAGTCTGTGTGCCAAAAAGGTCAGAGGCAATGTAAATGCAGACTGCACATAAATGAAGACCACACGAGCTCAATGCATCCCAAATACTCAAATACACAACAAGTGTATACATGTACATGAAGACAACAGACACACTGAAATGCAACTACCTCAAATATGATACAGTGAACTATAGGATGAACAGGTATGCAGTGACAATACACAAGGTAAAATGTAAAGTCAAAGTCGTTGTCTTCTCACAGTAGGTAATATGAGAAATACAAGTTACAAAAAATCACTTTCGAACAAAGCATCAAGCTAAACTGCGCAGGAATATGAAACCTGAGCTCATAGGCAAACAGTTCCAAATCGACATTTTCACGAAGCAGTTTTGAAACAAAGACTGTTTTTACAAAAGTAATAACTCAAAGAAACAAAAATGGGTCCAGTTGAGAGGCACACACAAAGGGCCAGAGTATCAAGTTAGGAAAATAGAAGAAGTGCACAAGGGCATAGTAGATAGTACACAAATGGCACACAATCACAAATACACTCAGGCATGAACAAAGCAACACACTCAGGCATGAACAAAGCAGGCATGCAAAACATTTACAACGGCAATAAAGTGCATAAGGAAGTATACAAAACAAAATAGCAACTCAGGGAGAAGACAAGTCCAGTACAACTAGAAGATATCATAGGCAAGGGTACACAGAGACGCAGTGCAACAACATAGAGGAAAATAGATCAGGACAAAGAAATCAAGGCATTCAAGCATACAAAAGGGTAATACAATTTCAATTACAACTGGAAATATCAAATTGTTACAAGTCTAGCAAAGTTCGACAAAGTCGAGTGCTGATATCAATGATGCCACAGGAGAAATTCACGGAATCAAAATACAGTTTAATCAGAGAAATGAAAACCATGAGCATCAATTAATCAAACATAGAAAATCACAAACTTGAACAAATAAAAAATCAACCAAGAGTCGAATTAGATGTGAGGGTCACTCACCTCGCTTTCCAGAGCATGACTAAACTAGAAGCGGCCGTGAGCAACCCCAATCGACCGACAAAGCAAATCGATCGAACAACCCTGGTTGGCAGCCTCAATTTTGAAAAGCCCTAATTTGCAAGCGAGCCGCCATTATTTATTCTTCTCGTATGTTAGGGTTTTCGAACGAAAAATGAATGAAAAGGGGGATCGGATCGAACAAAATAAGAAAGGGAACGGCACTCTTTTGATAACACGGCAGAGGGTCAAAATAATAAAGCCCATATAATGCTTAAACAAATTTTAAAAGAATTTTAACCCAATAGAATTCCAATAGAAATTAGCAAACGATTTAATCACCTAGTGACGATAATTAATTGCTACGAATTCCCGGGTTGTTACAGACTCCCCTCCTTATAGAAATTGCGTCCCCGCAATTTTCATAATTAAGGTCGTCAATAACTATTATTTTTCTAACATAAACTAGTTAAGCTAGAAAAATAAAGGTAGAGAATACAAATGCCACAGAAACCTTTTAATTTCATAAAAGAAATTCACAAATTCTCAACAAAATCTAATTATCAAAAAGATAATCAGAATACAGAAATCACAAAACAGCAATATCTAATTATCGATACGATAATTTGAAGACAGCAAAATCTAATTATCAACAAAGATAATTAGAAAACCCAAATCGCAAATCGCAAAACCGCAATTCTAGTTACCAATCAGATAATTGGAAAACAACAACAATCTAATCACCAAAAACGATAATTAGAATTTTCAAATCAACAAATATTTAATTATCACAAACGATAATCAAATCTCAAACCAACACATATTTAATTATCAAAAACGATAATCAAATCTCAAATCAACAAATATTTAATTATCACAAACGATAATCAAATCTTAAATCAATAAATATTTAATTATCACAAATGATAATCAAATCTCAAAGCAAAAAATATTTAATTATCACAAACGATAATCAAATCTTAAATCAATAGATATTTAATTATCACAAATGATAATCAAATCTCAAAGCAACAAATATTTAATTATCACAAATGATAATCAAATCTCAAATATCTAATTATCACAAGCGATAGTCAGAAACAACAAATATTTAATTATCAAAAAAGATAATCAAATCTTAAATCAACAAATATTTAATTATCACAAACGATAATCAAATCTTAAATCAACAATATTTAATTACACAAATGATAATCAAATCTCAAAGCAACAAATATTTAATTATCACAAACGATAATCAAATCTCAAATCAACAAATATTTAATTATCACAAACGATAATCAAATCTTAAATCAACAAATATTTAATTATCACAAATGATAATCAAATCTCAAAGCAACAAATATTTAGTTATCACAAACGATAATCAAATCTTAAATCAACAGATATTTAATTATCACAAATGATAATCAAATCTCAAAGCAACAAATATTTAATTATCACAAACGACAAATCTTAAATCAACAAATATTTAATTATCACAAATGATAATCAAATCTCAAATATCTAATTATCACAAGCGATAATCAGAAACAACAAATATTTAATTATCAAAAACGATAATCAAGTCTTAAATCAACAAATATTAATTATCACAAACGATAATCAAATCTTAAATCAACAAATATTTAATTATCACAAATGATAGTCAAATCTTAAATCAACAGATATTTAATTATCACAAATGATAATCAAATCTCAAAGCAACAAATATTTAATTATCACAAATGATAATCAAATCTCAAAGCAGCAAATATTTAATTATCATAAACGATAACCAAATCTTAAATCAACAAATATATAATTATCACAAATGATAATCAAATCTCAAATATCTAATTATCATAAGCGATAATCAGAAACAACAAACATTTAATTATCAAAAAGGATAATCAAATCTTAAATCAACAAATATTTAATTATCACAAACGACAATCAAATCCTAAATCAACAAATATTTAATTATCACAAATGATAATCAAATCTCAAAGCAACAAATATTTAATTATCACAAACGATAATCAAATCTTAAATCAACAAATATTTAATTATCACAAATGATAACCAAATCTCAAAGCAACAAATATTTAATTATCACAAACGATAACCAAATCTTAAATCAAAAAATATTTAATTATCACAAATGATAATCAAATCTCAAAGCAGCAAATATTTAATTATCACAAACGATAATCAAATCTCAAAGCAGCAAATATTTAATTATCACAAACGATAATCAGATCTTAAATCAACAAATATTTAATTATCACAAATGATAATCAAATCTCAAAGCAACAAATATTTAATTATCACAAACGATAATCAAATCTTTAATCAACAAATATTTAATTATCACAAACGATAATCAAATCTTAAATCAACAAATATTTAATTATCACAAATGATAAACAAATCTCAAATATCTAATTAACACAAGCGATAATCAGAAACAACAAATATTTAATTATCAAAAATGATAATCAAATCTTAAATCAAAAAATATTTAATTATCACAAATGATAATCAAATCTTAAATATCTAATTATCACAAGCGATAATCAGAAACAACAATTATTTAATTATCATAAATGATAATCAAATCTTAAATATCTAATTATCACAAGCGATAATCAGAACCAACAAATATTTAATTATCACAAATGATAATCAAATCTTAAATCAACAAATATTTAATTATCATAAATGATAATCAAATCTTAAATATCTAATTATCACAAGCGATAATCAGAAACAACAAATATCCAATTACCTGCAGATAATTGGAAACACAAATATTTAGAAATCAATTAAGATACTCTAGAAAATCAACATAAAAGGTTGGATCGATCCCATCAGATGGAAAGTTTTAGGTACGCCGCACGTGCATCTCAGAGTGGCCAAAGCCTACCAAGTACTATAAATTTTTGGCACCCATCAGATTGACTCGAAGGTCCGCAGAGTGAGCCGAAGGTCTTGTACTGGTATTTGACCCGAAGGTCCGCAGAGTGGCCCGAAAGCCCAACAAACGACCCGGAGGTCCAGCAGAGTGGCCCGAGAGCCCAACAAATGACCCGAAAGTACATCATATGACCCGAAGGTCCAACATATGACCCAAATGTCCATCAAAGTGGCTCGAAAGCCAAATAAAATCATTAGAATCATCAAAACAGCAGATATTTCAATTAACAAGTCCGGAATTAACCGAAATAGCAAACGCACATGTCCCATATCACAAGTTTTACTAAATCGTTTGATTCTCTTCATCGTTTCCTTGAAAGTGCAAAATTGTGTAATCAAAATAACATTTCACATTCTCAAACGGACAAGTCCGGAATTAAGCAAATCAGTAAAAGAAAGGGGTCATAGTCCTCGATTTTGCTGAAACGTTTAAATCGCTTTCTCATTCTTTTGAAAGCGCAAACTGCAAAACTTCTAAAAAAAATTTCATTTATTTTATAAAAGTAATAATTTACATTCTCAAAAGAACAAGTCCAGAATTAAGCGAATCAGTTAAAGAAAGGGTTCATAGTCCTCGATTTTGCTGAATCGTTTAAATCGCTTACTCATTCTTCTGAAAGCGTAAACTGAAAAAATTTCGAAACAATTTTTATTTTGAAACAATTTGAAAACCTGTGCTCAAAACAGCAACATCTGTAACAATTTCGATAAGGAAATTGTACTTCTCAAAACACCGTAAAAACGGATCTCAAAATCGGCATTGCGGGATAACCGCTTGAAAATCCACTTTAAATTGACGGTTACTGAAGCCAAAGCGACAGTAATTTTTATACGTCAAAATCTCATCAAAATAATTCGCATCAAAATATAATACCAGTGAATTTTCATTCATCAAAAATGTCAGCAAAACACCATGCTTCAAGATTTAGCATAGGTGTAAAAGTCCCGTTATAAAAATAACGGCAACAAAATACGTTTCATAACCAAGCATCGGTTCAACGTAAAATTAATGCAGTAACATGCAACTCATGTTCGCATGCACACTACAAAATGAACAAAGAAATCATTCTATTATATCTTCAATGAAGATATTTTAAAACAGCAAAAATCTAATCAACATGTGATTAGCATCAAAGAAAACCAGCAAGAATTTCAACAAATCAAAAACCACTGGTTAAACAACATAATGAAACTAAATTCATTTTCATAGTTTGACTTTTCAAATCAAAATAATTATCAGCTATACTCAACGAAGCAGTCTCACTGTTTTCGCTGCGCACTCTGCTAAATGGACTACAAATCAATCAAATCATCAAAGCACAATTTCACTTTTATTTTTTAGATAAAGATATTTAAAAAAATTCATCATAATTTCAAAACCTTAGTTTTGACTCAAGGTACAATAAAACATCGACAAATAGTTGTAACACATGTTCCATCTAAGTTATGTTTTATATTATGTCCACAAACCCCAAGCTCTGATACCAACTGTGACACCCCACCTCTATGCTCACAATAACAAAGAGTATTAAAGGAAATACTGTTTGTTATTACGAAGAATAAGGCTGGATAGGAGCGGCCATCCGTAGTTAGGCCTTACACTAGTATTGGTTATCTCGATAGGAGTGGTATATATTTTTATTTTTCATCTCTTATTTATTTACTCCCGTCGACATACCCAATTCCAGTATAAAACGAACTACGATGGTTCACAATAGTTTAGGACAATATATATAATAATAACACAGATAACTAAATGCGAAACACAAATAACAAAAGTCTCATATATATTTATATAACTGATGTCAGTTACAATACATGTGATACAGTACATATGATACAACTACAACTGTCGACTCTGGAAGTTACATATACAAGTACATTATCGTATATAATATACATGAATACATATCTTCCTATACCATGACAACGATTACTCCAAAAGGTATGAAAAGACTTCACAGCTCTAGCAGCAACCCAAAGCTAAATATCTACAATATGTAATAACTCGGTCTGACTCGAGTATTAAATTCAAAAAAAATAATACACGGGTCAGTCTAATTCAAACTCAATTATTAGTGCATAGAAGCAATAATAATTAAGTAACAAATATACGACAGTCACAATAAATTCACCTATCCAATCCTTTAATAAAGAAATCGGATAACGGTAAATATAATGCATAATGGCATTAACAACAAATCAGCAAATTCAAATCATCAACAAAGATAAGTGGAAAGAATATCAATGAAGATAATTTAGAAAACACCAGAATTGCCTGATTGGCAATTAACAACAAAATCCAATTAGTAAATAAATAATTAGAAACTCAGAATCTAATTATCAAATAGATAATTAGACAACAACAAAATGATCAACTCAAACCAAATAAACATACAATTCCAAAATATTGAATTGGACAAAACAATTCAAGTAATTGAAACATCAATTCTGGTAGGGATGCAGCACACGCACGCGTGTACTGCCTCGCCACTACAACATGCATTACACAAAAGATCAACGCATCAAAAGCAAAAGAAATACCAATAAAATCAATACCGTGTGGCTGCAGTTCACGCTTGCGTGCACTGCCTTGCCACTACAGTGATGATGTACACAATGAAAATTCACAACGAACACAAGGTCAAGCCCGAATTACCGGATTCAACTCAATTGAATTCGAAAAACAAATTCGATTGCATCGATGCAACGCAAACCAACAAGGGCGAGACTGCGTACAAAACGAAACTGCAGTCACCACATAAATGCTACAGTTCAAAAGAAACAAACTCAAAACGGTCAAAGTCCAAAACCCAGTACACCATAGTGCACAAAACAAGTGACAGTAGTATAAAGCTTCAACGAAGTGAATATGCAACATGTACACAATTGCATGTATGTAACGATCTGCACCTGGAAAAAATGAATCAGAGGTGCAACAAGGAACTGCAGACATATGAACTAAACTTATGTGCAAGTTCAGTACAAATCAAACAATATATGCATACACAAAAACATCTACATGTACGCACATATATGGTATGACTCGAGCATGCAAGTGCAGACCACAAGGCAAAGCCTCAGTATCAGATCAAGTGGAGCCATGCACAAGTGAATGGCCAAAAACAAGATAGCTCGAATGTACTACAATTATGTAATAATGCCAATGGAGACCAGACAACACAAATATGCATTGACCAAATAGTGAAACAAAAAGTAACATGTAGTTCAATGGTCAGTTCAGGTCAGACCAACCAAAAAAATATAAACAATATATGCATTGATACACAACAACAATGAAATGAAGTCTGTGTGCCAAAAAGGTCGGAGGCAATGTAAATGCAGACTGCACATAAATGAAGACCACACGAGCTCAATGCATCCCAAATACTCAAATACACAACAACTGTATACATGTACATGAAGACAGCAGACACATTGAAATGCAACTACCTCAAATATGATACAGTGAACTATAGGATGAACAGGTATGCAGTGACAATACACAAGGTAAAATGTAAAGTCAAAGTCGTTGTCTTCTCACAGTAGGTAACATGAGAAACACAAATGACGCACAATCACAAATACACTCAGGCATGAACAAAGCAGCACACTCAGGCATGAACAAAGCAGGCATGCAAAACATTTACAACGGCAATACAGTGCATAAGGAAGTATACAAAACAAAATAGCAACTCAGGGAGAAGACAAGTCCAGTACAACTAGAAGATATCATAGGCAAGGGTACACAGAGACGCAGTGCAACAACATAGAGGAAAATAGATCAGGACAAAGAAATCAAGGCATTCAAGCATACAAAAGGGTAATAAAATTTCAATTACAACTGGAAATATCAAATTGTTACAAGTCTAGCAAAGTTCGACAAAGTCGAGTGCTGATATCAATGATGTCATAGGAGAAATTCACGGAATCAAAATACAGTTTAATCAGAGAAATCAAAACCGTGAGCATCAATTAATCAAACATAGAAAATCACAAACTTGAAAAAATCAGAAATCAACCAGGAGTCGAATTAGATGTGAGGGTCACTCACCTCGCTTTCCAAAGCACGACTAAACTAGAAGCGGCCGTGAGCAACCCTAATCGACCGACAAAGCAAATCGATCAAACAACCCTGGTCGGCAGCCTCAATTTTGAAAAGCCCTAGTTTGCAAGCGAGCCGCCATTATTTAATCTTCTCGTATGCTAGGGTTTTCGAACGAAAAATGAATGAAAAGGGGGATCGGGTCGAACAAAATAAGAAAGGGAACGACACTCTTTTTATAACAAGGCAGAAACATGGGTCAAGATAATAAAGCCCATATAATGCTTAAACAAATTTTAAAAGAATTTTAACCCAATAGAATTCCAATAGAAATTAGCAAACGATTTAATCACCTAGTGATGATAATTAATTGCTACGAATTCCCAGGTTGTTACATCCCATTTGCCTTTGTAACTGAATTTCATATGCATGTTGAAACTGACTATGTTGTTTCCTTGCACTCATGTTAATGATGACCGGTTTATGATTCCTTGTATGCACATGTGCACTATTGTTTTTGTCTGAACTATAGACTGGTCATAATGATTTTGAAGTTTGTTTTTGCTTTTTCACTTGAGTTGAATCCAGTCTAGCCTTGGGTTTGACCTTATGCTCACCTGTCCCTGCTATTTTAACAAGCAAGTGTATATCGGTGTGCACGATCTTGTGGCATGTACAGTGATACACTGCATGTTATAAGTTGTTCGTATAAGATGAATTAAAAGAAACAATGACGAATAACCCAAATAACCGAGGCAAATAATATTTTCAAAACACACTTTTTAATATCTACTGCAAAATATTTGCAAAATATTTCTTTTTCAATTTTATCGCGTAAGTGTTTATTTTGCAAATATTTCAAATGCGGGATACATGCTGGAATAGAGTTGAAGATCAAATATGAATGATGAGTGAATATATAGTGAGGTGAAACATGAATGAAAAATTGTATATTGAAAATTGTGTTGTAATTGAAGTTGTTTTGTAATTGAAAAATGTGCGAATGTAGTGAGAGCTCAAATTTGTAATAAAATGTTTGTTTGAATAAAATATTCGTTTGAATAAAATATTTGTTTAAATATGAATTCTAAGTTATTTATTTCATTCAATAAATATTTATTTAATTATGTGGAAAAATAAAATAGTACAATAACAAATACATTTAAATGAATATATATGTTTATTATCATCGAACAAAAGTCATAGGCTATTGTATTCTACAAGTTCCACTTAGTAGAAAAAAATTAATGAGTGTATCTCAATTTGCAAAAGGCAATAATGTATATTTTGAATTTTATTCAAAGTACTGTTTAGTAAAAGATGTTCTTAAAAAAGAAATTCTTTTGCAGGATAGAGAATGTAAGGGGATATACAAATTTTAAGTTGCAAACTCAAGAAATTCTTGATGTAAAGAAAACTAGTGTCATATTTTTGAAATGAAAATTGATGAAAATTGTAAGATGTATAATACCTTACACTGTATACTGGGACATCGCAGTATAAATATTTTAAGCATGTTCTAAGTAGTTGTGTATAACGACCCAGAATTTTAGTAATTAAAATTTTAATATTTAATTAATTTTAAATATTAATAAGTGAATTTATAAGTCGAATAAATTTTATTTCGAATAATTGGATTTAATTGAATAATTAAATCAATAATTTAATATGTTAAATTATGGAAATAATTGAGAATTGAGTTAAATATGATTGAACATGATTTGTAAAATTTTATTTTATCATATTCAAGTTAGAACGATATTTTAGAACTTTTAAAATCGAATTAAAAGTTTATTGTGAAAATTGAATATTTTAATATTAAATCGACTAGTGAAAATAGCCAATTTTTGAACAGTCTCAGAATTGAACGAAATCAGTTCCATTAGATCCGTAATAGTTAGTTATTACCGGATTTCAATTTTCGTGTCAATCGGAGTTATCGTTTGATCGTGGCAGCTCGAAACGCATCGAATTATTTTTAATATTAATTTGGCGAGTTAAAATAACCATTTTTCAAAAAGTCTCGGATTTCGATGAAACCAGTTTCATCGGATCCGTAATGTGATATTATTGTAAGGTTTCAAATTTCGTGTCAATTGGATTTACCGTTTGTCCGGTACAAATTAAAATGCCTAGAAAATCGTTTAAATCGGTTTAATTTAAATCGATCGTTTATTGCCATAACTCGCACAAATGTCCGAATTAGCTTCCGAAACCTGTTCCATTGTGTCCGGAACGCGGGGTAAACCCTAGAAACGCTGGTTACGGCGCGTGAATCGGAGTTCGGAATTTCCGGATTGAATAGTCTTTGAGAAAATCCTATAAATAGACCACACCCTTCATAAATTAAAAATAAAAAAATAAAACTAAAACCCTAAAGGTTGCAGCCGGCCTTAACAAATGAAAGGCTAGAATTTTCCCTCCTTCCTCCCTCAATTACTCCCAATCCATTCATCGATTCAACGAAGCTTCAACACGAGAATTGTAGATGGTCTCGAGCTCGTTAGATCCATACGGTGATGATGGAGTTTGGCGTCGCGTGGAGGGGGGAAAGTGGCCGCGTTCATGGGCCGTTCGGCCTCGTGTTGCATGAGGATGAGGTGGCCGAGCTTGCTATGGTGGTGGGCGAAGGTAGAGGGGGTTTGGAGCGTCGTGTTGCAAGTTGCTGATCAAATTTTCATCGAGTATTGGTGGAGCAAAATCAAAACCTAATTGAGCAAATGGGTTTATGTGTTACGGCTATTTACTGGAGATGATTTGCGTGATGAAGATGATGGGGGGGTGTGCGGTCCTGATTTGCTGAAGTTGGATCCAACGGCCCAGAAGTGTTAGGTTTATAAAAATAAAAGTTTAATTGTAAATTTATAAGTTATAAATCGTGTAACTTTGAAAAACCATAACATTTTCATACGAGGTCGAAAACACGCGAAACCAGTTGCGTTGGAATCGTATCGACGAGCACTACGCGATGAAATTGGATTGGAGTCGTTTGGAGTTAGTGAGAATTTCGGGTAAAATTAAACGTCCGTTTAATTTTATTCGAAATAAATCGCTAAAACGAAATTGAAATGAAGGTGAGAACTTCTCACTCAATCGAATCAGTTTCGATTTTATTTTAAATAGTTAGATTTAAAATATTTGAATGCATGTTTGAATGATGATTGATATCTATTGATTGTTAAAATAGACATTATACGCCGTTAGTAAGCGGATGTTATTTATTAAAAACATATACCGCGAATATTTCATATACAGTGAAATTGGTATTATATATAATAGCAATATATATATATATATTGGCATATGTATATATTGGAGTTATTGATTTCCAGCATTTGTATAGCGGATGAGACCCTATTGCGCCGTCTATTAAGCGGATAATATTTTAAATCACATATACCGCGATAATTTCGTACTGGAGCGAAATTGGTATTGTGCTAATGTTTGTGGATGCAGGAAAACAGGTTGGAGGGATCCAACTGGATTCCTCAACAGTTTTTATTTTGAATTCAGATATTTTGATATTTGATGGATTATCATATCGATATATGATATCGTTGTTGTCGTGATTGGCTATTTGGTATGTAGCATCATTGGACCAAATTTTGGAATTTTAAAAGGGATTTCAAAGTGATTTTTGAAAGTATACGTTTATAAAATATTTTTGGAATTGATTTATTTTAATTAAATAAACGTTATAATTTTTAAAGTTATAAAAATTATGATTTTGAGAAATACGATTAAAGATTTATTTTTGAAAATATAAGGTTAATGGTTTTATAAAATAGTTTAAAATTGGGGATTTGAATTTATTATAAAAAGTTGAAAATATAGGATTTATAAAATTTAATAATTTTATGAATAAAAATGGTGAAATTATAATGGAATTTAAAGACGTTTTAAAGAATAATATAAATTGATTTATATTAAGAGATTTATAAATGGATGTTTATAAATTGAAATATTGACATTATAAAACGAGTTTTTATAAGTGTTTGAATGAAGTGAAAATGAATTTTGTAAATGAATGGAATTTATAAAATTAAAAATGGTGAAGTTATAAATGAAATTTATAAATAGTAAGATTTATAAATTTTATAAAATTATTAAAAGAATAGTTTTGAATAAATCATTGAATCTTATAAGTTATAGGATTTTATAATTATGAAGCTCCAAGGAACGGTTTTTGTAAACGAATAAATTATAAGTATTTAACTTATAATATGAACTTTTAGTTTATAATTGAGTCATAAACTGGAATAGGTTAATAAAGGAATTTATAAAAGGAAGTTGTTATAAAATAAATAGAAAAGGAATTTATAAACGTTGTTTTATAAATTCGCAAACGACTTATTTTGATAAGTAAATTGTTGAAACTTATTAATGGAGTTATATTCACGTTTTGACTGTGAATAATCCTTTGAAATAAAATGAATAAAAGGATGAAATTTGTTAACATAGTATATTCACGTTTTTGAATAGTGAATAATATGTTAAAGAAATTGTTTTGAATGTGATGTTTTAAATAGAATTAAAACAAATTAACGATGTTTTAATTGGGTTGAGATTCGAAACCATAGATTTCAACATTGATTGTTGAAATAGATGTTTTCGAGAAATAGAAGGAAATGGTGGACTATAACACTGTTGTTATAGTAAATCGTTTTCGAAAGGAAATGTTTTGTATAGTATTGGGATTTATATATCTATTTTAATTTCGAATCCCTATACTAGTGATTTTTGGTTGTCGTAACGATGTTTTACGCAACATTCGTTTTGGCCCAAATAAATATATTTAAGAGCATGATTTCCTTAAAGAATGAAATATATACTTAATTTCGATTTAAGTATATTGAATATTTTCCAAGTGTTGAAAATAAATGGATTGAAAATTACTTAATAAGTAAGTATGGAAATGTTTTCCAATATAAAGTGAATATTTTGAGAATTTATCTTTTTGAAGATAAATTGAAATGGATAGTTGAAATCGTATATGCATGGATATTTGGGAATGAAAATTCACTATGGAATTTATAAATGAAAAGAAGAATTTGTTTAAAAATAAATATTGATTTATTTTTGAAGTATTGAAAATAATATATCTTGTAAAGATATTTTGGAAAATAAATAATTTGGAAAATTATTTGGAAACTGGTGATGTGTGCATATCCATTGATAGTTCAATAACCGACTATCAATATTTCCCTTTGAATGGGTAATTGATGTGATTTGTTTGAATTTGAATGCCACACTTATTTTTGAATAAGCCCTCACTATTCGGGTTAACCGGGAAAGGAACATGGGGTCGTATAACCCATTCCGAATATGTGATACGTCGTTATGAATTGCATTTGAAGATCGGTGTTGAAGACCCGGTATTTACGAGAACGATAGGATGACCTGTCGATTGACTCTGCACCGAGTTGCTCCGGTATTGAGTTCTCCATATGTGATGGGAAATCCGATCAGGATTGTGGATATCCGGATTGCAAGGACTTCTTTGTAAGTGCCTTCGGTTTTGTTCGAGCCCGGAACAGACTTGTATGGATTGTATGTCTGACATTACAAATTGAGATATAAAGCAGATTTCTTTCAAATATATTTCTGTTGGTGGCGGAGAATTTATTCTTTTAGCTTAACACCCTTCTCTGAGACGTACGAGCTCAGAGGTTATGTAGTTGAAGGTTATCAGCGATATATTCCCAATTTGGTAATGTGACATGCTGGGTGTTGCTGTAAATGATCATTGTGTTGATTATTTGTGATAGGATCGTTTATTTGATCGTCTATCCTAGTGATCATTTCTATGATCATTTGTTGACCCAAAGCATGGCTTTTGTATAAAGTATGTTTTGTGGACGTGACTTCGTCGAGCCTCACACCCCGTGAATGGTCAAAACAGGAAAGATGCAGCAAGGTTATGAGGGGTAGCGCCCTTTAGGATGTGTTCATTTCCATCTGGAAAAGGGTGGTATCATGGTATGGAGCCCAGATACTTACTCATGTTGAAAACACTTTATGATTGTGTGAATTGATTGCGAGCGCTCGGTTGAAAGGTCCCAAAGGACCGGGGGATGGCATATTCGGTCAGTTGTTACTCGGTTAGGGGTAACCCGGCCTTGTGTTGGTAGAGATCCGGTTTGGTTCTCGGGGATGTCCATCCAGAGGCATTCTCATGTGGCAATGGGAAGTTCCTTGGCCTGATCATTCGTTGGAAATCCAAAGAAACAATACGATCTTGTACGGTATTAGTTGTAGAACCTATCATTCACTTATGGTGGCGCCCCACTATTTGGATGGTAGCTATAGTAGGCATACGATAATGGTCGTATGTTGGCTAAGATTTATATTCTACTTTCGAAATAATTTTTCCTACACCATGCACTAGTAATAATATCAAATGTTATTTTAAATGCGTATCAAGCATCTTTGACTATCATAAGGAGAAATCTCCTCCGA
Organism: Allium cepa; assembly: GCA_030765085.1. Classification (NCBI taxonomy): domain Eukaryota; kingdom Viridiplantae; phylum Streptophyta; class Magnoliopsida; order Asparagales; family Amaryllidaceae; genus Allium; species Allium cepa. Next base: position 153,521,726 of record CM060942.1, read on the forward strand.
TTCTGCGTTTGCATTGTGTGTGTGTGAGGGAGGCCTTATGGTAGTCTCATTTTTAAAAGCATTGCGAATTGACTTTAAAAATATTCCTCTATTTTGATTTTAAAGATAAATAAACTGTTTTGAGTTCTCACACCAGTCACATGACTGACTCGGAGTTTATTGTTTTCCTTCCTAAACTCTGGGTGCCCACCAATTTCCACACGGGCAGTCAAAAGTTAAGGTTTATCAGGATATTCTGGAGTTGCTGGAAGCAAGCTGGATGGCATGGCGTAATTACTAGTATATAGTATTTCTTTTTCCGCTGCATTGTTTGTTGTTGTTTGATGTTGTACACTCTGATGATATGATGTAATGTAATGTATAAAATGTAATAACTGATATAGTTCTTTGTTTAAAGATTATTCATTTATTTATTATATGTTGTTCTGCTGCGAATTGTGAGATTCTGTTATTGTTCTGTTGTTTTCTGTTCCGTTCTATTTTCTATTCTCTTTCCTCTCTATTTTCTGTCTTTTCTATCTTTTCCTTCTTTTTCTTTTTCTGAAAACCCTAAGTGTTCGGTTTTTCGTCGTTCGATTGCTCGGCAGTCGATAAAGTAAGTATCGATGTTGAATTTTCGGAAGACGAAGAATCGGGTCCTTACAATGTGGTATCAGAGCTTATGGTTAAGCGACAACCATGGTTCTGTTGGGTATTACTCATTAGAGATAGAGTCGGTAGTACTCTAGAATGAGTTTGAGTGTAATAATAGCTATGAGAGCGTATTTGTTAGTGAATATAAAATTGTTTTATATTGTGATGATTGGTTTGTTGAGTGGTATATAGATTCTGGTTAATACGAGTAATTAACGTTGTTGATAAGGATCTCTAAACACTTGTACAGAACAATTGGACACAATATTGTTTTAAAATGGGTAAATGAAATAATTTTACCTTGATTATATTTTTTATATAAAGGAATAATTTTTCAGAATTATTAAAGTGTATATAAGTAGATTGTTTGGGTTGTTTGAATAATCTAAGTAAAAGAATAATTGTATAAGCAAAAGAATTATAAGATTGAATTATAATTAATGTGATTTACAATTATGAAATAAACTTATATATATAAGAAGTGAAACTATATGAATATATTTGTGAATATGAATTGTAAATAAAAATGAATTTAAAGTTAAATGGAAATTTACTTTAGAATTGGAATCTGAATTGATTTATAAGTTGGAATTTAAGTTAAGAAAAACAGATAATGTTTGTAAAATGAAATATAACTTAAGAGATGTTGAATGAAGTTGATATTAGTATCAAAATAAATTAATAAAGTTAAGTGATAGATATGAACTTAGATTATGTAAATGAAATTCAACTTTAGAAATTGAATTGAATGAATAGATTGAATGAAACTCAATTTAATTGAACCAATTGAAAGTAAAGGTGTTAAACCAAATTGAATGAATATAAGCAAAGGAATTTGGTTGAAATTGATATACATTGGTTGTTATATGGCTGTTAGTTTATTGTATATAATTCATTAAGTATTAATGAAATTGGAAGTTAAAGTAATTGAAAATCCAATTGGAAGTTAAATGAATCTTAAATAGATTTGAATTTGATTTGGAAGTGAACCAACTTGAATATGAATTAGTGAATATAAACTAATTGAAAATGAATGTTAGTAAGAACATCCACTGTAAATGAATCAAATGTGATTTAAATTGAAAACCAATTCATTGAATATTAATGAGAATATAAATGAATATTTATTGGTTATGGATGTTAGATGAATAATAGTTGGTTGATGTTTGCATATATTGCTTTTACTACATTTGATATGTTGACATATATAGTTATTATGTTACTATATGATGTATATTGAGATTATTTTCATATATGCATGTTCTCATGTTGTTTGTTGAGTGATTAGTAGGTGCGGATCGCGTTTGCTTCGCATTTGGAGCTCGCTTTCGCGCTATATTAGCCGTATATGCTCGCTAATAAAATATAAGGTACATATCTCGGATTACATACCGTACTTTTATACTTTTTCCCTTCGGGATGCCTCATTACTTGATGAGATGTATATTTGTGATATATATACTGTCATTTTTTTTTTGGATCGAGCCGCGCAAAGGAGACTATGGCGAATTTTTCCGGAAATTTAAGGCGTTAGAATAATTTTGAGAAAATTGGAAAAATTTTGAAAATTTTAACTTTGATTTGGAATTTAAAGTTAAACAATAGTAGTTGCTTTTGAAAAGATAACTAAGTATGATTTGAAAACTTAGTAAAGTTATTGTAAGAAGTTTAACTATGAATTTTGGGAAAATTAATAAATTCTGTAACTTTTCTTACTTGTAAATTTCGAGGACGAAATCCTTTTAAGGGGGAAAGATTGTAACGACCCAGAATTTTAGTAATTAAAATTTGAATATTTAATTAATTTTAAATATTAATAAGTGAATTTATAAGTCGAATAAATTTTATTTCGAATAATTGGATTTAATTGAATAATTAAATCAATAATTTAATATGTTAAATTATGGAAATAATTGAGAATTGAGTTAAATATGATTGAAAATGATTTGTAAAATTTTATTTTATCATATTCAAGTTAGAACGATATTTTAGAACTTTTAAAATCGAATTAAAAGTTTATTTGTGAAAATTGAATATTTTAATATTAAATCGACTAGTGAAAATAGCCAATTTTTGAACAGTCTCAGAATTGAACGGAACCAGTTCCATTGGATCCGTAATAGTTAGTTATTACTGGATTTCAATTTTCGTGTCAATCGGAGTTATCGTTTGATCGTGGCAGCTCGAAACGCATCGATTTATTTTTAATATTAATTTGGCGAGTTAAAATAGCCATTTTTCAAAAAGTCTCGGATTTCGACGAAACCAGTTTCATCGGATTCGTAATGTGATATTATTGTAAGGTTTCAAATTTCGTGTCAATTGGATTTGCCATTTGTCCGGTACAAATTAAAACGCCTAGAAAATCGTTTAAATCGGTTTAATTTAAATCGATCGTTTATTGCCATAACTCGCACAGATGTCCGAATTAGCTTTCGAAACCTGTTCCATTGTGACCGGAACGCGGGGTAAACCCTAAAAACGCTGGTTACGGCGCGTGAATCGGAGTTCGGAATTTCCGGATTGAATAGTGTTTGAGAAAATCCTATAAATAGACCACACCCTTCATAAATTAAAAAAATAAAATAAAACTAAAACCCTAAACGTTGCAGCCGGCCCTAACAAATGAAAAGCCAGAATTTTCCCTCCTTCCTCCCTCAATTACTCCCAATCCATTCATCGATCCAACGAAGCTTCAACACGAGAATTGTAGATGGTCTCGAGCTCGTTAGATCCATACGGTGATGATGGAGTTTGGCGTCGCGTGGAGGGGGGAAAGTGGCCGCGTTCGTGGGCCGTTCGGCCTCGTGTTGCGTGAGGATGAGGTGGCCGAGCTCGCTATGGTGGTGGGCGAAGGTAGAGGGGGTTTGGAGCGTCGTGTTGCAAGTTGCTGATCAAATTTTCATCGAGTATTGGTGGAGCAAAATCAAAACCTAATTGAGCAAATGGGTTTATGTGTTACGGCTATTTACTGGAGATGATTTGCGTAATGAAGATGATGGGGGGGGTGTGCGGTCCTGATTTGCTAAAGTTGGATCCAACGGCCCAGAAGTGTTAGGTTTATAAAAATAAAAGTTTAATTGTAAATTTATAAGTTATAAATCGTGTAACTTTGAAAAACCATAACTTTTTCATACGAGGTCGAAAACGCGCGAAACCAGTTGCGTTGGAATCGTATCGACGAGCACTACGCGATGAAATTGGATTGGAGTCGTTTGGAGTTAGTGAGAATTTCGGGTAAAATTAAACGTCCGTTTAATTTTATTCGAAATAAATCGCTAAAACGAAATTGAAATCAAGGTGAGAACTTCTCACTCAATCGAATCAGTTTCGATTTTATTTTAAATAGTTAGATTTAAAATATTTGAATGCATGTTTGAATGATGATTGATATCTATTGATTGTTAAAATAGACATTATACGCCGTTAGTAAGCGGATGTTATTTATAAAAAACATATACCGCGAATATTTCATAAACAGTGAAATTGGTATTATATATAATAGCAATATATATATATTGGCATATGTATATATTGGAGTTATTGATTTCCCGCATTTGTATAGCGGATGAGACCCTATTGCGCCGTCTATTAAGCGGATAATATTTTAAATCCCATATACCGCGATAATTTCGTACTGGAGCGAAATTGGTATTGTGCTAATGTTTGTGGATGCAGGAAAATAGGTTGGAGGGATCCAACTGGATTCCTCAACAGTTTTTATTTTGAATTCAGATATTTTGATATTTGATGGATTATCATATCGATATATGATATCGTTGTTGTCGTGATTGGCTATTTGGTATGTAGCATCATTGGACCAAATTTTGGAATTTTAAAAGGGATTTCAAAGTGATTTTTGAAAGTATACGTTTATAAAATATTTTTGGAATTGATTTATTCTAAATAAATAAACGTTATAATTTTTAAAGTTATAAAAATTATGATTTTGAGAAATATGATTAAAGATTTATTTTTGAAAATATAAGGTTAATGGTTTTATAAAATAGTTTAAAATTGGGGATTTGAATTTATTATAAAAAGTTGAAAATATAGGATTTATAAAATTTAATTATTTTATGAATAAAAATGGTGAAATTATAAAGGAATTTAAAGACGTTTTAAAGAATAATATAAATTGATTTATATTAAGAGATTTATAAATGGATATTTATAAATTGAAATATTGACATTATAAAACGAGTTTTTATAAGTGTTTGAATGAAGTGAAAATGAATTTTGTAAATGAATGGAATTTATAAAATTAAAAATGGTGAAGTTATAAATGAAATTTATAAATAGTAAGATTTATAAATTTTATAAAATTATTAAAAGAATAGTTTTGAATAAATCATTGAATCTTATAAGTTATAGGATTTATAATTATGAAGCTCCAAGGAACGGTTTTTGTAAACGAATAAATTATAAGTATTTAACTTATAATATGAACTTTTAGTTTATAATTGAGTCATTAACTGGAATAGGTTAATAAAGGAATTTATAAAAGGAAGTTGTTATAAAATAAATAGAAAAGGAATTTATAAACGTTGTTTTATAAATTCGCAAACGACTTATTTTGATAAGTAAATTGTTGAAACTTATTAATGGAGTTATATTCACGTTTTGACTGTGAATAATCCTTTGAAATAAAATGAATAAAAGGATGAAATTTGTTAACATAGTATATTCACGTTTTTGAATAGTGAATAATATGTTAAAGAAATTGTTTTGAATGTGATGTTTTAAATAGAATTAAAACAAGTTAACGATGTTTTAATTGGGTTGAGATTCGAAACCATAGATTTCAACATTGATTGTTGAAATAGATGTTTTCGAGAAATAGAAGGAAATGGTGGACTATAACACTGTTGTTATAGTAAATGGTTTCCGAAAGGAAATGTTTTGTATAGTATTGGGATTTATATATCTATTTTAATTACGAATCCCTATACTAGTGATTTTTGGTTGTCGTAACGATGTTTTACGCAACATTCGTTTTGGCCCAAATAAATATGTTTAAGAGCATGATTTCCTTAAAGAATGAAATATATACTTAATTTCGATTTAAGTATATTGAATATTTTCCAAGTGTTGAAAATAAATGGATTGAAAATTACTTAATAAGTAAGTATGGAAATGTTTTCCAATATAAAGTGAATATTTTGAGAATTTATCTTTTTGAAGATAAATTGAAATGGATAGTTGAAATCGTATATGCAAGGATATTTGGGAATGAAAATTCACTATGGAATTTATAAATGAAAAGAAGAATTTGTTTAAAAATAAATATTGATTTATTTTTGAAGTATTGAAAATAATATATCTTGTAAAGATATTTTGGAAAATAAATAATTTGGAAAATTATTTGGAAACTGGTGATGTGTGCATATCCATTTATAGTTCAATAACCGACTATCAATATTTCCCTTTGAATGGGTAATTGATGTGATTTGTTTGAATTTGAATGCCACACTTATTTTTGAATAAGCGCTCACTATTCGGGTTAACCGGGAAAGGACCATGGGGTCGTATAACCCATTCCGAATATGTGATACGTCGTTATGAATTCCATTTGACGATCGGTGTTGAAGACCCGGTATTTACGAGAACGATAGGATGACCTGTCGATTGACTCTGCACCGAGTTGCTCCGGTATTGAGTTCTCCATATGTGATGGGAAATCCGATCAGGATTGTGGATATCCGGATTGCAAGGAATTCTTTGTAAGTGTCTTCGGTTTTGTTCGAGCCCGGAACAGACTTGTATGGATTGTATGTCTGACGTTACAAATTGAGATATAAAGCAGATTTCTTTCAAATATATTTCTGTTGGTGGCGGAGAATTTATTCTTTTAGCTTAACACCCTTCTCCGAGACGTACGAGCTCAGAGGTTATGTAGTTGAAGGTTATCAGCGATATATTCCCAATTTGGTAATGTGACATGCTGAGTGTTGCTGTAAATGATCATTGTGTTGATTATTTGTGATAGGATCGTTTATTTGATCGTCTATCCTAGTGATCATTTCTATGATCATTTGTTGACCCAAAGCATGGCTTTTGTATAAAGTATGTTTTATGGACGTGACTTCGTCGAGCCTCACACCCCGTGAATGGTCAAAACAGGAAAGATGCAGCAAGGTTATGAGGGGTAGCGCCCTTTAGGATGTGTGCATTTCCTTCTGGAAAAGGGTGGTATCATGGTATGGAGCCCAGATACTTACTCATGTTGAAAACACTTTATGATTGTGTGAATTGGTTGCGAGCGCTCGGTTGAAAGGTCCCAAAGGACCGGGGGATGGCATATTCGGTCAGTTGTTACTCAGTTAGGGGTAACCCGGCCTTGTGTTGGTAGAGATCCGGTTTGGTTCTCGGGGATGTCCATCCAGAAGCATTCTCATGTGGCAATGGGAAGTTCCTTGGCCTGATCATTCGTTGGAAATCCAAAGAAACAATACGATCTTGTACGGTATTAGTTGTAGAACCTATCATTCACTTATGGTGGCGCCCCACTGTTTAGATGGTAGCTATAGTAGGCATACGATAATGGTCGTATGTTGGCTAAGATTTATATTCTACTTTCGAAATAATTTTTCCTACACCATGCACTAGTAATAATATCAAATGTTATTTTAAATGCGTATCAAGCATCTTTGACTATCATAAGGAGAAATCTCCTCCGATTCTGCGTTTGCATTGTATGTGTGTGCGGGAGGCCTTATGGTAGTCTCATTTTTAAAAGCATTGCGAATTGACTTTAAAAATATTCCTCTATTTTGATTTTAAAGATAAATAAACTGTTTTGAGTTCTCACACCAGTCATATGACTGACTCGGAGTTTATTGTTTTCCTTCCTAAACTCTGGGTGCCCACCAATTTCCACACGGGCAGTCAAGAGTTAAGGTTTATCAGGATATTCTGGAGTTGTTGGAAGCAAGCTGGATGGCATGGCGTAATTACTAGTATATAGTATTTCTTTTTCCGCTGCATTGTCTGTTGTTGTTTGATGTTGTACACTCTGATGATATGATGTAATGTAATGTATAAAATGTAATAACTGATATAGTTCTTTGTTTAAAGATTATTCATTTATTTATTATATGTTGTTCCGCTGCGAATTGTGAGATTCTGTTATTGTTCTGTTGTTTTCTGTTCCGTTCTATTTTCTATTCTCTTTCCTCTCTATTTTCTGTCTTTTCTATCTTTTCCTTCTTTTTCTTTTTCTTAAAACCCTAAGTGTTCGGTTTTCCGTCGTTCGATTGCTCGGCAGTCGATAAAGTAAGTATCGATGTTGAATTTTCGAAAGACGAAGAATCGGGTCCTTACATTGTGATAATGCTTTTGTTAATAAAATTCCATGATCTTACACTTGTACATATTGCCAAATAGGCAAAATTCGCAAACTTGCATTTTTAGATTCAAAGACTGTATATTGCAAACCCCTGGAACTGATTGAAGTGACCTATGGGGACCAGCCCCAATAAGCACTGACTATGGTTACAAACATTATATTTCATTTATTAACGCTTATTTTAGATATGTATGGATATATTTTTTAAAGTCAAAATCTGAAACTAACAATGCAGTGATGCATTTCGCAGCAAATGCAGAAAGACTAACAAATTGTCAAGTGAAAGTTATTCAGACAGATGGTGGAAAAGAATTTCTACCACCGAAAGATTTTCAGAAAAAAGGAAGTACCCAAAGGGCAACATGTCCTTATACTTCAGAGTAGAATAGTCTCATTGAAAGGAAGCACAGACATATTATAGAAACTGGTTTGACTTTATTGGCACAAGCATTTTTGCCATTAAAATTTTGGCCAAATGCTTTCTCCACGACAGTCTATTTAATCAATAGACTGCCTATAAAAATTCTAAAATACAAAAGTCCAATAGAAATTTTAATCAAAGTCAAACCAAACTATCAAAATGTAAAGGTATTTGGATGTCTATGCTTCCATCATTTAAGGCTATACAATACACATAAGTTGGAATTTAGATCTTCTCCATGTACATTACTAGGATATGTAGCAAATCAAAAAGTGTTCAAGTGTCTTGACAACAAATGAAGAGTGTACATATCAAGACATGTGGTATTTAATGAATAAGAATTTCGTTTCAGCAAAGCAAAAATCAAAACAACTCAAAAAATATACAATTCAAGATACTCATTACCTCCAATACCTTCCTCTCCATAAGGGATTATACAAATTCAAAATGATGTCAATCAGGAAGGAGATGGCTCTAGTCCACATCACATTGTGTCTATAAGTGAACCGATTCATGAAAAAAATGAAGCACATAGAAGCTCAAGTCATGTATTACAATCAGGCAACAGTTAGCATTCTGATCCATGTCAAATATTGGATTATCTTCAATCACCCAATACTCAATAAGAAATCACTATGGTTGATAACAATCAGCCTTTCCCACATGCAAATACTGGACATCACATGATAACAAGGGCAAAAGGTGGTATATTCAATCTAAAAATATATAATGTTGAGTCTGAATTTACCGAGCCAACTACATATCAGCAGGTAATACAAGATATCGATTGGAAAATAGCTATGAAGGAAGAATATAATGCATTGATAAAGAACAAGACATGGGATTTTGTACCTTTGCCAATGCATAAGAATGTTATAGGATGTAAACGGACATATAGACTGAAAAAGAATCCCGATCGTTCAATTCTCAAGTACAAAGCAAGATTAGTGGCAAAAGGGTACTCACAACAGAATGGTTTTGATTTCAATGAGACATTTTCTCCTGTTGTAAAACCCTCTTCCATTAGAATTATTTTGAGCATTGCTTTACACAAGAATTGGACAATTAAACAACTAGATGTAAATAATGCCTTCTTAAATGGAGTTTCGTAGGAGGAAGTCTACATGGAGCAACCATATGGATTTATAAATAAAGGCAATGAAGAACTTATGTGCAAGCTAAATAATGCAATTTATGGTCTCAAGCAAGCACCAAGAGTTTGGTTTGACAAGTTGAAATCAACACTAACAAGACTTGGATACAAATAAACAAAATCAGACAACTCAATCTTTATTAAATTTTATAATAGCACTATCACTTACATATTAACTTATGTTGATGACTTCATTATTACAGGTAATAGTGAATCAAAGATTAGCAACATTACATATTGTCTGAACAAAGAGTTCCCTATCTGTAATGACCCGTAAATTTTCGATAATTAAAATAGCTAATTTAATAAGATTTCGTGATTTAGTGTTAGAAAAAAATTTGTAATTCGTTTGGTATAATAATAACTGAAAGGAATTGCAATAATAATTATCCAAGTAATGAAAAATAAATGCGACTTAGTAAATTCCTTTGCAATCGATAGTTGAATAGGGTAATAAATGTTGAATTCATTTGGTATAAGAGAGTAGTTGATTGATAAGTAAAATCTATTTGAAATCAAATATTGAATATTGAACACGTAAATTATTTAAATTAAATATTTAAAACTTATTGAATAATTGAATAACTGTAAAATGAAAATAGTGTTCTAAATTGTGAAATGGTTTTAAAAGTTGAATCTTATAAGTTCAATTTCCATATTTCAAAAGATAATGAATTATTGGATAAGCGAAATTGTATAAATTAAATATTTGGAATTTATTGAATAATTTAACAATGGGAATTGAATAACCGTATAATGGAAATGGTTGTTCTATAATTTTAATTCGTTTCAAAGGTTAAATTTTTAAGTTCGTTTTGAATATCTCAAAAGATAGTGATTTAAGAATAATCAATTTCGTTTAAATTTAATATTACAAATGTTGAATAATTAAATTCCGAATTTGATATGATCAATTTGATATTGAAGTTTAATATATGAGAATAGAGTGAATAATTGAAATTTGATTTAATATGATTCAAATTGGTTTCCAAAGTGAACGTAAGTTATATTGGGATTAAAATAGAGTTAATAAGATTTTAAAAATTGGAATTTATTGGATAAATTAAATAACGGGTTTACTATGGTTAAAAATGATTTGTAAAATTTTATTTTATCATATTAAAGTTAGAGTGACGTTGTAGAACTTTTAAAATCGAATTAAGAGTAAATTTGTGAAAATTGAATATTTTAATATTTAATTATCGATTGAAAAATAGCCAAATTTTGAACAGTCTCAGAATTGGACGAAACTAGTTCCATTGGATCCGTAATAGTTTATTATTATCGGATTTCAATTTTCGTAGCAATCGGAGTTGTCGTTTGACCGTGGCAGCTCGAAACGCGTTGAAATTGTTTTAATATTAATTTGGCGAGTTAAAATAGTCATTTTTCAAACGGTCTCGGATTTCGTCGAAACCAGTTCCATCGGATCCGTAACGTGATATTATTGTAAGGTTTCAAATTTCGTGTCAATCGGAATTACCGTTTGTCCGGGGCGAGCCAAAGCGCATAGAAAATCGTTTAATCGATTTAATTTAAATTTGATCGTTTATTTCCGTAACTCGCACAGATGATCGAATTAGCTCCCGAAACCTATTCCATTGTGTCCGGAACGCGGGATAAACCCTAGGAACGCCGGTCACCGCGTGAAATTCGAAGTTTGGAAAAGCCGGATAAATAGTATTCGTCGTTCCTATAAATAGCCCGTTTACTCACAAAATAAAAAATAAAAACCCTAGTTACAATGCCGGCCGCCACTTGTATTTCGAACGGCCTGAAATATTCAACCTTCTTCCCTCGATTTCTCTTCATCCATCAATAATTAGCGAAATCCTTCAACATGAAACTTGTAGAGGGGAGTGAGATCTTTCTATCCAACGGTCATGATCGCGTCTGGGTTAGCGGATTGGTGGCAAATCGTCCACAAACGGCCGAAAGTCGCGCGCGTATTTCTAGACATGGGGGAGGCCGAGTTGCATGGGGTGTTGGCCGAAGGTAGAGGAGGAGACGCTCTTCAAGATGGAAGCTTCTGATCGTGGTGGATGACGACGAGGAGGTCGCGAAAATTAACCCTAATTTCGGCCTTGGTGGGTTATTTGCGCGTGATGGTTACCTGTAGAAGACGCGTGGGGGAAGAAGGACCTGTGCACGGCCCAGATCTTGGGCAAAGAATTTGGACGGACACGATCTGTTGGAGGTTGAAATTGAAAAATAATGTTGTAAATTTAGTTTATATAAATCGTGTAAACTTAAAAATTGATATCTCTTTCATACGAGGTCGGATTCGGACGAAACTTTTTGCGTTGGAATCGTATGGATGAGCCCTACGCGATGCAACTGGATTGGAATCATTTGGAGCTAGAGAAAATTTTGAGTTAAATCGAACGCCGTTCGATTTGATTTAAAATCGTAAAAATCAAGGTGAGTGTTTTTTTACGCTCACAACGTACTAAATATCTTTATGCTAGTTAAATTTGATATTATGAAGTGTTATGATTTTATTTGTCGTTGTTTGATAAAAAAAATTAATGGTCATATAGCTTGCCATTTGAATTAACCGTTGAAATTAAATTGACAGTTAAATTTAAATTGAAATTAAAATTGAATTGCGATTAAATTACCTGACATTGATAACTATGAAACTGCCATGAATTGTATTGTTTATTGGATGATGTATTTTGATGGATGCTATTGGTTGATAATTGAATGTTTGGATATTTATTTGCTTATATATGTCCTGTTATGCATACATATGATACTGTGATTTAATTTAAGTAATATATACTCATCCCTGAAATTTAATTGGAATAAATAATTACTTGGCCATAGGATAGAAAATATTATACGGACACCGAATTGGCTAAATTAATAATTTTTGAAATCGTCGATTTGAAATGTATTTTAAATGTTTTGATTTAAAAGTTATAAATAGAAATCGATTTATAGAAATTGAATTCATCGGAAAATTTAGTTTGGAATGTTGAAATAAATTTTGGTTAAAGGAATTTTATTAAATAATTAAGTTGAGACTTTGAATTTGAAATTTTGATATGATTGAATGTCGAAAATTGATTTGTTTAAAGATTTAACCTTAATTCGAGCTTTGAATATTACTAAGTAAAAGTGATATAAAAAGAAATGATATTCTGAAATCGAGTTTGGAATTGAATCATATTTGGAATTTGGAACTTAAACTTGAATATTGATGGAAAATTTGTTAAGTGTTATAAATGGATATTTTGAAATCAAGCTCCAAATCGATAAAAATTGAAATTGAATAAATTAAAGGTGAATGAAAAATTGAATTAATTCGAAGTAAAAATTGACGTGATTGAATTGAAATCGAAATTGAATCGGTAGAATGGAAATTGAAATTGATTTGAATTGGGAAGTTATATTGAAATGGATTGAGTTTGAAGCTGTTTTATTTTGTTTCCAAATTACTCGGTTATATAAACCATTTTGAATACTTAAACTATTTTAATCTATTTTAAATCTACTTAACCCAATTTAAATTATTTCAAACTAAGTTTATCTATTTAAAATCCATTTTAAGATTTTAAAGTATTTTAACTATTTAATTATTTAAAACTACTTTTAAACTACTTAAAATTATTTTCTAAAATTCCAAACTGGTTATAAGGTGAAATGTTTATGTGTAAATCTTGAATTTGAATACGAATTGGATTAAATGAAGTTGCAACCTAAATTAAAATTCGAAATGATTTTGAAATTGAAATGAGATATTAAGGCGAAAAATGATTTTCGAAACGAAACCCTACATTTTAATAGACACGATGATATTTGGAATGGATTTGATTTTTGAAGCGAATATGATATTTTGATATCAATTATGAATCGGTTTGAAATATAAAAGAGCCAACGGTGTAATAATACGTAGTTATTAAAGAGACCGGGATCGGATATGGACATACTCTCTGTCGATACCGAAAACCACTTTAATAACTATTATACGCGGAGTGTTGATCCAGAATGAAGTGGATGGTTTGATGAACGCGTTGACTGAAGAAAGAGAACGATTATTGGATGACCCCTGACATGACTAAAACAGGAGCCGCGCCGGGCCATTGAGGTTCGCCACCTCTAGCGGACACACTTCTTCGATACCATATCTATTACATTTGTGATGCGATTTGGGTGCACCCCTTGATTTCGGAGTGTTGTTTCGCGGTGTTGGGGTAGCTGCTGGCTATGCCCAACATCAGTCCGGATCACGCAACTACTAGTATCCTAGTTGGTATTGCCTCATGTACCTTGTCATACTGATTATCCTATTCGCGACCACTACGTTTTGATTTGTACCTTGAGTATATGGATTGCCCTCTGGTGACTTCCGGTTTTGGGGAAACTACGGTCTTGTATATGCTTTTGGGAATATAAAATGTGTTAAGGGGATTATGTTAACGCCTTAACGCTATTTTGATACTTTATATTACTGATAGACATTATCTACTTAGCGTATATTACTACATAGTAGATAGTTTAACGGATCCTTGAGAGATGGAAAATCCCGTAACATCTCTTAAGTTATTGCACGCACGTTGACACTGGATATGAGATGTCAAACCCCGTAAACATCTCTGACGCCGTTACACTCATATTTATTTACGATTGACTTAACTTGCATGAGGATATTTAGTCCTGACTCGAGTGTTTTGTCTTTTCATTACGCTCGGGTCAGTCCTGAGTTTTCAGTTTAGGTTGAAGATCATTTCCTTGGAGGACGGAGACGAAGATTTGGTATATTATCTACTACTATTATATTCATTCCATTCCGCTGCATTTTTGTATGATATTTGTTGTGTATGTAACTCTGATAAATGTTGTATAATAATAATCAAATGTATTCATTTCAAATGTATTCATTTAATTAACAGCTTCATGAACTGTTATTTTATTATCATACTTTAGCCTTCCGCTGTGAGATTCTGTGTTGTTTCATTTCCTTTATTTCCCTTCCTTTTCTTTTCTTAATTACCCCAATAACTATCTGCCCTTTTAATGGTTTGGAATCGACATGTGTATTTGATCGTCGGTTTAAACTGTCCAAAAAGGCGGGTCGTTACAGTTGGTATCAGAGCTTTGGTTTAGCGATAAACCTTGGCTCTAGTGGGGAATAACTCATTGAAATAGAGGTAAACTATATGAATGAGTTGAGTGTATATGAGAGAGCGTACTTGTTATTTGATATAAAATGGTTTTATATTGTGTTAATTTGTTCCGTTGAGTATTTATGAATTCTGGTTGATACTTGGGACGCCAAGGCGTCGATAGGAATTTCTAAACACTCGAATAGGACAAACCAACACAATATCGTTTTGGAATATATTTTATATAAAGGAATTATTTGAGTATTTATTCATTTTGATTGAATTGATTTTTAGGAGATGATAATATTAGATTATTATCGTTATGGTTTGATCAGTCAATATTTACGACAATTGATTAAATAGCAATGGATTTAGGAAAATGAAATCTTGTAAACACAATTGATAATGAATATAAATGAATTTTAACTTGGATTTGGGAATTTAAATTCCGGTGTTTGAAATTGACTTACAAGAATTTGAAAAATATAATATGAGTATTATATGATAGTATAATTGAGTTGAAATTGTTTTCGAAGGATTTTTTTTTTGATAAGTGTTATATTCCCTTCTCTTGACGCTAGAAAATGATTTCGGTGATGAGTGCACGCATCATCGGCGTTTATTTTCGAGAGTCCGAGTGGGGGAGACCACTTAATAGCTTATCTAAACCTTGTTTTGATTCAAATTTTATTTTATTTTGTATTCTCTATAGTATGATTTGATATATAAATTATATAAGTATATATTATTTTTTCAAAACTTGATTTGAAATGAAACCGGGATTGGAATTCTTAAGTTCTTTAATAATTAATGATTTTTTTAAATGATTGAAATGAATTTAGACTTGAATCATTAAGGAACTTCTGAATTGTGAAATGGGAAATGAACCTAAGAGCTAAGTGAAAATATCAATTGAAGTAGAAATCCTTAGAATTAGGAATCTATGAACTTAAAATAAAAATTGAAACTGTAAAACTCGCATAGTATTAAATTTCATTCTATAGCATAGATATAACTTACCAAATACTTAAAAAAAATTAAAATGCTAATATGGATAAGTAGAGGAATAATATACCAAGTGTAAGAGTGAATAATAAAATGTGAAGATCTATTGATAGTTGTAAATAATAAAAGAAATTTAAGCTGTAAAATGAAGGATATATACAAATGAATGAATAAAATTTAAAATTAATGAAAAATAAAACTTGTAAATGGAAACTAATTAAATTTGAATATAACTAAATGGTAATAAACTTGGAAGTGTATGAAATAAAAAAATTTGACTTGGAAATGTATAATCGATTTAGTGTAGATCTTGGAGGGATGTTAACGTTGATATGCATTGGTTGTTAGATGGATGATAATTGATTAACTTAATAAGTGTTAAATTAATTGAGAATTAATAAGCTAAAAAAATGAATTTAAACTTATGGAATGAAAATGATATGAATATTTAACATAATAAGATTAAATAAATTGAGATATGGATAAAAATTGAAATGAAGTTTACTGTAATAAAAAGTTATTAATATAAAATGAATATAAAATAAAAGTTAAAACTCTTAGAATTGGAATGTAGTAAAATCTGAAACAAACTAGAAACTGTAAATTCTTAATCGAATAAGATATTTGTGTAAGTATATTCAAATCTAATGAAGTAAACTAATAGTGAATCAATTATATCTTTGTAATGAATTTGAATAGAAAGGTAAATGAGAAATGGGATGAAAAATCAATTCAATATGAAACGATCAAAATGGAAATTTAAGGTGAAACTAAATGGTTAAGTGAAATATGGAAAGTAACCTAAACTTCTTAAATTGAATATAATGGAATCAAATAAGTTTATATCATTAAACGTTCTTGTTAACAAAATTTAATAAGATTGATTTGTATAATACTCAAAATTTCATTTATATAAACGTATATATAACTTGCCTTTTTTTTAAAAAAAGTTGAAATGTTGATGTATATATGTAATAGAATGTTATACAAGTTGAAACTAAAATAATAGAATGTTTGATATTTAAATTTGTTTAGAGTTGGAGTGTGAATTGATTTTTTTAAACAAAATGGATACTTAAAAGAATGTATAAATAAAATGGATATGTCTATGAAATAATTGTATACTTGAAAAATAGTTTAGAAATGTTCTACCAATTGATCCAGCGTTAAATGAAGGTAAAAACGTGAAATTTGATATGAATAAAGTTATATATAAACTTGAATTAACCAAAACCACTTGAAAATCTATGTTACCAAATTTCTAGATCAAAACCGTTACACTAGTTTGGTTGGAAAAAAAAATTTGCACATAAGTGCTGTACTAGAACAACGATAATTTGAGATTTATAAATCCGATTGAGCCCAAAATTTTTGCAAATGAAAGTTCTTTCAGTAAGCTAAAAGTCTTATTTGGATCACTTTGACAGATTTTGTAATTTGATTAGCCTAAACTGAGTCTGAACTGGATGGACATTCCCTGTCCTATCTAAATTTTCTAAGTTGAAAGCCGAAAGTAAACTGAGCATAACTTTCAAACCGTAAGTCCGATTTTGACGATCTTTATATCGTTGGAAAGCTTAGAACGAGTGGAACAACTTTTCTTTTATAAGTATTCCCAGATTTCGGAATTTACTGTGTCAAAAATCTGAGTCTTTGCAGCAGGTCTGAATTCATAAAATGTGAAATTTTAGGTTGCTGTCTTCTTAAGCTATGATTGTGATGTCTCATATTGATATTTCTTCTTATATACATGTTCTCATCTATTTATTGAGTATTTAGTAGGTATTGATGGCATGCGGCACGTATGGAGCTCATTTCATGCTAAATTGCTAAAATATGCTTGCTAATAACAAATAAAAGGTACATACCCGTATTACATATCGTATTTGATATTATATATTGTTTTCCCCATGATTGGGATGCCTCATCATTGAGATGGGATGTATATTTGTTATATATTGGTTATATTTGTGTTATATATTGAATTGTAAAATTTTTCTGATCGAGCCGCGCAAAGGAGACTCTGCCGAAATTTTTCCGTAAATCCAAGTGTTAGAAAATTTTTCAAGTTTTAAAATTTTATAACTTGTTTTGATAACTAACTTTTAAATTTAGAAGCCGTTCGGAGTAGGTTAGTGGAAGTGTGGTAACGATTTATAAATGGAATGTCATTGTTTAATAAGTGGATAAATTTGAATAAAATATATCAAATGTTGAATTCTTTACTTAGTTCTTTTCCCTTCTTTTTCCTTTTCGGGGACGAAAAGTTTTGAGTGGGGGAGAGTGTAATGACCCGTAAATTTTCGATAATTAAAATAGCTAATTTAATAAGATTTCGTGATTTAGTGTTAGAAAAAAATTTGTAATTCGTTTGGTATAATAATAACTGAAAGGAATTGCAATAATAATTATCCAAGTAATGAAAAATAAATGCGACTTAGTAAATTCCTTTGCAATCGATAGTTGAATAGGGTAATAAATGTTGAATTCATTTGGTATAAGAGAGTAGTTGATTGATAAGTAAAATCTATTTGAAATCAAATATTGAATATTGAACACGTAAATTATTTAAATTAAATATTTAAAACTTATTGAATAATTGAATAACTGTAAAATGAAAATAGTGTTCTAAATTGTGAAATGGTTTTAAAAGTTGAATCTTATAAGTTCAATTTCCATATTTCAAAAGATAATGAATTATTGGATAAGCGAAATTGTATAAATTAAATATTTGGAATTTATTGAATAATTTAACAATGGGAATTGAATAACCGTATAATGGAAATGGTTGTTCTATAATTTTAATTCGTTTCAAAGGTTAAATTTTTAAGTTCGTTTTGAATATCTCAAAAGATAGTGATTTAAGAATAATCAATTTCGTTTAAATTTAATATTACAAATGTTGAATAATTAAATTCCGAATTTGATATGATCAATTTGATATTGAAGTTTAATATATGAGAATAGAGTGAATAATTGAAATTTGATTTAATATGATTCAAATTGGTTTCCAAAGTGAACGTAAGTTATATTGGGATTAAAATAGAGTTAATAAGATTTTAAAAATTGGAATTTATTGGATAAATTAAATAACGGGTTTACTATGGTTAAAAATGATTTGTAAAATTTTATTTTATCATATTAAAGTTAGAGTGACGTTGTAGAACTTTTAAAATCGAATTAAGAGTAAATTTGTGAAAATTGAATATTTTAATATTTAATTATCGATTGAAAAATAGCCAAATTTTGAACAGTCTCAGAATTGGACGAAACTAGTTCCATTGGATCCGTAATAGTTTATTATTATCGGATTTCAATTTTCGTAGCAATCGGAGTTGTCGTTTGACCGTGGCAGCTCGAAACGCGTTGAAATTGTTTTAATATTAATTTGGCGAGTTAAAATAGTCATTTTTCAAACGGTCTCGGATTTCGTCGAAACCAGTTCCATCGGATCCGTAACGTGATATTATTGTAAGGTTTCAAATTTCGTGTCAATCGGAATTACCGTTTGTCCGGGGCGAGCCAAAGCGCATAGAAAATCGTTTAATCGATTTAATTTAAATTTGATCGTTTATTTCCGTAACTCGCACAGATGATCGAATTAGCTCCCGAAACCTATTCCATTGTGTCCGGAACGCGGGATAAACCCTAGGAACGCCGGTCACCGCGTGAAATTCGAAGTTTGGAAAAGCCGGATAAATAGTATTCGTCGTTCCTATAAATAGCCCGTTTACTCACAAAATAAAAAATAAAAACCCTAGTTACAATGCCGGCCGCCACTTGTATTTCGAACGGCCTGAAATATTCAACCTTCTTCCCTCGATTTCTCTTCATCCATCAATAATTAGCGAAATCCTTCAACATGAAACTTGTAGAGGGGAGTGAGATCTTTCTATCCAACGGTCATGATCGCGTCTGGGTTAGCGGATTGGTGGCAAATCGTCCACAAACGGCCGAAAGTCGCGCGCGTATTTCTAGACATGGGGGAGGCCGAGTTGCATGGGGTGTTGGCCGAAGGTAGAGGAGGAGACGCTCTTCAAGATGGAAGCTTCTGATCGTGGTGGATGACGACGAGGAGGTCGCGAAAATTAACCCTAATTTCGGCCTTGGTGGGTTATTTGCGCGTGATGGTTACCTGTAGAAGACGCGTGGGGGAAGAAGGACCTGTGCACGGCCCAGATCTTGGGCAAAGAATTTGGACGGACACGATCTGTTGGAGGTTGAAATTGAAAAATAATGTTGTAAATTTAGTTTATATAAATCGTGTAAACTTAAAAATTGATATCTCTTTCATACGAGGTCGGATTCGGACGAAACTTTTTGCGTTGGAATCGTATGGATGAGCCCTACGCGATGCAACTGGATTGGAATCATTTGGAGCTAGAGAAAATTTTGAGTTAAATCGAACGCCGTTCGATTTGATTTAAAATCGTAAAAATCAAGGTGAGTGTTTTTTTACGCTCACAACGTACTAAATATCTTTATGCTAGTTAAATTTGATATTATGAAGTGTTATGATTTTATTTGTCGTTGTTTGATAAAAAAAATTAATGGTCATATAGCTTGCCATTTGAATTAACCGTTGAAATTAAATTGACAGTTAAATTTAAATTGAAATTAAAATTGAATTGCGATTAAATTACCTGACATTGATAACTATGAAACTGCCATGAATTGTATTGTTTATTGGATGATGTATTTTGATGGATGCTATTGGTTGATAATTGAATGTTTGGATATTTATTTGCTTATATATGTCCTGTTATGCATACATATGATACTGTGATTTAATTTAAGTAATATATACTCATCCCTGAAATTTAATTGGAATAAATAATTACTTGGCCATAGGATAGAAAATATTATACGGACACCGAATTGGCTAAATTAATAATTTTTGAAATCGTCGATTTGAAATGTATTTTAAATGTTTTGATTTAAAAGTTATAAATAGAAATCGATTTATAGAAATTGAATTCATCGGAAAATTTAGTTTGGAATGTTGAAATAAATTTTGGTTAAAGGAATTTTATTAAATAATTAAGTTGAGACTTTGAATTTGAAATTTTGATATGATTGAATGTCGAAAATTGATTTGTTTAAAGATTTAACCTTAATTCGAGCTTTGAATATTACTAAGTAAAAGTGATATAAAAAGAAATGATATTCTGAAATCGAGTTTGGAATTGAATCATATTTGGAATTTGGAACTTAAACTTGAATATTGATGGAAAATTTGTTAAGTGTTATAAATGGATATTTTGAAATCAAGCTCCAAATCGATAAAAATTGAAATTGAATAAATTAAAGGTGAATGAAAAATTGAATTAATTCGAAGTAAAAATTGACGTGATTGAATTGAAATCGAAATTGAATCGGTAGAATGGAAATTGAAATTGATTTGAATTGGGAAGTTATATTGAAATGGATTGAGTTTGAAGCTGTTTTATTTTGTTTCCAAATTACTCGGTTATATAAACCATTTTGAATACTTAAACTATTTTAATCTATTTTAAATCTACTTAACCCAATTTAAATTATTTCAAACTAAGTTTATCTATTTAAAATCCATTTTAAGATTTTAAAGTATTTTAACTATTTAATTATTTAAAACTACTTTTAAACTACTTAAAATTATTTTCTAAAATTCCAAACTGGTTATAAGGTGAAATGTTTATGTGTAAATCTTGAATTTGAATACGAATTGGATTAAATGAAGTTGCAACCTAAATTAAAATTCGAAATGATTTTGAAATTGAAATGAGATATTAAGGCGAAAAATGATTTTCGAAACGAAACCCTACATTTTAATAGACACGATGATATTTGGAATGGATTTGATTTTTGAAGCGAATATGATATTTTGATATCAATTATGAATCGGTTTGAAATATAAAAGAGCCAACGGTGTAATAATACGTAGTTATTAAAGAGACCGGGATCGGATATGGACATACTCTCTGTCGATACCGAAAACCACTTTAATAACTATTATACGCGGAGTGTTGATCCAGAATGAAGTGGATGGTTTGATGAACGCGTTGACTGAAGAAAGAGAACGATTATTGGATGACCCCTGACATGACTAAAACAGGAGCCGCGCCGGGCCATTGAGGTTCGCCACCTCTAGCGGACACACTTCTTCGATACCATATCTATTACATTTGTGATGCGATTTGGGTGCACCCCTTGATTTCGGAGTGTTGTTTCGCGGTGTTGGGGTAGCTGCTGGCTATGCCCAACATCAGTCCGGATCACGCAACTACTAGTATCCTAGTTGGTATTGCCTCATGTACCTTGTCATACTGATTATCCTATTCGCGACCACTACGTTTTGATTTGTACCTTGAGTATATGGATTGCCCTCTGGTGACTTCCGGTTTTGGGGAAACTACGGTCTTGTATATGCTTTTGGGAATATAAAATGTGTTAAGGGGATTATGTTAACGCCTTAACGCTATTTTGATACTTTATATTACTGATAGACATTATCTACTTAGCGTATATTACTACATAGTAGATAGTTTAACGGATCCTTGAGAGATGGAAAATCCCGTAACATCTCTTAAGTTATTGCACGCACGTTGACACTGGATATGAGATGTCAAACCCCGTAAACATCTCTGACGCCGTTACACTCATATTTATTTACGATTGACTTAACTTGCATGAGGATATTTAGTCCTGACTCGAGTGTTTTGTCTTTTCATTACGCTCGGGTCAGTCCTGAGTTTTCAGTTTAGGTTGAAGATCATTTCCTTGGAGGACGGAGACGAAGATTTGGTATATTATCTACTACTATTATATTCATTCCATTCCGCTGCATTTTTGTATGATATTTGTTGTGTATGTAACTCTGATAAATGTTGTATAATAATAATCAAATGTATTCATTTCAAATGTATTCATTTAATTAACAGCTTCATGAACTGTTATTTTATTATCATACTTTAGCCTTCCGCTGTGAGATTCTGTGTTGTTTCATTTCCTTTATTTCCCTTCCTTTTCTTTTCTTAATTACCCCAATAACTATCTGCCCTTTTAATGGTTTGGAATCGACATGTGTATTTGATCGTCGGTTTAAACTGTCCAAAAAGGCGGGTCGTTACACTATCAAAAATCTGGGCAACTTGAATTACTTCCTTGGCATTTAAGTTAAAAGGGTGTCAAGCACTGAAATGCATTTAAACTAGAGAAAATATATTTCCGAAATATTAGTGAAAGCAAAAATGGACAAAGCAAACCCACTTCCTACGCCAATGACAAGCAATTTGCATCTGTCGAAGAATAGAGGCGAACCAATAATCAATGACAAGCAATACAGAAGTATAGTTGGAGCACTGCAATATGTCACAATAACCAGACTAGACATCTCATTTAGTGTTAATAAAGTAAGTCAGTTCATGCGAAGACCTCTAAATGAGCATTGGAAAGCAGTTAAGCATATTCTAAGATACCTTAAAGGAACAATGAATCAAGGGCTACATATACAATCAAGAAGATCACTGAATATTAATGCAAATGTTGATGACTGGGCAACTGATCAAGATGATAGAAAGTCAACAACTGGTTACTGCATTTTTTTAGGAAAAAATCAAATATCATGGTGTGCAAAGGAATATTCAATAGTATGAAGATCAAGTACTGAAGTCGAATACAGAAGCATTGCTAGTACAATAGTTGAAATCATGTGGATACAATCTCTATTGAAAGAACTACAAATTGACATTAACAGCAAAGCAACCATATGGTGTGACAATCTTAGTGCTATATCACTCGCTACTAATCCAATATAGCATTCACGAACCAAACACATGGAACTGGATCTCTATTTCGTTAGAGAACAAGTTATGAAAGGCAAACTTAGAGTATATTACATACCTTCAACTTACCAAAAGGCTGATGTTATCACAAAGCCTCTTTCAAAAAAAACTTTATCGGATTCAAGCACGAGTTAAACATGGATGTAGTAGATATAAATCAGAGATCTCAGGCTCCAATTTACATGCTAGAGTCTATTCAAGAGCATAAAAAAAGTAGAATATCATCATCAAAATCTCAAATTGAAGCAGCCAAAATCTTATAGATGTTGAACTACGATCTGCTCTTCAAATTACAACTTTGAACCTATTAGAAAACTAAAGAGACATAGAAATCATCTTTGGATCAGAAAATTGTTTTTTGATTCTAGCAAATTAAGTAGAAAATAAAAGTCGGCAGATTTTGGAAAATTTTCTTTTGCAAACCCTAATCCGTGTTTGGGTTTTGGGGGGGGGGTATTAGATGTAAATAATTTACATAATATCAGATAGTATCAAATAGTGTGGTGTAGGTGTAAGTTGCATGTTTGGGCCAACCCGTAGTCCACTAAGCAAAGTATCTCATTATGAATAAGAAAAAGTGTATCAGCCGAATGTATGAATTTAATATTTTCATTCAAGCAATAATATACTTCTTGCTATTTTCTCTTTCACATATGTTACATGGGTAAGTGGATGGTACTCGGATGAAATGGTGACAATGGCGAGCTTTTTGCCAATTAATCAGCCTGAACATAACATTAACATGATTCATGTGAGTCCATCAATGAAATCATTTCAGTTAGAAGGGTTGCCAGCAAAGAAAACAAAAATACAAAAGAAAATGAAAATCACATGAACAAATTAACGTGCAAGATTTATCAAGTTTAAGTTTATATTCTCTTACATTACCAACATGTAACATTTATAGAAGATTCAACTGGTTTTAAAGTAAACATATTTAGTGTTATAATTATAATTATAGATAAAAGTAAAAACTTGATTCCTCCAATGGAATAATACATATTTGAACCGTATATATTGATTCCAAATAAAATTATAGAATCAACCGGAATAATAAATTAACTACCTCCTAACAAAATGTGATGAATAACACACACACACACACGCATACATACACATATACATATACATACAATAATAATTTTCATTATTAAAAGCTAAAATTAAATGTATAACCTATTCATCTCAAGTGTGGCATTCTTTTCAATATGTCAAATCAAATTGAATATACAACAGCGCTGATAGTTATAGTATAAAAACAAATATTGAATCAAAAGAAAATAACCTCAATAAATCCAAATTCATTGGCATTGCTATGGAAGCACTACCTACAATACACTAGTCCATACTTTCGGGCACGTCCACGAGGATTTATACAAACTAGGCTGCGGTATTTGAATAAAATTAGTGCTTGCATTTTCAAAGTTTTGTAAAATTATAACATTACGTAGTCAGAAATTATAATCTAACAAACAAAAAATATATAATTTAAAAAATGAAAGATATCATGTTCGAAATTCAAAGCGGTAGTTTCGAACATGCAAATTCCCAACATTTGCATGACCCATCCTTTGTTCGGTATGACTTTGAGAAGGTGCTCCCATGGCTATGATAGCCAGGTAGTTGGTGGTGAATTTTAGAGGTGGAAGGTTTAGTCGTTAGTGGCTAAGGCTAGAGAGGCGAGAGAGGGTGGAAATAAGGATTTGAGATTGGAAATTTCTGGGTGTATATCATGGGAATTAATTATATTGGGCATGGGGCATATGCTTGTAGGGGTAACTAAAATCATTGATGTTTGCAATAACTCTGGGCCATTGCAAAAATTTTGCAATGCTTTAGACCATTGTGATATTGCAATAGCTCCGAGCCATTGCGAATTTTCTACATCTGCGCTTTGCGAAATTGCCAATATGGTGTAGTGAGAGAATGTAAATATAAGTTTATACCGACCCATTGTGAATTTTCAGCATCTGTGCTTTGCAAAATTGCCAATATGGTGTAGTGAAAGAATACAAAGATAAGTTTATATAACTCTTGAATGGAGAATGTAGTAGGTTAACACATGTTTTATTTTGGTTTGAACATCGTTTTTAAGTGAACATTCGATGTTATTAGGCAAACTAATAAACGTATTTACCTTAGGATTGTCTAAAGAAAGCATGCTCTAGTCTTGAGTTTGGATACCAGTGTCCTGCTCTTCCTAGCTACTTGCCTAAACGGACGGTTAAAGAAGTTGTAAGATTAAATCAGTAATAAGAACTAGATTTATTTTCGATTTTCATCTAAATTTTAGAAAGTCAAATGAATTTGATGTTTTGTTTAACTCTTAGGATATAATAGAGTACTATACGAGTAATAACTTGAGGTAAGTTCTTATGAGATTTTTTATAAATAAATTTATGTCTTTAATAAAATGTTTATAAACTTAAGTAATGTTTATGAAATGCTTCATAAATGATTTGAGTATGAAATGACATACTATTTGTGTAAATGAATGTGATATAAAAAGTAATTGGTATAGTTAAAGAAACCAATAGGATAACATACTATTTGTGTAAATGAATGTGATATAAAAAGTAATCGGTATAGTTAACGAAACCAATAGGATAATATACGTAAGTTGTACATAGATCATTTTATTCGCATGACTATTCTTGATCCAGGATTCGAGCATATGATTTCTAGGTAGTTTACACCGATCCGAACAAGGATTGTTCACTCAATTCTTGACGATAAATACTTGAAACAGATTCTTGATATGATCTTGAGATTGTCTATCATAGTCTAAGGCTATATAAGGGAAATAAAGTTTCCTAATCAAGGAACCTGATCGGAGTTTGCATTAGAGATGTCAAGTGATCTATACTAGTTTGGAAGTGAAATTTATATGATCGAGCAAGTGATCGGACCAGATATTTTGTATGGATGATTCATGCATATCGTACGAACTTAAAGTATATATGCATATTGTGTTTTGTTGGCTTACTGAGAGTTCAGGAAATGACTCTTCGATTGTGGTAGGGTAGCTTGAATAATTGTCTAAGTAATAATTTAAGGTTGTTGAGCGTTGGGTAAGCTTAGTAGATTATTTTTCATCCTCATTAGATGAGATAGTTTTTGAAGTAGAGAAAACCATGACCTTTATTTGCTAGTGATTATGAATACTATTATGTATTGGTTTGTGCTTGTTTCTTTTGTGTGTTGGTCATGTTGGAGTATCATGTATGAAATTTTTTAAGTGGAGAGAATGCAACGATCTGAAATTTCAAAAACTTTGTATTTAAATATCCGAATTATTTAAATATCTGAATCTTGGATTGAATGTAATTAAATGGATTTTATAACTTTGTTAACCTCGTATTTATTTAACAACTAATGATAGTAAACTTGTTTTTAAAAAATGTTTACAAAAATAAATACTTTGAAGGAATATCGATTATGTGATAAAAATCTTTTGTCGATAAACAACTTTTTTCTCAATAAAAGTTGTTCGAACTATTTGAGCATGTAATCAATTAGAAACCAAAAATATTTTGCACTAATGGTAATTAGTGGGGAAGGATGTTGTCATGGGTGGCGTCATTGGATATAAGATATTTTGGTGAATAATGAAGAGGTACGTGCTTTAGGAAAGTGAGGTGTAAAGTAGCATGTGAGGGGAAGGCTCCTTTGTCCAAGGTGGTTTGGAAGTGGGAGTGACCTCTTGAATGAACTCTAAAAATACACCATTAAAGTCACATTAATCACTTTATAAAAAATTAAAAAGGTAGAAACAACTTAATGTTAATCCATTTCTATCTTCACTAATCAATCCCTAATCAAAACAAATCTTCTTCAAACTTCACCATACTCAAGTATAAGGCTTAGAACATCTGTTAATTCAAATGGATACACGAAAGTTTGAAGGAGGGAAAAAGCACTTCAATTATTCAATCCGTTAACCTTTTATACAAATCAACTAGGGCGAGCATATAAGGCCCAAACCAATCTAATCTGTACATGATATGTACATATTCACAACACAACACAATCCAGTACAAAAAACTGAAATAATATATACACACAAATACTAAAATATAAACTATATACACAATACTCACAACACCCCCCCTCAAGTTGGTGCATATAAATTATCCATGACCAACTTGCTGCATAAGAACTTGATTCTATTTCCATGCAGAGCTTCGGTGAAAAGATCAGCCACCTGATTCTCTGACTTTACATAACCAGTACAAACCAAACCCTGTTTTATTTTCTCTCTAATGCAATGGCAATCCACTTCATTGTGTTTTGTTCTTTCATGGAATACTGGATTTGATGCTATATGAAGAGCTGCCTGATTATCACACCATAATCTCATAGGCATATCACATTGCAATCCTATTTCATTCATAAAATTCTTGATCCACATTAACTCACAAACTGTGTTGGCCATTGCCCTATACTCTAATTCAGCACTTGATCGAGAAACCACACTTTGTTTCTTTCTTTTCCATGAGACCAGATTGCCACCAATCAACACACAAAACCCTGAAATAGATCTTCTATCCAATTTTGAACCAGCCCGATCAGCATCTGCAAATGCCTCAATTTGGCTATGTCTCTGATTTGTGTATACCATACACTATCAATAGTACTTTTCAAGTAGCATAAATTTGCTTTAATGCATTCCAGTGATCAACAGTAGGTGAACCCATAAACTGACCAACTATACAAACTGAATAAGCAATATCAGGTCTTGTTGCAACCAAGTAATTTAGCTTACCCACTAGTCTTATATATTTGTCAGGATCTTCAAGTAATTCTCCTTCTTTTGTAAAAGATGTATTAACTAACATGGGTGTATTACCATGCTTAGCACCTAAATTTCCTGTTCCTTTCAACAGATCAAGAACATACTTCCTCTGTGACAAGCATATCCTATCATTACTCCTAAGGACTTCAATGCCTAAAAAGTATTTTAACTCCCCCAATTCTTTTGTATGAAACTGTGAATGAATAAATGCTTTGAGAGCAGAAATTCCTTTTTCATCATTACCAGTGATAATAATATCATCTACATATACTATTAAAAAAATTAGTGTACCTTTCACATTCTTGTAAAAGACTGAATGATCTGCTTTGCTCTGTGACAAACCAAACTTGTCAATTACCCGATTGAATCTACCAAACCATGCTCTCGGGCCTTGCTTAAAACCATATAAACTCTTCTTTAGTTTGCATACTTTCCCATGCTCCCCCTGAGCAGCAAACACAGGTGGTTGCTCCATAAACACCTCTTTAGCTAGATCTCCATGAAGAAATGCATTTTTGATATCTAGTTGGTGTAATCTCCAGTTATGCCGTGCTGCCAAGGATATGAAGATTCTTATTGAAGTCATCTTAGCTACTGGTGAGAATGTTTCAGAATAATCAATTCCATATGTCTGAGCATACCCTTTTGCAACCAAACAAGCTTTCAGTCTTTCAAGAGATCCACCTGAGTTCATTTTTACCGAAAATACCCATTTGCAGCCTATTGCCTTTTAATTTTCTAGTAACTGAACTAAATTCCATGTATCATTCTAATCCAATGCACATATTTCCTCTAGCATAGCATCACACCATCCTTTCTTTGATAAGGCTTCTTCAACTGTCTTTGGAATGGAAATGGAATCCAGTGTAGAAATGTAGGCATAAGACTTTGGAGATATATTATTATATGTTACAACAGATGAAATAGGGTAAGTACACTTCCTTTTTCCTAAAGCAATGGGTAAATCAAGATTTGATACTGATACATGAGTATCTTCTGGATCAGAAACAGGTAACGTTGAAGTATTAGTATTCAACTCCTTATTTTCATCATGATCACTAATTTGTGTAAATACATTAGGATATACCAGAAGTTTGTCATCTTCTTCTGATAACTGTTCATCATGAATCTCTTGAATTGGGAAAGTTCCTGATGATGAATACAAAGGTTCATTTTCAACAAAGTTAATATCAATAGATACAATATACTTATGAAGACTAGGACAAAAGCATTTATATCCTTTTTGAAGTCTTGAATAACCAACAAATACACATTTAAATGACTTTGAATCTAACTTTGTTAACTGTGGATTGAAATCTCTAACAAAATAAGTACATCCAAAGACTCTCGGTTTCACTGGATAAATTGCCTTATTTGGACATAGAACTTGATAAGGTATTTTATAATCCAAGACAGTTGAGGGCATTCTATTAATCAAAAAACATGAAGTACTTACTGCCTCTGCCCAGAAGCTTTTTGGAACATTCATTTGAAAAAGAAGAGCTCTAGAAGTTTCCAACAGGTGTCTTTGTTTCCTCTCAGCTATCCCATTTTGTGCTGCTGTGTCTACACATGAGGTTTCATGAATGATGCCATGCCGTGCCATGTATGAATTAAATTGATTACTTGTATTTTCCTTTGCATTGTCACTCCTTAATATTTTGATTGATGTATTAAATTGATTTTGTATTTCAGCACAGAAAGTACAAAATATAGAAAATAACTATGATCTATTCTTCATTAAAATAACCAAGTTATACGTGAATAATCATCAACAAATGTAACAAAATATCTATACCCTTGTTTAGACATAATTGTTGATGGACCCCAAATATCAGAGTGTACAACTTCAAAACATATAGATCTTTTATTATCTCTAGGATATAAACTAGTATGATGATGCTTTGCATATTGACAAGGCTCATAATGCAATGTAGATAAAGAGCTAAATTGTGGACATAGTTTCTTGAACAGAGACAATGAGGGATGGCTTAGCTGAAAATGCATTTGAAACGCAGAAGAAGTTATACTTGAGCGGCTTATAGACTTGGATGGAACAGAATTAAGCACATATAATCCTCTACGTTCTTCACCTCTACCAATAATCTGTCTCATCGTTAGATCTTGAAGCTCACAGTGATCAGGAAAAAATGATATGCTACATTTTAGATTCTTAGTAATCTGACTCAAAGATATCAGATTAAATGATAAGTTTGGAAAATATAAAACTGAACTTAATGGTAAATTTGAATTCACCCTCATTTTACCAATTCCTTGAACAAATGCTTATGATCCATCAGCTAACGTAACAGCATGAGTTGATTGCTTATATTGTATATCTGAAATTAAATTAATATTACCTGTCATATTATCAGTTGCTCTAGAGTCTATGATCCATTTTGATTGACTTGTAGAATTGGCAATAGTTGAAACTGATGATGTTACTCCCTGATTTGTTGACTCCTTCTTTAATGATTCTTGGAATTTCATATACTGATTATAATCTTCTGCTGACTTGAGAACATATTTCGTATCCTTATTCAACTGTGAATTCTTGTATGAAGTTTCCTACAGTCAAATTTCATATGTCCTGGCTTCTTACAATACGTACAGAATTTTCCTTGATTTGAAGATCTAAACTCTGGACCATTTGGCCTTGGTGAATTATTCCAAGGTGATTTGGTTTCAAACTGAGTTTTCTGATTCTGGGTTCCCTACACATAACCTCTGTTGCTACTAATTAAAGCACTCTCTACTCTAGTACTTGATACTTGTACATGAGCAGTGTCAGATCGAAGAATTATGCTGAACACTTCTTGTAAAGATGGAATATCTGAACCAGATAAGATCTAAGACTTAGCAGATTCAAATTCTGATGTTAAACCAGCCAAGAAACTCATACTTTCCATTTGTTCTCGTTATTGTTGTTGAACCTTAACATCTAGATTGATTGGAAGAAGCATGTTGAATTCCTCGTATGACTTTTTGAAATTCATAAAATACCTCATAAAAGTTTGTTCTTGTTTCTCTGCTTGACAGAATGATTTGCACACCTCATACATTCTTGCTAGATTTCCCTTTCCAGAATATAAGAATTCTAAATATTCCATCAGCTCCTTAACAAACTCGCAATGATTGACCAAACCAATTACCTCACTATCAATTGAATTTCTGATTTGTAGGAATAATCAAGCATCAGATCTGAGCCACATCAAGTCTTGCTCATCCTTTGAATCTGCCATGGGTGGATCTTCAGTTAAATGGCTATCTTTATCTATACTATAAAGATATAATCGAATCGTCTTACTCCAATTTAAGAAATTCAAATTATTCAACTTATGATCTGCAATTTTGGGCATCAATTGCATCGCATCCATCGCGATCTTGTTTTCCCCAATTCTGGCATTACTTTCTGCACTGTTATCTCCTATCCTTACTGATTCGAGCTAGAAAACCCTAGTTAGATTTGAATCTTGAATTTCCAAAGCTCTGATACCATGTTAATTCAAATGGATACACGTTTGAAGGAGGGAAAAGCACTTCAATTATTTAATCCATTAACCTTTTATACAAATCAACTAGGCCGAGCATATAAGGCCCAAACCAATCTAATCTGTACATGATATGCACATATTCACAACACAACCTGGTATAAAAAACTGAAATAATATGTACACCCAAATACTAAAATTTAAACTATATACATAATACTCACAACAACATCATAAAAGACAAGTTTAGCAACTCAAAAGTGGAAAAAATAGAGAACAAAACCCCCATGATATATGGACCCTGAGCATTATAGTGGAAGGGTAGGTGGTTGAGTGTAGAGTGGAGCAAAAGTAGCGTCTTTGGATGTTTGGTGTTGGTAGGAAGTGTTCTTATGATTCTACTGACTTCTGATTGATTGTAGGCTTGGTTTAGGTGAATTTGATCACCATTAGACAAGTATATATTGTTTTATACATGTTGTGTGCTCGAATATAAAGTTGAAGTTAAGTATTGAACTAATAAAGTTATCACTTTGGACCATACTTGCTTTTGGAAGCAAAAGACAACTCTATATTGTATAACATCACTTCTATTACCCTTTATAACATATTATGTGCCTGAAGTGTTTACATGTTTGGTGCAATTATGTGTGTAGTTGAAATGTGTTTGAAGGTGTTTGAAGCGAGAATAGTCGTTATAAGTGCACTTTGAATCAATTGTGTTTTAACTTATGTTAAATGGTTATATATGAATGTACTATGAAAGGATATATCTTGGTTATTATTTGTACTTATTACAGTGTATGGGACAGCAAAGAATTGGTTTGGAAAATTATAGAAATGATAGAACAAAGTTTGTAAAATTTAGAAGTGGATTAGTTGTTATAGATGCACTTTGAAAATACCTTGTGTTCAGTGTTTTTAGTATGATTTTTGAAGTCATTCTCATGGGTTTGTTTGTTGTTTTAATAAATAATATATGTGCACTTCTTACAACAAAAAAATCAGTTTAAATCTTTGTTGGAGTTATGAAAACGGGTCAAACATTTATGCTATTTTTCTAGTGTTTTCCATCCAAGACTTTTAACGGCGCCTATAAATGTGGTCTTTGACCTACAGAAGCATTTCTAGGCTCTTTTTACAACATTGGCTGTGTAATGTTATTTTTAAAAGTTTTTGTGATTTAAAGCGATTTTAAATGATAATTAAATTAATTATTTTTGTGAGATCTTTTTAGGGATGTTTACAAACGTTAATTTGAGTATTTAAAAGTGTTTAAAGTTTAAATATATTTTTATTAATTATTTATGAATTTTTAAAGTAAAATGTTTTCAAATGTAAAACAATACTTTATTGTAGATTTTTGTTAAATTTGAAGTTTGTTAATTTTAAATAATATTTTATGTGGATAATTAAAATATATTTATAAGTATTATTATGTGTATGTAAGTTTAGAAAGTAAGGTGATAGTTATAAAAAAGACAAATGAGTTTTGGTTATAACACTTAGTTATAATAAAATGTTTTGAGAAGTTACTAAAAAGTATATTACTTTGTTAAACAAGTGTAAGTACACTTGGATCTTTAAAAATAATATTTTAAAGATAATGTTAAGTATAAAATGACTTTGGGTTTATAGTAAACAATGTTTTAACAATATTTGTTTTTAACCCTTTAAACTATACTTATGAATGTAATGAGATATTTAAAAGGCATGTTTTAAAGATATTGCTAATTGTGGAATGTTATGGGTTTAGAGTAAACAATGTTTTAGTAACATTTTTTTAACCTATATAAATATACTTGTACTTTAAAAATAATACTTTAAAGACAATGTTATGTATGGAGTCTTTTTGGAAAAAGGTTAGAAAAGTAAAGGTTTAATTTATAAAAGAGATAAATGGATTATAGTAACAACGTTTTAGTAACATTTGTTTGTTAAGTGATTTGTGAATATTCTTATACATTTGATAAGTATAATAATACATTTCTAATAATGTAAAGAGTGGAGATGAGTAGTGAAATAATAGTATATATGTATATATCCTTTATAAAGGAATTTTAGTACACACACATGCACAAATAAGTTTTAGTTAATAAAACAATTAACTGAATAAAAAAGGGATTAGAAGTCACTTATGTGACATAACCGTGCTTTGTGTGTTTACTCGATTATGAAAAGTATTTAATTCAATTCTTAGCACTAAAAACTAACAATGTAGACTTGTTCTATCATTGAGAATTAAGAACTAAATTCCAAGGTAGGGCTTTGATGCAATTAGTGCTCTATCTACCTGACTTCACTCTTGATTGAGAGACAACATAAATTGAGAAGGTCGAAAACGTTGAAAAGTATACTACACTTTATTTCACATGCAATCATTTTTATTGCTATTAAATTTTTCCAAAACTAACTTAGGAAGTATACAAAAGCTTTGCAGCTTCATATGGTTTAAGATCCCTTGGAGAGGATTCATTGGTAGGAAATGCCTCTCACTTTAAGAACGTATATATACAAGATCCCTCAAGGGGGACTCCTTTATATCATTCGCTTATTTCTAAACGAATCGGAAATGAGTTAATCGGAAGTTCACTGATTAAGTTTTAGAGAGTCCAAGATAGGTAAGTATATTACTTACTAAAAACCGCTTCAAAACTGATATAGGAGTTCTATATTTTAGAAGCGATTGTGAAGTGGAATGTTATAGAGTTAAACTATCTATCCCGAGGTTAAGTCCAAGGAAGAGGTCAACATTACATTTTGGACAAATGCAATAGAGTTGAACTGTCTATCTTAAGGTTAAGTCCACGGGAGGGGTTAGTGTTAACATTAGTCGGACAACTTATGTTGGAATCCATGGAGAGGTTCATGAATTGTTCGAGATGCTAGAATCCATGGAGAGGTTCGAGATCTATTCGAGTGGTGAAGACTCCTATGTTGAGATGCTGAACATGACTTCACCATTGGTAATGATAGAAACAGAGTAGAAGCATAACGAAGGGGTTTAGCTAACATAAATGGTGCATCAACTTCAAATATCTAGAGATGCTTTTGGTTAAGGCACACAAGAGTTATTAGTATTCTGTATCACGTGTTTGGACATGGACCAGCTATGTTTACCTTCGTGACATATTATATCTGGAGATATGTAAGGTTTCAGAAAGTCGGTTCTGACCCTTGTCAGGAATCCCGCCTCAGTTACCGAGTGCACCTCCTATGGATCTTATTACACGAACGTACCTAAGCGGTTTTAGTTGTACTTCTAATATTGTTGTGTTGTGAGATATAATTAACATAACTATTATCTAATTTATATTCTACACCCAAGATAGTATCTATTATATTGGCATATGTACTTATTAAATTGTTTTTTTAAGGGAAAAATCATTACAATGATTCGAATGGTCTCAAAAGGTATTGTAGTATAGTGCATCATATTTCTTAAGTTTCTCACACTCGGCTTATGTCTCTCATAGTATTATCTTTCCCCTAGTTCCTCAAGTGCTATGTCTAGCAGTATGAGAAAGGTAGGTTTTAGTTGGATATTTTTTCGAGATCAAAGAAGCGAGCTGGATGTTTCACCTACTATAGTGTTCTTATTCTACTACACTACAATTATGTATATATCAGCACATGTGAGGATATGCTGTTATAATCGTCTAGGCTGATGATAGTACTTAGGATTGTAACTTTGAAAAGCTATGTATCTTAAAGTAGCACTTCATACTATCTTTTGATATTACGTATTATCGTTCTACTGTGAGATATCGATATTTTGTTCTTTCTTCCTTGTTCTATTTTACCCTAACAATATGTCTTTTCTACACTTGGATGCTAGGCTCGTGAATACCGTTGATGTATTAGTGTCGACATTTGGGGGTCAAAATTGCAGATCGTTACAATGATATAAATTTACATACATAAAATATTATTTCCGCATATGGCTTAAACGTAGTTCACTAATGTACTTCCATCTTTTATATGCATTAATAGGTGAATACATTTGGCTTAAGGTTAGGCATGTAAAATATTTGGTAATACAACTTATTTAGGCATAAATCGGTGAGCTACATCCAATTTCAGTCATGGTATCAGAATATAAAATTGAAAATCAATTTCTTTACCAATATAAGCATATAAAAAAATATGTAAACACAACTATTAACTTTCCTTTTGCAAGGGGAAATAATGTTTAAACAATATGATTATCGTTTAAAAAGGGTCAAACGTAAGCTTCATGTGTTAGTTGAATGGTTGATATATGACATATTACTGCTTTCCATAATTTTAAACTGATGACATGGTTAAAAAACTAACATATGACTATTCTATTTTACTAACAATGAAATGAAAATCGGTAGAAATTCATTATGTAATGAACTGTAGAATGTTTACAAAAATTCAACCACAAAATAATGTTCAGTTTATGATTTGCAAAAAATTCAGGTAAGCATAGATTAAAAATTAGGAGTGGCACCATAGGAAACTTCCATCAAATTAGGGTTTGAATAGCAACGTGAAGAGATATCCAATGGAAGTCATTATGAAGTAAATTATATTCTAAACTGTGAAAATCAACACATATGTAACTGTCGTGGAATTCAATTGTAAATGAAGAAAAATAACAAGAGTACGATGAAATTATGTAAAAGAGATTTGACATTGGCAATATTAATAGAGAATGACATCCAGTTGAATGGTTGAGATGGATTGAGTAAATACCTAATAATATGAATAGGCTTGCCTTTCTCGCTAGAAAAACCATTAATTGGCGGCCATTGGAAGTAGGTGTGGTGAAGATGTGTTTGATATGGGAAGAGCTAAAGTGCTTATAAACATTGAATATGGAATAGATGTAAGGTAAACTTTTTATGTAGTTAAAACTATATGGAATTTCGATGGTGAAATTAACATGAATTTGGGGATACATGTTTTTTTTTACGGTTGGAAAAGAGTGTCGTGTGTGTGTATGGTATGTTAAAAGAGAATTGAGAGAGTCACATAAGTCTAATATTTTGAAATGAGAAGCAGCAGGATGGTATGCGTCAATGAGAAGGAGATCCTGTGTTTAAGTTTAAGTAATAGATTAGAATGGAGATCCGCAAACCCAAGTGATCATACCAACTTTAGGAATAATCAAATTGGATGTATATGTTCAAAAGGCAAAAATATTATTTAAACACAATCAACCACAACTCGAATCACCAGATCTAAGAGACCCAAGTAAAAAGCTTAAAGATAAGTTTGTTTCAAATACTGCTACCCAATTAGAGCTGAGACAACCTGACTCGATCTAAACCGAACCCATATCAGATAAGATCTATGTTTCAACAGGTCTAGTTTAGATCTGACAAAACCTAATCCGTCCAGAACCGAAATCCACTAGGTTGGGTCGAGGGTCCATCCAACGGGTCTAATTGCCACCTATACTTAAATACATTAATTTTTCGTGCCATAAGACACGTCTGATGTAAGCAAGAGCATATCAAATGCAAAATTTGCACCTTCGATCATTAAAGGATCAATCGAATAGAAAAAATGATGAGATTTGTAAAAGATGTATCTTGTATCTCGGATGTAAGCACCATCGTGTCGGACGTTAGGGTCTTTCTCTATTTTTTTTTGTTACAAATGAAGAATTATAAACAATATTCAATCACAGTAACAACCCAAGTCAAAACAAAATCACATCAATAGTTCATGCGTTAAGCCTCTCTTCTTCGAGCAACAAACATCCAAATAATAAATGGAGGGATAACTTGGTTTCAATGTTGTATAAATGTTTTTCCTTTAAAAATAGGTCCTCAAATTTAGGAGAGCGGTCGAAAAAATTGTTACTATAAATAATAAATGGCTACCAAAGTCTAATAACTGCTAATATAAATTTTAGTTAAGCCAAAAGTATCTTCAAATTGATGATCAGATAAGAGAGATCAGTGCGGGTCATGTTTACAATACTGGAAATTACAATACATGAATACTGCACTAATAATGGGTTAATTTGATGGAGCACTAAAGTCCTAAACAATAAATCTAGGTACTGAAGCAAACATAATTAAGGTTTGATGTATAATAGGCAATGAACAAAATTTTATCTAAATGTTGTTATAGCATATAAATAATAAAAGACAAAGATCAAGCATAATATTTTATCATAGAACTTCACGCGACCCCTTTGTTGTTGTGTTGTTTTGGTATCTGAAGACGTGATAAACCTTACTGGTGTTGTAGTCCATTTCATCATATCTTCATCTAGTGGCGCTACTTTAGCCTGCACTACGTCCTCCACAATCATCATTATCTTCAAAAGCTTTATATTTCCTACCAAGGAATCGTTTATAGATAATGATGAGGGAAAAGGTCATCATGGTTTGGGCTGCAACCCTAATCAGTCAGCTAGGATGGATAATAGCAGTCTAGTAGTCAAATATTCTATGTCGCTCCCGATAAATGTTGAATTTATCACATTCAACAAATTTAACTTTCCACAGGATATTTATTTCCCAAAATGTCACTTTAGTCCATCACATAACCCATTTGATTTGTCGTGTTCGTGTATCATAGTTTAATATGTAGTTCATAACATTATTTATAGCAAATGTAGTTATAAATATGACATGGAATATTAACGTTTGTGCTAAATGTAAGTTAACGACTTGTGATGATGGAATTCAAAGTAAATAAACTCGTATAATACCATACATACAAGCACAAAATGACACAAGTTCATATTATCGTACTAAAGTACATTTTGAATTATTCGTATAGAATTTACCTTTTTGATTCAAATTTGAATCCTAAATATAATTAAATAATTCAAATTTAAACTTTTAAAAATATAAATTTCGTCTTAAATTACTTCAAACATTCCATATGGAATTTTCGAAAATAATACATTTGAATTTTATTCATTTTCCCCTTCATATAAAAATATTTAAACCTCTAATTTAAATTTAACTGAAAAATATAGTCATTTTAAATTTATCTTTAAAAATACAATTTTATTCCAAAATTTTACGAACAACAATTGGGATTTTTCAAATCAATAAAATATTTAAACTTGAGAAAATCCCTTTTCCATTTTTTTTTAAATATTTAAAGTTTCTGTAATTTGAATTCGAAAGGAGCTAAAATATTTTAAAATTCAAGTTTGATATTCTTAAAATAAAATATTTGTGCCAATGTCATTTTTAAAACTTTCAAAACTTCAAAAATTTGAATCTTTCATTTTTAGATGAAATTTTGAATGTACTGTATATTTTTTGAAAATTAAAATACATATACGATGAGCTTAAATCCTATTTTGAAAATCATTTTTGATATAATAACTATGATACCAGTGTGTTATACATTAAACATATATAATATAAATCATCCCAAGATCATCACACAAGAACCCAAACAATTAAAAGATCGGTAAACTTCAAATTAAAGAATTTGAAAGTTTAAAAAGTCGTTTACAGTAATTTAAGAGTTCTTCGATTATCATCTTTATACCTTGGATCATAAAAACAAGGTATAACACGTTTTGTGTGATTCAACTTAGTATTATCACCAACAAGCCAAGAAATCAATGTGGAGGAAAACACAAAAAGAATGTGCATACTAGCAAAGTTCTGGGCTCACCTTCCAGTTTTTCGACATAACCGGTCGATCGCTAGTGTTTTGGGCGGTCGACCAATTGGGGTGAATTTCTAGGCTATAAGCCTAAAACTTCGTCATTTTAGTTTGTCATACTTCGATGATTGACGTCGTGACTTCAACTGATTTCATTTATGGGTTCAACTAAGATTTACACACCTATACTTTGATTATGGAAAAAATAGTGATCGAGTGATAAGATGCAGTGGTATATATGTGCACAGGATTATGGTGTCGAGATATTGACAATTTTCTAGCAAAGCAAGGATAATTATGGATGAAGTACACTTACAAAATTGTTGAAGACGTTAAATAGCTGATGACATAGGAGAAATTCAATATCATAATGGGGTTTTGTTTTACGAGAGGAAGGAGGAAGGAAAATATGGAGGTTATAATGCTTATATTGGTTTAGGTAAGAGATTGCTTTAGGGTTAAGGAATAACATAGGATAAAATATAATGATTAAAAAATAAGTAGTGTGGTCAAACAAGAAAAATCCAATTTATTCTTTTATTTTAAAATTTTCGTTCCCTAGACTGCTTTTTTTTTGAACTGCAATTCAATATCCAATTAAAATCATCTTGGGTTGTTTTATCCATAATTTGTTTTATATTTATAATAATTTTTCTTTTATTAAAATATTTCTTTTTAATTTATAATAAGTATAAAAAAATTGTTTTGTTCCCAAAATAATTTCAAAATTCCACAAATATAATTTATTTTTCGAAAATAATTTTTCCAACTACTTTTGGACTTTGAAATTTTTATTCAAATTTGAATATTAATCAGGTAACGGGATCGGTACCATATGATTCATAATATATGATTCAAAAAATTATTCCTCCAGGGTTTGGCTTAGTCCAAAATCCTAAAAATAATTATCAAAGTTTTAGATATTCCGAGTTATGTAGTAAATGTAACAAATATTCTAATAAATTTATTTGATAATGAGTATTCAATATATTCATAAAAAAATAAAACTATATTTATATTTAGTCAATACTAAAGATAATAATTGATTCATAAATAATATTTGGTGTATTTATGAAAATAATTTTTCGTTCCTTGATGCATCTACTAATAAGTATTATATTGCATGCTCCCATTATTTCCACCATTACAATAATAGAGTATGAGATATGAAGCTTTAATTAAACATTTATTATGAGCTATTTATTTCCTTTATTGTCACTAGCCTACATTAAAGATTTTTCGATCATAACTCAAACTCATAAAAATTAACCTTTATAGAAAACAATTTTGTATAGTATAATGAAAATTTGAATAGAAATCACATATCTTATTCTATATTAAATACCTTTTAGTATTTTATATAATCTCATTTCAAACCCCCTTTATGAAGCAGAGGTGACCATTCACTCTCTTCGTCCTGACCATCCCTAAATCACATCTAACCTTGTACATTCGATTTCCTTTCCAAAATGGTCAAACTATTCAAAGGAGTTCCTTACTGTAATCAATCGTATTGAATACATGATTTTGCATTATAGTTTATTCGCTTATTTTCGATGAACTAATTCCACTGAAATTTCATACATAACGAACCACGATCGTTCACCATACAGAATTTATATTGATTTAATATGGATCAAATATCCATATTCTTGGATTGGTATTGGAGTTCAACACTTATATGAGACAATACAAAGTCATGTACAAATAAACGATTAAGTGACCGATGCATGAATGTTTAGGGGTTGTACAAATTGGCTCTTGCATGAGTCTTGACGCGACAACATGCTAATGGATTTAAACATAAGTATATTTTTTATATTCCTTTGTCAACCTTTAATTTAGATCGTTTGTATATCTTAATTGATAAACATTTATTAATTTTATTAGTCGCACAAATTTATCAATGTAGATTATGTTAACTTTATATAGCAAATGTTCATATATTAGATTAAATGTCACCATTTCATTTTTCTAATAATGCTCCCACTAGATTTTTATGTTTATCAAAATACTAAGAAAACAAATAAAAATCTTTCGATTTCTCTAATAGGTGTTAGGACACGCTTGTCTTGGGATGTTGACATTGAGGAAAACTTGAAAAATCATATACCTGTAAGCGATGGATAATACCTTATCGGTTGTATCATTTGCAACTCCTAACCTGTGGCCTTTGTCTTAATTTCATCTTGACCTTAAGGAAATCTCAACAAATCAAGAGAGATTATTCACTCATACCCATCATTTCATGATAGTCTAAGTATAATGCATGTACATTGAGGAAAACTCAACAAATATGTGTGTGTATCTTACCTTGTTTGGTCTACATATTAATAGTACTGCACATAACATTTCTAGCTTGAGGAAAACTCAACAACAAAAGTTAACGCAAGTAATCTATTAATATTTAAACGGTAATTAACAACTTATATATTAAAGATTCATAATCCTTGTTATAAATATATTAATTTATATTGATTTAGGAAATAATATATTTCATATGAAATACCCTCGTGATTCAAGTATCAAACACATCTGAATTTATGGTATACATACTATGAGACGACCCATAATTCTGTACTATTTGAGCCGACAATAAACCACACATGTCCAACTTCAATTGCACTAATAAGCGGATCATTAAGGGTAGAAAGAAAATAAAGACATAATATAATCTCACACGAATGGAATAACATATATTATTTCAATAATAATCTT
Source organism: Allium cepa (assembly GCA_030765085.1). Classification (NCBI taxonomy): domain Eukaryota; kingdom Viridiplantae; phylum Streptophyta; class Magnoliopsida; order Asparagales; family Amaryllidaceae; genus Allium; species Allium cepa. The sequence continues at coordinate 153,563,841 of CM060942.1, forward strand.
TACAGCGAATTTTTTTTTAAAAATACAATATCAGAGTCTAACCTAGATTTAGCCTGGATAGTTATAAACCTCTGTCCTTACAAATACTGAAAAAAAAAAAATGCAATAGATGCAGTGGATAATAGAATACATCCATACGATGATTAGGATCTCCATCTCTCCTCTGGAAACACCAAGCGTCTTTAGCTAAAGCTGAAACTACTCGATCTGACTCGAGTATTAAAAAACCTAGATCAGGCTTGATAAACCAGAAAATCTACTTAATGAAATCTTTATTTTCTTTCTTCGTTGGAAAACTATGGATATAAAAGACCGAAAAATTCTTGTCTCGAAGAATTCCGAGCTATATTCCACTTTGTACACTCGTTTAACTTTTATGGCGCGAAATCGCGAACTATCGTTACGCGGCGCGCCTAATTTTGACTTGTTTTTCAATTTCTTTTCAAACTTCTTGGAAATACTTTTAAATGTTTATAAAATATTTCTAAATCGTTTTAAACTCATTTTAAATAATATTTTTATATTTCAAACTCATATTCTATTTCATTTCTTTTTATAATATTATATTATTACAATATCATTTTTAACCATTTTAGATTATTTAGAATCATTAAGAGGCTAAATAATTTCCATACACATTTGTATGGATTTTATTCTCATTTAATTAACTATGGTTAATTACTAATCATTTTTCTTATCATTATCAAACCAAGTTATCAACCATATAAACAATCACATAATCAACCAATTTGTAACCAAGTTATCAAATATTTAATCATCCAACATATTTAAACTTTCAAATCATTATAATTGAAATAATTTATGAATTAATTAGTAAATAAGAGTATTCGCCTTTAACTTAACCGATTCTTCCTACCAATATTCATAAGCAATAATACTTCACCAAATCATCTTAACTTCACCAAACCATCACCTAAACTCTTACACCATGCTTCAAAGTGCTCGGCCACCACCTCCAAACATCCAGAAGGCTCAGCCACAAAAGGTTCTCCACCATCCTCCATCATTCTTCAACTTTTTAGATTCTAAATCTTGTTTTGGTGATATTCTAAGGTCTCTGGCAAAGTTTGGTGAAGTTTTGACTTTGTTTGATATGGTTTTGAAAAAAGTTAGCAAGGAAATGGAAGAGAGCCATTAAAGCTCTAAGGAAGAAGAAGAAGAGAATAGATGGTTTGTACGAGAATGAAACATGCACGCATGACTATTTATAGAAAAAAAGAAGTGGCAAGCTACCAAAATATTCCTTTACCAAATTACCAAAATAACCTTACTTAAACTTAAAGTAAACCTACTTTTCAAACACATACCATCATTTATCACTTCTTACTTTATGTTATAGTCACTTAAGAGCCAAGAAAATGTATCTGGATGGAAACATGGCTAAAGAGAAGATTTGGTTTGATTTTGATGTGATTTGATGTGATGTTTACTTCTTTACTTTTGTTAATTACTTACTTTTCTTAATTATATTCTAGAATTTTCTAATCATGTTTAGTAAAAGTAATCTTGTTTTATTATTTAAATTTTGTAATATATATTAAAATATGCTAATAAATGTGCGACAACTTTGCGATAACTTTTAATCGACAAACGTTGGTTTTCGATAAAATGTTTTACGGCCGCATTTTGACTTTTTAGTTAACTATTTATTTATGTAAACCAAATTTGAAAATAAATTTGTATATTTCTATTTAAAAATATAAACACTCATAAATTAATTAAAATAATTTATTTAACCATTGAAACTTACTTTTCTGAAATTAGGATTTTGTCACTTTTGTTGATATAGGAAAATGTTACTATTTTTGTATATACTTTTCTTTTCAAATCCTATCTAATATTTGTTTAAATCATATAACCTTATATATTTTATATTTAAAATCATCTTAAATGTCATTTTTAAGAGTGGCCAAATTTTGGGTCGTTGCATACTATACGTGTGTATTCATTCCTTAAATCTAATTTTAGTTTTAATATTTCTCTATTTAATAAAATCATATTCAATTTAACTGTAATATTATTAATTAAATCGTATTTAATTATTTTAATTTATTATTTTTAATTTATCATTTTAATTTTAATTTCAACCATTTAATTTTGCTACATTCATCCTGAACAATTCAAAGATGAATATAGACTATAACACTTATGTAAGCATGTACATATCATTACACATGTATATTATTTATTAATTAATTCTTAATTAATATAATTAATTAAAATAGCATTGATTAAAATAATATTGATCAAATTAAAAAAATTATCTTCATTCACCTTAAACATTTTAAGATAAACATATACATATCATTATATATGTTTTAATTTGATATTAACTTTGAATTTAATATTTATTTTATTAATTAATTAGTCCAAGTAATTAAACAATTAAGATAAAGGTTCTGAAATTAATACATTAACTTTCAAAACCAATTTTGAAAAGTTTATAACATTTGTAACAAACCATATTTTAACTAAAATGTTAAATTTAAAATTTAAAATTTTCACAACATATTTTGGAAAATTAGCACAAGGCCCAAAATCTGTTTAGGTCATTGTATTAGGAAGAACCTTTGGGCTTACTTCATCTTTCGAGCCAAGCTATTAGCCAGGTATAGCAAAGTACTTGATTACCCAATCCTAATCTTTTACATTACCTTTACAGACACCCTACTAAATAAGTTGGCTTTAATTAATGAGCCTTAACACTGCTAATTTAGACCGTAAGATTATTGGACTCTGATACCCTAGTAGGAAGCGGACTAAGTCGCAATAGGCTAAATGGGTGAATTTTAGAAAATTTCATTTTAGATCTTTATTAGGCCTATGAAGTCTAAATGGATTTTAGATCCTATAAAAAAAGTTTAAATAAATTATTTATTTTATTTATTAAAAGACTTTTTTATTGTTGCTGTTGTTATTATTAATAAGTTTTGGTTTATAGATGTATTAAATACACTTATTTGTGTGAAGTGTATGTGCTATATATAAGAAGTGTACATAGTCAATGTGACCATATGTTGGTGCTGAGATTTACACTATAATGGACTTATTTCCCCTTTAAATATGCCTTTATTGTCCATGGTTTTGACTTAATATATATTCATAATAAAAGATGTATAATTGTATATGAATATATATATATATATATATATAGAGAGAGAGAGAGAGAGAGAGAGAGAGAAATTGTATTTGTATTTGACAATTTGTATGATTTGAAATCTTAAATTGACGACAATGGATTAGTTTCAATTAAAGAAGAATTTGATATTAAACACTCCAATTTTACATAAAACATAACGTAGCATGAATTTGAGTTAAAGTAACATGTTTATACACACACACACACACACATATATATGTATTTATGTATGTATGTATGTATGTGTGTGTACGTATGTATATATGTATGTGCTTTTGTATATGTTTCTATATAAATGAATATTGTTAGTTATGTATTAGATAAAAAATAACACATATACACATCTATGTGTATATATATCTATGTGTGTGTGAAGATTATAATTTGTAATGCAAGTATAAATATATTTGATTTTAAAATTAACAATTTAAATCAAAATTTTAATTTAGAAAAGGAATTTACACAAAACTTTAAATTCGAAAGGAAACAAAAAGTTCTAAATTTATAAAAAAAGTCAACTCATGAATTCCAAATTAAATTTTTTTTATTCTTATGAAAACAATGTCCGAAATAATTCTATTCAAAACATCAACCATGTACCATAAGAAATAAATTTTCAAGTAAAATATAACAATTAACCTATATAGTTTATTTAAAGTTGTGTATGCAATTGTTATAAACTTATAAAATAGTTTTTCAATCAAAATTAGTTTTTATTTGCTTCTTAACAAAAGTTTCCAAAACAAAAGAAGAAGGGGATCAAACAACTTAGTCGTATATAATTTCTTGATAGGAACATCCAAATCTAAAGTATGAAGAGAACACCAATGAATTATCAAATGAGACAAAATAATATAAAGTACGTAAATCATAATGAACATATAGAGAATGGAAATAAAGAACTAAAGTTAATCTGAATCAAATCATAATGATAAACACACTTTTAACAGAGATGGAAAAAAGGGATTTGAATTACATAACGCAAGATGGAAAATCAAATAGATGAGAAGAGAAATATAAAGTTTGAAACATAAGAATAAGAGAAACACATAAATAAATCAATTCAGAATGGTAGCTTAGGATATTGCAAAAAGTTGCGCTCTGAATGATGAATTGATGCTCTTAGATTCAATAGAACCGATCTTTGGAACTTGCAGGATTCAAGAGACAACAACCACCTTTTGTTTTAACTTTTTTTATTTTAGAACTTTTAAGCCACGAAGGCATCTATTTTCAAGCTTGATTGGATCGAGAGAGGAGAGCAGACAAAAAATGAATTTTTTCAAGAATAATAATAAAAGGAACTAATGAACGAAGATTTTATTTTTAAGAAAAATGTTGAAATGTTTCAATTCCCTCCTTTAAAACCTTCCTTATTTTATTTACTATTAAATATCATCAAATCCTCTTTCCTCCTCTCTTTATTTTTGGCAGAAAGGTTAGAAATAAAGAGAAAAGGGGAAAATCATTTTATAAATGAGATTTATACTAGTCAAAAAGAAGACTAAACGATAAAGATTTATTTTCTTCCTTTAATCACTCCTTAGATTTTCAAATCACATTTGAAGTCTCTCCCCCTTGTCATGCATGGATGACTATAAAATTGGCACGTGGACCTAAAAAATTCCCAAAACTACTCAAAAATTAATCTATTTAAATGTAGTTTAAATATTTTATCGATATAGTATATCGATATGCGCGTTTATAATTTTTATGTAGCATTTCACTAAATACTAATGGTAGTCAAATAATAAAATAAAATATAATAATTAATTAATTTGATTAATTTTAAACGATACTAAATAAATCAAATCATGTGGTTTTCATAGTATTCACCATTACGGTTGTGCGACTCAAAGATATAAATTCCTTTAGTGATTAATATCGAACAATTCAAATATTAACGTTCACACGTCACCTTAGCAATGGCATATGTTGGATGAATTTATCGCTTAAACGTCTTTTTGGTAAAATCCAATTTTACTTATTATAAGCAGTACCTAATAGGAACGATTATTTACATCAATTCTCTTCGTCAGCACTATATTACATTAGGACTTATGGAATTTGGTTTCGATCAAAATACCAACACCGTCCACATTCAACTTTATTAGTCCAAACACTAAATCCTTGGCTAAATAATAATAATTGTTATTAATCATACTACTCTGGTTAGAGCCATTGACATTGAATTGGCTTCAGTTGATCGTGATACTAACATCTATAATCGATGAGATGAATTTTCTAATGAATAATGTTTCACTTTCAATGATTCAACTCAAACCCAACAATAGTTTTTCGATGGACGTCATGCCATGGTTTAATTGTAATTAGAGTGGAGTGTCACATTAAACTTCATTGGTATTCTCAAGTCCATAGAACTGTGTAACATCGTCACTTCGAGATTGTCTATTTGACCTTAGTTATATTAACCAATAGAGAACTCTCGAGTAGTTCTTTGTCTTCATTATCTTCATTACAAGCATGAGCTCGCTTTCTAGCATTGACTTCTTGTTCTTCACCTTCATTGCAAGCACCGGCTGGCTTGTAAGCGTTGATTGCTTGTTCTTTCCCTTCATTGCAAACATTGGCTGGCTTCTTACGTTTGCCATTTAAATTATACTTCCGCTTTGAATTATACTTTTGAGATTCCTCTTTGGTCTTTCCCTGGTTGCGAGTACGTACAAGGCTTGGAAACATCTCTTTTATGCAAATGAAACAAAATACGGTATTGTTTAGATTTCTGATAAAAGGAAATAGAGGATAAAACATAAATTAGTTCAGTGAATCTGAAGGCACCTTAAAATTAATTCATAAATAAAAAATTTGACAGTGAGCATAATATCCTTGTGCTGGTAAAATAAGAGCTAACATCTTTTACATTAGTGATATCACTTATATGTAGTGAATATTTTTAGGCGCCAAAACACTGTCATCAATAGGTGTTTTGACTTAAGGATTAAATATGTAGGTAGACACTGAGAATATAATGTAATCAAGTCGTGTTTATATCTGACATGAGGATTAAATATGACTTGAGGATTCAAATGTTGGTACACATAAAGAATATAATATAATCAAGTCATGTTTATACTTCAAAATAGTTCATCACGTGACTAAGCTAATTAATATAACAAAAATTAACTGTATAATTATGATTGAGTATACATATGTGACGCATGAATTTATGATCAGATCTGATAGCCAACAAAGAACTATGAAAGAAGACAAAGGAGTGCATTTATATTTTGAAAAACTAATTTAAGAATTATCTAAATTCTATAACTTATGACTTGGGATCTATTTTTTTTTTTGCGGATATATGTAATTATACAATGGTCTTTTGAAAAATATTTGTAAATAATCAACATATATCATTAACCGATATGAAATTCTTATTATAATTGGTCTTGGTCAAATGTAATAAGTGTGGCCAATACATAGTATTGTATTAGATGTTAACGATCATATGATGCCGAATAATACAATTTAAAAAAAGCTCATATCCACATAATATGATAAATACTCAATATAGTATGCATCATCAACTATGTTAGACATTCACGCTTTTTTCCTGCACTTACAGCCACAGTATAGCCAATGACACGAGTGGAGATATAGCCAATGACACGAGTAACATGAATAATAAGCAATACACTTAAAGACAAATCAACAACTACAATATAGCCATGTGATACGAGTGGAAATATGTAAAGCAATGCATTAATATAGAAATAGCTAATACATAAAATAACAGTGCAGATGAACAATAGTCACTAAAGAAAATTAACACAAGTTCAAGTGAATTTTCGATTAGCCCAGATTTATAGTATCATAAATAAATAATCATGTTCACATAGAACATATAATCTACTCAAGTATGCCTTCGCATTCCTCCATATCATAACTAACATCTTCATCATCCATTTCGGTTATTTCGCAATCTTCCACGACCTGAATATTTCCCTCAATGCAATCATGTGACTCTAAATCATCAAAATTTCTTGATGGTGCTTTCATTACAACATACCAATTAGAAACATCGTTTTCTCTTGATTAAAATACTTGTGTTGCTTGAGATGAAAGTATGTAAGGATCTTTTGAAAATGATGCTTGATGTAAACTAACAAGAGCGAACCCATCGTCATCAACTTTCACTCCATTTACTATATACGTCCAACGACACCTAAAAATAGGAATGAAAAGCAAATAATAATCTAATAAAATTATATCCATAAATATTCCATAATAAGTGACCACATCAACCACTTGGGACGTATCTTTTGCACTTGCTCTGCACATAGTAGTTGCATCAAAAGTCACCCCATAGTTCTAGGTTGTTCTCCCTTCATCATTTATATGAAAACGTTGATCATTGATGATATATCCTTTATAAGACAAGGCATCATTCTTCGGACCAAAAGCAATCCATCTTAACATGTCATTATGATCCTTGGATGTAATAGGTATTTACAATAAATTCCATTTGGCAGGAACATTTTAGAGTAATATTAGTAGTCAAATGAGAATATATTTAAATCTAACTAACCTTTCTTTTAATCCAATCGGCAAAAAAAAATTATGTGTTACTCAAAGTAAGTTCGAATTTTTTCTCATGCGCTGCTCTAAATATTCAAATTCCTCCAAATGCAAACTAGTATAGAATAAGTGATTATAAGTTATATTTAGCATTACGCATCAAAATAAAAAAAACAATGTAACATAAACTTACTCTATAAATGGTTCCACCATAGCCATAATCATTAATACGGCAAATGAGCACTTTCTTTCTCATTAACTGATAATGTAACTGTCTTGGACATTGAAATCGGACGTCCCTCGAATATTACACTGCTTTCATAATCTTTATTTCGAGCTTCTTTCTCCTCAATTTGTCCTGATTTTTTCAAAAATTCTTTGAAAAACATCATGGATTCTTCTGCAAGATCTGTAATAGATCCCTCTGGCCATGCATAGTTTCGTACATAATCTTTAATTGTCTTCATATATCTTTCGAATGGGTACATCCAACAAAATGAATCGGTCCACATATTAGTGATTCTTTTTCAAGATGAATTAACAAATTTAACGCTATATCAAAAAAAGATAGTGGAAAAAATTTATCGAGCTAACATAAAAGTTCAATAATCTCAATATTGATTTTCTCTACCTTCTTTCTATCAAGAACACGTTGACATAATTTGTTGAAAATAGAACATAAGCGAATTATTGCCTTTCTTGCCTTCTTTTCCATTAACCCTCTCGATGCTATTGGTAATAAGTGTTGCATTAATACATGGTAATCATGTGATTTCAATCCACTAATTTTGCAATCCTACAACGAAATCTGATTCTTCAAATTTGAACAGTAGCCATCTAGCCCTTTGAAATCGGACAATCTTTTGCAAAATATTTTCCTCTTGGAAAACATGTATGGAGCCGGTGGAAGGTATGTTTTATTCCCATGAGGTCGTGCATGAAGCTCATGTCGAATTCCCCATACTCTAAATCCTTTCTACAATTGATTTCATCTTTTGATTTATTACCATGCAACATCGTGCCCAATAGACTTTCACCAATGTTTTTCTCCACATGCATCACATCTAAATTGCGACGTAATGGAAGTTCCTACGAAAACCAAAACTATAACTCATTATTGGATTTTTTCTGTTAAAACTATAAAAAGTAAATAAATTAACCACTAAACTTCCAATATGGCAAGTTAAAGAAAATCGATCTTTTTTCCACCTTGATAGCTCCATTTTTGTAGAATCGTTAATATTGTCATTTTCACCTTCTGTATCATAAGCACACTTCCTCTTCTTACTTTTCTTTTCCTTTTCCTTTTCAAAATCATTTGGATAATCCTTCAACAATGCATAAATGTTTCTCCCAGTTAGAATTCTAGGGGCACTACCTTTCTCTATGGTGTTATCAAACAATGCCTTTTGTTTTCTCCGTGAATCTGAAGTAGGTAAAAATCTTCTATGACCCATATAGACATTCTTTCAACTATGATTTAACCAATGACAATAGGTATTGACGCCACATAATGGGCAAGCTTTTTCCCCCTTCGCACGACATCCAGCAAGATTTCCATATGCTAGAAAATCATTAATTGTCCATAGCAAAATTGCATTAAGTTTAAACAAAGTTTTACTAAATGCATCATAAGCATCAACTCCAATACACCGCAAATGTTGCAAGTCTTCCACCAAAGGTGCCAAATATACTTCAATATAATTCCTGGGTTGTTTTGGGCCTGGAATAAGTAAAGTTAACATAATATTTTCCTTCTTCATACATAAATAGGCAAGAGATTGTATGTCACAAGCATTACCAGCCATCAATTATATTTCGAACTCAACATGGAAAATGAATTGAATCCATATGTAGCAAGACCAAGCCCAAGATTGCACGGATCGGACGAAAGAGATTTATACTTTTCATCCACCATTTTCCATGCCATAGAATCCACGGGATGATGCATTTTTCCATCATTGCTTGCATTATTAAAATGCCATCTTAAATCCTCTGCCATCTTTTGATGTAACGAACGGGATTTTCGACTTTCGAAAATCGACATTAATACGTCCACTGTATCAACTGCCAAGCAATCGAAGGCCGGAAAACCGAACCGTTAGGGTTAAAGAAGAAGAGGTACAAGAAGAAGAAGATAAAAGAAGAAAATAGAAACAATAACAGAATCTCACATTTCGCAGCGGAACAACATATAATAGATAAATGAATATCTTTAAAACAAAGAACTATACCAGCTATTACATTACATCACATAACATTACATTATCAGAGTTTACAACAACAAAGAGCGGAAAAGAAATTCTATATACAAGTTGATACGCCACGCCATCCAGCTTGCCTCCAGATCTCAACAGCAACTTTTGAATTCCAGAATCCCCTGATAACCTGACTCTAGACTGCCCGTGTGGAAATTGGTGGGCACCCAGAGTTTAGAAAGGGAACAATAAACTCCAGGTGAGTCATGGGACTGGTGTGAGAACTTAAAACAGTTTATCTTTAAAAACAAACAAAGAAATATATTTTTAAAATAGATCCGCAATGCTTTTAGAAAATGAAACTACCATAAGGCCTCCCGCCACACACACAATGCAAACGCAGAATTGGAGGAGATTTCTCCTTATGATAGTCAAACATGCTTGATACGCAAATTTCTTTGATATTATTACTATAAGTGCAAAGTGCAGGAAAGCATTTCGAAAGTACAATATTAATCTTAGCCAGCATAGGTACCATTATAGTATGCCTACTATAGCTACCATATTAGATGGCAGGTTCTACAACTAAAACCGTACATGAATCGTATTGTTTCTTTGGATTTTCCAACAAATGGTCAGGCTAAGGAACTTCCCATTGCCACATGGGTGCGCCTCTGGAAGGACGCCCCGAGAACCTAACCGGATATCTGCCAACACAAGGTCGGGTTACCTCTGCAAAAGTAGGTAACTACTGACACGAGTATGCCACCCCCGGTTGTAAACAAACTTTATCCGAGGATCCTCAACCAACAACAATCACAAAGTCATAGATATTTGTTACATCCACATAAGTTAAGTATCTGAGCTCCATACCATGATACCACTTCTATCCAGAAGGAAATGCACATACCCTAAGGGGCTCTACTCCCTATAACCTTGCTGCATCTTTTCTGTTTTGACCATTACCGGGTTGTGAGGTCCGACGAAGTCTCGTCCACAAAGCTACGCTTTTCACAAAAGCCACGCTTTGATCAACAAATGATCAGCAACACTTCGTATGCCACATTACCAAATTGGGAATGTATCACTAGTAACCATCAACTACGTAATCACTGAGTTCGTACGTCTCAGAGAAGGGTGTTAAGCTAAGAGAATAAATTCTCCGCCACCAACAGAAATGTATTTGATAGAAACCAGCTTTACATCCCAAATTGTAACGTCAGACACACATCCATACAAGTCCGTTCCGGGATCGAACGGAACCGAAGGCACTTCCAAGATGCCCTTGCAATCCGGATATTCACTAATCACGTCCGGAATTCCCATCACAAAGGGTGATAAAATCTCTATATCGGAGATCAGCCGATGCAGAGACATTCGATGGTAATCCTTCCTTTTTCGAAAATATCTGGTCTTCAACACCGGTCTTCAAATGCTATCCATTATGACATATCACTATTCGGAATGGGATTCATAACCCAAAGGTCCTCTCCCAGCTAAACCGAATAATGAGCGCTTATTTTAAAATAAATGTAGCATTCAAATTCAAGCAAATCACAACAAATACCCATTTAAAGGTAAATATTGATAGTCGGTTATTTAACTATCAATAGATATGCACAACATCACCAGATTCCAAATAATTTCTCAAATTATTTATTTTCCAAAAATATCTTTACAAGATACATTTTTTCACACTTCAGCCATTTGAAAACAAATTTCAAATCATTTTCCTTACGCGGAAACACTTCCAAATATTTATTCATTTTCACTGGAAATCTGCCGAGTTCAAATACTTTTAAAATAATTTATAACACTTATCAAAATATACTGGGAAAACACTTTGAAATAAAACTATTTTTCTTTAAACACTTTACTTAAAATATTAGTTATAAAAATATTATATCAATATTACATATAACTTAAGTCCAAACTAATTTTCAAAATAAAAATTAGTAGATAGAGTATAACTATATAAATAACTATTTTCTAAAACAATTATTGATTAAAACTTAGAAATAACCATTTCTATAATAAACTTAATAAACCTTTACTTAAAGGATTCAAAACAATTTAAGAAGTTAATTTCTCCAAAGTATTCTTTAAAACCCAACTTTAGAACTTCCAATATATGCTTTAAAAGCTTCTTTGGAAATATACTCGGCTTTCCAGGGAAAATACACTTTCATTTCAAAATGGTTCATTTAAACCAATCAAATAAATCCTTACCAATTTACTTTAAATTTACGTTCCAAATCCGTAAATTTATTTCCACATTTCAAAAATAAATCAATGTTTATTTTTTTTAAACCAATTTCCCTTTCCTTTATATATTCCATGGTGAAATTAAATTTCCAAATATCCACTGATATACGATTTTCAAATCGATTTCAAATATTCACTTTCAACAACAATTCAATTTTTCGATTGATTTCAGTAACAACCAAATCAAATTCCATATTGATTTTCCAAGAAATTAAACACCAAGTGAATTTCATTCATATCTCAAATTGAAATCAATTTCTACTAAACCCCAAATCAATTTTCAAATTGATTCAAATTCTTTTCAAAACACCTAATCAATTCCAAATGGATTTCAAATTTTATTTCCTTTTAAAAATAAATTCCTTTTAAAGAAAACAAATTCTTTTATTTTTCAAACTCTTTAAAATCCGTATTTTGAATAAATTCTTCAACCTTTGAATAATATTACCCGAAATCCATTTATTAAAGCTTTTCCCATATTTTGAAATTTTATTCAATAAGATTAAAAATAAAATTTTATTATTTTAGAATTCCTTCTTTTAAATTTATCCAATTCTCAAAAATAAATTTTAATATAAACTTTCAACCTGAATTTTCAGAAATCAAATTTTTATTTATTTCCGGTATCTAACGATACCAAAATTATATTCGGCTAAATTTTAGCCTTCAACGATTTCAATCACAAGGATAATCACACGGAGAATATAAATAATCAACAGAAAATCATTGAAACAAATTCAATTATTTGTGGAATCCAGTTGGATCCCTCCAACTTGTTTCTCTGCGTCCACAAATGTTAGCACAATACCAATCCCGTTTCAAGACGGGATATCGCGGTACATGGGTTTATATAAAATATTATCCGCTATTATGCGGCGCAATAGGGTCTCATCTGCTATATAATGTGGAAAATCAACTCCAAGTACATATATAATACCAATTCCACTTCAAGGTGGAATATCACGGTATATGTGTTTAATATAATAACCTCCGCTTAATATACAGCGTATAGGGTATATTTCAATATAACAGATAACAATTTATCATCTAAGTATAAAATCAACACAATCAAGCAATTTTAAATCTAACTATTTAAAATTTAAATCGAAACACAATTCGATTGAGTGAGAAGTTCTCACCTTTACTAATGCAGGCAACCCATTTCCCATTCCAGTTTGTTTTTCACGATCTTTAAACCTTGTATAAACAACTTTGCAATTTATTAATATTCGAAATGATCGAACAACTTATTTTCATTTAACTAATTTGCTTACCCAATGATCTCTATTTCAAACCAATTTCCTTTAATAAATTTGTTCAACTAAAATTTTAGTTTAAAACTAAATTTTCTTCTTTAATCATTTCTAAAAATAAATTAAATAAGTTAACTGAACAATTTAATCACCAAATCCTTATTATTGAAATAGATTAGTAAATGGAAATTTGTATGTATATTTTTATATAGATATGTTTACATTTATATTTTTTTTCCTTTGTCTTTGAAACTCATACAGTTATAAAATTAATTTAAATAGCTTTAAAAACCAATTTTTACCTACTGTACAACATTTTAAAATTCATATACATATATATTTTTTTCCAAAACCTTATCCGTATCTAATTTTTCTAGCTTACCAATATAATTTAATTAAAATAGTCATGTGTGTATATATATTAAAATTGAAACTGCACCTAAATATATTTTTCTACTGTATAGATTTTCTGTCTATATATATATTTCTTCCTTTAAGCATATATATCTATATTTTAAATTAAAATTAATAAATAATTATACCTCACTGCCGAATCTTGAACTCAAAACTTTCGCCCCACGTTGACGCCAACCACCGCCGATTCCAATCGCCTCGTCCTGCCTCGAACCACCACCGCGCACTACTACCAATCACCGAGCGCCCATAGCCATCGCGAGCCAAACCCAGATGACCCCACGAACCCCGTGAACCAAAATCGAATAGCACTCTATCGATTCGACAAAGATGCCGAGCCTCCCTTGCGAGCGCGAACCTCAAAATTGATCGCCCTCCCTTTCTTGGCCTCGCGAAGTGTCACGGCTACCATCTCTATATATTTTTTAGTTTAAACGAATTTGTTTCAAATTCGTATAAATGGAGGTTTCGAACTGTGATAGGGAGAAGAGGGAAATGAAGTTTAAGGAAGAACGAATAAAATTTTAGGCTCGACCATTTATTCTTTTGATCTGCCCTTTTTTTATTTTTCTTCGTATGAACTGATGGAGAATGGAAGGGAAAAAGTATGCGTGATTTAGCAGAGGGATAGGTCAACGCAAATCAGAAGCTAGGGTGGCTTAAGTACAATTAGGGTGGCTGGTTTGACTTAATTTAATTTTTATATATTATCAAAATTTCAAAATATCTCGTTTAGCACAATTCAAAATTTTGAACTCCAAATCAGACATGCCACCAGGCGTTTATAAGGTTTTATCCGCATTCTGAACGCAATGGAAAATGTTCCGAGACCAAATTCGATCGATGGAGAAGATAGATTTTTGAACCAGTTATTATATTGAATTTTCGATATAGATTTAACATGTTTATATATCGTATGCTCACACCACAAATCCAAACACTACAGAATTTGAAATTCGATAATAATACAATATTACGGATCCAATGGAACTGGTTTTGTCGAATTCCGAGACTGTGCCTCGGAAGGCTATTTTTAAATATCGATTTAAACGATAAAATTTCAAAACTGAACAAAGTACTTCCACATTCAATTCTGAAGCTTCCATTATCTTTAGTATTATCAATATAAATTTTCTAAGCCTTGAAATATTTTTAATCAGCTTAAAACTGAAGACTCAAATTTTTATCCAACTTTTCAATAGATTAAATTTTATAATTTAATCGCCAAATTCATATTAACATTTGAAATTTAAGTTAAACTATCCTTCAAGTATTTAAAATCAATTAAATATTTTCAATTTCAAATGTTCAAAATCCTGGGTCGTCAATTAAATATTCTCAATTTCAAATGTTCAAAATTCAGGGTCGTCACAGACTTCCCCCTTAAAAGAATTTCGTCCCGAAATTACAAGTTAGGAAGAATGATTCTTGACCCATTTTCTATTTACCAAATCCAAACAGTTTTATCAGCTTTCCAAAACAAATCTTTTTACTAAAGACCCATTATTATTGCTTCAACTAATTTTCCAAAATCTTTCATAGCTTCCAACAATATTGTTTACTTCACAATTCAAATTTAAATTTAAATTCAAATTCAAACTTTCAAAATTTTCTCAAAATTTTTCTAACTCCCTAAATTATTGATTTTTTTTTGCCAGCGTCTCCTTTGCGCGGCTAGCTCGGTACGACTACAAAATGCCACAACGGGCCCCCAATTTCAAAAAGAAAACGAAAAGCCAAGCGGCTAGCTCAAGAAAATCATCAAATTTCATACTAAAATTTAAATACATACCTTTTTGTCGAGCAATCCAAATTTTATCTTCGAAATCAAAATTCCAATTCTATTTCCTTTAATACACATGTATATCCTGCTAGCCATAATATCCAATTACAACATCCAAATATTATTTTGCACATTTTATTAAAAAATTTTGATACTTACTTCTTACATCATCTTTAGTTTACTATTGAAGTTATATATTCATTTTCATTCAATCTTACATTTCCAATTTCATTTGAATTAAATTTACACTTTCAACTCTATTTGGATTCGATTTACCTTCTGAATATTGAATTTTATCAATTATCTTTTATTCACAACCAATTCATAGCATTATTTTAAATTAGTTTCATTTACTAATTCATTACAAATTCCAATTCATTTTAATTTTCTTAACTTTTCAAAATCCGATGGTTACACTTTTCTAGTTCAATTCCTACACTTTTATTTCAATTTAGAAATTGACTATTCGTTAACAAAAAATTTCTAACTCCCAAAATTTATGGAAAATTTTGGCAGAGTCTCCCTTGTACGGAGAAGCTTTTGCAATATCACAATAGATATAAATATATATACATCAACCCACACGGTCGGAAAACAGAAAAACAGTTCATATTTCCTATTTTTATTGCGTAGGCATACCTTTTTAGCATTTTTATGCAAAGCAGTTATTTATTAGCATTTTAGCGTGACCAAATCCAGCCAACTACAGCCCCGGTACCTGTACTTACTCAATTTAAACATGTAAGTGACATATATAGGAAATTCATTTATATTTCACTAATTTTCAATAGAAAACACATAGTCTTCATAAGCAATGCAATTAAAATAATTCCCATAAGCAATTTATAAGGTTTTGATACAAATTTTAATTGCTTACAACCAATTCACATTAGTTCACTTTCAATTCAAATTTAATTCTATTTAAATTTACTTCACTTTCAATTTGAATTCAATTACTTTAGCTTTCAATTTATCAATTCAGTTTCATTAACACTTAATGAATTATATACAATCAATTAACAACCATATAACAACCAATATATATCCAATACAACAAAATTCATTCAATTTACTATGGTAGCAAATCCATCACACAGAAACTCGAAAATGATACTGATGATGCTGCAGTCATCACCCTTATTATTTCCCAGTGACAGTAGTGAATTCAGTGCTTAATATTCCTTCAAAATTTTTCCTTTTATTCATAAATCACATTTATAAATCTCTTTTTTTTCTTATATAATTTCACAATTTAACTTTTAATTTTGGAAAATAATTTCCAAAATAAACAGGATTCAATATTTTCAATTCATAGTTCAAATTCATTTTTATTTACAACTCATATTTATAAATATATTCATATAGTTTCACTTCTTATATATAAGATTATTTCACAATTGTAAATCACATTAATTATAATTCCATACTTAATAATTCATTTGCTTATACGATTTATTCTTTAATTAACTTATATATATTCTTACATTTTCAACAACCAAACAATCAATTTATATACACTTTAATAATTTATGAAAAATTATTCCTTTATATATAAAATATAATCAAGGTAAAATTATTTCATTTACCCAATTTTAAAACAATACTGTGTCGGTTTATCTTGTTTAAGAGTTTAGAAACCACTATCGATATAGTTAGGTAGACTGCACCGACCAGAATCTATAAACAATCAACCGATAAGCCAACACAATACAAAACAATTTCATATTCACAAACAAATACGCGCTCGTTTCTATGATTACACTCACACTCATTCTAGAGTACTACTGACTCTATCTCTAATGAGTAATTCCCAACAGAGCCAGGGTTGTCGCTTAACCAAGTGCTTTGATACCACATTGTAACGAACGGGATTTTCGACTTTCGAAAATCGACATTAATACGTCCACTGTATCAACTGCCGAGCAATCGAAGGTCGGAAAACCGAACCGTTAGGGTTAAAGAAGAAGAGTTAAAAGAAGAAGAAGATAGAAGAAGAAAGCAGAAACAATAAAAGAATCTCACATTTCACATCGGAACAACGTATAATAGATAAATGAATATCTTTAAAACAAAGAACTATACCAGTTATTACATTACATCACATCACATTACATTATCAGAGTTTACAACAACAAACAGCGGAAAAGAAATACTATATACTAGTTGATTCGCCACGCCATCCGGCTTGCCTCCAGATCTCTACAGCAACTCCTGAATTCCAAAATCCCCTGATAACCTGACTCTAGACCGCCCGTGTGGAAATTGGTGGGCACCCAGAGTTTAGAAAGGAAAAAATAAACTCTAGGTCAGTCATGGGACTAGTGTGAGAACTTAAAATAGTTTATCTTTAAAAACAAACAAAGAAATATTTTCTTAAAATAGATCTGCAATGCTTTTAGAGAATGAAACTACCATAAGGTCTCCCGCCACGCACACAATGCAAACGCAGAATTGGAGGAGATTTCTCCTTATGATAGTCAAACATGCTTGATACGCAAATTTCTTTGATATTATTACTATAAGTGCAAAGTGCAGGAAAGCATTTCGAAAGTACAATATTAATCTTAGCCAGCATAGGTACCATTATAGTATGCCTACTATAGCTACCATATTAGATGGCAGGTTCTACAACTAAAACCGTACAGGGCTCGTATTGTTTCTTTGGATTTTCCAACAAATGGTTAGGCTAAGGAACTTCCCATTGCCATATGGTTATGCCTCTGGAAGGACGCCCCGAGAACCTAATCGGATCTCTGCCAACACAAGCGCGGGTTACGTCTGCAAAAGTAGGTAACTACTGACACGAGTATGCCACCCTCCGGTTGTAAACAACCTTTATCCGAGGATTCTCAGCCAACAACAATCACAAAGTAATATATTTGCAACATCCACATAAGTTAAGTATCTGGGCTCCATACCATGATACCACTTCTATCCAGAAGGAAATGCACATACCCTAAGGGACGCTGCTCCATATAACCTTGCTGCATCTTTCCTGTTTTGACCATTACCGGGTTGTGAGGTCCGACGAAATCTTGTCCACAAAGCTACGCTTTTCACAAAAGCCACACTTTGATCAACAAATGATCAGCAGCACTTCGTATGCCACATTACCAAATTGGGAATGTATCACTAGTAACCATCAACTATATAACCTCTGAGTTCGTACGTCTCAGAGAAGGGTGTTAAGCTAAGAGAATAAATTCTCCACCACCAACAGAAATGTATTTGACAGAAACCAGCTTTACATCTCAAATTGTAACGTCAGACACACATCCATACAAGTCTGTTCCGGGATCGAATGGAACCGAAGGCACTTCCAAAGAAGCCCTTGCAATCCGGATATTCACTAATCACGTCCGGAAGTCCCATCACAAAGGGTGATAAAGTCTCTATATCAGAGATCAGCCGATGCAGAGACATTTGATGGTAATCCTTCCGTTTCCAAAAATATCTAATCTTCAACACTGGTCTACAAATGCTATCCATTACGACGTATCACAATTCGGAATGGGATTCATGACCCAAAGGTCCTCTCCCGGCTAAACCGAATAACGAGCGCTTATTTTAAAATAAGTGTAGCATTCAAATTCAAGCAAATCACAACAAATACCCATTTAAAGGTAAATATTGATAGTCGGTTATTTAACTATCAACAGATATGCACAACATCACCAGATTCCAAATAATTTCCAAAATTATTTATTTTCCAAAAATATCTTTACAAGATACATTTTTTCACACTTCAACCATTTGAAAACAAATTTCAAATCATTTTCCTTACGTGGAAAACTTCCAAATATTTATTCATTTTCACTGGAAATCTGCCGAGTTCAAATACTTTTAAAATAATTTATAACACTTATCCAAAATATATCGGGAAAACACTTTGAAATAAAACTATTTTTCTTTAAATACTTTACGTAAAATATTAGTTATAAAAATATTATACCAATATTACATATAACTTAAGTCCAAACTAATTTTCAAAATAAAAATTAGTAGATAGAGTATAACTATTTAAATAGCTATTTTCTAAAACAATTATTGATTAAATCTTAGAAATAACCATTTCTATAATAAACTTAATAAACCTTTACTTAAAGGATTCAAAACAATTTAAGAAGTTAATTTCTCCATAGTATTCTTTAAAACCCAACTTTAGAACTTCCAATTTATGCTTTAAAAGCTGCTTCGGAAATATACTCGGCCTTCCAGGGAAAATACACTTTCATTTCAAAATGGTTCATTTAAACCAATCAAATAAATCCTTACCGATTTACTTTAAATTTATGTTCCAAATCCGTAAATTTATTTCCACATTTCAAAAATAAATCAATGTTTATTCTTTTCAATAGATTTCCCTTTCTTTTATATATTCCACGGTGAAATTAAATTTCCAAATATCCACTGATATACGATTTTCAAATAGATTTCAAATATTCACTTTAAACAACAATTCAATTTTCCGATTGATTTCAAAAACAACCAAATCAAATTCCATATTGGTTTTCCAAGAAATTAAACACCAAGTGAATTTCATTCAAATCTCAAATTGAAATCAATTTCTACTAAACCCCAAATCAATTTTCAAATTGATTCCAAATTCTTTTCAAAACACCTAATCAATTCCAAATGGATTTCAAATTTTATTTCCTTTTAAAAATAAATCACTTTTAAAGAAAACAAATTCTTTTATTTTTCAAACTCTTTAAAATCCGTATTTTGAATAAATTTTTCAACCTTTGAATAATATTACCCGAAATCCATTTATTAAAGCTTTTTCCATATTTTGAAATTTTATTCAATAATATTAAAAATAAAACTTTATTATTTTGGAATTCCTTCTTTTAAATTTATCCAATACTCAAAAATAAATTTTAATATAAACTTTCAACCTGAATTTTCAAAAATAAATTTTTTATTTATTTCCGGTATCTAACGATCCCAAAATTATACTGGGCTAAATTTTAGCCTTCAACGATTTCAATCACAAGGATAATCACACAGAGATTATAAATAATCAACAGACAATCATTGAAACAAATTCAATTATTTGAGGAATCCAGTTGGATCCCTCCAACTTGTTTCCCTGCATCCACAAATGTTAGCACAATACCAATCTCGTTTCAAGACGGGATATCGTGGTACATGGGTTTATATAAAATATTATCCGCTATTATGCGGCGCAATAGGGTCTCATCCGCTATATAATGCGGGAAATCAACTCCAAGTACATATATAATACCAATTCCACTTCAAGGTGGAATATCGCGGTATATGTGTTTAATATAATAACCTCCGCTTAATATACGGCGTAGAAGGTCTATTTCAATATAACAGATAGCAATTTATCATCCTGGTTTAAAATCAACACAATCAAGCAATTTTAAATCTAACTGTCTGCAATTTAAATCGAAACACAATTCGATTGAGTGAGAAGTTCTCACCTTTACTTATGCAGGCAATCCATTTCCCATTCCAGTTTGTTTTTAACGATCTTTAAACCTTGTATAAACAATTTTGCAATTTATTAATATTCGAAATGATTGAACAACTCATTTTCATTTAACTAATTTGCTTACCCAATGATCTTTATTTCAAACCAATTTCCTTTAATAAATTTGTTCAACTAAAATTTTAGTTTAAAACTAAATTTTCTTCTTTAATCATTCCTAAAAATAAATTAAATAAGTTAATTGAACAATTTAATCACCAAATCCTTATTTTTGAAATAGACTAGTAAATGGAAATTTGTATGTATATTTTTATGTAGATATGTTTACATTTATATTTTTTTCCATTGTCTTTGAAACTCATACAGTTATAAAATTAATTTAAATAGCTTCAAAAACCAATTTTTACCTACTGTTCAACATTTTAAAATTCATATACATATATATTTTTTCCAAAACCTTATCTGTATCTTGTTTTTCTAGCTTACCTATATAATTAAATTAAAATAGTCATGTGTGTATATATATTAAAATTGAAAACTGCACCTATATATATTTTTCTACTGTATAGATTTTCTATCTATATATATTTCTTCCTTTAAGCATATATATGTATATTTTAAATTAAAATTAATAAATAATTATACCTCACTGCCGAATCTTGAACTCAAAACTTTCGCCCCACGTTGGCACCAACCACCGCCGATTCCAATCGCCTCGTCCTGCCTCGAACCACCACCGTGCACTGCTACCAATCGCCAAGCGCCCATAGCCATCGCTATCCAAACCCAGATGAATCCACGAACCCGCGAACCAAAATCGAACAGCACTCTATCGATTCGACGAAGATGTCGAGCCTCCCTTGCGAGAGCGAACCTCAAAATTGATC
Source organism: Allium cepa (assembly GCA_030765085.1). NCBI lineage: Eukaryota > Viridiplantae > Streptophyta > Magnoliopsida > Asparagales > Amaryllidaceae > Allium > Allium cepa. Next base: position 153,585,798 of record CM060942.1, read on the forward strand.
GCCCTTCCTTTCTTGGCCTCGCGAAGTCTCGCGACTACCATCTCTATATTTTTTTTAGTTTAAACGAACTTGTTTCGAATTCGTATAAATGGAGGTTTCGAACTGTGATAGAGAGAAGAGGGAAATGAAGTTTAAGGAAGAACGAATAAAATTTTAAGCTCAGCCATTTATTCTTTTGTTCTGCCATTTTTTTTATTTTTTCTTCGTACGAACTGATGGAGAATGGAAGGTAAAAAAGTATGCTTGATTTAACAGAGGGATAGGTCGACGCAAATCAGAAGCTAGGGTGGCTTGAGTACAATTAGGGTGGCTGGTTTGACTTAATTTAATTTTTATAAATTGTTAAATTTTCAAAATATCTCGTTTAGCACAATTCAAAATTTCGAACTCCAAATCAGACATGCCGCCAGGCGTTTATAAGGTTTTATCCGCATTCCGAACGCAATAGAAAATGTTTTGAGGCCAAATTCGATCGTATGGAGAAGGTAGCTTTTTGAACCAGTTATTATATTGAATTTTCGATATAGATTTAACATGTTTATATATCGTATGCTCACACCACAACTCCAAAAACTACAGAATTAGAAATCCGATAATAATACAATATTACGGATCCAATGGAACTAGTTTTTTCGAATTCCGATACTGTGCCTCGGAAGGCTATTTTTAAATATCCATTTAAACGATAAAATTTCAAAAATGAACAAAGTATTTTCAAATTCAATTCTGAAGCTTCCATTATCTTATGTATTATCAATATAAATTTCCTAAGCCTTGAAATATTGTTAATCAGCTTAATACTAAAGATTCAAATTTTTATCCAACTTTTCAATAGGTTAAATTTTATAATTTAATCGCCAAATTCATATTAACATTTGAAATTTAAGTTAAACTATCCTTCAAATATTTAAAATCAATTAAATATTTTCAATTTCAAATGTTCAAAATTCAGGGTCGTCAATTAAATATTTTCAATTTCAAATGTTCAAAATTCAGGGTCGTCACATTTGAGATCTATACATTCTTCTAATTCTTGGAATTATTGGAAAGCATCTCAACACTTAGCGGAATACCTTGTATAACCTCTTTAGTATCTTTATTTTTCTTCCATCTCGACGAACCATATTTTGGACAAGTATCTAAATCTTCATATTCTTTTCTGAAAAGGAAGCAGTCATTCTCACAAGCATGTATCTTTTCAAAACCCATATCAAAAGCTTTAAGAAATTTCTTTACTCCATATAAGGTTTTGGGAAGCATGTTATCCTTCGGCAAAAATAAATGTTGCACAATTAAAAGCTCATCAAACCCACTATCAGACAAGCCAGTCTCACATTTAAGATTATACAAAACGGTGATGGTAGATAATTTTGTGTGATCTGTGCAACAAGGATACAATGGAGTTTCTACATCTTCCAAGTTCTTGGTAAACTGATCTTCTTTTCTCTGAGAATCAACATTATCTTTATCATCATACAAAAATTCACGATTCAGAAAATCTACATCTTCATAGTGAATCATCTTAAATAACTCATATACGTCAAATGCATTTGTTTTCTTCTCTACATTTATCTCTTCACCATGTTTAACCCATAAATCGCCCATGTATCTAGGATCCATTCCTTTCATAATTAAATGTTCAACGATGATGTGGTCATCATGACGAATAAGATTCTGATAATCTTTGTAGGGACATAAAAAAATTTCTACACACTTACATTATTCTTTGTAGCATGCACGAAATTCAATGCTCCTTGCCGGTACTCTGTACTAGTTCTATCACAAAAGTTAAAAACATAAAAAAATGTGTTTTAATATTATATTACATGTTTCAATTCTCAAAATACATATTAAGTTAAGCATCTTATTATCACCTACTTAAAAAAAGCCGATCTTTTTCCATCATTGACATATGATGGCAAATAAGTTTCCAAACTTTGACGAAGATATTGGTTATCTGTTGTATTCAAAAAAATATCTACACATTTCCAAGAATAGTTAAATGCAAAAAATTACAATAAGTAATCTAAATAATTAACAATCTCCAATTTCCAAGAATAATGACATTAAGAATATCAACTTCTAAATACATTTGTAGAAATCTCTCGTTAGTTTAGGAATATGGAGGCAATAAAAAGTTTATAGCAACTTTAACAAGTTGGAACTGTTGGATCCGGATAATATAATACACATCATTGGAATGAAGAAGCCAAGACCAAAATATACGTTACACAACCTCCTTAGGTACTATTGTCGAAATTTGATTGGTTAACCTTTTAAATATATCGAAAGAAATATGACTCATAGATTCGGATGAGCCACTGCAAACAAACTTGGGAATAATTTCTATGATTTAAATAAAGTTGAACTTACTAGATCCTATTTATAACATAACATAAAAATAGTGAAGAAAAATTACTAAGAATGACTAAAGAAGAGGTCAATGAAGAAAATCATGAAAATTCATAAAGGGATAATCGATTTTATTTTAGACTTGTATTAGAAAGATTGATAATATGAATAGTAGCTTCATAATGATAAGAAAGATTCAATCTTTTTTTAAAAATATGAAATGACTATAGTGTAAATTTGGGGTTGTTCTTAAATTGGAAATGAAATATACATAAGATTTTTAAACAGTAAATTTTGTTGGACACAAAATGATTGGAGTATAAGTACACAGATTTTTGCTCACTTTTTTTTTTGTTAGAACTAGATAAGTCTAAACTTAAATAGCAAGATCTAAGCCAAAAGTTGAGATATTTCTTACAAAATTGATCAAATATTTCCACAAACACGGAAAGATATCCAAAAACCACCTAAAATTAGAAGAAGAAAAGGACTGTTTGATTGGGACTAGAGAAATTTGTTAAAATTGATTGACACATGAGGAAGATTGAGGAAGAAAATGGATTAAAGTTACAATTTTAAGCTTTAGAGATCATGAAACGGTTCACATTCAGGACCATATGCATATTAAACTGTTTAATGTTAAAAATCCAATGTTTATTCATAAAGCTGACACTTGTTCAATACTTACTTAAAATCGTATATTTACATACACATTAAACTTATGTACTTAAAAGCATGTTATACACATGAAATTGTGCTTATACTTGAAACTATAAACTCTTTTAACTTACATATTAGATATATATTTGAAGCTATATATATTGAAACTCTGTATATATCTATTTAATACTTGTAAAATTATATGTTTAAGAAACCCATACATAATATTATTAATTGATACTTTTACATATCCCTGTTTATACTTAGAGCCTTGCACACCCAAAAATGCACATGTTCTCAAAACTAAAATGTTATATTTCTGAAACTAGTATTTTTAAAATCTATGTGCGTTCAAAAATTTATATCCGTAATACCCTTCAAATAGAACATTATGTATATACAGAATCATATATTTTTGGGAATCTAAAAGCCCACACTCTATGCTCATACATATTTGAGTCTATGAATATTTTAAAACTCGATGTATTTTAAAAATATCATGTGCATATGAAGCTCATTCAAATGATTCGGAGGTATGCTGAAAAACTATGCATATCATAAAAATTACTATATATGCAATCATATATTTTGAAAATTCATTCATCCAAAATCAAAACAAAATATATATTACCCAAGTCAAATAAGTTTCAAAACGGACACACATTTGCAAAGTTTACTAGTAATTGATACTTGTCGTAAATAGAATCTCTCTCGACAATGTATTATGAAAAAAACACCTATTTTTTGTTTTAGAATATTTGTAAAAACATATAATTAACTTTTATGACTTAATTTTCGATATTTTTTATTTTTATCAAAATTGAAAACAAAGGTGAAAATTGAAAAAAAAACATTATAAAGGACTTTGTACATGTAAAATTAGAAAATACGCTGTACAGTCAAATTTCATAAAAAGTTACTAATTTATAGGCTAGTTATTGGCTCATGCATTTTCACCTTAAACTGCTCTTGGTTAGTTAGCTTCAATGTGAATAGTTTCAGATTAATATTAGTATATGATAACATTAGTATGCTTACGTACGTCTTACATAAAAACAGTAAAACCCTATTATATATATACTAATAAAAAAAACTACCTTTATATGATGAAATATTTCAACTCCTTTCTTCCATACTTCCTTGAATGAAGTGGTACTGATTGGAAAACATATGAATTTTTAAAAATCAAAATATTATCTTTCAAATTTCTAGTCTAAAACTAAGAAAATATTTCAAGCTCTTGAAAATAATAATGAAATAGTAGAATATCACATCAGCAAGTGTATTTTATAATTCAGTAATACATTTTTCATCAGCAAATATAGTATAGATTAGCACTTGATAGGCAAGCTAATTCTTTTTATTTCAAATTAAATGTTAATTTTGGACAGAATGCAATTGTATAGGAATAATGCAATGAAGAAAAATAGTTTGAACAATTTAGATATTTCAAGCAGCCTACGACAACAACAATTTAGATACTTAACAAAATTGTGTATGAACGATACCAAACTACAATTGATTAAAATTACTGACAGTTTGCTATTTTGCAAAATATATATGGACACATCCTTTATTTTTATTTCAAAAATACCAAAGATGTCAGTATGCATTTTATAAGTGTGTGTTAACATAGGTTTCTTGTATTATTAGTTGTTACATCCGTATAGCTCTACTTTTGCATCACTAAGGTCCATATTGCAAAGACAACCACTACTAAGGTCTACTTGACAGTATCATTTTATTTCTTTTTGCATTAGAAATTGTTCTCCTGCCCATGTTGAACGATTTATTTCAAGAACTAAGTAAGAAAAAATTTCATGAGTGAAAGTAAATCTTGGCATTGAAGTTTATGAAGGTACCTATAACTTTTGAGGAACATAAATGATGTCGATTATTGTCAATTTGAATGGTTCGAAATAGCGGGTCGTTACAAGTGGTAGCAGTGCTAGGTTGAGGCAAAACTTAGCATATGGAGTAAAAAATTAATCATAGAATCATCTTCGTTCGAGCTTGAAATTCTTTGTTAGGATCCTCCTAGATTAGTATTTCTTTTGAATTTCGGAACTTTCCTCTTTGTTCTGAAATCCATTATTATCTCTTCTTGTTCGTGTTCTTCTGGATACCGGAGCGTCCCATATCTCTTCCATTGGCCTCTGTAATAAATTTGAGCTCATCTTCCCACCTCAATTGGCAACTCCATACTTATGGGTGACTAATCCCATCAGCGGTCCCGCCAACCTTAGGATGATTTGTAAATGGGTGAAACTCCTTTACAACAAGCATTGATTCACCGGAGATTTCTACGTCCCCGGTTTTGTTGCTATTATTTCTTGTAAGCCCAAACTGTTTCTCTAGTAGACGACCAGGATAAATTCTCTTGTGATCAAATGTCGATAGCCTTAGGATTATGCAGGCAGTATATCTATTCGCTTGATTCTCAACCAAATAATCTTAACTCCACCCGATAGTCAGGTATCATCTTTTTGTTTTGGTAAAGCCACTTCTCTTTTTCCCAAGCGAGAAATTGAATTCTGCGTCGATCTTATCCCTGGAGCTTGACCTATTGTCCTTCATGCTAGACGAATGGTTTCTATGAATGGTAAGTCATACCCTTTTGGATTAACCAATGCTCTAGCCTTCTTCGTCGATCTCATGAATTACATTTTCCACGATGTTCCCATCAAGTTTGTCCTAGTTTTCATTGATGATATTCTCGTCTTTTCTAGAATCTCAGTTGACCTGGTTAAGGTCACTGAAATTAATATAAATCTATCCATCTTTCCTCTCTTGTAATTTAATTATATTATCTTACTTTCGAGCCTATCTTTTTAATTATAATTCTCTTTGGTTAGAATTCCTCCAAATTTGAATCTCTATCCTTGTTCTAGAATCCATTCTTAAATCATCCTATAAGAGAACATATTTGTAATTAATATAAAATGTTTTATATTGTGTGGTTTGAGTTGTTAAATTTGAATTTGGGTTTCGATCGATTCGTCTGGCCAAGGCAATCGATAAAATTGCCAAACACCCAAACTAACATAATATTATTTTCGAAATTGGTAAATGAAATATTTTATGTATGATTATATTTTATACATAATGGTGTAATTTTCTGAAATTTGATAGTTAAATGAATTGGTTGTTAGAGATGATAGTACTAGATTATCATTTATTTTTTTGTCAATATTCATAAACCATTAACTATTGTTGTATGTTATAAGGTGATGAATTTTATAAATATGGTTTATAAATCTGATTAGCAAATGAAATGAATTTAAATTAGGAATTTGAGAATTAAATTTTCGATGCTTTTCAAAATTTGGTTTTCAAAGTTTTGACAATTAATATTACTTGAAAGTATTTTCGAATGGAAATTGTTTTCTAAAGAATTTTAAAAGAAATAAGTCAGTACTCTCCTCTTTTATTGCTGGAAAATAATTTCGATGATAACTGCAGCATCATCAACATTCTTTTTCGAGTCTCCAAGTGGAGAGACCTTTTAGTAGATTGCTACACTTTGGTTTGGAAAATGGATTTGATTTGAATTTTTTGAGTATGATTTGATGTATATACTTATTTAAAAATGGTTTGAAGTGAAACCGGAAGTCTAACTCTTATGTTTTCTATTAAGTAATGGTTTTTAATTATTGAAAGATTTTTTTTGAGTAATTGGAGTGTTTAAAATGAGAAATGAAATTAAAACATTTCAAAACAGTTAAATTAGGATAAAACTTATTTGTATAATACTCAATTGCATTCTAAACCATATATAACTTACCTAAGATATTCTAAAAAATTAAAATATTATTGTGAATATGTAAATGAAGCTTATACAAGGGAAAACAATGTTCAAACAAAAATCTTGCTAAATAAAAATATTATAAATAAAAGGTAAATTGTATAGTGCTCAATTACACTCGGAAATATTAATATAACTTATCAGGGAAAAGTTTGAATTTAATAGGAATATGTAATTGAATAATATGTAATATAAATTGTAAGTAAAAAGGTAGTCCAAAAATTGGTTAAGGGAATTTATAAAAAGAAAAATTTGTTGGTTATAATAAATGTTTATACACTTAATTTTGTTATAAGAAATGTAAGTGAAATAATTTGAATAACAATAAGAAATGTTATTTAAGTAAATGAATATGAACTTAAAAAATTAAATAAGAAGTAAATAAATTTATATTTTGTAAACTGTTTATGATACAAAAGCAAATTTCAAAAAATAGTAAAAGTTGAATTATGAGGTGGGAATTAACTTAAACTAAAGTCAAATGGATTAAATAAGTAAGTTAAATAAAATAAATTTTGTTTTGAAAGAAAATTCGTAACAAATGTTAATAAATCAAAAGTAAATCAATTGAATGATAATACCTTGAATTGAAATCAAACAAATATGAATACATTGAATATTGATTTATTTAATAAAATGGGTTGAAACCAAATTAGTTGAATATAAACAAATTAAAAACAAAATGGACTGAATATAGTAAATGCAAATAAATTGTATATGAAATGTAAATTGATTTAAAGTGAGTTAATCAGAATAATAATAATAAATGGACAATAAATAAGTAATGGGATGTATAATATTAACTCTTGAAATTGAAATTTATATGGTTTTGAATTGATTGCTATATCTGGTGCTTTGTATTTCGAACCTATCCATCCTTTCTTTTGCCTCTATTCTCCTATCTCGTTCCTTTTCGGGGACGAAAAGTTTTGTGTGGGAGAGATTGTAACAACACGTAAATTTTAACGATTTTAGTTAACGTAATTAACTAATTTTTAGTGAAATTTAAATAATAAAATTTGGAAATGAAAATTTGATGTTTGGAATGCGTCTATTTAAACATAAAAATATCAGATTTTCGTCAGAAAATATGAAAGTTAGCTATGTTTTGTAATCTTCAATTCCAATTTAAAGTCAGTTAATTTGATGAAAATAAAATATTTTGTGAAACCTGAATATTTTTATACAATAAAAATGCAAACCATTTTCAGAGTGAGACGTCATATTTCATTTCGCCAATTTGGACTGTTCTAGCCCCCTTTTTCTTATTTTCGGCCTTTTAGCAGCAGTTTAAGCAGCGAATAATGACCTTTGATAAGTTGATCATATCATTGATATTTTTGCACCATTCTGTTCGTCTCGTCTTGCTGATATCCGCAGTATATTCATTTGCGTGTTTCGGCGTCCGGTGCACAGTGAAATCTGCGAAATGGTTAGCCGTATCGGTGTCCGTTTTGAACCTTTTGTTTTCCCTATGTCCTTTATTGTCTACCATGTTAAACAAACAGCCTTTAGCATTTATAATTTTTGAAACCCAACTATTGACTTTCAATATTCCCATTGCAATATGTTATTTTGGTTTTTTCATTTTCTAATTGGCTCTTCCCCTCTGATTTTTCATTTTGTTCTTCAAGAGAGTATAATTATATTATAATCTAAGTTAAATATATATTAGTTTGCCTACCTGCTATTCTCTTCCCACTGGCAAGCTCACCTTCCAACTTTGTATCCCCCTTCATTCTTGATCCCTCGCCTACCCCCACACAGCCTTGCTCAGCTCTAAAACCTTCGAGCGACCACTAGTCAGCCCATCATCTTGCCAAAATCCTAAACCAACTCAACATGCCACCGAACACAACCCTTCCATCTCCAATTTCAAGAACCGGCCTCCCCTTCACAACAGCCCATATACCACGCTGTGACCGCTTGAACACCTGCTAGGGCTCCCCTCCTCCAACCTCGTAACACACAGCCAATCACCATCATCTCTTCGAGCCCTTCCACTGACCTAAAATGCCACCTCTCCCACCTTGTTTCATTTTGCTAAAACTCCCCTTTCTCAAACTCACCTCTAGATCCCATGCAAGCCGAAGCTTTCCACCTTCCCATGAGTGCCGCTAAACATCATTTGAGCAGCCCCTAACGACAGCCCAAATGCCTTGCCTAACTGCACCGCCATCTCCTACCAAACACGAAACCTACCCCACTGTGAGGACCTGGAACTTTGGATATTTGAAATTAGAATATGTAATTGATTTTAAATGTTTAAGAGTTAATTTTTAACTTGAATTTCAAATATTGCTGTTTGTTGGATAATTTAAATTATTGAATTTAATAATTGGTAATTGGGTCAAATATGAAATCTGGAGTTTCGAGCTTGTTAAAAATATTTTAAAGGCTTATAAAATTTATAATGATGATACTGAAGATAATAGAAGTGTTAAAATTTAATAAAAAGGTGATTTGTTCAGTTTTGGAAATATAACATTTATATCGATATATAAAAATAGCCTTCCGAGGCACAGTCTCAGAATTCGACTAAACCAGTTCCATTGGATCCGTAATAATGTATTATCATCGAATTTCAAATTTCGAAGCTTTTGGAGTGATCATTTGGCCGTACGGTATATTAATGCACTGGAATCTTTATCGAAAATTCAATATAATAGTTGGGTCCAAAACGCTATCTTCTCCATACGATCGAATTAGGACTCGAAACTTTTTTCATTGCATTCGAAATAGGGGTATAACATTATGTATGCCTAGCGGCACGCCTCGGTAGGAGGTTGGGGTTTTAAGTTGCGTATATCGAGACATTTGAAATTTAAATTATTTAAATTATTGGTCAAACCTCTTTTCAGCTGTAGCTTTATCTCTCACTGTACCATTCTTCCCTTCAACACACACGGCATCCTTTCTTTCTTTTCTTTAGATACACGTCCCCTCCTCGTTTTTTTAAAAGCTGAAATTTCAAAGTTCAAAAGAAATAAAATTTACGCCGAAGCTTCTTCAAAAATCCGAGAATCAGTTCCCTTTTCATTCAATTTAAATGGCGGAATAGAATTCGAAATGAATTCGAATAAAAAAATTAATTAACCTAGGCCGATTGGAGTCGCACGCCTCGCGAATGGTCGCGTTTTGGGACTGGCGACGATAGCCATTTGGAGTTGTGGCGGTGTAGTCTCGCATCGAAGCGGGATGGGGCGACTGGAGCTTGAGGTTGCGATTTCTCTAGTGATGGTGGCGGAGCGAGGAAAAGCGAGGGGGTCGATGTCTATAATCGATGCTGGACGTCGATGTTCGAGCGACACGAGCTCGCATGCGGGTGGCGAGTGGGTGAGGACGAAGGAGGCAGTGATGTGGCGACATCAGCGGCGACAAGGGGTTAGTCGGCGACGTTGGTTGGGGTAGTGCGGCGTGGTTTCTGGGAGTCAGTAAGGTATAGATTTCTATTTCAGTTTAAATATAATAAATTTGTGTATAGACAGAAAAAATATAACGGTTTTTGTTTTAAGATTAAATCAGTTGTATATATATATGGGAGTAAAGTATATTATTTCACTTATTAAATGCTAATTATGTTTAGTGTATATATATGGAAAACATATATATAGGAATTTTGAATGTAGAAGAGTTTCTATGAAATTAGATTTTGAATCCACATAAATAAATTTTTACAAGTGTATGGGTTTTAAAGAAAAATATATAAAAATAAATATATCTATATGAAAATACATATACATATTTTCACTTACTACTTTATTTTGAAAAACATAATGGATTCAAGGAGATTAACTTGTTAAATTAGCTTATTTAGTTATTTTAGTTACTAAAGATTTCAAGAGAAAATTAGTTTAAATAAAATTATAAGTTAAATTAATGGAGTAAATGGTGATTAATTGTTTGATGAATTCAAATAGTAATAAATCGTGAATTGGTTATACAAGGTCTGAAATCATGATGAATCGTGAAGGGAACAAGCTGGTGTGGTTTGGGTCGCATAAAATCATAGGTTGGTTAATCTCACTCAAATTGAATTACCAGTTAATTTAAATAGTTAAGTTTAGAATTGTTGGATGATTGATTGGAATTGATTATTATTATAAGTCTAGATGTGGTATATTATATAAAGTAGCGTGTGTGTATTGTAGTGATTGATATTCTCGTGTTATATAGCGGATGTGACCATATGCGCCCCGCATAATAGCGGATGCCCCTTTATACCGCGATGTCCCCCTCGAAGTGGGATTTGGTATTTTATTCGTTGTGATAACATCTGTGGATGCAGGGAAATAGGCTGGAGGGGTCTAACTGAATTCCTTAAAATATTGAAATTATTTTCATAATCTGTGATATGTTTTATTAATATCCTATGATATATTGTATTGGAAATCTAAGTTATTCGGTGCTATGGTTTGGATGAATCTATTTTGGTATTTTAAATATAGAAATATAATGAATTGGGTTCTTAAAGGAAATGAAAAGAAATTTTTTGGAATAAAGAATGAAATTGATGTTTCGGATTTTAAAAAGGATTTTAAATCATAATAAAAGGTGAATTTGTTGTTAATGAATTTTGGAATTGATTTTGGATAAACCAAGAGATAAATTTTAAGGGGAATTTAACTCAGGAAATCGGTTTGAAATCGATTAAGTGTTTTGGAAACTGTGATTTAAAGGATAATGAGGAATGGAAGTTTATAAACTAGGTTTATAAATAAAGTGAAATATTTATCAGTGGATAAATTTGAAAGTATAAATTCATGGTGGGAATTTATAAGAAGATGGGAAATGTGTTTTAAAAATAAAACGTGGTTTTATTTTTAAAGTGTTGAAAGAAATTTACGGGATTGGGACGTAAATTTAATTCGAATAAATCGAGAAGGATTTATAAATAATGAGATGTGCTGATTGGAATGGAAAGTGTATTTTCCTGAAAACTAAGTATATTTTCAAAAGAAAGATTTATAAGTATAAATTAAAAGCTTTAAAAGTGGTTTTAAAGGAATGATTTTAGAGAAATTAATTATTTAAATTGTTTTAAAATTGTTTAAGTAAATATTATTTAAGTTAATTATAGTAGTAATTACTTTAAAGATTAAATTAGCATTTTGGTTTTAAAGGATTATTATTAAATATTTATGTTTAATAAAATAGTTTTATTTTAAAAGGTAGTTTCGGCTAAAATTTTACTTGGAGAATTATTATAGAATTTCATAAGTATTGTTTTAAATAAAGTAATTTAAGTAGTTTTATTTTTAAAGGTTTTGAGTGTATGTTTTTGGGAAAGTGATTTAAATTATTGAAATCTAATTTTAATAAGACTTGGAGTTTTCAGTGAAAATAAAAGAATTGGTTGAATTGATTGCTTATTTGATAGTTAAATAACCGACTATCAAATCTGGACTTAAAATATAATTTTGGAAATATCTAGAAGAGGTATGGGAGTTATATGGTACAGTTACCGTTCGAGGTGTTATACTGTATGTATAAACTTGTTCGTTCTTCTAGGACTTTGATAAGGAAATCTGTCCATTAACGGTTAGGAGGTAAACTCTGATCTTATTCTCGTCTGTGTATTTCCTAAAGAACCAGGGTTGAGTTTACCGAGAAATAGCGAATGTTGTTTCGAAGAGACCGGGATCGGATTGTGATCCGAAAACCACTTTGATCCAACGAGTACGTTTTTGAAAGAAAGACAAGAGTTTGGAGTCGAAGATGGAGCAGTGAAGTGCAAGGGCTAATCGCTAATATTCCTGAGGGTGATTTCAAAAAGGATGTAGTAGGAGTAGTGCTTTCGGTTCCGCTCGGACCGTGAACGAACTTATATGGATGAATGCTTTTAGAACATTGTCATTGGAGGACAATGAGCATTCTAAGTTAGATGTGTTCTAAAAAGGTAACACTTAGCCTCGAGCCTCATCAGCCGGGAATGACTGAAAATCAGGGGATTTGCAGCAAGGCTAAGTGGGTAGCACCCAATTAGGGTAAGGTCATCCCCGTCTAGATGTTCCTTTTCGGCTGTGTGGGGCGGTTGCTAATCCCAACCGTGGGGTGATCTGATTCGGACTATCCAGTAAGTGGTAGCTCCGGTCTTGTGTTGCAGAGGATCGGGAGGGGTCCTCTGTATGCTGATCTAGACCAGGTACCGTGATAGTTGGTACCCCAGTGCCTAGTCATTAGTTGGAAATCCATTCTTCCTATGTGCCTTTACGGTTTTGATTGTAGAGCCTAGTATGCTGGAATTTAATGAATGTAACAATTTTGGCTATTTGAATAAGTATTTGTACTTAGACATATTATAATATTAGAGGATTTGATATAAAATGTTTTGGTTATCGTAAGGTAAAAACCCGGCATGTTTATTTGTGGCGTGGTCTTACAAGATACCTTTGATTTCAAAAAGTTTTAGAACTTTAAAATTCAATTGAGTGTGTTTTCTCACGCTGGTTTTCCAGACTAACTCGGGTGTTATTTTACTATAATGCTCTGGTCGACCGAGTATTATAGGATGCTGTAGAGCTCAGGAGACGAGCTGGATGGCGAGACGTACCACACGTACTTGATGTATATTCCGCTGTGCAGTGTAAGCTGTATAGCCAGCTTTTGTGGGGACAAGTTAATATAACTGTCCAGTATTTTGCTATTGATTGTGTTGTACTCTGATGATGTAATGTATAAAACAGATATAGTTCTTTTTGCATAAAGATCAGTCATTTATCTATTATATATTGTTCCTCTACGATTGTGGGATTCTGATGATGTTTTCTATTTCTTCTTCTACCTCTTTCTTCTTTAACCCTAATGGTTTGTATTTCTGTCCACCTTGAGTTGAACTGATGGATAATATGGTCGGCTCAAAGGGGTACGGATTTGCGGGCTGTTACAGTTGGTATTAGAGCTGAAGGTTAAGCGAGAACCTTGGTTCTAGTGGGGATTACTCATTAGAAATAGAGTCCATATACTCTAGAATGAGTTTGAGTGTATTAATAGATATGAGCGCGTATTTGTTAGTGAATATAAAATTGTTTTATGCTGTATTGATTGGTTTGTCGAGTGGCTTATGGATTCTGGTCAATACAAATTATTAACGTTATTGATAGGGATCTCTAAACACTTGTATAGAATAATTTGGCACGGTATTGTTTTAAAATTGGGTAAACGAAATAATTTTGTCCAAATTATTTTTATATATAAAAGAAATAATTTTCAGAAATCATTATAGTATATATATATGGTTGCATGGTTGTTAGGAAGTGATGATATTAATTTATTATCACTTCTATGTGGAAATTGAAATAAGGGAATAATGTTATAACCAAAGTTAAGGAATAATTTATATAATAGAATGAGATTTGTAAACGTGAATTATAAATGTGATTTATAATTGAAATGAGATAAAATTCCAGTGTAATGTTTGAATATAGATTGGAAGGATTTGAAATTTGAAATTTTAGGAAAGGTTTAAGTTTTCTTTGAATTTGAAAATGATTTTCAAATGCTTTGGAGGAATAATAGTGGTATTATTCGGAAATATTTTTGAACTGGATATGAAATCCGGTGAGATTTGGATTTAAAAGTATTTGAAAATGTTTTAAAAGAAGTAAAAGTATTGAACTCATTTTGGACGCTGAAAAATAATTTTGGCGATGACTACAGCATCATCGATGTTTACTTTTGAGTTTCCAAGAGAGGAATTGCTACCTAAATGTTTTAAATTGGAATTGCTTGCAAAACTGGGTTTGGTTTTAAAATTCAAAAGATAATTTGATATGCAAATGAATTATGTGTCTAGTGATTTCAAAGGTGATTTTGAAATGTTGAGTAATTGTTTAAAAGACTCTGGAATCTTATTTAAAATGTTTATGGAATATAAATGAGTTTGGGGACTTATAAAAATTGAAGTTTGTTAGAATAAAATTTAATTTGAAGGAGAGTTAAATAAAAGTAAGTATGATAATAAAATAAAGTGATAGGTAAACCAATTAAGGAAAGTAAATCTAAGGAGATTAGTAAATGGGATGTAAATAAGTTGGAGAACATATAGAGGTTTAAAAAATTAAATTGGATCGGAATGTAATTGAACCTAGTTAAATAAAGGTGAATTTGAGGAAATGAATCTAAGTAAGCTAAATGGAATGGTTATTGGAATTAAATTTGATTTGTAAAATGAAACTTAGTCAAGTTGGACTAAACAAAACAAAGTATTGGAAATAAAATTAGTAAGTAAACTAATTGATTTAATTGGTAAGCAAATGAACGGAAATTT
Source organism: Allium cepa (assembly GCA_030765085.1). NCBI lineage: Eukaryota > Viridiplantae > Streptophyta > Magnoliopsida > Asparagales > Amaryllidaceae > Allium > Allium cepa. Next base: position 153,600,884 of record CM060942.1, read on the forward strand.
AATATTGGGATAATATTTAATTTAAATTGTGTTAAGTAAAGTGGAATCGAAAAATTAATTCGAAGTGGTCTAAAGATAATAAAGGTTTGGAAATAAAAATGGTTTGAGATATGAATAAATTAGTAAGTGGAACTAATTCAAAGCAATGATATGGATCATATATGAATGGAAGATAGTCGATAGAATTCAATACTTAAAAATGGAAGGTAAATTGAATTCAAATGGAATTGAAAATGCAAAGGGAATAAAAATGGATATAAAAACCAAGGTGATGAATTGGAAATAAATAGAAGAAGTTATATAAAGTATTTTATTAGGCTTAAGAAAGTAAGTGGTGAAGTTCTTAAGTAAAATTGGTATTGAGAATATACTGGGTATTTGAATGAAGATTAAGTAAAATATGAAAGGGGAAATTGAAAAGGGGTGTATGGAAATCAAAATAAGTGTGAATAAAAAGAGAATTGGTATAGCTAATAATCAGTTGAGATAAATACGTGGGATGTACGTATATTATTTTATTCGCATAGCGATTTGATCCAGATTCGAGCATAGAATTTCGAGATAGTTATATCGATCCGAGTTGGGATTTTTCACATGATTTTCAACGGCGAACCCTGGATATGGATTTTTGATTGATTCTGGAAATTTTCTATCATAGTTTATGGCTATGCAAGGATAATGACAGTTTCTAATTAAGAAACCAGATCTGAGTCCGCACTAGAGAGTCGGGTGGACGATACTAGTCCAGAAGTGAAATTGTGTGATCGAATGAGCTATCGTATTTGATATTGTGTACGGATGATATGTGTACATCGTACGGGCTTAAGTAAAGCAAATATGGAAAATTTTGTAAAAGAAGCAAGTAAAAGTGATTTTGAATTCTGTGATTGGACATTATTGCTAAGTTGGATATACAGGTGTTTTAAAAGCAAAAGGAAATTGATGTTTTTTATTTCAGAAGATAAATTGAATTACCCGACAAAAGGTATGTATTTAAATTGTAATATGAAATTTGATGGTTTTTTGATCCAGCCACTTGGCATTTTGTTTTCTTTTGAAATTTGGGGGCCCACGGATGCATTTTGTAGTCGTACTGATCTAGCCGCGCAAAGGAGGCGTTGGCGAAATTTTTTGAAAATTTAGGGAGCTAAATTTTTTTTGAGAAAATGTTGACAAGTTTAAAAGGTTGGTTTAAACTACAGTTTGAATTATCAAGGGAATAATATTATTTGTAACAGATAGGTGAGTTTGGAATATTAGTAAGAGGAATAGTGTGTCTTTAATAAAAAGATTGTTTTGAGAAGTTGTTTGAAACCGTTTGGTTTTGGGAAAATGATGAACGGGTTATGGACCATTCTTCTTAACTAGCAATTACGGGGACGAAATTCTTTTAAAGGGTGAGGATTGTGACAACCCAGAACTTCGGATGTTTGAAATTGGAATATTTAATTGATTTTTATTTAAGAGTTAATTTTTAACTTGAATTTCAAATATCGCTGTTATTGGACAATTTAACTTATTGAATTTAATAATTGGTAATTTGGTAAAATATGAAATCTGGAGTTTCGAGCTTGTTAAAAATATTTTAAAGGCTTATAAAATTTATAATGATGATACTGAAGATAATAGAAGTGTTAAAATTCAATTTAAAGGTGATTTGTTCAGTTTTGAAAATATATCGTTTAAATAGATATTTAAAATAGCCTTCCGACGCACAGTCTCAGAATTTGACGAAACTAGTTCCATTGGATCTGTAATAATGTATTATTATTGTATTTCAAATTTCATAGCTTTTGGAGTGGTCGTTTGGCCGTACGGTATATAAATGCGCTGGAATCTTTATCAAAAATTCAATATAATAGTTGGGTCCAAAACGCTATCTTCTCCATACTATCGAATTAGGACTCGAAACCTTTTCCATTGCGTTAAGAATAGAGGTATAACATTATGAACGCCTAGTGGCATGCCTCAGTAGGAGGTCGGAGTTTTAGGTTGCTTATATCGAGACATCTAAAATTTAAATTATTTAAATTATTGGTCAACCTCTTTTTAGCTGTAGCTTTATCTTTCATTGTACCATTCTTTCCTTCAACACACATGGCATCCTTTCTTTCTTTTCTCTAGACATGCGTACCCTCCTTCTCATTTTTTTAACAGCTTGAATTTCATACTTCAAAAGAAATAAAATTTCGGCCGAGGCTTCTTCAAAAATCCAAGAATCAGTTCCCTTTTCATTCAATTTAAATGGCGGAATAGAATTTGAATCGAATTCAAATAAAAAAATAATTAACCCAGGCCGAACGGAATCGTGCACCTCACGATGGTCGTGTTTTGGGACTGGCGACGATGGGCATTTGGTGTTGTGGCGGTGTAGTCTCGCGTCGAAGCGGGATGGGGCGACTGGAGCTCGAGGCTGCGATTTCTCTGGTGATGGTGGCGGAGCGGGGCGAAGTGAAGGGGGTCGACGCCTGTAGTCGGTGTTGGACGCCGAAGTTCGAGCGATACGAGCTCGCATGCGGGTGACGAGTGGGTGATGACGAAGGAGGCAGTGACACGAGGGCTTGGTGGCGACGTCAGCGGCGGCAAGGGGTTGGTCGGCGATGTAGGTTAGGGTAGTGCGGCGTGGTTTTTAGGAGTCAGTAAGGTATAGATTTCTGTTTCAATTTATATATAATAAATTTGTGTATAAACAGAAGAAGAAAAAATAACATTTTTGGTTATAAGATTGAATCAGTTGTATATATATATATGGCAGTAAAGTATATTATTTCACCTATCAAATGCTAACTATGTTTAGTATATATATATATGGAAAATATATATATAGGAATTTTGAATGTAGAAGAGTTTCTATGAAACTAGATTTTGAATCCGCATAAATAAATTTTACAAGTGTATGGATTTCAAAGAAAAATATATAGATATAAATATATCTATATAAAAATACATATACATATTTTCACTTACTGGTTTATTTAAAAAAAATAATGGATTCAAGGAGATTAACTTGTTAAATTAGCTTACTTAATTATTTCAGTTACAAAAGATTTCTTAGGGAAAATTAGTTTAAATCAAATTATAAGTTAAATTAAAGGAGTAAATAGTGATTAATTGTTTGATTAATTCAAATAGTAATAAATCATGAATTGTTTATACAAGGTCTGAAATCGTGATGAATCGTGAAGGGAAAAAGATGGTTTGGTTTGGGGCGCATAAAATCATAGGTGAGTTAATCTCACTTAAATTAAATTACCAGTTAATTTAAATAGTTAAGTTTAAAATTGTTGGATGATTGATTGGAATTGATTATTATTATCAGTCTGGATGTGGTATATTATATATATATATATATATATATATATATATTGGATTGATTGATATTCCCGCATTATATAGCGGATGAGACCCTATGCGCCCCGCTTAATAGCGGATGACCTTTTGTACCGCCATGTCCCCCTTGAAGTGGGATTTGGTATTTTATTCATTATGCTAACATCCGTGGATGCATGGAAATAGGTTGGAGGTATCCAACTTGATTCCTCAAAATATTGAAATTATTTTCATAATCTGCGATATGTTTTATTGATATCATGTGATAGATTGTATTGGAAATCTAAGTTATTCGATGCTATGGTTTGGATGAATCTATTTTGGTATTTTAAATGTAGAAATATAATGAATTGGGTTCTTAAAGGAAATGAAAAGAAACTTTTTGGAATAAAGAATGAAATTGATGTTTCAGATCTAAATAAGGATTTTAAATCATAATAAAGGGTGAATTTGGTGTTAATGAATTTTGGAATTGATTTTTGATAAATCAAGAGATAAATTTTAAAGGGAATTTAACTTTGGAAATCGGTTTGAAATCGATTAAGTGTTTTGGAAACTGTGATTTAAAGGATAATGAGGAATGGAAATTTATAAATTGGGTTTATAAATAAGGTGAAATATTTATCAGTGGATAAATTTGAAAGTATAAATTCATGGTGGGAATTTATAATAAGATGGGAAATGTGTTTTAAAAATAAAACGTGGTTTTATTTTTAAAGTATTGAAAGAAATTTACGGGATTGGGACGTAAATTTAATTAGAATAAATCGAGAAGGATTTATAAATAATGAGATGTGCTGATTGGAATGGAAAGTGTATTTTCCTGAAAACTAAGTATATTTTCAAAAGAAAGATTTATAAATATAAATTAAAAGCTTTAAAAGTGGTTTTAAAGGAATGATTTTAGAGAAATTAATTATTTAAATTGTTTTAAAATTGTTTAAGTAAATATTATTTAAGTTAATTATAGTGGTAATTACTTTAAAGGTTAAATTAGCATTTTGATTTTAAAGGATAATTATTAAATATTTATGTTTTATAAAATAGTTTTATTTTAAAAGGTAGTTTGGGCTAAAATTTTACTTGGTGAATTATTATAGAAAGTATTGTTTTGAATAAAGTAATTTAAGTAGTTTTATTTTTAAAGGTTTTAGTGTATGTTTTTGGGAAAGTCATTTAAATTATTGAAATCTAATTTTAATAAGACTTGGAATTTTCAGTAAAAATAAAAGAATTGGTTGAATTGATTGTTTATTTGATTGTTAAATAATAGTTAAATAACAGACTATCAAATCTGGACCCAAAATATAACTTTGGAAATATCTAGAAGATGTATGGGAGTTATATGATACATTACCGTTCGAGGTGTTATACTGTACGTATAAACTCGTTCGTTCTTCTAGGATGTTGATAAGGAAATCTATCCATTGACGGTTAGGAGGTAAACTCTGATCTTATTCTCGTCTGTGTGTTTCCTAAAGAACCGGAGTTGAGTTTGCCAGGAAATAGCAAACGTTGTTTCGAAGAGACCGGGATCAGACGGTGATCCGAAAACCACTTTGATCCAACGAGTACATTTACGAAAGAAAGATAAGAGTTTGGAGTCGAAGATGGAAAAGTGAAGTGCAAGGGCTAATCGCTACTAATCCTGAGGGTGATTCCAAAATGGATGTAGTAGGAGTAGTGCTTTCGGTTCCGTTCGGACCGGGAATAGACTTGTATGGATGAATGCTTTCAGAACTTTGTCATTGGAGGACAATGAGCATTCTTAGTAAGATGTGTTCTAAAAAGGTAACACTTAGCCTCGAGCCTCACCAACCGGGAATGACTGAAAATCAGGGGATTTATAGCATGGCTAAGTGGGTAGCACCCAATTAGGGTAAGGTCATCCCTGTATAGATGTTCCTTTTCGGCTGTGTGGGGCGGTTGCTGATCCCAACCGCGGGGTGATCTTATTCGGACTATCCAGTAAGGGGTAGCTCCGGTCTTGTGTTGCAGAGGATCGGGAGGGGTCCTTGGTATGCTGACAGATGGTACCCCAGTGCCTAGTCATTAGTTGGAAATTCATTCTTCCTACGTACCTTTACGGTTTTGATTGTAGAGCCTAGTATGCTGGAATTTAATGAATGTAACAATTTCGTCTATTTGAATAAGTATTGTACTTAGACACTATTATAATATCAGAGGATTTGACATAAGGTAAAATCCCGACAAGTTTATTCGTGGCGTGGTCTTACGAGATACCTTTGATTTCAAAATGTTTTGGAACTTTAATTATTCAATTGAGTGTGTTTTCTCATGTTGGTTTTCCAGATTGAATCGGGTGTTATTTACTATAATGCTTGGGTCAGACTGAGTATTATAGGATAGAGGATAGGATGCTATAGAGCTCAGGAGATGAGCTGGATGGCGAGACGTATCACACGTACTTGATGTATATTCCATTGTGCAGTGTAAGCTGTATAGTTAGCTTTTGTGGGGACAAGTTAATAAAATTTTCCAGTATTTTGCTATTGATTGTGTTGTACTCTGATGATGTAATGTATAAAACAGATATGGTTCTTTTTGTATAAAGATCAGTCATTTATCTATTATATATTGTTCCGCTGCGATTGTGAGATTCTGATGTTGTTTTCTATTTCTTCTTCTACCTCTTTCTTCATTAACCCTAATGGTTTATATTTCTGTCCACCTTGGGTTGAACTGATGGAGAATATGATCGGCTTAAAGCGGTATGGATTTGCGGGGTGTTACGCCCACACCCCTGACCCACGCAACCGAGAGCAGCCTCCACCCCTCTAAACTGCCACGACCTGCCCTATTCCTCCACATACTCACCGAACAAGCACCCCGCCGACCTCCTTTCCTCTCGCCTCTGCCCCAAACAGCCTTCCCTTTGCCACGTTCTCCCACCTCCAAGCTCGGCCAAGCACAGTAATGGCCTTACTCCTCCATCCCGTATTCGCACCTTGCCCAGGTCGAGCAACCAAGAAGTATGCATATGTTTATAATAATATTGATTTCAAAGTATCTATTTATATATGTTTATAATAATATAGATTTTAATGTATATATATATATAGATTTTACTTTAAATATGCATTTTCAAATTGAATATCGATTCTTAATTATAATATATATATATATATATTATAAAATTTTATATATGTTGTTTCATTGACCTCGAGTCCACCTTGCTCTGCTTTGGGATTTTTCGTTTGGATTGGTCGATTGTCTAGTTCGTGATTCAATTCATAGCTTGTCGAGTTGTCAAATTTCTCCAACATCGAAAGGTGAGCGATCACTCATGATTAATATTCTTATATTTAGTAAATTTAATTCACATGAAATGACGATTGAAATATGTTGTTAAATTTAAATTGTTAGTTATTTAGTTGTTAAATATCATCTGTTATTATTTGCATTAGTTCACCGATGGTAATTGACAATATTGACACCAATAACATATTAGTATATATACATTTTATTTAAATTGCTAATTATGATCATATATGCTTGTCATTGATATGATGTCGTTTTATGCTATTTATATTCTCACACTACAAGTTCACGGTTAGTTAGGAATTCCCTATGGGTTGAAATGATACATACCCGAAAGATTTTATAGATTAGGGAAAATCGTTATGGGTTGAAATGATAAACCCAGGCGATTTTGTTGATTCTGAATTTTGGAGTTGTGGATTGAAATGACATATACCCGTAAATATTAAATTTAAATTGCAGATTGAAATTATAAATATCTGTATCACTTGACCATAGGATAAAAAATTATATACGAACATTGTTGGTCTATTTTTGAAATGATTTCCAAAGTTTGAAAGGAAGTACATGGGTATTAATAAATACTGATTTTTAAATATAATATAAACATTTTAATTTTAATATATGTGTAAAAGTCATATTTTTAAATTATATGTTTTGGATATTTTAAAATTATAAGTCAAGTTTCAAAATGAAAATTATAAATTTTTACTTATAACTTTATTATTTTTAAAATATATAAAATAAGATTTATAATAGATTTAATAATAATAAGATTTAATTTAATAATTATTATTTTAATAAAATTTAATAAGAATTTAATTTAATACTATATATATAAAATGTTTAAATATTTATTTAAATTTATATTAATATTTTAAAATGATTTTTGTAATAACTTTAATAAATAGAGGTTGGAAAGATAAATTAAAGTTGACTTGGAATTTAAATTGGTTAATAATTGAATTTAAATAAAGTTTGATTTGAAACTTATTGATTTTGAGATTTAAAGATATGTTATATAACTTGATAACTTGTTTTGATTAAAGAGAATTTAATGAATATTTTAAATTGAATTTGAATATTTAATTTTGATTTAAATTTGTAATTTGAGATTTTATTTACATATTTTACAAAAAGTGGGGAAATGAATATTTTTAAAATAAAATTGAAATTGAATATTTAATTTTGATTCAAATTTGTAAATTGAGATTTTATTTAAATATTATAAAAATGATTAAGTTAGTATTTTCAAATTTAAATAAAATCAAAGTTGAATTTTTGGAAAATAAATGAAATTTGTTAAATTGGGTTATTGTAAATTGTTTAAATATATAAATTTGAAATCTATTGAATTGGAAGTGGTTTGGAATTTGTAATTCAAACCTGGATTTGAAACCGATATAAAATAGAAATAGTTTTAATAAGAATTTGGATTGAATTTTTAATCTTTCAAATTGAACCTTTTGAACTAAGATTGATTTTAAATTGAATTATGGAAATAAAGTTGATTTGAATTGATTGTTAAATTGGAAGATACAATTCTAATTTGAAACTATTTTTATTATATAAACTATTTTTAATATATAAACTATTTTTAATATATAAACTATTTTATTCTATAACATATTTTTAAATGTAAACAATTTTTAATTTATAACTATTTCAATATATGTTAACTATTTTCGACATTTAAACTGTTTGAGTTGGAACTGTCATGATTTAGATTTAATGGATTTAAATGCAATACTTTGATATGATGGTTCAACCTATTTGTGGTTATGATTTTAAAAGTGAACTATAATTTAAAGTGAATAAGATTTCGAAAGTGATATGATTTCGGAAGTGATATGATTTTGGAAGTGAAATTATTTGAAATGAATATGATATTTTGACAAGAAGTATAAACTGTTGAGATATATAATGACCACGGTGTGAAATAAGCGTTTTGTTGTTAAAGAGACTGGGATCGAATATTGAAATACTCTCTATCAATAACAAAAACCACTTTAACAACTGTGCACATGGTAGAGATTCCTAGACGAAGTAGGATGGCTTGGCAACGATTCTGTATGAGGTATTAACGCATCCCTGACTCCCGCGAGTCAGCATGATGTGGCTAAAATAGGAGATATACCAGGCCAAGTGAGGTCGCATCTCCGATCGAGCATACTTCTTTGATACCATTCTATTACTTTATGATTTGATTGGGCGCACCTTTGATTTAGGAGCGTGTCTCGAGGTGGGCGGTAGTAGCTGCTATGCGTTACCACCAGTACGGGAGTGCAAATGGTAGAATCCTATCCTGGCATTGCCTCACGTGCCTTGTCACATGCCTTATCGCGCTTTCTATCAGTTTGGTTTGTGTCATACCTATGGAGTTCTCTCTGATAGCCCACCAGTTTGGTGGAGTTTACAGCACTATATAGACTACGACATTATATAAAATGTGTTAAGGGGGATATGGGTAACGCCTTTACGCTATTTTAATACTTTACTTTACTATAGACATTATCTATGTAGCGTATTGTACTATGTATGTAGATAGTTTAACGGATTCTTAAAGTATGGGAATCTTAAACATCCTTTAAGTTATTTGTATTTCATTTCGGCATTTCACTTGAGTTGATTTACTGGTATAAGAATGTTAATCCTAACTCGAGTGTTTTGTGTTTTGCTTTGTGCTCGGGTCAGACTGAGTGTCACAACCTTTGAAACTCACTTTTTGAAGCTTGGAGCTTCGCCTGAAGATCTATTATCTATCTATACTGCTTTCAGCTATTCCAGTTATTTCAGTTGTTATGTTCAGACTTGTCAGTTGATTTTGTGTTGGTGACATCTATGTATTTGAGATTTTTTGTTGTATCTGACTCTGATGTTTATATAGTGGCTTGATGAACTACTATTTATCTATTCCGATGCTTATTATTATATTACTTTGTATCTGTGATTCCGCGAATGATTTATTTACTGTATATGCTTTTAGCCAAATATAATTTAACAATTTGTTATTTGAGAAATTCAAGTCTGGCATGGGTGAATTATTGTCGATTTGAATGGATCGAAATAGCAGGTCGTTAAAAGTGGTATTAGAGCTAGGATTTGGCAAAACTTAGCATATGGAGTAAAAATTAATCATAAAATAGTATATGTTCAAGCTCGAAATTCTTTGTTAGGATCCTTCTTAATTAGGATTTCTTTTGAATTTTGGAACTTTCCCCTTTATTTTGAATCCATTCTTATCTCTTCTTATTCGTGTTCTTCTGGATATTAGAGTATCCCATAGCTCTATTTCCGTTGACCTCTATAATAAATTTGAGCTCATCTTACCACCTCAACTGGCAACTCCATACTTATGTGTGACTAATCCCATCGGCAGTCCCACCAACCTTAGTATGATTAGTAAAGGGGTGGAACTCCTTTACAACAGCGTCAATTCACTGAAGATTTCTATGTCCTCGGTTTTGATGCTGTTACTTCTTGTAAGGCCGAACCATTTCTCTAGTACACGACCAGGATAATTCTCTTATGATCGAATGTCAATTACCTCAGGATTATGCAAGCAGTTTATCTGTTCGCTTGATTCTTAGCCAAGTAATATTGACTCCACCCAATAGTCAGGTATCATCCGGATATTTTGGTGTAATGACCCGTATTTTTAACTATTTTAAATTATGGAATTTAATGTAATTATTAAATAAAAATGAATGAAAAAAAAACTAATTCGAAGATTTAAGTAACAACGAGTATTGAAAGATAATGCTATGTATTAGGTTGTGTTTACAATCAATAGTTAGATTAAATAATAAATGTGTTCGGTAGATGGAAATAAAGCAAATGATGGTTGACAAAAATTTGAGTGAAATCAAATATTGAATTTTGTTTAATATTGACTAATTAAATTGTTTAATTTGATATTGAAAATTATTTGGATAATTTAATTATGGACTTAATAAGATTTCTAAGGTAAATTGAGATTCCATTAGAGATAGAAATGTAATACTATACATATGAATGGAATTAAAATTCAATAAGTTAAAATGTGAATTTTATATATTAATTTAATATTGAAATTTAATACATGAAAATAGTGTGAATAATCAAATTTTGATTTAATATGATCCGAAATGGTTTCCAATATGAATATAAATTCTATATGATTTATAATTAAGTTAGTAAGCTTTTTAAATTGAAATTTTAAGCAATTCTGTAAATTTTGAAAAAGTCGATTTTATCGACGAGTTAAAGTCTTTCGGGGAACAGTCTCGGATTTCGACGAAACCAGTTTCATTGGATCCGTAATAATGTATTATTATTGGATTTCAAATTTCGTAGCGTTTGGAGTTATCAAATGGTCGTACGAGATACAAACGCGTTGAAATGGATATCGAAATTTTAATATTTTAATTCAATTCGAAAAGCTATTTTCCACATACGATCGAATTAGGCCCCGAAACCTGTTCCATTGCGTTCAGAATACGGGTAAAATATTATAAATGCCAGGCGTCACGCTTCGTTTGGAGTTCGTCTAGAAAAGGTCGAAAATAATAATAAAATATTGCGTGTACGTATATAAATACGTTTACGCACAGTAAACCCTAGCACTCTCTCCTGTGGCCACCGTTTCTTATATTAGTGGCTAATACTTCTCCTCTTTCTCCCTTGTTTTCCTCTTAATCCATCAATTATTGGGAGAAATCTTCAACTAGGATATCGTAGAGCATAGAGAGATCTACGCATCCAACGGTAGATTTGGTTTATCGTCGTCGTTTGGAGCCAGAAAATGGCCATAAAGGCATGAGTTCATGCACAATTTTCTGTGCAATAGGGAGACCGATCTCTGTGTGCTTATGGTCAAAGGTGGAGTTTGTCTTGACGTTTCTAATGGAGGTGGCTGATCGATTTATTGTTGAGCGTAGTGGTCGCGGCAGTTAGGGTTTAGGGCGGCTGATGGGTTTCTAGCGTGCGTCATCTTTCTAGTTCTAACGTGTGAGAGAGATGAAGTTCATGGCCATGATTTCTTCATATCAAATTGACGGCCCAAATCTGATGGTTGGAAATAATAAAAAGAAATTTTGTTTTAAATTATATTAATATATATATATATATATATATATATATATATATATATATATATATTCAAATCTTTAAACGTTCATATTTCTGCATACAAGATCGGATTTGAACAAAACAAGTGACTGCGGGATCGTGGCGATGTATTCTATGCTTTGGAACTAGATTGGAATCATATGGAGCAAGTTAGAATTTTAGGTTAAATCGAACATCGTTCGATTTAATTTGAAATTGAAAACTCAATATGAGTGTTTTATAACACTCACAATGTACTAGAATGTTCTTATGCTAGTTTAACTCGAATTTATGAATTGTTTTGAATCTATTGATCGTTGTTTGATAAATTGGATGCTCATTGGAAGTCAATCTTTATATTTAGAAATTGATAGTTGAAATTGAAAATTGGAATAGAATTACCAGAAAATACACGACGGTAATAACTATGAAATTTATTGTGAATTATATTGACTATTTGGATGATTGGCTGCGATGGATGCTATTGGTTGATATTTGAATGTTTATTTATTCTGGAATATCCTGTTATCACCCTATATATTGTTTACGGTTTCACAAAACTGTAAATTGAATTATTTCGAATAAACTAAGAAATATATTGAAATGATAAATACCTATGACATTGTGATTTGGAATGATAAATACCTATGACATTGTGATTTGGATTGAAATGATATATGTCCATCCCTGAAATTAAATTGAAATAACTGATCACTCGGCCATAGGATAGAAAATTATATACGAGCACCAGATCGGTTAAATGAATTGATTTTAAATTTTGATTCGAAATTATTTTATTGAACTTGGTTTAAAAGAGATAAAATTGGATTATAGAAATCAAGTTGTTTTCAAACGTGAATTCAAATTTGTGACTAAACTCATGAAAATCGAAGTTGTTTGAAATAAGCAAAGTTGAGATTGAATTTATAGTTGAAGTATAATATAAAGTTGGGAATCGATTTGTTTAAAAGTTTGAATTTTATTCGCACCTTGAATATTGCTAGGTAAAGGAGATAAAACGACATTTTTTTAATTAAGCTTGGAATTGAGATATATTGAAATTGGGATTTTAAATTTGATAGTGAAGGCAAAATTGATGAAGTGTTTTAGATCGATGATTTTGGAAATTGAGCTTAGAATTGATGTAAATCGAAATGGTTTGAAATTGAGAATTGAATTGAAATGGTTTTAAATTAGAATTGAATTGATTGAATTAAATTGAATTGAAAGTGAGAATTGAATTGGTTTGAATTTAATTGATTAAATTGATTGATTTGATAATGGAAATGAATTAATCTGAAATCAAAGATGAAATCGATTTGAATTGGTGTCGAAATTGAATCGACTGAATGAACATCGAAATTGAATTGAATTAGAAAGTTGAAATTGGACCGGTTTGACTTTGAAACCGTTTTTAAATAAAAAGTTTAAGTATAATTTGTTGAAAATCTATATTCTTTAAATCTTTAAATTATTTTGGTTTTCCAAGTATTTTACTATATAAACCATTTTATACTAAACTATTTTAAATATTAAAACTATTTTAACTATTTTACATTAGACTATTTTAACTATTTTAATTACTTAAACTATTTAAAAATATTCAAACTGTTTTTCAAAAATTCAAACTGGGCAAGAGTGAAATGTTTATATTTAAATCTTGGATTTAAATACGAATCAGATTTAGTTGAAGTTATAAATCAAATCAGAACTTGAAACAATTTTGGTATCCAAGTCGCGATATTTAGGCGAAAATGATTTTGAATTGAAATGGTATATTTTGAGTAAATGTGATGACTTCGAAATGGATTTGATTTTGAAGCGAATATGATATTTTGATATCAAGTATGAACTGTTTTCGAAATGTAAAAGTACCAACTAGTGTGTAAAACGACGTTTGGTTGTTAAAGAGACCGAGGCCGGATATGGGATACTCTCTGTTGATACCGGAACCACTTTAACAACCGTGTACGTGGTGTGATGATTCAGAACGAAGTAGTTGGACTTGGCGTCGTTTACTGGATTTGAAGAAAGAGAACAATGATGGATTAGCATGGTACTTGTGCCAATTCAAAATGACGAAAACAGAAGCAGTACCAGCCAAGTGGGCTAGCTACCCCGAGCGGATGCACTTCTTCGAATTACCATCATTTACATTATGATTGATTGGGTGCACCCTCCGGATTGTGGAAACGTTGGTCGCGGTGGGCGATCATGGCTATGATGCGTTACCACAAGCCGGGAAGGGTAAACTGGTAGTATCCTACCTTGGGCCTTGCCTCACGTGCCTTGTCATACTTTTATCCCTAAATGAGACCCATACGATTTTGGTTTAGTGTTGTCGTATCACGACGCATCCCTATCCACTGACCGTATAACTGGTGTTTTATATGCAAACTGTACGACAATGCTTAAAAATGCGTTAAGAGGGATCAATGTAAATCCTTAACGCTATTTTAATATTTATTTTACTGATTAGACATTATATATATAGCGTATTCTACTACATATAAATATTTTGATAGATCCTTAAGAGATGGAAAATCCCATAACATCTCTTGAGTTATTGCATGCACGTTATACACTGGATAAAAGATGTGAAATCCGGTAAACATCTCTGATGCCGTTACACTCATGTTATATGCGATATCGATTTGACTTACATAAGGATATTTGTAACGACCCGTAATTTCGCTACTTTAGAAATGAGAGATTTCATTTAAAAAGGTTTAAAACTTAAATAAACAAGTTATATATAATGGATAATAATATAGAAATTATTTATTCTTATAGTTGATAATTTAAAAAGTATGAATTTGATTAAAACAAATCAACAAAAGCTAAGTTTTGTTAAAACAAAATAAATGCTTAAATAAATAGGTTTATATATTTATTTAAAAAGATAAATCTTATTGAAAACATCTAATAAAGATAATAAAAGTATATAAAAATACTTATAAGTATGTTAATAATCATTTTACAAAAATAACAAAATTTTGTCGCATTTTGTCAGTTTTACAAACATCGTAAAATTAGGGATTTTGATATTCTTTAAATATGATTTTAAAATATAAAGAGTCTTGTTTTAATTTATTTAAAGAATTAAAAAGTTCATTTTTAAATTTTTTTACATAAATAAATAGTTTAACTAAAACGCCAAAATGTGACCGTAAAACATTTTCTCGAAAAACGACGTTTTGTCGATTAGAAGATGTCGCAATGTCGTCGCACCTTTATTTTGTTATATAGGAACATATATTCAAATAGTGTAAGTATTAATTAATTCACTAATCAATTTTACTTTTACTAAACAAGGTTAGAAACTTTTAGAAAACAATTAAGAAAAAGTAAGCACAAAAAGACCAAAATGTCATTTTAAAGCAAAACGTAAAATATCAAATCAAAGAAACACAATTATTACTTACTTTACTTAATATCTAAGTGAAAATGACATAAAGTAATGATTTGAAATGTGATGTTAAGTGTTGAAAAACAATATGATTACTTTATAAGTAAGTAAGGGTATTTTGGTCTTTTTACAAAATATTATTTTAATCCAAAACTTTTCTATAAATAAGACAACCACTCTTTCACTTTCTTTTACACCATTTTCAACCTTCTTCTTCTTCCTTGAAGCTCTCTTTAATGGCTTCTTCTTCTCTTCCAAATGCTTACTAACTTTCTCAAAACCATATCAAATCAACACCAAACACCACCAAACTTTGCCAAAGATCTTAGAATACCATTAGAACATGGTTTAGCATCTAAGAAGTGAAGAAACAATGGAGGAAGAGGAAGATCAAGGTATGGACGAGCCTTATGGATGTTTGTAAGTGGTCGATAGCATAAAGCAAAAGAAATGGAGTAGAAGTTGATAAGTTGAGGTTTAAGTGAAGTGTTGTTGCATATAAATGTTGGTAGGAAGTTAATCTTTTGGTAATAGGTAAGTACTCTTATTGACTAATAAATCCATAAATTATTTCAAGTATAATGATTTGAAAGTTTAAATATGTTGAATAATTAAATATTTGATAACTTGGTTGCAAAATTAGTTGATTATATGATTGTTTATTTGGTTGATAACTTGTTTGATAAATGATAAAAGAAATGGTTAGTAAGTATAGTTAATTCAATAGAAATTATATCGACATAAATGTGTGTATGGAAATTATTTAGCCTCTTAATGATTTTAAATAAGCTAAAATATTTTAAATATGGTTTAAAACAAATTTGAAGTGTTTTGCACAAGTTCCGAAGCAATTCACAAAATTGGTCAAAATCGAGCTCGTCGCGTAGCGGCAGTTCGTAAATTTCGACCTGTAACTTCAAATTGACGTAGAGAATGATTTATAAGTCGGATTTCTTTGAAACAAAAATTCTTTGGTCCACAATGATAATAGTTTTCGAACGAAGAAAGGAAATCAAGATTTCATCGAGTAAATTTTGAAATATGTCCAAAATAATTTTCTAAAAAACATCGCGGTTTTGCAGTTCGGAATCCAAAAAAGGATTTATTTATAAATGGTATTTTTAAAGAATTAAAAATATTAAATAAATTTGATAAATCTATTAAAATGGTTTAAAAGAAATTTGGAATGGAAAATATGAATTTTCAAATATTAAAAAGTTGTTTAAATCAAATAAGCTTATATAGCACTTTCTGTAGCACTTTTCTGCTGCGAATTCTATAACTTTTGGAATATGAGTTTAAATGTAACGACGTTTCCCAGAATCAATTGTGAATGTTTTAAAAAGGATAATTAAGCATTTTGAAAGATTATTTGGAATATTTATAAGCAATTCCAAAATAAAGTTGAAAATCTGAGTATGCGGAAACGAATAGCACATTTGTCCCGCTTATGAGATCTGCGAAGATAAAAACAAGGTGTTTAACTAAGGTTAGGGATAGAGCAACCAGTGCCCTGAACTTACCTGGCCTATGTTTTCTCTTTTTAGGCGAGGGGTGGAATAGATCGAAAGAAAAGCCCGGATGCTCTAAAAGATCATATTTAAAGTTTTTCAAAATAAAAGAAATAAATTCTTTGAATGTTAAATAACCACTTAACATCTTTGTATCAATGATTAGTACAAAGGAACCAAGATCGGATTTGGGTGATTCATATCCGAAAATCCCTTCAAACTAATTTTCGAAATAAAATATATTGAAGACAACGACCATTGATGAGAAAGATCTTCATAATGTAGGATTACTTGCCATTAGTCCTTGGTGGTGAAACTTGCCATTAGTCCCTAGAGGTGAAACTTGCCATTAGTCCCTGGAGGTGAAATTTGCCATATTTAAAGTGGCAGTAGTGCTCTATTATGAAAATCTTCGATTTGCAAGAATGTGATTTGAAGTTAAGAAAGAAATCTTTGATTTAGATTTAATAAATGATTTGGGAATATTTTCCATAAGTTAAAAGTTATAACTTGAATATATGAAATTTTTGATTAAGACTTAATGAATGATTTGGAAAGGTTTTCCTAAGTACAAGAGAAAATGATTAGGATTATAGAAAGCTTTAAATAAACCAAATGATTTGATAAATGAGGCTTAATGATTCCATATACATTTGAAAATAAAATGGAATAAATTGAAAAGAATATATCTATGAAAGATATCTGATTTAAATAGAAGATGAAGTAATTGATTGATGATTGATATCCACATATGAACTTAACAGCTTTTTAGAGCGATGATTGGCTTCGAAGGAAACGAAGTGGGATTTGGATGATTCCTATCCGAAAACCACTTCAAACCAATGTATACATTCGAAAGTGAAGACATGTTAAAGATGATGATTATTGAAGACCGTGGATCTTTATAGCATGAAGACTGGTTGTTGAACATGCTTTGGTTGACCCTTATTATAGAGTTATTTATAGCAGTGGTCTCCTCGTTGTTGAGATTTTTTTTGGATTGCAAGGGCTTCTTGCCCAGTAATGACCGAGGAAAGTGCCTTCGGTTTCGTTCAATCCTATAACGAACTTGTATGGACGAATGTCCGACATTGCATTTCTGAGACACAACGTTTGTCTTTTACAAATGTACATCGGTGGTGGCGGAGAAGGAAACTTCTCTTAGCTTAACACCCTCTTTGAGACGTACGAGCTCAAGGGTTATATTTTTGTGGGAGTCAAATAGTGATCAAAGAATGGTAGTGTGGCATTTAAAGTGGAACCTGTTATGATCAAAGTGTGGCTTTGTATGAAAACGTGACTTTGAAGAAATTGAGCGTAGCCTCGCGAGCCTTACACCCCGGTTATGATGGGATTCTATGTGGTCAGATGTATGCTCACATTTAAGATAGTATTGATTTGGGTTATCAGATGCTCTGAGCCCCAGGTACCAGATACGTTGGGCCTCATAGCAGGGATACGCGAAGTTCGAGTCCTTGGATGTTATTCGCAGATTGTATCCACTTTTAGCCATTTATGTTGTTGTATAATGACATCTGAGTCATGGGCATAAGCCGTGGATGCAGATTGATCTTTCCACTAGTTCCATATCATGTTGGAAATCCAATCCCAATAAGAGATTTATGGTCTTGATTGTATTCCCAAAATAGCTGTAATGACTTGCAAACATTTCAGCTACCCCTTTCTGGTATTATATATTCCGTACGGTATATTCCATTGACCCAGTCCGGATATATTTCGTTAGACTTAGTTCAGATATTGATATCTTATTTGGATAAGTTTATTTGAAAATTGTTTTCAAAAGAATGTCATTAGAAATAATATCAAACGTTTTGATATATAAAAGTGTTTTGGTTATCATAAGGTAAAAACCCGTCCGTGTTTATGTGTGGACGTGGTCTTATGAGATACCCTTCTTTTCAAAGGTTTTGATAATATAGTCATTTAAATTTTGAGTATCTCATGCTGGTTTATCAAGCCTGATCCGGGTATTTTAAATACTCGGGTCAGATCCGAGTAGTTTTAGGTTGAGCTGAAGACGGTTGGAGTTTCCAAAGGAGAGCTGGAGACATTCATCGTCGTATGGACATATTCTGTTATCTGCTGTACTTAGTGTATTTTGTTTGATGTTTGTCAACAATTATAACGGCAGATGTTATAACTGTCCAGGCTGAATCTAGGTTAGACTCTGATATTGTATTTTAAAATTTTCCGCTGTAAAGATTATTATTGAAATAATATATGCTATTCCATTCGTGTGAGGTTTTATTCTGTCTTTATTTTTCTTTCTACCCTTAATGATCCGCTCATTCGTATAATTTGAGTTGGACATGTGTGGTTTATTGTCGATTCAAAGGGTATGAAAAAACGGGCCATTACAATATTTTAATCCTGACTCGAGCGTTTTGTCCTTTTATTAGGCTCGGGTCAGTCCTGAGTTTTTCAGCTTACTAAAGATCTATTCTGAAGGACGAAGACGAAGATTTGGTATATCATTACTACTATTATTATTCTTGCATCATGTTGTCTGCTGCATTATTTTATTTGTTCTATTGTATATGTATAACTCTGATAAATGTTGTATAAGTGATAATCAAAAGTATATTAAGCAGCTTCATGAACTTTTTATTTGATTATTATATTTTATCGTTCCGTTGCGAGATTCTGTGTTTGTTTCTTCTTCTGTTTCTCTTATTTTCTTATTTATCCCATTAACAATCCTCCCTTTTGAATGGTTTGAGTTGACATGTGTGGTTTACTGTCGATTTAAACTATCCAAAAAGGTGGGTCGTTACATTTGGTGAAACCACTTCTCTTTTTCCCAAGCAGGAAATTGAATTCCGCATCGATCTTATCCCTGGAGCTCGACATGTTGTCCTTCCTCCTGGACGAATGGTTTCTATGAATGGTTATCCATACCCTTTTGGATTAGCCAATGCCCCAGCCTTCTTCGTTGATCTTATGAATCGCGTTTTCCATGATGTTCTCATCAAGTTTGTCTTGGTTTTTGTTGATGATATTCTCATATTTTCTGAGTCTCGGTTGACCTGGTTAAGGTCGCTGCGATTAATATAAATCTATCCATTTTTTCAATTTTGTAATTTAATTTTATTATTTTCCTTTCGAGCCTATCTTCTTAATTAGAATTCTCTTTGATTAGGGTTCCTCTAAATTTGAATCTCTATCCTTATTCTAGAATCCATTCATAAATCATCCTATGAGAGAACATATTTGTAAATAATATAAAATGTTTTATATTGTGTTATTTGAGTTGTCAAGTTTGAATTTGGGTTACGAACGATCCGTCTAGCCAACGCAATCGATGGAAATTGCAAAACACTTAAACAGAGCAAACTGATATAATATTGTTTTCGAAATTGGAAAAATGAAATAATTTTATGTATGATTATATTTTATATATAATGGTGTAATTTTATGAAATTTGGTAGTTAAATGAATTAGTTGTTAGACATGATAGTACTAGATTACAATTTATTGTATTGTTAACATTCCTAAACCATTAACTATTGTTGTATGTTATAAGGTGATGAATTTTATAAATATGGTTTATAAGTCTAATTTGCAAATGAATTGAATTTAAATTTTTCAAAATTTGGTTTTCAAAGTTTTGAAAATTTATATTACTTGAAAGTATTTTTGAATGAAAATTGTTTTCCAAAGAATTTTGAAAGAAGTAAGTCAGTACTCTCCTCTTTTGTCGTTGGAAAATAATTTCGATGATGACTGTAGCATCATCGACATTCGTTTTCGAGTCTCAAAGTGGAGAGACCACTTAGTAGATTGCTATCCTTTGGTTTGGAAAATGGATTTGAATTGAATTTATTGAGTATTATTTGATGTAAATATTTATTTCAAAACGATTTGAAGTGAAACCGTAATTTAACTCTTAAGTTTTATATTATGTAATAGTTTTCAATTATTGAAAGATTTTTTTTTGAGTAATTGGAGTATTTCAAATGAGAAATGAAATTAAAACAACTTGAAATAGTTAAATTAGGGAAAAAATTATATGTATAATACTTAATTGCGTTCTAAACCATATATAACTTACCTACAATATTTTAAAAAGTTAAAACATTAATGTGAATATGTAATTGAAGGTTATACACGTGAAAACTTAAGTAATAAAATGTTCAAACTAACATCTTCCTAAATAAAAATGTTGTAAAAAAAAGGTAAATTGTATAGTTCTCAATTACACTCAGAAATATTAATATAACTTACCTGCGAAAAGTTTGAATGTAACGAGAATATGTAATTGAATAATATATAATATAAACTGTAAATAATAAGATGTCCAAATATTTGTTAAGGGAATTTATAAAAAAAATTATGGTTATAATAAATGTTTGTACACTTAATTTATGCTATAAGAAATGTAAGTGAAATAATTTGAATAATAATAAGAAATATTTTTTAAGTAAATGAATATGAACTTAATAAATTAAATAAGAAATAAATAAATTTATATTTTGTAAACTGTTTATGATACAAAAGTAAATTTGAAAGAATGGTTAAAAACTGAATTTTGGGGTGGGAATTAACTTAAAGTAAAGTCAAACGGATTAAATAAGTAAGTTAAATAAAATAAATTTTGTTTTGAAAGAAAATTTTGTAACAAATGTTAATAAATCGAAAGCAAATCAATTGAATGAAAATACCTTGAATTAAAATCAAACAAATATGAATACATTGAATATTGATTTATTGAACCAAGTGGGTGGAAACCAAATTAGTTGAATATAAATAAATTAAAAACAAAATGGATTGAATAAAGTAAACGCAAATAAATTGTATATGAAATGTAAATAAATTTAAAGTGAGTTAATTAGAACAATAATAATAAATGGATACTAAATAAGTAATGGGATGTATAATATTAACTCTTGAAATTGAAATTTATATGGTTTTGAATTAATTGATGTACCTGGTGCTTTGTATTTCGAACCTATCCATCCATTCTTTTTTCTCTATTCTCCTATCTCGTTCGTTTTTCAAGGATGAAAAGTTTGGTGCCGGGGAGAATGTTACGATCTGTAAATTTTAATGATAATAATTAACGTTATTAACTAAATTTTTAGTGAAATTTAAACAATAAAATTTGGAAATGAAAATTCGATATTTGGAATGTGTCTATTTAAACATAACAAATGTCAGATTTTCGTGAACAAATATATAGTTAGTTCTGTGTGTAATTTTCAATTCCAATTTAAAGTCAGTTAATTTGATGAAAATAAAATATTTTTGAAACCTGAATATTTTTATATAATAAAAATATAAACCATTTTCTGAGTGAGACGTCATATTTCGTTTCGCCAAATTTGGACTGTTTTGGCCCCGTTTATCTTATTTTTGGCATTTTAGCAGCAGTTTTGGCAGCGAATAATGATTTTGATAGGTTGATCGTATCACTAATATCTATGTATCATTCTGTTCATCTTGTCGTGCTGATATCCGCATTATATTCATTTGTGTGTTTCGCCGGTGCGTGGTGAAATCTGCGAAACAGTTAGCTGTATCGGTACCCGTTTTGAACCTTTGTTTTCCCTGTGTCCTTTCATTGTCTACCATGTTAAACAAATAGCCTTAAGCATTTATAATTTCTGAAACCCATCTGTTGACTTTCAATATTCCCATTGTAATATATTATTTTGGTTCGTTCATTTTCCAATTGGCTCTTCCCCTTTGATTTTTCATTCTTTTCTTTCAAGAGAGTATAATAATATTATAATCGAAGTTAAATATATATTAGTTTGCCTATCTGCTGTTCTCTTCTCTCTAGCCAGCCCACCATCCAAATTCATTCTCCTCTTCATTCTTGATCCCTCACCTACCCCACACAACCTTGCTCAGCTCCAAAACCTTCAAGCGACAAACAGTCAGCCTCTCGCCTTGCCAAAATCCTAAACTAGCTCAACACGCCACCGAACACAACCCTTCCATCTCCTATTTCTTGAACTGTCCGCCCCTTCCCAACCGCCCATACACCACGTTGTGACCGCCTAAACACTTGCCAGTGCTCCCCTCCTCCAACCTCTCAACACACAACCGATCACCATCATCTCTCCAAGCCCATCCACTAACCTAAAACACCACCTCTCCCACCTTGTTTTATTCCACTCAAACTCCCCTTTCTCAAACTCGCCTCCAGATCCCATGCAAGCTGAAGCTTTCCACCTTCCCACATCATCTGAGCAGCCCGTAACGATAGCCTAAATGCTCCGCCTAACTACACCACCATCTCCTACCAAAGTGCGAACCAACCCTACACCCTTGACCCACGCAACCGAGAGCAGCCTCGCACCCCTCTAAACTACCACGACCTGCCCTATTCCTCCACCTACCTGACCGAACAAGCACCCCGCCTACCTCCTTTCCTCTCGCCTCCGCCTCGAACAGCCTTCCCTCTACCACGTTCTTCCACTCCCAAGCTTGGCCAAGCACAGCAATGGTCGTACTCCTCCATCCCATATCTGCACCTTGCCCAGGTCGAGAAACCAAGAAGTATATATATATATGTTTATAATAATATTGAATTCAAAGTGTCTATGGATATATGTTTATAGTAATATTGATTTTAAAGTATATATACATAGATTTTACTTTAAATATGCATTTTCAAATTGAATATTGATTCTAAATTATAATATATATATTTTATATAAAATTTTATATATGTTATTTCATCGATCTCGAGTCCACCTTGCTCTGCCTTGGGATTTATCATTTGGATTGGTCGATTGTCTAGTTCGTGATTCAATTCATAGCTTGTCGAGTTGTAAAATTTCTCCAACATCGAAAGGTGAGAGATCACTCACGATTGATATTCTTATATTTAGTAAATTTAATTCACATGAAATGACAATTGAAATATGACGTTGAATTTAAATTGTTAGTTGTTTAGTTGTTAAATATGATCTGTTATGTAACAACCCGGTATTTCGCGTCGAATTATAATCGACAATTTAAACGATTAATATTGACCCAAATTTCCGTTTGAATTTTTAAATTTGAATTTAAATTCTTTTATAAATTTTTTTAAAGGAATTTTGGGCTTTGAAAATCAAGTAGTGGCCCATGTTTTTAAATGTTGCCGTGAAATTAGCAAAATGAATAATCGATCCCCTTTTCTTGTTTTCATTCATTTCAAACCCGATCCCCTCTTTCTTTTTTTTTCGAACCCTAATTAAAACAACACGAGAGAAAAATATGGCGCCTCGTGTTCATCGTCCAAATTAGGGTTTTGAGCTAAATCGAAGGCCGACTTCAACTGCACGATTCGACTTGGTGCTCGCCGATACTAGGGTGAGTGGTTCCACTCACATTCTAATTCAAGCCCTAGTGCTTTGCTGTAGTCAATTGATTTCCTTTAAATAATGTTGGTTTCTCTGTTTTTTTTTTGTGGTTTTGAACTGTGATATGATTCGACTTTTCGATTGCTAGGATTTTCTGGCACTGGTGGGTTTTCGTGGCCATTTTGGTTTCACATGTTTTCATTACTTTACTGGGTTTACGCGAGTTGAATCTAGACATTGGTTTAGGTTGTAACTTGGTTTTCGGATCTCTGTAGCATTTATCTAGGCTACAACATGTTCATAAGTTTACACAAAGCACGGTGGTGCACTGTAAAATTCCAGTGTGCTTCAGTATACTTTGATCTCTGACTTTGGCCACTTCGTTGATTTTAAACTAGTGACTTCGGTCTTGATTGTGGTGATGGTTTTAGATTATCACTACACATCTTTCTTTTGCATTAATTCTGACCTGTTGGCACACAGTTTTCATTCTATTTAGTTTGTGTCAAGTCAGCCGCGTTCATAAATTTCTGTAGTTCACTGTGTTTTGGCTACCGGTGCATTGTTTTGACGGCCTTGTTCAATCTGTGATACATGTGCACTGATGCATTGTATTCATTTGTATTTGGTACAACTGCCATGTGCACTGTGTTGTTTGGGTCGAGTTCCTTCATGCTGTTAGTATACATAACTGTCTGTTTCCTTTATTACCTGTTCTCCAAGGCATGTAGTCTGGGGATAATTTGATTTATCACTTGCTGTGTGTGAGACAGCCATCCACTTCATTTCAAGGTTGTACCTCTTGATCTTTGATTGGAGTTCAGTAGTTTGCCTTCATTTTGGCTGGGTCTTCATGGACCCTTTTATATTTGAGCATGTTGTATAGGTGTTGCATATCTAGCTTTGTTGTCTCGACCATATTTGGTTTTCTATTCTACCTGATTTTGTCTTCGAGACAATCTGCAGTGTTTTATGATGTAGCTTCTTCTTATTACATCATATAGTTTTCCCTTATGAACTACATGTGTAGTTGTTATTGGTGCCATGTATCTGTACCATTATGTTCTTGTACATTGGTGCTGCTCCCTGATCGTATGCATTTGTGTCATGCTGTGCATATGTGCATTTGTAACCTTGAGTATGGTGTCACCTTTATTGGCCTATATGTCTGCATTCCATTTGCACCTCTGATTCATTTGTCAATGTGCAGTGTTATTACATTCCCTTAGTGGCATTTGGTTTGCATTCCATTTGCACTGTGCAGCCCTACCCACTGCTGCATTTGTTTCGATTGTGCATCTGAGTTTTTGGTTGTGGTCTTGCCCTTATGACCTTGAGGTGGCTGTCGTTTTGTTGCAGTTGCCTTGAGTTCTTGTGGTGACTGCAGTACTTCTGATTTTTTTAGTGGTTGCACTGAAATTGATTCTTCAATGATTTTGGTTCGTTGAGCTTTTGTGTACATCATCACTTTAGTGGCAAGGCAGTGCACGCAAGCGTGAACTGCAGCCACACGGTATTCGGTTGAGTACATCATCACTATAGTGGCAAGGCAGTGCACGCAAGCGTGAACTGCAGCCACACGGTATGGTTTTGTGATATTCTATTTTGTTTTGATTTATTAATCTCTTGCGTAGTTCATGTGCTGTAGTGGCGAGGCAGTACACACGTGCGTGTACTGCAGCCCTACTCATCTTAATATTTTAATTGATATTTCAATGGTTTGAACTGTTTGTTCATTTCAATTTAATATTCTGAATTGCATTCTGATTTGGTTTAATTACTGTCGTCTATTCAGTATTTATTTATTATTGCTTCTGTGCACTAATAACTGAGTTTGAATTAGACTGACCCGAGTATTATTTTCTTTTGAATCTAATACTCGGGTCAGACCGAGTATTTACAGGTTGTAGATATTCTGCTTTGGGTTGCTGCTAGAGCTATGAAGTTCTTTCATATCTTTTGGAGTAGTCGTCATTTGTAGTAGTCTGTATTATTGTATAGGAAGATATGTATTCATGTATATTATATACGTTAATGTACTTGTATATGTAACTTCCTGAGTTGACTATTGTAGTTGTATCACATGTACCGTGTAAACGTATTGTAACTGACATCAGTTATATATATATGAGATTTTCTGATTTATCTGTGTTCCGCATTTATATTTATCTGTGTTATTAGTTTATATTTGTCCTAGACTATTATAGCCACCGTGTGGTAGCTTTGAGTTTGCATCGGCATGCCGGATTCTCTTCTGAAATTAAAAGCATGTTTTTACTATCTGACATATCGGTGTTCGCACAAAGCAATTACACGGATGGTCGCTCCTCAACAGCCTTATTCTCCGTGCTAGTTGACAGCACTACACCGTAGTGTTCTTGGCTAGCGTGGGTATAGAGGTGGGGCGTCACATGTTATTATTTGCATGAGTTCACTGATGGTAATTAACAATATTGACAACAATAACCTATTAGTATATATACATTTTATTTAAATTTTTGATTATGATCATATATGCTTGTCATTGATATGATGTCATTTTACGCTATTTATTTTCTCATACTAAAAGTTCACGGTTAGTTAGGAATTCCTTATGGGTTGAAATGTTAATCCAAATAATTTTCTAAATTAGGGAAAATCATTATGGGTTGAAATGATAAACCTAAGCGATTTTGTTGATTTTAAATTTTGGGATTGCGGGTTAAAATGATATATACCTGCAAATATTAAATTTAAATTATAGGTTGAAATGATAAATATCTATATCACTTGACCATAGGATAGAAAATTATATACGGACACCGTTGGCCTATTCTTGAAATAATTTCTAAAGATTGAAAGAAGGTATATGGGTTTTAATAAATATTGATTTTTAAATATAATATAAAGATTTTGATTTTGATATATATGTAAAAGTTAGATTTTTAAAATTATATGTTTTGGATATTTTAAAATTATAAGTCAAGTTTTAAAACGAAAATTATAAATTTTACTTATAACTTTAATATTTTTAAAATATATAAAATAAGATTTAAATTAGATTTAATAATAATAAGATTTAATTTAATAATAATTATATAATAAGAATTTAATTTAACTACTATGTATATAATATGTTTAAATATTTATTTAAATTTATATTATTATTTTAAAAAGATTTTTGTTATTACTTTACTAAATAGAGGTTGAAAAGATAAATTAAAGTTGACTTAGAATTTAAATTGGTTAATAATTTAATTTAAATAAAGTTTGATTTGGAACTTTTTGATTTTGAGATTTAAAGATATGTTCTATAACTTGATAACTTGTTTTGATTAAAGAGAATTTAATGAATATTTTAAATTGAATTTGAATATTTAATTTTGATTTAAATTTGTAATTTGAGATTTTATTTACATATTTAACTAAAAGTGGGGAATTTTTTTAAAATAAAATTGAAATTGAATATTTAATTTTGATTCTAATTTGTAATCTGAGATTTTATTTAAATATTATAAAAAGTATTAAGTAAATATTTTCAAATTTAAATAAAATCAAAGTTAAATTTTTGGAATATAAATGAAATTTGTTAAATTGAGTTATTGTAAATTGTTTGAATATATAAAGTTTGAAACCTATTGAATCGGAAGTGGTTTAGAATTTGTAATTCAAACCTGGATTTGAAATTGACATAAATTAGGAATTGGTTTTAATAAGAATTGAAAGGGACAGCGGATTAAGGATCTTAAGGCTAATTTAACACTAAAGGGGAGTGAATAGTGTTTAATGAATTCTAAGACTTATATGAACTAAACTGAAATTATGACACAAACAAATGCATAATTTAATCATAGAACAATCACAGAATCAATCACAGATGCAGAAAGTAAATAAAAAGCAATAAAGGGAAAGAACACACCGGATTTTATACTGGTTCGGAGTTACCTTACATCCAGTCCTGTACCAAGGCAAACCACCTCATACAGATTTTTATTAAACCAGTGGCGAGATTACACTCCTCAAATTATAAAGGCCTTGAGGTACCCTCCTATCTCACGAGTCCGGGGCAAACTTTCTTGATTTACGGGGCATAAGATTACCCAATTGATTTCCAAGCACAACCACACCTTATAGAGAGACTCGATAAACTTTTGATTACAAATTGATCCTATAACTCTGAATAGCACTTTGATCTTTGAGAGAGAAAAGAGAATCAAACAAGAATGAAATTCTAATTTGATTCACTTGAGAATTTGGCAGAATTTCGCCACGATCTTGAAAATATGATAATTATAGAACATGAATTTGTGGAGAAGAATAAGTGAAGAAAATATGATAATTGCATATAAAAAAATCGTTTGAGAAGGCTATTTATAGAGTACCAACTGTCATAACCGTTTGTGAAGAGATTTAAATGAAAAGACGCTTCTTTTGAAAATTGAAACTTTTGAATTCAACGGCCACCATGTCGACATGGGGTATCCCATGATGTCGACATCCCTTGTTAAAAAAATGAAAAACTTGTTTTGAAAATGGTATTGAAATGAAAACAAAATGAAATGACTCTGGAGCAAAATAAACTAATTTTACTATGTTTTAAAACACAAAAACAAAGAATATTTTAAGGCTAAAACATCTTTGGAAAATCATTTGAAAAGATAGTTTTAAGGCTAAAACATTTTGAAAATCATTTTTGAAAATCGTTTTTGAAAAACCATTTTGAATTAGTTTTACAAGCTTCTTCCTACAGAATATCTCATCACATCAGGACTCGAGAACTTGTACAAAACCAGGATGTTCGTGGGTTTGTAAGCCACTTGTTGTAGGTTCGTAAGCTACTTGTCGTGGGTTTGTAAGCCACTAAGAAGGTAGAAATGGGTTCCATCCCAAATGAAATTTGGAATGAAGATTTCCATACTATTATGAAGTTTTAACAAAAACTAGACACATATCTTGAAATCTTGATCTTGATACTCTAGAATCTTCAATCTTGAGTCTTGAGTCTTTATACTGATCAGTCTTCCGTAATCAATACCTGCATATCTATATATCCTGCATATACATATCTATCAAGATTATAGTGTCAGTATATATTTTATAATAAGATAGTTAAAAAGGTTGTTGTCATTAAAACCCACATCTCAGTTCCTAACAATCTCCCCCTTTTAGATGATGACAACCTATATTTATAAAATATACTTACTGTACCATAAATCCTATCATAACTCCCCCTTACTCCATGACTCCCCTTTACTCCAAGCCATCATAACTCCCCCTTACTCCAAGCCGACTACTATTTTATAACTTCTCCCCCTTCGTCATCAACAAAAACTTCTAACTAATAAAATCCCTAAACTTGTTATAAGATAATCAACCATAATAAAATAGAGTAAACCATATATAAGTGTAACAAGTGCTAACTATGATCATAAGTATAATCAAATAAATCAATCATCACGAAAACATATTCACAGTAATTATTCAATCCAAACATATATACAAACCATACCAAATAAGTTAAGTCAATCAAGTTTAAAACACACGAATCAAATCAAACAAATATCATACAGAACAACTAGACATTTCTTGGTACTTCTACCCATCCATCTTCTCCAAAGATAGGGTCTGCTTTAATGGCATCCCATTTTTCTTTATCTTTGTCGAGAGTGACTGGTGGAATTCCTTCGAGATTGTCCTTGTTAAGGGCTGAGATCATCTGATGAAGGGCGTCGAAATATCTCTCTTGCTCCTTGATCATCTGTATTTGACTTAATTCTAAGTGACGTTGATTACGAAGTATGAATGTAAGAATATTCTTGAAGGAAGTGAGAGTTTCTTCAATATTATCACTTAGATTCTTAATTGGAGAAGCCATAATTCAAGAAATAGAAAGAACTATGAAAGAGAATGACTAGAGATGAAGTTTGACAATTTATTCTAGAAGAAATAGATATAAATAGGGATAGAAAGTCGTTTGAAATGAATAGACATAAGTTAGTTACATGAAATTAAAATTTGAAAATGTAACTAGTTTCTGCCCGTTGGATGTCGACATGGGGGGATGGTGTATGTCGACATGCCTCTGCCTAAAGTGACATTTTTCTTTGTTTTGTATAATATTAACAAATCTATTAAACTAAAATCTGTATAATATAAAAACAAGCAATTACAGAGACAAGTGAACAAGAATAACAGGAAATGAATGATTTCATTAATAATTCTAGTTAACATTACATAAGATAATATAATATTAACTAAAATAAAGAAACTACAAAGATAGAACTTAAGATAACATGAACTAAACTAGTTAGATGAAGATGAAGAAGATGATAGTCCAAGCTTTCTACTAATTTTCCCAAAGAACATGTCGATTTTAGTGGAAACCTTATCCATTTTCTTACTCATTGATCTTTTAAGCGCCTTTTGATTTTCCATTATAATTCTTTGATTATTGAAAATGATCTTATTGGACGGATTAGTGGGATTAGTAGGATATTTTATACTTTCTAAGGAAGTTTCTTGATCTTCCTCCTCCTTAATTTCCATTCCTTCCTCTTCCTCTTCCTCTTCTTATTCCTCCATTTTCCATTTCTTCATGAGCAAGCCTTTCTACCTTTTTCGTAAGTGTTCCATATGGTTAAAACACTAATGGAATTTTCATAAGGGAAATGTTTCCATGGTTGAACACTTTTCTAGTTGTAAATTCTTCCCCTTTAAAATAAACTCCAAAGTAATTGAAAATTCAATTAAGATAAATTCCATGGTATAATGTGTTTTCACCCATGGTAAAGTTCTTGGGCCTTAGCTCATCCAAAATAACTTGAGCCCAATTAATATCATAATTTTCAAAAATTGCAAAAAGAGCTTTGCAAACTTTCAAAATTGGGTTGTTGTAGTTTCCCGATTTTGGTATAAGAGTGTGTTGGATAAGAAGATTAACAATTCTTTCTTTTAGACGAAAATAACAATTTTTGAATTCGAAATTGTCATTGCCTTCAAAAAAGTGATGAAATGAGTCTCGATCGTTTTCATTGATTTGAAATTTCGAGAGATTCATTCCGGTATACTTTCATCCCAAAATATTTCCCAAAATTTCACAATCCAAAATAATTTGTGTTCCTTTAACATTACTCCAAATTTGTCCTTCTTCCCCATCATAAAAACCGCGATTCAAATTCGCATAAAACATCTTAACAAGGTTTGAATAACATACAAAATCATTTTGTTTGTTATCAACTAAACTAAGAATAGAACATTGTTGAAAAATATTTTCAATTTTGTAAGAAGGAAAATCATCAAAAATAGCAAATTTTTCCGTATGAATTTTACCAAAGTTTACATAGTTGATGTAAGCTTTGATAGCTTTCGGGTCGTTAAAAAGAAAGTTTTTGACAGATTTTGGAAGCCTAATGGTGTTAAAAGTGCTTGAAGAGGCCATTGAAGAAGTTTGAGAGGAGTTGAAGATAATGAAGATAAGTTTGAAATTTGAAATGAAAGTGAAAAGTGATGATAAATAGAGTGAGATAAATAGAGATTCTATGGTCATGTTCTCTGGTCAAGAGGCATCTTTTCAGAGCATTGAAGTTGGTGAAAAGGTGGAGGGTCGAAATTCGAAAGTTTGAATTCAAATTTTGAAATCAAATTCTGAGGGACATGTCGACATGGGGTATCCGGGTATGTCGACATGTGCCTATTGATTCAAAGGACAAGTGTCTAATCCTATTTTCTAATAACTATATATATTATATCCTATATTCTAATTATATAATT
This sequence comes from Allium cepa, assembly GCA_030765085.1. Lineage (NCBI taxonomy): Eukaryota > Viridiplantae > Streptophyta > Magnoliopsida > Asparagales > Amaryllidaceae > Allium > Allium cepa. Next base: position 153,632,569 of record CM060942.1, read on the forward strand.
CCTACGATAACATTAAATATAATAATACTTAAATAAAATAATTTAATATTTAAAATATTATTAAAGTAATATTATTTTTGAATTTAAAATTTAAATTTCAAGGGATAAATTTGAATTTAAAATTCAAGGAATTTAATAAAATCAAGAAAACAAACAAGCATCCATTCAACCAAGAAAAATTAAGAATAATGTAAATGCGTACCTATTTTAAGATCCATTCTCCCATCGTCGTCTGATTCATGAATAGCACCGAAACACAAATTTGAATTTTTCGTCTTCTTTTCTTCGTCGCTAGATGATGAGTTTGAGTCATCAAGAGTTGTTGTGTATGCTTTCTTTCTTTTCCTTGACGAATCATTGTTTGGAGGGAATAACTGTTTATCTGGATACGGACAGTCTTTCCTATAATGCCCGACTATATTGCAATTGTAGCATTTATCATTCTTGATGTTCTCCGCATTATTTCTGGTATTCCTTTGATCATTTCTTTTGTAATTATTCATTTTTCTATATTTTAGGAATTTTCGAAAGTTTCTTGTCATGAAAGCAATCTCCTCATCATTGTCTGGTTCTGAATCTTCAGTTGTTGCATTGAATACTAATGACTTCTTTTCTGTAGCCTTGTTTTCTCTTTTTCCTTGCAGTTGAACTTCATAAGACATCAGACTCCCAATCAATTCTTCTATTTTCATGAGACTGATATTATTTGCTTCTTCGATTGCAAGTGTCTTTTGATCTCATTCTCGAGTGAGTGAATTTAGAATTTTGTTTGACTTGGTCTTCCTCCGAAAAGCTTTTTCCTAGTGCAATTAGTGAACGAAAAATATCTTGAAATCGACAATACATGTCGGGAATGGACTCATTTGCATGCATTTTAAACAATTGAAACTGATTAGTTAATATGGAAATTTTTATCTGTTTAACTTTGCTTGTTCCTTCATGAGCAACTTGCAAAGTTTTCCAGATTTCAAATGCAGACTTACAAACAGACACTCTATTAAACTTATTACTATCTAATGAACAAAATGATATATTCATGGCCTTTGAGTTATTTTGTACAACACCCTTTTGCTCAGCAGTCCACTGGGCAAAATTGGTAGTTGGTTCAACATACTCGGTTTGTGTGATATTCCAAGTGTCTAATCCTACTGACTGTAAATAAATTTTCATTCTACAAGCCCAATATGCATAATTACTGTCATTGAAAAATGGTGGTCTGATAGTAGACTGACCTTCTACAAATAAATTAGTGTTAGGGATAACAGAACTAGTTCCAGAGTTGACATTACCAGTGTTGGTAGCCATTAAAACAATTTTCAAGTTTCAGATTATGAAAACTATGAAAACCAATGCTTTGATACCAATTGAAAGGGACAGCGGATTAAGGATCTTAAGTCTAATTTAACATTAGAGGGAGTGAATAGTGTTTAATGAATTCTAAGACTTATATGTACTAAATTGAAATTATGACACAAACAAATGCAGAACTTAATCACAGAACAATCACAGAATCAAACATAGATGCAGAAAGTAAATAAAAAGCAGTAAAGGGAAAGTACACACCGGATTTTATACTGGTTCAGAGTTACCCTACATCCAATCGTGTACCAAGGCAAACCACCTCATATAGATTTTTATTAAACCAGTGTCGAGATTACACTCCTCAATTTATAAAGGCCTTGAGTTACCCTCTTGTCTTACGAGTCTGGGGCAAACTCTCTTGATTTACGAGCCCCAAGATTACCCAATTGATTTCCAGGCACAACCATACCTTATAGAAAGACTCGATAAACTTTTTATTACAAATTGATCCTATAACTCTGAATAACACTTTGATCTTCGAGAGAGAACAGAGAATCAAACAATAATGAAATTCTAATTTGATTCACTTGAGAATTTGGCAGAATTTCGGCATGATCTTAAAAATATGATAATTATAGAACATGGATTTGTGGAGAAGAATAAATGAAGAAAATATGATAATTATACATAAAAAATTCGTTTGAGAAGGCTATTTATAGAGTACCAACTGTCATAACCATTTGTGAAGAGATTTAAACGAATAGACACTTCTTTTGAATATTGAAACTATTGAATTCAACGGCCACCATGTCGACATGGGGTATCCTATGATGTCGAAATCCTCCTGGTAAAAAATGAAAAACTTGTTTTGAAAATGGTATTGAAATGAAAACAAAATGAAATGACTCTGGAGTAAAATAAACTAATTTTACTATGTTTTAAAACATAAAAACAAAGAATATTTTAATGCTAAAACATTTTTTTGAAAATCATTTGAAAAGATAGTTTTAAGGCTAAAACATTTTGAAAAGAAGTTTAGAAAATCATTTTTGAAAAACCATTTTGAAGTAGTTTTGCAAGCTACTTCCTGCAGAATATCTCATCACATCAGGACTCGAGAACTTGTAAAAAAACAGGATGTTCGTGGGTTTGTAAGCCACTAAGAAGGTAGAAATGGATTCCATCCCAAATGAAATTCGGAATGAAGATTTCCATGCTATTATGAAGTTTTAACAAAAACTAGACATATATCTTGAACTCTTGATCTTGATACTCTAGAGTCTTCAATCTTGAGTCTTGAGTCTTTATATTGATCAGTCTTCAGTAATCAATACCTGCATATTTATATATCCTGCATATGCATATCTATCTAGATTATATTGTTAGTATATATTTTATAATAAGATAGTTAAAAAGGTTATTGTCATCAAAACCAATATCTCGGTTCCTAACAAGAATTTGGACTTTTAATCTATCTAATTGAACTTGTTGAACTAAGATTGATTTTAAATTGAATTGTGGAAATAAAGTTGATTTGAATTGATTGTGAAATTGGAAGATAAAATTCTAATTTGAAACTATTTTCAATATATAAACTATTTTATTCTTTAGCTTATTTTTGAATATAAACTATTTTTAATTAATAACTATTTCAATATATATTAACTATTTTTCAACATTTAAACTATTTAAGTTGGAACCGTCATGATTTAGATTTAATGGATTTAAATACGAATACTTTGATATGATGGTTCAACCTATTTGTGGTTATGATTTTAAAATTGAATTATAATTTAAAGTGAATAATAATTTAAAGTGAATAATAATTTAAGGTGAATAAGATTTCAAAAGTTATATGATTTCGGAAGTGATATAATTTCGGAAGTGATGTGATTTTGAAATGAATATGATATTTTGATATGAAGTATAATTGTTGAAATATAAAATGACCAGGTGTGAAATAAGCGTTTGGCTGTTAAAGTGACCGAGATCGGATATTGTCATACTCTCTGCCAATACCGAAAACCACTTTAACAACTGTGTACATGGTGGAGATTCCGGAACGAAGTAGGATGGTTTGGCGATGATTCTGTATGAGGTATTAACATAGCCCTGACTCTCGCGAGTCAGCTTGATGTGGCTAAAATAGAAGCTATACCGGGCCAATTGAGATCACACCTCCGATCGAGCATGCTTCTTCGATATCATTCTATTACTTTGTGATTTGATTGGGTGCACCTTTGATTTGGGAATGTGTCTCGAAGTGGGCGGTAGTAGCTGCTATGCGTTACCACCAGTCCGCGAGTGCAAATGGTAGAATCTTATACTGGCATTCCCTCGCCTTGTCACATGCCTTATCGCGCCTTCTGCGAGTTTGGTTTGTGTCCCACGTATGGAGTGCTCCCTGATAGCCTACCGGTTTGGTGGAGTTTACAGTACTGTATAGAGTATGACATTATATAAAATGTGTTAAGGGGGATATGAGTAACGCCTTAACACTAATTTAATAGTTTACTTTACTATAAACATTATCTATGTAGCGTATTGTACTATGTTTGTAGATAGTTTAACGGATCCTTATAGGACAGGAATCCCAAACATCCTTTAAGTTATTTGTATTTCATTTGGACATTTCACTTGATTCGATTTACTGGTATAAGAATGCTAATCCTGACTCAAGTGTTTTGTGTTTTGCTTTATGCCATGGTCAGACTGAGTGTCACAATATTTGAAACTCACCTTTTGGAGCTTGGAGCTTCGCTTGGAGATCTATCATCTATATATTCTGCATTTAGTTATTCCAGTTATTTCAGTTGTTATGTTCAAACTTATCACTTGATTTTGTATTAGTAACATCTATGTATTTGAGATTTTCTGTTGTATTTGACTCGGATGTTTATATAGTAGCTTCATGAACTACAATTTATCTATTCCAATGATTATTGTTATATTACTCTGTATATGTGATTCTATGATTGATTTATTTACTATATATGTTGAGTTTTTCCAAATATAAATTAATAATCTGTTGCTTTGAGCAATTTAAGTCTGACATGGGTGGATTATTGTTGATTTGAATGGTTCGAAATAGCGGGTCGTTACACATTACTACAAAATATATTAGACTACGCACTCATGTTATAACAAATGTATGCATTAAGTTACTTTGTACTTTAAGGTAATATCGCTTAACAATATTTCACTGGTAATAGTATACCTTATATTGGTTAGGAACCTGACATATTAATACCTTTTGATGGTAACCAACCTGACATTTTAATACCTTTCGATGGTAACCAACCTGACATCTTAATTGATTGAAGCTGAAATACTTACTAGACCAAACATAGGAAAGCAAGTGTTGCTGCCATGTATGGTATTTTACTTCATCTAAAATAGATACAAAGTGGGTGTTCGAAAACAATTTTTATTCTCGATGTCTATTGACATAAGTCAAGGGCAAACGCTAGGAAATGTAGGCATTTACCATCTTTGCTTCGTTTTCTCACATGATACAATGGTACAAAAAATTTAATTATCAATAATTGCGAACATCGCCGTTATAAAATAAATGTGGTTTACCAAGAAGTTTTTCTCAATCTAAACCAAGGTTGGTTTCCAATTTGCTGCCTCATCGACACAATTTATGTACCAAAATTTTTTATACTCGGTCTGACCATCTTACGTATTCCAATTTCTAGGTCCCCAAAAATGGAATGCACACACCAATACTTATCCGACTTAATTTTAACAAGCGGAATGTTTACTATATGAGCAAGGATTACAAAAATTTGAGATGTTATTAACATGAATTCTAATGAAAAATTCAAACTACATATGCAACTTTTGGATGAACAGGTAATACCGACAAATTATATATGCAACTTTTGGATGAACATGTAATACTCACAAATTATACATATATATATAATGTGTTAATTGCTACAAATTACACATTGGCCAACGTGTTCAATCACAACAAGAAATACAGTGATTTTCGAAGGCTACGAGCTGTCGCGGCCGTCGGGAGCCGTCGGAAATGCTATCAATATAGAAACACGGCTTTCGTCTTTTACCGACAGAAATGATGACATTTTTTCGACGGCTTCCAATGGCTGTTTCGATGATTTCGGTGGCCTTTCTAACAGTGTAGACATCCACGCGGCTTGAAAAACCACCGAAAAATCGTCTGGATCCATCGCTAATTTTTGATCAATGAGTCGTATTACCAGAAAATTCATTTTTAGCAGAATAGAATAGCAGTGTTTTATAAAAGACTGCTTCTAATTATACCTCAAGGCATATTAAATAGACCTGGAACGCTGCCTCTATCAATAATATATCACCTGCGCTTATATTTATGCCCACGCTCACTTCCACTTTACTTGATTTCTTTTCCCTCCTGAATTTCTTTTACATCTCACTTCCCCATTTTCCCAATTTTTTTCCCTTATACATACCGTATTTTCTTTCCCCAAAACCTGTGATGTCGATCCTTTTTTCCTTTTCTCAATGCTTCTCCTCTTTTCCTCCATATATGAACATGGCATCCTCTCAACGCTTCGTAGATTTGATTTACTCTCAGCATTATTGATCGAGTTTCAAATTGGATTTTGTTTAATTAGGATCAGCAATAATTAGATTCAGCTATAATCTATTGTGCTCTAATGTATCGGCCTGCTGTTGCAAATATAGATGGTCGTTTCTTATTCTTTTTTAGAACACCTGCTGCTTCTACCAAGTATTTACCTGTTCAAACTAGCCAAACAAAATAAGAGGTATATCACTGATTTTTTTAATAATTTACTCCAAGCTTCAATAATGTTTTACCATATTGTTTAAGTTTTTTATTTGATTTCTTAGGTATTAGTTTTTATTCTTTACAGTCTAAATTTTTTTTCTTCCAATTTAGTTGAACGCTAGTGGATTCATTTTCATGTAATTCATCCCTTTGTTAATAGTCATACATTTAATTATCAAATTATATTTATAAGTAGACAATACAAAACATTTACATCCTGCTTCTTTTTTGAAAATTTGTACTACTGTAGTTATCCTTGATCTTTCAAAAGTTTCTATTTTTTGAAGAACACATTGAAAGTTGGACAGACCAACTTAAGTGTCAATGTTAAGTTTATTTTAAAGGTTATAGTGGGCTCTTGATAAATGGAAAGAAGATGCTTTATTTATGTACATGTTCAAATGCATCCCAGTCTAAATTTATTGATTCATATTGCATCAATATATCTATGCAGAATGGTATGTCATCAAGTAGGGCAACATCAATAGTGACGCAAGCTCCAGGCAGGATCCAACCTCAGTTGTTGTTAGCCAACAGCCAGTTCCTGTATTTAGGCAGCCACCTGGCATGCATCTCTCTCACTTTCCTACCAACTACCTTCCATAAAACCAATATGTATCACAATTCTACCTTCCATAAAACCAATATGTATCACAATTCTACCTTCCACCTCCTCCTATGCACCTTTCTTAAGCAATGGTACCTTCTCCCAACAAGCCCAGCCTGATAATGTGTATCCAGGCCCTAGGCCAACTACCCATGTTAAATATATCTCTCAATATAAACCGACCACTAATGTTGGCAGTCAAACTCAATTTGCAATGCCAAGTGCAAGTGGTGACCATGCTTCTTCTCAATACAATGAGAATAACAATGTTTATGCTGCTAGGCAACGGGTACCACTACTATTTTCTGGTATTTATATAGTTAGAAATACAGTAATTAAATGTTGGAATTTATTTTTTACCGAATGGGTGAAATTAGCAACATAGCTAAACATACAAGTTAATGAGAAAAGTGCCGGTGGGTGGCTTTATCATATTTACAAGCCACACAGTATGATAGATGGAAAATTGTATTTGGTCAATAAAATTATATAATAGATTGCTAGCTTATAAAGTATAAACATATATTAACTGTTTATTAGAAATACCAATTTTGTTATTCTCCTTAGCACCTAATCAATATACTAGAAAATTTTGTTTAAATTACCATTAATTTTTGCAACAGATTAATAATAATAGCTCACAAATATAATATCTTTAATTTTTTTAAAATTAATCCACTTAAAATTCCAATATATTCTCTTTAATTTCTTCTAAAATTATGTTTATATATGTCAACTTGTGGATAGCAAGCTAATACATTCTTCACTAATCTAATTTTATTGTAGTTTACATTTCTTTTTTTGAAAGTGTTATTCGCAGATCTTAGAAAGATAAAACCATACTAATCTATAATTTTGTATCCATTGATTATCTTAATTATCCTATAATTTAAGATGTGAACTGTTTGTGCTTATTACCGACTGAGCATGATATGGACCCTTTTTTCCTATTTAAAGAATAGCTCAAATGGAATAACTTGATGAAGTTAATTATGATACTCAATGCATTATTTTATTGAGTTTCATCTTCATCATACTAGATCAACTATTTTGCATATGAACATTTTGATTTCTCTTTGTGCATTACGCCTAAGAATAGATCTAAGATCAACATTGATGGGTAGTACAAATATAATGACGATTTTGGAACATGTATCAAATAACCAAACAAAATTGCAAATAATAATTATAATAATAATGACGATGATGACGATGATGAGGAGAAGAAGTTGCATTTAATACTTGTGCTCGATGGAATGTAAACTGATAGTGTTATTGGAAAACACACACGATAACTTGATTCATGAGTATTTTGATTGATATTTAAGAAATTGCACCTATTGATTTTGGGATAGAGTTTTTAGATGATTTCTTGATAAATTCAAATAGTTTAAATTTCAAAACTGGATATTTTAGATGGAATTTGGCCTGCGAAGTTTTTTTTAGTCAATGTATGTAAGTTCTGTACAATATTGTAGTGAGATTGAAATTGAACCCGAAAGCAAATTGCCGCAAAGATCAAGTTTTACTAGCTTGTGAATTTAGGATATTGAACTCTGTATTGTACCTTGGAAATTGTTGTAACTAAGGAGAAGGGATTCTAAGTCAGAAAGTCTTGAAATAGGATTAGGAATCGGACCTGAAAGTAAATTGTTTGGTAAGTGAAATCGAGCTAATAGAGTCGATTCTGATCTGAGTTCAAGTTTATAGGCATAGTCCCAGATGAATAGTTGTTACACGACTCAAGTAAATTGAGTTCGGGCAAGTAAATGAAATTTGAAGGAATAATTCCATTCAAGTTGTTTTGGCCTAGTGTTAAGGGTTTGTAAATCATATGTTACTTAAACTAGATATTTTTTGTATCCGATTTACGAGTTGTTAATTCTACAAACCTAATATGTGTGTGATTTTTTTACCTTGGATGGTTTTATAAGTTAAATAGTAATGAAGTACAATTATACTAAACCTGCAGCAGCTAATTGCAAATAATGTCTTTAGGATTATACAAAAATATAACTTCTTCCCTGAAATTGACTTAGCTTCGAAAATAATGACATTCTTTGTTGCTATAAGTTTTGTATCATTGTAGCCGTACTGATGATTAAACTATCTTGTCTCAAACATTAAGTAGGCTTTGCTCAAATAATGAATATATTTTCATCCAGCACTTGGATATAATCTTCTTTTTAAATATAGTTGTACAAAAAAGAACTTTATGAGAAAGTCTTGATTTAAATAAGTTGTTATGTGTTAAGGTTGCTTTATTTTATTTTTTATTTTTTGCTGAGATGAAGGACTGCAAAACAAACCATACACTCAAGTGGAAGTACCTATTGCTGTCTGTAGCCACCTCCCTACAAATAACTCATAAAAACAGAACATGCATGCTTGTAGTAGCAAGCTTGCAAATGCGAGCTTGCAAATCTAAAAGCTTGCACTTGTTTTTACATGAAGCTGTTATATTAGGCTATATAAGAAATTTAGTAGAACTCCAGTTTGAAAATTTATATTCATGACTGGTACTTATATGTTTTAGTATAATAGTTAAAGGCAGGGCCGGCCCGTTAACTTTCATTGCCCAAGGCAAAGACGAGATGAAATTGCGCTGAAACAGAGCAAGCAAAAATAATTACGCCAATGGGATTCGAACTTGGCGCTTCGCACACGAAAGAGGACTAACACACCACTGGACCGACATATTACTCAGTATTAGCTGTTGATCTATGGAAATTAAAGATATTATTCAAAAGAAATTTAAAAATTTGTTGCCCCCCTCCAATCTGCTTTCCTAGGCGGCCACCTTGCTTGCCTTGCCCTGGGGCCGGGCCTGGTTAAAGGTGTACTTTGATTTCGGGTGTGATTGCACCTGGCCCTGCAGAGGAGAAAAGAATCACTTGAGGTGCAGGTTGGGTGTTTAGAACAGTAAACGTCTATGGTATTTTTCCCACAAGAGGCTTACACGTTAGTGTAGAGAATGAGATCTGAATGAGTTCTACATCATGAATTAAAACGGTATTTGATGCAAATATAATCTCTATCGAATATGAATAGCATCAATATTATATTTTCAAAATTGACAAGTGTCAAAATTTTATTCGAATAGGCTTCTTTATGCCTATCTGTCTTTTAACTCAACTGAAACTGCATTTTGTGAAAATAAACAACACTGTTTGATATGATAAGGACTTGCATTTTGAAGGAATAACGGAGCAATTTTAAAGAGAAGAAGGGAGAAGAACTAAAGACAGTGAGGAAAATAGTGGAGAATAAAAGTAAAATGTGAAGGAAAAGGAGGAGATCAGCAAAGACATACAAAGAGAAAGAGAGAGAGTGTGTTTGTGTGTGAATGTTTTTTAATGATTGATTCTATTTTTCCATTCATTAAGTAGCTTTATATAATGGCTAATACAATAGTTGGTCACACATTTTTAACTATTGTCATATATAAAAGAGAAACAAACAATTTGTAATAAAAGAAACAATAAAAGTTAAACTTCTTTGGCCATACAGTGTAACCAATACTGCATGTCACTCCAAATATTGATCTGGCACTTTCAACACACTTTTCTACATGTGCTGCAGCTATTACTTGTTCTTATGTATGCGCCGCATTAAATTTAAGCACTTTTGTATGCATGTGGGGTGCATATTTATGCGTAGGAGCCTGTTTTGCAAGTCCACGACTCACTCTATGCACATCGGTTACTTTACTTGATGCAATTATAATCTCTATTAAAATGAAAACCATCAAGATATGCGTGACAACCTGAAAATCCACACCCTTTGAATCGACAATAATCCACACATGTCCGACCCAAAAAGCACAAACTGACGGAAAGTCAAGAGAAAGAAAAGAAGAGAGAAGAAGAGAAGAGAAGAAAGAGAGAAGATAGAACCAAACAGAACAATACAGAATCTCACATCGCAGCGGATAATATATAATATCAAATTAATGATCTTTACAAAACAGAAACTATATATATACACATCAATCAGAGTCCAACAATCAATCAATAGTTATCAGCATGAACAGTTATAATAACCTGTCCTAACAATTGCAGATAATAAACAATAACAAACAAAGCACGGCGGATAATCAAGCAAATACGGACGTACGAAAATGAAGATCTCCAACTCTCCTACTGAAGCTCCAAAAGCACCAAACCATAACATGTAGATATGCTCGGTCTGACCCGAGCATTGAAAGGGAAGAACGTCCGGATCAGTCTGGTAAACTAGCTTGAGAGACACACTCAACTGAATTTATTAAATTACCAAACTTTTCCTTAGTCAAAATAAAAGTATATCGTAAGACAAGTACACACATAAACACGGACATGTTTTTACCTTACGATAACTAAAACATATCATATCAAATCTCATGTTATATTATAGTTGTAACAGCCCAAATTTTTAACAAGTATTTATCACTTGTATTTTAAAAACTTTGGGGTTTATTATATAAAAATCTAAATTTTAAAGTGATTAAAATTAAAAATAAAAACAATTGACCAAATTTTTAATTAAATAATAAGATCTATGAAATTTTGACATGGTTAAGAATTAACTTTAATTTGGAAATTTGGGTTTTTGTCGAAGATGGTAAATAACTTAATTTCTAGCAAAATCAATTTTTAATTAAGAAAACATTAATAGCTTAGGTGGTTAAGACATCTGGGATATTCATGACAAGTCACGAGTTCGAGTCTCAGCACGGTCAAAATTTCGAATTTTTTTAATGTATAAATGAACTTGGTAATTACGCGTTAGAAAGGGCGCATAAATTTAGGGAATAAATACTGTATATATATATATATATATATATATATATGAAAACGTATAGAATTTTAATCCGTTATTTCGGTATATTTTAGGCATAAAATATTATGGCTATGGTACACATTCTTAAAAATATGACCTTAGTGTAAATGAGTAAATTTATCAGTGGCATGTGTTTTAAAGGGAAGGAATATTCTAGCATTCAAATCAAATATGTTGCCTCTAAATTCAACGCATTACTTTAAAATTTTGATTTCCATAGATTTTTTTTCCATTCAACAAAATTTATTTCTTGCATTTTTCAAAACACAATTTTCTCCTAAATCTCAGTCATGCGCAGTATCAATTCTCCTATCTGCTTGCCTATTTCATATGCGTTTTTCTCTTTACTCATATCTCTTACGTTATTTTTCTCTTTCCAGTAAAATTTACTTTCCAATTTATATATATTTTAATTTGATCAAATCATTTCCAAAATGCTAAATAATAAATGAAAGTTTCACTTTGTTTAAGGATAACTCTAAATGGCACATTACTTCTGATGAATCAATCATTTCATAGATCAAATGATTTCATTTTTTGTTTTTATTATATCAAATCAAAGATACTTTTTATTGAAGTTATTGAAGTAACAATAAAGACAATTTTATCTCCATTCCAAGTGTAATTTCTTAGTATTAGTAATATAATACTATAGAAAATACTATAAAATATACTATAAAATATGAAAATGAAAGAATATTAAAATTAATATTTTTTTTATTAGTATTTATTAATTTTATTAGTATTTATTAATTACTATTAAGTAGTATTTTTAATTAAATTAAGTAGTATTTTAAATTATACTTGCTTTAAAAATTTGTAATATTTGGTCCATGTGGATAATAAATCGCCTTTTTATGGTAATAAGAATCAGAGAGAGATGTAACCAAAGTTATTTTTTTAATTTAGTAATAAATGTTAAGAATTTATAGCATATTAATAAACTGATAATTTCGAATTTAAAAAGGGCACGCATTGTAATGGCATAAGTAACGTATAAACGTATAAATTAAAAATGTTATTTTTGCATAAATTTTGGGCGTAAGGTAATACGTCAGTTCGGCGTATTTTAAAAATCATATTTATATCTATAAAATATCAGCCAGTAGTTTTATAGTAAACGTTACCTTTTCCATAGCTTTCAATTGGGTTTTAATTTTTGTATATGACTTTTTCATTCCAAAATCTTTGCCAATTCTTGCCGTTTCATTTAATAAAGATCAAAATTTCATATAGCTGATCACGCAACTATTAAATGGTATAAAATGTTGAAATCAAATTTTCATAAATTGGCAGCATAAATCACGCATATAAAATAACGTTCAAACTAAAGAAACTGGAAAGTAATCAACGCATGCATTTAATCAAGATTTTCGTATAACTGGCAATAATAAATCACGCAACTTTCTGGTCTGCCTAAATGTTTATTATCACTTGCCATTCTTGCCTGCTTGTTTGGTCCCCTATATTTTGCAAGCCTTATCCATGAATACATAAGAAAGAATTTTATAAATTAAGAATCAATCTCTTGCCTAAATTCACGCATCATTCTAGGAATTCATTAAATCAAAATTTTGTATAGCTGGGAGAATTTCAAATTTCATTCGAATTTGTCTATTCAGTTCAAAGCAAATTATATTTGATTACTGTTTTCCTTTAATCACGCAAGCCTCCCATATATATTATTGTGCAACTCGCATCTCATAAGATCTCACGTGCCTTCATAACTCTCAACTTGTTTTCTTATATATATATATAAAGCCACACACAAAAACTTCATATTGCATCTAAAATTTGCCTTCGTTCTTCTTGAGAAATTGCACAGGTATGGCCACACCTTGCTTTTATTTATTTTTTTCTTCTTGTTTCATTTGGTCCAATGTCCACACTACTCGGCTGCTCCACCACCTGTCCTTGCCACATCTCCTTTTTCCCTCTCTGATCTATTTTGACATACATGTCAGATTGTTGTAGGAAGACAAGCTTAGTATCCTTCTTTTGAATTCTATAGAAAATGCATGCATTCCTGTAGTTGTGGCCACTTGAACTTCTTGCGTGTGTTTTTTTTTTTGAATTGCTAAAGTGTGTCATCTTTGAAAAAAAAAGGGTAACAAACAAAACTAATATCCTTCATTTGCATACACTTACACGTGCAAAATCACGTTTGTTTCAGCAGATAGGTAGAACTTTTTATTACCTAAATTATTTCCAAAATATGCAGTGACTTGTATATTTTGAGTGCATGCTTACGGGGTTTAAAATAGGCAAGCAGACCGTGACATTTATTTAGTTTGTATCACCTTGTTTTGTGAATTCATGCATGAGTCATTTTAATAAAATGTAAAAAAAAAGTATATTTTCATTTGAATCTCCGGAAAAAAAAAAGAAAAAAAAGGAAAAAAAAGAAAAAAAATGCATGTTTTAAAAGATGAGGTAGGAGTGGTTGTGCTATGTTGCGTGTTCATGTTTTGGAAATCAACATGCTTCACTTTTATTTAACGTGATTTTTTATACAGAGAAAGAAAAAAGGAAAAAAAAAAGAAGAAAAAAAGAAATATATATATATATATATTAGTTGCAAATTTCACTGTTTTCAATTTCTGAAGAATTTTAGTGTACGCCACCTGTTTGTAGAAAGGGAATAACGTATTGTGTCCATCTTTTTCTTTCCAGCTTTTGCCTAAAACTTTCCACTATAATTTTCATGGGTACGTAAATAGTTAAGATTTCACTGCCTAGCCTTGAGAACGTGGGCAAGTCGAGTAGTGGGAGTGGTCGAGTCAAGTCAAATTCTATTCGTTCCAGTTGTTTGAAAATTTTGCTTTGACCGTAATTTTAAAAGTCGCGTATTTGGTATTTGGATCTTATTTTAGATTTGAATCAAGGCGTGGCATCCGCGGAAACCTAATCGTGCCATTTGTACGATCCTTTATCAAGTGGTAAAATCGTTTGAATCTGATTATCTGCAGTTTAAGGTGAGTATTTCTCACCAGACAAACATACCTATATATCCGTGATTTATCACAAGTGTATTTGTAAATTATTTATTAAATTTTATCTGCCTGTGATATAACGTATGATGTTAAACCCCATTTTAAATTGACACCTCATCAGTTGTTTATCTATTGTAATATTTTTTGCAGTTATACTATGTAATTCTTATTTACTGATTAAATCATCACTGCAAGTTCCCTGTAAATTTGAGATCGTTATAGGCTGAAATGATAGGCCTGAACGATAATCATTTGTTCATTTATTTAATTGTTTAATTATTTATTTTTTACTCGGGATTGCGGGTTTGAAATGATAGAACCCGGGGTTATGTAAATTGCGGATTGAAATGATATAAATCCGTATCACTTGACCTAGGCTAGAATACAGACCCGTGGTTTATATAATTTTTTTCTGAAATATTTTAAATTTATTTTAAAATGGAAGATTATAATATTCTGGTTTAAATATATTTAAAGGATTTTTATAAGATTTATAATGATTTTGAATGAGTTAAAAATGTTAAATAAATAAATGTTTAAATAAATTTTGGAATATAACTTATTTTGGGAATTTCTGAATTTTGTTAAAAATAAGGTTTCAGTTGAGTAAATAATTAATAAAAAGTTATATTTGAGAATTTAAAACTTGATGGTTAAGTTAATAGTCTATTACAGCACTTAAATGCTATCTTTTATAAACGAACTGTTTTAAACTATAGACTTTAGGTAGCATTTCATAAGTGCTACAGAAACTGGGATTTTGATTATTTAAAAATAAATTTGTGGAAATAATCTTTGGGGACATGGGTTTAAATTTTGGAAGTTAATATGTAATTAATAAAAATAAGGAATTGATTTTGAATGGTTTTAAATGGAAGAATTTAATTTTAAAAAGGTGAGAAAAAGGCAATCAATTCCTAAAATAAATTGAATAGATTTAAATGGTATATTATAAATTGACCAATGTTTAAAAACAATATTTTGATGTTGTAGTATTTGAAACTTATTTTGATTTTTAAAGTATAAATACCATTTCTAAAAGTTGTAACCACGCGTTATAATAACGTTTGGTTGTTAAAGAGACTGGGATCGGATATCTGGCATACTCTCTGTCGATACCGAAAACCACTTTGACAACCGTGTACGCGGTGGAGATTCCAGAATGAAGTAGGATGGTGGTGACGGTTCCTTTAAGGTAAATACGTGGACCCGACTCCCGTGAGTTGGCATAAGGTGGCTAAAACAGGAGCGATTGACGGATTAATGAGGTAGCACCTCTGATGCCAATCTATTACTTTTGTGATTGTTTTGGTGCGCACCTTTGATCTGGGAGTGTTGTTCGAGGTGGGCGGTAGCTGCGGCTACGCGTTTCCATCGGTCCGGAAGCGTAATTGGTATATCTACCCTGGCATTGCCTAGTTGTGCCGTGTCACCTACCATAGCGAGCCTTGTACGAGTTTGGTTTTCTCCCGTAGCCCGTGTGGTATCCTCTGGTGGCTTCCCGATCAGGAGGGACTATGATATTGGATGGACTACTGGGACTATTACGTGTTAAGGTGGAAAACGTAAAGCCTTAACGCTATTTAAAAGTAAGTTTATTTTACTAATAGACATTATTATAATAGAGAAATATTACTATATAGTAAATAGTTTAACGGATCCTTAGAGAATGAGCGGTCCCAAGCATTCTTTAAGTTACTTGCTTTATATTACAGTACACTTGAATTAGCTTACACTATATAAGTATGTATGTCCTGACTCGACTGTTTATGTTTTATTTTACGCTCGGGTCAGCCTGAGTTGCAGTTCAGTCATCATCCCGGAGCTAGGACTTCTGTAGATCCTTTCAAGTTGCTGGCTTCTTTCTGTCCGTTATCTTATTTATGAAATCAAGACTTTGGGATTTTTGGATTTTCTATTTGATGATTTAAACTATATTTGGGATGGAAGACTTTGTAAATTGTATTTGTTGAGACTATTTATAGTGGCTTCATGAACCACTAAGTATTTTTAAATTCCGCTGCGAGCATTCTGATTCTGTGTCTGTGATTCTGTGATTAATTATTTACTGTATATTTTGAGATTTGCCAAATTTTAATTACAACGCGGTATTTTGAACAATTCAAGTCTGACATGAGCGGATGTGTGATGTCCCGGAAATTTGGGCAATATTTATTTAATAATTTCATTTATAATTTATTTTAAAATGTGAAATACTGGTTTAATAATCCAATTCAAACATAATTTTCTTCTGAAAATTTATAATTATTTTGTTAATAAATAATATTCTTTTGAAAATTTATAATAATGATTGAGTTTGAGAATCTTATTGTTTTAAAATGTTGAAAATATTTTAATGATAAAATTTTCTTTATAAGCTGATTTAAAAATATTTTATTTATAATGTATATATGTGTATACATTGTAAATAGATGTTTTGATTTTATTTTAAAATTTAATAAAAAGATCTTTTCAAATTTATAATATATATATAGCTATATAATTTATGAATTGATTTATATTAAATTGAAAATAGTATTGAACTTTTCTTAAGTCAATTAATAAATCTATCTTGTATTTTCAATAGTAATTATAGTAAATATTTTGTTATAAATATATATAGTTAAGAATTGTATTTTTATAATAAAGTTTATTTTGTTTTACTTTAAAATTGTTTTGAAATAAATTTAGTTTATTTATATTTAAGTATAATATGTTGATTTGAAATCTTTTAAATAAAATATAATTCAACATTGTTCTTTTCTTTCTAAAAAGTTTCTTTTGTAAAATTTGTTTTAAATAATTTTTAAGATATTCAAGCAAACATTTAAATATGTAAAGATAGTTCATTTGTAATTATTTAGAGAATAAATGTAAATAAACATATATAAACATCTTAAATTAAATTAGATTAGTTTTATCTTTAATTAAAAACATTTGAAAACAAAGAAATTTATTTATATCTTTAATCTTACATGTGTTTAACATTCATGTTTTAAAGTAGACACTTGTAATTTATTTTCATACTTAAGCAACAAGTGGCATTTCTAAATCAATTTTGAATAAAAACTTTAACAAATCTCTTTTGTTCAAACCCTTATCTTCTCTAATGTATCTAAATTCAGTTTTGAGAAAACTGAAAATCATTTTCATTCTAAAACCCACAACCTAAATTCAGATCTATGAAAACTAAAATCCATTTCACTCTAAATTCTTCAACCCAAATCTATGCTCTGCAAAATCAAAACCTTTAAACCTGCAAATCAAAGAACCCAAATTGAAATTAAGACCTGCAACCAAACTTCTTCAATCTGTAGATCCTGTAACCTGCAATTCAAAATAATCTGCAAACTGTAAGATTCATGCAAGCAATGATGGAAGTGGGTCTGCATGCAGTTCATAAGCCTGAAAACATCATGTTATCTCAAAATGCAGTTCCCAGACCTGCATACTTCAAGTTAATATCATCTTCAACTAGGAGCAAGCTCTGATTCAATCATGCAAGAAGAATCCAGGGTGCAGGGAATTGAATTGCAGATGTGATGCTCTTTTTCAATTTTAAGGTGAGTAAATCAATGGTTTAAAAACAGTTTCTACTTTTAAAACCAAGCCATATGGATTTTTGCAGAAATTAAAGTTTAATTTGAAATGTGTTCAAACAAGAAGACTAAAACAGTGATTAGCAAAATAAAAATAAATAATAACAACTACCCTGTTCTTTCTTTTGGTAAGTAAACATCACTATTTATAGAATGTTTGAATTAATCTGTCCATGAGTTGAATAGGCTTGATAACTGTTGTGTGATGATATTCTGCATACTTTATAAAATATACAGTAGAGTGTGATGCAATTTGTATTAACAGTCATGCTTATGTTCTTAATTGGATTTAAATACAAATCCTTTTCCATATGATTGAATCATAGCTATAGATTATTGTGTGAACAAATTATGTTGTTTAACATAGATTTGGGCCTGTAAAATTTTAGTTTAGAACAGTGGAAACTGTTACTTGTGTAAATCAATAACAGTAGACAACAGTTTCATAAAATAAATTACCAAACATCTTTAATTTATTCAAACTAGTTAAAGCTTTAATGCATGATTAAAACATGGATATTTAATACATGTATCAGTTTTAAAGCTTCTGAGAAGTTAGGAATTGTGGTCTGTGCAGTAATTTTGATATTCTGGAAATATCAAATCATGAAATGGATTTTTGGATCTGAAATTCCTTTTGAAGATGGAATGTGACTGGAGAGAGTGGGATGAATGAAGGGAAGAGGGCCAAAGAATGGTGGTGAAGAGTTGACAGGTTTGGCCTGTCTTGGTGAAGTAGATTCCAGGTTGACATTTGCTTGAATCTGATTTTCAAGCTACAGAGTATTTATGTTGGTGTTTGTATCAAGTGGAGAGGTGGATAGCTTCCTGGAGATGTTAGTGGAGGTAACTGGAAGTCGCCGGAGTGGTGGTCGCAGTGCACAGTGGAGATTGGTCACTGATGAAAACTTGGTGTGCAGGGTTTGAATGACTCGAAGTCACTCTCGTAAAATCCCTGTTGTGACTCGAGTAGAATAGATTTTTACTCGAAGTAATTTGGTCATGGTCTCGGGTTAGTTATTTACAGATTGCAGACCTGAGAGTTTTGTTTTTTTTTTTTAAATCTGGAAATTTAAGATGTTTAAAAGCAAAAGATTTAATTCAAAGTGTAGGTATGGTTTAAATTCAAGTAAGTTATGAATTCAAAAGTTTAAATTGAAGAATTCAATATAAAGTAAGATTTAAACTTAATTTTGAAACTGTATAAATATAGTGCAGTTTTTAACCTGAGAGTTGTTTTTTTTCAAAATCTGGAAACTCAAGCATGTTTAAAAGCTATGATTAAATTCAAGTTCAGGTTTGAATTAAACTCAGGTAGGCTTTTAAATTCAAAATGATGAATTTAAATTTAAATTGAAGTTTAAATTTAAATCTGGGAATAGTGTAAGTGTAGTTTCAGGTTGTAAATTTGTGCAGTGTTGTTGTTTTTTTTAAAATCTGGAAACCTAAAAGTGTTTAAAGGCTATGATTTAAATTCAAATAAGTTTATGAATTCAAAATTAAATGATGAATTTAAATTTAAAATAAGGTTTAAGTTCAAATTTGAAACCAAGTGTAATATAGGTTTCAGGATTTTTTTGAATCCAGTTTTTATTTTAAAAACTGTATTGTTTTTTTAAAAATTTAAAAGCAATGATTTAAAATAAGTATAGGTTTGAATTGAATTCAAGTAAGTTTTGAATTCAGAAAGTTTAAATGATAAATTTAAATTTAAGGAAGATTTAAATTTAAAT
Source organism: Allium cepa (assembly GCA_030765085.1). Classification (NCBI taxonomy): domain Eukaryota; kingdom Viridiplantae; phylum Streptophyta; class Magnoliopsida; order Asparagales; family Amaryllidaceae; genus Allium; species Allium cepa. The sequence continues at coordinate 153,652,425 of CM060942.1, forward strand.
CTGGAAAAAAACAGTAAGGGTATTTTTCAGGATTTAAATCCAGATTTTTATTAAAAACAGTTTTGGTTTTTTTTTTAAATTTTTTTAAAGGAATTCAGTGTTTAAAATTAAAATTCAAATTCAGGTGTGAATTTGAATCAGATTCAGGAATACTTTGAATTCAAAATGAAACATTTGAATGATAAGCAAGATTTAAAATTGGGTTTGAAATCAAATTCAAATATGATTTCAGTTTTTACTTTAAAACCTGTTTTAATTCAAATCAGTTTGAAAAGTTTTGAATATTGAACAAAAATGTTATTAAGTAGAATTTAAATATGAATTTGATTTCTAATAAGGTTTGAATTTAAAAGAATTCTTTCTTTAAGTATTATATAAAATTATGATATGTTAACTTTAAATTGGAAGTTGAATTAAATTTTAGGAATGTATTATTTTAATACATTTTGAATATTAATTAAGTTATAAATAAGTAAATGAATTATTTTGAAAATAATTAAGGATTTACTTATTTATTTGATTTTTAAATAATAACTTGAATTAATTTATAATTAAAGATGATTAATGAATAATTAATTTAAAGTAATTATTCTTAAGTAAGGAATTAATGAAATGTTGTTAATTATCTAAGGATAATTAATAATTAATTAATGTAATTAATTTTTATGGATTAATTAGATTAATTATTTTAAGAAAATCAATTGTAATTTGTTAAGTATATTACTTTATGAAAGTAATTAAGGGATTAATTACTTTTTGTAATTAATTCTGATAATGAGCTTTGTTAGATTAATTAATTTAGTTTAATTAATTTAAGAAATAATTTAATAATTAAATGATAATAATTACTTAATGTAATTTATGGAGAAAGATTTCTTAGTGAAGTTTTAAATGAATAATTACTGGAATGTAATTAAGGAAAGGTGATTTATTTTAGTAATTTGGATAATTACTTTTGTAATTAATCAAGGATTAATTAATAAAGATAATTGATTATTGGATAATTAATTTATTAAGGGAGTAATTAAGGGTGGTTAATTACTGGATTTAAATATTAATCAAGGTGATTAATAATGGTATTTAATTAATTACTAAGTGTAATTAATTTTAATTGAGTAATTAATTTAAATATTAATTAGAGATCATTAATTATTATAATTAATGATGTAATTAAGAATTGTTTAATTAAATATTAATTAATTAATTAAGTGATTAATTAATTGTAATTAATTAAGGGTGAATGTAATTAATTATAGTTAATTAATAAATTAAGTAATTAAATGTTAATTACTTATGATAAGGTTAATTAATTTTATGGAGTTAATTTAAGACTAATTACTTATTGTAATTAGTGAATGATTAATCAGAGATGTTTAATCAAGTTTAATACTTAATGATTAATTAACTAGGTTGATTAATCAATATATTTATAAGCAGGATTTATAGGTGAGTAATTAATTTAATTTATTTTAAATTAATTAAGGTTAGTTGTAATTAATTTAATTCATTTTAAATTAATTATAAATGATGGATAATATATCATTGCTTATGGATGATATTGATATACCTTTGGATGGTTGTGATCTCAGAAATGAGATGAGTAGTATCTATAGGATATGGATGCTTAGTTATAGTATGATGGATTATTTGGTTGTGATGGTTGTTGTTGAGATGATTGACTGTTGTGATGATTATCTGTTATGATAATATTATGGGTTATCTGTTATGATGAATATGTGTAGTTTATCTATCTGTGTGAAATAGATAAAAATTAAATGAGTTAATTGTTTAAAACCCTTAAGTATAACTTGGACATTAAAATGGCGTTTTGTTTCGGTGAGACCGGGATCGGGTTTCCATATTTGGATATCCGAAAACCACATCGATTTCAATTAAACGTTAGGTCGTTAATCCAAGTGGAGCAAGTGAAGACTCGAGGTGTAAGGGCTATACGTCAGTATAACTCTGTGGGTGATTCCGTAATGAGTTTGACGGAATAGTACTTATAGATTCGAGATGGTGGTTTAGAGTGCAAGGGTTATTGTCGTTAACTCTGAGGGTGATTCCAATACGAGTGTAACGAGATAATGCCTTCGGTTTCGTTCGAACCCGGAACGAACTTGTATGGATTGAATGCTTTCAGAACATCGTCAGGTGGACGATGAGCATTCTAAGATAGATGTGTTCTTTAAAGGTAATCGCAGCCTCAAGCCTCATCAACCGGGAATGGCTAAAATAGGGGAGGTGCAGCAAGGCTTCGTGGGTCGCACCCACTGGAGAGCGAGATTTACCCCTGTCTAGAGGTCCCTTTATATTTCGGCTGTGTGGACTGTTGAGATCTCCAACCGTCGGGGTGGTCTTGTTCGGGACTGTTCAGTAAGGAACGGTGCCGGCCTTGTGTTGCAGGGGAGTTAGGGTGGCTCCTCGGTACGGTGATCTAGGCCACGTACTGTGACGGGCGGTACCCCGGTAGCCCTGCCATTGATGGAATCCAAAATCCAATAAGTGCCTGTACGGTTTTGATTGTGCCCAACTATGTTGGAACGTGAGATGCAAGCATTCCAGCTATTTCTGTATTTTATTTTGAAAACCCTAGACACTATTATAATATCACTGGATTTCCTATCAAATGTTTTGGTTAGCGTAAGGTAAAAACTTTTCCATGTTTATGTGTGGGAAGTCTTACGTGATACCTTTTGTTTTCAAAGGATTTTCTAAAGTTAAGCAACTTTTAAACTATTTACTCACACCAGACCCCTGTCTGACCCGAGTGTTTATTTTCTGTTTTATTAAACTCTTGGGTACTCATATTATGTATGAGTAGTCAAGTGATTCAGGATTGCTTTGACGAATTATGGAGGAGCAAATGGAGCAGGAGGCTTCTGCGTTGTAGTTATCTATTTTCCGCTGTGTTGGTATCTCTGAGTCATCTCTCTGAGTTGTATCTTGTACTGTTTAGAGATGTATAACTAGACAGGTGTTTATAACTGTCTAGTATGTGTTGTATTGGCTGTAAAACTCTGATGTATATGATACTATGTAAAGTATTATGTGATATATTATATTTTATTCGTTCCGCTGTGAGATTCTGATGTTGTTTGTGTTCTTCTTTCTCTTTCTTTTCTTCTTCTATCCCTTTCTTTCTTCTTAGCGATGCAATTTCCTGGAGTTTGGAAGTTGGGTCGTTACAACGTGGTATCAGAGCAGTAGGTTGAGTGAATACCTAGGCTCTGTAGTGGTGTCTTTCTTGAGAGAGCGTACTTGTAATTTTATATATAAATATATTTAATTCTACCTATCTGTTGGGTTACTTGTTCAGGTTTTCCAATATAAGTAATAAAGGTAGATGGGGTAGTGGTGTGTGTAACACAACTACCAATGGTGAAGTTCCGAGTGTTTGAGCTTGGAAGTGATCTGCTAGGGCAGTATTGGGCATCTTGAGTAGTTTGGCAGTTTGATGTGAAGGATTTTTCTGATCTCTGAAGGAGAATCTTTTCAAGATTCGGAGTGTATCTTTGGATTTTTAAGCTTGATCTCACTCGTGTGAGTGGATTTTTCTTGAGTCTGGATCAGTTTGGATTACTAAAGCCAGCAATGGTATTTTGGCAACCTTTGATAGGAGTTCTGTCTGTATTTGAGTTCGAGACTCAGTTTGGCAAAGTGTTTTGTGCTTGATAGGAGTCGAGTTTCCTGAGGGATATCTGTCTTCTGAAGGCTCTTTTGTGGAAGTGGCTGGTATAGTTTTGAGGTTTGATAAGTTTTTGGGTAAGGAAGTTTTGTAGCAGTAGCAGCAATGATTGGCTTGTCTCTTCGATGGTTCTGAAGTTTCTGTGATCTTTTGTCTGTAGGCCGGGCAGATGGTGAAGCTTGTCCATTTCTTCTGAAAGCTCAGCTGGGTGTGATGTTTGTGGTTGAAGGTGGACCACTAGTTTTCCTTTTGATTTGAAGGCTTTGGCTGTTCTGATTGTTGAAGAGAGAACGATCTGAACTGAGTAGAATCGCAAAAGTGACTTGCGATGATCCGGAAGTTTTCTGAGTAACCTTTGTTTAGATTGGAGCATCTCTAGAAGATGTTTGAGTTATCGAAGTGGTTTGGTATTTTCTGGATGTCTTCGAAGGAGTTAAGTTTTGCATCCGCATCAGAAGTTTGAGTTCTGTTTCGACTTGGATTTTTGGAGATTTTATGGAATTTGATGAACAATGTTTACGGGGTAAATTGATCAAGTGTGTACCTGTGTTCGTCAACAGCATTCTCAAATCAGAGTTGTGCAGTCGAAGCATGGTGGCAGCTATTCCAGAATAGGAGCACCCGATTCATTTGGGGATTTGTGTTTTGTCTTGGATCAGAGGATTTCTATGGGAAATTCACTTTAATGTGGAAACTTGGATGTCTTGAGCACCTGTTCTGTTTTCCGAATAAGTGTAGTTTATCTGAAGTCTTCTGATATCTGTAGTAGAGTTTGTGTGATGGATTGGATTGATCTAGAAGATTGGAAGCAGCCCAGGATCGACAGGAAAGATTTGTGGATAAGAGATTAGACCTTTCTGTTTTTCTCAAAGGTTAAGTGATTGATCTACAGGATTGGATTGCCAGTTTGGATAACTGGAATTCGATGAGTTTCATGTATCTCTGAGGGAATACGTGTATGATTTATCCCTGGTTATGGAACCAGCAGTTCTGAAGTTTTGGTTGTTGAGTCAGACTCGTTTGTAGTTTGATAACTTGTCTTGTGTTGTAGATATAGCTGTATAGGAGTTTTTGGAATTTCTTAGTATTGATTGTTTGGATTCTCTTGAGCGAGTATCCCGGTATATATTTATACCTAGAGGAAACTCGATAGAATTTTATCCAGAATTTGTCTGGATAATTAGATTTGTTTGATTGGTTGAATTGGTTGTTTTGATTGTTAGCATATGTTTGATATATGCTTGTGTTTTAAATAAATCTTTAAAGAGATTATTAAATTACCTTTGCTTTTAAATTTCGGGGACGAAATTCTTTTAAAGGGGGGAGGAATGTGATGTCCCGGAAATTTGGGCAATATTTATTTAATAATTTCATTTATAATTTATTTTAAAATGTGAAATACTGGTTTAATAATCCAATTCAAACATAATTTTCTTCTGAAAATTTATAATTATTTTGTTAATAAATAATATTCTTTTGAAAATTTATAATAATGATTGAGTTTGAGAATCTTATTGTTTTAAAATGTTGAAAATATTTTAATGATAAAATTTTCTTTATAAGCTGATTTAAAAATATTTTATTTATAATGTATATATGTGTATACATTGTAAATAGATGTTTTGATTTTATTTTAAAATTTAATAAAAAGATCTTTTCAAATTTATAATATATATATAGCTATATAATTTATGAATTGATTTATATTAAATTGAAAATAGTATTGAACTTTTCTTAAGTCAATTAATAAATCTATCTTGTATTTTCAATAGTAATTATAGTAAATATTTTGTTATAAATATATATAGTTAAGAATTGTATTTTTATAATAAAGTTTATTTTGTTTTACTTTAAAATTGTTTTGAAATAAATTTAGTTTATTTATATTTAAGTATAATATGTTGATTTGAAATCTTTGAAATAAAATATAATTCAACATTGTTCTTTTCTTTCTAAAAAGTTTCTTTTGTAAAATTTGTTTTAAATAATTTTTAAGATATTCAAGCAAACATTTAAATATGTAAAGATAGTTCATTTGTAATTATTTAGAGAATAAATGTAAATAAACATATATAAACATCTTAAATTAAATTAGATTAGTTTTATCTTTAATTAAAAACATTTGAAAACAAAGAAATTTATTTATATCTTTAATCTTACATGTGTTTAACATTCATGTTTTAAAGTAGACACTTGTAATTTATTTTCATACTTAAGCAACAAGTGGCATTTCTAAATCAATTTTGAATAAAAACTTTAACAAATCTCTTTTGTTCAAACCCTTATCTTCTCTAATGTATCTAAATTCAGTTTTGAGAAAACTGAAAATCATTTTTATTCTAAAACCCACAACCTAAATTCAGATCTATGAAAACTAAAATCCATTTCACTCTAAATTCTTCAACCCAAATCTATGCTCTGCAAAATCAAAACCTTTAAACCTGCAAATCAAAGAACCCAAATTGAAATTAAGACCTGCAACCAAACTTCTTCAATCTGTAGATCCTGTAACCTGCAATTCAAAATAATCTGCAAACTGTAAGATTCATGCAAGCAATGATGGAAGTGGGTCTGCATGCAGTTCATAAGCCTGAAAACATCATGTTATCTCAAAATGCAGTTCCCAGACCTGCATACTTCAAGTTAATATCATCTTCAACTAGGAGCAAGCTCTGATTCAATCATGCAAGAAGAATCCAGGGTGCAGGGAATTGAATTGCAGATGTGATGCTCTTTTTCAATTTTAAGGTGAGTAAATCAATGGTTTAAAAACAGTTTCTACTTTTAAAACCAAGCCATATGGATTTTTGCAGAAATTAAAGTTTAATTTGAAATGTGTTCAAACAAGAAGACCAAAACAGTGATTAGCAAAATAAAAATAAATAATAACAACTACCCTGTTCTTTCTTTTGGTAAGTAAACATCACTATTTATAGAATGTTTGAATTAATCTGTCCATGAGTTGAATAGGCTTGATAACTGTTGTGTGATGATATTCTGCATACTTTATAAAATATACAGTAGAGTGTGATGCAATTTGTATTAACAGTCATGCTTATGTTCTTAATTGGATTTAAATACAAATCCTTTTCCATATGATTGAATCATAGCTAGAGATTATTGTGTGAACAAATTATGTTGTTTAACATAGATTTGGGCCTGTAAAATTTTAGTTTAGAACAGTGGAAACTGTTACTTGTGTAAATCAATAACAGTAGACAACAGTTTCATAAAATAAATTACCAAACATCTTTAATTTATTCAAACTAGTTAAAGCTTTAATGCATGATTAAAACATGGATATTTAATACATGTATCAGTTTTAAAGCTTCTGAGAAGTTAGGAATTGTGGTCTGTGCAGTAATTTTGATATTCTGGAAATATCAAATCATGAAATGGATTTTTGGATCTGAAATTCCTTTTGAAGATGGAATGTGACTGGAGAGAGTGGGATGAATGAAGGGAAGAGGGCCAAAGAATGGTGGTGAAGAGTTGACAGGTTTGGCCTGTCTTGGTGAAGTAGATTCCAGGTTGACATTTGCTTGAATCTGATTTTCAAGCTACAGAGTATTTATGTTGGTGTTTGTATCAAGTGGAGAGGTGGATAGCTTCCTGGAGATGTTAGTGGAGGTAACTGGAAGTCGCTGGAGTGGTGGTCGCAGTGCACAGTGGAGATTGGTCACTGATGAAAACTTGGTGTGAGGGTTTGAATGACTCGAAGTCACTCTCGTAAAATCCCTGTTGTGACTCGAGTAGAATAGATTTTTACTCGAAGTAATTTGGTCATGGTCTCGGGTTAGTTATTTACAGATTGCAGACCTGAGAGTTTTTTTTTTTTTTTTTAAATCTGGAAATTTAAGATGTTTAAAAGCAAAAGATTTAATTCAAAGTGTAGGTATGGTTTAAATTCAAGTAAGTTATGAATTCAAAAGTTTAAATTGAAGAATTCAATATAAAGTAAGATTTAAACTTAATTTTGAAACTGTATAAATATAGTGCAATTTTTAACCTGAGAGTTGTTTTTTTCAAAATCTGGAAACTCAAGCATGTTTAAAAGCTATGATTAAATTCAAGTTCAGGTTTGAATTAAACTCAGGTAGGCTTTTAAATTCAAAATGATGAATTTAAATTTAAATTGAAGTTTAAATTTAAATCTGGGAATAGTGTAAGTGTAGTTTCAGGTTGTAAATTTGTGCAGTGTTGTTGTTTTTTTTAAAATCTGGAAACCTAAAAGTGTTTAAAGGCTATGATTTAAATTCAAATAAGTTTATGAATTCAAAAAGTTAAATGATGAATTTAAATTTAAAATAAGGTTTAAGTTCAAATTTGAAACCAAGTGTAATATAGGTTTCAGGATTTTTTTGAATCCAGTTTTTATTTTAAAAACTGTATTGTTCTTTTAAAAATTTAAAAGCAATGATTTAAAATAAGTATAGGTTTGAATTGAATTCAAGTAAGTTTTGAATTCAGAAAGTTTAAATGATAAATTTAAATTTAAGGAAGATTTAAATTTAAATCTGGAAAAAACAGTAAGGGTAGTTTTCAGGATTTAAATCCAGATTTTTATTAAAAACAGTTTTGGTTTTTTTTTAAATTTTTTTTAAAGGAATTCAGTGTTTAAAATTCAAATTCAAATTCAGGTGTGAATTTGAATCAGATTCAGGAATACTTTGAATTCAAAATGAAACATTTGAATGATAAGCAAGATTTAAAATTGGGTTTGAAATCAAATTCAAATATGATTTCAGTTTTTACTTTAAAACCTGTTTTAATTCAAATCAGTTTGAAAAGTTTTGAATATTGAACAAAAATGTTATTAAGTAGAATTTAAATATGAATTTGATTTCTAATAAGGTTTGAATTTAAAAGAATTCTTTCTTTAAGTATTAAATAAAATTATGATATGTTAACTTTAAATTGGAAGTTGAATTAAATTTTAGGAATGTATTATTTTAATACATTTTGAATATTAATTAAGTTATAAATAAGTAAATGAATTATTTTGAAAATAATTAAGGATTTACTTATTTATTTGATTTTTAAATAATAACTTGAATTAATTTATAATTAAAGATGATTAATGAATAATTAATTTAAAGTAATTATTCTTAAGTAAGGAATTAATGAAATGTTGTTAATTATCTAAGGATAATTAATAATTAATTAATGTAATTAATTTTTATGGATTAATTAGATTAATTATTTTAAGAAAATCAATTGTAATTTGTTAAGTATATTACTTTATGAAAGTAATTAAGGGATTAATTACTTTTTGTAATTAATTCTGATAATGAGCTTTGTTAGATTAATTAATTTAGTTTAATTAATTTAAGAAATAATTTAATAATTAAATGATAATAATTACTTAATGTAATTTATGGAGAAAGATTTCTTAGTGAAGTTTTAAATGAATAATTACTGGAATGTAATTAAGGAAAGGTGATTTATTTTAGTAATTTGGATAATTACTTTTGTAATTAATCAAGGATTAATTAATAAAGATAATTGATTATTGGATAATTAATTTATTAAGGGAGTAATTAAGGGTGGTTAATTACTGGATTTAAATATTAATCAAGGTGATTAATAATGGTATTTAATTAATTACTAAGTGTAATTAATTTTAATTGAGTAATTAATTTAAATATTAATTAGAGATCATTAATTATTATAATTAATGATGTAATTAAGAATTGTTTAATTAAATATTAATTAATTAATTAAGTGATTAATTAATTGTAATTAATTAAGGGTGAATGTAATTAATTATAGTTAATTAATAAATTAAGTAATTAAATGTTAATTACTTATGATAAGGTTAATTAATTTTATGGAGTTAATTTAAGACTAATTACTTATTGTAATTAGTGAATGATTAATCAGAGATGTTTAATCAAGTTTAATACTTAATGATTAATTAACTAGGTTGATTAATCAATATATTTATAAGCAGGATTTATAGGTGAGTAATTAATTTAATTTATTTTAAATTAATTAAGGTTAGTTGTAATTAATTTAATTCATTTTAAATTAATTATAAATGATGGATAATATATCATTGCTTATGGATGATATTGATATACCTTTGGATGGTTGTGATCTCAGAAATGAGATGAGTAGTATCTATAGGATATGGATGCTTAGTTATAGTATGATGGATTATTTGGTTGTGATGGTTGTTGTTGAGATGATTGACTGTTGTGATGATTATCTGTTATGATAATATTATGGGTTATCTGTTATGATGAATATGTGTAGTTTATCTATCTGTGTGAAATAGATAAAAATTAAATGAGTTAATTGTTTAAAACCCTTAAGTATAACTTGGACATTAAAATGGCGTTTGGTTTCGGTGAGACCGGGATCGGGTTTCCATATTTGGACATCGAAAACCACATCGATTTCAATTAAACGTTAGGTCGTTAATCCAAGTGGAGCAAGTGAAGACTCGAGGTGTAAGGGCTATACGTCAGTATAACTCTGTGGGTGATTCCGTAATGAGTTTGACGGAATAGTACTTATAGATTCGAGATGGTGGTTTAGAGTGCAAGGGTTATTGTCGTTAACTCTGAGGGTGATTCCAATACGAGTGTAACGAGATAATGCCTTCGGTTTCGTTCGAACCCGGAACGAACTTGTATGGATTGAATGCTTTCAGAACATCATCAGGTGGACGATGAGCATTCTAAGATAGATGTGTTCTTTAAAGGTAATCGCAGCCTCAAGCCTCATCAACCGGGAATGGCTAAAACAGGGGAGGTGCAGCAAGGCTTCGTGGGTCGCACCCACTGGAGAGCGAGATTTACCCCTGTCTAGAGGTCCCTTTATATTTCGGCTGTGTGGACTGTTGAGAGCTCCAACCGTCGGGGTGGTCTTGTTCGGGACTGTTCAGTAAGGAACGGTGTCGGCCTTGTGTTGCAGGGGAGTTAGGGTGGCTCCTCGGTACGGTGATCTAGGCCACGTACTGTGACGGGCGGTACCCCGGTAGCCCTGCCATTGATGGAATCCAAAATCCAATAAGTGCCTGTACGGTTTTGATTGTGCCCAACTATGTTGGAACGTGAGATGCAAGCATTCCAGCTATTTCTGTATTTTATTTTGAAAACCCTAGACACTATTATAATATCACTGGATTTCCTATCAAATGTTTTGGTTAGCGTAAGGTAAAAACTTTTCCATGTTTATGTGTGGGAAGTCTTACGTGATACCTTTTGTTTTCAAAGGATTTTCTAAAGTTAAGCAACTTTTAAACTATTTACTCACACCAGACCCCTGTCTGACCCGAGTGTTTATTTTCTGTTTTATTTAACTCTTGGGTACTCATATTATGTATGAGTAGTCAAGTGATTCAGGATTGCTTTGACGAGTTATGGAGGAGCAAATGGAGCAGGAGGCTTCTGCGTTGTAGTTATCTATTTTCCGCTGTGTTGGTATCTCTGAGTCATCTCTCTGAGTTGTATCTTGTACTGTTTAGAGATGTATAACTAGACAGGTGTTTATAACTGTCTAGTATGTGTTGTATTGGCTGTAAAACTCTGATGTATATGATACTATGTAAAGTATTATGTGATATATTATATTTTATTCGTTCCGCTGTGAGATTCTGATGTTGTTTGTGTTCTTCTTTCTCTTTCTTTTCTTCTTCTATCCCTTTCTTTCTTCTTAGCGATGCAATTTCCTGGAGTTTGGAAGTTGGGTCGTTACAGGATGCGAATGGTTGAAAATATCGGGTCGTTACATTTGGTATCAGAGCTTTGGCTCTAGGCAAAACTTAGAATGTATGGTAAATTTGATTTACAGAATCACTTTCATTCGAACTTGAATCTCTTCCTTTTGATTCGATTTCCTTTGAATTTTGGAACGTTCCCTGCAGTTCCGAAGTTCATTCGTGTCCCTCACTATTCATTTTCCTTCGATTCTGGAGTATCCCATAACTCCACTTCGGATGATCTTTATAGTGAATTGACGGTCTCGCCAATATTCTAATAAAGGGGTGAAACTCCTTTACAATTAGCATTGATTCACCAGAGATTTATATTTATCCTCGGTTTAGATGCTAGTATCTTTGGTTATTCTGAACTTTATTTCTTCAGATCGAATGTAGATTTACCTTAGAAAATCCACATTGATCTTATTCTTTAAGCCACGGTTGACCCGGTTAAGGTTGCCCGCGATTTATATAAACTTACCTGGTTCCTTATTCTGTTATTTAACCATCGGATCTTCTGATTCCAACTTATCTTTAAATCAAAATTCTCTTTAATTTGAGTCCTTCAAATTTGAATCTCTATACTTGTTTTGAATAATTTATTCCTATATTTGGGAAAAATCTAATATTATATATATAAGTAAATTTTCAGAATTTAACTAGTTGTTTAGAGATAATAGTGTTTGATTTTATTTATGGTTTTGTAAACCATTAGTTTTGTCTTATATAAATAATTGAACTATAAAACATGGTTATAAATTTATTTGGAAGCAGAAATGGATTTAAAACAAGAATTTAAGAATTTAATATCTGATAGTTTCAAACCTTGTGTTTAAAGTCTTAAAAGGATATATTATTATTTAAATTATTTTCGAATATAAATTTGTTTCCAAAGAATTTTTAAAGTTTTAAAAATTAGTGCTCTTCTCTTTGTCGCTGGAAAATAATTTCGGTGATGACTACAACATCATCGACATTCATTTTCGAGTATCGAAGTAAAAAGACCACGTTTGTGACGTCCCGAAAATTTTCGACTTTCGAAAATTCAACATCGATACTCACTTTATCGACTGCCGAGAAATCGAAGGCCGGAAACCCGAAATGTTATGGTTTAAGAAAAAGAAAGAGGTAGAAGAAGATAGAAAAAGATAGAATAGAACAGAAGAAAATAACAGAACAACATCAGAATCTCATAATTCGCAGCGGAACAACATATAATAATAAATGAATAATCTTTAAACAAAGAACTATATCAGTTATTACATTACATTTCATTTCATCAAATCATCAGAGTGTACAACAACATACAACAACAACAATGCAGCGGAAAAAGAAATACTATATAAATTAGTAATACGCCATGCCATCCAGCTTGCCTCCAGCAACTCCTGAATATCCTGAATAAACCTTAACTCTTGACTGCCCGTGTAAAAATTGGTGGGCACCCAGAGTTTAGGAAGGAAAACAATAAATTCCAAGTCAATCATGTGACTGGTGTGAGAACTCAAAACAGTTTATTTATCTTTGAAAACAAAATAGAGGAATACTTTTAAAGTCAATTCGCAATGCTTTTAAAAATGAGACTGCCATAAGGCCTCCCGCACACACACACAATGCAAACGCAGAATCAGAGGAGATTTCTCCTTATGATAGTCAAAGATGCTTGATACGCATTAAAAAGAAACATTTGATATTATTACTAGTGCATAGTGAAGGAAATAAAATCATTTCGAAAGTAGAATATAAATCTTAGCCAGCATAGACATTTCGAACTATGCCTACTATAGCTAACTATGTTCAATAGCAGGTTACCGCCACATTCCATAGCAGGTTATACAACTAAAACCGTACAAGTCTCGTATTGTTTCTTTGGATTTCCAACGAATGATCAGGCCAAGGAACTTCCCATTGCCATATGAGAATGCCTCTAGATGGACATCCCCGAGAACCAAACCGGATCTCTACCAACACAAGGCCGGGTTACCCCTAACTGAGTAACAACTGACCGAATATGCCATCCCCCGGTCCTTTGGGACCATTCACCGAGCGCTCGTAATCAATTCACACAATCATAAAGTGTTTTCAACATGAGTAAGTATCTGGGCTCCATACCATGATACCACCCTTTTCTAGAAGGAAATGCACACATCCTAAAGGGCGCTACCCCTCATAACCTTGCTGCATCTTTCCTGTTTTGACCATTCACGGGGTGTGAGGCTCGACGAAGTCACGTCCTCAAAAACATACTTTATACAAAATCCATGCTTTGGGTCAACAAATGATCATAGAAATGATCACAAAGATAGACGATCAAATAAACGATCCTATCACAAATAATCAACACAATGATCATTTAACAGCAACACTCAGTATATCACATTACCAAAATGGGAATATATCGCTGATAACCTTCAACTACATAACCTCTGAGCTCGTACGTCTCAGAGAAGGGTGTTAAGATAAAAGAATAAATTCTCCGCCACCAACAGAAATATATTTGAAAGAAATCGGCTTTATATCTCAACTTGTAATGTCAGACATACAATCCACACAAGTCTGTTCCGGGCTCGAACAAAACCGAAGGCACTTACAAAGAAGTCCTTGCAATCCGGATATTCACAATCCTGATCAGATTTCCCATCACATATGGAGAACTCAATACCGGAGCAACTCGGTGCAGAGTCAATCGACAGGTCATCCTATCGCTCTCGCAAATACCGGGTCTTCAACACCGATCTTCAAATGCAATTCATAACGACGTATCACATATTCGGAATGGGTTATACGACCCCATGGTCCTTTCCCGGTTAACCCGAATAGTGAGCGCTTACTCAAAAATAAGTGTGGCATTCAAATTCAAACAAATCACATCAAATACCCATTCAAAGGGAAATATTGATAGTCGGTTATTGAACTATCAATTGATATGCACACCACCAGATTCCAAATAATTTTCCAAATTATTTATTTTCCAAAAATATCTTTACAAGATATATAATTTCAATACTTCAAAAATAAATCAATATTTATTTTTAAACAGATTCCACTTTCTTTTATAAATTCCTTGGTGAATTTATATTCCAAAATATTCATGCATATACGATTTCAATTATTCATTTCAATTTATCTTCAAAAAGATGAATTCTCAAAACGTTTCATTTCACATTGGAAAAACATTTCCATACTTATTTATTCATAAGTAATTCACAAATTTTATTTATTTTCAACCTTTGGAAAATATTCCATATACTTAAATCGAGATTAAGTATATATTTCATTCTTTAAGGAAATCATTCTCTTAACATACTTATTTGGGCCAAAACGAATTTACGTAAAACATCGTTACGACAACCCAAAATCACTAGTATAGGGATTCGAAATTAAAATAGATATATAAATCCCAATACTATACAAAACATTTCCTTTCGGAAATCATTTACTATAACAACAGTGTTATAGTCCACCATTTTCTTTTATTTCTTGAAAACGTCTATTTCAACAATAAATGTTGAAATCTATGGTTTCGAATCTCAACACCTTTTAAAACATCGTTAGATCGTTTTAATTCTATTTAAAACATCACATTCAAACATTTTCTTTAACATATTATTCACTATTCAAAAACGTGAATATACTTTGTTAACTAATTTCATCCTTTCTATACACTTTATTTCAAAGGATTATTCACAGTCAAAAACGTGAATATAACTCCATTAATAGGTTTCAACAATTTACTTATCAAGATAAGTCGTTTACGAATTTATAAAACAACGTTTATAAACTCCATTTCTATTTATTTTATAACAACTTCCTTTTACAAATTTTCGTCATTAACCTATTCCAGTTTATAACTCAATTATAAACTAAAAGTTCATATTATAAGTTAGATACTTATAAAACGATTATTTTACAAAATCGTTCTTTTAAAGACTTTCCAATTTATAAATCTTATAACTTATAAGATTCATTTATTTAACCAAATCTATTCTTTCAATAACTTCACAAAATTTATAAATCTTACTATTTATAAATTTCATTTATAACTTCACCATTTATAATTTATAAATTCCATTCACTTATACAATCTATCTTCACTTCGTTCAAACACTTATAAAAACTCGTTTTATAATGTCAATATTCCAATTTATAAATATCCATTTATAAATCTCTTAATATAAATCAATTTATATTATTCTTTAAAACGTCTTTAATCTCCTTTATTATTTCACCATTTTGATTTATAAAATAATCAAATTTTATAAATCCTATATTTTAACTTTTTATAAAATTTTCAAAAATCCCGATTAAACTCTTTTATAAAATCATTAATCCCTTATTTCTCAAAAATCAGCTTTTAACTATATTTTCTCAAAAACCATAATTTTATAACTTTTAAAAGTATAACGTTTATTTATTTAAAATGAATCAATTCCAAAATTCTTTTATAACGTATACTTTCAAAAATCACTTTAAAATTTCAAAATTTGGTCCAATGATGCTACACACCAAATAGTCAATCACGACTACAACGACATCATATATCGTATATGATAATCCATCAAATATCAAAATATCTGAAATCAAATAAATAGTGTTGAGGAATCCAGTTGGATCCCTCCAACCTGTTTTCCTGCATCCCAAAACATTAGCACAATACCAATTCCGTTCCAGTACGAAATTATCGCGGTATATGGGATTTAAATATTATCCGCTTAATAGAAGGCGCAATAGGGTCTCATCCGCTAAAAAAATGCGGGGAATCAACAACTCCAATATATACATATGCCAATATATATATATATGGCTATTATATATAATACCAATTTCACTGTTTATGAAATATTCGCGGTATATGTTTTTAATAAATAACATCCGCTTACTAATGGCGCATATTGTCTATTTTAACAATCAATAGATAACAATCATCATTCAAACATGCATTCAAGTATTTTAAATCTAACTATTTAAAATAAAATCGAAACTGATTTGATTGAGTGAGAAGTTCTCACCTTGATTTCAATTTCGTTTTAGCGATTTATTTCGAATAAAATTAAACGGACGTTTAATTTTACACGAAATTTTCACTAACTCCAAACGACTCCAATCCAACTCCAATCGCGTAGTGCTCGTCCATACGATTCCAACGCAGCTGGTTTCGCGCGTTTTCGACCTCGTATGAAAAAGTTATGAATATTTGAAGTTTGTACACGATTTAAACTATTTTATTTACAACTTAAATTCTAATTATAAACCTACAACAAATACTGGCCACTGGATCTCATCCCTTGCAATCTCCACCGTGCGTATGCTTCTCCCCCATCTCCCAGTATTCACGCGACAAAGCTTCAGTATAGCCGAACCCATCTTTTAGAATTAGGGTTAAATTATTCTTCCTCCACGACGAGCTATGCAACGATCAGGGACCCCCACCACGTGCGCCCACGCGAGAGCCATGCTCGGCCGCCACCTCCTTGAACTCGGCCCCCTATATTGCACGCAGTTCAAGAACGAATGCAACTCGTTCAAACCCTTCTCCACGTCGATCCAGAGCTCCAAACGCGATCGTGACCGTTGAGAATGTAGAGCTTGATACGCTCTACGAAGTTGTAGTTGAGAGTTTGTTGAAATATTGAGTGGATTACGAGATATTTGGGGAAGAGCAATGGTGATTTTCGGCCATTGATGGCTTGAGGGTGGCGGCTGCAGTTTATAATTAGGGTTTTATTTTTTTAATTTATGAGAGAGGTAGGGGTCTATTTATAGGAAACGAACGAACACTATTCATCCGAGTTTTCCAAACTCCGATTTACGCGCCGAAACTGACGTTCCTAGGGTTTATCCCACATTCCGGACACGATGGAACAGGTTTGGGAAGCTAATTTGGACATCTGTGCGAGTTATGGCTACAAACGTTCAATTTAAATTAAACCGATTTAAACGATTTCGATGCGTTTTAATTTGTACCGGACAAACGGTAAATCCAATTGACACGAAATTTTAAACCTTACAATAATATCACATTACGGATCCGATGAAACTGGTTTCATCGAAATCCAAGACTTTTTGAAAAATGACTATTTTAACTCGCCAAATTAATATTAAAAATAATTCGATGCGTTTCGAGCTGCCACGATCAAACGATAACTCCGATTGACACAAAATTTGAAATCCGTTAATAACTAACTATTACGGATCCAATGGAACTAGTTTCGTTCAATTCTGAGACTGTTCAAAAATTGACTATTTTCACTAGTCGATTTAATTATTAAAATATTCAATTTTCACAAATTAACTTTTAATTCGATTTTAAAAGTTCTAAAATATCATTCTAACTTTAATATGATAAAATAAAATTTTACAAATCATTTTCAATCATATTTAACCCTATTTTCAATTATTTCCATAATTTAACATATTAAATTATCGATTTAATTATCCAATTAAATCCAATAATTCAAATAAAAATTTATTCGACTTATAAATTTCACTTATTAATATTTAAAATTAATTAAATATTCAAATTTAAATTAATTAAAATTTCTGGGTCGTTACAATCTTCCCCCCTTAAAAGAATTTCGTCCTCGAAATTATTAAGTAAGAAAAGTTACTGAATCTATTAACTTTCCAAAATCCGTAATTAAATTTCTTACAATAACTTTACTAAGTTTTCAAATCATACTTAGTTATCTTTTCAAAACAATTACTATTGTTTAACTTTCAATTCCAAATCAAAGTCTAAGTTTCCAAAATTTTCCAAATTTTCTCAAATTTCTTCTAACGCCTTAAATTTTCGGAAAAATTCGCCATAGTCTCCTTTGCGCGGCTCGATCCGAAAAAAAAAAATGACAGTATATATATCACAAATATACATCTCATCAAGTAATGAGGCATCCCGAAGGGAAAAAAATGTAAAAGTGCGGTATGTAATCCGAGATATGTACCTTATATTTTATTAGCAAGCATATACGGCTAATATAGCGCGAAAGCGAGCTCCAAATGCGAAGCAAACGCGATCCGCATCTACTAAACACTCAACAAACAACATGAGAATCATGCATATAGACAATAGTATCAATATACATCATATAGCAACATAATAACTATATATGTCAATATAGCAAATGAAACAAAAGCAATATATTCAACCATCAACCAACTATCATTCAACAAATTCATAACCAATAAATATTCATTCATATTCTCATTAATATTCAATGAATTGGTTTTCAATTTAAATCACATTTGATTCATATACAGTGGATGTTCTTACTAACATTCATTTTCAATTTTAATTAGTTTGTATTCACTAATTCATATTCAAGTTGGTTCACTTCCAAATCAAATTCAATTCTATTCAAGATTCACTTAACTTTCAATTGAATTTCAATTACTTTAGCTTCCAATTCCATTAACTTAATGAATTATATACAATCAACTAACAATCGTATAACAACCAATGTATATTAATTACAACCAAATTCCTTTGCTTATATTCATTCAATTTGGTTTAACACCTTCACTTTCAATTGGTTTAATCAAATTGATTTTCATTCATTAGTCAATCCATTCATTCAATTCAATTTCTAAAGTTTAATTTCATTTACATAACTTAAGTTCACATTTATCACTTAAATTTATTAATTTACTTTGATATCAAAATCAACTTCATTCAACATTTCTTAAGTTATATTTCCATTTAACTTTAAATTCATTTTCATTTACAACTCATATTCATAAATATATTCGTATAGTTTCACTTCTTATATGTATAAGTTTATTTTTCAATTGTAAATCACTTTAATTATAATTCAATTCTTATAATTCTTTTGCTTATACAATTATTCTTCAATTTAGATTATTCAAACAACTAAACAATCAAACAATCTACTTACATACACTTTAATAATTCTAAAAATTATTCCTTCATATATAAAAATATAATCAAGGTAAAATTATTTTATTTACCCAATTTAAAACAATATTGTGTCGGTTTGTTCTATTTAAGTGTTTAGAAACCCCTTCGGCATAGTTGTCGAGACCACGCTGACGAAGGTTCATATACCACTCAATAAACCAATCATCACAATATAAAACAATTTTATATTCACTAACAAATACGCACTCATAGCTATTATTACACTCAAAATCATTCTAGAGCACTACTAACTCTATCTCTAATGAGTAATACCCAACAGAACCATGGTTGTCGCTTAACCATAAGCTCTGATACCAGATGTAACGTCCCGAAAATTTTCGACTTTCGAAAATTCAACATCGATACTCACTTTATCGACTGCCGAGAAATCGAAGGCCGCAAACCCGAAATATTATGGTTTAAGAAAAAGAAAGAGGTAGAAGAAGATAGAAAAAGATAGAATAGAACAGAAGAAAATAACAGAACAACATCAGAATCTCACAATTCGCAGCGGAACAACATTTAATAATAAATGAATAATCTTTAAACAAAGAACTATATCAGTTATTACATTACATTTCATTTCATCAAATCATCAGAGTGTACAACAACATACAACAACAACAATGCAGCGGAAAAAGAAATACTATATAAATTAGTAATACGCCATGCCATCCAGCTTGCCTCCAGCAACTCCTGAATATCCTGAATAAACCTTAACTCTTGACTGCCCGTGTAAAAATTGGTGGGCACCCAGAGTTTAGGAAGGAAAACAATAAACTCCAAGTCAGTCATGTGACTGGTGTGAGAACTCAAAACAGTTTATTTATCTTTGAAAACAAAATAGAGGAATACTTTTAAAGTCTATTCGCAATGCTTTTAAAAATGAGACTACCATAAGGCCTCCCGCACACACACACAGTGCAAACGCAGAATCGGAGGAGATTTCTCCTTATGATAGTCAAAGATGCTTGATACGCATTAAAAAGAAACATTTGATATTATTACTAGTGCATAGTGAAGGAAATAAAATCATTTCGAAAGTAGAATATAAATCTTAGCCAGCATAGACATTTCGAACTATGCCTACTATAGCTAACTATGTTCAATAGCAGGTTACCGCCACATTCCATAGCAGGTTATACAACTAAAACCGTACAAGTCTCGTATTGTTTCTTTGGATTTCCAACGAATGATCAGGCCAAGGAACTTCCCATTGCCACATGAGAATGCCTCTAGATGGACATCCCTGAGAACCAAACCGGATCTCTACCAACACAAGGCCGGGTTACCCCTAACTGAGTAACAACTGACCGAATATGCCATCCCCCGGTCCTTTGGGACCTTTCACCGAGCGCTCGTAATCAATTCACACAATCATAAAGTGTTTTCAACTTGAGTAAGTATCTGGGCTCCATACCATGATACCACCCTTTTCCAGAAGGAAATGCACACATCCTAAAGGGCGCTACCCCTCATAACCTTGCTGCATCTTTCCTGTTTTGACCATTCACGGGGTGTGAGGCTCGACGAAGTCACGTCCTCAAAAACATACTTTATACAAAAGCCATGCTTTGGGTCAACAAATGATCATAGAAATGATCACAAAGATAGACGATCAAATAAATGATCCTATCACAAATAATCAGCACAATGATCATTTAACAGCAACACTCAGTATATCACATTACCAAAATGGGAATATATCGCTGATAACCTTCAACTACATAACCTCTGAGCTCGTACGTCTCAGAGAAGGGTGTTAAGCTAAAAGAATAAATTCTCCGCCACCAACAGAAATATATTTGAAAGAAATTGGCTTTATATCTCAACTTGTAATGTCAGACATACAATCCATACAAGTCTGTTGCGGGCTCGAACAAAACCGAAGGCACTTACAAAGAAGTCCTTGCAATCCGGATATTCACAATCCTGATCGGATTTCCCATCACATATGGAGAACTCAATACCGGAGCAACTCGGTGCAGAGTCAATCGACAGGTCATCCTATCGCTCTCGCAAATATCGGGTCTTCAACACCGATCTTCAAATGCAATTCATAACGACGTATCACATATTCGGAATGGGTTATACGACCCCATGGTCCTTTCCCGGTTAACCCGAATAGTGAGCGCTTATTCAAAAATAAGTGTGGCATTCAAATTCAAACAAATCACATCAAATACCCATTCAAAGGGAAATATTGATAGTCGGTTATTGAACTATCAATTGATATGCACATATCACCAGATTCCAAATAATTTTCCAAATAATTTATTTTCCAAAAATATCTTTACAAGATATATAATTTCAATACTTCAAAAATAAATCAATATTTATTTTTAAACAGATTCCACTTTCTTTTATAAATTCCTTGGTGAATTTATATTCCAAAATATTCATGCATATACGATTTCAATTATTCATTTCAATTTATCTTCAAAAAGATGAATTCTCAAAACGTTTCATTTCACATTGGAAAAACATTTCCATACTTATTTATTCATAAGTAATTCACAAATTTTATTTATTTTCAACCTTTGTAAAATATTTCATATACTTAAATTGAGATTAAGTATATATTTCATTCTTTAAGGAAATCATTCTCTTAACATACTTATTTGGGCCAAAACGAATGTTACGTAAAACATCGTTACGACAACCCAAAATCACTAGTATAGGGATTCGAAATTAAAATAGATATATAAATCCCAATAATATACAAAACATTTCCTTTCGGAAATCATTTACTATAACAACAGTGTTATAGTCCACCATTTCCTTTTATTTCTCGAAAACGTCTATTTCAACAATATATGTTGAAATCTATGGTTTCGAATCTCAACACCTTTTAAAACATCGTTAGATCGTTTTAATTCTATTTAAAACATCACATTCAAACATTTTCTTTAACATATTATTCACTATTCAAAAACGTGAATATACTTTGTTAACTAATTTCATCCTTTCTATACACTTTATTTCAAAGGATTATTCACAGTCAAAAACGTGAATATAACTCCATTAATAGGTTTCAACAATTTACTTATCAAGATAAGTCGTTTACGAATTTATAAAACAATGTTTATAAACTCCATTTCTATTTATTTTATAACAACTTCCTTTTACAAATTTCCGTCATTAACCTATTCCAGTTTATAACTC
Source organism: Allium cepa (assembly GCA_030765085.1). NCBI lineage: Eukaryota > Viridiplantae > Streptophyta > Magnoliopsida > Asparagales > Amaryllidaceae > Allium > Allium cepa. Next base: position 153,674,901 of record CM060942.1, read on the forward strand.
AATTATAAACTAAAAGTTCATATTATAAGTTAAATACTTATAAAACGATTATTTTACAAAATCGTTCTTTTAAAGACTTTCCAATTTATAAATCTTATAACTTATAAGATTCATTTATTTAACCAAATCTATTCTTTCAATAACTTCACAAAATTTATAAATCTTACTATTTATAAATTTCATTTATAACTTCACCATTTATAATTTATAAATTCCATTCACTTTTACAATCTATCTTCACTTCTTTCAAACACTTATAAAAACTCGTTTTATAATGTCAATATTCCAATTTATAAATATCCATTTATAAATCTCTTAATATAAATCAATTTATATTATTCTTTAAAACGTCTTTAATCTCCTTTATTATTTCACCATTTTGATTTATAAAATAATCAAATTTTATAAATCCTATATTTTAACTTTTTATAAAAATTTCAAAAATCCCGATTAAACTCTTTTATAAAATCATTAATCCCTTATTTCTCAAAAATCAGCTTTTAACTATATTTTCTCAAAAACCATAATTTTATAACTTTTAAAAGTATGACGTTTATTTATTTAAAATGAATCAATTCCAAAAATCTTTTATAACTTATACTTTCAAAAATCACTTTAAAATCATTTTAAAATTTCAAAATTTGGTCCAATGATGCTACACACCAAATAGTCAATCACGACTACAACGACATCATATATCGTATATGATAATCCATCAAATATCAAAATATCTGAAATCAAATAAATACTGTTGAGGAATCCAGTTGGATCCCTCCAACCTGTTTTCCTGCATCCAAAAACATTAGCACAATACCAATTCCGTTCCAGTACGAAATTATCGCGGTATATGGGATTTAAATATTATCCGCTTAATAGACGGCGCAATAGGGTCTCATCCGCTAAAAAAATGCGGGGAATCAACAACTCCAATATATACATATGCCAATATATATATATATTGCTATTATATATAATACCAATTTCACTGTTTATGAAATATTCGCGGTATATGTTTTTAATAAATAACATCCGCTTACTAACGGCGCATATTGTCTATTTTAACAATCAATTGATAACAATCATCATTCAAACATGCATTCAAGTATTTTAAATCTAACTATTTAAAATAAAATCGAAACTGATTCGATTGAGTGAGAAGTTCTCACCTTGATTTCAATTTCGTTTTAGCGATTTATTTCGAATAAAATTAAACGGACGTTTATTTTACACGAAATTTTCACTAACTCCAAACGACTCCAATCCAACTCCAATCGCGTAGTGCTCGTCCATACGATTCCAACGCAACTGGTTTCGCGCGTTTTCGACCTCGTATGAAAAAGTTATGAATATTTGAAGTTTGTACACGATTTAAACTATTTTATTTACAACTTAAATTCTAATTATAAACCTACAACAAATACTGGCCACTGGATCTCATCCCTTGCAATCTCCACCGTGCGTATGCTTCTCCCCCATCACCCAGTATTCACAAGACAAAGCTTCAGTATAGCCGAACCCATCTTTTAGAATTAGGGTTAAATTATTCTTCCTCCACGACGAGCTATGCAACGATCAGGGACCCCCACCACGTGCGCCCACGCGAGAGCCATGCTCGGCCGCCACCTCCTTGAACTCGGCCCCCTATATTGCACGCAGTTCAAGAATGAACGCAACTCGTTCAAACCCTTCTCCACGTCGATCCAGAGCTCCAAACGCGATCGTGACCGTTGAGATTGTAGAGCTTGATACGCTCTACGAAGTTGTAGTTGAGAGTTTGTTGAAATATTGAGTGGATTATGAGATATTTGGGGAAGAGCAATGGTGATTTTCGGCCATTGGTAGCTTAAGGGTGGCGGCTGCAGTTTATAATTAGGGTTTTATTTTTTTTAATTTATGAGAGAGGTAGGGTTCTATTTATAGGAAACGAACGAACACTATTCATCCGAGTTTTCCAAACTCCGATTTACGCGCCGAAACTGACGTTCCTAGGGTTTATCCCGCGTTCCGGACACAATGGAACAGGTTTCGGAAGCTAATTCGGACATCTGTGCGAGTTATGGCTACAAACGTTCAATTTAAATTAAACCGATTTAAACGATTTCGATGTGTTTTAATTTGTACCGGACAAACCGTAAATCCAATTGACACGAAATTTTAAACCTTACAATAATATCACATTACGGATCCAATGAAACTGGTTTCGTCGAAATTCGAGACTTTTTGAAAAATGACTATTTTAACTCGCCAAATTAATATTAAAAATAATTCGATGCGTTTTGAGCTGCCACGATCAAACGATAACTCCGATTGACACGAAATTTGAAATCCGATAATAACTAACTATTACGGATCCAATGGAACTGGTTTCGTTCAATTCTGAGACTGTTCAAAAATTGACTATTTTCACTAGTCGATTTAATTATTAAAATATTCAATTTTCACAAATTAACTTTTAATTCGATTTTAAAAGTTCTAAAATATCATTCTAACTTTAATATGATAAAATAAAATTTTACAAATCATTTTCAATCATATTTAACCCTATTTTCAATTATTTCCATAATTTAACATATTAAATTATCAATTTAATTATCCAATTAAATCCAATAATTCAAATAAAAATTTATTCGACTTATAAATTTCACTTATTAATATTTAAAATTAATTAAATATTCAAATTTAAATTAATTAAAATTTCTGGGTCGTTACAACGTTGTAGTTTTGCTTCAAAAATTTAATTGATTTGAATTTCTAAATGTGACTTAATTTATAATATATATAGATATATGATTTAAATTTGATTTGACATATGCAATATGTATGTATTTATTTATCTCTAAAGGGTTTGAAGTTAATTGGAAATTTAATTCATAAATTTATGTTAAAAGGTGATTCTAATGATAAAATAAAGTCAAATTTTGAATAAATATTTAAACTTGAATAATAGAATTGGAAAATTTTTACTTCTATAATTGCATGCCAATATAACTTACCTAAATCATTCAGAAATTACTATGTAATTGGATAATATACAATATAAAAAGATTTATAAATAAAATTTGAGTGGTTATAATAAATGTTATACACTTAAACTCAAGTAATAAAAAGATTAACAGAGGAAAATAAAATTAAAGGGTAATGGAATAAATTTTAATATAAAATGATGTTAAGGAACTAAGAATAAATTTAAACAGTTGTAATAAGTGTAAACATATTTGACATAGATGAGAAAAATATTGAGAGAAATAAATTTAATTATAGTTTGGAATAAAGAAGAAACTAAATGGGGAATTTAGTTATTTTGGGAAATGGTAAATTTACTTTAAAAATTAAGTTAAATTACCATTTCAAATTTGGACTAAAATTAAACATTTTAAATTAGAATGTTATAATACCTTGCGCAAAATTTGGATAAAAAAAATGAATGATTTTTTTAAGTGTAGGGATATTATGCAAGTAAATATGTAAATAAATAAATGTTAAAATTTTAAGTATAAATAGATGAAATCAATGATTAATTTAAAATTGAATTTTTATTGTTTAGACTAATGATTCTAATTTAAGTTTCAATTTAGTTTTCTTTCAGGTTGTTTCTATTCCCCTACCTTCTTCCTTTTCGAGGACGAAAAGTTCTGAGTGAGGGAGAGTGTAATAGCCCAAATTTTTAACAAGTATTTTTCACTTGTATTTTAAAAACTTTGGGGTTTATTATATAAAAATCTAAATTTTAAAGTGATCAAAAATAAAAATAAAAACAATTGACCAAATTTTTAATTAAATAATAAGATCTATGAAATTTTGACATGGTTAAGAATTAACTTTAATTTGGAAATTTGGGTTTTTGTCGAAGATGGTAAATAACTTACTTTCTAGCAAAATCAAGTTTTAATTAAGAAAACATTAATAGCTTAGGTGGTTAAGTCATCTGGGCTATTCACGACAGGTCACGAGTTCGAGTCTCAGCACGGTCAGAATTTTGAATTTTTTTTAGTGTATAAATGAACTGGGTAATTACGCGTTAAAAAGGGCGCGTAAATTTAGGGAATAAATACCGTACATATATATATATATAAGAAAACGTATAGAATTTTAATCCGTTATTTCGGTATATTTTGGGCATAAAATATTATGGCTATGGTACACATTCTTAAAAATATGACCTTAGTGTAAATGAGTAAATTTATCAGTGGCATGTGTTTTAAAGGGAAGGAATATTCTAGCATTCAAATCAAATATGTTGCCTCTAAATTCAACGCATTACTTTAAAAAATTGATTTCCATAGATTTTTTTTCCATTCAACAAAACTTATTTCTTGCATTTTTCAAAACACAATTTTCTCTTAAATCTCAGTCATGCGCAGTATCAATTCTCCTATCTGCTTGCCTATTTCATATGCGTTTTTCTCTTTACTCATATCTCTTACGTTATTTTTCTCTTTCCAGTAAAATTTACTTTCCAATTTATATATATTTTAATTTGATCAAATCATTTCCAAAATGCTAAATAATAAATGAAAGTTTCACTTTGTTTAAGGATAACTCTAAATGGCACATTACTTCTGATGAATCAATCATTTCATAGATCAAATGATTTCATTTTTGTTTTTATTATATCAAATCAAAGATACTTTTTATTGAAGTTATTGAAGTAACAATAAAGACAATTTTATCTCCATTCCAAGTGTAATTTCTTAGTATTAGCAATATAATACTATAGAAAATACTATAAAATATACTATAAAATATGAAAATGAAAGAATATTAAAATTAATAATTTTTTCTTATTTTTATTAGTATTTATTAATTTTATTAGTATTTATTAATTAGTATTAAGTAGTATTTTTAATTAAATTAAGTAGTATTTTAAATTATACTTGCTTTAAAAATTTGTAATATTTGGTCCATTTGGATAATAAATCGCCTTTTTATGGTAATAAGAATCAGAGAGAGATGTAACCAAAGTTATCTTTTTAATTTAGTAATAAATGTTAAGAATTTATAGCATATTAATAAACTGATAATTTCGAATTTAAAAAGGGCACGCATTGTAATGGTATAAGTAACGTATAAACGTATAAATTAAAAATGTTATTTTTGCATAAATTTTGGGCGTAAGGTAATGCGTCAGTTTGGCGTATTTTAAAAATCATATTTATATCTATATGGATTAAAATATCAGCCAGTAGTTTTATAGTAAACGTTACCTTTTCCATAGCTTTCAATTGGGTTTTAATTTTTGTATATGACTTTTTCATTCCAAAATCTTTGCCAATTCTTGCCGTTTCATTTAATAAAGATCAAAATTTCATATAGCTGATCACGCAACTATTAAATGGTATAAAATGTTGAAATCAAATTTTCATAAATTGGCAGCATAAATCACGCATATAAAATAACGTTCAAACTAAAGAAACTGGAAAGTAATCAACGCATGCATTTAATCAAGATTTTCGTATAACTGGCAATAATAAATCACGCAACTTTCTAGTCTGCCTAAATGTTTATTATCACTTGCCATTCTTGGCTGCTTGTTTGGTCCCCTATATTTCGCAAGCCTTATCCATGAATACATAAGAAAGAATTTTATAAATTAAGAATCAATCTCTTGCCTAAATTCACGCATCATTCTAGGAATTCATTAAATCAAAATTTTGTATAGCTGGGAGAATTTCAAATTTCATTCGAATTTGTCTATTCAGTTCAAAGCAAATTATATTTGATTACTGTTTTCCTATAATCACGCAAGCCTCCCATATATATTATTGTGCAACTCGCATCTCATAAGATCTCACGTGCCTTCATAACTCTCAACTTGTTTTCTTATATATATATAAAGCCTCACACAAAAACTTCATATTGCATCTAAAATTTGCCTTCGTTCTTCTTGAGAAATTGCACAGGTATGGCCACACCTTGCTTTTATTTATTTTGTTCTTCTTGTTTCATTTGGTCCAATGCCCACACTACTCGGCTGCTCCACCACCTGTCCTTGCCACATCTCCTTTTTCCCTCTCTGATCTATTTTGACATACATGTCAGATTGTTGTAGGAAGACAAGCTTAGTATCCTTCTTTTGAATTCTATAGAAAATGCATGCATTCCTGTAGTTGTGGCCACTTGAACTTCTTGCGTATGTTTTTTTTTTGAATTGCTAAAGTGTGTCATCTTTGAAAAAAAAAGGGTAACAAACAAAACTAATATCCTTCATTTGCATACACTTACACGTGCAAAATCACGTTTGTTTCAGCAGATAGGTAGAACTTTTTATTACCTAAATTATTTCCAAAATATGCAGTGACTTGTATATTTTGAGTGCATGCTTACGGGGTTTAAAATAGGCAAGCAGACCGTGACATTTATTTAGTTTGTATCACCTTGTTTTGTGAATTCATGCATGAGTCATTTTAATAAAATGTAAAAAAAAAGAGTATATTTTCATTTGCATCTCCGGAAAAAAAAAGAAAAGAAAAAGAAAAAAATGCATGTTTTAAAAGATGAGGTAGGAGTGGCTGTGCTATGTTGCGTGTTCAAGTTTTGGGAACCAACATGCTTCACTTTTATTTAACGTGATTTTTTATACAGAGAAAGAAAAAAAGGAAAATAAAAGAAGAAAAAAAGAAAAATATATATATATATTAGTTGCAAATTTCACTGTTTTCAATTTCTGAAGAATTTTAGTGTACGCCACCTATTTGTAGAAAGGGAATAACGTATTGTGTCCACCTTTTTCTTTCCAGCTTTTGCCTAAAACTTTCCACTATAATTTTCATGGGTACGTAAATAGTTAAGATTTCACTGCCTGGCCTTGAGAACGTGGGCAAGTCGAGTAGTGGGAGTGGTCGAGTCAAGTCAAATTCTATTCGTTCCAGTTGTTTCGAAAATTTTGCTTTGACCGTAATTTTGAAAGTCGCGTATTTGGTATTTGGATCTTATTTTAGATTTGAATCAAGGCGTGGCATCCGCGGAAACCTAATCGTGCCATTTGTACGATCCTTTATCAAGTGGTAAAATCGTTTGAATCTGATTATCTGCAGTTTAAGGTGAGTATTTCTCACCAGACAAACATACCTATATATCCGTGATTTATCACAAGTGTATTTGTAAATTATTTATTAAATTTTGTCTGCCTATGATATAACGTATGATGTTAAACCCCATTTTAAATTGACACCTCATCAGTTGTTTATCTATTGTAATATTTTTTTGCAGTTATACTATGTAATTCTTATTTACTGATTAAATCATCACTGCAAGTTCCCTGTAAATTTGAGATCGTTATAGGCTGAAATGATAGGCCTGAACGATAATCATTTGTTCATTTATTTAATTGTTTAATTATTTATTTTTTTACTTGGGATGGCGGGTTTGAAATGATAGAACCCGGGGTTTTGTAAATTGCGGATTGAAATGATATAAATCCGTATCACTTTACCTAGGCTAGAAAACTATATACAGACCCGTGGTTTATATAATGTTTTTCTGAAATATTTTAAATTTGTTTTAAAATAGAAGTTTATAATATTCTGGTTTAAATATATTTAAAGGATTTTTATAAGATTTATAATGATTTTGAATGAGTTAAAAATGTTAAATAAATAAATGTTTAAATAAATTTTGGAATATAACTTATTTTGGGAATTTCTGAATTTTGTTAAAAATAAGGTTTCAGTTAAGTAAATAATTAATAAAAAGTTATATTTGGGAATTTAAAACTTGATGGTTAAGTTAATAGTCTATTACAGCACTTAAATGCTGTCTTTTATAAACGAACTGTTTTAACCTATAGACTTTAGGTAGCATTTCATAAGTGCTACAGAAACTGGGATTTTGATTATTTAAAAATAAATTTGTGGAAATAATCTTTGGGGAAATGGGTTTAAATTTTGGAAGTTAATATGTAATTAATAAAAACAAGGAATTGATTTTGAATGGTTTTAAATGAAAGAATTTAATTTTAAAAAGGTGAGAAAAAGGCAATCAATTCCTAAAATAAATTGAATAGATTTAAATGGTATATTATAAAATGACCAATGTTTAAAAACAATATTTTGATATTGTAGTATTTGAAACTTATTTTGATTTTTAAAGTATAAATACCATTTCTAAAAGTTGTAACCACGGGTTATAATAACGTTTGGTTGTTAAAGAGACCGGGATCGGATATCTGGCATACTCTCTGTCGATACCGAAAACCACTTTGACAACCGTGTACGCGGTGGAGATTCCAGAATGAAGTAGGATGGTGGTGACGGTTCCTTTAAGGTAAATACATGGACCCGACTCCCGTGAGTTGGCATAAGGTGGCTAAAACAGGAGCGATTGACGGATTAATGAGGTAGCACCTCTGATCAGACGCACTTCTTCGTATGCCATACTATTACTTTTGTGATTGTTTTGGTGCGCACCTTTGATCTGGGAGTGTTGTTCGAGGTGGGCGGTAGCTGCGGCTACGCGTTTCCATCGGTCCGGAAGCGTAATTGGTATATCTACCCTGGCATTGCCTAGTTGTGCCGTGTCACCTACCATAGCGAGCCTTGTACGAGTTTGGTTTTCTCCCGTAGCCCGTGTGGTATCCTCTGGTGGCTTCCCGATCAGGAGGGACTATGATATTGGATGGACTACTGGGACTATTACGTGTTAAAGTGGAAAATGTAAAGCCTTAACGCTATTTAAAAGTAAGTTTATTTTACTAATAGACATTATTATAATAGCGAAATATTACTACATAGTAAATAGTTTAACGGATCCTTAGAGAATGGGCGGTCCCAAGCATTCTTTAAGTTACTTGCTTTATATTACAGTACACTTGAATTAGCTTAAACTATATAAGTATGTATGTCCTGACTCGAGTGTTTATGTTTTATTTTACGCTCGGGTCAGCCTGAGTTGCAGTTCAGTCATCATCCCGGAGCTAGGACTTCTGTAGATCCTTTCAAGTTGCTGGCTTCTTTCTGTCCGTTATCTTATTTATGAAATCAAGACTTTGGGATTTTTGGATTTTCTATTTGATGATTTAAACTATATTTGGGATGGAAGACTTTGTAAATTGTATTTGTTGAGACTATTTATAGTGGCTTCATGAACCACTAAGTATTTTTAAATTCCACTGCGAGTATTCTGATTGTGTGTCTGTGATTCTGTGATTAATTATTTACTGTATATTTTGAGATTTGCCAAGTTTTAATTACAACGCGGTATTTTGAACAATTCAAGTCCGACATGAGCGGATGCGAATGGTTGAAAATATCGGGTCGTTACAATAGTAGTGTCTACTATATACAAATAATATTAATCATAGCCGAAATTGTTACATTAATTAAATTTCAGCATATAGCCCAATTGGGTAATATAATCAAAATGGCAAACGCATAGTGGAGTTTGGATTTCCATACAAAAGTCCAGGTGAAGAGACTACCTTCCGGCAGTACATCTCTAGAAGAATGTACCACGAAACCATCACAAAGTTTCTCTACCAACACAAGATCGGCCCACCTCTATAACTAGATGGTATCGAACATGTCATCCTCCGGTCGTTACCGACTTTTACCGAAGGCCCTCTGGCATACAAACCACAATAATCAGATACACGACGTCATAGCGTGCAAAGATATATCGAGAAGAAGATGATTATACCCTAATGGGAGCGACCCACATAGCCCTGCTGCATCTAACCCTTTTTTGGTCATTTCTGGTTGATGAGGCCTGACGAGGTAACGATTACCTTTCACAATCACATATCACATCACTTTGAATGCCACACGACCATTTCCGTTGACTACTAATTGTCTTCCACAAAAATACAACTCTTAAGCTCGTATGTCTCAAGGAGGGTGTTAAGCTAAGAGAAGTTGCCTTCTCCGCCACCACTGATGTACGTTTGTAAAAACCAATGTACGTAATCTATAGAAATGCAATGTCAGACAAACATCCATACAAGTTGTCTAGGAACAGGACAAAACGAAGGTGCTTTCCTACCACATCCTGTCAGGAAATCCCTAGGATTAGTAGCGAATAGACCTCGCATTGGATATTTCATAATAAAGAGACCACTGCCACTGGATGTATATTGGAATTTTAACCCCAAACGATCAACAAGCAGTCCCCCACTATGAAACTCTGAAAATCAATATTATCACAAGCAACTTGTACAATCGTCGCATATACGTTGGTCCGAAGTGGTTTTCAGATAAATCTAATCCCGGTCTCTTCGCACCAACAACGCAAAAGCTTTTCTCAACCTCACACAGAAACTAAGTCTCACAGACTTATCACGTCTCCAACTTTCAACTTGCTATCCTTCGACCAAGAAGGAAGCTCGATAGATTGGAGTAATACTCCGCACTATACGAATCAACATCCTCACCACAAACGAAAATCAAGCCTACATAAAAGGCTACGCACTAAGTGTACGACTAAATAGTTTCCACATCAAGTCGAGGAACTAAAAATTTTGTGCAGTTTGATAGTCGGTTATTTAACTATCAAAGCAAACAAACAAATATTCAGCACCATAACAATCACTGGGCCCTTTTAATTAATCTTTTGTTAATTAAATCATTTGCCAAATATTCACTTCAAATTATCTTTAAAAAGATATAATCTCAAAACATTTCACTTCATATTGGAAAACATTTCCACATACTTATTTAATAATAAGTAATTCACAATTCAATTTATATTTTCAACACTTGGAAAATATCCAGTATACTTAAAACATAATTAAGTGTATATTTCATTATATAAGGAAAACATTCTCTTAAACACGTTTATTTGGGTCAAAACGAATGTTGCGTAAAACATCGTTATGACAACCCTAAATCACTAGTATAAGGATTCGAAAATAAGATAGATATAAATCACAATACTATACAAAAACATTTCCCTTAGGAAATCATTTACTATAACAACAATGTTATAGTCTATTATTTCCTTACTTCTCGAAAACGTCTATTTCAACAATGAATGTTGAAATCTATATATTCGATAGTTAACACATTTAAAACACCTTCAAATCATTTTATCTATTTAAAAGATCACTTCCTAAAAATATCCATTTTTATTTAATAATATATTCACTGTCCAAAATCGTGAATATAGTTCTCTTATCCAAATTCAACATTTCTACATCTTTAATTAAAGGAATATCCACTATCCAAAATCGTGGATATAATTCCCAACTAAATTCTTTATTATTACAACATTTTATTTTAAAGGATAATTCGCTGTCCAAAATCGCGAATATATCTCCTTTAATAAACTCAAGGAATATACAGCTGGCTATTGGTTGTCTCGAGAACACTAAAGGACACAGAAAAAGCAAACGGTTCAATGGATACCGATACGGACAACCGTTTCACGGATTCCGCCACGCATCGGACTTCAAAACTCAGAAAAAAATATACCGCAGAGATCAGCACGACGAGGCGATCAAAATGGTATACCGATATCAGTGGTACGATTAAATTATAAAATTTTGAATTTTCTACTATCGGAAAATGTAAGAAAAACGCAGAAAAATAAGATCGACGGAGCTAAAGAAGTCCGAATTTGAAAAAACGAAAAATGACGTCTTGCTCAGAAGATAATTTAGAATTTTTGTATGTAAAAATATTTAGGTTTCGAAAACGTTTTATTTTCAGCGATTTTTAACTGATTAAATTGAAATAAAGTTGCGCACGAAAATAAACTTTCGTATTTTTGGACGAAAATTTACCAGTTGCTATGTTTAACTAGACGCATTCCAAATATCAATTTTATATTTCAAAATTCTATCGTTTAAAATTTCACAAAATTTCAATTAATAACGTTATTAAAACTAGTTAAATTTACGGGTCGTTACACTCTCCCCCACTCAAAACTTTTTGTCCCCAAAAAGAAAGGAGGTAGGAGAATAGAAACAACCAAAAGAAAATAGACTTGAATTACATAATAAACAATTAATTTAAATCATATAAATTTCAATTTAAATAAATTTATATTCAACAATTTGTTTTTAAATTCAAGGTTTCCATTAAATTGATTTGATTTCATGTTTATTAATGTTAGGTACAAAAGGTTTCTTTCAAATGAAATTCAAGTGAAATTTAACTTATTATTTAACTTATTATTTATTTATTTAATCACACTTATTATTTAACTTATTATTTATTTATTTAATGTTAGGTACAAAAGGTTTCTTCTATTAATCACACCTATTATTTATTTAACTTATTATTCTATTTATCTCCATAAACATTTTATAATTAAAATTCAAGTGAATAACATTTATTATACGCACTCACATTTTATTTATAAAGACAATTTATATTATATATTATCCAATTTTCTTAAATTAACAATTCCGTAGATCATAAATTTGAATAGTCATTTATTATAATCATACTTTATTCGACAAATTTAATTCTTCTTTATTCCAAATCATTATTAAATTTATTCAACCTAATCTATCCTATCACATATATATTAAGTATATTTACATTTATTATAACTACACAAATTTATTTAAAAATTCCTTTGATATCATTTTCTACTGTATAATATTCAATTACATGATTAACTTTTGAAAATTTAGGTAAGTAATATAAAATGCAATTGAGTATTATCCAAATGAAAATTTTCAATTCACTTATTTCAAATCAAGTATTTAGTCAAAAAATTTGGCCTCGTTGAGAATCATCTTAAAATCAAAATTTTAGGAATTAATTTACGATTAAATTTAACCATTTTATAATTAAAATAAATATATATATCCATAATATCAAATCGAATTTAAAATCTTCAATATATATTACGAATCAAGTCATGTTTAGAAATTCAAATCAAATTTTCAAACGAAAGTGTAGTAGGGCTACAGAATAGTCTCTCCACTTCGAAACCCGAAAATGAATATCGATGATGCGGCCGTCATCACCGAAATTATTTTCCAGCGACAAAGAGAAGAGCTCTAATTTAATCATTTAAAATTCTTTGAAAACCATTTCTATTCGAAAATATTTTAAATAATATACATTTTAAACCTTTAAACCCTAGTTTGGAATTACCGAAAATTAAATTCTCAAATTTTAGTTTAAATCTATTTAAATTCCAAATCAATTCTAAACAAGTTTTATAAATTCATTTATTTATATTATTCAATAGTCAATGATTTACAAACCATAAATCAAATCAAATATTATTATTTCTGGCAACAATTTCATTAACAATTTAATTTCAGAACTTTATACTTATATATAATATAATCATACAAAACTATTTATTCACCAAATTCGAAAATACTATTGTGTCAGTTTGCTCTGTTCAAGTGTTTTGGAAATCCTATCGATAGCGTTGATCAGACGAATCGATCGGAAACCCAAATCAACATCAACAACTCAATCAACACAATATATATTAAAACATTTTAAATATTAATTTACAAATACACTTTCTCGCTCGATGATACAAGAATGGATTTTAAAGCAAGGATATAGATTGAAATTTGATGGGCTCAAATCAAAGAGAATTTTGATTCGAAGATAGGTTCGAAACAAAGATAAAGTGATTAAATAACGAAATAGGAAGATGGATAAGTTTATATAAATCGCGTTAACCTTAACCGGGTCGACCGTGACTTCAATAATAAGATCAATTCAGAATTCTGGGCAAATCTACACTAGATTTCAAGAGATAGAGTTTAGCATAACAAACTAGCATCTAAACCGAGGACATAGAAATCTCCGGTGAATCGATGCCAATTGTAAAAGAGTTTCACCCTTTTTATAAATCAATTCGAATATTGGCGAGACCACCGATTCATTATAAAGATCATACGAAGTGGAGTTACGAGATGCTCCAGAATTGAAAGAAGATGAAAAGTGAGGGACACGAATAAATTTTGTAACCGCAGGGAACGATCCAAAATTCAAAGGAATTGAGTCAAAAGGAAGAGATTGAAACTCGAATGAGAGTGATTCTGTAAATACATTTACCATATATGCTAAGTTTTGCCTAGAGCTACCAAAGCTCTGATACCAACTGTAACGACCCGCTATTTTTGGACCATTCACATACGCACATGTCGGACTTGAATAATTCAAAATACCGAATTGTTAATTTAAATTTGGCAAAACTGAGATATACAGTAAATAAATAATCACAGAATCACAGACACAGAGTAATAATATGCAGCGGAAGCAAAAGATAGTAGTTCATAAAGCTACTATATATATATAACAGAGTTAAATAAGTTACAACAGAAGTCTCGAATACAATAGTCAAATTCAAGAATCAGAATACATCAGAGGAATCAACTAAATATCTGAGAGCTGGATAGATAACTGGATCTCTAAGCGAAGTTCTAACTCTAAAGGTGAGTCTCGAATACTAGTACACTCAGTCCGACCCGAGCGTAAAGCAAAACACAAAACACTCGAGTCAGGATTAACATTCTTATATCAATAAATCCAACTCAAGTGAAATAACAATTGAAATACAAGTAACTCAAAGGATGTTGGAATAACCATGCTCTAAGGATCCGTTAAACTATCTACTATGTAGCAGTGTACGCTAAGTAGATAATGTCTATCAGTAATATAAAGTATCAAAATAGTGTTAAGGTGTTACCATTATCCCCCTTAACACATTTTACATAAGCGTTATAGTCTATACAACACTCTAAACTCCATCGTAAACTAGTGGGATATCAGGGAGTACTCCATAGATATAACACAAAACAAATTCGTAGTGGTCGCGTATATAGGGATACAAGTATGACAAGGCACATGAGGCAATACCCAAGGTAGTGAAACTACCGTTTGCCTGATCCGGACTGGTGAGAACGCATCGCCGCAGCGATCGCAACACCGCGAAACAACACTCCCAAAAGTACAAGGGTGCACCAATCGATAACAAGTAATGAGTAGTTTATGAAGAAGTGTGTTCGCTCGAGGTGGCTAACCCCATTTGGCCTGGCACGACTCATGCTTTAGTCATTTCCAATTTGACACAAGTGTCAGGGCTATCCATTATCGTTCTCTTTCTTCATTCATCACGTACATCATTCCAACCACTTCATTCTGGATCACACTACGCGTATAGTTATTAAAGTGGTTTTTGGTTTAGACGGAGAGTATGTCCATAACTGATCCCGTTTTCTTTAATAACTTTCGTAATTATTATGCCTATTGGTCGTTTAATATATTTCAAAACCAAATCAAATTCAATTTCAATTAGAATTCGTAAACCATAATTCCATTAGTCTTTCTATATCAATTTCCAAAATTTACGTTTCAAAACTTCCAAAATACCATTTCAAAATCTTATAATTCAATTTCAATTTTATTTAAAACAATTCAAATATTGATTCAAGTTCGTATATAAGTTTCATTCCGTAATCATTTAAATAAATTTAATTCAACACTCAAATCAATTTAAATTCATTGATCGATTTCATTCAATATTCATTAAGTAAATTTTGTCATTCAAAGCAATTCTATTTAATTTCCAATTCATTAATCAATTGCTTAAGTTTAACTTCAATATATCAAAACTTCAAATTGAATTAAGTTAGATTCGTCAAATCAATTCTTTAAATTACAAGTCTTACATTAATTTCAATCAATCACATTTTATTTTTTGTTAAAGAAATTCAGTTTCGCTTATTTGTTTACTTAGTTACAATTTCAAAACTCAAGTAATAAAGAAACTTAGTTCCACTTATTCAAGAAGTTCATTTTCACTTAATAAAGAATTCAATTTAATTTAATCATTAAATAATTCAATCTTTTTCGATTATCAAATAATTTCAAAACTTAATTATTAACTGATTTCAAAACTTAATTATTTTAAAATAAATTATTAAATAATTTCCAACTTAATTAATAAATAATTTCAAACTTAATTACTAATAATTCCAAATTTAATTACTAAATAATAAATTTTTAAACACGTTCTTTCATCAATTACTACGTTAATATTTTGTTTCAAATTTCAAACATTCATATTTCTTTTCATTAAAATTTTAAATTCCAATTTTATTTCAAACCTTATTATTATTCAAATAAAATCTTATTTATTTAAATCATATTATTGACCAATCGGGTTTAACTTAATTCTCTATTCTAAGTCAAGTTCATTTTGGGTATTTATCATTTCGACCCGATTCCATTTCAATTCAAGAATCAAAGCATAGCAAAGGGAACTTGAAGTGTGATAACTAAGATGGTGTCAAAGTAAATAAACAAGCAATAACAACAATCAATAACAATCCAATAGTTTATTCAAATAATCCCGAAATAATCGTATTAATTCACATTATTGTTTGTGCAAATTAATATAATTATTTCTAGAATCTACACTATCATTTCATGCAGATTAAAGACTATTAAATTACAGTTTTATTATTAAATTACAGTTTTCACTAGATGTCTATTATTCAAATTTTACTACATCAATTATACATCATACATTTAATGGTTCAAGGTGCAGTTACCACTATTCTACGTGTCGGTTTATTTAACATTTAAAGGGGTCAAATTGTACAAATTTAACTATTCAAATTCAACACATATATATCGATTTAAATCACTAATTATCCTATATCAAATTCAGTTTCATATTATTTATCACTTTAACCTTAACAATTTAACGTCCAATGTAAACATCAAACAATCAATCAATTATCAACCAAACTGGATTATCATCGTATAAATAACAGATAATGGTGTCAGATGTCACAGGTGAACTGATACTGGTAATAGCATATATAACAATGTAATTAACTAACAACAGCATATTTCAATTGTCGTTTCAGTTGAAATCAAATTTAATAAATAAAAGAACATTAATCGTGAGTGATTGTTCACCTTACGAGGCTAGCGATGGACGAGAATAAGATGAGTTACAAATCCAAGCACGAATTTCGGAACAAAGCACGATGGACCAAAGCTGATAAAATGGGAATCGAAGAGAACAAATACGAATCAGTTTTGATATAAACTAAAATATACACATTATTATAACATTATATTATATATATTTTTATTGAAATTCAAGGAAAATATTAAAATAATAGCTTTCAAAACCCATATATATTATCACCAAAATCATCACTAATTTAGTATAGACATATCCGAAATATATGCTATATATAAACTTATATTCAAAACTTTATAACTCATGCATATGAAAACAACTTATAAATATATAACTTAATTTTAAACTTTAGGCATCAGTATGCACTTACATACAAGCTAATATGCGACTCATAAACATTAGTATAAAACTACAAAAATAAGTGTATACACGGTGTATATATATAAACAAACAATATGTGCAAGCTAACGCAAATCCATATGTAAAATATGTATATACTTCGAATTTACACATACTTATAACATAAAACGAGGAGTCTATATATTGTATAAACTTTTAAAACAATACACTATAATTTATATAAATGTACGTACGTTATAAATATTCTTTTCCTTCTCACTGTAGAATAGATTTACATATTATAATATATAACTGTAATACACAACAACCTATACACAATCATATCTAAACGCAGATAACAAACTACAAAACAATATTGTCCATTCAAAGAATATATGGCATATAGTATACCCTTCTTATTTCACACATCCAACATGTCAGCAGGCTAAATATAATGTTAAAAAACACAATATAATTTAAATAAATATATATATATATATATACACACACACACATGCAATGAGTATAACACTTCTTTCCTTTTCAATAACAGTATACTTAACATAGCTTAAAATTTCAAGATACCCTTAAAATCTTATAAACAGTATATAACTATAAAACAAACATCGCATAAAATCAAAGTTTAAATCAAAATAGCAATGTCCATAATAGAGAAGCCAGCAAAATATAATTCTCTATTTAAAACTTTTATATAAGTTCACTTTTATACGAAAAAAAAGTTGAAATAGCAACCGTATTTTTTACATGATCCTATACGCAAACATATACATACTACTAACAAATATAATATAAAGTATAATACCTTTATACTGAACTGAAACATCAGACTTTTGTAACTTCGCAAAACACTCATCCAAACCAGCTGTGACCAAATATACATGTATATATTATTATCTTATAAAATTTTATAAACTAACCTATACTTTATATTTTAAACCAGACATATAACTAACATATATATGTATATAAACAACTGCAAACAAATATTCTTTTTAGAAAGGAGGAGAATAGGCTAACCAAAAATATAACCAAATATAATACCTTTAATAATAAGAAAATGATCGGCTGTTGCATGGAGGGGGGTTGAAGTGGTTGATAGGAAGCTACCGAAAGGTGGCACTCTGGAAATGGAGGTAGGCGGCATGCCAAAGTGGAAAGTGAGAGGGGCGGTGGATTGTTGCCGGTGCTCGGGCGGAGATTGAGGAGAGGGGCGACACGTCTGCACTTTGACGTAGAGGTGATGTGGCAGCTAGGTGGTTGGCGATTCGCGGCGACTCCGGTTGACGGTGGGGAGGCGGAGGGGAAAGCACGGCCTTGGGTTGCGGGTTACGGCGAGGTGGAGGAGGTGCAGTTCAAGCCCGGGCTGTCGCGTGTGGGCTCGGCCAGTGGGTTTGCCGGTTGTCGAGGCCATGGAAGGAGGATATGGAAGTGGCCGTTGGCTAGAGGTGGATCAAATTTTTCTTTTTTTTCTTTTCGAATGAAGGAACAGGGGAAGGAAAGGGAGAAGAGAAGGTGAGGAGAAAAGAAGGGGAAAGGAAGCGGTGGTTGGACGAGCGGTTTTTTTAGCAAATGAATGAAAGGTGAGCTTCAACATGAGGATGCAACACAAGTCTTCATGCAACTAAAAGGAATGATGTGCACAAAATATGAATAGGAGGGGGCAAGGCAAGAAAAATGACAGAGAAAAACGTAAATGACACTTTAATTTTTTTTTTGAACCATAGGAATGACAACAACCATGAACAAGAATTCAAGGAATATACAGCTGGCAATTGGTTGTCTCGAGAACACTAAAGGACACAGAAAAAGCAAACGGTTCAATGGATACCGATACGTACTACCGTTTCGTGGATTCCGCCACGCATTGGACTTCAAAACATAGAAACAAATATACGTTAGAGATCAGCACGACGAGACGATCAAAATGGTATGCAGATATCAGTGGTACGATTAAATTATAAAATTTTGAATTTTCTACTATCGGAAAATGCAAGAAAAACGCAGAAAAATAAGATCGACGGAGCTAAAGAAGTCCGAATTTGAAAAAACGAAAAATGACGCCTTGCTCAGAATATGCTTTAGAATTTTTCTATGTAAAAATATTTAGGTTTCGAAAACATTTTATTTTCATCGATTTTTAACTGATTAAATTGAAATAAAGTTGCGCACGAAAATAAACTTTCGTATTTTTGGACGAAAATTTAGCAGTTGCTATGTTTAACTAGACCATTCCAAATATCAATTTTATATTTCAAAAATCTATCGTTTAAAATTTCACAAAATTTCAATTAATAACGTTATTAAAACCAGTTAAATTTACGGGTCGTCACAAGATAGGTTTTCAAATCGACTATTTAAATTTAAAATTCACTTAAACCGATTTCTACGCGTTTTAGTTTGCCCCGGACAAACCAAAAATCCGATTGACACGAAATTTGAAATCTTACAATAATTTAACATTACGGATCCAATGAAACTTGTTTCGTCGAAATCCGAGACTGTTTGAAAAATAACTATTTTTACACGTCAATTAAATATTAAAATATTCAATTTCTGCAAATTAACTTTTAATTCGATTTTAAAAGTTCTCTAACATCATTCTGATTCAAATAAGATTTAATTCAACTTTATAAATCATTTTCATTCACATTTAATTCAATTTTCAATTATTTCTGCAATTTCTAATATTAAATTATCAATTTAATTATCCAATTAAATCCTTATATTTCAAATATAAGTTATTCGACTTATAAAATTAACTTATGCATATTTAAATCAATTATATATACGAATTTCAAATGACTGAAATGCTAGGTCGTTACATTCTCTCTTACTTAAAAGAATTTCGTCCTCGAAATTACCAAGTAAGAAAAAGTCACAATATCCATTAACTTTTCAACACAATTCGTTAAAACTAGATATCAAATCCAATTTAAACATTTTAACTTTTCTCAAAATCATCAGCTAAACTTCTAAAAGAAACTTTACTAAGTTTTCAAATCATACATAGTTATCTTTCCAAAACCAACTATATCGTTTAATTTTTAACTCAAAAATCAAACTTTTAGTTTTCACAAATTTTTCCAATTTTTCCAAAAAAATTCTAACGCCTTAATTTTTCAAAAAACTCGTCATAGTCTCCTTTGCGCGGTTCGATCCGAAGAAAAATAACAATGTATATATCACAAATATACATCTCATCATGAAGGATGAGACATCCCGAAGGGAAAAAAGTGTAAAAGTACGATATGTAATCCGAGGTATGTACCTTATATATTATTAGCAAGCATATACGGCTAATATAGCGCGAAAGCGAGCTCCAAAAGCGAAGCAAGCGCCATACGCACCTACTAAACACTCAACAACAATGAGAAACATGTATATGTGAAAGTAATATCAATACACAATATATACCAACAACTATATATGCCAATATAGCAAATGCCATCAGTAAACAACAAATCCAACAATCAACCAACTATCATCCAACTAACATCCATAGCCAAACCAATATAGATTCACTTCTCATTAATATTCATTGAATTGACTTTCAATTAAAAATCACATTTGATTCATTAACATTGGATTTTTCTAACATTCATTCTTTCATATTCAATTAGTTTACATTCACTAATTTACATTCAATTTAGGTCACTTTCAAATTCAATCAACTAACAACCATCTAACAACCAATGCATAACCAACATAACCAAATTTATTTACTTCGCTTACATTCAATTTGGTTCAACACTTTCAATTTCAAATTGGTTTAACATTCAATTGACTTTCATTCAACTATTCAATTCTCAACATCTTAACTTAAGTTTTATTCAATTCTTAACAACAACATTTCTGATCCATGTTTATTCCCTAATTCACTTTTACAATTAAAGTTGAATTTTATAATATAACTCAAGTTCATATTCATCACTTTACTTTATTAATTCACATTATTAATTTACTTTGATACCAAAATCAACTTAATTCAACATCACTTATGTTATATTTCATTTCATTCTTACTTGCATTTACTTTCACTTATACAACTTAAGTTCATCTCTAATTCATTTCAAATTCTATTTTATTCTACTTTACTTAAGTCAAATTCATATCACTTATTGATATTCAAATTTTGTTTTGCCTAAAAAAATTGTTTAACCATTTTTAACAATTGGTTTTACTTACCTTTTCTCATTTTATAAGTTATATACAGCTTATTTACTTAACTTTCATAAACATTTACCTAAGTATACTTCCACTCACGTTTTCATAATTTCAAATCATGGTTATATAATCACTTTACACTTAGGTTTATGTTCTTACTTCGATAACTTATAAAATCTGGTTCAAACCCAATTTATTTAATCTTTCTTAGTAAAATTTCAAATCATATAATTCATTTACTAACTCAAATTTATTTCAACTTTACTAAAGTAAATTCTTACTTCATATTATAAGTCAAAAACTCGTTTCACTTATATTTATCAATTTCAACTTGGATTTTAAATCAAATTTGTTTATCAAAACAAAACTTCAATTTCAATTTACTATTGGTAGCAAATCCATCACATAGAAACTCGAAAATGATACTGATGATGCTGTAGTCATCACCCTTATTATTTCCCAGCAACAGTAGTGAATTCAGTGCTTTATATTCTTTTAAAAATATCGTTTTATATTTATAAACCACATTTATAAAAAATTTACCTATATAATTTCACTATTTCTCTTTATTTATATAAGATCATTCTAAATTTATTTATCTTATTTAGATTTATAACAATATAATCTCTTTAACTTTGAAAAACAAGTTTCAAAATAAACGAATTCAAAATTCTCAAATTCTTAGCTCAAATTCATTTTTATTTATAACTCATTTTTATAAATTCATCATATAGTTTCACTTCTTATATATAAGATTATTTCACAATTGTAAATCATATTAATTATAATTCCATACTTATAATTCATTTTCTTATATAATTTATTCTTTCTACAATTGTTGTTTCTATTTAGATTATTCAAACATCTTTCATTAACCTATATATATTTATATTTTCAAACAACCAAACAATCAGTTTATAAACACTTTAATAGTTCTGAAAAATTAATCTTTTATATACAAAATATAATCGAGGTAAAATTATTTCATTTACCTAATTTAAAATAATACTATGTCGACTTGCCTCGTTTAAGTGTTTGGAAATCCCTATCGGTAACATGACGTCCCACATACCAATCAGAACTCACAACCAACTCAACGGATAAGTAAACACAATATAAAATATTTTATTATTCACTAACAAATACGCGCTCATATATATAATACATTCAAACTCAATCTAGGGTGCTACTGTCCCTATCTATACTGAGTACACATCAAAGCTTAGGAATATACAAAATCTAAGCTCGGATACCAAATGTGACGGGATGCAACCAGTGGGTAATACCCACCGTAGCTCACACTGATACCTCGCGCTTTGCTTTTACGGCTAGCCTCTCGACTACAACCAACCCTTTCACTCTAGGGACATGTAGGGGCAAGAGTCATCCGTTCTCTACCTAACAAGAAGCGAGAACCCCCTATCAGGCTGAACATAATCAAGCAAAACCGATGTATGTAATCTATAGAAATGCAATGTCAGACAAACATCCATACAAGTTGTCCAGGAACAGGACAAACCGAAGGTGCTTTCCTACCACATCCTGTCGGGAAATCCCTAGGATTAGTAGCGAATAGTTCTCGCATTGGATATTTCATAATAAAGAGACCACTGCTACTGGATGTATATTGGGATTTTAACCCCAAACGATCAACAACCAGTCCCCCAGTATGAAACTCCGAAAATCAATATCATCCCAAGCAACCTGTACAATCGTCGCATATACGTTGGTCCGAAGTGGGTTTCAGATAAATCTGATCCCAGTCTCTTCGCACCAACAACGCAAAAGTGTTTCTCAACCTCACACAGAAACTAAGTCTCATAGACTTATCACGTCTCCAACTTTCAACTTGCTATCCTTCGGCCAAGAAGGAAGCTCGATAGATTGGAGTAATACTCCGCACTATACAAATCAACATCCTCAACACAAACGAAAATCAAGCCTACACAAAAGGCTACGCACTAAGTGTACGACTAAATAGTTTCCACATCAAGTCCAGGAACTAAAATTTTTGGGCAATTTGATAGTCGGTTATTTAACTATCAAAGAAAACAAGCAAATATTCAACACCATAACAATCACTAGGCCCTTTTAATTAATCTTTTGTTAATTAAATCATTTGCCAAATATTCACTTCAAATTATCTTTAGAAAGATATAATCTCAAAACATTTCACTTCATATTGGAAAACATTTTCATATACTTATTTAATAATAAGTAATTCACAATTCAATTTATATTTCCAACACTTGGAAAATATTCAATATACTTAAAACACGATTAAGTATTTCATTATATAAGGAAAACATTCTCTTAAACACGTTTATTTGGGTCAAAATGAACGTTGCGTAAAACATCGTTACGACAACCCAAAATCACTAGTATAGGGATTCGAAAATAAGATAGATATAAATCCCAATACTACACAAAAACATTTTCTTTCGGAAATCATTTACTATAACAACAGTGTTATAGTCCATTATTTCCTTACTTCTCGAAAACGTCTATTTCAACAATGAATGTTGAAATCTATGTATTCGATAGTTAACACATTTTAAAACACCTTCAAATCATTTTATCCATTTAAAAGATCACTTCCTAAAAATATCCATTTTTATTTAATAATATATTCACTGTCCAAAATTGTGTCGTGGATATAATTCCCAACTAAATTCTTTATTATTACAACATTTAATTTTAAAGGATAATTCGCTGTCCAAAATCGCGAATATATCTCCTTTAATAAACTTCTATATTTAACCTATCAAATTAATTTATTTCGGATTTATAAAACAATGTTTATAAATTCCATAAATATTTTATAAACCTTCAATATACAAAATTCCTTTATTAACCAACTCCATATATATCATTTAAATGCCAAAATCCAATTATAACTTCATTTTAAACTTTTACAAAACTCCTTTATAATTCCATTATTTCGATTTATAAAAATCCAATTTTATAAATCTTATATATAAACCTTTTATAATAAATTCAAAAATCACCATTTAAATTATTTTATAAAATAATCAAGTTCATATTTCCAAAAATCACCTTTCAACTATATTTCTCAAAACATCGTAATTTTTATAACATAAAAATTATAACTTCCATTTATTTAAAATATATCAATTCACTTAACAATTCAAAATTCAATAAAACGTTTATTTTCAAAATCACTTAGAAATCCTTTTAAATTTGAAAATCATCACTTTAACATTTTTAAATTCCAAAATATAGGCCCAATGCTGCAACAGCACTAAATACATCAACCACGGTATCCAAAGATCATATATCAATATGATAATAGAATATATCGCAAATATCTATAAATAAATCAATACTGTTGAGGAATCCAGTTGGATCCCTCCAACCTGTCACCTGCAACAAATATACATATTAGAATATGTGTACAATGTCCGCTTCAAGGCAGACGCGAGTACAAAGATCATCCGCTCATACACGGGAACGTATAGGGTCTCATCTGCTCCAATAGGCAGGTATATATCCAAATACCAATCAATATATCATATATCATCTAAACAATCATCGATCATCATAAATAATATTTATTCTCACTTATATAAAAATATCAGTGAGTCAGAAAGAGTGAGTTGTACTCACATTGCGTACAATAGCAGTTTTTTAATTTCGAATAAAATTAAATGACCGTTTAATTTTATCCAAAATTTATACTAGCTCCAATGAACTCCAAACCAGCTCCACCGCGTAGTAATCGTCAATACGGACCCGACGCAAATCGTTTCGTGTGAAACGGACCTCGTATGAAAAAGTTACAGCTTTTAGAATTTTGAACGAAGTATATATTATGTAATCATCAATTTCTATTTTATATTTTTAACCTCAAACGAAGCTGGGCTGCACGATTTCATCACAAGACCAAGGCTGTGCACGTTGCTTCTTCTTCAACGTGAAAATAATGCACGAACCCATTTTGGCCGCCGTAAACCCTAATTAACGAGCCACCATCGTCGACTTCCACGTCGATCAAGCACCACCACTACGTGCGCCTAGCTCCCCTATGCCAACGCCCCAGATCCGACCCCACTCGGTCGTGCATCCCCTTCGAAAAACGTTCCTAAACGCCTGACCTTTGCCTTGAGATTCACGTCGATCCGTCACGTTAAATTCGATCGTGACCGTTGAATTGGAAGTTCTCGATGTGCTCTATATTTTACTAGTTGGAAGTTTTTGCTAACGGCTTACGGATCGAGAGATAATTGGAGGAGAAGATGGCGATTTGCTGGCCATTGAAATAGAGGGTGGCGGCTAGGGTTTCTAACCCTAGATGTTTTGCAAAATAGAAAATATGATGGCCATATATAGAAAATTTACGCGCACTATTCAGCCGAAAATTTTCCGAACTCCAATCGAAGCGTGCCGCCTGGAGTTTATAATGATTTACCCCAATTTCGAACGCAATGGAATATATATCGGGAGCCAATTCGAAAGTATTTGGAAGATAGGTTTTCAAATCGACTATTTAAATTTAAAATTCACTTAAACCGATTTCTACGCGTTTTAGCTTTTCCCGGACAAACCATAAATCCGATTGACACGAAATTTGAGATCTTACAATAATTTAACATTACGGATCCAATGAAACTGGTTTCGTCAAAATTCGAAACTGTTTGAAAAATGACTATTTTTACACGTCAATTAAATATTGAAATATTCAATTTCTGCAAATTAACTTTTAATTTGATTTTAAAAGTTCTCTAACATCATTCTGATTCAAATAAGATTTAATTCAACTTTATAAATCATTATCATTCACATTTAATTCAATTTCCAATTATTTTTGCAATTTCTAATATTAAATTACCAATTTAATTATCCAATTAAATCCTTATATTTCAAATATAAGTTATTCGACTTATAAAATTAACTTGTGCATATTTAAAATCAATTATATATACGAATTTCAAATGACTGAAATTCTGGGTCATTACAATATGTTATGTCTAGATTTTATTGGGTAGGCTTCTTTAAGCCTATCTACTATTGGTCCAAATACTTCTACTAATACGTTTAATCCATCATTTAGAGGTCCAAAATTGGTTTTATCATCTGTTATCGTAATTTCATCATTTCCGTCGATATCCACTTGGGTACGCTTGTTCGTTTGGAATATTCTTTCCATCAAACATAAATCTTACCTTCATTTTAAAAACTGCCGACTAATCTACTTTATCTCTTTTTACAGATAGATAAGGAGCATAATAAACTTGTAGGGCTTGTTTTGCTAGTATAAACGGATCATGCTTATGATTTCCACACATTGAATTATCGGGTGGCATATGCCGTTTTGCACCTTGTACTATAGTTGTAAACCCGTCTTCTATGAAGTTGTTTTAATTTCATGGTAATGCATTCTGCAGCTACTAATAGTTAAGTACCGCTTGTACAACCATCCCAAAGGGGTTTCTTAGCAGCATCCCATAAATCATATTTTTTTTTGCTCCAATACTTGGTTCTTCTTCGACTTAACATCGTTATCATCAAATTCAACAGTATGGAACATTGAATGTGCTGCATCTTCAACCATATATTATAAGAGATTCGTCGGAATAATTCATTTTCCACCGCCTCCTTCGAATGTATAGGATTAGGTTCTATAAGTTCTCTATGATGATCACACACCAAATAATTCGGCACGAAACCATACTTGCGCAAATGAACTATTACCATATCTGGTATCAAATGCTTCAATAATTTGCACCTACTACATGGACAACGAGGTTTTCATTATTATTTAAAGCGAGTTCGATAAAGCTGTGTACACCATTTTGAAAATGTTCACTTATTGAGCCTCCAATTTCTCTTCTTTGTTGGTACATCAAGCTTCGATCAATAGAATAATTAACCATTTTTCCTACTTTAACACATAAAAACGTATTAATCGTTTACGTATTAACATTTTATTATTCAATTAAATCTTACATTTAAAATTTGCAAATATATAGTATTATTCTATTTAATTTTATTTTCAAACGGATTTACACAAATTATATGAATATAATCTTAAATTTTTAGGTTATTGTTTTATAGTTTGATGGTTGGTCATCCTACTTCCCATTAAAACACGATAGTAATTATATTTTGTAAATCATTTAATTTTAAACGATTCAATAAAATTTTGAAAGTACTTCCCCTTTGTTCCATGTATCATACATATATGCGTGTACACAGGGAACAAAAAGAAAGTGTTGTCGAAATTTTGCGAACCGTTTAAAATAAAATGATTTGCGAAATATAATTATTTTATTGTGGTTTTTACTTGTCCAATACAGGGACAAATCTGACAAATATTGTATCATATGAATATAAATGTCCGTTCTGTGATAAAAACGTATATTCATATAACGATCATATACAATACTTGTCAGATGGGGCTAAAAACTATCTAAGAGATTTATAAAAAGTAAAGCTATTATACAACAATTTTTACAATAATTTATTCACATTATGAGAAATGCATACACTAAATCGTGATTTTCGTCATCTTAAAAATACATACAGTAAATCCCGAGCATTGACTCTAATTAATCCAAACTAGCCCAAATGCGCGTATGCACTAATTAATCAACACATATACATCTATTAACGCACATATACACTAAAATAATTATTTTTCTCGACATTTAAATGATAAACGGTTATAATAACAACCTAATTAGGATTCGATAGAGTATAACAAACAATCAACGGGGTATTATAAACAGCTATAACAACAAATTAACTCTAATTTAAAAAATCAAAATTAAATAGGGTTTATAAATTAAACTTTCTTAAAGAGCAATAACTAATGGAGAGACTTGAAAATTGAAGATGGAGATAGTCTTGGAGGCGTCAAGGCTTGATGACGGCATGGAGGAGGTGAAGGAGGCGGTGGAGTGAGATTTGGGAAGGAAATTTGGATTTTAGATAATGAAGAAGAAGTGTCGGCCTGGGGCTGAAGTATTTGTGACTTTTCGATGGCTTCCTACTGCCATTGGCAGTTATTTTTGCGACGACTTCTGACAGCTGCGAGCGGCTAGTTTATTTTATTTTCAGTAAGGCCACGGTGATTACTACTTGTTGGAAAAAAAACGACGAGCCGTCAGTGGCCGTCAGAAATGTGCGTCGCAGCAATAAATAGTGTTTCTAGTAGTGAATGATCCAAATTAAGCTTCTTTTATTTCTCCAATGATGATTTTAGCATGTTTGATTACCTATGCTTTCTTATAAGTATGTGTGAACTGTTACGAAAATAGTAGCGCTTTGCGGAAGCTTATATCAACGGATCTTTTTCACCCAAATCACAAAGAGATAATTTGGATTAAAAACAAGAAGGAATTGAAATCAAAATGCAATAACATAAGATATTCCACCCAACCACCCACTTTATTGATTCACCAAAATTTTGTTTAAAATTAATAGAACAAAGCTAAAATGAACAAAATACCATTCATTCAATAACCAAATTGAGAAAGTGAGCAAATATTTATATGGCTAAAATTGTTGAAAAAGAACAAAATGAAGAAGAGAAAATTAGCAAATAGATTTTCCACCACACTTTTACACTCTGTTCTAGTCTCTATTCATATAATCGATTACTTAATGCCCAAGTTAACATTGGATGACAAAAAATAATTTGATTAGCCAATTAGAGAGAGATAAAACATACCCAATATGCCTATTAATTAGGGGAAATAAAATTTTCTCTTTCTTTCTTTTGCATATTTATTTCCCTCTATTTGTGATTTTGTATCATCAAAATTTAACACTCCACCTTGATGCAAAATCACATATCTCCAACATATCAAGCATGT
Source organism: Allium cepa (assembly GCA_030765085.1). NCBI lineage: Eukaryota > Viridiplantae > Streptophyta > Magnoliopsida > Asparagales > Amaryllidaceae > Allium > Allium cepa. The sequence continues at coordinate 153,704,114 of CM060942.1, forward strand.
CATATCTAGATCTATCATAACTCCCCATATCTCAATCATACCAAATTACAAACCTCTACCACCGCCTGCAAGTGATGCATCTCCCACATGAGGTGCACCACACAAATCCGGTCTTAAAAACGTTTGTAATACCACAAAGATCTTCGTCTTGTCTTTGTTGATTTTGCAACTCGACACCCGTCTATCGCTCGATCTGAGCTCATTACCTGATCACCACCGATCCTTCGACCGTCATTAACAAGAAGACCCCTATCTAAAATATGATCCTCAATGCTAGAATCATAAGCAGTGATCACATTAACCTCTCCATCTTGCTGTGGACTAGATCCTTCAACCGTCACTCGCTTTTCATAGTCGAGTACAGAACCAATCAAGCTATAAAGATTTCCTTCTTCCAATACTCCTCTCATCCTTACACGACCACCTTTCTTCACTCTCAAAACTCCACCTTGAGTCTCATAAGTGCAACCACTTCGATCCAACTAACCGAGAGAAATAAGATTATGTGAAAAAGTGGGTACATGTCTCACTCCAGAGATTTCTCTAACCACACCGTCATGCATACGAAACCGGATAGATTCAATACCACAAATCGGTAGCTCTTCTCCATTGGCTGTCCTAATCGTGCTAACACTTTTCTCATAACCAGAAAAATTATTCACATCTCTACAAATGTGAAAACTGACTCCCGAATCCATCTTCCAAGGCTTATTTTTACTAAAGAGGATATCATAAGAAGCATCACTATCGGTACCTTCAGCAAAACTTGCATATGCATCACTGCAAGTATCACCATGTGCAGCCTTTTTATGATCTCTTTTATAAGAATAACACTTGCTGTGTATGTGACCTTTCTTATTACAATAATGAAAAGTGATAACACCTTTACCATTAGGGTCCTTCTTCTTCCAAATTGTATCTTTCTTCGAGTCCCTTGCCACTATAGCCTCACTTTGAATAGATTTCATACCTGACCCTTTTCCTCTAAGCTCCTCGTTCAAAGACTGCTTCAAACAGTTTCCAAAGAGATAGTTCCATTAGCATTGGAATTACTCAACAAAACAACCAAAGTTTTCCAACTTTATGAAAGCGAACTCATCAATAAAAGTGTCTGTAACTCACCATCAAAATTGACCTTCATATTTTTCAATTGATTTATTACATCCTGAAATTCATTCAAATGCTCTACAACAGACTTCTCTTCATCTAATCTCATTTGTACCAACTCTCAAATCAGGAAAGCCTTACTAGTAGCACTCTTTGACTCATATAAAGATACCAACTTGTCCCACAAAGCCTTCGTGGATTCACAACTAGACACATGATGGAAAACTGAATCATCAAGATACCGGCGAATCAAAGCAATTGCCTTCTTATCCATCTTCTTTCATTTTCTCTCATTTACATCAGAGAGCTTCTTTCCATCTCCATCAATTGGATCATGAAGATCATCGAGGCACATAACATCCTTCATTTTAGGTTTCCAAATACCCCAATTTTTCCCATCCGAAATAGCCATCTTCGAAAATGAAATCGTATCTGACATCAATAATTTTTCAATCCAAAATTACTCTAAGCTTTGCGATGATCTGTGCTCTGATACCAAACTATTATGAAAATAGTAGCACTTTGTGGAAGCTTATATCAATGGACCTTTGTCACCCAAATCACAAAGAGATAACTTGGATTAAAAGCAAGAAGGAATTGAAATCAAAACACAATAATGTAAGATATTCCACCCAACCACCTACTCTATTAATTCATCAAAATTTTGTTTATTATTAATATAACAAAGCTAAAATAAACAAAATACCATTGAATCAATAACCAAATTGAGAAAGGGAGCAAATATCTATATGGCTAAAATTGTTGGAGAAGAAAAGCAAAGATGAAGAAGAGAAAATTAGCAAATAGATTTTCCACCATACTTTTACACTCTCTTCTAGTTTCTATTTATATAATCAATTACTTAATGCCCAAGTTAACATTAGATGGAAAAAAATAATTTGATTAGCCAATTAGAGAGAGAAATAAACATACTCAATATGTCTATTAATTAGGGGAAATAGAATCTTCTCTTTCTTTCTTTTGCATATTTATTTTCCTCTATTTGTGATTTTGTATCACCAAACTTTAACATGAACCATTTTCCCTCTTAAACCGTTGCAATTTTTTCTTGATTAGTATTCTTCAAACATCGACCTAGTCGATGCATTACAAAATTTACGAGTGAATATGGATTTTGCTCATTTGTGCAGTTGAACATTTTGCATTTTTCATGGTTTTAAGACATATGTTTACTTCCATTACAGTCTGTCCTCTTTTCTAATTATTGCTACCTCTACACATTGTACATTTGTGTGTGTACATGAATACCTATATGTACATGTAGATTTCAATTTCTAGAATACACACACTGAATTTTTCGAATCAAGTACTCTTGAAATACTATCATGTTATTGGGAAATATGCTGAAGTACTATTTTTTGCTTGTTTTAAAAAAATTTGGTGCTTATAGGAAATTTACAAAATATCATGCCAGAAAAGTTCTAGGACCTGATCTAGCATCACATGCTCCGTCTTTTAGCCATCTAACATAAACTCAGTTGCTTTAATAAAGAGACAACGATTTCGATCGAAAACGTTGTTTTGAAGAACTTGATGAAATGTTGGTTTAATAATGGAAATTCATTCGCCAAGTCTACTTAGTGTAATAGCATGCGTATGCCCTTTGTGACTAACAAAGTTGCATACCCATCTCTTTGTAGGTATAGAGATGACAGTGGTCCTACAACTGTTCTTCCAGTACACAGCAACTACTAGAGCAAATTACATAAGAACTTATTTATATGAGCTGTGCTGCAAACTTCTATTCACTTGTTTATTATTCAATGTGTGCATGTCTTTAATAACTTTCTAGCAAAAAAATATGTCTTCCTCCCTGTGAAGTTCAGATTTCATATGCACTGTTAAATATCTTTCTAAAAAAACACTTACCGACTTATATGTGCTGTTAAATAACTTACACATTGTTATGTTTATTATGGTGTTCTCAACTATCTGCAATTTCACACAAAGATGTAGACTTAACTTTACTCCTGAAATAAAACAACTGCTAGGGCTTTAACATGAACCACCCTTCTATTGTTTTTATAAATATTAAACATTGTCATTGAATATGTTGTATTCTGTGCAGATTTTTTGCTCATCCTAAACATGCATTATTCACAAATTACACTTCTTTTGCAACAGTATATATTTTTTACATCGTTTAATTTTTTAATTATTATTGATTTTTCAACACTACTGATTAAATTGTTCGCTAAAGCAAACATTAACAGCTTATGAAGTTTTGCTATTTTTGCCACATTATGGATAACACCTTCATTGGTCAAACCATCTAATAGATACATTAAATCAACTCCCTTATGTTATTTCTACTACACTTTAGGTCATTTTAACATTAATTTGTTTCAATCAATTTTAGCTACATAACTTCAAAATATAATATACAAACTTTACATCATCTAACAATATATTTAAATCTATGTGCATGGGACCGACTAGTGCAAATTTATTATAAGTAGTATAACATAGCTCTAATTTTAATATTAAAAATGAAACATTATATTTTACAATATTAGTGTGTGTTACTGGCTTAGCAAATATTGTAGGCGTAAAAAACTGTCCATACGCCATATTTCTTGGACCAATTCCTATGTTTTTAAAGCTGATATATGTTTCAAGATAGAAAAATTGAACTTTGTATGTCATTGTATATAACAAAGAGAGAGAGAGAGAGAGAAATTCTATATTTCATCAGTTTCGTATGTCCCACACACTTTAAAAGTTGAAGGAACAAAAGTCTAAGTTGAGCAACATAGATACACCAAATCAACGTTTGCAAGACTTAGCAGCTTCATACCAAATGCTAAATACAAACTCTTTGGAATTGTATGTTAGAAAACTGCAATTAGAAACTGCAATCGTTTCATTTACTTTTAACGTTATGCAGTTTCTAATCTTAATGTGACCCTATTAATTAGGTCATAAATAGAACGTTTCATTTACCTTTAACGTTATGTAGTTTCTAATCTTAATGTGACCCGATTAATTAAGTCATAAATAGACCGTTCTATAATTAGACCATGTGGTCTGTGATTAATTTTAAGCGTTGAATTAGTATATGATGGACGTACTAGATTTAGAGTTAAATGTTATATAAAGGATTAGGTCCTCTCACTCCTGGGATATAGATGTATTCTTCTCTATCAAGAAACATATAAAGAAATAGGGTTAGAGAGAGAAACCGAATTCTGAGAAGAAGAGTAATTATTAGAAGTCAGAAGAAGAAGATGACAGCCATTACATCTTCCGTTGTTAATCAAGGTACGTCATCTTAAACAAAAACAAAAAATCATATTAAGCTTTGTTTGTGAAATATTCGGTATTGGTGATCCTTGGGCTATTACTTGAATTGTTCGTCATTAATCATGAAAGATCGAACAGTAAAGAATTTCTGACATTTGGTATCAAAGCCACCAATCAATAACTGAATATTTCCTGTGATTGCAATTGATCTGTTTTATGCTGTACTCATGATGTTTAATCAAGTATGTGTTATAAGTCAATTATGCACATGAGATTTATGATTTTGTTAATCACCAAAGTGGTCAAAATCAAAACAATCATTTAGTGCATAAGTGACATAATGATTATTGATAGAAATTGCCAATTATAATAATACCCAAAAAGATTGGCGTCACTAATGGTAGAACCTGAGAACTTACCCAAAGGAAAGTCTTGTTCTATAATTAGTTGACATGATGAGGTTTAATAGATATCTTGATTAAATAAATATCGATCATCCAAAGATGTCAGTTTTATTTAATTGAATATATTTATTACTTACTTATTTTTGGTATTAAATTATGTTAAGTGTAAGATTGTATCTACCCAAAGGAGTGCTATATTATACTATTATGTACATATCTGAATCGCGTTAGCTATGAGCTTATAGTTATTTCAATCTTTTTTTTATATTTAATTTGCAGTAGTTCCCATGAATACACATGCTTCATCTGTTACATTGTTCACTGGTGTTAGTTTTTATGAAGAGAGAACAAGTCAATTTCCATTTAGGTGTTCAGGATCTTGACTTGGCACTCCTTGAGGATAAACCTGTTGCTCTTACAACAGTTAGTACTGAGACAGAAAAATCACACCATAAAGCATGGGAACTCAATAACAGATTGAGCCTCATGTTTATTAAGATGACTGTTGCTAACAACATCAAGTCAACAATTCCGCAAACAGAAAGTGCTAAGGAATATATGCAGTTTGTGGAAGAGCGTTTTCGTTTAGCTGATAAGTCACTCGCTGGTACTCTTATGGCAGAACTCACGACCATGAAGTTTGATGGGTCGCGAACTATGCAAGAGCACATTATAGAGATGACAAATCTTGCAGCAAGGTTAAACTCCCTTGGACTTACAGTAGAGGATTATTTTCTTGTCTAGTTTATCCTAAACTCGCTACCTTCTGAATATGGACCTTTTCAAATTAACTGTAACACTATAAAGGATAAGTGGAATGTTAATGAATTGGCCTGTAGACTTGTTCAGGAAGAAGGACGTTTGAAAAATCAAGTGAATCACTCAGTAAGTTTTATGAGTAATAAAGCTGGTAAAGAAAAGAATGGAAAATCAAGTCATTTCAAGAAGAAAAAGGCACTTGCTAAGAATGGGTAGGATAAGGAAAAGAATGAACTAAAGGATGTTCGATGTCATTTCTGTAAAAGGAAAGGACATTATCAAAATGACTATCCGAAAAGGATAGCTTGGTTTGAAAAGAAAGGGATTTCTTATGATCCGAACCATAAATCCAAATGAAGATCATTTTCTCCTTATGGGAAACGGAATGAAATCCACAATAGAAGGCATTGGGACTTATCGTCTAATTCTAGAAAGTGGATATGTAATATAATACCCTTTATGTACCTTCATTATCTAAAAACCTTATTTCCGTAAGTAAGTTGGATATTTCTGGTTTTAGATGTACGTTTGGTTCTGGTTGTTTTGATTTATATAAGAATACTGATAATGTTGGTTCTGGTATTCCAATTGATGGTTTATATAAATTGAAACTGAATGACAATTATGCGAATTTCTTGCTGAATGTAATAAATAATGTTGGATGTAAACGTACCATGTTGAATGAAAATTCTGCTTTCTTATGGCATAAAAGACTAGGTCACATTCCAAAGAAAGAATGACGAGATTAGTAAGTAATGAAATTTTGTCAAATTTGAACTTTAGTGATCTAGAATTATGTGTGGATTGTATTAAAGGTAAACAAACCAAACATAATAAGAAAGGAGCCACTAGAAGCAGCCAGCTTCTTGAAATAATACACACTGATATTTGCTGATCTACGGACACTCCAGCCTTTAATGGAGAAAGGTATTTCATCACTTTTATTGATGATTTTTCCCGCTATGGTTATGTCTATATGCTTCATGAAAAATCTCAATCTGTGAATGTCCTTGGGACATTTGTAAAGGAAGTTGAGAGGCAATTAGATAAAAAGGTGAAAATCATAAGGTCTGATAGAGGTGGTGAATATTATGGCAAATATAATGAGTTAGGCCAGTGTCCAGGTCCATTTGCAAATTTCCTCGAAAGTCATGGCATATGTGCGCAATACACAATGCTAGGTACACCATTGCAAAATGGTGTAGCAGAAAGGCGCAATACGACGTTAATAGATATGATCAGGAGTATGATGTCAGATTCTTCACTACCTCAGAATTTGTGGTCGTATGCTCTCAAAACCGCTAATTATTTGTTGAATAGGGTTCCTAGTAAAGCTATTCAAAAGACTCCTTTTGAATTATGGACTAACAGGAAACCTAGCTTAAAACACCTGCATGTTTGGGGTTGTCCAGTGGAAGCGAGAATTTATAATCCACATGAAAAGAAATTAGATTCTCGAACGATTAGTGGGTATTTTTTAAGTTACCCTGAAAAATCTAAAGGATATGTGTTTTACTGTCCTAATCATAGTCCAAGAATTATAGAGACTAGTAATGCAAGATTCATTGAGATTGGTGAAGTCAGTCGGAATACTAGAAGAGAAATAGTGGAAATAAAGGAAACAAGGTTAAATGTTGCGTTGCCTAGAATAGTTCCTCCATCCACTATTATTCCAAATATTGTTCCAACTGTTGGAGAACAGCATGATGATGAACAATATATAAATGAAGAAGTACTTGCTGAAGGAAATGACTTACATAATGCTGATATGCATGAACCACAACAAGTAGCATTAAGAAGATCTCAAAGAGATCGTAGGTCAGCTATTTCTAATGATTATATGGTTTATATGCAAGAATCAGATTATGATATAGGAATCAATAAGGACCCAGTTTCGTTTTCACATGCTGTAGAAAGTAAAGAGTTAAAGGAATAGATTAATGCCATGAAAGAAGAACTAAAATCCATGCAATAAAATAAAGTTTGGGGTCTCGTTGAGTACGACATGGTTGTAAAAGAGTCAGATGCAAATGGTTTTTAAAACCAAACATGACTCTGGTGGTAATGTCGAACGTTGTAAAGCTAGACTTGTTGCTAAAGGTTACACTCAGAAAGATGGTGTTGATTACAAGGAGACATTTTCTCCTATTTTGAAAAAAGACTCACTAAGAATAATAATGGCATTAGTAGCACATTATGATTTGGAATTGCATCAAATGGATGTGAAAACAGCCTTTCTGAATGGAGATCTTGATGAGGATATTTATATGGATCAACCTGAGGGTTTTTCTGTAAAAGGTAAAGAACAATTGGTGTGTAAACTTAAGAAGTCAATATATGGGCTTAAACAAGCATCTCGACAATGGTATATTAAGTTCAATACCATTATTACATCTTTTGGTTTTAAGGAAAATACGGTTGATCACTGTTTATACCAAAAGATCAGTGGGAGCAAGTTTATTTATCTAGTCCTTTATGTTGATGACATCTTGCTTGCTGCAAATAATTTAAGCATATTGCATGAGACTAAGGAATTTCTCTCAACGAACTTTGAAATTAAAGATATGGGAGAGGCATTCTATTTGATCGGAATAGAAATATTTCGTGATCGATCACAAGGAATATTGGGGTTGTCTCAAAAAGGATATATCGAAAGGATTCTAGAGAGATTTGGAATGAGTAAGTGTTCACCTGGGAAAGTTCCTGTACAAAAAGGTGATAAATTCAATCTCATGCAATGTCCTAAGAATGATGTTGAACGAAAGGAAATGGAATCAATTCCATATGCATATGTAGTTGGTAGCCTAATGTATCTCAAACCCGTACTAGACCGGATATCAGTTTTGCGGTCGGTATGTTAGGGAGGTATCAAAGTAATCTAGGAAGGGAACATTGGCAAGCTGCAAAGAAAGTGTTAAGGTACTTACAAGGCATGAAAGATTACATGCTCATGTATAGTAGATCGAATGAATTGGAGATGATTGGATATCGCGATTCAGATTTTGCTGAATGCATCGATACTAGAAAATCGACTTTTGGTTACCTGTTTATGTCTGCTCAAGGAGCCATATCATGGAAAAGTGAGAAAGAAACTATCGTTGCTTCATCTACTATGGGGGCAGAATTTGTGGCATGTTATGAAGCCACAATTCATGCATTATGGTTGCGGAACTTTATTTCAGGACTTACGGTGGTCGACACCATTAACAAGCCGCTGAAAATTTATTGTGATAACTCTACACTAGTGTTTTTTCCAAAAAAGGACAAGTACTCTAAAGGTGCCAAACACGTGGAACTGAAGTATCTTGTTGTGAAATATGAGGTTCAGAAACAAAGAGTATCAATCATGCACATCAGGACAGAACTTACGATTGCAGACCCTTTGACGAAAGGGTTACAGCCAAGACAATTTAAGGAACATGTTCAAAGAATGAGTCTTGGTTATATTAATAATAATTGATGTATGACATTCTAAGCTTCTTTGTGTATTTATGATATACAATTATGTGTACCTTGTTTTAATGTGGTAGTACGTACTTTATGTAATTTTAAACAAGAAAGAGTCTTATAAAGATATTATGTTTATGATATAAGACATTATGTGGACCATTATTCTATTTTATATAAATTATGAGTATAAAATGATGGATTGCTGGTATTGAAGTATATGGAAGGGAATGCATTGAATTAATAATGCACAACTGCCATAACTCTCAGCAAATTATTATAGTATGATGTTCAACACTTGATATTATGAATAATCGGGTCAGGTGGGAGAATGATAGAAAACTGCTATTAGAAACTACAATCGTTTCATTTACTTTTAACGTTATGCAGTTTCTAATCTTAATATGACCCTATTAATTAGGTCATAAATAGAACGTTTCATTTACCTTTAACGTTATGCAGTTTCTAATCTTAATGTAGCCCGATTAATTATACCATTCTATAATTAGAACATTAGGTCTGTGATTAATCTTAAGCGTTGAATTGATATATGATGGACGTACCAGATTTAGAGTTAAATATTATATAAAGGATTGAGTCCTCTATCTCCTGGGATATAGATGTATTCTTCTCCATCAAGAAACATATAAAGAAATAGGGTTAGAGAGAGAAACCGAATTCTGAGAAGAAGAGTAATTATTAGAAGTCAGAAGAAGAAGATGACAGCCATTACATCTTCCGCTGTTAATTAAGGTACGTCATCTTAAACAAAAAAAAAAATCATATTAAGCTTTGTTTGTGAAATATTCGATATTGGTGATTCTTGGGCAATTACTTGAATTGTTCGTCATTAATCATGAAAGATCGAACAGTAAATAATTTCTGACATTGTAATCATCATACTCAACACTATTGGCAAAAGAGCAGCAGCAGATTCCCTTCTTCTCCCCATCATTTTCATTTTCTTGTTCCTGCTCCATAGTATCAATCAAGCAAGAAGTTTTATCAACAAAGTAAACTCTTCCTTCCCACTCTCTTACCTCTGCATGAACGATCTTTTCTTCTCCAAAAACTTCTTTGGTGTTAATACTATGTTTCCACACAGACGATACAATCGACCTCGGATAACCCAAGAACAATGTCATAGTGCCATTCGAAAAATAATTGCTATATTTGTCCCATTCCATGCTTTCTTCTTTAAGCTTCAAAGTAATCAACCTGTTTCTTTTACCATCTTGGAATACCGATATGAGCTCTCCTTTCACCTCAACAAAGTTGCATGTATTTTCATTACTGATCACTGTACGATCGATAGCACCTGGTTTATCATGACAAATCCACTCATCTTTCACTAGATTATAAGTTGCAATGTTTCCAACCAAACCGAAGCAGTAAAATAAACCTTTTCGATATATTGGGGTAGAATGTGATAACTGAAAACGGTAGCTACTTTTGTAGAACCTATCTCTTATTCAATCGCCATTAACAAACAAGCCAATCATTACCACTGTGTGAACACAGAAGATTTTAAAGATAATGAAATTATCAAGCAGAGACAACGATGGAGGAGTAGAGAAGGCACGTATACCCAGTTGGGAAGGTGGCTTCAAGTTTGGTAGTTTATGTGATATTCCAGCAAGTGGATTTAGCAATAAAACTTCTAGTTCACCTTTAGAAAGTAGAAGCCAACCATTTGATTCTAAACAGAGTATTGTATTTGATATGTGAACTGGGCATGCCACTATGAATGAACAATGATATATAGGACTATAGTAGTGAAGGACATCATCCTCAATTCCTCTTTTGTACAAAATCAACGGACTGTGGTCGAATGGAAATCAAACTCTGGAAAAAGATTCAGACAGGAGCCCGAAAGAATCATTTTATGTTTTATCATATTAAGTACATCAAGCGTTAGGCTTGACCATGCTGTCTCACTGTCCATATCTTCCTTTGTTTCTCTATTTACTGATTGCTTTGATATGATTTCATCATGTTTCAACATCTTGTATATTTATAAAAGTTAGGCCATATCCATATGATTAATGAAAGATCATTGTTTTTTTTTAAATATTTTCCATCAATTATAAGACAATATATACATTCATAATCTGCAACTATGTGTGGTGTTTTTACAGTATTATAAGATTCATAACAACAACAAAGAAAAACTTGGCATCGATAATTTTGGACTGATTAATAAATCATCATTTATAATAGCAAACCTTACCTCAAATATAATCATTACCTAACTCCTCTTGATACAAAACATAAGCTATGCTCAATATAGTATTCAGGCACTATAAGAAATCAATAGCGAAATTCTTAGGTTTTAAATTCAGAAGCAAAAGGTTTCACAACTAATTAACTAATAACAGTTATGGGTCCCAAATAATAAATAAATAAAATAAAATACACAAAGTAATATTAATACAATCAATAAAAAACGTATATTATCTTCAAATTAAAGGTTCAGAATTAAGAATAAAATAGAAACATAGAGAGAATAAATATGGAGGCGCACCTTAAATTGTCGTTGTGAACGGGAAGGAGAAAAGGTTCGTGATTATTCTTTAGGTTCTTTGTGTAACAACCCTTCCATGTTAGCTATGGTTTCCATCTTGAAAATACAAGAGAGAGAAAAAAATAGAAAATGACCAAATTCAACCACTGGCGACTAGCAGTTCATCTGTGGTAGTCTCTGATCATGTCAAAGAGGAGGCATCATTAGAGGTTGATTAATTGGGCCGAATTTAATTCATGACTCAATGCAGCAAACTATCTATATAAATATACTGTCATGGTCATTTGTAAGTGTGTGAAAAAATTTGAAGCTTAATATCATTTTCATTTCCATTTTTCTATTGCAAATCTAGTATATGTTCTTCTTCTTTTTTAGTTCCTACTCATAGACTAGCTTGTTAGTTTCTTTAAATCTTACTGTAATTCCTATAATTCTTGTTATATTGCACTTGTAATTTTCTACTTGTCATTCTCTCATTTACCATTCTCAGTTCTAGATTTTGCTTTCAATTCTTGTTATTTGCTCTTAATTGTTCCTTTCAATCTCAATTATTGTTCATTACGGTAGCCTTACAATTCAGTATCTTGCTTGTTTTAGTGGCCTTGATAACATTGTTTTTTTCCTAATCTTTTTCGTTTGAAATTGTACTCATTTCGTATGTGCCAGTTTGTCCCTAAATCTTGTTCCAGTTCAATTTCTGTTAATTCTTGTTCTTGAATTGTACTTGCTGAATCACAGTAGAACCCATTCTGTTCTTGCAATTATGCTAAATCTTGTTAATTCTTGCCATATTTTCTAGCACTTTGTTGAACCATTCATGTTCGTATCACAACCATTTCAACACTACATCTCATCTGAACTTTATCTTCATTCTTGAAAACCAATTATTCATATACAATATTCTAGCTTGCACACCACTCAAACACTGTTCTCGTGCACAAAACCAACTCTGTGTACATAGGTATATCCCTATATCATCTTCCCATTTCATCGGATAACTGTCATCATCACTAGAAAATTAACAGAGCTCCCTTATTCCACCATGGCAATGACTCCAGTCCCACCAAAGCAACCTGTGCCTTACAATTTGGTATCAGAGCCTCAAGATGAGTATATTTCTGACCCTTGTCTTTCAAAAGATCCAGGCGAGCAATCTATCAAAAATTTGGAGCAGCTAAATCAAGATTTGAATACAAATTATGATGGTATATGCAATACACTCTTCACTTTAGTTCAAGATGTCCAGCGAATCAAGTATCAGCACTTCCATCCTTTTACACAACATCTTACACCACCACTACATTTCTCAAATTACCCAAACCCTTACCCTATGCAAGTCCCCATGCATCCTCAGCCAGTACTACAGCCACATCCTCCAAAAATGCCTGCAAACCCACCAAGAAATCATCAAAACTCCCTAAACTATCCTCAAAAACCTCCACTTCCATATGGGTATAGACTACCTTACCAAAATCACTACTACCCTGATCCAAGAAATACACTACTGACCACCCGCGAGCTTGATTTTCCTGTGTTTGATAATGAGGAGAGAGTGACTGATTGGATTAGACATGTGGAGCAATACTTCAGATTTCATCAAACAGATGAAAGATTTTGGGTCGATATGTGTTCTTTTTATCTCAACAAGGAGCCAATGCAATGGTATAGCTGGTATACAAAGAATGTGCAAAATCACAGGTCATGACGTATTCAAGGAAGAAATTATTCTTAGATTTAATCACAAAGAGATAAAGATGCCATATGAAGCATTAGTAGGATCAGTTTCAACTTATGTCCAAGATTTGCAACAAATCAAGAATCAGACTGCTGTTATACCACGACAACCTAGAATTTCTGCAGCTACTCTAGGAGATCATCAGGAACTCCTCCTAATCCATTGATTGCAAATTCTTCACTTATTATTCCAGCAGCCTCACCTCTTAATCCAAGGAATCACTTACTAAACCCAAGAACAGCTGCTCATAATACTCTTAACATCCAGCAGACCCAAGAACAACTAAGGAAATTATTGGATGGATTTAAAGAAGACATTAGAGATGAAGTATTGGCTTGCAAACTTGTAGATTTCAGAGAAGCAATTTCTTTAGCTTTGAAGCCGAATGGCTCAACAATCAGAAGAATAACAAGCTAACTGCAAATGATGAAGCGGCAATGCCCAATTCAATTGTTGATAGCAGTGCATCAACAAAAAATTATATTCAGATGCCCAATTCTTATCAAAAAAAAAGCAAGGCAAAAACAACCTTGAAAACTTGGCAGAAAGCAATGATCCAACAACTAACAAGTTGCTCGAAAGGAGAAGAGATGAACTATATTTTGGTTGTAATGAAGAATCTAATCTGAAGCAAAAAACGAGGAAGACAACAGTGAAGAAACTAATGCTAAAGTTGGTGCTTCTAGATTGAATTTGAGAATAATGGAAGGATCTAGTGAAAACAAAGATGTAGTCTAGTCTATTAATTTGAAGGGGATGGGGAATAGGAGAGAAATGCAGCATTCTCATCCAATGTCACCGCAAAGCGACAATTAAATGACAAGAATCCAGTGGTAGCTAGGCGGCTTATCACTCAGAAATATGCAGCTTCATTAGAAAGCAAATCAAAATCTTGCGATCAAGTGGAACAGATATCTGATAGTGCTTATACAAGAGAAGAAGCTCTTTCAATGGAGAATCTAATAGCCAATAATTTGGAGTTCAATTTTTCTATGCCAACTCGTTGTGTTTTCTTGCAGAGATTTCTTAAGGCGGCAGGGTTTGATGAAAAGTTGAAACAACTTTCTCATTATATGATTGAACTTTGCCTTGTGGAATATGAAATGCTCAAGTTCAAACCTTCTCTACCTGCGTCTTCTGTAGTATTTACTGCTAAATGTTGTTTCCGAGGATTTAAAAGTTGGTCAAAGGCTTGTTTCAGTTATACCACCTACCTTCATGATCGACTCATCAAGTGCTCTCATATGGTGGTAAAGCTTCATCAAAAGTCTGGACAAGACAAGCTGAAATCAATTCATGATGTAACGAATTTAATGATAGATGTGATGATCAATAATCAATGTGCATTTGAATGGCACGTATCTACATTCATATTTGATCCAGGTGGGGTTTATTAGCCGGTGAAGTTGAAGTATTCCTAAATAGAATGGTGCACGTAAAATTTTATTCAATGGAATTGGTTGATCACCCAACCTTGAGGACAAGGTCGATCTCGAAGGGGTAGGGAGTGTAACAACCCTTCCATGTTAGCTATGGTTTCCAGCTTGAAAATACAAGAGAGAGAAAAAATAGAAAATGACCAAATTCAACCACTGGCGACCAGCAGTTCATCTGTGGTGGTCTCTGATCATGTCAGAGAGGAGGCATCTCTAGAGGTTGATTAATTGGGCCGAGTTGAATTCATGACTCAATGCAGCAAACTATCTATATAAATATACTGTCATGGTCATTTGTAAGTGTGTGAAAAAAATCTGAAGCTTAATATCATTTTCATTTCCATTTTTCTATTGCAAATCTAGTATCTGTTCTTTTTTTTAGTTCCTACTCATAGACTAGCTTGTTAGTTTCTTTGAATCTTACTGTAATTCCTCTAATTCTTGTTATATTGCACTTGTAATTTTCTACTTGTTATTCTCTCATTTACCATTCTCAGTTCTTGATTTTGCTTTCAGTTCTTATTATTTGTTCTTAATTGTTCCTTTCAATCTCAATTTTTGTTCATTATGGTAGCCTTACAATTCAGTATCTTGCTTGTTTTAGTGGCCTTGATAACATTGTTTTTTTCCTAATCTTTTTCATTTGAAATTGTACTCATTTTGTACGTTCCAGTTTGTCCGTAAATCTTGTTCCAGTTCAATTTCTGTTAATTCTTGTTCTTGAATTGTACTTGTTGAATCATAGTAGAACCCATTATGTTCTTGCAATTATGCTAAATCTTGATAATTCTTGTCATATTTTCTAGCACTTTGTTGAACCATTCCTGTTCGTATCACAACCATTTCAACGCTACATTTCATCTGAAATTTATCTTCATTCTTGAAAACCAATTATTCATACACAATATTCTGGCTTGCACACCACTCTATTCTCGTGCACAAAACCAACTCTGTGTACATATATATGTCCCTATATCATCTTCCCATTTCGTCGGATAACTATCATCATCTCCATAAAATTACCAGAGCTCCCTTATTCCACCATGGCAATGACTCCAGTCCCACCAAAGCAGCATGCGCCTTACACTTTGGTAAGACGTTGTGTGGTAAAGAAGTATGTATTATCCTTTTATATATGCAGGATCGAGATATTGCCAGGTTAATATCTTTTAAGATGAATATATTTCAAGTAAGATTTATATATGGTACTATATATTTTGGTTAACTAATGTTAACTCTATATACAATTTCATGTTGATTTTATATATTTTGAATTGGTGGGATGTAAAGTAAAAGCGTAGAATTTGTCAAATATCTAATGCAGAATACATGGTACATAATCTCAGATATTTTTTATTAAATATTTAGTGATGTTACTTGCCCGATATATATGCATTGATATGTCCAATCAGATAATAAATAGACTACAATAAGATTCACAATTTTGAACTTTTATCTTCAAAGGACTATTATCACCGTATTATTGATCAGACTCTTGAGAGCTCGCTGCCTGGTTCATTAGGGAATTCTTTTTCAGGTAATGATTAAGGAGCTACGTTTGTTTGAAAAACTTAAAGTTATATACGGTTCATATAATTTCTAACGATCCTTCATGATTTTTTCTTTCCATTGTGTTAAATCATATTGCTTTAATCAATTTTGGGAAACTGATTATAATTAGAAGCCAAAGTTTTATTGATAAAGATGAAAACTACAAACGGCATGTTTATTTATTTATCTAACCAGCATTACTCTCAACAGCACGCATGATAAATTCAATGGAAAAGGCAATCAAAATACCTTCGCTTCCACCAATTTTTCCATGGCTCGTGTTCTTAACTCCGGAGGATGGTAAATACCCCAAAGACTCAAAAGGGAAGGAAATTGAGGAGATGAAAAAAGACGAAGTCGATGCTAAATCCTCAGGAAGAATAACTTTTTATAGTATAAGCCATGATGGGTATTACTACATTACAGGTGAAATTGCTGAAACTATACAACATGGGATTGTCTATCATGTCCACAAGGACGGTTACTGATACATGATCCTTTGGATTGTTGCTTACTGAATCCATCGACAATGCATAAGTTTGATTTTCCTTCTTTATACCTGGAATGTTCCTTGGATGAATGTCAGCTTGTATTGTCTTCATCTCCAATAGAACAAGGATGCATTATTATGCTTCATGACAAGCTCAATCACTGCTTTGTTTCCTTTCAGATTGGATCATCTCTTCTTCGTCGTCTACATGTGCGGTTCGTGGCTACCTCAATCACTTGAGTAAGGAAGAGAAGATCATGTTCGTTGCAGCTTTGGATAACAAACGTTTTTATGGATGCACGTTGCAAGACAAACTTGTTATTATAGACTTCACTCCATGTTTCAAGATCGGTTTCATTGAAACAGGATTCAGCAAAATAATAGCCGCTTGGCGCCAACGAGAATGGCTTGTCGGAACGTGCAGCGAACTGTTCCTTATAAAAATTGTTAAAGTTAAAAGGATTGAATGTGAATGAAATATCCTTTAGTCCCACATTGCCAAAAATCAAAATAGAAATGAAGTATATCGATAGCCTTCTCATGAGGAGGTTGGGGCCTTGGGGCACCCAAATGTATACTTCGTTGTGAGGAGTGAGGCCATGCTTTTTGCTAGGCCATTGTTTAACGGTTTTGAGCTTCGGCTGAAACTAGGCTGGGCCTGGAATTTGAAGAGAAGCGGGCGGGTGAAGACGGACGTGGGTTTTGGACTGGGGAGGCACGATTTCTGAAGCGGTCGCAAAAACGAACAAGTGCGACCTGTTATCTGAAAGGATCCGACCCGTTATGGCAAATGGATGCAGCCCGTTTGCGGGCGCAGTTTATGCAGTAAGTCGATTGAGCAGCTATACGAGCAATCCAAGGAAAGAACACTGGAAAACACTAATGAGAGTGCTTGGACATTTAAAAAATACTACTAACTATTCCTTACATTATGGAAAATATCATGCCGTCTTAGAAGGATATAGCGATGCAAACTGGATTGCAGATTCAGAGGAATCAAAATCAAAAGTGGTTATGTCTTTACCCTAACAGGGGCAGCAGTGTCATGGAAATCTACTAAATAAACATGCATAGCTCGATCTACTATGGAATCAGAGTTCATTGCATTAGATAAAGCAGGCGAAGAAGCAGAATGGCTTCGTCACTTTTTAGTAGATATTCCGTTCTGGCCTAAACCTGTACCGGCCATATGCATACACTGCGATAACCAAGCAGCTCTAAGCAGAGCGCAAAACTTTGTGTATAATGGAAAGTCACCACACATTCGTCGATGTCATAACACAGTTAGGCAGTTACTCTCAAATGGAACTATTTCTACTGATTATGTAAGAACAAATGATAACCTAGTGGATCCGTTTACTAAAGGTTTATCAAGAGAAAAGATTAACTGCGCATCGATGGGAATGAGTTTAAAAGCCTAAACTAATAAGAGTTATCTTATACGGAAACCTATCCTAGCGACTGGAGATCCCACGGACTAGGATCAATAGGCAAACCAGTTCTGAATAACTCAAGACGTAATGCATTTGTTTGGACATAGTCCTATTCCATTCCTATGGTGCAAAATATAAGTGCATGCCTACAGAAGTATTAAATAGGTTAAAACTACGTTTTTTAATGATGACCATATGAATAACTCCAGACAAGTGGGGTATTTGTAGGATACTCTTAATGGTTGCGATCACCTATGTAAGTGTGAGCTGGGTCGGCTCTATGAGAATTTTACAAGGCTTTAAATTCTCTATAACACTCGCAGAACCAAGTAGTGTTTAGGACCAAAATAAGCACAACCAAGAAATTGGATGAGAAGGGAATCAATGCTTCATAAAGCTTATTGTCTGGATATACAATAAAGGCTGACGGTTCAAGATGAAATATTTCACCGATTAGCCAAGTAAATCCGATAAGTTTTAAATAGGAAAAGTTCAAAGTGAAATATCTACTTATCCACGATAAAACATTAATTCCATATATACTCTGTGATATTCCACTTTGTGTGGGGGAAAGAATATTATCATTCATGTGGGGGATTGTTAAAGTTAAAAGGATTGAATGTGAATGAAATATCCTTTAGTCCCACATTGCCAAAAATCAAAATAGAAATGAAGTATATCGATAGCCTTCTCATGAGGAGGTTGGGGCCTTGGGGCACCCAAATGTATACTTCGTTGTGAGGAGGGAGGCCATGCTTCACCATCAAGCACGCGCGCCGCCGCCGTCCATCCGATCGACCGAACCGGGCCGGGCTCGGGTCGGGTACGGGTGTAAAATGACCATTCTTTTTTGCTAGGCCATTGTTTAATGGTTTTGGGCTTCGGCTGAAACTGGGTTGGGCCTGGAATTTGAAGAGAAGCGGGAGGGTGAAGACGGACGCGGGTTTTGGACTGGGGAGTCGCGACTTCTGAATCGAGCGCAAAAACGAACAAGTGCGACCTATTATCTGAAAGGATGCGACCCGTTATGGAAAGTGGATGCGGCCCGTTAGCGGGCGCAGTTTAATTTTTGGTGAATGGATGCGACCTATTCAAAATGAATGGGCACAACCGATAAACAGCAGCAGCAAAAGGCAGAAACGTGCGGCCTTTTACATGGAAACGGGCACGACCGTTTGGACAAACGGGTGCAGACGCAACCGTTCGAAGGGATACGAACTAACTATAAATAAGGAAGAAAACTGATCACTTTCCTCACTGAATTTCCAATCTGAATATCTCTTCTCTTCTAATAAATACTGTTCTTATATTCAAATCACAGAGTGATATACTTATTACAATTTCGAGCAGAATTCGTCTCTTGTATCTTGGGAGAATTTTGATATAAAATTCTTAAGGAAATCGTTACGACGAGCCTCAGACATAATCCGGTCTAGTCTTTTTGTATATTTATATACAATATTCTATATTCTATACGTTATTCTGGTTATACTGTTTATTCAAAAATAGTATAACGTTGTTGTTGTAACTTATTTACAACATTCATATTGTTATAATAATTAATACAAATTCAGTGCAGTGGAAATCTGAGTTATAAACTTGTGCGACGAGTTTATAATTGATTATTCTCTGTTTTGTTATACTATCGAATAACATCTTAAGAATTTTACTATTTTCTTACTAAAACAGAGATGGCAACAGTAGAATTTTCAAAGAATACTACTCACAACAGACCTGAACCGTTGAAGGGAGATGGTGATGATTTCTTCATGGCAGAATCAGATGTTGTTTTATCTCACCACACTCGGTCTGCAAAAGTATCTCGAGGAGGAGGAACCGATTCCTACACCAGACAAGGAAGCAAAGGTGAATACGTGGAAATTTCCGATTTTTCATGCAGAAACTATATTCTGAATTGTTTCGACAAGGTGCTATACAAAGTATATCAACCTTTAAAGACATCAAAAGCACTCTGGAATGCACTTACCACAAAGTACAAGACGCAGAATATCAGTCTTAAGAAATTCATTGTAGACAAATTCATGGACTACAAGATGGTTGACTCCAAACCAGTAACCGCTCAACTGCATGAACTACAAATCATCATTCATGAACTCGAAGCGGAAGGTCATAAGGTTGGAGAATCATTTTTGGTTGAAGCCATCACGGGGAAACTACCGCCGTCATGGAGAGATTACCGCAACTATCTAAAGCATAAGAAGAAGGAAATCTCTTTACAGGATCTCATAGTCCGATTAAAAATTGAGGCAGACAACCGTGCAGTTACAAAACCAAGCGAGGAGGCAATTGTGGCTGAAGGGTCAAAGACCAAAAATAAAAAGAAGAATTTCCAGAAGAAAAGGAAAGCTCAAGACAACCAACGAACCAAGAAGTTTAATGGCGAATGTTGGGTTTGTGGAAAAGTTGGACATGCCGCTAAAGATTGCAGACACAAGAAGGAACGCAATAAAGAGGCAAATATAGTGGATAACATGGAAGTAGACGAGTCCAACTTCTCGGCGGTGGTATCTGAATGCAATCTGGTTCAGAATCCTAACCAATGGTGGGTAGATAAAGACGCTACTCATCATGTTTGTTTTGACAAATCCATGTTTTCTACATATCAGAAATTCGATCATGAAGAAAAACTCTACATGGGTAATTCTGCAGTTTCCATGATCGAAGGCAGTGGCACAGTAATCCTCAAGTTTACTTCTGGAAAACTGTTAAGTTGAATGACATGCTCCACGTTCCAGACATACGTAAGAATCTCATCTTTGGTGCAGTCCTATCAAAGAAGGGATTCAAGATGGTGTTCGAGTCAGACAAGATAGTTCTGTCCAAAGCTGGAATGTATATAGGAAGGGGATATTTATGTGATGACCTATTTAAGGCAAATATAGCCGTTGTCGGCAACAAAAATATGTATTCTGATTGTGCTATTAATAAAATTGAAGTTTCTTATTTGCTTGAGCACGGAATTTTACTATGGCATGATAGATTGGGACATATAAATTTCCGCAAAATGAAAACATTATCAAACTTGGGATTAATTCCAAAATTCCAAGTAGATAAGAACTACAAATATGAGACATGTGTAGAAGCAAAAATGGTCAAACAACCATTTAAATCTGTTGACAGAAGCATCGAACCATTAGGTTTGGTACATACAGATTTATGTGATTTTAAATCACTACCTACAAGAGGTGGGAAAAAGTATTTCATTACTTTTATTGACGACTATACGTGATATTGCTATGTATATCTTTTAAATAGTAAAGATGAAGCAATAACAGCGTTTATAAAATACAAGGCTGAGGTAGAAAATCAGTTAAATAAAAAGATCAAGATACTAAGATCTGATCGAGGTGGAGAATATGAATCGCCATTTGAACAATTCTGTAAAGAAAATGGAATAATTCATCAAACAATAGCTCCATATTCACCACAAAAAATGGTGTAGCCGAGAGGAAGAATAGAACGTTAAAAGATATGATTAATGCAATGCTTTTATCTTCTGGTCTACCGACAACTTGTGGGGAGAAGCCCTAAATATGTCTAATCATATATTAAATAAGGTTCCTCACAATAAAACGGGAAAAATTCCATACGAGATATGGAAAGGACACGAACCAAGCTTTAAATACCTCAAAGTGTGGGGGTGCTTGGCAAAAGTTCCAGTTCCCCCTCCTAAGAGAGTCAAACTTGGATCAGAAACAGTAGATTGTTATTATCTTGGGCCAGCCCAAAATAGTAGTGCCTACAGATTTTTGGTATTCAAGTCTGATATAACTGATATTTATGTAAATACAATCATGGAATCAAGAG
Organism: Allium cepa; assembly: GCA_030765085.1. Taxonomy (NCBI): domain Eukaryota; kingdom Viridiplantae; phylum Streptophyta; class Magnoliopsida; order Asparagales; family Amaryllidaceae; genus Allium; species Allium cepa. The sequence goes on from CM060942.1 coordinate 153,726,092, forward strand.
ATGCCTCATTCTTTGAAGATGTGTTTCCGCACAAAAGGAATGAAGCAAATAATGTCCCAAAAAGAACAAGGGAAGAATCAAACGATTCACATGAAGATGAAACTCATCATGAAATTGAGGATGCTAAACCAAGAAGAAGCGTAAGGGCTAGAACTTCCAAAACATTTGGTTTGGATTTTTACATTTGTATTAGAGCACGAACCTCAAACGTACAAGGAAGAAATGTCATCTTCTGAATCCTCATATTGGAAAGAAGCAATCCAAAGTGAGATTGATTCAATTATAAGTAATAAAACTTGAGAAATTGTTGATATTCCACCAGGAATAAAACCAATTGGCTGCAAATGGATTTTCAAGAAGAAAATGAAAGCAGATGGCTCTATCGACAAGTATAAAGCCAGATTAGTAGCCAGAGGATATCGTCAAAAAGCAGGAGTAGACTTTTTTGATACATATTGGCCGGTAACACGAATAACCTCTATAAGAATGTTAATAGCAATTGCATCCATCTATAATCTAGATATTCATTAAATGGATGTAAAAGCAGCATTCTTAAATGAAAATCTCGATGAGGAAATTTACGTGGAGCAACCTGAGGGATTTATTTCCGAAGGAAATGAAAACAAAATCTATAGATTAGTCAAATCATTATACGGACTAAAACAAGCTCCAAAGCAATGGCACACAAAATTTGATAGTGTCATGATGAGAAATGGTTTTCATATAAATGAATGTGACAAACGTGTTTATTATAAACAACTTGGACAATCATATGTGATGATCTGTCTATACGTGGACGATATGCTAATATTCGGTCCAAATACTCAGGTAAATGAGACCATAAAGAAAATGTTGACCAATAATTTCGACATGAAAGACTTGGGTATTGCAGATGTTATTTTGGGAATAAAAATAATAAGAACACCTAATGGAATTGAGTTATCTCAATCACATTATGTAGAAAAAGCGATTGAAAGATTTCAAAATTTTGGAATTAACGGAGTAAATACACCTTTTAATCCATCAAAAGTACTGCATAAAAACACTAATGAGAGTGTAATAAAACTGGAATATTCTCGTGTAATAGGATATCTCATGTATCTCATGAATTGCACAAGACCAGATATAGCTTATGCAGTAAGTCGATTGAGCAGGTATACGAGCAATCCAGGCAAGGAACACTGGAAAGCACTAATGAGAGTGCTTGGATATTTAAAAAATACCACTAACTATTCCATACGTTATGGAAAATATCCTGCAGTCTTAGAAGGATATAGTGATGCAAACTGGATTGCAGATTCAGAGGAATCAAAATCAACAAGTGGTTATGTCTTTACCCTAGCAGGGGCAGCAATGTCATGGAAATCTACTAAACAAACATGCATAGCTCGATCCACTATGGAATCAGAGTTTATTGCATTAGATAAAGCATACGAAGAAGCAGAATGACTTCGTCACTTTTTAGAAGATATTCCGTTCTGGCCTAAACCTGTACTGGCCATATGCATACACTGCGATAACCAAGCAGCGCTAAGCAGAGCGCAAAACTTTGTGTATAATGGAAAGTCACGACACATTCGTCGACGCCATAACACAGTTAGGCAATTACTCACAAATGGAACTATTTCCATAGATTATGTAAGAACAAATGATAACCTAGCAGTTTCATTTACTAAAGTTTTATCAAGAGAAAAGATTAACTGCGCATCGAGGGGAATGGGTTTAAAAGCCTAAACTAATAAGAGTTATCTTATACGGAAACCTATCCTAGCGATTGGAGATACCACGGAGTAGGATCAATAGGCAAACCAGTTCTGAATAACTCAAGACGTAATGCATTTGTTTGGACATAGTCCTATTCCATTCCTGTGGTGCAAAATATAAATGCATGCCTACAGAAGTATTAATAGGTTAAATTTATGTTTTTTAATGATGACCATATGAATAACTCCAGACAAGTGGGGTATTTGTAGGATACTCTTAATGGTTGCGATCACCTATGTAAGTGTGAGCTGGGTCGACTCTATGAGAATTTTACAAGGCTTTAAATTCTCTATAACACTCGCAGAACCAAGTAGTGTTCAGGACCAAAATGAACACAACCAAGAAATTGAATGAGAAGGGAATCAATGCTTCGTAAAGCTTATTGTCTGGATATACAATAAAGGCTGACGGTTCAAGATGAAATATTTCACCGATTAGCCAAGTAAATCCGATAAGTTTAACTAGGAAAAGCTCAAAGTGAAATATCAACTTATCCACGATAAAGCATTAATTCTATATATACTCTGTGATTTTCCACTTTGTGTAGGGGAAAGAATATTATCATTCATGTGGGGAATTGTTAAAGTTAAAAGGATTGAATGTGCATGAAATATCCTTTAGTCCCACATTGCCAAAAATCAAAATAGAAATGAAGTATATCAATAGCCTTCTCGTGAGGAGGTTGGGGCCTTGGGGCACCAAAATGCATACTTCGTTGTGAGGAAGGAAGCCATGCTTCACCACCACACATGCACGCAACCCTCCCCCCCCTGCCCCCCCGTCCGTCCGACCAACCGAACCGTGCCGGGCTTGGCTACGGGTCTAAAATGACCATGCTTTTTGCTAGGCCATTGTTTAACGGTTTTGGGCTTAGGCTGGGCCTGGAATTTGAAGAGAAGCGGGCGGGTGAAGATGGACGTGGGTTTTGGACTGAGGAGGCGCGACTTCTGAAGCAGGCGCAAAAACAAACAAGTGCGACCTGTTATCTGAAAGGATGCGACCCGTTATGACAAACGGATGCAGCCCGTTAGCGGGCGCAGTGTAATTTTTGTTGAACGGATGCGGCCTATTCAAAATGAATGGGCGCAACCGATAAATAGCAGCAGCAAAAGGCAGAAACATGCGGCCTTTTACATGGAAACGGGCGCGACCGTTTCGATAAACGGGTGCAGACGCGACCGTTCGAAGGGATACGAACCAACTATAAATAAGGAGGAAAACTGATCACTTTCCTCTCTGAATTTCCAATCCGAATATCTCTTCTCTTCTAATAACTATTGTTCTTATATTCAAATCATAGAGTGGTATACTCATTACAATTTCGAGCAGAATTCGTCTGTTGTATCTTAAGAGAATTTTGAAATAATTTTTTTAAGGAAATCGTTACGATGAGCCTTAGACATAATCCGGCTAGAATTCTAGTCTGTTTGTGTATTTATATACATTATTCTATATTCTATCCGTTATTCTGCTTATACTGTTTATTCAAAAATAGTATAACACTATTGTTTTAACTTATTTACAACATTCATATTGTTATAATAATTAATACAGAATTCCAGTGTAGTGGAAATCTGAGTTATAAACTTATGCGACGAGTTCATAATTGATTATAAAAATGTATCAGACGATGTGGTTGGAGAAGGCGGTTGATGTAAGAGTATATAACTTTGACAAAGCAAATGACACATGGATTAGAGTAAAAGGCATAGGCGATCGTCGACTTTTCGTATTAGGAACTAGAATTGTCGGATCATGTTTGGCAAAAGGAGATTGCATTCACTTTTTAAAAGATGATGGTATTAGTATGATTGTTTTCGATATTCAAAATGGAACGCTTCGATCTAAACGCCCCTGTTGTCATTCTTCCATGTCGACTCTTTTGATATTTCCTCCAATATGATTAAGTTTAGCTATAGAAAAACGAGAGACAAAAACAATTGTTTGCATCTGCTTGCTTAAGTTTTTAATGTTTAAAGTTATGCATGAACTCTGATCATCAAAAATAAGATTTTGGCCCCTGTTTTTCTAATATTTAGTATCAAACATATGTAGGAATACACAATTTTGTATCATGCCATATTCTTGAATGTCCCGTAACCAATTCTATTAACTTTCAATCTATTTGTCCTCTGTTGTAGTGATATTATTTTGATGATAACTGATTTGAGCATTAGATTGTATTCATTGATTGGTGAATGGTGTAAGAATCCCAAAGTGTTATATTTTGTTTCTGTACCAATTCCATAATATATTTTTTAAGCTCATCGAAGCAAATAGATGTGTCAACTTGACATGCTTGCCGAAGTAACATGAAGATAAACATATAACCGTACTAACCATTCTTAGAATTCCACTGATTATTTTAATTATACAGGTTGTAGAACCAAAGATCCACTATTAGTTTTGTATAATCAAGTATACAATGTACGACAGCAATTTTGTTTGACCAAAGTATCTCATTGTTATTGTTCTTGCTGCTGCTGCTGTTGTCTATGCTATGCGAGAATGGTAAAATTGTATATAATGCTCAACTGCTAATTGAACAAAAGGGTAGATTTAAACAGTATGTCACATAGTTAAATTTATTTGAAGATGATTATGCTTGAACCCTGCATTACAATGAAAAGTGTGATGCTAAGGGCATCCAGAAAAATGTTTACAAATACTATAGAAAATAATAAACGCAATAAAATTTATGTATTTTGCAATACAAAGTCTTTTTACACAGCAATCAACCACCGTGCAAATTCATTTTACACGACGAACAACCGTTGATCAGTATCGATTTTTATGGTTATCCACTGCAAAACTAGTTCGGTGGATGATGGTCGGAAAAAATGGTGTTGATCGACGGTTATTCGCGGTGCAAAAAAAAGTCAAAATCAATTACTTTGGTAACCCTTTAAAAAATCCGGTATTACAAAGAATATAAAACAAAATTTCACGGTGTTTAAAGAATTGGCATTGGTAAATACTTTTTAAGGTGTCCTTGGCGTTATAATGAAAATCATAAAAATCATGTTGTTGCAAGGTAGAGTGCTTTACGAACCGTCCTTGTTAGAAACGTTCATCATTGCAAAACAATAAGTGCAAGGCAATATACCAATCCATCGGGTTGGTTTGGGGCGGTTTGAAGCTCAAACCACTTCCGCACCGTATCAAATGGTTACTCAAGAATACAAACTATTATACTAATCTTTAAAACGGATCAGTTTCAGTTCGCTTTAATATAATACGGTTTGGTTTTGGTCCAATCTCGTTTAAACCCATATTACAATGAAATAAGAGAATTGCTCCCATCAATAATTAATTTACGAATGCAACAGTATGAAGCTTTTACACTTAAAAGTTAAAACACGCAATTTTGTACTGAAATGAAAGATTAGTTCTTAATTATGTGAATATCTCAATATGACATTTAGCTACAAGTAAGATTTTTTAGTAAATTAACTGACCGTCAACGTTAATTAATGCATAATCATTGAGTAAAATAACTAGAATAAGATTATAATTAATATTTATCCAAAAAATAGATGAAAAATAATATACTAAAACTATAATTTCTTTTTTTTATGATAGCGATCACTATAAGAGAAACAACTCTTTCCAACGGCGGGCGGCCGTTGGAGGCCATGGGAAAACCGTTGGAGGCCGTTGGAAAGGCCGTTGGAATACATTTCAACAGCTTCCAACGGCATCAACGGGGTAATACCAACGGCTTCCAGCGGCAAGTTTGCCAACGTGGCAAATCCTGTTGACCAAACTACCGTTGGACATCCGTTGGAATTCGTTGGAATTTGCCGTTGGAAGCCATCGGACCTTTTGGCCGTTGGTCGCTGTTGGAAGCCGTTGGAAATCTGGGTATATTTTTTTTATAAAACCAGCAGTGCTTGCTTCCAGCCACACACAACCACAATTATATCAAAATAGCTCCATTTCGAGCATATATATATATATATATATATATATATATATAATAACTATATCAAAACATATCCAAACACATATATATAACCAAATCATCCATATATTTCAACATAAACCAATATCCAAACATAACACAACATAACCAACATCAAAATATCCAAACCAACATCAACAAATCCAAACCAACATCCACCACCAAACCATCAGGATGTATCAAATCCAAATATACATAGAAACCATCAGAATGTATCAAATTCTCACCAACTCCAAAATATACATGCCAATAACAAAACATACCTAAATCACTCCGCACTAGAACCACCAGATGAAGGAGGCTGTCCATACTGTGCGATGAACTCCACCATACGCCGGTTCATCTCCTCCGTCCTTGCTTCATGCAGCAAACTGCGTTACCGCATCTCGGCAAGCTTGGCTCGTAGCTGCGCAATCTCTTCCTTATCTTGAGCCTTTTGATATTCTCTTTGGGCTGTCTGAACCTGTAAACAAATTTAAATTATCAACTACACTAAAAAATTAGTATTAAAATTATTTCAAATTAACTAACCTATATATATTCACTAACAAATTCATAAAACAAAATAAATCATGATAGTTCAAAATATGAATGGAATACACTAGTATAAGAATATTTACTAACTTAAACCCGAATTCAAGCCAATTAAAGAATTGATTAACACACACTAATAATTAACGCACACATATGATTAACACACTAATTAATCAGAATAATTATTTTAAAATTTAACATAAAATTACCGATTGGCTTCCATATCCATAGCATCTGTCGCGGGTCACTGGATCCATGACAGGCTCAAAAATGGCGTCTTCCTCATCGGGGGTCAAGTGAGCTCGTCCCGTATTCTCAAGTAAGGCTGTCCGCGCTTCCTGGAACTTTTGCTGTCATGCAAAATATAATTGAATTTAATTAACGTTATATCAATTAACTTGTAAGTTTTAGTTACTTATGTTATACTTACATAGGCAGCATGCGCTTTGTCATCGTGGTCCCAAGAGTAAGAAACTACTCCGGAATCATCGACCTGAGTCAAGGCATGTGTATGGGTAAACACATCCCAATAACTAACAGCCCCCCCCCCCACATTGTCTCTCCTGAAATATGCAAATATAAATATACATTATTTATATTTTAACAAATTAACACTTAAAATAATTAACTATTTATCTTATTTAATAATTATACCAAATCTTCCTGGTGATGCTGGAAAGACTTGGAACCACCGCGATGTGTAATAGGGTTCCTGCTCCTGTTTGCAGAATTCCTCTCGGACTGCCTCTGCAAATTTAAATTGAAAACAAAAATTGTTTTGACAATTTTAATTATTTATATATTATTTGCCTCAAACAATTTAAATTAAATATATGATAGATTTACCACAAAATCCTCGTTGCTCCACCAGGTGGCGAACTCATCAAAGACAGCTTCACTCATCCAATAAGGCCTCTTTCCTGATGTTTTGATGTTGTTTATTGTTTCGCGATAGTTTTTTGCAATTTTGCTGCTCCAATGGCGCCGGACAATAGAAACATCAGAATCGGCCAATTCCACTTCCCCCTGCACGTTTGAAAAAATATGAGTTATACAGTTGCCATAAATAGTGCAAACATGAATTGACATAATGTACATGACTACATAATGCAATAATTGATATACCACACAAACCAAAAAGTTCTGCCAGATAGCCTCCCGCACCCCCTCTGGTATCGCAGTCCACCTTGGCCAACACGAGGTTATACGAGCCATATACGCCCGTCGCGAGATCGTGAGCACTATGTTGAAAGGCTCCAATGAAAACCCACCGCCGTGTAAGACAGGAAGAAAACATTTAATATTCCGTTACTCCTATATATATTTGATAAAAGATTGTATGGAATAAAATTTAATTTTGAAACTTTATACTTACCTGCCATCGGCTTTGGGTTTCAGCCATACCGTAGGCCGAACACCTGGATGTGAAGGACCAGCATCATCACCTCTCTGTGAGCTGGAAGATCCAAAATGTGAACGCCTGCGTCCCGACATACCTATATGAAATCATAGTATAAAGAAAAGCAAGAGTAACATTGGTTAATTTAATACGCAAATGGTGTCAGAATAACGAACATGGCGTAACATACATTATGGCGTAACATAAAAGAGACTGTGTGATACATATCATATAAAATTACTTTAGAAATAGAAAATTGAAAAAAAATTACCTTCTCAAAATATTGATTAGTAATCAATCTTCATCGCTTTCGGATTCAGGATCTTCTTCGCACTCTATATTTTGTTCCTCTATACTCTCAAATGCTTCAATAATGCATTTGATTCATCGTTTAGAGGTCCAAAATCCATTTGATCGTCGGTTACTATTATTCCTCTATTTTCCTCGATATCTGCTTGGTAAGCTTGTTGTTCAGGAATATTCCATCCATCAAATGTAAACCTTGGTTTGGTTTTAAAAACAGCCGACCAATCTATTTTATCTCTTCTTAAAGATGGGTAAGGAGCATAATAAACTTGAAGAGCTTGTTTGGCAAGTACAAAAGGATCGTACTTATAATACCTCGAAGCATGTTTTATTTCTACAAGATTATATTTTGGATCCACGTTTATCCAAAACCTGGAACGTTGCTGAACCAGTTGTATTTAAACAAAACTTTCTTCTGCGGGTCGGGTGAAATATGTCAACTGCAAAATCTGGGTCCATGCCATAAAATCATTTATGTGATCATTTGGATCATCACTATCTTTGACAAATACACCAGTATTGTTAGTTGAATTTTCGGCACCGTATTCTTTTGGTATTAAATTTATATCCGTTGACAAAGAATATTGGATATGTCTTGACTATCCTTTTTGGTCCCATCGCTAAATATTTCAATCCTTTATCTACAACATAATTTGTTGTATCAAAAACGTAGTTAGAAAACCAAGCAGCAAATTCTTTACCGATGTCGTCGTTTGGATGTTGTGATTTGTAAATACTGCAATTATAGAACAAATGTTGCATTATGATTAAAATACATGTGTGCATATTTGTGTATACATATGTGTAGATGATATGCATGTGTAGACGTATGTGTATATATTACCTGATAACTGGTGCAACTTCGGCACAGTTGAGAAGAATGTACGTGTGTGCTACTTGATAATCTCTATCATCCAACCATACTTCCACACATTTACCAGCAGGCCAACCAGTTTTTTTTAAAAATAGATAAAGTCGTTTGACAATCATCTTCATCAATGCCATCATCATTACGCATAGCACTTTCAAATGATATGTTCACATGGTCGCTAAAATAGTGAGAGAGAAAAAAACGAAGCTTCTTCTTCGATGTACGATTTGCAAATTGAACCTTCAACTTGAGCTTTCTGTCTAACTTTTCTCTTTAGATGATTTAAATACCTAGCAAAATTATTTTAAATTAATTTTTTATACATTTAATTAAACCAATATGTAATAAACTAAATATTAATATACCTTTCAAATGGATACATCCATCCATATTGCACAGGTCCTCGAAGACGTGCTTCAAATGGAAGATGAATAGATAAATGCTCCATAACATTGAAAAAACCTGGAGGAAATATTTTTTCCAGTTTGCAAAGCAATATCGGGATTTCTTCCTCAAGTTTATGTAGACGATCAAATTTTAATGTAGTTGAACAAATCTCTTTATAAAATAGACTAAGTTCTGTTAACAGTCCAAACTTTTAAGGGCAACGGTTCTTTTAAAGCGATGGGTAACAAATTTTCCATCATAACATGACAATCATGACTTTTCATCCAGCTAAGTTTATTGTTCTTATAGTTAACACATCTACGAAGATTAGAAGATATGCCATCTGGGAATCTTAATCCTTCCACCCATTTAAAAAGTAATTTAACTTGATTGTTGTCAAGCTCATAGCAAGCTTTTGGCTTTTTTGTGTCATTTGGTTTTATATGAAGCTCAGGACGATTACATATTACTTCGATATCAATCGTCTTGATTTCAAATCATCTTTCGTCTTCCCTTTAACATTAAAAATTGTATTAAACAGATTATCAAACACGTTTTTCTCATTATGCATCACGTCAATATTATGACGAATCAAGAGATTTTTCCAATAAGGCAATTCCCAAAATATGCTCTGTTTGCACCAGTTATGAATCGATGATTTACCTTGAATTTCAATTTGTTCTCCGGTTTCATATATCTTTGGATAATCCTTTACAAGTTCATAAATTTCTTCGCTTGACCAAACCGTAGGTGGTCTCAAAGTTTCATGTCTATTAGCTGTATAGTTTTTTTATTTCTTCTAAAAGGATGATTAATATGAAGAAAACATCGATGACAGTCAAACCACGAAACTTTCTTTCCATGAGGTAAAAAAATTGCTCGTGTTTCTTCCATGCAATAAGGGCAAGCTAGACGACCGGCCGTACTCCAACCTGAAAGCATTGCATATGCAGGAAAATCGCTGATTGTCCACAATAAAGAAGCATACATGCGAAAGTTCTTTTTTTGAAAAGTATCATATATCTCTACTCCCTCGTACCACAATTTTTTTAATTCATCAATCAATGGTTGTAAATAAACATTGATTCCTTATGTCGGATCATCGGGACCAGGGACGACAATTGTAAGAAACATATGTGGAGTTTTCATACACATCCAATGAGGTAAATTATAAGGTGTGACAATTATAGGCCAGGACGAATATTTCGAACCAAATTGGGAGAATGGGAAAAATCCATCTGTACATAAACCAAGTCTAACATTACGAATTTCGGACGCAAAATCAGGTTATTTCTGGTCAAAATGCTTCCATGCTTCCCCATCAGCTGGATGTGTTAATGTACCTTCTTCCTGTGTTCTCACACTGTGCCATCTCATATATTGTGCAGTTACAGAAGATGCATATAACCTTTGAAGTCTAGGAGTAATTGGTAAATAATGCATACGCTTATACGAGACTTCCTATCCCTTTTTCTTTCTTGGTTTGTATCTTTCCTGATTACATATTTTACAATTTCTAAGGTTGATATCTTCTTTCCAAAACAACATGCGACCCTTTAGACATGTATCTATTTTTTGATACGGTAAACCGAAAGCCGACATCACTTTTTTTACTTCGTAATGATTTTCGCACATTAGATTATTAGGAGGCATATGTCGTTTCGCAGCTTGTACAACAGCCGTAAATCCAGATACTGTGAGGTTGTATTTGGATTTCATGCAATGTAATCAGCAGTTACTGATAATTGGGTTTCGCTTGTGCAACCTTCCCAAAGGGGTTTTTTCGCGGCATCTAACAAATCATATATTTTTTTGCCACAATATTTGGTTCTTCTTCAACATTACCATCGTCATCAGTTAATTGAGGAACAAGAAGCATTGAACGTGCAACATCTTCAACCACATGTTCTACAAGATTTGTCGTACCAATTTCATTACTCACCACCTCCTCATCTTGTACAGGACAAGGAGGCGCGACTTCTGAAGCAGGCGCAAAAACAAACAAGTGCGACCTGTTATCTAAAAGGATGCGACCCGTTATGACAAACGGATGCGGCCTGTTAGCGGGCACAGTTTAATTTTTGTCAAACGGATGCGGCCTATTCAAAATGAATGGGCGCAACCGATAAATAGCAGCAGCAAAAGGCAGAAACATGCGGCCTTTTACATGGAAACGGGCGCGACCGTTTGGATAAACGGGTGTAGACGCAACCGTTCGAAGGGATACGAACCAACTATAAATAAGGAGGAAAACTGATCACTTTCCTCACTGAATTTCCAATCCGAATATCTCTTCTCTTCTAATAACTATTGTTCTTATATTCAAATCATAGAGTGATATACTCATTACAATTTCGAGCAGAATTCGTCTGTTGTATCTTAAGAGAATTTTGAAATAATTTTTTTAAGGAAATCGTTACGATGAGCCTCAGACATAATCCGACTAGAATTCTAGTCTGTTTGTGTATTTATATACATTATTCTATATTCTATCCGTTATTCTGCTTATACTGTTTATTCAAAAATAGTATAAAGCTATTGTTGTAACTTATTTACAACATTCATATTGTTATAATAATTAATACAGAATTCCAGTGTAGTGGAAATCTGAGTTATAAACTTGTGCGACGAGTTTATAATTGATTATAAAAATGTATCAGACGATGTGGTTGGAGAAGGCGGTTGATGTAAGAGTATATAACTTTGACAAAGCAAATGACACATGGATTAGAGTAAAAGGCATAGGCGATCGTCGACTTTTCGTATTAGGAACTAGAATTGTCGGATCATGTTTGGCAAAAGGAGATTGCATTCACTTTTTAAAAGATGATGGTATTAGTATGATTGTTTTCGATATTCAAAATGGAACGCTTCGATCTAAACGCCCCTGTTGTCATTCTTCCATGTCGACTCTTTTGATATTTCCTCCAATATGATTAAGTTTAGCTATAGAAAAACGAGAGACAAAAACAATTGTTTGCATCTGCTTGCTTAAGTTTTTAATGTTTAAAGTTATGCATGAACTCTGATCATCAAAAATAAGATTTTGGCCCCTGTTTTTCTAATATTTAGTATCAAACATATGTAGGAATACACAATTTTGTATCATGCCATATTCTTGAATGTCCCGTAACCAATTCTATTAACTTTCAATCTATTTGTCCTCTGTTGTAGTGATATTATTTTGATGATAACTGATTTGAGCATTAGATTGTATTCATTGATTGGTGAATGGTGTAAGAATCCCAAAGTGTTATATTTTGTTTCTGTACCAATTCCATAATATATTTTTTAAGCTCATCGAAGCAAATAGATGTGTCAACTTGACATGCTTGCCGAAGTAACATGAAGATAAACATATAACCGTACTAACCATTCTTAAAATTCCACTGATTATTTTAATTATACGGGTTGTAGAACCAAAGATCCACTATTAGTTTTGTATAATCAAGTATACAATGTACGACAGCAATTTTGTTTGACCAAAGTATCTCATTGTTATTGTTCTTGCTGCTGCTGCTGTTGTCTATGCTATGCGAGAATGGTAAAATTGTATATAATGCTCAACTGCTAATTGAACAAAAGGGTAGATTTAAACAGTATGTCACATAGTTAAATTTATTTGAAGATGATTATGCTTGAACCCTGCGTTACAATGAAAAGTGTGATGCTAAGGGCATCCAGAAAAATGTTTACAAATACTATAGAAAATAATAAACGCAATAAAATTTATGTATTTTGCAATACAAAGTCTTTTTACACAGCAATCAACCACCGTGCAAATTCATTTTACACGACGAACAACCGTTGATCAGTATCGATTTTTATGGTTATCCACTGCCAAACTAGTTCGGTGGATGATGGTCGGAAAAAATGGTGTTGATCGACGGTTATTCGCGGTGCAAAAAAAAAGTCAAAATCAATTACTTTGGTAACCCCTTAAAAAATCCGATATTACAAAGAATATAAAACAAAATTTCACGGTGTTTAAAGAATTGGCATTGGTAAATACTTTTTAAGGTGTCCTTGGCGTTATAATGAAAATCATAAAACTCATGTTGTTGCAAGGTAGAGTGCTTTACGAACCGTCCTTGTTAGAAACGTTCATCATTGCAAAACAATAAGTGCAAGGCAATATACCAATCCATCGGGTTGGTTTGGGGCGGTTTGAAGCTCAAACCACTTCCGCACCGTATCAAATGGTTACTCAAGAATACAAACTATTATACTAATCTTTAAAACGGATCAGTTTCAGTTCGCTTTAATATAATACGGTTTGGTTTTGGTCCAATCTCGTTTAAACCCATATTACAATGAAATAAGAGAATTGCTCCCATCAATAATTAATTTACGTATGCAACAGTATGAAGCTTTTACACTTAAAAGTTAAAACACACAATTTTGTACTGAAATGAAAGATTAGTTCTTAATTATGTGAATATCTCAATATGACATTTAGCTACAAGTAAGATTTTTTAGTAAATTAACTGACCGTCAACGTTAATTAATGCATAATCATTGAGTAAAATAACTAGAATAAGATTATAATTAACATTTATCCAAAAAATAGATGAAAAATAATATACTAAAACTATAATTTCTTTTTTTTATGATAGCGATCACTATAAGAGAAACAACTCTTTCCAACGGCGGGCGGCCGTTGGAGGCCATTGGAAAACCGTTGGAGGCCGTTGGAAAGGCCATTGGAATACATTTCAACAGCTTCCAATGGCATCAACGGGGTAATACCAATGGCTTCCAACGGCAAGTTTGCCAACGTGGCAAATCCTGTTGACCAAACTACCGTTGGAAATCCGTTGGAATTCGTTGGAATTTGCCATTGGAAGCCATCGGACCTTTTGGCCGTTGGTCGCTGTTGGAAGCCGTTGGAAATCTAGGTATATTTTTTTTATAAAACCAGCAGTGCTTGCTTCCAGCCACACACAACCACAATTATATCAAAACAGCTCAATTTCGAGCATATATATATATATATATAATAACTATATCAAAACATATCCAAACACATATATATAACCAAATCATCCATATATTTCAACATAAACCAATATCCAAACACAACACAACATAACCAACATCAAAATATCCAAACCAACATCAACAAATCCAAACCAACATCCACCACCAAACCATCAGGATGTATCAAATCCAAATATACACAGAAACCATCAGAATGTATCAAATTCTCACCAACTCCAAAATATACATGCCAATAACAAAACATACCTAAATCACTCCGCACTAGAACCACCAGATGAAGGAGGCTGTCCATACTGTGCGATGAACTCCACCATATGCCGGTTCATCTCCTCCGTCCTTGCTTCATGCAGCAAACTGCGTTACCGCATCTCGGCAAGCTCGGCTCGTAGCTGCGCAATCTCTTCCTTATCTTGAGCCTTTTGATATTCTCTTTGGGCTGTCTGAACCTGTAAACAAATTTAAATTATCAACTACACTAAAAAATTAGTATTAAAATTATTTCAAATTAACTAACCTATATATATTCACTAACAAATTCATAAAACAAACTAAATCATGATAGTTCAAAATATGAATGGAATACACTAGTATAAGAATATTTACTAACTTAAACCCGAATTCAAGCCAATTAAAGAATTGATTAACACACACTAATAATTAACGCACACATATGATTAACACACTAATTAATCAGAATAATTATTTTTAAATTTAACTTAAAATTACCGATTGGCTTCCATATCCGTAGCGTCTGTCGTGGGTCACTGGATCCATGACAGGCTCAAAAATGGCGTCTTCCTCATCGGGGGTCAAGTGAGCTCGTCCCGTATTCTCAAGTAAGGCTGTCCGCGCTTCCTGGAACTTTTGCTGTCATGCAAAATATAATTGAATTTAATCAACGTTATTTCAATTAACTTGTAAGTTTTAGTTACTTATGTTATACTTACATAGGCAGCACGCGCTTTGTCATCGTGGTCCCAAGAGTAAGAAACTACTCCGGAATCATCGACCTGAGTCAAGGCATGTGTATGGGTAAACACATCACAATAACTAACAGACCCCCCCCCCCCCCCCCCCGCGCGTTGTCTCTCCTGAAATATGCACATATAAATATACATTATTTATATTTTAACAAATTAACACTTAAAATAATTAACTATTTATCTTATTTAATAATTATACCAAATCTTCCTGGTGATGCTGGAAAGACTTGGAACCACCGCGATGTGTAATAGGGTTCCTGCTCCTGTTTGCAGAATTCCTCTCGGACTACCTCTGCAAATTTAAATTGAAAACAAAAATTGTTTTGACAGTTTTAATTATTTATATATTATTTGCCTCAATCAATTTAAATTAAATATATGATAGATTTACCACAAAATCCTCGTTGCTCCACCAGGTGGCGAACTCATCAAAGACAGCTTCACTCATCCAATGAGGCCTCTTTCCTGATGTTTTGATGTTGTTTATTGTTTCGCGATAGTTTTTTGCAATTTTGCTGCTCCAATGGCGCCGGACAATAGAAACATCAGAATCGACCAAGTCCACTTCCCCCTACACGTTTGAAAAAATATGAGTTATACAGTTGCCATAAATAGTGCAAACATGAATTGACATAATGTACATGACTACATAATGCAATAATTGATATACCATACGTACCAAAAAGTTCTGCCAGATAGCCTCCCGCACCCCCTCTGGTATCGCAGTCCACCTTGGCCAACACGAGGTCATACGAGCCATATACGCCCGTCGCGTGATCGTGAGCACTATGTTGAAAGGCTCCAATGAAAACCCACCGCCGTGTAAGACAGGAAGAAAACATTTAATATTCCGTTACTACTATATATATTTGATAAAAGATTGTATGGAATAAAATTTAATTTTGAAACTTTATACTTACCTGCCATCGGCTTTGGGTTTCAGCCATACCGTAGGACGAACACCTGGATGTGAAGGACCAGCATCATCACCTCTCTGTGAGCTGGAAGATCCAAAATGTGAACGCCTGCGTCCCGACATACCTATATGAAATCATAGTATAAAGAAAAGCAAGAGTAACATTGATTAATTTAATACACAAATGGTGTCTGAATAATGAACATGGCGTAACATACATTATGGCATAACATAAAAGAGAATGTGTGATACATATCATATAAAATTACTTTGGAAATAGAAAATTGAAAAAAAATTACCTTCTCAAAATATTGATTAATAATCAATCCTCATCGCTTTCGGATTCAGGCTCTTCTTCGCACTCTATATTTTGTTCATCTATACTCTCAAATGCTTCAATAATGCATTTGATTCATCGTTTAGAGGTCCAAAATCCATTTGATCGTCGGTTACTATTATTCCTCTATTTTCCTCGATATCTGCTTGGTAAGCTTGTTGTTCAGGAATATTCCATCCATCAAATGTAAACCTTGGTTTGGTTTTAACAACAGCCGACCAATCTATTTTATCTCTTCTTAAAGATGGGTAAGGAGCATAATAAACTTGAAGAGCTTGTTTGGCAAGTACAAAAGGATCGTACTTATAATACCTCGAAGCATGTTTTATTTCTACAAGATTATATTTTGGATCCACGTTTATCCAAAACCTGGAACGTTGCTGAACCAGTTGTATTTAAACAAAAATTTCTTCTGCGGGTCGGGTGAAATATGTCAACTGCAAAATCTGGGTCCATGCCATAAAAGTCATTTATGTGATCATTTGGATCATCACTATCTTTGACAAATACAGCAGTATTGTTAGTTGAATTTTCAGCACCGTATTCTTTGGTATTAAATTTATATCCGTTGACAAAGAATATTGGATTGGTCCCATAGCTAAATATTTCAATCCTTTATCTACAACATAATTTGTTGTATCAAAAACGTAGTTAGAAAACCAAGCACCAAATTCTTTACCGATGTCGTCGTTTGGATGTTGTGATTTGTAAATACTGCAATTATAGAACAAATGTTGCATTATGATTAAAATACATGTGTGCATATTTGTGTATACATATGTGTAGATGATATGCATGTGTAGACGTATGTGTATATATTACCTAATAACTGGTGCAACTTCGGCACAGTTGAGAAGAATGTACGTGTGTGCTACTTGATAATCTCTATCATCCAACCATACTTCCACACATTTACCAGCAGGCCGACCAGTTTTTTTAAAAATAGATAAAGTCGCTTGACAATCATCTTCATCAATGCCATCATCATTACGCATAGCACTTTCAAATGATATGTTCACATGGTCGCTAAAATAGTGAGAGAGAAAAAACGAAGCTTCTTCTTCGATGTACGATTTGCAAATTGAACCTTCAACTTGAGCTTTCTGTCTAACTTTTTTCTTTAGATGATTTAAATACCTAGCAAAAATTATTTTAAATTATTTTTTTATACATTTAATCAAACCAATATGTAATAAACTAAATATTAATATACCTTTCAAATGGATACATCCATCCATATTGCACAGGTCCTCGAAGACGTGATTCAAATGGAAGATGAATAGATAAATGCTCCATAACATTGAAAAAACCTGGAGGAAATATTTTTTCCAGTTTGCAAAGCAATATCGGGATTTCTTCCTCAAGTTTACGTAGACGAAAATTTTAATGTAATTGAACAAATCTCTTTATAAAATAGACTAAGTTCTGTTAACAGTCCAAACTTTTACGGGCAACGGTTCTTTTAAAGCGATGGGTAACAAATTTTCCATCATAACATGACAATCATGACTTTTCATCCCGCTAAGTTTATTGTTCTTATAGTTAACACATCTACGAAGATTAGAAGATATGCCATCTGGGAATCTTAATCCTTCCACCCATTTAAAAAGTAATTTAACTTGATTGTTGTCAAGCTCATAGCAAGCTTTTGGCTTTTTTGTGTCATTTGGTTTTATATGAAGCTCAGGACGATTACATATTACTTCGATATCAATCGTCTTGATTTCAAATCATCTTTCTTCTTCCCTTTAACATTCAAAATTGTATTAAACAGATTATCAAACGCGTTTTTCTCATTATGCATCACGTCAATATTATGACGAATCAAGAGATTTTTCCAATAAGGCAATTCCCAAAATATGCTCTGTTTGCACCAGTTATGAATCGATGATTTACCTTGAATTTCAATTTGTTCTCCGGTTTCATATATCTTTGGATAATCCTTTACAAGTTCATCAATTTCTTCGCTTGACCAAACCGTAGGTGGTCTCAAAGTTTCATGTCTATTAGGTGTAAAGTTTTTTTTATCTCTTCTAAAAGAATGATTAATATGAAGAAAACATCGATGACAGTCAAACCACGAAACTTTCTTTCCATGAGGTAAAAAAATTGCTCGTGTTTCTTCCATGTAATAAGGGCAAGCTAGACGACCGGCCGTACTCCAACCTGAAAGCATTGCATATGCAGGAAATCGCTGATTGTCCACAATAAAGAAGCATACATGCGAAAGTTCTTTTTTTGAAAAGTATCATATATCTCTACTCCCTCGTACCACAATTTTTTTAATTCATCAATCAATGGTTGTAAATAAACATTGATTCCTTATGTCGGATCATTGGGACCAGGGACGACAACTGTAAGAAACATATGTGGAGTTTTCATACACATCCAGTGAGGTAAATTATAAGGTGTGACAATTATAGGCCAGGACGAATATTTCGAACCAAATTGGGAGAATGGGAAAAATCCATCTGTACATAAACCAAGTCTAACATTACGAATTTCGGACGCAAAATCAGGTTATTTCTGGTCAAAATGCTTTCATGCTTCCCCATCAGCTGGATGTGTTAATGTACCTTCTTCCTGTATTCTCACACTGTGCCATCTCATATATTGTGTAGTTACAGAAGATGCATATAACCTTTGAAGTCTAGGAGTAATTGGTAAATAATGCATACGCTTATACGAGACTTCCTATCCCTTTTTCTTTCTTGGTTTGTATCTTTCCTGATTACATATTTTACAATTTCTAAGGTTGATATCTTCTTTCCAAAACAACATGCGACCCTTTAGACATGTATCTATTTTTTGATACGGTAAACCGAAAGCCGACATCACTTTTTTTACTTCGTAATGATTTTCGCACATTAGATTATTAGGAGGCATATGTCGTTTCGCAGCTTGTACAACAGCCGTAAATCCAGATACTGTGAGGTTGTATTTGGATTTCATGCAATGTAATCAGCAGTTACTGATAATTGGGTTTCGCTTGTGCAACCTTCCCAAAGGGGTTTTTTCGCGGCATCTAACAAATCATATATTTTTTTGCCCCAATATTTGGTTATTCTTCAACATTACCATCGTCATCAGTTAATTGAGGAACAAGAAACATTGAATGTGCAACATCTTCAACCATATGTTCTACAAGATTTGTCGTACCAATTTCATTACTCACCACCTCCTCATCTTGTACAGGATTAGATGCTAATTGTTCCCCATGACGATCCCTAATCAAATAGTTCGACCCGAAACCGTACTGACGCAAATGAACTCTAACCATTTGTGGTATCAAATGCTTTAACAATTTTCATTTACTACATGGACAACTGATTTCTTTGTAGTTTCCGTTATTACGTAAAGAAAATCCATAAATACGCTAACACCTTTGACGCAAATGTTCACTTGTTGAGCCTTCAGTATCGACCCTTCGTTTTTTGTACATCCAGCTCCGATCAGTAAGATAATTGTCCATTTACCTACGTATATAATTAAAAAGTACGATATAAATTTGCATTGACATTTTTTATTAAAACAATTTTATAAACATTCTTCTTGTTTTTGTTATATCTATTAAAATATTACTTAAAGCTTATTTTGAAATGAACATTATATTCTATTTAAACAATTTTATTAGCGAATTTGATATTAGTTGATCATTGCCATTCAACCCAGAGCAACTTCACACCCTCAAGCACCAATTCCCCCTGGACCGGTCACCTCCGATCCACCATCGATGACGCAAGAGCCCAATGAACAACGTCGATCAAATAAGCGAATTAACCCTATTTCGCCTTCCTTCGGCCACCACAGCAACCTAGAATTCAAGCGAGTATTTTTCCCTTGTTCGCCATCATCCAAGATTCCTCCAGCCTCGACCACGATGACCAACATTTCGTCGTTCATCAGAAATCGCCACAAATCCTTTTCTCGTTCAACCCGCAAGTTCTCATGATTTACAAAACTAAAATTCATGATTTTTCTTTTAAAAATCATAGTTTTTAAAAACAAATCATATTATATAACTGAATCAAGAATTTAAGACACTTGCATTTTGACATGTATTTAAGTTTCACTGTACATGTGACGACCCAGAATTTTAAACATTTGAAATTGAAATATTTAATTGATTTTAAATATATGAAAGTTAATTTAACTTGAATTTCAGATATAACCATGGATTTGGTAATTAAATTATTGAATTCAATTTATTGAAGTTAGATAAAATGTTGAATCTTGATTTTTAAGCTGATTAAAAATATTTTAAAGGCTTGAAAAATCTATATTGATAATACTGAAGATAATGGAAGCTTCAGAATTGAATTTGAAAATGTTTTGTTCAGTTTTGAATTTATATCGTTTAAATTGATATGCAAAAATAGAATTCCGAGGCACAGTCTCGGAATTAGACGGAACAAGTTGCATTGGATCCGTAATATTGTATTATTTCCAAATTTCAATTTTCGTAGCATTCGGAGTTGTTGCGTGGTCGTATGAATAGCAAACACGTTGAAATTTAAATTAAAAATTCAATCTTTTAACTGGTCTGAAAAATTATCTTCTCCATACGATTAAATTTGGACTTGGAACCTTTTCCATTGCGTTCGGAATAGGCGTGTTATGTTATAAACGCCTTACGGCACGCCTTGATTGGAGATTGAGATTGTGAGTTGCAAAATTGATACGATTTGAATTGAAATTTGAATTTGAAAATAATATATACAGTATTTAATATAAATTATTTTCATAAGACCATATTTTACACGTTTCTTCCCTTCTAACATTTGTCATCTTCATCGACACACGTTCGTTTTTGAAATTAGTTAATAAAAAAAATAAACGAACGAAGCTTTTATCCAAATCTCGTCTCCCTTCTTTCACTACAAATTGAAAATCAAAGATAAAAATGGCTGCCTTCTTTCAGATCCAAAACCAACGAATCGATTCGTTGAAGCAGAAAGAAAAAAATATAAATCGCTTGGTCCCATTCTTTTTCTCCTCTAAATCGAACGCAATTCGTTCGTTCAAAAAAAATCTCCAAGTGACATTCGAAACAAATCGAATCAGAGATTGAATCAGAGGGAAGGAAGAGCTCGAGTTAAAGCGCACATTGATTCGCGGTTGGGTAGGAAAGAAGGAAGGCCCCCAGAGGTTAGAGCAGTGGAGACGTCGCGATATAGGAGAAGATCGTCGTTCGATCAATCGAGATGGAGTGCAGTCGTGTGTGCGACGTGGTTTGGGAAGTCGAGCAGATGGCCGGTGGAATGATAATCGAGTCGCGATTTTTCTTGGGTTTTCGTTCGCAATTGGGGTTGGCGATGAACTTGGGGATTTCACGAGGTGAGCGGCGGTGTGCTGTGTCGCATAGAGTCGCAGTTGTCGACAATAGTGGTCCCCAGGCAGGCAGTGATTGAAGACTGAGGAAAACATGGGTGGGACCTCGTGCTCGAGCTCTGGCATCGGGTGGTGTTCACTGCTCGTGGGGATGACGGGGTGTATAGCTTGGGTTCATTTTTCCAGTAAGGTATAACTTTGTTTTACATATATATACATAAAATTATATATAGGGTAAGTTAACCAAAGTATCAATAAATAAAAAATTTGCAGTAAGTTTTGGAATGAAAAATTCCGTTTTTGAATCTCTATATATGTAAATGTATTAGGAAATCTATATAGGTTATTTTATAATTTTATACGTAGTTCGTAAAGAAATAAATATGCATGTACATATTTTAATTTACTGGATTTATAATAAAAAAATAGGTTTGGTGATTAATTTATTTTAATTACTGAAAATAAATCATTAAAGGAAATTTGGTTTTTAATTTAAAATTTTAGATAAATAAGTTTGTTAAAAAGGAATTTGTTTAAACTAAAAGTATTAGTTTAAAATTAAAATTGTTAGTTAATTAAATTTATTAAAGGGAAATGGATTTAATAAATTTAATTATTAGTTTAAATTAAATAAATATATTAAAGGAAATTTATTATTCGATTTATTTCGATTATTAATCAACTGTGTAAAATTGTCTATACAAGGTCTAATACTGTGAAGAAGACAAGTCGAGATTGGAAACGGATTGCAAATAAAAAGGTGAGATCTTCTCACTCAATTAGAATTTCCGAGTTAATTTAAAATAGTTAAATTTAAAATAGTTAATTTCAAATAGTTAAATTTAAAATTATTGATTGTGTGCTTGGATGATAAACTATTATCAGTTGTATTGGATTAGACCCTATGCGCCGCATAATAGCGGAGGATATTATATAAACCTATATACCACGATATTCCACCTCAAAGTGGAATTGGTATTATATATGTATTTGGAATGATTGATTTCTCGCACTATATAGCGGATGAGACCCTATGCGCTGCATAATAGCAGATGATATTTTATAAATCCCGTATACCGTGATATTCCATCTCGAAGTGGAATTGGTATTTAACTGTTGTGCTAACATTTGTGGATGTAGGTAAACAGGTTGGAGGGATCCAACTGGATTCCTTAAATATTTGAATTTGCCCCAATGTTGTGAGTTGATTTGTTTATAATCTGTGTGTGATTATATTGTGATTGAAATCATTGAAGTCTATAATTTAGCCGAACATATCTTTGGTATCGTAGGATACCAGAAATAAATAAAGATTGATTTTTGAAATTTAAGTAGAAAGTTTATAGTAAAAATTTATTTTTGAGAATTGGATAAATTTAAAAGAAGGAATTTTAAAAGGATAAGGTTTTATTTTTGTAATCCTATTGAATAAAATTTCAAAATTTGGGAAAAAGATATAATAAATGGATTTCGAGTGATATTGTTTAATAGATGAAGAATTTATTTAAAATTTGGATTTTTAAATAGTTTGGGAAAAAAGGGATTTATTTTTAAAAGGTAATGAATTTGGAAATCAATTTGAGAATTGTTTTGGTTTTTAAAAATGAATCTTTGGGGAATCAATTTGGAATTTGATTTGGTATTTGAAATTAAATTTAGAAACCAATTTGGAATTTGATTTTTTGTTTGGAAATAATTTGGAAATCAATTTGGGAATTTGATTTGGTGTTTGAAAGTGAATATTTGGAAATGTAAATTCACAATGGGAATTTTATAAAGGAAAGGGAATTTTTTTAAAATAAATATTGGTTTATTTTTAAAAGTATGGAAAGAAATTTACAGATTTGGAACGTAAATTAAAATAAATCAAAGAAGATTTATTTATTTAAATGGCCATATTGAAAATGGAAAGTGTATTTTCCTTGGAAAGCCGAGTATGTTTTCAAAGTAGCTTATAAATATAAATTGAAAGTTTAAAAGTTGGTTTCTAAAAGAATATTTGGAGAAATTATTATCTTAAATTATTTTGAAAATCTTTATAGTAAAGATTTATTTAATTAATTATAGAAGTGATTATTTAAAGATTAAACTGATATTTGATTTAGAAAATTTTTATTTTAATATTTATACTCTATCTGCTAATTTTATTTTAAAATTAGTTTGGACTTGAATTTTTTTTTTAGATATTTGTATAATATTTTCATAACTATTGTTTTAAATAAAGTGTTTTAAAAATAGTTTTTATTCTGAATGTTTCCAAGTATATATTTTGGATAAGTAATTTACATTATTTTAAAGTATTCGAACTCGGCAAATTTTCAGTGGAAATAAATATTTGGAAATTTATTCCGCGTAAGGAAAATGATTTGAAATTTGTTTTCAAAGGATTGAAATATGAAATTGATTTGAAATTTGTTTTCAAAAGGTTGAAATGAAAAAATATATCTTGTGAAGATATTTTGAAAATAAATAATTGGGGGAAAAATATTTGAAATCTGGTGATTGTTGTGTATGTTGATTGATAGTTAAATAACCGACTATCAATATTGGCCTTTAAATGGCATTTGAATTTCGATGTGACCAGGAGTCGGATTCCAAACTGATATTCGAAAACCACATCGAATCTTTGTGATAGTGATGGATCTTTTGTTTAAAAAGATCAAAGTGGAAATTCGTTGTGAATTATTTGAAATCTGAATGTATCACTTATTTTAAAGTAAGCGCTCATTATTCGGATTAGCCGGGAGAGGACTTTTTGTCATAAAACCCATTCCGAATAATGATACGACGAAATGGGTTTGCATTTGAAGATGGTGTTGAAGACTGGGTATTTTCGAAAGCTAAAGAATTACCTGTCGAATGTCTCTGCACCGAGTTGCTCCGGTATAGATATTTGATCACCTTTTGTGATGGGGTTCCGGACGTGATTAGTGAATATTCGGATTGCAAGGGCTACTATGAAGTGCCTTCAGTTCTGTTCGAACCCAGGATGGACTTGTATGGATGTGTGTCTGACGTTACACTTTGAGATATAAAGATGGTTTCTATCAAATACATTTATGTTGGTGGCGGAGAACTTATTCTCTTAGCTTAACACTCTTCTCTGAGACGTACGAGCTCTAAGGTTATGTAGTTGATGGTTACTAGTGATACATTCCCAATTTGGTAATGTGGCATTCAAAGTGCTACTGATCATTTGTTGATCGAAGCATGACTTTTGTGAAAAGCGTAGCTTTGTGAACGAGACTTCGTCAGACCTCACAACCCGGAAATGGTCGAAACAGGAAGGATGCGCAAGACAATTTGGGGGTAGTGCCCTCACGGTATGTCCATTTCCTTTTGGAAAAGGGTGGTATCATGGTATGGAACCCAGATACTTAACTTACGTGGTTACTACAAATTTATTGCTTTGTGGTTGTGGCTTTATGGTTGAGGATCCTCGGATAAAGGTCGGTAATGACCGAGGATGGCATACTCATGGTAGTTACACATGTTATATCTGTATTACAGCGTGGGATAACTCGGCCTTGTGTTGGCAGAGAGCTGGTTAAGTTCTCGGGGCGTCCCTCCAGAGGCGTACCCATGTGGAAACAGGAAATTTCTTAGCCTGACCATTTGTTGAAAATCCAAAGAAACAATATGCTTCCTGTACGGTTTTAGTTGCATAACCTACCACGGAATGTGGCGGTAACCTACTATTGAACATGGTAGCTATAGTAGGCATACAATAATGGTTGTAAGCTGGCTAAGATTAATATTTTACTTTCGAAATGTTTTCAACACTACACACTAATGATAATATTAAAAAGAATTTTGCGTATCAAACATGTTTGACTATCATAAGGAGAAATCTCCTCCAATTCTGCATTTGCATTGTGTGTGTGACGGGATGCCTTATGGTAGTTTCATTTTCCAAAAGCATAGCGGGTTTCTTTTCCTTTCTTTGTGAAAATAACTATTTTTAAGATCTCACACCTGTCCCATGACTGACTCGGAGTTTATTGTTCCCTTTCTCTGGGTGTCCATAATTTTACGCACGGGCAACCTAGAGTCAAGTTAGCAGTTGTTCTGAAGCAAAGTCAAAAAAGAGATGCAGTGGAGATCTGGAGTTCAAGCTGGATGGCGAGGCGTATCACTTGTATATGTTATATTCTATTCCGCTGTTTGTTGTTGTAACACTCTGATGGTGTAATGTGATGTATGTATAAACCTATATAGTTCTATGTTTGAAAGATTATTCATTCATCTATTATATGTTGTTCCGCTGCGAAATGTGAGATTCTGTTATTGTTTCTGTTTCTTCTTATATTTTCTTCTTCTTAAACCTTAACGGTTCGGTTTTTCGGCATTCGACTGTTTGACATTTGATTCAGTAGATGTATGAATGTCGACTTTCGAAAGTCGAAAAATTGGGTCATTACAACTCGGTATCAGAGCAATTGGTTAAGCGACAACCTTGACTTTGGTGGGGACTACTCGTTAGAGATAGAGTCAGTAGTACTTTAGAATGAGTTTGAGTGTAATAATAGATATGAGCGCATATTTGTTAGTGAATATAAAATTGTTTTATATTGTGTTGATTGGTTTGTTGAGTGGTATATGGATTCTGGTCAATACGAGTAATTAACGTTATTGACTGGGATCTCTAAACACTTGTACAGAACAATTCGCCACGATATTGTTTTAATATAGGGTGAATGAAATAATTTTACCCAAACTATTTTCGTATATAAAAGGAAATAATTTTTGTAAATTATTATAGTATATGGTTGCTTGGATGTTGGGAAGTGATATATTTAAATTATTATCATTGATTATTGAATAAGAAATTAAAAACTTAACCAAATGCTAAGAAATAAAATCCATATACAAATGAGATTTGTAAATATAAATTGTAAATGTGATTTATAATTTGAAATAGAATTCCAGAGAAATATTTGGAAGTCGATTGAAAATATTTAAAATTTAAATTTTGGAAATTAAATTCTTTTTAGTTTGTAAATGGTTTTCAAAGGTTTTGGAAAAAATGTTTTTGAAGGAGTGAAATCTCTAAACTCTTTTCGGTCACTGGAAAATAATTTCGGTGATGACTGCAGCATCGTCGATGTTCATGTTCGAGTTTCCAAGAGAGAAATTGCTGCCAAATTATTTAAAAATTGAAGTTGTTTGGAAAATTGGGTTTGGGTTTTGGAAATTCAAAAGATAATTTGAATGGATTTCAAAAATGATTTTGAAATGTTTGAAAGACTTTGGAATCTGATAAAAATAGTTATGGAATAAAAATTTATTAAGGTGGAAAATAAATTAGTGAATGAATAAATAAATTTACAATTGCAAGTAAATGAAAGTGAATTTGAATGTTGAAGTTCATTTTGAATTTGTAAGTAAATAGAACTGAAATTGGAATTGAAATTGATTTGTAATAAACAAAGCGAAGTATTAAAATGAAATTAGTCAATGAAATTAATTGAAGAAATGACAAATTAAATATGGTTTGAAATGAATTGAATTCAATAATTATAAATGAAAGGTAAATTGAATTCATATGGAATTGAAAATCCAGTTTAAGTATCAGTAGATATAAACCAAAGTGGTGAATTGAGAATAAATTTAAGAAGTATATAGAATATTTATATTAACTTAAGAAATAAATAATGAAATTCTTAAGTAAAAATTTGGAGTTGAGAAAATATTCTAAATTGATAAGTGAATGAAGATTAAACTGGAAATTGTGAAATGGTGATTTTGAATAAGTGGGTAGAAATGAAAATCAATGTGAATTAAAGAAAAGAAAATTGATATAGCTAATAATCAATTTGGAATTAATATTTAGGATATACGTAAATTATTTTCGCATAACGACTTGATCTAGAATTCGAGCATAGAATTTTGAGGTTGTTATATCGATCCGACTTAGGATTTTTCACTCAATTTTCGACGGTGAACCTGGATTTGGATTTTTGGTTGATTCTGGAAATTCTCTATCATAGTTTAGAGCTACACAAGGAGAATGACGATTTTTGATCAAGAAACCAGATCTGAGTCCGCAATAGGAAGTCTGGTGGACGATACTAGTTCGGAAGTGAAATTGTGCGATCGAGTGAGCGATCGATTTGGTATTGCGTACGAATGATGTTTGTATATTGTACGGATTTGAATGAATTAAATATTGAAACTTCTGTAAAGAAAGTGCAAAATGGTTTTGATTGTAGCAATTGTATATTATTACTGAGTAAGATATACAAGTATTTAAAGGTAAAGGAAATTGGATTTTTGATTCCAGTAAATAAATTTAAATTGCTGGAAAAAGGTATGTACTAAATTTCTATATGAAATTTGATAATTTTCTTGTCTAGCCACCTGGTTTTTTGTTTTCTTTTGAAATCTGGGGGCCCATGGTGCCATTTTGTAGTCGTACCGAGCTAGCTGCGCAAAGGAGACGCTGGCGAATTTTTCGAAAATTTAGAGAGTTAGAAAAATTTTAAGAAAATTTTGAAATTTTAAAATTTGAATTTAAATTTAAATTTGAATTGTTAAGGATACGATGTTGTTTGGAATCTATAGAAGATTTTAGAAAGATAGTTGAAGTGATAATGGATCTTTAATAAAAAAAATATTTTGGCAGATTGTTAAAACTGTATGGTTTTAGGAAAATGATAAACGGGTTAAGGATCATTCTTTTTAACTAGTAATTTCGGGACGAAATTCTTTTAAGGGGGAAGAACGTGACGACCCAAAACTTTGAACATTTGAAATTGGAATATTTAATTGATTTTAAATATTTGAAAGTTAATTTAACTTGAATTTCAGATATAACTATGGATTTGGCAATTAGATTATTGAATTTAATTTATTTAAGTTGGGTAAAATGTTGAATCTTGATTTTTAAGCTGATTAAAAATATTTTAAAGGCTTGAAAAATCTATATTGATAATACTGAAGATAATGGAAGCTTCAGAATTCTATTTGAAAATGTTTTGTTTAGTTTTGAATTTATATCGTTTAAATTGATATTCAAAAATAGCCTTCCGAGGCACAGTCTCGGAATTCAACGGAACAAGTTCCATTGGATCCGTAATATTATATTATTTTCGAATTTCAATTTTCATTGCATTCGGAGTTGTTGTGTGGCCGTACGAATAGCAAACATGCTGAAATTTAAATTAAAAATTCAATGTTTTAACTGGTCCGAAAAATTATCTTCTCCATACGATTAAATTTGGACTCGGAACCTTTTCCATTGCGTTCGGAATAGGCATGTAATGTTATAAATGCCTTACGGCACGCCTTGATTGGAGATTGAGATTGTGAGTTGTGAAAATGATACGATTTGAATTTAAATTTGAATTTGAAAATAATATATACATTATTTAATATAAATTGTTTTCATAAGACGATATTTTACACATTTCTTCCCTTCTAACATTTGTCATCTTAATCGACACGCGTTTGTTTTTAAAATCAGTTAATAAAAAAACGAACGAAGCTTTTATCCAAATCTCATTCCCCTTCTTTAATTACAAATTGAAAATCAAACATAAAAATGGCCGCCTTCTTTCAGATCCAACGAATCGATTCTTTGAAGCAGAAAGAAAAATATATAAACCGCTTGGTCCCATTCTTTTTCCCCTCTAAATCGAACGCAATTCGTTCGTTCAAAAAAAGTCTCTATGTGACATTCGAACGGAATCGAATCAGAGATTGAATTGGAGGGAAGGAAGAGCTCGAGTTTAAGCACGCGTTGATTCGCGGTTGGGTAGGAAAGAAGGAAGGCCACCAGAGGTTAGAGCAGTGGAGACGTCGCGATATAGGAGAAGATCGTCGTTCGATCGATCGAGATGGAGTGAAGTCGTGTGTGCGACGTGATTTGGGAATTCGAGCAGATGGCTAGTGGAACAATAATCGAGTCGTGATTTTTCTTGGGTGTTCGTTCGCAATTGGGGTCGGCGATGAACTTGGGGATTTCGTGAGGTGAGCAGCGACGTGCTGTGTCGCGTGGAGTCGCAGTTGTCGACAATAGTGGTCCCCGGGCAAGCAGTGATTGAAGACTGAGGAAAACGTGGGTAGGAGCTCGTGCTCGAGCTCTGGCATCGGGTGGTGTTCACAGCCCGTGGGGGCAACGGGGGTGTATTGCTTGGGTTCGTTTTTCCAGTAAGGTATAACTTTGTTTTACATATATACAGAAAATTATATATAGGGTAAGTTAACCAAAGTTTTAACAAAAAAAAATTACAATCAGTTTTGGAATGAAAAATTCCGTTTTTGAATCTATATATGTGTAAATGTATTAGGAAATCTATATAGGTTATTTTATAATTTTATATGTAGTTCGTAAATAAATAAATATGCGTGTACATATTTTTTCTTGGCAAGGCCAGCCGGTTTTATAGTGGACCATCCACTTTTTATTACGAACGTAATAAAACTTAAAGTACAGGAGTAAGGTAGAAGCACCTTAACCACTAAGAAGAAAGGAAAATACAGCACAGGAATGTGACAGACATGCCACATTAACTAAAAATGTCACCCAAACTAGGACTTCTCTGAAGAGGAAGAATTGCCATCTTCCACAGATACCTGGGAAGAAACCAAAGGGACATTCCCACAAAGACCAGCAAAGGGGCGGAAAAGGATAGCAAGACAAGGATCATAACCCATAGCCTCAGAAGAGTATATAAAAGAACGATCCCAAGTAGTATCAGCTAGCATGATAGAATTCGATCTCGCATACATACCGTCCATATCGAGAACTAAGGAATCACCAGACAGTCTGTAATGAAGGCATCTAAGGTCCAGATGGTCATTGGAAACAAATCTAAAAAAGTAATCATCCACAGGTTAAATCTCATATCAGATTTGAGATCAACCCAACACCTCTCGGACTCAACCCAAACAACTGGCATAAGCGGCGGAGCTGGATCAGGAGCAGCTAGAGGAACTGCTGAGGCATTACAAGGGGCCACAGTATTAGAAGGAAAGGCAGGCCTAGCATCAGAAAAAGGAGGCGGACCCTAGTCAGATAATGGAACTGCTGAAGGAGGGGCAATCTGAGAGTCAGAGGAGGAAACTTTAGGAACCCATTTCCTGAGCGGGGGCGAGGCAGGGGGATCTTTAGAGCAGCCGTGGAGGTGACAGAATGCAAGCAGGCGATAGCCAGGTGGCCAAAAGAGTGACAGGAGGTACAAATATCTAGAACCCAACCATAGCAAACGCGGACTTCCGCTAGATACCCGACAGCTAGCTGAACAGGAATAGAAGTAGGGAGAGGCTTAAAGGGGGATATATCTCTAAGAGCCTTAGCATGTATATATTTTAATTTACTAGATTTATAATAAAAAATAGGTTTGGTGATTAATTTATTTTTATTAACCCACTTAATTATTTTAATTACTGAAAATAAATTACTAAAGGAAATTTAGTTTTTAATTTAAAATTTTAATTAAATAAATTTATTAAAAAGGAATTTGTTTAAAGTAAAAGTATTAGTTTAAAAATTAAAATTGTTAGTTAATTAAATTAATTAAAGGAAAATGGGTTTAAGAAATTTAATTAATAGTTTAAATTAAATAAATATATTAAATGTAAATTTATTATTTGATTTATTTCGAATATTAATCAACTGTAAAAAATTGTCTATACAAGGTCTAATAGTGTGATGAAGACGACAAGTCGGGATTGGAAACGGATTGCAAATAAAAAGGTGAGATCTTTTCACTCAATTGGAATTTCCGATTTAATTTTAAATAGTTAAATTTAAAATTGTTGATTGTGTGCTTGGATGATAAATTATTATTAGTTGTATTGGATTAGACCCTATGCTCCGCATAATAGAGGAGGATATTATATAAACCTATATACCGCGATATTCCACCTCGAAGTGGAATTGGTATTATATATTTATTTGGAATGATTGATTTCCCGCACTATATAGTGGATGAGACCCTGTGCGCCGCATAATAGCAGATGATATTTTATAAATCCCATATACCACGATATTCCACCTCAAAGTGGAATTGGTATTAAACTGTTGTACTAACATTTGTGGATGCAAGGAAACAGGTTAGAATGATCCAATTGGATTCCTCAAATATTTGAATTTGCCTCAATGTTGTGAGTTTGATTTGTTTATAATCTGTGTGTGATTATATTGTGATTGAAATCGTTGAAGGCTATAATTTAGCCGAACGTATCTTTGGTATCGTAGGATACCAGAAAAAAATAAAGATTGATTTTTAAAATTTAAGTAGAAAGTTTATAGTAAAAATTTATTTTTGAAAATTGGATAAATTTAAAAGACGGAATTTTAAAAGGATTAGGTTTTATTTTTGTAATCCTATTGAATAAAATTCCAAAATATGGGAAAAAGATTTAATAGATGGATTTCGCGTGATATTGTTCAATAGATGAAGAATTTATTTAAAATTTGGATTTTTAAATGGTTTGGAAAAAATAAAGGGATTTATTTTTAAAGGGTAATGAATTGGGAAATCAATTTGAGAATTGGTTTGGTGTTTAAAAATGAATCTTTGGAAAATAAATTTGGAATTTGATTTGGTATTTGAAATTAAATTTAGAAACCAATTTGGAATTTGATTTGTTGTTTGAAAATAATTTGGAAATCAATTTGGGAATTTGATTTTGTGTTTGAAAGTGAATATTTGGAAATGTAAATTCACAATGGGAATTTTATAAAGGAAAGAGAAATTTGTTTTAAATAAATATCGGTTTATTTTTAAAAGTATGGAAAGAAAGTTACAAATTTGGAATGTAAATTAAAATAAATCAAAGAAAATTTATTTATTTATTTAAATGGCCATTTTGAAAATGGAAAGTGTATTTTCGTTGAAAAGCCGAGTATGTTTTCAAAGTAGCTTATAAATATAAATTGAAAGTTTAAAATTGGTTTTTAAGAGAATATTTTGGAGAAATTATTATCTTAAGTTATTTTGAAAATCTTTAAGTAAAGATTTATTTTATTAACTGTAGAAGTGATTTATAAAGATTAAATTGATATTTGATTTAGAAAATGGTTATTTAAATATTTATACTCTATCTACTAATTTTATTTTAAAATTAGTTTGGACTTGAATTTTTTTTTGAGATATTAGTATAATATTTTCATAACTAATGTTTTAAATAAAGTGTTTTAGTTTTTATTCTGAATGTTTCCAAGTATATATTTTGGATAAGTAATTTAAATTATTTTAAGGTATTCGAACTCGGAAAATTTTCAATGGAAATAAATATTTGTAAATTTATTCCGCGTAAGGAAAATGATTTGAAATTTGTTTCCAAAGGATTGAAATCTGGAAATTGATTTGAAATTTGTTTCCAAAGGATTGAAATCTGGAAATTGATTTGAAATTTGTTTTCAAAAAGTTGAAATGTGAAAATATATCTTGCGAAGATATTTTGGAAATAAATAATTGGGGTAAAATTATTTGAAATCTGGTGATTGTTGTGAATGTTGATTGATAGTTAAATAACTGACTATCAATATTGTCCTTTAAATGGCATTTGAATTTCGATGCCACCGGAGGTCGGATTCCAAATGGATATTCGAAAACAACATCGAATCTTTGTGATAGTGATGGATCTTTTGTTTAAAAGGATCAAAGTGGAAATTTGTTGTGAATTATTTGAAATCTGAATGTACCACTTATTTTAAAATAAGCGCTCATTATTCGGATTAGCCGGGAGAGGACTTTGTGTCATAAAACCCATTTCGAATAATGATACGATGAAATGGTATTGCATTTGAAGATGGTATTGAAGACTGGGTATTTTCAAAAGCGAAAGGATTACCTGTCGAATGTCTCTGCATCGAGTTTCTCCGGTATAGAGATTTGATCACCTTTTGTGATGGGGATTCCGAACGTGATTAGTGAATATCCTGATTGAAAGGGCTTCTTTGAAGTGCCTTCGGTTCCGTTCAAACCCGGGACCGACTTGTATGGATGTGTGTCTGACGTTACACTTAGAGATGTAAAGCTGGTTTCTATCGAATACGTTTCTGTTGGTGGCGGAGAATTTATTCTCTTAGCTTAACATCCTACTCTGAGACGTACGAGCTCAGAGGTTATGTAGTTGATGGTTACTAGTGATACATTCCCAATTTGGTAATGTGGCATACGAAGTGCTGCTGATCATTTGTTGATCGAAGCATGGCTTCTGTGAAAAGCGTAGCTTTGTAAACGAGACTTCGTCGGACCTCACAACCTGAAAATGGTCGAAATAGGAAGGATGCGCAAGACAATTTGGGGGTAGCGCCCTCGGGGTATATCTATTTCCTTCTGGAAAAGGGTGGTATCATGGTATGGATCCCAAATACTTAACTTATGTGTTTACTGCAAATTTATTGCTTTGTGGTTGAGGATCCTCGGATAAAGGTCGGTAACGACCGGGGATGGCATACTCGTGGTAGATACTCATGTTATAGCTGTATTACAGCGTGGGGTAACTCGGCCTTGTGTTGGCAGAGAGCTGGTTAAGTTCTCGAGGCGTCCCTCCAGAGGCATACCCATGTGGAAATAGAAAGTTCATTGGCCTGACCATTTGTTGGAAATCCAAAGAAACAATACGTGCCCTGTACGGTTTTAGTTGTATAACCTGCCATGGAATGTGGCGGCAACCTACTATTGAACATGGTAGCTATAGTAGGCATACAATAATGGTTGTATGCTAGCTAAGATTAAAATTTTACTTTCAAAATGTTTTCCACACTATGCACTAATGATAATATTAAAAATATTTTCACCTATCAAGCATGTTTAACTATCATAAGGAGAAATCTCCTCCAATTCTGCATTTGCATTGTGTGTGTGGCGGAAGGCCTTATGGTAGTTTCATTTTTCAAAAGCCTAGCGGGTTTCTTTTCCTTTCTTTGTGAAAATAACTGTTTTAAAGATCTCACACCAGTCTCATGACTGACTCGGAGTTTATTTTTCCCTTTCTAAACTCTAGGTGCCCATAATTTTCCACACGGGCAGCCTAGAGTTAGGTTAGCTGTTGTTCTGGAGCGAAGTCAAAAAAGAGATGCAGTGGAGATCTGGAGTTCAAGCTGGATGGCGAGGCGTATCACTTGTATATGTTATATTCTATTCCATTGTTTGTTGTTGTAACACTCTGATGATGTAATGTGATGTATGTATAAACCGATATAGTTCTTTGTTTGAAAGATTATTCATTCATCTATTATATGTTGTTCCGCTGTGAAATGTGAGATTGTGTTATTGTTTCTGTTTCTTCTTCTATCTTCATCTTCTTAAACCCTAACGGTTCGGTTTTTCGGCATTCGATTGTTCGGCATTTGATTCAATGGATGTATGAATGTCAACTTTCGAAAGTCGAAAAATTAGGTCGTTACAGTATATCTTGATTTTTCCGTAGAAACTTTAACAAATTTGACTTAAGAAAAAATTTAAAACTTAGATCTTGATGATATAAACATATTTTTTTCAGATCTTAAGGCCTAAAATGAATTGGAGGAAGAGTTTTTTATTTTTGAACAGGTTTTAAACCTGTAGACTTAGAACAGAGCCTGGTATACCCATACACAGACATACACACCATAAATCTACATATATACAAGCATATTTACATTCATGCAAACACCTTTCACAACTTTATTTCAAGCATTATCAAAGTATAAACAGATTCGAGCTTTTAATAGGTTAGT
The DNA here is from genome assembly GCA_030765085.1 of Allium cepa. Taxonomy (NCBI): domain Eukaryota; kingdom Viridiplantae; phylum Streptophyta; class Magnoliopsida; order Asparagales; family Amaryllidaceae; genus Allium; species Allium cepa. The sequence goes on from CM060942.1 coordinate 153,761,563, forward strand.
TTGCTCACCTGCTCTTGGGAAAACAGAGAACCTGGAAGTTTGTTTTTGAATTTGAAAGCTGGGTTGATAATGCTGCAATGATTTACTTGCTGATCTGAGATGTTCTTTTGGAACTGAAACTTGGAAATTGTTTTGATCTTTGAATTCTTGCAACTAGCAAATGTATCTGAACATGATCTTGTTTAATTATGTGTTAATAGACTTACACTTGTTAAATTATGTGTTATAAATTTAACACTTGTCTTGTTGTATTTTTATATAATTTTAAATCATATTTTCTATTTATATAATTACATTTCCTTTGTTATATTTTAAATATTTTAAAAGAAAATGATTTAAAACTAATTTATACATTCATAAAAACCATACATATATTATTATTTTTAAATCCAAATATTTTTAAAATACTTACATTTTTGAATTTCAAATTCAAATTCAAATTGCAATCTATTCATATATATATAAATCAACACTTATCTTATTTGTATTTGAAAATTTTCAAATTTATTCACAAATTAATTCCATAAATATTTATATTAATTACCACATTAAATTTGATTCAAAAAGGGGATCGTTATAGTGAGTGGAAAATAAACAAATTAGGAAAATTCATGGTAATAAGGTAAAACTCATGGTGATCCAATTTAGTATAGGTGGCCATATAGTATGCCAATAATAAGTGTACTACCTATACCAATAACAAACTATGTATCACTATGAATCTATTGAAATGTATCCATTTTGAGAATTAGACTAGATATTTGTGGAATATCTCCATTTTTTAACTTTTAATATTATTCATATTCTCCCCCACTTAAGAAAACTTCATAGCGAATAAACCCAGATCATATAATACTACCAGATTCGAGCTGTAACTATCTAGAAATGATGAACGAACCATATAGTATAGGAAGGATATAGAGCATATTTTATAACTTGTCTACTAAACTTACTTCGGCAGAACAAAAAAAATACTCTCACTTGTAATGCTTACGAAATGAAAAGAATTGTTCTTATGGTGTTATCACCAAAAGAGAGAGAGAGGTTACAAAATATGATTGACTAGTAGCTTTAGTAGGGAATATCTATCATAGATTTAAAAAAGATAGATAAATGCATGATTTCAAACGGAACAAACTATTATCCTCCTCTTATCCTTAGATAAATAACCCACTGGGTGGTTTTTAGAATATATGACTATACAAAATAAAAATTATGTTAAGTTGGATATTAAGTCTATATTAAAGGTAGATCAGACAGCTAACTACCTGGTAACTTATTTAAATATCCACGCCACGTCCTTGCTAGCTTCTTGACGCAAGAGCTGGTCATTCAAAATGTCGATACAATTCAATATGCAGTTACAACTTAATTAGTTTTGCCATCTCTGCAAACAGAAATCGCCCTCTCTAAGCATTCTTATGTCACCTGAACATTCAAAAATATTTCGACAACAGTTTTCCCCCCTTTTTAACTGCAAATCGGGACTTTAAAAACAGTACTTTTCTTATTTTGCATCATTTTACAATTTCTTCATGCATCAGGAAGAGCTAAACATTACAGTTGACCCTCTATACCCAGGTTACTTATCATTTCTTATCATAAGTACTTTGCAAAATTGCTTAAAAAAGTTCAAATTTACAGTAACATAGTGAATAAAACATCAATCCTCATTCGGACATTAGCATATTCATTCACAGTAACTGGTGGTACTAACAAATGTCTATAAATATTAACCTCATAATGCATTTTGCATCTCCATGATAACCCTGAAATAAAGTTCAGTCAAAAGAATTTAGAAGAAATGAATATAAAATAAAAGGTTCCCAGCAAACTATATGGCATATAAAAAAATGTATTACAATACATTTCGAGAATTAGAGTAGATATGATTCATGTAGGTACTATTCACTAATAACTATATGACAAACTATAAACATACAAGTTTCCAACAAATAATAATGAAATATAGGTAGTACACAAGATCTTTGGCTAGATAACATACATACCTTTCATCAAACTAACAAGATAAACAGAGTTGCAGCTACAGCAAGGACACATATATAGTACGCCATAAATCATTAGCATCATCACGTCTCCAGCCCTTTATGTTGATGAAAGACACAAAGAGAAACAATGAGTAACAACAATAAGAGAGAGGACATTACAGAAATCATCCTACATTGTTATGCTTCCACATTTTTTAATATCTAATAAACATGAAGCAAAAAAAATTAAAGAATTAAAGATCAATGAAACATACCCATGAAGCCCAATGAAAAGCTAGTTATTTGAGCACATCTTGCTAGAAGTCTGATACAACTCTACAACTGCTGCATGTAGCTGATTCTTGCATTACCGTGGAGCAGTACACCCTTCTAAATAACTCATAGAACTATTCTCCTCGCACACAATAAATGTTCTCTCAAACTGCCCCGTTTCCTTATCATTAATCCTAAAGTACTAATTTCCATAGGCGAAACAGTGTTCTTTGGCACTTAACAAAATGAACCATCACTAAACACGACAGAATTCAGTGCAGCATAATAGTTATCACCAACAAGAACAATCTTCCCTAAATATTTTTTAACCAAATTCGGATGCTCCTTAACTGCATTTGAAATGGAACAAAAAATAACACCAACTTTCATCAAGGTCTCTCTATGTGTGGTCGCAATAGAGGTAGAATCTATTACAACATCCATGGCCACATTAGCCAACCTCTCCTTCTTTTTTATGGGAATATCTAATTTCTTAAACGTTTCAATCAATTTCAGATCAGCTTCATCTAAAATATTCAGCTTAGGTTTCTTCTTAGGTTCTGAGTAATAGGAAATAGAGTTGAGATTGATAGGTGGATGCCTATTGTCTGACCAAGCGGGTTCGGTCATGGACTGGAAGCGGGTATAGGTGTTTAGGCGAAAGTTGAGGAGCCAATAAGGTTCAAATTTGAGTTTGGAGATGGTTTGGATAGTGGATTCGTTGAGGCCTTTTGGGATGGTGAAGAGGAGGAACTCGATGAAGGAGGCGGTGAAGATGTGTGGAGGAATAGGGATCGATATTTTGTTTTGGCATATCGCTGGTGGAAATAGGAATTTAGGGTTAAGAATAAGGAAGAAGCGGGAAATGAAAATTTTGGAGGCAACGGAGCGAAAGTAGTTTCGTAACCAAAATAAGTGCAATAACAAAATTATCATAAACTTTTACTTTTAAATTTTAAGAAAATCTCAAAAAAGATTAAATTTTATTAGTATTTCTAAGTTTATTTTAGAAAATTTAAAAAATTTACTTTTTTTTAAACATTAAATACTAAATATAATTACTAAATATTAAATGATAAAGTATAAATTCTTGATTCTTAAATATAACTTATTGGGCGTTAAATATTAAATATCAGGCTTAATGATTAATTATTTAATAGTAATTATTAATTAAAATTGCTAATTATTAAATAGTGCTTCTTAGTTATAATTGAATATTAAGTATTAAAAGTTAATTGTTATATATATGTTACCAATTATTTTTTATGTAATATTTATTGAATTACTATTTATTACTAAATTTTTTATTAGATATAATTCAAACAGTAAACGAAATGTACCGCTTTCGAACGGGGCGATGCCCCACACCCCGCCGTCAGCCGTTAGTGGGGCGTTGCCCCCGCACCTCCACCTAGGAGGGTTGCCACCCCTTTGGACCCCCCTTTGTAGTGGCAATCAATCTAAACAATTTTATGAAAAACTTCTAATAAGTCTTGGTTGTTAACTATTAATTATTTAATATTAATTATTAATTATTTAATATTAATTATTTTATTAAGTATTAATAATATTTATTAATTTTAAGTCATAAATATTATCTATAATTTACTAATCATTAATAATTAACTATAATAAATTATTAATATAAAAAGTAAATATTGATTATAAATAATATTTAGTAATTATAAATTATTTACTAGTAATCATTAATTGTGATAAATTATAAATAATGACCTATGTACGTTATCATTTATAATTGTTAATTATAAATTACCATTAATAAATTATTAAGTTTGTATGTATAAATGATCGAAGATAATGATGATTAATTTTAATATTACTAATGACTAATTATTAAATATTAATAATTAATATTTTTGAAGAAAACGTTGTAATTATTAATTATAAAAAATTAGCAACATGCATTTATTACAACGGACATTTTATGGCCGTTGTAAAATCGGCATCCATTACAATAGGCAAAAGAAAATAGTTGTAATATGCATCTATTACAATAGACAAACAGGGATGAAAACCGGTATCTATTACAACGGGTAAAAAACCATTGTAATAGGAATATGTTACAACGGTCAAATTAAAAACCTTGTAATAGGTGTCTATTACCACGTGCAAAGTAAAAGAGTTGTTGAAAAATGGTATATATTACAACGAGCCTGAAAAAAGCGTTGTAATAGGTTTCTATTACAACAGGCATTTAAAGACCGTTGTAAAAATGATGTTGTAATAGGGTATTAATTTTATTGTAGTGCTTGCATACTCCTTAGTTGTTGAGCAGACTTAAGCTATGGATGTTATGTGTAGTAGTATTAATATATTGAATAGACAAGATTAGATAACTATATGTACTTTTTGAGCACACTCAAGGTACATATACTAAGGCCATATATGGTAGGTACGAGTGAGTAATTTCGTTCAATTTGTTAAGTAGATTTAAGGTCGAAGCGGAATCAGGACAAGGTATCAAAGGGTACGGAGTTGCATGTGATACGACCGATAAGAAGTTATCCATTATTTGTGGGGCTATGATTTGTTGAGTAGACTCAAGGTCAAAATCCAATGACAAACGAGTCCTAACACCCATTAGTGAAGTCGATAGACTTCTATGTTTCTCTTAGGGTTTGATGAAACATAAAAGACTAGCGGGAGCCTTATTAGAAAAATGAAATGAAAACATTTAACATTTCTAATGTTGTAAAAACATATGTTATATAATGTTATAATAATCTACGTTGATAAGTTTTTGCATTTAAATTGATTGATAAAATATTTATCAATTAAGATGTACAGATGAATTGAAGATTGACAAATAGAAATATAACATACACTTTCCAATAAAAGCTTATTGCATGTTAACGTTTCAACACCCATGTAAGTGCCTGATTTTACAGTTACTAAATATATTCGTAGTTTGGTCACTTACGCATTTATTTAGTCGAGACTATGAACTACATTCTATGATTTTCAAACTCGAAAAGCAATACAAGACTATGGATATTTGATCCATAACAATCACATATAAATGTTATATGGTGAACGATCAAAGTTTGTAATGTACAATATTTTGATGAAATCGGTTCATCTGAAAAACCAAATAAACCATAGTGCAAGATTGAGTATTCAATTTGATTGATTACAAAAGGATCGTATTTTGTTTAATGTAACACAAGACCGAAACTACAATATAAATCTAAGAACTCAATTGTTGAAATGTCAATTTGATCAGTTTACATAAAATGAAACATATATGATGTCATTAAACGATGAGGATAATCGAATGCGCTTTTGTAAAGAGTTCGTTATGATACTGTAGTAAGGATTTTTTTTTGAATGGTCTAACCATTTAGAAAGGAAAATGAATGTCTAAGAGTAGATATGGTTTAAGGTACAGTTGGGATGAAAAGAATGAATAGTCACTTCTGCTTTAAAAGAAACATAGAAAACGAGAATTGTAATAACAATTGATACTTAATATTGGAATATAAAATATGATACATAAACTAGTTTCTTTGAGACTTATTTCTTTGAGACTTATTTCTTTGATCAAAGAACTCTCAACTGTAAACTAGTTGCAGTATATGAAATGAATAATCTACATTAAGTAAATGATGAACATTCGAATTTAGTATGCTATTATATTGATGGCAAAAATAGTGGAAGCATGTCATATAGCACTTATTGATTGCATCAAATTATAAAAATAGTTTCGTAAAACATATCGAACATTATTTGAGAAATAATGACTATTTTCAATGTCGATTGAAAAATAAATATAGTTATATTTCAGTGTGAATATTATGAATATTTGTTATGAAATAATGTGATATTTGTTTTCATAACAAAATGATGCACTGGAGAATACATAAGTATCTGATATTATTTACAATTATTTTGAAATTATATACCAAGATGTAGTTTTGAGAAATAATTTTATTATATGATGATGAATCATATGATATTGGTGAATTATATCTCAAACAACAAAGGGCTATGCACCTATTTAGTGGGAGCACCATAAGAGTTGATGAATTTTCGTATTGATACATATAGATGTTTGTAGTCATAAGTCTATGAATAAAAAAACATTTCTACGTACTTCATCATATGCACCAGTGAGTTATCATAGATATGGACATGTGTATTTGATACGCATGTATAAGTCTATGGTAAGCTCATAGAATATACAGTAGAAGTAAATAATGTAACATGTGATAGAAATGATTCGAATGGATCGAATAGGTAAGTATATTGGAAAGAGTTCCGAAAGCATCTAAAAATGAATAAAGATTCAATCTCAAAAGTCACTCCTCCATATGATACATAACGATGTATCGATAAGGAGTAAACAAACTTTATTGGACAAAGTATGATTAATTGTGGGTGAAGTTCGGTTAATTTCTTTCTATAAGGTCATGTACTTAAGAGTGGTACACAAGATTAATATTGTTAACAGTTTACAAAATCATATAAGATAAGGGTTTAAAAGAAACCCCAACATATCCTAGGCCAAGAAGTCGGCAAGTTGTGTGAGTCGAAAGATTGCACGTAATAATTGTTCGAGGGGGATATTGTATGAATCACCCCAAAAGGATATTGGAAAGGACTGTCCTTGAATGACATATTTATCTTTTGAACATATATGTTGTACTAAAACCAATAATTTTTATATAACACAATTCATAAAATGATTATGAATGCCCGTTTCATTGCACCGAGTTGCAATTGTTGTTTCAAGAAATATCAACTTCATGGTGAAGGAATTTTTTTGAGAAATTATTGGTAGTAAAATGGATACAATCTAAAGGTAAAGCTGATTACATCAGATGAAATGAAATTAACTAACCTAAATGAACACATCGCATTAGAGCGTCCAGTAAGTATTCTCACACACCGAAGGGAAAATATGAGTTTTTGTTAAATGTCGAGGATATAAAATCTGTTTAATTTATCCATTAAAAGTATTGAGTCAATAATATGGTATGATGCGAAGATCAGAAAATGAATTCCAAGTACGTTATCAAAATATGATTTTGGTAGTCGAAACCGAAGGGATGCGATCCATTGCTCGCGATATTGTATTTATGAGCAAGACTAATGAAGTTGGAATTAAATAAGCAGTGTTGATAAGAATAATCTCATAAATTTCAAACGTTGAACTGGCATAATAGATTCATCATTCAACATGATCAAGTTATTTCGGATTTACTCACAAATTATCAATTTGCAAGAATTTGTGATTTGGTACATATGTGTTAAAATGAAAAAATTCTAAATAATGATTTAGAATAGGCCGTTTGCAGATAACAACCAAAGTGTCTCAAAGTCTGTGGAAGCGGTATTTGGGTTTGTGAGTGTTTGGATATGGTCAAAGAATAGATAAGAAAGCATCGTTTGATAAGCATTAAAATTGATCAAGTGTTTTGACAGAAATATCAAATAGTATGATTGTAACCAAAATGCAGAGGAAGCGTGTGCTCATAAGAAAGAATGTTGAAAATGTAGATTGATATTTCTAAACTATAAAACAACACGTTGTTGATTTTAATAATGTACTTGTGTTAAAATCAACCTTGGTTGTTTTAATACTCAACTTTGGATTTTAAAATGATGTCTTTTATAGAAAGTATAAAAGATATAGGCAATGTACCAAAATGATATGCAAGGATACCTTAACTAAATGTTTAATAGGGAACATGTAAGATGGATTTCTTATGCATTGGCAATAGGAATTTTCATACCTGTTATGATGTCTACGATATCATAATTTGTTTGTGTATTTGATACATGATGCAAATATCAAATCCAAATTGATATCACTAAATGGTAGTTTGAAGTGTTCTCGTGTTTTTGTGATATACTAGTGAATTGTTTATAGAAACAGTGAACTCCTTACGAAGGAATGTTTCAAACTCAAATTCTCATAAGTGATATTGAGTATAATATGTCAATAATAAATTCATATTAAGAATTTTTAAGTTGGAAATGTTCCAAATGAAAGATTGTGGCTAATTCATTGATTGGAATAGTGCACCAATAAAACCAATGTATATAAATATAAATGCAAAAATTTATAACCGAGATGAGGGTGGTTCCAGAAGTTGAGAATCCTGTAACATTGTTATATAATAACAATGTCACGACATAGTTCGTAATAGAACTTAGAGCTTACTAGAGGTCGAGAGACATACTCCAAATTGTTCCATTTGATGAAGGTAGTTTATTAGCATCGGGAGAGTTAATTGACAAAGTAGATGATTAAAACATAATAACATACCCGTTCACTAAGGGACTGACATAATTGGTTTTGAGAAAACCGATTGAGAAGTTGGAATAAGATTGCATAAATCGACCCCAAGTGTAAATGGGAGATTGATAGAGTTAGTGGTATGCCCTATGAGCAATTATATAATTTGTTACATATATCTAACTCAATAACCAATCTTGTTCGAAATCAAAAGTATTTTTCTTTCTATTATATGCTTGATATAATGTGGTTATATTAATTAATTAATTTAATTAAAAATATATTTAATAGAAAACCTATGAATGATATATTTTGTGATAGTACAACAAAGTGTTGTAACTGTGAGTAATTTATCGCAATGAATATAAATATACCATTTTAAATGTTCTTAGTCAAGATGCATCAAAACAGGATATTGATGTATCCGTTGAGACTAGAGTACGTAATGCTCTCCAAATGTTGGACAGTGTATTATTCATGACTGCGGAGGGGAGGGGGCGCCTAGGGTTACATACTGATAATTATTGGATAACTATGGAATGACTCACTCGATAGTTTTTTTGGTTAATATAACTAAGGTCACACAGAAAATATCGATGTGACTAATTACACAATTCTCTCAACTTGAGAATAGCGTGGATCTTCAGTATGAAAGCTTCGCATTGATTATAGCTAAATCATGTCATGACGTCCATCAAGTGACTATAGTTGGGTAAAGTGGAAGTATTAGAAGTGAAGCAATATTTAAGAGAGGATTCATCTCCTCGGTTATATGAGGTTAGTATCACGGTCAACTCAAAGTCAAGTCTCTGGTCAGAGCGTTTCAGTTAATAATAATTGTTATTATTGAATCCAGTACTTTTTGTTTGGACTATATAGAGTTGAATATGGATGATATTGGAATTTTGACCATTACCAAATTCTATCAGTCGAAAGTAAAATAGTTTTAACGAAGAGAATTGGTGTAAATTAATGTCACAACCGGATAACGCTTATTAAATTAAAATTGGATCTTACCGAAACCGAGTAAGCGATAAATTTGGCCATAATGTCACATCACCTTCTATGTGACGTGTGAACGTTAACATTTGAATAGTTCGATATTAATCGCTGATCGAATTTACACCCAAGAGTCACACAATCAAAATGATGAATTCTCTTTAGATAAAATGATTTAATTAATTTGTATTTATTATAAATTAACTAAATTAGTTAATATTTATGAAAATTATGAAATTTGAATTGGATTTGAGAAATAAAAAATATTGTATATATTTATAATAGCTATAAATATATCGATCGATATGAGATATTGATTACAGATAATTAAACACAATCGTATGTATTTCATTTAGGTTAAATGGGCTCATAACCCATGATATTTATAAGTGCAAGTCGGCTGCTATAGCAAGGGTTGGGGCAACTAAGGTGCAGGGATTTTTTTAGAGATGTATGGTTGAGATTAAGAGAGGAGTATGATATATTTCCTATTTCTTCTCTTATCTCACATTATATATATTTATCTCCAAACCTAATTCATTTCTCTCCTTTTGGCCACCACTTTCTTCCTTTTTTGGCCAAAACTCATAACCAAACAGCTCGCAAAATCTCAAATCAAAATCAAATAAAAAGTGGAACTATTCAATAGTGAAAGGTCGGCGATTCCATACTAACAATCTGACGGATCAAGAGATATTCAGAGAAGGGAATTCATTCTTTCAACGTGGTCTCAAAGACATCTATCAAGATACTGTTTATTCATATTTTAGATTTAATATCATGCTTATAATTTGATAATTATACACCCATGAATTCATGTGCATATCATTGTTATATAATTAGTTAGGGGGGATTTTTCTATGTAAATGTATTTTTCACAATCAGATTGGTTATGTGCATAACATATGATGTTTATATTCATAATTTAATTATATAATCAGTTATTATATCTTTAGAAAAATTATTTTAATTTTATGTTAATTAATATTATGCATATAATATTAATATGTGTATAAATGTATATATGATTATATATCATATAATATTGGTTCAAAATTTATTCATGCTTTTTTATGTTTATTATGAATTATCAGTACCGAAAAAATATTATTTCAATTATTATATATTTATAATCAATATTCAACGATTATTTGATATGATAAATTCATATAAAATAAATAATATTTATAAAATTAAATTTAATAATTTTTAAAATTACTACATCACGTCGGAAGTATTAGAAAAAAAATTCAAAATTTTTTTAAATTATTTTTTATTTTTAGTAATTACTTTAATTTTTTGCCGGATATTGATTATTTAATCAAAAATAATATTTTATTTTAGAAAAATTGCATAATTTTTCTTAACCCTTATATTGTGATATTAAATTTATGAAAAATTAAAATTTGAATTTTTAATCATATAATTATTTTTATTAATTATTTATGGTCGAAACTATTAAATGACTTATAGAAAATATATACTAATATATTAAAGCCTGAGTTTGTTTCGAACTGGAAAACTTTAAAATTATTTTACACACACACACACATATACGTATATATTTCTATTTTATATTTGTGTATATAAATTAAATCATGAAATAATTTACCATTAGATTATATATTTATTATTAATATATATATATATATATAATCTGTTTCTATTTCATGTAATATACATACATACATTCATTTAACTATATACATATATATATAAACATTTTAAGGTGTTATTATATATATATGTATGTATGTATATTTTTAAATGAATGTATAAATAAATATATGTATGTATATGTTTATATGTAGAATATTTGGAGTATGTTATATATATATATGTATGTATTTATATATATATAGATAACAAAATGAACCAATATGTCCGTTGTGATGCAAATCCCATCATATATATATGGACATGTTATACCCTTCATGGACTATTATGTTGTCCATGCACACACATATATATGTATATGATACATGTATATAAATTTAATCAAAACAAATTATAATACAATATATACACATACATATATGTATGATTGTATGTATATTTAAATTTAAATAACATAAATGATTTTATTTAAAACAAATTTAGAATTAAATATTCTAAATGAATTAGATTTCATATGCCCAATAAAGATCCAATAAGGGAATTTTTTTGAAATGCGCCCATAACTTCCTCTACGGGCTAGCCCAGTTCCAACACATGTAGGAGACAAAATGACCACGCTCTCTTTTTTGAAATAATTATTATGAATTATTATATATATATATAATTATACAATGTAATAACTATCTGTAATTGCAATTAATAAATTTACCAGCTCTTGACGGTAACGTTGGAATGACTTCGAACCCTTGCGGTACATGACTGTATTTTAATGTCTATTTGCAGAGTTCCTCTACGACTTTGCCTCTAAAATAAAAATGAACAGTATATTTCACATTTGTAAATTGATGCAATTATTATACTAATCCTACTAAATTTTTAATAAATATAAGAAACTACTAAACTTAACTTCGCTTCGTCGCTTTCCCAGAAAGCAGCCCAAGCTTGCCATACGCTTTCACTCATCCAGTCCAGCTTTCCCCTTTTTTTATGGTTGACATCGTATCGCGGTAGTTTTTCCTCATTTTTTTTTCATCCAGTAATTTATACAAAGGAAAAGGTATTGTTCATGTAAGTCTATCGCCCTCTACGCATTGAAAAAAAAAGTTACACATTTATACTTAGTCGACTAATTGTGCAATGATTAATATATAAAATAAAATACAGATTTACACTTATGATGAAATCTTGCCAGATACACTCTAAGATGTGGGATGGGATATTATCCCACCCAGGCCAGCATGCAGTCATTCTGCTCTTATAAGCAGCCTTGAAAACATCGAGAACAAATTCCTTGTGCTACAACTCAATACCCCTGTATTAAATATGATATAGACCTTCAATAAATCATGAATAATATATCATACATAAAATATTTATTATTCTGCAATATATTTGATACTTACCCGCTCGCTTTAGCCGTTAATGTTACTATGGGACGCTCTACTTATTGTGATGGGCCGTCGCCATCGCCTCCCGCACTGGTCCCTTTTGACTTGAAGAGTGGAAACCTGATAAATGAGAAGATCTCCAACATCGAAGCATAATACTTGTCACTGACATTACTTAAGAAATCTCCTAGTTGAGATCCCTTTATGTGAAAAACCCATACCAGTTGTGTTGATCCATTGCGATAGTACCACGGCTATTGCAAAAGTAGAGAACCGTTGTTACAACGGTAAGACATGAAAATTTCATCGTAAGCATAGCACTATAAAAGAGTATATCTCTTCAGGATCTATAAGAGTGGATCACGTATGCACTGATGAGAATTCAACGAATCGTCCCATCCAATGGATCCTTTGACAAAAGGATTGGTAAGAGAGAAAGTCATTTTAAACATCTAAAAGAATGAGATTATTTCCTATAGAATGAGAACTCAGAAAATGAGTAGTCACTCATAATAGTAACCCAACTTAACGACTAGAGATCCCAAAAACTAGGTTCAATAGGTAATAACAAGTTACGAAATGGCATTGATTAAACATCATAGTTTCATTAGATAGAAGCATGTAGTACTGAAGCGATAGAAGGATGAGTTTAATTCTTAATGAAATTTATACTCTATGTGGAGCGCAGTACCTAGCTACATGAGTACTCTTGATAGATTCACATATATAAATATGGAAATGTGGTCGTTTCCTATGGAATTTTGGGCAAAATTCCTACAGCGTTTGCTAAACTGGGATAGACGCACGTGGCCTTTAACGCACGGACTATAGACTGCATCTTTGAAAGGTTATGTGTAGTTTGATGTCAGAGATAGAGTTCAAGACTACGAGTCACTTTAGTATAATCTGGATCTTACTCACTATGCAAATGTTTAAATCGAAAGATACTTTTGTTTATGCGTAGTCTTATAAAATCAGAAATTGCTCGAGAAAATATTTTTAAAAATTCAAGTGGGCAATTATTGAAAAAATTGGTTTTAAAAATGAAATATTAAAAATATTGAAAAGAGTATAGAAACCTCTCTTATTGAATAATCTTCCGTTGCGGGGAACTATAAAGTGTTCCTACTTAAATATAGAATTCACAAGAGAAAGGATGAGCCATTTGGCATCCAATGTTTTCTCTTATATTGAGGAGGGAGACTATGCTGACCATCACATGCACGCACGCCGGCCGGTTGACCCAACCCAACCCGAGCTTGGATAATGTGGTGTTGAACTCTTTATTTTTGACAGTATATTTTTAAACCGACTATGACTTGGTAATAGTATGCAGTAAACTCAGAATCGATATTTTCTCATGACTTGATCCCATTTTACCCTCTATATAAACCAAGCAATTGGCGTAGAAATATAATCAGTTTTAAGAATCGAGTTATCTTCTTTTGCCTTAAAACACAACTTTAGATCTGAGCAATATTTTTGGGTGCTATTGGATCGGCGGTCTTTGTGCAAGAGATGATTGGTACTGATATTTAGGGTTGTTTTATTCTGAAGACGGCAATGCATCTTCCAAACACAATTCCAGCACAACAACGAAACGTCTTAAAGTGGGCGACCTTGTCCGCGACTCAAGCCCAAAGATATTATATATTCAGATTGAGGTACAACATAAAATAACATAAAACAAAAAAAGGACCGAGTAGTAGCTTACATTAAAACAGTAATAGTTAACTGGTTCCATTGGTTACCCAACCAAATGCGAAAAATTAGTGAAAACTGCCATTAACAATATATTGTATTATTCAGGTTTTTGATGCACCCATTTGTACCAATAACAACAGAAACTTTTTAGGTAAAATTACATGTTAAAAAAAATATTGCAACAACACTCTTTTATTTAACAAAAAAGCGATAGTACTTTTAACAAATATGAAATTTGTCTCAAATAAAACCATGTAAATGCCTATTTAGTAAGATTTTGAAATTTTGAAGGAGATGGTGTAGCTTGGAGCACAATATTTGAAGCTACACATGGAAGGGTTCCTCCTTGAAGTCTGCTCCGTTCACTTATGACTCAGGTTATTTTTATAGATTTATAATGATAGTAGAATGACAGTAGCACTTGTCAAGAAATTCAATTTGTTTCCTTCTGAAGGTCTTTATCAACTATTTGAGCAACCAACAACTTTTCAGTATTCATATTTTTTAGTATCCATACTATCAGCAGTTAGAAATATCCAATTTTTTCCAACTATCAACTGGTTGGGAAACATCAAGCATTATAGCTGAAGTTAGTCAAAAAGGTTAAATGGGTAGTTTTGAAGATTGTATACTTCCAACCATGTTCATAACTAAATAAGAAGGCCTCTCTAGCCTATGTCAATGAAGTTACAGCTGACGCTGTTTACTTAATTTATCATTCAATTTAGATTTTGCAATTATAATAATATTCATTATAGTTTATATATTAGCCTAATAATTAGAAGTATGACATTACTTTAGGAGTTTGTACATTCTAGCAATTTAGGAAATAAGAAGAATGAACGTAAGTTGCAATGTTTCATGTTTCATGTTTTAAACTATCAAATGTACTACTCATAACAAATCTTGTCGCTGGAAGAAGCCTTAAATAACCACAGAAGGAAGTCATCCCACCAGACAACTAACTTTGAAAATGATTTTGATAATCCATGCGAAGTTTTAAATTAGAAGATGTATTGCAAAAACATGCACATACACAATAAGAATAAAAAAAGGTACATTAAACTATGATATTTCAAATTTAACAAAGAAGGATACTTTGTGTTAATGAGGAAATTTTAGGGATCATCATCAGCCCTAATTTGGAATTTCATTCACATTTGTTTGCTTAATTTTCTTCTAATTTCACAGTTCCATTGCACTTTTTTGGTTGAATGATATTTATTTGAATCAGTTGTTGGTGTTGACTGCTTTTTGGTGATACGTGTCATGCAATATTTAAACACATTATACGAATGGTAATAATGGATCAAATGTGCCTACTGAGAATCATAGTGGTTTAGATGGCACCTCCTTAATTGTCTTTTCTTTTCTTCTAGGAAAATATTTTTTACCCTTCTAGTATGAAATTAAAGAAAAATTATGCAGACCAATGCAACTGAAATTTGAAATTAGAAGCTAAAAATAAATAAAATAATGACGTTTACATAAAGTTGGCTTACAACAACGCATATTACATTATCAGAAACTATGCATCCCCTTCAAAATTGGTTTACTTAAAGCATCGGTATATTGCCAAACCCTTCAAACCTAAAACCTTTGCACTGGTTCTATAAATTTGCATATTACCATATAAAATCAAAGGTCAATCCTGTTAGCCAACCATAAATTTAGTTTTAATAAATTGCACGCTCTAATCAATTTATGTTGTAGCTTTAAATGCATCAAAAATGCATATGTCAAATGGAAATGCATTGTACTGATTGGATTAAACTTAATTTTTAGAAGAAAAAACAACTAGCTACATATGCGTTTGCCAAATTATTTTGACTCATTACTATTCTTCACACGTCGGATGCATCCGACACAGGAGAAACGGTAATGGAGCAAATGCCCCATTGGGATGAAAGCAAGTTTTTGATTCGTTTGAACATTTTAATAATGTTAGTTAATAAAATTATATTTTTATAAAATTATAAAATTAATAACTTGGGCAAATGAGATCCGTTTGAGATGCTGTTTTTGCGTTGTGATCGTATCAAAGTGCTTTACATTATGGAGTTGATTTTATTGAATCTAAGCAATTTATAAATTTGCAGTTTATTTATTTATTTTTGCAAATTATTAACACATATTATTCAATAAAAAAACAAATAATTAATTATCATATATCAGTTTTATTTTAAAATATGCATTTCAAATACTCTGTTCAGATTTCAAATAATTAATTATCGTATCAAAATGGCATTTTTATTTTGTGAATTGTGAAGGCAACTGGGCAAGTGTTTTACCGTTTTGGTTATTTTGGTATTTGGGTTTACAGTGCTGACTTTTGAAAAGGGAGTGTTTCAACTGCAAATCTGCAATTGAAAATGTGAGTTTTTTATTGGTTTTGCCATTGGTTAATGATTAGTTTGGTTTTATATCATTGATTAATTGTTAAGTGAATCAAATAATCGATATTGGTTTTATCTTCGTTGATTTGATATCGGTTAGTTTGTTGAATGAATCTAATAATTTATGTTGTCATATTTCTTATTATGAATGAATCAAAATTAAGTTCTTGCATTAACAAAATTAATCAAACTAAACACATTTATGTTAAAATAAAATTGATCTAAATTAATCACAATTGATTTTTTTCACATTGTTACAAATTGAGTTAATTAATTTTGTTGAGGTGTGTGAAATGCTAGTATTTTTTGATTAATAATACTATGTTGTGTATTTGAGATAGAAATCGAAAACAGAATTTTGGATATCAAAATAGAAAGAGAAAACAACACAAAGATGAAGATGAAAAATCATTAGTCGGCTCAATTTCAAATTTATTTCATGCAAGAAATAAAAAATTTGATGAAGATATTGTAGAGAATGATGATAAACAATCTCCTGAGGATAATTTTCGAGTTACTTATTTTCTGCATATAATTGATCAAGCTTTAACTTCGCTTAGAGATCAGTTTGAGCAATTTAAACTTTATGAAGTTTTGGTTGTTTTGTTATATTTGAGATAAAACTATTGATGATGAGGAATTGAAGAAGCATTGTATGACATTAGAAAGTTTTTTAGAATACAATAAAGAGCAAGATATTTGTGGTAAAGAATTATTCTTTGAGCTTCGACAACTAAAAGGAATTCTACCATCGGAAGTAATTAAATCAATTGATATTCTAAATTTCTTGAGGTCATATAGGAAAGTAAGTGGATTTCTAAATGTTTGGCTTGCTTATCGAATTTTATTGACTTTTCCGGTCATGGTTGCAACGACGAAAAGAAGTTTCTCAAAAATAAAAATAATAAAAACATATCTTCGAAGCACTATGTCGCAAGAGAGATTAAGTGGATTATCTATTATTTCAACTGAAAATGAGTATTTGGATAAACTTAACTATGAGGAGATCATAGAGGAGTTTGCTTCAAAGAATGCAAGAAGAAGTTGTTTTCGTCAGCTTGTATTTTGGCATGGTACCATGCTGACATTTAGATTTTTGGACATGTAAACTAAAGATTAAGTTTAACAATATTTTATAATCGACATCAAATTTTATAATTATATTTTTCATTTGATTTTGTGCATATAAAAGTATTATTTTTTTAAGTGGGGCAAAAAAACGATAAAAAAATTATTCATCTAGGGCATCAAATACTATTGGGCCGCCCCTGGCACCAACGTACACTAATATTTTGGTCCACCTAGGAACTCCTAAAATACCCGCATGACTTTTCTTAGAAGAAAAATATGGAGGAGTGAAAAAAGCTACCAGTCTCTCTATGTCTGTCATATATAATGTTGTATTGTGCAATTTTTTTCTTTAACATTTTTAGACTTAAGGTAAAATAAGGTTAATATTACTTCTCTACCACTAATAATGATAACTTGGTGAACTAATTTCAACCGCGTCTTTCTGGATTTTCAAAAATGCCATTTGGCTACTATCGTACCCTCGTATACATTAGGCTAACTCTGATTTAGTAGCCGATATGGCACAAAATCCAAATGGGTTTAACACAATCCAGTATTCGTTTCAATTCGCTGTCATTAACTTCTGTACGATTAGATTTTGAAAAGCATTTCAGACACAAGCAACGATTGGATCTCCTTTTCTCTGACAACGTCTTCTACTTCAAAATACGAAAGTGTCAGATCCAAGTAACGACAATACACTCAAAGTTCAAAAATATATTATACCCTTCATCGTCTGTGCTTTACGTTAGAAGTATTTCAATATGGGAAAAACATGAAACCCCAATCTAGGAATTTTAATAATGTGGTCATGTTAATATCTAAACCCACCAATTGTCAAAATTTTCAACCAAATTTTTTTAAAGTATCGTTCACTATAACAAAATACTATACATCCTTTTGGTTTATTTTTTATCCTCTGGTTTAGGTTTTAACATTCATTATAAAATATGGGAATGGTGGAGAGACGACGAAGGAGGTGGAAGAAAGACAGATGTAGGAGATGATGGAGGGATGACGGAAGAATAGATCGTTTCTCATTCTTTCATTATTTTCCAAAACACGAAGAATAAAAAAAATGTTATTTTATATGTTAACTTTGTTTTCTAAATTGGTCATTTTTTTACAATATACGTGCGTCGTACGTATTTTTGTATGGAAGAAAGCTAAAAACTAAAAATGGTAAACCAACCGTAATCTAAGCTTTTGTTCACTTAGCAAGATGCATCTGAGATCCTCCGTTCATTTCTCATACCAATTAGAGTAAAGAGATTTGGTACATCAAAACCACAAACTTTTTACACATCGATCTTCAATATAATTAGTTAAAATTTAAAGTATTTACATGATTATAATACTGTTTTTCAAACTATTTAAGTGTTGTTAGTTAAGTGAATTTAAATGAAACTGAAGTATTTGTAACAGATAAATGTTTTTTTTTTGTTTTGATTAATTAAGGGTAAAATGTTCAAATTAAATTTTAAATGCTTATAATTGATAGATCTAATAATTCATGTAAAATTGAAAACTACCATTAATAACATTTACATTCTCTTATCAGGGTCTTGGTCCACATCTCCTCATCTATCTTAGCTTCTCATTTGTTAGTGAAACAAATCTACTAACAAATTTTGATTGAACGGAATATATG
Organism: Allium cepa; assembly: GCA_030765085.1. Taxonomy (NCBI): domain Eukaryota; kingdom Viridiplantae; phylum Streptophyta; class Magnoliopsida; order Asparagales; family Amaryllidaceae; genus Allium; species Allium cepa. The sequence goes on from CM060942.1 coordinate 153,780,912, forward strand.
TGATTAAATTTGCACATGATGATGCAAATAATTGAGGACATGAAACAAATTTAGAAACTGTATCTCAGGCAGCGCTAGAAGGAGGGATTGAATCTCTGACCTTGTAGTTGACCGCCACATGCTCTAACCAACCGAGCTATTCCAGTAAAGGCAACAATTTTGTATTTTTTTGTTTTTGATAAATCTTGATGCAGAAGAATAAAAAAGATGCACAAGGGTGAATTTGCAAATGCTGGGAAAGGATTTACATCGCGATCTCATCTTCACTTCAATCTTAGCATTTGTTAGTTAAACAAAACTGCTAATAAAATTGGAATTAACTAAATATGTGATTAAATATGCACATGATGATGCAAAAAATTGGGCCCTTAGGACATGAAATCTTATCTCTTACGTAGTAATTAAACCCGCTAAATCTTGTTAACTTTGACATTTTGTTGAATAATGTATCTTTGTCTAGAGGTGTCAAAATAAGTTGAAGTTGTACAATTTAGAGTTGGAAGTGCAATATGATTGAACCTCCGACCTTGTGGCTAACAGCCACACGCTCTAACCAACTGAGCTATTCTATCAATGACAACAATTTCATATTTTTTTAGTTTTTGATAAATCGAGATTCAAAAGAATAAAAAAGATGCAAAGTGGTGAACTTACAAATGCTAGGAAAGAATTTAAATCGGTGTCATTGAAAAAAAAATGCTCCCCTAACAATCACAACGAAAAATAAAATAAAAATACGTTTGATTCAAATTTTTATTGTATTTTGGAATTTTTTTAACTTTAGTTTGGGTATGAAATTTAAACCTATGTGATTTAAGTCTACCTGTATATTTATTTTAGATCATGTTGGCTAAATGAAATTTCTAGTTTTCAAAATATAAATGATCTGATCTCCCCATCTATCTCAGCTTCTCATTTGTTAGTGAAACAAATCTACTAATAAATTTTGATTGAACGGAATATATGTGATTAAATATGCACACGATGATGCAAATAATTGAGGACATGAAACAAATGTAGAAACTATATCTCATGCAGCGCTAAAAGGAGACTTGAATCTCTGACCTTGTAGTTAACCACCACATGCTCTAACCAAACGAGCTATTCCAGTAAAGGCAACAATTTTTTTTTTGATAAATCTTGATGAAGAAGAATAAAAAAGATGCACAAGGGTGAATTTGCAAATGCTAGGAAAGGATTTACATCGCGATCACATCTTCTCTTCAATCTTAGCATTTGTTAGTTAAACAAAACTGCTAATAAACTTGGAATTAACTTAATATGTGATTAAATATTCACATGATGATGCAAAAATTTGGGATCTTAGGACATCAAATCTTCTCTCTTATGTAGAAATTAAACCCGCTAAATCTTGTTAACTTCGACATTTTGTTGAATAATGTATCTTTGCCTAGAGGTGTCAAAATAAGTTGAAGTTGGACAATTTAGAGTTGCAAGTGTCATATGATTGAACATGATATATTTTTTAAACTTAAAAAGACAAGGGTATGAACTGTACCACAAGTACGCTAGAAGGAGGGCTTGAACCTCCGACCTTGTGGTTAACAGCCACACGCTCTAACCAACTGAGCTATTCTAGCAATGACAACAATTTCGTATTTTTTTGGTTTTTGATCAATTTGGATTCAAAAGAATAAAAAAGATGCATAGTGGTGAACTTACAAATGCTAGGAAAGGATTTAAATCAGTGTCATTGAAAAAAGTGCTCCTCTAACAATCACAACGAAAAATAAAATAAAAATACGTTGGACTCAAATATTTATAGTCTTTTGGAATTCTTTTAACTTTAGTTTGGGTATGAAATTTAAACCTATGTGATTTAAGTCTACTTGTATATTTATTTTAGATCATGTTGGCTAAATGAAATTTCTAGTTTTCAAAATATAAATGATCTGATCTCCCCATCTATATCAGCTTCTCATTTGTTAGTGAAACAAATCTACTAATAAATTTTGATTGATATGTGATTAAATATGCACATGATGATGCAAATAATTGAGGACATGAAACAAATTTAGAAACTGTATCTCATGCAGCGCTATAAGGAGGGCTTGAATCTTTGACCTTATAGTTAACCACCACATGCTCTAACCAACCGAGCTATTCCAGTAAAGGCAACAATTTTGTATTTTTTTCGTTTTTGATAAATCTTGATGCAGAAGAATAAATAAGACGCACAAGGGTGAATTTGCAAATGCTGGAAAAGGATTTACATCGCGATCACATCTTCACTTCAATCTTAGCCTATGTTAGTTAAACAAAACTGCTAATAAACTTGGAATTAACTTAATATGTGATTAAATATTCACATGATGATGCAAAAATTTGGGATCTTAGGACATCAAATCTTCTCTCTTATGTAGAAATTAAACCCGCTAAATCTTGTTAACTTCGACATTTTGTTGAATAATGTATCTTTGCCTAGAGGTGTCAAAATAAGTTGAAGTAGGACAATTTAGAGTTGCAAGTGTCATATGATTGAACATGATATATTTTTTAAACTTAAAAAGACAAGGGTATAAACTGTACCACAAGTACGCTAGAAGGAGGGCTTGAACCTCCGACCTTGTGGTTAACAGCCACACGCTCTAACCAACTGACCTATTCCAGTAATGAAAACAATTTTGTAATTTTTTGGTTTTTGATAAATTTGGATTCAAAAGAATAAAATAGATGCATAGTGGTGAACTTACAAATGCTAGGAATGGATTTAAATCGGTGTCTTTAAAAAAATACTCCTCTAATAATCACAACGAAAAATAAAATAATAATACATTTGACTCAAATTTTATAGTATTTTGGAATTTTTTTAACTTTAGTTTGGGTATGAAATTTAAACCTATGTGATTTAAGTCTACCTGTATATTTATTTTAGATCATGTTGGCTAAATGAAATTTCTAGTTTTCAAAATATAAATGATCTGATCTCCCCATCTATCTCAGCTTCTCATTTGTTAGTGAAACAAATCTACTAATGAATTTTTATTGAACGGAATATATATGTGATTAAATATGCACATGATGATGCAAATAATTGAGGACATGAAACAAATCTGATCGATTGTTTATTTGCATTAACTAATTAGTAATTTGATTAGTTTATTTACATAAACCGTAAATCCTAATTCATAATTTTCTAAATCCTAAACCCTAATTAATAATTTGACTAGTGTATATTCACATTTGAGCTAGCATTTGGTTTGTTAGGATTGATGTGAATGATTTTGTGTATGGTTTGTAAAATTCTAAAAATAATAATTAAAATACATTAACCGTAGTTGAAGTTGAAGTTGTACAATTTAGAGTTGGAAGTGCAATATGATTGAACCTCCGACCTTGTGGCTAACAGCCACACGCTCTAACCATCTGAGCTATTCCATCAATGACAACAATTTCATATTTTTTTAGTTTTTGATAAATCGAGATTCAAAAGAATAAAAAAGATGCAAAGTGGTGAACTTACAAATGCTAGGAAAGAATTTAAATCGGTGTCATTGAAAAAAAATGCTCCCCTAACAATCACAACGAAAAATAAAATAAAAATACGTTTGATTCAAATTTTTATTGTATTTGGGAATTTTTTTAACTTTAGTTTGGGTATGAAATTTAAACCTATGTGATTTAAGTCTACCTGTATATTTATTTTAGATCATGTTGGCTAAATGAAATTTCTAGTTTTCAAAATATAAATGATCTGATCTCCCCATCTATCTCAGCTTCTCATTTGTTAGTGAAACAAATCTACTAATAAATTTTGATTGAACGGAATATATGTGATTAAATATGCACACGATGATGCAAATAATTGAGGACATGAAACAAATGTAGAAACTATATCTCATGCAGCGCTAAAAGGAGGACTTGAATCTCTGACCTTGTAGTTAACCACCACATGCTCTAACCAAACGAGCTATTCCAGTAAAGGCAACAATTTTTTTTTTTGATAAATCTTGATGAAGAAGAATAAAAAAGATGCACAAGGGTGAATTTGCAAATGCTAGGAAAGGATTTACATCGCGATCACATCTTCACTTCAATCTTAGCCTATGTTAGTTAAACAAAACTGCTAATAAACTTGGAATTAACTTAATATGTGATTAAATATTCACATGATGATGCAAAAATTTGGGATCTTAGGACATCAAATCTTCTCTCTTATGTAGAAATTAAACCCGCTAAATCTTGTTAACTTCGACATTTTGTTGAATAATGTATCTTTGCCTAGAGGTGTCAAAATAAGTTGAAGTTGGACAATTTAGAGTTGCAAGTGTCATATGATTGAACATGATATATTTTTTAAACTTAAAAAGACAAGGGTATGAACTGTACCACAAGTACGCTAGAAGGAGGGCTTGAACCTCCGACCTTGTGGTTAACAGCCACACGCTCTAACCAACTGAGCTATTCTAGCAATGACAACAATTTCGTATTTTTTTGGTTTTTGATCAATTTGGATTCAAAAGAATAAAAAAGATGCATAGTGGTGAACTTACAAATGCTAGGAAAGGATTTAAATCAGTGTCATTGAAAAAAGTGCTCCTCTAACAATCACAACGAAAAATAAAATAAAAATACGTTGGACTCAAATATTTATAGTCTTTTGGAATTCTTTTAACTTTAGTTTGGGTATGAAATTTAAACCTATGTGATTTAAGTCTACTTGTATATTTATTTTAGATCATGTTGGCTAAATGAAATTTCTAGTTTTCAAAATATAAATGATCTGATCTCCCCATCTATATCAGCTTCTCATTTGTTAGTGAAACAAATCTACTAATAAATTTTGATTGATATGTGATTAAATATGCACATGATGATGCAAATAATTGAGGACATGAAACAAATTTAGAAACTGTATCTCATGCAGCGCTATAAGGAGGGCTTGAATCTTTGACCTTATAGTTAACCACCACATGCTCTAACCAACCGAGCTATTCCAGTAAAGGCAACAATTTTGTATTTTTTTCGTTTTTGACAAATCTTGATGCAGAAGAATAAATAAGATGCACAAGGGTGAATTTGCAAATGCTGGAAAAGGATTTACATCGCGATCACATCTTCACTTCAATCTTAGCCTATGTTAGTTAAACAAAACTGCTAATAAACTTGGAATTAACTTAATATGTGATTAAATATTCACATGATGATGCAAAAATTTGGAATCTTAGGACATCAAATCTTCTCTCTTATGTAGAAATTAAACCCGCTAAATCTTGTTAACTTCGACATTTTGTTGAATAATGTATCTTTGCCTAGAGGTGTCAAAATAAGTTGAAGTTGGACAATTTAGAGTTGCAAGTGTCATATGATTGAACATGATATATTTTTTAAACTTAAAAAGACAAGGGTATAAACTGTACCACAAGTACGCTAGAAGGAGGGCTTGAACCTCCGACCTTGTGGTTAACAGCCACACGCTCTAACCAACTGAGCTATTCCAGTAATGACAACAATTTCGTAATTTTTTGGTTTTTGATAAATTTGGATTCAAAAGAATAAAATAGATGCATAGTGGTGAACTTACAAATGCTAGGAATGGATTTAAATCGGTGTCTTTAAAAAAATACTCCTCTAATAATCACAACGAAAAATAAAATAATAATACATTGGACTCAAATTTTATAGTATTTTGGAATTTTTTTAACTTTAGTTTGGGTATGAAATTTAAACCTATGTGATTTAAGTCTACCTGTATATTTATTTTAGATCATTTTGGCTAAATGAAATTTCTAGTTTTCAAAATATAAATGATCTGATCTCCCCATCTATCTCAGCTTCTCATTTGTTAGTGAAACAAATCTACTAATGAATTTTTATTGAACGGAATATATATGTGATTAAATATGCACATGATGATGCAAATAATTGAGGACATGAAACAAATCTGATCGATTGTTTATTTGCATTAACTAATTAGTAATTTGATTAGTTTATTTACATAAACCGTAAATCCTAATTCATAATTTTCTAAATCCTAAACCCTAATTAATAATTTGACTAGTGTATATTCACATTTGAGCTAGCATTTGGTTTGTTAGGATTGATGTGAATGATTTTGTGTATGGTTTGTAAAATTCTAAAAATAATAATTAAAATACATTAACCGTAGTTGAAGTTGTACAATTTAGAGTTGGAAGTGCAATATGATTGAACCTCCGACCTTGTGGCTAACAGCCACACGCTCTAACCAACTGAGCTATTCTATCAATGACAACAATTTCATATTTTTTTAGTTTTTGATAAATCGAGATTCAAAAGAATAAAAAAGATGCAAAGTGGTGAACTTACAAATGCTAGGAAAGAATTTAAATCGGTGTCATTGAAAAAAAAATGCTCCCCTAACAATCACAACGAAAAATAAAATAAAAATACGTTTGATTCAAATTTTTATTGTATTTTGGAATTTTTTTAACTTTAGTTTGGGTATGAAATTTAAACCTATGTGATTTAAGTCTACCTGTATATTTATTTTAGATCATGTTGGCTAAATGAAATTTCTAGTTTTCAAAATATAAATGATCTGATCTCCCCATCTATCTCAGCTTCTCATTTGTTAGTGAAACAAATCTACTAATAAATTTTGATTGAACGGAATATATGTGATTAAATATGCACACGATGATGCAAATAATTGAGGACATGAAACAAATGTAGAAACTATATCTCATGCAGCGCTAAAAGGAGACTTGAATCTCTGACCTTGTAGTTAACCACCACATGCTCTAACCAAACGAGCTATTCCAGTAAAGGCAACAATTTTTTTTTTGATAAATCTTGATGAAGAAGAATAAAAAAGATGCACAAGGGTGAATTTGCAAATGCTAGGAAAGGATTTACATCGCGATCACATCTTCTCTTCAATCTTAGCATTTGTTAGTTAAACAAAACTGCTAATAAACTTGGAATTAACTTAATATGTGATTAAATATTCACATGATGATGCAAAAATTTGGGATCTTAGGACATCAAATCTTCTCTCTTATGTAGAAATTAAACCCGCTAAATCTTGTTAACTTCGACATTTTGTTGAATAATGTATCTTTGCCTAGAGGTGTCAAAATAAGTTGAAGTTGGACAATTTAGAGTTGCAAGTGTCATATGATTGAACATGATATATTTTTTAAACTTAAAAAGACAAGGGTATGAACTGTACCACAAGTACGCTAGAAGGAGGGCTTGAACCTCCGACCTTGTGGTTAATAGCCACACGCTCTAACCAACTGAGCTATTCTAGCAATGACAACAATTTCGTATTTTTTTGGTTTTTGATCAATTTGGATTCAAAAGAATAAAAAAGATGCATAGTGGTGAACTTACAAATGCTAGGAAAGGATTTAAATCAGTGTCATTGAAAAAAGTGCTCCTCTAACAATCACAACGAAAAATAAAATAAAAATACGTTGGACTCAAATATTTATAGTCTTTTGGAATTCTTTTAACTTTAGTTTGGGTATGAAATTTAAACCTATGTGATTTAAGTCTACTTGTATATTTATTTTAGATCATGTTGGCTAAATGAAATTTCTAGTTTTCAAAATATAAATGATCTGATCTCCCCATCTATATCAGCTTCTCATTTGTTAGTGAAACAAATCTACTAATAAATTTTGATTGATATGTGATTAAATATGCACATGATGATGCAAATAATTGAGGACATGAAACAAATTTAGAAACTGTATCTCATGCAGCGCTATAAGGAGGGCTTGAATCTTTGACCTTATAGTTAACCACCACATGCTCTAACCAACCGAGCTATTCCAGTAAAGGCAACAATTTTGTATTTTTTTCGTTTTTGATAAATCTTGATGCAGAAGAATAAATAAGATGCACAAGGGTGAATTTGCAAATGCTGGAAAAGGATTTACATCGCGATCACATCTTCACTTCAATCTTAGCCTATGTTAGTTAAACAAAACTGCTAATAAACTTGGAATTAACTTAATATGTGATTAAATATTCACATGATGATGCAAAAATTTGGGATCTTAGGACATCAAATCTTCTCTCTTATGTAGAAATTAAACCCGCTAAATCTTGTTAACTTCGACATTTTGTTGAATAATGTATCTTTGCCTAGAGGTGTCAAAATAAGTTGAAGTTGGACAATTTAGAGTTGCAAGTGTCATATGATTGAACATGATATATTTTTTAAACTTAAAAAGACAAGGGTATAAACTGTACCACAAGTACGCTAGAAGGAGGGCTTGAACCTCCGACCTTGTGGTTAACAGCCACACGCTCTAACCAACTGAGCTATTTCAGTAATGACAACAATTTTGTAATTTTTTGGTTTTTGATAAATTTGGATTCAAAAGAATAAAATAGATGCATAGTGGTGAACTTACAAATGCTAGGAATGGATTTAAATCGGTGTCTTTAAAAAAATACTCCTCTAATAATCACAACGAAAAATAAAATAATAATACATTTGACTCAAATTTTATAGTATTTTGGAATTTTTTTTAACTTTAGTTTGGGTATGAAATTTAAACCTATGTGATTTAAGTCTACCTGTATATTTATTTTAGATCATGTTGGCTAAATGAAATTTCTAGTTTTCAAAATATAAATGATCTGATCTCCCCATCTATCTCAGCTTCTCATTTGTTAGTGAAACAAATCTACTAATGAATTTTTATTGAACGGAATATATATGTGATTAAATATGCACATGATGATGCAAATAATTGAGGACATGAAACAAATCTGATCGATTGTTTATTTGCATTAACTAATTAGTAATTTGATTAGTTTATTTACATAAACCGTAAATCCTAATTCATAATTTTCTAAATCCTAAACCCTAATTAATAATATGACTAGTGTATATTCACATTTGAGCTAGCATTTGGTTTGTTAGGATTGATGTGAATGATTTTGTGTATGGTTTGTAAAATTCTAAAAATAATAATTAAAATACATTAACCGTAGTTAAACCCTTAATCGTTTATATAAAACATGAATAATATATGTGTGTGTGTGTTTGTGTGTGTGTGTGTGTGTATGTATATTATCAAAATAGCAAAAATCGTATAATATAGTATATATTTAATAAAACAGTAAAATGTAAATAAACTATTGTACAAATGCTAATATATGTTATATAATTAACTAATCGTGTATAAGATTGATATATAATGCTAATATTGATAATCTATGAACAAAGTAGACGTCCATAATGTGTCTTATTTTTTATAAATCCCTTAGAGAATTTTTGACCTGTCTACCAATCATTGTATATGATCGTTATATAGATCTTTGTTTTTACTACAAAACGGATAAGCATATTCATCTGATACAATATTTGACGAATTTGTCCCTGTATTGAACAAGTTACAAACACTATAAATTAAATACATTTCGTAAATCCTTTAATTTTAAACGGTTTATAAAATTTCGATAGCACTTCCTTTTTGTTCCTTGTGCATACGAATTTGTGTACGATACATGGAACACAGGGGAAGTGCTGCTGAAATTTTGTGAAATCGTTTAAAATGAATTGATTTATGAAATATAATTACTATTGTGTTTTTAACAGGAAGTAGAATGATTGGCCATCAAAGCAAAAAATAATATATAGAAGCTAAAATTTTAATATTATACTTATTTCAAGACGCAAAACCAATTCAAGGTGCAAGAAAGCGCAAAAACAATTTCAATGCGCAAAAAGGTGCAAGAAGATGCAAAAAGTTGCAAATTAGTAAATTTAATAACATTATAAATATATACTTTTTAATTAAAAAATAAAATATCAATGCATAAACTTAAATGATTAATACTAATTTTAATTTCTATCATAGGTTTTAAAATAGAAAAAATAGTTAATTGTTTTACTGATCGGAGTTGGATGTATGAACGATGAAGGAAAATTAGAGGCTCAATAAGTGAACATGTTTGTAATGGGTTATATGTGTTTATTGAATTCGCTTTTAAGTAATAATGGAAATGATGAAGAAATTCGTTGTCCATATAGGAGGCGAACTTTTGAAGCATTTGATACCGGATATACTTAGAGTTCATTTGCGCCAATGCAGTTTCGTGTCGAATCGTTTGGTGTGGGATCGTCATGGAGAAATTGTAGCACCTAATTAAGAACAGTCAGAGGAGAAAGTTGGTGATGAAATTAGTTTGACGAATCTCGTAGAACATATGCTTGAAGATGTAGCACGATCAATGCTCTCTACCATTGAAGTTGACAATGACGATGTTAACATGGAAGAGGAACCAACTGTTGGAGCGAAAAATATATATGATTTATTGGATGCTGGTAAGAAACCCTTATGAAATGGTTGTGCAAGAGATACCCAATTATCAGTAACTACAGAGTACATTGCGATGAAATTAAAATACAACTTCATAGAAGCTAGATTTACAACTGTCGTACAAGCTGCAAAACGGCATATGCCACCCGATAATTTAATGTACGAAAATCATTATGAAGTAAAAAAACTTATGTATGCTTTCGGCTTGCCATATCAAAAAATAGATACTTGTTTAAATGGTTGCGTGTTGTTCTAGAAAGAAGACAGCAATCTTAGGAATTGCAGAATATGTAACTAGGAAAGGTACAAATCAAGAAAAAAGAAGGAAAAACAAGTTTCATGGATCATCTGTAACAGCACATCATATGAGATGACACAATGTGAGAACACAGGAAGAAGGTACGTTAACACATCCAGCTGATGGAGAAGCATGAAAGCATTTTGACAAAAATATCCCATTTTCACAGCGGAAAGCCGTAACATTAGGATTGGTTTATGTACGGATGGATTTTCACAGTTTTTCCAGTTTGTCTCTAAATATTTATCTTGGACTATAATCGTTACACCTTACAATCTACGTCCGTTGATGTGTATGGAAACTCCATATATGTTTCTCACAATTATCGTCCCTGACCCAGATGATCCGACACAGGGAATCGATGTTTACTTACAACTGTTAATTGAAGAGTTGAAAATTTTATGGTACAAAGGAGTTAAAACATACGACGTATCAAATTTTTTTTTGAATGTTTGCTTCTTTGTTGTGGACTATTAATGATTTTCCTATATACGCAATTCTTTCGGGTTAGAGTACGGCTAACCGTTTAGTGTATCCTTATTGAATGGAAGAAACACGAGCATTTTCTTTATCAAATGGAAAGAAAATTTCATGGTTTGATTGTCATCGGTGTTTTCTCCATATCAATCATCCTTTTAGAAGAGATAAAGAACTTCACAGCTAATAGACATGAGACTTTGCGATGACCAATAATTTGGTCAAGCGAAGTTATACATGAAGTTATAAAGGATTATTCAAAGATACATAAAATCGGACTACAAATTGAAATTCAAGGTAAATCGACGATTCATAATTGGTGCAAACAAAGTATATTTTGGAAGTTGCCTTAAATTGAAAAAATCTCCTAATCTGTCATATCATTCAAGGTAAATCGACGATTCATAATTTGTTGCCCGTCTCTTTCAGAGAACTGTTGTCCGGAAAAGTTTGGAAGGTTGCAACAGAACTTAGTTTGTTTTATAAGGAGCTTTGTTCAACTACGTTAAAAGTTGATCGTCTACGTAAACTTGAGAAAGAAATCCCTGTACTGCTCTGAAAATTAAAGAAAATATTTCCTCCAAGTTTCTTTAATGTAACGGAGCGTTTACCTGTTCATCTTCCATATGAAGCACGTCTCCGAGGTCCTGTGCAATATGGATGGGTATACCCATTCGAAAGGTAAGGTATTAATATCGAGTATGATAAATATTATCTTAATTACATATATATATATAAGTTATTTTCGAATTGAATTTTCTATTAGGTACTTAAATCATTTAAAGAAAAAAGTGAGACAAAAAGCTCGAGTTGAGGGTTCAATTTGCAATGAAATATCGAAGAAGAAGCTTCGTTCTTTTTCTCATCATTTCAGTGATCATGTGAACTTATCATTTGAAAGTGCTACGCGTAATGATGAAGCCGTTGAACAAAATTGTTCTTCTGAGGCGATGTTATCTATTTTTAGACAACACGGTCGACCTTTTGGAAAATGTATGAAAGTATGGTTAGCCGATAGAGATTACCATGTAGCGCACACATATATTCTTCTTAATTGTACTAAAGTTGCACCATTTATTAGGAAATATTATACAAGTCTGGATATATTTATTTAATTTAATACAATATGTATATATTAATTAAAATGCAATATATTATCTATGTTTGCGGTGTTTATGAATCACAACATCCAAGCATCGATATAAGCAAATTTCGCTACTTGGTTTTCGAAATACGTTTATGATCCGATAAATTGTGTGGTCGATGAAGGATTAAACCATATAGTGACCAAAAGAAAAGTTAAAACATATCCAATATTCTTCTCAATGGATATTAATTCAACACCAAAGAATATGGTGCTAAAAAATTAACTAACAATACTTGTGTGTTTGTTAAAGGCAGTGATGATTCAAACGATTATATAAATAATTTTTATGGCGTGTTAACCCAGGTTTTGCAATTGACATATTTCACTACACCTACGGAGGAAGTTTTTTTGTTTAGATGCAGTTGGTTCAACAATGTTCCGGGTTCTGGAGTTATCATGCATCCAAATTATAATCTTATAGAAATAAAATATACCTTGCGTTGCCAAAAGTACGATCCTTTTGTACTAGCCAAACAAGCCCTACAAGTATATTATACCAATTATCCATCTCTAAAAAGAGATAAAGCATACTGGTCGGCAGTTTTAAAATGAAGGACAGATTTACGTTTGATGGAAAGAATATCCAAACGAACAAGCCTATCAAGCAGATATCGAGAACAATAATGGACAATCACACGAATTTTGGACCTCCAAATGATGAATCAAATGATTGGTAGAAACGTTTGAAACTACGGAGGAAAACGATATGGAGTATGAAACCCGAATCAGAAAACGACGAAGACTGATTGCTAATATACAGTTTAATATAAGGTAATTTATGCGATTATTCATGTTACATTTTTCTCATCAATTATGGTATCTTTTCTCATTATTATTATGAATTAAAAGGAGCAACATGGTTCAACTACGTTAAAAGTTGATATAAGATAATTTATGTGATTATTCATGTAACATTTTTCTCATCAATTATGATATATTTTATCATTATTATTAAAAATTATGTGTTCTGACATAATAAATTGATATGTACGTAAAAATTATCATGTCTATTTTCTAAAGACGTAGCTCCTTCTACTCTGGTTCCCCCTCTTCTTCTCGAAGAGAGAATAGATGTGATGACAGTGGCCCTTCGGAACCAGCAGCACGACCAGTATTGTATTTATAGCTCAAAGCCAATGGATTGTGAGTATTAAAATTAGTAGCAAAGCATTAGAAATATTTTGTTTACGATATATATATATAATATTCTAAAGCTATGTTTCAAATTTAACACAGTGGATTTGATCTAGAGCCATAGGGAGTGGTTCTTAGTATTTCCAAGCAGGCATATATGAGTAGGATGACTGATTGTTGGCCTCGATGGAGTAAGATCTCTGACCCGACCTGAAAGAGCATCCGACAGAACTTTTTGGTGAGTTTAAATTTACATATTTGTAAATTACCATTTTACAATTTATCGACTGCTTAAAAATGTGCAACTTATATTTAATTTTCTCAATGTGCAGAGTTCCTTTGATTTGCAGAAAGCGGGAATTTTCCTTGTGCAGTGCCACTGGAATTCTAAGATAGCGAAGAATTATCGGGACACGATGTCGGACCTTAGGAGAGCTGGAAAGAAACTGAACTGGATAGGTGCTAGTGTATGGGATGCTCGAGTTGCCTGGTGGAGCAACGATGAGTTTAAGGTAATTAATCTGTCATATATATCTCATTACTTTATTCTACAACTATTAAATATATTGTTCGGTTATTTAAATTTGTAGGTGGAGTCATAGAGGAACTCCGCGGATAGAAATAAGAACCCAGTAACACATTGTGGTGATTTCAAGTCATTCAGCATCATCGTAAGCATTTGGTAAATTTATTAATTTCGATTATAAACAGTTATTACATTTAAATAGTTTAAGCTATAAGTTATTAATAAACAGTTAATATAAACAGTAACATATATGCATTATTTATTGCATGAAAGTGCGCGTCGACGTCCAGTCTCATACATGGAAGTGTTTGCTCATGCTCATGCCATAAAGCAAATGGACGAAGCTAGCAACGTTTCATTTGTATGGGAAGATGAGGATAAGGCGACGGCTGCATATGTATGCATATTTTGAATTTTAAGTAATTTTGATTGATTAGTTTAAGTAATTAGCTTTGAAGAATTAAAATAATGTTGTGTTAATTTCAACTGTAATTTTTTGGCGTTGTAAGAAAAGTTTCAAGAGGCATGGACACAGATGTTAGAGGGATCGGACGGCGATGAGTTGACCAGCAAGAAGGAAGATGTTATTTTTGACTCCATCGTGGATCCTACGCAGCAAAATCAGTGTTTTGGTTATGGAAACCAAGTGGTCATTTATAATAAACTATCTTATAAAAGTTGCACAATTGTTATAAAAGTCATAGAAAAGTTTTGTAACGGTATTTTCTATTCGCAGGCTAAGGCGTCTCAATAAGCTTACCAAAAAGAGCAGGACAAAGCCGAGATAAAACAGTTGAGAGCCAAGATCGAGCAGCTGTATGAGCAGGACCGTCTTCACGCTATACAGATGAAGCAGTTGAATCAGCGCTTGGCGTAGTACGTGAAGCAACATGGTTCATTTCCTTCATCGTCTGGTGCTTCCGGACGCGAGGATTCTTCATAGGTACGTTTTTCTGTGTTTGTACTTGGATGTTGTATATGTTGACTTGGAATTGGTGAGAATGATTTGTTTTGGTATGTTCGATACACTTTGATGAGAGATTGGATGCGTTGTGTTAATTTGGTACATTTTTGTGGAGTTGTTTGATATTTGACGTTGATTGGCCAGTGTTTTGTTGGATGTTGAGGATGTTGGATGGTTGATTTTGTATACATTGGAGTTTGTGATTTTGTATATATTGAAGATTATGGTTTATACTGTAGTTGATATAATATGTGATGTTGGTTGCTATATATATATATATATATATATATATATATATATATGTAAACTATCTATGTGGAATGGAGTTGAGAAGTATATTGATATATGTGTAGATTTGGTGGAAGTCAAATAGGAGCAAGGAAAAAAATAATAAACCCAGATTTCCGACGGCGCTCGACAGCTACCGACGACTTTCGGGTCACAGAATTCCGACGACTACCAATAGATTATTGGTTTCAAGGGGATCAACGTGTATCTCGTTTGTCGTTGAACGTCGTCGCTATAACACTGTTAGAAGCCGTCGGAAAAAGGTCGTCGACTACGTCGAAAGGCGACAGATATCTTGAAAGCTATTCCGACGCTTTATTCTCGGCTTTCGACGGCCGCCGTCGGCTATTTGCCGCCGGAATAGCCCTATAGTCTTGTAGTGATCCACTCAAATGATTATATATATGTACATATTTGTACATAATACATTATCTTTAAGTTGTTTTCTACAAAGCGAAAATAAGTAGACAGAAGTAGTATCATAACTTTGAATAATATATCTTCAATTTGTTTCAAGTTATTTAGAAATACGAATAACAAATATCATAAAGCTTTTACAACTAACAAATAAACATAAAAACATTATCCGAACAAAAATAAAAATCTATCGTAATGTCCATACTGAGTAAAGGCACGCATAAGCGTGCATGTACACCAGTATTATTTGCGTATGTTTCTTTGATGACCAAATATTTATATTTCTATAAAACAGTTTTACATAAAGATTCTACATTACTCTATCGTTTAACTTCGAAACTATATTGATGGTTCTGTAACTAAAACGATCTCTCAGCAGAAACCTGAAAGAAGTCATTTCACCGTTTCACTAATATATACAAAATCATCCAATGCTGGCAATTAAATGACATGGATGGCCATATGTGGTCTTATATGCGTGCATATAAGTGTCAGTACAAATTAAATTTGTTCTTTAAGTTTATGGTTTTGTAGTTGTATTGCACATCATCATTGAAGCTTGACATTAACTTCTGTTGAGCAGTTATGTTTCAATTCACTCTAACATTTGCGTTGTTACTACACATGCACAAGTCTCCAAGTAGCTCCGATAAATGCAACTTACATGCAGGAGACTCTACATTTCTAAACAATGATTTGAATCACGTTATACATTAATGATAGAAAATTTAGTTCGGAGTTATATTCTATAAAACATTAATGTCATATCCATTCCTCACTTTTCTCTCTCTAATGTCACAGCGACAGCTAATCAGATGATGGAAGAGGGCTTGAATGTATTAATGAGAATATCTCTTGACAATAAGATTTTTGCTACAATAGTAATATTAATAGTACAATTATTACAGTTATATTCAGGGCTTGAATGCTATTTCAAGAGATGTAAAACAAAACAACAGAATTAGTAACCCACTTTCATCACAATTTTCAAACATTGGAATTTCCGGACTAATATGAAGGAATTAAAACAGAACATATATATTAACCAGAAGAATAAACTTACATGTTGAAATATTCAAAGCCATAGAACCGGTATTGGTGTTAAAATAAAGATATAGAACATATGCATGTTAGGAAGAACTAAACAAACAAAACCAAAACAAACAAAACCATAACAACAGATATAACAAGTCTCCAAGTCGTATGCATAATAATAGTTCACAATATAGTTCCATGATAAACTTAATACTGTGTTGAGCATTTAAAAAGAGAGAACATAATGTAGTACCAGCAAAACCACCTTGTTAGCATGCATCATTCACCCTTTTAACTGGAAAAAGACTCTCGGTATATCTAATGCACCAATAAAAATATATATTAGGTTGGCCAAGTTCAAGATATTCATTTTCTTCCGTGCCTAAGTCGTATTAGCGAAATAATCCATATTTTTTTGTTGAAACAATCGCTGTTAAGTAAGAGAAATTCTCCAGTAAAAACGAAACTTGAAGGATGAAGGAAACCATCGGTCCCTGGTATATCGGTAGGTCCAATCTTCCATGCCATATTCCAAGACTCCTTCACACCATATTCATTCAACACCAATATTTCATAGTAACAATTGTAATATCTACGACAATCCACATTGTGTATATAAGCAAGTTTGTCACCCAAAAAGCCTATAACGGCTGAGAAATGAACATCCCCCACTGGTAATGGCATTGTTTCATATGTTTCTTCATTCAAATCAAAAGAAAGGATAACGTTACCATCACTGTCATTATTACCGTCAGAATATGCTATCCAAAAACATGCTCCATCATTGGTTATGTGATAAGTATATGATCTATAGAATCTAGAAGGCAAAGTAAAATCTTTACGAATAGTTCTCCAAGAATCAGCTTTTAAGCTATATACCTCCACTATAGTGTTAGACGTGTTTTGATTGCAAAGGGTGCTTACCACGATACTGTGATCATTACCTTTGACAGTGAATCCAAATCCGCAAAAAGAAAAACTTTGATAAGCGTGAGGTAGAGATCTCGATTGTTTCATTGCAGGATTCCATAAATAAATATTTCCATCAAACTGCGCAAGACATATTATACCATTTGATGAAAATAACAGCTTTGTGTTCTTAAAAATATGCCAAGGTAGTCCACAATCAAAGTCATTGTACACTTCGTATTTGGTGCCGCTTAACAAGCAGAACTTTTGATATCCAACGGTTGCAGTATCAAGGCACATACCAAAAAGATTTTCATTACCGCAACGTCGGTCAGAGTGGTTGGATATGAAAGTGGAGCTATCAATGAGAGTATACCAAGATTTGCAAACAGATTTAAATCGTAACAGACTTGTTACAGGTAACCATTGCAGAATGTCAAACAGCAAGTGTTCAGGCATGTAACGACTATTGTTCATTGATGAATGTTTCATGCTTCTAAAAAATTAAAAAAATATAGTAGTTAGTATGTTACTCAAAAAACTTATATTTTATGCTTAATCACTTATACCTTGTTAACAAAATTCAATGAACAATAATTATTTTTTCATTACAGTGATTAGTAGGAAAAACAAGGTACATATAACATAGTATTTCGAGAACATAAAGCTTAATAATTATGAAATTTAATGAGAAGAACGATAGTGGTTGTAAGTCTATGGCAACTCTTTATAACATATTAAAAATAGGAAAATATTGCAGCTTAATAATTAGCTCACTAAAATAAGTTAGCACTTGCGCCATTTACGGCCACATGTTCCAATGGTTAATCCACATTTCGACCTTATTAAACTAATCCACTAGCTTTTACCAAGGTTAACCCAGAAATGAATTAACTAACAGAAAAAGTTGTTTCATGTTTTCCAATTGCTATTTCAATGTCAGTTTCTTCCTCGAGGTTTGGTAAATTGTAGCTTATAAGTATAACTGGTTGACTATTTTAGTAAATCCATGACACAATGCTCTGGTTGTGGCTGCAATCAGAAACCACAATTTTTAATGCAATTAATATTAACAGAAAATGGTAGCTAATATTAATGAAATGAATTAAAAAATTCCAAATTATTATGAAGCATCAGTTTGTTGTAAGCAAAAGAGGTGGAGATCAGAAGTTAGGTAAAAAAATGGTAGTTTATTTTTGTTAATAAATTTAGCTTGCCTATGATTCAAAAAGGTTAACCAGAATCAATTCATGCTTTGCATCATTTATTTATGTTTTAAACTTAGTATCCATCAACTGGAAATGTTAAATTAAACTAGTCAATGGAACTGCAGGTAAATACACCATTTCCTTTTCTCCCTGTTATTATATAATCTATAGCTATCTTACTCGTCCCTAGCATGCAGCAGAGTTTAAAGCAGCGGCCTTAATTCAAAAATCAAGACAATTAATGAAAATTACTAAATTTTGAAACCCAATAAATTCCCGTTTAACTTCCATATTAACTAATAAAATATTAAGTTTGATGAAATTGACATAGAACAAGATTAGTAAACTGAATGGGAGTAACCTCCAGCACAAAAGAATCAACGGTTACCTCACTAATAACTACTGATGTTATAAATTTATCAAATAAAGGGACAACATGGACACACATACAAAAAGCATCCAATAACATATGTATGTCAAGTTTAATGGCAATTCTATAGTATATCTTTGTAAATTCCTCTTTATGTTTTAAATAAGCTATTATTTAAAAAGCAGTTTTAACAAATTCCAAACAATAGATTACATATTTCTCTAGAATCATAATGCATAAAACACAATCTATAGTACTATTCTCAAACTCCAATGTAATTAAAAATATTAATATAACAGATAGGATTGCAAATTCCTCAAGAGGCATTATATATTGTTATTTTCTTTTAATATAACAATGGTATACCTGATAACATAAAAAGATCACATACAATGAAGTGCTTGAGTCGTGAACGATTTAATGGAGTGCTTCAGAAGTTCAATATGTGAATGATGATTTGGATGTAGTGTTTTACCAGATAATTATAATCATAATGCCAAGCAATGTTTTCAAAACGGGATTTAATGTAGCACAAGCCAGCGGCGGTAGCACAAGCCGGCGGCGGTAGCAGAAGCTTGTGACGGCAGGGTTCAATCGCGATGTAATTGCAATGGTACTAGTTGCCCTACCGAAAAGGTTCCGCCTTTTAAATAAGGAAAATTTTAATTTTGGGCCGGTTTTTAAAGTGCGGCTCGTTTCCATTTTCAGCCATACTCATATGCGTGACAGCCCAACGTTCCAAATTCAAATTTTGGATCTTCCGCCGGTTGAAGGAAATTGGTATATTGGTGTCGGACGCATCGTGCCATTTCACTCCCACAGCTGCATCTTTTGGCTCTCATCCCCCTATATAAACGAAGTCATCCTTCTCCTTCTTCTCACAGCAGTCCAAACAAACTATTTTCCGCTCTCAAATCATACCGTTATTTTAATTATGTAAAATTTATAACTCCGATTTTGAAACATTGTTTCATGTCTCGTTAATTTTACTTTGTAATAAAAGCCTTTATAAAAGTAATTAACATCCGATAAGAAGAATAATAAAATAAATAAACAAAATTTCTAATCAAAATACTGTATATTTTTAACCATTAATTAATGTAAACAAACAAGTAAAGTTAAATTTTAATATTTTCACAAAACGTATTAACTACAAATATTTGTTACCTATTAATTAGTCTACTGTCCTTCTTAAAAAAGACAAATTTTACTAATAATAAAGAATTCACTTGATTCACCCATTTTTTCTGAAACAGTGTATATGGTTGTAATAATACATGTTTAAGAAAGAAAAAATTAGCTTTATGTTTGGTTATAATGAAATACCAATTATAAAAAGAAAATTTATGTATATTATTCTTTGTAATAAAGTACAAATTTTATAAAAAGATAAATTACGTAATCTTGAATGATGAGTACTGTACGAGAATTAAAGATTTACGTATAATTGTGAAAATTTTAAGTTATATGAACTTGAACGAAATACCTGTTTTACAAAAAAAATCAATATAAGTGGTGTACATTACATTGAATTATCATTTTTTGGACTAGTTATATCAAATAATAACTATCACCCATTTTGATTAATTTTAAAGATTCAAATTTTAGATCATTTAATTAATTTAAATATATCTACTTGAATGTAAAATAATATTATGAAATTTTGGAAATTTTTGTAAATAACTAATTTTTAACCATAGCAACATTTTAGAGGTTTGAAATGGGAAATCATACTTATGAATTTAATTTCAGACATCTGAAACCCCATGAAAATACATGGGTTCCTTTCTACAAAGTTGCAGATATATTCAAATGTCTGAATATTAAAATTAAATGCTTGAATGCTTGTTACAAACATGGTTTGCACCCAAATATTTATATCTTTTGATTTATAACTCCAAATGACTCGTCATTTCTTCCATTGTGATCGTGATGGCGTTTTCTTTAATCTAAAGACCTCATATGATTTAGTATCATTGGGATACATCGCACCAACGTCGCTCGATACACATTCACGCCCTTGTTATAAGTTGTTTGAACAATCTAACGAGTGAAACTTCACACTCGACGTATGAGTTTGAGGCAATGAACCAGTTTTCCTAACCATTCAAGCTTAACAAATCGATTAACTGCTTCAATTGACATCTTTCTTCCATAATGATAACCTCAAATATCATTGAATCATTTCTTAACAACTCTACCAACTTCCAATCTAATTATGATGCCAATAACCAAACAAGCACAACACAATTCATAAAAAGGTATCCAACACATCCAATTATACAGTTTACTCTTTCAAATAATTTATTGATGAGGTTTCCATCTCAAAAATCTCAATGAAGCCCATTATCCAAGTCCTAACCAATATTGGACATCTGCCATGATTTTTAACATATATTATGCTCATAGAGCATAGAGTATAAAATCCATTCACCAAATCTCTTAGAAACCAAAGTTCCAATGAACCTAAATTGAAGCTTTCATTTGATTCCTGAAAACTGGCTTCTAACTTTTCCAAATTAAGAAAAATTTGCTAAAGATTTACTTTTTAAAACCCTTAATTTTCTTTTTCATCAAAAGTGAGAAAAAGAGAATGAAGTGATGGAGAGGAAATTGCGTATTTCAGAATTACTAATATAATTATGGCTAAATGATCATTCTAGCCTACCATGATGCCCTATTTTTCTTAACGTCTAATTAGTGATAAAGGTCATCAAAGTAGGCTTATGCATTAATTGTAATGACCCGATATTTTCAACCATTCACATCCATTATAAGTGTATAGGTAGACACTCATGCCGAAATTGAATTGCTCAAAATACCGTGTTGTAACTAAAAATTTGGCAAATCTCAGAATATACAGTAAATAATAATCACATATCACAGACACAGAGTATTTAATAATGCAACGAAAGTAAAAGTGATAGTAGTTCATGAAGCTACTATATAAATATCAGAGTTACATAAAATACAACAGAAGAAATAAAGTACAAAAGAAGTTCCAATATGATAACCAAGTACAAGCTGAATAGAACAACCGAACTGAAATAGATAAGACTACATAAGCAGATAATCTCCAGCGATTCCAATCTCCAGAAGGTGGAATCCAAATCTGTGAATACTCAGGCTGACCCGAGCGTAAATAAAAATACAAACACTCGAGTCAGGACATAAATACTTATACAATGCAAACCAACTCAAGTGAACTGTAGCAAAGGTACAAGTAACTTAGAAGATGCTTGGGACTGCCCATCCTCTAAGGATCCGTTAAACTATTTATTATATAGTAATATACGCTATATACAGTAGTGTTTAATCAGTAAAGTATAATCATATAGAAAATAGCCTTAAGGGGATGGTGAACCTTAACGCGGTCGGATCTTTAAAACCAAAATCGTAGTGGGCTCGATATAAGGATATGACAAGGCACGCGAGGCAATGCTAGGATGGATACACCGTTTGCACTCCCGGACCGGTGGTGACGGCAAGCCAGCAGCTTCCGCCCACCTTGAACAATACCCCCGAATCAAAGTGGCGCCACCGTATCGAATCACAAAGGTAATAGAATGGTTTCCAATGGAGCATGCTCGATGAAAGGGTGCGACTCTTTGTGTAGCCCGGTATAGCTCCTGTTTTAGTCATATATACCAACTCACGGGAGTTTGGGTCCATGTAATATACCTCGAGAACGTCGCCACCATCCTACTTCATTCTGGAATCTCCACCGTGTACACAGTTGTTAAAGTGGTTTTCGGTATTGGTCGGCTATAAGGAAATATCTGATCCCGGTCTCTTTAACAACCAATCGTTATTATAACCCGTGGTTATAACTTTAAAACAATATTTTCATACTTCAAAATAAAATATCATTTCAATCCAAATATTTATCAAAATAAAAATTAAATCATTTCTAAACCATTTCAATATACCAACATACCATATCTTTCAAATTCAAATATTTATCAAAATGAATATTAAGTCATTTCAAATCATTTTTAATACATAAACATCATATCTTTCAAACTTCATTTTCAAATCCTTTTAATTTCAAAATATCATAACTTTCAAAACTTCATCTTCGAATCATTTAATATATATCAAAATATCATATCTTTCAAACTACATTTTCAAATCGTTTAATATATATCAAAATATCATATCTTTCCAAAGCTTCATTTCAAAACATTTAATATATATCAAAATATCATATCTTTCCAAAGCCTCAATTTCAAATCATTATATAAGTTCAAATCCAAATACTCAACTTAAATACCTTTTAAATTCAAAGATATCATTCATTTATTATCATTCCAAATCACCTTCTATATAGCTTATATTTTAATCAAAATATTTCATTTAAACCATTTAAAATTTAATTTTATATACTTTCAAATTAAGTATTCAATTTCCAAAGTTTTAAACCATTATGAGTTCATTTACTAAGTTAAAACCATAAACATTGAAAATTTCAACCTTTTACAGCATTCAGAAAAAGATGCTGAAAGTTATACATGAAAACATTTCAATTTAAACCATTTAAACATTATAAAAATCATATTTTGACATTCAAAGATGTTCATTAAAATACTCTTTTAATTAATGATTTTTATAAAGCAACATTTTATAATTAAATCAAATGTCACAAATCCACTTAATAAATTCAAGTGTAAACTTTCCTATTTTTACATTTAACACTTTATTACCATTTACATTTTTCAAATTATCATTTCACAAATTAAACTAAATTCTCAATTTATTTAATTAACTTAAAACTTTAAATAAAACAAATTTTACATTTCCAAGTCAAGTTATACTTTTAAAAGATCACTTTTAAACATTCATTTATTTAACCACTTAAATTCATAGAAAAATCAATAATACTTTAATAAATCACTTAAATTCAAAATTAAATCAAAATATAATATTTACTAATTTCCAATAAAATTAAATTTCCATTTTATTCATATAACTTAAATATCGTTTTTAACAAAAATTCCAAATTTCCAAACTTAACTTATATTCAATAATCCAATTTAACCATTCATTAATTTACATTTTTAACTCATAGAAAAATCATAATTTCTTTATTTTAAAACATTAAAAAAAAATTAAATCAAATTTAATAAATTTATATTTTAAAATACTTAAAAATATCCAAAATACTTTATAAAATAACCACGGGTCTGTATATAGTTTTCTAACCAGGTCAAGTGATACGGATATGTATCATTTCAATCCGCAGTTTAAAAAGAAAAATCCGGGTTCTATCATTTCAAACCCGCAATCCCAAGTTAAATAAATTAAATAAAAACCATTCAGGCCTATCATTTCAGCCCATAACGATTTTCCCTATTCTAAAGTCCGTTCGGGTACGTATCATTTCAACCCATAGTGATTTCTAATTTACAGGGAACTTGCAGTGTGATAAACAGATATAAATGAACAGTAACAACATATATATAATAACAGATGATATGACATGGAATTTAATAGGTTTAACATCATATGTAATGAATCACAGGCAGTTATAACATCACATAATAGTTCTACGCATTCAAATGGTGTCAATTTACATATGTATAAGTATAAACGTCTGGTGAGATTTACTCACCTTTTTAGCTGGAGATCGCAATATAAACGACATAAATGGGTTCCAAAAGGCACGATGACACAACAATAGATCCAAATGGGAAGAGAACCAAGCTCAATGATCTTGTCACAACCCATAAACAAAACCAAACATAAACATAGATTCAATACCAGATTGAATTGAAATAACTTTGGAATAAAAAGCAATATGAACACACGATCTTTTGCCTTGCTTCCTATTATTGTTTTGCATGGCCTAAGGGCGTATTTGGCTCAGGTTTGGACATAGCATGGCTCAGGTATGAACACAAGAATGCACGGCTACATGGCATTGAGGGTGGAGGGGTTACATCTTGAGAATGTTAAGGGTTTAAGGCAAAATATCATGTTTTTGGTCAACAAAAGGGCTCGGCTTTGGAGTGGTTTGTCTTGGCCATTCAAGTTCAGATTTGGAATGATGTTGGAGTGGTGTGTGGTGGTCTGGTCAGTGGTGGTGGCGGCGGCTAGAGGTGGTGGTGGTGGTGGAAAATGAAGTGGTGAAGCAACAAGGCTCAAACTAGCATGTTTTCAAGGCATAGGTTGGATTTTGAGGGGTTTTGTCACCATGGTTGGCTCCGATATGGTCATGACCTGGAGTGTAGGTGGTGATGATGGCAGAGAATGGATGTAGAGAGTGGTGGCCATGGAAATAGTGAGGAGGCCATGCAAATAGAAGAAAGAAACAAGACAAAAGTATGGAAAAAATGGAAGAAAAAGTGCAAAAAGAGGAGGCCATTACCCTTTTTTTTCTCCTAGCCGTGAATGAATGACAAGTGGAATTTTTTTAGTGAATGAAGACTGGAATACACGGCCAAATAAAGTAATATACAGCCAAAAGAAGTAAAGGCTAATAAATAAATAAAAACTGCCAAAGAGTAAATGAGGAAACGGAAAAAAAGAAACGACTTACGTTTCAAAAGCTTTTAAAACCTTTGATATTTCCTTAATTTTTTCATATAAGTTTATACTACTGAAAATAATAATGATTCAGTCAAAATTAGAAAATATAAAAAAATATAAGATATATATAAATATTTATTAATTATGTGAGGTTAAAATAAGAAAATAGCACAAGATTGCAAACTAGTCTAGAAAAATGGAAAATAAACAGAATGAATTTTGAAAATTTTATATGGACTTGTAAAAATATTTATAAAAAAGATAGCAACATAAAATTAAAAATGCATTCACAAATAAATATATAAATTTAAATTTAAATAAAGGAAATAGGAGAAAAATGGAAACTAAGCTTTAAAAATTTGGAAATAACTTCAATAAGCTTTGGAAAAATTCAAACATCACTCAAAAATATTAAAAGACAAAATATGCTTAAAATAAAATATTAAAAGATAAAAAAATTTAAATTTAAAGAAAATAGAAAAAGATTTAAAGAAATTGCTTAAAATCCAAACAGTGTCCAGAAATTACAAATAAACCACCATTGACTTTGGAAAATTGTTTACTTCATTTTAAAATTATTATAATACAAAAATATGCATACAATAACATATATACAAATTAGGATAAGATATATCAAGTAAAATATCATTTTAAATTAAACAAAGAATATTGTTAAATAACTTAATATACACACAATATTGAAAACAGTATAACTTTCACAAATTAAAACCGTTTTCAACGAAACGAAAAGCAGTATTAATTTTATTTCATCTATTTTCGTAAAAAATTTAAGATTTTAAATAATTTAAATTTTAAGTTTAAAAGTCAAAGTTTGACCAGTTTGAACAGAAATTCACTTTTCAGTAAAATATTCAATTTATACAAGTTTGAAACTAAAATTCACATAAAATTCAACATTTATATTTAAAATAACATAAATTATTCATTTTAATAAATAAAATAAAATTCTTAAATCAAAATTTCAAATAAAATAATCAAAATAAATAATTAAAATAAATCACAAAATTCAAGGTTGTTACACTCTCCCCCACTCAAAACTTTTCATCCCCGAAAAGGAATGAAGTACGGAAAAGCACATAAAAAGATAGAGTGAAATAAGATTAGGACAAGATGACAAGGAGAATGAAATTATACGTGATGACTATTGCTATAGGTAAGTTTAACAAGGCGCAAATTATCAAAGATTATGGAAAGACTTCTAAACAGAAAGATTATAGAAAGATGCATATACTAGTCTATAACAAGATAAGGATGATAAGGACAACCAAAAGATAGTTTGAAAAACAAGATAAGAAAATAAATTCGAAAGCATGGAATTTTCAACTTAATTTTTTTTCATAAGTTAAATAAATCGTAACTATCTCAAATTTCATTATCTTATTATCCAATCATCTTAAATTAACAATTTTAAAACCAAAGGTTTTGAAAAATAATCATTTATTTTACTCATAATGTACTTAATAAATTTAATTCTTCTGTATTCCTAATTAAAATTAAATTTATTCCTCTCAATATATTTATCACTTATGTTAAATATACTTACACTTATTATGACTGCTTTGTTTTATTCTTAGTTCTATTAAAATTATTTTGTATTGTAAATTATTCAATTGCCCATTTATTATATTTACCTTTGTTAATCATTTTATAAAATTTTATTTATAAAATCTTTTATATTGTATATTATCCAATTACATTGTTAACTTCTGAAATTAAGGTAAGTTATATTTGAATGCAATTGCATTATACAAATAAACTTTCCAATTAAATCATTTCATGCTTGATATTCATCCAAAATTTTGATCTTCTTTTTATAATTGAATTTAAGAATTAAATTTCCGATTTCTTCAAACCATTTAGAGATAAATAAATGTATGTACATAACTTATCAAATCAAATTTAAATCACATATCTATACACATTATAAATCAAGTCGTATTTTAGAAATTCAAATCAATTTGATTTTCCAAAACAAAGCTATAGCAAGACTACAGGGCGGTCTCTTCACTTCGAAACTTGAAAATGAATGTCGATGATGCTGCAGTCATCACCGAAATTATTTCCCAGCGACAAAGAGAAGAGCACTAATTTTTTAAACTTGTAAATTCTTTGAAAACAAATTTCTATTCAAAAATACTTTAAATGATATAACCCTTTAAAACTTTAAACACAAGGTTTGAAACCATCGGAAATTAAATTCTTAAATTTCTTGTTCTAAATTCATTTCAGTTCCCAAATCAATTTATAAACAACTGTTTATAAATTCATTTATAGAACAATAAATGATAAATCAAGTATTATCACTTCAAATAATCAATTTAAATCAGTTTATTAAGTTCCATAAATTTACTTATATATCAAAAATTTATTTCACTAACCAAATTTTAAAATAATATTGTGTCAGTTTGTTCTGTCAATGTGTTTTAGAAATCCTATCGATAGCATTGATCAGACGAATCGATCGGAAACCCAAACATCAACAACTCAAACAACACAATATATAAAACATTTTAATTTTAAATATTAGTTTACAAATACACTATACAGGAACAGATTTTCAAAGAAGGATAGAGATTCAAATATGATTAACTCAAATCAATGGAATTTCTGTTTTAAAAATAAGTTGGAAACAAGGATGACATGATTAAATAATAGAATAGGAAGATGGATAAGCTTATATATATCGCGGGCAACCTTAACCGGGTCAACTGTGACTTAAAGAATAAGATCGATGTGGATTTTTCTGAGGTAAATCTACATTCGATCTCAAGAGTTAGAGTTTGGGATAACAAAAGATATTAGCATCTAAACCAAGGATAGATATAAATCTCTGGTGAATCGATGCTAATTGTAAAGGATTTTCACCCTTTTACAATTAAATTTTTGAGATTGGCGGGACTGTCAACTCATTATAAAGATCATTTTGAAGTGGAGTTATGGGATACTCCAGAACCAAAAGAAGATGAATCGCGAGGGACATGAATGGATTTTGGAACCGCAGGGAACGTTCCAAAATTCAAAGGAAACGAATTGAAGAAGAAGGAATTCAAGCTCGAACGAAAGTGATTCTGTAAATACATTCACTCCATATGCTGAGTTTTTCCTAGAGTTACCAAAGCTCTGATACCAACTGTAACGGGCTGTGCCAGTGGGGTAACGCCCACCGTAGCATACATTGGTACCTGTGTTCCGCCTTTACAGCCAGCCTCTCGACTGCACCAACCCCGCAGGGACATGTAGGAGTAAGAGTCATCCGCTCGCTACCCAAACCAAATGCGAGAACCCCCTATCATGCTGCACCCGCCAAGTGCATAGGCAGACACACATGTCGGAATTGAATTGCTGAAAATACCGTGTTGTAAATAAAATTTTGGCAAATCTTAGAATATACAGTAAATAATAATCACAGATCACAGACATAGAGTATTTAATAATGCAACGGAATAAAAGAGATAGTAGTTCATGAAGCTACTATATAAATATCAGAGTTACATAAAATACAACAGAAGAAATAAAGTACAAAAGAAGTTTCAATATGATAACCAAGTACAAGCTGAATAGAACAACCAAACTGAAATAGATAAGACTACATAAGCAGATAATCTCCAGCGATTCCAATCTCCAGAAGGTGGAATCCAAATCTGTGAATACTCAGGCTGACCCGAGCGTAAATAAAACTACAAACACTCGAGTCAGGACATGCATACTTATACAATGTAAACCAACTCAAGTGAACTGTAGCAAAGGTACAAGTAACTTAGAAGATGCTTGGGACTGCCCATCCTCTAAGGGTCCGTTAAACTATTTATTATATAGTAATATATGCTACATACAGTAGTGTCTAATCAGTAAAGTATAATCATATAGAAAATAGCGTTAAGGTGATGGTGAACCTTAACGCGGTCGGATCTTTAAAACCAAAATCGTAGTGGGCTCGATATAAGGATATGACAAGGCATGCGAGGCAATGCCAGGGTGGATACACCGTTTGCACTCCCAGACCGGTGGTGACGGCAAGCCAGCAGCTTCCGCCCACCTCGAACAATACCCCCGAATAAAAGTGGCGCCACCGTATCGAATCACAAAAGTAATAGAATGGTTTCCGATGGAGCATGCTCGATGAAAGGGTGCGACCCTTTGTGTAGCCCGGTATAGCTCCTGTTTTAGTCATATATGCCAACTCACGGAAGTTGGGTCCACGTAATATACCTCGAGAATGTCGCCGCCATCCTACTTCATTCTGGAATCTCCACCACGTACACAGTTGTTAAAGTGGTTTTCGGTATTGGCAGGCTATAAGGCATTATCCGATCCCGGTCTCTTTAACAACCAATCGTTATTATAACCCGTGGTTATA
This sequence comes from Allium cepa, assembly GCA_030765085.1. NCBI lineage: Eukaryota > Viridiplantae > Streptophyta > Magnoliopsida > Asparagales > Amaryllidaceae > Allium > Allium cepa. The sequence continues at coordinate 153,810,877 of CM060942.1, forward strand.
ACTTTAAAACAATATTTTCATACTTCAAAATAAAATATCATTTCAATCCAAATCTTTATCAAAATAAAAATTAAATCATTTCTAAACCATTTCAATATATCAACATACCAATCTTTCAAATTCAAACATTTATCAAAATAAATATCAAGTCATTTCAAATCATTTTTAATACATAAACATCATATCTTTCAAACTTCATTTTCAAATCGTTTTAATTTCAAAATATCATAACTTTCAAAACTTCATCTTCGAATCATTTAATATATATCAAAATATCATATCTTTCAAACTTCATTTTCAAATCGTTTAATATATATCAAAATATCATATCTTTCCAAAGCTTCATTTCAAAACATTTAATATATATCAAAATATCATATCTTTCCAAAGTTTCGTTTCAAAATTTAATATATATCAAAATATCATATCTTTCCAAAGCTTCAATTTCAAATCATCATATAAGTTCAAATCCAAATATTCAACTTAAATACCTTTTAAATTCAAAGATATCATTCATTTATTATCATTCCAAATCATCTTCTATATAGCTTATATTTTAATCAAAATAATTCATTTAAACCATTTAAAATTTAATTTTATATACTTTCAAATCAAGTATTCAATTTCCAAAGTTTTAAACCATTATGAGTTCATTTACTAAGTTAAAACCATAAACATTGAAAATTTCAACCTTTTACAGCATTGAGAAAAAGGTGCTGAAAGTTATACATGAAAACATTTCAATTTAAACCATTTAAACATTATAAAAATCATATTTTGACATTCAAAGACGTTCATTAAAATACTCTTTTAATTAATGATTTTTATAAAGCAACATTTTGTAATTAAATCAAATTTCACAAATCCACTTAATAAATTCAAGTGTAAACTTTCCTATTTTTACATTTAACACTTTATTTCCATTTACATTTTTCAAATTATCATTTCACAAATTAATCTAAATTTACAATTTATTTAATTAACTTAAAACTTCAAATAAAACAAATTTTACATTTCCAAGTCAAGTTATACTCTTAAAAGATCACTTTTAAACATTCATTTATTTAACCACTTAAATTCATAGAAAAATCAATAATACTTTAATAAATCACTTAAATTCAAATTTAAATCAAATTATCATATTTACCAATTTCCAATAAAATTAAATTTCCATTTTATTCATATAACTTAAATATCGTTTTTAACCAAAATTCCAAATTTCCAAACTTAAGTTATATTCAATAATCCAATTTAACCATTCATTAATTTACATTTTTAACTCATAGAAAAATCATAATTTATTTATTTTAAAACATTAAAAAATCTATTTAAATCAAATTTCATAAATTTATATTTTAAAATACTTAAAAATATCCAAAATACTTTATAAAATAACCACGGATCTGTATATAGTTTTCTAACCTAGGTCAAGTGATACAGATATGTATCATTTCAATCCGCGGTATAAAAAGAAAAATCTGGGTTCTATCATTTCAAACCCGCAATCCCAAGTTAAATAAATTAAATAAAAACCATTAAGGCCTATCATTTCAGCCCATAACGATTTTTCCATATTCTAAAGTCCGTTCGGCTATGTATCATTTCAACCCATAGTGATTTCTAATTTACAGGGAACTTGCAGTGTGATAAACAGATATAAATGAACAGTAACAACATATATATAATAACGGATGATATGACATGAAATTCAATAGGTTTAACATCATATGTAATTAATCACAGGTAGTTATAACATCACATAATAGTTCTACGCATTCAAATGGTGTCAATTCACATTTGTATAAGTATAAACGTCTGGTGAGATTTACTCACCTTTTTAGCTGGAGATCGCAATACAAACGACATAAATGGATTCCAAAAGGCATGATGACACAACAGTAGGTCCAAGTGGGAAGAGAACCAAGATCAATGATCTTGTCACAACCTATAAACAAAACCAAACATAAACATAGATTCAATACCAGATTGAATTGAAATAAATTTGGAATAAAAAGCAATATGAACACACGATCTTTTGCCTTGCTTCCTATTATTGTTTTGCATGGCCTAAGGGTGTATTTGGCTCAGGTTTGGACATAGCATGGCTCGGGTATGAACACAAGAATGCACGGCTACAAGGCATTGAAAGTGGAGGGGTTACATCTTGAGAATGTTGGGGGTTTAAGGCAAAATAGCATGTTTTTTGTCAACAAAAGGGCTCGGCTTTGGAGTGGTTTGGCTTCACCATTCAAGTTCAGATCTGGAATGATGTTGGAGTGGTGTGTGGTGGTCTAGTCAGAGGTGGTGGCGGCGGCTAGAGGTGGTGGTGGTGGTGGAAAATGAAGTGGTGAAGCAACAAGGCTCAAACTAGAATGTTTTCAAGGCATAGGTTGGATTTTGAGGGTTTTGTCACCATGGTTGGCTCGGATATGGTCATGACCTGGAGTATAGGTGGTGAAGATGGCAGAGAATAGATGTAGAGAGTGGTGGCCATGGCAATAGTGAGGAGGCCATGCAAATAGAAGAAAGAAACAAGACAAAAGTATGGAAAAAATGGAAGAAAAGGTGCAAAAAGAGGTGGCCATTACTCTTTTTTTTTTTTTCTCCTAGCCGTGAATGAATGAGAAGTGGAATTTTTTTTTAGTGAATGAAGACTGAAATACACGGCCAAACAAAGTAATATACAGCCAAAAGAAGTAAAGGCTAATAAATAAATAAAAACTGCCAAAGAGTAAATGAGGAAACGGAAAAAAAGAAACGACTTACATTTCAAAAGCTTTTAAAACCTTTGGTATTTCCTTGATTTATTCATATAAGTTTATATTACTGAAAATAATGATGATTTCAGTCAAAATTCGAAAATATAACAAAATATAAGATATATATAAATATTTATTAATTATATGAGGTTAAAATAAGAAAATAGCACAAGATTGCAAACTAGTCTAGAAAAATGGAAAATAAACATAATGAATTTTGAAAAATTTATATGGACTTGTAAAAATATTTATAAAAAAGATAACAACATAAAATTAAAAATGCATTCACAAATAAATATATAAATTTAAATTTAAATATAATTTAAATAAAGGAAATAGCAGAAAAATGGAAACTAGGCTTTAAAAATTTGAAAATAACTTCAATAAGCTTTGGAAAAATTCAAACATTACTCAAAAATATTAAAAGACAAAATATACTTAAAATAAAATATTAACACATAAAAAATTTAAATTTAAAGAAAATAGAAAAAGATTTAAAGAAATTGCTTAAAATCCAAACAGTGTCCAGAAATTACAAATAAATCACCATTGACTTTGGAAAATTGTTTACTTCATTTTAAAATTATTATAATACAAAAATATGCATACAATAACATATATACAAATTAGGATAAGATATATCAAGTAAAATATCATTTATATAAATTAAACAAAGAATATTGTTAAATAACTTAATATACACACAATATTGAAAGCAGTATAACTTTCACAAATTAAATCCGTTTTCAATGAGACGAAAAGCAGTATTCATGTTATTTCATCTGTTTTCGTAAAAAAAATTAAGATTTTAAAGAATTTAAATTTTAAGTTTAAAAGTCAAAGTTTAACCAGTTTGAACAGAAATTCACTTTTCAGTAAAATATTCAATTTATACAAGTTTGAAACTAAAATTCACATAAAAATCAACATTTATATTTAAAATAGCATAACTTATTCATTTTAATAAATAAAATAAAATTCTTAAATCGAAATTTCAAATAAAATAATCAAAATAAAAAATTAAAATAAGTTACAAAATTCAGGGTTGTTACATTAATTTCAAATATAAAATCCAGTAGGTCATTGGTAATATAATTAAAAATCTAAAGTATGAGCAAAATTGGGAAAACCTCACACTGGAATTAAATAACAGACAGACGCACACACTCACTATTTTAATAGATGAATATCATGCAAAACCGAATCCATCAAATAGACATTGACATATTCATATACATTAAACAATACAAGTATAACACATGAGAAATACATAGAAAACAACCTATGGATGTTTCCTGCATCCAAACATCTTTTCCCTCCTTTTGATTCCACTTGCAAACTTTGCAAATACATGGATATAAAATGAAAAGGTGATCAAATATATTTAGACTGTGCCTTATCCTATACATGCTAGCTTAACAGAAGAAAATCGGTGGCTATTTCATACGAAAAGACCACCTACATACCTTTTGCGATCAAGCCTACATAGTTATGTTTTATGCTCTTCTCCTGCATCAAATACCTATTAGCACATAATATTGCACAACAATATTAACCAAGCAACCAACACTAGCAAAACACATCATATTCTATGATGTCACTGCAATCAATCATCATAAAAATGGGGTAATTGTGGATTAGCTGCATCATTAATGTGGTTAATAATGGAGTTAGGGGTATGCCTTTAAGGGAATTATTTAATTTATTATCAATTATTAACTTTGTAATCAATTCTTGTTCATAATAAAGGTGTTCTCATTCTGTTATATATTTGTTATAAATAATTAAATATTCAATTAGAATATATTTAATAGAAAATCCATGAATGACATGTTTTGTGATAATAAATAGTTGTAATCATGAGTATTATATCGCAATATAGTAAACACATTATTTTAAATATTTCTAACCAAGATGCATTGAGACTGGATACCAATTCATTCATTCATACTATAGTACGTAACGCACTGCAAAAGTTGGGTAGTGTATTACTCATGATTATTAGAGGTACCAAGGAATTACGTATTGATATTTATTGGATATATATGTGAGACTCACTCGATAGTTTTTTATTGGTTGGCATTGATAGAGTTATGGGTAAGCCACAAGGGCAATTTTGTGATTTATTGTAAATAAATTAACTCTACAATTAATTCTCATTCATAATAAAGGTGTTTCTTCTATTATATAATTGTTATAAATAATCAACTATTAGAAAAAATTAACAGAAATTCCATAAATGGTTTGTTTGTGATAGTAATTACAAAGAGTTATAATCACGAGTAGTGTATCACAATATGATAAACACATCATTTAAATGTTTATTATCAAGATACATCGAGAATGACATCGATGCACCCATTGAGACTAGAGTACATAACGCTCTCCAAATGTTAAGTGGTCTATTACTCATAACTGCTTGGGGCACCAAGGGGCTATATATTGATTGTTATTGGAAAACTATAAAATGATTCAATTGATAGTTTTCTGTTGGTTAATATAACTAAGGTCAAACAGAAATTATCGATACGACTAATTTAAACAGTTCTCTCGACTTGACAATACTGTTGATCATCAACACAAAAGCTTCGCTTTGATTATGTCAAATCATAGCACGGCGTCCATCGAGGGACTATAGTTGGGTTGAGTGGAAGTATTGAAAGTGAAACACTATTCAAGAGAGAATTTGTCTCCTCGTTTATACGAGGTGAGTACCACAGTCAACTGAAGTCAAACTCAAAGTCAAAATCTCCAGTTAAAGTAGTTCCGTTAATGATAATTATTATTATCGAACCAAGGACTTTATGTTTGAATTATAGAGTAGGTCCTTTTTTCCTTCATATATTATCGATTTCTCCTTTTTCAGCAATTATTCCATTTGTGAATTGATATAAAATTTACTATATACTCTGATTGTTAGAAATTTTAACATATTTGAAAATAAATATCCAAGTGAAAAATTAACGGAAATATACATTTTTTAAATTTGGTTTGGATGGGTTAAAAATGGAAATATAGGATATGATATGAAAGCGCAATTTTTTTCTTTATCTATGCATGGATAATGAAGGAAGTTTGTAGGTGGAAGTTTCTAACATGATTTGAATTTGCAATATTTTTAGCATGAATAATATATCTAAGGATTATAGTCTATTGATACGTTATCTTTTGTCATGCAAATAATTATAAGGGAACATTTGTAAAACATGCACTTCAAGTTTCATATTACACGACTACTCCTCTTTAAGAATAAGGTTTAAGAAAAACCATTATTTTTAAGTTTTGGTATATTTGTAGAAAACTCTAAATATATTAGTAATAATGTATGCAAATATTTGCAAGAAGACTGCAAATGTTTGCTGAGAAATATGTAGATATTTGACGTGGGATAACAAATATTTATGGAGAAATCTACAAATATTTAGAGAATTTTCTACAGATATTTAAAGAGAAATCTTCAAATATTTTCATTTAAAAATAAACTCAAAAAAATCTTTAGATAATTGAAAGATGTGATTATAGTTTAGATTTAATTTTAGGAAAAAATTATTTTTTTCCAAACTAAAAATAAGGATGTAATTTAAAATATGTTTTGTAGAAGGCATTTCCATGTATGAAATTGGAAAATATGGGGCAGATTCTAATTTCTAATAATCATAAACTTATATATTTACTCAATTATTATCGCCTAACATTATAAAATTATGTCCCAGGGCGGTGACTAGTCTTGTTTTTAAACTTGGACCCAACCTAATTGTTTATAGATGTAGTTTGATAAACTTTGTTCCACGACAAGAATGTAGTTTCAAAATCGAACCCTATTCGATTAGATTTTCGATTTAGGTAGTTTCAAAATCGAACCCTATTCAATTAGACTTTCTATTTAGGTAGTTTAAGGTTGGTTGGGTAATAACATTATAAATGTTTATGTTTTGATGTTTTTTGGCCCGATCTTTCATGTTAGGCTTGGATTTATTGGGTCTTTATCCATTTATTTGAAACCCATATCCAACCCACAATCCACAGGGATTGGGTTAATGCCCTATCTGGTCAGTTAGATCTTGGTTTATAGTTCTTGATTCCAATTGTGATTCCTTACAATACTTTACTAATGTGTATTAGTACCATCAATAATGATGTAATAAGTAATGCGTTATCGCATATAGTTTGATTAATAAATAAATCTTTTTTGTGGAATATGTTCTAACATATTGTGGATTATGTCAATATCTACTAAACTAACACCACCTCAGTCACAAGTAGAATATTAATCCGCAATCAAATTAAAGCCAATTGTCTAACTATTCAAACGAATTGCATCCTTTTTTATAATATTTAAATATATATGTAGATAAACATTCTTAAATTTACATACACATGTAATATATAAATACATGTATGCACATACAAGTCTGGTTTCAGGGATAGGCTGGCCAGGCAGCCGCCTATAGCACCCCCGGGTAGGGGAAACAAGGTGGCAAAAAAATGTTAGACAATTATAAAGTTATAAAACACAGCTATGTTTTTCTATCAAGCAAATCTGTCTTGGTCAAGTGGTATTTTCCCTATTATATTATTGGTCATTATTTGAAAATGTACATGCATATATATATATATATATATATATATGTGTGTGTGTGTGTGTGTGTGTGTATGCGTACATGTTTGCATGCGTGTAATGTGTTGAATTTATAGTTAGAGGACCTTTTGCTTTGCTTACTAAACTAGAGTTGACAAGATTCGTGCTTTGATTTTTATTTTTGATAGTCGACAGTTCTAAGAAATAACCTTTCTTAATCCCAATTCACATAAAAATGTAACCCATTCTGATTTAAGTTAGACTAATTTTGGAATTTTTATTTTTCACATCCCTCGCAATATCAACTTTCACGGGATCCAAAGAATGTACTCCAAACATAGCCTTCTATTAAACTGTGCGCCATGATGATTCTTGCAGACTTGTGTGCTGCCTACTTTGTAAATATAAGTACCCAGTTTCAAAAAAAAAAAAAAACATAGCCTTCTATTTGCAATTAACATCTTCTTCTAAGGTATTTACAATTTATTTCAAAGGGCTTTATAATTTTACGTACTACATTTTCTATGAAGTAGTTTCAAATTTTGTTATTTTTAGAAATTGGAACTTATTTTCTTAATTGGTTCCACTTTTGAATTTCCATAGTTTCAGATAGCCGTAAACTTCCCTTCATCAACTGCATTATGCTTCTCACTATTACAAATTGAATTTATAGTAAAATTAATGCTTATTTTAAATAATTTGTAGTTGTGAACAATAATGTCTACTTATTACAAATTTCATGAAAATGTATTCCACAATGATTTAACTTCAATTGGTTCCAAACTTTTTGGTTTCTCTATCTCTTACAATATTACCTTGTCTTGGTTCACAAGAATGTAATTCAAACTTAGCCTTCCATTTGGAATTAAAGCCTTTTTTAAAGCTATTTATTTACAGTAGATCAAAAGGCCTTTCTATTTATACACCGCTTGTTTTTTATACAATAGTTTCATTTTTTTTTCGTTTTTGGATTTGACTATAGTTTGTCAGCCAAATTTTCTTTTAAACCATAATTGTATTACTTTACTGTACATAATTTCTACTTATAGTTGTTTTGCTGATAACATTTCAGGAACACTTGCTTGAAATTTCTTTAAACATTTTTATGCATACTAGTTATTGTTGTATTCAATTTGTCCTTCAGTTTTAATAAAAGAATATACTTAATGTTTTTTCTCATTTCATGTGTTGGTTAAAAATACTTAAAACTTCCTTTAGATTGTATATATTGACTCTGACTTTAAAAACCTTTTGAAATTCTCATTTTGATTTTTTACACAATACTTATGTTGAGTTCTTCTGTTGTACATTTGATTTTCTATCGGGATAACTGTTAATACCTCAGGTATTGATTTTGATGATAACAACCTTGATAACAAAATACATTCATATAAAATATGGATACTAATGTTTTACCAAGTTATATCGTATCATTACAACAAAAATATCAATTTACAACACTGATTCTGCAACAGTTCATCGGAGTGTTGTAAAAATGGTAGATCTTTCATAACATTTTCTAAGAAAAATATTGTAATTGACTTTTTCCAGGCAACGTTCTCTATACAAATGTTGTATAATAAAAAAATTTACAATGTTTGTTTGTACTGTTGTAGAAAATAATTTTTATCATTGTATTATATTTATTTATTTTCATAACTTATACATAATGTTATTGAAATATGCGATTAAAACAACGTTTTTTAAAAATGATAAGTTTATGGTATTCAATAATATTTTTCAAATGTTTTAAACTCAGGGTTAAACAACAACAAAAAATAGTTGTAGATTCTATTTATTTTTTATTTTACAACATCTGCATAATGTTGCACTCAAGAGAAATGACTGATTTTTGATGTAGATTAGCGGCGCCATAGTGATCCAGCGTCAGCACGACGTCGTTGAATTTATTTTTGTCAAGTAATGTCATTAAGGCATCATAAGAACGTTGCTAATTAAGTATGTCTTAGTGACGCTATGAATATTACAACATTTACAATTTGACCTCATAAATGCGTTGGTAATTACCTTCATTTTGGCGACACAATGAAAATTTAGCAATACTACAGTGACGTCATCTTCATTTATTTTTAAATTTTTTAGCCTCAAAAAATGTGAGGATTTATCTATGCTTTGGCAACTTCATTGAAATTTTGCAATCTTCATCCCTACTTTATTTCTTATTTGAACGGTTCGGTTCGTAAAATCCAACGCCTATCACTGGTCATCCGCATACATCTTACCAAAGCCGTTGATTCTGGAAAAAATGGAATCCAAAAATGAAATCCAACAATTCACAATTAATTCATAATTACATGCTACCCCCTCATACAAAGGATTAACGAGTTGGGAAAAAATGTATTGAACCTAATTTCTTCCAACGCTAGAGCTGCTGCCATGAGAAAATCACCAATGTTCGCGATTTTATAATTACATATCTGGGTGGGGTTGTGGATTAAGTGAGGAGAGGTGGAGATTAGAAGTTGTGAAGTGATGTGTTTGGGTTGCACGGTTTGAGGCAAGTGAGGTGAATGTTAGTGTTTGCTCATTCGGATCTGGAGTAGGCAGCGAATCTGGGTTGGTATACCGGTAGTTGTTAGACTTGCGATTTAGGTTGCGGGTGTTTGTGCAAATTTTGTTTGGATCTCGGATGACATTGATTGGATCTGTTGCATTCGGTAGGGAGAGAAGAGAATGAAGACAATGTGGGTATAGGTTGTTGGGGAAAATCCCTTCAGATAATCAGTCAAAGAGAATAAAAAAAACCCAGTGCAGCGGAAAACAACTGGATTGTAATTGTAGTGGGACAGAACAAATAAAAGATGAACACCAGACCAAATAGGCATAGATATGTGCAATGCAAAAATAATAAACAACAACAGTATTTATAGTGGTTCCACTACCGTTAGGCAGTGTACGTCCACTTAGGAGGAGGGGATTTTATTAATCACTGAAAGATTAGAGTTACAAGACTGATTCACTTTTGGAGACTATACATAAGAAGAATTTACAATACAAGCAAAATTCTGTAGAGTTTCAGCTCTCTAGGATGACTCTAAAATTGGCTGAAATTATCTCTCAATTTCAGCTGTCATTGTTGTACAAAAGCTCCTCTATTTATAGAGTGAAGAAATGAGGAGGGGTAGCTGCTATATAGCAGCCCTGGGGTTTGGTTCGATGTCAATCTAGTTCGGCATGCATCTGGTCTGGCAAAGCTCTTGGTTCGGCATGCATCTGGCTTAACATCACTTTGGTTCGGCAAAACGTCGAGCGAAAAATTTGGACCGGCATTTCCCTTATTGGAGCAGCATGCTCAAATACCGAACGAAATATTTCATTCGGCAAAACACCGAAAGAAATATTTCGTTCAACAATTCTTTTTCATGGATTCAAAGCTTTGCCGCTCCATTTCTCTTCATTACCAAACGAGTCTCCATGCCCTAGCCTTCACCAAATCACCGAATGAAATCGTCACAAAGCTTTGAAGCGCTTCTTGACTTCCTCCTCCTGGCTCCTAGGGTTCTGGCTTTTCAATTTGGGAATATCGGCATCAATTTCTAACAATATCCACCTTGATACCATATTCCATCAGGCCATCCAAGACAATCTACACCTTAATGCTCCAAGTAATGAATACTTACCCAAGTGCTTCAACAATGCCATCACCCATTACACTCTGTCAACAAACTCCGGCAAAGCCACCGCCCATCAACAAAGTGTTCGAAGTACCCATTCCGTGTAGAACCTATCAACCTCCACCATGTAAATAAACGTCTCCATGAACCATCTCAACTCTTCCCCTGTGGCACCTAGCACTTCATTAAGCAAATCAAGTCCGAGCAATGCTCAAACTTAGCAACATGAACCGATTTGGTAAACATGTCTGTTGCATTCTCCTTTGTGTGAACTTTCTGAAGGCGAACTAGCTTCTCTTCACTCATTGAGACAAGAAACAACTCTCTCACCTCAATATGCTTCGTCCTCGAGCTGAATGTCAGATTTTCAGCTAAGTGAATTGCACTCTGACTATCACAGTACACATCCACGCCTTCATATAAGAAGCTCAAATCACACAACAATTGCATTAAATAAAGCGCCTCTTTAGCTGCTTCAATCGTAGTTATGAGCTCTTACTTTGTAGTAGACAAAGCCACAATCGTCTGTAACCTCGCTCTTCAACTGATCGCTGTCCCACCAATGGTGATCACATATTCGAAGGTTGACTTCTTTCGATCTCTATCACCGGCATAGTCGGAATCACAAAATCCAACCAAGCTAAAATCTCTATCTCTTCTGCCAAAGACAATTCCATGGTTTGGAGTTCCTCTAAATTATCTAATGATACACTTCACTGCTTCCCAATGCGTCTTTCCTGGACTCGCCATGAATCTACTCACTAATCCAACCACCTGTGGAATGTCAGGCCTAGTGCATACCATGGCATACATCAAGCTGTCAACTGCACTTGCATATGGGACCTTCATCATATAAGCCTTGTCCTTTTCTGAGATCGGAGAACCTTTATTAGAAAGCTGTATGTGCAAAGACATGCGTGTTCCGATTGCCTTTGCTCCTTCTGTGCTAAATCGAGCAAGCACCTTTCGAATGTATTCCTTTTGAGTGGGGCTCAAAGTCCTAGCTTTCTATCCCTATGGATTTCCATACCTAAAATTTTCTTTGCTTCTCCAAGGTCTTTCATTTCGAATTCCAACTTTAGCTTTCGCTTTAAACTATCGATTTCAGCTTTATCCTTGGAAGCAATCAACATATCATCCACGTACAAGAGTATGTATACCCATCTACCATTCTTTAAATCCTTGAAGTACATACAAGCATCTTTGATGCTACGATCAAAACCAAGTGAAAGTATAAAAGAGTCAAACCTCTTGTACCATTGTCTAGGCAACTGCTTAAGTCTATACAATGACTTCTTTAGTTTGCAAACCAAATTTACTTTCCCATCTGCAACAAATCCTTCTGGCTGCTTCATGTAGATGGTCTCATCCAAGTCTCCATGCAAGAAAGTAGTTTTCACGTCTAGTTGCTCCAGCTCCAAGTCATGAGCTGCGACGATAGCGAGCAAAATGCGGATGGACGTATGCCTTACTACTGGAGAGAATATCTCATCATACTCCAATCCATTTCTTTGTGAAAACCATTAGCAACTAGTCTAGCCTTGTATCTCCAATCATCCTTCACCTTAAACACCAACTTGCAACTTATGACTCGGTTTTCTTGAGGAGGTGGTACCAAATCCCAAGTCTTGTTCTTCTTCAACGACTCTAACTCTACTTCCATAACGCACATCCACTTTGAACTGTCACATGACTTCAAAGCTTCATCAAGGTCAAGCGGCTCCTCATGAACCACATGTAGGGCATAGTCAAACTGATCACCAAGGCTTAAGTTCATAAAATGCCAATCACCATACCTTTCGAGTGGCTTAATAGTCCTACGACTGACCCAGATAGGTACTTCTTCGCCTGAACTCCTTTTAGCTCCACCTTAAACTAAACTTCCTCCAGATTCATGCACATCACCAGCACTACTAGAAGGTACATGTGGACTATCCTGTGATGTTTCATCAACTGCGTTTTCCTCGATAGCATCAACAGTAACTCTACTATTTGGCTGGAACACGGGAACTTCTTCCATCTCCTTAGGACTATCAAAATATTTTAATGTGGTTGGTAGCTTCTCCTTCGGATTGAACATAGCAGACTTATCAAAAGTAACATGTCTGAAATGAATAATCTTATGATCAATAGGGTTCCAAATTCGATACTCTTTGATACCATCGGTGTATCCCATTAGTATTCCTTTATATGCTCTAGCCTCCAACTTATCATCACCTGTATGGTGAATATACACAGGACAACCAAAAATTTGGAAGTAACCAAGATATACTGCTTTACCTCTCCACTCCTACTCTGGAATCTTCCCATCTATGGATGAACACGGAATTCGATTTATGACATGCGCCGCAGTTGATAATGCCTCCGGGTGTAGTAAAATGTCTCTGAATGCCATGCTATCTACAGAAATCGAGGAACTCCCTAGAGACAAATTCACCGCCATTATCAGATCTCAGCACCTTCAACCTAGAACCAGATTGGTTCTCAACAAGCGCTTTCCAATCTTTGAACTTCTCAAAACTCTCTGATTTGTCCTTCATCACATACACCCATACTTTCCAAGAAAAATCATCAATGAAAGAGATAAAATACTTTGCTCCTCCAAGAATAGGAGTAGCAACCTGTCCCCAAACATCTGTATGCACGTATTTAAGTACTCGCCTAGATCTATTGAGTCCAACTCCAAAAGATACTTTATTTTGCTTGTCTAATACACTTCTGGCAAAAGTCCTTCTTATCGAAGCTTTCTCCATTGATCATCTTCAGTCTCCGAAATAACTCTAAGCCCTTCTCTAAAATATGACCCAATCTGAGAGGCCAAAGCTTTGTGGCATTCAAAGCACGAGAACTATCTACTCCAACGCATAACTCTCCAAAAATTGTGGTTCCTTTTAGCTAATACAGATTTCGGAACACATCTTCTTTCATAAGAACTAGTGCACCTCTCAAAACCTTCAGACTATCCTTCTCGACAGTTACCTTACATCCCAAAGATGTCAATTGTTCTAAAGAAATTAAGGACTTCCGAAGATCTGGCATACCGGGCACCTGTCAAAGTGTGTATCACTCCATCAAACATCTCGATCCTTACTGTACCTTCACCCATTGCTCTACAACTAACATCATTATCCATAAGTATAGAGCTTCCCTCTCGTCCAATGAAAGAACTGAAGTAATCCTTATCAGGCGTCATATGGAAAGATGCCCCCGGGTCCGGTACCCAATGGTCTGAGACATCCGATACTACTGCAGACAACACAATATCAGATACAGACTTCTCCACCGCAAATAATGAAGATCCGTCTTCTTCCTTCTTCTTCAAATCTAGACAATTCTTTTTCCAATGACCAGGCTTCTTGCAAATAAAGCACTTCTCGTCCTTAGACTTTCCTCTCCTGCCATTGCCGGGCTTCCTAGACTTGGAACACCCTCTAGAGTGCCAATTCTTTTTATCATCTCTACCCCTTTCAACAAACAGGTCGTGACTACTACTTCCACCTCTACTTCCTTCGCTTATCTCCTTCATCTCCTTCATTTAATCTCTCATGCCCTCAGATAGAAGGCCTGACTTCACATCTTCCACTGTCAGTGTATCTCCAGCGAAGAAAAGGCTGTTAGTGAAACCTGTATATCGCTCCAGAAGAGAACACAAAAGAATCATTGTCATTTGCTCCTCATCCATCTTCAAGTCAACAGTTTTCATCTTCATCATGAGATCATCAAAGAAATTAAGATGTTCTTTCACTAAAGTTCCCACTCTTATCTACATGGTGAAAAATGTCTTCAGTAATATCAAACGGTTAGTAAGAGATTTATTCAAGTAGAGATTTTCTAGCTTGGTCTAAATGCCTCTAGCAGCGGTCTCACTGCTAATCTTTGAGATGACAATCTCTTCCATTGCTAGTTGTAAAGTAGTAAACGCTCATTTCTCCATCTTCTTCATTTCCACAACTGAAATGTCGACTTCATTCCTCATTAGAACAGCCTTCATCCTCTATTGCCACTTCTCGAAGTCTTTATCCCCATTCTATTTCTCAATTGCCAAATATGATCCTGATGCGATATACATCCCTCTAGTATAGGGTCTTATAATAACTAGAGTCGCTTCATCTTTTATCATAGCATCTAACACTCCTCAATCAACCTTGTAGCTCTGATACTAGAGTGTTGGGGAAAATCCCTTCAGATGACCAGTCTAAGGGAATAAAAAACCCAACGTAGCGGAAAACAACTGGATCGTGATTGTAGTGAGACGGAACAAACAAAAGATGAACACTAGAATAGACAGTCACAGATCTATGCAATGCAGAAAAAATAAATAATACCAGTATATATAGTGGTTCCACTACCGCTAGGCAGTGTACATCCACTTGGGAAGAGGAGATTTTATTAATCACTGAAAGATTAGAGTTACAAGATTGATTTACTTTTAGAGGCTAATACATAAGAAAAATATACAATATAGATAAAATTCTGCAGAGTTTCAGTTCTCTAGGATGGCTCTGAAATTAGCTGAAATTAGCTCTCAATTTTGGTTACCGTTGTTGTCTAGAAGATCCTCTATTTATGGAGTAAAGAAATGAGGAGGGTTGCTACTATATAGAATCCCTGGGGTTTGGTTCGGTGTCAATCTGGTCCGATAAAGCTCTTGGTTTGGCATGTATCTGGCTTAACATCACTTTGGTTCAGCAAAACGCGGAGCGAAAAATTTAGAATGGCATTTCCCTTATTGGAGCGGCATGCTCAAACAACGAATGAAATATTTCGTTAATATTTCATTCGACAATTCTTTTTCACGGCTTCAAAGCTTTGCCGCTCCATTTCTATTCATTATCGACCGAGTCTCCATGCCCTAGCCTTCACCAAATCACTGAATGAAATCGTCACAAAGCTTTAGAGCGCTTCGTGACTTCCTCTTCCACCTGGCTCCTAGGTTTTCGGCTTTTCAATTTGGGAATATCTGTATCAATTTCTAACATAGGTTTCTAGTGAGAATGTTTGGTGGAGGCAAGTGAGGATGAGTTGTTGCGATGGGTGGTTTGGTTACTCCGATAAGCAGTTATCCCAATCCATAATACATATAGTTATAATCTGAACACCAATTATTAGATCCAACGGTTTAATTATACTCCTAGAAATTTTTACAACAACAATTTAGTTACACTCCCCTAAGTGGTTATCACAGTTAAGAAAGTCCACCTATTTCAAGATTGCACCTATCACAGTCAGTGCACCTATTTCCCAAGACGTGTTATGATAGCTCGTGTAACCTTTAATCCAACTCTGCAAGCGATGTAAGTGATTCTGCTTTAGTTTGTAGTTTATGCATTTTCGTTTAACTAGACAAGTTTAATTCATTTAGGTTTTATTATTTAGTTATTCCAATTGTTTATTATTGGAACCTCACTTTGAGGTGTGGGTTGTTCAACAAGTAACAACCTATAACCATATATATCGGTCAAACATAAATGGCATAATATATGTTAGTTTATGGTTAAGCCATTTAAAATATCATACACTATGTTTTAACGCATTCTCTTTGCCGAATGCAATGAAATGGCATTATTTTAGGTGTTTTAATGGTTTTCGATTTGTTTGTTGAGACATTTTTTATTCATTTTTGATTGTTTTGGTGCCTAGTTAACTTGTTGGGTGCTTTGTGGCTGATTAAAAAGTAAAAAGAATGACTATTGGGAATGCTCCTTAAATACTTTCTCATCAAGAGACCAGTGTACTTTGTGTTTTAACCAAAAAAATGACATTTGCCAGCCTATTTTACACCAATAGGTATCATAAAGCATTACTGTCCTTTTCAAAGTGTAATAGGAAGAGTAGTAATTACATTTAACCCTTTTTATTTCATAATTACAACATGAAATCCTCTTATATACGTCAAAAAAGGCAAATGTTTGCAATCCCCTTGTAAAGGTGTCACATAAACTGATAGCAATTTCCCTTATCCTAAAGAAAACTGGTGTGTATTATGGATCACTGCAGTTTGTACTGCAATCGTCTTACAGAAATCACATAACAATTCCTTTTTTAACTTTAAGAAGAAAAGAGTGACACTTAAATTGCTATATTTCGACCATCTAAATCTATGCAAGGTCCAACGGTACCATACTATATAGTTAGGCATACTACCTAAGTTAGCCATCGTCAAGTGAAACAAGCACCAAATCAGAAGAACGCGGAAAGAAAGGGAGAAGCTATGTAGAGTGATGAACAGAATGACGATGTCAAAGAGAGAAAGCATATATAAAAAGTGGGGATTTGACCTAAAATCAAAGCAGAGAAGAATTCAAGTAGCTCGAAAAGTATGAATAGATGCAAAAGACATGGATCATGTGAGGCAGAACAGGTTGCTTGTTGCCCAATTATTTGGCTTCTTAGAACATGTTCTCATACCAAAAGAAATGTCTGAGCTTAGTTTTGCACCACGTTTGTTCCTTGATGGATCTTATGGATGGAAGAATAAAAAATGGTGACCAAATTGATATGAAATACAAAGAGTTTTATTTCATGACATTTATTTTAATTCATATTTGGGGTGTTTGTTGTTAGTTTTTGTCTTATTGCTTGGGATTGTAGATGTTTTTTGAATGTAAATCATTCATTGGATCGTAATCAATGGTTTATAGAGAATAAATTTGTTACATTACATCACAGTTCTTTTAGTCCGCGTCAGGTCAATGTAATTCCACTATTTCGTTCTGACCTATTCTTATGGTTCACTTCTAGTATTTTGTAAGAGGCAACTAACAGTAAAATTTACATGTTAAAGTTGACAACTATGATCTTTTGTTGCTAAGTTTTTTGTTCCCTATATGTAGCAATAATAGTTATTATTGTTTATACTAATGCATTCCTTATTTCATGTTTGTAGACTTACAGTACCTTAGTGCTAAGGCGACTGGAAAACTAGACATTGATGCAAGCTGAAGACCCCTTTATTGTAAGTTCTTTTAACCATTAATCTATTAAATTATCATAAAACTATTTTTTCCCCATCCAATAATATAATAGGTATATCAACCACCACTAATTTTTAATGTAACACAACAGAGATGTTTTCCAATTCTTATCTGCACACAATAGTACAAAAGTAAGTCACATATTGAATCATTGTTCATAATTAGATTTGAATACATAGGTATGAATTTACATGAGATAAACTACTAACATTTATTGATTTTTGGTATTTTTGTATTAAAGATTAATCAATATATGGCATATTAAATCAACAAAGTCAATAAATACAATAAGTCACATATTATTTAATACTATATAATATTTTTAAGTTAATATTAGTTTTAATGCATATCATAAATCAATTATTACCGGAAAAATATAATGTTTTTCCACATCATTACGCAAAAAATGCATATCATAAATCAATTATTACCGGAAAAATATAATGTTTTTCCACATCATTACGCAAAAAGAATATGAAAACTGGCTTGTGAAGTCTGAACCATGGTTTGTATTAGCTTCAAAGGCTATATAGATGAGCAACTGTAAATCTGAACTAAAGGAAGGCATGTTGAATTTATACTGGCATATATTATGGAAATTGAACTTAACATATGAGCTATGGAGATTGCACTGTATCAACTTGTAACAATTGACAGATGGCCACACATGGTAATTGGAAGCCAAACCAGCAATAGATATTCTTGATGATGCCAGATCTCAGACCGAAGTGAACTTGAGTTGTAGATTATCTGAATAGCAGACTACGTAAATGTTGAGTGTGAAAATTTGCACTCTAAAGCCGATGCAATTAACCGGATGGATAGAATGAGGCGCCTAGTAAGGGGATGAAGCAGGACAAGTTAACTTAAGTTGTAGATAATTTGAAAAGATGTGATCTGAACGGAGCTAATTTGAAATGAATAGGGCTGCATGTTGTCAATAGTTGTGATGGTAGCAACACTGTTGGATGTTAATTTTTGCAACTTTGATAATGTGATAGTGATGGAATAACCTGGCTACTCGATGAGGGTCGATACATTCTTAATAAATTACTATTGAATTAGATAAAGAAAAATTAGAATGGGTTTTTTGCCCAATTTCAACAGATGGGTAGACAATGGAGTTCAGGGGGTCTATAGCTCTGTGTGTTAAAGTCAGAATAAAAAAAGGCATTTGATCTTTGGGTGTCTAATGGTAGGGATTCTGAAAGTTGCATTAAGGGGAATTCTTGGCAATAAAAGATATATTACTGAAGAAATTTACCCATTTAATCCATTATTTTGTCTATCATTAATTTATTTCGCATAACCAATGAAATTATGGGAGTTGTGTTGTCTTTGTATAGTTTGAAATGCGAAGAAATCAAGATTTCTTTTAAAGTGTAGTGATTAGTTCCTTTATCATATACTACAAATGTAAGGAACGAAAGCACCTATCGAGACCATTCAGTCAAAACAATTTGCATACTGGAGTAAATTAAATTGATTTTCCCCAGATAATCATTTCTAAATATAATTGAAATTTAATTATTTTTCCTTTTACTAATCAGTGCAAGCATTATGTTTTTATTAGGAATTAATTTTTTTGATTATTATTCTTGTCTCATGCATTAATAATATTATAGATCTTCATTATGACAGTTGTAGTTTATTTCGTCTTGCTTGACTGTTAATTTTATTTCACTTTATGGTTTAAACAATGTCAATTTGCAGATGTATCTTTTAGTTGGGCTTATTCTTATGGTTTTCTTTTAGTATTTTATAAGAGGCAACTAAGAGTAAAAATTACATGTTAACGGTTGACTACTATGATCTTTTATTGCTAGGTTTTTAATTTCCTTTATGTAGCAATAATAGCTATTATTGTTTAAACTAATGCATTCCTTATTTTAAATTTGTAGGCTTGCAGTATCTCATTACTAGAACGGTTGGAAAACTGGATATTGGTACAAGCCGAAGACCTCTTTTTTGTAAGTAATTCTAACCATTAATTTATTTAATTCTCATAAACTATTTTTCTCCTATGCAATAATATAATAGTATCAACAACCACAAATTTTATAAAGGGGATTTTAGGCTCAAAGAAAAAGTTGTAGAAAAATTTAGTTCTAGGGACAAGAAGTTTGCATTTTAGGCTGAAGGACACTTTTTAGTGTAAATCACAGAATGATAGTTGTAACTATCATTTTTTATTTACACTAACAAATGTCCTTCAGACTAAAAAGCAAACTTGCTGTCCTCGAGACTAAATTTTTTCGCTACTTCTTCCCTACGTCTATTTTCTTGTTTTATAAACACAACAATGGAGAAGTCTTCCAAATCATATCTGCACACAATAGTACAAAAGTAAGGCACATATTGAATCGATGCCTAAAATTAGATTGAATACATATGAGATCTGAGCATAAAGGAGATTAACTACTAACTAATATTTATTGATTTATAGTGTTTGTTGTGTTAAGATTAATTAATATGTTTCATATTAAATCAACAAACTCAATAAATATGTAAGTCGCATATTAATTAATATTATACTATATCAACAAAGTTGATATTAGTCTTATTGCATATCATAAATCAATTATTATTGGTAAAATAGAAAGGCTATCTACATAATCAATATATAAACACTGGTATCAACTTCAAAGTCACATAGATGTAGTTATGACTTTCATTCTACTATTTCCAACCAATATGCACACATTTTTAGACCTGCAGTATAATGAGAATGCTTCAAATCCTTTTCTAATCTCCACAAACACACGTTCTACAGATCTTCTAATATTTGATCAAATCAAGTTTGCCTTATCAGATTTTTTGGTGTTTTTTGTTTTTTTTTTGTTTTCTGTTTTTTCAGCTATTACTGATTGATAAATTTGAATCCCTAAACAAAGAAGTCTACAACCACGAATGAAAAGAAAGAGTGTTCGCTCTATATTTATGTCATAAACATGAAAACTAACTACAACATAACAATAATAAGTAAACCAACAACAATTACAATAACTCATTGAATTCATACTTTTAGGTTCATTATTACTTGGACAATAAATAATTTTAACTATAGCATTAACTCACTAAGATCTAAAATTCATAGTATCACTTTGTTTGGTGTTCAGAAATGTCAAGGGAATGTTACACAAATCTATTACATATTGCTAAGGAAAGAACATGCGAAATGAATTATAATAAGAAACTCATGCAAATTCAAAATACTAACAAGCCAAAAGCCTGTATACTACATCACTGTACATTAATTCCAAGTTAATAAAGGCGAATGTTAATGTAAACCACACATAGTTCATATGATGCATACAAAAAATGATATCCGTTGTCCAAGTAATTCTTTTCTTATTTGGTACTGGTCATTGAAATAACTATTACTTTTGAAATATGATGCATTTACAAACCTAGTAAAGTGCTTCAGAAAGTAGATTTTATGTACTACAACTTCACTATCGAAAGTTTCCAGTGATTTCATGAATTTGACACAATAAAACCAATTGGAACATAATTTATTGTGAGAAGTATATTATTATGTTTTACTTATGAACTTATACGCATGTTTGTGGAAAGTGTAGGTACATGGGAATTTTTGATTTATTCTATGATGCTCATCGCTTGCATTTGCATTGAAATTTAGTAAGCTCGCTGAAATTGCAAAGAAGGTACATTTTTATGCTTATATCGAACGTATATGATATTATCCCTTGGGGTAGTATATTTTTGTATATGTTGTGAATCGGATCAATTTTTGATCACGAGTGTGTATTGCGATTGCGTTTTGCCAAGAGGTTCTCTGTACAAAGAAGACTATGTCGATTTTTGACAAAAATATTTCTATACTTAAATTATTTTTTGGTCACATCAAATAGTGAATGTGAGAATTATCTCTAATTGGATTTGTTTAAAATCATATATTAAGTTATAAAATGATTTAAATAAAATATAAATTTTGGTTGTTATACTTTAGTTCTAAAAATGTAGTTATCATGGAAGGGTATATACGTATTTCATGACAAGTGGGTGCATGAAAAAGATGCTCATTAATTTATGTAGTTATCATGGATTCGTTTAACTACATTTTGAATTCAATCTTATCATTGACATGTGATTTATCACCAAGTATACGAATAATGAGTAACTCGTGTCAAATGTGAATCTACATGGTGGTATTTTTATATGTTTTTAAAAAAATATATCCACTTTATAATTTCCTACAAACTTCAAATTACAATACTCCCAAAGTACACCATTTACGAAATATGTATCTCCAGAAAAATCATTATTTCCACAAGAGAAGCATTTTCATAACCGTATTTTTTTGAACTTAGGGAATAAGGTATTTCGATGGAATTTTTCAAGAAGTAGATTATTATTGTCTCTTGAGAAAACTTACCAAACATCTTCTTCTAGAATGGTTAGAGTTGCCTGTTATAATGTTCATGTGCCTTGCCTAATTTCATAATGAAAAATTGAGAGTTTCAATGTAAACAAAAACTTAACATAATACTATTTTTAAAGTTATATATCCAAGATATGATAGTAAGTTGCTTCCTCCTTTTACATCAAGTTAACTGTGACTGTACCTAAGTTAAAACAGTGTTATATATTTTTAATGTTTATTACCCTAGTTTATCTTCATGTTCTTTTATTATCTTAGTACATTGCATTAATTAGTATTTAATTGAATTTTTATGTTATATGTAATGCAGGAAGTAAAGGTGCATTTAGGAAGAAGGCTTTTGTTGTCGCTATATTTTTGTTCGAATGTCTTCCAAACCATAAAATACTTTTTGATGACTCATGTTTTCCATTAGTAAATCATTAGTTGTTCTAATGCATTATCCCATATATCATGTACACATTTCTTATTGAAATTTAATAAATTAATCAGTTTTGTCACGTGTGTGCATATATATAATATATTGTACAATGTTTGTGCATAGTTTTAGTTGAACATTTATAACGTTTTGTGGCTAATAAAAATATAGGTGCGATAGTTATAAATATTGTTAAAATATAAGATACATGTGAAAAATGTTGGCATAATTTACATACAATGTTTGTCATTAGTTGTAAAATATTTATACATAATGTTTATTGTATGAATTAAATGTATTTTCATCTATGTTAAAGTAATTTTGTTGAAAATTTATTTACAATAATTCACAGTCGTTCAAAATATAATGGTTAAAAACAATTTTACGAATTTTGTTCTGCAATGTTCAACGACTAATGTGAATGAAGTTTGAGTAACATTTAAACAACATTGTCTAGCCTGTATTTACAATGTTGATTAAATATAATTAAAATACAAAATAGCACATCTAAAAATTATTGTATAAAAGTACACAACTTTTGTCAAAAGGCGTGAATAATCGGTCTACAATAGGTTAATAAAGTTGTTGAAATTAAATTACAACATATGGAACTCATTGGAAAAGTGGATGCACAACATATATATACAATCATAAAAAAGCTTTGCAATGTTTGAAATATGTTGTAATTAGATATCTCATAACGTTCACAAAACGTAATAAATGGGTTTTCAATTTTTTTCCCTCCTATTTTCACAATATTTATGTTTTGTTATAATTGACTTTTCTACAACATTTTATATAGCATTTAAATAAATGTTGTAAAAATACACCATCTTTCACAACTATGGATATAACAACATAACAATAGATGTTGTTAAAATACATGAATAAATTTATTCATTATTATAAAATGGTATTTTTGTTGTAGTGTATATAGTGTAGGATATTATATAGGTGTTGAATCGAAGACTGTACAGTATAAAGACACAAAGAAAGGACGTGAAGACTCATGAGTACAAATACCAATATATGAAGATCTTATGACTATAATACAGTATATAGAATCATGGAGTATTGCTAAAATCCTTGATTGCAATCTTTGATCTCTATTTTCCATTTTCTTATCCTTTATTTTTAAAACAAAATATATTTTTAAAAATATTTTATAAAATGTGTCAAAGTTTAAAATGTTTATAAACTATGATTAAATTATATTACAAAGTATCAAAATATTTCACCAAGAATAAAATTTTCAAAATATTCGAAAAATAAAAGAATTTTCATTTTCAAAGGGATATATCGACATACATGCCGAAAATTTGAAATTCAAATTTTGAAATGAAAAGTCTATTTTTCGAAACTCTTCATGAATGAACATGTCTATTTATTCTCTATAAATATGGGGTTTCAAACGAATTTTTTAACAAATAATTTCTTGTTTCTTTTCTCCTTTTACTCTGCCAAAATTTCTAGTGAAAAATTTATTCAAATCTCTTCAAATTCAACCGAAATTAATTCAATCTTCGTGGTATTAATCCTCTACTATTTTCTCTCTGATTTCAGTCACCTCTCTCTTAATTCAAGATCAAAGTGCTACTCAAGAGGCTATAGGACCCATTGTATTCAATGTTCAAGAAATTGTCTTTTGAAAAACCATTAAACCTTAGTTGTATTTGCTTGGGTGTGATTACAGCCCATTCAAATCAATTGGGTGTGCTTGACTGCCCGGAAATCCGATTGGATGTGCTGGTAGCATATCCAAATCAAGTGGGTGTACCATGAGCCTAAAAAATTAGGAGGGTATGCCTCATAGCCTCAGAATCGAGATTGTAATTGGGTTTGCCTTCTTCCCGTTTAAAGATTGACGTTTGAAAAGAAATTTGCACAAGCAATTGTACAGGACTAGATGTAGGAGAAGTCTGAGCCAGTATAAAATCTCTGATGTCATCTCTCTACCTCTCTACTTTACTTTATTGGTTTTACTTATCTATGTTTGCATCTAAGATTGATTGCTGATACAATTCTATATGAAAATCAATGATTTAATATTAAACTTGAAAGAAATTTAAAAAGATTTACAAAGGATAGAAATCACTATTCACACACCCTCTAGTGCTTATTTAGCCTTAAGATCCATAATTCTGCAACCTACACTTGGTATAAGAGCACTAGGTTTTCAAAAAATCATAACTTAATTTTTGAAAAGTTTTAATGGCTATTAATATTTTAAATACTTTTATGGATGAATGGTTTTGTGAAACCAATATGTTATTTGTAACTAATTGTATTGAAAAGTCACTTGATTTCTTAGAAAGATATAATTTTGAATTGCAGGAACAGGTTTGCTATATGGTTAACTGGATAAATGGATACATGACAATGAATGCTTAAGGAACATGACTGAAAATCCAAAGATCTTGAAATATATTATCTATAAAGATGGTGGATAAGCTAACTTCGAAGATAACTCAAAAAGATATGTGATTGGCATCGGCAATGTCGGTAACTCTAAAACTCCTACTATTTCTAATGTTTTGCTAGTTAGGAATCTGAAACATAACTTACTTAGTATTAGTCAATTGTGTGATAAGGGTTTTAAAATTAAGTTTGAAAAGATAATTGCTATATCGAAGATAATGAATCAAAAATTATTTTTGAAGGTATTAGGAACGTAACATTTATATTTTAAGTATGGAAGTAAACAAAGATAATTTATGTCTTTTGGCTGAATCTAATGATTCTGCGATTCGGCATAAAATATTTGATCATTTGAATTTTAAACACATTTCTAAAGTTGCTAGATGTGAACTTGTTAGGGGTCTCCCTCAACTGAGTCTTCATGTCAAACATTTATGTGATGCTTGTCAATTAGTAAACTTCGTAAATGTTCCTTTAAATCAAAAGATATAATTTCTACTTTTCATCCTCTTGAACTTCTTCACCAAGATCTTTTTGGATGTTCGCAAATATAATTAATAAATCACAATAGATATGTCTTTGTGATTGGAGATGATTTTTCTAGATTTACATAGACAATCTTCTTGAAACTTAAACGTGAAGCTTTTGAAATGTTTAAAATTTTAACTAAAAAAATTCAAAATCAAAAATCAATTAAAATTAAAACGATTAGGAGTGATCATGGAGGAGAATTCAAAAATGATCATTTTGAAATTTTTTGAAATAAGAAAGGGATAACTCATAATTTTTTATTTCAAGAACACCTCAACAAAATGAAGTGGTAGAATGCAAAAATAGAACTATACAAGAATGTGCTAGAACAATGTTAAATGATAATGAATTACCTAAAAGCTTTTAGCCTGAAGCAGTTGCTACAACATGTTATATTTTAAATAGAATTTTAGTAAGACCTTTGACTAAGAAAACCCGTTATGAATTATTTTATAATAAAAAGCCTAAAGTATCTTATTTTTGAGTTGTTGATAGTAAATGTTTTATATCAAATACAAAAGATAATTTAGATAAATTTGATGCTAAATTAGGTAAAGGTATTTTTATTGGTTATTCTAATAGAAGTAAAACTTATAGAGTTTTTAACACCAGAACTAACACCATTGAAGAAACATTATATGTTTCATTTGATGAGAATTTCAAAATCAATAATACCAATTTTAATGAAGAAGAAAATGTTAATAAAACTAATGAATTTCCTAATAATGGAATCATTAATGATGAAAATAATAATAACTTTAAAAATTTACATCCAAATAAAAGAACAGAATATTTTAAAGATCACCCTATACAAAATATTCTAGGAAATATAAAATTTGTTGTAAAAACAAGAAATCAATTAAATAAAATAAGTAATGTTGCTTTTTTCTCAACTGTTCATCCCAAAAATCCAAAAGAAGCATCGTTAGATGATTTTTGGATTTTTCCTATGTAAGAAGAACTAAATCAGTTTACCAGAAGTGTTGTTTGGGAATTAGCCCCAAGTCCCGAAGGTAAGTCTGTAATAGAAACTAAATGGGTTTATAGAAATAAAATGAATGAACAAGAAGAAATTTTATAGTCAAGAAGAAGGTATAGATTTTGATGAAACTTTTGTCCCTATAGCCAGATTGGAGGCGATCATAATTTTACTTGCTTTTCCAAATCATAATAACTTTAAATTATTTCAAATGGATGTCAAAAGTGTTTTTTCAAATTGATTTATTAAATAAGATGTCTATGTAGAACAATCCCCAATTTTTAAATATGAAAAACTACCTTATGACATTTATAAATTAAAGAAAGCTTTATACGATCTAAAATTAGCTCCTGAAATATGGTATGATATACTAAATTTCTATTTATTACAATCTAATTTAGATATACGAAAGGTTGATAATACTCTATTTATTAAAAGAAATAATAATAATATTCAGCTTATATAAATGTATGTAGACGATATAATTTTGGGATCAACAAATGAACGGTTAAATAATTGTTTTCAGATAAAATGACTAAGGAATTTGAAATGAGTCATATTGGAGAATTAACATCCTTTTTAGGACAATAAATAAGGAAATTAATTAATGGAATTTTTATAAGGCAATTAAATAATTCAAAAGATGTAGATCAAAAACTATATCGAGGTATGATAGGATCCTTACTCTATACAACCACTAGTAGACCAAATATAATGCATAGTTTCTGTCTCTGTGCAAAATATCAATTTCAACCTAAGGAAACTCATCTAAAATCCATAAAATAAATACTAAGATATGTAAATAATATACTAGACTATGGACTTTTCTATCGAAAAGAAGATTCTTTTAATTTAATTTCATACAGTGATGCTGACTATACTAGATGCGAATCAAACTGAAAAAGTACAAGTGGAACTTATCACCTTTTAGGACACTCACTTGTTTCCTGTTTTACCAAAAAGAAAAGTTCTGGGTCTCTATCTATAACAGATGCAGAATATATTGTAGCTGCATTAGCCTGTTCATAAGTGATCTATATGCAACAAACCTTAAAACATAGTTTAAATTTTACTAAATCACTAATATACTATGATAACACTATAGCAATAAATCTATCTAAAAATCCAACACATCATGCTAGAACCAAACATATAAATATAACCATCATTTTCTAAGAGATAATGTAAATAAAGAAGTAATTACACTTGAATTTTATAAATACTGAAAATCAAATAGCTGATATTTTGACAAAACCAATAACTCAAACATTTTTTTATTGAACTTAGAAGATAGTTAGAAATATGTTATTACTCAGAAATATAAATATAATATTAAAAAAATTATAACATTGAAAGAAAAATGAAAATATCAAAATTACACTACATATATCAACATACCCTCTCCCTATATGTCGACATATACTGGAAATTTTTGAAAACAAATTTCCCTTCTAAATTCGAAATGCAACTATATAATTATCAAATTTTGAAATAATTATCATTTCTCTGTCTTCTTTCTTCTGTAAATTATGAATAAAAATAAATAAATGGCTTCCTCAAGTTCCAAACATCCTAGAGAAGAAACCACACCATTTTCCTTCCAAATTCCCACTCTAGGCCCCTTCCACACCACCAGCATGGCCAAAGTAACTATGATTGAAGACGATCTAAAGCATGTAATCAATATACTTTTAGAAATAGAGATTGTTCAACTATGCCTTCTTAAAGAACAAGAGAAGCAAGGATGGATTCTCCACGATCTCTAGAAATTCTATTGGATAGTCCAGCGAATCCCATTGTAATCGAAGAATATAATCCTAATCAAGTCATTCACAATCCTATGAATGATGTAGAGGGAAGAAGATGATGATAAGGTCAAATGTGCAGGCGAAGTATGCTTTGATGGAGGTGGAAATTTCATCGAATAAAAGGGGAACTTTTGCCTTCACTACCATTTCTGCCAATCCATAAGTCGCCTATATTCGAAAGAAAACCATAGACTTAAGTACAGTACGTAATAGTTTGGTTTGTTAGGATTATACTTGGTATTGTGTGCATTTTGCTTTGCTATTTGGATTTGTGTGTTTTAGTTTGATTTGGATTGGTTTGTGTTAGTCCGTGAGATGACGGTTTTGATGACAACAACCTAAGAATAGATTATAAAATATAAATACTAACATTACAAGTCTAGATATATATGTATATGCATGATTTAACCATGCAGGTATTAAGAATGAAGACTGTATAGTATAAAGGTTCAAGATATCGAGATAGAAGACTCATGAGTATCAAGATTATCAAGAGTTCAAGATTTCAAAGTTAAGTATTTTTTTAGGAATTTTTGTTAAAACTCGTAGAAAAGCACTGGCATCTTAAAATCCAATTTATTCCTGGAATGGAATCCACTTCGAGCCCGTTAAAGGGATGGAACTCTAAGTAGGATGGAACCTATGAAAATCTAGCGGGACATTGTTTTGTATCCACTAATTTTAATTCAAATGATTTTACAAAATTATCTTGTTTTCAAAATGATTTCAAACTTTCCTTTTAAAAGATTCAAAACCCTCGATCCCGATTTTAAATAATTTTAGCCTCAAAAACATCTTTATTTTCAAAGTCAAATTACTCCTGATTTTAAACTATCTTTTCAAATAATATATTTAACTTTTAAATATTTATACTTAGATTTAAATATAAAATTATAGTTAAATTCTATACATATTATTCTCTATATTTACTTATGAATTTTAACTATAGTCAAGTATATTTATAAAGTTTAAATATAGTTTCAATATAAGATAAAGGTTATTTTCAAAGAAAATCAAATCATCAAAAATGGCTGTGGGATGTCGACATGCCTATGGGTATCATGTCGACATGGTGACAGTTTGATTCAAAAATTCAAATTTTAAAAGAAGTGTCTATTCGCCATAACTCTTCATGAATGGTCATGGCTGTTGTTCTTCTATAAATAGGGGTCAGTTTCAACGAATTTTTACTCACTTTTTTCTGGTTTTCGCTCCTCTTCTTCTTCCACATTTCTTAATACATATTCTTACCATTAATCTGCCGAAATCAACATTGAATCGAACTCGATTACTTCTAGTTTGATTCTTTATCACTATCTCTACAAGATTCTCAGTGCTATTCAGAGTTATAGACTTCTTTGTAATCTATTAAGCGAGAAAAGGTGTGATTGTAGCCTTGGAAATCAATCAAAAGGGAAAAGGTGTGATTGTAGCCTTGCTAAATCAATTGGGTAAACTTGTGGCCCAGAAATCAAGTATCTCTACCCAGAGGATCGAAATTCTGGAGGGTGTACTCGTAGCCTTGAAACCGAGGGTGTAATTGCATGATTGCTATTGAAATGAAATCTGTACTTGTGTTGCGGGACTGGATGTAACAGTCCTGAATTTTGAACAATTTCATTTGTAAATATTTAGTTTATTTTAAATATTTAAATGATGATTTGACGTGAATTTCAAATTATCAGAATAAATTGGCGATTAAATATTAGAATTTAATCTGTTTAAAGTTGAATAAAATTTAGATTTGACTTTGAAGTTTAAATTGAATATTGAAATTTGTATTTTAAATTCGAACTAATGACTTAGGAAAATAATTTGAATTTACGAATTATTATTTATGTAAATTTATAGATCGATGTTTAGTTATAAATAACATTTTTCTTTAACTGAAATAAAATAGAATAAAATTTTTGTCAATAACGAAATAAATAAATATACATAGTAAAAATTCAAAGAACATACTTATAAACTTTGAAAAAAAAAATAATGTAATTACACTTAGTTAAAGTTTTAACAACAAAAATTAAACAAAACAAAAACAAAGTAAAGAAAATTTATACAAAACAATTGGATTTAAAATAAGAAAAAAAAATATATAAAAATAAAAAAATAAAATAAAGATAAATAAGTATACTTCCTTATACTTGGTTCAGCTACAAACACTCCCCTAAATCAACGCCATTATTTATGCCCTAAATCGTGCCCAAAGTCACGTTCTCCTCTGCATAATACACGAACCCCTTTCCTCCATCACTTCAGAAATCAAACGAAAAAAAAAAGAAACGAAAGAAATAAAAATGGCAGCCTCCTCTTCATCTTTGATCGAGAAATTAGGGCTTCAATTCGATTCGTCCTCCTGTTCGTTCGTCTCCTAGCTCGCGACCGCGCCAGGCAAAGGTAAGTGATCCCCTCACTCACATCTAATTTCATCCTTCAGTCATTCGAGTATCTTTTTAGATGTTGATGATTTTTATCTATCCTGGTTCGTCTTCTTGTTTTACAAGGCTGTGATGATTTTTTTTTGCTGTGATGATTTTGTTTATATGGGGTTTGAATCCCTGTTTTCTCGTTCGTATAAAAATTGGGCTTCGGCCATTTGATTTTGTTTTAATTTAACATTGCTTCGATTTTGGCTTTGCTGGCCACCACGATGTCGACTTATGACTCGTTCAACTTCGACTTCGATTTTGAAATAGTATTTTGACTTCGCCAATTTTTATTTTTCGTGAATTGCTGGCCTTGACTTGGAGCTTCATTGACTAGTACAAGTGTTGTTGCTTGATCGTGTGCCATTGAGCCTTGCTCGAATTTGCCACTACCGTTTTGATTCTCTAAACTGCTGCTTTAAATTCTTTGGCATTCGATTTAATTCTAAATGGCCTTCGGCCATTTTGACTATTGAAACCGCTGCTTGTTTATTTGGAAACTGCAGTTTGAAATCTCTGTTGGTCTTTACCGCTACTACATTGTGACTGTATGTTGTGTTGCTTCGAGTTTGAAATATCCTCTATCTGTACATTTGCATTATTGAACACTTGAGTTGTTCCACTGTGCACTGTTGTATGTTGTGCTATTGCTGCGTTTGTTTTTTTTAACTATGGCATTTGTTTTGATACAACTACTGTTAGTTGCATACATGTTGATGCCAATTGCCTCTGCTGTGTAGCTAGTCACTGTGTTGCACTATGCTATGCTGTGTCACTACTTCACTATCATTTTGTTGACATTAGTTGAACCAGCCGCATGTTTGGTTCTTATGAACCTAGTATGACACGAGCTTTGCCTCTATTTTCACTGTGCAGTTGTGTTCCCTTATCTTTGAGCTTTTGACAGTCATGTCTAATTTGAGAACAATTGTATTGTTTTGAAAGTGCTGTTGTTTTATATTTGGACTTCATTGATTTTCCATTTCGTATAAAGTAATACTGGAATTGGTCATTTGTGTTTACTGCCATTGGTAACTTGAATTTTTTTTTTTACAATAATTTGTTATCATCACACGAGACAGTCTGCATACCTGTCTCATATAGCAATTGGATTTGGTCGAGTTGCTTGGTTCACTGCAACCATATTATTATAGTCTGGGTTCATTTTGAGCTTGAGATGCTTAGTTGAACTATTGTCCACTGATTCACTGCATACATATATAAATACATATATGCTGAGTACTTCATGCTTTTGTTCTCGAGTCATCATGTAAGTTTGTTATTGCCCTGTGTCCTGTTATTTGCTGGGCCTGGCTGTGTTACCTTGCCTTTAGTGCACTGTCCAGTTCATTAAGTCGTTCACTTTTGCCTTCGTGAACATTGTAGTTGATTATGAATTTAAGTTTCATATCTACATCTATATATACATTCATTCTTGCACTGTCCAGATTTATAGTTGCATATATTATCTTTTGTGCACTTGTCACTATAGTCTGGGTTCATTGATGACTTTCTTGCTTTGTTGCACTTGCTTTGCACCTCTCTGATTATGGCTGGTCTGGTAATACGTTTGGCATCGTCACTGACTGTGTACAATGAGTTCAGACCCTTGCTTGTCTGCATTGCCTCATTTGAAATTTTGGGTTTATGATGGCACTGTGTTGTAGTTACTTTGTCACCTGTTATTAAAATCTGCATATATGTACATGCATACATGTGTATGTTTGTGTACATATATGGCTGGACTTGTACCAAGCTTGAATTATTTTTGCTGTGCATTTGTAGTTGAGCTTGAATTATATATTCAATGTTGCAGATGTCCTTGATCACTTTGAAATTCATTTGTTGACTTGTAGTTTACATACTTGTTGACATCTCTGATTTTATTTTGGGGTTTGAATCACGACTTGATGGAGTTGCTGTCAGTACTGTTGGCACTGACTTCATCTTGTCTGCACTTTGATGGTCTGGTTGCCCTGTGCACATTTGTGTGTATACTTGAATCTGGGTTTGTTGCCTTGATCATTTTGACTTCAGATGTATAGTTGCATTCCACTTGAATTCGGTTGTGTTTAAATTTATGCTCGACAGTTTTAAGTGGTTTCATGTGGATCTTGTGGTGGCTGCGTTTTGATTGCAGATTCGCCCTTGTGTCCAAGTAATGACTGCAGTTTCATTTTTATGGAAATTTTGCACTTGTTGAAATGTGCAGTAATGAGTTGTATGGAAACTTGTTTTATTTCACAAGTTGTTGTGGCGAGGCATCGCACGCGTGCATGCCCTGCAGCCACGTAGTATCGACATTTTGAATCGATATTTGAACCTTCATTGATTTTGGTTCGTTGACTTTTTTGAGTACGTCATCACGATAGTGGCGAGGCAGTGCACGCAAGCGTGAACTGCAGCCACGGAGTTGACATTTTAAATATGGCGAGGCCGTATACGCGTGTGTGTACTGCAGCCCTACCAAATTTAATGTTTAAAATGATGTTTTCTTTTTGATGAAAATTATTTTATGTTGCCAATTCAATATATTTTGAATCGATTTTGATGATTTTGTAGTTAATTGCCATTTAGGCAAATCTTGATTGTTTTCTAAATTATCTTCATCAATAATCCCTTCATCTATCTCATTGATAATCTGAATCTGTTGAATTGTTGTTTAACACTGTTAAGTGTTATATTTACCGTTATCCGATTACTTGTTAAAGGATCGGATATCTAAATTTATATTGTCTGTCGTCTAATTGTTGTTTGATTATTATTGCTTCTATGCACTAATAACTGAGTTTGAATTAGACTGACCTGTGTATTATTTTCTTTTGAATATAATACTCGGGTCAGACCGAGTACTTTTACAGCTTGAAGATTTTCAGGCCGCGAAGTTAGAGAGAGAGGGGAAAGCACTCCACTAAAGTTTTTCTAGAAAATTTTCTTATACTTAATGAAAATAAATTGTTCCGCTGTATAAAAATTTAATGTATTGTACAAACTCTGATATATGTATATAAGAAAAATTCATTTATGAATAATATTATGATTATTCTATGATTCTGTGGCTGATTCTGTTTAAACTTTATAAACTGAACAACAATCCGTCATTTTGAACATTTCGAGTTGGTTTAATTACCGACTAGAGGCGGTCAGAGCGGCGGGTCGTTACACTGGATGTAGGGTAACTCCGAACCAGTATAAAATCCGGTGTGTTCTTTCCTTTACCACTTTTATTTTATTTCTGCATCTGTGTTTATTTCTGTGATCATTACTGGTTCTGTATTTTACATACATTTGTGTCTAAATTAACATAAATTCAAAAAGATTTAATAATTCTTTATTAACACTATTCACCCCCCTCTAGTGTTAACCTTAGCCTTAAGATCCGTAATCTGCATTCCCCACAATTGGTATCAGAGCAAGGTTTTCAAAGTTTCATAATCTGATTTTTGAAAAAGTTTTTAAAATGGCTATATTTGTTAATACTAGTTTAGAAATATTCAAATCATCATTGTTTCATTTGTCAGCATATAATTAATATTTAAATTCAAGTTATCAACCAAAATTGTTTGATGTGCAGGAATTATGCTTTATAGCTATTGAGGAATCAATTCACAATGGACAAATTGTGCAGATCAGAAAGAACAAATGGATACTTGACAGTGGATGTTCATGACATATGACTGGCAATCCAGATATACTGAGTGATATAGTATACAAAGACGGAGGATTGGCTAACTTTGGAGACAATTCAAAAGCATATGTGATCGGCATCGGCAAAGTCGGTAATTCTGAAACTCCTACTATTTCTAATGTTTTGCTAGTTAAGAATCTTAAACATAACTTGCCAAGTATAAATCAACTATGCGATAAAGGATATAAAATTAAATTTGAAAAAGATAGGTGTCATATTGAAGATAATAATTCAACCATTATATTTGAGGGAGTCAGGAAAAAGAATATTTATATTCTTAGTATGAAAGTTTCAAATGATAACCCGTGTCTGTTGGCAAATACAAGTGACCTTTGGATTTGGCACAAGAGATTTGGACATTTGAATTTCAAACTCTTATCTAGACTGTCAAAACTTGATCTAATAAGAGGTGTCCCTAAAATGAATTTTAAAGTAGATAGTTTATGTGTTGCTTGTCAATTAGGAAAACTTAGAAAAAGTTCCTTTAAGTCAAAAGACATGATTTCAACTTCAAAACCTCTTGAATTACTTAATCTTGATTTATTTGGTCCATCTCAAATTCAGTCATTAAATCATAGTAAATATGTTTTTGTAATTGTAGATGATTACTCTTGATTTACGTGGACAATATTTTTAAAACATAAAAGTGATACTTTTGAATGTTTTAAGACCTTTTCAAAAAGAATTCAAAATCAATTTTCCCTAAAAATTATAACTATTCGAAGTGATCACGGTGGTGAATTTGAAAATGAAAAGTTTGAGGAATTCTGCAATAAAAAGGGAATAACTCACAATTTTTCATTTCCGAGAACTCCACAACAAAACGGAGTAGTAGAATGTAAAAATAGGATGATTCAAAAGTGTGTGAGAACTATGCTTACAGATAGTAATTTACCAATGAATTTTTGGGGAGAAGCAGTTGCTACCGCCTGTTATATTTTAAACAGAATTTTAATTAGACCTTTGACTGATAAGACATCTTATGAATTTCTTTATTCAAAGAAACCTAAGGTATCTTATTTTAGAATTTTTGGAAGTAAATGTTTTATTTTAAATACAAAAGATAATTTAGTTAAATTTGACCCTAAATCCGACAAAGGTATCTTTATCGGCTATTCTAATAAAAGTAAAGCGTACAGAGTGTTTAATTTAAAAACTAATATCATTGAAGAAACAATGCATGTTTCATTCAATGAAAATTTCAAAATTTTTGAAGATACAAATGATGAAGAGGATTTAATCACTCAAAATCAAGAACCTATTGAAATTAATAATGAAATTAATCTTCCTAATAAAAGGACAAAACTTTTAAAAGATCATCCTATAGAAAATATACTGGGAGATATGCATTCTGTTGTTAAAACTAGAAATCAACTAAGTCAAATGAGTAATGTAGCTTTTATATCAACTATTGAACCCAAAAATCCAAAAGAAGCATCAACTGATGATTCATGGATTTTGGCTATGCAAGAAGAATTAAATCAATTTACTAGAAATGATGTTTGGGAACTTGTTCCTAGACCAGAAAATAAAACTATAATTTGAACTAAATGGGTTTATAAAAATAAAATGAATGAACAAGGAGAGGTAGTTAGAAATAAAGCTCGATTAGTCGCTCATGGTTATTGTCAAGAAGAAGGTATAGATTTTGATGAAACCTTTGCTCCCGTAGCAAGATTAGAAGCTATTAGGATTCTACTTGCTTTCGCAAATCATAATAATTTCAAATTATTTCAAATGGATGTTAAAAGTGCATTTTAAAATGGTTTTGTAAAAGAAGAAGTATATGTTGAACAACCACCACTTTTTGAAAATGATAAATTACCAAATCATGTTTACAAACTTAAGAAAGCATTATATGGTCTAAAACAAGATCCTAGAGCCTGGTATGATAGACTAAGATCTTATTTATTGCAATCTAATTTTGAAATTGGTAAAGTAGATAATACTCTTTTTATTAAAAGAAATAAAAATGATATTCAACTAGTACAAGTTTACGTAGATGATATCATTTTTGGTTCAACTAATTTTGAAATGAATAAAGAATTTTCTGAAATAATGACAAAGGAGTTTGAGATGAGTCGTATGGGTGAATTAAATTTCTTTTTAGGATTACAAATAAAACAATTAGATAATGGTATCTTTATTAGTCAAGAAAAATATGCTAAAGACCTAATGAGTAAATTTGGTTTGACTACTGCGAGTGGAAAACCTACTCCCATGGCAACCAATGAGTATATTAGTAAAGAAGATCTCTCGAAAGATGTAGACCAAAAATTATATAGAGGAATGATTGGCTCATTACTCTATATTACTGCTAGTAGACCTGATATCATGCATAGTGTCTGTCTCTGTGCTAGATATCAGTCCCAACCTAAAGAAACACACTTAAAAGCCGTAAAAAGTATCATAAGATATGTTAAACACACATCTGATTATGGCTTATTTTACCCTAAAAATGATTCTTTTGAATTAATATCTTACTGTGATGCTAACTATGCTGGTTGTAAATCAGACCGAAAAAGTACAAGTAGAACTTGTCACTTTTTAGGACATTCTTTGGTTTTCTGGTTTAGTAAAAAGCAAAACACAGTTTCTTTATCAACAACTGAAGCAGAGTATATTTCTGCCGCTTTCGCTTGTTCTCAAGTAATATATATGCAACAAACTTTAAAATATTATGGTCTAAATATCTCGAAATCGCTAATTTATTGTGATAATACTAGTGCAATAAATTTGACCAAAAATACTACTCAACATGCTCGAACTAAACATATTGATATCAGACATCATTTTCTCAGTGATAATATAAGTAAGGAAATAGTTACTCTCGGTTATATCAATTCTGAGAATCAAATTGCTGATATTTTAACAAAACCCTTAAATGAATCGATATTTACTAAATTAAGAAGAGAATTGGGTATTTGTTCTATAACTGAAATATAAAATATAAATAACAAGTATAATTAATAATTAATATTAAAATAAATCAAAGAGTTAAATTTTAAAAGATCATGTCGACATCCCCTAGGTATATATGTCTACATATAACGTTTTTATTTTATTTAAATTTTTCCCACCAAAATTCAAAATTTTAGTTATATATTCTTCTCAATTTCGATTTTTAATTCATTCTCTCTGTTTTCTCTTCATTCTCTTCTCTGAAATAAATAAAATCATGGCTTCATCTTCAAAATCAAACATAAAATCAACTTTCTCATTCCCCTCTTCTACTTCTGGTCCATTCCAATGCACTACTCTCGCTTGTGTAACGAAATTGGAGGAGTCTATGAAGGATGTACTTCAGATGTTGACTGAAATTCAAGTGACACAACTTCGTATGTCAAAGGAACAAGAGAGTCAAGGCAAGATTCTTAGGAATTTTCAAAAATTCCTAATGAATAACCAGGCCAATCCTATCTTGCTCGATGAAGACTCTTCACACAATCAAGAAAAAGAGGGCAACGAAGATGAAGAAGAACCCATGGAAGAAGCGCAAGCGGATGACGACGACAAAGTCGTTTGCGTTGGAGAAGTGTGTTTCGACAAAAATGGAAATCTTGTCGAACAACGTGGAAATTTTTTTCCACTATCCAAACTATTCGATTCATAGATCTCCTATGTTCAAAATCACACATTAGTTTCTTCTTTTTGTTCCTATTGTTGTTTGTGTTTTTATGTTTTCTAAAACGCAAATGTAAATGCAACTATACGTAATAAATAATTCGTGTTCTTATATGTGTTTTAATTATAAGTATTATCATGGATAGTTAGTAGTAAGTTTTAGTATTAGATCTGAGTAACAATTAATTATGATAACACTATCATTATAATCACATGACATAGAGTGTTAGTTTTAGGGGGAGTTATATAATTTGGAGTTATCTAGTGTAGAGTGAGTTTTTGTTGATGACAAAGGGGGAGAAATATAAAATAGGATAGTTAGATAGATTAAGGGGGAGTTGTTAGTTTTAGGGGGAGTTATCAGGATAGAAGTAATATTTTATAAACAAAGGTTGTCATCATCATAAAAGGGGAGATTGTTAGTCCATGAGATGATGGTTTTGATGACAACAACCTTATAGTATAAAATATAAATACTAACATTGCAAGTCTAGATATATATATATGTATATGCAGGATTTAACCATGCATGTATTAAGAATGAAGACCGTACAGTATAAAGATTCAAGATACCGAGATAGAAGACTCATGAGTATCAAGATTATCAAGAGTTCAAGATTTCAAAGTTAAAGTATTTTTTAGGAATTTTTGTTAAAACTCGTAGAAAAGCACTGGCATCTTAAAATTCAATTTATTCGTGGAATGGAATCCACTTCGAGCCCGTTAAAGGGATGGAACCCTAAGTAGGATGGAGCCTATGAAAATCTAGTGGGACATTGTTTTGTATCCACTAATTTTAATTCAAATGATTTTACAAAATTATCTTATTTTCAAAATGATTTCAAACTTTCCTTTTAAAAGATTCAAAACCCTCGATCTGGATTTTAAATAATTTTAGCCTCAAAAACATCTTTATTTTCAAAGTCAAATTACTCCTGATTTTAAACTATATTTTCAAATAATATATTTAACTTTTAAATATTTATACTTAGATTTAAATATAAAATTATAGTTAGATTCAATATATATTATTCTCTATATTTACTTATGAATTTTAACTAGAGTCAAGTATATTTATAAAGTTTAAATATAGTTTAATATAAGATAAAGGTTATTTTCAAAGAAAATCAAATCATCAAAAATGGCTGTGGGATGTCGACATGCCTATGGGTACCGTGTCGACATGGTGACAGTTTGATTCAAAAATTCAAATTTCAAAAGAAGTGTCTATTCGCCATAACTCTTCATGAATGGTCATGGCTGTTGTTCTTCTATAAATAGGGGTCAGTTTCAACGAATTTTTACTCGCTTTTTTCTGGTTTTCACTCCTCTTCTTCTTCCACATTTCTTAATACATATTCTTTCCATTATTCTGCCGAAATCAACATTGAATCGAACTCGATTACTTCTAGTTTGATTCTTTATCACTATCTCTACAAGGTTCTCAGTGCTATTCAGAGTTATAGACTTCTTTGTAATCTATTAAGCGAGAAAAGGTATGATTGTTGTAACATGTCGATTTTTCGTTGCCGAAAAACCGAATAGTTATGGGTTTAAGAAAAAGAAAAGAAGAAAAGAAAGAAGAAAGAAGATAGGAAAGAAGGAAATAGAAAATAGAAATTAGAGAGAATAGAAAACAGAAGAAAATAGGACGGAATTTTAAAATAGAAGAAGAGAGGAAAGAAAACATAGAACGGAACAGAAAACAACAGAACAACATCAGAATCTCACAATTCGCAGCGGAACAACATATAATAATAAATGAATAATCTTTAAACAAAGAACTATATCAATTATTACATTTTATACATTTCATTACATCATCATATCATATCATCAGAGTGTACAACAACAACAACAAATAGTGCAGCGGAAAAAGAAATACTATATAGGTAATATGCCATGCCATCCAGCTTGCCTCCAGCAACTTCAGAATATCCAGAATATCCTGATAAACCTAACTCTTGACTGCCCGTGTGAAAATTGGTGGGCACCCAGAATTTAGGAAGGAAAACAATAAACTCCAAGTCAGTCATGTGACTGGTGTGAGAACTCAAAACAGTTTATTTACTTTAAAATCAAAATAGAAGAATATTTTTAAATTCAATTCGCAATGCTTTTAAAAATGAGACTACCATAAGGCCTCCCGCACACACACACATGCAAACGCAGAATCGGAGGAGATTTCTCCTTATGATAGTCAAAGATGCTTGATACGCATTTAAAATAACATTTGATATTATTACTAGTGCATAATGTAGGAAAAATTCATTTCGAAAGTAGAATATAAATCTTAGCCAACATACGACCATTATCGTATGCCTACTATAGCTACCATCCAAACAGTGGTGACCACCATAAGTGAATAGCAGGTTCTACAACTAATACCGTACAAGTTTCGTATTGGGAATTGGATTTCCAACAAATGGTCAGGCCAAGGAACTTCCCATTGCCACATGAGAATGCCTCAGGAAAGACATCCCCGAGAACCAAACCGGAACTCTGCCAACACAAGGCCGGGTTACCCCTAACTGGGTAACTACTGACACGAGCACGCCATTCCCCGATCGTAAACGACCTTTCTCACGGGATCCCGAAAACCAACAACCACAAAGTAATAAATTCGTAGTAACCACATAGGTTAAATATCTGGGCTCCATACCATGATACCACCTCTATCCAGAAGGAAATGTGCATACCCTAAAGGGCTACCCCTCATAACCTTGCCGCATCTTTCCTGTTTTGACCATTTCCGGGGTGTGAGGTTCGACGAAGTCACGTCCACAAAAACATACTTTATACAAAAGCCATGCTTTGGGTCAACAAATGATCAACACAATGATCACTAAGATAGACGATCAAATAAACGATCCTATCACAATAATCAACACAATGATCATTTCAGCATCACTCAGCATGTCACATTACCAAATTGGGAATATATCGCTGATAACTTCAACTATATAACCTCTGAGTTCGTACGTCTCAGAGAAGGGTGTTAAGCTAAAAGAATAAATTCTTCGCCACCAAACAGAAATATATTTGAATGAAATCGGCTTTATATCTCAACTTGTAATGTCAGACACACAATCCATACAAGTCTGTTCCGAGCTCGAACAAAACCGAAGGCACTTACAAAGAAGTCCTTGCAATCCGGATATTCACAATCCTGATCGGATTCACCATCACATATGGAGAACTCTATACCGTAGCTACTCGGTGCAGAGTAAATCGACAGGTCATCCTATCGCTCTCGCAAATACCGGGTCTTCAACACCGATCTTCAATGCAATTCACAACGACGTATCACATATTCGGAATGGGTTATACGACCCCATGGTCCTTTCCCGGTTAACCCGAATAGTGAGCGCTTATTCAAAAACAAGTGTAGCATTCACATTCAAACAAATCACATCAATTACCCATTCAAAGGGAAATATTGATAGTCGGTTATTGAACTATCACTGGATATGCACACATCACCAGTTTCCAAATAATTTTCCAAATTATTTATTTTCCAAAATATCTTTACAAGATATATAATTTCAATACTTCAAAAATAAATCAACATTTATTTTTAGACAATTTCCACTTTTCATTTATAAATTCCATAATGAATTTATATTTCAAAATATCCATGCATATACGATTTCAATTATCCATTTCAATTTATCT
The DNA here is from genome assembly GCA_030765085.1 of Allium cepa. Lineage (NCBI taxonomy): Eukaryota > Viridiplantae > Streptophyta > Magnoliopsida > Asparagales > Amaryllidaceae > Allium > Allium cepa. The sequence goes on from CM060942.1 coordinate 153,852,796, forward strand.
TCAAAAAGATAAATTCTAATTATTCACTTCATATTGGAAAACATTTCCATACTTATTATTCATAAGTAATTCACAAATCTTTTTATTTTCAACACTTGGAAAATATCCAATATACTTAAATCGAAATTAAGTATATATTTCATTCTTTAAGGAAATCATTCTCTTTAACATATTTATTTGGGCCAAAACGAATGTTGCGTAAAACATCGTTACGACAACCCAAAATCACTAGTATAGGGATTCGAAATTAAAATAGATATATAAATCCCAATACTATTCAAAACATTTCCTTTCGGAAATCATTTACTATAACAACAGTGTTATAGTCCACTATTTCCTTTTATTTCTCGAAAACGTCTATTTCAACCATGAATGTTGAAATCTATGGTTTCGAATCTCAACACCTTTTTAAAACATCGTTAGATCGTTTTAATTCTATTTAAAACTTCCAAATCCAAAACAATTTCTTTAACGTGTTATTCACTATTCAAAAACGTGAATATACTTCAATAACAATTTCATCCTTTTATTCATTTTAATTCAAAGGATTATTCACATTCAAAAATGTGAATATAACTCCATTAATAGGTTTCAACAATTAACTTATCAAAATAAGCCGTTTGCGAATTTATAAAACAACGTTTATAAATTCCATTTCTATTTATTTATAAAAACTTCCTTTTTATAAATTCCTTTATTAACCTATTCCAGTTCATAACTCAATTATAAACTAAAAGTTCATATTATAAGTCAAATGCTTATAAAACGATTATTTTACAAAATCGTTCTTTTAAAGACTTTCCAATTTATGAATCTTATAACTTATAAGATCCATTTATTTAACCAATCTATTCTTCAAATAATTTCACCAAATTTATAAATCTTACTATTTATAAATTTCATTTATAACTTCACAGTTTATAATTCTATAAATTTCATTCAATTATGAAATTCATTTCCACTTCATTCAAACACTTATAAAAACTCGTTTTATAATTTCAATATTTCAATTTATAAATATCCATTTATAAATCTCTTAATATAATTCAATTTATATTATTATTTTAAAACATCTTTAATCTCCTTTATAATTTCATCGTTCTCTTGATTTATAAAATAATCAAATTTTATAAATCCTATATTTTAAACTTTTCACAAAAATTCTAAAATATCTCGATTAAACTATTTTTATAAAATCAATAGCATCATATTCTCAAAAATCAGTTTTTAACCGTATTTCACAAAAATCATAATTTTTATAACATTAAAAATTATAACGTTTATTTATTTAAAATGGATCAAATTCCAAACATATAGTATATTTTCAAAAATCACTTTATAAATCATTTTAAAATTCCAAATTTGGTCCAATGATGCTACACACCAAATAGTCAATCACGACTACAACGATATCATATATCAATATGAAAATCCATCAAATATCAAAATATCTGAAATCAAATAAAAACTATTGAGGAATCCAGTTGGATCCCTCCAACCTGTTTTCCTGCATCCACAAACATTAGCACAATACCAATTTCGCTCCAGTACGAAATTATCGCGGTATATGTTCTTATTAAATATTATCCGCTTAATAACGGCGCAATAGGGTCTCATCCGCTAAACAAATAAATGCGGGAAATCAATAACTCCAATATATACATATGCCAATATATATATATATATATTACTATTATATATAATACCAATTTCACTGTTTATGAAATATTCGCGGTATATGTTTTTATTAAATAACATCCGCTTAATAACGGCGCATAATGTCTATTTTAACAATCAATAGATATCAATCATCATTCAAACATGCATTCAAATATTTTAAATCTAACTATTTAAAATAAAATCGAAACTGATTCGATTGAGTGAGAAGTTCTCACCTTGATTTCAATTCCGTTTCAGCGATTTATTCCGAATAAAATTAAACGGACGTTTAATTTTACCCAAAATTCTCACTAACCCCAAACGACTCCAAACCAACTCCATCGCGTAGTGCTCGTCCATACGATTCCAACGCAACTGAGTTTGCATTTTTTCGACCTCGTATGAAAAAGTTACGAATTTTTAAAGATCGTACACGATTTTAAACTATAATTACAACATAAATAAACTAATTTAAACCTATGCTAATCCTGGCCGTGCATAGCAGATCCAACGCACCTCACTTCATCTTCTCATGCGCACGAAGATCTCCAGGCATACACGCAAATAGCCGAACCCAACATCCCATTTAGGGTTTAATTTTTGCAACATCAAAACTCAACTTGAACACGATCAGCTTGCTCCATGTCGAAGCCCTCACCACAAGCTACACTCGGCCCAAACACCAGCAAACTCGGCCCCTTGATCCCCCTTGAACTGCGTGCGCAAGCTATGACTGACGGCCCCACTTTGCTCCTCCATCGTCGCTCCAAATTCGATCATAACCGTTGGATCTCTAGTTCGTGTTGTGCCCTACAAGTTTCTAGTTGGAAGTTTCGGCTAATTGTCAATGGATTTTGAGAAAAGAGAGGGGAAAGAAGAAGAAATACTGGCCGTTCATGGGTTAGGGCCGGCTGCAGTATATAGTTAGGGTTTTTATTTTTTTATTTTTTTTAATTTGAGTGGGTTGTGGGTCTATTTATAAGAAAATCGATCGACACTATTCATCCCGGAAATTCCGAACTCCGATTTACGCGCCGTAACCAGCGTTTCTAGGGTTTACCCCGCATTCCGGACACAATGGAACAGGTTTCGGAAGCTAATTCGGAAGTATGTGCGAGTTATGGCTGTAAACGCTCAATTTGAATTAAACCGATTTAAGCGATTTTCTAGGCGTTTTAATTTGTACAGGACAAACGGTAAATCCAATTGACTTGAAATTTGAAACCTTACAATAATATCACATTACGGATCCGATGAAACTGGTTTCGTCGAAATCCGAGACTTTTTGAAAAATGGCTATTTTCACTCGTCAAATTTAAATTAAAAATAAATCGATGCGTTTCGAGCTGCCACGATCAAACGGTAACTCCGATTGACACGAAATTTGAAATCCGGTAATAACTAACTATTACGGATCCAATGAAACTGGTTTCGTTCAATTCTGAGACTGTTCAAAAATTGACTATTTTCACTAGTCGATTTTAATATTAAAATATTCAATTTTCACAAATTAACTTTTAATTCGATTTTAAAAGTTCTAAAATATTGTTCTAACTTCAATATGATAAAATAAAATTTTACAAATCATTTTCAATCATATTTAACCCAATTTTCAATTATTTCCAAAATTTCACGTATTAAATTATCGATTTAATAATCCAATTAAATCCAATAATTCAAATTAAAATTTATTTGACTTATAAATTCACTTATTAATATTTAAAATTAATTAAATATTCAAATTTTAATTAATAAAAATTCTGGGTCGTTACAATTGTAGCCTTGGAAATCAATCAAAAGGGAAAAGGTGTGATTGTAGCCTTGGTAAATCAATTGGGCAAACTTGTGGCCCGGAAATCAAGTATCTCTACCCAGAGGATCGAAATTCTGGAGGGTGTACCTCGTAGCCTTGAAACCGAGGGTGTAATTGTACGATTGCTGTTGAAAGGAAATCCGTACTTGTGTTGCGGGACTGGATGTAGGGTAACTCCGAACCAGTATAAAATCCGGTATGTTCTTTCCTTTACTGCTTTTATTTTATTTCTGCATCTGTGTTTATTTCTGCGATCATTACTGGTTCTGTATTTTACATACATTTGTGTCTAAATTAACATAAATTCAAAAAGATTTAGTAATTCTTTATTAACACTATTCACCCCCCTCTAGTGTTAATCTTAGTCTTAAGATCTGTAATCCGCATTCCCCACAGTTTGTACATAAGAATTATGTATAGTTTGACTTGGATAAATATAATTTGCTTTATAAGTCCTCAATATTACACATCATTATGCTTAATAGTGAATTTCATAACATATAATCATCATATAACATAGTCATAAACATATCATTTTAACTTAGTTATTGATTTTGAATTTATAGTCTCTAAGTATTTGATTCAGGGAGAATTATTACCTTTTCATCCATTTTTTTATGATAATGGGGAGAAAAATATACATATGTATGTGTTCATGGGGAGTCTTATCATATTACACACACACACGTGCGAGCATTATGGCATGTGCTTCGCACGTGATGATAGCACACACTTTTTGCATGAATTGTTTTTCTATTGAATATGTTTAATATAATTAAGAGAAATGATTTGCACATAAAGTAAGCCATATTTTTCCGTGGAAATCATTTTTAGTTTTCTTTGTTGCAACATCTATTTTTTCCATTAGTTTGAATTTTTATTTCTATTAATCTGTAAAAAAAAGGTTTATTTATTGAATCTTATTTTTAAATGATATTAAGATTTATTAATATTTGTAAAGGGATGCTTTGAATTCATAAAGGAAGTTTACTTGTTATATCCTACGTTTATCGATTAAGTGACATTAAGGTTTAGTAATAATTGTAGAGGTTTATTGTTAGATGTTATGTTTAAGTGATATTAAGATTTAATAATATTTGTAGAGGAAAATTTGAAATTTGTAAAAGAAGTTAGACCTTATTTTAAGTGATATTAAAATAGAGGGGCGTTATGGTACGGGCTACGCGCGTGAATTGTTTTTCTATAAATTGTATATGTTCAATTATATTTTTGCGTTGAAGTTAAGTGTAGTTAGTTTTAGTTTTTACTTCCAAGTTGCGAGGTAATATTTTTTTTTTTGTTTCAATTTTTATTTATTATTATTAATTAATGAAGAATGAATTATTAAAATAAATTTAAGTTTATTTGTTAGACCATATTTTTAAGTGATATGATGTGATCTGGTAATATTATAGAGAGGCATTTTCAATTTGTAAAAAAAAATTATTTGGTAGACCCTATTTATAGATAATATTAAGATTTAATTTGGTAATATTTATAGAGGGGCATTTTGAATTTGTTAAAAAAAATTGTTAGATCCAATTTATAAGTGAAATTGGTAATATTGTAGAGGGTTGTTTTTGAATTGGTTAAATAAGTGGATTTGTTAGATCTTAATTTCAAGTGATTGTTAGATTTTGATAATACCTATAGAGGGACATTTTTGATAATTTACGCTGACACCAAAGGTATTACAACTATTATTAAAGATATTAATGGTTGTCATCGTCAAAAACGAAGTGATTGTTAATACCTCAGTTATTAATTTGGATGAGAACAACCTTGATAATAAAATACATTCATATAAAATATGAATACTAATGTTTTACCAAGTTATATCGCATATAGTGTAGGATATTATACAGATGTTGAATCGAAGACTATACAGTATAAAAACTCAAAGAAAGGACGTGAAGACTCATGAGTATAAAGACCAAGATAATGAAGATCTCAAGACTATAGTATAGTATAAAGAGTCATAGAATATTTTTGAAGTCTCTGGTGACAATCTATCATTTTCTTATCCTTTATTTTTAAAACAAAATATATTTTTGAAAATATTTTATAAAAGTTTTTCAAAGTGTAAAAAGTTAACAAACTATGATTAAATTATTTTACAAAGTATCAAAATATTTTAAAAAGCATAAGATTTTAAAAATATTCAAAAATAAAAGAATTTTCAAAGGGATATGTCGACATACACCCTATAAGTATGTCAACAAACATGCCGCAAATTTGAAATTCAAATTTTGAAACAAAGTGTCTATTCGTCGTACCTCTTCGCGAATGGACATGTCTGTTTATTCTTTATACATAGAGGGCTTCAAAAGAATTTTTTGCAACTAATTTCTTGTTTCTTCTCTCCTCTTACTCTGCCAAAATCTCTAGTGAAAAATGTTGGAGAAAATCCCTTCAGATGATCAGTCTAAGGGAATAAAAAACCCACCATAGAGGAAAGCAACTGGATCGTGGTTGTAGTGAGATGGAACAAACAGGGATAAACACCAGAACAGATAGTCACAGATCAATGCAATGCAGAAAATATAAATAACACCAGTATTTATAGCGGTTCCACTACCACGAGGCAGTTTACGTTCACTTGGGGAGAGGAGATTTTATTAATCACTGAAAGATTAGAGTAACAAGACTGATTCATTTTTGGAGGCTATACATAAGAAGAATTTACAATACAGACAAAATTTTGTAAAGTTTCAGCTCTCTAGGATGCTACCATTGTTATCTAGAAGCTCCACTATTTATAGAGTGAATAAATGAGGAGGGCAGCTGCTATATAGCAGCTCTGGGTTTGGTTCGGCATGCATCTGGTCTGGCGAATAATACAACAGCATTTGGTTCGGCGAAGCCCATGTCAATCTGGTTCGGCACTCTTAAACCACCAAACAAGATATTTGGAGCAGCACATCACTCTATTTGGTTCAGTCAACTTCTTGAATCTAGACTGGCATATTAGCTTCACCGCTTCAGACCTTTGGTTCGAAAAAACACGCTGCGTCTTCATAGCCGAACGAAGTCACCACCACCGGAGGAGATATCTCGTTCGGTCCTCTACAATGCCGAACGAAACATCACCTGATCGTGATCATGACCGGACCACAAATTTGGTCCGACAATTGCTACTCCACCATCGAATAAGATCACTCATTCGGCCTTCATAGCCACAACACCAAGCCAACCACCGAACAAACTCCGCCGGACCAAATCTTTGGTCCGACATCTCCTCCATCGAACAAGATATCTGGTCCGGTCTTCCTCAAATCACCACCGCTCCAACTGGAGTGGCAGTAGTGGCTACCACCAGATGAGATCTCTCGTCCGATCTTCCCACTTCATCGAGCGACCTTTTGTCCTCCACGAACTTCTCCAATGACGACACTTCTTCACGAATTCCAGGCATCATTTCTAAAAATCTGCACCTTGACACCGAATTCCAAACAAGCCTTCCTACTCCATCTACACCTTCATGCTCCAAGCAATGGATACTTACCCAATGAGCTTCGGCAATGCCATCACCCATTATACTCTGTCAACGAACTCCGGCAAGGCCATTGCCCGTCAACAAAGTGTTTGAAGTACCCAGTCCGTGTAGAACCTATCAATCTTCACCATGAAAACAAACGTCTCCATGAACCATCTCAACTCTTCACCCGTGCCACCCTGTGGCACCTAGCACTTCATTAAGCGAATCAAGTCCAAGCAGTGCTTGAACTTAGCAACTGGAAACAACTTGGTAAACATGTCCGCTGCATTCTCCTTTGTGTGAATCTTCTGAAGTCGAACTAGCTTCTCTTCAGTCATCGAGACAAGGAACGACTCTCTCACCTCAATATGCTTCGTCCTCAAGCTGAATGCCAGATTTCCAGTTAAGTGAATTGCACTTTGACTATCACAATGCACATTCACTCCTTCATATGCAAAGCCCAAATCAGACAACAATCACCTTAAAGTGCCTCCTTAGTTGGTTCAACCGCAGCTATGAGCTCTGCCTCTATAGTAGACAAAGCCACAATCGCCTGCAACCTCGCTTTCTAACTGATCACTGTCCTACCAATGGTGAACACATATCTGAAGGTTGACTTCCTTCGATCTTTATCACTGGCATAGTCGGAATCCCAAAATCCAACCAAGCTGAAATCTCTTTCTTTGTCACCAAAGATAAGTCCATGGTTTGGAGTTCCTCTAAGGTATCTGAAGATACACTTCACCGCTTCCCAATGCTTTTTTCTAGGATTTGCCATGAATCTACTCACCAATCCAACCGCTTATGCAAAGTCAGGCCTAGTGCAAACCATGGCATACATCAAGCTGTCAACTGCACTTGCATATGGGACCTTCATTATATAAGCCTTTTCCTTTTTCGAGATCGGAGAGTCTTTACTAGAAAGCTGTATGTGCAAAGGCATGGGTGTGCTGATTGTTTTTGCCCCTTCCATGCTAAACCGAGCAAGCACCTTATGAATGTACTCCTTTTAAGTAAGGCTCAAAAGTCCCAGCTTTCTATCTCTTTGGATTTCCATACCCAAAATTTTCTTTGCTTCTCCAAGTTATTTCATTTCGAATTCTGCTTTTAGCTTTCGCTTTAAACTATCGATTTCATCCTTATCCTTGGAAGAAATCAACATATCATCCATTTACAAGAGTAGGTACACCCATATACCATTATTTAAATGCTTGAAGTACACACAGGCGTCTTTGATGCTACGATCAAAACCAAGTGATAGCAAAAAAGAGTCAAACATCTTGTACCATTGTCTGGGCGGCTGTTTAAGTCCATACAATGACTTCTTTAATTTGCAAACCCAATTTTCTTTCACATCTACAACAATTCATTCTGGATACTTCATGTAGATGGTCTCATCCAAGTCTCTGTGCAAGAAAGCAGTTTTCACGTCTAGTTGCTCCAGCTCCAAGTCATGAGTTGCGACGATAACGAGAAAAATGTTGATGGACGTATGCCTCGCTACTAGAAAGAATACCTCATCATACTCCAATCCCTTTCTTTTTGAAAACCCTTTAGCAACTAATCTAGCCTTGTATCTCCCATCATCTTTTACCTTGAACACCCATTTGCATCCTATGGCTCGGCTTCCTTGAGGAGGTGGTACCAAATCCCAAGTCTTGTTCTTCTTCAACGACTCTAACTCCTCTTCCATAGCGCACATCCACTTCGAACTATCACATGACTTCAAAGCTTCATTAAGGTCAAGTGGCTCCTCATGAACCACATGTAGGGCATAGTCAAACTGATCACCAAGGCTAAGGTTTACAAACTGCCAATCACCATACCTTTCAGACGGTCTAATAGTCCTATGACTAACCCGGGTAGGTACTGCTTCGTCTAAACTCCTTTCAGCTTCACCTTGAACTGAACTTCCTCTAGATTCATGCACATCACTAGCACTACTAAAAACTACCTGTGGACTATCCTGTGATGTTTCATCAACTACATTTTCCTCGACAGCATTAACAACAACTCTACACTTTGGCTTGAACACGGGAACTTCTTCCATCTTCTTAGGCCTATCAGAATTTTCTGATGTGGTAGGTAGCTTCTCCTTCGGATTGAATATATAAGACTCATCAAAATAACATGTCTGGAATGAATAACCTTTCGATCAATAGGGTTCCAAATTCGATACCCTTTGATACCATAGGTGTATCCCATTCATATGCCCATGTATGCTCTAGCCTCCAACTTGTCATCACCCGTATGGTGAACGTACACAAGACAACCAAGTATTCAAAAGTAACCAAGATACATTGATTTACCTCTCCACTTTTCCTCTGGAATCTTCCCATCTATGACTAAGCATAGAATTCGACTTATGATATGCGCCGTAGTTGATAATGCCTCAGCCCAAAAGCCTTTAGATAAGCCCGCCGTCAATCTCAAGCAACAAGCCTTCTCTAGTAGAGTCATGTTCATCCTTTCTACAACCCCATTGGATTGCGGATCTCCGGGTGTAGTGAAATGTTTATGAATATCATGCTATCTACAAAAGTCGAGGAACTCCCTAGAGACAAATTCACCGACATTATCAGATCTCAGCACCTTCAACCTAAAACCAGATTGGTTCTCAACAAGCGCTTTCCAATCATTGAACTTCTCAAAACTTTCTGATTTTCCCTTCATCATGTACACCCATACTTTCCGAGAAAAGTCATCAATGAAAGAGATAAAATACTTTGCTCCTCCAAGAGAAGGAGTAGCAACCGGTCCCCAGACATATGTATGGACGTACTCAAGTATTCTCCTCGATCTATGGAGTCCAACTCCAAAAGATACTTAAGTTTCTTGCCTAACACACACTCCTGGCAAAAGTCCATCTTGTCGAAACTTTCTCCTTTTATCATCTTTCATCTTCGAAGCAACTCGTTCTTCTCTAAAATATGACCCAACCTGAGATGCCATAGTTTTGTGGCACCCAAAGCACGAGAACTGTCTACTCCAACACACGATTCTCCAATAACTGTGATTCCTTTCGGCAAATACAGATTTCGAAACACATCTCTTTTCATAAGAGCTACTGCACCTCTCGAAACCTTCAGACTATCCTTATCGATAGTTACCTTGCATCCCAAAGATGCCAATTGTCCTAAAGAAATTAAGGACTTTCGAAGACCTGGAACATATCGGACACCTGTCAAAGTGCGTATCACTCCGTCAAACATCATCATCCTCACTGTACCTTCACCCATTTCTCTACAGCTCGCATCATTACCCATAAGAATAGAGCTTCCTTCTCGTCTAATGAAAGAACTGAAGTAATTCTTATTAGACATCATATGGAAAGACGCCTCCGAGTCCAGCACCCAATGATCTAAGACATCCGACACTGCTGGAGACAATACATCATCAGATACAGACTTTTCCACCGCAAATGATGAAGATCCATGTTCTTCATTCTTCTTCAAATATGGAAAATCCTTTTTCTGATGACCAGATTTCCTATAGATAAAGCACTTTCCGTCCTTAGATTTTCCTCTTTTGCCATTATAGGGCTTTCTGTACTTGGAACGCCTTCTAGAGTTCCAATTCTTCTTATCTTCTCTACATCTTTCAACAAATAGGCCGTGACTACTACTTCCACCTCTACTTCTTCACTTATCTCTTTCATTTGATCTCTCAAGCCCTCAGATAGAAGGCATGACTTCACATCTTCCACTATCAATGTGTCTCTAGCGAAGATAAGGATGTTAGCGAAACCTATGTAACGCTTCGAAAGAGAACACAAAAGAATCATTGCCATTTGCTCCTCATCCATCTTCAAGTCAATAGTCTTCATCTTCATTATGAGATCATCAAAGAAATTAAGATGTTCCTCCACTGAAGTACCCTCTCTTATCCGTATGGTGAAAAATGGCTTCAGCAATATCAGACAGTTAGTTAGAGATTTCATTAAGTAGAGATTTTCCAGCTTGGTCCAAATGCCCCTAGCAGTAGTCTCACTGCTAATTTCTGAGATGACATTCTCTCACATAGCTAGCTGTAAAACAGTAAACGCACATTTCTCCATCTCCTTCCTTTCCGCGACTGAGATGTCAGCCGTCAACTCCTCAGGGGCAAACACTACTGGATGGACTTCATTTCTCATTAGAACGGCCTTCATCCTTTATTTCCACTTCTCAAAATCTTTATCCCTATTCCATTTCTCAATTGCCAACATTTTCTTTGATATCATCTGGTGTGGTCTGGCGAATAACATAGCAGCATTTGCTTTGACATCATCTGGTTCCGCGAAGCCCATGTCAATCTGGTTCGACACCGAACGAGATATTTGGAGAGCACATCACTCTATTTGGTTCAGTCAACTTCTTGAATCTGGACCGGCATTTTAGTTTCACCGCTCCAGACTTTTGGTTCAGCAGAACACACTGGATCTTCACAGCCGAACGAAGTCACCACCACTGGACGAGATATCTCGTTCGGTCCTCCACAATGCCGAACAAAAAATCACCTGATCGAGATCATGACTGGACCACAAATTTGGTCCGGCAATTGCTACTCCACCATTGAATAAGATCACTCGTTCGTCCTTCATAGCCACAACACTTAGCAAACCACCGAACAAACCACCGAACGAACTCCACCAAACCAAATTTTTGGTCCGGCATCTCCTCCACCGAACCAAATATCTAGTCCAGTCTTCCTCAAATCACCACCGCTCCAACTGGAGTGGCAGTAGTGCTACCACCGGATGAGATCTCTGGTCCAGTCTTCCCACTTCACAAGCGACCTTTTGTCCTCCGCGAGCTTCTCCAATGGCGACACTTCTTCACAAATTCCAGGTATCATTTCTAACAAATTTTTTATTCAAATCTTTCCAAATTCAAATAGAATCCATTTAATCTTCTTTATATTGATTCTCTACTATTTACCATCTGATTTTAATCATCTCTCTCTCAATTTAAGATCAAAGTGCTACTCAAGAGGCTATAGGTCCATTATATCTAAAGTTCAAGAAATGTCTTTAGAAAAACCATCAAACTTTAGTCGTATTTGCTTGGGTGTGATAATAGCCGGTTCAAATCAATTAGGTGTGCTTGGTAGCCCGAAATAGGTCTGTCAATGGATACCCGAAAAATCCAAAATCCGTCCGAGTCCATATCCCAAAATACGGACATTATCCAATATTCGAAAAGTGGATGCGGATATCCGATATCCGAAAGAGATTTCGGATGCGGATATGGATATGAGCATATCCGATATCCGAAAGAGATTTCGGATGCGGATACGGATATGAGTATATCCGTATCCGAAAAAGATCCGTCCGATCCGAGTTAATTATAATAAAAATTGTTATTACTATTGATTTATTATTTAAAGATACTCATAAGCTATGGTTAAAATTTATTTGGAAATTAAAGGCCAACGGCCCAAGCCCAACAAACAAACCTAGGTAAGCAGGTGGTGTTCACTTCAAAGTTCAAACGTCGATTACTCAATTCATTTCCGTATATTCTTATTTCATCTTAATTTTTATAGCCGTTGCTATTAAAACCTTAAATCGCAGTAACCCTAAATCGAAACAACCCATCACTCCGCTCTGCCTCCCAGCTTCGGCTCCGCCTTGCAGCTTCGGCTTCGGTCGCAGCTTCGTCTTTGGTTGCAGCTTCGGCTTCGGCTTTGAAACCACTCACCTGAGTCACCACTGGAATTTTCTTTGCATTCTTGGGAAGTGGTTAACTGGTAATAATGGTTTTTGCCCACTCTTTCCATTCTTTAGCAACACTTGTGATTTTCTCACAGCTTCCCTTGCTATTTCTCTGTGTTCCCGTTGATTACGTTATTCATGGTTTAAGTGACAATCATGCATCATATTTAGTTTAAAAACTTATAAAATAAGTAGCGATAGTTCACCTTTTTCCCAATTCGATCGGCTAAGCTTAGATCAGCATAAGGATTTTCGAAAAGGCCTAATGTGTACTTAACTCGTAAAATTCTTCTAACAGCATCATCTATTCATGACATGGGAATGAAGTTGTTATTAACAAGGAAGGTTAGGTTGTTAACAAATCCTGGATAGTCAAATGGTATCATTATCTGCAACAGAAAGAAATGCATTATATACTAAGCTTTGTATAATGATATATGTTCAATTAAAAGACAACTAAATTAAAACGATGAAGTTTTTATGCACATACATACCATATTAATACCAGCAAGAATGCCAGTTTGGATGGAGTATGTGTAGTTTGCTTTCTCAGGTGTTGTGATCCTATAACAAAGCCCTGTGTGTAAATAACCAATAATGAAATTTAGTTTAAATGTCTTCACTTCAGTCTTCAGATCCTATAACAGAACTACAATTTATAATTTAATACCTAAATTATTTTTTCTAGTCAAAGCAATTGTTTTAATATTTAAAAGAAACTAGTATAATCTAAACCTACTCTAAATCGAAGTGTTTTTTTAAGGTAATTGTTGATTAGAAATTTATTGGAGTGCATTTTGACTCCATTCCAACTCGAATGAGAGATCATAACAGTAGACACTCCTTTAATAACAGCATTGTAATATGGAGGCACATGGATGCTTAGGAATCCATGTGTATCGATAATTGTGTTATTTTCGTTAATTCCCATGTACGTTCCACCATCACCTAAGTAATGCTTTGCACAAGTAGCCACTTTTCTCCTACACGTACACGTAAATGAACCAAAGCTAAGACTACATACATTCACATTAACAAGAGAAATACAAGCTTATCTGGTTAAAACAGTAAAGTATATGCACTGGAAGCCTGGAACATATACTTCGGTAACTTCTGCTAATAGTCTAAACTCTAAACTCTAAAGCAAGCATTGTGGTATTGTGCTTGTTCTCTCATGAGTTTAACAATGTTTTATTTACATGAATACTAGAAAAATGAAATAATGAAATACAATCAAATAACTTACTTTCACTCTATGAACGGAACTCCTTTTCTAGAATTTAGAGGGATTTCTCCCTGCAAACCTGAAAATATTTCCGTTATGGCCTGAACAATCTTTGCATCATCACTATAGCTCTCATAACACCAACCCCATCTTGGGTCTCTGCATACCTGAACAATAGCCGACCACGGTTTTATGCATGTTTTCATATAATACTCGAGACTGAATATTTATAGTTGATAACTATTGGTTTGGGTTTCGAAGTTGGAGCAAACAAAATATGCATGTCTTATACCACGATAATTTTGTTTGGGTATGTGAATAAAACTTATGTTTGGACATGGTACTATTTGAATTTAGATTTTTCTTAAATTAATCTTTACCATTTGGTATGTTTTTTATTTGTTGCTATACATGCTACAAAGTATCGAAATTTATGTGTTTAATCTTCCTTACAATTGTTCTATGAATATTTATAGACTTTTAAAAATGGAAAACACATCATCAAGTTGTACAGTAAATCTGTTGCATGTGCTGCATCAAATGCTTGTGTCAAAGTCAAAGATAACATAGTTGTGCTAAAATCACGGACTCTAGTGCGCCACCAACTCAAATTATTCCAGCTAATGAAGAAATATCTACACCTTTGAGTACAAAACCCTTGAAACCCAAGGTATGGAAAGATTTTGATAGAGAAGTGTTAGAGGGTAGTAATTGTGTTAAGGCAACTTGTAAACATTGTTTAAGGATATTCAATGGAGCCACTTCATTGGAAACAACACATTCGAAAAATCATATGAAAGTTTGTCCCAAAAATACTACCAATAAAAGATTATCCGGACAACAACTTTTGACTACTAAAAAGTCTCCCAATAAACCATTCAAATTAGCTAGTTGGAAATTTGATCAAAGTAGGACTCAAATGTGTTTTGCTCATATGATTGCCAAACATGATCATCCGTTCAATATGACTGAACATGTTTACTTTCAAGAATTTGTTAAGAGTATTAATCCAACCGTTAAGCTCTATTCAAGAAATACAGTTCGTTGTGATGTGTTGAAACTTTATGTTGATATGAGAACTGAATTACAACAGATGTTTGATAGTTTGTCTACCCGTGTTAGTCTTACTACTGATTTATGGACATCTGGACATCAGAATATAGGTTATTATTGTATAACTTGTCTTTGCATTGATGCTGAATGGAATTTGCAAAAAAAGATAATTGCTTATCATGAAATGCCTTCTCCACACACTGGAATTGCTTTAGTGCTTCTCTTAAAACAAAATTATTGCATTGGAACTTGGATAAGAAATTATTTTCAATTATTGTTGATAACGCATCTAATAATGATGTTATGATAAGAGATCTCAAGGCATGGTTAGATGGTAAAGGGGTCTTGATTTCAAATGGTGATTCGTTTCATATGAGTTGTTGCGCTCATGTCTTGAACTTAATTGTGCAAGATGGGTTAAAAGCCGTACATGGTCTTATTACAAAAATAAGAGAAAGTGTTAATTTCACAAAGTCTTCGCAGTCTAGAAAAAAAATTGGGAAAACGCATTGGCACAAACTAGATTAGTGGGAAAAGGTGTTTCTTATGATGTTCCAACGCGATGGAAGTCAACATACATTATGCTTGAAAGTGAAATTGAAGTGCGTCCTGCATTTGAGCGATTAGTTGAGTTAACTTCAGATTATATAAGTTTGCCTTCTAGAGAAGAATGAGAGATAGGAAAAGAAATTTGTGAATGTTTGAAAATCTTTTATGATGTAACTCTCAAATTTTCGGGTGTTAAATATCCAACAGCGAATTTGTATTTTAAAAGCGCATGTGATATTTATGAAAGTATTACTAGTTGGAGTTAAGTGAGAATGATTATATTTGTTCCATGGCACAAATGATGAGAGTTAAATTTGAGAAATATTGGAAGACTTGCAATTTAATGATGAGTATTGGAATGGTTTTCGATCCTCGTTATAGAATGGCTTGCATTGAATTTTTCTATGATTTGATTTATGGGGAAGATGCACAAGTTCATGTTAGGAAAATCAATGATTGTTTGAAATCTCTTTTTTATTTATATGAAGAAAAAAGTGCATCCTATAAAAATGTTTCTTCTTCTTGTGCATTGGATGATAATGTTAATCATGGTTTAAAAAAGAGAACAAAAATGGATCTTACGTGGAAGAATTATAGAGAACAAAAAATTGGAAGTTTGCAAATTTCAAAGACCGAGCTTGACAAGTATTTGGAAGATGAATTATTGCCAATGGATGAGGATGACGACAACTTTGATATTTTAATGTGGTGGAAACAAATTGTCCTACATTTCCTACTCTATCAAAGATTGCTCGTGATATTTTAGCCATTCCCGTTTCTACCGTAGCATCCGAATCATCGTTTAGTAGCAGTGGTAGATTGATTACCGAAAATAGATCCTCATTATCTCCTAACATAGTGGAAGCATTGAGTTGTATTAAGGATTGGTTACCATCGGACATAGGTTAGTTATTATTACATACTAAAATTATTTTAGAATTTTAACCATTTAATATAATCAGTCTTTTTATTTAATAGGTAAAGATATAGAGCTTGTAGATGAAGCATCATCCCTACCATGAACTATCCATTGCACAAGGTAAAAATATAGAATTTCTTTTTTTTTTCATTTGTGTGTTGCTGCAGCAGCACTTTCTGGCTGCAGCACGTACACCAAGTTGAGACCTGATCAAAGTCCTTATTTTATTGCTCATAGGAACTTCACAAAATATCATGCTAAAAAAGTTCTGGGACCTGATCGAGCATTACATGATCTATGTTTTAAACATCTAACATAAACTTAGTTGCTTCAATAAAGGGATAATGATTTCGATCGAAAACATTGTTTCGAAGAACTTGAAGAGATGATGGTTTAATTAGTGTAATGGAAATTCATTTGCCAAATCTACTTACACAACATCTATAATACATGGTTAACATAATGCTTATGCCCTTTCTGACTGACAAAGTTGCATACCTATCTCTCTATTGGTACATATTTTCATTGGTCTTGCAACTGTTCTTCAACTACATAGCAACTACTGGAGCAAATTACAACCGCATAAGAACTTATATGAGTTGTCATCCAAACTTCTATTCACTTTGTTATTATTCAATGTGCCCTCCTATATTATCTCTACCCACGCTTTAGGTCACTTTAAACATTACTTTGTCCAATCTATTTCAGCTCCATAACTTCAAAATATAATATACGAACTTTATATCATCTAACAAATATTTTAATTTGTGTGCATGAGACGGGTTAATACTAGTTTATTACAAAGTTGCATAACAAAGCTGTAATTTTAACATTAAAAGTAAAGGTATTATATTTAACAATATTATGGTGTGTTGCCGGCCTATCAAACATTTTTGGTGCAAAAAAATGTCTATATATCATATGTCCAGAATCGATTTGTATGTTTTTAAAACTGACGTGCCTCATGTACACTTTGAAATACAATAATTACTTTTTGAGTTTAGGACCACTGTTAATTCTTTATACATTTAATAAATGGTTATGATTTGACGAGCAAGATGACACATTCAACTTGAGCAAATAAGAATTGAAGTCCATCTCATATATAACAAGGAGTGAGAAATTATATGTTTCATTAGTTTCTTCACATGTCCCACACGCTTTAAAACTTGAAGAAACCAAACCCCAAGATAAGTAAAATGTACGCCAAAATCAGTGTTTGCAAGAGTTAGCAGCTTCATACCAAAGGCTAAATACAAACTCTTTGGAATTGTAATCATCATACTCAACACTATTGGCAAAAGAGCATCAGCGGACTCCCTTCTTCTCCCTAACATTTTCATTTTCTTGTTCTTGTTTCCACACATACGACACAATCGACCTCGGATAACCCAAGAATAATGTCATATTGCCATCCAAAAAACAATTGCTACATTTGTCCCATTCCATGCTTTCTTCATTAAGCTTCAAGATAGTCAATCTGTTTCTTTTACCATCTTGGAATACCGATATGTGCTCTCCTTTCACCTCAACAAAGTTGCATGTATTTTCATTACCGATCACTTTACGATCGATAGCACCTGGTTTATCATGACATATCCACTCATCTTTCACTGGATTATAAGTTGCAATGTTTCCAACCAAACTGAAGCAGTAAAATAACCTTTTCGACATATTGGGGTAGAATGTGATAACTGAAAACGGTAGCTACTTTCGTAGAACTTGTCGCTTATCCAATCGCCATTAATAAACAAGCCAATCATTGCCACTGGAAACGATAGCACCTGGTTTTTCCTAAAAGAAGTTGTGTTTCTGCAATTTCAAAGCCCACAACCACAAATTTATGACATTATAGAAAAAAACTATTTTTTTAATAATTTCAAACGGAGTGTATTACCGATATAAGTTTTCCTTTGAAGCCTAGTTTATAAACTTTTGATAAAATATTTTGCACCATAAGCAGCAAGCAGGAGAGGACATAAAACTTCTGTTAAACTTCGGATGAACCACCGAAACAAATATAAAACACACATTTTTTATATGGATAAATAGCAAATATCATTAAATAGAATTCTTAAACCAATCTTTTATGACCTAGAATAGAACTTCATGCATAATATTTGCGTTGAACACTGAATGATTTGAATATATTTGTCAGGGCTAAAAAATATACCTAGTTACCTTCTCACAGGATACTTATTTCAACACATTTTCAATTCAAAATGAATTACATATTGCAAGTAAACAATGATTTGAGTCATGCCAAAAGTGCTACTCTCAAAACAACATAATAGATTAGAAAACAATTTCATGTCATTCTAAATTTAGTGGCATATAAATAAGGAACGTACACCACCATAACTTCAAAATACAATGCAGATTTGGATATACAAATTGTCCTTGCTTACTTTATACCATTAGATCATCAAACTTTGGGTTAATATACAATTATAGGTGAACCGGTCAACCGTCATGATGTTCATGAAGTGAAATGCACAAAAATTTCATCCAATAAAAGAATGATGTATTCATCATAATAATAAAAATATAGAATTTCCCATTTTCATGAAAACATTAGTGAATCATACAGTTCCACTCTTAAGTAATATCCCATAATAATAATCACATAATACGTTTAATTCCATTCTTTAATGATTGTTTTACTTCTTGATTTTGATCCAGATATACGATAGTCAGTCATTTCATTGTGGGTAATGAAATCTTGCTCCTCTCACTGATACTTATTTCCCTTTTTCTGGTTGCTTTATCTAGTTGATGTCACTGATGCCTTTGCAATTCCCTGCATATATTTTCAGCAATGGGTCAACTAATGAACATCAAGTGTTTGATTAAATTAAATTATATTACAACATAAGCTCTTACCACATATCCTTCAGTGTTTCATTTTGCTTTCTTCTTATAAAAAATCCTTGCATACTTTGATCAAGGTGGTAAACTATTTCATATTGTTATTTCTACTTACAATAGGAATATTATGGCACATATGTGACGGCTTTGATCACCTGACCATCATATGCAACTACCAAATGTTGAATTTGGATGATTCAAATATTCGTTAAAAGGGAAAGAAATTGATTAATTAATTTAGCTGATATATGGAAGGATATTTTAAAGGAAACTAATTAATTAGCAAATCAATTAATCAGTCTGTTACACGAAGAAATAAATTATTAGGCATGGAGAATAAAGGAAAGATATGAAAATGAAGATTACGCCATCTATTTATACTAAAATCAAATCACGCAAATTGGAAAGATATCCGCGTAATCAGGAAATTGATTTGCTTAATCTCCAAGCAATCCTTCATTATCAAGTCTATATAAATGAAGAAACTTTATCTTCATATGAACAAGCAAGTGTAGTATCCACCATTATTCTTTCCTCTCTCTTTTGTACTCTCTTCTTTAGTGAAATAAAAAGTTGTTGGGCCTCCGTGGACGTAGGATATTCATATCCGAACCACGTTAAATCTTCTTGTCTCTTATTTCTGTTATTTTTCTGTAAGACTGCATTTTTTTAAGTGTCACTGGTATCTAAATAAGCAATACTAGATCCTGAACAAATAACCGCTTCCGCTCAAATTAAAAATAAAATAAAATTTCACTACAGTTTGATATCGGAGCTAGTGTTATTGTTCCTGTTTGGATATTAATGGCTACTTCTAGTAAGTCTGTTGGCAGATCTGGTGTCAATTATGGAGTAACACTTTTTGACGGAAAAGGAGATTTTGGTACTTGGAAGATGAAGATGGAGGCTGTATTGAAGAAGGAGAAGATTTACAAGGTTGTTTCTACGCCTGAGAAATTGAAAGATATTGATGCAGCTGATTTGGAAGAGATGGAAGATGAAGCTCTTACAGCAATTCAGTTGAGCCTTTCAGATGAAGTTCTTAGAGAATTCTCTCAAAAAAAGACGGCGAAAGAACTATGGGATGCATTATCGGATGCATATCAAGACAAGTCTCTCACTAATCGGATTATTTTTCAGCAACAACTTTATTTGTTCAAGATGAAGCCTGGAGCTGATCTCATGGAGCATGTAGATGCTTTGACGACTTTGATCATGAACCTGAAGGCAGCGGAAGTTGATATTACCGACGAGGCTCAACCTGTGATCCTCTTATGTTCCTTGCCTAAGGAGTATATTGCTTTTGTTCCATGATTTATGGCCGCAGTAAAATTAGCCTATCTGATATAAAGGCTGGTCTTCATAATGACGTATTAAGAGATAGATTGGCGAGCACTGGCTTGGATAGTGATACTGAAGGCTTATCTGTTTAGAGAGGTAGAGGCCAAAGCAGGTCGAAGAAAGGTAGAGGACGGAATTATTCACGGTCTCAGTCTAAGGGGCCTAAGAATTTTACTTGCCATTATTGTAAGAAACCGGGGTACTTCATAGCACACTGTCCCAAGCTTGAAGGTAGAAGAAAAGATCCAAAGCAAGCCTCAGCTTCTACAGTAGAGAAATCAGATACAGAAAGTGACACTGATGTATTTACAGCTTCTGGCTCTTCTGGGAAGAGAAACTTATGGCTGATTGATTCTGGCGCATCCTATCATATGACACCTAATAGGAACTGCTTTTCCACTTATCGTGAAATTGATGGAGGAGAAGTTCTGATGGGTAATGATGCTTCTTGCCGTATGGTGGGTGTTGGTAGCGTGATGATTAGGATATTTGATGGTGTTATTCGTACGATCACCGATGTTAGACATGTACCTGATTTGAGGAGGATCTTGATTTCTGTTGGGGCGTTAAGTAGACTTGGCTTGAAGATTGTAGTGGAAGGAGAGAAAATGAAGATATCGAAGGGTTCCATGATTGTTATGAGAGGTGTGAGGGCATGAAATCTTTATCTATTAAAAGGCACTACTGTAATTGGTGAATCAGCTTCTGTTACATCTGTTGATTCGGATTCTTCCAGATTATGGCACTTACGGATGGGTCACATCGGTGAGCGCAGCATGGATGAGTTGAGAAAACGAGGATTGATTGATGGAGTTCATCGTTCAAAACTTGGTTTTTGTGAAGAGTGTGTTCTTGAAAAGCAGACGAAGATTTCTTTTGGTACAGGAGAGCATAAAGCAAAAGCTGTCTTGGAGTATGTTCATACAGATGTCTGGGGTCCCTCCCCTTGTCCGTCTTTAGATGGAGCCAGATATTTTGTTTCATTTATAGATGATTTCTCTCGTAAAGTAGGGGTATACTTTCTTCAGTCAAAGAGTGAAACCTTTGCCAAGTTTCGGAAGTGGAAATCTATGGTTGAGAAGCAGTCAGGGAAGAAATTGAAAGTTCTCCATTTAGATAATGGAGGTGAATTTGTATCACAGGAATTCATCGATTATTGTGAGTCTGAAGGCATTAAGAGGCATTACACCACACCAGGCGACCCCCAGTCTAATGGAGTTGCAGAAAGGATGAATCGGACATTATTGGAGAGAACAAGTGTAACAACCCTGGTTGGAGATTACCGATGATATTAAATTATGATGAAAATTATAATTTAATATCGAGTTTAATTAATAAAGTAAGAAGTGTTATGATGATTTATATTGTTTATTCTACAAAAGCAATATTTGGTGAAGTAATTTAATGTGAGTTAGAATTATCTCATGTAGGATTTATTTCAACAAAGGCTGACTTGAAATAAATATAAGTTGAATGGAAATAAGCTTAGGAAAATTTTTATTAAGACTTGGGTGGATAATAAATGATGTTAAGTAATTTTTGAGATAAAAATTTATGGTATGGGAATTTTATTCCAATAATACTCTTTATATTGTAAAATAAAAAGAAATGAGTTGGAATAATTATTTTTAGGGCACAATAATAATTGAAAAGGATGTTTTAGTATTTTAAAAATGCTAAAACATTTTATTATGCTATTCGTCAAAACGAGTAAAACACAATTCGTTTCACTCAAATTGGAATTAAAATGCAAAAGTTATGTTAAAATTAGTAAAACAAAAATCTAAAATTTCACTAAGTAAATATATGGGCCTAATTACCTAACCCATAACCATTAGTCCTAATGAGAAACATCTGGAGGAGATGTACGTTCTTCTTCTCCAATTGTATACGGCTTCTTCTAAAAATTTCTGAAATCATAAATCCATGGCTGCCTCTCTTTCTGTAACTCAATTATAAACATATTTTGGTGAAATTCAGAATATTTTCAAGATAAAAAGCTAAGAGAAGGTAATCTCCTACCTCAAAAATCCCTAATTCATGAAAATCTCAGGTTTAGGTTTTTATTTTAATGATTTTTCTTCTTGCATGTTCTTGTTTTAGCTTCTACAGGTCCTCCTAGCTCCAATCCTCTCTGAAAGTCACCTTTTTGCAACCAAAATCATCAACTTTTGCCGCTAATGGTAAGTGAAACTTGCAGCAAACTGTAAGCAAATGAAAATTCTTCGCTATGTAAAAGTTTGGTATTGTGATGTTTTGTTTTTGATATTTTTGATATGTTTATCCGGCTAAAATAGTGCCAATTTCATTTGCCATATCTTGTTCATCCGGCATCGGATTGCTGCCAAACTTGTTCAGTTTGGAGTATATTTGTTATAGTTCATTCCTGTAAAAATTTATCAAGTTTCGAGTCCGTTTGTACCTCCTTATTTGCTGTCAAAGTTGCAAAACCGAAAGCGTTTTTGCACAGGAAATATATTTGGCTGAATAGTATTTTTACCATAACTTTTTCGTTTCTGAACGGAATTTAAAAATCTTGGATGTTCTAGAATCCTTGTGAAATATTCCACAACTTTCGTTTGTTGAGTTTTCAGTAATTTTGATGGTTGCTATGCAAAAATTTACAATGTTTGTCACTGTCCCGAAAATGTATCAGTCCAGGCTTAACTTGTAACTTTTTGTAAATTTGGTATAACTTTTGTATTTCAAATCAGAATTTCAAAATCTTATATATTCTGGAATCCTTGTGAAATATTCCACAACTTTCATTTGTTGAGTTTTAAGTAATTTTGATGTTTGCTATGCAAAAATTGACAAAGTTTGTCACTGTCCCGAAAATGTATCAGTCCAGGCTTAACTTTTAACTTTTAGTAATTTTGGCATAACTTTTGTGTTTCAAATCGGAATTTCAATATCTTGGATGTTCTGGAATCCTTGTGAAATATGCCACAACTTTCATGTTTTTTTATTTTAAATAATTTTGAAGTCTACATAGACAAAAATTGATTTTTTCGTTGCTGGTCCGTGTTAATAACCAGTGCACAATTTTTTTTCTATGTAGTATTTCGATCATAACATTCACGTTACTGATCGGAATGTTGAAATTCAAGATGTGATGGAAGCCCTAGGAAATATTCTACATCTTTTATGTTTTAAGTTTTATAAGATTTTGTTGTTTACATGGTGAAAAATTGATGTTTTTACTGTTGGTCTGTCATTGACAGCCACAATATTTATATATTTGTCCGATTTCGACAATTTCATTTGCATTCTTTTGCAAATTTTTATATATGAAATTTGATGCTAATGTTTGATTATTATGTCCAGCAATGGACTAGTCAAGTTAGGATAAGATTTGGATTTAAATTTAATTCAAATTCGATTTAAATTTGAATATCGATTTATACCGATTAAATTGCAAATTGTTGTCTTTTGAGTTTTAAAAATCCGAATAAATTGCATAAAATCTTCTAAAATCATGGTTTGTATAATAAATGTTTTTACACATTTTTAAAGGTTTTTAAACAATTATTCTTTATTTTCTAGGCTTTCAAAATCATTAAAATTCTTTTAAATGATGAGTTTTCTCTCAAAATCCTTTAGATAAATTTCTAGAAATTGGTTTAAAATCCCATTTTCTCTAGTAAAATATATTATAATTAATTTTATTAATTTTAATTACTTTGATTCTTTTTCGGACGTATGAGAAAGTAAATTAAACGGTTTAGTAAAATTACGAGGTATGGGACTCGTGAATTTACTTTATCGGTTAATTTCGGACTTGTACAATCGAAACAACTTTTGGGAATTGTTGGAATTCCTCTTTGATGACAACCACTTCGTGGTATGTTTTTTATGTATTTAAATCCTAATTGGGGCATTATTCCATATCAATTTATTTGGTATATATATATATATATATATATATATATATAGTCCGAGAACCCCTAAATAGGAGTATATTCGATGATGGGCTATATTGATAGAGATGCTCTTGCCAATGATATGAGGCAAATATTTCGATGGAATTTGATGATGATTGATGAATTTATGGTATTTCTTACTTGTCAATGAGATAAGACAAGTTTGGCATTTCATACCATTCGCCGATGACATGAGGCGATTCTTATGATGATTTAGATGATTGTCATAGTGTGGCATCGACTAGCGGCTAGAAAACCGCTAGGTGAGAACGTGCGGTATGGGACGTACGTTACCACTTTTTGGGCTACTATCCGAGAGTTTCTGACACATTCTAGAAGGACTACCAGTACTTTGAGTCCCGATCGGGTCAAGCAATGTTTGGCTCGATCACTGTGATGGCGGGGGCTCAGCGGACACCGATTGGAGTGAAGACTCCAATCACTATGATGGCGGGTGTTCGGGATGGATATAGATGACGTCATAGACCGAAACAATTCGATGTGAGGACTTCGGTCAATAGATGGATATGGTACCATAATGATGGTAGTACTGGTAAGTAGCACGTGCAACATTGCTTCGGCATGCGGGATCTGGCCAATCCGCGGTTTCTTTTGATGATTCATGATGATTTTGATTTCACTGCCTTTTTATGTGTTTTCTACAGCTTTATAGATGTGAGGAAGGCATATATAATTTCTTGGTGGATTTTGGTAATTTTGAATTTATGAATTGATACTCGGGATTTTATATGATTTTGGAAGGTTGATTTTTTCATGAATGAACGTTAGGAGTTTTCCCTTATACCCTACTCACTCGTTCTCTTATGTTAAACTCAAGTATATATATAGATGCAAACCACTTGTAGTGACATGTACAAGTTATATGTTATCTACTCTAGTAGTTCTTTCTGCTTATGTTTCCCTTTACGTTATAAGGGGAAAAGTTCCCTTTTACCTTATCATATTTCTCTTCTAACGATAAGATTCAGTTTGCCTGACCCGTGTGTTTGTCACTCGGGTCAGACCGAGTTGCAGGTTAGGTCGGATATCTATCTTTTGTGCTTGGACCCGTTTTGATTTTTGAGGGGCTCATGACTTTGGACTTGACTACATCTTTCGTGTTGTCTCTTTTGTGTCAGCTTATTGTACATATTCTTTTATAGAGACGAAGATGTATGTATATTGTGTGGTTACACGCCACTATGATGTAGGGTATTACATTTGATGTTCGTCTGTATTAGTATATATATCTGTGGCTGCTGTTCTGTGATGTGATTGTTATATTTATTGCATTTTGTTTCTGAATAGATCCTACAGCCGTGTAGTATCGTATTAGTTAAACATTGAGTATGTCGATCACTTGAGATACACGAAAAAAAAATATGGTAAAAATCGACGTACTTAGTCTTTAGCTAATGCATTACTATTCGGTCACCCTTAACCAGCCCTATTCTCCGCATTAGTAGATGGAATAACTCATTAATTCTCTTTACTAATGTGGGTCTCGGGGTGGGGTGTCACAGCTTGGTATCAGAGCGAGGATTCAGAACAAAATGAAATAAACGCAGAACAGTGAACACGATGAACCGTACATCAAGTACAATACCCTTGTACATCTCATCCCTTAATCGTGGCCAGCCTTATTATATCCCTATCCTTTTTAATTCCTTTGGGGTAGATAGAAAGGAATATGTCTAGGAATGTTAAATGTTATTCCGTAGTATTCCTTTATTACTGCATTTCAATTGCTTTATATATAAATCTACCCTGTGAATGATCTTCTCTCATTTTTATCTTTCAGCTATGTCTGGAAGAGGTAGAGCTCGTCCTTTGACATCGGGACCGTCCAGTGGTTCATGACCCGAAGGTGTTTATATGACTACTGATCAGATTCGAGAGCTTCTTGGGAGCACCCAACCTCCCGCTCCTATTCCATCTTCATCTCCTCGCAAGTCTGTATTTGCAAGACTATGCAGTGACTTTACTAATCTTGGAGGCAAGCCATTCAAAGGCTCCGAGTCGGTTCTTGAGGTGCAAGCCTGGCTTCGAACTTGTGAGCGTGTATTCTTACGTATGGAGCTTTCAGATCATCATCGAGTTCTTGTGGCATCCAGTATGCTACAAGAGCATGCTTTAGATTGGTACAAGCTTCTTATCGCTGAGGTGGATGAGACTAACCTCACATGGCAGCAATTCCGGGATAGATTTGAGCTTAAGTTCGTACCCGAGTCGAAAAAGGCTCTTCTTACTCGTCGCTTCATCGAGTTGAAGCAGGGAAACTCTTCAGTTTCAGATTATGTGTCTTACTTTGAGTCCCTCTCTAAGTATGGGTTGGAGTTCATTAGTACCCCATACAAGAAAAATCTTAAGTTCGTATCCGGACTTAAGAAATATTTGAAGAAGTCTTTAATGCTCCAACTCAAGCTTTCTTTTAAAGAGTTAGTTGATGCCGCTCTCCATCTCGAGACAGTTGAGAATGAGAAAGACAGTGATGGCGAGGGTGGTATTCAGTCTAATCCAAAGAAGAAGAAGTTTCCATTCCGTAAGCCTAAGTTCTTTCCTTCCAAGAAGAAGAAGCAAGTCGGATCTTCTACTCAATCTCAAGCCCCTCCTCAAGCTAAGCCTTTTGCTTGCTACAATTGTGGATCTCCTAACCATCCAGTCCGAGAATGTCCTAAGCCCAAGAGATGTAACCACTGCAAAGCTGAAGGACATTTGGTTGCTGCTTGTCCTAAGAAGAATAGAGGTTCTCGTCCGGGGAATCTCAATGTAGCAACTTCTAGTGATGCGACTAAGTCGAAAGGTATATTTTCTCCCATCTTAGAGGGTTCCATTGTTTTCCATGATCGATCGATTAGAGTGCTCTTCGATACGGGTGCGTCACACTCATTCATATCGAAGGATCTCGTGGATGCCTGTTCTTTGGATGTTTCTTGCTTGCTTACTTCTTTGAGGATTGCGAATCCCATCGGGGGTTCCGCAACCCTTAGCTTATATTGCGATAATGTTGAGATTCTTCTTTGTGGGTTCTCTTTCCGTGCGAATCTGCACGTGATTCCTTTGCTTGGTTTTGATATGATATTTGGTATGGACTGGCTAGTTCGATACGATGCCAGGATTCTTTGTTGTGATAGAGTCATATATCTCCGCCATCCAGACTCTCCTTCACAGTTATCTCTTATGCTTCGGGATACAGATTGTGATTCCGTAGCATCCCTATATGCTCTTGATTCTCGAGATGATGAGGATGATGTGTCTCGAATTCCGATCTGTGACTTCGCTGATATTTTTGAGCCTGTTTCGGGATTGCCACCCAAGCGGGCAATAGAGTTTCGTATTGACCTCATCCCTGGTGCCAGTTATTCGTCCTCCCACGAGGATGTCTACTAAGGAGAACGAGGAACTTAAGAAGCAACTCCTCGAGCTCGAAGCTAAGAACTTCATTCGATCTAGCTCTTCACCGTGGGGTGCCGCGGTAGTATTCGTGAAGAAGTCCGACGAGTCTCTTAGGCTTTGCGTCGACTATCGCAAGCTTAATGAGTTAACCATCAAGAATCGTTACCCTTTACCAAGGATCGACGACATGTTCGATCAGTTAAGTGGTGCTAAGGTCTTTTCACAGTTAGACCTTGGCACTGGTTTTCATCAGCTCCGAGTTGCGGAGGATAGTATCCCTCTCACCGCATTCCGCACTCGCTATGGTTCTTATGAGTGGCTTGTCATGCCGTTCGGATTGACGAACGCACCTGCCTATTTTGTCGATCTTATAAATCGGGTATTCAGGGAATATCTCGATAAATTCGTGCTTGTATTCATCGATGATATCTTAGTATATTCCAAGTCCGAAGAGGACCATGCTCGACATCTTAGAATTCTTTTGAGTACTCTTCGAAAGCATCAACTCGAAGCAAAACTTTCTAAGTGTCACTTTTGGGAAAAGCAAGTGAAGTTCTTAGGCCATGTTGTATCTTCAGAAGGTATTTCCGTTGATCCTTCTAAGATCGAAGCTATTCAGAATTGGAAGAGGCCTGAGAATGTTCATGAGATTCATAGCTTTCTGGGTTTAGCGGGTTATTATCGCCGTTTCATTAAGGATTTCTCTCGCATCGTGCTTCCTCTTACAAACCTCACTAGGAAGGGTGTTCGTTTTATCTGGTCTGACAAATGTGAGGCTGCCTTCCAGCGATTGAAGGAGCTTCTCACACATGCTCCTGTGCTTGTGGTTCCTGAAGGGAACCAAGATCTCATTGTTTATACCGATGCAAGCCACAGTGGGCTTGGTGCGGTTCTCATGCAGAAGGATCGGGTTGTTGCCTATGCTTCAAGGCAATTACGTCCGAACGAGGTTCGGTACGCGACCCATGATTTAGAGCTTGCAGCCATCGTCTTCGCCTTGAAGATATGGCGTCATTATCTCCTTGGTGAGCATTTCGTCCTTTATACCGATCATAAGTCTCTCAAGTACCTCTTTTCGCAGAAGGAATTGAATATGAGGCAACAACGATGGTTAGAGTTCCTCGCCTCATATGATTTCGATATCGAGTATACCCCAGGGAAGGGTAATCGTGTAGCTGATGCGCTTAGTCGCAAGCATTCGGCAGTTGTTTCCATGATGTTAGCCGAATGGGATGTTCTTGAGACCTTATCCAGCTTCGACATTCGTGATCGAGCACCGTCATCTGATTCACCGGTCTTATTATTCAGTATGGTGGCTCGACCTTCTCTTCTTGATCGTATCTCTGAGGCCCAGAGACGTGATGCTTATATTATGCGCCTCATTCAGTATTGCTCATCTGAGTCCCGTGTGAGGTGTTGCGGGATTATTCGATTGATTCTCATGGTTGCCTTCGTCTAAGGAACTGTATAGTTGTTCCATCTGATTCAGAACTTAGGCGTGACATACTTGATGATTGTCATCTCTCTAAGTATACCATCCATCCGGGTAGCAGTAAGATGTACGCGGATATGCATCGCCTTTACTATTGGGAAGGCATGAAGCGTGATATTGCAAGTTATGTAAGCAATTGCATGACCTGTCAGCTTGTTAAGGCCGAGAATCAGCGGCCATCCGGTCTTCTTCAGCCTCTTGAGGTTCCACAGTGGAAGTGGGACTAAGTATCGATGGACTTCGTTGATGGCCTACCTCGTTCGAGGTCGGGTCATTCTAGCATTTGGGTTATTGTGGATCGTCTTACTAAATCCGCCCATTTCATCCCTATTAAATCTAATAGGAATGCTCCTCTCTTGGCTAAGCTCTACATTAAAGAAGTCGTGCGATTACATGGTGCTCCTTCTTCGATCATATGTGATCGTGATCCTTTGTTTACCAGCCATTTCTGGACCAGCTTTCAGCAAGCTTTGGGAACAAAGCCGAATCTTTCTACAGCTTATCATCCCCAGTCTGATGGACAAACTGAGAGGGTGAATCGTATTCTTGAAGACCTTCTCCGTGCATGCATTCTTGATTTCAGTGGTTCTTGGGAGGATCATCTACCATTGGTAGAGTTCTCCTACAATAATAGCTTCCAATCCAGTATCGGTATGGCTCCATTTGAGGCACTATACGGAAGACCATGCCGTTCTACTTCTTGTTGGTTAGAATCTGGAGAGAGGCTTATACTCGGCCCCGATTCGATTCGTGATTCTTCGGAGAAGATATCTCTTATTAGACAGAGAATGAAAGAGGCACAGAGTCGTCAGAAATCCTACACGGACAACCGTAGGAAGCCTATTGAATTCTCCGTGGGTGATCTTATTTATATCCGTGTATCTCCAATGAAGGGAGTAATGCGCTTTAGCTCCACTGGGAAGTTGGCTCCTCGCTTTATAGGGCCATTTCCGATTACCGAGCCCATTGGTCCGGTTGCTTATAGATTGTCACTTCCATCTCATTTATCTGGTATTCACAACGTCTTCCACGTCTCTCAGGTTCGGAAGTGCATTCGAGACTCTGATTCTGTTATTGATCCATCCGAACAGCTTAAGCTTGAGATCTCACCGAGTCTATCTACTGTTCAGCAGCCTATTCGCATGCTTGATTCGAAGGTGAGACGCCTTCGAAGCAAGAATGTGCCTCTTGTAAAGATTCAATGGACAGAAAACCCCAATGATTGTACTTGGGAAACCAGAGAATCTATCGAGCGATCTTTTCCTGGCTTTCTTTCTTCTTCCAGTGACGGTGAGAATTTATTATTTCAAGCTATTTCTTATTTCTTCTAGTTGAATCATCATAAGTGTTACGGTTATTCCCCTAGAAATTGCGTGGACGCAATTTTGTTAAGGGGGGAGTCTGTAACAACCCTGGTTGGAGATTACCGATGATATTAAATTATGATGAAAATTATAATTTAATATCGAGTTTAATTAATAAAGTAAGAAGTGTTATGATGATTTATATTATTTATTCTACATAAGCAATATTTAGTGAATTAATTTAATGTGAGTTAAAATTATCTCATGTAGGATTTATTTCAACAAAGGCTGACTTGAAATAAATATAAGTTGAATGGAAATAAGCTTAGGAAAAATTTAATTAAGACTTGGATGGATAATAAATGATGTTAAGTAATTTTTGAGATAAAAATTTATGGTATGGGAATTTTATTCCAATAATACTCTTTATATTGTAAAATAAAAAGAAATGAGTTGGAATAATTATTTTTAGGGCACAATAATAATTGAAAAGGATGTTTTAGTATTTTAAAAATGCTAAAACATTTTATTATGCTATTCGTCAAAACAAGTAAAACACAATTCGTTTCACTCAAATTGGAATTAAAATGCAAAAGTTATGTTAAAATTAGTAAAACAAAAATCTAAAATTTCACTAAGTAAATATATGGGGCTAATTACCTAACCCATACCCGTTAGTCCTAATGAGAAACACCTGGAGGAGA
Organism: Allium cepa; assembly: GCA_030765085.1. NCBI lineage: Eukaryota > Viridiplantae > Streptophyta > Magnoliopsida > Asparagales > Amaryllidaceae > Allium > Allium cepa. The sequence continues at coordinate 153,884,215 of CM060942.1, forward strand.
TGTACGTTCTTCTTCTCCAATCGTATACGGCTTCTTCTAAAAATTTCTGAAATCATAAATCCATGGCTGCCTCTCTTTCTGTAACTCAATTATAAACATATTTTGGTGAAATTCAGAATATTTTCAAGATAAAAAGCTAAGAGAAGGTAATCTCCTACCTCAAAAATCCCTAATTCATGAAAATCTCAGGTTTAGGTTTTTATTTTAATGATTTTTCTTCTTGCATGTTCTTGTTTTAGCTTCTACAGGTCCTCCTAGCTCTAATCCTCGCTGAAAGTCACCTTTTTGCAACCAAAATCATCATCTTTTGCCGCTAATGGTAAGTGAAAACTTGCAGCAAACTATAAGCAAATAAAAATTCTTCGCTATGTAAAAGTTTGGTATTGTGATGTTTTGTTTTTGATCTTTTTGATATGTTTATCCAGCTGAAATAGTGCCAATTTCATTTGCCATATCTTGTTCATCCGGCATCGGATTGCTGCCAAACTTGTTCAGTTTGGAGTATATTTGTTATAGTTCATTCCTGTAAAATTTTATCAAGTTTCGAGTCCGTTTGTACCTCCTTATTTGCTGTCAAAGTTGCAAAACCGAAAGCGTTTTTGCACAGGAAATATATTTGGCTGAATAGTATTTTCGCCATAACTTTTGCGTTTCTAATCGGAGTTTAAAAATCTTGGATGTTCTGGAATCCTTGTGAAATATTCCTGATACCACAATGTCAATCCAGTATAGAGTATTTGATGATGGTCAATCATCGTTGATTAAGATGATTGTAATTAAAATGAATTAACCAAATGATTGTCTTTATTAATCATTTAAATTAATGTTAAATCTTACTTAATTTTGAATTAATTTAATTGGTTAAGTTAATTTATTATTCTTTAGTTAATTACTTTTAAATCATAAATTCTTAATCGTTAATTTATTAAGTTTAATTAATTTTACAACTTTCTATTCTTTAATTTATTAAAATTTTCTTTTAAATTTTAAAAATCGTTACGAAGCATCAATTGTTAATCACTACTTCATCATTGTAAACTTGGTTTGAAATTTATACTTGTATATTTAGTTTATATTTAAACTTCTTATAAAGTTAAACAACTTTTATAAATTTTAAAATATTTTCAACTTCATAAAATTTTAAATACTATTAGTTTCACATTCTATTAACAACTAACATTATTAATTTATCCAGAAAATAAATAAATTTGTGTTTTCAATTTATTGTTAAACCTGGGTTTGCTGTTCATTTGCATATCCCAGGCTTGCTTCAGGTCGTACGCGAGAAAATCCCCCTCTTTACTTCGGGTTTTCCCCAAAATGACCCGTGCGTTTTGTAGTGTATCGGGTTGGGTTTTTATAACTTGAGCAAATTTTGAAAAAATATATTACACGGGTTAGGCAGTCTAGAGTTAGGTTATCAGGTTATTCTGGATTCGGGAGTTGCTGTGCAGATTTGGAGGCGAGCTTGGATAGCGTAGTCTATTATCTATTGTATATAGTATTCTTTTCCGCTGTTTTATTGTTGTACACTCTTATGATGTGATGTAATGTATAAAATGTATAGTTCCTTTGTTTTAAATGAATATTCATTTATCTATTATATGTTGTTCCCTGCGATTGTGAGATTCTGATATTGTTACCTGTTATGTTACTTGTTTCTGTTTCTTCTATCTTTCTCTCTCTTCTTCTACTTCTTTCTTCTTCTTAAACCCTAGCGGTTCGGTTTTTCGGCAACGAAAAAAATTGCGATCGTTACATAATTTATTAAAATTTTCTTTTAAATTTTAAAAATCGTTACGAAACATCAATTGTTAATCACTGCTTCATCATTGTAAACTTGGTTTGAAATTTATACTTGTATATTTAGTTTATATTTAAACTTCTTATAAAGTTAAACAACTTTTATAAATTTTAAAATATTTTCAACTTCATAAAATTTTAAACTATTAGTTTCACATTCTATTAATAACTATCATTATTAATTTATCCAGAAAATAAATAAATTTGTGTTTTCATTTTATTGTTAAACCTGGGTTTGCTGTTCATTTGCAAACCCCAGGCTTGCTTCGGGTCGTACGCGAGAAAATCCCCCTCTTTACTTCGGGTTTTCCCCAAAATGACCCGTGTAATATATTTTTTTCAAAATTTGCTCAAGTTATAAAATTAATTAAACTTAATAAATTAATGATTAAGAATTTATGATTTAAAAATAATTAACTAAAGAATAATAAATTAACTTAACCAATTAAATTAATTCAAAATTAAGTGAAATTTACCATTAATTTAAATGATTAATAAAGACAATCATTTGGTTAATTCGTTTTAATTACAATCATCTTAATCAATGATGCTAAACTCCAGGGTGCCCACTATTTTTCCACACGGGCAGTCTAGAGTTGGGTTTTCCAGATAATCAATAGTAGGTGTAGATTCGATAGCTTTCAGCCTAGGATTTGGCAATCACTTTCGGACGAGACTTGCTTATCTTTGTGCATCATTATTGGGGGTACGAGCTATTTCTGGTTTGGTGTTTTGAAGATGGAGTTCTTTCTTCAAGACTATACTGGTGTTGTTGTTCCGCTGCTGTGTTATCTTTTCCTTTCCGCTGCTATTATCCTGTATCATATCTCTGATGTATATTCATTGTATCATCTGTTGTATCATATTGTATCTGATATTATATCAATGTTGTATATTGTTATATTCTGTTTCTTCCGCTGTGTTGTACTTAATGTGTTATAAGCTCCGGCGAACCAGATTCGACGTTTGGATCTGCGGCATTTGAATACGAGTGTCGTATTCGGTGCCGATTTTCGAAGGCCGAGTCAGGATCGTCACAATATCTGTGATGTGATGCATGTTATTCATTTTATTTCCGCTGTTATATATTCATCTAATGTTGTTATAAGCTCCATCCGACTGGAGTTCGATGTTTGAAGCATTGACAGTCGAGTACAAGTGAGGTATTTGATGTCAATTTTCGAACGTTGAATTTCGGGTCGTGAACTTTCATTTGTTGAGTTTTCAGTAATTTTGATGTTTGCTATGCAAAAATTGACAATGTTTGTCACTGTCCCGAAAATGTATCAGTCCAAACTTAACTTTTAACTTTTTGTAAATTTGGCATAACTTTTGTTTTTCAAATCGGAATTTCAAAATCTTAGATATTCTGGAATCCTTGTGAAATATTCCACAACTTTCGTTTGTTGAGTTTTCAGTAATTTTGATGTTTGCTATGCAAAAATTGACAAAGTTTGTCACTGTCCCGAAAATGTATCAGTTCAGGCTTAACTTTTAACTTTTAGTAATTTTGGCATAACTTTTGTGTTTCAAATCAGAATTTCAAAATCTTGGATGTTCTGCAATCCTTGTGAAATATGCCACAACTTTCATGTTTTTTTGTTTTGAATAATTTTGAAGTCTACATAGACAAAAATTGATTTTTTCGTTGCTGGTCCGTGTTAATAACCAGTGCACAATTTTTTTTCTATGTAGTATTTCGATCATAACTTTCATGTTACTTATCGGAATCTTGAAATTCAAGATGTTATGGAATCCCTAGGAAATATGCTACAACTTTTATGTTTTAAGTTTTATAAGATTTTGTTGTTTACATGGTGAAAAATTGATGTTTTTACTCTTGGTCTGTCATTGACAGCCACAATATTTATATATTTGTCCGATTTCGACAATTTCATTTGCATTCTTTTGCAAATTTTTATATATGAAATTTGATGCTAATATTTGATTATTATGTCCAGCAATGGACTAGTCAAGTTAGGATAAGATTTGGATTTAAATTTAATTCAAATTCGATTTAAATTTGAATATCGATTTATACCGATTAAATTGCAAATTGTGGTCTTTTGAGTTTTAAAAATCCGAATAAATTGCATAAAATCTTCTAAAATCATGGTTTGTATAATAAATGTTTTTACACATTTTTAAAGGTTTTTAAACAATTATTCTTTATTTTCTAGGCTTTTAAAATCATTAAAATTCTTTTAAATGATGAGTTTTCTCTCAAAATCCTTTAGATAAATTTCTGGAAATTGGTTTAAAATCCCATTTTCTCTAGTAAAATATATTATAATTAATTTTATTAATTTTAATTACTTTGATTCTTTTTCGGACATTTGAGAAAGTAAATAAAACGGTTTAGTAAAATTACGAGGTATGAGACTCGTGAATTTACTTTATCGGTTAATTTCGGACTTGTACGATCGAAACAACTTTCGGGAATTGTTTGAATTCCTCTTTGATGACAACCACTTCTTGGTATGTTTTTGATGTATTTAAATCCTAATTGGGGCATTATTCCATATCAATTTATTTGGTATATATATATAGTCCGAGAACCCCTAAATAGGAGTATATTCGATGATGGGCTATATTGATAGAGATGCTCTTGCCAATGATATAAGGCAAATATTTCGATGGAATTTGATGATGATTGATGAATTTATGGTATTTCTTACTTGTCGATGAGATAAGACAAGTTTGGCATTTCATACCATTCGCCGATGACATGAGGCGATTCTTATAATGATTTAGATGATTTTCATAGTATGGCATCGACTAGCGGCTAGAAAACCGCTAGGTGAGAACGTGCGGTATGGGACGTATGTTACCACTTTTCGGGTTACTATCCGAGAGTTTCTGACACATTCTAGAAGGATTACCAGTACTTTGAGTCCCGATCGGGTCAAGCAATGTTTGGCTCGATCACTGTGATGGCGGGGGCTCAGCGGACACCGATTGGAGTGAAGACTCCAATCACTATGATGGCGGGTGTTTGGGATGGATATAGATGACGTCATAGACCGAAACAATTCGATGTGAGGACTTCGGTCAATAGATGGGTATGGTACCATAATGATGGTAGTACTGGTAAGTAGCACGTGCAACATTGCTTCGGCATGCGGGATCTGGCCAATCCACGGTTTCTTTTGATGATTCATGATGATTTTGATTTCACTGCCTTTTTATGTGTTTTCTATAGCTTTATAGATGTGAGGAAGGCATATATGATTTCTTGGTGGATTTTGGTAATTTTGAATTTATGAATTGATACTTGGGATTTTATATGATTTTGGAAGGTTGATTTTTTCATGAATGAACGTTAGGAGTTTTCCCTTATACCCTACTCACTCGTTCTCTTATGTTAAACCCAAGTATATATATAGATGCAAACCACTTGTAGTGACATGTAGAAGTTATATGTTATCTACTCTAGTAGTTCTTTCTGCTTATGTTTCCCTTTAGGCTATAAGGGGAAAAGTTCCCTTTTACCTTATCGTATTTCTCTTCTAACGATAAGATTGAGTTTGCCTGACCCGTATGTTTGTCACTCGGGTCAAACCGAGTTGCAGGTTAGGTCGGATATCTATCTTTTTTGCTTGTACCCATTTTGATTTTTGAGGGGCTCATGACTTAGGACTTGGCTACATCTTTCGTGTTGTCTCTTTTGTGTCAGCTTATTGTACATATTCTTTTATAGAGACGGAGATGTATGTATATTGTGTGGTTACACGCCACTATGATGTAGGGTATTACATTTGATGTTCGTCTGTATTAGTATATATATCTGTGGCTGCTGTTCTGTGATGTGATTGTTATATTTATTGCATTTTGTTTCTGAATAGATCCTATAGCCGTGTAGTATCGTATTAGTTAAACATTGAGTATGTCGATCACTTGAGATACACGAAAAAAAAATATGGTAAAAATCGACGTACTTAGTCTTTAGCTAATGCATTACTATTCGGTCGCCCTTAACCAACCCTATTCTCCGCATTAGTAGACGGAATAACTCATTAATTCTCTTTACTAATGTGGGTCTCGGGGTGGGGTGTCACAACAAGATGCCTTAGACTGACTGCTAAATTGAAGAAGGGATTTTGGGCTGAAACTTTATCTATGGCGGCTTTCCTCATCAACCGCACACCTTCCACTGTCATAGATATGAAGATCCCTGAAGAAGTATGGAAATGAGTGTCTGTTAGCTATTCATTTCTCAGAGTGTTTGGTTGCCCAGCTTATGTGCATGAGAGCAAAGGGAAGCTGGAACCTAGAGCTCGCAAGTGTATTTTTCTAGGTTATAGGAGAGGAGTGAAGGGATATAGGTTGTGGTGCCCTATTAGCAAGAAGATTGTTATGAGAAGGCATGTGACTGAGAAGGCTATGTTGAAGGTGGAGCCTTCCTTATCGGATAACAATGAGAGGACATGTGAAGAATACCAGACACAAAGCAAGTCATTTGTTGATTCTTTCCATAGACGTTCAAATGGTGTTTCCGATGACACCGTGGTTGATGAGGATAATATCGATGTTGGTACAGAGGATCAAACTCAAGGTGGAGCTCATTCGGAACCTAGGCCTGTCAGACAAAGAAGAAAGCCTAAGTGGCTTGATGAGTTTGTTGGATTGAGCATCGAAGATATTAACTTCGATGATATGGCAACATATGTTTTGAATGTTGTCCATGATGAGCCCTGTGATTATAAAGAAGCCATCGCATCAGTTAATAGTTCTAGTTGGTTAGTTGCTATGGAGGAGGAGATTGAATCATTGCAGAGAAATCATACTTGGGATTTGGTGCCTCTTCCCACCGACAAGAGAGCTATTGGATGCAAGTGGATCTATAGAGTGAAAGACGACGAAAATGGTAATCTCAGATACAAGGCAAGGTTAGTCGCAAAGGGGCATGTTCATAAGAAAGGGGTGGAGTATCATGACATTTTTGCTCCAGTGGTTAGGAATACTTCTATTCGTATTCTTTTGGCATTTGTTGCTCATTATGATATGGAATTAGAGCTACTAGATGTCAAAACTGCATTCTTGCATGGTAATCTGGATGAGGAGATTTTTTAAAAGCAGCCGGAAGGGTTCATTGATAGTAGCAGGCCAAACTATGTTTGCAAACTCAACAAATCTCTATATGGACTGAAGCAGTCTCCTAGACTATGGTACAAGAGGTTTGATAAGTTTATGCTTTCATAGGGATACTCCATAAGTTTCAAAGACTAGTGTGTTTATTTCAAGAGATGTGATGGTGATATGATTTATTTGTTGTTATATGTTGATGATATGCTAATTGCATCTCGGAGTATGGTCAAAATTAAGGATTTGAAAGCGGAGCTCAGTAGAGAGTTTGACATGAAGGATTTGGGAAAGGCACAAAGAATATTGGGTATGGAGATAAGCAGGGATAGAAAGCGGTGAGAGTTAAGGCTCACTCAAAGGTAGTACATCGAGAAAGTCCTCGCTCGATTTGGAATGGAGAAAGCTAAACCGGTTGGCACTCCATTAGGCTCTCATTTTAAGTTGTCAAAAGACTTATCTCCCTCATCGGAAGAAGACAAGAGGTATGTGGCTGATATACCTTATTCTAGTGCTGTTGGCAGTCTTATGTATGCGATGGTGTGCACAAGACCAGATTTGGCCCATGCAGTGGGTGTTGTGAGTCGATATATGTCTAACCCAGGCAAAGAGCATTGGCAAGCTGTGAAGTGGATTCTTAGATATCTTCAAGGCACTTCTTCGGTGGGCTTGTTATATAGTGGAGTGGATGGTAACATCTTTCTTAGAGGATATTGTGATTCTGATTACGCTGGGGATAGAGATGCTAGGAAGTCAGTGTCGGGCTATGTTTTTACACTTGACATAGGCTCGATTTCATGGAGATCAAAGCTGCAATCTATCGTAGCTTTATCGACTAACGAAGTAGAGTTGATATCGATTGTGGAAGCAACAAAGGAAGGATTGTACTTACTTTAGTTGTTGGATGATCTTTCAATGGTGCAGCGGACAGTAGAGCTATTTTCAGACAGTCAGAGTGCGATTCATCTTGTAGAAAATCAAGCTTATAGTTCACGGACAAAGCACATTGATGTTAGTGGTTTCTTTCTTATGCTTGAGGAAGAACGAAAAAAGATCAAATTGTTGAAGGTGAGTACTTTGGATAATCCTTCAGATATGATGACAAAGTCACTTACTAAGGACAAGTTTGAGCATTGCTCAAACTTGATCAGTTTGATACCTGTTACTTGAGCGCCATGGGGCGCTAGACCCAACAACTTATATGTTGATTACTTTATGATAAGGTGATGAAGAGAGATTGTTATATATTTGAATCAAGGTGGAGTGTTGAATTTGGATGATTCAAATATTCGCTAAAAGGGAAAGAAATTGATTAATTAATTTAGCTGATATATGGAAGGATATTTTAAAGGAAACTAATTAATTAGCAAATCAATTAATTAGTCTTCTATATGAAGAAATAAATTATTAGGCATGGAGAATAAAGGAAAGATATGGAAACGAAGATTACGCCATCTATTTATACTAAAATCAAATCACGCAAATTGGAAAGATATCTGCGTAATCAGGAAATTGATTTGCTTAATCTCCAAGCAACCCTTCATTATCAAGTCTATATAAATGAAGGAACTTTATCTTCATATGAACAAGCAAGTGTAGTATCCACCATTATTATTTCCTCTCTCTTTTGTACTCTCTTCTTTAGTGAAATGAAAAGTTGTTGGGTCTTCGTGGACGTAGGATATTCATATCCGAACCACGTTAAATCTTCTTGTCTCTTATTTCTGTTATTTTCTGTGAGATTGCATTTTTTTTAAGTGTCATTAGTATCTAAATAGGCAATACTAGATCCTGAACAAATAACCGCTTCCGCTCAAATTAAAATAAAATAAAATTTCACTACACCAAAAACATCTCAATAGGCTTATAACAGCATTTCCAAATAGAAGCCTCGACAATCATATCAGGTTGCTTAAAGAGAAACGCGTTGCTAAAACAATGGATCCTTACTAAAGTCGAATTTTATTTTAATTAGACATCAGCCGTCGTGATGCTTTGAAACTTACGAATACCACATTTTGATTAAGTATATATTTAGATATGGAAATAAGCGGTTGTATTTTGTTCTATGATCCGAGGTGAGATAATTTTGTTTGCCAATGTCGATCCCCGTACCAAGGTTCATTCGTCCATTTACAGGCCCGGCCCAAGGGCAAGACAAATGAGACATTTGTCTAGGGCATCAAATCGCGTGGGGCAACAGAAATTTTTTCGTTCTTCAAAAAGTTGTGAATCAAATCGCAGTGCCCCTCTTCCAGCACGAGTATACGACGTCGCGAGCACCTCCATCTGCCATGTCGTGGCCACCTCCATCAAATCGCGGTGCCCCTCCTCAAGCGTGAGTGCACAACTCCATGATCACCTTTTCACGACTACTGCAGGATCACCGCATGTAAGTTGCCACTTACTCAACCCTAATTTTTGTACTAAATGAACTCTGGCTTGCTGCCTCTTGAATTTGAATGTGCCCTTATTATAATTCACATTTTTTTCACTTATTAGTTTTCTCGTCCAAATTTTAGTATTTTTAAGCATGTTTTTGCAATGGTTGCTGTTGTCCATGAAAAGTGAAGGCTTAAAGGCTGAAGCACTACTGCCTCCTGTTATGCTAAAAATAAAAATGGGACTATTCTAATTGATTGAGAATTTTTAAATTATCGTTTATCTTGACATCAATAAATTTATCATTTGTCTATTAAGATTTGATGATATTTTTAGTAAACCATCTTCATTGATTTCATACACTAATTTGATATTGGTTAATTTGGTTAACGATTCAAGATTTAAGAATTTATGATAAATGTTTGGGTATTTTTATTGAATTTTATTGTAAAAACATATATTCAAACAACTATATTGCAAAAAATATTAAGTGAATTAGCTATTATTTCAATTAAAAATGAGTACTTGGGGTAAATTTATCTGTAAGGATATCATAGAAGAGTTTGCTTAAAAAATTGCAAGAAGTAGTTTTCGTTAGCATGTATTGATATGTCATGATATCATTTTGACATTTAGATTTTTAATATACAATTTAAATAATTTACATGATCAATATTAAATTTTATAATCAGATTTTGCATCTGTTTTTTTGCATATAAAGTGCTGTTGTTTTTTAAAATGGGGCAACAAAATGATAAAAAAAAAATGTTCGTCTAGAGCATTAAATGCTATGGGGTCAGCCCTATCCATTTAGGTGTATATATGCCGAGCCATACTGCCTTGCTTCGTACCGACCCACTCGTTTCCTAGCTAACGAACGAACCCTTAAAATCTATCCCGATTCACTCGCTCCTTTCCTCTCTCTACTCATCGACCCACTCTCTTACAGACTACCAAATTCCTACCTAGATCAGGGATAACCGATCCACCCATCTATGAAGTATCTGTCCACTCGCTCAATCAACTTATACCAAACCAGCCTCACCCAACCTATGCTGACCCACTCTTTTCCTAGGCTCCTACCGACCTATTCTACTGACAAAATCCCACCGACCCAGACCTCCTTGGACAACCTACTGACCCTCCCCCATTCAAAGTGCAAAACTCTTCTCTCTCACGAAACACTACTCTCTTCTCCTATACATCGTCGACCTTAGTCCCTACCAACGCCTATGATAAATCCTCTCGGTCTGGTGTAAACTCACGTCAAAAACACTCCGTTGTCTGCTCCTATCACTCATACCTCGCCACGTTGTTCCCCTCTGCCCTTTTTATTATGCATGGCTGTATGCACCTAGGGTTCAAACCTAATTCGAGTTAAAAAGTGGATGGCCTAGGAGTTCATAATAATATGTGAAAGCTCACCTATATGTGTGTTAATTCGAGGTTGGGGCGAGTGATTCTCGGAGTTTAGAGTCGAGGGGTGTGGTGGAAGCGCATTTGGAGAATGTTAAAACAAAGGGCGAGGTAGTTCGGTGGAGTGAAAGGGATGGAGTTTGGAGCAGTGCTAGGAAAGATGAGATATGAAATGAGAAGTGGAAAGAAAAGAACGAAGGAGTGGATTTTTATATGGAGGACGGGAAGTTGAACAGGTATTCTCCTGTAGAACCGGTCACTGTGCTTTGGTGGGTCGGTAAGTAAGCAGACCGATCGTGTGGTTCGGCAAGTGAACCAACCGTGTAGGTCGGCCTTTATATGCTAATTCATCCTTTGTTCAAAAAAAAGAAATATATATATATATATATATGTCTATATACATATGCACACATAATGTTAGGAAAATCCACCACGATTCGACCTTCGAGAGGATGTATACACCCATCTTTTGAAAAGTTAAAAACAGGATTTAAACGAAAGATGATTATCATTCTGAATGAAATAGCTCTTGAAAGCAAGGACTGATTGCTGATTCAAAGTACGTCGTGTTGATTCACACGATGCACTTTGTGGGGAAAATGTTACCCAGCACTTTGACTCAGCTACATGGCGATAGTCGCAGAGCCTATGGTTGAACCTAGACGGGACTCAAGCTAAGAGAGGATTGGAAGTATAAGAGACCGGTGTAGCTTAAGTTTGTGTCGGCCTATACACATGGATCAGTATATTTGGCACTGGCTCGGCCAAGGTGGATCAGTCTTGGAGTGTAGCCAAGGTGGCTTGGCCAAGGTGGATCAGTGTTGAAGTATAGCCAAGGTGGATCAGCCAAGATAGGCAAGACAAAGTGGTTCGGTCGAGATGGGTTCGGTCCTAGTGGCTCGGTGTAGATGAGATCAGCCCTTATGGTTCGGCTAATTTTGGTTCGGCCTTAGAAGTATTAGGTCATGCATCGCTCGGTCAAGGAAGGAAAGCCAAAGCTGCTTCGGTCGATTGAGGCTTGGCATTGATGGCTCGGCTTCAATGGTTCAACATGTGTAGATTGGCGTAGCTGGTTCGGTGCACAATAAGGGGGTTAGCATATTATTGGGGTCTACAGCAAGGTGAGGAGATCGACATTGCTTTGCTTCGAGATACACCATGAGTCGCTTCGAGTCCCTTGAGAGCTTGCCTCGAGTAAGTTACTAGACGACCACAGTTCAGCCATAGGGGTTTGGCAACATCTGGTTCGGCCATATTGGTTCGACATTGCCTGGTCGGTCAGTTTGAACTTATACCAGTGGGCCGAGCTATCTTGGTCATGGGCCCGCATAGGGGAACCAGCCTTCCTTCGTTTATAAATAGAGGTGCATGGGTACAGTTGAAGGAACATTTTTTCGGAAACTCCAGGGATATTCTTCCATTTTTTGTATTCACTTTTCTTAAGTTCGAACTTTCATTTAAGTTGTTTGTTTACAGATTGTATCTGTGCTCAAGTGAGTGGAAAAGTAATAAAGATCATATTCAAAGTGGACGTATGCAATTACGCCGAACCACTATAAAGCTGACGTCTTCCTTTTTAGTTGTTCTTTTTGCATTCAGTTACGTCATTACTCTGTTTTAATTTACTTTCTCCATTAATCTCTCTACACAACTCTATTCAAGGGTGTTAGTGACCAATTTTCGTGCTAACATATATAGTAGTATATATATTAGTAGTTGGATTGATATCCCCGCATATTTTAGCGGATGAGGCCTTATGCATCCCGCGTAATAGCGGATGACCCTACATACCGCGATATCCCCCTCGAAGTGGGATTGGTATTTTTATGTTGTATTGATGTCTGTGGATGCAGGAAAACAGGTTAGTGGGATCCAACAAGATTCCTAAAAAATGTTGATTTTAATTTCGTATTTAACGATATATGATGTGTTAGTATAATCTATTTTAGATCGTTGTTGTGATTTGAATTATTGAATGCTATAGTAGCACTGGCCTTAATTTTGGTATTTTAAATACCATAAATATTATTTTTAAAATTTTGAAGGAATTAAAAGGAGATTTTGAATATAAAAATATTATATAGAAATTTGGTTATTTTTAAAGAGATTGATTTGGATAAAATAAAAATTTGATTTGGAATTGAACTTAACTATTCGTAAAATGTTTTAATTAGAATTTAAGAAAATATTAACTATATAAAGGATTTTAACAATGGAATTTTTAAGTGATATTCTGGAAAATAAGAAAAAGAGTTGAAATCGATAATTGAAATAGATTTGTGAAATATATGGAAATTATTAAGAAATGATTTATAAAAATGATATTTTATAAACAGAATTAGTTTTATAAACAAGTGAAACCCAAAGGAGTTATAAAATTTATAAACGATGTTTATAAATAAGGGAAATGATAATTGTTGATAAATTGGAATAAAATTTCATAGTGTGAATTTATACTTACCAAGATATGGGAATAGTTTTGGAAAAAATAGTTGTGTCTATTTTTGGAAAGTGAAATGGCTAGGAAGTTGAAAAGGAAATCGATGTGTTGTGAATCGAGAGGGATTTTATATTGGAATTGGTTATTGAGAATTTAATATATATATATATATATTCAGAAATTAAGTTTGTTTTAAAAGGTAAATTTATTTATTTAACTATGAAATTTTAAACTACTTAATATTGGGATATTTCAGGAAGTGGATTATTCAAATGTAAGTTCTTATTGAAATAAATTCTAACTTTTATAACAAGTTTTGTAAATCAATTAGTTATAATTAAGGTTGGATTGAAAAATGAGTTATTAATGTTTTATTTAAAAAGTGTTTGATGTTTCAAACAATTATTTGAACATGTTTCAAAAATAAATTTTTATTCTTTAAAATACTTATTATATATATATGTAGAGTCTTGAATGATTTAAATTATTTATTTACTTATTTATAAACTCTCTCGAGATATGGAAAACGATAAGATTTTTAGAAGTGGTAAATGGATAGATGAGATTATAAGTGAGTATAATCGACTTTGGAAAATGTAAAGGAATTAATATAAATTCCCAAAATGTAGGAGATAGGATAAGAAAAACTCCTGAGTATTTATATTAGAAACGATTTCAGAAAAATGGATTATAATATTTTCCTAAGTGAGAAAATGATGTTTTTTGAAAATATTTAGAGACGAAGGATTTATATCGAGATATTTTCTAAGTAATGGATTATAAACCAAAGTTGGAAATATTTCACTAAGTGTTGAAGTGAAGTACAGGTGGAAATATCCTATTATGGAAGCAAGTATTCGTAAATGTTTTCAAATATTGATAAATTTGAGAAAGATTTGAATATATATCTTGTAAAGATATTTTTAAATGGATGTTTTAAAGAATTTTAAATAATGGCCTAGTGACTATTTGTGGATGTTATTTGATAGTTAAATAACTGACTATCAATATTGGCCAAATTCATTAATCGTTTCGAAGAGACCAGGATTAGATCTAATTATTCGAAAACCACTTCGATCCGGTTTGAATGTTGCGGATGGATATCGTGAAGATAGTGAAGACGGTGATTTGGTTTGTCCAGACCTAGGACAACTTGTATGGACGAATGCTATCAGAACGTCGTCATTGGAGGACGATGAGCATTCTAAGTGGATTGTTCTTGAAAGGTAACGTTAGCCTCAAGCCTCATCAACCGAGAATGACTAAAATAGGGGAGATGCAACAAGGCTAGTGGCTCGCACCCAATAAGGGTACGTTATCACTTTTCTAGATACCCTTGGAAATATATATAAATTATGGATATGGTTGTGCATGAAAAAGGGAGCGCTTGGTTTTTAAGGGTGGGAACACCTGGGGTGATAACATATTCAGTTCTATATAGGTTAGGGGTAGGCCGGTCTTGTGTTGTAGGGGATCCCGGCGAGGTCCTCGGTATATTTTCCTAAAGGTGTACTGTGATGGGCGGTACCCTAGTAGCCCAATCATTGTATGGAATCCATTCTCCAATACAAGCCTTTACGGTTTAGTTTATAGATCCTAGCATGCTGCAATTTAATTAATGTAACAATTTCGGCTATTTGGATAAGTATTTGTACTTAGACACTATTATAATATCATTGGATTTTCTATAAAGTGTTTTGGTTATCGTAAGGGAAAACCCATCGTGTTTATGTGTGATGCGGTCTTACGAGATACCTTTGTTTTACAAAGGGTTTTGATAACTTTAACAATTCAAATTGAGTGTGTTTTCTCACGTAGTTTTCCAGACCGACTCGGGTGTTATTTTATAATATTGCTCGGGTCAGACCGAGTATTACAAATCATGATAAGATGCTATGGAGCTCAGGAGACAAGTTGGATGACAAAGACGTATTTCCGTACTTGATTTGTATTACCGCTATGTGAGGAAAAGTTATTAAACTATATAGATTGATTATTGTCTATTGTACTATGATAATGTTATGTATATAACCAATACAGTTGTATTTTAAATCTGTTATTATATATTATATTTTGTTCTGCTACGTTTGTGAGATTCTGCGCTGTCGGTTATATTTCTTCTATCTCTTTCTTCTTCTTTACCCTAGTTACTTTCTTTTTTGTACAATTTGGATTGAACAAGAGTGAATTATTATCAACTCAACGGGTACGGAACGAGGTGTCGCTACATTTGGAATATTTAAATGGTTTTAAATATTGGATTTGGGATTATAATTTAGTTACTAAGACTTTAAAACTGAAATTTCAAGCGATTTCATAAATTTTGAAATCGACGATTTAATCCACGCGTTAAAATAGCGATCTGGGGCATAATCTCGGAATTCAACGAAATTACTTCCATTGGATCCATAATAGTGTATTATTATTGGATTTCAAATTTCGTTGCATTTGGATTTACTGTGTGATCGCATAACCTAAAAATGCCTAGAAATAATTTAGTTGAATTTAATTTAAATGATCGATTTAAAAAGCTACCTTTCACATATGATCGAATTAGCTTCTGAAACTTGCTCCTTGGGTTCGCAATAGCAGTATAACATTAGAAATGCTAGGCGGCACGCTGTAATAGGAGAAACTTGCTCCATTGGCTTCCCTTCTATCTTATAGTTCGCGTGTTCACTTAGTTCCTTCCTCCAGAATTCACAAATCGACTCGCAAAAGGAAAAAAAAGAGAGTATCTCCAGTAAAATTGCATAAATCTCTCCCTTACTTTCAAACGAAATTGCAAGTCCATCCCCTTCGTCTTAATTTGTCTTCCACCGAGAGCAAATCGAATCGCGTAGAGAGGAGGCGTGCGATGTCAGGCGAGCAATGGGTGGGTGATGTGCTGGTTAGGAGCACGCGTCTCGGGATATGGTTGCGACTGAGTGGCGATGCCTTAGTTCAAGGTTTGGGATGCGTGACAGCACACGCGCGGACTTGGAGGGCAGGCAAGGGCGGCGCGCTATGGGTGAGGCCGCGTTTGTGCTCATCTTCAATCTAGGGTTTCTCGTTGATTCACGAGGTGTAGCGAGGTGAAGTTGGCAGTAGGAAGGAGCAGTTCGATCTTGTGTTGATGGCAAAGGAAGGAGCATTCAATCACGTAAGGCGACAGGTGGTCAGTGCGCGGTAGGTAATTAGCGTTGTAGTCGTGATGAAGGTCGTGATTTTTCAGTTGAGCTCGTGTGTGTGGCTGTAGCGTGGAATCGATAAGGAGGGTAATTTAATTTAAACCTTTTAAAGTTAGGAAAATCATGTTTTAACTTATTAAAAAATGAGTTATTGATGTTTATAAAAAGGGTTTCGATATTTTTAATTGACTACTTAAACTTGTTTAAAAATAAATTATTATTCTTTTAAATACTTATTATAGATATATATAGAGTTTTGAAGTGATTGAAAATTTGATTTATAAATTCTCTCAAGATTTGTAAATGAGGCTTATAAATGGATATGATTTTAAGGAGAGGAATTTTATAAGGGATTTGGAGGAAATGGAATTTCAAAATGTTGAATATGGAAACTTCGAAAAATGAAATCTTAATTCATAAAGGAAGTTATAAATTGTTGAATGGGGTTACAAATAAGTATACTGGGTTTTGAAAATTATTAAAGGGAATTTATTAATGATTTTGGAGACTTATGAGATAGTTACAAAATATTCTCTGAAGCGTTGATATTTGAAAAGATTTTGGAAAATAAGACTTATAATGTTTTCCTAAGTATTAAAATGGAAATTTGAAAATATTTCTAAGTGTTGAAATAGTTTGGGAATGTCCTGTTATGGATTTAAATATTTGAAATTGTTTTCAAATGTTGGAATATGGAAAGGAATTTGAATATATACCTTTGTAAAGGTATTTTGAAATGACTATTTTGGAAGAAAATTATAATATGGGCCTAGTGACTGCTTATGGATGTTATTTGATAGTTAAAAACCGATTATCAAATATTGCCCAATTTTGTTAATCATTTCGAAGAGACCAGGATCAGATTTAATTATCCGAAAAGCACTTCGATCCAGTTTGAACGTTACGAATGGATATTGTGAAGATGGTGTGGATAGTGATTCAGTTTGTCCAGACACTGGACAACTTGTATGGATGAATGCTATCAGAACATTGTCATTGGAGGACGATGAGCATTCTAAGTGGAATTGTTCTAGAAAGGTAACGTTAGCCTCAAGCCTCATCAACCGAGAATGGCTAAACATGGGAGATGCAGCAAGGCTAAGTGGATCGCATCCAATTAGGGTATGTTATCACTTTCCGGGATACCCTCGAAAATATATATAAATTATGAGTATGGTTGTTCATGAAAAGGGAGCGCTCGATTTTTAATGATGAGAACACCTAGGGTGACAACTTATTCGGTACGATCCCAATTAAGGGTAGGCCGGTCTTGTGTTGTAAGGGATCTCGACGAGGTCCTCGGTACATTTTTCTAGAAGTGTACTATGATGGGCAGTACCCTAGTAGCCCAAACATTATATAAAATCCATTCTCTAATACGAGCCTTTACGGATTTGTTTATAGAGCCTAGTATGCTGGAATTTAATTAATGTAACAATTTTAGCTATTTGAATAAGTATTTGTACTTAGACACTATTATAATATCATTGGATTTTCTATAAAATGTTTTGGTTAGGAAAAACTCATCGTGTTTATGTGTGACGCGGTCTTACGAAATACCTATGTTTTTCAAAGGGTTTTGATAACTTTAGTAATTCAAATTGAGTATGTTTTCTCACGCTGGTTTTTCAGACCGACTCGGGTGTTATTTTTATTATAATGCTCGGGTCAGACCGAATATTACAGATTCAGGATAGGATGCTATGGAGCTCAGGAAACGAGCTGGATGACAAAGACGTATTTCCGTACTTGACTTATACTTTCCTGTATGAGGGAAAGTTATTATAACTATCCAGATTGATGTATTGATTGTTATACTTTGATGATTGTAAGTATAAAATACTAACAGATTCATTTTGTAAAAATATGTTATTATATATTATATTTTATTCTGCTGCGATTGTGAGATTCTGTGTTGTTGTTTATATCTTTCTTCTACCGTTTTCTTCTGCACACCTAAAGATTCATATATCCTTTTAATTTGAGTTGAACTGATGTGAATTATGGTCGACTCAAAGGTACGGAGATATGGGCCTTTACATTTGTATCGGAGCCATAGGTTAAGCGAGAACCTTGGCTTTGGTGGGGATTATTCATTAGAGATAGAGTCAATAGTACTTTAGAATGAGTTTGAGTGTATTAATAGATATGAGGACGTATTTGTTAGTGAATATAAAATGGTTTTATATTGTGTTAATTTATCCGTTAAGTGGCATATAAATTCTGGTCGAGTAGTGGGACGCCACTAAATCGATATGGGTTTCTAAGCACTTAAACATGATTAACCGACACGTTATGATTTTGAAGTGGGTAAATAAAATAATTTTACCCAAATTATATTTCGATGTGAAGAAATAATTTTCTAGGAATTATTATAATATATTGGTATGTTTGGCTGTTAATATTATAATCCAAACCAAATTATAAAATTTGAAATGGTTATATATATATATATATATATATATATATAACCAAATAGAGATTGTATAAGTATGAATTATACGAATGAGTTAAAAACTAAAAATGGATTCAAACCAGAATTTGGAAAATTAAATCACGAAGATTTTTGGAAAGGTTTTCCATGGAATTTTGAAATAAATAATGGTGATATCATTTATGGAATAGAAAATGCTTTAAATTGGATTTTAAAATGGATTTTGGAAGTAATAAAGCATTGAACTCACTTCAGTTGCTGAAAAATAATTCTGATGATGACGGCCACATCATTAGTATTCATTTTCGAGTTTCTAAGTGATGGATTACTACAGTAATTGATATATTTCATATTTTTTGAGAAAACAAGTATTGTTTTGGAAATTCCAAAAGGAATTTTTTGGGAAAAAATCAAGTTGATTTTTAAAATCCAAGGAAGTGGTTTGTTAAACCAAAGAGAGTGTGTATATATATATTATTTCAAAATGATTTGAAATATATAGGGTATTTGAATTTTGAAATCCTTATTAAATGTTTTAGAAATATCAGAAAATAAGTTATGAACTTATAAATGGTGAATGATTTTAAAGAAAAATATGGAAATTGAATTTTGTAAGTAAATTTCAACTTGGGTAAGTTAAAATGAATAAGTTAAATAAATATTTAATTGGAGGTGGAATTTTATATATAACTTGGATTATAAAGCGATCATATTACTATAAGTTATAAAATTTTGATGGAATAAAATTTAAAGTGGGAAAATATGGAATTGTGAAGGAAATAAGTTGTGTAACTTATAAAATTGAAAGGTGAAATAGAATACCAAAATAAAAATGGTTTGATATTTTGGTGAAGGAATAAAAATCTAAACTTGAATTATAAAAGGAATTTGAACTCAAGTAAATTAAATAAAGTGATTTTTGAAAGGAAAATCGAATTTTGAACTATAAAATGGAAGTGAACTAATTTGATAAATTAATTAGTTAGATTAAATATGGGAATGGAACTTAACATGGTTAAGTAAATGGAGTTGCGGATGAAAATTTAAATTGAATGTGGGACTTGAGTTATAAATGAAATTCGACTTAAAGAGTAAGAGAATTAATTATATTTGAAATGTTGTTGAATAAAATAGAAATGAATTGAAATAGTGATGATTTAAGTTATAAATAAATTCAATGTAAGTAAAAATAAATTGAATATGACCTTGGATATCATTTAAATAAATTCGAGAATGAATTCGAGTATGGGATTAAAATTTGAATTGGAATTTGATGGCAAGGGAAACAAACTTAAGTTATAGAGTTAGATTAACTAGGAGTAAACGAATTAACTTAAGTTAATAATTTTGGATGGTAGCTTGGCTTAAATAAATTTATGAAATGGTTCATAAATAAATTAGCATGGAATGATTCCAAGTTTAATAAAATGGATTTGAACTTAATGAATGTGTATATGAGTGGAATGTAAATGAATTGATTGAAAATCAATTTGAAATGGAATAGAAAAAATATAAATTGATTTGGAATCAATTTAAAATAGCTATAAACTGAAGTAGTTATTTTATTAAATGAATATTCCCGAATTATCATGGAAATATTGTCGTTTGTCACAAACGGAAGTAAATAAAATTCCATGAATAAATAGAAGGTGAATAAATTGATTTTTAAATCAATCTGGAATGGATATGAGTTTGTTTGGTATGAATATGAAGTGAATGCAAGTAAATTGTGTTTAAATCATTTGAATTGAATATGAAATGATTGAAAGCAATTAAATTAGTATCGAAATCTTATAATTGCTTATAATATATCTTTAGCATGATTGGGTTATGATTTTGTGTTTTAACTATTTAAATGAAGGAAATGTTATAAAATTTCATGTTTTTGGTACTTACGTGTTTAAATTGAGTAAGTATAGGTATATGGAGCTGTTTTGCTTGATTTTGGTCGCTCAAACTGCATATAAAATAAGTCGCTCGCTAAAAATGCTAAAATAAGGTATGTTTCGGATTAAATATCACGAAATATATAAATGTTGATATATATTATGTTTTCCGACCGTGTGGGTCGATATATATATATATTTTTATCTCTCTTGTCATATTACAAAAGGTCCTCCGTATAAAGGAGACTCTTCCAAAAAAATTCAAAAATTTAGGTGTAAGAAAATTTTTGAAATTTTTTGAAATTTTTTGTTAACTAATAAGGTTGATTTTCAAATTGAAATCGAAACAAAGGATTTTGGGTTAACCCGAGAATTAATGTGAAACTTTTGACTCACAGATTACATCGGAAATCTTCAGCATTGAGCCCGGGGGGTGGTGGTCGGGGGCGGGAGGTTAATCGGCTTTGCGACCTGTCGCAAAACGTAATTTAAGTAAGGAAGAGGAAAGGACATACCAAGGGAGTCTTAGGTTTATTATTATGCCTAGGAAAGTAAGTGAGTAAGCCTAGGGAAGTTCTTGAGTAAGCGGTTTATTATTACGCCTAGGGCAGTTCTTGAGTAAGCCGGTAAGTTGTTAATGAGGCTTAGGGGAAGTGAGCTAGACCCAGGTTCTTCCCTATGGTCCGGCGAGCTTTGAGTGAGGCTTCGCCGATTGAGAATAGAGGGAAGGCTTCGCCATTTGAGAATAGAGAGTGAGGCTTTGCCGATTGAGAATAGTTGTTCATTGAGCCTGGGCTCTCCGTATCACTTACTAGAGTATCACTTACTAGCGAGCCCTCTCAGTAATAATAAATAAAATAAATAAGGTGAGTTTAGGAGTTATAAGCGAAGCCCTGGCCTAGGCGGCTGGGGCGAGATTATAACTCCGATCTATGATAACGTTGAATAGATGCGAAGCCACTAAGGGAAGTGAGCCGTGGCCTAGTAGGCTACGGCGAACGGGAATGAAGCTGTGGCCTAGTCAGCTACAGCAATTGGCCCATTTTCAATAACACCGAGCCTTACACAGGGTAGGCCCCGAGCGTCGATTCCATCGCCCAAAAAGCAGAGGACGTAGATACGCGTAGAGGGAAAGCCCTGTGTAAGGCACAGAGTGAACATATCCCATCCTACTATAGAGCTTATTAATGGGGAGAATCAAACCCAAAGGAGATCCCGTGTGTACTAGACAATTGGAGTAAGGGAGTAAGATTGACGGAGTCGAGGCTTGTGAGACGCAGTCCACTATATAAATCTTGCCAGATGCCAGTTTTTATTAATAAAAACGAGAGTTTTTCGGGTCTCACGTGTTATGTGACATGAACAGAAATGGAAAATAAGTTTTTTGTATGGAACTAAAGGGTTTAGAAAAGTGAATATTGGGTTTTAACTAAATAGGTTTGATAAGTTAGTGGGTTTGAGCGTTTTCCTGCCTTAGCAATTTCAGGGATAAAATTCTTTTAAGGGGAAGGAATGTAATGACCTGGATTTTCGATGTTTAATTTGAAATATTTAAATGGTTTTAAATATTGGATTTGCGATTATAATTTATTTAGTAAGACTTTAAAACTGAAAATTCAAGCGATTTCATAAATTTTGAAATCGTCGATTTAATCGACGCGTTAAAATAGCGATCCGGGACGCAGTCTTGGAATTCAACAAAACCAGTTCCATTGGATCCATAATATATTATATTATTGGATTTAAAATTTCATTATGTTTGGATTTACCGTGTGATTGCACGATCTAAAAACGCCTAGAAATAATTTTGTTGAATTTAATTTAAATGGTCGATTTAAAAAGCTATCTTTTACATACGATCGAATTAGCTTCCAAAACTTGCTCCATTGGGTTCGAAATAGCGGTATAATATTAGAAACGCCAGGCGGCACGCCTCAATAGAAGATCGAGATTTCACTGTATGTAAGTAGAGACATTTTGAATAAAAATATATATATAAAAATCTAGTCAGAAGTCAACATCTAGCCGCCTATTCATGTTTAAATCACGTCTTCTACAAATCAGTTCAAATCGAAGTCAATTCAAATTAAATTGCAAGCCGCTTCCCTTCTATCTTATAATTTGCGTGTTCACTCAGTTCCTTCCTCCAGAATTCACAAATCGATTCGCAAAAGGAAAAAAAAGAGTATCTGCAGTAAAATTGCATAACTCTCTCCCTTACTTTCAAAAGAAATCACGAGCCCATCCCCTTCGTCTTCATTTATCTTCCACCAAGAGAAAATCGAACCGCCTATAGAGGAGGCGTGCGATGTCAGGCAAGCAGTGGATGGGCGATGTGCTGGGTAGGAGCACGCGTCTCGGGATGTAGTCGCAATCGAGTGGCGATGGCTTAGTTCAAGGTTTAGGATGCGCGACACCACACATGTGGACTTGGAGGGTAGGCAGGGGTAGCACACGATAGGTGAGGCCGCGTTTGTGCTCATCTACAATCTAGCTTTTCTCATTAATTCATGAGGTGTAGCGAGGTGAAGTTGGCAAGGGGAAGGAGCACTTCGACCGCGATTCGATAGCAGGGAGAAGAGCAGTTCAATCACGTACGACGGTAGGTGGTCAGTGCACGATAGGTAATCGGCATTGCAGTCGTGATCAAGGTCGTGATTGTTCAGTTGAGCTCGTGTGTGTGGCTGTAGTGTGGAATTGATAAGAAGGGTAAGTTAATTTAAACCTTTTTAATTTAGGTAAATCATGGTTTGACTTATTAAAAAATTTAAAGAAAAAATATATATTTTTCGTCAGTAAGTAAGTGGTTTAAATTAAGTAATTAGTTGTTAAAATTGTAATTTTTAATTGATATAATTCGAAATTTGTTTATACGAGGTCAAAAAAATCATGGAATTAGCCATGCTTGATTCGGAGCTGTAGGATCCGTGCAATAGAATTATATTGGAACGGATTGCAAATAAAAATCAAGGTGGGAAATTCTCACTCATTTGGGTTACTAGAATTTATTCTAAATAGTTAAAATTAATTATTGGATGCTTGGTTGAATTGATAATTATTAGTATCAGTTGAATGTTATAATATATATATATATATATATATATATATATATATTAGTAGTTGGATTTATTTCCGGCCGATTGGAGCGGATGAGACCATATGCGTCCCGCATAATAGCGGATGACCCTATATACCACGATATCCCCCTCGAAGTGGGATTGATATTTTTATGTTGCATTAACATCTGTGGATGCAGGGAAATAGGTTGGAAGGATCCAACTGGATTACTCAAATTTATATTGATTGTTTTCGTATATAATAATATATGATGTGTTAGAATAATCTGTTATAGATTATTGTTAGGATGTGAATTATTGGATGCAATAAGAGCACGGGCCTGAATTTTGGTATTTCAAATACCATAAATGTTATTTTTGAATTTTAAGGAATTAAAAGGGGATTTTGAATATAAAAATATGTATATCGAAGTTTTTGGATTATTTTAAAAGAAATTGATTTGGGTAAAATGGTAAATTGATTTTTAGGTTGGACTTAACTATTTGGGAAAATATATTTTAAATAGAAATTTTAAAACAATTTATGTAGAAGATTTTAAAAAAAACGATGGATTTTTTATATGATATTTCTAGAAAATATGAAATGAAGTTGAAATCGATATTAAAAATAGATTGGCAGAAATGAACAGAATTTATAAGGAATTGAATTTATAAAATGGAATTTTATAAATGAAATTATTTTTATAAAAAGTGAAACTTAGAGAAGTTATATATTTATAAACGTTATTTATAAATAAAAGAAATCGATAGTGGATGAAAATTTGGGAATATAAAATTCATAGGGTGAATTTATATTAGAATATGGAAATAGGGTTGGAAAAAAAATAGTGGATACTATTTTTGAAAAGTGGAAATGGATAGGATGCTGGAATTGAATCGATGGGCTGTAAATCGAGACGATTTATAAATTGAATTGGTTATTGAGATTTTAAAAACATAGCTTTAATTTAAAATTTTAAGTTTGTTTTTAAAGGAAAATGTTTATATCAAACTATGAAATTTGAACTAGTAGAATTAAAGTACATCGAAAAGTGAATTTTTCAAATACTTAATATTTATTTTAATAAATTCTAATTTTAAAAATCAGCTTTGAAATTGATTTGTTTTTATATAAAAAATGAGTTATTTATGTTTATAAAAAGGGTTTCGATATTTTTAAATGAGTACTTAAACTTGTTTAAAAACAAATTATTACTCTTTTAAATACTTATTATCTATATAGGAAATTATTGTCAAGGACAAAATTTCTCAACGTTTTAGCCACAAGGATAGACCTTCAATATTTTAGCCCGAAGGATAACTTTCCTTAGGTATCAGTTCTTAGTTATTGATAGCAGTTTTTAGGTATCAGTTTCTAGTTACCGGTAGCAGTTTTAAGGTATCGGTTTTTAGTTCGGTAGTAGTTTTGAAAGAATGTTTGTCCTTATGAATAATTTTAAAAGAATATTTATCCTTTTGATTAATTTTAAGAAAATGTTTGTCCTTGTGGTTAAAATATTGAGGCCATGTCCTTGAGGCTAAAAATATACAAACTTTTGTCCTTTAAATTAATTCTCCCTTATCTATATATATAGAGTTTTGAAGTGATTGAAAATTTTATTCATAAATTTTCTCTCAAGATTCGTAAATGGGGCTTATAAATGGTATTTTGAGTAGAGGAATTTTATAAGGGATTTGGAGGAAATGTTCAAAATGATGAATATGGGAACTTCGAAAAATGAAATCTGAATTCATAAAGGAGGTTATAAATTGTTGAATGGGGTTATAAATATGTATACTGGGTTTTGAAATTTTTTAAAGTGAATTTATTAATGATTCCAAAGACTTATGAGATAGATACGAAATATTCTCTGAAGCATTGATATTTGAAATGATTTTGGAAAATAAGATTTATAATGTTTTCCTAAGTATTAAAATGAAAATTTAGAATATTTCTAAGTGTTGAAATGGTTTGGGAATTTCCTGTTATGGATTTAAGTATTTGTTCAAATATTGGAATATGGAAAGGAATTTGAATATATACCTTTTTAAAGGTATTTTTAAACGGATATTTTGGAAGAAAATAATAATATGGGCCTAGTGACTGCTTATGGATGGTATTTGATAGTTAAATAACCGACTATCAAATATTGGCCAATTTCGTTAATCATTTTGAAGAGACTGGAATCGGATTTAATCATCAAAAACCACTTCGATGCAGTTTGAACGTTATGAATGGATATCTTGAAGATAGTGAAGATGGTGATTCGGTTTGTCCAGACCCAGGACCCCTAGTATGAACGAATGCTATCAGAACATCGTCATTAGAGGACGATGAGCATTCTAAGTGGAATTGTTCTTGAAAGGTAACGTTAGCCTCAAGCCTCATCAACCGGAAATGACTAAAACGGGGAAAATGCAACAAGGCTTAGTGTGTCGCACCAAATTAGGGTATGTTATCACTTTTCTAGATAACCTCGGAAATATATATAAATTATGGATATGGTTGTGCATGAAAAGGGAGCGCTCAATTTTTAATGGTGGGAACACCAGGGGTGATAACATTTTCGGTACTATCTAGGTTAGAGGTAGGAAGGCCTTGTGTTGTAGGGCATCCCTACGAGGTCCTCGGCATATTTTTCTAGAAGTGTACTTTGACGGACGGTACCCCAGTAGCCTAATCATTATATGAAATCCATTCTCTAATACGAGCCTTTACAGTTTTGTTTGTAGAGCCTAGTATGCTTTATTTAATTTAACAATTTCGGCTATTTGAATAAGTATTCATACTTAGACATTATTATAATATCACTGGATTTTCTATAAAATGTTTTGGTTATCATAAGGGAAAAACCCGTCGTGTTTATGTGCGACGCGGTCTTACGAGATACCTTTGTTTTTCAAAGGGTTTTGATAACTTTAATAATTGAGATTGAGTGTATTTTTTCACGCTAGTTTTTCAGACTGACTCGGTTGTTATTTTATTATATTTATTATAATGCTCGGGTCAGACCAAGTATTACAGATTCATGATAGGATGCTATGGAGCTCAGAAGACGAGCTGGATGACAGAGACGTATTTCCATACATGACTTATACTTCCGCTGTATGAGGACAAGTGATTATAACTGTCCAGATTGATGTATTGATTGTTGTACTCTGATGATTGTAAGTATAAAACAGTTACAGATTCTTTTGTATAAAAATATGTTATTATATATTATATTTTGTTCAGCTGCGATTGTGAGATTTTGTGTTGTTTATATTTTTCTTCTACCTTTTTCTTCTTCACCCCAAAAGATTCGTATATCCATTCAATTTGAGTTGAACTGTTGTGAATTATAGTCGAGTCAAAGGGTACGGAGATACGGGCCTTTACATTTGGAATTATGCTCATATTAGAAATATTTAAATGGTTTGAAATTGAATTATTGGCGTAATCTAATTTTAAAAATCAGCTTTGAAATTGAATTATTGGCGTGGGAAACAGGTTGGAAGGATCCAGCTGGATTCCTCAAATATATTATTTATTTTTCATATAGTGATATACGATGTGTGTAGATAATCTGTTATAGATTATTGTTGTAATTTGAACTATTGGATGCTACCGTAGCACTGGCCTTAGATTTTGGTATTTTAAATATCATAAGTATTGTTTTTCTATTTGAAGGAATTAAAAAGAGAATTTGGATATAAAAGTTTTTATATTGGAGTTTGGATTATTTTAAAGGAAGCTGAGTTGGATAAAATATATAAATAAATAAATAATTTGATTCTGGAATTTTCCTTAACTATTGTAAAATATTTTAAATGGAGATTTTAAAATAATTTATATTAAAAGAATTTTTAAACGATGGATTTTAAACAATATTACTGGAAATACGAAAAGCAGTTGAAATCAATATTTTAAATAGATTTGTGAAATATATGGAATTTATTAAGAAATGGATTTATAAAATGAGATTTTGTAAACGGGATTAGTTTTTATAAGCAAGTAAAACCCAAAGGAATTATAGGTTTATAAACAATGTTTATAAACAAGGGAAAATGAAAATTAATTGATAAATTGGATATGATTTCATAGGGTGAATTTATATCGAGATATGAAAAATAGAATTTGGGAAAAATATTGAATTCTATTTTTGAAAATTGTGGATGGTTAGAGAATCAGAATGGGATTGATGTGTTGTAAATCGAGAGGGATTTATAAATTGAATTGGTTATTGGGATTTTAAAGATATATTTTTATAAGAAGTTAAGTTTTTATTTGAAAGGGGAAATTCTATTAATTTAACTATGTAATTTTGAACAAGTTAGTATTGAAATACTTCGAAAGTGGATTTTTCAAGTATTTAATATTAGTTGAAATAAAATTCTAATTTTTGTAACAAGCTTCGTAAATCAATTTGTTATTTGAAAATGAAATAGGAAATGAAATATCAATGTTTATTAAAGTATTTTGAATTTTCAAATAATTACTTTAATGTGTTTTTAAAAATTAATTATCATTCTTTAAAAATACTTGTTATACATATACAGAGTTTTGAAAATGATTTGAATTTACTTATAAACTCTCTCGAGATGTAGAAATGGATATGATTTTTAGAAGTTGTAAATGGATATACAAGATTATAAGTGAGTATAATCGACTTTGGAAAATGTAAAGGAATTAATATAAATTCTGGAAATGTAGGAGATAGGATAAGAAAAACTCCTAAGTATTTGTAACAACCCGCATATTTATCGATCTTATATTTAAATATTTTATTTAAATATTTTGTCGTTAAGGGGATATTGGTCCGAAAAGCTACTTTTTGCAAACGGTCAAATTGGGACTCGAGACCACTTCCATTGAGTTCAAATTGATGTTTGCAACCTTTTTAAGTATAAACTTTGATAGGTTTGGAGTTAGTGAAATTTCACTAACTTTTCCCCCTTTGGACTTTGGGTTAGTTTAGCCTATTAAGCCCAAGTTCCAACCGCCTTCTCCTCACTCTTCGTAAATTTCCAAACTAACTCAAGCTTTGGCATTTATGGTGAAGAGAATGGGAAATTAAAACTCCAAGATCAAATTCAATTTGCAAATCCAACATTCAACTCCAAATTCAAGTAGAAGATATTGGATTCAAGCTTTGGATTGCTTCTCCTTGCTTTCAAGCTTCATCTTCATAAATTTTAGTGCAAAGGTGAGATTTTTATCTCACAAATCTAGTCTATATCTATCTTGGACTGTTGGAATGATTCCCTAACACTTTTGCACGCACGTTTGCATTTGGTTTGGATTGGATTGGCCAAAAACTCCAATTTTTAGCGTTTTGGTGAATTTTCTGCACTTAGGTCGTTCTGGCCATTTTTTGTGTTCGGAGTTAGGTCGCTCGCGACCTAACCCTTAGGTCGCACTGCCTTGAATCTTCACTTCGGAATTAGGTCGTTGGGCCTTAGGTCGTAGGTCGTATGGACCTTAGGTCATAGGTCGTTCCTGGCCTTAAATTCCCCCCTGCAACGTTAGGTCGTTAGCCTTGGAATTAGGTCGTTGGGCCTTAGGTCGTAGGTCGTATGGACCTTAGGGCGTAGGTCGTCCTGGCCACTTCTAACGTCTTCGGAGTTAGGTCGTATAAGCCTTAAGTCGTAGGTCGTTCACAAGTTAAGCCTTAGGTCGTTCGGCCTTTATAACGTTAGGTCGCTCGCGTGTTAAAACTTTAGGTCGCGCTGGCCTTAAGTCGTAGGTCGTCTCCGACCTAATATTGCCTCTGCTATTTCACTAGGTCGCGCGGGCCTTAGGTCGTAGGTCGTGAGTCTCCTAGGCCGTAGGTCGCTCGGTCCTACTTCTGTCCCTAAGTCACGTAACCCCATCACCTTTAGGCCGTTAGGCCTTTATGTCGTTAGGTCGTTACTCCTATAACCCGTTAAGTCGCGTGACCTTGTTTTTGTTAGGTCGTGAACCTTGTTAGGTCGCTCATCCTTAGCTCGCGTACCTTCTTAGGTCGCGCACCCCCCTTAGGTCGTTAGACCTCATTTTTTGTTTTAGTTCGTAGGCCGATTGTCTTCACTAGGTCGTACCGTTTTGGACGTGGCGCTGCTCCCTGGACCCCCGCGACCTGACCGGGCAGGTCGAACCCCGTAAGCGGTGGCGTTGCCCCCGCACCCCCACCTTGGGGGGTTGCCACCCCCCTGGACCCCCCCCTCCGTAGGGGATCTTAGATGAAAGGTGTATTTTGAGCTGATTTCCTTGGATTTCATTCACGTCTTTGAACGTGAAGTTTTTGTGATTTGTCACTTTAATAAAATAAAGGTTTCAATACTAGTAGTAAATATCAAAAATCTTTCATCAAAACAATTTTAACTTTATTATCAATACCAATCCTCTTTTCTTAACCTGTTTTCCAATCTACTAGTATATACAAATCTTTACCTCACTCGGATGAGAAATCTAATTAAACGGCTTAGTAAAACAAGTGGTATGAAACACTTGCGTTTGCTTCGTCGGTTAATTCTTGGACTTGTTCGATTGAACCTCTTGTGACAATTTTCTAGTGAAGATTTACAGTTTGTTCGTAAATATTTAAGTTAAGCAAGTGGTTATGGGACATGAAGCTAAACTTTTATATTTACTAGCTTAGTGTAATTGACACTTCTCGATGATCATGACGATCATTCTTATGATTTAGACTAGCAATTGTGCGATGTCTCTTGTTTGCTTGGTTAGACTAGACACCACTTGTGTGGTTTCATTCACACATACCTTTTTACCTTTTTGGTTAGTCTAGACACCACTTGTGTGATTTCACTCACACATACGTTTTTGTTTGCAAGGTTAGACTAGACACCACTTGTGTGATTTCACTCACACATACCTTTTTGATTTTTGGTTAGTCTAGACCTCATCTGTGTGATTTCGACTCACACACATGGGGTAGCTCCCCATGGTCTTCGGACCGTCATGTGATAGGCCTCTTTCTTTTTCATGATTTTTTGGATTTCTTGTGTTGATTTCTGGAATTTATGTCATTGGCTTGTTATGAGTACAAGTTTTGGGTATGATACCCTTTTGGATCTTTGAGAAGATTCTTGTGATATTGATTAATCTCTTGTTGATTATCATTTACATACTTATAGTAGTATGATGTTATGGATATTATTCGCATATGTCATTTCTCTTATTTTATATCATGTCGTCTGATATTTATAGCTAGACTGATCCGTTTATTATTTTCTTATAAATAATACTCGGGTCAGACCGAGATGTTACAGGTGCTTCTGCTTGACTTCTCCCTCTGTGATTCACTACACCGACTTTTGGCTATTTGTTTAGATTAGCAGTTTTTGTTGTATACACTTGAGATATAGACTCATAGTTGTATTCTTTTGGTATAGCACGTGTTGCTATTCTTTTGTATTATTGTGGATCTTTTTTACCACTACTCTGATGTACGCTTTCGTGTGTTAGTTATATATTCGTATCTTCTTCTGCCTTTGTGATATGGATGTCTGTGACTAATTTATGTTATGCTTATTTCTATGTTTGTTTCCGAAGATTATTTTTAGCCTCCGTGTGATAAGTAATTACATGGATGGTCGCTCCTCAACAGCCTTATTCTCCGTGCTAGTTGACAGCACTACACCGTAGTGTTCTTGGCTAGCGTGGGTATAGAGGTGGGGAGTCATAGCATTGATATTAGAATTGATTTCGAAAAATGGATTATTATATTTTCCTAAGTGAGAAAATGATGGTTTTTGAAAATATTTAGAGGCAAAGGATTTATATTGAGATATTTTCTAAGTAATGGATTATAAATCGAGGTTGGAAATATTTCACTAAGTGTTGAAGTGTGGTACGGGTGGAGATATCCTGTAATGGAAACAAGTATTCGGAATGTTTGTAAAGATATTTTGAAATGAATGTCTTAAAGAATTATAAACAATGGCCTAGTGACTGCTTATGAATTTTATTTGATAGTTAGATAACCGACTATCAAATATTGACCAATTTCGTTAATCGTTTCAAAGTGACCGAGATCAATTTTCATCATTACAACATGATAGAGGGTTCTCGCTTCGTGTTTGGTGGCGAGCAGGAGACTCTTACCCCTACATGTCTCGGAGTGGTTGGTTGCAGTCGAGGGACGGGCCGTAAAAGCAAATTCGAGGTACTAGTATAGAGCCATGATGGAAAGTGGCCACTGCTGGGATGGTTGAAAAGCCTATAAGCCTTTACATTTAGTATCAGAGCTGAAGGTTAAGTGAGAGCCTTGGTTTTGGTGGGGATTACTCATTAGAGATGGGGTCAGTAGTACTCTCGAATGAGTTGAGTGTATTAATAGATAATGAGCGTGTATTTATTAGTGAATATAAAATGTTTTTTGTTGTGTTGATTTATCTGTTGAATGGCATATAAATTATGGTCGAGTAGTGGGATGCCACGACATCGATAGGAGTTTCTAAACACTTAAATACGAGTAACTAACATAGTGTCGTGAAGTTGGTAAATGAAATAATTTTGCCCAAAATTATATTTGGATATAAGAGAATAGTTTTCTGAAATTATTATTGTATATTGGTGTGTTTGGTTATTATTATATAATCAAAATAAGATAATAAAACTGGTAATGGCTTATAGAAATCAAAATTAAAATTGTATAAGAATAAATTACACAAATGAGTTAAAACTAAAAACGAACTCAAACCAGAATTTGGAAAATTAAGTCCCAAAGATTTTTGGGAATGTTTTTCAAAGTATTTGAAATGAATAATAATAATACTATTTGGAATATTTTTTGAAATTAAATGGATTTGAAAGTGATAAAGCACTGAACTCACTTCAGTCGCTGGAAATTAATTCTAGTGATGACTACGCAGCATCATCAGTATTCATTTTCGAGTTTCTAAGTGAAGGATTGCTACCATAGTAATTTATTAGGAGATTTTTAGGGAAAACTAGTGTTGTTTTTAGAAATTCTGAAAGGAATTGTTTTGGATAAAATCAGGCCGACTTTGAAAATTTCAAAGAAATGGTTTGTTAATACCAAAAAGCTATATATTGGTTTCAAAATGATTTAAAGTGAAGCCCGACATGTGAATTCTGGAATCCTTATTTAAATGTTTTAGGAAATACCAGGAAATAAGTTTTTGAACTTATAAGTGGAGAATGATGTTAATAAGGAAAAAAGTGTGAAAATTGAATTTTAGAACTAAAATTTAAATTGAGAAAGTTAAATGGAATTCAACTTAAGTTGAGTAAAATGAATTAAATTTTAGAAATAAAATTTATGTGGGTTTGAATTGAATTAATGAGATGCATAAATGAAATGGGAATTTACCTAAGTAAAGTTAAGTGGAGTGAAATGTATAGAATGTAGTGAAGCTAACTAAATATAAATGCATGTGAATGTGAATAAGGAATGTCTATAAGTGAATGGAACAAATAAGAATAAGTAAGGAAGTGTGGAAAAATTTGAAATTGGAATTGAATTCTTACTTGGTTATATTGATTGAATTAAAAATAAATTTGTTTAGAGTGAAATTTAATTTAAATATGAATAACTCGAATATGGTTTTCAAATGTTGGTTAAAAGGAATTGAAATTTAAATTAAATTAAAATAGGATTGGATTAGAGATAATATGGACTTAGAGTAAATATAAATTTTGAGTTGAGAAATTATTATATAACCATAAAGTATAAATTTCGAATGGAATAGAATTTAAGGGAAAAATTATGGGATGGTGAATAAATAAGTTTATAGCTTATAAAAATGGAAATTAATGGAATAAAATTATACTTAGGCTATAAATTGATGTATAATCTTGAGTTAAAAATAAAATGTGGATATACTCGAATATAAAATTGATGGAAATGGGAAAAATAAGCTGTGCAACTCATTAATTGGAAAAAATGAAATAGAACAGCCAAAAATAAAAATAGTGTGATATTTTAAAGTGAAGAAATAAAATCCAAACTTGAATTATAAAATAAATTTGAACTCAAGTAAATTAAATGGAATGATTTTTGAAATAAAAATCCAATTACGAGATATAAAATGGAAACAAACCAATTAGAAAAATTAAATAGTGAATCAGATACTGAAATGGAACTTGAGTTGAATGGAATTGAATAAATTTAAATTAAATGTGGAACTGGAGTTATAAATAAAATTTGACTTAAATGGTAAGCGAATTAAATAAAATTGGAAACATGGTCGAATAAAATGGAATTGGGTTGAAATAGTAATGACTTGAGCTATAAATAAATTCAATTTAAATGTAAATAAATTGAATATGGCCTTGGATATTATTTAAATGAGTTCGAAAATGAATTCGAGTATGGAATTAAAATTTAAAGTGGATTAAGTGAATAAATGTGACGCCCCACCTCTATACCCACGCTAGCCAAGAACACTACGGTATAGTGCTGTCAACTAGCGCGGAGAATAAGGCTGTTGAGGAGCGACCATCCATGTAATTTCTTATCACACGGTGGCTATAAAAAATCTTCGGAAACAAAACATAGAAATAAGCATAACGCAAATCAGTCACAGACATCCATATCACAAAGACGGAAGAAGATATGAATATATAACTAACACATGAAAGTGTACATCAAAGTAGTGGTCAAAAAGATCCACAATAATACAAAAGAATAGCAACACGTGCTATACAAAAGAATACAACTATGAGTCTATCTCTCTAGAGTATACGACAAAAACTACTAATCTAAGTAGTTAGCCAAAAGTCTGAATAGTAAATCCCTAGGGGATGAAGTCAAGCAGAAGCACATGTAACATCTCGGTCTGACCCGAGTATTATTTACAAGAAAATAATAAACGGATCAGTCTAGCTATAAATATCAGATGACATGATATAGAATAATAAGTATGGCATAAACATATAATAACCATAATGACATACTAACATAAGTTTGTAAATGAACATCAATAAGAGATAAATCGATATCACAAGAATCTTCTCAAAGATCCAAAGAGGGCATCATACCCTAAATTTGTACTCATAACAAGTCAATGACACAAATTCTAGAAATCAACACAAGAAATCCAGAAATCATAAAAAGGGAAAGAGGCCTATCATATGACGGTCCGGAGACCATGGGGAGCTACCCCATATGGGTGAGTCGGAATCACCCAGATGAGGTCTAGGATAACCAAAAAGCAAAAAGGTATGCGTGAGTGGAATCACACAAGTGGTGTCTAGCCTAACCTCGCAAACAAAAAAGGTATGTGTGAGTGAAATCACACAAGTGGTGTCTAGACTAACCAAGGGGGCAAAAAGGTATGCGTGAGTGGAATCACACAAGTGGTGTCTAGTCTAACCAACCCAACAAGAGACATCGCACAATTGCTAGTCTAAATCATAAAATGATCGTCATGATCAACGTGAAGTGTCAATTACACTAAGCTAGTAATACAAAAGTTTAACTTCGTGTCCCATAACCACTTGCTTAACTTAAATATTTACGAACAAACTGTAAATCTTCACTAGAAAATTGTCATAAGAGGTTCAATCGAACAAGTCCAAGAATTAACCGACGAAGTGAACGCAAGCGTTTCATACCACTTGTTTTACTAAGCCTTTTAATTAGACTTCTCATCCGAGTGAGGTAAAGGTTTGTATATACTAATAGATTGGAAAACGGTTTAAGAAAAGAGCTTTGTTATTGAAAATAGAGTTGAAATCATTTTGTTGAAAGAGTTTTGATATTTACTACTAGTATTGAAACCTTCATATTTTAAAGTGACAAATCACAGAAGCGATTGTAGAAACAATCAATCACAAAGATCACATTCGAAGATGTGATAAAAATCCAAGGAAATCAGCTCAGCAAGTTCTATTGAATGTTTTTCAGATAAGATCCCCTACGGAGGGGGGGTCCGGGGGGGTCCAGGGGGGTGGCAACCCCCAAAGGTGGGGGTGCGGGGGTGTGGGGGGGTGGTGCCCCATCCAAAACGGTACAACCTAGTGATTAAAGGGGCACGACCTAGTGGTCCAGCGACCTAAAGGGTAAAGGTCATGCGACCTAAAGTGGGTTCGTGACCTAACACTCAAACGACCTAAAGAAAATAAGGGGTCGAGCGACCTATAAGAAGCAGCGATCTAAATAGAATCGAGGTCCAACGACCTACGGGTTAGGTCATGCGAGTTAAGGAGGTCAACGACCTAACAGAGACACACGACCTAATAAAGGAACGCAAACTAAAGGCACGCGACCTAGCAACTTAAGCAGGAAACGCGACTTATAAGGGACAAGCGACTTAAGTGGGCCAACGACCTACGGAATATAGGTCACGCGACCTAACGGTTTACAAGGTCTTGCGACCTAACTGGAAACGTGGTCTAGCGACCTAGTGGTTTAAACAAGATGGGTCACGCGACTTAAGGAGATAAGGTCTAGCGACCTACGAGCTAAAGGTTCAACGACCTAACAGGATGTAGGTCCAACGACCTAACATGTAAGAAGATCACACGACCTAAAATGCCATAGGACCTAACGATCTAAGGTCATACGACCTAGCGACCTAAAGCCATACGACCTAGCGACCTAAGGTCCATATGACCTAACTCCAAAGACGTTAGAAATGGGCAGAACGACCTACGATCTAAGGTCCATACGACCTACGACCTAAGGTCCATTCGACCTAAAGCCCAACGACCTAGCGACCTAAAACCAAACAACCTACGACCTAATTCCGAGTGCCGAGCGACCTAACGTTGTTGGCCATTTTAAGGTCGGAAACGAGATATTTTGAGGCCGAGACTTTTCGACGCGAACGACCTAGTATAGGCAGAACGACCTAAGTGCAGTTTTTCACCAAAAACACTAAAATTTGGAGTTTTTCGCCAATTCGATTCAAACCAAATGCAAATATACATGCAAACATGATAGGGATTCATTCCCAACAGTCCAATATAGTTATAGGCTAGAATTGTGAGATAAAAATCTCACCTTTTCACTAAAATGGATGAAGATGAAGCTTGAAATGCTATGCAAGGATCAACCACTAGCTTGAATCAATGTCTTCACTTGAGTTTTGGAGTTGATGTTGGATTAGCAATGAAGACTTAGCTTTTGGAGTTTTAATTTCTCTTTCCACTCACCATTAATGCAAAAGCTTGAGTTGGTAGGAATTTATGAAGGTGAAGAGAAGGAGGGGGTTGGGCTTGAGTTATAATGACTAAGCTAACCCAAAGTCCAAAGCGGGAAAAGTTAGTGAAATTCCACTAACTCTAAACCTACCAATGTTTATACTTAAAAAAATTGTAAACGGCATTTTGAACTCAAGGGAAGTGGTCTCGAGTCCTAATTTAACCGTTTGCAAAAAGTAGCTTTTCGGACCAAAATCCGATTAACGATAAAATATTTAAATATAAAATCGATAAATATGCGGGTTGTTACAATAAACTAATTAAATTAATTAGTAAATGGAATGTAATTGATTGAATAAGAATAAATCTACAATGGAAATGGAATTTGTTGCAATGGAAATAAAACTTAAGTTATATAGTTGAATTAATGGAAAATGAAAAGGTTAACTTAAGTTAATAATTTTGGGATGGAAGCTTGGCTTAAATAAATTTATGAAATGATTCATAATGTAGTAACATGGAACGATTCCGAACTAAATAAAAAGGATTTGAATATAATGAATGGGGTTACGAATGTATTGTAAATAGATTGATTGACAATCAATTTGAAATGAAATGGAGTTGAATATAAATTGATTTGGAATCAGTTAAAAATAGCTATAAGCTGAATTGGTTATTTTATTGAATGAATATCGCCGAATTTGCATAGAAAAATTATCGTTTGACGTAAACGGAAGTAAATAAAATTCTGTAAGTTAATAGAAAGCGAATAAATTAATTTTTAATCAATTTGGAATGGATATG
Source organism: Allium cepa (assembly GCA_030765085.1). Taxonomy (NCBI): domain Eukaryota; kingdom Viridiplantae; phylum Streptophyta; class Magnoliopsida; order Asparagales; family Amaryllidaceae; genus Allium; species Allium cepa. Next base: position 153,921,781 of record CM060942.1, read on the forward strand.
GGTGTTTGGCATAAATATGAAGTGAATGCAAGTAAATTGAGTTGTAAATCATTTGAATTGAATATGAATCGACTGAAAGCAATTAAATTAGTGTCGGAATTTTATAATTGCTTATAATATATGTTTGGCATGATTGAGTTATGAAGTTTATGTGTTGTAATTATTTAAATAAGTGAAATATTATTGAATTTGATGTTTTGGTACTTAACGGTTTAAATTGAGTAAGTATATGTACCCGAAGGCCGTTTGGCTAGTTTTTGGTCGCGCAAAATTGCATATAAAATAAGCCGCTTGCTTAAAAATGCTAAAATAAGGTATGTTTTCAGATTATCGTATATAAATGTTGATATATGTTGTGTTTTCCGAATGAGTGGGTTGATGTATATATTTTTATCTCTCTTGTCATATTGCGAAAGGCACTCCGTATAAGGGAGATTCTATTAAAAAAATTCGAAAATTTAGGGTGTTGGAAAAAATTTGAAAAATTTTGGAAATTTTTTTGTTAACGACAATTTGAATTGTAATAGGAATAAAGGGTTTTGGAATTAGAATTGATAACTAATTGTTTTGCTTGGAATGAAAAGATTAGAAAGGTGAAATATCGAGTTTCAACTAAGTGGGTTTTGATAAGTTTATGGGTTCTAAGCGTTTTTCAGCCTTAGCAATATCGGGGACGAAATGCTTTTAAGGGGGAAGGAATGCAATGATCCGGATTTCTCGTCGTTCGATTTTGAATATTTAAATGGTTTAAATATTGGATTTGGAATTATAATTTAGTTAGCAAGATTTTAAAACTGAAATTTCAAGAATTTTCGTTAAACTTTTGAAATCGTCGATTTTATCGACACGTTTAAATAGCGATCAGGGGCACAGTATCGGAATTCGACGAAACTGGTTCCTTCGGATCCGTAATAGTATTATTATCGGATTTCAAATTTCATACGTTTGAGTTTACCGTTTGGTCATACGGGATAGAAATGCCTAGAAATAATTTAATGGAATTTAATTTAAATAGTCGATTTAAAAAGCTCTCTTCTACATACGATCGAATTAAGCTTTCAAACTTGTTTCTTTGGGTTTGGAATAGCGGTACAACATTAGGAATGCTAGGCGACATGCATCGATAAGAATTCGAAATAAATATCCGAATATTTTGAAAATGAAAGAATATATATATATACACACATACATACATATATTCATATCAAATTAACCATCAGCTGTTATTCTTTCACATCTCAGCCACCCTATCCCCTGAACGAGCCACCCTATAGGCTAACCTCCATTATTCCCTTCTTCCTTATTTAAATGAAAATTAAACAACAGAAGGAATGGAAAAGAAATTAACAGGAAGCAACAACTTCCTTTAAAAAAAACTTGTTCATACTTCCTCCTTCAGTTCATAATCGACTCGCACATAAAAAAAGAGAGGAAAAGATAGACGAACGAAGGTCACAGCTCCTCCTTTTTCTCTGATTCTCGAGCGACGACGAAGTCGATGAGAGGTCGCGTGGGCGCACAGGCGAAAAAATTGATGCGCGATGGGCACGAGGAGGCAGTGTTCACGAGCGCATGACTATGGGATTTGGGATCGCGACTGTCTAGGAGGCGCGTGGGTATGTGCGGTGACTGGAGGAGGGACGACCATTCGAGTGTTAGGGGCAACGACTGATAATAGTCACGAATGGAGGGAAGAAAACGCAAAGGGTCAGGTCACGCTGGGCTAGGGTTTGTTGCGTTGATGAGGTGAGGCGAAGTCATGGTGGTGAGTGCTGATCGAAGAAGAAGTCGTAGGTGCTGGCATGGGTAAGGCGGGGGAGCAAGCAAGTTGAGGTTGGGTTGTTGGCATTCTATCGAGTACGTTTGCTGGAGGAGGGTGCGAGCTGGAAGCAATGGCATGTATGGGGCTGTAGGCACATGCAGAGGCAAAGGCAGAGCAGTGAGAAGATGACAAAGACGTAAAAAAAATTTTGAACTTATAATTTGCTTAGTTATATTATTCAATTCAAAAGGTATCAATAACTTATAAAAATCATATCTTGTTGTGTGAGGCCAACATTTAATAAATCGAGTTGCATTGGACTCGTGTCAGCAGATGCTATGCTTAGGAATTTGGTTTGGAATTTTCGAAGTCGGCGGGAATTTTAAATTTAAATCGAATGTTGTTCGATTTAATTTAAAATTAGAATGAATTTGCATATAAAATCAAGGTGAGAAATTCTCACTCATTTGGATTACCGAATTTAATTTTAAATAGTTAAAATTAATTTTGGATGTTTGGTTGAATTTATTATCTGCTGAATGATATTACATTATATATATAATAGTATATATATTAGTAGTTGGATTAATGTTCCCGCGTATTTTAGCGGATGAGACCCTGAACGCCCCACATAATAGCGGATGACCCTATATACCGTGATATCCCCCTCAAAGTGAGATGAGTAATTTTATGTTGTATTAACATCTGTGGATGCAGGGAAATATGTTAGAGGGATCCAACTGGATTCCTCAAATATATTATTTATTTTTCATATAGTGATATACGATGTGTGTAGATAATCTTTTATAGATTATTGTTGTAATTTGAATTAATGGATGCTATAGTAGCACTGGCCTTAGATTTTGGTAGTTTAAATTCCATAAATATTATTTTTCTATTTGAAGGAATTAAAAAGAGTATTTGGATATAAAAGTATTTATTGTAGAGTTTGGATTATTTTAAAGGAAGTTGAGTTGGATAAAAAATAATAATTTGATTCTGGAAATTTACCTAACTATTGTAAAATATTTTAAATGGAGATTTTAAAATAATTTATATAAAAAGGATTTTTAAATGATGGATTTTTGAATGATATTACTGGAAATAGGAAAAGGGGTTGAAATCGATATTTTAAATAGATTTGTGAAATACATGGAATTTATTAAGGAATGGATTTATAAAATGAGATTTTGTAAATGGGATTAGTTTTTATAAGCAAGTGAAACCCAAAGGAGTTATATGTTTATAAGCAATGTTTATAAACAAGGGAAAATGAAAATTAACTGATAAATTAGGATATAATTTCACAGAGTGAATTTATATCGAGATATGAAAAATAGATTTTGGGAAAAATAGTGAATTCTATTTTTGAAAAGTGAGGATGATTAGAGAATTGGAGTGGGATCGATGTGTTGTAAATCGAGAGGGATTTATAAATTGAATTGGTTATTAGGATTTTAAAGATATATCTTTATAAGAAGTTAAGTTTTGATTGAAAAGGGAAATTTTATTTATTTAACTATGTAATTTCGAACTAGTTAGTATTGAAATACTTCGAAAGTGGATTTTTTCAAATATTTAATACTAATTGAAATAAATTTCTAATTTTTGTAATAAGCTTCGTAAATCAATTTGTTATTTGAAAATGAAATAGGGAGTGAAGTATCAATGTCTATTAAAGTATATAAAAAATTTAAATAATTATTTAAACGCGTTTTTAAAAATTAATAGCCATTCTTTAAAAATACTTATTATACATATATAGAGTTTTGAAAATGATTTGAATTTATTTATAAACTCTCTCGAGATGTGGAAACAGATATGATTTTTAGAAGTTGTAAATGGATAGATGAGATTATAAGTGGGTATAATCAACTTTGGAAAATGTAAAGGAATTAATATGAATTCCGAAAATGTAGGAGGTAGGATAAGAAAAACTCCTAAGTATGATATTAGAAATGATTTTGGAAAAATGGATTATAATATTTTCCTAAGTGAGAAAATGACAGTTTTTGAAATATTTAGAAATGAAGGATTTATATCGAGATATTTTCTAAGTAATGGATTATAAATCGAGGTTGAAAATATTTCACTGAGTGTTAAAGTGAGGTACGGGTGGAGATATCCCGTTATGGAAACAATTATTCATAATGTTTGTAAAGATATTTTGAAATGAATGTCTTAAAGAATTATAAACAATGGCCTAGTGACTGCTTATCGATATTATTTAATAGTTAAAAAATAGACTACCAAATATTGACCAATTTCGTTGGTCGTTTCGAAGAGATCGGGACGTATTTAATTATCCAAAAACCACTTCGATCCGGTTTGAACATTACAAATGGATATCGTGAAGATAGTGAAGATTGTGATTCGGTTTGTTCAGACCCAAGAAAACTTGTATGGATAAATGCTATCCGTATATCGTCCTTGGAGGACGATGAGCGTTCTAGGTGATATTGTCCTTGAAAGGTAACGTCAGCCTCAAGCCTCATCAACCGGGAATGACAAAAACAGGGGAGATGCAGCAAGGCTAAGTGGTTCGCACCCAATTAGGGTATGTTATCACTTTTCTAGATACCCTCAGAAATATATATAAATTACGGATATGGTTGTGCATGAAAAAGGGAGCACTCAATTTTTAAGGGCGGGAACACCCGGGGTGATAACATTTTCGGGTCTATCCAGGTTAGGGATATGCCGATCTTGTATGGCAGGGGATCCTGGCGAGGTCCTCTGTACATTTTTCTAGAGGTGTACTATGATGAGCAGTACCCCGGTAGTCCAGTCATTATATGGTATCCATTCTCCAATACGAGCCTTTATGGTTTTGTTTATAGAGCCTAGTATGCTGCAATTTAATTGATGTAACAATTTTGGCTATTTGAATAAGTATTTGTATTTAGACATTATTATAATATCTTTGGATTTTCTATAAAATGTTTTGGTTGTCGTAAGGGAAAACCCATCGTGTTTATATGTGACGTGGTCTTACGAGATATCATTATTTTCAAAGGATTTTGATAACTTTAATAATTCAAATTGAGTATGTTTTCTCACGCTGATTTTCCAAACTGACTCAGGTGTTATTTTATTATAATGTCCGGGTCAGACCGAGTATTACAGATTGGGTAGGATGCTATGGAGCTCAGGAGACGATCTGGAGGATTTCAGGCGTATTTCACGTACTTGGTTATTTCCGCTTTGTGAGGACAAGTTATTAAAATGCCCAAATTGGTTGTTGTCTATTGTACTATGATAATGGTATGTATATTAACAGTATAGTTCTTGTATTTAAAATCTGTTATTATATATTATATTTTGTTCCGCTACGATTATGGAATTATGTGTTGTTGTTTTCTATTTCTTCTTCTATCTTGTTTTCTTCTTCACCCCCAAAGATTCGTATTTCCATTCAATTTGAGTTGAACTCATGTGAATTATTGTCGACTCAAAGGGCACAGAGATACGAGCTTTTACATTTAGTGTTATATGATGGGTGCGTCGACTCAAATGTAATGCCCTGAATTTTTCGATGTTTAATTGGAATATTCAAATGGTTTAAATATTGGATTTTGAATTATAATTTAGTTACTAAGCTTTAAAACTAAAATTTCAAGTGATTTCGACAATTTTCGAAATCGTCAATTTAATCGAAACTCTAAAATAGGGATCCGGGGCACGGTCTCGAAATTTGAACTTGTTCCATTGGATCTGTAATAGTATATTATTATCGGATTTCAAATATCATAGCGTTTGGATTTACCGTTTGGTCGTACGACCTTAAAGCGCCAAGAAATAATTTAATTGAAATTAATTTAAGTAGTCGATTTAAAAAGCTATCTTCTCCATACGACCAAATAAGGACTCGAAACTTGTTCCATTAGGTTCGAAAAAGCGGTATAACATTAGAAATGCCAAGTGGCATGTCTCAATAGGTATTGTAAATTTTAGTTACCCAAAATGAGATATTTTCAATTTTAAAATTCATAAATCAAATCAAAGTAAAATCGTAGCCGCCTCATTTCCTTTTAAATCACGTTTCCTTTCTCTTCATTCTTCAAATCAGACCAAGTCAAAAATCAATTCAAATTTAATTGTGAGCCTATCTTCTCTTTCACGCCTTCCCCTCCAGTTTTTAACCCGTACATTCCCTTATCTCTTAGTATCAATGAAAATCAAATCCATGCATGAAGATAAAAAATGGCACGCGAGCGCCTGGAGTCGAAGTTCGTTGCTCTTCGTATGCACGCAAGGAAAGGAGGGAGAATCAGGCAGCGGATCAATCATGAGCGTGTGGTGGAATTTGAAGCGGAAGGCTTGGCGTTCGAGGCGTTGTTGTTTGGGTTCGGTGGAGTTCATCTTCGCGCGTAAGTGCGCCCGTGGGGATCTCATAGCTAGCGAGGCGGAGGCGCATGTAGGGTTGGTTGAATGGCGACGTTCAACTCACAAAAAATAAAAGAACACGCGTGAAGCTTGATACTGTTGTCCTGGAAGGAGGAGGGAGATGAGGGATCTCGATGATGTATGGTAATTTAGGGTTAGGTCTTGGTGAGGGTATTCGCGATTCCAGGGTAGCCGCAACTTGGATTTGCTGTCAGGTGGAGGGCGCGTACGTGTTGGCCGAAAGGTTCGATCGAAGCTAGGGGGTGGCGGTAGTGCGCAGTGACGAGGATGGAGAGGAGGATTAAGGTATTAAATGTAAGGTAATGACTGTAATTTAATTCAATGTAAATTATATATGTATATATATATATATATCGTATAATCATGTTGTTCGAGTGTTTAAATTTTTTATAATCTATTCATGCAAGGTCGAATTTTTTTGAAACAAGCAGCATCGGAAATCGTATCGGAGAATATCACTCTATGAAACTGGTTTAGGATTTTTCAGAGTCCACTGGAATTTTAAATTAAATCGAACGTTGTTCGATTTAGTTTAACATCTAGATGTTCGAAAAAATAAAAATCAAGGTAAGAAATTCTCACTCATTTGGATTACTAGAATTTATTTTAAATAGTTAAAATAAATTATTGAATGTCGGTTGAATTTATAAATTATTATCTGTTGGATGTTATATATATAGTAGTATATATATTAGAAGTTGGATTGATATTCCTGCATATGTTAGCGGATGAGACCATATGCGCCCTGCATAATAGTGGATGACCCTATATACCGCGATATCCCCCTCGAAGTGGTATTAGTATTTTTATGTTGTATTAGCATCTGTGGATGCAAGAAAATAGGTTGGAGGGATCCAACTATATTCTCAAATTTATATTGATTGTTTTTTAGATATATAATAACATATGATGTGTTAGAATAATCTATTATAGATTATTGTTGTGATGTGAATTATTGGATGTTATAGTAGCACTGACCTGAATTTTGGTATTTTAATACCATAAATGTTATTTTGGAATTTGATAGAATTTAAAAGGAGACATGAATATAAAAAATATTTTTATCCAAATTTGGATTATTTTATAGAAAGTTGATTTGGGTAAATAAATGATTTGATATTAGGGTTGTACTTATCTATTCGTAAAATCGTTTAAAATAGAGACTTTACACTAACTTATAGAGAGGATTTTAAAATGATGGATTTTTAAATGATATTTCCGAAAAATAGGAAAAGAAGTTGAAATTGATATTTAATTGGATTTGCGAAATAAATGGAATCAATTAAGAAATGGATTTATAAAACAAGATTTTTTTTATGGGATTAGTTTTGTGAATAAGTGAAAACTCAAAGGATTTTATAAATTTATAAACGATGTTTATAAATAAGAAAAAGAATACCAATTAATAAATTGGAATAAAATTCCACAGTAGAAATTTATATCGAGATATAAAATAGGGTTTGGGGAAAAATTATAGTGGACTCTATTTTGGAAAGTGGAAATGGTTAGAAATTGGAAAGGAAACGAGGTGTTGTAAATCGTGAGGGATTTATAAGTTAAATTGGTTGTTGGGATTTTTGAAGAAAAAAAATATTTTTATTTAGAAACTAAGTTTTGTTATAAAAGGAAATTTTAATTATTCAACTATATAATTAAACGATAGTTATTATTGGAATATTTCAGAAGTGCATTTTTCAGATATTGAATATTAATTGAAATAAAATTCAACATTTTATAAGTAATTTTGTAAACCGATTAGTTTATATTAAAATGAGTTGGAAATGAGTTTAGATGTTTCGTTTAAAATGTTTTAATTTTTAAATAAGTTACTTAAACATGTTTGAAATAAATTACTATTCTTTAATAATATTTATTTCATATACCTATAGAGTTTTGAAGTGACCGAAAATTTTATTTATAAATTCTCTCGATATTCGTAAATGGAGCTTATAAATGGATATGATTTTGAGGAGAGGAAATTTAAGGGATTTGGAGGAAATGAAATTTCAAAATGTTGAATATGGGAACTTCGAAAAATGAAATCTGAATTCATAAAAGAAGTTATAAGTTGTTGAATGGGGTTATAAATAAGTACATTTGGTTTTAGAAATTGTTAAAGGGAATTTATTAATGATTCCAAAGACTTATGATATAAGTTACGAAATATTCTCTAAAGCATTGATTTTTGAAATGATTTTGGAAAATAAGATTTATAATGTTTTCCTAAATATTAAATGGAAATTTGGAAATATTTTCTAAGTGTTGAAATGGTTTGGGAATATCCTGTTATGGATTTAGGTATTTGAAATAGTTTTCAAATATTGGAATATGGAAAGGAATTTGAATATATACCTTTGTGAAGGCATTTTGAAATGAATATTTTGGAAGAAAATTATAATACGGGCCTAGTGACTGCTTATGGATGGTATTTGATAGTTAAATAACCGACTATCAAATATTGTCCAATTTCGTTAATCGTTTTGAAGAGACCGGGATTAGATTTAATTATCTAAAAACCACTTCGATCCGGATTGAACGTTATGAATAGATATCTTGAAGATAGTGAAGATGGTGATTCGGTTTGTCCAGACCCAGGACCCCTAGTATGGATGGATGCTATCAGAACATCGTCATTAGAGGACGATGAGCATTCTAAATGGAATTGTTCTTGAAAGGTAAAATTAGCCTCAAGCCTTATCAACCGGGAATGACTAAAACATAGGATGCAGCAAGGCTTAGTGGGTCACATCCAATTAGGGTATGTTATCACTTTTCTAGATACCCTCATAAATATATATAAATTTTGGATATGGTTGTACATGAAAAAGGGAGCGCTCGTTTTTTAAGGGTGGGAACGCCCTGGGTGATAACATATTCGGTTCTATCCAGGTTAGGGGTAGGCCGGTCTTGTGTTATTGGGAATCCCGACGAGGTCCTTGGTACACTTTTCTAGAGGTATACAGTGATGGACGGTATCCCAGTAGCCCAGTCATTGTATGAAATCCATTCTCCAATACGAGCCTTTACGGTTTTGTTTGTAGAGCCTAGTATACTGGAATTTAATTAATGTAACAATTTTGGCTATTTGGATAAGTATTTGTACTTAGACACTATTATAATATCCCTGGATTTTCTATAAAATGTTTTGGTTATTGTAAAGGAAAAACCCATCGTGTTTATGTGTGACGCGGTCTTACGAGCTACCTTTGTTTTTCAAAAGGTTTTGATAACTTTAATAATTCAAAGTGAGTGTGTTTTCTCACACTGGTTTTCCAGACAGACTCTGGTGTTATTTTATTATAATGTTCGGGTTTGACCGAGTATTACAGATTTAGGTTAGAATGCTATGGAGCTCAGGAGACGAGCTGGAGGATTTTAGACGTATATCATGTACTTGACTATTTCTATTGTGTGGGTTATGTATATCAAGACAAGTTATATTAACTGTCCAGATTGGTTTATTGATTGTTGTACTCTGATGATTGTAAATATAAAGAAGTTATAGATTCTTTGTATAAAGATCTGTTATTATATATTATATTTTGTTCCTCTGCGATTATGAGATTCTGTGTTATTGTTGTTCTGTTTCTTTTCTTCCATCTTTCCTTCTTCACCCCTAAAAATTTGTATTTTCATCCAATTTGAGTTGAACTGATGTGAATTATGGTCGACTCAAGGTGTACGGAGATACGGGCCTTTACATTTGAGTCGACAATAATTCACATTGGTTCAACTCAAATTGAATGAAAATACGAATCTTTAGGGATGAAGAAGAAAAAGAGATGGAAGAAGAAACTCAAAATAACAACAAAGAATCTCACAATCATAGTGGAACAAAGTATAGTATATAGTAACAGATTTTAAATACAAGAACTGTACTGTTAATATACATACCATTATCATAGTTAATAGACAACAACCAATCTGGACAGTTTAATAGCTTGTCCTCACATGGCGGAAATAACCAAGTACATGAAATTCCTAGGGTGTTTCACAGTGTGAAAATTAAAAGAAGAAGATGTTTAGAAAAAAAAAGGAAGGTCAAGTTGTTCAAAAGCTAGAAGAAGAGGTTTAGCAAAAAGCAGCATGCATTACTTCTAAAAAACTATGAGTAAACACCAGAAGCTTGCTTACTAGTTGTTATGTATACACACACACACACATACATAGTTGTAATTTGAATGAATCCTTTAATTATGTCAAGTATACGAGTGTTGATAGGTATATATGCTTCTGTATATGCATGTTAGACAACCCGGTAACCAAAAAAATACCGTGCTTCTTCCTTAAACCTGCTCTATTCTCCTTTTTTATAAAACAGTAAATGCTTCAACTTTAAAAATCAGTAACTCAAAATCTATTAAGTTTTAAACCTTAGTTTCAAAACAAAGATTGTTCATTTTTTAGTATAGTATATTTTAAAATTAGTTTGATTTAATTTTATCAAGTAGGTAGAGAGAAAATGGCATCTAATCGTGAGTAGGTCATTTTTCATCAAATTTTAACTTTCATAATTTAATGAATGGATTGTATAGTCGAGATCATGGTTGGAAAACTCAATTTTGAAAGATGGTTTGAGGGTTTTTAGTGGCGTGTGGGTGGAGAAATTGGAAGTCGATCAGTTTTGGGGTTTTTGCCAAATTCCGATCACCTTATTGGTTTCGTGACACATGGTTGGGCGTGGAGGAAGATGGGATGATGGGGATTATAGGAAAAATGCCATGGTAATTTCTAATTGTGTGTGTTGGCTTAACGAGGTCAATCTAGGGTTTCTGTGTAGTTTTAAGGTGGTCTCGGTTACGCGAAAATGGCGGCAACGGTAGAGGGAGATAGGGGCTCACATGAGGGGGAAAGGAAAGAGGAGGTGAAGCTTTTGGCTAAGTTTGGTAATCGATGGTGGCATGGTTTGGCGAGGTGAGGTGGTTTGTGGGTTTGGTGATGGTACATGTATAGGTGGAAGTTTCGAACTTTTCGAACTAAAGGTTGTTGTGGGTCTAGGTTGGCAGGCGAGTTGCTCCGGTCCTGTGTGACATGCAGAGGCGGTCGACGGTGAGTTTGGTTGGATAAAGTCTGTGTGTATGTGTACACATGTGTGCACGGTTTTGTGCATGGCTCCTAGCACATGAGTGAAGAAGGGAGAAGGAAAGGAGCAGGGGAAGAAATATAATCGGGCCAGTTTGTTTAGTTGGCCTTGGCTTGGTCTCTATATAAATTAAATTATTTTATTTTTAAATAAATCTTTAAACTTTAAAACTATATTTCTTCCTCATTTTGAATCCAACAGATGAGAAGGTTTTTGCGGCAAAATCCCATCACGGAGTATTGTCATCGGAAATAATATCGTCGAGTTTTTCTACAGTATAAAATATAACGATTTAAATAATTAAGTAATTTCTAAATTGATTAATTATAGGATAATTAATCAATTAATTGTTAGATGAACTGTTTATTGATTGGAAATAAATTAGTTATAATTTCTTTCATTAAAAAGTGATCTGGATTTAAAAATAAACCTGACTAAATTGGTGAAAATAGTTCAGTATTGAATTGTAAATGAATTTAATATTGACTATTAATCGTTGATTGAAATTATATGCATTGACTTTTATTTTTATTGGATATTGATTCCAATTATCTTTGTCTATGCTATTAAATAGCCGAATAAACACTATTGAGTTAATTTGAATTGAGTATGGTTAATTGGACATTTATTTAGCAGAAATAAATCACTGTTCCGCTAAATAAACTAATTGGACCATGTTTAGCAGAATAAGTCATCGTTCTGCTATTATTAGTTGGATAGGTAAAATTTAGACATTTATTTAGCAGAAATAAACCCCGTTCTGCTATTACAGTAGTGTGGACACTTAATTATATTCCTTTCGACAAGTATTGGATAAGTGTTGTGCTAATGATTAATTGTTAATTGTGAGTTTTAATTTACATATGTGATGCTATGTGAATACTTGGATTATAACTTAGATATCTATTGGAATTAATGGTGACTTGATTAAGTACCATTGGAGTTACTAAGCCTCTTTCTGAATTTGAAAGTTAACTTTTGAACAAAAGTTGTTTAAGGATGATTATTTTTTAAAGATAATAAATAATTATTTGATAATGATTTAAAGATAATTATTTTATGAGTACCAAAAGTTATTTAAAAGTATTTAATTATTGTCCTTAAAGTAATTTAATTATTTAAAATGTTTAGATTACATTTTAATCATTTAAGGTTATTTTGTAGTAATTGGGTTAAAAGTTAATTTTTATTTAAGAGTTAAATAGTATTAAGATATTATTATTATTTCAAAGATAATTTATTCAAATATTAACAAGATTTTAAAAATAATATTGCATATAGTAAACTTTATAAAAGAGTGTTTTCCTAAATTAAAACTTGGAAAATTTATATAGAAACTTTATAAGTATTAGTTTGAGATAATTATTAAATAAAGTTTTCAGAAAGTAATGATGTGCTTTCATTGCAAAATCGGGAGGCAGAGATTGCCTAAGTTAAGTTTGGATTTCTATAGGATAGAGACATAATCATTGAGCTACGAATCCATATTGATATTGCATGGTGCTTTTCATATTTTTTTTAAAAAGTTTTCAAGTATTTTGGAAAGGGATGATTTGTGAATACACTTATTCCGGTGAGATAAGTATATACCTTTTTTGATATAAGGGTTTAATTTATTGAAATTTAAATTAAAGTAAGACTTAGTGATTTAAGCGGAAAATGGAATCCTTGGTTGAATGATTATTTATTTGATAGTTAAATAATCGACTATCAAATCTGGACCAAAAACATAACTTTGGGAATATTTAGGAGAAACACAGGAATTATATGGTACAGTTACCGTCGAAAGTGCTATACTGTACATATAAACTCATTTCTTTCTTCTTGGACAATGATAAGGTAATTCGTCCACTAACGGTTAGGAGGTGATCTCTGATCTTATTTTCGTCCTCATAAAGAACCGAGGTTGAGTTTACCGAAAATATCGAACGTTGTATCGAAGAGACCAGGATCAGATAAGCTATCCGAAAACCATTTTGATCCAACGAATACGTTTTCGAAGTGAAGACAAGAGCATGGAATTGAAGATGGAGCATTGAAGTGCAAGGGATAATCGCTACTAATCCTGAGGATGATTCCAAAATGGATGTAGTAGGAATAGTTCCTTCGGTTTCGTTCAGACCCAGAACAGACTTGTATGGATGGATGCTATCAGTACATTTTCATTAGAGGACAATGAGCATTCCAAATATAAATTCCCTAAAGGTAATCGTAGCCTCAAGCCTCATTAATCGGGAATGACTGAAAATCAGGGGAGATGCAGCAAGACTAAGTGGGTCGTACCCAATTAAGGTATGTTTATCACCTTTCTAGATATCCTCCGATATTATATATACGGTGCATGGGAAGGAACTTGGTAAGGGTGGGAACACCTAAGACGATAGCATATTCGGTTCCATCCAGGTTAGGGGTAGACCGGTCTTGTGTTGTAGGGGATCCTAGCGAGGTCCTCGGTACATTTTTCTAGATGTGTACTGTGATAGGTGGTACCCCAGTGCCTAGTCATTGTATGGAAATCCATTATCCAATACGTGCCTTTACAGTTTTGGTCGCAGAGCCTATTATGCTGGAATTTAGTTAATGTAACAATTTCGGTTATTTTGAATAAGTATTTGTACTCAGACACTATTATAATATTACAAGATTTTCTAATAAAGGATTTGGTTATCGTAAGGAAAAAACCCGTTTTGTTTATGTGTGGCGTGGTCTTAAAGGATACCTTTGATTTTACAAGGATTTTGAAGTTATAACGAATAAAATTCCTTGTGATTTAAATTCTCATGCTGGTTTTACCAGACTGACCCGGGTGTGGTTTTTCCTATATGCCCGGGTCAGACCGAGCACATATCTAGGTTTAATTGGAAAGATTAGAGCTTCAGGAGAGGAGCCGGAAGCCAGAGACATATTCACATAGATGACTTTATTTTATTGCATTTTAGTGTGTTTATCAGTGGTTGTAAAGGCAGAGTGTTATAACTGTCCGTGCTATATAGGTTGGTATACTCTAATTGTTATCTGTACTATAAACATTCCATTTTTGTTTTATGTAATGATTTGTCCTATATTATAGATTATTCATTCCGCTGTGAGATTCTGTGATGTTTAGTCTTCCTTATATCTTCTTTCTACTTTATTTCTTTTAACTATCCGCCTTCCCATGCAATTTTGGCTGACGAGCGTGGTTAAATGTTGGTTTAAATTCGTATGGAAAAGTGGGTCGTTATAGCGTGGTATCAGAGTCACTATTGAAATAATATCAAAATGTTGAATGTAGCAGTGACCCACTATTGAAAAATCATCCCAAATTTGGTGACTTACGCACCAAACCCACTCCCCCCTTTAAATTCAAAAGTGGAGTCACTTTAACTGTGCCCTAAAAATAAAATTTGAATCTCGAATCTTTTCAATACTGAACCAATATGCAAAAAAAGGGTTGTTGAGTAAAATTCAAAAGATTATATATACGTGTGTGAGTGTGTGTCAAGGTTGTAAAAATTACTAGGCAGATACTATATGGTAGGCATGGATTATGGATTAATCACCTAAGATGAGATTAATAGAGGATTAATCGAAACTAGGCATTTTCGATAAACTCATGCATTGTGGGTAAAATTTTAGTATTTTATTTAGTATTAACTAATCTATAATGGGATATCATGGAATTGGATGGGTTTAAAAGCAACCATAGAGGCAAATTCACCAGAAACAAACATTTTGATGCTTATAAAAAGAATCAAGCTTAAATTGGTGCATGGATGGTGCCTACAAACATGTTTTATTTGAGTCAGTCTTATCTTTTGGGTTGCCCCAGATGAAGTGCGACTATGTTGCCTCTAGTTAAAGTAAACCATAATTACACTAGTACTAATGTAGATGTTCATAAATAATTTGAATCTAACTATGTTTTCAATTCCATTAAAATGCAAAATTATAACTACTAAACATATACTTTTTTCTTTAAACTATTATGAGGCTTTTCTATATATTTACTTTCGGATCAGACGGCTGCCCCTCACACGGTGTTGCTCTAGGCAATTCGCTTACTCGCCTTACCCTAGGGCGGCCATGTTTATATATCTAGGCAGACCAGACAAACACCTAGGCGGTAAGGTTAGCTTAGCGTCTAAGCGGGAGCGTTAAAGGATTTTTACAACAGAAACGTGTGTGTATGTGTCTATATATATAATGTAATGCAAAAGGAATTTTGACGATAACATTACAAAAAATTTGAAAGCACACGAACAACAGCTGGGTAGAGACATCTATAGGTTATACGATAATTAACTTTAATACCTATTCATCGCATCAAATAAAATAAATACCAAAATATGAATAAAATAATGTGATAGAAAAAATCGCTTCCTCTTTTGAATAAAGTTGTGTATATGAAAGAATTCTTTAGCAAATTTGAGTTATATGCAAAGCCAATTGTGTAGAAAAAAACTAGCAAGGTATCAAATAAACCAACTAAAGAGAAGTGCATGTTCCCATACATATATTTTCATTATGCAAACCAAGCAAGTTTTAATACTAATAGATTATATGATTAGCTAATTGAATCACTGATAAGCATGAAATCAAACAAAAAAATCCAATAAAAATGACATATAATGATACCCAAAACACAGGGATGAAAATATTCAGATCTTCAACTCAATCAACGTAGCAAGATCCTTACATATTTTACATATATTCTAATTATTTATTTTCAATTCAATAATATTTTAAAAAAAATTAGATATGTTTTTTGATTTAAATTCCATAAAATATTGTAATGCCAACCCAAACCCACATGCATAGGTAACTTGTATGGAATGCAAGTAATTTTGTACACACTACTAAGCCACCTATTTCCTCTCAAACCCCACCTCACAAATTTTTTCCCCAAAATTGAATTAAGGTTTCCATTTGTTCTCCATATTCATGCGCTTCTAATTCCTGCATCTATGTGCATACCTCGACTGCAATTGACATCCTCCATGGATTGTCGACTGCCTCTATTGCCTGCATCCACACTCCTCTCGACTGTTGTTGCCTAGTTCGATGCTCTTGCTACCTCATGACTCCTCTTGTCCAACATCTGATATAATTTATCATTTTATATATTTGTTATTTTGACTCTATTGCTTATTACTGTTTATTCCTATGTTGATTATTAATGAAGTTTATTGCTAGTGAAGCTTATTATTAATGAAGTTTATTAATGATGAATTTTATTGTCAAGTTAGTTTATTGTTGGTGTTTATTCATGATTATATGGTTCACTTTGATGAGCAAAAGTGTCGCATTGAAGTTATTCTTTAAACGTTTTCATTGATGTTTACACCATAGTATTCATGCTACTATTTATTCTAAAGTTAATATGTTTTTTACCACTAGTTATTCTTTAGGTTAATTTTGTCATTAGAATTCAGTAATAAAAATGTGAAATACAAAAAAAAATCTGATATTTAAAAATCAACAGGATTAACCTTTGAAAGAAACCATGTTTTAAAAATTAAAATCAAACAAAATTCAACTTAGAATAAACATATGTGCGCTTGTAACAAAATTCAAAATTGCTATAATAATATTTTGTCCATTTTATTTCTTGAGATTAACAGCATTGAATTTTTCAAAATTAACTTGTCTTAGTTCAAACAGTTTTGAACTTTTTTATGCTTGAATTCATATATTCTTGTATTACATTGTTACATTCAAAAAAAATTATGTCATTTCAAATTCTTAATCAGTATAGTATATCTTATGAATTTTTTTTTCTAATTTGTTCTGTACATTCTATTTCAAATTCGTATAAGGTATTCTTGTTCTACATTGTTGATTCACGCATTCAAAACTTTATATGGCATTTACTATGGGTAAAATTGAAAATTTTAGAAAGTGAACTATGGTTGAAACGTGATGAATACCACTTATTATTACTTTGTGTGTATGTGTTGTGCTACATTTTTGCTACAACCTATATGCATTACTCATATTATTAGTGTTACATAATTTTTAATGTTAACGAATTTGTAATATTGTTCGTTTAGGATTTATCTCCATTAAGTATTCAACTAATTGCATATTTTTGATAAAATTGTTGTCAATATTTTGATATATATTTTAAGGGAGATTTTGCGTTATTCTCATTTTCTATGGAAAAAGAGGTTCATGTGGTTGAGTAAATATTTGAGAAGTTTGTTATGATTTACAATATGTGGCTCAATTTTTTTGAGTAGTCTCATAAGTGGAGTGCATTATTAGATTATATATACGCATACATGCATATGTTATATGCTTAAGGAGCAATTTATAGCCCTACTCTTTCTTAGCTCCCTGTTATCATCCAAATAACCAAGTCACGCTACATAAACAATAAAACATGACTTCATAAAATGGTCAAAGTTGGGAATGTGCTTAATAAAACATTGTCTTCATGAATTTTATAATGTGTTTGTGTTTTTTTATGAACTGATATTGTTATGAACAGTTATTACGCAAGTCAAATATTTATTAATACTATTATTTTCAGTTTTTCCAAATATTTTACTTCATATTCATTAGAATTTATTATTATTTTTTGCTTTTCGAATTACTATTATAACTACAAAATAATCTTCGATAGAATCAGGTCATATTATGCAAGAAAGTGCATTATTATGAAGTGGATATGTTTTAATCTCTTAAGAGAAACATCAATTTCATTCACTTGTGGTATAGAAATTTTTTCCTAAAGAAAAGCACGGTTTCAACCGATCGAACCTTGAACCTTGAACCTTGAATCATCATGGTTTGATTAACATTTCGCACTTTAGAACATTTATTTTCACCCTTTCTCTCCTATTGCATAAAAAATGAGGATAGCCATCGCGAGGAAATATTTGAAATCACTTAAATTACCCGCTCCAAACTCTACGGTAGTTCAAAAAACATGCTTCGTACATTCCAAGTTTTTCAACGCAGATGCTAAAAGCAACAACCACCGTTGGAATCCGTGGACGATTTGGAATCCTTCCTCTTTGGATCATCCGAAAACTCCAGCAAAGGAGTCATCAATAGGTCTTCCTTCAAGTTGTTGGGTTGGGTGCAGGGACAAATGAGTAATTTATACCTCAAGACGATCACTAAATGCTTGGATATTTGACTTAACGAAATAATGATCAATTCATGTTGTAGTTTTCTATAGGTAGGTATCTTGTTGTCATCCGGAATTCTTAAGAGCATGTTTGCAAGTAGTTCATTTATGCGATCTCATAATTTTTAAGTTCGGATTTTTTTTCTTCCTTTTCTTTTCTTGTTTTATTAAGTAAAAAAAGTAAAGTGGTCAAACTACGTATAAGTAGCTTATTTGACTTTGAATGTCCGAAGGACCACAATAAACACTGGAAACTACATAATTGAGCTTACAAGATCTTAAAATTTTAAAGGACTAAAAATAATGGTGTTTTGTTTGATATATTAAAAACATAAACAAAGATATCGTAGATCGGGCAGTAGATACTTCCCATCTTTGTAATATCTATCAATGCATAATATGAATACATCATATTTAGAAACTTACATGAATATCAGCAGATGATTCAACTTAGCATAGTTTATTGGTAAAAGGAAACTTATTTTCCAATCAAGCTTCGAGCATAACTTCATGGTTTAATCTCAGACCCAAACTACGTTTCAACATTTCATCCATTAAATTTTCACTACACTTAGAGCTATTTGTAATTGTAGCAGGTTTTCTACTTGGACATTGTCATTGACACTCCTCTTTTTTAAAACCCAGAAGAACCCGGTAGACCGGTAAACTTCTGAGGAGGGGTACCGTAAAGCCGTCCGCTGGTCCAAGCCCCCATACCCCCGGGTAATTTTATATAGGATAGGGACGCGCATGGTAGGAATCGAACTTTGGTCTTTTTACCAAAACCCATGCCTCCTTTCCACTGCGCTGCACCCGTGGACATATTGACACTCCGTTTTTGGATATGAGAATGTCAATTTTTTTAACAATTTTTTTACTATGAGGGGAACTGCTAAAAATAACCCCCTCATGAAATTATATTGTAAGTTGACCAATTTTCCCTTTTATTTTTTTACCCTAGTTCATGTAATCTCCACTAATATCCTTCTTTAATCTATAATCCAAATCAAATAATCAATCAAGCAATCAAACATAAATGAAACTCCACCAAACCAGAAAGAAAGTAGATTAATTCTAACTGAAGAGAGTATACGGAACATAGATTTTGTTCAACAAATCAATTAGTTTTTTTAATTTCTAGGGTTTTATGCATAGGGTTTAATTTATTTAATGACATGGAACCATGATTAGCTTTAGAACGGGTATTTTGATCACTTTCTCTATCAATTTCGGATCTGGAAGCTTGTAGCGTGTGGTGTTTTTAGTTCAAACTACGATTAGCCAAAGCAAAATGAGATGAATGAAGGAGGAAGCATGGTAAAAGGTAAAAAGTATATTGGGGTAAAAATGATAGGTAGAATAGGTAATAGTAAATATTTTTGACATAGCGTGTGTACACCTCGCACTAGTTTTATTTTTAAGGGAGTGAAAATAAAAAATTACTTCATTGTATCCAAAAGTGGAGTGTCAATAACAATACCCTTCTGCTTTTTCTATTAAACTTGGACTCTATTTTCACCACATCCTTCTCCACCTTTTCTTACCCTTACTTTTTTCTTCTTCATTGTTTTTATTTATGGTATAATATCTTGAAACTTAACTTGAGTAATCGACTTCCACCAATCTCCTATATGGCTAGCACATATAGCTTTACCTATACAACTTCTACCAACTCATGTCCCCATCAAACTTTGAATACATAAATCAACATAAGTAGTAGAATTTGTTGTATAACTATTAATGCTTAAATTTTCCATAATTTCTATATATTCCTTCACCAACTTTATTAAGAATTGACTCCACGTCATAATCCGAAAATGAAATGGGCGCTTCATAATCAATGCAAGATTTCTCATTTGAGCTAGCTGGTTTAATTTCAAACTGATACAAAGTTGCATGATGACAAGGAGACGAGTCTTCAATGAGTAAGTTAACTTTATTAAGCACCAAGTAAGGCGGCAAAGAAGGAAATGGTTTTGAATGTTTAGTGAATATGTTTATATTTTTTGAGGAAAGTAGGGTAGGGTTTATAGTAGAAAGAAGTGTTGCAGCTTCTAAATATTATTATTTTAAAGTAAAGCATGTTTGGAGTGGCTTAAGTAGGTTGAAAGTCAAATTTAGAAAGGAAAAACAACAACAATTTGTCGTTTATAACGTAGGCTAGTTATATTCATATTCAATAATTTTCTTTTCACAACCCTCTAAATTTTCCAAATTCATCTTCATATTTACATTCACATTCTATCATTTATCTTGGTTTCTCCCATTTCTTCTTTCCCTTCTGACCCATATGAAATCCTGCCATTCTCCTTCTTAAGATCCTCAAAATCCAAACATTTATTGTATTACACCACAAGACTATATAAACCAATAATAAACTAGTCAAGGACCACTAGCTCAAGTGAAAACTGGTATAATGTTGTAAGGTAACATCCCAAAGGTCCATATATTCGAACCGTCGAGACATCAAAATCAATGCTCTATTTGCATCCACTCTTATTATAAAAAAACATAAAAACAGATTCTGTAATACGTAAATTAGCATACAAACCCAAAGGAATGATTTTTAAATGAAATGATACGTAGATTAAAGATTTTAGTTTAATTTGTTTGTGTAGATGATAGTTTGAGGTTTGAGAGATTTTAGAGTTATGAAATAAAGATGTGAATTAAGGAAATAAAGAGATATTTTGTAAGATAATAGGCAATCGCGTTGGGCGTAGAAGGATGAAAGATGAGTTGTTAGAAGTGAATTTACAGGGCGAGGAAGGAGAATACTTGAGTATGAATGGTATTAATGTATAACATAAAGATTGTGGCTGATTCATTGATTGGAATAGTGCCACAATAAAACCAATGTATATAAATATAAATGCATAAATTTATAACTGAGCTAAGGGTGGTTCCACATGTTGAGAATCTCGTAATATTGTTATATGATAACAATGTCACGACATAGTTCATAATTGAACTTAGAGCTAACTAGGAGTCGAGAGTCTTACACCAAATTATTCCACATGATAAAGGTAGTTTATTAGCATCAGAGAGAGTTAGTTAATAAAGTAGATGATTAAAACATAATAGTATACCTGTTTATTAAGGGACCGACCCAATTGGTTTTGAGAAAATCGATTGGAGAATTTGGAATAAGATTCCATAATTGACCTCAAGTGCAAGTGAGAGATTGATAGAGTTAGGGGTATGCCATAGGGGCAATTATGTAATTTGTAACATATATCTAACTCAATAACCAATCTTATCTGAAATTTAAGGTATTTTTCTTTCTATTATATACTGGATATAATGTGGTTATATTAATTAATCAATTTAACTAAAAGTATATATAATAATAAATCCATAAGTTGTATATTTTATGATAGTAGCTACAAAGTGTTGTAACCATGAGTAATTTATCACAATGAATATAAACATACCATTTTAAATGTTCCTAGTCAAGATGCATCGAGACTAGATATCGATGTGTCCGTTGAGACAAGAGTGCGTATGCTCTCCAAGTGTTGGGCAATATATCACTCATAACTGCTTGGCGGCATCTAGGAGTTACGTACTGATAGTTATTGGATAACCATGGAATGACTCACTCGATAGTTTTCTGTTAGTTAATATAACTAAGGTCAAACAGAAAATATCGATGTGAATGATTTACACAGTTTTCTCGACTTGAGAATACTGTGGATCTTCAGTACGAAAGATCCACTTTGATTATAGCCAAATCATGGCATGGCACCCATCGAGTGACTATAGTTGGGTCAAATGGAAGTATTGAAAGTGAAGCAGTATTTAAAAGAGGATTCGTCTTCTCAGTTAAATGGGGTTAGTATCACTGTCAACTCAAGTTAACTCAAAGTCAAAATCTCTGGCCAGAGAATTTCAGTTAATAATAATTTTTATTATTAAACAGAGGACTTTGTGTTTGGACTATATAAAGTTGAATACAGACGATATTGGAATTTTGACCGGTACTAAGTTCCATAAGTCCAAAGTGATATAGTTTTGACGAAGAGAATTGGCATAAATAAATGTCACAACCGGATAATGCTTATTAAAATAAAATCAAATTTTACCAAAACTGAGTAAACGATAAATTTGGCCATAATGTCACATTACCTACTAAGTGGCATGTGAACGTTAACATTCAAATAGTTTGATTTAATCGTTGACCAAATTTGCACCCAAGAATCACACAACCGAAATGATGAATTCTTAGGGCAAATGATTTAATTAATTTGTAATTTTTATAAATTAATTAATATTTATGAAATATTAATTATGAAATTTGAAAATGATTTGAGAAATAAAAATTGTTGTATATATTTATAATAGTTATAAACATATCGACTAATATAAGATATTGATAATATATTAAACTAAATATAATTGTATATATTTAATTTGGGTTAAATAGGCTCACAACACATGATGTTTGGTGGTACAAGTCGGCTGCTATGACAAGGGCAAGAGGCGGCTAAGATGTAGGGATATGGTTTATAGATGTATGGTTGAGATTAAGAGAGAAGGAGTATTACATATTTCCTAGTTCCTCTCTTATCTCACATTATATATAGTTATCTCCAAACCTAATTCATTGCTCGTCTTTTAGCAACCACTTTCTTCCTTTTGATGGCCGAACTCATCTCCCATTCAACTCTCAAAATCTCACATCAGAATCAAATAAAAAGTGAAACTATTCAATAGTAAAAGGTCGGTGATTCCAGATTAGCAAACTGACGGATCGAAAGATATTTAGAGAAGGAACTTCATCATTTCAACATGAACTCAAAGGCATTTGTAGAGGCAATGTTTATTTACATTATAGATTTAATATCATGTTTATAATCTGATAATTATGCACCCTTGAATTAACATGTATATATTATTGTTATATAATTAGTTAGGTGAGATTTTTATACATATATGTGGTTGTCAAAATCAGATTGGTTATGTGCATAACGTATGATGTATAAATTCATAATTTAATCATATAATCAGTTATTATATGTTAAGAACATTTTATTTTAATTTTATGTTAATACATACATATATATAATAGTATGTGTATAAATGCATATAAGTTATTGATATAAATGTATATATGATTATATAAGATTATATATCATATAATATTAGTTCAAAATTTTTTTCGTGCATTTTTATATTTATTATGAATCATCCGTATTGAAAAATAATTTTTTTATATTATTATATATTTATTCAATATTCAATGATTATTTGATATGATAAATTCATATAAAATAATTAATGTTTCTAAAGTTTAAATTAATAATTTCTATAATTACTACATCATATCAGAAGCATTCAGGAATTTTTTCAAATTTTAAACATCATTTTATTTTTAATAATGAATTTAACTTTCAGCTGAATATAGATTATTTAATTAAAAATATATTATTTTAGAAAAAATCTCAAATTTTTTCGTAACTCCTAAAATGTAATCCTATATTTTTTGAAATTTTAAAATTCAAATGTTTCATCGTACAATTAATTTTATTAATTATTTATGGCTAAAACTATTAAATAACTTATAGAAAATATATATTAAAATTATAATATATTAAAATCAGAGTTGGTTTCGAACTGGAAAACTTCAAAATTATTATTATTATTTTCTATTTTATATTATGTGTGTATATTAAATCATGAAATAATTTATCATTAAATTATATATTTATTATATATATATAATCGGTTTGTATTCCGTGTAAAGTAATTTTTTTGTATATATATATATATATATATATATATATATATATATATATATCATATACACACACAAATGTGTCAGTGTATGTGTATATTAACATATGTATATATAAATATGTATTTTGTAATATTTTAATAATGAAAACATACTTAGGACACATTTATATATATATATATATATGTATGTATGTATGTATGTATGTATGTATGTATGTATGTATGTATGTATGTATATATGTATGTATGTATGTATGAATGTATTTATGTATAATATTTGGAATTTATAACTATATACATACATACATATACATACATATACATATACATACTACATATATATATATATATGCATACATTTGGATAGCAAACAATACATATAAAATGAGTTAATATGTTTGTTGCGATGCAAACCCCAACATCTATATACGGGCATATTATAATGTTCATGGATTATTATATTACGCATGCGCGCACACACACACAGAGAGATATATGTACGTATATATGTATGTATGTATGTATGTATGTATGCATGCATGCATGCATGTATGACATATGTGTATAAATTAAATCAAAACACATTAATTTCATAATACAATATGTATATATATATATATATGTGTGTGTGTGTGTGTGTGTGTGTGTGTGTGTGTATACTTAAAACAAATGATTTTATTTAAAACAAATTTAGAAATGTCCTAAATAAATTAGACTTTATAGGCCCAATAAAGATCCAATAAGGGAAATTTTTTAAATTTACCTATAACTTTCATTGCAGGCTGGTCTAATTCCAACAATGATATAAGAACCTAACAGCCTATGCGGTTTAAATTAGTCATGTTAGGGTTAAGTATTAAGCTCACAACCCAAAAGTTTTCTTTAATAGAAGAGGTAAAATTTGATTTGTTTCTTGGGAAAATTTTCAAATTGTTTGAAAATTAAAATATAAATTTTAAATTTAAAAGTTAAATTTTAAATATGGTATACAAATATTAACAAAGTTATAATATAATAAAAAATTTCAAAATCTTTGAAAATATTAATTTTCAAAATTTCAAAATTTATTCATAAGATCAATAAAATTAATTAATTAAATAAGTTAATTAATTAATAAATGTATGCATGTATTGTATATAATGATATGCGTAATGTTGTTTTAAAATGTTTAAAATAACATAAGTATACATGTATGTAATGAATTGAATTTTGAAATTAATATAATGTAATTAAAATTGTTTGATTAAATAAATTAATTAAAAGTTACTTAATTATATAAATTAATTAAATGTTAATTAATTAAGTAAATTAATTAAAGGTTAACTAATTAAATGAATATACATAAATACATACATACATATATAAGATATATGTGTGATGCTACAAAAGATTATAGTATGTAATAAATTTTTTGATATAAATGTCATATTAAAATAATATAAAATTAATTAAAATGTTGATTAATTAAATAATATTTAATTAATACAATGTTATGCATAAGACTATTATACAAGTAATACAAAATATAAAAGTTATATAATAATATAAGAGTGCATAAACCAAATATGGGACATTAAATAAACCCTAAATAGACTTAAGGGATAAATACATATGTATTGTATATATACAATGAATTCAGATGTGTCTGACACTTGAATCATGAGGGTGTTCCGTTAGAAATACATTATTCCATAAGTCGATATCACTTAAAATAATATATTGAAGATTATGAATCTTTAACATAATGTTGTCCTTTACCATATATATTAATAAATTACTTCACTACAACAAAAATACCCTTTTACCATGGGCTATACCCGTTGTAATAGGGGTTTTGCAATGGGCCAGCGCCCGTTTTATTAGGCGATGTTGTAATAGATCCAAAAAAATTTGCAATGGTTCAAAACCGTTGTAAAAGTCCGTTGTAGTAAAAAAAATTACAACGGTCCATAGCCATTGCAATAACATCATTTACAACTGATTTTGCCCGTTGCAATAGCATCATTTACAACTGGTTTTGCCAATTTCTATAGCATCATTTACAACTAATTTTTTCTGTTGCAATAGGGTCTTTTACAATTGTTTTTGTCCGTTGTTAAAAAAATTCAAATAAGAAAAGAAATATGTGAATACTATTACATTACACTCAAAAAATTAAAATTAATGTGTCATTGAAACCATAATACTGTACCAATAACAAACATATTCATTCATATCTTTAAAAAATAACAAAAAAGATTTATATTTCTAAACGCCAAAATGATTCATGTATTCTTAGCATTTTATAATACAGATCCTATAGAAGATATATATACATATATACCAAAACAATGGAAATATAATGAACATATGATTCATCTAACTATGTATGCCTTGGCCCGTGAACTTTAGCTGCTTGAACCCCTGCATCAACTCTTTCAGCAATAACCCGTTCATACAAATCACAAATATTCAATCTATTGGAATACACAAACAATTAAAAAAGAACATAAGCATACTGAAATTTTAGCAAGTGAAATACTTTTTACCATTGGTATTTATGACACTGAGTGTCATGACCCGAAATCTAGCGCCTGAAAAATCGACATCAAATACCTCACTTGTATTCGAATGTCAGAGATTCAAACGTCGAATTTCAGTTCGGTGGAGCTTATAACAGCATTAGATGATACAACACAGTGGAAATAAAATGAGTTTTCACTGATCACAACATTTATACAATATGGATACAACATTTGATTACAATAAATAACCACCAACGTTAGAGTAGAAGATATATCATACAACAAAAAAATATAACTCCACAGCGGAACAACAACAAGGCTACAATAACTTCAGTAGAGTCTTTCAAAAGAAGGAGAGAGTGAGAATCCAACATGCTCCGACTTCGATAAGGTCTTCCAAAACTCCAAAGACTTTCCAAACCAAAAGCTTCCAAAAACTTCAAAGACCAAAGGCTTCAAAAGGCCTCTAGATCCAAATCTACATTCCAACTTCACTCCAGATCATGGATAACCTGTTTCTAGGCTATAAACTCCTAGTACAATCTGGAGATACCAGCAGACGGCATATAACATTGCTCAAACACCTCCTTGAATCGATCCCAAGTGAATTCATCCTCCAGCTCAGTTGACGTAATAGTCTCCTGTCATGCTAAAGCCTCCTCCGGAAGCTGCCAAGAAGCTATCAACCTCATCTGGTCATCTTCCAACTTCAATCCTTTGAAAATTCTTTCGCAAGATCGAATCCAGGCTTGTGCTTCAATAATAGTTTCCTTGCCTATGAATGGCTTTCCACCAAGTCTTGAGAAACTTCGATATAAATCAGCCAGATTCGGCTGAGGTTGGATAGGAATAGCTGTTGTTGCAAGGCCTTGACCAGTTGTAGTGGTACATCCCCGTCCCCTATCTTGTCCTCTTCTCGCACTCATTCTCACTATCTGTAAATAGTAAGAAAACTTGATTTAGGCCATACAGACGAGATATCTTAGGGATATACTCATTCTAGGGTATTTACCCTATCTCTAATGAGTCACCTAATGTGTTATACTCCAAAGCTGAAGTTCTTACTCAACCTTTAGCTTTAACATTTTAATTATTTGAAAACTTGTTTTGAGACCTTGTTTAAA
The DNA here is from genome assembly GCA_030765085.1 of Allium cepa. Lineage (NCBI taxonomy): Eukaryota > Viridiplantae > Streptophyta > Magnoliopsida > Asparagales > Amaryllidaceae > Allium > Allium cepa. Next base: position 153,949,517 of record CM060942.1, read on the forward strand.
AATTCACTATAGAACTTGGTAATATTTCTTCGAAAACTTATTCTTAACATAATTTAAAACTTGTTCACTTTAGTATGTTTTAAAACTTGGTTTAATAAATTGTTTTGAAAACTTATCTATTTTAACATACTTTAAAACTTGTTTAAAATCTTGTTCATGCTTTAGTAACAAGATTAACCTTTATGTTTTTAAAACCTGCTTACAAAATTTTCCTTTTAAATTTAAAAACCTGGTAACCGGCATAAAAAAAATCCGAGCTCAAGTTCGACTTTCCCGAGTCATTCCCCGAGACACTTGCAACTCCACTTGACTTCGAGCAAATCTGCAAAATACTTCAAGTTCGCCCGAGAACAACGCTTCTTCCCCAAATATCTCGATCAACCAGGCACAAATGTGCACGCCCGACCAACTCTGGTCGACACTACGACCCTTAACACGTCGACGATGATCTCGTCAATAAACCCTAGCACCCAGAAACGTCGAACTCACCTGGAATCAAAATCGAGTATACCCAGCACCCCCAGCACCAAAACCCAATCGACACAATCACCCCTCGCCGACGACTCCGACCATCTGGGACCATGCCAGTCAACCCAGAGCTACTTCACACCCTCAAGCATCAATTTCCCCTGGACCGTCACCTCCGATCCACCATCGGCGACACAAGAGCCCAATGAAAAACGTCGATCAAATAAGCGAATTAACCCTATTTTGCCTTCCTTCGACCACTATAGCAACCTAGAATTCAAGCGAATATTTTTCCCGTGTTCGCCATCATCCAAGATTCCTCCAGCCTCGACCACGATGACCAACATCTCATCGTTCATCAAAAATCGCCACAAATCCTTTTCTCGTTCAACCCGCAAGTTCTCATGATTTACTAAACTAAAATTCATGATTTTTCTTTTAAAAATCATAGTTTCTAAAAACAAATCATATATATAATTGAATCAAGAATTTAAGACACTTACATTTTGACATGTATTTAAGTTTCACTGTATATGTGACGACCCAGAATTTTAAACATTTGAAATTGAAATATTTAATTGATTTTAAATATATGAAAGTTAATTTAAATAGAATTTCAGATATAACTATGGATTTGGCAATTAAATTATTGAATTTAATTTATTTAAGTTGGATAAAATGTTGAATCTTTATTTTTAAGCTAATTAAAAATATTTTAAAGGCTTGGAAAATCTACATTGATAATACTGAAGATTATGGAAGCTTCAGAATTGAATTTGAAAATGTTTTGTTCATTTCTGAATTTATACCATTTAAATTGATATTCAAAAATAGCCTTTCGAGGCACAGTCTTGGAATTCGATGAAACCGGTTCCATTGGATTCGTGACATTGTATTATTATTGGATTTCAATTCTCGTGGCATTCGGATTTGTTGTGTGGTCGTACGAATAGCAAAAATGCTGAAATTTAAATTAAAAATTTGATGTTTTAACTATTCTGAAAAGCTAAATTCTCCATACGATCGAATTTGGACTCAGAACCTTTTCCATTGCATTCGGAATAGGCGTATAACATTATAAAAGCCCGGCGGCACGTCTTGATTAGAGATTGAGATTGTGAGTTGCAAAACTAATATGATTTGAACTTGAATTTGAATTTGAAAATAATATATACAGTATTTAATATAAATTATTTTCACAAGACCATATTTTACACGTTTCTTCCCTTCTAACATTTGTCATCTTGATCGACATGCGTTCGTTTTTAAAATCAGTTAATAAAAAAATAAACGAACGAAGCTTTTATCCAAATCTCGTCCCCCTTCTTTCATTACAAATTGAAAATAAAAGATAAAAATGGTCGCCTTCCTTCAAATCCAAAACCAACGAATCGATTCGTTGAAGTAGAAAGAAAAAAAATATAAACCGCTTGGTCCCATTCTTTTTCTCCTCTAAATCGAACGCAATTCGTTCGTTCAAAAAAAATCTCCAAGTGACATTCGAACTGAATCGAATTAGAGGGAAGGAAGAGCTCGAGTTAAAGTGCACGTTGATTCACAGTTGGGTAGGAAAGAAGGAAGGCCACCAGAGGTTAGAGCAGTGGAGACGTCGCGATATTGGAGAAGATCGTCGTTCGATCGATCGAGATGGAGTACAGTCGTGTGTGCGACATGGTTTGGGAAGTCGAGCAGATGGCCGGTGGAACGATAATCGAGTCGCGATTTTTCTTGGGTGTTGTTCGCAATTGGGGTCGGCGATGAACTTGGGTATTTCACGAGGTGAGCGGCGGCGTGCTCTGTCGCCTGGAGTCGCAGTTGTCGATAATAGTGGTCCCTGGGCAGGCAGTGATTGAAGACTGAGGAAAACGTGGGTGGGAGCTCGTGCTCGAGCTCTGGCATCGGGTGGTGTTCACTGCTCGTGGGGGCGACGGGGTGTATAGCTTGGGTTCGTTTTTCCAGTAAGGTATAACTTTGTTTTACATATATATAGAAAATTATACATAGGGTAAGTTAACCAAAGTTTTAATGAATAAAAAAAATTACAGTAAGTTTTGGAATGAAAATTTCCGTTTTTGAATATATATATATATATATATATATATAATGTAAATGTATTAGGAAATCTATACAGGTTATTTTATAATTTTATATGTAGTTCGTAAAGAAATAAATATGCATGTACATATTTTTATTTACTAGATTTATAATAAAAAAATAGGTTTGGTGATTAATTTATTTTTATTAACCCACTTAACTATTTTAATTACTAAAAATAAATTATTAAAGGAAATTTAGTTTTTAATTTAAAATTTTAGTTAAATAAATTTATTAAAAAGGAATTTGTTTAAAGTAAAAGTATTAGTTTAAAATTAAAATTGTTAGTTAATTAAATTTATTAAAGGGAAATGGATTTAAGAAATTTAATTATTAGTTTAAATTAAATAAATATATTAAATGGAAATTTATTATTCGATTTTTTTCGGTTATTAATCAACTGTATAAAATTGTTTATACAAGGTCTAATAATGCGAAGAAGACAAGTCGGGATTGGTAAGAGATTGCAAATAAAAAGGTGAGATCTTCTCACTCAATTGGAATTTTCGATTTAATTTCAAATAGTTAAATTTAAAACTATTGATTTTGTGCTTGGATGATAAACTATTATCAGTTGTATTGGATTAGACCCTATGCGCCGCATAATAGCGGAGAATATTATATAAACCTATATACCGCGATATTCCACCTCAAAGTAGAATTGGTATTATATATGTATTTGGAATGATTGATTTCCCGCACTATATAGCGGATGAGACCCTATGCGCCGCATAATAGAAGATGATATTTTTAAATCTCATATACCGCGATATTCCACCTCGAAGTGGAATTGGTATTTAACTGTTGTGCTAACATCTGTGGATGCATGGAAACAGGTTGGAAGGATCGAACTAGATTCCTCAAGTATTTGAATTTGCCTCAATGTTATGAGTTGATTTGTTTATAATCTGTGCGTGATTATATTGTGATTGAAATCATTGAAGGATATAATTTAGCCGAACATATCTTTAGAGTACTGTAGGATACCAGAAATAAATAAAGATTGATTTTTGAAATTTAAGCAGAAAGTTTACAGCAAAAATTTATTTTCGAGAATTGGATAAATTTAAAAGAAGGAATTTTAAAAGGATAAGGTTTTACTTTTGTAATCCTATTGAATAAAATTTCAAAATATGGGAAAAAGATTTAATAAATGGATTTGAGTGATATTGTTTAATAGATGAAGCATTTATTTAAAATTTGGATTTTTAAATAGTTTGGAAAAAATAAAGGGATTTATTTTTAAAGGGTAATGAATTTGGAAATCAATTTGAGAATTGGTTTGATGTTTAAAAATGAATCTTTGGGGAATCAATTTGGAATTTGATTTGGTATTTGAAATTAAATTTAGAAATCAATTTGGAATTTGATTTGTTGTTTGAAATAATTTGGAAATCAATTTGGGAATTTGATTTGGTGTTAGAAAGTGAATATTTGGAAATGTAAATTCACAATGGGAATTTTATAAAGGAAAGGGAAATTTGTTTTAAATAAATATAGCTTTATTTTTAAAAGTATGGAAAGAAATTTAAAGTTTTGGAACGTAAATTAAAATAAATCAAAGAAGATTTATTTATTTATTTAAATGACCATTTTGAAAATGGAAAGTGTATTTTGCTTGGAAAGTCGAGTATGTTTTCAAAGAAGCTTATAAATATAAATTGAAAGTTTAAAAGTCGGTTTTTAAAAGAATATTTGGAGAAATTATTATCTTAAGTTATTTTGAAAATCTTTAAAGTAAAGATTTATTTAATTAATTATAGAAGTGATTATTTAAAGATTAAATTGATATTTGATTTAGAAAATGGTTATTTAAATATTTATACTCTACCTACTAATTTTATTTTAAAATTAGTTTGGACTTGAATTTTTTTATGAAATATTTGTATAATATTTTCCTAACTAATGTTTTAAATAAAGCGTTTTAAAAATAGTTTTTATTCTGAATGTTTCCAAGTATATATTTTGGATAAGTAATTTAAATTATTTTAAAGTATTCGAACTTGGCAAATTTTCAGTGGAAATAAATATTTGTAAATTTATTCCGCGTAAGGAAAATGATTTGAAAATTGTTTTCAAAGGATTGAAATGTGGAAATTGATTCGAAATTTGTTTTCAAAAGGTTGAAATGTGAAAATATATCTTGTGAAGATATTTTGAAAATAAATAATTGGGGGAAAATTATTTGAAATCTGGTGATTATTGTGAATGTTGATTGATAGTTAAATAACCGACAATCAATATTGGCCTTTAAGTGGCATTTGAATTTCGATGCGACCGGGAGCCGGATTCCAAATGGATATTCGAAAACCACATCGAATCTTTGTGATAGTGATGGATCTTTTGTTTAAAAAGATCAAAGTGGAAATTCGTTGTGAATTATTTGAAATATGAATGTATCACTTGTTTTAAAATAAGCGCTCATTATTCGAATTGGCCGGGAGATGACTTTGTGTCATAAAACCCATTTCGAATAATGATACGACGAAATAAGATTGCATTTGAAGATGGTGTTGAAGACTGAATATTTTCGAAAGCGAAAGAATTACCTGTCGAATGTCTCTGCACCGAGTTGCTCCGGTATAGATATTTGATCACCTTTTGTGATGGGGATTCCGGACATGATTAGTGAATATCTGGATTGCAAGGGCCTCTTTGAAGTGCCTTCGATCCCGTTCGAACCCGGGACGGACTTGCATGGATGTGTGTTTGACGTTAAACTTTGAGATGTAAAGCTGGTTTCTACCAAATACATTTCTGTTGGTGGCAGAGAACTTATTCTCTTAGCTTAACACTCTTCTTTGAGACGTACGAGCTCAGAGGTTATGTAGTTGATGGTTACTAGTGATACATTCCCAATTTGGTAATGTGGCATACGAAGTGCTGCTGATCATTTTTTGATCGAAGCATGGCTTCTGTGAAAAGAGTAGCTTTGTGAACGAGACTTTGTCGGACCTCACAACCCGAAAATGGTCGAAATAGGAAGGATGCGCAAGACAATTTATGGGTAGCGCCCTCGGGGTATGTCCATTTCCTTTTGGAAAAGGGTGGTATCATGGTATGGAGCCCAGATACTTAACTTATGTGCTTACTGCAAATTTATTGCTTTGTGGTTGAGGATCCTCGGATAAAGGTCGGTAACAACCGGGAATGGCATACTCATGGTAGATACTCATGTTATAGCTGTATTACAGCGTGGGGGTAACTCGGCCTTGTGTTAGCAGAGAGCTGGTTAAGTTCTCGGGGCGTCCCTCCAGAGGCGTACCCATGTGGAAATAGGAAATTCGTTAGCCTGACCATTTGTTGGAAATTCAAAGAAACAATACGCGTCCTGTACGGTTTTAGTTGTATAACCTGCCATGGAATGTGGCGGTAGCCTACTATTGAACATGATAGCTATAGTAGGCATACAATAATGGTTGTATGCTAGCTAAGATTAATATTTTACTTTCGAAATTTTTTTCGACACTATACACTAATGATAATATTAAAAGGAATTTTGCGTATTAAGCATGTTTGACTATCATAAGGAGAAATCTCCTCCAATTCTGCGTTTGCATTGTGTGTGTGGCGGGAGGCCTTATGGTAGTTTCATTTTCCAAAAGCATAGCGGGTTTCTTTTCCTTTCTTTGTGAAAATAACGTTTTTAAGATCTCACACCTGTCCCATGACTAACTCGGAGTTTATTGTTCCCTTTCTAAACTCTAGGTGTCCATAATTTTACACACGGGCAACCTAGAGTCAGGTTAGCCGTTGTTCTGAAGCGAAGTCAAAAAAGAGTTGCAGTGGAGATCTGGAGTTCAAGCTGGATGGCGAGGCGTATCACTTGTATATGTTATATTCTATTCAGCTGTTTGTTGTTGTAACACTCTGATGATGTAATGTGATGTATGTATAAACCGATATAGTTCTTTGTTTGAAAGATTATTCATTCATCTATTATATGTTGTTCCGCTGCGAATGTGATATTCTGTTATTGTTTCTGTTTCTTCTTCTATCTTCTTCTTCTTATACCTTAACGGTTCGATTTTTTGGCATTCGACTGTTCGGCATTTGATTCAGTGGATGTATGAATGTCGACTTTCGAAAGTCGAAAAATTGGGTCTTTACAACTCGGTATCAGAGCAATTGGTTAAGCAACAACCTTGGCTCTGGTGGGGATTACTCGTTAGAGATAGAGTCAGTAGTACTCTAGAATGAGTTTGAGTGTAATAATAGATATGAGCGCGTATTTGTTAGTGAATGTAAAATTGTTTTATATTGTGTTGATTGGTTTGTTGAGTGGTATATGTATTCTGGTCAATACGAGTAATTAACGTTATAGATAGGGATCTCTAAACATTTGTACAGAATAATTCGCCACGATATTGTTTTAATATAGGGTGAATGAAATAATTTTACCCAAACTATTTTCATATATAAAAGGAAATAATTTTTGTAAATTATTATAGTATATGGTTGCTTGGATGTTGGGAAGTGATATATTTAAATTATTATCGTTGATTATTGAATAAGAAATTGAAAACATAACCAAAACTAAGAAATAAAATCCATATACAAATGAGATTTGTAAATATAAATTGTAAATGTGATTTATAATTTGAAATAGAATTCCAGAGAAATATTTGGAAGTCGATTGAAAATATTTAAAATTTCAAAAATATGGAAATTAAATTCCTTTTTAGTTTGAAAATGGTTTTCAAAGGTTTTGGAAAAAATGTTTTTGAAGGGATGAAAGCTCTAAACTCTTTTCGGTCACTGGAAAATAATTTCGTTGATGACTGCAGCATCGTCGATGTTCATTTTCGAGTTTCCAAGAGAAAAATTGCTGCCAAATTATTTAAAAATTGAAGTTGTTTGGAAAATTGGGTTTGGGTTTTGGAAATTAAAAGATAATTTGAATGAATTTCAAAAATGATTTTTAAATATTAGAAAGACTTTGGAATCTGATAAAAATAGTTGTGGAATAAAAATTTATTAAGGTGGAAAATAAATTTGTGAATGAATAAATAAATTTACAATTGCAAGTAAATGAAAGTGAATTTGAATGTTGAAGTTCATTTCGAATTTCTAAGTAAATAGAACTGAAATTGAAATTGAAATTGATTTGTAATAAACAATGCGAGGTATTAAAATGAAATTAGTAAGTGAAACTAATTAAAGAAATGACAAATTAAATATGGTTTGAAATGAATTGAATTCAATAATTATAAATGAAAGGTAAATTGAATTCATATGGAATTGGAAATCCAGTTTAAATATCTGTAGATATAAACCAAATTGGTGAATTGAGAATAAATTTAAGAAGTATATATAATATTTATATTAAACTTAAGAAATAAATAATGAAATTCTTAAGTAAAAATTTGGAGTTGAGAAAATATTTTAAATTGATAAGTGAATGAAGATTAAACTGGAAATTGTGAAATGGTGATTTTGAATAAGTGGGTAGAAATGAAAATCAATGTGAATTAAAGAAAAGAAAATTGATATAGCTAATAATCAATTTGGAATTAATACGTAGTATATACGTATATTATTTTCGCATAACGATTTGATCCAGAATTCGAGCACAGAATTTTGAGATAGTTATATCGATCCGAGTTAGGATTTTTCACTCAATTTTGACGGTGAACCTGGATTTGGATTTTTGGTTGATTTTGGAAATTCTCTTTCATAGTTTAGAGCTATGCGAGGAGAATGACGATTTTTGATCAAGAAACCAGATCTGAGTCCACACTAGGAAGTAGGGTGGACGATACTAGTTCAGAAGTGAAATTATGCGATTGAGTGAGCGATCGAATTTGGTATTGCGTACGAATGATGTTTGTATATTGTACGGATTTGAATGAATTAAATATTGAAACTTCTGTAAAGAAAGTGCAAAATGGTTTTGAATGTAGCAATTGGATATTATTACTGAGTAAGATATACAGGTATTTTAAAGGTAAAGGAAATTGGATTTTTGATTCCAGAAAATAAATTTAAATTGCTAGAAAAAGGTATGTATCTAAATTTCTATATGAAATTTGATGATTTTCTTGTCTAGCCACTTGGTTTTTTGTTTTCTTTTGAAATCTGAGGGCTCGTGGTGCCATTCTGTAGTCGTACCGAGCTAGCTATGCAAAGGAGACGCTGGCGAAATTTTTGAAAATTTAGAGAGTTAGGAAAAATTTGAGAAAATTTTTAAATTTTAAAATTTGAATTTGAATTTAAAAGATTTTAGAAAGATAGTTGAAGTGATAATACATCTTTCATAAAAAGATATATTTTGGCAGGTTGTTAAAACTGTATGGTTTTGGGAAAATGATAAACAACGGGTTAAGGATCATACTTCTTAACTAGTAATTTCGGGACGAAATTCTTTTAAGGGGGGAAGAATGTGACGACCCAGTACTTTAAACATTTGAAATTGGAATATTTAATTGATTTTAAATATTTGAAAGTTAATTTAACTTGAATTTCAGATATAACTATGGATTTGGCAATTAAATTATTGAATTTAATTTATTTAAGTTGGGTAAAATGTTGAATCTTGATTTTTAAGCTGATTAAAAAATATTTTAAAGGCTTGGAAAATCTATATTGATAATACTAAAGATAATGGAAGCTTCAGAATTAAATCTGAAAATGTTTTGTTTAGTTTTGAATTTATATCGTTTAAATGATATTCAAAAATAGCCTTCCAAGGCACATTCTCGGAATTCGACGAAACAAGTTCCATTGGATCCGTAATATTGTATTATTTTCGAATTTCAATTTTCGTAGCATTCGGAGTTATTGTGTGGCGTACGAATAGCAAAAACGCTGAAATTTAAATTAAAAATCCAATGTTTTATCTGGTCCGAAAAACTATATTCTCCATATGATTAAATTTGGAGTCGAAACTTTTTCCATTGCGTTCGGAATAGGCGTGTGATGTTATAAATGCCTTACGGCACGCCTTGATTGGAGATTGAGATTGTGAGTTGCGAAAATGATACGATTTGAATTTAAATTTGAATTTGAAAATAATATATACAATATTTAATATAAATTGTTTTCATAAGACGATATTTTACACGTTTCTTTCCTTCTAACATTTGTCATCTTCATTGACACACGTTTGTTTTTAAAATCAGTTAATAAAAAAACGTTGCTTTTATCCAAATCTCATCCCCCTTCTTTAATTACAAATTGAAAATCAAAGATAAAAATGGCCTCCTTCTTTCAGATCCAAAACCAACGAATCGATTTGTTGAAGTAGAAAAAAAAATATAAACTGCTTGGTCCTATTCTTTTTCCCCTCTAAATCGAACGCAATTCGTTCATTCAAAAAAAAATCTCTAAGTGACATTCAAACGGAATCGAATCAGAGATTGAATTGGATGGAAGGAAGAGCTCGAGTTTGAGTGCGCGTTGATTCGCGGTTGGGTAGGAAAGAAGGAAGGCTACCAGAGGTTAGAGCAGTGGAGATGTCGCGATATAGGAGAAGATCGTCGTTCGATCGATCGAGATGGAGTGCATTTGTGTGTGCGACGTGGTTTGGGAAGTCAAGCAGATGGCCAGTGGAACGATAATCGAGTCGCGATTTTTCTTGGGTGTCCGTTCACAATTGGGATCGGCGATGAACTTAGGGATTTCGCGAGGTGAGCGGCAACGTGTTGTGTCGCCTGGAGTCACAGTTGTCGACAATAGTGGTCCCCGAGCAAGCAGTGATTGAAGATTGAGGAAAATTTGGGTAGGAGCTCGTGCTCGAGCTCTGGCATCGGGTGGTGTTCACTGCCCGTTGAGGCGACGGGGGTGTATAGCTTTGGTTCGTTTTTCCAGTAAGGTATAACTTTGTTTTACATATATACAGAAAATTATATATAGGTTAAGTTAACCAAAGTTTTAATAAACAAAAATTACAGTAAGTTTTGGAATGAAAAATTCCGTTTTTGAATATATATATATATATATATATATATATATGTATATGTAAATGTATTAGGAAATCTATATATGTTATTTTATAATTTTATATGTAGTTCGTAAAGAAATAAACATGCACATTTTTTTTTTGGCAAGGCCTGCCGGTTTTATAGTGGACCGTCCACTTTTTATTACGAACATAATAAAACTTAAAGTACAGGAATAAGGTAGAAGCACCTTAACCACTAAGAAAAAAGAAAAATACAGCACAAGAATGTGACAAACATGCCACATTAACTAAAAATGTCACCCAGACTAGGACTCCTCCGAAGAGGAAGAATCACCATCTTCCGCAGACATCTGGGAAAAAACCAAAGGGACATTCCCACAAAGACCAGCAAAGGGGCGGAAAAGGATAGCAAGACAAGGATCATAACCCATAGCCTCAGAAGAGTATATAAAAGAACGATCCCAAGTAGTATCAGCTATCATGACAGAGTTCGATCTCGCATACATACCGTCCATATCGAGAACTAAGGAATCACCAAACGGTCTGTAATGAAGGCATCGAAGGTCCAGATGGTCATCGAAAACAAATCTAAAAAAGGAATCATCCACGGGGTTAAATCTCATATCAGATTTGAGATCAACCCAACACCTCTCGGACTCAACCTAAACAACTAGCATAAGCGGCGGAGCTGGATCAGGAGCAGCTAGAGGAATTGCTGAGGCATCACAAGGGACCACATTATCAGAAGGAGAGGCAGGCCTAGCATTAGAAAAAGGAGGCGGACCCTGGTCAGATAATGGAACTGCTGGAGGAGGGGAAATCTGAGAGTCAGAGGAGGAAACTTTAGGAACCCATTTCCTGAGCGGGGGGCGAGGCAGGGGGATCTTTAGAGCAGCCGTGGAGGTGACAGAATGCAAGTAGGCGATAGCCAGTGGCCAAAAGAGTGGTAGGAGGTACAAATATCTAGAACCCAACCATAGCAAACGTGGACTTCCGCTACATGCCCGACAGCTAGCTGAACAGGAATAGAAGTAGGGAAAGGCTTAAAGGGGGATATATCTCTACGAGCCTTAGCATGTACATATTTTAATTTACTAGATTTATAATAAAAAAATAGGTTTGGTGATTAATTTATTTTCTATTAACCCACTTAATTATTTTAATTACTGAAAATAAATTATTAAAGGAAATTTAGTTTTTAATTTAAAATTTTAGTTAAATAAATTTATTAGAAAGGAATTTGTTTAAAGTAAAGGTATTAGTTTAAAAATTAAAATTGCTAGTTAATTAAATTTATTAAAGGGAAATGGGTTTAAGAAATTTAATTATTAGTTTAAATTAAATAAATATATTAAATGTAAATTTATTATTCGATTTATTTCGAATATTAATCAACTGAAAATTGTCTATACAAGGTCTAATAGTGTGAAGAAGGCGACAAGTCGGGATTGGAAACGGATTGCAAATAAAAAGGTGAGATCTTCTCATTCAATTAGAATTTTCGATTTAATTTTAAATAGTTAAATTTAAAATTGTTGATTGTGCGTCTGGATAATAAATTAGTATCAGCTGTATTGGATTAGATCCTATGCGCCGCATAATAGCGGAGGATATTATATAAACATATATACCGCGATATTCCACCACAAAGTGGAATTGGTATTATATATTTATTTGGAATGATTGATTTCCCACACTATATAGCAGATGAGACCCTGTGCGCCGCATAATAGCGGATGATATTTTATAAATCCCATATACCCCGATATTCCACCTTGATGTGGAATTGGTATTTAACTGTTGTGCTAACATTTGTGGATGCAGGGAAACAGGTTGGAGGGATCCAATTGGATTCCTCAAATATTTGAATTTGCCTTAATGTTGTGAGTTGATTTGTTTATAATCTGTGTGTGATTATATTGTGATTGAAATCGTTGAAGGCTATATATTAACCGAACGTATCTTTGGTATCGTAGGATATTAGAAATAAATAAATATTGATTTTTAAAATTTAAGTAGAAAGTTTATAGTAAAAATTTATTTTTGAGAATTGGATAAATTTAAAAGAAGGAATTTTAAAAGGATAAGGTTTTATTTTTGTAATCATGTTGAATAAAATTCCAAATTATGGGAAAAAGATTTAATAAATGGATTTCGAGTGATATTGTTTAATAGATGAAGAATTTATTTAAAATTTGGATTTTTAAATAGTTTAGAAAAAATAAAGGGATTTATTTTTAAAGGGTAATGAATTTGGAAATCAGTTTGAGAATTGGTTTGGTGTTTAAAAATGAATCTTTGGGAAATCAATTTGGAATTTGATTTGGTATTTGAAATTAAATTTAGAAATCAATTTGGAATTTGATTTGTTGTTTGGAAATAATTTGAAAATCAATTTGGGAATTTGATTTGGTGTTTGAAAGTGAATATTTGGAAATGTAAATTCACAATGGGAATTTTATAAAGGAAAGGGAAATTTGCTTTAAATAAATATAGGTTTATTTTTAAAAGTATGGAAAGAAATTTACAGATTTGGAACGTAAATTAAAATAAATCAAAGAAGATTTATTTATTTATTTAAATGACCATTTTGAAAATGGAAAGTGTATTTTCCTTGGAAAGCCGAGTATGTTTTCAAAGTAGCTTATAAATATAAATTGAAAGTTTAAAAGTTGGTTTTTAAAAGAATATTTGGAGAAATTATTATCTTAAGTTATTTTGAAAATCTTTAAAGCAAAGATTTATTTAATTAATTATAGAAGTGATTATTTAAAGATTAAATTGATGTTAGATTTAGAAAATGGTAATTTAAATATTTATACTCTATCTACTAATTTTATTTTAAAATTAGTTTGGACTTGAATTTTTTTTATGAGATATTAGTATAATATTTTCATAACTAATGTTTCAAATAAAGTGTTTTAGTTTTTATTCTGAATGTTTCCAAGTATATATTTTGGATAAGTAATTTAAATTATTTCAAAGTATTCGAACTCGGCAAATTTTCAGTGGAAATAAATATTTGTAAAATTATTCCGCGTAAGGAAAATGATTTGAAATTTGTTTTCAAAGGATTGAAATCTAGAAATTGATTTGAAATTTGTTTTCAAAAGGTTGAAATGTGAAAATATATCTTGCGAAGATATTTTGGAAATAAATAATTGGGGGAAAATTATTTGAAATCTGGTGATTGTTGTGAATGTTGATTGATAGTTAAATAACCGACTATCAATATTGGCCTTTAAGTGGAATTTGAATTTCGATGCAACCGGAGGTCGGATTCTAAATGGATATTCGAAAACAACATCGAATCTTTGAGATAGTGATGGATCTTTTGTTTAAAAAGATCAAAGTGGAAATTTGTTGTGAATTATTTGAAATCTGAATGTAACACTTATTTTAAAATAAGCGCTCATTATTCGGATTAGCCCGGAGAGGACTTTGTATCATAAAACCCATTTCGAATAATGATACGACGAAATGGGATTGCATTTAAAGATGGTATTGAAGACTGGGTATTTCCAAAAGCGAAAGGATTACCTATTGAATGTCTTTGCATCGAGTTGCTCCGGTATAGAGATTTGATCACCTTTTGTGATGGGGATTCCGGACATGATTAGTGAATATCCGGATTGCAAGGGCTTCTTTGAAGTGCCTTCGGTTCCGTTCAAACCCGGGACGGACTTGTATGGATGTGTGTCTGACATTACACTTTGAGATGTAAAGCTGGTTTCTATCAAATACATTTCTGTTGGTGGCGGAGAATTTATTCTCTTAGCTTAACATCCTTCTCTGAGACGTACGAGCTCAGAAGTTATGTAGCTGATGGTTACCAGTGATACATTCCCAATTTGGTAGTGTGGCATACGAAGTGCTGCTGATCATTTGTTGATCGAAGCATGGCTTCTGTGAAAACCGTAGCTTTGTAAACGAGACTTCGTCGGACCTCGCAACCCGAAAATGGTCGAAATAGGAAGGATGCGCAAGACAATTTGGGGGTAGCGCCCTCGGGGTATGTCCATTTCCTTCTGGAAAAGGGTGGTATCATGGTATGGAGCCCAGATACTTAACTTATGTGCTTACTGCAAATTTATTGCTTTGTGGTTGAGGATCCTCGGATAACGGTCGGTAACAACCGGGGATGGCATACTCATGGTAGATACTCATGTTATAGCTGTATTATAGCATGGGGGTAACTCAGCCTTGTGTTGGCAGAGAGCTGGTTAAGTTCTCGGGGCGTCCCTCTAGAGGCGTACCTATGTGGAAATAGGAAGTTCCTTGGCCTGACCATTTGTTGGAAATCCAAAGAAACAATACGCGCCCTGTACGGTTTTAGTTGTATAACCTGCCATGGAATGTGGCGGTAACCTGCTATTGAACATGGTTGCTATAGTAGGCATACAATAATGGTTGTATGCTAGCTAAGATTAATATTTTACTTTCAAAATATTTTCCACACTATGCACAAATGATAATATTAAAAATATTTTCGCCTATCAAGCATGTTTGACTATCATAAGGAGAAATCTCCTCCAATTCTGCGTTCGCATTGTGTGTGTGGCGGAAGGCCTTATAGTAGTTTCATTTTTCAAAAGCATAGCGGGTTTCTTTTCCTTTCTTTGTGAAAATAAATACTTTAAAGATCTCACACCAGTCGCATGACTGACTCGGAGTTTATTTTTCCCTTTCTAAACTCTAGGTGCCCATAATTTTCCATACGGGCAGCCTAGAGTAAGGTTAGCTGTTGTTCTGGAGCGAAGTCAAAAAAGAAATGCAGTGGAGATTTGGTGTTCAAGCTGGATGGCGAGGCGTATCACTTGTATATATTATATTCTATTCCGCTGTTTGTTGTTGTAACACTTTGATGATGTAATGTGATGTATGTATAAACCGATATAGTTCTTTGTTTGAAAGATTATTCATTCATCTATTATATGTTGTTCCGCTGTGAAATGTGAGATTCTATTGTTGTTTCTGTTTCTTCTTCTATCTTCATCTTCTTAAACCCTAACGGTTCGGTTTTTCGACATTCGACTGTTCGTCATTTGATTCAGTAGATGTATGGATGTCAACTTTCGAAAGTCGAAAAATTGGGTCGTTACAGTATATCTTGATTTTTCCATAGAAACTTTAACAAATTTGACTTAAGAAAAAATTTAAAACTTAGATCTTGATGATATAAACATATTTTGTTCAGATCTTAAGGCCTAAAATGAATTGGAGGAAGAGTTTTTTATTTTTGAACAGGTTTTAAACCTGTAGACTTAGAATAGAGCCTGGTATACCCATATACAGACATACACACCATAAATCTACATATATACAAGCATATTTACATTCATGCAAACACCTTTCACAACTTTATTTCAAGCATTATCAAAGTATAAACATATTCAAGCTTTTAATAGGTTAGTTTGCTCGCCTGCTCTTGGGAAAACGGAGAACTTGGAAGTTTGTTTTTGAATTTGAAAACTGGGTTGATAATGCTTTTATAATTTACTTGCTATCTGAGATGTTCTTTTGAAACTAAAACTTGGAAATTGTTTTGATCTTTGAATTCTTACAACTGGCAAATGTATCTGAACTTGATCTTGTTTAATTATGTGTTCATAGACTTACACTTGTTAAATTATGTGCTATAAATTTAACACTTGTCTTGTTGTATTTTTATATAATTTTAAATCATATTTTCTATTTAAATAATTACATTTCCTTTGTTATATTTTAAATATTTTAAAAGAAAATGATTTAAAACTAATTTATACATTAATAAAAATCATACATATATATTATTATTTTTAAATCCAAATATTTTTAAAATATTTACATTTTGAATTTCAAATTCAAATTACAATCTATTCACATATATATATATATATATATATATATATATATAAATCAACACTTATCTTATTTGTATTTGAAAATTTTCAAATTAATTCCAGAAATTTTTATATTAATTACCACATTAAATTTGATTCAAAAACGGGATCGTTATAGTGAGTGGAAAATAAACTAATTAGGAAAATTCATGGTAATAAGGTAAAACTCATGGTGATCCAATTTAGTATAGGTGGCCATATAGTACGCCAATAATAAGTGTACTACCTATACCAGTAACAAACTATGTATTGCTATGGATCTATTGAAATGTATCCATTTTGAGAATTAGACTAGATATTTGTGGAATATCTCCATTTGTTAATTTTTAATATTATTCATATTCTCCCCCACGTAAGAAAACTTCATAGCGAATAAACCCAGATCATATAATACTACCAGATTCAAGCTTTAACTATCTAAAAATGATGAACGAACCATATAGTATAGGAAGAATATAGAGCATATTTTATAACTTGTCTACTAAACTTATTTCGGCAGAAAAAAATATACTCTCACTTGTAACGCTTACGAAATGAAAAGAATTATTCTTATGGTGTTATCACCAAAAGAGAGAGAGGTTACAAAATATGATCGACTGCTAGCTTTAGTAGGGAATATCTATCATAGATTTAAAAAAGCTAGATAAATGCATGATTTCAAACGGAACAAACTATTATCCTCCTCTTATCCTTAGATAAATAACTCACTGGGTGGTTTTTAGAATATATGACTATACAAGACATAAAAATTATGTTAAGTTGGATATTCAGTCTATATTAAAGGTAGATCAGACAGCTAACTACCTGGTAACTTATTTAAGTATCCACGCCACGTCCTTCCTAACTTCTTGACGCAAGAGCTGGTCATTCAAAATGTCGACACAATTCAACATGCAGTTACAACATAATTAATTTTGCCATCTCTGGAACAGAAATCGCCCTCTCTAAGCATTCTTATGTCACCTGAACATTCAAAAAAAAATCGACAACAGTTTTCCCCCTTTTTTTTAACTGCAAATCAGGACTTTCAAAACAGTACTTTTCTTATTTTGCATCATTTTACAATTTCTTCATTCATCAGGAAGAGCTAAACATTACAGTTGACCCTCTATACCCAGGTTACTTATCATTTCTTATCATAAGTACTTCGCAAAATTGCTTTAAAAAAGTTCAAATTTACAGTAACATAGTGAATAAAACATCAATCCTCATTCTGACATTAGCATATTCATTCACAGTAACTGGTGGTACTAACAAATGTCTATAAATATTAACCTCATAATGCGTTTTGCATCTCCATGATAACCCTGAAATAAAGTTCAGTCAAGAGAATTTAGAAGAAATGAATATAAAATAAAAGGTTCCCAACAAACTATATGGCATATAAAAAATGTATTACAATACATTTAGAGAATTAGAGTAGATATGATTCATGTAGATATTGTTCACTAATAACTATATGACAAACTATAAACATACAAGTTTCCAACGAATAATAATGAAATAGGTAGTACACAAGATCTTTGGCTAGATAAGATACATACCTTTCATCAAACTGACAAGATAAACAGAGTTGCAGCTGCAGCAAGGACACATATATAGTATGCCATAAATCATTAGCATCATCACGTCTCCAGCCCTTTATGTTGATGAAAGACAGAAAGAGAAACAATGAGTAATAACATTAAGAGAGAGGACATTACAGAAATCATCCTACATTGTTATGCTTCCACATTTTTTAATATCTAATTAACATGAAGTAAAAAAATTAAAGAATTAAATATCAATGAAACATACCCATGAAGCCCAATGAAAAGCTAGTTATTTGAGTACAGCTTGCTAGAAGTCCGATACAACTCTACAACTGCTGCATGTTGCTGATTCATGTCATACTGTGGAGCAGTACACCCTTCTAAATAACTCATAGAACTATTCTCCTCGCATACAATAAATGTTATCTCAAACTGCCCTGTTTCCTTATCATTAATCCTAAAGTACAAATTTCCATAGGCGAAACAGTGTTCTTTGGCACATAACAAAATGAACCATCATTAAACACGACAGAATTCAGTGCAACATAATAGTTATCACCAACAGGCACAATCTTCCCTAAATATTTTTTAACCAAATCCGGATACTTCTTAACTGCATCTGAAATGGAACAAAAAATAACACGAACTTTCATCAAGGTCTCTCTATGTGTGGTCGCAATAGAGGTAGAATCTATTACAACATCCATGGCCATATTAGCCAACCTCTCCTTCTTGTTTATGGGAATATCTAATTTCTTAAATGTTTCAATCAATTTCAGATCGGCTTTATCTAAACTATTCAGATTAGGTTTCTTCTTAGGTTCTGAGTAGTAGGAAATAGAGTTGAGATCGATAGGTGGATCCCTATTGTCTGACCATGTGGGTTCGGTCATGGACTAGAAGCGGGTATAGGAGTTTAGGCGAAAGTTGAGGAGCCAATAAGGTTCAGATTTGAGTTTGGAGATGGTTCGGATGGTGGATTCGTTGAGGCCTTTTGGGATGGTGAAGAGGAGGAACTCGATGAAGGAGGCGGTGAAGATGTGTGGAGGAATAGGGATCGATATTTTGTTTTGGCATATCGCTGGTGGAAATAGGAATTTAAGGTTAAGAAAAAGGAAGAAGCGGAAATGAAAATTTTAGAGGCAATGGAGCGAAAGTATCTTCGTAACCAAAATAAGTGCAATAACAAAATTATCATAAACTTTTACTTTTAAATTTTAAGAAAATATCAAAAAAAGATTAAATTTTATTAGTATTTCTAAGTTTATTTTAGAAAATTTAAAAAATTTACCTTTTTTTTGAAACATTAAATACTAAATATAATTATTAAATATTAAATGATAAAGAATAAATTCTTGATTCTTAAATATAACTTGTTGGGCGTTAAATATTAAATATCAGTCTTGATGATTAATTATTTAATAGTAATTATTAATTAAAATTGCTAATTATTAAATAGTGCTTCTTAGTTATAATTGAATATTAATTATTAAAAGTTAATTGTTATATATATGTTACCAATTATTTTTTCAGTAATATTTGTTTAATTACTATTTATTACTAAATTTTTTATTAGATATAATTCAAACAGTAAACGAAATGTACCGTTTTCGAACGGGGCGCTGCCCCACACCCCGCCGTCAGCCGTTAGTGGGGGCGTTGCCCCCGCACCTCCACCTAGGAGGGTTGCCACCCCTGTGGACCCCCCTTCATAGTGGCAATCAATATAAACAATTTTATGACAAACTTCCAATAAGTCTTGGTTGTTAACTATTAATTATTTAGTATTAATTATTAATTATTTAATATTAATTATTTTACTAAGTATTAATAATTTTTATTAATTTTAAGTCATAAATATTAGCTATAATTTAATAATTATTAATAATTAATTATAATAAATTATTAATATAAAAAGTAAATATTGATTATAGATAATATTTAGTAATTATAAATTATTTACTAGTAATCATTAATTGTGATAAATTATAAATAATGACCTATGTACGTTATCATTTATATTTGTTAATTATAAATTACCATTAATAAATTATTAAGTCAGTATGTATAAATGATCGAAGATAATGATGATTAATTTTAATATTATTAATAACTAATTATTAAATATTAATAATTAATATTTTTGAAGAAAGCATTGTAATTATTAATTATTAATTATCAAAAATTAGCAACAGACATTTATTACAACGGACATTTATGGCCGTTGTAAAATCGGCATCTATTACAACAGGCAAAAGAAAATAGTTGTAATATGCATCTATTACAATAGGCAAACAGGGATGAAAACCGGTATCTATTACAATGGGGAAAAAACCATTGTAATAGGCATATATTACAACGGTCAAATTAAAAACCTTGTAATAGGTGTCTATTACCACGTGCAAAGTAAAAGAGTTGTTGAAAAATGGTATATATTACAACGAACCTGAAAAAAGCATTGTAATAGGTTTCTATTACAACGGGCATTTAAAGACCGTTCTAAAAGCAACGTTGTAATAGGGTATTTTTGTTGCAGTGCTTGCATACTCCTTAGTTGTTGAGCAGATTTAAGCTAGGGATGTTATGTGTAGTAGTATTAATATATTGAATAGACAAGATCAGATAACTATATGTATTTTTTGAGCACACTCAAGGTACGTATACTATACTTAGGCCATAGCGATATGGTAGGTACAAGTGAGTAATTTCGTTCAATTTGTTAAGTAGATTTAAGGTCGAAGCGAAAACAGGACAAGGTACCAAAGCGTATGGAGTTGTATGTGATACAACCGATAAGAAGTTATCCATTATTTGTGGGGCTATGATTTATTGAGTAGACTCAAGGTCAAAATCCAATGACAAACGAGTCCTAACACCCATTAATGAAGTCGATGGACTTCTATGTTTCTCTTAGGGTTTGGTGAAACATAAAAGACTAGCGAGAGCCTTATTAGAAAAATGAAATGACAACATTTAACATTTCTAATGTTGTAAAAACATATGTTATATAATGTTATAATAATCTACATTGATAAGTTGTGCATTTAAATTGATTGATAAAATGTTTATCAATTAAGATATACAAATGAATTGAAGATTGACAAATAGAAATATAACATATACTTTCCAATAAAAGCTTATTGCATGTTAACGTTTTCAACACCCTTGTAAGTGCCTGATTTTACAGTTACTAAATATATTCGTAGTTTGGTCACTTACGCATTTAATTAGTCGAGACTATGAACTACATTCTATGATTTTCAAACTCGAAAAGCAATACAAGACTATGGATATTTGATCCATATACAATCACATATAAATGTTATATGGTGAACGATCAAAGTTTGTAATGTACAATATTTTGATGAAACTGGTTCATCTAAAAAACCAAATAAACCATAGTGCGAGATTGAGTATTCAATTTGATTGATTACAAAAGGATCGTATTTTGTTTAATGTAAGACAAGACCAAAACTACAATATAAATCTAAGAACTCAATTGTTGAAATGTCAGTTGATCGGCATACATAAAATGAAACATATATGATGTCATTAAACGATGAGGATAATCGAATGCGCTTTTGTAAAGAGTTCGTTATGATACTGTAGTAAGGATTTTTTTGAATGGTCTAACCATTTAGAAAGGAAAATGAATGTCTGAGAGTAGATATAGTTTAAGGTACAATTAGGATGAAAAGAATGAATAGTCACTTTTGCTTTAAAAGAAACATAGGAAACGAGAATTGTAATAACAATTGATACTTAATATTGGAATATAAAATATGATTTCTATTTCGATATGTATTTTCATATAGAAAATTGATTTCTATGAGACTTATTTCTTTGAGTTCAAGATATTTGATCAAAGAACTCTCAACTGTAAACTAGTTGTAGTATATGAAATGAATAATCTATATTAAGTAAATGATGAACATTCGAATTTAATATGCTATTATATTAATGGCAGAAATAGTGGAAGCATGTCATATAACACTTATTGATTGCATAAAATTATAAAAATAGTTTCGTAAAACATATCGAACATTATTTGAGAAATAATGACTATTTTCAATGTCGATTGAAAAATAGATATAGTTATGTTTCAGTGTGAATATTATGAATATTTGTTATGAAATAATATGATATATTTTTTTATAACAAAATGATGCACTGGAGAATACATAAGTATCTGATATTATTTACAATTATTTTGAAATTATATACCAAGCTGTAGTTTTGAGAAATAATTTTATTATATGATGATGAATCATATGATATTGGTTAATTATATCTCAAACAACAAAAGGCTATGCACCTATTTAGTGGGAGCACCATAAGAGTTGATGAATTTTTCGAATTGATACATATAGATGTTTGTAATCATAAGTCTATGAATAACAAAACATTTCTACGTACTTCATCATATTCACCAGTGAGCTATCATAGATATGGACATGTGTATTTGATACGCATGTATAAGTCTATGGTAAGCTCATAGAATATACAGTAGAAGTAAATAATGTAACATGTGATAGAAATGGTTCGAATGGATCGAATGGGTAAGTATATTGGAAAGAGTTCCGAACGCATCTAAAAATGAATAAAGATTCAATCTCAAAAGTCACTCCTCCATATGGTACATAATGATGTATCGATAAGGAGTAAACAAACTTTATTGGGCAAAGTATGATTAATTGTGGGTGAAGTTCGATTAATTTCTTTCTATAAGGTCATGTGCTTAAGAGTGGTACACAAGATTAATATTATTAACAGTTTACAAAGTCATATAAGATATGGGTTTAAAGGAAACCCCAACATACCCTAGGCCAAGGAGTCGGCAAGTTGTGTGAGTCGAAAGATTGCACGTAATAATTGTTCGAGGGGGATATTGTACAAATCTCCCCAAAAGTATATTGGAAAGGACTGTCATTGAATGACATATTTATCTTTTAAACATATATGTTGTACTAAAACCAATAAGTTTTATATAACACAATTCATAAAATGTTTATGAATGCCCGTTTCATTGCACCGAGTTGCAATCGTTGTTTCAAGAAATACCAACTTCATAGTGAAGGAATTTCTTTGAGAAATTATTGGTAGTAAAATGGATACAATCTAAAGGTAAAGCTGATTAAATTAGATGAAATGAAATTAACTAACCTAAATGAACACATCGCATTAGAGTGTCCAGTAAGTATTCTCACACACCGAAGGGAAACTATGAGTTTTTGTTAAATGTCGAGAATATAAAATCTATTTAATTTATCCATTAAAAGTATTGAGTCAATAATATGGTATGATGCGAAGATCTGAAAATGAATTCCAAGTACGTTATCAAAATATGCTTTTGGTAGTCGAAACCAAAGGGATGCGATCCATCGCCCGCGATATTGTCTTTATGAGCAAGACTAATGCAGTTGGAATTAAATAAGCAGTGTTGATAAGAATAATCTCATAAATTTCAAACGTTGAAATTGGCATAATAGATTCATCATTCAACATGATCAAGTTATTTCGGATTTACTCACAAAATTATCGATTTGTAAGAATTTATGATTTGGTACATATGTGTTAAAATGAAAAAATTCTAAATAATGATTTAGAATAGGCCGTTTGCATATAATAACCAAAGTGTCTCAAAGTCAGTGAAAGTGGTATTTGGGTTTGTGAGTGTTTGGATACGGTCAAAGAATAGATACGAAAGTATCGTTAATAAGCATTAAAATTGATCAAGTGTTTTGATAGAAATATCAAATAGTACGATTGTAACCAAAATGCAGAGGAAGCGTGTGCTCATAAGAAAGAATGTGGAAAATGTAGATTGATATTTCTAAACTATAAAACAACACGTTGTTGATTTTAATAATGTACTTGTGTTAAAATCAACCTTCGTTGTTTTAATACTCAGCTTTGGATTTGAAAATGATGTCTTTTATAGAGAGTATAAAAGATATAGGCAATGTCCCAAAATGATATGCAAGGACACCTTATTAAAATGTTTAATAGGGAACATGTCAGATGGATTCTTATGCATTGGCAGTAGGAATTTTCATACCTGTTATGATGTCTACAATATCATAATTTGTTTAAGTATTTGATACATAATGCAAATATCAAACCCAAATTGATATCCCTAAATGGTAGTTTGAAGTGTTCTCGTGTATTTATGATATACTAGAGAATTGTTTATAGAAACAGTGAACTCCTTACGAAGGAATGTTCGAACTCAAATTCTCATAAGTGATATTGAGTATAATATGTCAATAATAAATTCATATTAAGAATTTTTAAGTTGGAAATGTTCCAAATGAAAGATTGTGGCTAATTCATTGATTGTAATAGTGCATCAATAAAACCAATGTATATAAATATAAATGCGAAAATTTATAACCGAGTTGAGGGTGGTTCCAGAAGTTGAGAATCTCATAACATTGTTATATATAACAATGTCACGACATAGTTCGTAATAGAACTTAGAGCTTACTAGAGGTCGAGAGACATACTCCAAATTGTTCCATTTTATGAAGGTAGTTTATTAGCATCGGGAGAGTTAATCGACAAAGTAGATGACTAAAACATAATAACATACCCGTTCACTAAGGGACTGACATAATTGGTTTTGAGAAAACCGATTGAGAAGTTGGAATAAGATTGCATAAATTGACCCCAAGTGTAAATGGGAGATTGATAGAGTTAGCGGTATGCCCTATGAGCAATTATATAATTTGTTACATATATCTAACTCAATAACCAATTTTGTTCGAAATCAAAAGTATTTTTCTTTCTATTATATGCTTGATATAATGTGGTAATATTAATTAATTAATTTAATTAAAATATATTTAATAGAAAACCTATGAATGATATATTTTGTGATAGTACAACAAAGTGTTGTAACTGTGAGTAATTTATCGCAATGAATATAAATATACCATTTTAAATGTTCTTAGTCAAGATGCATCGAAACAGAATATCAATGTATCCGTTGAGACTAGAGTACGTAATGCTCCCCAAATGTTGGGCAGTGTATTACTCATGACTGCGGAAGGGAGGGGGCGCCTAGGGTTACGTACTGATAATTATTGGATAACTATGGAATGACTCACTCGATAGCTTTTTGTTGGTTAATATAACTAAGGTCACACAGAAAATATCGATGTGACTAATTACACAATTCTCTCAACTTGAGAATACCGTGGATCTTTAGTATCAAAGCTTCGCATTGATTATAGCTAAATCATGCCATGACGTCCATCAAGTGACTATACTTGGGTAGAGTAGAAGTATTAGAAGTGAAGTAATATTTAAGAGAGGATTCATCTCCTCGGTTATATGAGGTTAGTATCACGGTCAACTCAAAGTCAAAGTCTCTGGTCAGAGCGTTTCAGTTAATAATAATTGTTATTATTGAATCCAGGACTTTTTGTTTGGACTATATAGAGTTGAATATGGATGATATTGCAATTTTGACCATTACCAAATTCTATCAGTCCAAAGTAAAATAGTTCTAACGAAGAGAATTGGTGTAAATTAATGTCACAACCGGATAACGCTTATTAAACTAAAATTGGATCTTACCGAAACCGAATAAGCGATAAATTTGGCCATAATATCACATCACCTTCTATGTGACGTGTGAACGACATTTGAATAGTTCGATATTAATCGTTGATCGAATTTACATCCAAGAGTCACACAATCAAAATGATGAATTCTCTTTAGACAAAATGATTTAATTAATTTCTATTTATTATAAATTAATTAAATTAGTTAATATTTATGAAATATTTGAAATTTGAATTGGAATTGGGAAATAAAAAATATTGTATATATTTATAATAGCTATAAATATATATATCGATATGAAATATTGATTATAGGTTAAATTAAACACAATTGTATATATTTCATTTAGGTTAAATGGGCTCATATCCCATGATATTTATAAGTGCAAGTTGGCTGCTATAGCAAGGGTAGGGGCAGCTAAGGTGCAGGGATTTGTTTTAGAGATGTATGGTTGAGATTAAGAGAGGAGTATGATATATTTCCTATTTCTTCTCTTATCTCACATTATATATATTTATCTCCAAACCTAATTAATTGCTCTCCTTTTGGCCACCACTTTCTTCCTTTTTTTGGCCAAAACTCATACCCAAACAGCTCGCAAAATCTCAAATCAAAATCAAATAAAAAGTGGAACTATTCAATAGTGAAAGGTCGGCGATTCCATACTAACAATCTGACAGATCGAGAGATATTCAGAGAAGGGAATTCATTCTTTCAACATGGTCTCAAAGACATCTATCAAGATACTGTTTAGTCATATTTAGATTTAATATCATGTTTATATTTGATAATTATGCACCCACGAATGAATGTGTATATCATTGTTATATAATTAGTTAGGTGAGATTTTTGTACGTAAATGTATTTTTCACAATCAGATTGGTTATGTGCATAACATATGATGTTTATATTCATAATTTAATTGTATAATCAGTTATTATATCTTTAGAAAAATTATTTTAATTGTATGTTAATTAATATTATGCATATAATATTAATATGTGTATAAATGTATATATGATTATATATCATATAATATTGGTTCAAATTTATTCATGCTTTTTTATGTTTATTATGAATTATCAGTACCCAAAAAAATATTATTTCTATTATTACATATTTATAATCAATATTCAATGATTATTTGAAATGATAAATTCATATAAAATAAATAATATTTATAAAATTCAATTTAATAATTTTTAAAATTACTACATCACGTCGGAAGTATTAGAAAAAAAACCAAATTTTTTAATTTTTTTAATTTTTAGTAATTACTTTAATTTTTGGCCGGATATTGATTATTTAATCAAAAATAATATTTTATTTTAGAAAAATTGCATAATTTTCTTAAACCTTAAAATTTGAATTTTTAATCATATAATTATTTTTATTAATTATTTATGGCCGAAACTATTAAATGACTTATAGAAAATATATATTAATATATTAAAGCCTGAGTTTGTTTCGAACTGGAAAACTTTAAAATTATTTTATGTATATACACACACACACACACGCACACGCATATACATATATATTTCTATTTTATATTTATGTATATAATCTAAATCATGAAATAATTTACCATTAGATTATATATTTATTATTAATATATATAATCGGTTTCTATTTCATGTACATACATTCATTTAACTATATACATATATATAAACATTTTAAGGTGATATTATATATATGTGTGTGTGTGTGTATGTATGTATGTATGTATGTATGTATGTATGTATGTATGTATGTATGTATGTATGTATGTATATTGTTAGATGAATGTATAAATAAATATATGTATGTATATGTTTATATGTAGAATATTTGGAGTATGTGTGTATATATATGTGTGTGTATTTATATATAGATAACAAAATGAACCAATATGTCCGTTGCGATGCAAATCCCATCATATATATATGGGCATGTTATACCCTTCACGGACTATTATGTTGCCCATGCACACACACATACATATGTATATGATACATGTATATAAATTTAATCAAAACAAATTATAATACAATATATACACATACATATATGTATGATTGTATGTATATTTAAATTTAAATAACATAAATGATTTTATTTAAAACAAATTTAGAATTAAATATTCTAAATAAATTAGATTTCATATGCCCAATAAAGATCCAATAAGGGAAAAAATTTCGAAATGCGCCCATAACTTCCTCTACGGGCTAGCCCAGTTCCAACACATGTAGGAGACAAAATGACCACGCTCTCTTTTTTGAAATAATTACTATGTATTATTATTATATATATAATATATAAAATTATACAATGTAATAACTATCTGTAATTGCAATTACTAAATTTACCAGCTCTTGACGGTAATGTTGGAATGACTTCGAACCCTTGTTGTACATGACTGTATTTTAATTTCTATTTGCAGAGTTCCTCTACGACTTTGCCTCTAAATTAAAAATGAACAGTATATTTCACATTTGTAAATTGATGCAATTATTATACTAATCCTACTAAATTTTCAATAAATATGCGAAACTAGTAAACTTAACTTCGCTTCTTCGCTTTCCCAGAAAGCAGCCCAAGCTTGCCATACGCTTCCATTCATCCAGTCCAGCTTTCCCCTTTTTTTAATGGTCGACATCGTATCGCGGTAGTTTTTCCTCATTTTTTTCATCCAGTAATTTGTACAAAGGAAAAGGTATTGTTCATGTAAGTCTATCGCCCCCTGCGCATTGAAAAAAAAAGTTACACATTTATACTTAGTCGACTAATTGTACAATGATTAATATATAAAATAAAATACAGATTTACACTTATGATGAAATCTTGCCAGATACACTCTAAGATGTGAGATGGGATATTATCCCACCTAGGCCAGCGTGCAGTCATTCTGCTCTTATAAGCAGCCTTGAAAACATCAAGAACAAATTCCTTGTGCTACAACTCAATACCTCTGTATTTAATACGATATAGACATTTAATAAATCATGAATAATATATCATACACAAAATATTTATTATTCTGCAACATATTTGATACTTACCCGCTCGCTTTAGCCGTTAATGTTACTATGGGACGCTCTACTTATTGTGATGGGCCGTCGCCATCGCCTCCCGCACTGGTCCCTTCTGACTTGAAGAATGGAAACCTGATAAATGAGAAGATCTCCAACATCGAATCATAATACCTGTCACAGACATTACTTAAGAAATCTGCTAGCTGAGATCCCCTTATGCGAAAAACCCATACCGGTTGTGTTGATCCATTACGATAGTACCGCGACTATTGCAAAAGTAGAGAACCATTGTTACAACGGTAAGACATGAAAATTTTATCGTAAGCATAGTACTATAAAAGAGTATATCTCTTCAGGACCTATAAGACTGGATCATGTACGCACTGATGAGAATTCGACGAATCGTCCCATCCAATGGATCCTTTGACGAAAGGATTGGTCAGAGAGAAAGTCATTTTAAACAACTAAAAGAATGAGGTTATTTCCTATAGAATGAGAACTCAGAAAATGAGTTGTCACTCATAATAATAACCCAACTTAATGACTAGAGATCCCAAAAACTAGGTTCAATAGGTAATAACAAGTTATGAAATGGCATTGATTAAACATAATAGTTCCATTAGATAGAAGCATGTAGTACTGAAGCGGTAGAAGGATGAGTTTAATTCTTAATGAAATTTATACTCTATGTGGAGCGGAGTACCTAGCTACATGAGTGCTCTTGATAGATTCACATATATAAATATGGAAATGTGGTCGTTTCCTATGGAATTTTAGGCAAAATTCCTACAGCATTTGCTAAACTGGGATAGACGTGCGTGGCCTTTAACGCACGGACTATAGACTGCACCCTAGAAAGATTATTGTAGTTTGATGTCAGAGATAGAGTTCAAGACTACGAGTCACTCTAGTATAATCTGGATCTTACTCACTATGCAAATGTTTAAATCGAAAGATACTTTTGTTTATGCGCAGTCTTATAAAATCAGAAATTGCTCGAGAAAAATATTTTTAAAAATTCAAGTGGGCAATTATTGAAAAAATTGGTTTTAAAAATGAATTATTAAAAAGATTGAAAAGAGTATAGAAACCTTTCTTATTGAATAATCTTCCGTTGTAGGGAACTATAAAGTGTTCCTATTTAAATATAGAATTAACAAGAGAAAGGATGAGCCATTTGACATCCAATGTTTTCTCTTATATTGAGGAGGGAGACTATTCTGACAATCGCATGCACGCACGCCGACCGGTTGACCCAACCCAACCCGAGCTTGGATAATGTGGTGTTGAACTCTTTATTTTTGACAGTATATTTTTAAACCGACTATGAGTTGGTAATAGTATGCAGTAAACTCAGATCCGATATTTTCTCATGACTTGATCCCATTTTACCCTCTATATAAACCAAGCAATTGGCATAGAAATATATTCAGTTTTAAGAATCGAGTTCTCTTCTTTTGCCTTAAAACACAACTTTAGATCTGAGCAATATTTTTAGGTGCTATTGCATCGGCGGTCTTTGTGCAAGAGACGATTGGTACTGATATTTAGGGTTGTTTTATTCTGAAGACGGCGCTTCATCTGCCAGATACAATTCCAGCACAACGGCAAACGTCTTAAAGTGAGCGACCTTGTCCGCAACTCAACCCCAAAGATATTACATATTAAGATCGAGGTACAACATGAAATAACATAAAACATAAAAAGGACTGAGTAGTAGCTTACATTAAAACAGTAATAGCTGACTAGTTCCAATGGTTAGCCAACCAAATGCAAAAAATCAGTGAAAACTGCCATTAACAATATATATTGTATTATTCAGGTTTTTGATGCACCCATTTGTACCAATAACAACAGAAACTTTTTAGGTAAAATTTCATGTTAAAAAAATATTGCAACAACACTCTTTTATTTAACAAAAAAGCGATAGTACTTTTAACAAATATGAAATTTGTCTCAAGTAAAACCATGTAAATGCCTATTTAGTAAGATTTTGAAATTTTGAAGGAGATGGTGTTGCTTGGAGCACAATATTTGAAGCTACACATGGAAGGGTTCCTCCTTGAAGTATGCTCCGTTCACTTATGACTCAAATTATTTTTATAGATTTATAATGATAGTAGAATGACAGTAGCACTTGGCAAGAAATTCAATTCGTTTCCTTCTGAAGGTCTTTATCAACTATTTGAGCAACCAACAACTTTTCAGTATTCATATTTTTTAGTATCCATACTATCAGCAGTTAGAAATATCCAACTTTTTTCCAACTATCAACTGGTTGGGAAACATCAAGCATTATAGCTGAAGTTAGTCAAAAAGGTTAAATGGGTAGTTTTGAAGATTGTATACTTCCAACCATGTTCATAACTAAATAAGAAGGCCTCTCTAGCCTATGTCAATGAAGTTACAGCTGACGCTGTTTACTTAATTTATCATTCAGTTTAGGATTTGCGATTACAATAATATTCATTATAGTTTATATATTAGCCTAGTAATTAGAAGTATGACATTACTTTAGGAGTATGTACATTCTAGCAATTTAGGAAATGAGAAGAATGAACGTAAGTTGCAATGTTTCATGTTTCATGTTTTAAACTATCAAATGTACTACTCATAACAAATCTTATCGCTGGAAGAAGCCTTAAATAACCACAGAAGGAAGTCATCCCACCAGACAACTAACTTTGAAAATGATTTTGATAATCCATGCGACGTTTTAAATTAGAAGATGTATTGCAAAAACGTGCACATACACAATAAGAATAAAAAGAGGTACATTAAACTATGATATTTCAAATTTAACAAAGAAGGATACTGTGTGTTAATGAGGAAATTTTAGGGATCATCATTAGCCCTAATTTGGAATTTCAGTCACATTTGTTTGCTTAATTTTCTTCTAATTTCACATTTCTATTGCACTTTTTTGGTTGAATGATATTTATTTGAATCATTTGTTGGTGTTGACTGCTTTTTGGTGATATGTGTCATGCAATATTTAAACACATTATACGAATGGTAATAATGGATCAAATGTGCCTACTGAGAATCATAGTGGTTTGGATGGCTTCTCCTTAATTGTCTGTTCTTTTCTTCTAGGCAAATATATTTTTACCCTTCTAGTATGAAATTAAAGAAAAATTATGCAGACCAATGCAACTGAAATTTGAAATTAGAAGCTAAAAATAAATAAAATAATGGCGTTTACATAAAATTGGCTTACAACAACGCATATTACATTATCAGAAACTATGCATCCCCTTCAAAATTGGTTTACTTAAAGCATCGGTATATTGCCAAACCCTTCTAACCTAAAACCTTTGCATTGGTTCTATAAATTTGCATATTACCATATAAAATCAAAGGTCGATCCTGTTAGCGAACCATATATTTAGTTTTAATAAATTGCACGCTCTAATCAATTTATGTTGTAGCTTTAAATGCATCAAAAATGCATATGTCAAATGGAAATGCACTGTACTGATTGGATTAACCTTAATTTTTAGAAGAAAAAAAAACTAGCTACATATGCATTTGCCAAATTATTTTGACTCATTACCATTCTTCACACGTCGGATGCATCCGACACAGGAGAAACGGTAATGGAGCAAATGCCCCGTTGGGATGAAAGCAAGTTTTTGATTCGTTTGAACATTTTAATAATGTTAATTAATAAAATTATGTTTTTATAAATTTCTAAAATTAATAACTTGGGCAAATGAGATGCGTTTGAGATGCTGTTTTTGCGTTGTGATCGTATCAAAGTGCTTTACATTATGGAGTTGATTTTATTGAATCTAAGCAATTTATAAATTTGCAATTTATTTATTTATTTTCGCAAATTATTAGCACATATTATTCAATAAAAAAACAAATAATTAATTATCATATATCAGTTTTATTTTAAAATATGCATTTCAAATACTCTGTTCAGATTTTTCGTTCGCAGCACACAAACGCATTACTCGTTCGCTCAGCTCTCCCATTCAAATGCTCCACTCAATCAAATTCTCCGTTTCTGTTCGTCGAGAACGCAACTTTAACAATTTATACTCCTACAATGTATAATCATTTTAATTTTTATGCTAGTGCGAAAAAAAAAGAAAATGAAAAAAAAATGTCATTTGCAATTATTATATAGCTCATATACGGAGCTCATGAGAATTGTACTATTTATCACATCTTTTGTGCATGAAACATATTTTTTGTATTTGAATAACAACTCTCAATCACAAGATTAAACCACGTGATACATAACAAATCACGAAACTACCAGAAATATAGCAAGTAGGACATATACAAGCCCATGCACCAACCACGCCCGGCCCATATCCAAGAGAGGTGAGACAAATGTCTAGGGCATCAGGTCGCGTAGGGGCAACAAAATTATTCCCTTCACGCATGCTTCCTTCCCCTTTATTGCTCTTCATCCTCTCAATTGGCATCATCGAACAGCCAACCCTCCCGCCACGAGCTCGCCTCTACAACTGTCAACAGGCGCGGCTCCTCCTTTTCAATTTTTGTTATCTAAATTAGCTGCCTCCACTGCTCCACAACACCAGCCCCCATTTTCAGTTTCTGTTCTTATTATCTAAATTTCAGTTTTTATTTTTGTTATCTAAATTATTTTAAATTATTACTTTTATGTTGTCAGTTTTTGTTAATTTCCATCGATAATCGCCTCCATAACAAGCATGCAATTTCAGTTTAAACTTGCTAATACCTGCTGCTGTTTCATTTTTAGAAAAAGGGCTGCTGTGGCATTTTTATTTTGTGAATTGTGAAGGCAACTGGGCAAGTGTTTTACCATTTTGGTTATTTTGGTATTTGGGTTTACAGTGCTGACTTTTGAAAAGGGAGTGTTTCAACTGCAAATCTGCAATTGAAAATGTGAGTTTTTTATTGGTTTTGCCATTGGTTAATGATTAGTTTGGTTTTATATCATTGATTAATTGTTAAGTGAATCAAATAATTTTTTGAATGAATTATGATTTATGAATCAAATAATCAATATTGGTTTTATCTTTGTTGATTTGATATCGGTTAGTTTGTTGAATGAATCTAATAATTTATGTTGTCATATTTCTTATTATGAATGAATCAAAATTAAGTTCTTGCATTAACAAAATTAATCAAACTAAACACATTTATGTTAAAATAAAATTGATCTAAATTAATCACAATTGATTTTTTTCACATCGTTACAAATTGAGTTAATTAATTTTGTTGAGGTGTGTGAAATGCTAGTATTTTTTGATTAATAATACTATGTTGTGTATTTGAGATAGAAATCGAAAACAGAATTCTGGATATCAAAATAGAAAGAGAAAACAACACAAAGATGAAGATGAAAAATCATTAGTCGGGTCAATTTCAAATTTATTTCAAGCAAGAAATAAAAATTTTGATGAAGATATTGTAGAGAATGATGATAAACAATCTCCTGAGGATAATTTTCGAGTTACTTATTTTATGCATATAATTGATCAAGCTTTAACTTCGCTTAGAGATCGGTTTGAGCAATTTAAACTTTATGAAGTTTTGGTTGTTTTGTTAAATTTGAGATTTAAAACTATTGATGATGAGGAATTGAAGAAGCATTGTATGACATTAGAAAGTTTTTTAGAATACAATAAAGAGCAAGATATTTGTGGTAAAGAATTATTCTTTGAGCTTCGACAACTAAAAGGAATTCTACCATCGGAAGTAATTAAATCAATTGATATTCTAAATTTCTTGAGGTCATATAGGAAAGTAAGTGGATTTCTAAATGTTTGGGTTGCTTATCGAATTTTATTGACTTTTTCGGTCATGGTTGCAACGACGGAAAGAAGTTTCTCAAAAATAAAAATAATAAAAACATATCTTCGAAGCACTATGTCGCAAGAGAGATTAAGTGGATTATCTATTATTTCAACTGAAAATGAGTATTTGGATAAACTTAACTATGAGGAGATCATAGAGGAGTTTGCTTCAAAGAATGCAAGAAGAAGTTGTTTTCGTCAGCCTGTATTTTGGCATGGTACCATGCTGACATTTAGATTTTTGGACATGTAAACTAATGATTAAGTTTAACAATATTTTATAATCGACATCAAATTTTATAATTATATTTTTCATTTGATTTTTTGCATATGAAAGTATTATTTTTTAAGTGGGGCAAAAAAAAACGATAAAAAAAATTATTTGTCTACGGCATCAAATACTATTGGGCCGCCCCTGGCACCAACGTACACTAATATTTTGGTCCACCTAGGATCTCCTAAAATACCCGCATGACTTTTCTTAGAAGAAAAATATGGAGGAGTGAAAAAAGGTACCAGTCTCTCTATGTCTGTCATATATAATGTTGTATTGTGCAATTTTTTTTCTTTAACATTTTTAGACTTAAGGTAAAATAAGGTTGATATTACTTCTCTACCACTAATAATGATAACTTGGTGAACTAATTTCAACCGCGTCTTTCTGGATTTTCAAAAATGCTATTTGGCTACTATCGTACCCTCGTATACATTAGGCTAACTCTGATTTAGTAGCCGATATGGCACAAAATCCAAATGGGTTTAACACAATCCAGTATTCGTTTCAATTCGCTGTAATCAACTTCTGTACGATTAGATTTAGAAAAGCATTTCAGACACAAGCAACGATTGGATCTCCTTTTCTCTGACAACGTCTTCTACTTCAAAATACGAAAGTGTCAGATTCAAGTAACAACAACACACTCAAAGTTCAAAAATATATTATACCCTTCATCGTCTGTGCTTTATGTTAGAAGTATTTCAATATGGGAAAAACATGAAACCCCAATCTAGGAATTTTAATAATGTGGTCATGTTAATATCTAAACCCACCAATAGTCAAAATCTTCAACCAAATTTTTTTTAAAGAATCGTTCACTATAACAAAATATTATACATCCTTTTGGTTTATTTTTTATCCTCTGCTTTAGGTTTTAACATTCATTATAAAATATGGGAATGATGGAGAGACGACGAAGGAGGTGGAAGAAAGACAGATGTAGGAGATGATGGAGGAATGACGGAAGAATAGATCGTTTCTCATTCTTTCATTATTTTCCAAAACACGAAGAATAAAAAAACTGTTATTTTATATGTTAACTTTGTTTTTTAAATTGGTCATTTTTTTACAATATACATGCGTCGTACGTATTTTTATATGGAAGAAAGCTAAAAACTAAAAATGGTAAACCAACTATAATCTAAGCTTTTGTTCACTTAGCAAGATGCATCTGAGATCCTCCGTTCATTTCTCATACCAATTAGAGTAAAGAGATTTGGTACATCAAAACCACAAACTTTTTACACATCGATCTCCAATATAATTAGTTAAAATTTAAAGTATTTACATGATTATAATACTGTTTTTTCAAACTATTTAAATGTTGTTAGTTAAGTGAATTTAAATGAAACTGAAGTATTTGTAACAGATAAATGTTTTTTCTTTTGTTTTGATTAATTAAGGGTAAAATGTTCAAATTAAATTTTAAATACTTATAATTGATAGATCTAATAATTCATGTAAAATTGAAAACTACCATTAATAACATTTACATTCTCTTATCAGGGTCTTGGTCCACATCTCCCCATCTATCTTAGCTTCTCATTTGTTAGTGAAACAAATCTACTAATAAATTTTGATTGAACGGAATATATGTGATTAAATATGCACATGATGATGCAAATAATTGAGGACATGAAACAAATTTAGAAACTGTGTCTCATGCAGCGCTAGAAGGAGGGCTTGAATCTCCGACCTTGTAGTTGACCGCCACATGCTCTAACCAACCGAGCTACTCCAGTAAAGGCAACAATTTTGTATTTTTTTGTTTTTGATAAATCTTGATGCAGAAGAATAAAAAAGATGCACAAGGGTGAATTTGCAAATGCTGGGAAAGGATTTACATCGCGATCACATCTTCACTTCAATCTTAGCATTTGTTAGTTAAACAAAACTGCTAATAAAATTGGAATTAACTAAATATGTGATTAAATATGCACATGATGATGCAAAAAATTGGGCCCTTAGGACATGAAATCTTCTCTCTTACGTAGTAATTAAACCCGATAAATCTTGTTAACTTTGACATTTCGTTGAATAATGTATCTTTGTCTAGAGGTGTCAAAATGAGTTGAAGTTGTACAATTTAGAGTTGCAAGTGCAATATGATTGAACCTCCAACCTTGTGGTTAACAGCCACATGCTCTATCCAACTGAGCTATTCCAGCAATGACAACAATTTCATATTTTTTTAGTTTCTGATAAATCTGAATTCAAAAGAATAAAAAAGATGCAAAGTGGTGAACTTACAAATGCTAGGAAAGGATTTAAATCGGTGTCATTAAAAAAAATGCTCCCCTAACAATCACAACGAAAAATAAAATAAAAATACGTTTGATTCAAAATTTTATAGTATTTTGGAATTTTTTTAACTTTAGTTTGGGTATGAAATTTAAACCTATGTGATTTAAGTCTACCTGTATATTTATTTTAGATCATGTTAGCTAAATGAAATTTCTAGTTTTCAAAATATAAATGTTCTGATCTCCCCATCTATCTCACCTTCTCATTTATTAGTGAAACAAATCTACTAATAATGTAACGACCCAGAATTTTAATTAATTAAAATTTGAATATTTAATTAATTTTAAATATTAATAAGTGAATTTATAAGTCGAATAAATTTTTATTTGAATTATTGGATTTAATTGAATTGTTAAATCGATAATTTAATGTGTTAAATTATGGAAATAATAGAAAATTGAGTTAAATATGATTGAAAATGATTTGTAAAATTTTATTTTATCATATTGAAGTTAGAACGATATTTTAGAACTTTTAAAATCGAATTAAAAGTTAATTTGTGAAAATTGAATATTTTAATATTTAAATCGACTAGTGAAAATAGTCAATTTTTGAACAGTCTCAGAATTGAACGAAACCAGTTCCATTGGATCCGTAATAGTTAGTTATTACCGGATTTCAATTTTCGTGTCAATCGGAGCTATCGTTTGATCGTGGCAGCTCGAAACGCATCGAATTGTTTTTAATTTAAATTTGGCGAGTTAAAATAGCCATTTTTCAAAAAGTCTCGGATTTCGACGAAACCAGTTTCATCGGATCCGTAATGTGATATTATTGTAAGGTTTCAAATTTCAAGTCAATTGGATTTACCGTTTGTCCTATACGAATTAAAACGCCTAGAAATCGATTTAAATCGGTTTAATTCAAATTGAGCGTTTATAGCCATAACTCGCACAGATGTCCGAATTAGCTTTCGAAACCTGTTCCATTGTGTCCGGAACGTGGGGTAAACCCTAGAAACACTGGTTACGGCGCGTAAATCGGAGTTCGGAATTTCCGGATGAATAGTGTTCGTTCGTTCTTCTATAAATAGACCAACACCCCCCTCTATCTCTACAAAAATAAAAAAAGAAAAAAGAAAATATATGAAACCCTAACGCAGCCGCCACCCACCCATGGACGGCCAGAAACTTCAATCTTTCTTCCTCATTTATCTTCCAATCTACTCAATAATTTCACAAACTTCCAACTAGAAACTCGTAGAGGATGGTGAGATCTTGGGTTTCAACGGTTGTGATTGGATTTGGTGCGATGGATTGACAGCAAGGAGGCCGCGTTCTCTACAGCCTTTGCACGCAATTCGAGCATCAAAGGGGGACCGAGCTTCACAAGCTCCTTGGCGTTCGTGCGTGGTGGATGGGGCTTCAACATGGCGTCGCTTGATCGAGGTATCATCGAGTATTGATGTTGCGAGATCAAACCCTAGTATATAAGTTATGGGTTTTGTGTGCGGCTGTAGAACGTGTTTTGTGCGTGAAGAAGGAGGAGGTAAGGAACGGTCTTGATGAAGGGGAAGCAAAATCTAACGGCTGTTAATAGTTTGGTATAAAATTAGTTAAGTTTATGTTGTAATTTATATAAATATAATTTGTATAAACTTGTAAAATCAATATCCTTTTCATACGAGGTCGAAAACGCGCGAAACCAGTTGCGTTGGAATCGTATGGACGAGCACTACGCGATGAATTGGATTGGAGTCGTTTGGAGTTAGTGAGAATTTTGGGTAAAATTAAACGCGCGTTTAATTTTATTCGAAATAAATCGCTAAAACGGAATTAAAATCAAGGTGAGAACTTCTCACTCAATCGAATCGGTTTCGATTTTATTTTAAATAGTTAGATTTAAAATATTTGAATACATGTTTGAATGATGATTGATATCTATTGATTGTTAAAATAGACATTATGCGCCGTTAGTAAGCGGATGTTATTTATTAAAAACATATACCGCGAATATTTCATAAACAGTGAAATTGGTATTATATATAATAGCAATATATATATTGGCATATGTATATATTGGAGTTATTGATTTCCCGCATTTTTTGTTTAGCGGATGAGACCCTATTGCGCCGTTATTAAGCGGATAATATTTTAAATCCCATATACCGCGATAATTTCGTACTGGAGCGAAATTGGTATTGTGCTAATGTTTGTGGATGCAGGAAAACAGGTTGGAGGGATCCAACTGGATTCCTCAACAGTATTTATTTGATTTCAGATATTTTGATATTTGATGGATTATCATATCGATATATGATATCGTTGTTGTCGTGATTGACTATTTGGTATGTAACATCATTGGACCAAGTTTTGGAATTTTAAAATGATTTATAAAGTGATTTTTGAAAATTTACTATATGTTTGGAATTTGATCTATTTTAAATAAATGAACGTTATAATTTTTTTTAAAGTTATAAAAATTATGATTTTTGAGAAAAATAGTTAAAAACTGATTTTTGAGAACATAATGCTAATGATTTTATAAAATAGTTTAATCGGGATTTTATAATTTATTGTGAAAAGTTTAAATATAGGATTTATAAAATTTGATTTTTTTTATAAATCAAAAATTGGAGAAATAATAAAGGAATTTAAAGACGTTTTAAGGAATAATATAAATTGATTTATATTAAGAGAATTATAAATGGATATTTATAAATGGAAATATTGACATTATAAAACGAGTTTTTATAAGTGTTTGAATGAAGTGAAAATGAATTTCATAAGTGAATGGAATTTATAAAATTATAAATGGTGAAGTTATAAATGAAATTTATAAATAGTAAGATTTATAAATTTGTGAAGTTATTTGAAGAATAGATTTGGTAAAATAAATGAATCTTATAAGTTATAAGATTTATGATTTGGAAAGTCTTTAAAAGAACGATTTTGTAAAATAATCGTTTTATAAGCATTTGACTTATAATATGAACTTTTAGTTTATAATTGAGTTATAAACTGGAATAGGTTAATAAAGGAATTTATAAAAGGAAGTTTTTATAAGATAAATAGAAAAGGGATTTATAAACGTTGTTTTATAAATTCGCAAACGACTTATTTTGATAAGTAAATTGTTGAAACCTATTAATGGAGTTATATTCACGTTTTTGAACTGTGAATAATCCTTTGAAATAAAATGAATAAAAGGATGAAATTGATTAACGTAGTATATTCACGTTTTTGAATAGTGAATAATATGTTAAAGAAAATGTTTAGAATGTGATATTTTAAATTGAATTAAAATGATCTAACGATGTTTTAAAATGTGTTGAGATTCGAAACCATAGATTTCAACGTTTATTGTTGAAATAGACGTTTTCGAGAAATAAAAGGAAATGGTGGACTATAACACTGTTGTTATAGTAAATGATTTCCGAAAGGAAATGTTTTGTATAGTATTGGGATTTATATATCTATTTTAATTTCGAATCCCTATACTAGTGATTTTGGGTTGTCGTAACAATGTTTTACGCAACATTCGTTTTGGCCCAAATAAATATGTTTAAGAGCATGATTTCCTTAAAGAATGAAATATATACTTAATCTCGATTTAAGTATATTGAATATTTTCTAAGTGTTGAAAATAAATAAAATTTGTGAATTACTTATGAATAAATAAGTATGGAAATGTTTTCCGATATAAAGTGAATATCTTAAGAATTTATCCTTTTGAAGATAAATTGAAATGAATAATTGGAATCGAATATTCATAGATATTTTGGATTATAAATTCACTAAGGAATTTATAAAGGAAAGGGGAATTTGTCTAAAAATAAATATTGATTTATTTTTGAAGTGTGAAAATTTAATATCTAGTAAAGATATTTTTGGAAAAAAATAAATAATTTGGGAAATTATTTGGAAACTGGTGATGTGTGCATATCAATTGATAGTTCAATAGCCGACTATCAATATTTCCCTTTGAATGGGTATTTGATGTGATTTGTTTGAATGTGAATGCCACACTTATTTTTGAATAAGCGCTCACTATTCGGGTTAACCGGGAAAGGACCATGGGGTCGTATAACCCATTACGAATATGTGATACGTCGTTGTGAATTGCATTGAAGACCGGTGTTGAAGACCGAGTATTTGCGAAAGCGATAGGATGACCTATCGATTGTCTCTGCACTGGGTCGCTCCTGGTATAGAGATTTCCTTAAGTGATGGGAAATTCGATCGGGATTGTGAATACCCGGATTGCAAGGGCTTCGTAAGAAGTGCCTTCGGTTTTGTTCGAGCCCGGAACAGACTTGTATGGATTGTATGTCTGACGTTACAAATTGAGATATAAAGCAGATTTCATTCAAATATATTTCTGTTGGTGGCGGAGAATTTATTCTTTTAGCTTAACACCCTTCTTTGAGACGTACGAGCTCAGAGGTTATATAGTTGAAGTTATCAGCGATATATTCCCAATTTGGTAATGTGACATGCTGAGTGTTGCTGTAAATGATCATTGTGTTGATTATTTGTGATAGGATCGTTTATTTGATCGTCTATCTTGGTGATCATTTCTATGATCATTTGTTGACCGAAAGCATGGCTTTTGTATAAAGTATGTTTTTGTGGACGTGACTTCGTCGAGCCTCACACCCCGTGAATGGTCAAAACAGGAAAGATGCGGCAAGGTTATGAGGGGTAGCGCCCTTTAGGATGTGTGCATTTCCTTCTGGAAAAGGGTGGTATCATGGTATGGAGCCCAGATACTTACTCATGTTGAAAACACTTTATGATTGTGTGAATTGATTACGAGCGCTCGGTGAAAAGGTCCCAAAGGACCGGGGGATGGCATATTCGGTCAGTTGTTACTCAGTTAGGGGTAACCCGGCCTTGTGTTGGTAGAGATCCGGTTTGGTTCTCGGGGATGTCCATCCAGAGGCATTCTCATGTGGCAATGGGAAGTTCCTTGGCCTGATCATTCGTTGGAAATCCAAAGAAACAATACGAGACTTGTACGGTTTTAGTTGTATAACCTGCTATGGAATGTGGCGGTAACCTGCTATTGAACATAGTTAGCTATAGTAGGCATACGATAATGGTCGTATGTTGGCTAAGATTTATATTCTACTTTCGAAATAAATTTTTCCTACACTATACACTAATAATAATATCAAATGTTCTTTTTAAATGCGTATCAAGCATCTTTGACTATCATAAGGAGAAATCTCCTCCGATTCTGCGTTTGCATTGTGTGTGTGTGGGAGGCCTTATGGTAGTCTCATTTTTAAAAGCATTGCGAATTGACTTTAAAAATATCTCTCTATTTTGATTTTAAAGATAAATAAACTGTTTTGAGTTCTCACACCAGTCACATGATTGACTCGGAGTTTATTGTTTTCCTTCCTAAACTCTGGGTGCCCACCAATTTCCACACGGGCAGTCAAGAGTTAAGGTTTATCAGGATATTCTGGAGTTGCTGGAAGCAAGCTGGATGGCATGGCGTATTACTAGCATATAGTATTTCTTTTTCCGCTGCACTGTTTGATGTTGTATGTTGTTGTACACTCTGATGATGATGATGTAATGAAATGTGATGTAATGTAATAACTGATATAGTTCTTTGTTAAAGATTATTCATTTATTTATTATATGTTGTTCCGCTGCGAATTGTGAGATTCTGATGTTGTTCTGTTGTTTTCTGCTCCGTTCCTCTTTTCTTTTCTGTTTTCTTTCCTCTCCATCTTCTATCCTTTTCTATTCTCTCCTATGTTATTTCCCCTCTATTTTCTACCTTCTTATCTCTT
Organism: Allium cepa; assembly: GCA_030765085.1. NCBI lineage: Eukaryota > Viridiplantae > Streptophyta > Magnoliopsida > Asparagales > Amaryllidaceae > Allium > Allium cepa. The sequence goes on from CM060942.1 coordinate 153,992,113, forward strand.
CTATGTCTTCTTCTTTCTTTTCCTTTTCTTAAATTCTTTTTAAAAAAACCCTAACTATTCGGTTTTTCGGCAACGAAAAATCGCGTACGTTACAAATAAATTTTGATTGAACGGAATATATGCGATTAAATATGCACATGATGATGCGCATAATTGAGGACATGACACAAATGTAGAAACTGTATCTCATGCAGCGCTAGAAGGAGGACTTGAATCTCTGACCTTGTAGTTAACCACCACATGCTCTAACCAACCGAGCTATTCCAGTAAAGGAAACAATTTTGTTTTTTTTGATAAATCTTGATGAAGAAGAATAAAAAAGATGCACAAGGGTGAATATGCAAATGCTAGGAAAGGATTTACATCGCGATCACATCTTCTCTTCAATCTTAGCATTTGTTAGTTAAACAAAACTGCTAATAAAATTGGAATTAACTTAATATGTGATTAAATATTCACATGATGATGCAAAAATTTGGGCTCTTTGGACATAAAATCTTCTCTCTTATGTAGAAATTAAATCCGCTAAATCTTGTTAACTTCGACATTTTTTTGAATAATGTATCTTTGCCTAGAGGTGTCAAAATAAGTTGAAGTTGGACAATTTAGAGTTGCAAGTGTCATATGATTGAACATGATATATTTTTTAAACTTAAAAAGACAAGGGTATAAACTGTACCATAAGTACGCTAGAAGGAGGGCTTGAACCTCCGACCTTGTGGTTAACAGCCACACGCTCTAACCAACTGAGTTATTCCAGCAATGACAACAATTTCGTATTTTTTTGGTTTTTGATCAATTTGGATTCAAAAGAATAAAAAAGATGCACAGTGGTGAACTTACAAATGCTAGGAAAGGATTTAAATCAGTGTCATTGAAAAAAATGCTCCTCTAACAATCACAACAAAAAATAAAATAAAAATACGTTGGACTCAAATTTTTATAGTCTTTTGGAATTTATTTAACTTTAGTTTGGGTATGAAATTTAAACCTATGTGATTTAAGTCTACTTGTATATTTATTTTAGATCATGTTGGCTAAATGAAATTTCTAGTTTTCAAATATAAATGATCTGATCTCCCCATCTATATCAGCTTCTCATTTGTTAGTGAAACAAATCTACTAATAAATTTTGATTGATATGTGATTAAATATGCACATGATGATGCAAATAATTGAGGACATGAAACAAATTTAGAAACTGTATCTCATGCAGCGCTATAAGGAGGGCTTGAATCTTTGACCTTATAGTTAACCACCACATGCTCTAACCAACCGAGCTATTCCAGTAAAGGCAACAATTTTGTATTTTTTTCGTTTTTGATAAATCTTGATGCAGAAGAATAAAAAAGATGCACAAGGGTGAATTTGCAAATGCTGGAAAAGGATTTACATCGCGATCACATCTTCACTTCAATCTTAGCCTTTATTAGTTAAACAAAATTGCTAATAAAGTTGGAATTAACTAAATATATGATTAAATATGCACACGATGATGCAAAAAATTGGGCCCTTAGGATATGAAATCTTCTCCCTTATGTAGAAATTAAACCCGCTAAATTTTGTTAACTTCGACATTTTGTTGAATAATATATCTTTGCGTAGAGGTGTCAAAATAAGTTGAAGTTGCACAATCTAGAGTTGCAAGTGCCATATGATTGAACATGATATATTTTTTAAACTTAAAAAGACAAGGGTATAAACTGTACCACAAGTACGCTAGAAGGAGGGCTTGAACCTCTTATCTTGTGGTTAACAGCCACACGCCCTAACCAACTGAGCTATTCCAGCAATGACAACAGTTTTGTATTTTTTTGGTTTTTGATAAATTTGGATTCAAAAGAATAAAAAAGATGCACAGTGGTGAACTTACAAATGCTAGGAAAGGATTTAAACCGGTGTCATTAAAAAAATACTCCTCTAATAATCACAACGAAAAATAAAATAAAAATACGTTTGATTCAAATTTTTATAGTATTTTGGAATTTTTTTAACTTTAGTTTGGGTATGAAATTTAAACCTATGTGATTTAAGTCTACCTGTATATTTATTTTAGATCATGTTGGCTAAATGAAATTTCTAGTTTTCAAAATATAAATGATCTGATCTCCCCATCTATCTCGGCTTCTCATTTGTTAGTGAAACAAATCTACTAATGAATTTTGATTGAACGGAATATATGTGATTAAATATGCACATGATGATGCAAATAATTGAGGACATGAAACAAATCTGATTGATTGTTTATTTGCATTAACTAATTAGTAATTTGATTAGTTTATTTACATAAACCGTAAATCCTAATTCGTAATTTTCTAAATCCTAAACCCTAATTAATAATTTGATTAGTGTATATTCACATTTGAGCTAGCATTTGGTTTGTTAGGATTGATGTGAATGATTTTGTGTATGGTTCGTAAAATTCTAAAAATAATAATTAAAATACATTAATCGTAGTTAAACCCTTAATCGTTTATATAAAACATGAATAATATATATATATATATATGTGTGTGTGTGTGTATGTATGCATGTATATTATCAAAACAGCAAAAATCGTATAATATAGTATATATTTAATAAAACGGTAAAATGTAAATAAACTATTGTACAAATGCTAATATATGTTATATAATTAACTAATCGTGTATAATATTGATATATAATGCTAATATTGATAATCTATGAACAAAGTAGACGTCCAAAATGTGTCTTATTTTTTATAAATCCCTTAGAGAATTTTTGACCATATCCGCCAATCATTGTATATGATCGTTATATAGATCTTTGTTTTTACTACAAAACGGATAAGCATATTCATCTGATACAATATTTGACGAATTTGTCCCTGTATTGAACAAGTTACAAACACTATAAAGTAAATACATTTCGTAAATCATTTAATTTAAACGGTTTATAAAATTTTGATAGCACTTCCTTTTTGTTCCTTGTGTACACGAATTTGTGTACGATACATGGAACACAGGGGAAGTGCTGCTAAAATTTTGTGAAATCGTTTAAAATGAATTGATTTATGAAATATAATTACTACTGTGTTTTTAAAAGGAAGTAGGATGACCGGCCATCAAAGCAAAAAATAATATATAGAAGCAAAAATTTTAATATTATATTTATTTCAAGACGCAAAACCAATTCAAGGTGCAAGAAAGCGCAAAAACAATTTCAATGCGCAAAAAGGTGCAAGAAGATGCAAAAAGTTGCAAATTAGTAAATTTAATAACATTATAAATATATACTTTTTAATAAAAAATAAAATATTAATGCATAAAATTAAATGATTAATACTAATTTTAATTTCTATCATAGGTTTTAAAATAGAAAACATTGTTAATTGTTTTACTGATCGGAGCTGGATGTATGAACGATGAAGGAAAATTAGAGGCTCAATAAGTGAACATGTTTGTAATGGGTTATATGTGTTTATTGAATTCGCTTTTAAGTAATAATGGAAATGACGAAGAAATTTGTTGTCCATATAGGAGGCGAACTTTTGAAGCATTTGATCCCGGATATACTTAGAGTTCATTTGCGCCAATACAGTTTTGTGTCGAATCATTTGGTGTGAGATCGTCATGGAGAAATTGTAGCACCTAATTAAGAACAGTCAGAGGAGAAAGTTGGTGATGAAATTAGTTTGACGAATCTCGTAGAACATATGCTAGAAGATGTAGCACGATCAATCCTCTCTACCATTGAAGTTGACAATGACGATGTTAACATGGAAGGGAAACCAACTGTTGGAGCGAAAAATATATATGATTTATTGGATGCTGGTAAGAAACCCTTATGAAATGGTTGTGCAAGCGATACCCAATTATCAGTAACTACAGAGTACATTGCGATGAAATTAAAATACAACTTCACAGAAGCTAGATTTACAACTGTCGTACAAGCTGCAAAACGGCATATGCCACCCGATAATTTAATGTGCGAAAATCATTATGAAGTAAAAAAAACTTATGTATGCTTTCGGCTTGCCATATCAAAAAATAGATACTTGTTTAAATGGTTGCGTGTTGTTCTAAAAAGAAGACAGCAATCTTAGGAATTGCAGAATATGTAACCAGGAAAGGTACAAATAAAGAAAAAAGAATGAAAAAGAAGTTTCATGGATCATCTGTAACAGTACATCATATGAGATGACACAATGTGAGAACACAGGAAGAAGGTACGTTAACACATCCAGCTGATGGAGAAGCATGGAAGCATTTTGACAAAAATATCCCATTTTCACAGCGGAAAGCCGTAACGTTAGGATTGGTTTATGTACGGATGGATTTTCACAGTTTTTCCAGTTTGTCTCTAAATATTTATCTTGGACTATAATCGTTACACTTTACAATCTACCTCCGTTGATGTGTATAAAAACTCCATATATGTTTCTCACAATTATCGTCCCTGACCCAGATGATCCGACACAGGGAATCGATGTTTACTTACAACCGTTAATTGAAGAGTTGAAAACATTATGGTACAAAGGAGTTGAAACATACGACGTATCAATTTTTTTTGAATGTTTGCTTCTTTGTTGTGGACTATTAGCGATTTTCCTACACGCAATTATTTCGGGTTAGAATACGGCCAACCGTTTGGTGTATCCTTATTGAATGGAAGAAACACGAGCATTTTATTTATCAAATGGAAAGAAAATTTCATGGTTTGATTGTCATAGGTGTTTTCTCCATATCAATCATCCTTTTAGAAGAGATAAAGAACTTCACAGCTAATAGACATGAGACTTTACGACGACCAATAATTTGGTCAAGCGAAGTTATAAAGTGTGATGACCCGAAATTTTCGTCATTTAAATTCGGAATATTTAATTGATTTTAGATATCAATAGAGTAAATTTTAACTTGAATTTCGAATATCACAAGTTATCTGGTAATTGAATTATTAAATTAAATCAGTGAAATTGGTTAAAATGTTGAAGTTGAAGATTTAAGCCTATTAAAAATAATTTGAAGGCTTATAAATTTTATATTGAGAATAATAGAAGTTGTAAAATTGAATCTAACACTGAATTGTTCAGTTTTGAAATTAAATATCGTTTAAATTGAATTTAAAATAGCCTTCCGAGGCACAGTCTCGGATTTCGACGAAACCAGTTCCATTGGGTCCATAATATTGAATTATTATCGGATTTCAAATTTCGTACTAATCGGAGTTAGTATGTGAGTGTACAATATATAAACGCGCTTAAAAACTTAATTGATAATAATAATCTAATGAAATTTAATTAGTCAAGCTTCTCATATACGCCACTTCTTTTAACTTAAAACCGTGTTCCTCTTTCTCTTCTAAAAGGGCAGACAAGTTCAATCCCTTCTGAAAACCGAAATCGAAAAGAAAAAAAATGGCCGAGCTTTTCAGAAACATTGGAGACGAAATCGAATCCTCTCTTCTCCTATTAAACGAAATCAGGTCAATTCTTCCTCCTCAGATCGCATCTCCTTCCAACGATCGATCTCAACGAAGTGGCACGCGCAAGCAAAGAGGAAGGAAGCGACGTCCACGCGAAGCTTGGATTCGTGAGTACGAGGCCGTGGAGGGTGAAAGAGAAGCTCGATTTGGTCGCGTGGGAAAGGGGAGGACTTAGCTCGACATGGAGCGGCAGGCGAGGGCGACATCGATATGGCAGGGCTCGAGGCACACCTAGGTGGCTCGCAGGTGTTGGAGTGTGTTGCGGGGATGTTGTCGAGTTTGCGATCTGGTCAGGCTTGGTAGCGGCATGAGGAGGTTGTTGACGTGCTGTTATGCAGGGAGTCATACGATTTTGCATCGCCGTGGGCGATCATGTTTGCAGTTTTAGTGCTGTAAGGTATAATTTCTCTTTTCCAATTTACATCCATATACAGAAAAAGAAGAAAATATATTGACGGAATAGTTTTGTTTTCAATTAAATTTAATATGCAGAAATGGTTTTGTTTATAACAGAAATAGTTCACATATACATAGATAATCTGTGTATATGTGTATTTATACAAGAAAATAATTATACAAAGCTTATAACCGGAATAGTTTTGTATAGAGGGAAATTTCTAGATGAAATTTTATACTGTCTCTATCATATTAAATTGAAAAGTATATAAGATTCATTAGAACAGAAATTTTAAATGTTTTGAATTGGAAAAATATATAAAATAATAGGTTTGGGAAATAAATTGTTAAATTAACTAATTTAATTATCAATATAAAGGGAATAGTCTGTTTAACTGAATAATCAATTATTTTAAGTTACTAAAGGGAATTTTAGTTAAATGACGACATTAGTTAATAAATTTTTTATAAAGGTGATTGATTATTCAAATTAGTTCAAACATTAATAAAATCATCCAATATCTGTACAAGGTCTAAAATCATGAAGAAACAAGCCATTTGGAATGGATTGCAAACAGCAAAGCAAAGGTGAGTTAATCTCACTCAGTTGATTATAAATTTAAATTTAAATGATTAAATTTAAATAATTGTTCGAATGCTTGAATTGATTGATGTGATATAGAATGATATAATTTGAAATCGGCATATTATGTCGTGCTAACGTCTGTGGATGCAGGGAAAACAGGTTGGAGGGATCCAACTGGACCCCTCAACTTTTATTTAAATTATTTTATATTCTCTGTTCTGGTTGTTTGATATTCTATAATGAATTATGTGGAAGTATTGAATGCTATGGCTTGGTTGATATAATTGGGTATAATGAATTACCGAAATTATAAATTTGATTTTAGAAATGAAAATAAAAGAAGTGAAATTGCAAGTAAAATAATTATAGAATAAATTTAAGAATAACTTGGAAAAGAAATACAGTGACTTTAAAATTTTAATAAATGAATCTTGAGAATGGAAAGGAAAATTTGAATAAACAGAAAGTTAATGAATTTTAAAATGCAGTGTTATTAATTAAAAAGAACAAACATTTATTTAGAATTTAAGATTTGGATTATTGAAAGAGTAAAGAAGAAATAAAATAATAATAATAATAATAATAATAATAATAATAATAATAATAAAGGCCATACCTACTGAAGTTGGAAATGAACTGATAAGTAAAAGAATTTATTCAAATAAAATGAATTGGATATCAATTTGGGAAATTGATTTAAGTGATTGAGATTTGAAATTCTCCCTGGATAACCAAGTACGTTGCAAAGTAAATTTTTAAATATAAGTTAAAAGATTTTGAAGTTGTTTCAAAAATTATGTTTTGTAAAATTTATTATTCTAATATTTAAAGTCTAGAGCAAGTATTTCCTTTTAATCTATTATAACAGTATTTATTTAAAAAATGGTTTGGTGTTTTGATTAAAGAAGAAATCCAATGTTTAGTTATAAGGTAACCTTATTTTAATTATTTCTAGAGTATTATTTAAAATTAAGTATTAAAGTAATTTTTATAAATTAAATGATAAATGCATTTTTCAATAAAGTGTTTTAAATTATTTTAAAAATCTAGTTTTGAGCTTGGTGATTCCAGTGGAGATAGAAAATATTTGGGAAAGTTTATCCTGAAAAGAATGATGGTTTGAAACTGTTTTCAAAGGAATTTGAAAGTGAAGATATATCTTGTAAAGATATTTTGATATAAATAAATAATTGGGAAAATTATTTATGGGTTGATGGATGTTTGTGAATGTTAATTGATAGCTAAATAACCGACTATCAATATTGGCCAACTGCGCTGATCGTTTCGAAGAGACCGGGACCGAGATTTATTTCTCGAAAACCACTTCGATCCGGTTTGTACGTTTCGTGCGACAAACGTGTTCGGAGTCGAAGATGGAGCAGTGAAGTGCAAGGGCTAGTCGCTACTAATCCTGAGAATATTTCCAAAATGGATGTAGTAGGAGTAGTAGTGCCTTCGGTTCCGTTCGAACCCGGGACGGACTTGTATGGATGAATGCCTGCGAAACATCGTCAGGTGGGCGATGGGCATTCTAAGTGAAACGTTCTAAAGGTAACGCTTAGCCTCAAGCCTCATCAACCGGGAATGACTGAAAATCAGGGGATATGCAGCAAGGCTTCGTGGGTAGCCCCCACTTGAGAGTAAGGTCATCCCTGTCTAGATGTCCCTTTTTATTCGGCTTAGTGGTGCGGTTGCTGATCCCAACCGTGGGATGATCTTATTCGGAACTGTCCAGTAAGGGTTGGGTCCGGCCTTGTGTTGCAGGGGATCGGGAGTGATCCTCGGTACTGTGATCTAGACCACGTACTGTGACAGGTGGTACCCCAGTGCCTAGTCATTGTTGAAAATCCATTCTCCCTACGAGCCTTTTACGAGTTTTGTTTGTATTACCCACTTTTATGGCTAGTAGCTGGAATTTAATGAATGTAACAATTTCGGCTATTTTATAAGTATTTGTATCCTATTATAATATCAGAGGATTTCTATAAAAATTGTTTTAGCTATCGTAAGGTAAAAACCCGACATGTTTATTTATGGCGTGGTCTTACGAGATGCTTTTGTTTTTAAAAGGATTTTTGAAACTTTAATAATCAATTGGGTGCGATTTTCTCACGCTGGTATTCCAGACTGACTCGGGTGTTATTTAACTGTAATGCTCGGGTCAGACCGAGTATTATAGGATACATGATATGATGCTGTGGAGCTCAGGAGACAAGCTGGACGACGATGCGTATTCTCGTACTTGTTTATATATATTCCGCTGTGTTGAGTTGTTGTGTATCCATGTGTATGTTGTTGTTGAACTGTGATTGATGTACTCTGATGATGTAATATATAAACAGATATATTTGATTATGAGTAAAGAACATTTATTATCTATTATATTTTATTCCGCTGCGATGGTTATATTCTGATGTTGTTTTTTTGTACTCTCTTCTTCTACCTCTCCTTCTTTAACCAAAATGGTTCGTATTTCTGTACAACTTGAGTTGATTTAGGTAGAATAGTGTTGACTCAAGGAGTACGGATTTGCGGGTCGTTACATAAAGGATTATCCAAAGATACATAAAATCGGACAACAAATTGAAATTCAAGGTAAATCGACGATTCATAATTGGTGCAAACAAAGTATATTTTGGAAGTTGCCTTATTGAAAAAATCTCCTAATCTGTCATATCATTGACGTGATACATAACGAGAAAAACGTATTTGACAATCTGTTTAATACAGTTTTGAATGTTAAGGGCAAGATTAAGAACGATTTGAAATCAAGACGTGATATAGAAGAAATTTGTAACCGTCATGAGCTTCATATCAAGTCAAATGACAGTAAAAAACCCAAAGCATGATATGAGTTAGACAACAATCAAGTTAAAGTACTGTTAAAATGGATGGAAGGATTACGATTTTCCGATGAGATTTCCTCTAATCTTCGTAGATGTGACGATTATAAGAACGGGAGACTAAGTGGGATGAAAAGCCATGATTGTCATATAATGATGGAAAATTTGTTGCCCGTCGCTTTCAGAGAACTGTTGTCTGGAAAAGTTTGGAAGGTTGCAACAGAACTTAGTTTGTTTTATAAGGAGATTTGTTCAACTACGTTAAAAGTTGATCGTCTACGTAAACTTGAGAAAGAAATCCCTGTACTGCTCTGAAAATTAAAGAAAATATTTCCTCCAAGTTTCCTTAATGTAACGGAGCGTTTACCTGTTCATATATACATTGTTCAAATATTTCCAAGTGAGTAAATCTATACATTGTTCAAATTCTTAGTGCTTGAATTTTTTGCATGAATGTAATAGCTCTGAACTTGTGTTTGATTTTTCCTGCAAACATTATTTTCCTTCTGTTTCTGTTTTGTACTGATATGCTAAAATCTTTGGTTTACAGAGTAAACTATACACAAATCTGACATCTTCTTATTCTCCTTGCTCCTGAAAAATGTTAGTAATCAAGTTAAAACTTTTGTTTTAAATCCTCAAACAAGTTTTTTTGTAAAGTTATTTAAACAAACAGTAAAGCATGTTCACTGTAATATTGTTTACAGGTTTTAAGTAAAGTTTGATAAAAAATAAAATGTTGAAAAATATAAATTCAATGGTATAATCTGAATCCATACCAAAATCTATGATTTTCAAAACGAAAATGAAGATTTTTAGATTTGTATTTAAGGGACAGTTTGAATATGAACAAAAATGGCAATTTGATCATTATCTGGTGATAGAATCGAAATCGTATGCTAAGATTTTGGTTAAAGCAAGATTGATCATCATTGAGTTCGAAAAAAATGTTGAAATTTTTTTCTATTGCATAAATCTTGAATTCGAATCCAAACTAGGGTTTAAGGACTGTTTCCAGTTCGCGTTGCAAATGAGATCGCCGCGCCACCTCTGGCTGATCGGACCGCGTGTCAGTGGGGTGAACAGAGGCGTAGCGTGATGACGAAGCAAGGGTACAAGGTTGGTGGCCGATAATGTCCAGAGGAGGTGACGCGAGTTCGATTTCTGGTGGTGAGGATGGGTTCGAGTTTCGAACTAAAAGCTAAATTTCGTTCTGGGGTTGTTAGCATGGAATTGATCACTGCTACCGAATGTAGAGTCGATGAGTGACTTGTGGGAGGTTGCGATCGTCACCGAAGCGTCGCCGTGACGATGTGCACGTGCACAGCGTTCGTTTGGGAACAGGGAATTGCCGCGTGTGTTGGCTTCGGGTGAAACTCGAAAAATCACGAGTAATGCTTCGGGGGGTACTCGTGTTCAAGCGAGTTCTCTCTGATACTATTTTGTTAGCTAAGGTTTAAACTTAGCTAAAGGAGAAAAAAGAAGAAGAAGAAACTGGAAGGAGATAAGAAAACTGGGATGAGGAAAGAAATGGGAAGTCTCGGGGAGAAGATGTGATGGAACCGGGGGGGCGCGAGTGAAACGCTGCTTTTACTCGGGTTATTTATATGGGCTAAGCCCATTCAAATCTTTAAGTCATCAATGTTAATAAAAATTTTGTGTTTTATAATATGAACAGTTTAGATTTTGTTAAGTTAAATTTTTAACAAATGCTTTAGAATTTGTAAATTCTTTAATTGGTAAAGAAAGTTAAAAATCAAAATTTAATTAAATGATTAAATTTTAAAAGAAGAATTTTAAATAAATTTACATTAAAATTTCAATGTAACAATAAATTAATTTTTAAAGTATAAAACAGATTTTTCAAATGAAAATTAAGGTAAACTATTTTATCAATAGTTTTGAAAAGGAATTTAGAATAATTTAAAGATTGTGATTAAAATTGATTTAATAAACAATTAAGTACTCAAATAAATTTATAATTAAGAATTTATTGATTTGATAAAGCAAGTTAATTAATTTAAATTGGCAGTTAATTAAAATAACTAATTAAGGAAAAATCAATGTATCAAGATGATTAATTTAATTATCATTAAGAATAATAAATCATTGATTGAATAATCAATAAAATAAATATTTGGTTAATTTATCTCATTCGTTTTGATTAGTAAATAACTAACTATTGTTGTTAACTTATATTGATATCTCTGTTCTGTTCGTAATTCTGTATGATGATATTGCCATGTTATTGCACTGTGATTATAATTTGTTCTGTATTGATGTGAAAACCTTGTTGCCCGTAAAACGGCATTTAAACTTCGATGTGACAGGGAATCGGATTTCAGTTGGTTATCCGAAACCCACATCGAACCTGTAAATATTTGTGAATGACATCCACATGTTTTAAAACTTGACACCCACTATTCGAATTAGTCGGGAAAGGATCTTTGTGTCATATAACCCATTTCGAATATGTGATTCGACGTTATGGATAGCAATTGAAGACCAGTGTTGAAGACCGGGTATTTGCGAGAGCGATAGGATGATCTGTCGATTGACTCTGCACCGAGTTGCTCTGGTATAGAGTTCTCCATATGTGATGGGGAATCCGATCAGGATTGTGGATATCCGGATTGCAAGGACTTCTTTGGAAGTGCCTTCGGTTCTGTTCGAGCCCGGAACAGACTTGTATGGATAGTCTGTCTGACATTACAAATTGAGATATAAAGCCGATTTCTTTCAAATATATTTCTGTTGGTGGCGGAGAATTTATTCTTTTAGCTTAACACCCTTCTCTGAGACGTACGAGCTCAGAGGTTATATAGTTGAAGGTTATCAGCAATATATTCCCAATTTGGTAATGTGACATGCTGAGTGTTGCTGTGAAATGATCATTGTGTTGATTATTTGTGATAGGATCATTTGTTTGATCGTCTATCTTAGTGATCATTTCTATGATCATTTGTTGACCCAAAGCACGGCTTTTGTATAAAGTGTGTTTTTGTGGACGTGACTTCGTCGGACCTCACACCTCGAAATGGTCAAAACAGGAAAGATACGGCAAGATTATTGGGGGTAGCACCCCTTAGGGTATGTGCATTTCCTTCTGGATAGAAGTGGTATCATGGTATGGAGCCCAGATACTTAACTTATGTTGATATCGCAGATATATATATATATATATGATTTTGTGATTTGTCGCTGGGGCCCCGGTTAAAGGTTGGTGACGACCGGGAGATGGCATACTCGTGTCAGTAGTTACCCAGTTAGGGGTAACCCGGCCTTGTGTTGGCAGAGATCCGGTTTGGTTCTCGGGGACGTCCTTCCAGAGGCGTTCTCATGTGGCAATGGAAAGTTCCTTGGCCTGACCATTTGTTGGAAATCCAATAAACAATACGAAACCCTGTACGGCTTTAGTTGCAGAACCTGCCATGCAGCGTGGCGGTAACCTGCCACAAAACATGGTAGCTATAGTAGGCATAGTTCGAAATGTCTATGCTGGCTAAGATTAATATTCTACTTTCGAAATGATTTACTTCACTATGCACTAGTAATAATATCAAGAATTCTTTTCTCGTACCAAGCATATTTAACTATCATAAGAGGAAATCTCCTCCAATTCTGCGTTTGCATTGTGTGTGTGGCGGGAGGTCTTATGGTAGTTCCATTTTTAAAAGCATACCGAAAATTCTTTTATAAATCTTGTTTTATTTAAATGCAACTGTTTTTGTTTACTCATATCAGTCCCATGACTGATCCGGAGTATATTGTTTTCTTTCCTAAACTCTGGGTGCCCATTATTTCCACACGGGCAGCCTAGTAGCAGGTTTCTATATTTGGAGTAGCAGTATTTTGGAGCTCTTATCTTGGAGATATCTTAGGAGCTATTGGAGATTTCAGGTGTTTAGCTTTTGGGAGTTCGTTATCATCTCTCTCATTTGAGGATTTTTGGATATATGTTCACTGTTATATTACCATGATGTTGTATTTAGAGATTGTGGTATATGTATTATGTACTCTGTTGCAGTATGGATATTATGTTGATGTTGTAACAGTGATGTTATTTATGATATTGATTCTGTTCCGCTGTTTTATATTCATCTAATTGTTGTTATAAGCTCCGGCGATGCGAATTTGATGTCGTTTATTGGACATCGAGTTTGGGTCGTCACAGTCAAACAGCAAGTGTTCAGGCATGTAACGAGTATTGTTCATTGATGAATGTTTCATGCTTCTAAAAAATTAAAAAAATATAGTAGTTAGTATGTTACTCAAAAAACTTATATTTTATGCTCAATCACTTATGCCTTGTTAACAAAATTCAATGAACAATTATTATTTTTTCATTACAGTGATTAGTAGGAAAAACAAGGAACATATAACATAGTATTTCGGACATAAAGCTTAATAATTATGAAATTTAATGAGAAGAGCGATAGTGGTTGTAAGTCTATGGCAACTCTTTATAACATATTAAAAATAGGAAAATATTGCAGCTTAATAATTAGCTCACTAAAATAAGTTAGCACTTGCGCCCTTTACGGCCACATGTTCCAATGGTTAATCCACATTTCGACCTTATTAAACTAATCCACTAGCTTTTACCAAGGTTAACCCAGAAATGAATTAACTAGCAGAAAAGGTTGTTTCATGTTTTCCAATTGCTATTTCAATGTTAGTTTCTTCCTCGAGGTTTGGTAAATTGTAGCTTATAAGTATAACTGGTTGACTATTTTAGTAAATCCATGACACAATGCTCTGGTTGTGGCTGCAGTCAGAAACCACAATTTTTAATGCAATTAATATTAACAAAAAATGGTAGCTAATATTAATGAAATGAATTAAAAAATTCCAAATTATTATGAAGCATCAGTTTGTTGTAAGCAAAAGAGGTGGAGATCAGAAGTTAGGTAAAAAAAATGGTAGTTTATTTTTGTTAATAAATTTAGCTTGCCTATGATTCAAAAAGGTTAACCAGAATCAATTCATGCTTTGCATCATTTATTTATGTTTTAAACTTAGTACCCATCAACTGGAAATGTTAAATTAAACTAGTCAATGGAACTGCAGGTAAATACACCATTTCCTTTTCTCCGTGTTATTATATAATCTATAGCTATCTTACTTGTCCCTAGCATGCAACAGAGTTTAAAGCAGCAGCCTTAATTCAAAAATCAAGACAATTCATGAAAATTACTGAATTTTGAAACCCAATAAATTCACGTTTAACTTCCATATTAACTAATAAAATATTAAGTTTGATGAAATTGACATAGAACAAGATTAGTAAACTGAATGGGAGTAACCTCCAGCACAAAAGAATCAACGGTTACCTCACTAATAACTACTAATGTTATAAATTTATCAAATAAAGTGACAACATGGACACGCATACAAAAAGCATCTAATAACATATGTATGTCAAGTTTAATGGCAATTCTATAGTATATCTTTGTAAATTCCTCTTTATGTTTTAAATAAGCTATTATTTAAAAAGCAGTTTTAACAAATTCCAAACAATAGATTACATATTTCTCTAGAATCATAATGCATAAAACACAATCTATAGTACTATTCTCAAACTCCAATGTAATTAAAAATATTAATATAACAGATAGGATTGCAAATTCCTCAAGAGGCATTATATACTGTTATTTTCTTTTAATATAACAATGGTATACCTGATAACATAAAAAGATCACATACAATGAAGTGCTTGAGTCGTGAATGATTTAATGGAGTGCTTCAACAGTTCAATATGTGAATGATGATTTGGATGTAGTGTTTTACCAGATAATTATAATCTTAATGCCAAGATAAAAAAGTAAGAGAAAAAACTGAAAAATATAACCATCGAGAAGAAGTGATAAATACGTAGAAACTAAAAAATAATCCATGGATAAGCTAATTTGAATTCAGTAAAATATTGAAACTCAAAAGTTCCTATTTGCTGAAAATGTGAAATGAAATGAAACTATCCTTAGAAAGTGACAATTCAAGGCCATTGTTTCAATTTTCAAAAAAAGTATTACATAATGCAAGTTATTTCAATCGTACAATTTCGAAATAAATTAAAAAATAACGAATGCTTAATTCCCAAGGGAGAAGCAAAAGGTTGAGTTCATGAAGTAGATCACAGGTTGCCAAAGAATTACACCATTTCAGTAACACACATATCCAGGGCCGGCACCATGGTTTTAGTTGCACGAGCCAAACAAAGGTTAATTTCCTTTGTAGCCCAATTTTTTAGAAACACCAACGTTATAGCCATTGGTGTTGTGGATTTTTGGGTAGCTGTTTCCTTTTTGTCTTTTTCTTTTCTTGGGTTAGGCTTGTTCAAGCACGAGTAAGAAAACATTACAAAAACCACCAATTTAACAAAATTAATAGCAAATGGTAGCTAGTGGTGGTCACTAGTTTGGATAGATGTTTCCTTTTGTTGAGTTTAGGCTTGTCCACACAAGTATAACACAAGACAACAACAACAGGTTACATTACACTAGTAATTAGTAATTAGAAAGTATTTGAGAGCTAAAACAGATGACAAGAAGTATTAAGGACCGTGCATGGCCCCTATTTCATCTAGTAAAGTTCATGGTGTTACGACTTTGATAGTTCAAGAGTAAGGTCTAAACAACATGAGCACTTAACTCTTCTTGGATTCCAGCGTTACTTTTTTAGCACAATTATTATTTTGCTGAACTGCTGTATTTTTTCACAGTTTAAATATTATTTAGTTAACTTTTTTATGAGAAACCAAACACAAATGGACAAAACAATGTATATTAGATCCCTAGATAGGGTTTGCTGCATATGAACTTAGTGTCTTAATTTAATCGTAACTAGTAAGTGGCCTGCCTTGTGAGCTTTATTCTGCTAAAAAAACAAGCATTAGCAGTAATCAGGCATTTGAAAATTTGATCACGAAAGGATAGGCATTTGCAAGCGGTCTGAAAGGTTCACTGACTAAGCAAAAGATCAGAGTTAAGCAAAATCTGAAGCCAAAGCCAGTAACTCAACTAATTTCAAACAATTTAAAAAAAAGATTTACTCAACTGATTAAATCAAGTATTCTGATTAATATACTACCAAGCCTTATTGCTACTTTACATGCTAAAATCAATTCCAAACACATCAAATAACTCAAATTAGAGATAGAGTTTAAATTTACTCACGCTTATTGGGAGATTTGAAGGCCGGTGCTGGAGTCGAGAGTTCAGAGAGAAGCGTAAAGCAGATAGAAATTCAAGCGTCGGTAGCACGAGCCGGCGGCGGTACCACAAGCCGGCGGCGGTAGCAGAAGCTTGTGACGGCAGGGTTTAATCGCGATGTAATAACAATGGTACTAGTTGCCCTACCGAAAAGGTTCCGCCTTTTAAATAAGGAAAATTTTAATTTTGGGCCGGTTTTTAAAGTGCGGCTCGTTTCCATTTTCAGCCATACTCATATGCGTGACAGCCCAACGTTCCAAATTCAAATTTTGGATCTTTCTACCGGTTGAAGGAAATTGGTACGTGCCATTTCACTCCAACCGCTGCATTTTTTTGGCTCTCATCCCCTATATAAACGAAGCCACCCTTCTCCTTCTTCTCACAGCAGTCCAAACAAACTATTTTCCGCTCTCAAATTTTTTCCGATCCGTTCTAGCATATTTTAAGATAATTTTCCGCTATTCTATTTATTTTTACCATATCTATAACATATATTTTTCTAGAATCTTATTTTACACTTTGAAATTTTCATTTTTGGTATTACGACGCATCTTTTTGGTTCTGTTGCTGCTTCTGATTTCTCTCAGTCTATAGCTTTATGGGCAACCAAAAGGCAGGAGCATTTCATAGATATGTGCGTTGATTGTCCGCCGGACAGAAGGAATTCATTCAACGGGTTTTATGGGTCCGTTGTGGTAGTATTCAACGAGAGACTGGACCTCGACTGGTCTTATACGCATATGAAGAATAAATGAGATAATCTGAAGTGTTATTGGAGTGACTGATACAAACTTCTACAGTTAGAAGGTGGGGGTGTGGGATGCGTAGAACGATCGGGTGGGTAGTTCCAAGAAGTGGTGGAACATTGGTGCGAGCAAATGCAAGAGATTTAGGAGAAATGCCCCACTCAAATTTAGAGAGTTTGATCGGCTTTTTGGAGGTTGCATAGAAAAGGACACCTGTAAGTATCAGATACCTCCAACTCCACCCGCTCAACCTTTCACTATTGTCGATACACCTTTGTATGGCACTTGAGTGCCAGAAACACCACACCCATTTAGCCTAGACGTAGCAGATAGATCGAGATGACAGCTCGAGCAGGCATGTGCTTGGACGATCGTTTGTTCAGATATACTGTCTGTTATACATGTGGAGCGGTGGGAGATTGTGATGATTTTTCACCAAGATCCTACAAACTTGGATATGGTGGAAACATTATCTGATAATGAGATACGTGGATTTATGTTGTAACAATTAGGTATGTTCTGTAGTCGTCGTTAGTATGTTTAGTTAAGTTTCCTAGTTTGTTTGGTTAATTTTTTTAATTTGTTTTATTTGCTTGTACTTGAAGTTAGAATGTATTAGTTTTGGTTTAATGAAATATTACAGAACAAAACAAATAATTAATTAACTATAAATCAATTAAATTAAAATTATGAATTAAATGCCACGTTCAAGTACCTCATTTAAATACCCCCTTGATAACCGCAAACACATTCCACATTCATCAATCTTCCCCACTCAAATACACTGTTTCCGTTCGTCGTAAACTCACCCTAATCTTATTTACACAATTAGATCACTTTTAAACTATTTACAAATATATGCCAGTTTTAGTCACGTCAGTGTCACATTGTCAAAAATGCATCGGTGCCATTTGAAATGTCGCCAATACAGGGTCCAGTAAATTGGCGCAATTTGAAAAGCCATCCAATTTACATGATAAATAATATACATGACTTTTGAAAATGCGCTTATGCTAGTTATTACTGGCGCCATTTGAAATGCCGTCAGTGCATATTTGATAGTGTGGCGCGGACATGAACAAAAGTGATCTATATTTATAAATAATTTTAAAACTGACCTAATTGTGTAAATAAGTTTAAAAATCGATCCAAATTTAAATACGTTTTTGCTTGTCAAAAGTGTCCACAGGTGGGCTGAACCGTGTCTATATCCACATTATTACTTTTATTGCTTTTTGAACCACATGATATATGCTTCTTATTGCTTTTTAAATTACTTCTTATTCATGACTTTTACCATGGTCGAAATTTTTTTAAAAACTATATTTATTTTGCAATATGTGAATTTGTTAAGATGACAACATTATGTATTGAATTTACTATTTTTAGACATGTAATTTTTGTTATGTGATTTATGCGTTTGATATTTGTATGAAAGTTAAATTGTTATTTTTGTAGATAATCGTGAATTAGATACTGATATATTATCTTAGCATTTAATATTTGTTAAAAAATAAACGAATGCTGGTATTCTTGATTAGTTACAAATTATTATTTTTGTAAATTTCAATACATAAATAGTTTTTTACATAAATTTTGAGTTTAACATTTAGCTATTAGTACATTAAATTAAAAGTTAAATGATACATTGAATCCATATATGGCTCAACGGAAAGAAAACGTACCTAAAAACCAAAATGTAATAGTGATGTGTCGGTGTATTTCATTCGTTTAAAGTTTTTGTTGTTAATATCAAATGCTTAGTGACCAAAAGAAATGTTGATTAAAACAACCGTCACAAATCATACCGTTATTTTAATTATGTAAAATTTATAACTCTGATTTTGAAACATTGTTTCATGTCTCGTTAATTTTACTTTGTAATAAAAGCCTTTATAAAAGTAATTAACATCCGATAAGAAGAACAATAAAATAAATAAATAAAATTTCTAATCAAAATACTGTATATTTTTAACCATTAATTAATGTAAACAAACAAGTAAAGTTAAATTTTAATATTTTCACAAAACGTATTAACTAAAAATATTTGTTACCTATTAATTAGTCTACTGTCCTTCTTAAAAAAAGACAAATTTTACTAATAATAAAGAGTTCACTTGATTCACCCATTTTTTTTTGAAACAGTGTATATGGTTGTAATAATACAAGTTTAAGAAAGAAAAAAATTAGCTTTATGTTTGGTTATAATGAAATACCAATTATAAAAAGAAAATTTATGTATATTATTCTTTGTAATAAAGTACAAATTTTATAAAAAGATAAATTACGTAATCTTGAATGATGAGTACTGTACGAGAATTAAAGATTTACGTATAATTGTGAAAATTTTAAGTTATATGAACTTGAACGAAATACCTGTTTTACAAAAAAATTCAATATAAGTGGTGTACATTACATTAAATTATCATTTTTTGGACTTGTTATACCAAATAATAACTATCACCCATTCTGATTTATTTTAAAGATTCAAATTTTAGATCATTTAATTAATTTAAATATATCTACTTGAATGTAAAATAATATGATGAAATTTTGGAAATTTTTGTAAATAACTGATTTTTAACCATAGCAACATTTTAGAGGTTTGAAATGGGAAATCATGCTTATGAATTTAATTTCAGACATCTGAAACCCCATGAAAATACATGGGTTCCTTTCTACAAAGTTGCAGATATATTCAAATGTCTGAATATTAAAATTAAATGCTTGAATGCTTGTCACAAACATGGTTTGCAGCCAAATATTTATATATTTTGACTTATAACTCCAAATGACTCGTCATTTCTTTCATTGTGATCGTGATGGCATTTTCTTTAATCCAAAGACCTAATATGATTTAGTATCATTGGGATACGTCGCACCAACGTCGCTCGATACACATTCACGCCCTTGTTATAAGTTGTTTGAACAATCTAACGAGTGAAACTTCACACTCGACGTATGAGTTTGAGGCAATGAACCAGTTTTTCTAACCATTCGAGCTTAACAAATCGATTAACTGCTTCAATTTACATCTTTCTTCCATAATGATAACCTCAAATATCATTGAATCATTTCTTAACAACTCTACCAACTTCCAATCCAATTATGATGCCAATAACCAAACAAGCACAGCACAATTCATAAAAAGGTATCCAACACATCCAATTATACAGTTTACTCTTTCAAATAATTTATTGATGAGGTTTCCATCTCAAAAATCTCAATGAAGCCCGTTATCCAAGTCCTAACCAATATTGGACATCTGCCATGATTTTTAACATATATTATGCTCATAGAGCATAGAGTATAAAATCCATTCACCAAATCTCTTAGAAACCAAAGTTCCAATGAACCTAAATTGAAGCTTTCATTTGATTCCTGAAAACTGGCTTCTAACTTTTCCAAATTAAGAAAAATTAGCAAAAGATTTACTTTTTAAAACCTTTAATTTTCTTTTTCATCAAAAGTGAGAAAAAGTGAATGAAGTGATGGAGAGGAAATTGCGTATTTCAGAATTACTAATATAATTATGGCTAAATGATCATTCTAACCTACCATGATGCCCTATTTTTCTTAACGTCTAAATTAGTGACAAAGGTCATCAAAGTACGCTTATGCATTAATTTCAGATATAAAATCCAGTAGGTCATTGGTAATATAATTAAAAATCTAAAGTATGAACAAAATTGGGAAAACCTCACACTGGAATTAAATAACAGACAGATGCACACACTCACTATTTTAATAAATGAATATGATGCAAGACCGAATCCATCAAATAAACATTGACATATTCATATACATTAAACAATACAACTATAACACATGAGATATACATAGAAAACAAACTATGGATGTTTCCTGCATCCAAACATCTTTTCCCTCCTTTTGATTCCACTTACAAACTTTGCAAATACATGGATATAAAATGAAAAGGTGATCAAATATATTTAGACTGTGCCTTATCCTATACATGCTAGCCTAACATAAGAAAATTGGTGGCTATTGCATAAGAAAAGACCACCTACATACCTTTTGCAATCAAGCCTACATAGTTATGTTTTATGCTCTTCTCCTGCATCAAATACCTATTAGCACATAATATTGCACAACAATATTAACCAAGCAACCAACACTAGCAGAACACATCATATTCTACGATGTCACTGCAATCAATCATCATAAAAATGGGGTAATTGTGGGATTAGCTGCATCATTAATGTGGTTAATAATGGAGTTAGGGGTATGCCTTTAAGGCAATTCTTTAATTTATTATCAATTATTAACTTTGTAATCAATTCTTGTTCATAATAAAGGTGTTCTCGTTCTGTTATATATTTGTTATAAATAATTAAATATTCAATTAGAATATATTTAATAGAAAATCCATAAATTGACATGTTTTGTGATAATAAATAGTTGTAATCATGAGTATTATATCGCAATATAGTAAACACATTATTTTAAATATTTCTAACCAAGATGCATTGAGACTGGATACCAATTCATTCATTGATACTATAGTACGTAACGCACTGCAAAAGTTGGGTAGTGTATTACTTGTGATTATTAGAGGTACCAAGGAATTACGTATTGATAGTTATTGGATAAATATGTGACGACTCACTCGATAGTTTTTTATTGGTTGGCATTAATAGAGTTATGGGTATGCCACAAGGGCAATTTTGTGATTTATTGTAAATAAATTAACTCTACAGTCAATTCTCATTCATAATAAAGGTGTTTTTTCTATTATATAATTGTTATAAATAATCAATTATTAAAAAAAAATTAACAGCAATTCCATAAATGGTTTGTTTGTGATAGTAATTACAAAGAGTTATAATCATGAGTAGTGTATCACAATATGATAAACACATCATTTAAATGTTTATTGTCAAGATACATCGAGACTAACATCGATGCACCCGTTGAGACTAGAGTACATAACACTCTCCAAATGTTAAGTGGTCTATTACTCATAACTGCTTGGGGCAACAAGGGGCTATATACTGATTATTATTGGACAACTATAGAATGATTCAATTGATAGTTTTCTGTTGGTTAATATAACTAAGGTCAAACAGAAATTATCGATACGACTAATTTAAACAGTTCTCTCGACTTGACAATACTGTTGATCTTCAACACAAAAGCTTCGCTTTGATTATGTCAAACCATAGCATGGCGTCCATCGAGGGACTATAGTTGGGTTGAGTGGAAGTATTGAAAGTGAAACACTATTCAAGAGAGAATTTGTCTCCTCGTTTATACGGGGTGAGTACCACGGTCAACTGAAGTCAAACTCAAAGTCATAATCTCCAGTTAAAGTAGTTCGGTTAATGATAATTTTTATTATTGAACCAAGGACTTTATGTTTGAATTATAGAGTAGGTCCTTTTTTCCTTCGTATATTATCGATTCCTCCTTTTTCAGCAATTATTCCATTTGTGAATTGATATAAAATTTACTATATACTCTGATTGTTAGAAATTTTAATATATTTGAAAACAAATATCCAAGTGAAAAATTAACGGAAATATACATTTTTTTTAATTTGGTTTGGATGGGTTAAAAATGGAAATATAAAATATGATATGAAAGCGCAAATTTTTTCTTTATCTATGCATGGATAATGAAGGAAGTTTGTAGGTGGAAGTTTCTAACATGATTTGAATTTGCAATATTTTTAGCATGAATAATATATCTAAGGATTATAGTCTATTGATATGTTATCTTTTGTCATGCAAATAATTATAAGGGAACATTTGTAAAACATGCACTTCAAGTTTCATATTACAAGACTACTCCTCTTTAAGAATAAGGTTTAAGAAAAACCATTAATTTTAAGTTTTGGCATATTTGTATAAAACTCTAAATATATTAGTAGTAATGTATGCAAATATTTGCAAGAAGACTGCAAATGTTTGCTGAGAAATATGTAGATATTTGACGTGGGATAACAAATATTTATGGAGAAATCTACAAATATTTAGAGAATTTTCTACAGATATTTAAAGAGAAATCTTCAAATATTTTCATTTAAAAATAAACTCAAAAAAATCTTTAGATAATTGAAAGATGTGATTATAGTTTAGATTTAATTTTAGGAAAAAATTATTTTTTTCCAAACTAAAAATAAGGATGTAATTTAAAATATGTTTTGTAGAAGGCATTTCCATGTATGAAATTGGAAAATATGGGGCAGATTCTAATTTCTAATAATCATAAACTTATATATTTGCTCAATTATTATCGCCTAACATTATAAAATTATGACAAGCACCTTTGTCCAAGTGGTTAATTGATTTGGCTTTGGTGCAAGATGTCACAAGTTCGAAACTTGCTTTCGAACGTTTATTTGACATGGGATATGTTGTCCCAATGATTTGTTGTATATAAAGTACCAGTTCAAAAAAAAACATTATAAACTTATGTCCCAGGGCGGTGACTAGTCTTGTTTTTAAACTTGGACCCAACCTAATTGTATATATATGTAGTTTGATAAACTTTGTTCCACGACAAGAATGTAGTTTCAAAATCGAACCCTATTCGATTAGATTTTCGATTTAGGTAGTTTCAAAATCGAACCCTATTCAATTAGACTTTCGATTTAGGTAGTTTAAGGTTGGTTTGGTAATAACATTATAAATGTTTATGTTTTGATGTTTTTTGGCCTGATCTTTCATGTTAGGCTTGGATTTATTGGGTCTTTATCCATTTATTTGAAACCCATATCCAACCCACAATCCACAAGGATTGGGTTAATGCTCTATCTGGTCAGTTAGATCTTGGCTTGTAGTTCTTGATTCCAATTGTGATTACTTACAATACTTTACTAATGTGTATTAGTACCATCAATAATGATGTAATAAGTAATTTGTTATCGCATATAGTTTGATTAATAAATAAATCTTTTTTGTGGAATATGTTCTAACATATTGTGGATTATGTCATTATCTACTAAACTAACACCACCTCAGTCACAAGTAGAATATTAATCCGCAATCAAATTAAAGCCAATTGTTTAACTATTCAAACGAACTGCATCCTCATTTATAATATTTAAATATATATGTAGATAAACATTCTTAAATTTACATACACATGTAATATATAAATACATGTATGCACGTACAAGTCCGGTTTCAGGGCTAGGCTGGCCAGGCAGCCGCCTATAGCACCCCCGGGTGGGGGAAACAAGGTGGCAAAAAAATGTTAGACAATTATAAAGTTATAAAACACAGCTATGTTTTTCTATCGAGCAAATCTGTCTTGGTCAAGTGGTATTTTCCCTATTATATTATTGGTCATTATTTGAAAATGTACATGCATATATATGTGTGTGTATGCGTACATGTTTGTGCGCGTGTAATGTGTTGAATTTATAGTTAGAGGACCTTTTGCTTTGCTTACTAAACTAGAGTTTACAAGATTCGTGTTTTGATTTTTATTTTTGATAGTCGACAGTTCTAAGAAATAACCTTTCTCAATTCCAGTTCACATAAAAATGTAACCCATTCTGATTTAAGTTAGACTAATTTTGGAATTTTTATTTTTCACATCCCTCGCAATATCAACTTTCACAGGATCCAAAGAATATACTCCAAACATAGCCTTCTATTTGCAATTAACATCTTCTTCTAAGGTATTTACAATTTATTTCAAAGGGCTTTATAATTTTGCGTACTACATTTTCTATGAAGTAGTTTCAAATTTTGTTATTTTTAGAAATTGGAACTTATTTTCTTAATTGGTTCCACTTTTGAATTTCCATAGTTTCAGATAGCCGTAAACTTCCCTTCATCAACTGCATTATGCTTCTCACTATTACAAATTGAATTTATAGTAAAATTAATGCTTATTTTAAATAATTTGTAGTTATGAACAATAACGTCTACTTATTACAAATTTCATGAAAATGTATTCCACAATGATTTAACTTCAATTGGTTCCAAACTTTTTGGTTTCCCTATCTCTTACAATATTACCTTGTCTTGGTTCACAAGAATGTAATCCAAACTTAGCCTTCCATTTGGAATTAAAGCCTTTTTTAAAGCTATATATTTACAGCAGATCAAAAGGCCTTTCTATTTATACACCGCGTGTTTTTTATACATTAGTTTCATTTTTTTTCGTTTTTGGATTTGACTGTAGTTTGTCAGCCAAATTTTCTTTTAAACCATAATTGTATTACTTTACTGTACATAATTTCTACTTATAGTTGTTTTGCTAATAACATTTCAGGAACACTTGCTTGAAATTTCTTTAAACATTTTTATGCATACTAATTATTGTTGTATTCAATTTGTCCTTCAGTTTTAATAAAAGAATATACTTAATGTTTTTTCTCATTTCATGTGTTGGTTAAAAATACTTAAAACTTCCTTTAGGATTGTATGTATTGACTCTGACTTTAAAAACCTTTTGAAATTCTCATTTTGATTTCTTACACAATACTTATGCTGAGTTCTTCTGTTGTACATTTGATTTTCTATTGGGATAACTGTTAATACCTCAGGTATTGATTTTGATGATAACAACCTTGCTAACAAAATACATTCATATAAAATATGGATACTAATGTTTTACCAAGTTATATCATATCACAACAACAAAAATATCAATTTACAACACTGATTCTGCAACAGTTCACCGGAGTGGTGTAAAAATGGTAGATCTTTCATAACATTTTCTACGAAAAATATTGTAATAGACTTTTTCCAGGCAACGTTCTCTATACAAATGTTGTATAATAAAAAATATTTACAATATTTGTTTATACTGTCGTAGAAAATAATTTTTATCATTGTATTATATTTATTTATTTTCATAACATATACGTAATGTTAATAAAATATGCAATTAAAACAGCGTTTTTTAAAAATGATAAATTTATGGTATTCAATAATATTTTTCAAATGTTTTAAACTCAGGGTTAAATAACAACAAAAAATAGTTATAGATTCTATTTATTTTTTATTTTACAACATCTGCATAATGTTGCACTCAAGAGAAATGACTAATTTCTGATGTAGATTAGCAACACCATAGTGATCCAGCGTCAGCACGACGTCGTTGAACTTATTTTTGTCAAGTAATGTCATTAAGGCATCACAAGAACGTTGCTAATTAAGTATGTCTTAGTGACGCTATGAATATTACAACATTAACAATTTGACCTCATAAATGCGTTGGTAATTACCTTCATTTTTGCGACACAACGAAAATTTAGCAACACTACAGTAACGTCATCTTCATTTATTTTTAATTTTTTTTAGCCTCAAAAAATGTGAGGATTTATCTATGCTTTGTCGACTTCATTGAAATTTTGCAATCTTCATCCCTACTTTATTTCTTATTTGAACGGTTCAATTCGTAAAATCCAACGCCTATCACTGGTCATCCGCATACATCTTACCAAAGCCGTCGATTCTGGAAAAAATGGAATCCAAAATGAAATCCAACAATTCACAATTAATTCATAATTACATGCTACCCCCTCATACAAAGGATTAACGAGTTGGGAAAAAATGTATTGAACCTAATTTCTTCCAATGCTAGAGCTGCTGCCATGAGAAAATCACCAATGTTCGCAATTTTATAATTACATATCTAGGTGGGGTTGTGGATTAAGTGAGGAGAGATGGAGATTTGAAGTTGTGAAGTGATGGTTTTGGGTTGCGCGATTTGAGGCAAGTGAGGTGAATGTTAGTGTTTGCTCATTCGGATCTGGAGTAGGCAGCGAATCTGGGTTGGTATACCAGTAGTTGTTAGACTTGAGATTTAGGTTGCGGGTGTTTGTGCAAATTGTGTTTGGATCTCGGATGACATTGATTGGATCTGATGCATTCGGTAGGGAGAGAAGAGAATGAAGACAATGTGGGTATAGGTTGTTGGGGAAAATCCCTTCAGATAATCAGTCTAAGAGAATAAAAAAAACCAACGCAGCGGAAAACAACTGGATCATAATTGTAGTGAGACAGAACAAATAATAGATGAACACCAGACCAGATAGGCATAGACCTGTGCAATGCAAAAATAATAAATAACAACAGTATTTATAGTGGTTCCACTACCGCTAGGCAGTGTACGTCCACTTAGGAGGAGGAGATTTTATTAATCACTGAAAGATTAGAGTTACAAGATTGATTCACTTTTGGAGACTATACATAAGAAGAATTTACAATATAAGCAAAATTCTGTAGAGTTTCAGCTCTCTAGGATGACTCTAAAATTGGCTGAAATTATCTCTTTATTTCAGCTGTCATTGTTGTACAGAATCTCCTCTATTTATAGAGTGAAGAAATGAGGAGGGGTAGCTGCTATATAGAAGCCCTGGGGTTTGGTTCGATGTCAATCTAGTCCGGCATGCATCTGGTCTGGCAAAGCTCTTGGTTCGGCATGCATCTGGCTTAACATCACTTTGGTTCGGCAAAATTCCGAGCGAAAAATTTGGAACGGCATTTCCCTTATTGGAGCTGTGACGACTGCCCATGACTCCCGCACATAAACAAGGGAATGGTGCGCTGAAAAGCGTGCCAGGCAGCCATGGAAGATCATCAAGGTAAGACAAAACAGCGGACTCTATCGTATAACTCACAGCGCATGGACAAAATACAATAGAAATATATATATATATATAGTGAAGCTTTATAACAGAATATCATCACATAAACTCCATAATAGTTAGATACAACATCAGAACAGTCAATACATCAAAGCCTCACTACATAGCACTCAGAGTATATGCAAACAGCAGAACATCCAGTACATATAGAAAGAACCATAATATGCAAAAGCTTCCAGCTCGTCTTCGTCATCATCAGCGTCAATCACAAAGAACAGCACCTGCTACCTAGTCTGCCCATCCCAACATGGATGAACAGCCTAAGGTAATAAGAGTTGAACATAAAACCTTGAGTCAGACAAAGTCCTAGTGAGCAGTAAGTCAACTATCAAACATACCAAAAGAGCATAAAGGATAAAAGGAATAGGAACCCAACCATCCCACTCCACCTCTTTCTACAGTGATAGCCCCAGACACACTAATAAGAAGCAAACATAGCAAAGTAGACATTCAAAGTAAAGCAATTATCACTCGAGTCAAGGTCGGTGTTTTCCAAATACAAACCCCCAAGGCCTAAACCAAGATCAGATAAGCACCCAGAAAACATCGCTCTTGAGTCCGAATGACGATACAACCAAACATCCATGACTCTGGCTATCACTGTTATCATTGCTTCGAAACCACCGTTAATTGAATGACCGGCACATTCTTTCAGCCGTAAGTCAAGGGATAATGGTAACCCCGGTTCTAGACAAACTCCGCACGTCATCGTGACCCGTGCCTAGGACTTACCTACTCTGCCCAGAGTACTCGACTACCTGCCTGTAGTCTTTTGGGTGTCCCGACCACCTACCTGTAGTCGTTTTGGGCGCCCCATGTACTCTTGTTTTGAGTTTACTAGAACCTTCAACAACGATGAAATCCAAGCCTCCTAGTCATCCTCCTCGATGACTATTCTCATACTAGCCCAAGCTACCTCTCGAGCAATCCATTATCAACCAACTCGAACCATCCCTCGAGTTATCAACATGCTTGGAATGATCCCGTCTGGATTAAACCAAGGCTATCTCACATCAAACTTTGCTTCATCGCATCATAGCAAAGTCCATCGTCATCGAATCTATCCATATGAGCCTCACCATCCGCTTCATATGCCACAAGCAGCTTTCACTATTCAAGAGCCATTCCACTTAGCTTTTGAATCATCTTCGACCAACTTGTCCAAATCAACTATTAGCTAGTTTGCAACAATCTATCAATCAAATCAATCATTAATCCAAGCAGTCAAACATTCAAACAAGATCTAATAAGAAATTATACAAGAAAATGGCAATTTGGTAATTAAAGTGTCCAAATCTAACAAGCATGAATAATAGGCGAATGTCTCTACAACTTGATGAATAAACTTATATAAGTTAACATGTAGCAAAATGGGTATCCAAAACTTCATAGACAATGGATCTACATGCAGACTTAAGGAAAATGCATGAAATCACTATCTTTATCACAAAAACAAGCCACCGATCCAATATACTCCTTTGGGTCCGTGTGAGAGATAACTACCACTCTCCAAAATACCTAAACACCTCAAAAGATAACAACTTCAGATCTGGACAGCGAAGAACTAAGCTTGATCCGGCAAAATATCGTTTCAATCGATGAAATATCTCTTTGAAGAATGTAGATCTTTAACTTTGGATCTTGGATCTTCAACCTTGATCTTCAATCTTGGATGGATGTAAGCACTAGATTAGAGTGGAGAAAAGAAGTGAAGAAATGTTGTAGTCGAGCTCTCAAAATGGCAGCACTTCGTCGCTTCAAAATCCGATGCCAAAAAGTGAAGATATGGACGTGTATTTATAGGCTGAAACGTCCCTTAAGTCGTCCGCTCTTAGGTCGTCCATGACCTAACAATCCCCCACGACTTACGACCTAAGACTTCCCACGACTTACGTCCTAACGACTCAAGCCTCTACACGGCTCAACGACCTAACACGCACACGACTTAACCTATGCACGACTCAACACAGACACGACCCAACACACAACAGCTTAACGACCTAATATAAGCGCGACCTAACTATATGCGACATAGCGACATAAGCTTCCCCGCGACCTAATGATAACACGGGCCACACGACTTAACTAAACACAAAAAGTCTTACGACCCAACTGAGATGCCGACCTAACCACAACTCCTTCTCACGACCTAGCGATACCCACGACCTATCTTTAACTCGTCCTACCGACCTAAGCCACCATTCTATAGGTCGCTCACTATCTTAGGTCGTAACATCCTATAAGTCGCCACTTGTTAACTACCAGGTCGCTATCCCGTTAAGTTTAACTCGTTAACTCGCTTACCACCTTAAGTCGTTAGCTCCACTAACTCACTCACTCCTTAACTCATTTAGGTCGTCTAATGACCTAACTACAACTTAGGTCGCTCCGCCTGCTAACTCCTATAGGTCGTTAACTCGCCTAGGTCGGCCCAATTCTATAGGTCGTTACTTCTATAGGTCGCTCCACTCGACCTAACTCTCACACGACTTAAGCTCCACACGAGCTAATTCTTCACGGGCTAAGTTACACATGACTTAGGCTCTAGACGACACTTAATACTAACAACCTAATTATAATTATACTACGATTTATCGACACGTACAGTACGGGTCGTTACATTCTCTCCCCTTTAGGAATTTCGCCCCCGAAATTCCAAACAAACAAGAGCATCCAAAACTATTCTGCATGCCTACCATCCATAGCAACCATTAAACCATGCATCCAATTTCTAGCCTAGCATGCAGAATTCTAAGACTAGAACAAGTTACAAATTCATGAGATGCCAAGACATCTTAGGGCCATACC
Source organism: Allium cepa (assembly GCA_030765085.1). Taxonomy (NCBI): domain Eukaryota; kingdom Viridiplantae; phylum Streptophyta; class Magnoliopsida; order Asparagales; family Amaryllidaceae; genus Allium; species Allium cepa. Next base: position 154,022,781 of record CM060942.1, read on the forward strand.
TCGAAGAGTTCAGGATGAGCTGCCTTCATCCTCTCTTCCTCCCACGTACAGTCGTTAATATCATCACTCCATTGTATCTTGAGCAACGTAATCGTCTTCCTCCTAAGCTGTTTCGTGTCGGTTTCCACAACAGAAGCGGCTTAAGAGGTCACGTAACAACTGGATCAACCTCTAAATCTACACAGCTATCAGCAGAAACCACCGTATTCGAGTCGTGCACATACTTCCGTAGATAAGATACATGAAAAACATTGTGCACACCCGCCATCTTTTCTGGTAACTCCAATTTATAGGCGAGCTTTCCAATTTGCTCGATGATCGGGAATGGTCCAACAAATCACGGAGTCAATTTCCCTTTATTCCCGAATCGAATAACATTCTTCAGTGGAGAGATCTTCACAAAAACCATATCACCCACGTTGAATTCCAAATCCTTACGACGCTTATCGGCATAACTTTTCTGACGGTCTTGGGCTGCCTTCATTCGTCGCCGAATGATCTCTATGCAATCTGAAGTCTGTCGAATTATTTCGGGCCCAAGTATCAGCTTTTCTCCAGTTTCAACCCAACATGTCGGAGAGTTACACGGCCTTCCGTACAGTGCCTCATACGGTGCCATACCAATACTCGACTGGTAACTGTTATTATATGCAAATTCCACCAAATGAAGATGATCTTCCCATGATCCTCCGAAATCTAAAACACAAGCTCTAAGGAGATCTTCCAAAACTCGGTTGACTCTCTCGGTCTGACCATCAGTTTGGGGATGATAAGCTGTACTCAAACACAACTCGGTCCCCACAACTTCTTGGAAGCTCTTCCAAAATCCACTAGTGAACAATGGGTCTCGATCGCTCACTATACTCTTCGGAATACCATGGAATCGACCTATCCACTTAACATACAACTCAGCCAATTTCGATGCAGTCCTAGTTGATTGAACAGGAATGGATCTTGCACTCTTAGTCAAACGATCTACGATGACCCAAATCCCTTCATTCCCCGTTCTTGTTCTAGGTAATCCATCGATAAAATCCATCGATATCTGCTCCCACTTCCATGTAGGAACTTCTAGTGGCTGAAGTAATCCACTGGGTTTCTTCTGTTCGGCTTTTACCATCTGGCAGTTCATGCACTTGGAAATAAAATTTCCAACATCCTTCTTCATACCTTCCCAATAATAGGTTCTCTTCATATCCCGATACATCTTATTTCCACTTGGATGAATTGTCAGCTTTGAGTGATGACTTTCCTTCAGAACTTCATCTCTCAATTCATCTATATCGGGAACAACTAATCGTCCTTGCTTCCGAAGCCAACCCTCTCGATCAACTTCGACTCCTTTATCCTTTTCTGGATCCAATCCAGATTCCAAATCACGGATAATCTTGACAAGCTTATCGTCTCGCTTTTGGCTCTCGCCAATTCTTTCCACAAGAGTAGGTCTTATCGATAAGTTTGCCAACATCTCAGGTTCCAATTCACACCTGGGCCTGAAGTCAAATCCAACTAAATACTCAAGGCTCTTCTATTCTGAAAACATGGCTCCCAGTCCTGCATGTCTTCGACTCAACGCATCCGCCACTGCGTTACCTTTTCCCGGAGTATAGGCTATACCAAAATCATATATGCTAAAAACTCTAGCCATCGTTGCTGTCGAAGATTCAAATCCTTTTGGGAGAAAAGATACTTTAATGACTTATTATCTGTGAACAACTCGAATCGAACTCCCAATAGATAGTGTCTCCACATCTTCAGGGCAAATACAATTGCCGCTAACTCCAGATCATGAGTCGGATAATTCCTTTCATGCGGCTTCAGTTGTCGACTTGCATACGCAACAACTTTATCCTTTTGCATCAGCACTCCTCCAAGTCCAGTACCACATGCATCGGTGTAAACCACCATCTCATCATTCCCACTTGGAATAGTCAAAACAGGAGCACTTGTCAGTTGCTCTTTCAGGATTACGAAAGCTTGCTCACACTTATCATCCCATCTGAACACTTGGTTCTTTTTCGTCAATCCTGTTAACGGTGCGGCTATCTTGGAAAAGTCTTTGATAAACCGACGATAGTATCCTGCTAATCCAAGAAAACTTCTCACATCAGATGCATTCTTAGGTCTAACCCAATCCTGGATTTCCGCCACCTTGGCGGGATCAACCGCTATTCCATTTCCAAAGATAACATTGCCTAAGAACCTCACTTCACTCTTCCAGAAGTGACACTTCGAAAACTTAGCCTTCAACTGATGTTTCCGCAAGATCTCCAAAACAATATGCAAGTGCGTCTTGTGCTCTTCCTCAGTCCTGGAATAAACTAGAATATCATCCACGAACACAAGTACGAACTTGTTCAACTGATCTCTGAACACTCTATTCATAAGATCCACAAAATATGCTGGTGCATTGGTCAATCCAAACGGCATTACCAGCCACTCATAGAATCCGGATGGTGTCCTAAAAGCAGTCTTTGGAACACTATCCTTTGCTACTCTTAACTGGTGAAATTCTGTTGCCAAATCCATCTGAGAAAACACCTTAGCTTCGTGAAGCTGATCAAACAAGTCATCTATTCTCGGCAATGAATACTTGTTCTTCTTAGTCACTTTATTCAGCTCACGATAATCCACACACAACCTCAACGATCCATCCGCTTTGGTTGCAAACACAACTGGTGCACCCCATTCGGACACACTACGCCAAATGAATCCTTACTGTAAAAGGTCATCAACTTGCACCTTCAACTCTTGCTGTTCCTTAGGCGCCATCCGCCTAAGAGGCATCACAACAGGTCTGGCTCCTTCAACTAGATCGATACGAAACTCGATCTTCCTATGCGGCGGTAACCCTTTGACTTCCTCAAAGACATCCTCAAATCCATTCGCGATCGGCACCGATGACAGTCCATCCCGTGGAACAACCAGCGAATACATGAAGCTCATGAAGACACCTTCCTCATGCTTACATCGTATCACAACCTTTCGCCTCTCCACATTCTCGACTGTCACCTCCAGCCTCTCACAATCAATCCTTGCCGCATACTTCCTAAGCCAGTCCATACCCAAAATAATTCCGAACCCCGCAAAGTTCAGAACAAAACAATCACAAACAAAAGAGCAATCAAGACTCGATACAACCAGACCATGACATATCATACACAAACATGACGAACCCCCAACTGGATTAGTCACAACCAATGGCCTATCAACAATATCCGGTTCCAAACCTAACCGGCCTACAAGATCATTACAAACAAACGAATGCGACGCCCCAGTATCAAACAATACTCTAACTGGAACACCACATATGGAAAGAGTACTTTGAACCACTACACTCTTCCCCTTCTCTTCAGCAGTAGGAGCTTTTGAAGACGACGGCACAGCTCCCAAAGCATAAGCTTGTACAATCTGCCTGTCTTTCCTTGGTTCTGGGCAATCCTTCTTGATGTGTCCCAGCTTATCGCAGTTGTAGCACTTTCCCGGCACCTTGGGATTCTTACAATCTCTGGAGAGATGGCCCTTCTGCTGGCAGTTGTAGTAGGTCACTTCACTCCTCGGCTTCTTCTGGCCATTCTTACCCCTTTGCTGCTGCTGCTTCCTCTTCTTGTTCCCACCTTACTGTCGTTTGGACTCCTCCTTGGTCACATCAACAACAGATCCTTCTTTAGGAAACAAACTCTCATGCCTGAGAGCCTTCTCCACAAGCTTCTCAAACGGATCGTCCAAATGATCCACCAACTGCCTCCTAAGGTAACTATCCAAGCCTGTCACAAACTTCTCATTCTTCTGATAGGAAGACTCAATATACGATCTAGCATACTTGGACAAAGCTTCAAACTCAGAAACATACTCAAGAACTGATCTGCCTCCTTGCTTGAGCACCACAAACTTCTTGAACAAAACAGACTTCTGAGCTGTAGAAATGAACTTAGCTTCAAATCTAGCTTGGAATTGCTCCCAAGTGATCTCTTCCTCTGGAGTATCTATGGTGATAGAGTTCCACCAATCTGAAGCTCTCTCTTGAAGCTGTCTTGATGCAAGCTTTCTCTTAGTTGCATCCTCAATTCCCAAATCACCAAAAATCCTTTTACAAGCATCTACCCATCTCTGAACTTCAATGGTTGATTCTGTTCCCAAGAAAACCTTTCCTCCAAGAGAAGTATAGTCTTTGCACAACTTAGCAAAATCCACTGGTCTTGGAGCTTGAACTTGAACTCCAACATCTACTGATGGTCCCGGAGCTGGCATCCTTTTCATGATCGAGATCATCATGGCCTCGAACATAGCAGCGTAATCAGCGGCCCCATCAACAGCATGGCCTTCCCTAGCAGCTGGTCTCCCTCTTCGACTCATCCTTAATATCTACAAAAAAGGAATGATTAAGAACACCTTGAGAAACAACTGCATAAGGAGTTCAAATCCTTATAACTACTATATTATATATAGTAATCATCCATCAAATACAATTACGTCTCTCATACATGATTACGTCAGCGAGCGTTGGCTAAAATCGATTAACCAAAGCTCTGATACCAAATGTGACGACCGCCCACGACTCTCGCACATAAACAAGGGAATGGTGCGCTGAAAAGCGTGCCAGGCAGCCATAGAAGATCATCAAGGTAAGTCAAAACAGCAGACTCTATCGTATAACTCACAGCGCATGGACAAAATACAATAGAAATATATATATAGTGAAGCTTTATAACAAAATATCATCACATAAACTCCATAATAGTTAGATACAACATCAGAACAGTCAATACATCAAAGCCTCACTACATAGCACTCAGAGTATATGCAAACAGCGGAACATCCAGTACATATTGAAAGAACCATAATATGCAAAAGCTTCCAGCTCGTCTTCGTCATCATCAACGTCAATCACAAAGAACAGCACCTGTCACCTGCTACCTAGTCTGCCCATCCCAACATGGATGAACAGCCTAAGGTAATAAGAGTTGAACATAAAACCTTGAGTCAGACAAAGTCCTAGTGAGCAGTAAATCAACTATCAAACATACCAAAAGAGCATAAAGGATAAAAGGAATAGGAACCCAACCATCCCACTCCACCTCTTTCTACAGTGATAGCCCCAGACACACTAAGAAGAAGCAAACATAGCAAAGTAGACATTCAAAGTAAAGCAATTATCACTCGAGTCAAGGTCGGTGTTTTCCAAATACAAACACCCAAGGCCTAAACCAAGATCAGATAAGCACCCAGAAAACATCGCTCTTGAGTACGAATGACGATACAACCAAACATCCATGACTCTGGCTATCACTGTTATCATTGCTTCGAAACCACCGTTAATTGAATGACCGGCACATTCTTTCAGCCGTAAGTCAAGGGCTAATGGTAACCCCGGTTCTAGACAAACTCCGCACGTCATCGTGACCCGTGCCTAGGACTTACCTACTCTGCCCAGAGTACTCGACTACCTGCCTGTAGTCTTTTGGGTGTCCCGACCACCTACCTGTAGTCGTTTTGGGCGCCCCATGTACTCTTGTTTTGAGTTTACTAGAACCTTCAACAACGATGAAATCCAAGCCTCCTAGTCATCCTCCTCGATGACTATTCTCATACTAGCCCAAGCTACCTCTCGAGCAATCCATTATCAACCAACTCGAACCATCCCTCGAGTTATCAACATGCTTGGAATGATCCCGTCTGGATTAAACCAAGGCTATCTCACAACAAACTTTGCTTCATCGCATCATAGCAAAGTCCATCGTCATCGAATCTATCCATATGAGCCTCACCATCCGCTTCATATGCCACAAGCAGCTTTCACTATTCAAGAGCCTTTGCACTTAGCTTTTGAATCATCTTCGACCAACTTGTCCAAATCAACTATTAGCTAGTTTGCAACAATCTATCAATCAAATCAATCATTAATCCAAGCAGTCAAACATTCAAACAAGATCTAATAAGAAATTATACAAGAAAATGGCAATTTGGTAATTAAAGTGTCCAAATCTAACAAGCATGAATAATAGGCGAATGTCTCTACAACTTGATGAATAAACTTATATAAGTTAACATGTAGCAAAATGGGTATCCAAAACTTCATAGACAATGGATCTACATGCAGACTTAAGGAAAATGCATGAAATCACTATCTTTATCACACAAACAAGCCACCGATCCAATATACTCCTTTGGGTCCGTGTGAGAGATAACTACCACTCACCAAAACACCTAAACACCTCAAAAGATAACAACTTCAGATCTGGACAGCGAAGAACTAAGCTTAATCCGGCAAAATATCGTTTCAATCGATGAAATATCTCTTTGAAGAATGTAGATCTTTAACTTTGGATCTTGGATCTTCAACCTTGATCTTCAATCTTGGATGGATGTAAGCACTAGATTAGAGTGGAGAAAAGAAGTGAAGAAATGTTGTAGTCGAGCTCTCAAAATGGCAGCACTTCGTCGCTTCAAAATCCGGTGCCAAAAAGTGAAGATATGGATGTGTATTTATAGGCTGAAACGTCCCTTAAGTCGTCCGCTCTTAGGTCGTCCATGACCTAACAATCCCCCACGACTTACGACCTAAGACTTCCCACGACTTACGTCCTAACGACTCAAGCCTCTACACGGCTCAACGACCTAACACGCACACGACTTAACCTATGCGCGACTCAACACAGACACGACCCAACACACAACAGCTTAACGACCTAATATAAGCGCGACCTAACTATATGCGACATAGTGACATAAGCTTCCTCGCGACCTAATGATAACATGGGCCACACGACTTAACTAAACACAAAAAGTCTTACGACCCAACTGAGATGCCGACCTAACCACAACTCCTTCTCACGACCTAGCGATACCCACGACCTATCTTTAACTCGTCCTACCGACCTAAGCCACCATTCTATAGGTCGCTCACTATCTTAGGTCGTAACATCCTATAAGTCGCTACTTGCTAACTATAAGGTCGCTATCCCATTAAGTCGGGCACTACCTATGAGTCGCTCAAATCTATAGGTCGGTAAATCCTTAACTCGTTAACTCGCTTACCACCTTAAGTCGTTAGCTCCACTAACTCACTCACTCCTTAACTCATTTAGGTCGTCTAACGACCTAACTACAACTTAGGTCGCTCCGCCTGCTAACTCCTATAGGTCGTTAACTCGCCTAGGTCGGCCCAATTCTATAGGTCGTTACTTCTATAGGTCGCTCCACTCGACCTTACTCTCACACGACCTAAGCTCCACACGAGCTAATTCTTCACGGGCTAACTTACACATGACTTAGGCTCTAGACGACACTTAATACTAACAACCTAATTATAATTATACTACGATTTATCGACACGTACAGTACGGGTCGTTACAGGAGCGGCATGCTCAAATACCAAACGAAATATTTCGTTCGGCAAAACACCGAAAGAAATATTTCGTTCAACAATTCTTTTTCATGGATTCAAAGCTTTGCCGCTCCATTTCTCTTCATTACCAAACTAGTCTCCATGCCCTAGCCTTCACCAAATCACCGAATGAAATCGTCACAAAGCTTTGAAGCGCTTCTTGACTTCCTCCTTATGGCTCCTAGGGTTTCGGCTTTTCAATTTGGGAATATTGGCATCAATTTCTAACAATCTCCACCTTGATACCATATTCCATCAGGCCATCCAAGACAATCTACATCTTAATGCTCCAAGTAATGAATACTTACCTAAGTGCTTCGACAATGCCAACACCCATTACACTCTGTCAACAAACTCCGGCAAAGCCGCCGCCCGTCAACAAAGTGTTCGAAGTACCCATTTCATGTAGAACCTATCAACCGCCACCATGAAAATTAATGTCTCCATGAACCATCTCAACCCGTCATCGTACCATTACAACAAAAATATCAATTTACAACACTGATTCTGCAACAGTTCACCGGAGTGGTGTAAAAATGGTAGATCTTTCATAACATTTTCTAAGAAAAATATTGTAATAGACTTTTTCCAGGCAACGTTCTCTATACAAATGTTGTATAATAAAAAAAAATTACAATGTTTGTTTATACTGTCGTAGAAAATAATTTTTATCATTGTATTATATTTATTTTTTTCATAACATATACGTAATGTTATTGAAATATGCAATTAATACAGCGTTTTTTAAAAATGATAAATTTATGGTATTCAATAATATTTTTCAAATGTTTTAAACTCAGGGTTAAACAACAACAAAAAATAGTTATAGATTCTATTTATTTTTTATTTTACAACATCTGCATAATGTTGCACTCAAGAGAAATGACTGATTTCTGATGTAGATTAGCGACGCCATAGTGATCCAGCGTCAGCACGACGTCGTTGAATTTATTTTTGTCAAGTAATGTCATTAAGGCATCACAAGAACGTTGCTAATTAAGTATGTCTTAGTGACGCTATGAATATTACAACATTAACAATTTGACCTCATAAATGCGTTGGTAATTACCTTCATTTTTTCGACACAATGAAAATTTAGCAACACTACAGTAACGTCGTCTTCATTTATTTTTAATATTTTTAGCCTCAAAAAATGTGAGGATTTATCTATGCTTTGGCGACTTCATTGAAATTTTGCAATCTTCATCCCTACTTTATTTCTTATTTGAACGGTTCAATTCGTAAAATCCAACGCCTATCACTGGTCATCCGCATACATCTTACCAAAGCCGTCGATTCTGGAAAAAATGGAATCCAAAAATGAAATCCAACAATTCACAATTAATTCATAATTACATGCTACCCCCTCATACAAAGGATTAACGAGTTGGGAAAAAATGTATTGAACCTAATTTCTTCCAACGCTAGAGCTGCTGCCATGAGACAATCACCAATGTTCGCGATTTTATAATTACATATCTGGGTGGGGTTGTGGATTAAGTGAGGAGAGGTGGAGATTAGAAGTTGTGAAGTGATGGGTTTGGGTTGCACGGTTTGAGGCAAGTGAGGTGAATGTTAGTGTTTGCTCATTCGGATCTGGAGTAGGCAGCGAATCTGGGTTGGTATACCAGTAGTTGTTAGACTTGCGATTTAGGTTGCGGGTGTTTGTGCAAATTGTGTTTGGATCTCGGATGACACTGATTGGATCTGATGCATTCGGTAGGGAGAGAAGAGAATGAAGACAATGTGGGTATAGGTTGTTGGGGAAAATCTCTTCAGATATTCAGTCTAAGAGAAAAAAAACCCAACGCAGCGGAAAACAACTGGATCGTAATTGTAGTGAGACAGAACAAATAAAAGATGAACACCAGACCAGATAGGCATAGATCTGTGCAATGCAAAAATAATAAATAACACAGTATTTATAGTGGTTCCACTACCGCTAGGCAGTGTACGTCTACTTAGGAGGAGGAGATTTTATTAATCTCTGAAAGATTAGAGTTACAAGATTGATTCACTTTTGGAGACTGTACATAAGAAGAATTTACAATACAAACAAAATTCTGTAGAGTTTCAGCTCTCTAGGATGACTCTAAAATTGGCTGAAATTATCTCTCAATTTCAGCTGTCATTATTGTACAGAATCTCCTCTATTTATAGAGTGAAGAAATGAGGAGGGGTAGCCCGTCAATAAAGTGTTCGAAGTACCCATTCCGTGTAGAACCTATCAACCTCCACCATGAAAATAAACGTCTCCATGAACCATCTCAACTCTTCCCCTGTGGCACCTAGCACTTCATTAAGCAAATCAAGTCCGAGCAATGCTCAAACTTAGCAACAGGAACCGATTTGGTAAACATGTCTTTTGCATTCTCCTTTGTGTGAACTTTCTGAAGGCGAACTAGCTTCTCTTCACTCATTGAGACAAGAAACAACTCTCTTACCTCAATATGCTTCGTCCTCGAGCTGAATGCCAGATTTTCAGCTAAGTGAATTGCACTCTGACTATCACAGTACACATCCACGCCTTCATATACGAAGCTCAAATCACACAACAATTACATTAAATAAAGCGCCTTTTTAACTGCTTCAACCGCAGCTATGAGCTCTTCCTTTGTAGTAGACAAAGCCACAATCATCTGTAACCTCGCTATTCAACTGATCGCTATCCCACCAATGGTGAACACATATTTGAAGGTTGACTTCTTTCGATCTCTATCACCGGCATAGTCAGAATAACAAAATCTAACCAAGCTAAAATCTCTATCTCTTCTGCCAAAGACAAGTCCATGGTTTGGAGTTCCTCTAAATTATCTAATGATACACTTCACTGCTTCCCAATGCGTCTTTCCTAGACTCGCCATGAATCTACTCACTAATCCAACCACCTGTGGAATGTCAGGTCTAGTGCAGACCATGACATACCTCAAGTTGTCAACTGCACTTGCATATGGGACCTTCATCATATAAGCCTTGTCCTTTTCCGAGATCGGAGAATCTTTATTAGAAAGCTGTATGTGCAAAGACATGGGTGTTCCGATTGCCTTTGCTCCTTCCATGCTAAACCGAGCAAGCACCTTTCGAATGTATTCCTTTTGAGTGGGGCTCAAAGTCCTAACTTTCTATCCCTGTGGATTTCCATACCCAAAATTTTCTTTGCTTCTCCATGGTCTTTCATTTCGAATTCCAACTTTAGCTTTCACTTTAAACTATCGATTTCATCTTTATCCTTGGAAGCAATCAACATATCATCCACGTACAAGAGTAGGTATACCTATCTACCATTCTTTAAATGCTTGAAGTACACACAAGCATCTTTGATGCTACGATCAAAACCAAGTGAAAGTATAAAAGAGTCAAACCTCTTGTACCATTGTCTAGGCGACCGCTTAAGTCTATACAATGACTTCTTTAGTTTGCAAACCAAATTTACTTTCTCATCTACGACAAATCCTTCTGGCTGCTTCATGTAGATGGTCTCATCCAAGTCTCCATGCAAGAAAGTAGTTTTCACGTCTACTTGCTCCAGCTCCAAGTCATGAGCTGCGACGATAGTGAGCAAAATGCGGATGGACGTATGCCTTACTACTGGAGAGAATATCTCATCATACTCCAATCCATTTCTTTGTGAAAACCTTTAGCAACTAGTCTAGCCTTGTATCTCCCATCATCCTTCACCTTAAACACCAACTTGTAACTTATGACTCGGTTTTCTTGAGGAGGTGGTACCAAATCCCAAGTCTTGTTCTTCTTCAACGACTCTAACTCTACTTCCATAACGCACATCCACTTCGAACTGTCACATGACTTCAAAGCTTCATCAAGGTCAAGCAGCTCCTCATGAACCACATGTAGAGCATAGTCAAACTGATCACCAAGGCTTAAGTTCATAAAATGCCAATCACCCGTACCTTTCAAGTGGCCTAATAGTACTACGACTGACCCAGACAGGTACTGATTCGCCTGAACTCCTTTCAGCTCCACCTTAAACTGAACTTCCTCCAGATTCATGCACATCACCAGCACTACTAGAAGGTACCTGTGGACTATCCTGTGATGTTTCGTCAACTGCGATTTTCCTCGATGGCATCAATAGTAACTCTGCTATTTGGCTCGAACACGGGAACTTCTTCCATATCCTTAGGCCTATCAAAATCTTGTAATGTGGTTGGTAGCTTCTCCTTCGGATTGAACACAGCAGACTTATCAAAAGTAACATGTCTGAAATGAATAATCTTATGATCAACAGGGTTCCAAATTCGATACCCTTTGATACCGTCGGTGTATCCCATTAGTATTCCCTTGTATGCTCTAGCCTCCAACTTATCATCACCTGTATGGTAAATATACACAGGACAACCAAAAATTTGGAAGTAACCAAGATATATTGCTTTACCTCTCCACTCCTACTCTGGAATCTTGCCATCTATGGCTGAGCATGAAATTCGATTTATGATATGCGCCGTAGTTGATAATGCCTCTGGGTGTAGTAAAATGTCTCTGAATGTCATGCTGTCTACAGAAATCGAGGAACTCCCTAGAGACAAATTCACTGCCATTATCAGATCTCAACACCTACAACCTAGAACCAGATTGGTTCTCAACAAGCGCTTTCCAGTCTTTGAACTTCTCAAAACTCTCTGATTTGTCCTTCATCACATACACCCATACTTTCCGAGAAAAATCATCAATGAAAGAGATAAAATACTTTGCTCCTCCAAGAAAAGGAGTAGCAACCTGTCCCCAAACATCTGTATGCACGTATTCAAGTACTCGCCTCGATCTATTGAGTCCAACTCCAAAAGATACTTTATTTTGCTTGTCTAATACACTTCTGGCAAAAGTCCTTCTTATCGAAGCTTTCTCCATTGATCATCTTCAGTCTCTGAAATAACTCTAAGCCCTTCTCTAAAATATGACCTAATCTGAGAGGCCAAAGCTTTGTGGCATCCAAAGCACGAGAACTATCTACTCCAACACATCACTCTCCAAGAACTGTGGTTCCTTTTAACAAATACAGATTTCGGAACACATCTTCTTTCATAAGAACTAGTGCACCTCTCAAAACCTTCAAATTATCCTTCTCGACAGTTACCTTACATCCCAAAGATGTCAATTGCTCTAAAGAAATTAAGGACTTCCGAAAATTTGGAACATACCGGGCACCTGTCAAAGTGTGTATCACTCCGTCAAACATCTCGATCCTTATTGTACCTTCACCCATTGCTCTACAGCTAACATCATTATCCATAAGTATAGAGCTTCCCTCTCGTCCAATGAAAGAACTGAAGTAATCCTTATTAGGCCTCATATGGAAAGACGCCCCCGGGTCCAACACCCAATGGTCTGAGACATCCGATACTACTGCAGACAACACAATATCAGACACAGACTTCTCCACCGCAAATGATGAAGATCCATCTTCTTCCTTCTTCTTCAAATATGGACAATTCTTTTTCCAATGACCAGGCTTCTTGCAGATAAAGCACTTTTCGTCCTTAGACTTTCCTCTCCTGCCATTGCCGGGCTTCCTAGACTTGGAACGCCCTCTAGAGTGCCAATTCTTCTTATCATCACTACCCCTTTCAACAAACAGGTCGTGACTACTACTTCCACCTCTACTTCCTTCGCTTATCTCCTTCATCTCCTTCATCTAATATCTCATGCCCTCAGATAGAAGGCCTGACTTCACATCTTCCACTGTCAGTGTATCTCTAGCGAAGAAAAGGCTGTTAGTGAAACCTGTATATCGCTTCAGAAGAGAACACAAAAGAATCATTATCATTTGCTCCTCATCCATCTTCAAGTCAACAGTTTTCATCTTCATCATGAGATCATCAAAGAAATTAAGATGTTCTTTCACTAAAGTTCCCACTCTTATCTACATGGTGAAAAATGTCTTCAGTAATATCAAACGGTTAGTAAGAGATTTATTCAAGTAGAGATTTTCTAGTTTGGTCCAAATGCCCCTAGCAGCGGTCTCACTGCTAATCTTTGAGATGACAATCTCTTCCATTGCTAGTTGTAAAGTAGTAAATGCTCATTTCTCCATCTTCTTCATTTCCGCAACTGAAATGTCAACACTACTGGACGGACTTCATTCCTCATTAGAACAGCCTTCATCCTCCATTGCCACTTCTTGAAGTTTTTATCCCCATTCTATTTCTCAACTGCCAACTATGATCCTGATGCGATATACATCCCTCTAGTATAGGGTCTTATAATAACTAGAGTCGCTTCATCTTTTATCATAGCATCTAACACTCCTCAATCAATCTTGTAGCTCTGATACCAGAGTGTTGGGGAAAATCCCTTCAGAAGATCAGTCTAAGGGAATAAAAAACCCAACGCAGCGGAAAAAAACTGGATCGTGATTGTAGTGAGACGGAACAAATAAAAGATAAACACTAGAATAGACAGTCACATATCTGTACAATGCAGAAAAAATAAATAATACCAGTATATATAGTGGTTCCACTACCGCTAGGCAGTGTACATCCACTTAGGAAGAGGAGATTTTGTTAATCACTGAAAGACTAGAGTTACAAGATTGATTTACTTTTGAAGGTTAATACATAAGAAAAATATACAATACAGATAAAATTATGTAGAGTTTCATCTCTCTAGGATGGCTCTGAAATTAGCTGAAATTAGCTCTCAATTTCGGTTACCATTGTTGTCTAGAAGCTCCTCTATTTATGGAGTAAAGAAATGAGGAGGGTTGCTACTATATAGAAGCCCTAGGGTTTGGTTCGGTGTGAATCTGGTCCGATAAAGCTCTTGGTTTGGCATGTATCTGGCTTAACATCACTTTGGTTCAGCAAACGCAGAGCGAAAAATTTAGAATGGCATTTCCCTTATTGGAGCGGCATGTTCAAACACCGAATGAAATATTTCGTTAATATTTCATTCGACAATTCTTTTTCATGGCTTCAAAGCTTTGCCGCTCCATTTCTCTTCATTATCGACCGAGTCTCCATGCCCTAGCCTTCACCAAATCACTGAATGAAATCGTCACAAAGCTTTGGAGTGCTTCGTGACTTCCTCTTCCACCTGGCTCCTAGGTTTTCGGCTTTTCAATTTGGGAATATCGGTATCAATTTCTAACATAGGTTTCTAGTGAGAATGTTTGGTGGAGGCAAGTGAGGATGAGTTGTTGCGATGGGTGGTTTGGTTACTCCGATAAGTAGTTATCCCAATCCATAATACATATAGTTGTAATCTGAACACCAATTATTAGATCCAACAGTTTAATTATACTCCTAGAAATTTTTACAACAACAATTTAGTTACACTTCCCTAAGTGGTTATCACAGTTAAGTAAGTCCACCTATTTCAAGATTGCACTTATCACAGTCAGTGCACCTATTTCCCAAGACGTGTTATGATAGCTCGTGTAACCTTTAATCCAACTCTGCAAGCAATGTAAGTGATTCTGCTTTAGTTTGTAGTTTATGCATTTTCGTTTAACTGGACAAGTTTAATTCATTTAGGTTTCATTATTTAGTTATTCCAATTGTTTATTATTTGAACCTCACTTTGAGGTGTGGCTTGTTCAACAAGTAACAACCTATAACCATATATATCGGTCAACCATAAATGGCATAATATATGTTAGTTTATGGTTAAGCCATTTAAAATGTCATACACTATGTTTTAACGCATTCTCTTTGCCGAATGCAATGAAATGACATTATCTTAGCTGTTTTAATGATTTTCGATTTGTTTGTTGAGACATTTTTTATTCATTTTTGATTGTTTTGGTGCCTAGTTAACTTGTTGGGTGCTCTGTGGCTGATTAAAAAGTAAAAAGAATGACTGTTGGGAATGCTCCTTAAATACGTTCTCATCAAGAGACCAGTGTAGTTTGTGTTTTGACCAAAAAAATGACATTTGCCAGCCTATTTTACACTAATAGGTATCATAAAGCATTACTGTCCTTTTCAAAGTGTAATGGGAAGAGTAGTAATTACTTTTAACCCTTTTTTATTTCATAATTACAACATGCAATCCTCTTATATACGTCAAAAAAAGGCAAATGTTCGCAATCCCCTTGTAAAGGTGTTACATAAACTGATAACAATTTCCCTTATCCTAAAGAAAACTGGTGTGTATTATGGATCACTGCAGTTTGTGCTGCAATCGTCTTACAGAAATCACATAACAATTCCTTTTTTAACTTTAAAAAGAAAAGAGTGACACTTAAATTGCTATATTTCGACCATCTAAATCTATGCAAGGTCCAATGGTACCATACTATATAGTTAGGCATACTACCTAAGTTAGCCATCGTCAAGTGAAACAAGCACCAAATCAGAAGAATATGCGGAAAGAAAGGGAGAAGCTATGTAGAGTGATGAACAGAATGACGATGTCAAAGAGAGAAAGCATATATAAAAAGTGGGGATTTGACCTAAAATCAAAGCAGAGAAGAATTCAAGTAGCTCGAAAAGTATGAATAGATGCAAAAGACATGGATCATGTGAGGCAGAGCAGGTTGCTTGTTGCCCAATTATTTGGCTTCTTAGAACATGTTCTCATACCAAAAGAAATGTCTGAGCTTAGTTTTGCACCACATTTGTTCCCTGATGGATCTTATGGCTGGAAGAATAAAAAATGGTGACCAAATTGATATGAAATAC
Organism: Allium cepa; assembly: GCA_030765085.1. NCBI lineage: Eukaryota > Viridiplantae > Streptophyta > Magnoliopsida > Asparagales > Amaryllidaceae > Allium > Allium cepa. The sequence continues at coordinate 154,038,810 of CM060942.1, forward strand.
AAAGAGTTTTATTTCATGACATTTATTTTGTTTCATATTTGGGGTGTTTATTGTTATTTTTTGTCTTATTGCTTGGGATTGTAGATGTTTTTTGAATGTAAATCATTCATTGGATCGTAATCAATGGTTTATAGAGAATAAATTTGTTACATTACATCACAGTTCTTTTAGTCCGCGTCAGGTCAATGTAATTCCACTATTTCGTTCTGACCTATTCTTATGGTTCACTTCTAGTATTTTGTAAGAGGCAACTAACAGTAAAATTTACATGTTAAAGTCGACAACTATGATCTTTTATTGCTAAGTTTTTTGTTCCCTATATGTAGCAATAATAGTTATTATTGTTTATACTAATGCATTCCTTATTTCATGTTTGTAGACTTACAGTACCTTAGTGCTAAGGCGACTGGAAAACTAGACATTGATGCAAGCTGAAGACCCCTTTATTGTAAGTTCTTTTAACCATTAATCTCTTAAATTATCATAAAACTATTTTTTCCCCATCCAATAATATAATAGGTATATCAACCACCACTAATTTTTAATGTAACACAACAGAGATGTTTTCCAATTCTTATCTGCACACAATAGTAGAAAAGTAAGTCAGATATTGAATCATTGTTCATAATTAGATTTGAATACATAGGTATGAATTTACATGAGATAAACTACTAACATTTATTGATTTTTGGTATTTTTTGTATTAAAGATTAATCAATATATGGCATATTAAATCAACAAAGTCAATAAATACAATAAGTCACATATTAATTAATACTATATAATATTTTTAAGTTAATATTAGTTTTAATGCATATCATAAATCAATTATTACCGGCAAAATATAATGTTTTTCCACATCATTACGCAAAAAGAATATGAAAACTAGCTTGTGAAGTTTGAACCATGGTTTGTATTAGCTTCAAAGGCTATATAAATGAGCAACTGTAAATCTGAACTAAAGGAAGGCATGTTGAATTTATACTGGCATATATTATGGAAATTGAACTTAACATATGAGCTATGGAGATTGCACTGTATCAACTTGTAACAATTGACAGATGGCCACACATGGTAATTGGAAGCCAAACCAGCAATAGATATTCTTGATGATGCCAGATCTCAAACCGAAGTGAACTTGAGTTGTAGATTATCTGAATAGCAGACTACGTAAATGTTGAGTGTGAAAATTTGCACTCTAAAGCCGATGTAATTAACCGGATGGGTAGAATGAGGCGCCTAGTAAGGGGCTGAAGCAGGACAAGTTAACTTAAGTTGTAGATAATTTGAAAAGATGTGATCTGAACGGAGCTAATTTGAAATGAATAGGGCTGCATGTTGTCAATAGTTGTGATGGTAGCAACACTGTTGGATGTTAATTTTTGCAACTTTGATAATGTGATAGTGATGGAATAACCTGGATACTCGATGGGGGTCGATACATTCTTAATAAATTACTATTGAATTAGATAAAGAAAAATTAGAATGGGTTTTTTGCCCAATGTCAACAGATGGGTAGACAATGGAGTTCAGGGGGTCTATAGCTCTGTGTGTTAAAGTCAGAATAAAAAAAGGCATTTGATCTTTGGGTGTCTAATGGTAAGGATTCTGAAAGTTGCATTAAGGGGAATTCTTGGCAATAAAAGATATATTACTGAAGAAATTTACCCATTTAATCCATTATTTTGTCTATCATTAATTGATTTCGCATAACCAATGAAATTATGGGAGTTGTGTTTGTCTTTGTACAGTTTGAAATGCGAAGAAATCAAGATTTCTTTTAAAGTGTAGTGATTAGTTCCTTTATCATACACTACAAATGTAAGGAATGAAAGCACCTATCGAGACCATTCAGTCAAAACAATTTGCATACTGGAGTAAATTAAATTGATTTTACCCAGATAATCATTTCTAAATATAATTGAAATTTAATTATTTTTCCTTTTACTAATCAGTGCAAGCATTATGTTTTTATTGGGAATTAATTTTTTTGATTATTATTCTTGTCTCATGCATTAATAATATTATAGATCTTCATTATGACAGTTGTAGTTTATTTCGTCTTGCTTGACTGTTAATTTTATTTCACTTTATGGTTTAAACAATGTCAATTTGCAGATGTATCTTTTAGTTGGGCTTATTCTTATGGTTTTCTTTTAGTATTTTATAAGAGGCAACTAAGAGTAAAAATTACATGTTAACGGTTGACTACTATGATCTTTTATTGCTAGGTTTTTAATTTCCTTTATGTAGAAATAATAGCTATTATTGTTTAAACTAATGCATTCCTTATTTTAAATTTGTAGGCTTGCAGTATCTCATTACTAGAACGGTTGGAAAACTGGATATTGGTACAAGCCGAAGACCTCAAGTAATTCTAACCATTAATTTATTTAATTCTCATAAACTATTTTTCTCCTATGCATTAATATAATAGTATCAACAACCACAAATTTTATAAAGGGGATTTTAGGCTCAAAGAAAAAGTTGTAGAAAAATTTAGTTCTAGGGACAAGAAGTTTGCATTTTAGGCTGAAGGACACTTTTTAGTGTAAATCACAGAATGATAGTTGTAACTATCATTTTTTGTTTACACTAACAAATGTCCTTCAGACTAAAAAGCAAACTTGCTGTCCTTGAGACTAAATTTTTTCGCTACTTCTTCCCTACGTCTATTTTCTTGTTTTATAAACACAACAATGGAGAAGTCTTCCAAATCATATCTGCACACAATAGTACAAAAGTAAGACACATATTGAATCGATGCCTAAAATTAGATTGAATACATATGAGATCTGAGCATAAAGGAGATTAACTACTAACTAATATTTATTGATTTATAGTGTTTGTTGTGTTAAGATTAATTAATATGTTCCATATTAAATCAACAAACTCAATAAATATGTAAGTCACATATTAATTAATATTATACTATATCAACAAAGTTGATATTAGTCTTATTGCATATCATAAATCAATTATTATTGGTAAAATAGAAAGGCTATCTACATAATCAATATATAAACACTGGTATCAACTTCAAAGTCACATAGATGTAGTTATGACTTTCATTCTACTATTTCCAACCAATATGCACACATTTTTAGACCTGCAATATAATGAGAATGCTTCAAATCCTTTTCTAATCTCCACAAACACACGTTCTACAGATCTTCTAATATTTGATCAAATCAAGTTTGCCTTATCAGATTTTTTGGTGTTTTTTGTTTTTTGTTTTTGTTTTCTGTTTTTTCAGCTATTACTGATTGATAAATTTGAATCCCTAAACAAAGAAGTCTACAACCATGAATGAAAAGAAAGAGTGTTCGCTCTATATTTATGTCATAAACATGAAAACTAACTACAACATAACAATAATAAGTAAACCAACAACAATTACAATAACTCACTGAATTCATACTTTTAGGTTCATTATTACTTGGACAATAAATAATTTTAACTATAGCATTAACTCACTAAGATCTAAAATTCATAGTATCACTTTGTTTGGTGTTCAGAAATGTCAAGGGAATGTTACGCAAATCTATTACATATTGCTAAGGAAAGAACATGCGAAATGAATTATAATAAGAAACTCATGCAAATTCAAAATACTAACAAGCCAAAAGCCTGTATACTACACCACTGTACATTAATTCCTAGTTAATAAAGGCGAATGTTAATGTAAACCACACATAGTTCATATGATGCATACAAAAAATGATATCTGCTGTCCAAGTATTTTTTTTCTTATTTGGTATTGGTCATTGAAATAACTATTACTTTTGAAATATGATGCATTTACAAACCTAGTAAAGTGCTTCAGAAAGTATATTTTATGTACTACAACTTCACTATCGAAAGTTTCCAGTGATTTCATGAATTTGACACACTAAAACCAATTGGAACATAATTTATTGTGAGAAGTATATTATTATGTTTTACTTATGAACTTATACGCATGTTTGTGGAAGGTGTAGGTACATGGGAATTTTTGATTTATTCTATGATGCTCATCGCTTGCATTTGCATTGAAATTTAGTAAGCTCGCTGAAATTGCAAAGAAGGTACATTTTTATGCTTATATCGAACGTATATGATATTATCCCTTGGGGTAGTATATTTTTGTATATGTTGTGAATCCGATCATTTTTTGATCATGAGTGTGTATTGCGATTGTGTTTTGCCAAGAGGTTCTCTGTACAAAGGAGACTATGTCGATTTTTGACAAAAATATTTCTATACTTAAATTATTTTTTGGTCACATCAAATAGTGAATGTGAGAATTATCTCTAAATGGATTTGTTTAAAATTATATATTAAGTTATAAAATGATTTAAATAAAATATAAATTTTGGTTGTTATACTTTAGTTCTAAAAATGTAGTTATCATGGAAGGGTATATACGTATTTCATGACAAGTGGGTGCATGAAAAAGATGCTCATTAATTTATGTAGTTATCATGGATTCGTTTAACTACATTTTGAATTCAATCTTATCATTGACATGTGATTTATCACCAAGTATACGAATAATGAGTAACTCGTGTCAAATGTGAATCTACATGGTGGTATTTTTATATGTTTTTAAAAAATATAGCCACTTTATAATTTCCTACAAACTTCAAATTACAATACTCCCAAAGTACACCATTTACGAAATATGTATCTCCAGAAAAATCATTATTTCCACAAGAGAAGCATTTTCATAACCGTATTTTTTTGAACTTAGGGAATAAGGTATTTCGATGGAATTTTTCAAGAAGTAGATTATTATTGTCTCTTGAGAAAACTTACCAAACATCTTCTTCTAGAAATGGTTAGAGTTGCCTGTTATAATGTTCATGTGCCTTGCCTAATTTCATAATGAAAAATTGAGAGTTTCAGTGTAAACAAAAACTTAACATAAAACTATTTTTAAAGTTATGTATCCAAGATATGAGAGTAAGTTGCTTCCTCCTTTTACATCAAGTTAACTGTGACTGTACCTAAGTTAACACAGTGTTATATATTTTTAATGTTTATTACCCTAGTTTATCTTCATGTTTTTTTATTATCTTAGTACATTGCATTAATTAGTATTTAATTGAATTTTTATGTTATATGTAATGCAGGAAGTAAAGGTGCATTTAGGAAGAAGGCTTTTGCTGTCGCTATATTTTTGTTCCAATGTCTTCCAAACCATAAAATATTTTTTGATGACTCATGTTTTCTATTAGTAAATCATTAGTTGTTCTAATGCATTATCCCATATATCATGTACACATTTCTTATTGAAATTTAATAAATTAATCAGTTTTGTCACGTGTGTGCATATATATAATATATTGTACAATGTTTGTGCATAGTTTTAGTTGAACATTTATAACTTTGTGGCTAATAAAAATATAGGTGCGATCACTACAAGGGGAGGGGGGATTTCCGACGGCTGAAAACCGTCGGCGGCCGTCGGAAGCCGTCGGCGGCCGTCGGAAAAAGCCGTCGGAAATGAAGGCGTCGGGAAGCAGTATTTCCGACGGCTACCGACGGGTGATGCCGTATACATTATCGACGGTTTCCGGCGGTTTCCGGCGGTTTCCGACGGCTTCCGACGGCCGTCGGAAACCGTCGGAAACCGTCGGAAATCAGGCCAATAAGCCGTCGGAACCCGTCGGAAACCGCCGGAAAATTTCGACCAGTAAGCCGTCGGAAGCCGTCGGAAGCCGTCGGAAACCTGTTGTTTTTTTTTAAAATCTGCTGCAAATAGAGCCTTCCAACCACATTTCTCTTCCAAACACTACAATATCAATACTGCACAATCAAATAAACAATAATCCAACCAAACATGCAAACCAATACTCCAAAATATTCAATAGACACAGAAATAAACTAAATTAGAATAAAAATAAAATACAAAATATACATAACATTCCAACATTAACAATAATACTAACAATAACTGTTCTAATCATGCATATCCTGATACAGCTACAGAACCAAGTGTATTATACATAATTATACATATCAACAATTAATTGTTCCTTCTACCAAATCATTGTAAACTAAAACTAAACATACCTGCACGAACGAATTAGAAAGCAATGAATCAATCTGCCCCAGATCCAGAGCCAGCCGATGAAGGGAAGCGGCCACCAAACTGCTGCATGTACTCAAATAACTGTGCCGTCTGCATGGCCTGTTGGCGGTTCTGCTCCTCCAACTGCTGAACTCTAGTCTGTAATTCTTCTATACTTGCTAGCTCGCTCTGAGGTCTACTCCGCCGTCTCCTACTCTGACTACTGGACTGCAATAATTGAAAAATAAATAAAATCAAAGTTTATTGTTTTGAAAAGGTAAGAATATCATATTTTAAGTATTTTAAGAAAAATTAAATTATTTACCGCTAAATTGCCAAATCCGTATCGTCGACCATGCTCTGGTGGACTCATAACGGACTCAAAAATAATGTCCTCTTCATCGGTCGTCAGCTGCTCTCGACCCGTATCAGAAAGGAGTTTCTGTCGCTGCTCCATAAACATCTCCTGCATTGACAAATTAATAATATCATATCTTATTTCATAATAATTTGACAACTAAAACAATTACTAATACTGAATAAAATGAAATATGCTTACATGGCTTTTACTGGATTTATCGTCCTGCCATGTGTACGAAACAGTCCCGTCTGGATTAACATGCTCAACAGCATGCGTACGGGTGAACACGTCCATATAGCTGACAGGACCATGTGCCTCGGCTTCCTGAAGTTGATTGTTACATACAATTATTATACATTTAAAATCATATAGCATAAACTATTTACATTTATTATTCAGTAATTAAATTTACCAACTCCTGCCGATACTGCTGAAACGACTTCGATCCTCCGCGATGAGTAACGGGATTCTTATTTCTATTTGCAGAGTTTCTATCTGACTCTGCCTGTACATTCAAAATTTGATACATTATTTTTCAATCACGTTAAATTAATAATTGAAAAAAAATTAGTATACTTGCCTTCGCCTCGTCCGTCTCCCAGTAGCTCAACCAAGCTTGCCACACGCTCTCCCCCATCCACCGTGGTCTCTTCCCGGATTTCTTAACCTCAGATATCGTGTCTCTGTAGTTCTTTCGCATCTTCCTCATCCAGTATGCTCGTGCCAGCTGCATATCATCTGTCTGGATGTCTATCTCAGCCTGTGTTAAAAAAAGATTACACTTTAAACGATAAACGGTAGAAAAACGACAAAAACGAATTAAAAATGGAAAACATAAAAATTACACATACTAGGACATCCTGCCATATGCACTCTATGATGTGCGGAGGGATGGTATCCCACTTTGGCCAGCACGCACTCATCCTACTACGATATGCTGCTCTGGAGACGTCCAACACTACCTTAGTGGGTAGTAGCTCGAACCCCCTGTTTTTAAGTACGATACAGATAAGTACATACGTATAGTATAGAAAAAATAAGATGATGAATAAGATTTAATTTTTACCCATCTGCTTTGGGGGCTAACGTAACAACTGGACGGTGTGGCGCTTGCGATGGGCCACTGCCATCGCCTCCTGAAGAACGGGAAGAGCTCCTCCCTCTATGTGACATAATGATAAACCTGTGACGTTTACACATCATTATATAAGAGAATAAAAACATGATAATGAAATATATTTCATATGAACATGACATCAATGGTATAAATTGCTTAATTATAATGACTGAAATGTAAATAGACATGTAAGTTTGTTATACCTGATTCATGTAAGTTTGTTATACCCTTCTTTTTTCTTGGTTTGTATCTCTCCTGGTTACAAACTTTACAATTTCTAAGGTTTGCGTCTTCTTTCCAAAACAACATGCATCCTTTTAAACATGTATCTATTTTCTGATACGGTAAACCAAAAGCCGACATAAGTTTTTTAACTTCGTAGTGATTTTCACACATTAGATTATCGGGCGGCATATGTCTTTTTGCAGCTTGTACAACAGCCGTAAACCCAGCTTCAGTGATGTTGTATTTTGACTTCATCGCAATGTATTCTGCGATTACTGACAGCTGCGTGCCGCTTTTACAACCATCCCAAATAGGTTTTTTAGCTGCATCTAGTAAATCATAAATTTTCTTAGCTTCAATATTTGGTTCTTCAACATTTACATCATCGTCGTCAACTTCAACCATAGGAAACATTGATCGTGCTGCATCTTCGACCATATTTTCTATACGGGTCGTTGAAACTATTTCGTTAACGACACTTTCAGACTCTACAGAAGTATTTGCTACAACTTCTCCATGCCGATCCCAAACATAATATTCGGGTGTGAAACCGTGTTGGCACAAATGAACTTTCACAATATCTGGTAACAAAAACTTCAAATGTCTACACCTACTACACGGACAACGAATTTCTGGATCGTTTCCGTTATTACTTAAGGCGAATTCAACAAACACGTTTATACCGTTATAAAAATCTTCTTTTATTGAGCCCCTCATTCCTTTTCTTTGGTACATCCATCTCCTTCGATCAACAAAATAATCAATCATTTTTCCTATTTGACAAAATGAGAAGTTCAAAATTTAATATTTATTTTGAAGAATACACATTCGAAAAAGATTATTTTCATGTTCGTATAATATTTTGAATTTAAAGAACAACTTCACAAATTTAAAAATATTTTCAAATAGGGCACATTTCATTTTTTAACGTACGTAACGATTAAAAATATATAATTTTTTTTCATTGGTCAGACATCCTACCTCCCATTACAAACACAGTAAGCATTTACATTTCGTATATTACTTCGTCCCAAACGATTCAATAAAATTTCGGCAGCATTTCCCTTTTGTTCCCTGCATTGTACACAAATGCGTGTACGCAGGAAACAAAAAAGAAAAGTTAGGGCGAAATTTTATGAACCGTTTGAGACGAAGTAGTATACAAAATGTAAATTCTTACTGTGTTCATAACTTGTCCAATACAGGGACAAATCCGACAAACATTGTACCAGATGAATATAAATGGTCGTTTTTCGAAAAAAACGACTATTTATACAACGATCATGTACAACACTCGTCAGACGGGGCCAAAAACTCTCTAAGGGACATTTGTCGGTTAACATGCGCGCATTTTACTCAAAAATACAGTTTTACTCACTGTTCACATTTACAAAAATATATAAAAATTTAACACAGTTATTCGACGTATTACGCATCAAAAAGGCTGGTTTAACATTTTTGTCTTTTTTTTAATACGCACAATTATAATTTAGAGTAATGCATTTTTTTGTTTCATAAGTAAATACGTGCACAATATAATACTCCTAGTTCATTCAATCATTTTATCGTATGCCAAATAACGTATACAATCGTCGAATCAGGACATATACAACAATTTACATATACATGAACAACCACAAAGTATACGTATTTTTCACAATTTCACGATAAAAGATGAAATATGTATGTCATGTGATGCTATAAACCATTGTTACGCTAATGCAAACAATTTCAATCGCTAATTCGCCCTAATTTATCAATTTATGCAAATCTAAAATTAGGATAAAAACTGAAATTTTCAGAAAAATAAGAGATTATACCTGAGATTGAGAGAAAGAGGTGTTGAATCAGCAGTGTGGAAGGAGAAAAAATCACGAAATTGGCGAATGGAGGTGGAAAATGTGAATTTGGGGGTTTTTGGTGAGATTGGGGGAAGCTGGAAAATGAGGAAGAAAGGCTCGGCCGGCTGCAGGTATTCGCGAATTTCCGACGGCTTCCGACGGCCGCCGACGGCCCGTCGGAAGCCGTCGGAAATTCGCCGTCGGAAGCCGTCGCCCCCAGCCGTCGCTATTTCGCTTTTTTCTAGTAGTGGATAGTTATAAATATTGTTAAAATATAAGATACATGTGAAAAATGTTGGCATAATTTACATACAATGTTTGTCATTAGTTGTAAAATATTTATACATAATGTTTATTGTATGAATTAAATGTATTTTCATCTATGTTAAAGTAATTTTGTTGAAAATTTATTTACAATAATTCACAGTCGTTCAAAATATAATGGTTAAAAACAATTTTACGAATTTTGTTCTGCAATATTCAACGACTAATGTGAATGAAGTTTGAGTAACATTTAAACAACATTGTCTAGCCTGTATTTACAATGTTGATTAAATATAATTAAAATACAAAATAGCACATCTAAAAATTATTGTATAAAAGTACACAACTTTTGTCAAAAGGCGTGAATAATCGGTCTACAATAGGTTAATAAAGTTGTTGAAATTAAATTACAACATATGGAACTCATTGGAAAAGTGGATGCACAACATATATATACAATCTAAAAAAGCTTTGCAATGTTTGAAATATGTTGTAATTAGATATCTCATAACGTTCACAAAACGTAATAAATGGGTTTTCAATTTTTTTTCCTCCTATTTTCACAATATTTATGTTTTGTTATAATTGACTTTTCTACAACATTTTATATAGCATTTAAATAAATGTTGTAAAAATACACCATCTTTCACAACTATGGATATAACAACATAACAATAGATGTTGTTAAAATACATGAATAAATTTATTCATTATTATAAAATGGTATTTTGTTGTAGTGTATATAGTGTAGGATATTATATAGGTGTTGAATCGAAGACTGTACAGTATAAAGACTCAAAGAAAGGACGTGAAGACTCATGAGTACAAATACCAATATATGAAGATCTTATGACTATAATACAGTATATAGAATCATGGAGTATTGCTAAAATCCTTGATTGCAATCTTTGATCTCTATTTTCCATTTTCTTATCCTTTATTTTTAAAACAAAATATATTTTTAAAAATATTTTATAAAATGTGTCAAAGTTTAAAATGTTTATGAACTATGATTAAATTATATTACAAAGTATCAAAATATTTCACAAAGAATAAAATTTTCAAAATATTCGAAAAATAAAAGAATTTTCATTTTCAAAGGGATATATCGACATACATGCCGAAAATTTGAAATTCAAATTTTGAAACGAAAAGTCTATTTTTCGAAACTCTTCATGAATGAACATGTCTATTTATTCTCTATAAATATGGGGTTTCAAACGAATTTTTTAACAAATAATTTCTTGTTTCTTCTCTCCTTTTACTCTGCCAAAATTTCTAGTGAAAAATTTATTCAAATCTCTTCAAATTCAACCGAAATTAATTCAATCTTCGTGGTATTAATCCTCTACTATTTTCTCTCTGATTTCAGTCACCTCTCTCTTAATTCAAGATCAAAGTGCTACTCAAGAGGCTATAGGACCCATTGTATTCAATGTTCAAGAAATTGTCTTTGGGAAAACCATTAAACCTTAGTTGTATTTGCTTGGGTGTGATTACAGCCCATTCAAATCAATTGGGTGTGCTTGACTGCCCGGAAATCCGATTGGATGTGCTGGTAGCATATCCAAATCAAGTGGGTGTACCATGAGCCTAAAAAATTAGGAGGGCATGCCTCATAGCCTCAGAATCGAGATTGTAATTGGGTTTGCCTTCTGCCGGTTTAAAGATTGACGTTTGAAAAGAAATTTGCACAAGCAATTGTACAGGACTGGATGTAGGAGAAGTCTGAGCCAGTATAAAATCTCTGATGTCATCTCTCTACCTCTCTACTTTACTTTATTGGTTTTACTTATCTATGTTTGCATCTAAGATTGATTGCTGATACAATTCTATATGAAAATCAATGATTTAATATTAAACTTGAAAGAAATTTAAAAAGATTTACAAAAGTTAGAAATCACTATTCACACCCCCTCTAGTGTTTATTTAGCCTTAAGATCCATAATTCTGCAACCTACACTTGGTATCAGAGCACTAGGTTTTCAAAAAATCATAATTTAATTTTTGAAAAGTTTTAATGGCTATTAATATTTTAAATACTTTTATGGATGAATGGTTTTGTGAAACCAATATGTTATTTGTAACTAATTGTATTGAAAAGTCACTTGATTTCTTAGAAAGATATAATTTTGAATTGCAGGAACAGGTTTGCTATATGGTTAACTGGATAAATGGATACATGACAATGAATGCTTAAGGAACATGACTGAAAATCCAAAGATCTTGAAATATATTATCTATAAAGATGGTGGATAAGCTAACTTCGAAGATAACTCAAAAAGATATGTGATTGGCATCGGCAATGTCGGTAACTCTAAAACTCCTACTATTTCTAATGTTTTGCTAGTTAGGAATCTGAAACATAACTTACTTAGTATTAGTCAATTGTGTGATAAGGGTTTTAAAATTAAGTTTGAAAAGATCATTTCTATATCGAAGATAATGAATCAAAAATTATTTTTGAAGGTATTAGGAACGTAACATTTATATTTTAAGTATGGAAGTAAACAAAGATAATTTATGTCTTTTGGCTGAATCTAATGATTTTGCGATTCGGCATAAAATATTTGATCATTTGAATTTTAAACACCTTTCTAAAGTTGCTAGATGTGAACTTGTTAGGGGTCTCCCTCAACTGAGTCTTCATGTCAAACATTTATGTGATGCTTGTCAATTAGTAAACTTCGTAAATGTTCCTTTAAATCAAAAGATATAATTTCTACTTTTCATCCTCTTGAACTTCTTCACCTAGATCTTTTTGGACGTTCGCAAATATAATAAATAAATCACAATAGATATGTCTTTGTGATTGGAGATGATTTTTCTAGATTTACATAGACAATCTTCTTGAAACTTAAACGTGAAGCTTTTGAAATGTTTAAAATTTTAACTAAAAAAATTCAAAATCAAAAATCAATTAAAATTAAAACGATTAGGAGTGATCATGGAGGAGAATTCAAAAATGATCATTTTGAAATTTTTTGAAATAAGAAAGGGATAACTCATAATTTTTTATTTCAAGAACACCTCAACAAAATGAAGTGGTAGAATGCAAAAATAGAACTATACAAGAATGTGCTAGAACAATGTTAAATGATAATGAATTACCTAAAAGCTTTTAGCCTGAAGCAATTGCTACAACATGTTATATTTTAAATAGAATTTTAGTAAGACCTTTGACTAAGAAAACCCGTTATGAATTATTTTATAATAAAAAGCCTAAAGTATCTTATTTTCGAGTTGTTGATAGTAAATGTTTTATATCAAATACAAAAGATAATTTAGATAAATTTGATGCTAAATTAGGTAAAGGTATTTTTATTGGTTATTCTAATAGAAGTAAAACTTATAGAGTTTTTAACACCAGAACTAACACCATTGAAGAAACATTATATGTTTCATTTCATGAGAATATCAGAATCAATAATACAAATTTTAATGAAGAAGAAAATGTTAATAAAACTAATGAATTTCCTAATAGTGGAATCATTAATGATGAAAATAATAATAACTTCAAAAATTTACATCCAAATAAAAGGACAGAATATTTTAAAGATCACCCTGTACAAAATATTCTAGGAAATATAAAATTTGTTGTAAAAACAAGAAATCAATTAAATAAAATAAGTAATGTTGCTTTTTTCTCAACTGTTCATCTCAAAAATCCAAAAGAAGCATCGTTAGATGATTTTTGGATTTTTCCTATGTAAGAAGAACTAAATCAGTTTACCAGAAGTGTTGTTTGGGAATTAGCCCCAAGTCCTGAAGGTAAGTCTGTAATAGAAACTAAATGGGTTTATAGAAATAAAATGAATGAACAAGAAGAAATTTTATAGTCAAGAAGAAGGTATAGATTTTGATGAAACTTTTGTCCCTATAGCTAGATTGGAGGCGATCATAATTTTACTTGCTTTTCCAAATCATAATAACTTTAAATTGTTTCAAATGGATGTCAAAAGTGTTTTTTCAAATTGATTTATTAAAGAAGATGTCTATGTAGAACAATCCCCACTTTTTAAATATGAAAAACTACCTTATCACATTTATAAATTAAAGAAAGCTTTATACGATCTAAAATTAGCTCCTGGAATATGGTATGATATACTAAATTTCAGTTTCTTACAATCTAATTTAGATATACGAAAGGTTGATAATACTCTATTTATTAAAAGAAATAATAATAATATTCAGCTTATATAAATGTATGTAGACGATATAATTTTGGGATCAACAAATGAACGGTTAAATAATTGTTTTCAGATAAAATGACTAAGGAATTTGAAATGAGTCATATTGGAGAATTAACATCCTTTTTAGGACAATAAATAAGGAAATTAATTAATGGAATTTTTATAAGGCAATTAAATAATTCAAAAGATGTAGATCAAAAACTATATCGAGGTATGATAGGATCCTTACTCTATACAACCACTAGTAGACCAAATATAATGTATAGTTTGTCTCTGTGCAAAATATCAATTTCAACCTAAGGAAACTCATCTAAAATGCATAAAATAAATACTAAGATATGTAAATAATATATTAGACTATGGACTTTTCTATCGAAAAGAAGATTCTTTTAATTTAATTTCATACAGTGATGCTGACTATACTGGATGCAAATCAAACTGAAAAAGTACAAGTGGAACTTATCACTTTTTAGGACACTCACTTGTTTCCTATTTTACCAAAAAGAAAAATTCTGGGTCTCTATCTATAACAGATGCAGAATATATTGCAGCTGCATTAGCCTGTTCATAAGTGATCTATATGCAACAAACCTTAAAACATAGTTTAAATTTTACTAAATCACTAATATACTATGATAACACTATAGCAATAAATCTATCTAAAAATCCAACACATCATGCTAGAACCAAACATATAAATATAACCATCATTTTCTAAGAGATAATGTAAATAAAGAAGTAATTACACTTGAATTTTATAAATACTGAAAATCAAATAGCTGATATTTTGACAAAACCAATAACTCAAACATTTTTTTATTGAACTTAGAAGATAGTTAGAAATATGTTATTACTCAGAAATATAAATATAATATTAAAAAAATTATAACATTGAAAGAAAAATGAAAATATCAAAATTACACTACATATATCAACATACCCTCTCCCTATATGTCGACATATACTGGAAATTTTTGAAAACAAATTTCCCTTCTAAATTCGAAATGCAACTATATAATTATCGAATTTTGAAATAATTATCATTTCTCTGTCTTCTTTCTTCTGTAAATTATGAATAAAAATAAATAAATGGCTTCCTCAAGTTCCAAACATCCTAGAGAAGAAACCACACCATTTTCCTTCCAAATTCCCACTCTAGGCCCCTTCCACACCACCAGCATGGCCAAAGTAACTATGATTGAAGACGATCTAAAGCATGTAATCAATATACTTTTAGAAATAGAGATTGTTCAACTATGCCTTCTTAAAGAACAAGAGAAGCAAGGATGGATTCTCCACGATCTCTAGAAATTCTATTGGATAGTCCAACGAATCCCATTGTAATCGAAGAATATAATCCTAATCAAGTCATTCACAGTCCTATGAATGATGAAGAGGGAAGAAGATGATGATAAGGTCAAATGTGCAGGCGAAGTATGCTTTGACCGAGGTGGAAATTTCATCGAATAAAAGGGGAACTTTTGCCTTCACTACCATTTCTGCCAATCCATAAGTCGCCTATATTCGAAAGAAAACCAAAGACTTAAGTACAGTACGTAATAGTTTGGTTTGTTAGGATTATACTTGGTATTGTGTGCATTTTGGTTTGCTATTTGGATTTATGTGTTTTAGTTTGATTTGGATTGGTTTGTGTTAGTCCGTGAGATGACGGTTTTGATGACAACAACCTTAGAATAGATTATAAAATATAAATACTAACATTACAAATCTAAATATATATGTATATGCAGGATTTAACCATGCAGGTATTAAGAATGAAGACTGTACAGTATAAAGGTTCAAGATATCGAGATAGAAGACTCATGAGTATCAAGATTATCAAGAGTTCAAGATTTCAAAGTTAAGTATTTTTTTAGGAATTTTTGTTAAAACTTGTAGAAAAGCACTGGCATCTTAAAATCCAATTTATTCCTGGAATGGAATCATCTTCGAGCCCGTTAAAGGGATGGAACCCTAAGTAGGATGTAACCTATGAAAATCTGGCGGGACATTGTTTTGTATCCACTAATTTTAATTCAAATGATTTTACAAAATTATCTTGTTTTCAAAATGATTTCAAACTTTCCTTTTAAAAGATTCAAAACCCTCGATCCCGATTTTAAATAATTTTAGCCTCAGAAACATCTTTATTTTCAAAGTCAAATTACTCCTGATTTTAAACTATCTTTTCAAATAATATATTTAACTTTTAAATATTTATACTTAGATTTAAATATAAAATTATAGTTAAATTCTATACATATTATTCTCTATATTTACTTATGAATTTTAACTATAGTCAAGTATATTTATAAAGTTTAAATATAGTTTCAATATAAGATAAAGGTTATTTTCAAAGAAAATCAAATCATCAAAAATGGCTGTGGGATGTCGACATGCCTATGGGTATCATGTCGACATGGTGACAGTTTGATTCAAAAATTCAAATTTTAAAAGAAGTGTCTATTCGCCATAACTCTTCATGAATGGTCATGGCCGTTGTTCTTCTATAAATAGGGGTCAGTTTCAACGAATTTTTACTCACTTTTTTCTGGTTTTCACTCCTCTTCTTCTTCCACATTTCTTAATACATATTCTTACCATTAATCTGCCGAAATCAACATTGAATCGAACTCGATTACTTCTAGTTTGATTCTTTATCACTATCTCTATAAGGTTCTCAGTGCTATTCAGAGTTATAGACTTTTTTGTAATCTATTAAGCGAGAAAAGGTGTGATTGTAGCCTTGGAAATCAATCAAAAGGGAAAAGGTGTGATTGTAGCCTTGGTAAATCAATTGGGTAAACTTGTGGCCCGGAAATCAAGTATCTCTACCCAGAGGATCGAAATTCTGGAGGGTGTACTCGTAGCCTTGAAACCGAGGGTGCAATTGCACGATTGCTATTGAAAGGAAATCCGTACTTGTGTTGCGGGACTGGATGTAGGGTAACTCCGAACCAGTATAAAATCCGGTGTGTTCTTTCCTTTACCACTTTTATTTTATTTCTGCATCTGTGTTTAATTCTGTGATCATTACTGGTTCTGTATTTTACATACATTTGTGTCTAAATTAACATAAATTCAAAAAAATTTAATAATTCTTTATTAACACTATTCACCCCCCTCTAGTGTTAATCTTAGCCTTAAGATCCGTAATCCGCATTCCCCACAATTCGTATCAGTGCAAGGTTTTCAAAGTTTCATAATCTGATTTTTGAAAAAGTTTTTAAAATGGCTACATTTGTTAATACTAGTTTAGAAATATTCAAATCATCATTGTTTCATGTGTCTGCATATAATTAATATTTAAATTCAAGTTATCAACCAAAATTGTTTGATGTGCAGGAATTATGCTTTATAGCTATTGAGGAATCAATTCACAATGGACAAATTGTGCAGATCAGAAAGAACAAATGGATACTTAACAGTGGATGTTCAAGACATATGACTGGCAATCCAGATATACTGAGTGATATAGTATACAAAGACAGAGGATTGGCTAACTTTGGAGACAATTCAAAAGGATATGTGATCTGCATCGGCAAAGTCGGTAATTCTGAAACTCCTACTATTTCTAATGTTTTGCTAGTTAAGAATCTTAAACATAACTTGCCAAGTATAAGTCAACTATGCGATAAAGAATATAAAATTAAATTTGAAAAAGATAAGTGTCATATTGAAGATAATAATTCAACCATTATATTTGAGGGAGTCAGGAAAAAGAATATTTATATTCTTAGTATGAAAGTTTCAAATGATAACCCGTGTCTGTTGGCAAATACAAGTGACCTTTGGATTTGGCACAAGAGATTTGGACATTTGAATTTCAAACTCTTATCTAGACTGTCAAAACATGATCTAATAAGAGGTCTCCCTAAAATGAATTTTAAAGTAGATAGTTTATGTGATGCTTGTCAATTAGGAAAACTTAGAAAAAGTTCCTTTAAGTTAAAAGACATGATTTCAACTTCAAAACCTCTTGAATTACTTAATCTTGATTTATTTGGTCCATCTCAAATTCAGTCATTAAATCAATATAAATATGTTTTTGTAATTGTAAATGATTACTCTAGATTTACATGGACAATATTTTTGAAACATAAAAGTGATACTTTTGAATGTTTTAAGACCTTTTCAAAAAGAATTCAAAATAAATTTTCCCTAAAGATTATAACTATTCGAAGTGATCACGGTGGTGAATTTGAAAATGAAAAGTTTGAGGAATTCTGCAATAAAAAGGGAATAACTCACAATTTTTCATTTCCGAGAACTCCACAACAAAATGGAGTAGTAGAACGTAAAAATAGGACGATTCAAGAGTGTGTGAGAACTATGCTTATAGATAGTAATTTACCAAAGAATTTTTGGGGAGAAGCAGTTGCTGCCGCCTGTTATATTTTAAACAGAATTTTAATTAGACCTTTGACTGATAAGACATCTTATGAATTTCTTTATTCAAAGAAACCTAAGGTATCTTATTTTAGAATTTTTGGAAGTAAATGTTTTATTTTAAATACAAAAGATAATTTAGATAAATTTGACCCTAAATCCGACAAAGGTATCTTTATCGGCTATTCTAATAAAAGTAAAGCGTACAGAGTGTTTAATTTAAAAACTAATATCATTGAAGAAACAATGCATGTTTCATTCAATGAAAATTTCAAAATTTTTGAAGATACAAATGATGAAGAGGATTTAATCACTCAAAATCAAGAACCTATTGAAATTAATAATGAAATTAATCTTCCTAATAAAAGGACAAAACTTTTAAAAGATCATCCTATAGAAAATATTCTGGGAGATATGCAATCTGTTGTTAAAACTAGAAATCAACTAAGTCAAATGAGTAATGTAGCTTTTATATCAACTATTGAACCCAAAAATCCAAAAGAAGCATCAACTGATGATTCATGGATTTTGGCTATGCAAGAAGAATTAAATCAATTTACTAGAAATGATGTTTGGAAACTTGTTCCTAGACCAGAAAATAAAACTATAATTTGAACTAAATGGGTTTATAAAAATAAAATGAATGAACAAAGAGAGGTGGTTAGAAATAAAGCTCGATTAGTCGCTCATGGTTATTGTCAAGAAGAAGGTATAGATTTTGATGAAACCTTTGCTCCTGTAGCAAGATTAGAAGCTATTAGCATTCTACTTGCTTTTGCAAATCATAATAATTTCAAATTATTTCAAATGGATGTTAAAAGTGCATTTTAAAATGGTTTTGTAAAAGAAGAAGTATATGTTGAACAACCACCACTTTTTGAAAATGATAAATTACCAAATCATGTTTACAAACTTAAGAAAGCATTATATGGTCTAAAACAAGATCCTAGAGCCTGGTATGATAGACTAAGATCTTATTTATTACAATCTAATTTTGAAATTGGTAAAGTAGATAATACTCTTTTTATTAAAAGAAATAAAAATGATATTCAACTAGTACAAGTTTACGTAGATGATATCATTTTTGATTCAACTAATTTTGAAATAAATAAAGAATTTTCTGAAATAATGACAAAGGAGTTTGAGATGAGTCATATGGGTGAATTAAATTTCTTTTTAGGATTACAAATAAAACAATTAGATAATGGTATCTTTATTAGTCAAGAAAAATATGCTAAAGACCTAATTAGTAAATTTGGTTTGACTACTGCGAATGGAAAACCTACTCCCATGGCAACCAATGAGTATATTAGTAAAGAAGATCTCTCGAAAGATGTAGATCAAAAATTATATAGAGGAATGATTGGCTCATTACTCTATATTATTGCTAGTAGACCTGATATCATGCACAGTGTCTGTCT
Organism: Allium cepa; assembly: GCA_030765085.1. NCBI lineage: Eukaryota > Viridiplantae > Streptophyta > Magnoliopsida > Asparagales > Amaryllidaceae > Allium > Allium cepa. The sequence goes on from CM060942.1 coordinate 154,058,676, forward strand.
CTGTGCTAGATATCAGTCCCAACCTAAAGAAACACACTTAAAAGCCGTAAAAAGTATCATAAGATATGTTAAACACACATCAGATTATGGCTTATTTTACCCTAAAAATGATTCTTTTGAATTAATATCTTACTGTGATGCTAACTATGCTGGTTGTAAATCAGACCGAAAAAGTACAAGTGGAACTTGTCACTTTTTATGACATTCTTTGGTTTTCTGGTTTAGTAAAAAGCAAAACATAGTTTCTTTATCAACAACTGAAGCAGAGTATATTTCTGCCGCTTTAGCTTGTTCTCAAGTAATATATATGCAACAAACTTTAAAATATTATGGTCTAAATAGCTCGAAATCGCCAATTTATTGTGATAATACTAGTGCAATAAATTTGACCAAAAATACTACTCAACATGCTCGAACTAAACATATTGATATCAGACATAATTTTCTCAGAGATAATATAAGTAAGGAAATAGTTACTCTCGATTATATCAATTCTGAGAATCAAATTGCTGATATTTTAACAAAACCCTTAAATGAATCGATATTTACTAAATTAAGAAGAGAATTAGGTATTTGTTCTATAACTGAAATATAAAATATAAATAACAAGTATAATTAATAATTAATATTAAAATAAATCAAAGAGTTAAATTTTAAAAGATCATGTCGACATCCCCTAGGTATATATGTCTACATATAACGTTTTTATTTTATTTAATTTTTTCCCACCAAAATTCAAAATTTTAGTTATATATTCTTCTCAATTTCGATTTTTAATTCATTCTCTCTGTTTTCTCTTCATTCTCTTCTTTGAAATAAATAAAATCATGGCTTCATCTTCAAAATCAAACATAAAATAAACTTTCTCATTCCCCTCTTCTACTTCCGGTCCATTCCAATGCACTACTCTCGCTCGTGTAACGAAATTGGAGGAGTCTATGAAGGATGTACTTCAGATGTTGACTGAAATTCAAGTGACACAACTTCGTATGTCAAAGGAACAAGAGAGTAAAGGCAAGATTCTTAGGAATTTTCAAAAATTCCTAATGGATAACCAGGCCAATCCTATCTTGATCGATGAAGACTCTTCATACAATCAAGAAAAAGAGGGCAGCAAAGATGAAGAAGAACCCATGGAAGAAGCGAAAGCGAATGATGACGACAAAGTCGTTTGCGTTGGAGAAGTGTGTTTCGACAAAAATGGAAATCTTGTCGAACAACGTGGAAATTTTTTTCCACTATCCAAACTGTTCGATTCATAGATCTCCTATGTTCAAAATCACACATTAGTTTCTTCTTTTTCTTCCTATTGTTGTTTGTGTTTTTATGTTTTCTAAAACGCAAATGTAAATGCAACTATACGTAATAAATAATTCGTGTTCTTATATGTGTTTTAATTATAAGTATTATCATGGATAGTTAGTAGTAAGTTTTAGTATTAGATCTGAGTAATAATTAATTATGATAACACTATCATTATAATCACATGACATAGAGTGTTAGTTTTAGGGGGAGTTATATAATTTGGAGTTATCTAGTGTAGAGTGAGTTTTTGTTGATGACAAAGGGGGAGAAATATAAAATAGGATAGTTAGGCATAGATTAAGGGGGAGTTGTTAGTTTTAGGGGGAGTTATCAGGATAGAAGTAATATTTTATAAACAAAGGTTGTCATCATCAAAAAGGGGGAGATTGTTAGTTCATGAGATGATGGTTTTGATGACAACAACCTTATAGTATAAAATATAAATACTAACATTGCAAGTCTAGATATATATGTATATGCAGGATTTAACCATGCATGTATTAAGAATGAAGACCGTACGGTATAAAGATTCAAGATATCGAGATAGAAGACTCATGAATATCAAGATTATCAAGAGTTCAAGATTTCAAAGTTAAAGTATTTTTTTTAGGAATTTTTGTTAAAACTCGTAGAAAAGCACTGGCATCTTAAAATCCAATTTATTCGTGGAATGGAATCCACTTCGAGCCCGTTAAAGGGATGGAACCCTAAGTAGGATGGAACCTATGAAAATCTAGTGGGACATTGTTTTGTATCCACTAATTTTAATTCAAATGATTTTACAAAATTATCTTGTTTTCAAAATGATTTCAAACTTTCCTTTTAAAAGATTCAAAACCCTCGATCCCGATTTTAAATAATTTTAGCCTAAAAAACATCTTTATTTTCAAAGTCAAATTACTCCTGATTTTAAACTATCTTTTCAAATAATATATCTAACTTTTAAATATTTATACTTAGATTTAAATATAAAATTATAGTTAAATTCTATATATATTATTCTCTATATTTACTTATGAATTTTAACTATAGTCAAGTATATTTATAAAGTTTAAATATAGTTTAATATAAGATAAAGGTTATTTTCAAAGAAAATCAAATCATCAAAAATGGCCGTGGGATGTCGACATGCCTATGGGTACCATGTCGACATGGTGACAGTTTGATTCAAAAATTCAAATTTCAAAAGAAGTGTCTATTCGCCATAACTCTTCATGAATGGTCATGGTTGTTGTTCTTCTATAAATAGGGGTCAGTTTCAACGAACTTTTACTCGCTTTTTTCTGGTTTTCACTCCTCTTCTTCTTCCACATTTCTTAATACATATTCTTTCCATTATTCTGCCGAAATCAACATTGAATCGAACTCGATTACTTCTAGTTTGATTCTCTATCACTATCTCTACAAGGTTCTCAGTGCTATTCAGAGTTATAGACTTCTTTGTAATCTATTAAGCGAGAAAAGGTATGATTGTAGCCTTGGAAATCAATCAAAAGGGAAAAGGTGTGATCGTAGCCTTGGTAAATCAATTGGGTAAACTTGTGGCCCGGAAATCAAGTATCTCTACCCAGAGGATCGAAATTCTGGAGGGTGTACCTCATAGCCTTGAAACCGAGGGTGTAATTGTACGATTGCTGTTGAAAGGAAATCCGTACTTGTGTTGCGGGACTGGATGTAGGGTAACTCTGAACCAGTATAAAATCCGGTATGTTCTTTCCTTTACTGCTTTTATTTTATTTCTGCATCTGTGTTTAATTCTGTGATCATTACTGGTTCTGTATTTTACATACATTTGTGTCTAAATTAACATAAATTCAAAAAGATTTAGTAATTCTTTATTAACACTATTCACCCCCCTCTAGTGTTAATCTTAGTCTTAAGATCCGTAATCCGCATTCCCCACAGTTTGTACATAAGAATTATGTATAGTTTGACTTGGATAAATATAATTTGCTTTATAAGTCCTCAATATTACACATCATTATGCTTAATAGTGAATTTCATAACATATAATCATCATATAACATAGTCATAAACATATCATTTTAACTTAGTTATTGATTTTGAATTTATAGTCTCTAAGTATTTGATTCAGGGAGAATTATTACTTTTTCATCCATTTTTTTATGATAATGGGGAGAAAAATATACATATGTATGCGTTCATGGGGAGTCTTATCATATTACACACACACGTGCGAGCATTATGGCATGCGCTTCGCACGTGATGATAGCACACACTTTTTGCGTGAATTGTTTTTCTATTGAATATGTTTAATATAATTAAGAAAAATGATTTGCACATAAAGTAAGCCATATTTTTCCGTGGAAATCATTTTTAGTTTTCTTTGTTGCAACATCTATTTTTTTCCATTAGTTTGAATTTTTATTTCTATTAATCTGTAAAAAAAGGTTTATTTATTGGATCTTATTTTTAAATGATATTAAGATTTATTAATATTTGTAAAGGGATGTTTTGAATTCATAAAGGAAGTTTACTTGTTATATCCTACGTTTATCGATTAAGTGACATTAAGGTTTAGTAATAACTATAGAGGTTTATTGTTAGATGTTATGTTTAAGTGATATTAAGATTTAATAATATTTGTAGAGGAAAATTTGAAATTTGTAAAAGAAGTTAGACCTTATTTTAAGTGATATTAAAATAGAGGGGCGTTATGGTACGGGCTACGCGCGTGAATTGTTTTTCTATAAATTGTATATGTTCAATTATATTTTTGCGTTGAAGTTAAGTGTAGTTAGTTTTAGTTTTTACTTCCAAGTTGCGAGGTAATATTTTTTTTGTTTGTTTCAATTTTTATTTATTATTATTAATTAATGAAGAATGAATTATTAAAATAAAATTAAGTTTATTTGTTAGACCATATTTTTAAGTGATATGGTGTGATCTGGTAATATTATAGAGGGGCATTTTCAAATTTTTTTTAAAAATTATTTGGTAGATCCTATTTATAGATAATATTAAGATTTAATTTGGTAATATTTATAGAGGGGCATTTTGAATTTGTTAAAAAAAATTGTTAGATCCAATTTATAAGTGAAATTGGTAATATTTGTAGAGGGTTGTTTTTGAATTGGTTAAATAAGTGGATTTGTTAGATCTTAATTTCAAGTGATTGTTAGATTTTGATAATACCTATAGAGGGACATTTTTGATAATTTACGCTGACACCAAAGGTATTACAACTATTATTAAAGATATTAATGGTTGTCATCGTCAAAAACGAAGTGATTGTTAATACCTCAGTTATTAATTTGGATGAGAACAACCTTGATAATAAAATACATTCATATAAAATATGAATACTAATGTTTTACCAAGTTATATCTCATATAGTGTAGGATATTATACAGGTGTTGAATCGAGGACTATACAGTATAAAAACTCAAAGAAAGGACGTGAAGACTCATGAGTATAAAGACCAAGATAATGAAGATCTCAAGACTATAGTATAGTATAAAGAGTCATAGAATATTTTTGAAGTCTCTGGTAGCAATCTATCATTTTCTTATCCTTTATTTTTAAAACAAAATATATTTTTGAAAATATTTTATAAAAGTTTTTCAAAGTGTAAAAAGTTAACAAACTATGATTAAATTATTTTACAAAGTATCAAAATATTTTAAAAAGCATAAGATTTTAAAAATATTCAAAAATAAAAGAATTTTCAAAGGGATATGTCGACATACGCCCTATAAGTATGTCAACAAACATGTCGCAAATTTGAAATTCAAATTTTGAAACAAAGTGTCTATTCGTCGTACCTCTTCGCGAATGGACATGTCTGTTTATTCTTTATACATAGAGGGCTTCAAAAGAATTTTTAAGCAACTAATTTCTTGTTTCTTCTCTCCTCTTACTCTGCCAAAATCTCTAGTGAAAAATGTTGGGGAAAATCCGTTCAGATGATCAGTCTAAGGGAATAAAAAACCCACCATAGAGGAAAACAACTGGATCGTGATTGTAGTGAGATGGAACAAACAGGGATAAACACCAGAACAGATAGTCACAGATCAATGCAATGCAGAAAATATAAATAACACCAGTATTTATAGCGGTTCCATTACCACGAGGCAGTTTACGTTCACTTGGGGAGAGGAGATTTTATTAATCACTGAAAGATTAGAGTAACAAGACTGATTCACTTTTGGAGGCTATACATAAGAAGAATTTACAATACAGACAAAATTTTGTAAAGTTTCAGCTCTCTAGGATGCTACCATTGTTATCTAGAAGCTCCACTATTTATAGAGTGAATAAATGAGGAGGGCAGCTGCTATATAGCAGCTCTGGGTTTGGTTCGGCATGCATCTGGTCTGGCGAATAGTACAACGGCATTTGGTTCGGCGAAGCCCATGTCAATCTGGTTCGGCACTCTTAAACCACCAAACAAGATATTTGGAGCGGCACATCACTCTATTTGGTTCAGTCAACTTCTTGAATCTAGATTGGCATATTAGCTTCACCGCTTCAGACTTTTGGTTCGGCAAAACACGCTGCGTCTTCATAGCCGAACGAAGTCACCACCACTGGAGGAGATATCTCGTTCGGTCCTCTACAATGCCGAACGAAACATCACCTGATCGAGATCATGACCGGACCACAAATTTGGTCCGACAATTGCTACTCCACCATCGAATAAGATCACTCATTCGGCCTTCATAGCCACAACACCAAGCCAACCACCGAACAAACTCCGTCGGACCAAATCTTTGGTCCGATATCTCCTCCATCGAACAAGATATCTGGTCCGGTCTTCCTCAAATCACCACCGCTCCAAATGGAGTGGCAGCAGTGGCTACCAACAGATGAGATCTCTCGTCCGATCTTCCCACTTCACCGAGCGACCTTTTGTCCTCCACGAACTTCTCCAGTGACGACACTTCTTCACGAATTCCAGGTATCATTTCTAAAAATCTTCACCTTGACACCGAATTCCAAACAAGCCTTCCTACTCCATCTACACCTTCATGCTCCAAGCAATGGATACTTACCCAATGAGCTTCGGCAATTCCATCACCCATTATACTCTGTCAACGAACTCTGGCAAGGCCATTGCCCGTCAACAAAGTGTTTGAAGTACCCAGTCCGTGTAGAACCTATCAATCTTCATCATGAAAACAAACGTCTCCATGAACCATCTCAACTCTTCACCCGTGCCACCCTGTGGCACCTAGCACTTCATTAAGCGAATCAAGTCCAAACAATGCTTGAACTTAGCAACTGGAAACAATTTGGTAAACATGTCCGCTGCATTCTCCTTTGTGTGAATCTTATGAAGTCGAACTAGCTTCTCTTCAGTCATCGAGACAAGGAACGACTCTCTCACCTCAATATGCTTCGTCCTCAAGCTGAATGCCAGATTTCCAGTTAAGTGAATTGCACTTTGACTATCACAATGCACATTAACTCCTTCACATGCAAAGCCCAAATCAGAAAACAATCGCCTTAAAGTGCCTCCTTAGCTGGTTCAACCGCAGCTATGAGCTCTGCCTCTGTAGAAGACAAAGCCACAATCGCCTGCAACCTCGCTCTCTAACTGATCACTGTCTTACCAATAAACACATATCCGGAGGTTGACTTCCTTCGATCTTTATCACTGGCATAGTCGGAATCCCAAAATCCAACCAAGCTGAAATCTCTTCCTCTGTCACCAAAGATAAGTCCATGGTTTGGAGTTCCTCTAAGGTATCTGAAGATACACTTCACCGCTTCCCAATGCTTTTTTCTAGGATTTGCCATGAATCTACTCACCAATCCAACCGCCTATGCAATGTCAGGCCTAGTGCAAACCATGGCATATATCAAGTTGTCAACTGCACTTGCATATGGGACCTTCATCATATAATCCTTTTCCTTTTTCGAGATCGGAGAGCCCTTACTAGAAAGCTGTATGTGCAAAGGCATGGGTGTGCTGATTGTTTTTGCCCCTTCCATGCTAAACCGAGCAAGCACCTTATGAATGTACTCCTTTTGAGTGAGGCTCAAAAGTCCCAGCTTTCTATCTCTTTGGATTTCATTACCAAAAATTTTCTTTGCTTCTCCAAGTTATTTCATTTCAAATTCCGCTTTTAGCATTCGCTTTAAACTATCGATTTCATCCTTATCCTTGGAAGAAATCAACATATCATCCATTTACAAGAGTAGGTACACCCATATACCATTATTTAAATGCTTGAAGTACACACAGATGTCTTTGATGCTACGATCAAAACCAAGTGATAGCATAAAAGAGTCAAACATCTTGTACCATTGTCTAGGCGACTGTTTAAGTCCATACAATGACTTCTTTAATTTGCAAACCCAATTTTCTTTCACATCTACAACAAATCATTCTGGATGCTTCATGTAGATGGTCTCATCCAAGTCTCTGTGCAAGAAAGCGGTTTTCACGTCTAGTTGCTCCAGCTCCAAGTCATGAGTTGCGACGATAACGAGAAAAATGTTGATGGACGTATGCCTCGCTACTAGAAAGAATACCTCATCATACTCCAATCCCTTTCTTTTTGAAAACCCTTTAGCAACTATTCTAGCCTTGTATCTCCCATCATCTTTTACCTTGAACACCCATTTGCATCCTATGGCTCGGCTTCCTTGAGGAGGTGGTACCAAATCCCAAGTCTTGTTCTTCTTCAACGACTCTAACTCCTCTTCCATAGCGCACATCCACTTCGAACTATCACATGACTTCAAAGCTTCATTAAGGTCAAGTGGCTCCTCATGAACCACATGTAGGGCATAGTCAAACTGATCACCAAGGCTAAGGTTTACAAACTGCCAATCACCATACCTTTCAGACAGTCTAATAGTCCTATGACTAACCCGGGTAGGTACTGCTTCGTCTAAACTCTTTCAGCTTCACCTTGAACTGAACTTCCTCTAGATTCATGCACATCACCAGCACTACTAAAAACTACCTGTGGACTATCCTGTGATGTTTCATCAACTACGTTTTCCTCGACAGCATTAACAACAACTCTACACTTCGGCTTGAACACGGGAACATCTTCCATCTTCTTAGGCCTATCAGAATTTTCTGATGTGGTAGGTAGCTTCTCCTTCGGATTGAACATATAAGACTCATCAAAATAACATGTCTGGAATGAATAACCTTTCGATCAATAGGGTTCCAAATTCGATACCCTTTGATACCATAGGTGTATCCCATTCATATGCCCATGTATGCTCTAGCCTCCAACTTGTCATCACCCGTATGGTGAACGTACACAAGACAACCAAGTATTCGAAAGTAACCAAGATACATTGATTTACCTCTCCACTTTTCCTCTGGAATCTTCCCATCTATGACTAAGCATAGAATTCGACTTATGATATGCGCCGTAGTTGATAATGCCTCAGCCCAAAAGCCTTTAGATAAGCCCGCCGTCAATCTCAAGCAACAAGCCTTCTCTAGTAGAGTCATGTTCATCCTTTCTACAACCCCATTGGATTGCGGATCTCCAGGTGTAGTGAAATGTTTATGAATATCATGCTATCTACAAAAGTCGAGGAACTCCCTAGAGACAAATCACCGACATTATCAGATCTCAGCACCTTCAACCTAAAACCAGATTGGTTCTCAACAAGCGCTTTCCAATCTTTGAACTTCTCAAAACTTTCTGATTTGGCCTTCATCATGTACACCCATACTTTCCGAGAAAAGTCATCAATGAAAGAGATAAAATACTTTTCTCCTCTAAGAGAAGGAGTAGCAACCGGTCCCCAGACATATGTATGGACGTACTCAAGTATTCTCCTCGATCTATGGAGTCCAACTCCAAAAGATACTTAAGTTTCTTGCCTAACACACACTCCTGGAAAAAGTCCATCTTGTCGAAACTTTCTCCTTTTATCATCTTTCATCTTCGAAGCAACTCGTTCTTCTCTAAAATATGACCCAACCTGAGATGCCATAGTTTTGTGGCACCCAAAGCACGAGAACTGTCTACTCCAACACACGATTCTCCAATAACTGTGGTTCCTTTCGGCAAATACAGATTTCGAAACACATCTCCTTTCATAAGAGCTACTTCACCTCTCGAAACCTTCAGACTATCCTTATCGATAGTTACCTTGCATCCCAAAGATGCCAATTGTCCTAAAGAAATTAAGGACTTTCGAAGACCTGGAACATATCGGACACCTGTCAAAGTGCGTATCACTCCGTCAAACATCATCATCCTCGCTGTACCTTCACCCATTTCTCTGCAGCTCGCATCATTACCCATAAGAATAGAGCTTCCTTCTCGTCCAATGAAAGAACTGAAGTAATTCTTATTAGACATCGTATGGAAAGACGCCTCCGAGTCCAGCACCCAATGATCTAAGACATCCGACACTACTGGAGACAATACATCATCAGATACAGACTTCTCCACCGCAAATGATGAAGATCCATGTTCTTCATTCTTCTTCAAATATGGAAAATCCTTTTTCCGATGACCATATTTCTTGTAGATAAAGCACTTTCCGTCCTTAGACTTTCCTCTTTTGCCATTATAGGGCTTTCTGGACTTGGAACGCCCTCTAGAGTTCCAATTCTTCTTATCTTCTCTACATCTTTCAACAAATAGGTCGTGACTACTACTTCCACCTCTACTTTCTTCACTTATCTCTTTCATTTGATCTCTCAAGCCCACAGATAGAAGGCATGACTTCACATCTTCCACTATCAATGTGTCTCTAGCGAAGATAAGGCTGTTAGCGAAACCTATGTAACGCTTCGAAAGAGAACACAAAAGAATCATTGCCATTTGCTCCTCATCCATCTTCAAGTCAATAGTCTTCATCTTCATTATGAGATCATCAAAGAAATTAAGATGTTCCTCCACTGAAGTACCCTCTCTTATTCATATGGTGAAAAATGGCTTCAGCAATATCAGACGGTTAGTTAGAGATTTCATTAAGTAGAGATTTTCTAGCTTGGTCCAAATGCCCCTAGCAGTAGTCTCACTGCTAATTTCTGAGATGACATTCTCTCACATAGCTAGCTGTAAAACAGTAAACGCACATTTCTCCATCTCCTTCCTTTCCGCGACTGAGATGTCAGCCGTCAACTCCTCAGGGGCAAACACTACTGGATGGACTTCATTTCTCATTAGAAAGGCCTTCATCCTTTATTGCCACTTCTCAAAATCTTTATCCCTATTCCATTTCTCAATTGCCAACATTTTCTTTGATATCATCTGGTGTGGTCTGGCGAATAACATAGCAGCATTTGCTTTGACATCATCTGGTTCCGCGAAGCCCATGTCAATCTGGTTCGACACTCTCAAACCACCGAATGAGATATTTGGAGCGGCACATCACTCTATTTGGTTCAGTCAACTTCTTGAATCTGGACCGGCATTTTAGTTTCACCGCTCCAGACTTTTGGTTCAGCAAAACACACTGGATCTTCACAGCCGAACGAAGTCACCACCACTGGACGAGATATCTCGTTCGGTCCTCCACAATGCCGAACAAAACATCACCTGATCGATATCATGACTGGACCACAAATTTGGTCTGGCATTTGCTACTCCACCATTGAATAAGATCACTCGTTCGTCCTTCATAGCCACAACACTGAGCAAACCACCGAACGAACTCCACCGGACCAAATTTTTGGTCCGGCATCTCCTTCACCGAACCAGATATCTAGTCCAGTCTTCCTCAAATCACCACCGCTCCAACTGGAGTGGCAGTAGTGCTACCACCGGATGAGATCTCTGGTCCAGTCTTCCCACTTCACAAGCGACCTTTTGTCCTCCGCGAGCTTCTCCAATGGCGACACTTCTTCACGAATTCCAAGTATAATTTCTAACAAATTTTTTATTCAAATCTTTCCAAATTCAAATAGAATCCATTTAATCTTCTTTATATTGATTCTCTACTATTTACCATCTGATTTTAATCATCTCTCTCTCAATTTAAGATCAAAGTGCTACTCAAGAGGCTATAGGTCCATTATATCTAAAGTTCAAGAAATTGTCTTTGGAAAAACCATCAAACTTTAGTCGTATTTGCTTGGGTGTGATAATAGCCGGTTCAAATCAATTAGGTGTGCTTGGTAGCCCGAAATAGGTCTGTCAATGGATACCCGAAAAATCCAAAATCCGTCCGAGTCTGTATCCAAAAATACAGACATTATCCAATATTCGAAAAGCGGATGCGGATATCCGATATCCGAAAGAGATTTCGCATGCGGATATGGATATGAGCATTTCTGATATCCGAAAGAGATTTCGGATGCGGATATGGATATGAGTATATCCGTATTCGAAAAAGATCCGTCCGATCCGAGTTAATTATAATAAAAATTGTTATTACTATTGATTTATTATTTAAAGATACTCATAAGCTATGGTTAAAATTTATTTGGAAATTAAAGGCCAACGGCCCAAGCCCAACAAACAAACCTAGGTAAGCAGGTGGTGTTCACTTCAAAGTTCAAACGTCGATTACTCAATTCATTTCCGTATATTCTTATTTCATCTCAATTTTTATAGCCGTTGCTATTAAAACCTTAAATCGCAGTAACCCTAAATCGAAACAACCCATCACTCCGCTCCGCCTCCCAGCTTCGGCTCCGGCTTCGGTCGCAGCTTCGTCTTTGGTTGCAGCTTCGGCTTCGGCTTTAAAACCACTCACCTGAGTCACCACTGGAATTTTCTTTGCATTCTTTGGAAGTGGTTAACTGGTAATAATGGTTTTTGCCCACTCTTTCCATTCTTTAGCAACACTAGTGATTTTCTCACAGCTTCCCTTGCTATTTCTCTGTGTTCCCGTTGATTACGTTATTCATGGTTTAAGTGACAATCATGCATCATATTTAGTTTAAAAACTTATAAAATAAGTAGCGATAGTTCACCTTTTTCCCAATTCGATCGGCTAAGCTTAGATCAGCATAAGGATTTTCGAAAAGGCCTAATGTGTACTTAACTCGTAAAATTCTTCTAACAGCATCATCTATTCATGACATGGGAATGAAGTTGTTATTAACATGGAAGGTTAGGTTGTTAACAAATCCTGGATAGTCAAATGGTATCATTATCTGCAACAGAAAGAAATGCATTATATACTAAGCTTTGTATAATGATATATGTTCAATTAAAAGACAACTAAATTAAAATGATGAAGTTTTTATGCACATACATACCATATCAATACCAGCAAGAATGCCAGTTTGGATGGAGTATGTGTAGTTTGCTTTCTCAGGTGTTGTGATCCTATAACAAAGCCCTGTGTGTAAATAACCAATAATGAAATTTAGTTTAAATGTCTTCACTTCAGTCTTCAGATCCTATAACTGAACTACAATTTATAATTTAATACCTAAATTATTTTTTCTAGTCAAAGCAATTGTTTTAATATTTAAAAGAAACTAGTATAATTTAAACCCACTCTAAATCGAAGTGTTTTTTTAAGGTAATTGTTGATTAGAAATTTATTGGAGTGCATTTTGACTCCATTCCAACTCGAATAAGAGATCATAACAGTAGACACTCCTTTAATAACAGCATTGTAATATGGAGGCATATGGATGCTTAGGAATCCATGTGTATCGATAATTGTGTTATTTTCGTTAATTCCCATGTACGTTCCACCATCACCTAAGTAATGCTTTGCACAAGCAGCCACTTTTCTCCTACACGTACACGTAAATGAACCAAAGCCAAGACTACATACATTCACATTAACAAGAGAAATACAAGCTTATCTGGTTAAAACAGTGAAGTATATGCACTGGAAGTCTGGAACATATACTTCAGTAACTTCTGCTAATAGTCTAAACTCTAAACTCTAAAGCAAGCATTGTGGTATTGTGCTTGTTCTCTCATGAGTTTAACAATGTTTTATTTACATGAATATTAGAAAAATGAAATAATGAAATACAATCAAATAACTTACTTTCACTCTATGAACGGAACTCCTTTTCTAGAATTTAGAGGGATTTCTCCCTGCAAACCTGAAATTATTTCCGTCATAGCCTGAACAATCTTTGCATCATCACTATAGCTCTCATAACACCGACCCCATCTTGGGTCTCTGCATACCTGAACAATAGCCAACCACAGTTTTATGCATGTTTTCATATAATACTCGAGACTTGAATATTTATACTTGATAACTATTGGTTTGGGTTTCGAAGTTGGAGCAAACAAAATATGCATGTCTTATACCACGATAATTTTGTTTGGGTATGTGAATAAAACTTGTGTTTGGACATGGTACTATTTGAATTCAGATTTTTCTTAAATTAATCTTTACCATTTGGTATGTTTTTTATTTGCTTCTATACATGCTACAAAGTATCGAAATTTATATGTTTAATCTTCCTTATAATTGTTCTATGAATATTTACAGACTTTTAAAAATGGAAAACACATCATCAAGTTGTACAGTAAATCTGTTGCATGTGCTGCATCAAATGCTTGTGTCAAAGTCAAAGATAACATAGTTGTGCTAGAAATCACGGACTCTAGTGCGCCACCAACTCAAATTATTCCAGCTAATGAAGAAATATCTACACCTTTGAGTACAAAACCCTTGAAATCCAAGGTATGGAAAGATTTTGATAGAGAAGTGTTAGAGGGTAGTAATTGTGTTAAGGCAACTTTTAAACATTGTTTAAGGATATTCAATGGAGCCACTTCATTGGAAACAACACATTTGAAAAATCGTATAAAAGTTTGTCACAAAAATACTACCAATGAAAGATTATCCAGACAACAACTTTTGACTACTAAAAAGTCTCCCAATAAACCATTCAAATTAACTAGTTGGAAATTTGATCAAAGTAGGACTCAAATGTGTTTTGCTTGTATGATTGCCAAACATGATCATCCATTCAATATGACTGAACATGTTTACTTTCAAGAATTTGTTAAGAGTATTAATCCAACTGTTAAGCTCTATTCAAGAAATGCAGTTCGTTGTGATGTGTTGAAACTTTATGTTGATATGAGAACTGAATTACAACAGATGTTTGATAGTTTGTCTACCCGTGTTAGTCTTACTACTGATTTATGGACATCTGGACATCAGAATATAGGTTATTGTTGTATAACTTGTCTTTGCATTGATGCTGAATGGAATTTGCAAAAAAAGATAATTTCTTATCATGAAATGCCTTCTCCACACACTGGAATTGCTTTAGTGCTGCTCTTAAAACAAAACTATTGCATTGGAACTTGGATAAGAAATTATTTTCAATTATTGTTGATAACGGATCTAATAATGATGTTATGATAAGAGATCTAAAGGCATGGTTAGATGGTAAAGGGGTCTTGATTTCAAATGGTGATTTGTTTCATATGAGTTGTTGTGCTCATGTCTTGAACTTAATTGTGCAAGATGGGTTAAAAGCCGTACATGGTCTTATTACAAAAATAAGAGAAAGTGTTAATTTCACAAAGTCTTCGCAGTCTAGAAAAAAAATTGGGAAAACGCATTGTCACAAACTAGATTAGTGGGAAAAAGTATTTCTTATGATGTTCCAACACGATGGAAGTCAACATACATTATGCTTGAAAGTGAAATTGAAGTGCGTCCTGCATTTGAGCGATTAGTTGAGTTAACTTCAGATTATATAAGTTTTCCTTCTAGAGAAGAATGAGAGATAGGAAAAAAAATTTGTGAATGTTTGAAAATCTTTTATGATGTAACTCTCAAATTTTCGGGTGTTAAATATCCAACAACGAATTTGTATTTTAAAAGCGCGTGTGATATTTATGAAAGTATTACTAGTTGGAGTTAAGTGAGCATGATTATATTTGCTCCATGGCACAAATGATGAGAGTTAAATTTGAGAAATATTGGAAGACTTGAAATTTAATGATGAGTATTGGAATGGTTTTCGATCCTCGTTATAGAATGGCTTGCATTGAATTTTTCTATGATTTGATTTATGGGGAAGATGCACAAGTTCATGTTAGGAAAATCAATGATTGTTTGAAATCTCTTTTTTATTTATATGAAGAAGAATGTGCATCCTATAAAAATGTTTCTTCTTCTTGTGCATTGGATGATAATGTTAATCATGGTTTAAAAAAGAGAACAAAAATGGATCTTACGTGGAAGAATTATAGAGAACAAAAAATTGGAAGTTTGCAAATTTCAAAGACCGAGCTTGACAAGTATTTGGAAGATGAATTATTGTCGATGGATGAGGATGGCGACAATTTTGATATTTTAATGTGGTGGAAACAAATTGTCCTACATTTCCTACTCTATCAAAGATTGCTCGTGATATTTTAGCCGTTCCTGTTTCTACCATAGCATCCGAATCATCGTTTAGTAGCAGTGGTAGATTGATTACCGAAAATAGATCCTCATTATCTCCTGACATAGTGGAAGCATTGAGTTGTATTAAGGATTGGTTACCATCGGACATAGGTTAGTTATTATTACATACTAAAATTATTTTAGAATTTTAACCATTTAATATAATCAGTGTTTTTATTTAATAGGTAAAGATATAGAGCTTGTAGATGAAGCATCAGCCCTACCATGAACTATCCATTGCACAAGGTAAAAATATAAAATTTCTTTTTTTCATTTATGTGTTGCTGCAGCAGCACTTTCTGGCTGCAGCACTTACACCAAGTTGAGACCTGATCAAAGTCCTTATTTTATTGCTCATAGGAACTTCACAAAATATCATGCTAAAAAAGTTCTGGGACCTGATCTAGCATTACACGATCTATGTTTTAAACATCTAACATAAACTTAGTTGCTTCAATAAAGGGATAATGATTTCGATCGAAAACATTGTTTCAAAGAACTTGATGAGATGATGGTTTAATTAGTGTAATGGAAATTCATTTGCCAAATCTACTTACACAACATCTATAATACATGGTTAACATAATGCTTATGCCCTTTCTGACTAACAAAGTTGCATACCTATCTCTCTATTGGTACATATTTTCATTGGTCTTGCAACTGTTCTTCAACTACATAGCAACTACTGGAGCAAATTACAACCGCACAAGAACTTATATGAGTTGTCATCCAAACTTCTATTCACTTTGTTATTATTCAGTGTGCCCTCCTATATTATCTCTACCCACGCTTTAGGTCGCTTTTAACATTACTTTGTCCAATCTATTTCAGCTCCATAACTTCAAAATATAATATACGAACTTTATATCATCTAACAAATATTTTAATTTGTGTGCATGAGACGGGTTAATACTAGTTTATTACAAAGTTGCATAACAAAGCTGTAATTTTAACATTAAAAGTAAAGGTATTATATTTAACAATATTACGGTGTGTTGCCGGCCTATCAAACATTTTTGGTGCAAAAAAATGTCTATATATCATATGTCCAGAATCGATTTGTACGTTTTTAAAACTGACGTGCCTCATGTACACTTTGAAATACAATAATTTATTTTTGAGTTTAGGACCACTGTTAATTCTTTATACATTTAATAAATGGTTATGATTTGATGAGCAAGATGACACATTCAACTTGAGCAAATAAGAATTGAAGTCCATCTCATATATAACAAGGAGTGAGAAATTATATGTTTCATTAGTTTCTTCACATGTCCCACACGCTTTAAAACTTGAAGAAACCAAACCCCAAGATAAGTAAAATGCATGCCAAAATCAGTGTTTGCAAGACTTAGCAGCTTCATGCCAAAGGCTAAATACAAACTCTTTGGAATTGTAATCATCATACTCAACACTATTGGCAAAAGAGCAGCAGCGAACTCCCTTCTTCTCCCTAACATTTTCATTTTCTTGTTCTTGTTTCCACACATACGACACAATCGACCTCAGATAACCCAAGAATAATGTCATATTGCCATCCAAAAAACAATTGCTACATTTGTCCCATTCCATGCTTTCTTCATTAAGCTTCAAGATAGTCAATCTGTTTCTTTTACCATCTTGGAATACCGATATGAGCTCTCCTTTCACCTCAACAAAGTTGCATGTATTTTCATTACCGATCACTTTACGATCGATAGCACCTGGTTTATCATGACATATCCACTCATCTTTCACTGGATTATAAGTTGCAATGTTTCGAACCAAACTGAAGCAGTAAAATAACCTTTTCGACATATTGGGGTAGAATGTGATAACTGAAAATGGTAGCTACTTTCGTAGAACTTGTCGCTTATCCAATCGCCATTAATAAACAAGACAATCATTACCACTGGAAACGATAGCACCTGGTTTTTCCTAAAAGAAGTTGTGTTTCTGCAATTTCAAAGCCCACAACCACAAATTTATGACATTATAGAAAATAAAACTATTTTTTTAATAATTTCAAACGGAGTGTATTACCGATATAAGTTTTCCTTTGAAGCCTAGTTTATAAACTTTTGATAAAATATTTTGCACCATAAGCAGCAAGCAGGAGAGGACATAAAACTTCTGTTAAACTTCGGATGAACCACCGAAACAAATATAAAACACACATTTTTTATATGGATAAATAGCAAATATCATTAAATATAATTCTTAAACCAAATCTTTTATGACCTAGAATAGAACTTCATGCATAATATTTGCGTTGAACACCGAATGATTTGAATATATTTGTCAGGGCTAAAAAATATACCTAGTTACCTTCTCACAGGATACTTATTTCAACACATTTTCAATTCAAAATGAATTACATATTGCAAGTAAACAATAATTTGAGTCATGCCAAAAGTGCTACTCTCAAAACAACATAATAGATTGGAAAACAATTTCATGTCATTCTAAATTTAGTGGCATATAAATAAGGAACGTACACCACCACAACTTCAAAATACAATGCAGATTTGGATATACAAATTGTCCTTGCTTACTTTATACCATTAGATCATCAAACTTTGGGTTAATATACAATTATAGGTGAACCGGTCAACTGTCATGATGTTCATGAAGTGAAATGCACAAAAATTCATCCAATAAAAGAATAATGTATTCATCATAATAATAAAAATATAGAATTTCCCATTTTCATGAAAACATTAGTGAATCATACGGTTCCACTCTTAAGTAAAATCCCATAATAATAATCACATAATACCATTTAATTCCATTCTTTAATGATTGTTTTACTTCTTGATTTTGATCCAGATATACGATAGTCAGTCATTTCATTGTGGGTAATGAAATATTGCTCCTCTCACTGATACTTATTTCCCTTTTTTTGGTTGCTTTATCTAGTTGACGTCACTGATGCCTTTGCAATTCCCTGCATATATTTTCAGCAATGGGTCAACTAATGAACATCAAGTGTTTGATTAAATTACATTATATTACAACATAAGCTCTTACCACATATCCTTCAGTGTTTCATTTTGCTTTCTTCTTATAAAAAATCCTTGCATACTTTGATCAAGGTGGTAAACTATTTCATATTGTTATTTCTACTTACAATAGGAATATTATGGCACATATGTGACGGCTTTGATCACCTGACCATCATATGCAACTACCAAATGTTGAATTTGGATGATTCAAATATTCGTTAAAAGGGAAAGAAATTGATTAATTAATTTAGCTGATATATGGAAGGATATTTTAAAGGAAACTAATTAATTAGCAAATCAATTAATCAGTCTGCTATACGAAGAAATAAATTATTAGGCATGGAGAATAAAGGAAAGATATGGAAATGAAGATTACGCCATCTATTTATACTAAAATCAAATCACGCAAATTGGAAAGATATCTGCGTAATCAGGAAATTGATTTGCTTAATCTCCAAGCAATCCTTCATTATCAAGTCTATATAAATGAAGGAACTTTATCTTCATATGAACAAGCAAGTGTAGCATCCACCATTATTCTTTCCTCTCTCTTTTGTACTCTCTTCTTTAGTGAAATAAAAAGTTGTTAGGCCTCCGTGGACGTAGGATATTCATATCCGAACCACGTTAAATCTTCTTGTCTCTTATTTCTGTTATTTTTCTGTAAGACTGCATTTGTTTTAAGTGTCATTGGTATCTAAATAGGCAATACTAGATCCTGAACAAATAACCGCTTCCGCTCAAATTAAAAATAAAATAAATTTCACTATAGTTTGGTATCGGAGCTAGTGTTATTGTTCCTGTTTGGATATTAATGGCTACTTCTAGTAAGTCTGTTGGCAGATCTGGTGTCAATTATGGAGTAACACTTTTTGACGGAAAAGGAGATTTTGGTACTTGGAAGATGAAGATGGAGGCTGTATTGAAGAAGGAGAAGATTTACAAGGTTGTTTCTACACCTGAGAAATTGAAAGATATTGATGCAGCTGATTTGGAAGAGATGGAAGATGAAGCTCTTACAACAATTCAGTTGAGCCTTTCAGATGAAGTTCTTAGAGAATTCTCCCAAAAAAAGACGGCAAAAGAACTATGGGATGCATTATCGGATGCATATCAAGACAAGTCTCTCACTAATCGGATTATTCTTCAGCAACAACTTTATTTGTTCAAGATGAAGCCTGGAGCTGATCTCATGGAGCATGTAGATGCTTTGACGACTTTGATTATGAACCTGAAGGCAGCGGAAGTTGATATTACCGACGAGGCTCAAGTTGTGATCCTCTTATGTTCCTTGCCTAAGGAGTATATTGCTTTTGTTCCATGATTTATGGCCGCAGTAAAATTAGCCTATCTGATATAAAGGCTGGTCTTCATAATGAAGTATTAAGAGATAGATTGGCGAGCACTGGCTTGGATAGTGATACTGAAGGCTTATCTATTCAGAGAGGTAGAGACCAAAGCAGGTCGAAGAAAGGTGGAGGACGGAATTATTCACGGTCTCAGTCTAGGGGGCCTAAGAATTTTACTTGCCATTATTGTAAGAAACCGGGGCACTTCATAGCACACTATCCCAAGCTTGAAGGTAGAAGAAAAGATCCAAAGCAAGTCGCAGCTTCTACAGCAGAGAAATCAGATACAGAAAGTGACACCGATGTATTTACAGCTTCTGGCTCTTCTGGGAAGAGCAACTTATGGCTGATTGATTCTGGCGCATCCTATCATATGACACCTAATAGGAACTGCTTTTCCACTTACCGTGAAATTGATGGAGGAGAAGTTCTGATGGGTTATGATGCTTCTTGCCGTATGGTGGGTGTTGGTAGCGTGATGATTAGGATATTTGATGGTGTTATTCGTACGATCACCGATGTTAGACATGTACCTGATTTGAGGAGGAGCTTGATTTCTGTTGGGGCGTTAAGTAGACTTGGCTTGAAGATTGTAGTGGAAGGAGAGAAAATGAAGATATCGAAGGGTTCCATGATTGTTATGAGAGGTGTGAGGGCAGGAAATCTTTATCTATTAAAGGGCACTACTGATATTGGTGAATCAGCTTCTGTTACATATGTTGATTCGGATTCTTCCAGATTATGGCACTTACGGATGGGTCACATCGGTGAGCGCAGCATGGATGAGTTGAGAAAACGAGGATTGATTGATGGAGTTCATCATTCAAAACTTGGTTTTTGTGAAGAGTGTGTTCTTGGAAAGCAGACGAAGATTTTTTTTGGTACAGGAGAGCATAAAGCAAAAGCCGTCTTGGAGTATGTTCATACAGATGTCTGGGGTCCCTCCCCTTGTCCGTCTTTAGGTGGAGCCAGATATTTTGTTTCATTTATAGATGATTTCTATCGTAAAGTAGGGGTATACTTTCTTCAGTCAAAGAGTGAAACCTTTGCCAAGTTTCGGAAGTGGAAATCTATGGTTGAGAAGCAGTCAGGGAAGAAATTGAAAGTTCTCCATTCAGATAATGGCGGTGAATTTGTATCATAGGAATTCATCGATTATTGTGAGTCTGAAGGCATTAAGAGGCATTACACCACACCAGGCGTCCCCCAGTCTAATGGAGTTGCAGAAAGGATGAATCAGACATTATTGGATAGAACAAGATGCCTTAGACTGACTGCTAAATTGAAGAAGGGATTTTGGGTTGAAACTTTATCTATGGCGGCTTTCCTCATCAACCGCACACCTTCCACTGTCATAGATATGAAGATCCCTGAAGAAGTATGGAAATGAGAGTCTGTTAGCTATTCATTTCTCAGAGTGTTTGGTTGCCCAGCTTATGTGCATGAGAGCAAAGGGAAGCTGGAACCTAGAGTTCGCAAGTGTATTTTTCTAGGTTATAGGAGAGGAGTGAAGGGATATAGGTTGTGTTGTCCTATTAGCAAGAAGATCGTTATGAGCAGGCATGTGACTTTTGATGAGAAGGCTATGTTGAAGGTGGAGCCTTCCTCATCGGATAACAATGAGAGGACATGTGAAGAATACCAGACACAAAGCAAGTCATCTGTTGATTTTTCCATAGATGTTCAAATGGTGTTTCCGATGACACCGTGGTTGATGAGGATAATATCGATGTTGGTACAGAGGATCAAACTCAAGGTGGAGCTCATTCGGAACCTCGGCCTGTCAGACAAAGAAGAAAGCCTAAGTGGCTTGATGAGTTTGTTGGATTGAGCATCGAAGATATTAACTTCGATGATATGGCAACATATGTTTTGAATGTTGTCCATGATGAGCCCTGTGATTATAAAGAAGCCATCGCATCAGTTAACAGTTCTAGTTGGTTAGTTGCTATGGAGGAGGAGATTGAATCATTGCAGAGAAATCATACTTGGGATTTGGTGCCTCTTCCCACCGACAAGAGAGCTATTAGATGCAAGTGGATCTATAGAGTGAAAGACGACGAAAATGGTAATCTCAGATACAAGGCAAGGTTAGTCGCAAAGGGGCATGTTCAGAAGAAAGGGGTGGAGTATCATGACATTTTTGCTCCAGTGGTTAGGAATACTTCTATTCGTATTCTTTTGGCATTGGTTGCTCATTATGATATGGAATTAGAGCTACTAGATGTCAAAACTGCATTCTTGCATGGTAATCTGGATGAGGAGATTTATTTAAAGCAGCCGGAAGGGTTCATTGATAGTAGCAGGCCAGACTATGTTTGCAAACTCAACAAATCTCTATATGGACTGAAGTAGTCTCCTAGACTATGGTACAAGAGGTTTGATAAGTTTATGCTTTCATAGGGATACTCCATAAGTTTCAAAGACTAGTGTGTTTATTTCAAGAGATGTGATGGTGATATGATTTATTTGTTGTTATATGTTGATGATATGCTAATTACATCTCGGAGTATGGTCAAAATTAAGGAGTTGAAAGCGGAGCTCAGTAGAGAGTTTGACATGAAGGATTTGGGAAAGGCACAAAGAATATTGGGTATGGAGATAAGCAGGGATAGAAAGCGGAGAGAGTTAAGGCTCACTCAAAGGTAGTACATCGAGAAAGTCCTCGCTCGATTTGGAATGGAGAAAGCTAAACCGGTTGGCACTCCATTAGGCTCTCATTTTAAGTTGTCAAAAGACTTATCTCCCTCATCGGAAGAAGACAAGAGGTATGTGGCTGATATACCTTATTCTAGTGCTGTTGGCAGTCTTATGTATGCGATGGTGTGCACAAGACCAGATTTGGCCCATGCAGTGGGTGTTGTGAGTCGATATATGTCTAACCCAAGCAAAGAGCATTGGCAAGCTATGAAGTGGATTCTTAGATATCTTCAAGGCACTTCTTCGGTGGGCTTGTTATATAGTGGAGTGGATGGTAACATCTTTCTTAGAGGATACTGTAATTCTGATTACGCTGGGGATAGAGATGCTAGGAAGTCAGTGTCGGGCTATGTTTTTACACTTGACATAGGCTCGATTTCATGGAGATCAAAGCTGCAATCTATCGTAGCTTTATCGACTAACGAAGTAGAGTTGATATCGATTGTGGAAGCAACAAAGGAAGGGTTGTACTTACTTCAGTTGTTGGATGATCTTTCAATGGTGCAGCGGACAGTAGAGCTATTTTCAGACAGTCAGAGTGCGATTCATCTTGTAGAAAATCAAGCTTATAGTTCACGGACGAAGCACATTGATGTTAGAGGTTTCTTTCTTATGCTTGAGGAAGAACGAAAAAAGATCAAATTGTTGAAGGTGAGTACTTTGGATAATCCTTCAGATATGATGACAAAGTCACTTCCTAAGGACAAGTTTGAGCATTGCTCAAACTTGATCAGTTTGATACCTGTTACTTGAGCGCCATGGGGAGCTAGACCCAACAACTTATATGTTGATTACTTGATGATAAGGTGATGAAGAGAGATTGTTATATATTTGAATCAAGGTGGAGTGTTGAATTTGGATGATTCAAATATTCGTTAAAAGGGAAAGAAATTGATTAATTAATTTAGCTGATATATGGAAGGATATTTTAAAGGAAACTAATTAATTAGCAAATCAATTAATTAGTCTACTATATGAAGAAATAAATTATTAGGCATGGAGAATAAAGGAAAGATATGGAAATGAAGATTACGCCATCTATTTATACTAAAATCAAATCACGCAAATTGGAAAGATATCTGCGTAATCAGGAAATTGATTTGCTTAATCTCCAAGCAATCCTTCATTATCAAGTCTATATAAATGAAGGAACTTTATCTTCATATGAACAAGCAAGTGTAGCATCCACCATTATTCTTTCCTCTCTCTTTTGTACTCTCTTCTTTAGTGAAATAAAAAGTTGTTAGGCCTCCGTGGACGTAGGATATTCATATCCGAACCACGTTAAATCTTCTTGTCTCTTATTTCTGTTATTTTTCTGTAAGACTGCATTTGTTTTAAGTGTCATTGGTATCTAAATAGGCAATACTAGATCCTGAACAAATAACCGCTTCCGCTCAAATTAAAAATAAAATAAATTTCACTATAGTTTGGTATCGGAGCTAGTGTTATTGTTCCTGTTTGGATATTAATGGCTACTTCTAGTAAGTCTGTTGGCAGATCTGGTGTCAATTATGGAGTAACACTTTTTGACGGAAAAGGAGATTTTGGTACTTGGAAGATGAAGATGGAGGCTGTATTGAAGAAGGAGAAGATTTACAAGGTTGTTTCTACACCTGAGAAATTGAAAGATATTGATGCAGCTGATTTGGAAGAGATGGAAGATGAAGCTCTTACAACAATTCAGTTGAGCCTTTCAGATGAAGTTCTTAGAGAATTCTCCCAAAAAAAGACGGCAAAAGAACTATGGGATGCATTATCGGATGCATATCAAGACAAGTCTCTCACTAATCGGATTATTCTTCAGCAACAACTTTATTTGTTCAAGATGAAGCCTGGAGCTGATCTCATGGAGCATGTAGATGCTTTGACGACTTTGATTATGAACCTGAAGGCAGCGGAAGTTGATATTACCGACGAGGCTCAAGTTGTGATCCTCTTATGTTCCTTGCCTAAGGAGTATATTGCTTTTGTTCCATGATTTATGGCCGCAGTAAAATTAGCCTATCTGATATAAAGGCTGGTCTTCATAATGAAGTATTAAGAGATAGATTGGCGAGCACTGGCTTGGATAGTGATACTGAAGGCTTATCTATTCAGAGAGGTAGAGACCAAAGCAGGTCGAAGAAAGGTGGAGGACGGAATTATTCACGGTCTCAGTCTAGGGGGCCTAAGAATTTTACTTGCCATTATTGTAAGAAACCGGGGCACTTCATAGCACACTATCCCAAGCTTGAAGGTAGAAGAAAAGATCCAAAGCAAGTCGCAGCTTCTACAGCAGAGAAATCAGATACAGAAAGTGACACCGATGTATTTACAGCTTCTGGCTCTTCTGGGAAGAGCAACTTATGGCTGATTGATTCTGGCGCATCCTATCATATGACACCTAATAGGAACTGCTTTTCCACTTACCGTGAAATTGATGGAGGAGAAGTTCTGATGGGTTATGATGCTTCTTGCCGTATGGTGGGTGTTGGTAGCGTGATGATTAGGATATTTGATGGTGTTATTCGTACGATCACCGATGTTAGACATGTACCTGATTTGAGGAGGAGCTTGATTTCTGTTGGGGCGTTAAGTAGACTTGGCTTGAAGATTGTAGTGGAAGGAGAGAAAATGAAGATATCGAAGGGTTCCATGATTGTTATGAGAGGTGTGAGGGCAGGAAATCTTTATCTATTAAAGGGCACTACTGATATTGGTGAATCAGCTTCTGTTACATATGTTGATTCGGATTCTTCCAGATTATGGCACTTACGGATGGGTCACATCGGTGAGCGCAGCATGGATGAGTTGAGAAAACGAGGATTGATTGATGGAGTTCATCATTCAAAACTTGGTTTTTGTGAAGAGTGTGTTCTTGGAAAGCAGACGAAGATTTTTTTTGGTACAGGAGAGCATAAAGCAAAAGCCGTCTTGGAGTATGTTCATACAGATGTCTGGGGTCCCTCCCCTTGTCCGTCTTTAGGTGGAGCCAGATATTTTGTTTCATTTATAGATGATTTCTATCGTAAAGTAGGGGTATACTTTCTTCAGTCAAAGAGTGAAACCTTTGCCAAGTTTCGGAAGTGGAAATCTATGGTTGAGAAGCAGTCAGGGAAGAAATTGAAAGTTCTCCATTCAGATAATGGCGGTGAATTTGTATCATAGGAATTCATCGATTATTGTGAGTCTGAAGGCATTAAGAGGCATTACACCACACCAGGCGTCCCCCAGTCTAATGGAGTTGCAGAAAGGATGAATCAGACATTATTGGATAGAACAAGATGCCTTAGACTGACTGCTAAATTGAAGAAGGGATTTTGGGTTGAAACTTTATCTATGGCGGCTTTCCTCATCAACCGCACACCTTCCACTGTCATAGATATGAAGATCCCTGAAGAAGTATGGAAATGAGAGTCTGTTAGCTATTCATTTCTCAGAGTGTTTGGTTGCCCAGCTTATGTGCATGAGAGCAAAGGGAAGCTGGAACCTAGAGTTCGCAAGTGTATTTTTCTAGGTTATAGGAGAGGAGTGAAGGGATATAGGTTGTGTTGTCCTATTAGCAAGAAGATCGTTATGAGCAGGCATGTGACTTTTGATGAGAAGGCTATGTTGAAGGTGGAGCCTTCCTCATCGGATAACAATGAGAGGACATGTGAAGAATACCAGACACAAAGCAAGTCATCTGTTGATTTTTCCATAGATGTTCAAATGGTGTTTCCGATGACACCGTGGTTGATGAGGATAATATCGATGTTGGTACAGAGGATCAAACTCAAGGTGGAGCTCATTCGGAACCTCGGCCTGTCAGACAAAGAAGAAAGCCTAAGTGGCTTGATGAGTTTGTTGGATTGAGCATCGAAGATATTAACTTCGATGATATGGCAACATATGTTTTGAATGTTGTCCATGATGAGCCCTGTGATTATAAAGAAGCCATCGCATCAGTTAACAGTTCTAGTTGGTTAGTTGCTATGGAGGAGGAGATTGAATCATTGCAGAGAAATCATACTTGGGATTTGGTGCCTCTTCCCACCGACAAGAGAGCTATTAGATGCAAGTGGATCTATAGAGTGAAAGACGACGAAAATGGTAATCTCAGATACAAGGCAAGGTTAGTCGCAAAGGGGCATGTTCAGAAGAAAGGGGTGGAGTATCATGACATTTTTGCTCCAGTGGTTAGGAATACTTCTATTCGTATTCTTTTGGCATTGGTTGCTCATTATGATATGGAATTAGAGCTACTAGATGTCAAAACTGCATTCTTGCATGGTAATCTGGATGAGGAGATTTATTTAAAGCAGCCGGAAGGGTTCATTGATAGTAGCAGGCCAGACTATGTTTGCAAACTCAACAAATCTCTATATGGACTGAAGTAGTCTCCTAGACTATGGTACAAGAGGTTTGATAAGTTTATGCTTTCATAGGGATACTCCATAAGTTTCAAAGACTAGTGTGTTTATTTCAAGAGATGTGATGGTGATATGATTTATTTGTTGTTATATGTTGATGATATGCTAATTACATCTCGGAGTATGGTCAAAATTAAGGAGTTGAAAGCGGAGCTCAGTAGAGAGTTTGACATGAAGGATTTGGGAAAGGCACAAAGAATATTGGGTATGGAGATAAGCAGGGATAGAAAGCGGAGAGAGTTAAGGCTCACTCAAAGGTAGTACATCGAGAAAGTCCTCGCTCGATTTGGAATGGAGAAAGCTAAACCGGTTGGCACTCCATTAGGCTCTCATTTTAAGTTGTCAAAAGACTTATCTCCCTCATCGGAAGAAGACAAGAGGTATGTGGCTGATATACCTTATTCTAGTGCTGTTGGCAGTCTTATGTATGCGATGGTGTGCACAAGACCAGATTTGGCCCACGCAGTGGGTGTTGTGAGTCGATATATGTCTAACCCAAGCAAAGAGCATTGGCAAGCTATGAAGTGGATTCTTAGATATCTTCAAGGCACTTCTTCGGTGGGCTTGTTATATAGTGGAGTGGATGGTAACATCTTTCTTAGAGGATACTGTAATTCTGATTACGCTGGGGATAGAGATGCTAGGAAGTCAGTGTCGGGCTATGTTTTTACACTTGACATAGGCTCGATTTCATGGAGATCAAAGCTGCAATCTATCGTAGCTTTATCGACTAACGAAGTAGAGTTGATATCGATTGTGGAAGCAACAAAGGAAGGGTTGTACTTACTTCAGTTGTTGGATGATCTTTCAATGGTGCAGCGGACAGTAGAGCTATTTTCAGACAGTCAGAGTGCGATTCATCTTGTAGAAAATCAAGCTTATAGTTCACGGACGAAGCACATTGATGTTAGAGGTTTCTTTCTTATGCTTGAGGAAGAACGAAAAAAGATCAAATTGTTGAAGGTGAGTACTTTGGATAATCCTTCAGATATGATGACAAAGTCACTTCCTAAGGACAAGTTTGAGCATTGCTCAAACTTGATCAGTTTGATACCTGTTACTTGAGCGCCATGGGGAGCTAGACCCAACAACTTATATGTTGATTACTTGATGATAAGGTGATGAAGAGAGATTGTTATATATTTGAATCAAGGTGGAGTGTTGAATTTGGATGATTCAAATATTCGTTAAAAGGGAAAGAAATTGATTAATTAATTTAGCTGATATATGGAAGGATATTTTAAAGGAAACTAATTAATTAGCAAATCAATTAATTAGTCTACTATATGAAGAAATAAATTATTAGGCATGGAGAATAAAGGAAAGATATGGAAATGAAGATTACGCCATCTATTTATACTAAAATCAAATCACGCAAATTGGAAAGATATCTGCGTAATCAGGAAATTGATTTGCTTAATCTCCAAGCAACCCTTCATTATCAAGTCTATATAAATGAAGGAACTTTATCTTCATATGAACAAGCAAGTGTAGTATCCACCATTATTCTTTCCTCTCTCTTTTGTACTCTCTTCTTTAGTGAAATAAAAAGTTGTTGGGTCTTCGTGGACGTAGGATATTCATATCCGAACCACGTTAAATCTTCTTGTCTCTTATTTCTGTTATTTTCTGTGAGACTGCATTTTTTTTAAGTGTCATTGGTATCTAAATAGGCAATACTAGATCCTGAACAAATAACCGCTTCCGCTCAAATTAAAATAAAATAAAATTTCACTACACCAAAAACATCTCAATAGGCTTATAACAGCATTTCCAAATAGAAGCCTCGACAATCATATCAGGTTGCTTAAAGAGAAACGCGTTGCTAAAACAATGGATCCTTACTAAAGTCGAATTTTATTTTAATTAGACATCAGCCGTCGTGATGCTTTGAAACTTACGAATATCACATTTTGATTAGGTATATATTTAGATATGGAAATAAGCGGTTGTATTATGTTCTATGATCCGAGGTGAGATAAGTTTGTTTGCTAATGTCGATCCCCGTACCAAGGTTCATTCGTCCATTTACAGTCCCGGCCCAAGGGCAAGACAAACGAGACATTTCTAGGGCATCAAATCGCGTGGGGCAACAGAAAATTTTTCGTTCTTCAAAAAGTTGTGAATCAAATCGCAGTGCCCCTCTTCCAGCATGAGTATACGACGTCGTGAGCACCTCCATCTGCCATGTCGTGGCCACCTCCATCAAATCGCGGTGCCCCTCCTCAAGCGTGAGTGCACAACTCCATGATCACCTTTTCACGACTACTGCAGGATCACCGCATGTAAGTTGCCACTTACTCAACCCTAATTTTTGTACCAAATGAACTCTGGCTTGCTGCCTCTTGAATTTGAATGTGCCCTTATTATAATTCACATTTTTTCACTTATTAGTTTTCTCGTCCAAATTTTAGTTTTTTTAAGCATGTTTTTGCAATGGTTGTTGTTGTTCATGAAAAGTGAAGGCTTAAAGGCTGAAGCACTACTGCCTCCTGTTATGATAAAAATAAAAATGGGACTATTCTAATTGATTGAGAATTTTTAAATTATCATTTTTCTTGACATCAATAAATTTATCATTTGTCTATTAAGATTTGATGATATTTTTAGTAAATCATCTTCATTGATTTCATACACTGATTTGATATTGGTTAATTTGGTTAACGATTCAAGATTTAAGAATTTATGATAAATGTTTGGGTATTTTTATTGAATTTTATTGTAAAAACATATATTCAAACAACTATATTGCAAAAAATATTAAGTGAATTAGCTATTATTTCAATTAAAAATGAGTACTTGGGGTAAATTTATCTGTAAGGATATCATAGAGGAGTTTGCTTAAAAATTGCAAGAAGTAGTTTTCGTTAGCATGTATTGATATGTCATGATATCATTTTGACATTTAGATTTTTAATATACAATTTAAATAATTTACATGATCAATATTAAATTTTAAAATCAGATTTTGCATCTGTTTTTTGCATATAAAGTGCTGTTGTTTTTTAAAATGGGGCAACAAAATGATAAAAAAAAGTTCGTCTAGGGCATTAAATGCTATGGGGTCGGCCCTGTCCATTTAGGTGTATATATGCCGAGCCATACTGCCTTGCTTCGTACCGACCCACTCGTTTCCTAGCTAACGAACGAACCCTTAAAATCAATCCCGATTCACTTGCTCCTTTCCTCTCTCTACTCATCGACCCACTCTCTTACAGACTACCAAATTCCTACCTAGATCAAGGATAACCGATCCACCCATCTATGAAGTATCTATCCACTCGCTCAATCAACTTATACCAAACCAGCCTCACCCAACCTATGCTGACCCACTCTTTTCCTTGTCTCCTACCGACCTATTCTATTGACAAAATCCCACCGACCCAGACCTCCTTGGACGACCTACTGACCCTCCCCCATTCAAAGTGCAGAACTCTTCTCTCTCACGAAACACTACTCTCTTCTCCTATACATCGTCGACCTTAGTCCCTATCAACGCCTATGATAAATCCTCTCGGTCTGGTGTAAACACACGTCAAAAACACTCCGTTGTCTGCTCCTATCACTCATACCTCGCCACGTTGTTCCCCTCTGCCCTTTTTATTATGCATGGCTGTATGCGCCTAGGGTTCAAACCTAGTTCGAGATAAATGTGGATGGCCTAGGAGTTCATAATAATATGTGTAAGCTCACCTATATGTGTGTTAATTCGAGGTTGGGGCGAGTGATTCTCGGAGTTTAGAGTCGAGGGGTGTGGTGGAAGCGCATTTGGAGAATGTTAAAACAAAGGGCGAGGTAGTTCGGTGGAGTGAAAGGGATGGAGTTTGGAGCAGTGCTAGGAAAGATGAGATATGAAATGAGAATTGGAAAGAAAAGAACGAAGGAGTGGATTTTTATATGGAGGATGGGAAGTTGAACAGGTATTCTCCTGTAGAACCGGTCACTGTGCTTTGGTGGGTCGGTAAGTAAGCAGACCGATCGTGTGGTTCGGCAAGTGAACCAACCGTGTAGGTCGGCCTTTATATGCTAATTCATCCTTTGTTCAAAAAAAAGAAATATATATATATATATATATATATATATATGTCTATATACATATGCGCATATAATGTTAGGAAAATCCACCACGATTCGACCTTCGAGAGGATGTGTACACCCATCTTTTGAAAAGTTAAAAATAGGATTTAAACGAAAGATGATTATCATTCTGAATGAAATAGCTCTTGAAAGCAAGGACTGATTGCTGATTCAAAGTACGTCGTGTTGATTCACACGATGCACTTTGCGGGGAAAATGTTACCCAGCACTTTGACTCGGCTATATGGCGATAGTCGCAGAGCCTATGGTTGAACCTAGACGGGACTCAAGCTAAGAGAGGATTGGAAGTATAAGAGACCGGTGTAGCTTAAGTGTGTGTCGGGCTATACACATGGATCAGTATATTTGGCACTGGCTCGGCCAAGGTGGATCAGTCTTGGAGTGTAGCCAAGGTGGCTTGGCCAAGGTGGATCGGTGTTGAAGTATAGCCAAGGTGGATCAGCCAAGATAGGCAAGACAAAGTGGTTCGGTCGAGATGGGTTCGGTCCTAGTGGCTCGGTGTAGATGAGATCAGCCCTTGTGGTTCGGCTAATTTTGGTTCGGCCTTAGAAGTATTAGGTCATGCATCGCTCGGTCAAGGAAGGAAAGCCAAAGCTGCTTCGGTCGATTGAGGCTTGGCATTGATGGCTCGGCTTCAATGGTTCAACATGTGTAGATTGGCGTAGCTGGTTCGGTGCACAATAAGGGGGTTAGCATATTATTGGGGTCTACAGCAAGGTGAGGACATCGACATTGCTTTGCTTCGAGATACACCATGAGTCGCTTCGAGTCCCTTGAGAGCTTGCCTCGAGTAAGTTACTAGACGACCACAGTTCAGCCATAGGGGTTCGGCAACATCTGGTTCGACCATATTGGTTCGACATTGCCTGGTCGGTCAGTTTGAACTTATACTAGTGGGCCGAGCTATCTTGGTCATGGGCCTGCATAGGGGAACTAGCCTTCCTTCATCTATAATTAGAGGGGCATGGGTACAGTTGAAGGAACATTTTTTCGGAAACTCCAGGGATATTCTGCCATTTTTTGTATTCACTTTTCTTAAGTTCGAACTTTCATTTAAGTTGTTTGTTTACAGATTGTATCTGTACTCAAGTGAGTGGAAAAGTAATAAAGATCATATTCAAAGTGGACATATGCAATTACGCCGAACCACTATAAATCTGACGTCTTCCTTTTTAGTTGTTCTTTTTACATTCAGTTACGTCATTACTCTGTTTTAATTTACTTTCTCCATTAATCTCTCTACACAACTCTATTCAAGGGTGTTAGCGACCAATTTTCGTGCTAACATATATAGTAGTATATATATTAGTAGTTGGATTGATATCCCCGCATATTTTAGCGGATGAGGCCTTATGCATCCCGCGTAATAGCGGATGACCCTATATACCGCGATATCCCCCTCGAAGTGGGATTGGTATTTTTATGTTGTATTGATGTCTGTGGATGCAGGAAAACAGGTTGGTGGGATCCAACTGGATTCCTAAAAAATGTTGATTTTAATTTCGTATTTAACGATATATGATGTGTTAGTATAATCTATTTTAGATCGTTGTTGTGATTTGAATTATTGAATGCTATAGTAGCACTGGCCTTAATTTTGGTATTTTAAATACCATAAATATTATTTTTAAAATTTTGAAGGAATTAAAAGGAGATTTTGAATATAAAAATATTATATAGAAATTTGGTTATTTTTAAAGAGATTGATTTGGATAAAATAAAATTTTGATTTGGAATTGAACTTAACTATTCGTAAAATGTTTTAATTAGAATTTAAGAAAATATTAAATATATAAAGGATTTTAACAATGGAATTTTTAAGTGATATTCTGGAAAATAAGAAAAAGAGTTGAAATCGATAATTGAAATAGATTTGTGAAATATATGGAAATTATTAAGAAATGGATTTATAAAAATGATATTTTATAAACAGAATTAGTTTTATAAACAAGTGAAACCCAAAGGAGTTATAAAATTTATAAACGATGTTTATAAATAAGGGAAATGATAATTGTTGATAAATTGGAATAAAAATTCATAGTGTGAATTTATACTTACCGAGATATGGGAATAGTTTTGGAAAAAATAGTTATGTCTATTTTTGGAAAGTGAAATGGCTAGGAAGTTGAAAAGGAAATCGATGTGTTGTGAATCGAGAGGGATTTATATATTGGAATTGGTTATTGAAAATTTAATATATATATATATATATTCAGAAATTAAGTTTGTTTTAAAAGGTAAATTTTATTTATTTAACTATGAAATTTTAAACTACTTAATATTGGGATATTTCAGGAAGTGGATTATTCAAATGTAAGTTCTTATTGAAATAAATTCTAACTTTTATAACAAGTTTTGTAAATCAATTAGTTATAATTAAGGTTGGATTGAAAAATGAGTTATTAATGTTTTATTTAAAAAGTGTTTGATGTTTCAAACAATTATTTGAACATGTTTCAAAAATAAATTTTTATTCTTTAAAATACTTATTATATATATATGTAGAGTCTTGAATGATTTAAATTATTTATTTACTTATTTATAAACTCTCTCGAGATATGGAAATGGTAAATGGATAGATGAGATTATAAGTGAGTATAATCGACTTTGGAAAATGTAAAGGAATTAATATAAATTTCCAAAATGTAGGAGATAGGATAAGAAAAACTCCTGAGTATTTATATTAGAAACGATTTCAGGAAAATGGATTATAATATTTTCCTAATTGAGAAAATGACGTTTTTTGAAAATATTTAGAGACGAAGGATTTATATCGAGATATTTTCTAAGTAATGGATTATAAACCAAAGTTGGAAATATTTCACTAAGTGTTGAAGTGAAGTACAGGTGGAAATATCCTATTATGGAAGCAAGTATTCGTAAATGTTTTCAAATATTGATAAATTTGAGAAAGATTTGAATATATATCTTGTAAAGATATTTTGAAATGGATGTTTTAAAGAATTTTAAATAATGGCCTAGTGACTATTTGTGGATGTTATTTGATAGTTAAATAACCGACTATCAATATTGGCCAAATTCATTAATCGTTTCGAAGAGACCAGGATTAGATCTAATTATTCGAAAACCACTTCGATCAGGTTTGAATGTTTACGGATGGATATCATGAAGATAGTGAAGACGGTGATTCGGTTTGTCCAGACCTAGGACAACTTGTATGGACGAATGCTATCAGAACGTCGTCATTGGAGGACGATGAGCATTCTAAGTGGATTGTTCTTGAAAGGTAACGTTAGCCTCAAGCCTCATCAACCGAGAATGACTAAAATAGTGGAGATGCAACAAGGCTAGTGGGTCGCACCCAATAAGGGTACGTTATCACTTTTCTAGATACCCTTGGAAATATATATAAATTATGGATATGGTTGTGCATGAAAAAGGGAGCGCTTGGTTTTTAAGGGTGGGAACACCTGGGGTGATAACATTCAGTTCTATATAGGTTAGGGGTAGGCCGGTCTTGTGTTGTAGGGGATCCCGACGAGGTCCTCGGTATATTTTCCTAAAGGTGTACTGTGATGGGCGGTACCCTAGTAGCCCAATCATTGTATGGAATCCATTCTCCAATACGAGCCTTCACGGTTTTGTTTGTAGATCCTAGCATGCTGCAATTTAATTAATGTAACAATTTCCGCTATTTGGATAAGTATTTGTACTTAGACACTATTATAATATCATTGGATTTTCTATAAAGTGTTTTGGTTATCGTAAGGGAAAAACCCATCGTGTCTATGTGTGATGCGGTCTTACGAGATACCTTTTTTTTTCAAAGGGTTTTGATAACTTTAAAAATTCAAATTGAGTGTGTTTTCTCACGTAGTTTTCCAGACCGACTCGAGTGTTATTTTATAATATTGCTCGGGTCAGACCGAGTATTACAAATCATGATAAGATGCTATGGAGCTCAGGAGACAAGTTGGATGACAAAGACGTATTTCCGTACTTGATTTGTATTACCGCTATGTGAGGACAAGTTATTAAACTATATAGATTGATTATTGTCTATTGTACTCTGATAATGTTATGTATATAACCAATATAGTTGTATTTTAAATCTGTTATTATATATTATATTTTGTTCTGCTACGTTTGTGAGATTCTGCGTTGTCGGTTATATTTCTTCTATCTCTTTCTTCTTCTTTACCCTAATTACTTTCTTTTTTGTACAATTTGGATTGAACAAGAGCGAATTATTATCAACTCAACGGGTACGGAACGAGGTGTCGCTACATTTGGAATATTTAAATGGTTTTAAATATTGGATTTGGGATTATAATTTAGTTACTAAGACTTTAAAACTGAAATTTCAAGCGATTTCATAAATTTTGAAATCGACGATTTAATCGACGCGTTAAAATAGCGATCTGGGGCATAATCTCGGAATTCAACGAAATTACTTCCATTGGATCCATAATAGTGTATTATTATTGGATTTCAAATTTCGTTGCATTTGGATTTACTGTGTGATCGCATAATCTAAAAATGCCTAGAAATAACTTAGTTGAATTTAATTTAAATGATCGATTTAAAAAGCTACCTTTCACATATGATCGAATTAGCTTTTGAAACTTGCTCCGTTGGGTTCGCAATAGCAGTATAACATTAGAAATGCTAGGCGGCACGCCGTAATAGGAGAAACTTGCTCCATTGGCTTCCCTTCTATCTTATAGTTCGCGTGTTCACTTAGTTCCTTCCTCCAGAATTCACAAATCGACTCGCAAAAGGAAAAAAAGAGAGTATCTCCAGTAAAATTGCATAAATCTCTCCCTTACTTTCAAACGAAATTGCAAGTGCATCCCCTTCGTCTTAATTTGTCTTCCACCGAGAGCAAATCAAATCGCGTAGAGAGGAGGCGCGCGATGTCAGGGGAGCAATGGGTGGGTGATGTGCTGGTTTGGAGCACGCGTCTCGGGATATGGTTGCGACTGAGTGGCGATGGCTTAGTTCAAGGTTTGGGATGCGTGACAGCACACGCGTGGACTTGGAGGGCAGGCAAAGGCGGCGCGCTATGGGTGAGGCCGTGTTTGTGCTCATCTTCAATCTAGGGTTTCTCGTTGATTCACGAGGTGTAGCAAGGTGAAATTGGCAGTAGGAAGGAGCAGTTCGATCTTGTGTTGATGGAAAAGGAAGGAGCAATCAATCACGTAAGGCGACAGGTGGTCAGTGCGCGGTAGGTAATTGGCGTTGTAGTCGTGATGAAGGTCGCGATTTTTCAGTTGAGCTCGTGTGTGTGGCTGTAGCGTGGAATCGATAAGGAGGGTAATTTAATTTAAACCTTTTTAAGTTAGGAAAATCATGTTTTAACTTATTAAAAAATGAGTTATTGATGTTTATAAAAAGGGTTTCGATATTTTTAATTGACTACTTAAACTTGTTTAAAAATAAATTATTATTCTTTTAAATACTTATTATTGATATATATAGAGTTTTGAAGTGATTGAAAATTTTATTTATAAATTCTCTCAGGATTTGTAAATGAGGCTTATAAATGGATATGATTTTAAGGAGAGGAATTTTATAAGGGATTTGGAGGAAATGGAATTTCAAAATGTTGAATATGGAAACTTTGAAAAATGAAATCTTAGTTCATAAAGGAAGTTATAAATTGTTGAATGGGGTTACAAATAAGTATACTGGGTTTTGAACATTGTTAAAGGGAATTTATTAATGATTTTGGAGACTTATGAGATAGTTACAAAATATTCTCTGAAGCGTTGATATTTGAAAAGATTTTGGAAAATAAGACTTATAATGTTTTCCTAAGTATTAAGATGGAAATTTGAAAATATTTCTAAGTGTTGAAATAGTTTGGGAATGTCCTGTTATGGATTTAAATATTTGAAATTGTTTTCAAATGTTGGAATATGGAAAGGAATTTGAATATATACCTTTGTAAAGGTATTTTGAAATGACTATTTTGGAAGAAAATTATAATATGGGCCTAGTGACTGCTTAAGGATGTTATTTGATAGTTAAATAACCGATTATCAAATATTGCCCAATTTTGTTAATCATTTCGAAGAGACCAGGATCGGATTTAATTATCCGAAAAGCACTTCGATCCAGTTTGAACGTTACGAATGGATATTGTGAAGATGGTGTGGATAGTGATTCAGTTTGTCCAGACACTGGACAACTTGTATGGATGAATGCTATCAGAACATCGTCATTGGAGGACGATGAGCATTCTAAGTGGAATTGTTCTAGAAAGGTAACGTTAGCCTCAAGCCTCATCAACCGAGAATGACTAAACATGGGAGATGCAGCAAGGCTAAGTGGGTCGCACCCAATTAGGGTATGTTATCACTTTCCGGGATACCCTCGAAAATATATATAAATTATGAGTATGGTTGTTCATGAAAAGGGAGCACTCGATTTTTAATGATGGGAACACCTAGGGTGACAACTTATTCGGTATGATCCCAATTAGGGGTAGGCCGGTCTTGTGTTGTAAGGGATCTCGACGTGGTCCTCGGTACATTTTTCTAGAAGTGTACTATGATGGGCAGTACCCTAGTAGCCCAATCATTATATAGAATCCTTTCTCTAATACGAGCCTTTACGGATTTGTTTATAGAGCCTAGTATGCTGGAATTTAATTAATGTAACAATTTTAGCTATTTGAATAAGTATTTGTACTTAGACACTATTATAATATCATTGGATTTTCTATAAAATGTTTTGGTTAGGAAAAACTCATCGTGTTTATGTGTGACGCGGTCTTACGAAATACCTATGTTTTTCAAAGGGTTTTGATAACTTTAATAATTCAAATTGAGTATGTTTTCTCACGCTAGTTTTTCAGACCAACTCGGGTGTTATTTTTAATATAATGCTCGGGTCAGACCGAATATTACAGATTCAGGATAGGATGCTATGGAGCTCAGGAAACGAGCTGGATGATAGAGACGTATTTCCGTACTTGACTTATACTTTCCTGTATGAGGGAAAGTTATTATAACTATCCAAATTGATGTATTGATTGTTATACTTTGATGATTGTAAGTATAAAACACTTACAGATTCTTTTTTGTAAAAATATGTTATTATATATTATATTTTATTCTGCTGCGATTGTGAGATTCTGTGTTGTTGTTTATATCTTTCTTCTACCGTTTTCTTCTGCACACCTAAAGATTCATATATCCTTTCAATTTGAGTTGAACTGATGTGAATTATGGTCGACTCAAAGGTACGGAGATATGGGCCTTTACATTTGTATCGGAGCCATAGGTTAAGCGAGAACCTTGGCTTTCGTGGGGATTATTCATTAGAGATAGAGTCAATAGTACTTTAGAATGAGTTTGAGTGTATTAATAGATATGAGGACGTATTTGTTGGTGAATATAAAATGGTTTTATATTGTGTTAATTTATCCGTTGAGTGGCATATAAATTCTGGTCGAGTAGCGGGACGCAACTAAATCGATATGGGTTTCTAAACACTTAAACATGATTAACCGACACGTTATGATTTTGAAGTGGGTAAATAAAAATAATTTTACCCAAATTATATTTTGATGTGAAGAAATAATTTTCCAGGAATTATTATAATATATTGGTATGTTTGGCTGTTAATATTATAATCCAAACCAAATTATAAAATTTGAAATGGTTATATATATATATATAACCAAATAGAGATTGTATAAGTATGAATTATACGAATGAGTAAAAAACTAAAAATGGATTCAAACCAGAATTTGGAAAATTAAATCCTGAAGATTTTTGGAAAGGTTTTCCATGGAATTTTGAAATAAATAATGGTGATATCATTTTTGGAATAGAAAATGCTTTAAATTGGATTTTAAAATGGATTTTGGAAGTAATAAAGCATTAAACTCACTTCAATTGCTGGAAAATAATTCTGATGATGACGGCCACATCATTAGTATTCATTTTCGAGTTTCTGAGTGATGGATTACTACAGTAATTGATATATTTCAGATTTTTTTGAGAAAACAAGTATTGTTTTGGAAATTCCAAAAGGAATTTTTTGGGAAAAAATCAAGTTGATTTTTAAAATCCAAGGAAGTGGTTTGTTAAACCAAAGAGAGTGTGTATATATATATGATTTCAAAATGATTTGAAATATATAGGGTATTTGAATTTTGAAATCCTTATTAAATGTTTTAGAAATATCACAAAATAAGTTATGAACTTATAAATGGTGAATGATTTTAAAGAAAAATATGGAAATTGAATTTTGTAAGTAAATTTCAACTTGGGTAAGTTAAAATGAATAAGTTAAATAAATATTTAATTGGAATTAGAAATGATATCAGGTGGAATTTTATATATAACTTGGATTGTAAAGCGATCATATTACTATAAGTTATAAAACTTTGATGGAATAAAATTTAAAGTGGGAAAATATGGAATTGTGAAGGAAATAAGTTGTGTAACTTATAAAATTGAAAGGTGAAATAGAATACCAAAATAAAAATGGTTTGATATTTTGGTGAAGGAATAAAAATCTAAACTTGAATTATAAAAGGAATTTGAACTCAAGTAAATTAAATAAAGTGATTTTTGAAAGGAAAATCGAATTTTGAACTATAAAATGGAAGTGAACTAATTTGATAAATTAATTAGTTAGATTAAATATGGGAATGGAACTTAACTTGGTTAAGTAAATGGAGTTGCGGATGAAAATTTAAATTGAATGTGGGACTTGAGTTATAAATGAAATTCGACTTAAAGAGTAAGAGAATTAATTATATTTGAAATGTTGTTGAATAAAATAGAAATGAATTGAAATAGTGATGATTTAAGTTATAAATAAATTCAATGTAAGTAAAAATAAATTGAATATGACCTTGGATATCATTTAAATAAATTCGAGAATGAATTCGAGTATGGGATTAAAATTTGAATTGGAATTTTATGGCAAGGGAAACAAACTTAAGTTATAGAGTTAAATTAACTAGGAGTAAACGAATTAACTTAAGTTAATAATTTTGGATGGTAGCTTGGCTTAAATAAATTTATGAAATGGTTCATAAATAAATTAGCATGGAATGATTCCAAGTTTAATAAAACGGATTTGAACATAATGAATGTGTATATGAGTGGAATGTAAATGAATTGATTGAAAATCAATTTGAAATGGAATAGAAAAAATATAAATTGATTTGGAATCAATTTAAAATAGCTATAAACTGAAGTAGTTATTTTATTAAATGAATATTCCCGAATTATCATGGAAATATTGTCGTTTGTCACAAACGGAAGTAAATAAAATTCCATGAATAAATAGAAGGTGAATAAATTGATTTTTAAATCAATCTGGAATGGATATGAGTTTGTTTGGTATGAATATGAAGTGAATGCAAGTAAATTGTGTTTAAATCATTCGAATTGAATATGAAATGATTGAAAGCAATTAAATTAGTATCGGAATCTTATAATTGCTTATAATATATCTTTAGCATGATTGGGTTATGATTTTGTGTTTTAACTATTTAAATGAAGGAAATGTTATAAAATTTCATGTTTTTGGTACTTACGTGTTTAAATTGAGTAATTATAGGTATATGGAGCTGTTTTGCTTGATTTTGGTCGCTCAAACTGCATATAAAATAAGCCGCTCGCTAAAAATGCTAAAATAAGGTATGTTTTGGATTAAATATCACGAAATATATAAATGTTGATATATATATTATGTTTTCCGACCATGTGGGTCGATATATATATTTTTATCTCTCTTGTCATATTACAAAAGGTCCTCC
The DNA here is from genome assembly GCA_030765085.1 of Allium cepa. Lineage (NCBI taxonomy): Eukaryota > Viridiplantae > Streptophyta > Magnoliopsida > Asparagales > Amaryllidaceae > Allium > Allium cepa. The sequence continues at coordinate 154,099,543 of CM060942.1, forward strand.
GTATAAAGGAGACTCTTCCAAAAAAATTCAAAAATTTAGGTGTAAGAAATTTTTTGAAATTTTTTGTTAACTAATAAGGTTGATTTTCAAATTGAAATCGAAACAAAGGATTTTGGGTTAACCCGAGAATAAATGTGAAACTTTTGACTCACAGATTACATCGAAAATCTTCAGCATTGAGCCCGGGTGGTGGAGAGGAAAGGACATACCAAGGGAGTCTTAGGTTTATTGTTATGCCTAGGAAAGTAAGTGAGTAATCCTAGGGAAGTTCTTGAGTAAGCGGTTTATTATTACGCCTAGGGCAGTTCTTGAGTAAGCCGGTAAGTTGTTAATGAGGCTTAGGGGAAGTGAGCTAGACCCAGGTTCTTCCCTATGGTCCGGTGAGCTCTGAGTGAGGCTTCGCCGATTGAGAATAGAGGGAAGGCTTCGCCATTTGAGAATAGAGAGTGAGGCTTTGCCGATTGAGAATAGTTGTTCATTGAGCCTGGGCTCTCCGTATCACTTACTAGAGTATCACTTACTAGGGAGCCCTCTCAGTAATAATAAATAAAATAAATAAGGTGAGTTTAGGAGTTATAAGCGAAGCCCTGGCCTAGGCGGCTGGGGCGAGATTATAACTCCGATCTATGATAACGTTGAATAGATGCGAAGCCACTAAGGGAAGTGAGCCGTGGCCTAGTAGGCTACGGCGAACGGGAATGAAGCTGTGGCCTAGTCAGCTACAGCGATTGGCCCATTTTCAATAACACCGAGCCTTACACAGGGTAGGCCCCGAGCGTCGAGTCCATCGCCCAAAAAGCAGAGGACGTAGATACGCGTAGAGGGAAAGCCCTGTGTAAGGCGTAGAGTGATCATATCCCATCCTACTATGGAGCTTATTAATGGGGAGAATCAAACCCAAAGGAGATCCCGTGTGTACTAGACAATAGGAGTAAGGGAGTAAGATAGACGGAGTCGAGGCTTGTGAGACGAAGTCCACTATATAAATCTTGCCAGAGGCCAGTTTTTATTAATAAAAACGAGAGATTTTCGGGTCTCACGTGTTATGTGACATGAACAGAAATGGAAAATAAGTGTTTTGTATGGAACTAAAGGGTTTAGAAAAGTGAATATTAGGTTTTAACTAAATGGGTTTGATAAGTTAGTGGGTTTGAGCGTTTTCCTGCCTTAGCAATTTCAGGGATAAAATTCTTTTAAGGGGAAGGAATGTAATGACCTGGATTTTCGATGTTTAATTTGAAATATTTAATTGGTTTTAAATATTGTATTTGCGATTATAATTTATTTAGTAAGACTTTAAAACTGAAATTTCAAGCGATTTCATAAATTTTGAAATCGTCGATTTAATCGACGCGTTAAAATAGCGATCCGGGACGCAGTCTTGGAATTCAACAAAACCAGTTCCATTGGATCCATAATATATTATATTATTGGATTTCAAATTTCATTATGTTTGGATTTACCGTGTGATTGCACGATCTAAAAACGCCTAGAAATAATTTTGTTGAATTTAATTTAAATGGTCGATTTAAAAAGCTATCTTTTACATACGATCGAATTAGCTTCCAAAACTTGCTCCATTGGGTTCGAAATAGCGGTATAATATTAGAAACGCCAGGCGGCACGCGTCAATAGAAGATCGAGATTTCACTGTATGTAAGTAGAGACATTTTGAATAAAAAAATATATATAAAAATCTAGTCAGAAGTCAACATCTAGCCGCCTATTCATGTTTAAATCACGTCTTCTACAAATCAGTTCAAATCGAAGTCAATTCAAATTAAATTGCAAGCCGCTTCCCTTCTATCTTATAATTTGCGTGTTCACTCAGTTCCTTCCTCCAAAATTCACAAATCGATTCGCAAAAGGAAAAAAAAGAGTATCTGCAGTAAAATTGCATAACTCTCTCCCTTACTTTCAAACGAAATCACAAGCCCATCCCCTTCGTCTTCATTTATCTTCCACCAAGAGAAAATCGAACCGCCTATAGAGGAGGCGTGCGATGTCAGGCGAGCAGTGGATGGGCGATGTGCTGGGTAGGAGCACGTGTCTCGGGATGTAGTCGCAATCGAGTGGCGATGGCTTAGTTTAAGGTTTGGGATGCGCGGCACCACACATGTGGACTTGGAGGGTAGGCAGGGGTAGCACACGATAAGTGAGGCCGCGTTTGCGCTCATCTACAATCTAGCGTTGCTCATTAATTCATGAGGTGTAGCGAGGTGAAGTTGGCAAGGGGAAGGAGCACTTCGACCGCGATTCGATAGTAGGGAGAAGAGCAGTTCAATCACGTACGACGGTAGGTGGTCAGTGCACGATAGGAAATCGGCATTGCAGTCGTGATCAATGTCGTGATTGTTCAGTTGAGCTCGTGTGTGTGGCTGTAGTGTGGAATCGATAAGAAGGGTAAGTTAATTTAAACCTTTTTAATTTAGGAAAATCATGGTTTAACTTATTAAAAAATTTAAAGAAAAAATATATATTTTTCGTCAGTAAGTAAGTGGTTTAAATTAAGTAATTAGTTGTTAAAATTGTAATTTTTAATTGATATAATTCGAAATTTGTTTATACGAGGTCAAAAAAAATCATGGAATTAGCCACGTTTGATTCGGAGCTGTAGGATCTGTGCAATAGAATTATATTGGAACGGATTGCAAATAAAAATCAAGGTGGGAAATTCTCACTCATTTGGGTTACTAGAATTTATTCTAAATAGTTAAAATTAATTATTGGATGCTTGGTTGAATTGATAATTATTAGTATCAGTTGAATGTTATAATATATATATATATATATATATATATATATATATTAGTAGTTGGATTTATTTCCCGCCGATTGGAGCAGATGAGACCATATGCGTCCCGCATAATAGCGGATGACCCTATATACCGCGATATCCCCCTCGAAGTGGGATTGATATTTTTATGTTGCATTAACATCTGTGGATGCAGGGAAATAGGTTGGAAGGATCCAACTGGATTACTCAAATTTATATTGATTATTTTCGTATATAATAATATATGATGTGTTAGAATAATCTGTTATAGATTATTGTTAGGATGTGAATTATTGGATGCAATAGTAGCACGGGCCTGAATTTTGGTATTTCAAATACCATAAATGTTATTTTTGAATTTTAAGGAATTAAAAGGGGATTTTGAATATAAAAATATGTATATCGAAGTTTTTGGATTATTTTAAAAGAAATTGATTTGGGTAAAATGGTAAATTGATTTTTGAGTTGGACTTAACTATTCAGGAAAATATATTTTAAATAGAAATTTTAAAACAATTTATGTAGAAGATTTTAAAAAAAACGATAGATTTTTTATATGATATTTCTAGAAAATATGAAATGAAGTTGAAATCGATATTAAAAATAGATTGGCAGAAATGAACAGAATTTATAAGGAATTGAATTTATAAAATGGAATTTTATAAATGAGATTATTTTTATAAAAAGTGAAACTTAGAGAAGTTATATATTTATAAACGTTATTTATAAATAAAAGAAATCGATAACAGATGAAAATTTGGGAATATAAAATTCATAGGGTGAATTTATATTAGAATATGGAAATAGGGTTGGAAAAAAAATAATGGATACTATTTTTGAAAAGTGGAAATGGATAGGATGCTGGAATTGAATCGATGGGCTGTAAATTGAGACGATTTATAAATTGAATTGGTTATTGAGATTTTAAAAACATATCTTTAATTTAAAATTTTAAGTTTGTTTTTAAAGGAAAATTTTTGTATCAAACTATGAAATTTGAACTAGTAGAATTAAAGTACATCGAAAAGTGAATTTTTCAAATACTTAATATTTATTTTAATAAATTCTAATTTTAAAAATCAGCTTTGAAATTGATTTGATTTTATATAAAAAATGAGTTATTGATGTTTATAAAAAGGGTTTCGATATTTTTAAATGAGTACTTAAACTTGTTTAAAAACAAATTATTACTCTTTTAAATACTTATTATCTATATAGGAAATTATTGTCAAGGACAAAATTTCTCAACGTTTTAGCCTCAAGGACAGACCTTCAATATTTTAGCCCGAAGGATAACTTTCCTTAGGTATCAATTTTTAGTTATTGATAGCTGTTTTAAGGTATCAGTTTCTAGTTACCGGTAGTAGTTTTAAGGTATCGGTTTTTAGTTCGGTAGTAGTTTTGAAAGAATGTTTGTCCTTATGAATAATTTTAAAAGAATATTTATCCTTTTGATTAATTTTAAGAAAATGTTTGTCCTTGTGGTTAAAATATTGAGGCCATGTCCTTGAGGCTAAAAATATACAAACTTTTGTCCTTTAAACTAATTCTCCCTTATCTATATATATAGAGTTTTGAAGTGATTGAAAATTTTATTCATAAATTTTCTCTCAAGATTCGTAAATGGGGCTTATAAATGGTATTTTGAGGAGAGGAATTTTATAAGGGATTTGGAGGAAATGTTCAAAATGATGAATATGGGAACTTCGAAAAATGAAATCTGAATTCATAAAGGAGGTTATAAATTGTTGAATGGGGTTATAAATAAGTATACTGGGTTTTGAAATTTTTTAAAGTGAATTTATTAATGATTCCAAAGACTTATGAGATAGATACGAAATATTCTCTGAAGCATTGATATTTGAAATGATTTTGGAAAATAAGATTTATAATGTTTTCCTAAGTATTAAAATGAAAATTTAGAATATTTCTAAGTGTTGAAATGGTTTGGGAATGTCCTGTTATGGATTTAAGTATTTGTTCAAATATTGGAATATGGAAAGGAATTTCAATATATACCTTTTTAAAGGTATTTTGAAACGGATATTTTGGAAGAAAATAATAATACGGGCCTAGTGACTGCTTATGGATGGTATTTGATAGTTAAATAACCGACTATCAAATATTGGCCAATTTCATTAATCGTTTTGAAGAGACTGGAATCGGATTAAATCATCAAAAACCACTTCGATCCAGTTTGAACATTATGAATGGATATCTTGAAGATGGTGAAGATGGTGATTCGGTTTGTCCAGACCCAGGACCCCTAGTATGAACGAATGCTATCAGAACATCGTCATTAGAGGACGATGAGCATTCTATGTGGAATTGTTCTTAAAAGGTAACGTTAGCCTCAAGCCTCATCGACCGAAAATGACTAAAACGGGGAAAATGCAACAAGGCTTAGTGTGTCGCACCAAATTAGGGTATGTTATCACTTTTCTAGATAACCTCGGAAATATATTTAAATTATGGATATGGTTGTGCATGAAAAGGGAGCGCTCAATTTTTAATGGTGGGAACACCAGGGGTGATAACATATTCGGTACTATCTAGGTTAGAGGTAGGCAGGTCTTGTGTTGTAGGGCATCCCTACGAGGTGCTCGGCATATTTTTCTAGAAGTGTACTTTGACGGACGGTACCCCAGTAGCCCAATCATTAAATGAAATCCATTCTCTAATACGAGCCTTTACAGTTTTGTTTGTAGAGCCTAGTATGCTTTATTTAATTTAACAATTTCGGCTATTTGAATAAGTATTTATACTTAGATTATTATAATATCACTGGATTTTCTATAAAATGTTTTGGTTATCATAAGGGAAGAACCCGTCGTGTTTATGTGTGACGCGGTCTTACGAGATACCTTTGTTTTTCAAAGGATTTTGATAACTTTAATAATTGAAATTGAGTGTATTTTTTCATGCTAGTTTTTCAGACTGACTCGGTTGTTATTTTATTATATTTATTATAATGCTCGGGTCAGACCAAGTATTACAGATTCATGATAGGATGCTATGGAGCTCAGAAGACGAGCTGGATGACAAAGACGTATTTCCATACATGACTTATACTTCCGCTGTATGAGGACAAGTGATTATAACTGTCCAGATTGATGTATTGATTGTTGTACTCTGATGATTGTAAGTATAAAACAGTTACAGATTCTTTTATATAAAAATATATTATTATATATTATATTTTGTTCAGCTGCGATTGTGAGATTTTATGTTGTTTATATTTTTCTTCTACCTTTTTCTTCTTCACCCCAAAAGATTCGTATATCCATTCAATTTGAGTTGAACTGTTGTGAATTATAGTCGAGTCAAAGGGTACGGAGATACGGGCCATTACATTTGGAATTATGCTCATATTAGAAATATTTAAATGGTTTGAAATTGAATTATTGGCGTAATCTAATTTTAAAAATCAGCTTTGAAATTGAATTATTGGCGTGGGAAACAGGTTGGAGGGATCCAGCTGGATTCCTCAAATATATTATTTATTTTTCATATAGTGATATACGATGTGTGTAGATAATCTGTTATAGATTATTGTTGTAATTTGAACTATTGGATGCTACCATAGCACTGGCCTTAGATTTTGGTACTTTAAATATCATAAGTATTGTTTTTCTATTTGAAGGAATTAAAAAGAGAATTTGGATATAAAAGTTTTTATATTGGAGTTTGGATTATTTTAAAGGAAGCTGAGTTGGATAAAATATATAAATAAATAAATAATTTGATTCTGGAATTTTCCTTAACTATTGTAAAATATTTTAAATGGAGATTTTAAAATAATTTATATTAAAAGAATTTTTAAACAATGGATTTAAACAATATTACTGGAAATACGAAAAGGAGTTGAAACCAATATTTTAAATAGATTTGTGAAATATATGGAATTTATTAAGAAATGGATTTATAAAATGAGATTTTGTAAACGGGATTAGTTTTTATAAGCAAGTAAAACCCAAAGGAATTATAGGTTTATAAACAATGTTTATAAACAAGGGAAAATGAAAATTAATTGATAAATTGGATATGATTTCATAGGGTGAATTTATATCGAGATATGAAAAATAGAATTTGGGAAAAATATTGAATTCTATTTTTGAAAATTGTGGATGGTTAGAGAATCAGAATTTATTTGATGTGTTGTAAATCGAGAGGGATTTATAAATTGAATTGGTTATTGGGATTTTAAAGATATATTTTTATAAGAAGTTAAGTTTTGATTTGAAAAGGGAAATTCTATTAATTTAACTATGTAATTTTGAACAAGTTAGTATTGAAATACTTCGAAAGTGGATTTTTCAAGTATTTAATATTAGTCGAAATAAAATTCTAATTTTTGTAACAGGCTTCGTAAATCAATTTGTTATTTGAAAATGAAATAGGAAATGAAATATCAATGTTTATTAAAGTATTTTGAATTTTCAAATAATTACTTAAATGTGTTTAAAAAAAATTAATTATCATTCTTTAAAAATACTTGTTATACATATACAGAGTTTTGAAAATGATTTGAATTTACTTATAAACTCTCTCGAGATGTAGAAATAGATATGATTTTTAGAAGTTGTAAATGGATATACAAGATTATAAGTGAGTATAATCGACTTTGGAAAATGTAAAGGAATTAATATAAATTCTGGAAATGTAGGAGATAGGATAAGAAAAACTCCTAAGTATTTGTAACAACCCGCATATTTATCGATCTTATATTTTAATATTTTATTTAAATATTTTGTCGTTAAGCGGATATTGGTCCGAAAAGCTACTTTTTGCAAACGGTCAAATTGGGACTCGAGACCACTTCCATTGAGTTCAAATTGATGTTTGCAACCTTTTTAAGAATAAACTTTGATAGGTTTGGAGTTAGTGAAATTTCACTAACTTTTCCCGCTTTGGACTTTGGGTTAGTTTAGCCTATTAAGCCCAAGTTCCAACCCCCTTCTCCTCACTCTTCATAAATTTCCTAACTAACTCAAGCTTTGGCATTAATGGTGAAGAGAATGGGAAATTAAAACTCCAAGCTCAAATTCAATTTGCAAATCCAACATTCAACTCCAAATTCAAGTAGAAGATATTGGATTCAAGCTTTGGATTGCTTCTCCTTGCTTTCAAGCTTCATCTTCATAAATTTTAGTGCAAAGGTGAGATTTTTATCTCACAAATCTAGTCTATATCTATCTTGGACTATTAGGAATGATTCCCTAACACTTTTGCACGCACGTTTGCATTTGGTTTGGATTGGATTGGCCAAAAACTCCAATTTTTAGCGTTTTGGTGAATTTTCTGCACTTAGGTTGTTCTGGCCATTTTTGGTGTTCGGAGTTAGGTCGCTCGCGACATAACCCTTAGGTCGCTCGCGTGTTATCGCGCTAGGTCGCACTGTCTTGAATCTTCACTTCGGAATTAGGTCGTTGGGCCTTAGGTCGTATGGACCTTAGGTCATAAGTCGTTCCTGGCCTTAAATTCCCCCCTGCAACGTTAGGTCGTTAGCCTCGGAATTAGGTCGTTGGGCCTTAGGTCGTAGGTCGTATGGACCTTAGGGCGTAGGTCGTCCTGGCCACTTCTAATGTCTTCGGAGTTAGGACGTATAAGCCTTAAGTCGTAGGTCGTTCGCGAGTTAAGCCTTAGGTCGTTTGGCCTTTATAACGTTAGGTCGCTCGCGTGTTAAAACTTTAGGTCGCGCTGGCCTTAAGTCGTAGGTCGTCTCCGACCTAATATTGCCTCTGCTATTTCACTAGGTCGCGCGGGCCTTAGGTCGTAGGTCGTGAGCCTCCTAGGTCGTAGGTCGCTCGGTCCTACTTCTGTCCCTAAGTCGCGTAACCCCATCACCTTTAGGCCGTTAGGCCTTTATGTAGTTAGGTCGTTACTCCTATAACCCGTTAAGTCGCGTGACCTTGTTTTTGTTAGGTCGTGAACCTTGTTAGGTCGCTCATCCTTAGCTCGCGTACCTTCTTATGTCGCGCACCCCCCTTAGGTCGTTAGACCTCATTTTTTGTTTTAGTTCGTAGGCCGATTGTCTTCACTAGGTCGTACCGTTTTGGACGGGGCGCTGCCCCGCACCCCGCCGGGGGCGCTGCCCCCTGGACCCCCGCGACCTGACCGGGCAGGTTGAACCCCGTAAGCGGTGGCGTTGCCCCCGCACCCCTACCTTGGGGGGTTGCCACCCCCGGACCCCCCTCCTTAGGGGATCTTAGATGAAAGGTGTATTTTGAGGTGATTTCCTTGGATTTCATTCACGTCTTTGTACGTGAAGTTTTTGTGATTTGTCACTTTAATAAAATAAAGGTTTCAATACTAGTAGTAAATATAAAAAATCTTTCATCAAAACAATTCTAACTTTATTATCAATACCAAACCTCTTTTCTTAGCCTGTTTTCCAATCTACTAGTATATACAAATCTTTACCTCACTCGGATGAGAAATCTAATTAAATGGCTTAGTAAAACAAGTGGTATGAAACACTTGCGTTTGCTTTGTCGGTTAATTCTTGGACTTGTTCGATTGAACCTCTTGTGACAATTTTCTAGTGAAGATTTACAGTTTGTTCGTAAATATTTAAGTTAAGCAAGTGGTTATGGGACATGAAGCTAAACTTTTATATTTATTGGCTTAGTGTAATTGACACTTCTCGTTGATCATGACGATCATTCTTATGATTTAGACTAGCAATTGTGCAATGTCTCTTGTTTGCTTGGTTAGACTAGACACCACTTGTGTGGTTTCATTCACACATACCTTTTTACCTTCTTGGTTAGTCTAGACACCACTTGTGTGATTTCACTCACACATACGTTTTTGTTTGCGAGGTTAGACTAGACACCACTTGTGTGATTTCACTCACACATACCTTTTTGATTTTTGGTTAGTCTAGACCTCATCTGTGTGATTTTGACTCACACATATGGGGTAGCTCCCCATGGTCTTCGGACAGTCATGTGATAGGCCTCTTTCTTTTTCATGATTTTTTGGATTTCTTGTGTTGATTTCTGGAATTTATGTCATTGACTTGTTATGAGTACAAGTTTTGGGTATGATACCCTTTTGGATCTTTGAGAAGATTCTTGTGATATTGATTAATCTCTTGTTGATTATCATTTACATACTTATAGTAGTATGATGTTATGGATATTATTCGCATATGCCATTTCTCTTATTTTATATCATGTCGTCTGATATTTATAGCTAGACTGATCCGTTTATTATTTTCTTATAAATAATACTCGGGTCAGACCGAGATGTTACAGGTGCTTCTGCTTGACTTCTCCCTCAGTGATTCACTACACCGACTTATGGCTATTAGTTTAGATTAGCAATTTTTGTTGTATACACTTGAGATATAGACTCATAGTTGTATTCTTTTGGTATAGCACGTGTTGCTATTCTTTTGTATTATTGTGGATCTTTTTGACCATTACTCTGATGTACACTTTCGTGTGTTAGTTATATATTCGTATCTTCTTCTGCCTTTGTGATATGGATGTCTGTGACTAATTTGTGTTATGCTTATTTCTATGTTTGTTTCCGAAGATTATTTTTATCCTCCGTGTGATAAGTAATTACATGGATGGTCGCTCCTCAACAGCCTTATTCTCCGTGCTAGTTGACAGCACTACACCGTAGTGTTCTTGGCTAGCGTGGGTATAAAGGTGGGGCGTCACAGTATTGATATTAGAAATGATTTCGAAAAAATGGATTATAATATTTTCCTAAGTGAGAAAATGATGGTTTTTGAAAATATTTAGAGGCAAAGGATTTATATTGAGATATTTTCTAAGTAATGGATTATAAATCGAGGTTGGAAATATTTCACTAAGTGTTGAAGTGTGGTACGGGTGGAGATATCCTGTAATGGAAAGAAGTATTCGGAATGTTTGTAAAGATATTTTGAAATGAATGTCTTAAAGAATTATAAACAATGGCCTAGTGACTGCTTATGAATTTTATTTGATAGTTAGAAAACCGACTATCAAATATTGACCAATTTCGTTAATCGTTTCAAAGGGACCGAGATCAATTTTCATCATTACAGCATGATAGAGGGTTCTCGCTTCGTGTTTGGCGGCGAGCAGGAGACTCTTACCCCTACATGTCTCGGAGTGGTTGGTTGCAGTCGAGAGACGGGCCGTAAAAGCAAATTCGAGGTACTAGTATAGAGCCATGATGGAAAGTGGCCACTGCTGGGATGGTTGAAAAGCCTATAAGCCTTTACATTTAGTATCAGAGCTGAAGGTTAAGTGAGAGCCTTGGTTTTGGTGGGGATTACTCATTAGAGATGGGGTCAGTAGTACCCTCGAATGAGTTGAGTGTATTAATAGATAATGAGCATGTATTTATTAGTGAATATAAAATGTTTTTTATTGTGTTGATTTATCTGTTGAATGGCATATAAATTATGGTCGAGTAGTGGGATGCCACGACATCGATAGGAGTTTCTAAACACTTAAATACGAGTAACTAACATAGTGTCGTGAAGTTGGTAAATGAAATAATTTTGCCCAAAATTATATTTGAATATAAGAGAATAGTTTTCTGAAATTATTATTGTATATTGGTGTGTTTGGTTATTATTATATAATCAAAATAAGATTATAAAATTGGTAATGGCTTATAGAAACCAAAATTAAAATTGTATAAGAATAAATTACACAAATGAGTTAAAACTAAAAACGAACTCAAACCAGAATTTGGAAAATTAAGTCCCAAAGATTTTTGGGAATGTTTTTCAAAGTATTTGAAATGAATAATAATAATACTATTTGGAATATTTTTTGAAATTAAATGGATTTTGAAAGTGATAAAGCACTGAACTCACTTCAGTCGCTGGAAATTAATTCTAGTGATGACTACGCAGCATCATCAGTATTCATTTTCGAGTTTCTAAGTGAAGGGTTGCTACCATAGTAAATTGTTAGGATATTTTTAGGGAAAACTAGTGTTGTTTTTAGAAAATCTGAAAGGAATTGTTTTGGATAAAATCAGGCCGACTTTGAAAATTTCAAAGAAATGGTTTGTTAAAACCAAAAAGCTATATATTGGTTTCAAAATGATTTAAAGTGAAGCCCGACATGTGAATTCTGGAATCCTTATTTAAATGTTTTAGGAAATACCAGGAAATAAGTTTTTGAACTTATAAGTGGAGAATGATGTTAATAAGGAAAGAAGTGTGAAAATTGAATTTTAGAACTAAAATTTAAATTGAGAAAGTTAAATGGAATTCAACTTAAGTTGAGTTAAATGAATTAAATTTTAGAAATAAAATTTATGTGGGTTTGAATTGAATTAATGAGATGCATAAATGAAATGGGAATTTACCTAAGTAAAGTTAAGTGGAGTGAAATGTATAGAATGTAGTGAAGTTAACTAAATATAAATGCATGTGAATGTGAATAAGGAATGTCTATAAGTGAATGGAACAAATAAGAATAAGTAAGGAAGTGTGGAAAAATTTGAAATTGGAATTGAATTTTTACTTGGTTATATTGATTGAATTAAAAATAAATTTGTTTAGAGTGAAATTTAATTTAAATATGAATAACTCGAATATGGTTTTCAGATGTTGGTCAAAAAGAATTGAAATTTAAATTAAATTAAAATAGGATTGGATTAGAAATAATATGGAATTAGAGTAAATATAAATTTTGAGTTGAGAAATTATTATATAACCATAAAGTATAAATTTCGAATGGAATAGAATTTAAGGGAAAAATATGGGATGGTGAATAAATAAGTTTATAGCTTATAAAAATGGAAATTAATGGAATAAAATTATACTTAGGCTATAAATTGATGTATAATCTCGAGTTAAAAATAAAATGTGGATATACTCGAATATAAAATTGATGGAAATGGGAAAAATAAGCTGTGCAACTCATTAATTGGAAAAAATGAAATAGAACAGCCAAAAATAAAAATAGTGTGATATTTTAAGGTGAAGAAATAAAATCCAAACTTGAATTATAAAATAAATTTGAACTCAAGTAAATTAAATGGAATGATTTTTGAAATAAAAATCCAATTACGAGATATAAAATGGAAACAAGCCAATTAGAAAAATTAAATAGTGAATCAGATATTGAAATGGAACTTGAGTTGAATGGAATTGAATAAATTGAAATTAAATGTGGAACTGGAGTTATAAATAAAATTTGACTTAAATGGTAAGCGAATTAAATAAAATTGGAAACGTGGTCGAATAAAATGGAATTGGGTTGAAATAGTAATGACTTGAGCTATAAATAAATTCAATTTAAGTGTAAATAAATTGAATATGGCCTTGGATATTATTTAAATGAATTCGAAAATGAATTCGAGTATGGAATTAAAATTTAAAGTGGATTAAGTGAATAAATGTGACGCCCCACCTCTATACCCACGCTAGCCAAGAACATTACGGTGTAGTGCTGTCAACTAGCGCGGAGAATAAGGCTGTTGAGGAGCGACCATCCATGTAATTGCTTATCACACGGTGGCTATAAATAATCTTCGGAAACAAAACATAGAAATAAGCATAACGCAAATCAGTCACAGACATCCATATCACAAAGACGGAAGAAGATATGAATATATAACTAACACATGAAAGTGTACATCAGAGTAGTGGTCAAAAAGATCCACAATAATACAAAAGAATAGCAACACGTGCTATACAAAAGAATACAACTATGAGTCTATCTCTCTAGAGTATACGACAAAAACTACTAATCTAAGTAGTTAGCCAAAAGTCTGAATAGTAAATCCCTGGGGGAAGAAGTCAAGCAGAAGCACATGTAACATCTCGGTCTGACCCGAGTATTATTTACAAGAAAATAATAAACGGATTAGTCTAGCTATAAATATCAGATGACATGATATAGAATAATAAGTATGGCATAAACATATAATAACCATAATGACATACTAACATAAGTTTGTAAATGAACATCAATAAGAGATAAATCGATATCACAAGAATCTTCTCAAAGATCCAAAGAGGGCATCATACCCTAAATTTGTACTCATAACAAGTCAATGACACAAATTCTAGAAATCAACACAAGAAATCCAGAAATCATAAAAAGGGAAAGAGGCCTATCACATGACAGTCCGAAGACCATGGGGAGCTACCCCATATGGGTGAGTCGGAATCACCCAGATGAGGTCTAGGATAACCAAAAAGCAAAAAGGTATGCATGAGTGGAATCACACAAGTGGTGTCTAGCCTAACCTCGCAAGCAAAAAAGGTATGTGTGAGTGGAATCACACAAGTGGTGTCTAGACTAACTAAGGGGGCAAAAAGGTATGCGTGAGTGGAATCACACAAGTGGTGTCTAGTCTAACCAAGCCAACAAGAGACATCGCACAATTGCTAGTCTAAATCATAAAATGATCGTCATGATCAACGAGAAGTGTCAATTACACTAAGCTAGTAAATAAAAAAGTTTAACTTCGTGTCCCATAACCACTTGCTTAACTTAAATATTTACGAACAAATTGTAAATCTTCACTAGAAAATTGTCACAAGAGGTTCAATCGAACAAGTCCAAGAATTAACCGACGAAGTGAACGCAAGCGTTTCATACCACTTGTTTTACTAAGCCTTTTAATTAGATTTCTCATTCGAGTGAGGTAAAGGTTTGTATATACTAATAGATTGGAAAACGGTTTAAGAAAAGAGCTTTGTTATTGAAAATAGAGTTGAAATCATTTTGTTGAAAGAGTTTTGATATTTACTACTAGTATTGAAACCTTCATATTTTAAAGTGACAAATCACAGAAGCGATTGTAGAAACAATCAATCACAAAGATCACATTCGAAGATGTGATAAAAATCCAAGGAAATCAGCTCAGCAAGTTCTGTTGAATGTTTTTCAGATAAGATCCCCTACGGAGGGGGGTCCAGGGGGTGGCAACCCCCCAAGGTGGGGTGCGGGGGTGTGGGGGGGGTGGTGCCCCGTCCAAAACGGTATGACCTAGTGATTAAAGGGGTACGACCTAGTGGTCCAGCGACCTAAAGGGTAAAGGTCATGCGACCTAAAATGGGTTCGTGACCTAACACACAAACGACCTAAAGAAAATAAGGGGTCGAGCGACCTATAAGAAGCAGAGATCTAAATAGAATCGAGGTCCAACGACCTACGGGTTAGGTCATGCGAGTTAAGAAGGTCAACGACCTAACAGAGACACGCGACCTAATAAAGGAACGCAAACTAAAGGCACGCGCACGCGACCTAACGGTTTACAAGGTCTTGCGACCTAACTGGAAACGTGGTCTAGCGACCTAGTGGTTTAAACAAGATGGGTCACGCGACCTAAGGAGATAAGGTCTAGCGACCTACGAGCTAAAGGTTCAACGACCTAACAGGATGTAGGTCCAACGACCTAACATGTAAGAAGATCACACGACCTAAAATGCCATAGGACCTAACGACCTAGCGACCTAAAGCCATACGACCTAGCGACCTAAGGTCCATACGACCTAACTCCGAAGACGTTAGAAATGGGCAGAACGACCTACGATCTAAGGTCCATACGACCTACGACCTAAGGTCCATTCGACCTAAAGCCCAACGACCTAGCGACCTAAAACCAAACGACCTACGACCTAATTCCGAGTGCCGAGCGACCTAACGCTGTTGGCCATTTTAAGGTCGGAAACGAGCTATTTTGAGGCCGAGACTTTTCCACGCGAACGACCTAGCATAGGTAGAACGACCTAAGTGCAGTTTTTCATCAAAAACACTAAAATTTGGAGTTTTTCGCCAATTCGCTTCAAACCAAATGCAAATATACATGCAAACATGATAGGGATTCATTCCCAACAGTCCAATATAGTTATAGGCTAGAATTGTGAGATAAAAATCTCACCTTTTCACTAAAATGGATGAAGATGAAGCTTGAAATGCTATGCAAGGATCAACCACTAGCTTGAATCAATGTCTTCACTTGAGTTATGGAGTTGATGTTGGATTAGCAATGAAGACTTAGCTTTTGGAGTTTTAATTTCTCTTTCCACTCACCATTAATGCAAAAGCTTGAGTTGGTAGGAATTTATGAAGGTGAAGAGAAGGAGGGGGTTGGGCTTGAGTTATAATGGCTAAGCTAAGCCAAAGTCCAAAGCGGGAAAAGTTAGTGAAATTCCACTAACTCTAAACCTATCAATGTTTATACTTAAAAAAATTGTAAACGGCATTTTGAACTCAAGGGAAGTGGTCTCGAGTCCTAATTTAACCGTTTGCAAAAAGTAGCTTTTCGGACCAAAATCCGATTAACGATAAAATATTTAAATAAAATATTTAAATATAAAATCGACAAATATGCGGGTTGTTACAATAAACTAATTAAATTAATTAGTAAATGGAATGTAATTGATTGAATAAGAATAAATCTACAATGGAAATGGAATTTGTTGCAATGGAAATAAAACTTAAGTTATATAGTTGAATTAATGGAAAATGAAAAGGTTAACTTAAGTTAATAATTTTGGGATGGAAGCTTGGCTTAAATAAATTTATGAAATGGTTCATAATGAAGTAACATGGAACGATTCCGAACTAAATAAAAAGGATTTGAATATAATGAATGGGGGTACGAATGTATTGTAAATAGATTGATTGACAATCAATTTGAAATGAAATGGAGTTGAATATAAATTGATTTGGAATCAGTTAAAAATAGCTATAAGCTGAATTGGTTATTTTATTAATTGAATATCGCCGAATTTGCATAGAAAAATTGTCGTTTGACGTAAACGGAAGTAAATAAAATTCTGTAAGTTAATAGAAAGCGAATAAATTAATTTTTAATCAATTTGGAATGGATATGGGTGTTTGGCATAAATATGAAGTGAATGCAAGTAAATTGAGTTGTAAATCATTCGAATTGAATGTGAATCGATTGAAAGAAATTAAATTAGTGTCGGAATTTTATAATTGCTTATAATATATGTTTGGCATGATTGAGTTATGAAGTTTATGTGTTGTAATTATTTAAATAAGTGAAATATTATTGAATTTGATGTTTTGGTACTTAACGGTTTAAATTGAGTAAGTATAGGTACCCGAAGGCCGTTTGGCTAGTTTTTGGTCGCGCAAAATTGCATAATGCTAAAATAAGGTATGTTTTCAGATTATCGTATATAAATGTTGATATATGTTGTGTTTTCCGACCGTGTGGGTTGATGTATATATTTTTATCTCTCTTGTCATATTGCGAAAGGCACTCCGTATAAGGGAGATTCTATTAAAAAAATTCGAAAATTTAGGGTGTTGGAAAAAATTCAAAAAATTTTGGAAATTTTTTTGTTAACGGCAATTTGAATTGTAATTGGAATAAAGGGTTCTGGAATTAGAATTGATAACTAATTGTTTTGCTTGGAATGAAAAGATTAGAAAGGTGAAATATCGAGTTTCAACTAAGTGGGTTTTGATAAGTTTATGGGTTCTAAGCGTTTTTCAGCCTTAGCAATATCGGGGACGAAATGCTTTTAAGGGGGAAGGAATGTAATAATCCGGATTTTTCGTCGTTCGATTTCGAATATTTAAATGGTTTAAGTATTGGATTTTGAATTATAATTTAGTTAGCAAGATTTTAAAACTGAAATTTCAAGAATTTTCGTTAAATTTTTGAAATCGTCGATTTTATCGACACGTTTAAATAGCGATCAGGGGCACAGTATCGGAATTCGACGAAACTGGTTCCTTCGGATCCGTAATAGTGTATTATTATCGGATTTCAAATTTCATACGTTTGAGTTTACCGTTTGGTCGTACGGGATAGAAATGCCTAGAAATAATTTAATGGAATTTAATTTAAATAGTCGATTTAAAAAGCTCTCTTCTACATACGATCGAATTAAGCTTTCAAACTTGTTTCTTTGGGTTTGGAATAGCGGTACAATATTAGGAATGCTAGGCGACATGCCTCGATAAGAATTCGAAATAGATATCCGAATATTTTGAAAATGAAAGAATATATATATATACATACATACATATATTCACATCAAATTAACCATCAGCTGTTATTCTTTCACATCTCAGCCACCCTATCCCCTGAACGAGCCACCCTATAGGCTAACCTCCATTATTCCCTTCTTCCTTATTTAAATGAAAATTAAACAACAGAAGGAATGGAAAAGAAATTAACAGGAAGCAACAACTTCCTTTAAAAAAAACTTGTTCATACTTCCTCCTTCAGTTCATAATCGACTCGCACATAAAAAAAGAGAGGAAAAGATAGACGAACGAAGGTCACAGCTCCTCCTTTTTCTCTGATTCTCGAGCGGCGACGAAGTCGATGAGAGGGCGCGTGGGCGCACAGGCGAAAAAATTGATGCGCGATGGGCACGAGGAGGCAGCGTTCACAAGCGCATGACTATGGGATTTGGGATCGCGACTGTCTAGGAGGCGCGTGGGTATGTGCGGTGGCTGGAGGAGGGACGACCATTCGAGTGTTAGGGGCAACGACTGATAATAGTCACGAATGGAGGGAAGAAAACGTGAAGGGTCAGGTCACGCTAGGCTAGGGTTTGTTGCGTTGATGAGGTGAGGCGAAGTCATGGTGGTGAGTGCTGATCGAAGAAGAAGTCGTAGGTGCTGGCGTGGGTAAGGCGGGGGAGCAGGCAAGTTGAGGTTGGGTTGTTGGCGTTCTATCGAGTACGTTTGCTGGAGGAGGGTGCGAGCTGGAAGCAATGGCATGTATGGGGCTGTAGGCACATGCAGAGGCGAAGGCAGAGCAGTGAGAAGATGACAAAGACGTAAAAAAAATTTTGAACTTATAATTTGCTTAGTTATATTATTCAATTCAAAAAGTATCAATAACTTATAAAAATCATATCTTGTTGTGTGAGGCCAACATTTAATAAATCGAGTTGCATTGGACTCATGTCAGCAGATGCTATGCTTAGGAATTTGGTTTCGAATTTTCGAAGTCGGCGGGAATTTTAAATTTAAATCGAATGTTGTTCGATTTAATTTAAAATTAGAATGAATTTGCATATAAAATCAACGTGAGAAATTCTCACTCATTTGGATTACCGAATTTAATTTTAAATAGTTAAAATTAATTTCGGATGTTTGGTTGAATTTATTATCTGCTGAATGATATTATATTATATATATAATAGTATATATATTAGTAGTTGGATTAATGTTCCCGCGTATTTTAGCGGATGAGACCCTGCACGCCCCACATAATAGCGGATGACCCTATATACCGCGATATCCCCCTCAAAGTGGGATGAGTAATTTTATGTTGTATTAACATCTGTGGATGCAGGGAACAAGTTAGAGGGATCCAACTGGATTCCTCAAATATATTATTTATTTTTCATATAGTGATATACGATGTGTGTAGATAATCTTTTATAGATTATTGTTGTAATTTGAATTAATGGATGCTATAGTAGCACTGGCCTTAGATTTTGGTAGTTTAAATTCCATAAATATTATTTTTCTATTTGAAGGAATTAAAAAGAGAATTTGGATATAAAAGTATTTATTGTAGAGTTTGGATTATTTTAAAGGAAGTTGAGTTGGATAAAAAAAATAATTTGATTCTGGAAATTTACCTAACTATTGTAAAATATTTTAAATGGAGATTTTAAAATAATTTATATAAAAAGGATTTTTAAACGATGGATTTTTAAATGATATTACTGGAAATAGGAAAAGGAGTTGAAATCGATATTTTAAATAGATTTGTGAAATACATGGAATTTATTAAGGAATGGATTTATAAAATGAGATTTTCTAAATGGGATTAGTTTTTATAAGCAAGGGAAACCCAAAGGAGTTATATGTTTATAAGCAACGTTTATAAACAAGGGAAAATGAAAATTAACTGATAAATTAGGATATAATTTCACAGAGTGAATTATCGAGATATGAAAAATAGATTTTGGGAAAAATAGTGAATTCTATTTTTGAAAAGTGAGGATGATTAGAGAATTGGAATGGGATCGATGTGTTGTAAATCGAGAGGGATTTATAAATTGAATTGGTTATTGGGATTTTAAAGATATATCTTTATAAGAAGTTAAGTTTTGATTTGAAAAGGGAAATTTTATTTATTTAACTATGTAATTTCGAACTAGTTAGTATTGAAATACTTCGAAAGTGGATTTTTTCAAATATTTAATACTAATTGAAATAAATTTCTAATTTTTGTAATAAGCTTCGTAAATCAATTTGTTATTTGAAAATTAAATAGGGAATGAAGTATCAATGTTTATTAAAGTATATAAAAAATTTAAATAATTATTTAAACGCGTTTTTAAAAATTAATAGCCATTCTTTAAAAATACTTATTATACATATATAGAGTTTTGAAAATGATTTGAATTTATTTTTAAACTCTCTCGAGATGTGGAAACAGATATGACTTTTAGAAGTTGTAAATGGATAGACGAGATTATAAGTGGGTATAATCAACTTTGGAAAATGTAAAGGAATTAATATGAATTCCGAAAATATAGGAGATAGGATAAGAAAAACTCCTAAGTATGATATTAGAAATGATTTTGGAAAAATGGATTATAATATTTTCCTAAGTGAGAAAATGACAGTTTTTGAAATATTTAGAAATGAAGGATTTATATCGAGATATTTTCTAAGTAATGGATTATAAATCGAGGTTGGAAATATTTCACTAAGTGTTAAAGTGAGGTACCGGTGGAGATATCCCGTTATGGAAACAATTATTCAAAATGTTTGTAAAGATATTTTGAAATGAATGTCTTAAAGAATTATAAACAATGGCCTAGTGACTGCTTATGGATATTATTTGATAGTTGAAAAATAGACTACCAAATATTGACCAATTTCGTTGGTCGTTTCGAAGAGATCGGGATCGTATTTAATTATCCAAAAACCACTTCGATCCGGTTTGAACATTACAAATGGATATCGTGAAGATGGTGAAGATTGTGATTCGGTTTGTTCAGACCCAGGAAAACTTGTATGGATAAATGCTATCTGTATATCGTCCTTGGAGGACGATGAGCGTTCTAGGTGATATTGTCCTTGAAAGGTAACGTCAGCCTCAAGCCTCATCAACCGGGAATGACAAAAATAGGGGAGATGCAGCAAGGCTAAGTGATTCGCACCCAATTAGGGTATGTTATCACTTTTCTAGATACCCTCAGAAATATATATAAATTACAGATATGGTTGTGCATGAAAAAGGGAGCACTCGATTTTTAAGGGTGGGAACACCCGGGGTGATAACATTTTCGGGTCTATCCAGGTTAGGGATATGCCGATCTTGTATGGCAGGGGATCCTGGCGAGGTCCTCCATACATTTTTCTAGAGGTGTACTATGACGAGCAGTACCCCGGTAGTCCAGTCATTATATGGTATCCATTCTCTAATACGAGCCTTTATGGTTTTGTTTATAGAGCCTAGTATGCTGCAATTTAATTGATGTAACAATTTTGGCTATTTGAATAAGTATTTGTATTTAGACATTATTATAATATCTTTGGATTTTCTATAAAATGTTTTGGTTGTCGTAAGGGAAAACCCATCGTGTTTATGTGTGACGTGGTCTTACGAGATACCATTGTTTTCAAAGGATTTTGATAACTTTAATAATTCAAATTGAGTATGTTTTCTCACGTTGATTTTCCAAACTAACTCAGGTGTTATTTTATTATAATGTCCGGGTCAGACCGAGTATTACAGATTGGGTAGGATGTTATGGAGCTCAGGAGACGAGTTTCAGGATTTCAGGCGTATTTCACGTACTTGGTTATTTCCGCTTTGTGAGGACAAGTTATTAAAATGCCCAAATTGGTTGTTGTCTATTGTACTATGATAATGGTATGTATATTAACAGTATAGTTCTTGTATTTAAAATATGTTATTATATATTATATTTTTTTCCGCTACGATTGTGGAATTCTGTGTTGTTGTTTTCTATTTCTTCTTCTATCTTGTTTTCTTCTTCACCCCCAAAGATTCGTATTTCCATTCAATTTGAGTTGAACTCATGTGAATTATTGTCGACTCAAAGGGCACAGAGATACGAGCTTTTACATTTAGTGTTATATGATGGGTGCGTCGACTCAAATGTAATGCCTCGAATTTTTTGATGTTTAATTGGAATATTCAAATGGTTTAAATATTGGATTTTGAATTATAATTTAGTTACTAAGCTTTAAAACTAAAATTTCAAGTGATTTCGACAATTTTCGAAATCGTCGATTTAATCGAAACTCTAAAATAGGGATCCGGGGCATGGTCTCGAAATTTGAACTTGTTCCATTGGATCTGTAATAGTATATTATTATCGGATTTCAAATATCATAGCGTTTGGATTTACCGTTTGGTCGTACGACCTTAAAGCGCCAAGAAATAATTTAATTGAAATTAATTTAAGTAGTCGATTTAAAAATCTATCTTCTCCATACGACCAAATAAGGACTCGAAACTTGTTCCATTAGGTTCGAAAAGCGGTATAACATTAGAAATGCCAAGCGGCATGCCTCGATAGGTATTGTAAATTTTAGTTACCCAAAATGAGATATTTTCAATTTAAAATTCATAAATCAAATCAAAGTAAAATCGTAGCCGCCTCATTTCCTTTTAAATCACGTTTCCTTTCTCTTCATTCTTCAAATCAGACCAAGTCAAAAATCAATTCAAATTTAATTGCGAGCCTATCTTCTCGTTCACGCCTTCCCCTCCAGTTTTTAACCCGTACATTCCCTTATCTCTTAGTATCAATGAAAATCAAATCCATGCATGAAGATAAAAAATGGCACGCGAGCGCCTGGAGTCGAAGTTCGTTGCTCTACATATGCACGCAAGGAAAGGGGGGAGAATCAGGCAGCGAATCAATCATGAGCGTATGGTGGAATTTGAAGCGTAAGGCTTGGCGTTCGAGGCGTTGTTGTTTGGGTTCGGTGGAGTTCATCTTCGCGCGTAATTGCTCCCGTGGGGATCTCATAGCTGGCGAGGCGGAGGCGCATGTAGGGTTGGTTGAATGGCGACGTTCAACTCACAAAAAATAAAAGAACACGCGTGAAGCTTGATACTGTTGGCCTGGAAGGAGGAGGGAGATGAGGGATCTCGATGATGTATGGTGATTTAGGGTTAGGTCTTGGTGAGGGTATTCGCGATTCCAGGGTAGCCGCAACTTGGATTTGCTGTCAGGTGGAGGGCGCGTACGTGTTGGCCGAAAGGTTCGATCGAAGCTAGGGGGTGGCGGTAGTGCGCAGTGACGAGGATGGAGAGGAGGATTAAGGTATTAAATGTAAGGTAATGACTGTAATTTAATTCAATGTAAATTATATATATATATATATATATATATATATCGTATAATCTTGTTGTTCGAGTGTTTAATTTTTTTATAATCTATTCATGCAAGGTCGAAATTTTTTGAAACAAGAAGCATCGGAAATCGTATCGAAGAATATCACTCTATGAAACTGGTTTAGGATTTTTCAGAGTCCACTGGATTTTAAATTAAATCGAACGTTGTTCGATTTATTTTAACATCTAGATGTTCGAAAAAATAAAAATCAAGGTAAGAAATTCTCACTCATTTGGATTACTAGAATTTATTTTAAATAGTTAAAATAAATTATTGAATGTCGGTTGAATTTATAAATTATTATCTGTTGGATGTTATATATATAGTAGTATATATATTAGAAGTTGGATTGATATTCCTGCATATGTTAGCGGATGAGACCATATGCGCCCTGCATAATAGTGGATGACCCTATATACCGCGATATCCTCCTCGAAGTGGTATTGGTATTTTTATGTTGTATTAGCATCTGTGGATGCAAGAAAATAGGTTGGAGGGATCCAACTATATTCTCAAATTTATATTGATTGTTTTTTAGATATATAATAACATATGATGTGTTAGAATAATCTATTATAGATTATTGTTGTGATGTAAATTATTGGATGTTATAGTAGCACTGACCTGAATTTTGGTATTTTAATACCATAAATGTTATTTTGGAATTTGATAGAATTTAAAAGGAGACATGAATATAAAAAATATTTTTATCCAAATTCGGATTATTTTATAGAAAGTTGATTTGGGTAAATAAATGAATTGATATTAGGGTTGTACTTATCTATTCGTAAAATCGTTTAAAATATAGACTTTACACTAATTTATAGAGAGGATTTTTAAACGATGGATTTTTAAATGATATTTTCGGAAAATAGGAAAAGAAGTTGAAATTGATATTTAATTGGATTTGCAAAATAAATGGAATCTATTAAGAAATGGATTTAAAAAACGAGATTTTTTTTATGGGATTAGTTTTGTAAATAAGTGAAAACTCAAAGGATTTTTTAAATTTATAAACGATGTTTATAAATAAGAAAAAGAATACCAATTAATAAATTGGAATAAAATTCCACAGTAGAAATTTATATCGAGATATAAAATAGGGTTTGGGGAAAAATTGTAGTGGACTCTATTTTGGAAAGTGGAAATGGTTAGAAATTGGAAAGGAATCGAGGTGTTGTAAATCGTGAGGGATTTATAAGTTAAATTGGTTGTTGGGATTTTTGAAGAAAAAAAATATTTTTATTTAGAAACTAAGTTTCGTTATAAAAGGAAATTTTAATTATTCAACTATATAATTAAAAGCTAGTTATTATTGGAATATTTCAGAAGTGCATTTTTCAGATATTGAATATTAATTGAAATAAAATTCAACATTTTATTTCAAATTTTGTAAACCGATTAGTTTATATTAAAATGAGTTGGAAATGAGTTTAGATGTTTTATTTAAAATGTTTTAATTTTTAAATAAGTTACTTAAACATGTTTGAAATAAATTACTATTCTTTAATAATATTTATTTCATATACCTATAGAGTTTTGAAGTGACTGAAAATTTTATTTATAAATTCTCTCGATATTCGTAAATGGAGCTTATAAATGGATATGATTTTGAGGAGAGGAATTTTATAAGGGATTTGGAGGAAATGAAATTTCAAAATGTTGAATATGGGAACTTCGAAAAATGAAATCTGAATTCATAAAAGAAGTTATAAGTTGTTGAATGGGGTTATAAATATGTACATTTGGTTTTAGAAATTGTTAAAGGGAATTTATTAATGATTCCGAAGACTTATGATATAAGTTACGAAATATTCTCTAAAGCGTTGATTTTTGAAATGATTTTTGAAAATAAGATTTATAATGTTTTCCTAAATATTAAATGGAAATTTGGAATTATTTTCCAAGTGTTGAAATGGTTTGGGAATATCCTGTTATGGATTTAGGTATTTGAAATAGTTTTCAAATATTGGAATATGGAAAGAAATTTGAATATATACCTTTGTGAAGGAATTTTGAAATGAATATTTTGGAAGAAAATTATAATATGGGCCTAGTGACTGCTTATGGATGGTATTTGATAGTTAAATAACCGACTATCAAATATTGGCCAATTTCGTTAATCGTTTTGAAGAGACCGGGATCAGATTTAATTATCTAAAAACCACTTCGATCCGGATTGGACGTTATGAATAGATATCTTGAAGATAGTGAAGACGGTGTTTCGGTTTGTCCAGACCCAGGACCCCTAGTATGGATGGATGCTAGCAGAACATCGTCATTAGAGGACGATGAGCATTCTATATGGAATTGTTCTTGAAAGGTAAAGTTAGCCTCAAGCCTTATCAACCGGGAATGACTAAAACATGGGAGATGCAGCGAGGCTTAGTGGGTCACATCCAATTAGGGTATGTTATCACTTTTCTAGATACCCTCAGAAATGTATATAAATTATGGATATGGTTGTACATGAAAAAGGGAGCGCTCGTTTTTTAAGAGTGGGCACGCCCTGGGTGATAACATATTCGGTTCTATCCAGGTTAGGAGTAGGCCGGTCTTGTGTTATTGGGAATCCCGACGAGGTCCTTGGTACGCTTTTCTAGAGGTATACAGTGATGGACAGTATCCCAGTAGCCCAGTCATTATATGAAATCCATTCTCCAATACGAGCCTTTACGGTTTTTTTTTGTAGAGCCTAGTATACTGGAATTTAATTAATGTAACAATTTTGGCTATTTGGATAAGTATTTGTACTTAGACACTATTATAATATCCTTGGATTTTCTATAAAATGTTTTGGTTATTGTAAAGGAAAAACCCATCGTGTTTATGTGTGACGCGGTCTTACGAGATACCTTTGTTTTTCAAAAGGTTTTGATAACTTTAATAATTCAAAGTGAGTGTGTTTTCTCACACTGGTTTTCCAGACAGACTCTGGTGTTATTTTATTATAATGCTCGGGTTTGACCGAGTATTACAGATTTAGGTTACAATGCTAGACGAGCTGGAGGATTTTAGACGTATATCATGTACTTGACTATTTCTATTGTGTGGGTTATGTGTATCAAGACAAGTTATATTAACTGTCCAGATTGGTTTATTGATCGTTGTACTCTGATGATTGTAAATATAAAGAAGTTATAGATTCTTTGTATAAAGATCTGTTATTATATATTATATTTTGTTCCGCTGCGATTATGAGATTCTGTGTTATTGTTGTTCTGTTTCTTTTCTTCCATCTTTCCTTCTTCACCCCTAAAGATTCGTATTTTCGTCCAATTTGAGTTGAACTGATGTGAATTATGGTCGACTCAAGGTGTACGGAGATACGGGCCTTTACATTTGAGTCGACAATAATTCACATTGGTTCAACTCAAATTGAACGAAAATACGAACCTTTAGGGATGAAGAAGAAAAAGAGATGGAAGAAGAAACTCAAAATAACAACAAAGAATCTCACAATCATAGTGGAACAAAGTATAGTATATAGTAACATATTTTAAATACAAGAACTGTACTGTTAATATACATACCATTATCATAGTTAATAGACAACAACCAATCTGGACAGTTTAATAGCTTGTCCTCACACGGCGGAAATAACCAAGTACATGAAATTCCTAGGGTGTTTCACAGTGTGAAAATTAAAAGAAGAAGATGTTTAGCAAAAAAAAGGAAGGTCAAGTTGTTCAAAAGCTAGAAGAAGAGGTTTAGCAAAATGCAGCATGCATTACTTCTAAAAAACTATGAGTAAACACCAAAAGCTTGCTTACTAGTTGTTATGTATACACACACACACACACATAGTTGTAATTTGAATGAATCCTTTAATTATGTCAAGTATACGAGTGTTGATAGGTATATATGCTTATGTATATGCATGTTAGACAACCCTGTAACCAAAAAAATACCGTGCTTCTTCCTTAAACCTGCTCTATTCTCCTTTTTTATAAAACAGTAAATGCTTCAACTTTAAAAATCAGTAACTCAAAATCTATTAAGTTTTAAACCTTAGTTTCAAAACAAAGATTGTTCATTTTTTAGTATAGTATATTTTAAAATTAGTTTGATTTAATTTTATCAAGTAGGTAGAGAAAATGGCATCTAATCGTGAGTAGGTCATTTTTCATCAAATTTTAACTTTCATAATTTAATGAATGGATTGTATAGTCGAGATCATGGTTGGAAAACTCGATTTTGAACGATGGTTTGAGGGTTTTTAGTGGCGTGTGGGTGGAGAAATTGGAAGTCGATCAGTTTTGGGGTTTTTGCCAAATTCCGATCACCTTACTGGTTTCGTGACACATGGTTAGGCGTGGAGGAAGATGGGATGATGGGGATTATAGGAAAAATGCCATGGTAATTTCTAATTGTGTGTGTTGGCTTAACGAGGTCAATCTAGGGTTTTTTGTAGTTTTAAGGTGGTCTCGGTTACGTGAAAATGGCGGCAACGGTAGAGGGAGATAGGGGTGCACATGAGGGGGAAAGGAAAGAGGAGGTGAAGCTTTTGGCTAAGTTTGGTAATCGATGGTGGCATGGTTTGGCGAGGTGAGGTGGTTTGTGGGTTTGGTGATGGTACATGTATAGGTGGAAGTTTCGAACTTTTCGAACTAAAGGTTGTTGTGGGTCTAGGTTGGCAGGCGAGTTGCTCCGGTCCTGTGTGACATGTAGAGGCGGTCGACGGTGAGTTTGGTTGGATAAAGTCCGTGTGTATGTGTACACATGTGTGCACGGTTTTGTGCATGGCTCCTAGCACATGAGTGAAGAAGGGAGAAGGAAAGGAGCAGGGGAAGAAATATAATCAGGCCAGTTTGTTTAGTTGGCCTTGGCTTGGTCTCTATATAAATTAAATTATTTTATTTTTAAATAAATATTTAAACTTTAAAACTATATTTCTTCCTCATTTTGAATCCAATAGATGAGAAGGTTTTTGCGGCAAAATCCCATCACGGAGTATTGTCATCGGAAATAATATCGTCGAGTTTTTCTACAGTATAAAATATAACGATTTAAATAATTAAGTAATTTCTAAATTGATTAATTATAGGATAATTAATCAACTAATTGTTAGATGAACTGTTTATTGATTGGAAATAAATTAGTTATAATTTCTTTCATTAAAAAGTGATCTGGATTTAAAAATAAACCTGACTAAATTGGTGAAAATAGTTCAGTATTGAATTGTAACTGAATTTATTATTGACTATTAATCGTTGATTGAAATTATATGCATTGACTTTTATTTTTATTGGATATTGATTCCAATTATCTTTGTCTATGCTATTAAATAGCCGAATAAACACTATTGAGTTAATTTGAATTGAGTATGGTTAATTGGACATTTATTTAGCGGAAATAAATCACTGTTCCGCTAAATAAACTAATTGGACCATGTTTAGCAGAATAAGTCATCGTTCTGCTATTATTAGTTGGATAGGTAAAATTTAGACATTTATTTAGCAGAAATAAACCCCGTTCTGCTATTACAGTAGTGTGGACACTTAATTATATTCCTTTCGACAAGTATTGGATAAGTGTTGTGCTAATGATTAATTGTTAATTGTGAGTTTTAATTTACATATGTGATGCTATGTGAATACTTGGATTATAACTTAGATATCTATTGGAATTAATGGTGACTTGATTAAGTACCATTGGAGTTACTAAGCCTCTTTCTGAATTTGAAAGTTAACTTTTGAACAAAAGTTGTTAAGGATGATTATTATTTAAAGATAATAAATAATTATTTGATAATGATTTAAAGATAATTATTTTATGATTACCAAAAGTTATTTAAAAGTATTTAATTATTTTCCTTAAAGTAATTAAATTATTTAAAATGTTTAGATTATATTTTAATCATTTAAGGTTATTTTGTAGTAATTGGGTTAAAAGTTAATTTTTATTTAAGAGTTAAATAGTATTAAGATATTATTATTATTTCAAAGATAATTTATTCAAATATTAACAAGATTTTAAAAATAATATTGCATATAGTAAACTTTATGAAAGAGTGTTTTCCTAAATTAAAACTTGGAAAATTTATATAGAAACTTTATAAGTATTAGTTTGAGATAATTATTAAATAAAGTTTTCAGAAAGTAATGATGTGCTTTCATTGCGAAATCGAGAGGCAGAGATTGCCTAAGTTAAGTTTGGATTTCTATAGGATAGAGACATAATCATTGAGTTGCGAATCCATGTTGATATTGCATGGTGCTTTTCATAATTTTTTTAAAAAAATTTCAAGTATTTTGGAAAGGGATGATTTGTGAATACACTTATTCCGGTGAGATAAGTATATACCTTTTTTGATATAAGGGTTTAATTTATTGAAATTTAAATTAAAGTAAGACTTAGTGATTTAAGCGGAAAATGGAATCCTTGGTTGAATGATTATTTATTTGATAGTTAAATAATCGACTATCAAATCTGGACCAAAAACATAACTTTGGGAATATTTAGGAGAAACACAGGAATTATATGGTACAGTTACCGTCGAACGTGCTATACTGTACGTATAAACTCATTTCTTTCTTCTTGGACAATGATAAGGTAATCCGTCCACTAACGGTTTGGAGGTGATCTCTGATCTTATTTTCTTCCTCATAAAGAACCGAGGTTGAGTTTACCGAAAATATCGAACGTTGTATCGAAGAGACCAGGATTGGATAAGCTATCCGAAAACCATTTTGATCCAACGAATACGTTTTCGATGTGAATACAAGAGCATGGAATTGAAGATGGAGCATTGAAGTGCAAGGGATAATCGCTACTAATCCTGAGGATGATTCCAAAATGGATGTAGTAGGAATAGTGCCTTCGGTTTCGTTCAGACCCAGAACAGACTTGTATGGATGGATGCTATCAGTACATTTTCATTAGAGGACAATGAGCATTCCAAATATAAATTCCCTAAAGGTAATCGTAGCCTCAAGCCTCATTAACTGGGAATGACTGAAAATCAGGGGAGATGCAGCAAGACTAAGTGGGTCGCACCCAATTAAGGTATGTTTGTCACCTTTCTAGATATCCTCCGATATTATATATACGGTGCATGGGAAGGAACTCGGTAAGGGTGGGAACACCTAAGACGATAGCATATTCGGTTCCATCTAGGTTAGGGGTAGATCGGTCTTGTGTTGTAGGGGATCCTAGCGAGGTCCTCGATACATTTTTTCTAGATGTGTACTGTGATAGGTGGTACCCCAGTGCCTAGTCATTGTATGGAAATCCATTATCCAATACGTGCCTTTACAGTTTTGGTCGCAGAGCCTATTATGCTGGAATTTAATTAATGTAACAATTTCGGTTATTTTGAATAAGTATTTGTACTCAGACACTATTATAACATTACAAGATTTTCTAATAAAGGATTTGGTTATCGTAAGGAAAAAACCCGTTATGTTTATTTGTGGCGTGGTCTTAAAGGATACCTTTGATTTTACAAGGATTTTGAAGTTATAACGAATAAAATTCCTTGTGATTTAAATTCTCACGCTGGTTTTACCAGACTGACCCGGGTGTGGTTTTTCCTATATGTCCGGGTCAGACCGAGCATATATCTAGGTTTAGTTGGAAAGATTAGAGCTTTAGGAGAGGAGCCGGAAGCCAGAGACATATTCACATAGATGACTTTATTTTATTGCATTTTAGTATGTTTATCAGTAGTTGTAAAGGCAGAGTGTTATAACTGTCCATGCTATATAGGTTGGTATACTCTAATTGTTATCTGTACTATAAACATTACATTTTTGTTTTATGTAATGCTTTGTCCTATATTATAGATTATTCATTCTGCTGTGAGATTCTGTGATGTTTAGTCTTCCTTATATCTTCTTTCTACTTTATTTCTTTCAACTATCCGCCTTCCCATGCAATTTTGGCTGACGAGCGTGGTTAAATGTTGGTTTAAATTCGTATGGAAAAGTGGGTCGTTATAGCGTGGTATCAAAGTCACTATTGAAATAATATCAAAATGTTGAATGTAGCAGTGACCCACTATTGAAAAATCATCCCAAATTTGATGACTTACGCACCAAACCCACTCCCCCCTTTAAATTCAAAAGTGGAGTCACTTTAACTATGCCCTAAAAATAAAAATTGAATCTCGAAACTTTTCAATACTGAACCAATATGCAAAAAAAAGGGTTGTTGAGTAAAATTCAAAAGATTATATATACGTGTGTGATTGTGTGTCAAGGTTGTAAAAATTACTAGGCAGATACTAGGCGGTAGGCATGGATTATGGATTAATCACCTAAGCGGAGATTAATAGAGGATTAATCGAAACTAGGCATTTTCGATAAACTCATGCATTGTGGATAAAATTTTAGTATTTTATTTAGTATTAACTAATCTATAATGGGATATCATAGACTTGGATGGGTTTAAAAGCAACCATAGAGGCAAATTCACTTGAAACAAACATTTTGATGCTTATAAAAAGAATCAAGCTTAAATTGGTGCATGGATGGTGCCTGCAAACATGTTTTATTTGTGTCGGTCTTATCTTTTGGGTTGCCCCAGATGAAGTGCGACTATGTTGCCTCTAGTTAAAGTAAACCACAATTACACTAGTACTAATGTGGATGTTCATAAATAATATGAATCTAACTATGTTTTCAATTCCATTAAAATGAAAAATTATAACTACTAAACATATACTTTTTTCTTTAAACTATTATGAGGCTTTTCTATATATTTACTTTCGGATCAGACGGCTGCCCCTCACACGGTGTTGCCCTAGGCAATTCGCTTACTCGCCTTACCCTAGGGCGGCCCTGTTTATATATCTAGGCAGACCAGACAAACACCTAGGCGGTAAGGTTAGCTTAGCATCTAAGCGGGAGCGTTGAAGGATTTTTACAACAGAAACGTGTGTGTATGTGTCTATATATATGATGTAATGCAAAAGGAATTTTGACGATAACATTACAAAAAATTTGAAAGCACACGAACAACAGCTGGGTAGAGACATCTATAGGTTATACGATAATTAACTTTAATGCCTATTCATCGCATCAAATAAAATAAATACCAAAATATGAATAAAATAATGTGATAGAAAAAATCTCTTCCTCTTTTGAATAAAGTTGTGTATATGAAAGAATTCTTTAGCAAATTTGAGTTATATGCAAAGCCAATTGTGTAGAAAAAAACTAACAAGGTATCAAATAAACCAACTAAAGAGAAATGCATGTTCCCATACATATATTTTCGTTATGCAAACCAAGCAAGTTTTAATACTAATAGATTATATGATTAGCTAATTGAATCACTGATAAGCATGAAATCAAACAAAAAAATCCAATAAAAATGACATATAATGATACCTAAAACACAGGGATGAAAATATTCAGATCTTCAACTCAATCAACATAGCAAGATCCTTACATATTTTACATATATTCTAATTATTTATTTTCAATTCAATAATGTTTTAAAAAAATTAGATATGTTTTTTGATTTAAATTCCATAAAATATTGTAATGCCAACCCAAACCCACATGCATAGGTAACTTGTATGGAATGCAAGTTATTTTGTACACACTACTAAGCCACCTATTTCCTCTCAAACCCCACCTCACAAATTTTTTCCCCAAAATTGAATTAAGGTTTCCATTTGTTCTCCATATTCATGCGCTTCTGATTCCTGCATCTATGTGCATACCTCGACTGCAATCGACATCCTCCATGGATTGTCGACTGCCTCTATTGCCTGCATCCACACTCCTCTCGACTGTTGTTGCCTAGTTCGATGCTCTTGCTACCTCATGACTCCTCTTGTCCAACATCTGATATAATTTATCATTTTATATATTTGTTATTTTGACTCTATTGCTTATTATTGTTTATTCCTATGTTGATTATTAATGAAGTTTATTGCTAGTGAAGCTTATTATTAATGAAGTTTATTAATGATGAATTTTATTGTCAAGTAAGTTTATTGTTGGTGTTTATTCATGATTGTATGGTTCACTTTGATGAGCAAAAGTGTTGCATTGAAGTTATTCTTTAAACGTTTTCATTGATGTTTACACCATAGTATTCATGCTACTATTTATTCTAAAGTTAATATGTTTTTTACCACTAGTTATTCTTTAGGTTAATTTTGTCATTAGAATTCAGTAATAAAAATGTGAACTACAAAAAAAAAATCTGATATTTAAAAATCAACAGGATTAACCTTTGAAAGAAACCATGTTTTAAAAATTAAAATCAAACAAAATTCAACTTAGAATAAACATATGTGCGCTTGTAACAAAATTCAAAATTGCTATAATAATATTTTGTCCATTTTATTTCTTGAGATTAACAGCATTGAATTTTTCAAAATTAACTTGTCTTAGTTCAAACAGTTTTGAACTTTTTTATGCTTGAATTCATATATTCTTGTATTACATTGTTACATTCAAAAAAAATCATGTCATTTCAAATTCTTAATCAGTACAGTATATCTTATGAATTTTTTTTTCTAATTTGTTCTGTACATTCTATTTCAAATTCGTATAAGGTATTCTTGTTTTACATTGTTGATTCACACATTCAAAACTTTATATGGCATTTACTATGGGTAAAATTGAAAATTTTAGAAAGTGAACTATGGTTGAAACGTGATGAATACCACTTATTATTACTTTGTGTGTATGTGTTGTGCTACATTTTTGCTACAACCTATATGCATTACTCATATTATTAGTGTTACATAATTTTTAATGTTAACGAATTTGTAATATTGTTCGTTTAGGATTTTATCTCCATTAAGTATTCAACTAATTGCATATTTTTGATAAAATTGTTGTCAATATTTTGATATATATTTTAAGGGAGATTTTGCATTATTCTCATTTTCTATGGAAAAAGAGGTTCATGGGGTTGAGTAAATATTTGAGAAGTTTGTTATCATTTACAATATGTGGCTCAATTTTTTTGAGTAGTCTCATAAGTGGAGTGCATTATTAGATTATACATACGCATACATGCATATGTTATATGCTTAAGGAGCAATTTATAGCCCTACTCTTTCTTAGCTCCCTGTTATCATCCAAATAACCAAGTCACGCTACATAAACAATAAAACACGACTTCATAAAATGGTCAAAGTTGGGAATGTGCTTAATAAAACATTATCTTCATGAATTTTATAATGTGTTTGTGTTTTTTTATGAACTGATATTGTTATGAACAGTTATTACGCAAGTCAAATATTTATTAATACTATTATTTTCAGTTTTTCCAAATATTTTACTTCATATTCATTAGAATTTATTATTTTTTTTGCTTTTCGAATTACTATTATAACTACAAAATAATCTTCGATAGAATCAGGTCATATTATGCAAGAAAGTGCATTATTATGAAGTGGATATGTTTTATCTCTTAAGAGAAACATCAATTTCATTCACTTGTGGTATAGAAATTTTTTCCTAAAGAAAAGCACGGTTTCAACCGATCGAACCGTCAGAACCTTGAACCTTGAATCATCATGGTTAGATTAACATTTCGCACTTTAGAACATTTATTTTCACCCTTTCTCTCCTATTGCATAAAAAAATGAGGATAGCCATCGCGAGGAAATATTTGAAATCACTTAAATTACCCGCTCCAAACTCTACGGTAGTTCAAAAAACATGCTTTGTACATTCCAAGTTTTTCAACGCGGATGTTAAAAGCAACAACCACCGTTGGAATCTGTGGACGATTTGGAATCCTTCCTCTTTGGATCATCCGAAAACTCCAGCAAAGGAGACATCAATAGGTCTTCCTTCAAGTTGTTGGGTTGGGTGCAGGGACAAATGAGTAATTTATACCTCAAGATGATCACTAAATGCTTGGATATTTGACTTAACGAAATAATGATCAATTCATGTTGTAGTTTTCTATAGGTAGGTATCTTGTTGTCATCCGGAATGCTTAAGAGCATGTTTGCAAGTAGTTCATTTATGCGATCTCATAATTTTTAAGTTCGGATTTTTTTTCTTCCTTTTCTTTTCTTGTTTTGTTAAGTAAAAAAAGTAAAGTGGCCAAACTACGTATAAGTAGCTTATTTGACTTTGAATGTCCGAAGGACCACAATAAACACTGGAAACTACATAATTGAGCTTACAAGATGTTAAAATTTTAAAGGACTAAAAATAATGGTGTTTTGTTTGATATATTAAAAACATAAACAAAGATATCGTAGATCTGGCAGTAGATACTTCCCATCTTTGTAATATCTATCAATGCATAATATGAATACATCATATTTAGAAACTTACATGAATATCAGCAGATGATTCAACTTAGCATAGTTTATTGGTAAAAGGAAACTTATTTTCCGATCAAGCTTCGAGCATAACTTCGTGGTTTAATATCAGACCCAAACTATGTTTCAACATTTCATCCATTAAATTTTCACTGCACTTAGAGCTATTTGTAATTGTAGCAGGTTTTCTACTTGGACATTGTCATTGACACTCCTTTTTTTTAAAACCCAGAAGAACCCGGTAGACCGCTAAACTTCTGAGGAGGGGTACAGTAAAGTCGTCCGCTGGTCCAAGCCCCCGTACCCCCGGGTAATTTTATATAGGATAGGGACGCGCATGGTAGGAATCGAACTTTGGTCTTTTTACCAGAACCCATGCCTCCTTTCCACTGCGCTGCACCCGTGGACATATTGACACTCCATTTTTGGATATGAGAATGTCAATTTTTTTAACAATTTTTTTACTATGAGGGGAACTGCTAAAAATAACCCCCTCATAAAATGATATTGTAAGTTGACCAATTTTCCCTTTTATTTTTTTACCCTAGTTCATGTAATCTCCACTAATATCCTTCTTTAATCTATAATCCAAATCAAATAATCAATCAAGCAATCAAACATAAATGAAATTCCTCCAAACCAGAAAGAAAGTGATTAATTCTACCTGAAGAGAGTATACGGAACATAGATTTTGTTCAACAAATCAATTAGTTTTTTTTTAATTTCTAGAGTTTTATTCATAGGGTTTAATTTATTTAATGACATGGAACCATGATTAGCTTTAGAACAGGTATTTTGATCACTTTCTCTATCAATTTCGGATCTGGAAGCTTGTAGCGTGTGGTGTTTTGTAACAACCCTAGTTTTAGCTATTTATTTTACTTAATTATTTAAATTTTGAAATATATTTTATATAAATTGTGTTTAACAATATAGTTTAATTATTTAATTTGGAGATATATTTTATACAGTTGTGAATGTCAATTAAATTAAATAATAACTGTGGAAATTTAAGCTATGTTTGAACTGTTAAATTTCGCGTTCAAAAGACGCGTCAATTATAGGGTATAAGCAACGTAATAAAACGTGTGATTTTAAAATGTTATTTTTTTACAGAAATTTTTGATGTTCTAGACTGCGTCTGTTTAACGTAGTATAAAAATCAAGTTTTCAAATAAATTTGAAGAAAAAAATATCAGTCAGTAGTTTTATAGCAAACGTTATTTTAGACCGACAGTTTGATTTTAAATTTAATCTGTATACGTTCTTTCCTAAAGCTTTGCATAAAAATCTACCATTTCATTTATTGCTTTCAAACTAAAGATCAAAATGTATAAAATGAAATAAAAATGAATATGAAGTAACGTTCGAAATATTTTTCCCTCTGATATCCTTTTACACAATCAATGCATGCACTTTAAAGACTGAAACGTGCATATCCTATATTCTCCCATTCTCTGCTTCCAACAGCTCTACCAAAATCAAGTACATGAATCTCGCAATTCATTGAATAAATCAAACCATTTATCACGCTTGCCATTTTTTTTCCTCTGCTTTAATCACGTATCTATATTCACAATTTATGTCAATATAACCGATGCTTGCTTGCCCTTCCTTTGATCAATATTCCCTTAAGTAACGTTCACGCATTCATGTTAACAACTTTATATCTGTGTAGCTGACATGCTATATCAGTGGTTCTTTCATCACGCAAGAAGATCTCAATCAAACCTTTTCGAACATATTCTTTTGTTCAAAACTGGAAATGTGTTTTGCCTTTTCTTTTCTCAGCAATAAAATCACGTATTCATATCTTTCGTCTCTAATAGCTTCAAGTCTTCAACTGATTGCTCTCCCTCCCCATTGATCTTGCAGCAGTTCAAATCTTTTTAATTTTTGCAACGTTCGAACTTTATCTATTTCCTTTGAACTGATGAGGAAATTTCGCAGTCATATCAACCAAATTTATATCAATAAAACTGATGCTTTTACCTCTCCTTTAATTCGCACTGCCTATATATATACCCACCTCACCAGTTTCTTTCTCCGCATCTAAATATCTCTGCCTTCCCCTTCCTCGTACGTTCAAGATCCATCAGGTAATAAGTCTTATTGTTTTTTTTTCCTTCCAGTTTTCCTTCCTCTTTCTCTTGATGTTGTTCTATCTGTGCCTTGCTCGGCCACACTACCATTTATTCACTTTGTCTTTCTATGAGACTCTTATCATCTGCCTTGAACTAAAAATATGGGATCTGGATATGTTGAACTGTTTTTGTTTTGGAAAGTTAGGTCTAGAAACAGAGAGGAAGTGAGATCTTGTGTGTGTGTTATAGGCTTAACTCTCGACACATAGGTAGTGGAATGTTGTGCAAATTTGTATATGGGAACTGTGTTGATGTCATGCCAGGTAAGTTGTAGGGCCTGGAAGTTATTTTGGGAACAGATCTGTCGAAGAAAAAAATATATACTTGAGGTATAAATTGCGTGAACATAAGTTGGTCTGGAGTTGTTTGAGAGGAGTAGGAAGGGCAGTGTTGTCAAAATATTTAAGAAAGAGGGATGGGTTCATTTAGTAAGGATCTGATGATGCTTAGTTTTTTATTGTTTTGTTGTTGCGTGAATATGTGCTGGCAGGGATGTTAGACTGGGTTGTGCATTGGTGCCACCGTGTACGTGTATCACAGTCACAAATATTTAGAAGCATGCATTTGTTTTGTATCTGGTTAGGAGTTGTTTTGGTTCGTGTAGAGGTCTGATAGGAACAGTGAGAAACCCTTTTTGCATGTTTGAGTTGGATGTTAACAAGGCCTAGAGAGTTTTCTTTCATTTGCAAAAAAAAAAAAAAAAAAAAACAAGGGGTGAGGATGGGAAAGAGGTAGGCTAGGACTGTGAGTTCAGTTAGTCTGCATATATGTAACCTTCATATGATAGAGGAAGCAGAGAATAAGGAGGAGAGGAGATGTACACATTCAGTAGATGCTTTGATTTAGTCGCATGATTTTACTCGAAGTCGTTGCATAAAATTCTCGAAGTCTTTATATTTTGTCCCGAAGATTTGTTGCATTTTTCTCGAAGAAATTCCATGGTTAGCTCGAAGAAGTGGGGTTGTGGCGCGTGTAGCTGATGATGAATTCCTGTCTGATTGTAAGTTTGTAAAGCCTGCAAGTTTAAATTTAGACTGTAAAGAAATATTGTAAGAACTTAGGTTGATTTGCAGTAGTAGATGATATTTTTAGTAGTTGGATCCAGGTAAAAGGAAAAGAAAATAATGAATGAAAGTGGCAGAAGAGATGTAAGTATGTGGAAATGTTGGCGTGAGTGCGTGTACGCGAGTAAGTGTAATGGAAGTGTGCACGTGTACATGTACCCCGGCATAATAAGAAAACTCCACCATTTTGCCTTAGTTTGTCTTTAGGAAATTTTATCATGGTTATAGTGTTAGCACAGTTCGTGTGTTTGGAAATGTTTTGGTTGTTGTACATGGTAGAGTGGTCGAGCAAGTCAAACAAAAATTCTATCCCTACTTTTAAATTTTTCTTTGACCGTAAATTCTAAAGTCGCGTATTCAATATTTTGAATCTTGTTCTAGATTTGAATCTAAGCTTGACATCCGAGGGATTTTGATCGTTACTCTCTGTAGTTCTTTTCCGGTGAATCATCGTCTTGAAATTTAAAATTTTCTGCAGCATTCAGGTGAGTATTTCTCACCAGACATACGTACATATATTTTGGTAAATTATCGCAAGTGTATGTGTAAAATTTTATTTAAATATTATCTGTCTGTAGTATAACGTAGAATGATGAACCCCATTTAAATTGACACCTCAACAGTTATTTATCTGTTGTATTATTTCTGCAGTTATATCATTAAATGTTTATTTACTGTTTAATCATCACTGCAAGTTCCCTGTAAAATTTAGATTGTTATGGGCTGAAATGATAGGCCTAAAATGATTATTATTGTCCAATTTTTCTGTAAACTGCTTAACTGTTAACTTGGGATTGCGGGTTTGAAATGATAGAACCCGGGATTTTGTAAATTGCGGATTGAAATGATATAAATCTGTATCACTTGACCTAGGCTAGAAAATTTTATACAGACCCGTGGTTCTTATAATATTTGAAATATTTAAAAATTATTTTGGAAGTTAAATATTTTGATTTAATATCTTTAAAGGATTTTTATTTGATTTTGAATGAGTTATAAATGTTAATGAATAAATAAATGTTGAATAAAATTTGGAATATAACTTATTTTGGTAATTCTGGATTTTTGAAAGGGTAAGATTTCAGTTAAGAAAATAATTAATAATAAGTTATATTTGAAAATGAATTGTTAAGTTAATAATCTATTACAGCATTTAAATGCTGTCTTTTTAAGATTGGACTATTTTAACCCATAGACTTTAGGTAGCATTTCATAAGTGCTACATAATCTAGAATTTGATTGTTTTAAAATTTATGGAAATTAATTTTGGGAAAAGTTGTAAATTTTGGAATTTAATATGTAACAAGTTAAGAATTTGTTTTGTGGTTTTAAAGGAAGAATTTAACTTCAAAAATTTGGTAAAGCTATAAATTCCAAAATAGATTGAATAAAATTTAAATGGTATATTATAACATGAAATGTTTAAATCAATATTTTGATATTGAAGGAATTTGAAATTTATTTTGATTTCGAAGTATAAATACCATTTTTAAAGTTGTAACCACGGGTTATAATAACGATGGGTTGGCAAAGAGACCGGGATCGGATATGGACATACTCTCTGTCGATACCGAAAACCACTTTGACTAACCGTGTACGCGGTGGAGATTCCAGAATGAAGTAGGTGGTGGCGACGTTTCCTGTAAGGTAAATACGTGGACCCGACTCCCGTGAGTTGGCATAAGGTGGCTAAAACAGGAGCTATTCCCAGGCCAATGAGGTCATACCTCTGATCGGACACTCCTCTTCGATATTATACTATGACTTTGGATTGATTCAGTGGCCACTTATATTTTGATTTTGGGGGAGTTTGTTCGAGGTGGGCGGTAACTGCGGCTACGCGTTTCCATCAGCCTGGGTACGCAAATGGTATATCTACCCTGGCATTGCCTAGTTGTGCCGTGTCATCTACCATACCGAGCCTTTACTACGAGTTTCTATTTGTGTCGTACCTATGGAGTATCCTCTGGTAGCTTCCCGATCAGGAGGTATTACGGTACTGTATAGACTATTGGCATTATTCTGTGTTAAGGGCTATATGGGTAACCCCTTAACGCTACTAAAAAGTATGTTTATTTTATAAATAAACACTATTATAATAGCGCAATATACTACATAGTAAATAGTTTGACGGATCCTTAGAGGATGGGCGGTCCCAAGCATCCTTTAAGTTACTTGCTCTATATTACAGTACACTTGAATTAGCCTACATTATATAAGTATGTATGTCCTGACTCGAGTGTTATGTTTTATTTTTACGCTCGGGTCAGCCTGAGTTGCAGCTTCAGTTTTTCTTTCCGGAGCTAGGTCATCCTGTAGATCACTCGTGCTGCCGGAAGCTTTTCAGTCTTTATCTTATTTGCAATCAAGACTTTGGAAGACTCTGATTCTATTTATGTCTAAAGCTGTATTGCAGATTCTGAACTATGTAATTCTATTTGGTTAAAGTTTATAGTGGCTTCATGAACCACTGAATATTTTATTTCCGCTGTAAGTTTTGATATCTGTGTCTGTGATTCTGTGATTTATTTACTGTATATTCTGAGTTTTGCCAAATTTATTCTACAACGCAGTAATTTGAACAATTCAAGTCCGACATGTGCGGATGCGAAGGGTTGAAAATACTGGGTCGTTACATTTGGTATCAGAGCTTTGGTTCTAGGCAAAACTTAGAATGTATGGTAAATTTGATTTACAGAATCACTTTCATTCGAGATTGAACCACTTTCTTTTCGAATTTGTGGAACATTCCCTACGGTTCCAAAGTTCATTCGTGTCCCTCACTTTTCATCTTCTTTAGATTCTGGAGTATCCTATAACTCCACTTCGGATGATCTTTATAGTGAATTGGCGGTCTCGCCATTTTTCTAATTAAGGGGTGAAACTCCTTTACAATTAGCATTGATTCACCGGAGATTTATATTTATCCTCGGTTTATATGCTAGTATCTTTGGTTATTCCGAACTCTATCTTTTCAGATCAAATGTAGATTTACCCTAATCACATCGATCTGACTCTTTAAGTCACGGATGACTGGGTCAAGGTTGTCCGCGATTTATATAGACTTACCCAGTTTCCTTATTCTGATTTTTCATCAGATCTTCTGATTTCAACTTATCTTGAATTCTATTTGATTTGAGTTCATCAAATTTGAGTCTCTATCCTTGTTTTGAAAGATTTATTCCTATATTGAAAAAAAAAATCTAATATTATATATAAGTATATTTTTTAGAATTTTATAATTAATTTAACTATTTGTCGAGAGATAATAGTTTTGATTTTATTTATGATTTTGTAAACCATGTGTTTTGTCTAATAAATGATTGAATATAAACAATGGTTATAAATTAATTTGGAAACATAAATGAATTTAAAACTAGAACTTGAGAATTAAATTTCCGATGGTTTCGAACCTTGAGTTTAAAATTTTTAAAAAAGGATATATTATTTAAAGTATTTTCGAATAGAAATTTATTTCCAAAGAATTTTAAAATTTAGTGCTCTTCTCTTTGTCACTGGAAAATAATTTCGGTGATGACTGCAGCATCATCGACATTCATTTTCGAGTTTCGAAGTGAAAAGACCATTCTGTAGTCTGGCTACAGTGTTACCTTGAGATTTTAATTGATTTGAATTTCTAGAATATGACTTAATTTATAAAATTGATTTGACATATTATGTATATCTATCTCTAAATGGTGTGAAGGGAATCAGAAATTTAATTCTTAATTTTTTTTTTCTT
Source organism: Allium cepa (assembly GCA_030765085.1). NCBI lineage: Eukaryota > Viridiplantae > Streptophyta > Magnoliopsida > Asparagales > Amaryllidaceae > Allium > Allium cepa. Next base: position 154,141,833 of record CM060942.1, read on the forward strand.
AAGAAAAATTTCAATAAAATAAAATTTTGAATAAGAAATTCCAATTGGAGATAATTGAATTTGAAAGTTTTAGTTGTATAATACCCAATCTCATTTCAATATAACTTACCTTGATTTTCAAAAGTTAACAATGAAATTGGATAATATACAATATAAAAGGATTTTTATAAATAAACCTCGAGTGGTTATAATAAATGTTATACACTTAAGTTTTAGTTATAAAAGATTAATGGAGGTAAATAAGGAATTTAAGGAATTTATTTAAATAACTTAATAATCAAAATTGATTTAATATGGAACCTTAAATATAACGAAGAAATGTTAATAAAGGTTATTTCCTGAAATGAATATGTTTGTGTAATAAACAATGTATCTTTGAATAAGAAAAATATATTTGAAAGGGATATTTTGTAGTAAGGATTATTATCTTAAAATCATAGTTTAAGTGATGTTTAAATAGGATTTAAATAGTTAAGACGGATTTTAATATCACTAAAATTTGATAATTGAGAATTTGTTTTTTTATGAAAATTTCAAGTGTAATTTATTGAAGGAACATCTTATTTATAAAATAGGTATTTTAAATAAAGTGGTAGGTTATTTATAAAAAAAATTAAGAGTAAAATAATGAACTGATTGGAGATACCATTATATCTACTGTAGCATAGTATAAGTGCTGCTGTTTCTAAAAATAAAATGTTTTGGAAAATTTATAATTGAATAAATGAAGATTATTTTAAAAGTGTTATGATTTTAGTAGTATGATTTCCAAATGATAAAATCTATAAAATCTTAATGACTTTCAAAGTATTACGATTTCAAAAGCATTATGATTTCAAAGTTATTATCTTATTTTGTTTTCAAACTATCTTTAAATATCCTTGGTTTCCCTATCTGCTACGGATTGGGAGACTATTGCTTATACCAGTCTATTTAGGAATCTTTCGATAATCTTTGAAATCTTTGTTACTCATCGGGGTCTGAGCACCGCTTACCACCCATAGACTGGCGGTCAAACTGAAAGGGAAATCCGATTCTAGAGGATCTTCTTCGTGCTTCAAAATCCGGAACTATTCGTTTACGGTACTTGTTGTCTAGCTTATCTTCCTTTGTTTCTTTTCTTTCGCTCCTTTTCGAGGACGAAAAGTCCTTGAGTGGGGGAGAGTGTAACAACCCTAGTTTTAGCTATTTATTTTACTTAATTATTTAAATTTTGAAATATATTTTATATAAATTGTGTTTAACAATATAGTTTAATTATTTAATTTGGAGATATATTTTATACAGTTGTGAATGTCAATTAAATTAAATAATAACTGTGGAAATTTAAGCTATGTTTGAACTGTTAAATTTCGCGTTCAAAAGACGCGTCAATTATAGGGTATAAGCAACGTAATAAAACGTGTGATTTTAAAATGTTATTTTTTTACAGAAATTTTTGATGTTCTAGACTGCGTCTGTTTAACGTAGTATAAAAATCAAGTTTTCAAATAAATTTGAAGAAAAAAATATCAGTCAGTAGTTTTATAGCAAACGTTATTTTAGACCGACAGTTTGATTTCAAATTTAATCTGTATACGTTCTTTCCTAAAGCTTTGCATAAAAATCTACCATTTCATTTATTGCTTTCAAACTAAAGATCAAAATGTATAAAATGAAATAAAAATGAATATGAAGTAACGTTCGAAATATTTTTCCCTCTGATATCCTTTTACACAATCAATGCATGCACTTTAAAGACTGAAACGTGCATATCCTATATTCTCCCATTCTCTGCTTCCAACAGCTCTACCAAAATCAAGTACATGAATCTCGCAATTCATTGAATAAATCAAACCATTTATCACGCTTGCCATTTTTTTTCCTCTGCTTTAATCACGTATCTATATTCACAATTTATGTCAATATAACTGATGCTTGCTTGCCCTTCCTTTGATCAATATTCCCTTAAGTAACGTTCACGCATTCATGTTAACAACTTTATATCTGTGTAGCTGACATGCTATATCAGTGGTTCTTTCATCACGCAAGAAGATCTCAATCAAACCTTTTCGAACATATTCTTTTGTTCAAAACTGGAAATGTGTTTTGCCTTTTCTTTTCTCAGCAATAAAATCACGTATTCATATCTTTCGTCTCTAATAGCTTCAAGTCTTCAACTGATTGCTCTCCCTCCCCATTGATCTTGCAGCAGTTCAAATCTTTTTAATTTTTGCAACGTTCGAACTTTATCTATTTCCTTTGAACTGATGAGGAAATTTCGCAGTCATATCAACCAAATTTATATCAATAAAACTGATGCTTTTACCTCTCCTTTAATTCGCACTGCCTATATATATACCCCCTCACCAGTTTCTTTCTCCGCATCTAAATATCTCTGCCTTCCCCTTCCTCGTACGTTCAAGATCCATCAGGTAATAAGTCTTATTGTTTTTTTTTCCTTCCAGTTTTCCTTCCTCTTTCTCTTGATGTTGTTCTATCTGTGCCTTGCTCGGCCACACTACCATTTATTCACTTTGTCTTTCTATGAGACTCTTATCATCTGCCTTGAACTAAAAATATGGGATCTGGATATGTTGAACTGTTTTTGTTTTGGAAAGTTAGGTCTAGAAACAGAGAGGAAGTGAGATCTTGTGTGTGTGTTATAGGCTTAACTCTCGACACATAGGTAGTGGAATGTTGTGCAAATTTGTATATGGGAACTGTGTTGATGTCATGCCAGGTAAGTTGTAGGGCCTGGAAGTTATTTTGGGAACAGATCTGTCGAAGAAAAAAATATATACTTGAGGTATAAATTGCGTGAACATAAGTTGGTCTGGAGTTGTTTGAGAGGAGTAGGAAGGGCAGTGTTGTCAAAATATTTAAGAAAGAGGGATGGGTTCATTTAGTAAGGATCTGATGATGCTTAGTTTTTTTTTGTTTTGTTGTTGCGTGAATATGTGTTGGCAGGGATGTTAGACTGGGTTGTGCATTGGTGCCACCGTGTACGTGTATCACAGTCACAAATATTTAGAAGCATGCATTTGTTTTGTATCTGGTTAGGAGTTGTTTTGGTTCGTGTAGAGGTCTGATAGGAACAGTGAGAAACCCTTTTTGCATGTTTGAGTTGGATGTTAACAAGGCCTAGAGAGTTTTCTTTCATTTGCAAAAAAAAAAAAAAAAAACAAGGGGTGAGGATGGGAAAGAGGTAGGCTAGGACTGTGAGTTCAGTTAGTCTGCATATATGTAACCTTCATATGATAGAGGAAGCAGAGAATAAGGAGGAGAGGAGATGTACACATTCAGTAGATGCTTTGATTTAGTCGCATGATTTTACTCGAAGTCGTTGCATAAAATTCTCGAAGTCTTTATATTTTGTCCCGAAGATTTGTTTCATTTTTCTCGAAGAAATTCCATGGTTAGCTCGAAGAAGTGGGGTTGTGGCGCGTGTAGCTGATGATGAATTCCTGTCTGATTGTAAGTTTGTAAAGCCTGCAAGTTTAAATTTAGACTGTAAAGAAATATTGTAAGAACTTAGGTTGATTTGCAGTAGTAGATGATATTTTTAGTAGTTGGATCCAGGTAAAAGGAAAAGAAAATAATGAATGAAAGTGGCAGAAGAGATGTAAGTATGTGGAAATGTTGGCGTGAGTGCGTGTACGCGAGTAAGTGTAATGGAAGTGTGCACGTGTACATGTACCCCGGCATAATAAGAAAACTCCACCATTTTGCCTTAGTTTGTCTTTAGGAAATTTTATCATGGTTATAGTGTTAGCACAGTTCGTGTGTTTGGAAATGTTTTGGTTGTTGTACACGGTAGAGTGGTCGAGCAAGTCAAACAAAAATTCTCTCCCTACTTTTAAATTTTTCTCTGAACGTAAATTCTAAAGTCGCGTATTCAATATTTTGAATCTTGTTCTAGATTTGAATCTAAGCTTGACATCCGAGGGATTTTGATCGTTACTCTCTGTAGTTCTTTTCCGGTGAATCATCGTCTTGAAATTTAAAATTTTCTGCAGCATTCAGGTGAGTATTTCTCACCAGACATACGTACATATATTTTGGTAAATTATCGCAAGTGTATGTGTAAAATTTTATTTAAATATTATCTGTCTGTAGTATAACATAGAATGATGAACCCCATTTAAATTGACACCTCATCAGTTATTTATCTGTTGTATTATTTCTGCAGTTATATCATTAAATGTTTATTTACTGTTTAATCATCACTGCAAGTTCCCTGTAAAATTTAGATTGTTATGGGCTGAAATGATAGGCTTAAAATGATTATTATTGTCCAATTTTTCTGTAAACTGCTTAACTGTTAACTTGGGATTGCGGGTTTGAAATGATAGAACCCGGGATTTTGTAAATTGCGGATTGAAATGATATAAATCTGTATCACTTGACCTAGGCTAGAAAATTTTATACAGACCCGTGGTTCTTATAATATTTGAAATATTTAAAAATTATTTTGGAAGTTAAATATTTTGATTTAATATCTTTAAAGGATTTTTATTTGATTTTGAATGAGTTATAAATGTTAATGAATAAATAAATGTTGAATAAAATTTGGAATATAACTTATTTTGGTAATTCTGGATTTTTGAAAGGGTAAGATTTCAGTTAAGAAAATAATTAATAATAAGTTATATTTGAAAATGAATTGTTAAGTTAATAATCTATTACAGCATTTAAATGCTGTCTTTTTAAGATTGGACTATTTTAACCCATAGACTTTAGGTAGCATTTCATAAGTGCTACAGAATCTAGAATTTGATTGTTTTAAAATTTATGGAAATTAATTTTGGGAAAAGTTGTAAATTTTGGAATTTAATATGTAACAAGTTAAGAATTTGTTTTGTGGTTTTAAAGGAAGAATTTAACTTCAAAAATTTGGTAAAGCTATAAATTCCAAAATAGATTGAATAAAATTTAAATGGTATATTATAACATGAAATGTTTAAATCAATATTTTGATATTGAAGGAATTTGAAATTTATTTTGATTTCGAAGTATAAATACCATTTTTAAAGTTGTAACCACGGGTTATAATAACGATGGTTTGGCAAAGAGACCGGGATCGGATATGGACATACTCTCTGTCGATACCGAAAACCACTTTGACTAACCGTGTACGCGGTGGAGATTCCAGAATGAAGTAGGTGGTGGCGACGTTTCCTGTAAGGTAAATACGTGGACCCGACTCCCGTGAGTTGGCATAAGGTGGCTAAAACATGAGCTATTCCCAGGCCAATGAGTTCATACCTCTGATCGGACACTCCTCTTCGATATTATACTATGACTTTGGATTGATTCAGTGGCCACTTATATTTTGATTTTGGGGGAGTTTGTTCGAGGTGGGCGGTAACTGCGGCTACGCGTTTCCATCAGCCTGGGTACGCAAATGGTATATCTACCCTGGCATTGCCTAGTTGTGCCGTGTCATCTACCATACCGGGCCTTTACTACGAGTTTCTATTTGTGTCGTACCTATGGAGTATCCTCTGGTAGCTTCCCGATCAGGAGGTATTACGGTACTGTATAGACTATTGGCATTATTCTGTGTTAAGGGCTATATGGATAACCCCTTAACGCTACTAAAATGTATGTTTATTTTATAAATAGACACTATTATAATAGCGCAATATACTACATAGTAAATAGTTTGACGGATCCTTAGAGGATGGGCGGTCCCAAGCATCCTTTAAGTTACTTGCTCTATATTACAGTACACTTGAATTAGCCTACATTATATAAGTATGTATGTCCTGACTCGAGTGTTATGTTTTATTTTTACGCTTGGGTCAGCCTGAGTTGCAGCTTCAGTTTTTCTTTCCGGAGCTAGGTCATCCTGTAGATCACTCGTGCTGCCGGAAGCTTTTCAGTCTTTATCTTATTTGCAATCAAGACTTTGGAAGACTCTGATTCTATTTATGTCTAAAGCTGTATTGCAGATTCTGAACTATGTAATTCTATTTGGTTAAAGTTTATAGTGGCTTCATGAACCACTGAATATTTTATTTCCGCTGTAAGTTTTGATATCTGTGTCTGTGATTCTGTGATTTATTTACTGTATATTCTGAGTTTTGCCAAATTTATTCTACAACGCAGTATTTTGAACAATTCAAGTCCGACATGTGCGGATGCGAAGGGTTGAAAATACTGGGTCGTTACATGTTTTTAGTTCAAACTACGATTAGCCAAAGCAAAATGAGATGAATGAAGGAGGAAGCATGGTAAAAGGTAAAAAGTATATTGGGGTAAAAATGATAGGTAGAATAGGTAATAGTAAATATTTTTGACATAGCGTGTGTACACCTCGCACTAGTTTTATTTTTAAGGGAGTGAAAATAAAAAATTACCTCATTGTATCCAAAAGTGGAGTGTCAATAACAATACCCTTCTGCTTTTTCTATTAAACTTGGACTCTATTTTCACCACATCCTTCTCCACCTTTTCTTACCCTTACTTTTTTCTTCTTCATTGTTTTTATTTATGGTATAATATCTTGAAACTTAACTTAAGTAATCGACTTCCACCAATCTCCTATATGGCTAGCACATATAGCTTTACCTATACAACTTCTACCAACTCATGTCCCCATCAAACTTTGAATACATAAATCAACATAAGTAGTAGAATTTGTTGTATAACTATTAATGCTTAAATTTTCCATAATTTATATATATTCCTTCACCAACTTTATTAAGAATTGACTCCACGTCATAATCCGAAAATGAAATGGGCGCTTCATAATCAATGCAAGATTTCTCATTTGAGCTAGCTGGTTTAATTTCAAACTGATACAAAGTTGCATGATGACAAGGAGATGAGTCTTCAATGAGTAAGTTAACTTCATTAAGCACCAAGTAAGGCGGCAAAGAAGAAAATGATTTTGAATGTTTAGTGAATATGTTTATATTTTTTGAGGAAAGTAGGGTAGGGTTTATAGTAGAAAGAAGTGTTGCAGCTTCTAAATATTATTTTTTTAAAGTAAAGCATGTTTGGAGTGGCTTAAGTAGGTTGAAAGTCAAAATTAGAAAGGAAAAACAACAATAATTTGTCGTTTATAACGTAGGCTAGTTATATTCATATTCAATAATTTTCTTTTCACAACCCTCTAAATTTTCCAAATTCATCTTCATATTTACATTCACATTCTATCATTTATCTTGGTTTCTCCCATTTCTTCTTTCCCTTCTGACCCATATGAAATCCTGCCATTCTCCTTCTCAAGATCCTCAAAATCCAAACATTTATTGTATTACACCACAAGACTATATAAACCAATAATAAACTAGTCAAGGACCACTAGCTCAAGTGAAAACTGGTGTAATGTTGTAAGGTAACATCCCAAAGGTCCATATATTCGAACCGTCGAGACATCAAAATCAATGCTCTATTTTCATCCACTCTTATTATAAAAAAACATAAAAAACAGATACTATAATACGTAAATTAGCATACAAACCCAAAGGAATGATTTTTAAATGAAATGATATGTAGATTAAAGATCTTAATTTAATTTGTTTGTGTAGATGATAGTTTGAGGTTTGAGAGATTTTAGAGTTATGAAATAAAGGTGTGAATTAAGGAAATAAAGAGATATTTTGTAAGATAATAGGCAATCGCGTTGGGCGTAGAAGGATGAAAGATGAGTTGTTAGAAGTGAATTTACAGGGCGAGGAAGGAGAATACTTGAGTATGAATGGTATTAATATATAACATAAAGATTGTGGCTGATTCATTGATTGGAATAGTGCCACAATAAAACCAATGTATATAAATATAAATGCATAAATTTATAACTGAGCTAAGGGTGGTTCCACATGTTGAGAATCTCGTAATATTGTTATATGATAACAATGTCACGACATAGTTCATAATTGAACTTAGAGCTAACTAGGAGTCGAGAGTCTTACACCAAATTGTTCCACATGATAAAGGTAGTTTATTAGCATCAGAGAGAGTTAGTTGACAAAGTAGATGGTTAAAACATAATAGTATACCTGTTTATTAAGGGACCGACCCAATTGGTTTTGAGAAAATCGATTGGAGAATTTGGAATAAGATTCCATAATTGACCTCAAGTGCAAGTGAGAGATTGATAGAGTTAGGGGTATGCCATAGGGGCAATTATGTAATTTGTAACATATATCTAACTCAACAACCAATCTTATCTGAAATTTAAGGTATTTCTCTTATATACTGGATATAATGTGGTTATATTAATTAATCAATTTAACTAAAAGTATATTTAATAATAAATCCATAAGTGGTATATTTTATGATAGTAGCTACAAAGTGTTGTAACCATGAGTAATTTATCACAATGAATATAAATATACCATTTTAAATGTTCCTAGTCAAGATGCATCGAGACTAGATATCGATGTGTCCGTTGAGACAAGAGTGCGTATGCTCTCCAAGTGTTGGGCAATATATCACTCATAACTGCTTGGCGGCATCTAGGAGTTACATACTGATAGTTATTGGATAACCATGGAATGACTCACTCGATAGTTTTCTGTTAGTTAATATAACTAAGGTCAAACAGAAAATATCGATGTGAATGATTTACACAGTTTTCTCGACTTGAGAATACTGTGGATCTTCAGTACGAAAGCTCCACTTTGATTATAGCCAAATCATGGCATGGCACCCATCGAGTGACTATAGTTGGGTCAAATGGAAGTATTGAAAGTGAAGCAGTATTCAAAAGAGGATTCGTCTTCTCAGTTAAATGGGGTTAGTATCACTGTCAACTCAAGTTAACTCAAATTCAAAATCTCTGCCAGAGAATTTCAGTTAATAATAATTTTTATTATTAAACAGAGGACTTTGTGTTTGGACTATATAAAGTTGAATACAGACGATATTGGAATTTTGACCGGTACTAAGTTCCATAAGTCCAAAGTGATATAGTTTTGACGAAGAGAATTGGCATAAATAAATGTCACAACCGGATAATGCTTATTAAAATAAAATCAAATTTTACCAAAACTGAGTAAACGATAAATTTGGCCATAATGTCACATTACTTGCTAAGTGGCATGTGAACGTTAACTGTAACGTCCCGAAAATTTTCGACTTTTGAAAATTCAACATCGAGACTCACTTTATCGACTGCCGAGAAATCGAAGGCCGGAAACCTGAAATGTTATGGTTTAAGAAAAGGAAAGAGGTAGAAGAAGAGAGAAAAGCTAGAAAATAGAGGGAAAAGAAAATAGAAAGAACAGAAAGAAAATAGAACATAGAACGGAACAGAAAACAACAGAACAATATCAGAATCTCACAATTCGCAGCGGAACAGCATATAATAATAAATGAATAATCTTTAAACAAAGAATTATATCAGTTATTACATTACATCACATTTCATTACATCATATCATCAGAGTGTACAACAACAACAACATCAAACAGCGGAAAAGAAATACTATATTCTAATAATACGCCATGCCATCCAGCTTGCCTCCTGCAATTCCAGAATATCCAGAATATCCTGATAAACCTAACTCTTAACTGCCCGTGTGGAATTTGGTGGGCACCCAGAGTTTAGGAAGGAAAACAATAAACTCCGAGTCAGTCATGTGACTGGTGTGAGAACTCAAAACAGTTTATTTATCTTTAAAATCAAAATAGAGGAATATTTTTAAAGTCAATTCGCAATGCTTTTAAAAAATGAGACTACCATAAGGCCTCCCGCACACACACACAATGCAAACGCAGAATCGGAAGAGATTTCTCCTTATGATAGTCAAAGATGCATGATACGCATTAAAAAGAACATTTGATATTATTACTAGTGCATAGTGTAGGAAAAATTCATTTCGAAAGTAGAATATAAATCTTAGCCAACATACGACCATTATCGTATGCCTACTATAGCTACCATCTAAACAGTGGTGACCACCATAAGTAAATGGCAGGTTCTACAACTAATACCGTACAAGGTTTCGTATTGGGAATTGGATTTCCAACGAATGATCAGGCCAAGGAACTTCCCATTGCCACATGAGAATGCCTCTGGATGGACATTCCCGAGAACCAAACCAGATCTCTGCCAACACAAGGCCGGGTTACCCCTAACTGAGTAACAACTGACCGAATATGCCATCCCCCGGTCCTTTGGGACCTTTCACCGAGCGCTCGTAATCAATTCACACAATCATAAAGTGTTTTCAACATGAGTAAGTATCTGGGCTCCATACCAAGATACCACCCTTTTCCAGAAGGAAATGCACATATCCTAAAGGGCGCTACCCCTCATAACCTTGCCGCATCTTTCCTGTTTTGACCATTCCCGAGGTGTGAGGCTCGACGAAGTCACGTCCACAAAAACATACTTTATACAAAAGCCATGCTTTGGGTCAACAAATGATCATAGAAATGATCACCAGGATAGACGATCAAATAAATGATCCTATCACAAATGATCAACACAATGATCATTTCACAGCAACACTCAGCATGTCACATTACCAAATTGGGAATATATCGCTGATAACCTTCAACTACATAACCTCTGAGCTCATACGTCTCAGAGAAGGGTGTTAAGCTAAGAGAACAAATTCTCCGCCACCAACAGAAATATATTTGAAAGAAATCGGTTTTATATCTCAATTTGTAATGTCAGACATACAATCCATACAAGTCTGTTCCGGGCTCGAACAGAACCGAAGGCACTTACAAAGAAGTCCTTGCAATCCGGATATCCACAATCCTGATCGGATTTCCCATCAAATATGGAGAACTCTATACCGGAGCAACTCGGTGCAGAGTCAATCGACAGGTCATCCTATCACTCTCGCAAATACCGGGTCTTCAACACCGATCTTCAATGCTATCCATTACGTCGTATCACTATTCGGAATGGGTAATCCGAATAACGAGCGCAATAATTTAAAATAAGTGTGGCATTCAAATCCAAGCAAATCACAACAAATACCTTTCAAAGGTAAATATTGATAGTCGGTTATTGAACTATCAATGGATATGCACACATCACCAAATTCCAAATAATTTTCCAAATTATTTATTTCCCAAAAATATCTTTACAAGATATATAATTTTCACACTTCAAAAATAAATCAATATTTATTTTTAAACGAATTCCACTTTCTTTTATAAATTCCATAGTGAATTTATATTCTAAAATATATATGCATGTACGATTTCAATTATTCATTTCAATTTATCTTCAAAAAGATAAATTCTCAAAATATTCACTTTATATTGGAAAAACATTTCCATACTTACTTATTAAGTAATTCTCAAATCTATTTATTTTCAACACTTGGAAAATATTCAATATACTTAAATCGAGATTAAGTATATATTTCATTCTTTAAGGAAATCATTCTCTTAAACATATTTATTTGGGCCAAAACGAATGTTGCGTAAAACACCATTACGACAACCCAAAATCACTAGTATAGGGATTCGAAATTAAAATAGATATATAAATCCCAATACTATACAAAACATTTCCTTTCGGAAATCATTTACTACAACAACAGTGTTATAGTCCACCATTTCCTTCTATTTCTCGAAAACGTTTATTTCAACAATGAATGTTGAAATCTATGGTTTCGAATCTCAACGCATTTTAAAAACATCGTTAGATCGTTTTAAATTCTATTTAAAACATCACATTAAAAACAATTTCTTTAACATATTATTCACTATTCAAAAACGTGAATATACTTTGTTAACAAATTTCATCCTTTTATTCATTTTATTTTAAAGGATTATTCACAGTCAAAAACGTGAATATAACTCCATTAATAGGTTTCAACAATTTACTTATCAAAATAAGTCGTTTGCGAATTTTATAAAACAACGTTTATAAATTCTATTTCTATTTGTTTTATAACTACTTCCTTTTTATAAATCTCCTTTATTAACCTATTCACTTTATAACTCAATTGTAAACCAAAAGTTCATATTATAAGTTAAATGCTTATAATTTATTCGTTTGTAAAAATCGTTCCTTTGAATTTCATAATTATAAATCTTATAACTTATAAGATTCAATTATTTATCCAAAACCATTCTTTTAATAACTTTATAAATTTTATAAACCTACTGCTTATAAAATTCCATTTATAACTTCACCGTTTATAATTCTATGAATTTCATTCCTTTATGAAATTCATTTACAATTCATTCTAACACTTATAAAAACTCGTTTTATAATTCAAAATATTCTAATTTATAAATATCCATTTTATAAATCTTTTATACAAATCAATTTGTATTATTATTCTAAAACGTCTTTAGACTCCTTTATAATTTCATCATTTTGATTTATAAAATAATTAAATTTTATAAATCCTATATTTTCAACTTTTTATAATAAATTCAAAAATCCAATTTAAACTATTTTATAAAATCATTAATCCATATTTCTCAAAAATCAACTTTAACCGTATTTCTCAAAAATCATAGTTTTTATAACTTTAAAAATTATAACGTTTATTTATTTAAAATGGATCAATTCCAAAAATATTTTATAAACGTATACTTTCAAAAATCACTTTGAAATCCTTTTAAAATTCCAAAATTTGGTCCAATGATGCTACATACCAAATAGTCAATCACGACAACAACGATATCATATATCGATATGATAATCCATCAAATTTCAAAATATCTGAAATCAAATAAATACTGTTGAGGAATCCAGTTGGATCCCTCCAACCTGTTTCCTGCATCCAAAGATGTTAGCACAATACCAATTCCGCTCCAGTACGGAATTATCACGGTATATGGGATTTAAAATATTATCCGCTTAACAGACGGCGCAATAGGGTCTCATCCGCTATACAAATGCGGAAAATCACAACTCCAATATATACATATGCCAATATATATATATTGCTATTATATATAATACCAATTTCACTGTTTATGAAATATTCGCGGTATATGTTTTTAATAAATAACATCCGCTTACTAACGGTGCATAATGTCTATCTTAACAATCAATAGATAACAATCATCATTCAAACATGCATTCAAATATTTTAAATCTAACTATTTAAAATAAAATCGAAACTGATTCGATTGAGTGAGATGTTCTCACCTTGATTTTAATTTCGTTTTAGCGATTTATTTCGAATAAAATTAAACGGACGTTTAATTTTACCCGAAATTTTCACTAACTCCAAACGAATCCAATCCAATTCCATAGCGTAGTGCTCGACGATACGATTCCAACGCAACTGGTTTCGCGCGTTTTCGACCTCGTGTGAAAAAGTTATGATTTTATGAAGTTTACACGATTTTTATATAAACAATTTACAACATAATTAACTAATTTTCAACCTAGCTTCATATTAGCCGTTAGATCCCCTGCTTCCATCATCAGGCCCGTGCGCACACACACACCCCCCCTTTCTTCTTCCCATTAACGCGTGCATCCAGTACCAAGAACGCAAACAACCCATAGCTTTCAAATTTAGGGTTTATATTTACAACCTCTATGCTTGATTATAACTCGATCAGGGAGCTCCATATTGTAGCCACGACCAAGAGCTATGCTCGGCCCAAACATGGAGGAGCTCGGCTGTCCCAAGCCTTGGGAATTGAGCACGAAACGCACGGTGTACATCTCCACTTTACCGTCGATCCATGGCTCCAAACGCGATCATAACCGTTGATCTTGTAGTTCTCATTAAGCTCTACCACTTTCTAGTTGTAAGTTTCTTGAAACAATTGAAGGATTGAAAGATAAATGAAGGAGAAGAGGAGAGTTTTCTGGCCTTCGGTTTTGACTGAGGCGGCTAGGGTTAGGTTTAGTTTATTTTTATTTTTTTTAATTTATGAAGGAAGGGTGTCTATTTATAGGAAATCGTTGAACACTATTCATCCGGGAATTCCAAACTCCGATTTACGCGCCGAAACTGACGTTCCTAGGGTTTATCCCGTGTTTCGGACACAATGGAATAGGTTTCGAAAGCTAATTCGGACATCTGTGCGAGTTATGGCAATAAACGTTCGATTTAAATTTAAACCGATTAAACGATTTTCTAGGCGTTTTAATTTGTACCGGACAAACGGTAAATCCAATTGACACAAAATTTGAAACCTTACAATAATTTCACATTACGGATCCGATGAAACTGGTTTCGTCGAAATCCGAGACTTTTTGAAAAATGGCTATTTTAACTCGCCAAATTAATATTAAAAACAATTCAATGCGTTACGAGCTGCTACGATCAAACGATAACTCCGATTGACACGAAAATTGAAACCCGACAATAACTAACTATTACGGATCCAATGGAACTGATTTCGTTCAATTCTGAGACTGTTCAAAAATTGACTATTTTCACTAGTCGATTTAAATATTAAAATATTCAATTTTCACAAATTAACTTTTAATTCGATTTTAAAAGTTCTAAAATATCGTTCTAACTTCAATATGATAAAATAAAATTTTACAAATCATTTTCAATCATATTTAACCCAATTTTCAATTATTTCCATAATTTAACATATTAAATTATTGATTTAATTATCCAATTAAATCCAATTATTCAAATAAAAATTTATTTGACTTATATATTCACTTATTAATATTTAAAATTAATTAAATATTCAAATTTTAATTACTAAAATTTCTGGGTCGTTACATTAACATTCAAATAGTTTGATTTAATCGTTGACCAAATTTACACCCAAGAATCACACAACCGAAATGATGAATTCTTAGGCCAAATGATTTAATTAATTTGTAATTTTTATAAATTAATTAATATTTATGAAATATTAATTATGAAATTTGAAAATGATTTGAGAAATAAAAATTGTTGTATATATTTATAATAGTTATAAACATATCGACTAATATAAGATATTGATAATATATTAAATTAAATATAATTGTATATATTTAATTTGGGTTAAATAGGCTCACAACACATGATGTTTGGTGGTACAAGTCGCCGGCTGCTATGACAAGGGTAAGAGGCGGCTAAGATGTAGGGATTTGGTTTATAGATGTATGGTTGAGATTAAGAGAGAAGGAGTATTACATATTTCCTAGTTCCTCTCTTATCTCACATTATATATACTTATCTCCAAACCTAATTCATTGCTCGTCTTTTAGCAACCACTTTCTTTCTTTTAATGGCCGAACTCCTCTCCCATTCAACTCTCAAAATCTCAAATCAGAATCAAATAAAAAGTGAAACTATTCAATAGTAAAAGGTCGGTGATTCCAGATTAGCAAACTGATGGATCGAAAGATATTTAGAGAAGGAACTTCATCATTTCAACATGAACTCAAAGGCATTTGTAGAGGCAATGTTTATTTACATTATAGATTTAATATCATGTTTATAATCTGATAATTATGCACCCTTGAATTAACATGTATATATTATTGTTATATAATTAGTTAGGTGAGATTTTTATACATATATGTGGTAGTCAAAATCAGATTGGTTATGTGCATAACGTATGATGTATAAATTCATAATTTAATCATATAATCAGTTATTATATGTTAAGAACATTTTATTTTAATTTTATGTTAATACATACATATATATAATAGTATGTGTATAAATGCATATAAGTTATTGATATAAATGTATATATGATTATATAAGATTATATATCATATAATATTAGTTCAAAATTTTATTCGTGCATTTTTATATTTATTATGAATCATCAGTATTGAAAAATAATTTTTTTATATTATTATATATTTATTCAATATTCAATGATTATTTGATATGATAAATTCATATAAAATAATTAATGTTTCTAAAGTTTAAATTAATAATTTCTATAATTACTACATCATATCAGAAGCATTCAGGAATTTTTTCAAATTTTAAACATCATTTTATTTTTAATAATTAATTTAACTTTCAGCTGAATATAGATTATTTAATTAAAAGTAATATATTATTTTAGAAAAAATCTCAAATTTTTTCGTAACTCCTAAAAGGTAATCCTATATTTTTTGAAATTTTAAAATTCAAATGTTTCATCGTACAATTAATTTTATTAATTATTTATGGCTAAAACTATTAAATAACTTATAGAAAATATATATTAAAATTATAATATATTAAAATCAGAGTTGGTTTCGAACTGGAAAACTTCAAAATTATTATTATTATTTTCTATTTTATATTTATGTGTGTATATTAAATCATGAAATAATTTATCATTAAATTATATATTTATTATATATATATAATCGGTTTGTATTCCGTGTAAAGTAATTTTATTTTATATATATATATCATATACACACACAAATGTGTCAGTGTATGTGTATATTAACATATGTATATATAAATATGTATTTTGTAATATTTTAATAATGAAAACATACTTAGGACACATTTATATATATATATATATATGTATGTATGTATGTATGTATGAATGTATTTATGTATAATATTTGGAATTTATAACTATATACATATATACATACATATACATATACATACTACATATATATATATGCATACATTTGGATAGCAAACAATACATATAAAATGAGTTAATATGTTTGTTGCGATGCAAACCCCAACATCTATATACGGGCATATTATAATGTTCATGGATTATTATATTACGCATGCGCGCGCGCACACACACACATAGATATATGTATGTATGTATGTATGCATGCATGTATGACATATGTATATAAATTAAATCAAAACACATTAATTTCATAATACAATATGTATATATATATATATGTATGTATACTTAAAACAAATGATTTTATTTAAAACAAATTTTGAAATGTCCTAAATAAATTAGACTTTATAGGCCCAATAAAGATCCAATAAGGGATTTTTTATAAATTTACCTATAACTTTCATTGCGGGCTGGTCTAATTCCAACAATGATATAAGAACCTAATAGCCTATGCGGTTTAAATTAGTCATGTTAGGGTTAAGTATTAAGCTCACAACCCAAAAGTTTTCTTTAATAGAAGAGGTAAAATTTGATTTGTTTCTTGGGAAAATTTTCAAATTGTTTGAAAATTAAAATATAAATTTTAAATTTAAAAGTTAAATTTTAAATATGGTATACAAATATTAACAAAGTTATAATATAATAAAAAATTTCAAAATCTTTGAAAATATTAATTTTCAAATTTTCAAAATTTATTCATAAGATCAATAAAATTAATTAATTAAATAAGTTAATTAATTAATCAATGTATGCATGTATTGTATATAATGATATGCGTAATGTTGTTTTAAAATGTTTAAAATAACATAAGTATACATGTATGTATATGAATTGAATTTTGAAATTAATATAATGTAATTAAAATTGTTTGATTAAATAAATTAATTAAAAGTTACTTAATTATATAAATTAATTAAATGTTAATTAATTAAGTAAATTAATTAAAGGTTAACTAATTAAATGAATATACATAAATACATACATACATATATATAAGATATATGTGTAATGCTACAAAAGATTATAGTATGTAATAAACATTTTGATATAAATGTCATATTAAAATAATATAAAATTAATTAAAATGTTGATTAATTAAATAATATTTAATTAATACAATGTTATGCATAAGACTATTATACAAGTAATACAAAATATAAAAGTTATATAATAATATAAGAGTGTATAAACCAAATATGGGACATTAAAGAAACCCTAAATAGACTTAAGGGATAAATACATATGTATTGTATATATACAATGAATTCAGATGTGTCTGACACTTGAATCATGAGGGTGTTCCGTTAGAAATACATTATTCCATAAGTCGATATAACTTAAAATAATATATTGAAGATTATGAATCTTTAACATAACGTTGTCCTTTACCATATATATTAATAAATTACTTCACTACAACAAAAATACCTTTTTACCATGGGCTATACCCGTTGTAATAGGGGTTTTGCAATGGGCCAGCGCCCGTTTTATTAGGCGATGTTGTAATAGATCCAGAAAATTTTGCAATGGTTCAAAACCGTTGTAAAAGTCTGTTGTAGTAAAAAAAATTACAACGGTCCATAGCCATTGCAATAGCATCATTTACAACTGATTTTGCCCGTTGCAATAGCATCATTTACAACTGGTTTTGCCAATTTCTATAGCATCATTTACAACTGATTTTTTCTGTTGCAATAGGGTCTTTTACAATTGTTTTTGTCCGTTGTTAAAAAAATTCAAATAAGAAAAGAAATATGTGAATACTATTACATTACACTCAAAAAATTAAAACTAATTTGTCATTGAAACCATAATACTGTACCAATAACAAACATATTCATTCATATCTTTAAAAAATAACAAAAAAGATATATATTTCTAAACGCCAAAATGATTCATGTATTCTTAGCATTTTATAATACAGATCCTATAGAAGATATATATATATACCAAAACAATGGAAATATAATGAACATATGATTCATCTAACTATGTATGCCTTGGCCTGTGAACTTTAGCTGCTTGAACCCCTGCATCAACTCTTTCAGCAATAACCCGTTCATACAAATCACAAATATTCAATCTATTGGAATACACAAACAATTAAAAAAGAACATAAGCATACTGAAATTTTAGCAAGTGAAATACTTTTTACCATTGGTATTTATGACACTGAGTGTCATGACCCGAAATCTAGCGCCTGAAAAAGCGACATCAAATACCTCACTTGTATTCGAATGTCAGAGATTCAAACGTCGAATTTCAGTTCGGTGGAGCTTATAACAGCATTAGATGATACAACACAGTGGAAACAAAAATGAGTTTTCATTGATCACAACATTTATACAATATGGATACAACATTTGATTACAATAAATAACCACCAACATTAGAGTAGAAGATATATCATACAACAACAAAATATAACTCCACAGCGGAACAACAACAAGGCTACAATAACTTCAATAGAGTCTTTCAAAAGAAGGAGAGAGTGAGAATCCAACATGCTCCGACTTCGATAAGGTCTTCCAAAACTCCAAAGACTTTCCAAACCAAAAGCTTCCAAAAACTTCAAAGACCAAAGGCTTCAAAAGACCTCTAGATCCAAATCTACATTCCAACTTCACTCCAGATCATGGATAACCTGTTTCTAGGCTATAAACTCCTGGTACAATCTGGAGATACCAGCAGACGGCGTATAACATTGCTCAAACACCTCCTTGAATCGATCCCAAGTGAATTCATCCTCCAGCTCAGCTGACGTAATAGTCTCCTGCCATGTTAAAGCCTCCTCCTGAAGCTGCCAAGAAGCTATCAACCTCATCTGGTCATCTTCCAACTTCAATCCTTTGAAAACTCTTTCGTAAGATCGAATCCAGGCTTGTGCTTCAATAATAGTTTCCTTGCCTATGAATGGCTTTCCACCAAGTCCTGAGAAACTTCGATATAAATCAGCCAGATTCGGCTGAGGTTGGATAGGAATAGCTGTTGTTGCAAGGCCTTGACCAGTTGTAGTGGTACATCCCCGTCCCCTACCTCGTCCTCTTCTCGCACTCATTCTCACTATCTGTAAATAGTAAGAAAACTTGATTTAGGCCATACGGACGAGATATCTTAGGGATATACTCATTCTAGGGTATTTACCCTATCTCTAATGAGTCACCTAATGTGTTATACTCCAAAGCTAAAGTTCTTACTCAACCTTTAGCTTTAACATTTTAATTATTTGAAAACTTGTTTTGAGACCTTGTTTAAAAATTCACTATAGAACTTGGTAATATTTCTTCAAAAACTTATTCTTAACATAATTTAAAACTTGTTCACTTTAGTATGTTTTAAAACTTGGTTTAATAAATTGTTTTGAAAACTTATCTATTTTAACATACTTTAAAACTTGTTTAAAATCTTGTTCATGCTTTAGTAACAAGATTAACCTTTATGTTTTTAAAACCTGCTTAGAAAATTTTCCTTTTAAATTTAAAAACCTGGTAACCGGCATAAAAAAATCCGAGCTCAAGTTCAACTTTCCCGAGTCATTCCCCGAGACACTTGCAACTCCACTTTACTTCGAGCAAATCTGCAAAATACTTCAAGTTCACCCGAGAACAACGCTTCTTCCCCAAATATCTCGATCAACCAGGCACAAATGTGCACGCCCGACCAACTCTGGTCGACACTACGACCCTTAACACGTCGACGATGATCTCGTCAATAAACCCTAGCACCCAGAAACGTCGAACTTACCTGGAATCAAAATCGAGTATACCCAGCACCCCCTAGCACCAAAACCCAATCGACACAATCACCCCTCGCCGACGACTCCGACCATCTGGGATCATGCCAGTCAACCCAGAGCTACTTCACACCCTCAAGCATCAATTTCCCCTGGACCGTCACCTCCGATCCACCATCGGCGACACAAGAGCCCAATGAAAAACGTCGATCAAATAAGCGAATTAACCCTATTTCGCCTTCCTTCGGCCACCATAGCAACCTAGAATTCAAGCGAATATTTTTCCCGTTTTCGCCATCATCCAAGATTCCTCCAGCCTCGACCACGATGACCAACATCTCGTCGTTCATCAAAAATCGCCACAAATCCTTTTCTCGTTCAACCCGCAAGTTCTCATGATTTACTAAACTAAAATTCATGATTTTTCTTTTAAAAATCATAGTTTCTAAAAACAAATCATATTATATAATTGAATCAAGAATTTAGGACACTTGCATTTTGACATGTATTTAAGTTTCATTGTATATGTGACGGCCCAGAATTTTAAACATTTGAAATTGAAATATTTAATTGATTTTAAATATATGAAAGTTAATTTAAATAGAATTTCAGATATAACTATGGATTTGGCAATTAAATTATTGAATTTAATTTATTTAAGTTGGATAAAATGTTGAATCTTTATTTTTAAGCTAATTAAAAATATTTTAAAGGCTTGGAAAATCTACATTGATAATACTGAAGATTATGGAAGCTTCAGAATTGAATTTGAAAATGTTTTGTTTATTTTTGAATTTATACCATTTAAATTGATATTCAAAAATAGCCTTCCGAGGCACAGTCTTGGAATTCGATGAAACCGGTTCCATTGGATTCGTAATATTGTATTATTATTGGATTTCAATTCTCGTGGCATTCGGAGTTGTTGTTTGGCCGTACGAATAGCAAAAATGCTGAAATTTAAATTAAAAAATTGATGTTTTAACTAGTCTGAAAAGCTATATTCTCCATACGATCGAATTTGGACTCAGAACCTTTTCCATTGCATTCAGAATAGGCGTATAACATTATAAACTCCCGGCGGCACGTCTTGATTAGAGATTGAGATTGTGAGTTGCAAAACTAATACGATTTGAATTTGAATTTGAATTTGAATTTGAAAATAATATATACAGTATTTAATATAAATTATTTTCACAAGACCATATTTTACACGTTTCTTCCCTTCTAACATTTGTCATCTTCATCGACATGCGTTCGTTTTTAAAATCAGTTAATAAAAAAATAAACGAACGAAGCTTTTATCCAAATCTCGTCCCCCTTCTTTCATTAAAAATTGAAAATCAAAGATAAAAATGGTCGCCTTCCTTCAGATCCAAAACCAACGAATCGATTCGTTGAAGTAGAAAGAAAAAAATATAAACCGCTTGGTCCCATTCTTTTTCTCCTCTAAATCGAACGCAATTCGTTCGTTCAAAAAAAATCTCCAAGTGACATTCGAACTGAATCGAATCAGATGGAAGGAAGAGCTCGAGTTAAAGTGCACGTTGATTAACAGTTGGGTAGGAAAGAAGGAAGGCCACCAGAGGTTAGAGCAGTGGAGACGTCGCGATATAGGAGAAGATCGTCGTTCGATCGATCGAGATGGAGTACAGTCGTGTGTGCGACATGGTTTAGGAAGTCGAGCAGATGGCCGGTGGAACAATAATCGAGTCACGATTTTTCTTGGGTGTTGTTCGCAATTGGGGTCGGCGATGAACTTGGGGATTTCACGAAGTGAGCGGGGGCGTGCTTTGTCGCCTGGAGTCGCAGTTGTCGATAATAGTGGTCCCTGGGCAGGCAGTGATTGAAGACTGAGGAAAACGTAGGTGGGAGCTCGTGCTCGAGCTCTGGCATCGGGTGGTGTTCACTGCTCGTGGGGGCGACGGGGTGTATAGCTTGGGTTCGTTTTTCCAGTAAGGTATAACTTTGTTTTACATATATATAGAAAATTATATATAGGGTAAGTTAACCAAAGTTTTAATAAATAAAAAAAATTACAGTAAGTTTTGGAATGAAAAATTCCGTTTTTGAATATATATATATATATATATACATACATACATATATATATAAATGTATTAGGAAATCTATACAGGTTATTTTATAATTTTATATGTAGTTCGTAAAGAAATAAATATACATGTACATATTTTAATTTACTAGATTTATAATAAAAAATAGGTTTGGTGATTAATTTATTTTTATTAACCCACTTTACTATTTTAATTACTGAAAATAAATTATTAAAGGAAATTTAGTTTTTAATTTAAAATTTTAGTTAAATAAATTTATTAAAAAGGAATTTGTTTAAAGTAAAAGTATTAGTTTAAAATTAAAATTGTTAGTTAATTAAATTTATTAAAGGGAAATGGATTTAAGAAATTTAATTATTAGTTTAAATTAAATAAATATATTAAATGGAAATTTATTATTCGATTTTTTTCGGTTATTAATCAACTGTATAAAATTGTCTATACAAGGTCTAATAATGCGAAGAAGACAAGTCGGGATTGGTAAGGGATTGTAAATAAAAAGGTGAGATCTTCTCACTCAATTGGAATTTCCGATTTAATTTCAAATAGTTAAATTTAAAACTATTGATTTTGTGCTTGGATGATAAACTATTATCAGTTGTATTGGATTAGACCCTATACGCCGCATAATACCGGAGAATATTATATAAACCTATATACTGCGATATTCCACCTCAAAGTAGAATTGGTATTATATATGTATTTGGAATGATTGATTTCCCGCACTATATAGCGGATGAGACCCTATGCGCCGCATAATTGCAGATGATATTTTTAAATCCCATATACCGCGATATTCCACCTCGAAGTGGAATTGGTATTTAACTGTTGTGCTAACATCTGTGGATGCAGGGAAACAGGTTGGAGGGATCGAACTGGATTCCTCAAGTATTTGAATTTGCCTCAATGTTGTGAGTTGATTTGTTTATAATCTGTGTGTGATTATATTGTGATTGAAATCATTGAAGGATATAATTTAGCCGAACATATCTTTAGAGTACTGTAGGATACCAGAAATAAATAAAGATTGATTTTTGAAATTTAAGTAGAAAGTTTACAGTAAAAATTTATTTTCGAGAATTGGATAAATTTAAAAGAAGGAATTTTAAAAGGATAAGGTTTTACTTTTGTAATCCTATTGAATAAAATTTCAAAATATGGGAAAAAGATTTAATAAATGGATTTGAGTGATATTGTTTAATAGATGAAGCATTTATTTAAAATTTGGATTTTTAAATAGTTTGGAAAAAATAAAGGGATTTATTTTTAAAGGGTAATGAATTTGGAAATCAATTTGAGAATTGGTTTGATGTTTAAAAATGAATCTTTGGGGAATCAATTTGGAATTTGATTTGGTATTTGAAATTAAATTTAGAAATCAATTTGGAATTTGATTTGTTGTTTGGAAATAATTTGGAAATCAATTTGGGAATTTGATTTGGTGTTAGAAAGTGAGTTTTTGGAAATGTAAATTCACAATGGGAATTTTATAAAGGAAAGGGAAATTTGTTTTAAATAAATATAGGTTTATTTTTAAAAGTATGGAAAGAAATTTAAAGTTTTGGAACGTAAATTAAAATAAATCAAAGAAGATTTATTTATTTATTTAAATGACCATTTTGAAAATGGAAAGTGTATTTTTCTTGGAAAGTCGAGTATGTTTTCAAAGAAGCTTATAAATATAAATTGAAAGTTTAAAAGTTGGTTTCTAAAAGAATATTTGGAGAAATTATTATCTTAAGTTATTTTGAAAATCTTTAAAGTAAAGATTTATTTAATTAATTATAGAAGTGATTATTTAAAGATTAAATTGATATTTGATTTAGAAAATGGTTATTTAAATATTTATACTCTATCTACTAATTTTATTTTAAAATTAGTTTGGACTTGAATTTTTTTATGAAATATTTGTAAAATATTTTCATAACTACTGTTTTAAATAAAGCGTTTTAAAAATAGTTTTTATTCTGAATGTTTCCAAGTATATATTTTGGATAAGTAATTTAAATTATTTTAAAGTATTCGAACTGGGCAAATTTTCAGTGGAAATAAATATTTGTAAATTTATTCCGCGTAAGGAAAATGATTTGGAAATTGTTTTCAAAGGATTGAAATGTGGAAATTGATTCGAAATTTGTTTTCAAAAGGTTGAAATGTGAAAATATATCTTGTGAAGATATTTTGAAAATAAATAATTGGGGGAAAATTATTTGAAATCTGGTGATTATTGTGAATGTTGATTGATAGTTAAATAACCGACTATCAATATTGGCCTTTAAGTGGCATTTGAATTTCGATGCGACCGGGAGCCGGATTCCAAATGGATCTTCGAAAACCACATCGAATCTTTGTGATAGTGATGGATCTTTTGTTTAAAAAGATCAAAGTGGAAATTCGTTGTGAATTATTTGAAATATGAATGTATCACTTGTTTTAAAATAAGCGCTCATTATTCGAATTAGTCGGGAGATGACTTTGTGTCATAAAACCCATTTCGAATAATGATACGACGAAATAAGATTGCATTTGAAGATGGTGTTGAAGAATGAATATTTTCGAAAGCGAAAGAATTACCTGTCGAATGTCTCTGCACCGAGTTGCTCCGGTATAGATATTTGATCACCTTTTGTGATATGGATTCCAGACATGATTAGTGAATATTTGGATTGCAAGGGCCTCTTTGAAGTGCCTTCGATTCCGTTCGAACCCGGGACGGACTTGTATGGATGTGTGTTTGACGTTAAACTTTGAGATGTAAAGCTGGTTTCTATCAAATACATTTCTGTTGGTGGCGGGGAACTTATTCTCTTAGCTTAACACTCTTCTTTGAGACGTACGAGCTCAGAGGTTATGTAGTTGATGGTTACTAGTGATACATTCCCAATTTGGTAATGTGGCATACGAAGTGCTGCTGATCATTTGTTGATCGAAGCATGGCTTCTGTGAAAAGAGTAGCTTTGTGAACGAGACTTCGTCGGACCTCACAACCCGAAAATGGTCGAAATAGGAAGGATGCGCAAGACAATTTGGGGGTAGCGCCCTCGGGGTATGTCCATTTCCTTTTGGAAAAGGGTGGTATCATGGTATGGAGCCCAGATACTTAACTTATGTGCTTACTGCAAATTTATTGCTTTGTGGTTGAGGATCCTCGGATAAAGGTCGGTAATAACCGGGGATGGCATACTCATGGTAGATACTCATGTTATAGCTGTATTACAGCGTGGGGGTAACTCGGCCTTGTGTTGGCAGAGAGATGGTTAAGTTCTCGGGGCGTCCCTCCAGAGGCGTACCCATGTGAAAATAGGAAATTCCTTAGCCTGACCATTTGTTGGAAATTCAAAGAAACAATACGCGCCCTGTATGGTTTTAGTTGTATAACCTGCCATGGAATGTGGCGGTAACCTACTATTGAACATGGTAGCTATAGTAGGCATACAATAATGGTTGTATGCTAGCTAAGATTAATATTTTACTTTCGAAATTTTTTCGACGCTATACACTAATGATAATATTAAAAGGAATTTCGCGTATTAAGCATGTTTGACTATCATAAGGAGAAATCTCCTCCAATTCTGCGTTTGCATTGTGTGTGTGGTGGGAGGCCTTATGGTAGTTTCATTTTCCAAAAGCATAGTGTGTTTCTTTTCCTTTCTTTGTGAAAATAACGTTTTTTAAGATCTCACACCCGTCCCTTGACTAACTCGGAGTTTATTGTTCCCTTTCTAAACTCTAGGTGTCCATAATTTTACACACGGGCAACCTAGAGTCAGGTTAGCCGTTGTTCTGAAGCGAAGTCAAAAAAGAGTTGCAGTGGAGATGTAACAACCCGCATATTTATCGATTTTATATTTAAATATTTTATTTAAATATTTTGTCGTTAATCGGATATTGGTCTGAAAAGCTATTTTTTGCAAACGGTCAAATTAGGACTCGAGACCACTTCCATTGAGTTCGAAATGCCGTTTACAACTTTTTTAAGTATAAACATCGATAGGTTTGGAGTTAGTGAAATTTCACTAACTTTTCCCGCCTTGGACTTTGGGTTAGTTTAGCCTATTAAGCCCAAGTTCCAACCCCCTTCTCCTCACTCTTCATAAATTTCCTAACTAACTCAAGCTTTGGCATTAATGGTGGAGAGAATGGAAAATTAAAACTCCAAGCACAAATTCAATTGCAAATCCAACATTCAACTCCAAATTCAAGTAGAAGATATTGGATTCAAGCTTTGGATTGCTTCTCCTTGCTTTCAAGCTTCATCTTCATAAATTTTAGTGCAAAGGTGAGATTTTTATCTCACAATTCTAGCCTATAACTATATTGGACCGTTGGGAATGATTCCCTATCACTTTTGCATGCACATTTGCATTTGGTTTGGATTGGATTGGCGAAAAACTCCAATTTTTAGCGTTTTGGTGAATTTTCTGCATTTAGGTCGTTCTGGCATTTTCGTGTGTTCGGAGTTAGGTCGTTCGCGACATAACCCTTAGGTCGCTCGCGTGTTAACGCGCTAGGTCGCACTGCATGTATTGTCATCTCGGAATTAGGTCGTTGGGCTTTAAGTCGTAGGTCGTTTGGCCCATAGGTCGTTAGGTCGCTAACACTTAGGTCGTTTCTGGCCTTAAACCCCCTCTGCAGTGTTAGGTCGCTCGCGAGTTGAGTCTTAAGCCGTAGGTCGTTCGCGAGTTAAGCTTTAGGTCGTTTGGCCTTTATAACGTTAGGTCGCTCGCATGTTAAAACGTTAGGTCGCGTGATTTATATCCCGTAGGTCATTAACCCCTTGAGTCGTAGAACTGATAGGTCGCTCGCGAGTTAAAATCGATAGGTCGCTCGACCACTAGATCGTATGACCTGTTAGGTCGTTAGGTCGCGTGGGTTTTAAGCAGCGTATCAGTTAGGTCGTTCCACCTTATAACCCTTAAGTCGCTCACCTCTGTTAGGTCGCGAGTCCCTTAAGTCGCTCGCCTCTGTTAGGTCGTGCATCCCCCTAACTCGTTCGGCCTTGCCTTCGTTAAGTTGCGTGACACATTAGGTCGCGCATCACCTTAACTCGCTCGACCTTGTTTAGGTCGTTAGGTCGCGAAGACCCTTAGGTCGCAACCATTAGGTCGCTCGACCCAATTCCCTTTAGGTCGTTAGACCTCATTTTGTCTTCACTAGGTCGTACCGTTTTGGACGGGGCGCTGCCCCCTGGACCCCCGCGACCTGACCGGGCAGGTCGAACCCCGTAAGCGGTGGCGTTGCCCCCGCACCCCCACCTTGGGGGGTTGCCACCCCCCCGGACCCCCCCTCCGTAGGGGCTCTTTGATGAAAGATGCATTTTGAGTTGATTTCCTTGGATTTCATTCACGTCTTTGAACGCGAAGTTTTTGTGATTTGTCACTTTAATAAAATAAAGGTTTCAATACTAGTAGTAAATATCAAAACTCTTTCAGCAAAACGATTTCAACTCTATTTTTAATAACAAAGCTTTTTCCTTAAACCGTTTTCCAATCTATTAGTATATACAAACCTTTACCTCACTCGTATGAGAAATCTAATTAAACGACTTAGTAAAACAAGTGGTATGAAACGCTTGCGTTTACTTCGTCGGTTAATTCTTGAACTTGTTCGATTGAATCTCTTGTGACAATTTTCTAGTGGAGATCTACAGTTTGTCAGTAAATATTTGAGTTAAGCAAGTGGTTATGGGACATGAAGTTAAACTTTTATATTTACTAACTTAGTGTAATTGACACTTCTTGATGATCATGACGATCATTTTTGTGTTTTAGACTAGCAACTGTGCGATGTCTCTTTGTCTACAAGGGAGACTAGACCCTGCTCTTGTGATGTTGCGCCATCTCATTTGTGTGATGTTTCGCCATCACATATGTGGGGTAGCGCCCCACGGTCTTCGGGCCATTCGTGTGTCAAAATTAATGGCTTGCAACCATGAGATAGCTTCTCGCTTTGTGTTACACGTGTAGGTGAGTTTTCATGCTCCTATATTGTAATTTCTGGATTTCTTGTGTAGTCTTCTGGAATTTGTGCTTCACCTATTTTCATGACTTTCATTGTTATGATTTTCCAACTTTTATGTTTAGGTGAATTTGGATCTTTTAGAAGATTCTTTTGATATTGTTTGATCTCTTGATGATCTTCATTTACATGCTTATCATAGTATGTCTTTATGGTTACTATATGTTCTTGCCATATCTATTGTTTATATCATGTTATCTGATATTTATAGCTAGACTGATCCGTTTATTATTTTCTTATAAATAATACTCGGGTCAGACCGAGATGTTACAGGTGCTTCTGCTTGACTTCTCCCCCAGGGATTTACTACTCTGACTTTTGGATGACCTTTTAGATTAGCAGTTTTGTCGTTTGCACTTGAGATATAGACTCATAGATGTATTCTTTTGCATAGCACGTGTTGCTATTCTTTTGTATTATTGTGGATCTTTTTGACCACTACTCTGATGTACACTTTCATGTGTTAGTTATATATTCATATCTTCTTCCGCCTTTGTGATATGGATGTCTGTGACTGATTTGTGTTATGCATATTTCTATGTTTGTTTCCGAAGATTATTATAGCCACCGCGTGATAAGAAATCACGAGGATGGTCACTCCTCAACAGCCTTATTCTCCGTGCTAGTTGACAACTCTACACCATAGTGTCTTGGCTAGTGTGGGTATAGAGGTGATGTAACATCCTGCCTTTTCGCACACTTTAAACCGACACACGTGCCAATTCAAACCATACGGAAGGTCGGATTGTTATGGGGTAAATGAGAAAGATAGAGAAGAAATAAAACAAAACAGAATCTCACAGCGGAAGGATAACATATAATAATCAAATATACAGTTCATGAAACTGTTTTACAAAATAATTTATTTTTCTTGTGCAATAAATATCAGAGTTACACATACCAATACAACAATGCAGCGGAATTAAATGGTGTAGTGCACTAGTATAAATAATAATAATACAAATCTTCGTCTTCGTCCTCCAAAGCTAAATCTTCAAATCCTGAAACGCTCGGACTGACCCGAGCGAATTTGAAAAGACAAAAACACTCGAGTCAGAACTAAAAGATCTTATGTAAGTTAAATTTTACAGAAATAAATATGAGTACTGTAATTTAAGAGATGCTCGGGATTTACATCTCCTAAGGATCCGTTAAACTATTTACTATGTAGTATATTGCGCTATTATAATAGTGTCTAATTGTAAAATAAACTTACTTTTAAATAGCGTTAAGGCTTTACATTTTCCACCTTAACACAGAATATATTCCCATAGTCTATACAGTACCGTAATCTCCCCCGTACTGGGCGTCGTCAGAGGGCACTCCATAGGTATGGTACAAAACCAAAATCGTATAAGGCGCGATAGGGTAGGTGACACGGCACAACTAGGCAATGCCAGGGTAGATATACCAATTACGCTTCCGGGTCGATGGTAACGCGTAGCCGCAGCTACCGCCCACCTCGAACAAACTCCCTCAAAATCAAAAATAGAAGTGGCCACTGAATCAATCCAAAGTCGAAGTATAATATCGAAGAGGAGTGTCCGATCAGAGGAATGACCTCATTAACCCGTCAATCGCTCCTGTTTTAGCCACCTTATGCCAACTCACGGGAGTCGGGTCCACGTATTTACCTTACAGGAAACGTCGCCCCAACCTACTTCATTCTGGAATCTCCACCGCGTACACGGTTAGTCAAAGTGGTTTTCGGTATCGACAGAGAGTATGTCCATATCCGATCCCGGTCTCTTTGCCAACCAATCGTTATTATAACACCGCGGTCATTTAAAAATAGTTTATACTTTAAAACCAGAATATAATCCATTTCAAAACCATAATATTACGATATCATTTCTTCTTTAAAACCCAAAAAGATTCATTTTGATATTATTTTATAAAACCCAAATCAATGATATCATTTCCCAAATATAAATCTTTTCCAAAAATTATGCCACTTTTAAAATTTATAATTCCTTGTAACCAAATATTTGAATATTAACTTTCAACATAATACTTCGAAATCCATAGTTTTTAAAACCATTACTTTCAAAACTAAATGGTTTGGATATTCAACAGTATATAAAATAAGTGGTTTAACTTAAATGTTACTTTGAAAAGAAATATTTCTCGTGGCTTTACAATACATTTCTTTATTTAAAGTTAAAACCAAAATTTAACATCGCTTCAAGTTCCAAAACCATTTCAATAAATTCATATATATACGTATATTTATTTTGAGTATAAATATTTCAACTAAAGTTGGATTTTATTCTTTCAAATCAAATGTTCTATTAATTAGCCTTGAATATTCACATAGAATCCATAATTTATAAGACTTCAATTTCTAGTAATAAATTATATATATTTTCCAATTCAAGTTATACTAGAATATTCATTTAATTTATTTTGGGAAAATCCAATTATAAATATCATATCTTAAAATTTCCAACTTAACATTTAAACATAGGATATAAATTATCAAACTCCATTTACTAAATTTTCTTCCATTTTAATAAAGAGAATTATACACCTTTTTATTTCAAAATTTTCAACTTCATATGTATATAAATATGGAAGAAAACATTTATTCAGTATAAAATTTAAGATTTTTATAAACCGTATTCCATCCAAACCATAGAAATCACATTAAAAATAGTTATATATAGACCGCGGTGCCTGTATATAGTTTTCTATCCTATGGTCCAGTGATACGGATATTTATCATTTCAATTCGCAATTTAAAAAAAAACTGCGGTTGTATATCATTTCAAACCGCAATCCCGAATGAAATGTAAATGCATACTAACTTGCAGTTTAATGATATCCAAATAAAACATTCATTCAACAACACATCCATCATCCAATCACAACATCGATCAATATCAATCAATAACAATTATATATATGATCATATATAACAGGTGATAACAGGCAGTTTATTCAAATTAAATTTATCAACTATTAATCTAACAGTTTATTCAGTAATAATTTATACAACTGTTAACTAGCAATTCATATGCAACAAAAATTTCCAACAGTCAATTAATACACAATGAATCAATTAAATTAACAGTTAAATTTAATAAAATGCAATTCAACAGATATGAATGAAATAAACATGCCAAATACTCATAAATAAATTTCTATTCATTTCTAAAATTTATTTAACAAACATAAAAGCTTCTAGTAATTGTGAGTAGGTCAAAACACTCACCTTTTGAATTTAAATCGAATGTAAATCCGATTTAAACCCAAAATTTGACGGTCTTTAAATTTATCCAAACCAGCGTCATCAGATCCGGAATTTAATTACGATCCTAACAAAAGAAATTTCGTGTGAAACGGAGTTCGTATGTGAAAGTTATCACAATTAAACGATTTGCAATTGAAATAAAAAAAATTAAAAATAAACAAAACAAAAATAAAATACCGTGCCGCATCCACCTTCCCTCGTGAAAAACGCATATGCTTCTTCTTGATTGCTAACTTTGTTCCGTAATTTTTCTTTTATTTCGATTTACTTTAATTTTCCTCCTTATTATATGAATGTATGTATTTTAAAAGGTTTGAAAGAAAAAGAAGATTTGAAAAAGAAGAATTGAAAAAAAATGATTAAAATAAGAACTGAAAATGGAAGAGAAGATCTAGATTTGAAAAGAAGAAAGTTTGAAATAGAAGTAAATTTGAAGAAGAAGAAGAATATTTGAAGAGAAAGAAAAAAAATTAAAATGAGAGATAATAAGGAGCTTTGAGAAAAACAAGAAAAAAGAAGAAGAAGAAGAAGAAGAAGAAGAATAGCATGGAGGCTAGGGTTAGAGTTAGGAGAAACAAAATGTAATAGAAGAATAAGAAGTAGGTTATTTATAAGGTTAGAGTTAGGTTTAGGGACAAATAGATTTGAAAGGAGAGGCTGCTATTAATTAGAAATATAGTGAATATGAACACTTGGTATTGAAATATAGCAAATATGAACAGTCCTTTTTTTTTTAAAGTAGCAGGTATTAAAAAGAGGTATTTATTAATTAGAAAGAAAATGAATATGGAGGGACAAAAATAAATGACACGTTTCGTTAGTTTGATTCTAAATTAATTAAGTGCTAGATACAGAAAAATTTGAATACATCATATATATATATATATTCATACTTTAACTGTGTGACAAAATTGCTAAACATACATCAAGTACGATTAATTGGTGACAATATATAGGAATAATCAACAATAAACGTGGATGCAATCACATAAGGATCTAATAGGGAAGGAGATAAAAGTAACAACGTTGATTAATTCCACTTTCCCACTTTAGCCAATCCAATTACAAAATTTAAAATTTTATAAAATTTCTCTCCTTTGATTTCTTAAACAATTTTAATAACTAACAACAAGTTCTATGTTAATTCAATCATTAATCATTTCGCCAATTACCAAATTAAATTTCAATTATTCGCAATAAATCAAATTATAAATTTTTCATTCCAATAAATAAAATAAATCTTGATTTTTTTTTTCTTCCATCCTTATTAATTCCACAACTTGTTCAATTTGAAAATCATTATCATATTTTCCAAATGTTACCTTAATTTAACACTTATGTAACGTATTATTAGATTCGTTGCAAGAATTCAATTTCAATCCCCATTTCTTAATATACTCAAATTCTGGACAATTATTTCCTTACCCATAAGTGTAACATTTATTGCCAATTCCATCCAAATTTAACAGGTAACCCTTAACAATGTTTTCAATCCAAAGGTTATACTTAAGTTTACGTTGTATTCTACAACTTATCATATTATGAAGAAAATTCACATTATTCCCCAATATTACCTTAATTCATATTAACTTAACATTAAATTTACTCTTCATTCTATTATTAACCTATTAGTATTAAATAGATGAAATTAACATTGGTTTTACACTCTATTACGTAGATATCCTTAAATTTTATCTAAGTTTATATTTACATAATATTCCAACATTAAATTTCATCCAATTTTTTTTTCTTCCTTTTTATTTTAATTAAATCCAATTTCCCTAAAGTTACATTCAAACAAGTAAATTTTGATTTCCAATCAATCATTATACTATAACATTCTTAACATTTTTTCATTACACTACTAAATTCTACCCATATAAGTTTACGCTTCTATTGCTTTACTTTCACACTTCCGTTAAAATATAAATTAATTCTAAAGTAACGTTATTGTTGACCCCGCCATTTTAATTACTCATATTTAGATGAACGTTATTTCAAATAAGTTCATTGACTCATTTAAATTAGGTAGTTTATAGTAGTTGTTATCCCACCCTTACAATTATTTCCTACTAACATGCTACCAACTCCTTTAATTAAAATTTGAATTCCAAACCTTATTTAATATACTAAGTAAGATAAATAACATATATAGATTGCTACCAACTTTCCTTTTCTTGCATCTATGTGTTTATTACTTGACACACCAGTAAATATTACATATACACAAAATTCCGTTATCACTTGCCTAACAAGGTTATTATCACTTAAGATCTCACTGCATCCACATTTTCACATTTTCATTTCCTAGTTTCTTTACTTTATTCTACATAATTTATTACAAATGGGATTTTCTTTGGTTTACATCTTATTTGTATTTAACATTTCTCAATCACCAATTCATTTCACTTTAACTGCGGTAAATTGGCGGATAAATTGAATTTGATTCCCAAAATCTAAATTAACAAGAAACAAGGGTAGGTAACATACAATAGTCATTACTCCAAATTCTAGTCACCTAAATAGTCTTTTATTCCTTGCAAATAAATGTTACTATTTATTTTCATAGTACAAATCTCAATGATTATCCCATTTTAATTTGCTTAGGCCATTTATTTCACTATACATATCTACATAAATGGGTAATTTATTCAATTCATTAAGTGTCAATTCTATTAAGCCCTGTTTATATCTTTATGCATTCTTCTATAACTTTACAAAAGGGAATAACTTTTAAACTCATACACTTAATAACAAAACCGTTATAAATCCAATAAACTTCCAAATCCAAGTTTGTACACATTTTACACAACTATTATGATTTCTCACAAACGTTGAATTTATTAAATGACCATTTATTATAATTTAATTCCCTTAATTGAATCAAATGCTTATTATTATATATATTCTTTTCATTCTACCATTCCTTCCCATTATAAATTCATTAACGTATTTACACATCTCTATCTTTCAAATATAAAATAACCAAACTGATTACAAACACTGTTTCTATCAATTTTCATAAGTTTGTTCAAAACTATACTTTTGTTTACATAAAATAAATTTTATGTTTCTATTAGTTTTCTTTTCCTTTCACTACAGGCATAAATTATTACTATCTACACTAATTACATCTTTGTATTAATGAACACCATTTAAGTTAATATTTATTCTAACATTCACAAATTCAACATTTATTTGTTTCTTAAAAATTACTTTAAATCAAGTTGTAACAATTTACATTATCCACATCTATTATCATAAATTTTTATAGTTACACTAAATTGCAACCACTATACCAAATTTCTACATTTATTTTTAACCAAATTAGAAATTATATTAATTCATTTTATTAAATATCATAAATTTAACGGGTCATTACAATCTCCCCCACTCAAAACTTTTCGTCCCCGAAAAGGAAAAAGAAGGGAGGAGGAAGATTTACAGTGCATCTTATTTCAAATATTAACTAAAAAACAATATTTTACTGGATTAATTTCCTTTAATGAAATATACTTGTTTTATAATCATTATATCCTTTAATACTTGAATTATTAAAGTTGGAAAAATACTTTCACAAAATTCTAAGTCCAAAATTTACGAAAAATTTTGGCAGTCTCCTTTGTACGGAGGGACTCTGGAGAAAATATAATATCCAAATATACAATATATTACATATATATCCAAAATAAAATATCCCAACACGGGAAAATATATAAAATAGCGCTTTATACGTAATCCGGAAACGTACCTATTTGTCGGACACTATACGTTTTTTTTATTTTGGAACCAAAAGCAGTAGCAGTTGCTTCCATCACCTGTATTCACTTATATAGTCTAAAAGTTAAATATTTATATTACAGTGAAATGTTTGGGTAGATTCAATCATTCATATCCAATCAAATGCAACAACCATAAATTTTAACAAACAGCACATGCCACCAACAGACAACCATTCAATCAAACAATCAATTTGTTGTTCGGGTTCAAATTCTGAAATTGTACGGAATGAAGAATAACTATCAATTGCATCCGTTACTCAACAGTCTTAGATGGAACAAAGATAGATTATTTGTTCATCCCATAACTCCAAAATTTCTTACCCAACCAACATACATCAACCAAACAATCCAAACCAATACCAAAATAGTTTATTTACATTTATTTCATACTTCAGTGGTTTGATTTTCTTCCCTTCATTTATGAGGGATTTCTTTGTTCTTACAAGTTTTATTTTCCAATTATCACCAAATTTATTATATTTGTATTTTCTTTTTATTACTTAAGTTTATAAAATAATTCTCATTAATAACAACAAATATTTTGAATATCTTCCTTTCTTTACTCTTTACTTGTAAGGTTTCCCTTAAATTCTTAATCTGCTAACATTCATTCTTATAAGTGGAAGTTTTTATTTATCTATTAACTATGGATTACAGTCATTTAAATTCTTCCTACTTTCCATTATATTAGAATAGGGAAGATTAAAACATACTTAAGTCAATAATCATACAATCAATTCTTATTTTGAATTTCATTTTATATACTTAGGTTCATATCATCTATTAATAATTCTTAACCCTTTTTCAGTAAAATTTCAATGATAACCTAAGTTTATACCATTAAATTCTTATTATAACAGTAATTTATTGAATACTTCATTTTTCTAAATTCCTACTTGTAAAATATTCAATTCCAGTTTCTCATTTAACACTTCAACTTTTATATTTGGGTAAGTTATTTATGTTAAGGAAATTGCAATTGAACTTATACAAGTTTAATCTCCATTCTTTTAATTAAATTTAATGTTTATCCATATTACTCTTTGTCTCATATGTATGCAAATTCCTCTTTATAGCTTTGCAATTATTCTCTTATTTCAATTAGAGGTTTCAATTCATTTATTACTTAACTTTTATTTCACTAACAAATTTTAAACAATTAATTAACGGAAAAATTTAGAATTAAATACCGGGTTAAATTTCAATTTATTTCAAAATAATAGATAAATAAGTTCTTACAACTCAATATCTCTAATTATAGTTAGAGCAATAAAAGAAAATTTTTAGAAAAGTTCAAAATAAATCTGCAGTAAAATTTACTACAGTGGCCTTTCCCCTTCGAAACTCGAAATGAAAGTCGATGATGCGGCCGTCATCACCGAATTTATTTTCCAGCGACAGAGAGGAAAGTACAGAATTTAAATTTTTTTTCCCAAAATCTTCTTTAAAACAATTCTTCCAAATTATACGAAATATTTATATAAGAAATTTCTTATAAACCAAATCAATAAATTTCACAAATTCTTTGAAAGCAGATTTGGAAAAAATCCCGGACTTAAGTTCTAAAATCTCCAATTTGATTTATCATAATTTCAACTTAGCTTCAGTTATTATAAATATTTTATTTCCTAACACCCAATCTATAGCAACCAAATATATATATATCTTTATAAAAATATTTTTATATATAGAAAATATAATAGGCAAAATTCTTTCATTCACCTATATTAAAACAAATATTATGTTGGTCTGTCCTATTAAGTGTTTAGAAATCCCTATTGATGACATAGCGTCCCATGCATCAACCAGAATTTATAAATACAAAGCGGAACAGATTAACACAATATAAAAATCTTTTTATTAATACTAACAAATACGCTCTCTCATATATATACACTCAGCGACTCCCATAGGATATTACTACCCTATTAACAAAGAGTCAAATCCCACAAAGCCAAGGTTTATCGCTAAACCAAAGCTCTGATACCAGATGTAACATCCTGCCTTTTCGCACACTTTAAACCGACACACGTGCCAATTCAAACCATACGGAAGGTCGGATTGTTATGGGGTAAATGAGAAAGATAGAGAAGAAATAAAACAAAACAGAATCTCACAGCGGAAGGATAAAATATAATAATCAAATATACAGTTCATGAAACTGTTTTACAAAATAATTTATTTTTCTTGTGCAATAAATATCAGAGTTACACATACCAATACAACAATGCAGCGGAATTAAATGGTGTAGTGCACTAGTATAAATAATAATAATACAAATCTTCGTCTTCGTCCTCCAAAGCTAAATCTTCAAATCCTGAAACGCTCGGACTGACCCGAGCGAATTTGAAAAGACAAAAACACTCGAGTCAGAACTAAAAGATCTTATGTAAGTTAAATTTTACAGAAATAAATATGAGTACTGTAACTTAAGAGATGCTCGGGATTTACATCTCCTAAGGATCCGTTAAACTATTTACTATGTAGTATATTGCGCTATTATAATAGTGTCTAATTGTAAAATAAACTTACTTTTAAATAGCGTTAAGGCTTTACATTTTCCACCTTAACACAGAATATATTCCCATAGTCTATACAGTACCGTAATCTCCCCCGTACTGGGCGTCGTCAGAGGGCACTCCATAGGTATGGTACAAAACCAAAATCGTATAAGGCGCGATAGGGTAGGTGACACGGCACAACTAGGCAATGCCAGGGTAGATATACCAATTACGCTTCCGGATCGATGGTAACGCGTAGCCGCAGCTACCGCCCACCTCGAACAAACTCCCCCAAAATCAAAAATAGAAGTGGCCACTGAATCAATCCAAAGTCGAAGTATAATATCGAAGAGGAGTGTCCGATCAGAGGAATGACCTCATTAACTCGTCAATCGCTCCTGTTTTAGCCACCTTATGCCAACTCACGGGAGTCGGGTCCACGTATTTACCTTACAGGAAACGTCGCCCCAACCTACTTCATTCTGGAATCTCCACCGCGTACACGGTTAGTCAAAGTGGTTTTCGGTATCGACAGAGAGTATGTCCATATCCGATCCCGGTCTCTTTGCCAACCAATCGTTATTATAACACCGCGGTCATTTAAAAATAGTTTATACTTTAAAACCAGAATATAATCCATTTCAAAACCATAATATTACGATATCATTTCTTCTTTAAAACCCAAAAAGATTCATTTTGATATTATTTTATAAAACCCAAATCAATGATATCATTTCCCAAATATAAATCTTTTCCAAAAATTATGCCACTTTTAAAATTTATAATTCCTTGTAACCAAATATTTGAATATTAACTTTCAACATAATACTTCGAAATCCATAGTTTTTAAAACCATTACTTTCAAAACTAAATGGTTTGGATATTCAACAGCATATAAAATAAGTGGTTTAACTTAAATGTTACTTTGAAAAGAAATATTTCTCGTGGCTTTACAATACATTTCTTTATTTAAAGTTAAAACCAAAATTTAATATCGCTTCAAGTTCCAAAACCATTTCAATAAATTCATATATACAGGTATATCCATTTTGAGTATAAATATTTCAACTAAAGTTGGATTTTATTCTTTCAAATCAAATGTTCTATTAATTAGCCTTGAATATTCACATAGAATCCATAATTTATAAGACTTCAATTTCTAGTAATAAATTATATATATTTTCCAATTCAAGTTATACTAGAATATTCATTTAATTTATTTTGGGAAAATCCAATTATAAATATCATATCTTAAAATTTCCAACTTAACATTTAAACATAGGATATAAATTATCAAACTCCATTTACTAAATTTTCTTCCATTTTAATAAAGAGATTTATACACCTTTTTATTTCAAATTTTTCAACTTCATATGTATATAAATATGGAAGAAAACATTTATTCAGTATAAAATTTAAGATTTTTATAAACCGTATTCCATCCAAACCATAAAAATCACATTAAAAATAGTTATATATAGACCGTGGTGCCTGTATATAGTTTTCTATCCTATGGTCAAGTGATACGGATATTTATCATTTCAATCCGCAATTTAAAAAAAAAAAACTGCGGTTGTATATCATTTCAAACCGCAATCCCGAATGAAATGTAAATGCATACTAACTTGCAGTTTAATGATATCCAAATAAAACATTCATTCAACAACACATCCATCATCCAATCACAACATCGATCAATATCAATCAATAACAATTATATATATGATCATATATAACAGGTGATAACTGGCAGTTTATTCAAATTAAATTTATCAACTATTAATCTAACAGTATATTCAGTAATAATTTATACAACTGTTAACTAGCAATTCATATGCAACAAAAATTTCCAACAGTCAATTAGTACACAATAAATCAATTAAATTAACAGTTAAATTTAATAAAATGCAATTCAACAGATATGAATGAAATAAACATGCCAAATACTCATAAATAAATTTCTATTCATTTCTAAAATTTATTTAACAAACATAAAAGCTTCTAGTAATTGTGAGTGGGTCAAAACACTCACCTTTTGAATTTAAATCGAATGTAAATCCGATTTAAACCCAAAATTTGACGGTCTCTAAATTTATCCAAACCAGCGTCATCAGATTCGGAATTTAATTACGATCCTAACAAAAGAAATTTCGTGTGAAACGGAGTTCGTATGTGAAAGTTATCACAATTAAACGATTTGCAATTGAAATAAAAAAAAATTAAAAATAAACAAAACAAAAATAAAATACCGTGCCGCATCCACCTTCCCTCGTGAAAAACGCATATGCTTCTTCTTGATTGCTAACTTTGTTCCGTAATTTTTCTTTTATTTCGATTTACTTTAATTTTCCTCCTTATTATATGAATGTATGTATTTTAAAAGGTTTGAAAGAAAAAGAAGATTTGAAAAAGAAGAATTGAAAAAAAATGATTAAAATAAGAACTGAAAACGGAAGAGAAGATCTAGATTTGAAAAGAAGAAAGTTTGAAATAGAAGTAAATTTGAAGAAGAAGAAGAAGAAGAATATTTGAAGAGAAAGAAAAAAAATTAAAATGAGAGATAATAAGGAGCTTTGAGAAAAACAAGAAAAAAGAAGAAGAAGAAGAAGAAGAAGAAGAAGAGAATAGCATGGAGGCTAGGGTTAGAGTTAGGAGAAACAAAATGTAATAGAAGAATAAGAAGTAGGTTATTTATAAGGTTAGAGTTAGGTTTAGGGACAAATAGATTTGAAAGGAGAGACTGCTATTAATTAGAAATAAAGTGAATATAAACACTTGGTATTGAAATATAGCAAATATGAACAATCCTTTTTTTTTTTAAAGTAGCAGGTATTAAAAAGAGGTATTTATTAATTAGAAAGAAAATGAATATGGAGGGACAAAAATAAATGACACGTTTCGTTAGTTTGATTCTAAATTAATTAAGTGCTAGATACAGAAAAATTTGAATACATCATATATATATATATATATTCATACTTTAACTGTGTGACAAAATTGCTAAACACACATCAAGTACGATTAATTGGTGACAATATATAGGAATAATCAACAATAAATGTGGATGCAATCACATAAGGATCTAATAGGGAAGGAGATAAAAGTAACAACGTTGATTAATTCCACTTTCCCACTTTAGCCAATCCAATTACAAAATTTAAAATTTTATAAAATTTCTCTCCTTTGATTTCTTAAACAATTTTAATAACTAACAACAAGTTCTATGTTAATTCAATCATTAATCATTTCGCCAATTACCAAATTAAATTTCAATTATTCGCAATAAATCAAATTATAAATTTTTCATTCCAATAAATAAAATAAATCTTGATTTTTTTTTTCTTCCATCCTTATTAATTCCACAACTTGTTCAATTTGAAAATCATTATCATATTTTCCAAATGTTACCTTAATTTAACACTTATGTAACGTATTATTAGATTCGTTGCAAGATTTCAATTTCAATCCCCATTTCTTAATATACTCAAATTCTGGACATTTTTATTTCCTTACCCATAAGTGTAACATTTATTGCCAATTCCATCCAAATTTAACAGGTAACGCTTAACAATGTTTTCAATCCAAAGGTTATACTTAAGTTTACGTTGTATTCTACAACTTATCATATTATGAAGAAAATTCACATTATTCCCCAATATTACCTTAATTCATATTAACTTAACATTAAATTTACTCTTCATTCTATTATTAACCTATTAGTATTAAATAGATGAAATTAACATTGGTTTTACACTCTATTACGTAGATATCCTTAAATTTTATCTAAGTTTATATTTACATAATATTCCAACATTAAATTTCATCCAATTTTTTTTTCTTCCTTTTTATTTTAATTAAATCCAATTTCCCTAAAGTTACATTCAAACAAGTAAATTTTGATTTCCAATCAATCATTATACTATAACATTCTTAACATTTTTTCATTACACTACTAAATTCTACCTTGATAAGTTTACGCTTCTATTGCTTTACTTTCACACTTCCGTTAAAATATAAATTAATTCTAAAGTAACGTTTATTGTTGACCCCGCCATTTTAATTACTCATATTTAGATGAAGGTTATTTCAAATAAGTTCATTGACTCATTTAAATTAGGTAGTTTATAGTAGTTGTTATCCCACCCTTACAATTATTTCCTACTAACGTGCTACCAACTCCTTTAATTGAAATTTGAATTCCAAACCTTATTTAATATACTAAGTAAGATAAATAACATATATAGATTGCTACCAACTTTCCTTTTCTTGCATCTATGTGTTTATTACTTGACACACCAGTAAATATTACATATACACAAAATTCCGTTATCACTTGCCTAACAAGGTTATTATCACTTAAGATCTCACTGCATCCACATTTTCACATTTTCATTTCCTAGTTTCTTTACTTTATTCTACATAATTTATTACAAATGGGATTTTCTTTGGTTTACATCTTATTTGTATTTAACATTTCTCAATCACCAATTCATTTCACTTTAACTGCGGTAAATTGGTGGATAAATTGAATTTGATTCCCAAAATCTAAATTAACAAGAAACAAGGGTAGGTAACATACAATAGTCATTACTCCAAATTCTAGTCACCTAAATAGTCTTTTATTCCTTGCAAATAAATGTTACTATTTATTTTCATAGTACAAATCTCAATGATTATCCCATTTTAATTTGCTTAGGCCATTTATTTCACTATACATATCTACATAAATGGGTAATTTATTCAATTCATTAAGTGTCAATTCTATTAAGCCCTGTTTATATCTTTATGCATTCTTCTATAACTTTACAAAAGGGAATAACTTTTAAACTCATACACTTAATAACAAAACCGTTATAAATCCAATAAACTTCCAAATCCAAGTTTGTACACATTTTACACAACTATTATGATTTCTCACAAACGTTGAATTTATTAAATGACCATTTATTATAATTTAATTCCCTTAATTGAATCAAATGCTTATTATTATATATATTCTTTTCATTCTACCATTCCTTCCCATTATAAATTCATTAACGTATTTACACATCTCTATCTTTCAAATATAAAATAACCAAACTGATTACAAACACTGTTTCTATCAATTTTCATAAGTTTGTTCAAAACTATACTTTTGTTTACATAAAATAAATTTTATGTTTCTATTAGTTTTCTTTTCCTTTCACTACAGGCATAAATTATTACTATCTACACTAATTACATCTTTGTATTAATGAACACCATTTAAGTTAATATTTATTCTAACATTCACAAATTCAACATTTATTTGTTTCT
The DNA here is from genome assembly GCA_030765085.1 of Allium cepa. Lineage (NCBI taxonomy): Eukaryota > Viridiplantae > Streptophyta > Magnoliopsida > Asparagales > Amaryllidaceae > Allium > Allium cepa. The sequence goes on from CM060942.1 coordinate 154,184,936, forward strand.
TAAAAATTACTTTAAATCAAGTTGTGACAATTTACATTATCCACATCTATTATCATAAATTTTTATAGTTACACTAAATTGCAACCACTATACCAAATTTCTACATTTATTTTTAACCAAATTAGAAATTATATTAATTCATTTTATTAAATATCATAAATTTAACGGGTCGTTACAGGTGGGGCGTCACAGCTTGGTATCAGAGCCAAACTTCGGAACAATGTAGAATAACTTAACAAGGATCATCGTCCTAAGTCTATCGTAGGAGTTGTACCATAGGATTAATTCGAGTCTTCGTACCGATTCATCATATTTCCTTTATGATTCCTTGTTTTATCTATCAAGATTGCTTGATATTCATTGGTGAATAACCTTCTTCCTTCTCTTCTTTCTTTCTTAAAGGAAGAGAATGTCTAGACCAGGCCGTCCCAGAACTGGATCATCTAGTGCTGCTCCCCAGGATGGAGTTTTTATGACTACTCAACAGCTTCTTGATTTAGTAACAAATGCTCAAGCAGCTGGAGCTAACCCGGAACCTACTCACCCAAAGTCGGGATTTGCACGCTTGTGCAGCGATTACACTAACTTGGGTGGGAAGCCCTTCAAAGGTTCGGAAACGATCATCGAGGTCCAGGCTTGGTTAAAATCATGTGATCGAATCTTTTCTCGCATGAACCTTATCGATCTCCACCGCGTTCAGGTGGCTTCCAGCATGCTCCAGGAGAGAGCATTGGACTGGTACGAACTCCTTATTTCAGAAATTAATGAAGCAGATCTCACCTGGGAGCAATTTCAGGGACGCTTCGAGTTAAAGTTTGTACCAGAAGCTGGGAAAGTAACCTTGGCTCGACGTTTTATAGACCTTGTTCAAGGTCAATCCTCTGTGACTGATTACGTTGCAGCCTTCGAGTCGCTTTCCAAATATGGGGTTGAATACATCAACACCCCATTGAAGAAGAACCAGAGGTTCGTTTATGGCTTAAATAAGAATCTTAAGAAGCCACTACTCCTGAAACTAGAAGTTGCATTTGATCAACTCGTCGATATCGCTCTTCGTCTTGAAGAGGCCGATAAAGAGAGTGATGCTGAAGTGGTTGGCGCTAAACCAAACTTCAACAACAAAAAGAGGCCTAACAAATTTAAAGGTTCTTATCCCAATAAAAAGGGTAAGCAGGCAACTTCGGCTGCAAAGACACCTTCCTCTAGTAGCAGGCAATGCTATAACTGTGGGTCTAAGGACCATTTTGCGAACAAGTGTTCGAAGCCCAAAGGTTGTCGCTATTGTAAGAGCCCAGATCATTTCATGCATCAATGCCTCAAACTTGAAGCCAAGAAGGGGGGAAAGTTAAATGTGGCTCAAGCCCCTGGCAACACATCTCGTGGCCAAGGTATTTCTCATTCCATTCTTGATGGTATTATTTTATTTCATGATCAACCTATTAGAGTTCTCTTTGATACGGGTGCATCCCATTCTTTTATATCAAAAGAACTTGTTGATACTTTTTCTTTAAATGTTGTTGCTTTAATGACTTCTTTAAGAATCGCGAATCCGGTTGGTGGGTCCGCAACTCTTAGTTTGCTTTGTAAAGATGTGGAGATTATTTTATGTGATTTTTCTTCCCTAGCTGATTTGCATGTCATGCGTTACTTAGGCTTTGGAATAATTTTGGGAATGGATTGGCTTAACCGTTATCAAGCCCATATCCTATGTCCTGAGCGGACTATTCATCTCCAACATCCACTATCTGTTAAACAGATTTCTGTTAATCTTAAAGATTCAGAATCCTGTTTGGTGGCATCTTTATATTCTTTAAATCCTCGTGATGACGATGATGATGATGAAGATGATATTATTTCTCGTATTCACGTTGTTCGTGAATTTTCCGACATATTCGAGCCCGTTTTAGGTTTACCACCTAAACGAGCAATTGAGTTCAGAATTAATCTTGTTTCTGGAGCTCAACCTATTACTCGTCCTCCTTATCGCATGTCCAATAAGGAAAATGAGGAGATGCGTAAACAATTATCCGAATTGGATACGAAGCAATTTATTCGCTCTAGTTCCTCACCTTGGGGAGCTTCGGCTATTTTTTCGTGAAGAAATCCGATGGTACGCTTAGGCTTTGCGTTGACTATCGCAAGCTTAACGATATGACTATTAAAAATAAATATCCTTTGCCTCGGATTGATGATCTATTCGATCAGCTTAGTGGTGCTAAGGTCTTTTCACAATTGGACTTGGCTACCGGTTTCCATCAGCTTCGCATCGCCGAGGATAGCATTCCTTTGACATCATTCCGTACTCGATATGGATCTTATGAATGGCTTGTTATGCCATTTGGGTTAACGAATGCTCCAGCTTATTTCGCTGATCTCATGAATCGAGTTTTCAAAGATTTCCTCGATCGGTTTGTTCTCATATTCATTGATGATATTCTTGTGTATTCAAAAACCGAGGAGGAACATGAGAAACATCTTCGGATTGTATTGGAAACTCTTAGGAGTAATCAATTAAAGGCGAAATTTTCTAAATGCCACTTTTGGCAATCTCGTGTGAAGTTTCTCGGTCATATTATTTCTGAATCCCGAATTTCCGTGGATCCTTGAAAGATTGAAGCGATTCAAGATTGGAAAAGACCTGAGAGTGTGACTGAAATCCATAGCTTTCTCGGATTGGCGGGCTATTACCGTCGTTTCATTAAAGACTTTTCTAAGATTGCCGTGCCTCTTACTGGCTTGACTAAGAAGGGAGTTAAATACATTTGGTCGGACAAATGTGAAGCCTCTTTTCAGAAATTGAAAGAACTCCTTTCCGATGCTCCTATTCTTGTTATTCCCGTGGGGAATCAAGATTTTGTTGTTTATACTGATGCTAGTCACGTTGGTTTGGGTGCCGTTCTTATGCAAAAAGAACGTGTTATTGCTTATGCTTCTAGGCAATTAAAGCCGGCCGAGACTAGATATGCCACACATGATTTAGAACTCGCGGCTATTGTTTTCGCCTATCGAATTTGGCGTCATTATCTATTGGGAGAGAAATTTATTCTTTACACGGATCATAAGTCTTTGAAATATTTATTTTCTCAAAAGGAACTTAATTTGCATCAACAGCGTTGGCTCGAGTTCCTTGCACCTTATGATCTTGATATTCTTTATACCTCCGGTAAGGGTAATCGTGTCGCCGATGCTCTTAGCCGTAAACAACAAGCAGTTGTTTCTATGATGATATCCGAATGGAACGATCTTGAGGTTTTATCCACTTGTGAGATTCGAGAGCGCGCATCCGATTTATGCTCATCACCTATTTTATGTAGCCTTGAGGCTCATCCTTCTCTTTTAGACCGCATTCTTGAAGCTCAAGGGCTAGATCCTAAATTGGCTCTTCTTGGCCAAAATGTTAAGGATAAAATTGATATTGAAGGTTTGAAAGACTTTGATATTGATTCTCGTGGCGGCATTCGAAAATTTGGTAGACTTATCGTACCAAATATTGGAGATCTTCGTAAAGATATTTTAGAAGATTCCCATCGTTCTAAATTCACCATTCATCCCGGTAGTAGTAAAATGTACACTGATATGAAGCGACTTTATTATTGGGAGGGAATGAAATCTGATATTGCTAACTTTGTTAAGTGTTGCATGACTTGCCAACTTGTCAAGGCCGAACATCAAAGGCCTGGTGGGTTATTGCAACCGTTAGAAATTCCAATTTGGAAGTGGGATCAAATTTCCATTGACTTTATAGATGGCCTTCCCCGTTCTCGTTCGGGTCATGATAGCTTATGGGTGATTGTTGATAGACTTACTAAATCCGCCCATTTTATTCCGGTTCCGTCTAACCGAACCGTTCTTCTTTTGGCCAAACTATTTGTCAAGGAAATTGTAAAATTGCATGGAGTTCCTACTTCTATTGTTAGCGATCGTGATCCATTGTTTACTAGTGGATTTTGGAAGAGTCTTCAAAAAGCTTTAGGAACGAAGCTTAATTTTAGCACCGCGTATCACCCCCAGTCCGATGGACAAACCGAGCGTGTGAATCAAACTCTTGAAGATCTTCTTCATGCTTGTGTGCTTGATTTTGGTGGAAGTTGGGAAGATCATATTTCACTTGTTGAATTTTCCTATAATAATAGCTTCCAATCTAGTATTGGTATGGCACCTTTCGAGGCACTCTATGGAAGGCCATGCCGATCTCCTTCTTGTTGGCTTGAGGCCGGTGAGAAGCTGGTTTTAGGTCCAGATTTTATTCGAGATTCCATGGAAAAGATTGAACTTATTCGGCATAGGATGAAAGAAGCCCAGAGTAGACAAAAATCCTATGCCGATAATCGAAGAAGGAAATTAGAATTTTCTGTTGGGGATCCTGTTTTTATTCGTGTTTCACCTATGAAGGGTGTTGTACGTTTCAGTCGATCGGGGAAGTTAGCGCCTCGATATATTGGGCCATTTCCTATCACTGAACGTATTGGTTCCATGGCTTATCGCCTTGCATTGCCGGCTCAGTTTTCTGCTATGCATGACGTATTTCACGTTTCTCAATTACGGAAATGCCTTCGGGATTCCGATTTTATTCTTGAGCCTGCTATTGTGGAAGAAATTGAAGTTTCGCCGAATTTAACTTATGAGCAGCATCCTATTCGAATTATAGCTTCGGATGTTAAACGACTTTGAAATAAAGATGTTCCGCTTGTGAAGGTTCAATGGTCCTCAAATCCTAAGGATTTCTCTTGGGAATCCAGAGAATTCATCGAGCGAACACATCTGGACTTGCTTACTCCTGCTCTTTGAGGTGAATTTCCTATTTCAAATTTCTTTTGTATTAATATGCTTTTAAGGTTGTTACTTGTTATTTCCATCTTATTTGTGTTATGCATATTTCTATGTTTGTTTCCGAAGATTATTATAGCCACGGCGTGATAAGAAATCACGAGGATGGTCGCTCCTCAACAGCCTTATTCTCCGTGCTAGTTGACAACTCTACACCGTAGTGTTCTTGGCTAGTGTGGGTATAGGGGTGGGGCGTCACAGGAGATCTGGAGTTCAAGCTGGATGGCGAGGCGTATCACTTGTATATGTTATATTCTATCAGCTGTTTGTTGTTGTAACACTCTGATGATGTAATGTGATGTATGTATAAACCGATATAGTTCTTTGTTTGAAAGATTATTCATTCATCTATTATATGTTGTTCCGCTGCGAAATGTGATATTCTGTTATTGTTTCTGTTTCTTCTTCCATCTTCTTCTTCTTAAACCTTAACGGTTCGGTTTTTCGGCATTCGACTGTTCGGCATTTGATTCAGTGGATGTATGAATGTCGACTTTCGGAAGTCGAAAAATTGGGTCTTTACAACTCGGTATCAGAGCAATTGGTTAAGCAACAACGTTGGCTCTGGTGGGGATTACTCGTTAGAGATAGAGTCAGTAGTACTCTAGAATGAGTTTGAGTGTAATAATAGATATGAGCGCGTATTTGTTAGTGAATATAAAATTGTTTTATATTGTGTTGAATGGTTTGTTGAGTGGTATATGTATTCTGGTCAATACGAGTAATTAACGTTATTAATAGGGATCTCTAAACATTTGTACAGAATAATTCGCCACGATATTGTTTTAATATAGGGTGAATGAAATAATTTTACCCAAACTATTTTCATATATAAAAGGAAATAATTTTTGTAAATTATTATAGTATATGGTTGCTTGGATGTTGGGAAGTGATATATTTAAATTATTATTGTTGGTTATTGAATAAGAAATTGAAAACAAAACAAAACTGAGAAATAAAATCCATATACAAATGAGATTTGTAAATATAAATTGTAAATGTGATTTATAATTTGAAATAGAATTCCAGAGAAATATTTGGAAGTCCATTGAAAATATTTAAAATTTGAAAAATATGGAAATAAAATTCCTTTTTAGTTTGAAAATGGTTTTCAAAGGTTTTGGAAAAAATGTTTTTGAAGGGATGAAAGCTCTAAACTCTTTTCGGTCGCTGGAAAATAATTTCGTTGATGACTGCAGCATCGTCGATGTTCATTTTTGAGTTTCCAAGAGAAAAATTGCTGCCAAATTATTTAAAAATTGAAGTTGTTTGGAAAATTGGGTTTGGGTTTTGGAAATTCAAAAGATAATTTGAATGAATTTCAAAAATGATTTTGAAATGTTAGAAAGACTTTGGAATCTGATAAAAATAGTTGTGGAATAAAAATTTATTAAGGTGGAAAATAAATTTGTGAATGAATAAATAAATTTACAATTGCAAGTAAATGAAAGTGAATTTGAATTTGAAGTTCATTTCGAATTTCTAAGTAAATAGAACTGAAATTGAAATTGAAATTGATTTGTAATAAACAATGCGAGGTATTAAAATGAAATTAGTAAGTGAAACTAATTAAAGAAATGGCAAATTAAATATGGTTTGAAATGAATTGAATTCAATAATTATAAATGAAAGGTAAATTGAATTCATATGGAATTGGAAATCCAGTTTAAATATTAGTAGATATAAACCAAAGTGGTGAATTGAGAATAAATTTAAGAAGTATATATAATATTTATATTAAACTTAAGAAATAAATAACGAAATTCTTAAGTAAAAATTTGGAGTTGAGAAAATATTTTAAATTGATAAGTGAATGAAGATTAAACTGGAAATTGTGAAATGGTGATTTTGAATAAGTGGGTAGAAATGAAAATCAATGTGAATTAAAGAAAAGAAAATTGATATAGCTAATAATCAATTTGGAATTAATACGTAGTATATACGTATATTATTTTCGCATAACGATTTGATCCAGAATTCGAGCACAGAATTTCGAGATAGTTATATCGATCCGAGTTAGGATTTTTCACTCAACTTTGACGGTGAACCTGGATTTGGATTTTTGGTTGATTCTGGAAATTCTCTTTCATAATTTAGAGCTATGCGAGGAGAATGACGATTTTTGATCAAGAAACCAGATCTGAGTCCACACTAGGAAGTAGGGTGGACGATACTAGTTCAGAAGTGAAATTGTGCGATTGAGTGAGCGATCGAATTTGGTATTGCGTATGAATGAAGTTTGTATATTGTACGGATTTGAATGAATTAAATATTGAAACTTCTGTAAAGAAAGTGCAAAATGGTTTTGAATGTAGCAATTGGATATTATTACTGAGTAAGATATACAGGTATTTTAGAGGTAAAGGAAATTAGATTTTTGATTCCAGAAAATAAATTTAAATTGCTAGAAAAAGGTATGTATCTAAATTTCTATATGAAATTTGATGATTTTCTTGTCTAGCCACTTGGTTTTTTGTTTTCTTTTGAAATCTGAGGGCCCGTGGTGCCATTCTGTAGTCGTACCGAGCTAGCTACGCAAAGGAGACGCTGGCGAAATTTTTTGAAAATTTAGAGAGTTAGAAAAATTTTGAGGAAATTTTAAAAATTTAAAATTTGAATTTGAGTTTAAAAGATTTTAGAAAGATAGTTGAAGTGATAATGCATCTTTCATAAAAAGATATATTTTGGCAGGTTGTTAAAACTGTATGGTTTTGGGAAAATGATAAACGGATTAAGGATCATTCTTCTTAACTAGTAATTTCAGGACGAAATTCTTTTAAGGGGGGAAGAATGTGACGACCCAGTACTTTAAACATTTGAAATTGGAATATTTAATTGATTTTAAATATTTGAAAGTTAATTTAACTTGAATTTCAGATATAACTATGGATTTGGCAATTAAATTATTGAATTTAATTTATTTAAGTTGGGTAAAATGTTGAATCTTGATTTTTAAGCTGATTAAAAATATTTTAAAGGCTTGGAAAATCTATATTGATAATACTAAAGATAATGGAAGCTTCAGAATTAATTTTGAAAATGTTTTGTTTAGTTTTGAATTTATATCGTTTAAATTGATATTCAAAAATAGCCTTCCAAGGCACATTCTCGGAATTCGACGAAACAAGTTCCATTGGATCCGTAATATTGTATTATTTTTGAATTTTAATTTTTGTAGCATTCGGAGTTGTTGTGTGGCCGTACGAATAGCAAACACGCTGAAATTTAAATTAAAAATTCAATGTTTTAACTGGTCCGAAAAACTATATTCTCCATATGATTAAATTTGGAGTCGAAACTTTTTCCATTGCGTTCGGAATAGGCGTGTGATGTAATAAACGCCTTACGGCACGCCTTGATTGGAGATTGAGATTGTGAGTTGCGAAAATGATATGATTTGAATTTAAATTTGAATTTGAAAATAATATATACAATATTTAATATAAATTGTTTTCATAAGACGATATTTTACACGTTTCTTCCCTTCTAACATTTGTCATCTTCATTGACACACTTTTTTTTAAAAATCAGTTAATAAAAAAACGAACGTTGCTTTTATCCAAATCTCGTCCCCCTTCTTCAATTACAAATTGAAAATCAAAGATAAAAATGGCCTCCTTCTTTCAGATCCAAAACCAACGAATCGATTTGTTGAAGCAGAAAGAAAAAAAATATAAACCGCTTGGTCCTATTCTTTTTCCCCTCTAAATCGAACGCAATTCGTTCATTCAAAAAAAAATCTCTAAGTGACATTCAAACGGAATCGAATCAGAGATTGAATTAGATGGAAGGAAGAGCTCGAGTTTGAGTGCGCGTTGATTCGCGGTTGGGTAGGAAAGAAGGAAGGCCACCAGAGGTTAGAGCAGTGGAGATGTCGCGATATAGGAGAAGATCGTCGTTCGATCGATCAAGATGGAGTGCATTCGTGTGTGCAACGTGGTTTGGGAAGTCGAGCAGATGGCCAGTGGAACGATAATCGATTCGCGATTTTTCTTGGGTGTTCGTTCACAATTGGGATCGGCGATGAACTTGGGGATTTCGCGAGGTGAGCGGCAACGTGTTGTGTCGCCTGGAGTCGCAGTTGTCGACAATAGTGGTCCCTGAGCAAGCAGTGATTGAAGATTGAGGAAAATGTGGGTAGGAGCTCGTGCTCGAGCTCTGGCATCGGGTGGTGTTCACTGCCCGTCGAGGCGACGGGGGTGTATAGCTTTGGTTCGTTTTTCCAGTAAGGTATAACTTTGTTTTACATATATACAGAAAATTATATATAGGGTAAGTTAACCAAAGTTTTAATAAACATAAATTACAGTAAGTTTTGGAATGAAAATTTCCGTTTTTGAATATATATATATATATATATATATGTAAATGTATTAGGAAATCTATATATGTTATTTTATAATTTTATATGTAGTTCGTAAAGAAATAAATATGCATGCACATTTTTTTTTGGCAAGGCCTGCCGGTTTTATAGTGGACCGTCCACTTTTTATTACGAACATAATAAAACTTAAAGTACAGGAGTAAGGTAGAAGCACCTTAACCACTAAGAAAAAAGAAAAATACAGCACAAGAATGTGACAGACATGCCACATTAACTAAAAATGTCACCCAGACTAGGACTCCTCCAAAGAGGAAGAATCACCATATTCCGCAGACACCTGGGAAAAAACCAAAGGGACATTCCCACAAAGACCAGCAAAGGGGCGGAAAAGGATAGCAAAACAAGGATCATAACCCATAGCCTCAGAAGAGTATATAAAAGAACAATCCCAAGTAGTATCAGCTATCATGACAGAATTCGATCTCGCATACATACCGTCCATATCGAGAACTAAGGAATCACCAAACGGTCTGTAATGAAGGCATCGAAGGTCCAGATAGTCATCGAAAACAAATCTAAAAAAGGAATCATCCACGGGGTTAAATCTCATATCAGATTTGAGATCAACCGAACACCTCTCGGACTCAATCTAAACAACTGGCATAAGCGGCGGAGCTGGATCAGGAGCAGCTAGAGGAATTGCTGAGGCATCACAAGGGACCACATTATAAGAAGGAGAGGCAGGCCTAGCATTAGAAAAAGGAGGCGGACCCTGGTCAGATAATGGAACTGCTGGAGGAGGGGCAATCTGAGAGTCAGAGGAGGAAACTTTAGGAACCCATTTCCTGAGCGGGGGGCGAGGCAAGGGGATCTTTAGAGCAGCCGTGGAGGTGACAGAATGCAAGTAGGCGATAGCCAGTGGCCAAAAGAGTTGCAGGAGGTACAAATATCTAGAACCCAACCATAGCAAACGTGGACTTCCGCTACATGCCCGACAGCTAGCTGAACAGGAATAGAAGTAGGGAAAGGCTTAAAGGGGGATATATCTCTAAGAGCCTTAGCATGTACATATTTTAATTTACTAGATTTATAATAAAAAATAGGTTTGGTGATTAATTTATTTTTTATTAACCCACTTAATTATTTTAGTTACTGAAAATAAATTATTAAAGGAAATTTAGTTTTTAATTTAAAATTTTAGTTAAATAAATTTATTAAAAAGGAATTTTTTTAAAGTAAAGGTATTAGTTTAAAAATTAAAATTGCTAGTTAATTAAATTTATTAAAGGGAAATGGGTTTAAGAAATTTAATTATTAGTTTAAATTAAATAAATATATTAAATGTAAATTTATTCTTCAATTTATTTTGAATATTAATCAATTGAAAATTGTCTATACAAGGTCTAATAGTGTGAAGAAGGCGACAAGTCGGGATTGGAAACGGATTGCAAATGAAAAGGTGACATCTTCTCATTCAATTAGAATTTTCGATTTAATTTTAAATAGTTAAATTTAAAATTGTTGATTGTGCGTTTGGATAATAAATTAGTATCAGCTGTATTGGATTAGATCCTATGCGCCGCATAATAGCGGAGGATATTATATAAACATATATACCGCGATATTCCACCTCGAAGTGGAATTGGTATTATATATTTATTTGGAATGATTGATTTCCCACACTATATAGCAGATGAGACCATGTGCGCCACATAATAGCGGATGATATTTTATAAATCCAATATACCACGATATTCCACCTTGATGTGGAATTGGTATTTAACTGTTGTGCTAACATTTGTGGATGCAGGGAAACAGGTTGGAGGGATCCAATTAGATTCCTCAAATATTTGAATTTGCCTTAATGTTGTGAGTTGATTTGTTTATAATCTTTGTGTGATTATATTGTGATTGAAATCGTTGAAGGCTATATATTAACCGAACGTATCTTTGGTATCGTAGGATATCAGAAATAAATAAAGATTGATTTTTAAAATTTAAGTAAAAATTTATTTTTGAGAATTGGATAAATTTAAAAGAAGGAATTTTAAAAGGATAAGGTTTTATTTATGTAATCCTGTTGAATAAAATTCCAAAATATGGGAAAAAGATTTAATAAATGGATTTCGAGTGATATTGTTTAATAGATGAAGAATTTATTTAAAATTTGGATTTTAAATATTTTAGAAAAAATAAAGGGATTTATTTTTAAAGGGTAATGAATTTGGAAATCAATTTGAGAATTGGTTTGGTGTTTAAAAATGAATCTTTGGAAAATCAATTTGGAATTTGATTTGGTATTTGAAATTAAATTTAGAAATCAATTTGGAATTTTATTTGTTGTTTGGAAATAATTTGAAAATCAATTTGGGAATTTGATTTGGTGTTTGAAAGTGAATATTTGGAAATGTAAATTCACAATGGGAATTTTATAAAGGAAAGGGAAATTTGCTTTAAATAAATATAGGTTTATTTTTAGAAGTATGGAAAGAAATTTACAGATTTGGAACATAAATTAAAATAAATCAAAGAAGATTTATTTATTTATTTAAATGAGCATTTTGAAAATGGAAAGTGTATTTTCCTTGGAAAGCCGAGTATGTTTTCAAAGTAGCTTATAAATATAAATTGAAAGTTTAAAAGTTGGTTTTTAAAAGAATATTTGGAGAAATTATTATCTTAAGTTATTTTGAAAAGCTTTAAAGTAAAGATTTATTTAATTAATTATAGAAGTGATTATTTAAAGATTAAATTTATGTTAGATTTAGAAAATGGTAATTTAAATATTTATACTCTATCTACTAATTTTATTTTAAAATTAGTTTGGACTTGAATTTTTTTTATGAGATATTAGTATAATATTTTCATAACTAACGTTTTAAATAAAGTGTTTTAGTTTTTATTCTGAATGTTTCCAAGTATATATTTTGGATAAGTAATTTAAATTATTTCAAAGCATTCAAACTCGGCAAATTTGCAGTGGAAATAAATATTTGTAAATTTATTCCGCGTAAGGAAAATGATTTGAAATTTGTTTTTAAAGGATTGAAATCTACAAATTGATTTGAAATTTGTTTTCAAAAGGTTGAAATGTGAAAATATATCTTGCGAAGATATTTTGGAAATAAATAATTGGGGGAAAATTATTTGAAATCTGGTGATTGTTGTGAATGTTGATTGATAGTTAAATAACCGACTATCAATATTGGCCTTTAAATGGAATTTGAATTTCGATGCAACCGAAGGTCGGATTCGAAATGGATATTCGAAAACAACATCGAATCTTTGAGATAGTGATGGATCTTTTGTTTAAAAAGATCAAAGTGGAAATTTGTTGTGAATTATTTGAAATCTGAATGTAACACTTATTTTAAAATAAGCGCTCATTATTCGGATTAGCCCGGAGAGGACTTTGTGTCATAAAAACCATTTCGAATAATGATACGATGAAATGGGATTGCATTTGAAGATGGTATTGAAGACTGGGTATTTCCAAAAGCGAAAGGATTACCTATCGAATGTCTTTGCATCGAGTTGCTCTGGTATAGAGATTTGATCACCTTTTGTGATGGGGATTCCGGACATGATTAGTGAATATCCGGATTGCAAGGGCTTCTTTGAAGTGCCTTCGGTTCCGTTCAAACCCGGGACGGACTTGTATGGATGTGTGTCTGACATTACACTTTGAGATGTAAAGCTGGTTTCTATCAAATACATTTCTGTTGGTGGCGGAGAATTTATTCTCTTAGCTTAACATACTTCTCTGAGACGTACGAGCTCAGAGGTTATGTAGTTGATGGTTACCAGTGATACATTCCCAATTTGGTAATGTGGCATACGAAGTGGTGCTGATCATTTGTTGATCGAAGCATGGCTTATGTGAAAAGCGTAGCTTTGTAAATGAGACTTCGTCGGACCTCGCAACCCGAAAATGGTCGAAATAGGAAGGATGCGCAAGACAATTTGGGGGTAGCGCCCTCGGGGTATGTCCATTTCCTTCTGGAAAAGGGTGGTATCATGGTATGGAGCCAAGATACTTAACTTATGTGCTTACTGCAAATTTATTGCTTTGTGGTTGAGGATCCTCGGATAAAGGTCGGTAACAACCGGGGATGGCATAAGCATGGTAGATACTCGTGTTATAGCTGTATTACAGCGTGGGGGTAACTCAGCATTGTGTTGGCAGAGAGCTGGTTAAGTTCTCGGGGCGTCCCTCTAGAGGCGTACCTATGTGGAAATAGGAAGTTCCTTGGCCTGACCATTTGTTGGAAATCCAAAGAAACAATACGCGCCCTGTACGGTTTTAGTTGTATAACCTGCCATGGAATGTGGCGGTAACCTGCTATTGAACATGGTTGCTATAGTAGGCATACAATAATGGTTGTATGCTAGCTAAGATTAATATTTTACTTTCAAAATGTTTTCCACACTATGCATAAATGATAATATTAAAAATATTTTCGCCTATCAAGCATGTTTGACTATCATAAGGAGAAATCTCCTCCAATTCTGCGTTCGCATTGTGTGTGTGGCGGAAGGCCTTATGGTAGTTTCATTTTTCCAAAAGCATAGCGGGTTTCTTTTCCTTTCTTTGTGAAAATAACTGCTTTAAAGATCTCACACCAGTCCCATGACTGACTCGGAGTTTATTTTTCCATTTCTAAACTCTAGGTGCCCATAATTTTCCACACGCGCAGCCTAGAGTAAGGTTAGCTGTTGTTCTGGAGCGAAGTCAAAAAAGAAATGCAGTGGAGATTTGGAGTTCGACCTGGATGGCGAGGCGTATCACTTGTATATATTATATTCTATTCCGCTGTTTGTTGTTGTAACACTCTGATGATGTAATGTGATGTATGTATAAACCGATATAGTTCTTTGTTTGAAAGATTATTCATTCATCTATTATATGTTGTTCCGCTGTGAAATGTGAGATTCTATTGTTGTTTCTATTTCTTCTTCTATCTTCATCTTCTTAAACCCTAACGGTTTGGTTTTTCGACATTCGACTGTTTGTCATTTGATTCAGTAGATGTATGAATGTCAACTTTCGAAAGTCGAAAAATTGGGTCTTTACAGTATATCTTGTTTTTTGCATAGAAACTTTAACAAATTTGACTTAAGAAAAAATTTAAAACTTAGATCTTGATGATATAAACATATTTTGTTCAGATCTTAAGGCCTAAAATGAATTGGAGGAAGGGTTTTTTATTTTTGAACAGGTTTTAAACCTGTAGACTTAGAACAGAGCCTGGTATACCTATATACAGACATACACACCATAAATCTACATATATACAAGCATATTTACATTCATGCAAACACCTTTCACAACTTTATTTCAAGCATTATCAAAGTATAAACAGATTCAAGCTTTTAATAGGTTAGTTTGCTCACCTGCTCTTGGAAAAACAGAGAACTTGGAAGTTTGTTTTTGAATTTGAAAACTGGGTTGATAATGCTTTTATGATTTACTTGCTGATCTGAGATGTTCTTTTGAAACTAAAACTTGGAAATTGTTTTGATCTTTGAATTCTTACAACTGGCAAATGTATCTGAACTTGATCTTGTTTAATTATGTGTTCATAGACTTACACTTGTTAAATTATGTGCTATAAATTTAACACTTGTCTTGTTGTATTTTTATATAATTTTAAATCATATTTTCTATTTAAATAATTACGTTTCCTTTGTTATATTTTAAATATTTTAAAAGAAAATGATTTAAAACTAATTTATACGTTAATAAAAATTATACATATATATTATTATTTTTGAATCCAAATATTTTTAAAATATTTACATTTTGAATTTCAAATTCAAATTACAATCTATTCATATATATATATATATATATATAAATCAACACTTATCTTATTTGTATTTGAAAATTTTCAAATTTATTCACAAGTTAATTCCAAAAATTTTTATATTAATTACCACATTAAATTTGATTCAGAAACGGGATCGTTATAGTGAGTGGAAAATAAACTAATTAGGAAAATTCATGGTAATAAGGTAAAACTCATGGTGATCCAATTTAGTATAGGTGGCCATATAGTACGCCAATAATAAGTGTACTACCTATACCAGTAACAAACTATGTATCGCTATGGATCTATTGAAATGTATCCATTTTGAGAATTAGACTAGATATTTGTGGAATATCTCCATTTGTTAATTTTTAATATTATTCATATTCTCCCCACTTAAGAAAACTTCATAGCGAATAAACCCCAGATCATATAATACTACCAGATTCAAGCTTTAACTATCTACAAATGATGAACGAACCATATAGTATAGGAAGAATATAGAGCATATTTTATAACTTGTCTACTAAACTTATTTCGGCAGAAAAAAAATACTCTCACTTGTAACGCTTCCGAAATGAAAAGAATTATTCTTATGGTGTTATCACCAAAAGAGAGAGAGGTTACAAAATATGATCGACTGCTAGCTTAGTAGGGAATATCTATCATAGATTTAAAAAAGCTAGATAAATGCATGATTTCAAATAGAACAAACTATTATCCTCCTCTTATCCTTAGATAAATAACTCACTGGGTGGTTTTTAGAATATATGACTATACAAAACATAAAAATTATGTTAAGTTGGATATTCAGTCTATATTAAAGGTAGATCA
Organism: Allium cepa; assembly: GCA_030765085.1. Classification (NCBI taxonomy): domain Eukaryota; kingdom Viridiplantae; phylum Streptophyta; class Magnoliopsida; order Asparagales; family Amaryllidaceae; genus Allium; species Allium cepa. The sequence continues at coordinate 154,200,731 of CM060942.1, forward strand.
GACAGCTAACTACCTGGTAACTTATTTAAGTATCCATGCCACGTCCTTGCTAACTTCTTGACGCAAGAGCTGGTCATTCAAAACGTCGACACAATTCAACATGCAGTTACAACATAATTAATTTTGCCATCTCTGGAACAGAAATCGCCCTCTCTAAGCGTTCTTATGTCACCTGAACATTCAAAAAAAATTCGACAACAGTTTTTCCCCCTTTTTTTTAACTGCAAATCAGGACTTTCAAAACAGTACTTTTCTTATTTTGCATCATTTTACAATTTCTTCATTCATCAGGAAGAGCTAAACATTACAGTTGACCCTCTATACCCAGGTTACTTATCATTTCTTATCATAAGTACTTCGCAAAATTGCTTTAAAAAAGTTCAAATTTACAGTAACATAGTGAATAAAACATCAATCCTCATTCTGACATTAGCATATTCATTCACAGTAACTGGTGGTACTAACAATGTCTATAAATATTAAACTCATAATGCGTTTTGCATCTCCATGATAACCCTGAAATAAAGTTCAGTCAAGAGAATTTAGAAGAAATGAATATAAAATAAAAGGTTCCCAACAAACTATATGGCATATAAAAAATGTATTACAATACATTTAGAGAATTAGAGTAGATATGATTCATGTAGATACTATTCACTAATAACTATATGACAAACTATAAACATACAAGTTTCCAACAAATAATAATGAAATAGGTAGTACACAAGATCTTTGGCTAGATAAGATACATACCTTTCATCAAACTGACAAGATAAACAGAGTTGCAGCTGCAGCAAGGACACATATATAGTATGCCATAAATCATTAGCATCATCACGTCTCCAGCCCTTTATGTTGATGAAAGACAGAAAGAGAAACAATGAGTAAAAACAATAAGAGAGAGGACATTACGGAAATCATCCTACATTGTTATGCTTCCACATTTTTTAATATCTAATTAACATGAAGCAAAAAAAATTAAAGAATTAAAGATCAATGAAACATACCCATGAGGCCCAATGAAAAGCTAGTTATTTGAGTACAGCTTGCTAGAAGTCTGATACAACTCTACAACTGCTGCATGTAGCTGATTCTTGTCATACTGTGGAGCAGTACACCCTTCTAAATAACTCATAGAACTATTCTCCTCGCACACAATAAATGTTATCTCAAACTGCCCTGTTTCCTTATCATTAATCCTAAAGTACTAATTTCCATAGGCGAAACAGTGTTCTTTGGCACATAACAAAATGAACCATCATTAAACACGACAGAATTCAGTGCAGCATAATAGTTATCACCAACAGGCACAATCTTCCCTAAATATTTTTTAACCAAATCCGGATACTTCTTAACTGCATCTGAAATGGAACAAAAAATAACACCAACTTTCATCAAGGCCTCTCTATGTGTGGTCGCAATAGAGGTAGAATCTATTACAACATCCATGGCCATATTAGCCAACCTCTCCTTCTTGTTTATGGGAATATCTAATTTCTTAAACGTTTCAATCAATTTCAGATCGGCTTTATCTAAACTATTCAGATTAGGTTTCTTCTTAGGTTCTGAGTAGTAGGAAATAGAGTTGAGATCGATAGGTGGATGCCTATTGTCTGACCATGCGGGTTCGGTCATGGACTGGAAGCGGGTATAGGCGTTTAGGCGAAAGTTGAGGAGCCAATAAGGTTCAGATTTGAGTTTGGAGATGGTTCGGATGGTGGATTCGTTGAGGCCTTTTGGGATGGTGAAGAGGAGGAACTCGATGAAGGTGGCGGTGAAGATGTGTGGAGGAATAGGGATCGATATCTTGTTTTGGCATATCGCTGGTGGAAATAGGAATTTAGGGTTAAGAAAAAGGAAGAAGCGGGAAATGAAAATTTTAGAGGCAATGGAGCGAAAGTAGCTTCGTAACCAAAATAAGTGCAATAACAAAATTATCATAAACTTTTACTTTTAAATTTTAAGAAAATATCAAAAAAAGATTAAATTTTATTAGTATTTCTAAGTTTATTTTAGAAAATTTTAAAAATTTACCTTTTTTTTTGAAACATTAAATACTAAATATAATTATTAAATATTAAATGATAAAGAATAAATTCTTGATTCTTAAATATAACTTGTTGGGCGTTAAATATTAAATATCAGTCTTGATGATTAATTATTTAATAGTAATTATTAATTAAAATTGCTAATTATTAAATAGTGCTTCTTAGTTATAATTGAATATTAATTATTAAAAGTTAATTGTTATATATATGTTACCAATTATTTTTTCAGTAATATTTGTTTAATTACTATTTATTACTAAATTTTATTAGATATAATTCAAACAGTAAACGAAATGTACCGTTTTCGAACGGGGCGCTGCCCCACACCCCGTCGTCAGCCGTTAGTGGGGGCGTTGCCTCTGCACCTCCACCTAGGAGGGTTGCCACCCCTCTGGACCCCCCTTCGTAGTGGCAATCAATCTAAACAATTTTATGAAAAACTTCCAATAAGTCTTGGTTGTTAACTATTAATTATTTAATATTAATTATTAATTATTTAATATTAATTATTAATTATTTAATATTAATTATTTTACTAAGTATTAATAATTTTTATTAATTTTAAGTCATAAATATTAGCTATAATTTAATAATTAATAATAATTAATTATAATAAATTATTAATATAAAAAGTAAATATTGATTATAGATAATATTTAGTAATTATAAATTATTTACTAGTAATCATTAATTGTGATAAATTATAAATAATGACCTATGTACGTTATCATTTATATTTGTTAATTATAAATTACCATTAATAAATTATTAAGTCAGTATGTATAAATGATCGAAGATAATGATGATTAATTTTAATATTATTAATAACTAATTATTAAATATTAATAATTAATATTTTTGAAGAAAGCGTTGTAATTATTAATTATTAATTATCAAAAATTAGCAACAGACATTTATTACAACGGACATTTATGGCCGTTGTAAAATCGGCATCTATTACAACAGGCAAAAGAAAATAGTTGTAATATGCATCTATTACAATAGGCAAACAGGGATGAAAACCGGTATCTATTACAATGGGGAAAAAACCATTGTAATAGGCATATATTACAACGGTCAAATTAAAAACCTTGTAATAGGTGTATGTTACCACGTGCAAAGTAAAAGAGTTGTTGAAAAATGGTATATATTACAACGAGCCTGAAAAAAGCATTGTAATAGGTTTCTATTACAACGGGCATTTAAAGACCGTTCTAAAAGCAACGTTGTAATAGGGTATTTTTGTTGCAGTGCTTGCATACTCCTTAGTTGTTAAGCAGATTTAAGCTAGGGATGTTATGTGTAGTAGTATTAATATATTGAATAGACTAGATCAGATAACTATATGTATTTTTTGAGCACACTCAAGGTACGTATACTATACTTAGGCCATAGCGATATGGTAGGTACAAGTGAGTAATTTCGTTCAATTTGTTAAGTAGATTTAAGGTCGAAGCGAAATCAGGACAAGGTACCAAAGTGTATGGAGTTGTATGTGATACAACCGATAAGAAGTTATCCATTATTTGTGGGGCTATGATTTATTGAGTAGACTCAAGGTCAAAATCCAATGACAAACGAGTCCTAACACCCATTAATGAAGTCGATAGACTTCTATGTTTCCCTTAGGGTTTGGTGAAACATAAAAGACTAGCGAGAGCCTTATTAGAAAAATGAAATGACAACATTTAACATTTCTAATGTTGTAAAAACATATGTTATATAATGTTATAATAATCTACGTTTATAAGTTGTGCATTTAAATTGATTGATAAAATGTTTATCAATTAAGATATACAAATGAATTGAAGATTGACAAATAGAAATATAACATATACTTTCCAATAAAAGCTTATTGCATGTTAACGTTTCAACACCCTTGTAAGTGCCTGATTTTACAGTTACTAGATATATTCGTAGTTTGGTCACTTACGCATTTAATTAGTCGAGACTATGAAATACATTCTATGATTTTCAAACTCGAAAAGCAATACAAGACTATGGATATTTGATCCATATACAATCACATATAAATGTTATATGGTGAACGATCAAAGTTTGTAATGTATAATATTTTGATGAAATTGGTTCATCTGAAAAACCAAATAAACCATAGTGCAAGATTGAGTATTCAATTTGATTGATTATAAAAGGATCGTATTTTGTTTAATGTAAGACAAGACCAAAACTACAATATAAATCTAAGAACTCAATTGTTGAAATGTCAGTTTGATCGGTATACATAAAATGAAACATATATGATGTCATTAAACGATGAGGATAATCGAATGCGCTTTTGTAAAGAGTTCGTTATGATACTGTAGTAAGGATTTTTTTGAATGGTCTAACCATTTAGAAAGGAAAATGAATGTCTGAGAGTAGATATAGTTTAAGGTACATTTAGGATGAAAAGAATGAATAGTCACTTTTGCTTTAAAAGAAACATAAGAAACGAGAATTGTAATAACAATTGATACTTAATATTGGAATATAAAATATGATTTCTATTTCGATATGTATTTTCATATAGAAAATTGATTTCTATGAGACTTATTTCTTTGAGTTCAAGATATTTGATCAAAGAACTCTCAACTGTAAACTAGTTGTAGTATATGAAATGAATAATCTATATTAAGTAAATGATGAACATTCGAATTTAATATGCTATTATATTAATGGCAGAAATAGTGGAAGCATGTCATATAACACTTATTGATTGCATAAAATTATAAAAATAGTTTCGTAAAACATATCGAACATTATTTGAGAAATAATGACTGTTTTCAATGTCGATTGAAAAATAGATATAGTTATATTTCAGTGTGAATATTATGAATATTTGTTATGAAATAATGTGATACTTGTTTTCATAACAAAATGATGCACTGGAGAATACATAAGTATCTGATATTATTTACAATTATTTTGAAATTATATACCAAGCTGTAGTTTTGAGAAATAATTTTATTATATGATGATGAATCATATGATATTGGTTAATTATATCTCAAACAACAAAAGGCGATGCACCTATTTAGTGGGAGCACCATAAGAGTTGATGAATTTTTCGGATTGATACATATAGATGTTTGTAATCATAAATCTATGAATAACAAAACATTTCTACGTACTTCATCATATTCACCAGTGAGTTATCATAGATATGGACATGTGTATTTGATACGCATGTATAAGTCTATGGTAAGCTCATAGAATATACAGTAGAAGTAAATAATGTAACATGTGATAGAAATGGTTCGAATGGATCGAATGGGTAAGTATATTGGAAAGAGTTCCGAACGCATCTAAAAATGAATAAAGATTCAATCTCAAAAGTCGCTCCTCCATATGGTACATAATGATGTATCGATAAGGAGTAAACAAACTTTATTGGACAAAGTATGATTAATTGTGGGTGAAGTTCGATTAATTTCTTTCTATAAGGTCATGTTCTTAAGAGTGGTACACAAGATTAATATTATTAACAGTTTACAAAGTCATATAAGATATGGGTTTAAAGAAAACCCCAACATACCCTAGGCCAAGGAGTCGGCAAATTGTGTGAGTCGAAAGATTGCACGTAATAATTGTTCGAGGGGGATATTGTATGAACCTCCCCAAAAGGATATTGGAAAGGACTGTCATTGAATGACATATTTATCTTTTGAACATATATGTTGTACTAAAACCAATAAGTTTTATATAACACAATTCATAAAATGTTTATGAATGCCCGTTTCATTGCACCGAGTTGCAATCGTTGTTTCAAGAAATACCAACTTCATAGTGAAGGAATTTCTTTGAGAAATTATTGGTAGTAAAATGGATACAATCTAAAGGTAAAGCTGATTAAATCAGATGAAATGAAATTAACTAACCTAAATGAACACATCACATTAGAGCGTCCAGTAAGTATTCTCACACACCGAAGGGAAACTATGAGTTTTTGTTAAATGTCTAGAATATAAAATCTGTTTAATTTATCCATTAAAAGTATTGAGTCAATAATATGGTATGATACGAAGATCTGAAAATGAATTCCAAGTACGTTATCAAAATATGCTTTTGGTAGTCGAAACCGAAGGGATGCGATCCATCGCCCGCGATATTGTCTTTATGAGCAAGACTAATGCAGTTGGAATTAAATAAGCAGTGTTGATAAGAATAATCTCATAAATTTCAAACGTTGAAATTGGCATAATAGATTCATCATTCAACGTGATCAAGTTATTTCGAATTTACTCACAAAATTATCGATTTGTAAGAATTTATGATTTGGTACATATGTGTTAAAATGAAAAAATTCTAAATAATGATTTAGAATAGGCCGTTTGCATAATCCAAAGTGTCTCAAAGTCAGTGGAAGTGGTATTTGGGTTTGTGAGTGTTTGGATACGGTCAAAGAATAGATACGAAAGTATCATTTAATAAGCATTAAAATTGATCAAGTGTTTTGATAGAAATATCAAATAGTATGATTGTAACCAAAATGCAGAGGAAGCATGTGCTCATAAGAAAGAATGTGGAAAATGTAGATTGATATTTCTAAACTATAAAACAACACGTTGTTGATTTTAATAATGTACTTGTGTTAAAATCAACCTTGGTTGTTTTAATACTCAGCTTTGGATTTGAAAATGATGTCTTTTATAGAAAGTATAAAAGATATAGGCAATGTCCCAAAATGATATGCAAGGACACCTTATTAAAATGTTTAATAGGGAACATGTAAGATGGATTCTTATGCATTGGCAGTAGGAATTTTCATACCTGTTATGATGTCTACAATATCATAATTTGTTTAAGTATTTGATACATAATGCAAATATCAAACCCAAATTGATATCATTAAATGGTAGTTTGAAGTGTTCTCGTGTATTTATGATATACTAGAGAATTGTTTATAGAAACAGTGAACTCCTTACGAAGGAATGTTCAAACTCAAATTCTCATAAGTGATATTGAGTATAATATGTCAATAATAAATTCATATTAAGAATTTTTAAGTTGGAAATGTTCCAAATGAAAGATTGTGGCTAATTCATTGATTGTAATAGTGCATCAATAAAACCAATGTATATAAATATAAATGCGAAAATTTATAACCGAGTTGAGGGTGGTTCCAGAAGTTGAGAATCCCGTAACATTGTTATATAATAACAATGTCACGACATAGTTCGTAATAGAACTTAGAGCTTACTAGAGGTCGAGAGACATACTCCAAATTGTTCCATTTTATGAAGGTAGTTTATTAGCATCGGGAGAGTTAATCGACAAAGTAGATGACTAAAGCATAATAACATACTCGTTCACTAAGGGACTGACATAATTGGTTTTGAGAAAACCGATTGAGAAGTTGGAATAAGATTGCATAAATTGACCCCAAGTGTAAATGGGAGATTGATAGAGTTAGCAGTATGCCCTATGAGCAATTATATAATTTGTTACATATATCTAACTCAATAACCAATTTTGTTCGAAATCAAAAGTATTTTTCTTTCTATTATATGCTTGATATAATGTGGTTTATTAATTAATTAATTTAATTAAAATATATTTAATAGAAAACCTATGAATGATATATTTTGTGATAGTACAACAAAGTGTTGTAACTGTGAGTAATTTATCGCAATGAATATAAATATACCATTTTAAATGTTCTTAGTCAAGATGCATCGAAACAGAATATCAATGTATCCGTTGAGACTAGAGTACGTAATGCTCCCCAAATATTGGGCAGTGTATTACTCATGACTGCGGAAGGGAGGGGGCTCCTAGGGCTACGTACTGATAATTATTGGACAACTATGGAATGACTCACTCGATAGCTTTTTGTTGGTTAATATAACTAAGGTCACATAGAAAATATCGATGTGACTAATTACACAATTCTCTCAACTTGAGAATACCGTGGATCTTCAGTATGAAAGCTTCGCATTGATTATAGCTAAATCATGGCATGACGTCCATCAAGTGACTATAGTTGGGTAGAGTAGAAGTATTAGAAGTGAAGTAATATTTAAGAGAGGATTCATCTCCTCGGTTATATGAGGTTAGTATCACGGTCAAATCAAAGTCAAAGTCTCTGGTCAGAGCGTTTCAGTTAATAATAATTGTTATTATTGAATCCAGGACTTTTTGTTTGGACTATATAGAGTTGAATATGGATGATATTGCAATTTTGACCATTACCAAATTCTATCAGTCCAAAGTAAAATAGTTTTAACGAAGAGAATTGGTGTAAATTAATGTCACAACCGGATAACGCTTATTAAACTAAAATTGGATCTTACCGAAACCGAATAAGCGATAAATTTGGCCATAATATCACATCACCTTTTATGTGATGTGTGAACTTTAACATTTGAATAGTTCGATATTAATCGTTGATCGAATTTACATCCAAGAGTCACACAATCAAAATGATGAATTCTCTTTAGACAAAATGATTTAATTAATTTGTATTTATTATAAATTAATTAAATTAGTTAATATTTATGAAATATTTGAAATTTGAATTGGATTTGAGAAATAGAAAATATTGTATATATTTATAATAGCTATAAATATATAGATCGATATGAAATATTGATTATAGGTTAAATTAAACACAATTGTATATATTTCATTTAGGTTAAATGGGCTCATAACCCATGATATTTATAAGTGCAAGTTGGCTGCTATAGCAAGGGTAGGGGCAGCTAAGGTGCAGGGATTTGTTTTAGAGATGTATGGTTGAGATTAAGAGAGGAGTATGATATATTTCCTATTTCTTCTCTTATCTCACATTATATATATTTATCTCCAAACCTAATTAATTGCTCTCCTTTTGGCCACCACTTTCTTCCTTTTTTGGGCCAAAACTCATACCCAAACAGCTCGCAAAATCTCAAATCAAAATCAAATAAAAAGTGGAACTATTCAATAGTGAAAGGTCGGCGATTCCATATTAACAATCTGACAGATCGAGAGATATTCAGAGAAGGGAATTCATTCTTTCAACGTGGTCTCAAAGACATCTATCAAGATACTGTTTATTCATATTTAGATTTAATATCATGTTTATATTGATAATTATGCACCCACGAATTCATGTGTATATCATTGTTATATAATTAGTTAGGTGAGATTTTTGTACGTAAATGTATTTTTCACAATCAGATTGGTTATGTGCATAACATATGATGTTTATATTCATAATTTAATTGTATAATCAGTTATTATATCTTTAGAAAAATTATTTTAATTGTATGTTAGTTAATATTATGCATATAATATTAATATGTGTATAAATGTATATATGATTATATATCATATAATATTGGTTCAAAATTTATTCATGCTTTTTTATGTTTATTATGAATTATCAGTACCGAAAAAAATATTATTTCTATTATTACATATTTATAATCAATATTCAATGATTATTTGAAATTATAAATTCATATAAAATAAATAATATTTATAAAATTCAATTTAATAATTTTTAAAATTACTACATCACGTCGGAAGTATTAGAAAAAAAACCAAATTTTCTAATTTTTAGTAATTACTTTAATTTTTGGCCGGAAATTGATTATTTAATCTAAAATAATATTTTATTTTAGAAAAATTGCATAATTTTCTTAAACCTTATATTGTGATATTAAATTTATGAAAATTTAAAATTTGAATTTTTAATCATATAATTATTTTTATTAATTATTTATGGCCGAAACTATTAAATGACTTATAGAAAATATATATTAATATATTAAAGCCTGAGTTTGTTTCGAACTGGAAAACTTTAAAATTATTTTATATATATACACACACACGCACACGCATATACATATATATATTTCTATTTTATATTTATGAATGTAATCTAAATCATGAAATAATTTACCATTAGATTATATATTTATTATTAATATATATATATATAATCGGTTTCTATTTCATGTAATATACATACATACATTCATTTAACCATATACATATATATAAACATTTTAAGGTGCTATTATATATGTGTGTGTGTGTGTGTGTGTGTGTGTGTATGTATGTATGTATGTATGTATATTGTTAAATGAATGTATAAATAAATATATGTATGCATATGTTTATATGTAGAATATTTGGAGTATGTGTGTATATATATGTGTGTGTATTTATATATATAGATAACAAAATGAACCAATATGTCCGTTGCGATGCAAATCCCATCATATATATATGGGCATGTTATACCCTTCACGGACTATTATGTTGCCCATGCACACACACATATATATGTATATGATACATGTATATAAATTTAATCAAAACAAATTATAATACAATATACACACATACATATATGTATGATTGTATGTATATTTAAATTTAAATAACATAAATGATTTTATTTAAAACTAATTAGGAATTAAATATTCTAAATAAATTAGATTTCATATGCCCAATAAAGATCCAATATGGGAAATTTTTTCGAAATGCGCCCATAACTTCCTCTACGGGCTAGCCCAGTTCGAACACATGTAGGAGACAAAATGACCACGCTCTCTTTTTTGAAATAATTACTATGTATGATTATTATATATATAATATATAAAATTATACAATGTAATAACTATCTGTAATTGCAATTAATAAATTTACCAGCTCTTGACGGTAACGTTGGAATGACTTCGAACCCTTGTTGTACATGACTGTATTTTAATTTCTATTTGCAGAGTTCCTCTACGACTTTGCCTCTAAATTAAAAATGAACAGTATATTTCACATTTGTAAATTGGTGCAATTATTATACTAATCCTACTAAATTTTCAATAAATATGCGAAACTAGTAAACTTAACTTCGCTTCTTCGCTTTCCCAGAAAGCAGCCCAAGCTTGCCATACGCTTCCATTCATCCAGTCCAGCTTTCCCCTTTTTTTAATGGTCGACGTCGTATCGCGATAGTTTTTCCTCATTTTTTTCATCCAGTAATTTGTACAAAGGAAAAGGTATTGTTCATGTAAGTCTATCGCCCCCTGCGCATTGAAAAAAAAAAGTTACACATTTATACTTAGTCGACTAATTGTACAATGATTAATATATAAAATAAAATACAGATTTACACTTATGATGAAATCTTGCCAGATACACTCTAAGATGTGAGATGGGATATTATCCCACCTAGGCCAGCGTGCAGTCATTCTGCTCTTATAAGCAGCCTTGAAAACATCGAGAACAAATTCCTTGTGCTACAACTCAATACCCCTGTATTAAATACGATATAGACATTTAATAAATCATGAATAATATATCATACACAAAATATTTATTATTCTGCAACATATTTGATACTTACCCGCTCACTTTAGCCGTTAATGTTACTATGGGACGCTCTACTTATTGTGATGGGCCGTCGCCATCGCCTCCCGCACTGGTCCCTTCTGACTTAAAGAATGGAAACCTGATAAATGAGAAGATCTCCAACATCGAATCATAATACCTGTCACAGACATTACTTAAGAAATCTGCTAGCTGAGATCCCCTTATGCGAAAAACCCATACCAGTTGTGTTGATCCATTACGATAGTATCGCGACTATTGCAAAAGTAGAGAACCATTGTTACAACGGTAAGACATGAAAATTTTATCGTAAGCATAGTACTATAAAAGAGTATATCTCTTCAGGACCTATAAGAGTGGATCATGTACGCACTGATGAGAATTCGACGAATCGTCCCATCCAATGGATCCTTTGACGAAAGGATTGGTCAGAGAGAAGGTCATTTTAAACATCTAAAAGAATGAGATTATTTCCTATAGAATGAGAACTCAGAAAATGAGTTGTCACTCATAATAATAACCCAACTTAATGACTAGAGATCCCTAAAACTAGGTTCAATAGGTAATAACAAGTTATGATATGGCATTGATTAAACATAATAGTTTCATTAGATAGAAGCATGTAGTACTGAAGCGATAGAAGGATGAGTTTAATTCTTAATGAAATTTATACTCTATGTGGAGCGGAGTACCTAGCTACATGAGTGCTCTTGATAGATTCACATATATAAATATGGAAATGTGGTCGTTTCCTATGGAATTTTGGGCAAAATTCCTACAGCGTTTGCTAAACTGGGATAGACGTGCGTGGCCTTTAACGCACGGACTATAGACTGCACCCTAGAAAGGTCATTGTAGTTTGATGTCAGAGATAGAGTTCAAGACTACGAGTCACTCTAGTATAATCTGGATCTTACTCACTATGCAAATGTTTAAATCGAAAGATACTTTTGTTTATGCGCAGTCTTATAAAATCAGAAATTGCTCGAGAAAAATATTTTTAAAAATTCAAGTGGGCAATTATTGAAAAAATTGGTTTTAAAAATGAATTATTAAAAAGATTAAAAAGAGTATAGAAACCTCTCTTATTGAATAATCTTCCGTTGTAGAGAACTATAAAGTGTTCCTATTTAAATATAGAATTCACAAGAGAAAGGACAAGCCATTTGACATCCAATATTTTCTCTTATATTGAGGAGGGAGACTATTCTGACAATCGCATGCACGCACGCCGACCGGTTGACCCAACCCGACCCGAGCTTGGATAATGTGGTGTTGAACTCTTTATTTTTGACAGTATATTTTTAAACCGACTATGAGTTGGTAATAATATGCAGTAAACTCAGATCCGATATTTTCTCATGACTTGATCCCATTTTACCCTCTATATAAACCAAGCAATTGGCGTAGAAATATATTCAGTTTTAAGAATCGAGTTCTCTTATTTTGCCTTAAAACACAACTTTAGATCTGAGCAATATTTTTGGGTGCTATTGCATCGGCGGTCTTTGTGCAAGAGACGATTGGTACCGATATTTAGGGTTGTTTTATTCTGAAGACGGCGCTGCATCTGCCAGATACAATTCCAGCACAATGGCAAACGTCTTAAAGTGAGCGACCTTGTCCGCAACTCAACCCCAAAGATATTACATATTAAGACCGAGGTACAACATGAAATAACATAAAACATAAAAAGGACTGAGTAGTAGCTTACATTAAAACAGTAATAGTTAACTGGTTCCAATGGTTAGCCAACCAAATGCAAAAAATCAGTGAAAACTGCCATTAACAATATATTGTATTATTCAGGTTTTTGATGCACCCATTTGTACCAATAACAACAGAAACTTTTTAGGTAAAATTTCATGTTAAAAAAATATTGCAACAACACTCTTTTATTTAACAAAAAAGCGATAGTACTTTTAACAAATATGAAATTTGTCTCAAGTAAAACCATGTAAATGCCTATTTAGCAAGATTTTGAAATTTTGAAGGAGATGGTGTTGCTTGGAGCACAATATTTGAAGCTACACATGGAAGGGTTCCTCCTTGAAGTATGCTCCGTTCACTTATGACTCAAATTATTTTTATAGATTTATAATGATAGTAGAATGACAGTAGCACTTGGCAAGAAATTCAATTTGTTTCCTTCTGAAGGTCTTTATCAACTATTTGAGCAACCAACAACTTTTCAGTATTCATATTTTTTAGTATCCATCTATCAGCAGTTAGAAATATCCAACTTTTTTCCAACTATCAACTGGTTGGGAAACATCAAGCATTATAGCTGAAGTTAGTCAAAAAGGTTAAATGGGTAGTTTTGAAGATTGTATACTTCCAACCATGTTCATAACTAAATAAGAAGGCCTCTCTAGCCTATGTCAATGAAGTTACAGCTGACGTTGTTTACTTAATTTATCATTCAGTTTAGGATTTGTGATTACAATAATATTCATTATAGTTTATATATTAGCTTAGTAATTAGAAGTATGACATTACTTTAGGAGTATGTACATTCTAGCAATTTAGGAACTGAGAAGAATGAACGTAAGTTGCAATGTTTCATGTTTCATGTTTTAAACTATCAAATGTACTACTCATAACAAATCTTATCGCTGGAAGAAGCCTTAAATAACCACAGAAGGAAGTCATCCCACCAGACAACTAACTTTGAAAATGATTTTGATAATCCATGCGACGTTTTAAATTAGAAGATGTATTGCAAAAACGTGCACATACACAATAAGAATAAAAAGAGGTACATTAAACTATGATATTTCAAATTTAACAAAGAAGGATACTGTGTGTTAATGAGGAAATTTTAGGGATCATCATCAGCCCTAATTTGGAATTTCAGTCACATTTGTTTGCTTAATTTTCTTCTAATTTCACAGTTCTATTGCACTTTTTTGTTTGAATGATATTTATTTGAATCATTTGTTGGTGTTGACTGCTTTTTGGTGATATGTGTCATGCAATATTTAAACACATTATACGAATGGTAATAATGGATCAAATGTGCCTACTGAGAATCATAGTGGTTTAGATGGCTTCTCCTTAATTGTCTGTTCTTTTCTTCTAGGCAAATATATTTTTACCCTTCTAGTATGAAATTAAAGAAAAATTATGCAGACCGATGCAACTGAAATTTGAAATTAGAAACTAAAAATAAATAAAATAATGGCGTTTACATAAAATTGGCTTACAACAACGCATATTACATTATCAGAAACTATGCATCCCCTTCAAAATTGGTTTACTTGAAGCATCGGTATATTGCCAAACCCTTCTAACCTAAAACCTTTGCACTGGTTCTATAAATTTGCATATTGCCATATAAAATCAAAGGTCGATCCTGTTAGCCAACCATATATTTAGTTTTAATAAATTGCACGCTCTAATCAATTTATGTTGTAGCTTTAAATGCATCAAAAATGCATATGTCAAATGGAAATGCACTGTACTGATTGGATTAACCTTAATTTTTAGAAGAAAAAAAAACTAGCTACATATGCATTTGCCAAATTATTTTGACTCATTACCGTTCTTCATACGTCGGATGCATCCGACACAGGAGAAACGGTAATGGAGCAAATACCCCGTTGGGATGAAAGCAAGTTTTTGATTCGTTTGAACATTTTAATAATGTTAATTAATAAAATTATATTTTTATAAATTTCTAAAATTAATAACTTGGGCAAATGAGATCCGTTTGAGATGCTGTTTTTGCGTTGTGGTCGTATCAAAGTGCTTTACATTATGGAGTTGATTTTATTGAATCTAAGCAATTTATAAATTTGCAACTTATTTATTTATTTTCGCAAATTATTAACACATATTATTCAATAAAAAACAAATAATTAATTATCATATATCAGTTTTATTTTAAAATATGCATTTCAAATACTCTGTTCAGATTTTTCGTTCGCATCACACAAACGCATTACTCGTTCGCTCACCTCTCCCATTCAAATGCTCCACTCAATCAAATTCTCCGTTTCTGTTCGTCGAGAACGCACCTTTAACAATTTATACTCCTACAATGTATAATCATTTTAATTTTTATGCTAGTGCGAAAAAAAAAGAAAATGAAAAAAAATGTCATTTGCAATTATTATATAGCTCATATACGGAGCTCATGAGAATTGTACTATTTATCCCATCTTTTGTGCATGAAACATATTGTTTGTATTTGAATAACAACTCTCAATCACAAGGTTAAACCATGTGATACATAACAAATCACGAAACTACCAGAAATATAGCAAGTAGGACATATACAAGCCCATGCACCAACCAGGCCTGGCCCATACCCAAGGGAGGCGAGACAAATGTCTAGGGCATCAGGTCGCGTAGGGGCAACAAAATTATTCCCTTCGCGCATGCTTCCTTCCCCTTTATTGCTCTTCATCCTCTCAATTGGCATCATCGAACAGCCAACCCTCCAGCTACGAGCTCGCCTCTACAACTGTCAATAGGCGCGGCTCCTCCTTTTCAATTTTTGTTATCTAAATTAGCTGCCTCCACTGCTCCGCAACACCAGCCCCCATTTTCAGTTTCTGTTTTTATTATCTAAATTTTAGTTTTTATTTTTGTTATCTAAATTATTTTAAATTATTATTTTTATGTTGTCAGTTTTTGTTAATTTCCATAGATAATCGCCTCCATAACAGGCATGCAATTTCAGTTTAAACTTGCTAATACCTGCTGCTGTTTCATTTTTAGAAAAAGGGCTGCTGTGGCATTTTTATTTTGTGAATTGTGAAGGCAACTGGGCAAGTGTTTTACCGTTTTGGTTATTTTGGTATTTGGGTTTACAGTGCTGACTTTTGAAAAGGGAGTGTTTCAACTTCAAATCTGCAATTGAAAATGTGAGTTTTTTATTGGTTTTGCCATTGGTTAATGATTAGTTTGGTTTTATATCATTGATTAATTGTTAAGTGAATCAAATAATTTTTTGAATGAATTATGATTTATGAATCAAATAATCGATATTGGTTTTATCTTCGTTGATTTGATATCGGTTAGTTTGTTGAATGAATCTAATAATTTATGTTGTCATATTTCTTATTATGAATGAATCAAAATTAAGTTCTTGCATTAACAAAATTAATCAAACTAAACACATTTATGTTAAAATAAAATATCTAAATTAATCACAATTGATTTTTTTCACATCGTTACAAATTGAGTTAATTAATTGTGTTGAGGTGTGTGAAATGCTAGTATTTTTTGATTAATAATACTATGTTGTGTATTTGAGATAGAAATCGAAAAAAGAATTCTGGATATCAAAATAGAAAGAGAAAACAACACAAAGATGAAGATGAAAAATCATTAGTCGGCTCAATTTCAAATTTATTTCAAGCAAGAAATAAAAATTTTGATGAATATATTGTAGAGAATGATGATAAACAATCTCCTGAGGATACTTTTCGAGTTACTTATTTTATGCATATAATTGATTAAGCTTTAACTTCACTTAGAGATCGGTTTGAGCAATTTAAACTTTATGAAGTTTTGGTTGTTTTGTTAAATTTGAGATTTAAAACTATTGATGATGAGGAATTGAAGAGCATTGTATGACATTAGAAAGTTTTTTAGAATACAATAAAGAGCAAGATATTTGTGGTAAAGAATTATTCTTTGAGCTTCGACAACTAAAAGGAATTCTACCATCGAAATTAATTAAATCAATTGATATTCTAAATTTCTTGAGGTCATATAGGAAAGTAAGTGGATTTCTAAATGTTTGGGTTGCTTATCGAATTTTATTGACTTTTTCGGTCATGGTTGCAACGACGGAAAGAAGTTTCTCAAAAATAAAAATAATAAAAACATATCTTCGAAGCACTATGTCGCAAGAGAGATTAAGTGGATTATCTATTATTTCAACTGAAAATGAGTATTTGGATAAACTTAACTATGAGGAGATCATAGAGGAGTTTGCTTCAAAGAATGCAAGAAGAAGTTGTTTTCGTCAGCTTGTATTTTGGCATGGTACCATGCTGACATTTAGATTTTTGGACATGTAAACTAATGATTAAGTTTAACAATATTTCATAATCGACATCAAATTTTATAATTATATTTTTCATTTGATTTTTTGCATATGAAAGTATTATTTTTTTAAGTGGGGCAAAAAAACGATAAAAATTTTTATTTGTCTACGGCATCAAATACTATTGGGCCGCCCCTGGCACCAACGTACACTAATATTTTGGTCCACCTAGGAACTCCTAAAATACCCGCATGACTTTTCTTAGAAGAAAAATATGGAGGAGTGAAAAAAGGTACCAGTCTCTCTATGTCTGTCATATATAATGTTGTATTGTGCAATTTTTTTTCTTTAACATTTTTAGACTTAAGGTAAAATAAGGTTGATATTACTTCTCTACCACTAATAATGATAACTTGGTGAACTAATTTCAACCGCATCTTTCTGGATTTTCAAAAATGCTATTTGGCTACTATCGTACCCTCGTATACATTAGGCTAACTCTGATTTAGTAGCCGATATGGCACAAAATCCAAATGGGTTTAACACAATCCAGTATTCGTTTCAATTCGCTGTCATCAACTTCCGTACGATTAGATTTAGAAAAGCATTTCAGACACAAGCAACGATTGGATCTCCTTTTCTCTGACAACGTCTTCTACTTCAAAATACGAAAGTGTCAGATCCAAGTAACAACAATACACTCAAAGTTCAAAAATATATTATACCCTTCATCGTCTGTGCTTTATGTTAGAAGTATTTCAATATGGGAAAAACATGAAACCCCAATCTAGGAATTTTAATAATGTGGTCATGTTAATATCTAAACCCACCAATAGTCAAAATCTTCAACCAAATTTTTTTTAAAGAATCGTTCACTATAACAAAATATTATACATCCTTTTGGTTTATTTTTTATCCTCTGCTTTAGGTTTTAACATTCATTATAAAATATGGGAATGGTGGAGAGACGACGAAGGAGGTGGAAGAAAGACAGATGTAGGAGATGATGGAGGAATGACGAAAGAATAGATCGTTTCTCATTCTTTCATTATTTTCCAAAACACGAAGAATAAAAAAACTGTTATTTTATATGTTAACTTTGTTTTTTAAATTGGTCATTTTTTTTACAATATACACGCGTCGTACGTATTTTTATATGGAAGAAAGCTAAAAACTAAAAATGGTAAACCAACTGTAATCTAAGCTTTTGTTCACTTAGCAAGATGCATCTGAGATCCTCCGTTCATTTCTCATACCAATTAGAGTAAAGAGATTTGGTACATCAAAACCACAAACTTTTTACACATCGATCTTCAATATAATTAGTTAAAATTTAAAGTATTTACATGATTATAATACTGTTTTTTCAAACTATTTAAATGTTGTTAGTTAAGTGAATTTAAATGAAACTGAAGTATTTGTAACAGATAAATGTTTTTTCTTTTGTTTTGATTAATTAAGGGTAAAATGTTCAAATTAAATTTTAAATACTTATAATTGATAGATCTAATAATTCATGTAAAATTGAAAACTACCATTAATAACATTTACATTCTCTTATCAGGGTCTTGGTCCACATCTCCCCATCTATCTTAGCTTCTCATTTGTTAGTGAAACAAATCTACTAATAAATTTTGATTGAATGGAATATATGTGATTAAATGTGCACATGATGATGCAAATAATTGAGGACATGAAACAAATTTAGAAATTGTGTCTCATGCAGCGCTAGAAGGAGGGCTTGAATCTCCGACCTTGTAGTTGACCGCCACATGCTCTAACCAATCGAGCTATTCCAGTAAAGGCAACAATTTTGTATTTTTTTGTTTTTGATAAATCTTGATGCAGAAGGATAAAAAAGATGCACAAGGGTGAATTTGCAAATGCTGGGAAAGGATTTACATCGCGATCACATCTTCACTTCAATCTTAGCATTTGTTAGTTAAACAAAACTGCTAATAAAATTGGAATTAACTAAATATGTGATTAAATATGCACATGATGATGCAAAAAATTGGGCCCTTAGGACATGAAATCTTCTCTCTTACGTAGTAATTAAACCCGCTAAATCTTGTTAATTTTGACATTTCATTGAATAATGTATCTTTGTCTAGAGGTGTCAAAATGAGTTGAAGTTGTACAATTTAGATTTGCAAGTGCAATATGATTGAACCTCCGACCTTGTGGTTAACAGCCACACGCTCTAACCAACTGAGCTATTCCAGCAATGACAACAATTTCATATTTTTTTAGTTTTTGATAAATCTGGATTCAAAAGAATAAAAAAGATGCAAAGTGGTGAACTTACAAATGCTAGGAAAGGATTTAAATCGGTGTCATTGAAAAAAAAATGCTCCCCTAACAATCACAACGAAAAATAAAATAAAAATACGTTTGATTCAAATTTTTATAGTATTTTGGAATTTTTTTAACTTTAGTTTGGGTATGAAATTTAAACCTATGTGATTTAAGTCTACCTGCATATTTATTTTAGATCATGTTGGCTAAATGAAATTTCTAGTTTTCAAAATATAAATGTTCTGATCTCCCCATCTATCTCAGCTTCTCATTTGTTAGTGAAACAAATCTACTAATAAATTTTGATCGAACGGAATATATGTGATTAAATATGCACATGATGATGCAAATAATTGAGGACATGACACAAATGTAGAAACTGTATCTCATGCAGCGCTAGAAGGAGGACTTGAATCTCTGACCTTGTAGTTAACCACCACATGCTCTAACCAACCGAGCTATTCCAGTAAAGGCAACAATTTTTTTTTTTTGATAAATCTTGATGAAGAAGAATAAAAAAGATGCACAAGGGTGAATATGCAAATGCTAGGAAAGGATTTACATCGCGATCACATCTTCTCTTCAATATTAGCATTTGTTAGTTAAACAAAACTGCTAATAAATTGGAATTAACTTAATATGTGATTAAATATTCACATGATGATGCAAAATTTGGGCTCTTAGGACATAAAATCTTCTCTCGTATGTAGAAATTAAACCCGCTAAATCTTGTGAACTTCGACATTTTGTTGAATAATGTATCTTTGCCTAGAGGTGTCAAAATAAGTTGAACTTGGACAATTTAGAGTTGCAAGTGTCATATGACTGAACATGACATATTTTTTAAACTTAAAAAGACAAGGGTATAAACTGTACCATAAGTACGCTAGAAGGAGGGCTTGAACCTTCGACCTTGTGGTTAACAGCCACACGCTCTAACCAACTGAGCTATTCCAGCAATGACAACAATTTCGTATTTTTTTGGTTTTTGATAAATCAGGATTCAAAAGAACAAAAAAGATGCACAGTGGTGAACTTACAAATGCTAGGAAAGGATTTAAATCAGTGTCATTGAAAAAAATGCTCCCCTAACAATCACAACAAAAATAAAATAAAAATACGTTGGACTCAAATTTTTATAGTCTTTTGGAATTTATTTAACTTTAGTTTGGGTATGAAATTTAAACCTATGTGATTTAAATCTACTTGTATATTTATTTTAGATCATGTTGGCTAAATGAAATTTCTAGTTTTCAAAATATAAATGATCTGATCTCCCCATCTATATCAGCTTCTCATTTGTTAGTGAAACAAATCTACTAATAAATTTTGATTGATATGTGATTAAATATGCACATGATGATGCAAATAATTGAGGACATGAAACAAATTTAGAAACTGTATCTCATGCAGCGCTATAAGGAGGGCTTGAATCTTTGACCTTATAGTTAACAACCACATGCTCTAACCAACCGAGCTATTCCAGTAAAGGCAACAATTTTGTATTTTTTTCGTTTTTGATAAATCTTGATGCAGAAGAATAAAAAAGATGCACGAGGGTGAATTTGCAAATGCTGGAAAAGGATTTACATCACGATCACATCTTCACTTCAATCTTAGCCTTTATTAGTTAAACAAAATTGCTAATAAAGTTGGAATTAACTAAGTATATGATTAAATATGCACACGATGATGCAAAAAATTGGGCCCTTAGGATATGAAATCTTCTCTCTTATGTAGAAATTAAACCTGCTAAATCTTGTTAACTTCGACATTTTGTTGAATAATATATCTTTGCCTAGAGGTGTCAAAATAAGTTGAAGTTGCACAATCTAGAGTTGCAAGTGCCATATGATTGAACATGATATATTTTTTAAACTTAAAAAGAGAAGGATATAAGCTGTACCACAAGTACGCTAGAAGGAGGGCTTGAACCTCTAACCTTATGGTTAACAGCCACACGCTCTAACCAACTGAGCTATTCCAGCAATGACAACAGTTTTGTATTTTTTTGGTTTTTGATAAATTTGGATTCAAAAGAATAAAAAAAGATGCACAGTGGTGAACTTACAAATGCTAGGAAAGGATTTAAATCGGTGTCATTAAAAAAATACTCCTCTAATAATCACAACGAAAAATAAAATAAAAATAGGTTTGATTCAAATTTTTATAGTATTTTGGAATTTTTTTAACTTTAGTTTGGGTATGAAATTTAAACCTATGTGATTTAAGTCTACCTGTATATTTATTTTAGATCATGTTGGCTAAATGAAATTTCTAGTTTCAAAATATAAATGATCTGATCTCCCCATCTATCTTGGCTTCTCATTTGTTAGTGAAACAAATCTACTAATGAATTTTGATTGAACGGAACATATGTGATTAAATATGCACATGATGATGCAAATAATTGAGGACATGAAACAAATCTGATTGATTGTTTATTTGCATTAACTAATTAGTAATTTGATAAGTTTATTTACATAAACCGTAAATCCTAATTCGTAATTTTCTAAATCCTAAACCCTAATTAATAATTTGATTAGTGTATATTCACATTTGAGCTAGCATTTGGTTTGTTAGGATTGATGTGAATGATTTTGTGTATGGTTCGTAAAATTCTAAAAATAATAATTAAAATACATTAATCGTAGTTAAACCCTTAATCGTTTATATAAAACATGAATAATATATATATATATGTGTGTGTGTGTATGTATGTATATTATCAAAATAGCAAAAATCGTATAATATAGTATATATTTAATAAAACAGTAAAATGTAAATAAACTATTGTACAAATGCTAATATATGTTATATAATTAACTAATCGTGTATAATATTGATATATAATGCTAATATTGATAATCTATGAACAAAGTAGACGTCCATAATGTGTCTTATTTTTTATAAATCCCTTAGAGAATTTTTGACCCTGTCTGCCAATCATTGTATATGATCGTTATATAGATCTTTGTTTTTACTACAAAACGGATAAGCATATTCATCTGATACAATATTTGACGAAGTTGTCCCTGTATTGAACAAGTTACAAACACTATAAAGTAAATACATTTCGTAAATCATTTAATTTAAACGGTTTATAAAATTTTGATAGCACTTCCTTTTGTTCCTTGTGTACACGAATTTGTGTACGATACATGGAACACAGGGGAAGTGCTGCTAAAATTTTGTGAAATCGTTTAAAATGAATTGATTTATGAAATATAATTACTACTGTGTTTTTAACAGGAAGTAGGATGACCGGCCATCAAAGCAAAAAATAATATATAGAAGCTAAAATTTTAATATTATATTTATTTCAAGACCAAAACCAATTCAAGGTGCAAGAAAGCGCAAAAACAATTTCAATGCGCAAAAAGGTGCAAGAAGATGCAAAAAGTTGCAAATTAGTAAATTTAATAACATTATAAATATATACTTTTTAATTAAAAAATAAAATATCAATGCATAAAATTAAATGATTAATACTAATTTTAATTTCTATCATAGGTTTTAAAATAGAAAACATTGTTAATTGTTTTACTGATCGGAGCTGGATGTATGAACGATGAAGGAAAATTAGAGGCTCAATAAGTGAAAATGTTTGTAATGGGTTATATGTGTTTATTGAATTCGCTTTTAAGTAATAATGGAAATGACGAAGAAATTCGTTGTCCATATAGGAGGCGAACTTTTGAAGCATTTGATACCGGATATACTTAGAGTTCATGCAGCGCTAGAAGCAGGGATTGAATCCCTGACCTTGTAGTTGACCGCCACATGCTCTAACCAACCGAGCTATTCCAGTAAAGGCAACAATTTTGTATTTTTTTTTTGTTTTTGATAAATCTTGATGCAGAAGAATAAAAAAGATGCACAAGGGTGAATTTGCAAATGCTGGGAAAGGATTTACATCGCGATCTCATCTTCACTTCAATCTTAGCATTTGTTAGTTAAACAAAACTGCTAATAAAATTGGAATTAACTAAATATGTGATTAAATATGCACATGACGATGCAAAAAATTGGGCCCTTAGGACATGAAATCTTATCTCTTACGTAGTAATTAAACCCGCTAAATCTTGTTAACTTTGACATTTTGTTGAATAATGTATCTTTGTCTAGAGGTGTCAAAATAAGTTGAAGTTGTACAATTTAGAGTTGGAAGTGCAATATGATTGAACCTCCGACCTTGTGGCTAACAGCCACACGCTCTAACCAACTGAGCTATTCCATCAATGACAACAATTTCATATTTTTTTAGTTTTTGATAAATCAGGATTCAAAAGAATAAAAAAGATGTAAAGTGGTGAACTTACAAATGCTAGGAAAGGATTTAAATCGGTGTCATTGAAAAAAAATGCTCCCCTAACAATCACAACGAAAAATAAAATAAAAATACGTTTGATTCAAATTTTTATAGTATATTGGAATTTTATTAACTTTAGTTTGGGTATGAAATTTAAACCTATGTGATTTAAGTCTACCTGTATATTTATTTTAGATCATGTTGGCTAAATGAAATTTCTAGTTTTCAAAATATAAATGATCTGATCTCCCCATCTATCTCAGCTTCTCATTTGTTAGTGAAACAAATCTACTAATAAATTTTGATTGAACGGAATATATGTGATTAAATATGCACATGATGATGCAAATAATTGAGGACATGAAACAAATGTAGAAACTGTATCTCATGCAGCGCTAGAAGGAGGACTTGAATCTCTGACCTTGTAGTTAACCACCACATGCTCTAACCAACCGAGCTATTCCAGTAAAGGCAACAATTTTTTTTTTTGATAAATCTTGATGAAGAAGAATAAAAAAGATGCACAAGGGTGAATTTGCAAATGCTAGGAAAGGATTTACATCGCGATCACATCTTCTCTTCAATCTTAGCATTTGTTAGTTAAACAAAACTGCTAATAAAATTGGAATTAACTTAATATGTGATTAAATATTCACATGATGATGCAAAAATTTGGGATCTTAGGACATAAAATCTTCTCTCTTATGTAGAAATTAAACCCGCTAAATCTTGTTAACTTCGACATTTTGTTGAATAATGTATCTTTGCCTAGAGGTGTCAAAATAAGTTGAAGTTGGAAAATTTAGAGTTGCAAGTGTCATATGATTGAAATGATATATTTTTTAAACTTAAAAAGACAAGGGTATAAACTGTACCACAAGCACGCTAGAAGGAAGGCTTGAACCTCCGACCTTGTGGTTAACAGCCACACGCACTAACCAACTGATCTATTCTAGCAATGACAACAATTTCGTATTTTTTTGGTTTTTGATCAATTTGGATTCAAATGAATAAAAAAGATGCATAGTGGTGAACTTACAAATGCTAGGAAAGGATTTAAATCAGTGTCATTGAAAAAAGTGCTCCTCTAACAATCACAACGAAAAATAAAATAAAAATACGTTGGACTCAAATTTTTATAGTCTTTTGGAATTTTTTTAACTTTAGTTTGGGTATGAAATTTAAACCTATGTGATTTAATTCTACTTGTTTATTTATTTTAGATCATGTTGGCTAAATGAAATTTCTAGTTTTCAAAATATAAATGATCTGGTCTCCCCATCTATATCAGCTTCTCATTTGTTAGTGAAACAAATCTACTGTAACGACCCAGAATTTTTAGTAATTTAAATTTGAGTATTTAATTAATTTTAAATGTTTATAAGTGAAAATTTTAAGTTAAATAAGTTATTTCTTGAATATTGGATTTAATTGGTCATTTAAATCGATTAATTAATAGTGAAATTCCGTAGATAATTAGATATTGGGTTAAATATGATTGAAAATGATTTGGAAAATTTTGTTATATCATATTAAAGTTATAGAGATATTTTAGAACTTGTAAAACTGAATTTGGAGTTAATTTGTAAAAATTGAATATTTTAATATTTAATTATCGACTGAAAAATAGCCAATTTTTGAACAGTCTCAGAATTGAACGAAACGAGTTCCATTGGATCCGTAATAGTTAGTTATTATCGGATTTCAAATTTCGTAGCAAACGGAGTTGTCGTTTGACCGTGGCAGCTCGAAACGCATCGATATCGTTTTAATTTTAATTCGGCGAGTTAAAATAGCCATTTTTCAAACGGTCTCGGATTTCGACGAAACTAGTTTCATCGGATCCGTAATGTGATATTATTGCAAGATTTCAAATTTCAAGTCGTTTGGATTTGTCGTTTGTCCCGTACAAGCCAAAACGCCTAGAAATCGCTTAAATCGGTTTAAATTTAAATCGACTGTTTATTGCCGTATCTCTCACATACTTCCGAATTAGCTTACGAAACCTGTTCCATTGTGTCCGGAATGCGGAAAAACCTTAGGATCGCCTGGCGGCACGCGTCGTTTGGAGTTCGTTTGCAAAAGTGTCAAATTGGAGATTTTATTATTAAAATAATATTGATATATATACATTGTTTCTTTTCCCAAACCCTAATCTATTATTCACAGCCGCCACTTTAGCTTTAATGGCCGAAAAGCAACGATCTTCTTCCTCATTTATCTTCTAATCCGTGCAACGATTCGCGAAACCTTCAACTAGTAAATTGTAGAGCACTCTGAGATCTCGGAATCCAACGGTTATGATCGTTTAACTCGAAGCGGATTGGCGGCAAATCGAGCTGGAAGCACGAAAGTTGCGCACGAAATTCCATGCGCTGGGGACCACCGAGTTGGCCACGGCTCTGGCCGTGGGTAGGGCGTGGTGTGGCGCTCCGATGTATGGGGTGGTGATCGAGTTTCGGGGTCGTTTGGGAGGTGCGTGCATTAGGGTTTGCTCACGAATTTGGGTTTCTCGTGCGCGCGTGTATACCTGGGAAGAGAACGCGAACGGGAGAGATAGTGAGTGTGGGCCCCGCGTGCGTTTGGGTTGGAGGTGAGATGTTGTTTCTTTTATTTTTTTTTTTGTTTAAATTCAAAATTCAAATCGTTCAACGTTTAAACCGTGATAACTTTTTACTGCGAGGTCGGATTCGAACGCGGTTTTTTGCGTTGGAATCGTATCGTCGAGCACTACGCAATGCAATTGGTTTGGAGTCGATTGGAGCTCGTTCGAATTTTGGGTAAAATTAAACGTTCGTTTAATTTTATTCGAAACGAACGCCGAAACCGGAAATAAAATCAAGGTGAGAACTCCTCACTCAATCGAAAGGTTTTGTTTAAAATTTTTAAATAGTTAATATTGATTGATGATTGTTGATTGATTGTGGTAGTAGATATAATAGGATATATACTATATTTAGCGATATATATATATTGGCATATGTATATATCGGATTTGATTTCCCGCCTCGTATAGCGGATGAGACCCTATTGCGCCGTTATTAAGCGGATATTTATAAAATCCCATATACCGCGATATTCCACCTCGAAGTGGAATTGGTATTGTGCTAACGTCTGTGGTTGCAGGGAAACAGGTTGGAGGGATCCAACTGGATTCCTCACATATTTATTTGATTATTGATATTGTGTTATTGTTGATGTTCATATCGACATATGTTGTTAGTTCCCGTAATTGACCATATGATGCTGTTGCATTATCGGATTCAAAATTTTTAAGTTAAAAATAATGATTTGAATTTAAAAAGGGATTTTAAAGAAAATTTTCAAGTATATGTTTTTAGTAAAATTTTGAACTTGATGCAATTTAAAATAAATTAAGATTTAAAATTTTAAAATTATTAAACTATGATTTTTATGGAATATAAACAAAAGGGAAATTTAAAATAGATAGATTTATAAAATAGTTAAATTTTAGATTTTTGAATTTTTATAAAGGATGAATATAAAAGATTTTTTTTTAAATTGATATTTTTAAATAGAATTTTTGGGATTATAAAATGAGTTTATAAAGTGCTAAGTTAATGTATAAGATGAATTTCATTTAAAATTTTAGATTTATAGAATGTGAAATTTATAAAACGAATGGTTATTGGAAAATTTTAAGTTTATAAGTTATTAACTTATAGAAATGGATTTGGGCATTAAAAAGGGGAATTTTATAGAAATTGTTAATAAATGAAGATTTCATTAGTTGAAATTATTATAAACCATAAAGAAATCTTGTAAGTGATAAGATTTTAAATCGGTGAAGTTCAAAGGAACGATTTGGTAAATAAATAATATTATAAGTATTTAACTTACAATATGGCTTTTGGGTATGAAATTGGGTTATGTAAATTGCATCGGATTAATAAAGGAATTTATAAAATTGGGGTTTATAATAGAAATGGAATTTATAAACTATGTTTATAAATTTGAAATTCATCGAATTTGATAAATTGAAATATGGGAATTTGTTAAGTGGGCTATATTCACTATTTTGAATATTGAATAGATTATTAAATAAAATGGGTTTGTTTTTGGGAAAGGAATGTTTTAAATGGAATTTAAAACGAATTAAAGGTGTTTTAAAATGTATTGAGTATTGAAAACATAGATTTCAACATTGATTGTTGAAATAGACGTTTTCGAGAAACAGAAGGGGATAATTTGTATAGTATTGGATTTATATATCTATTTTTAATTTCAAATCCATATACTAGTGTTTTTGGGTTGTCGTAACGATGTTTTACGCAACATTCGTTTTTAACCCAAATAAATGTGAATAAAAGAATGTTTTCTTAAAGAGAATGGAATAAAATACTTAACGGTAACTTAAGTATATTGAATATTTCCAAATCGTTGAAAATAAATAAATTTGTGAATTACTTATTTTAAAAATAAGCATGGGAATGGTTTTCTAATATGAAATGGAACGGTTTTTGTGAATTCACCTTTAAGGTAATTGAAAGCAAATAACTTGAAATCGATTTGGGAATCGTATGCTAGTAGATGCTTGGAATTTAAATCCACTTTGGAATTTATATATATGAAGGGAAATTTGTTTAAAAATAAATGTTGATTTATTTTCAAATATGAAAATATAATTTACGAATTTGGAACGTAAGTTAAAATAAATCGGTAAAGATTTATTTGGTGGTTTGAAATTTGTTCAAAAGGTATATATGGTTAAGGTGATTTGAAATTAGTTTTCAAATGGTTAAGGTGATTTGAAATTGGTTTGCAAATGGTTAATGTAATTTGAAAATTGGTTTTCAAATGGTAAAGGTAAATTGAAAATTGGTTTTTCAATTGGTTAAGTGTGGAAAATTTTATCGTGAAGTGGTTTTGGTAAAACAAATAACTGGGGCAATTATTTGTAAATGGTGTATATATATATATATCTTGTAAAGATATTTTGGGACTTAATAATTTTGGAAAAATTATTTGGAATCTGATGATGTGGCGCATCTTTATTGATAGTTAAATAACCGACTATCAATATTTACCCCTGGGATGGTATTGGTTGTGTTTGTTTGGAATTGAATCCACACTTATTTTTAAAATAAGCGCTCGCTATTCGGTTTAGCCGGGAGAGGACCTTTGTGTCATATATCCCATTCCGAATATGCGATACGTCGTTTGGATTGCATTTGAAGACCGGTGTTGAAGACCGGGTATTTGTGAAAACGATAGGATGACCTATCGATTGTCTCCGCATCGTTAGCTACGATATGGAGATTTCCTTTGTGATGGGAAATTTTATCGGGATTGTGAATACCCGGATTGCAAGGGCTTCTTTGGAAGTGCCTTCGGTTCTGTTCGAACCCGGAACAGACTTGTATGGTTGCGTGTCTGACATTACATTTTGAGAGATAGAGCAGATTTCTTTCAAATACATTTCTGTTGGTGGCGGAGAATTTATTCTTTTAGCTTAACACCCTTCTCTGAGACGTACGAGCTCAGAGGTTATGTAGTTGAAGGTTATCAGCGATATTTCCCAATCTGGTAATGTGGCATGCTGAGTGCTGCTGTGTGATGATCATTGGTTGATCGTTTGGATATGATCATTTGTTTGATCATTTATCTTTGTGATTATTGCTTTGGTCATCTGTGGACCCAAAGCATGGCTTTGTTGCACAAAGCGTAGCTTTGTGGACGAGACTTCGTCAGGACCTCACTCCCCGGAAATGGTCGAAACAGGAATATGCGGCAAGGTTATGAGGGTCGCTCCCTTTAGGGTATGTCATTTCCTTCTGGAAAAGGGTGGTATCATGGTATGGAGCCCAGATATTTACTCATGTTGATACACTATATCTATTACTGTGTGGTGTTGTTGGTATCGAGCGCTCGGATAAAGGTCCCAAAGGACCGGGGGATGACATATTCGTGTAGTAGTTACCTAGTTACAGAGGTAACCCGGCCTTGTGTTGGCAGAGATCTAACCGTAACGTTAGTTCTCGGGACGTCCCGCCAGAGGCGATCCCATGTGGCAGTAGGAAGTTCCTTAGCCTGACCATTTGTTGGAAATCCAATCAAAACAATACGCGCCTTGTACGGTTTTAGTTGTATTACCTGCCATTCACTTATGGTGGTCACCACTGTTTGGATGGTAGCTATAGTAGGCATAGTTCGGAATGTCTATGTTGGCTAGGATTTATATTCTACTTTCGAAATTGTTTTCTACACTATGCACTAGTAATAATATCAAAAATGATTTGATTTTCGCGTAGTAAGCATCTTTGACTATCATAAGGAGAAATCTCCTCCAATTCTGCGTTTGCATTGTGTGTGTGGCGGGAGGCCTTATGGTAGTTTCATTTTCCAAAAAGCATTGCGGATTTAAAAATTTAAATTTTCTTGTTGCTTGTTTAAAGATAAACTGTTTTTGAGTTCTCACACCAGTCACATGACTGACCTGGAGTTTATTGTTCCTTTCCTAAACTCTGGGTGCCCACTATTTTCCACACGGGCAGTCTAGAGTTAGGTTATCAGGTTATTCTGGATTCGGGAGTTGCTGTGCAGATCTGGAGGCGAGCCAGATAGCGTAGTCTATTATCTATTGTATATAGTACTTCTTTCCGCTGTTGTTGTCGTACACTCTGATTGATGTAATGTAATGTGATGTAATGTATAAAATGTATAGTTCTTTGTTTTAAATGAATATTCATTTATCTATTATATGTTGTTCCGCTGCGACTGTGAGATTCTGTTATTGTTTCTCGTTCTGTTACTTGTTTTTCTGTTTTCTCTTCTCTTTCTTTTCTTTCTTCTCCTACCTCTTTCTTCTTCTAAAACCCTAACGGTTCGATTTTTCGGCAACGAAAAATCGCGATCGTTACATTTGGTATCAGAGCTTATGGTTAAGCGACAACCTGCTCTGTTGGGTGTTACTCATTAGAGATAGAGTCAGCAGTACTCTAGAATGAGTGTGAGTGTAATAATAGATATGAGTGCGTATTTGTTAGTGAGTATAAAATTGTTTTATATTGTGATGATTGGTTTGTTGAGTGGTATATGAACCTTCGTCGGCGCAGCCTCGAAAACTGAATCGAAGGGGTTCCTAAACACTTGAATAGAACAATTCGACACAATATTGTTTTAAATTGGGTAAATGAAATAATTTTACCTCGATTATATTTTATATATAAAAAGAAAATAATTTTTCAAGAATTATTGAAGTGTGTATATAGTTGATTGCTTGGTTGTTGTAAATAATATATATATATATAAAATAATTAAAAGTTGTTTGAATGAGCTAATAAAAGCAACTATTGTAAAAAGAATAATGGTATAAACCAATGAATCATAAGATGAAATTATAATTAATAATGAGTTACAATTGTAAGATAATCATGTATGTATATAAGAAGTAAAATTATATAAGTAAAAGGGTTATAAAAGTGATTTATGAATAGAAAAAAACTTTTTGAAAGAATAATTAGCATTGATTTCACTATTGTCACTGGGAAATAATAAGGGTGATGACTGCAGCATCATCAGTATCATTTTCGAGTTTCTATGTGATGGATTTGCTACAATAATGAATTTAAAATTGAAGTTTTGTTGTAATAAACCAATTTGAAATTAAAATTCAATTTGAAATTGTTAAATATACGTGAAAAAGGTTTTGGACTTATAATAAATGTTGGAAGTTGAATAATAAATTGTATAACTTATAGTATGGAAAATGTAAGTGAAACCAGTTGTTGAAGTGGTTAAACAATTAAGTTAAGTAAAATGGAATATGAATTTGAATATTGATATGAATTTGACTTAAGTAAAAGTTAAATAGGATTTACTTTGGAATTTAAAATCCGAATTGAATTGATAAGTAAAACTTAAGTTTAATTAACAAATGATGTTTAAATGGAATAACTTAAGTGAAGTTGAATAAAAAAATCGATCTTTGTATCAAAGTTAAATAATCAAGTGAATTAAATGATGTAAATAAAGTTGAAATGGAATGCAAGTTAAGTAATGTTGAAAGAATTGATGTTAATATCAAAATAAATGAATAAAGTGAGTAAATGAAATTGTTAAAGATGTGAACTTAAGTTATATAAATGAAATTCAATTTTATTTGTAAAAAAGAACTAGCCATTGAGTTAAAGTATGAATTGAATGTTAATCAATAGAATATGAATAAGTTGATATGAAACGATGTATGTAAGTGTAAATTCATTGAAGTTAGTTGAATAATTGGATGAAAATCAATTGAATGTTAAACCAATTGGAATTAAAACAGTTGAACCAAATTGAATGTAAGTAAAACGAATAAAATTTGGTTGTATTGGATGTACATTGGTCGTTATTGCTTGTTGGTTGATTGTATGTAAATTCATTTAGTGTTAATGAAATTGAATTAGCGCATTTGAAAACTATGTAATTGAATTCAAATTGAATGTAAAGTAAATGAATTTGAATAGAATTGAATTTGATTTGGGCTGAATATGAACCAATGTGAATTTAATTAGTGAATGTAACTAATTGAAACGAATGAATTGAATATGCAACTTCAATAATAAACCAAAAATGTATAAGAAGCATGTATTGGAAATTTTGTAATTGAATTGGCAAAATGATTTGAATGTTGATGTTGGAATTGGATACTATTACTAGTATGATATACAGGTATATAATGGAATTGGGATTTTGGTTATGAAGTTAAATTGAATTGCTCAACAAAAAGGTACGTATTTCAGTTTTTATATGAGATTTGGTGATTTCCTTCTCCAGCCACTTGGCTTTCTTTTTTTCTTTTGATTCTGAGGGGCCGTGGTGCCATTTTGTAGTCGTACCGATCTAGCCGCGCAAAGGAGACTCTGGCGAAATTTTTCGAAAATTTAGGGAGTTAGAGAAATTTTGAGAAATTTTGAAAGTTTGAAATTTGAATTTAAATTTAAATTTGAATTGTTGAGTAAACAATGTTGTTTGAAACCTATAATTGAGTTTGGAAAGCTAATTGAAATGATAGTAGATCTTTAATAAAAAGATTTGTTTGAAAAGTTGATAAAACTGATTAGCTTTGGAAAAATAATAAACGGATTAGGATCGTTCTCCTTAACTTGCAATTTCGAGGACGAAATTCTTTTAAGGGGGGAAGATTGTAACGACCCAGAATTTTTAGTAATTTAAATTTGAGTATTTAATTAATTTTAAATGTTTATAAGTGAAAATTTTAAGTTAAATAAGTTATTTCTTGAATATTGGATTTAATTGGTCATTTAAATCGATTAATTAATAGTGAAATTCCGTAGATAATTAGATATTGGGTTAAATATGATTGAAAATGATTTGGAAAATTTTGTTATATCATATTAAAGTTATAGAGATATTTTAGAACTTGTAAAACTGAATTTGGAGTTAATTTGTAAAAATTGAATATTTTAATATTTAATTATCGACTGAAAAATAGCCAATTTTTGAACAGTCTCAGAATTGAACGAAACGAGTTCCATTGGATCCGTAATAGTTAGTTATTATCGGATTTCAAATTTCGTAGCAAACGGAGTTGTCGTTTGACCGTGGCAGCTCGAAACGCATCGATATCGTTTTAATTTTAATTCGGCGAGTTAAAATAGCCATTTTTCAAACGGTCTCGGATTTCGACGAAACTAGTTTCATCGGATCCGTAATGTGATATTATTGCAAGATTTCAAATTTCAAGTCGTTTGGATTTGTCGTTTGTCCCGTACAAGCCAAAACGCCTAGAAATCGCTTAAATCGGTTTAAATTTAAATCGACTGTTTATTGCCGTATCTCTCACATACTTCCGAATTAGCTTACGAAACCTGTTCCATTGTGTCCGGAATGCGGAAAAACCTTAGGATCGCCTGGCGGCACGCGTCGTTTGGAGTTCGTTTGCAAAAGTGTCAAATTGGAGATTTTATTATTAAAATAATATTGATATATATACATTGTTTCTTTTCCCAAACCCTAATCTATTATTCACAGCCGCCACTTTAGCTTTAATGGCCGAAAAGCAACGATCTTCTTCCTCATTTATCTTCTAATCCGTGCAACGATTCGCGAAACCTTCAACTAGTAAATTGTAGAGCACTCTGAGATCTCGGAATCCAACGGTTATGATCGTTTAACTCGAAGCGGATTGGCGGCAAATCGAGCTGGAAGCACGAAAGTTGCGCACGAAATTCCATGCGCTGGGGACCACCGAGTTGGCCACGGCTCTGGCCGTGGGTAGGGCGTGGTGTGGCGCTCCGATGTATGGGGTGGTGATCGAGTTTCGGGGTCGTTTGGGAGGTGCGTGCATTAGGGTTTGCTCACGAATTTGGGTTTCTCGTGCGCGCGTGTATACCTGGGAAGAGAACGCGAACGGGAGAGATAGTGAGTGTGGGCCCCGCGTGCGTTTGGGTTGGAGGTGAGATGTTGTTTCTTTTATTTTTTTTTTGTTTAAATTCAAAATTCAAATCGTTCAACGTTTAAACCGTGATAACTTTTTACTGCGAGGTCGGATTCGAACGCGGTTTTTTGCGTTGGAATCGTATCGTCGAGCACTACGCAATGCAATTGGTTTGGAGTCGATTGGAGCTCGTTCGAATTTTGGGTAAAATTAAACGTTCGTTTAATTTTATTCGAAACGAACGCCGAAACCGGAAATAAAATCAAGGTGAGAACTCCTCACTCAATCGAAAGGTTTTGTTTAAAATTTTTAAATAGTTAATATTGATTGATGATTGTTGATTGATTGTGGTAGTAGATATAATAGGATATATACTATATTTAGCGATATATATATATTGGCATATGTATATATCGGATTTGATTTCCCGCCTCGTATAGCGGATGAGACCCTATTGCGCCGTTATTAAGCGGATATTTATAAAATCCCATATACCGCGATATTCCACCTCGAAGTGGAATTGGTATTGTGCTAACGTCTGTGGTTGCAGGGAAACAGGTTGGAGGGATCCAACTGGATTCCTCACATATTTATTTGATTATTGATATTGTGTTATTGTTGATGTTCATATCGACATATGTTGTTAGTTCCCGTAATTGACCATATGATGCTGTTGCATTATCGGATTCAAAATTTTTAAGTTAAAAATAATGATTTGAATTTAAAAAGGGATTTTAAAGAAAATTTTCAAGTATATGTTTTTAGTAAAATTTTGAACTTGATGCAATTTAAAATAAATTAAGATTTAAAATTTTAAAATTATTAAACTATGATTTTTATGGAATATAAACAAAAGGGAAATTTAAAATAGATAGATTTATAAAATAGTTAAATTTTAGATTTTTGAATTTTTATAAAGGATGAATATAAAAGATTTTTTTTTAAATTGATATTTTTAAATAGAATTTTTGGGATTATAAAATGAGTTTATAAAGTGCTAAGTTAATGTATAAGATGAATTTCATTTAAAATTTTAGATTTATAGAATGTGAAATTTATAAAACGAATGGTTATTGGAAAATTTTAAGTTTATAAGTTATTAACTTATAGAAATGGATTTGGGCATTAAAAAGGGGAATTTTATAGAAATTGTTAATAAATGAAGATTTCATTAGTTGAAATTATTATAAACCATAAAGAAATCTTGTAAGTGATAAGATTTTAAATCGGTGAAGTTCAAAGGAACGATTTGGTAAATAAATAATATTATAAGTATTTAACTTACAATATGGCTTTTGGGTATGAAATTGGGTTATGTAAATTGCATCGGATTAATAAAGGAATTTATAAAATTGGGGTTTATAATAGAAATGGAATTTATAAACTATGTTTATAAATTTGAAATTCATCGAATTTGATAAATTGAAATATGGGAATTTGTTAAGTGGGCTATATTCACTATTTTGAATATTGAATAGATTATTAAATAAAATGGGTTTGTTTTTGGGAAAGGAATGTTTTAAATGGAATTTAAAACGAATTAAAGGTGTTTTAAAATGTATTGAGTATTGAAAACATAGATTTCAACATTGATTGTTGAAATAGACGTTTTCGAGAAACAGAAGGGGATAATTTGTATAGTATTGGATTTATATATCTATTTTTAATTTCAAATCCATATACTAGTGTTTTTGGGTTGTCGTAACGATGTTTTACGCAACATTCGTTTTTAACCCAAATAAATGTGAATAAAAGAATGTTTTCTTAAAGAGAATGGAATAAAATACTTAACGGTAACTTAAGTATATTGAATATTTCCAAATCGTTGAAAATAAATAAATTTGTGAATTACTTATTTTAAAAATAAGCATGGGAATGGTTTTCTAATATGAAATGGAACGGTTTTTGTGAATTCACCTTTAAGGTAATTGAAAGCAAATAACTTGAAATCGATTTGGGAATCGTATGCTAGTAGATGCTTGGAATTTAAATCCACTTTGGAATTTATATATATGAAGGGAAATTTGTTTAAAAATAAATGTTGATTTATTTTCAAATATGAAAATATAATTTACGAATTTGGAACGTAAGTTAAAATAAATCGGTAAAGATTTATTTGGTGGTTTGAAATTTGTTCAAAAGGTATATATGGTTAAGGTGATTTGAAATTAGTTTTCAAATGGTTAAGGTGATTTGAAATTGGTTTGCAAATGGTTAATGTAATTTGAAAATTGGTTTTCAAATGGTAAAGGTAAATTGAAAATTGGTTTTTCAATTGGTTAAGTGTGGAAAATTTTATCGTGAAGTGGTTTTGGTAAAACAAATAACTGGGGCAATTATTTGTAAATGGTGTATATATATATATATCTTGTAAAGATATTTTGGGACTTAATAATTTTGGAAAAATTATTTGGAATCTGATGATGTGGCGCATCTTTATTGATAGTTAAATAACCGACTATCAATATTTACCCCTGGGATGGTATTGGTTGTGTTTGTTTGGAATTGAATCCACACTTATTTTTAA
Source organism: Allium cepa (assembly GCA_030765085.1). Taxonomy (NCBI): domain Eukaryota; kingdom Viridiplantae; phylum Streptophyta; class Magnoliopsida; order Asparagales; family Amaryllidaceae; genus Allium; species Allium cepa. The sequence continues at coordinate 154,237,637 of CM060942.1, forward strand.
AATAAGCGCTCGCTATTCGGTTTAGCCGGGAGAGGACCTTTGTGTCATATATCCCATTCCGAATATGCGATACGTCGTTTGGATTGCATTTGAAGACCGGTGTTGAAGACCGGGTATTTGTGAAAACGATAGGATGACCTATCGATTGTCTCCGCATCGTTAGCTACGATATGGAGATTTCCTTTGTGATGGGAAATTTTATCGGGATTGTGAATACCCGGATTGCAAGGGCTTCTTTGGAAGTGCCTTCGGTTCTGTTCGAACCCGGAACAGACTTGTATGGTTGCGTGTCTGACATTACATTTTGAGAGATAGAGCAGATTTCTTTCAAATACATTTCTGTTGGTGGCGGAGAATTTATTCTTTTAGCTTAACACCCTTCTCTGAGACGTACGAGCTCAGAGGTTATGTAGTTGAAGGTTATCAGCGATATTTCCCAATCTGGTAATGTGGCATGCTGAGTGCTGCTGTGTGATGATCATTGGTTGATCGTTTGGATATGATCATTTGTTTGATCATTTATCTTTGTGATTATTGCTTTGGTCATCTGTGGACCCAAAGCATGGCTTTGTTGCACAAAGCGTAGCTTTGTGGACGAGACTTCGTCAGGACCTCACTCCCCGGAAATGGTCGAAACAGGAATATGCGGCAAGGTTATGAGGGTCGCTCCCTTTAGGGTATGTCATTTCCTTCTGGAAAAGGGTGGTATCATGGTATGGAGCCCAGATATTTACTCATGTTGATACACTATATCTATTACTGTGTGGTGTTGTTGGTATCGAGCGCTCGGATAAAGGTCCCAAAGGACCGGGGGATGACATATTCGTGTAGTAGTTACCTAGTTACAGAGGTAACCCGGCCTTGTGTTGGCAGAGATCTAACCGTAACGTTAGTTCTCGGGACGTCCCGCCAGAGGCGATCCCATGTGGCAGTAGGAAGTTCCTTAGCCTGACCATTTGTTGGAAATCCAATCAAAACAATACGCGCCTTGTACGGTTTTAGTTGTATTACCTGCCATTCACTTATGGTGGTCACCACTGTTTGGATGGTAGCTATAGTAGGCATAGTTCGGAATGTCTATGTTGGCTAGGATTTATATTCTACTTTCGAAATTGTTTTCTACACTATGCACTAGTAATAATATCAAAAATGATTTGATTTTCGCGTAGTAAGCATCTTTGACTATCATAAGGAGAAATCTCCTCCAATTCTGCGTTTGCATTGTGTGTGTGGCGGGAGGCCTTATGGTAGTTTCATTTTCCAAAAAGCATTGCGGATTTAAAAATTTAAATTTTCTTGTTGCTTGTTTAAAGATAAACTGTTTTTGAGTTCTCACACCAGTCACATGACTGACCTGGAGTTTATTGTTCCTTTCCTAAACTCTGGGTGCCCACTATTTTCCACACGGGCAGTCTAGAGTTAGGTTATCAGGTTATTCTGGATTCGGGAGTTGCTGTGCAGATCTGGAGGCGAGCCAGATAGCGTAGTCTATTATCTATTGTATATAGTACTTCTTTCCGCTGTTGTTGTCGTACACTCTGATTGATGTAATGTAATGTGATGTAATGTATAAAATGTATAGTTCTTTGTTTTAAATGAATATTCATTTATCTATTATATGTTGTTCCGCTGCGACTGTGAGATTCTGTTATTGTTTCTCGTTCTGTTACTTGTTTTTCTGTTTTCTCTTCTCTTTCTTTTCTTTCTTCTCCTACCTCTTTCTTCTTCTAAAACCCTAACGGTTCGATTTTTCGGCAACGAAAAATCGCGATCGTTACATCTACCAATAAATTTTGATTGATATGTGATTAAATATGCACATGATGATGCAAATAATTGAAGGCATGAAACAAATTTAGAAACTGTATCTCATGCAGCGCTATAAGGAGGGCTTGAATCTTTGACCTTATAGTTAACCACCACATGCTCTAACCAACCGAGCTATTCCAGTAAAGGCAACAATTTTGCATTTTTTTCGTTTTTGATAAATCTTGATGCAGAAGAATAAAAAAGATGCACAAGGGTGAATTTGCAAATGCTGGAAAAGGATTTATATCGCGATCACATCTTCACTTCAATCTTAGCCTATGTTAGTTAAACAAAACCGCTAACAAACTTGGAATTAACTTAATATGTGATTAAATATTCACATGATGATGCAAAAATTTGGGATCTTAGGACATCAAATCTTCTCTCTTACGTAGAAATTAAACCCGCTAAATCTTGTTAACTTCGACATTTTGTTGAATAATGTATCTTTGCCTAGAGGTGTCAAAATAAGTTGAAGTTGGACAATTTAGAGTTGCAAGTGTCATATGATTGAACATGATATATTTTCTAAACTTAAAAAGACAAGGGTATAAACTGTACCACAAGTACGCTAGAAGGAGGGCTTGAACCTCCAACCTTGTGGTTAACAGCCACATGCTCTAACCAACTGAGCTATTCCAACAATGACAACAATTTCGTATTTTTTTGGTTTTTGATAAATTTGAATTCAAAAGAATAAAATAGATGCATAGTGGTGAACTTACAAATGCTAGGAAAGGATTTAAATCGGAGTCATTAAAAAAATACTCCTCTAATAATCACAACAAAAAATAAAATAAAAATACGTTTGACTCAAATTTTTATAGCATTTTGGAATTTTTTTAACTTTAGTTTGGGTATGAAATTTAAACCTATGTGATTTAAGTCTACCTGTATATTTATTTTAGATCATGTTGGCTAAATGAAATTTCTAGTTTTCAAAATATAAATGATCTGATGTCCCCATCTATCTCAGCTTCTCATTTGTTAGTGAAACAAATCTACTAATGAATTTTGATTGAACGGAATATATGTGATTAAATATGCACATGATGATGCAAATAATTGAGGACATGAAACAAATCTGATTGATTGTTTATTTGCATTAACTAATTAGTAATTTGATTAGTTTATTTACATAAACCGTAAATCCTAATTCATAATTTTCTAAATCCTAAACCCTAATTAATATTTTGACTAGTGTATATTCACATTTGAGCTAGCATTTGGTTTGTTAGGATTGATGTGAATGATTTTGTGTATGGTTTGTAAAATTCTAAAAATAATAATTAAAATACATTAATCGTAGTTAAACCCTTAATAGTTTATATAAAACATGAATAATATGTGTGTGTGTGTGTGTGTATATTATCAAAATAGCAAAAATCGTATAATATAGTATATATTTAATAAAACAGTAAAATGTAAATAAACTATTGTACAAATGCTAATATATTTTATATAATTAACTAATCGTGCATAATATTGATATATAATGCTAATGTTGATAATCTATGAACAAAGTAGACGTCCATAATGTGTCTTATTTTTTATAAATCCCTTAGAGAATTTTTGACCCTGTCTGCCAATCATTGTATATGATCGTTATATAGATCTTTGTTTTTACTACAAAACGGATAAGCATATTCATCTGATACAATATTTGACGAATTTGTCCCTGTATTGAACAAGTTACAAACACTATAAAGTAAATACATTTCGTAAATCATTTAATTTTAAACGGTTTATAAAATTTCGATAGCACTTCCTTTTTGTTCCTTGTGTATACGAATTTGTGTACGATACATGGAACACAGGGGAAGTGCTGCTGAAATTTTGTGAAATCGTTTAAAATGAATTGATTTATGAAATATAATTACTACTGTGTTTTTAACAGGAAGTAGGATGATTGGCCATCAAAGCAAAAAATAATATATAGAAGCTAAAATTCTAATATTATATTTATTTCAAGACGCAAAACCAATTCAAGGTGCAAGAAAGCGCAAAAACAATTTCAATGCGCAAAAAGGTGCAAGAAGATGCAAAAAGTTGCAAATTAGTAAATTTAATAACATTATAAATATATACTTTTTAATTAAAAAATAAAATATCAATGCATAAAATTAAATGATTAATACTAATTTTAATTTCTATCATAGGTTTTAAAATAGAAAAAATAGTTAATTGTTTTACTTATCGGAGTTGGATGTATGAACAATGAAGGAAAATTAGAGGCTCAGTAAGTGAACATGTTTGTAATGGGTTATATGTGTTTATTGAATTCGCTTTTAAGTAATAATGGAAATGACGAAGAAATTTGTTGTTCATATAGGAGGCGAACTTTTGAAGCATTTGATACCGGATATACATAGAGTTCATTTGCGCCAATACAGTTTCGTGTCGAATCATTTGGTGTGGGATCGTCATGGAGAAATTGTAGCACCTAATTAAGAACAGTCAGAGGAGAAAGTTGGTGATGAAATTAGTTTGACGAATCTCGTAGAACATATGCTTGAAGATGTAGCACGATCAATGCTCTCTACCATTGAAGTTGACAATGACGATGTTAACATGGAAGAGGAACCAACTGTTGGAGCGAAAAATATATATGATTTATTGGATGCTGGTAAGAAACCCTTATGAAATGGTTGTACAAGCGATACCCAATTATCAGTAACTACAGAGTACATTGCGATGAAATTAAAATACAACTTCACAGAAGCTAGATTTACAACTGTCGTACAAGCTGCAAAACGGCATATGCCACCCGATAATTTAATGTGCGAAAATCATTATGAAGTAAAAAAAACTTATGTATGCTTTCGACTTTCCATATCAAAAAATAGATACTTGTTTAAATGATTGCGTGTTGTTCTAAAAAGAAGACAGCAATCTTAGGAATTGCAGAATATGTAACCAGGAAAGGTACAAATCAAGAAAAAAGAAGGAAAAAGAAGTTCCATGGATCATCTGTAACAGTACATCATATGAGATGACACAATGTGAGAACACAGGAAGAAGGTACGTTAACACATCCAACTGATGGAGAAGCATGGAAGCATTTTGACAAAAATATCCCATTTTCACAGCGGAAAGCCGTAACGTTAGGATTGGTTTATGTACGGATGGATTTTCACAGTTTTTCCAGTTTGTCTCTAAATATTTATCTTGGACTATAATCGTTACACTTTACAATCTACCTCCGTTGATGTGTATGAAAACTCCATATATGTTTCTCACAATTATCGTCCCTGACCCGATGATCCGACACAGGGAATCGATGTTTACTTACAACCGTTAATTGAAGAGTTGAAAACATTATGGTACAAAGGAGTTGAAACATACGACGTATCAATTTTTTTTTGAATGTTTGCTTCTTTGTTGTGGACTATTAGCGATTTTCCTACATACGCAATTCTTTCGGGTTAGAGTACGACCAACCGTTTAGTGTATCCTTATTGAATGGAAGAAACACGAGCATTTTCTTTATCAAATGTAAAGAAAATTTCATGGTTTGATTGTCATCGGTGTTTTCTCCATATCAATCATCCTTTTAGAAGAGATAAAGAACTTCACAGCTAATAGACATGAGACTTTGCGACGACCAATAATTTGGTCAAGCGAAGTTATAAAGTGTGATGACCCGAAATTTTCGACATTTAAATTCGGAATATTTAATTGATTTTAGATATCAATAGAGTAAATTTTAACTTGAATTTCGAATATCACAAGTTATCTGGTAATTGAATTATTAAATTAAATCAGCGAAATTGGTTAAAATGTTGAAGTTGAAGATTTAAGCCTATTAAAAATAATTTGAAGGCTTATAAATTTTATATTGATAATACTGAGAATAATAGAAGTTGTAAAATTGAATCTAACACTGAATTGTTCAGTTTTGAAACTAAATATCGTTTAAATTGAATTTAAAATAGCCTTCCGAGGCACAGTCTCAGATTTCGACGAAACCAGTTTCATTGGGTCCGTAATATTGAATTATTATCGGATTTCAAATTTCGTACTAATCAGAGTTAGTATGTGAGTGTACGATATATAAACGCGCTTAAAAACTTAACTGATAATAATAATCTAATGAAATTTAATTAGTCAAGCTTCTCATATACGCCACTTCTCTTAACTTAAAACCGTGTTCCTCTTTCTCTTCTAAAAGGGCAGACAAGTTCAATCCCTTCTGAAAACCGAAATCGGAAAAAAAAATGGCCGAGCTTTTCAGAAACATTGGAGACGAAATCGAATCCTCGCTTCTCCTATTAAACGAAATCAGGTCAATTCTTCCACCTCAGATCGCATCTCCTTCCAACGATCGATCTCAACGAAGTGGCACGCGCAAGCAAAGAGGAAGGAAGCGACGTCCACGCGAAGCTTGGATTCATGAGCTCGAGGCCGTGGAGGGTGAAAGAGAAGCTCGATTTGGTCGCGTGGGAAAGGGGAGGACTTGGCTCGACATGGAGCGGCAGGCGAGGGCGACGTCGATATGGCAGGGCTCGAGGCACACCTAGGTGGCTCGCAGGTGTTGGAGTGTGCTGCGGGGATGTTGTCGAGTTTGCGATCTGGTCAGGCTTGGTAGCGGCATGAGGAGGTTGTTGACGTGCTGTTATGCAGGGAGTCGTACGATTTTGCATCGCCATGGGCGATCATGTTTGCAGTTTTAGTGCTGTAAGGTATAATTTCTCTTTTCCAATTTACATCCATATACAGAAAAAGAAGAAAATATATTGACAGAATAGTTTTGTTTTCAATTAAATTTAATATGCAGAAATGCTTTTGTTTATAACAGAAATAGTTCACATATACATAGATAATCTGTGTATATGTGTATTTATACAAGAAAATAATTATACGAAGCTTATAACCGGAATAGTTTTGTATAGAGGGAAATTTCTGGATGAAATTTTATACTGTCTCTATCATATTAAATTGAAAAGTATATAAGATTCATTAGAACAAAAATTTTAAATGTTTTGAATTGGAAAAATATATAAAATAATAGGTTTGGGAAATAAATTGTTAAATTAACTAATTTAATTATCAATATAAAGGGAATAGTCTGTTTAACTGAATAATCAATTATTTTAAGTTACTAAAGGGAATTTTAGTTAAATGACGACATTAGTTAATAAATTTTTTATAAAGGTAATTGATTATTCAAATTAGTTCAAACATTAATAAAATCATCCAATATCTGTACAAGGTCTATAATCATGAAGAAACAAGCCATTTGGAATGGATTGCAAACAACAAAGCAAAGGTGAGTTAATCTCACTCAGTTGATTATAAATTTAAATTTAAATGATTAAATTTAAATAATTGTTTGAATGCTTGAATTGAATGATGTGATATAGAATGATATAATTTGAAATCGGCATATTATGTCGTGCTAACGTCTGTGAATGCAGGGAAAACAGGTTGGAGGGATCCAACTGGACCCCTCAACTTTTATTTAAATTATTTTATATTCTCTGTTCTGATTGTTTGATATTCTATAATGAATTATGTGGAAGTATTGAATGCTATGGCTTGGTTGATATAATTGGATATAATGAATTACCGAAATTATAAATTTGATTTTAGAAATGAAAATAAAAGAAGTGAAATTGCAAGTAAAATAATTATAGAATAAATTTAAGAATAACTTGGAAAAGAAATATAGTGACTTTAAAATTTTAATAAATGAATCTTGAGAATGGAAATGAAAATTTGAATAAACAGAAAGTTAATGAATTTTAAAATGCAGTGTTATTAATTAAAAAGAACAAACATTTATTTAGAATTTAAGATTTGGATTATTGAAAGAGTAAAGAAGAAATAAAATAATAATAATAATAATAATAAAGGCCATGCCTACTGAAGTTGGAAATGAACTGATAAGTAAAAGAATTTATTCAAATAAAATAAATTGGATATCAATTTGGGAAATTGATTTAAGTGATTGAGATTTGAAATTCTCCCTGGATAACCAAGTACGTTTCAAAGTAAATTTTTAAATATAAGTTAAAAGATTTTGAAGTTGTTTTAAAAATTATGTTTTGTAAAATTTATTATTCTAATATTTAAAGTCTAGAGCAAGTATTTCCTTTTAATCTATTATAACAGTATTTATTTAAAAAATGGTTTGGTACTTTGATTAAAGAAGAAATCCAATGTTTAGTTATAAGGTAACCTTATTTTAATTATTTCTAGAGTATTATTTAAAATTAAGTATTAAAGTAATTTTTCTAAATTAAATGATAAATGCATTTTTCAATAAAGTGTTTTAAATTATTTTAAAAATCTAGTTTTGAGCTTGGTGATTCCAGTGGAGATAGGAAATATTTGGGAAAGTTTATCCTGAAAAGAATGATGGTTTGAAACTGTTTTCAAAGGAATTGAAAGTGAAGATATATCTTGTAAAGATATTTTGAGATAAATAAATAATTGGGAAAATTATTTATGGGTTGATGGATGTTTGTGAATGTTAATTGATAGATAAATAACCGACTATCAATATTGGCCAACTGCGCTGATCGTTTCGAAGAGACCGGGACCGAGATTTATTTCTCGAAAACCACTTCGATCCGGTTTGTACGTTTCGTGCGAAAAACGTGTTCGGAGTCGAAGATGGAGCAGTGAAGTGCAAGGGCTAGTCGCTACTAATCCTGAGGATATTTCCAAAATGGATGTAGTAGGTGTAGTGCCTTCGGTTCCGTTCGAACCCGGGACGGACTTGTATGGATGAATGCCTGCGAAACATCGTCAGGTGGGCGATGGCCATTCTAAGTGAAACGTTCTAAAGGTAACGCTTAGCCTCAAGCCTCATCAACCGGGAATGACTGAAAACCAAGGGATATGCAGCAAGGCTTCGTGGGTAGCCCCCACTTGAGAGTAAGGTCATCCCTGTCTAGATGTCCCTTTTTATTCGGCTTAGTGGTGCGGTTGCTGATCCCAACCGTGGGGTGATCTTATTCGGAACCGTCCAGTAAGGGATGGGTTCGACCTTGTGTTGCAGGGGATTGGGAGTGGTCCTCGGTACTGTGATCTAGACCACGTACTGTGACAGGTGGTACCCCAGTGCCTAGTCATTGTTGGAAATCCATTCTCCCTACGAGCCTTTTACGAGTTTTGTTTGTATTACCCACTTTTGTGGCTAGTAGCTGGAATTTAATGAATGTAACAATTTCGGCTATTTTATAAGCATTTGTATATAGACCCTATTATAATATCAGAGGATTTCTATAAAAATTATTTTAGCTATCGTAAGGTAAAAACCCGACATGTTTATTTGTGGCATGGTCTTACGAGATGCTTTTGTTTTCAAAAGGATTTTTGAAACTTTAATAATCAATTGGGTGCGATTTTCTCACGCTGGTATTCCAGACTGACTCGGGTGTTATTTAACTGTAATGCTCGGTTCAGACCGAGTATTATAGGATACAGGATATGATGTGTGGAGCTCAGGAGACGAGCTGGACGACGATGCGTATTCTCGTACTTGTTTATATATATCCCGCTGTGTTGAGTTGCTGTGTATCCATGTGTATGTTGTTGTTGAACTGTGATTGATGTACTCTGATGATGTAATATATAAACAGATATATTTGATTTTGAGTAAAGATCATTTATTATTTATTATATTTTATTCCGCTGCGATGGTTAGATTCTGATGTTGTTTTTTTGTACTCTCTTCTTCTACCTCTCCTTCTTTAACCAAAATGGTTCGTATTTCTATACAACTTGAGTTGATTTAGGTAGAATAGTGTTGACTCAAGGAGTACGGATTTGCGGGTCGTTACATAAAGGATTATCCAAAGATACATAAAATCGGACAACAAATTGAAATTCAAGGTAAATCGACGATTCATAATTGGTGCAAACAAAGTATATTTTGGAAGTTGCCTTACTGAAAAAATCTCCTAATCTGTCATATCATTGACGTGATGCATAACGAGAAAAACGTATTTGATAATCTGTTTAATACAGTTTTGAATGTTAAGGGCAAGATTAAGAACGATTTGAAATCAAGATGTGATATAGAAGAAATTTGTAACCGTCATGAGCTTCATATCAAGTCAAATAACAGTAAAAAACCCAAAGCATGATATGAGTTAGACAACAATCAAGTTAAAGTACTGTTAAAATGGATGGAAGGATTACGATTTTCCGATGGGATTTCCTCTAATCTTCGTAGATGTGACGATTATAAGAATGGGAGACTAAGTGGGATGAAAAGCCATGATTGTCATATAATGATGGAAAATTTGTTGCGCGTCGCTTTCAGAGAACTGTTGTCTGGAAAAGTTTGGAAGGTTGCAACAGAACTTAGTTTGTTTCATAAGGAGCTTTGTTCAACTACGTTAAAAGTTGATCGTCTACGTAAACTTGAGAAAGAAATCCTTGTACTGCTCTGAAAATTAAAGAAAATATTTCCTCCAAGTTTCCTTAATGTAACGGAGCGTTTACCTGTTCATCTTCCATATGAAGCACGTCTCCGAGGTCCTGTGCAAAATGGATGGATATACCCATTCGAAAGGTAAGGTATTAATATCGAGTATGATAAATATTATCTTAATTACATATATATATATAAGTTATTTTCGAATTGAATTTTCTATTAGGTACTTAAATCATTTAAAGAAAAAAGTGAGACAAAAAGCTCGAGTTGAGGGTTCAATTTGCAATCATATATCGAAGAAGAAGCTTCGTTCTTTTTCTCATTATTTCAGTGATCATATGAACTTATCATTTGAAAGTGCTACGCGTAATGATGAAGCCGTTGGACAAAATTGTTCTTCTGAGGCGATGTTATCTATTTTTAGACAACATGGTCGACCTGTTGGAAAATGTATGAAAGTATGGTTAGCCGATAGAGATTACCATGTAGCGCACACATATATTCTTCTTAATTGTACTAAAGTTGCACCATTTATTAGAAAATATTAAATTACAAGTCTGGATATATTTATTTAATTTAATATAATACGTGTATATTAATTAAAATGCAATATATTATCTATGTTTGCGGTGTTTCTGAATCACAACATCCAAGCGTCGATATAAGCAAATTTCGCTACTAGGTTTTCGAAATACGTTTATGATCCGATAAATTGTGTGGTCGATGAAGGATTAAACCATATAGCGATGGGACCAAAAGAAAAGTTAAAACATATCCAATATTCTTCTCAATGGATATTAATTCAACACCAAAGAATATAGTGCTAAAAAATTAACTAACAATACTTGTGTGTTTGTTAAAGGCAGTGATGATTCAAACGATCATATAAACAATTCTTATGGCGTGTTAACCCAGGTCTTGCAATTGACATATTTCACTACACCTACGGAGGAAGTTTTTTTGTTTAGATGCAATTGGTTCAACAATGTTCCGGGTTTTGGAGTTATCATGCATCCAAATTATAATCTTATAGAAATAAAACATACCTCGTGTTGCCAAAAGTACGATCCTTTTGTACTAGCCAAACAAGCCCTACAAGTATATTATACCCCTTATCCATATCTAAAAAGAGATAAAGCATACTGGTCGACAGTTTTAAAATGAAGGACAGATTTACGTTTGATGGAAAGAATATCCAGACGAACAAGCCTATCAAGCAGATGTCGAGAAAAATATTGAAATAACAATAATGGACAATCACATGAATCTTGGACCTCCAAATGATAAATCAAATGTATTGGTAGAAACATTTGAAACTACGGAGGAAAACAATATGGAGTATGAAACCCGAATCAGAAAACGACGAAGACTGATTGCTAATATACAGTTTAATATAAGGTAATTTATGTGATTATTCATGTTACATTTTTCTCATCAATTATGGTATCTTTTCTCATTATTATTATGAATTAAAAGAAGCAACATGGTTCAACTACGTTAAAAGTTGATATAAGATAATTTATGTGATTATTCATGTTACATTTTTCTCATCAATTATGATATATTTTATCATAATTATTAAAAATTATGTGTTCTGACATAATAAATTGATATGTACGTAAAAATTATCATGTCTATTTTCTAAAGACGTAGCTCCTCCTACTCTGGTTCCCCCTCTTCTTCTCGAAGAGAATAGATGTGATGACAGTGGCCCTTCGAAACCAGCAGCACGACCAATATTGTATTTATAGCTCAAAGCCGATGGATTGTGAGTATTAAAATTAGTAGCAAAGCATTAGAAATATTTTGTTTACGATATATATAATAGTCTAAAGCTATGTTTCAAATTTAACACAGTGGATTTGATCTAGAGCCACAGGGAGTGGTTCTTAGTATTTCCAAGTAGGCATATATGAGTAGGACGACTGATTGTTGGCCTCGATGGAGTAAGATCTCTGACCCAACCTGAGAGAGCATCCGACAGAACTTTTTGGTGAGTTTAAATTTACATATCTGTAAATTACCATTTTACAATTTGTCGACTACTTAAAAATGTGCAACTTATATTTAATTTTCTCAATGTGCAGAGTTCCGTTGATTTGCAGAAAGCGGGCATTTTCCTTGTGCAGCGCCACTGGAATTCTAAGATAGCGAAGAATTATCGGGACACGGTGTCGGACCTTAGGAGAGCTGGAAAGAAACTGAACTGGATAGGTGCTGGTGTATGGGATGCTCAAGTTGCCTGGTGGAGCAACGATGAGTTCAAAGTAATTAATCTATCATATGTATCTCATTACTTTATTTTACAACTATTAAATATATTGTTCGGTTATTTAAATTTGTAGGTGGAGTTACAGAGGAACTCCGCGAATAGAAATAAGAACCCAGTAACACATCGTGGTGATTCCAAGTCATTCGGCATCATCGTAAGCATTTGGTAAATTTATTAATTTTGATTATAAACAGTTATTACATTTAAATAGTTTAAGTTATAAGTTATTAATAAACAGTTAATATAAACAGTAACATATATGCATTATTTATTGCATGAAAGTGCACGTCGACGTCCAGTCTCATGCATGGAAGTGTTTGCTCATACTCATGCCATAAAACAAATGGACGAAGCTAGCAACGTTTCATTTGTATGGGAAGATGAGGATAAGGCGACGGCTGCATATGTATGCATATTTTGAATTTTAAGTAATTTTGATTGATTAGTTTAAGTAATTAGCTTTGAAGAATTAAAATAATGTTGTGTTAATTTCAACTGTAATTTTTTGGCGTTGTAAGAAAAGTTTCAAGAGGCATGGACACAGATGCTAGAGGGATCGGACGGCGATGAGTTGACCAGCGAGAAGGAAGATGTTATTTTTGACTCCATCGTGGATCCTACGCAGCGAAATCGGTGTTTTGGTTATGGAAACCAAGTGGTCATTTATAATAAACTATCTTATAAAAGTTGCACAATTGTTATAAAGTCGTAGAAAAGTTTTGTAATGGTATTTTCTATTCGCAGACTAAGGCATCTCAATAAGCTTACCAAAAAGAGCAGGACAAAGCCGAGATAAAACAGCTGAGAGCCAAGATCGAGCAGCTGTATGAGCAAGACCGTCTTCACGCTATACAGATGAAGCAGTTGAATCAGCGCTTGGCGTAGTACGTGAAGCAACATGGTTCATTTCCTTCATCGTCTGGTGCTTCCGGACGCGATGATGATTCTTGATAGGTACGTTTTTCTGTGTTTGTGCTTGGATGTTGTATATGTTGACTTGGAGTTTGTGAGAATGATTTGTTTTGGTATGTTCGATACACTTTGATGAGAGATTGAATGCGTTGTGTTAATTTGGTACATTTTTGTGGAGTTGTTTGATATTTGACGTTGATTGGCCAGTGTTTTGTTGGATGTTGAGGATGTTGGATGGTTGATTTTGTATACATTGGAGTTTGTGATTTTGTATATATTGAAGATTATGGTTTATATTGTAGTTGGTATAATATGTGATGTTGGTTGTTATATATATATATATGTGTGTGTGTGTGTGTGTGTATACATATAAATACATTTTTGTGGAGTTGTTTGATATTTGACGTTGATTGGCCAGTGTTTTGTTGGATGTTGAGGATGTTGGATGGTTGATTTTGTATACATTGGAGTTTGTGATTTTGTATATATTGAAGATTATGGTTTATACTGTAGTTGGTATAATATGTGATGTTGGTTGTTATATATATATATATATATATATATATATATATATATATATATCTGAACTATCTGTGTGGAATGGAGTTGAGAAGTATATTGATATATGTGTAGATTTGGTGAAAGTCAAATAGGAGCAAGGAAAGAAATAATAAACCCAGATTTCCGACGGCGCTCGACGGCTACCGACGACTTTCGGGTCACAGAATTCCGAGGCTACCAATAGATTATTGGTTTCAAGGGGATCAACGTGTATCTCGTTTGTCGTCGAACGTCGTCGCTATAACGCCGTTAGAAGCCATTGAAAAAACGTCGGAAAAAAGTCGTCGACTACGTCGTAAGGCGACAGAAATCTTGAAAGCTATTCCGACGCTTTATTCTCGGCTTTCGATGGCCGCCGTCGGCTATTTGCCGCCGGAATAGCCCTATAGTCTTGTAGTGATCCGCACAAATGATTGTATATATGTACATATTTATACATAATAAATGATCTTTAAGTTGTTTTCTACAAAGCGAAAATAAGTAGACAGAAGTAGTATCGTAACTTTGAATAATATATCTTCAATTTGTTTCAAGTTATTTAGAAATACGAATAACAAATATCATAAAGCTTTTACAACTAACAAATAAACATAAAAACATTATCCGAACAAAAATAAAAATCTACCGTAATGTCCATACTGAGTAAAGGCACGCATAAGCGTGCATGTACACTAGTATTATTTGCGTATGTTTCTTTCATGACCAAATATTTATATTTCTATAAAAGAGTTTTACATAAAGATTCTGCCATTACTTTATCGTTTAACTTCGAAACTATATTGATGGTTCTGTAACTAAAACGATCTCTCAGCAGAAACCTGAAAGAAGTCATTTCACCGTTTCACTAAAATAATACAAAATCATCCAATGCTGGCAATTAAATGACATGGATGGCCATATGTGGTCATATATGCGTGCATATAAGTGTCGGTACAAATTATATTTGTTCTTTAAGTTTATGGTTTTGTAGTTGTATTGTACATCATCATTGAAGCTTGACATTAACTTCTGTTGAGCAGTTATGTTTCAATTCAAACATTTGCATTGTTACTACACATGCACAAGTCTCCAAGTAGCTCCGATAAATGCAACTTACATGCAGGAGACTCTACATTTCTAAACAAATTTGAAGCACGTTACACATTAATGATAGAAAATTTAGTTCGGAGTTATATTCTATAAAACACTAATGTCATATCCATTCCTCACTTTTCTCTCTCTAATGTCACAGTGGCAGTTAATCAGATGATGGAAGAGGGCTTGAATGTATTAATGAGAATATCTCTTGACAATAAGATTTTTGCTACAATAGTAATAGTAATAGTACAATTATTACAGGTCCTTTGGCTGCTTCAAAAACTACTGGAGTTGAAGACACGGTAATGCTTAACAATGGTTCAAAGGATCACTTAGACCTTTAACATAACTTACCAGGATACTACAATTAATATACAACTAAACGTATAACTTTACTAATATTATGAATTAATATACCTAGGGGGTTACCCTAGCCCATGTGCTTAGTGGGCTGCCTTCTGGACCAGCCTTGTTAGCGTATCATATTACCATTGCATAAATCGGCAAACCAAAATAAAATTTCAACCGCAAAATAAAGCACTTTGAAAGAAAGATCGAGTATTGGTAACAATAGTGAAAACCATAGTTGAATACCAGTACCCACATTTCAAACTTCTGCTACCTTCGTCTGTTTCCAAGGAAAGAGAAATTATGCTATTTCCACCTTGGTCTGTTTCTAAGGTAAGAGAAATTATGCTATTTCCAGAGATGTAAAACAAAACAACAGAATTAGTAACCCACTTTCATCACAATTTTCAAACATTGGAATTTCCCGACTAATATGAAAGAACTAAAACAGAACATATACATTAACCAGAAGAATAAACTTACATGTTCAAATATTCAAAGCCATAGAACCTGGTATTGGAGATAAAAGGAAAGATATACAACATATGCATGTTAGGAAGAACTAAACAAACAAAACCAAAACAAACAAAACCAAAACAACTGATATAACAAGTCTACAAGTTGTATGCATAATAATAGTTCACAATATAGTTCCATGATAAACTTAATACTGTGTTGAGCATTTAAAAAGAGAGAACATAATGTAGTACCAGCAAAACCACCTTGTTAACATGCATCATTCACCCTTTTAACTGGAAAAAGACTCTCGGTATATCTAATGCACCAATAAAAATATATATTAGGTTGGCCAAGTTCAAATATTCATTTTCTTCCGTGCCTAAGTCGTATAAACGAAATAATCCAGATTTTTTGTTGTAACAATCGCTGTTAAGTAAGAGAAACTCTCCATTAAAAACGAAACTTGAAGGATGAAGGAGACCATCGGTCCCTGGTATACCGGTAGGTCCAATCTTCCATGCCATATTCCAAGACTCCTTCACACCATATTCATTCAACACCCATATTTCATAGTAACAATTGTAATATCTACAACGATCCACATTGTGTATATAAGCAAGTTTGTCACCCAAAAAGTCTATAACGGCTGAGAAATGAACATCCCCCACTGGTAATGGCATTGTTTCATATGGTTCTTCATTCAAATCAAAAGAAAGGATAACGTTACCATCACTGTCATTATCACGGTCAGAATATGCTATCCAAAAGCATGCTCCATCCTTGGTTATGTGATAAGTATATGATCTATAGAATCTAGAAGGCAAAGTAAAATCTTTACGAATAGTTCTCCAAGAATCAGCTTTTAAGCTATATACCTCCACTATAGTGTTAGACGTGTTTTGATTGCAAAGGGTGTTTACCACGATACTGTGGTCATTACCTTTGACATTGAATCCAAATCCGTAAAAAGAAAATCTTTGATAAGCGTGAGGTAGAGATCTCGATTGTTTCATTGCAGGATTCCATAAATAAATATTTCCATCAAACTGCGCAAGACATATTATACCATTTGATGAAAATAAATGCTTTGTGTTCTTAAAAATATGCCAAGGTAGTTCACAATCAAAGTCATTGTACACTTCATATTTGGTGCCGCTTAACAAGCAAAACTTTTGATATCCAACGGTTGCAGTATCAAGGCACATACCAAAAAGATTTTCATTACCGCAATGTCGGTCAGAGTGGTTAGATATGAAAGTGGAGCTATCAATGAGAGTATACCAAGATTTGCAAACAGATTTAAATCGTAACAGACTTGTTACAGGTAACCATTGCAGAATGTCAAACAGCAAGTGTTCAGGCATGTAACGACTATTGTTCATTGATGAATGTTTCATGCTTCTAAAAAATTAAAAAAATATAGTAGTTAGTATGTTACTCAAAAAACTTATATTTTATGCTTAATCACTTATGCCTTGTTAACAAAATTCAATGAACAATTATTATTTTTTCATTACAGTGATTAGTAGGAAAAACAAGGTACATATAACATAGTATTTCGAGAATATAAAGCTTAATAATTATGAAATGTGAGAAGAGCGATAGTGGTTGTAAGTCTATGGCAACTCTTTATAACATATTAAAAATAGGAAAATATTGCAGCTTAATAATTAGCTCACTAAAATAAGTTAGCACTTGCGCCATTTACGGCCACATGTTCCAATGGTTAATCCACATTTCGACCTTATTAAACTAATCCACTAGCTTTTACCAAGGTTAACCCAGAAATGAATTAACTAACAGAAAAAGTTGTTTCATGTTTTCCAATTGCTATTTCAATGTCAGTTTCTTCCTCGAGGTTTGGTAAATTGTAGCTTATAAGTATAACTGGTTGACTATTTTAGTAAATCCATGACACAATGCTCTGGTTGTGGCTGCAGTCAGAAACCACAATTTTTAATGCAATTAATATTAACAGAAAATGGTAGCTAATATTAATGAAATGAATTAAAAAATTCCAAATTATTATGAAGCATCAGTTTGTTGTAAGCAAAAGAGGTGGAGATCAGAAGTTAGGTAAAAAAATGGTAGTTTATTTTTGTTAATAAATTTAGCTTGCCTATGATTCAAAAAGGTTAACCAGAATCAATTCATGCTTTGCATCATTTATTTATGTTTTAAACTTAGTACCCATCAACTGGAAATGTTAAATTAAACTAGTCAATGGAACTGCAGGTAAATACACCATTTCCTTTTCTCCCTGTTATTATATAATCTATAGCTATCTTACTCGTCCCTAGCATGCAACAGAGTTTAAAGCAGCAGCCTTAATTCAAAAATCAAGACAATTCATGAAAATTACTAAATTTTGAAACCCAATAAATTCCCGTTTAACTTCCATATTAACTAATAAAATATTAAGCTTGATGAAATTGACATAGAACAAGATTAGTAAACTGAATGGGAGTAACCTCCAGCACAAAAGAATCAATGGTTACCTCACTAATAACTACTGATGTTATAAATTTATCAAATAAAGAGACAACATGGACACGCATACAAAAAGCATCCAATAACATATGTATGTCAAGTTTAATGACAATTCTATAGTATATCTTTGTAAATTACTCTTTATGTTTTAAATAAGCTATTATTTAAAAAGCAGTTTTAACAAATTCCAAACAGTAGATTACATATTTCTCTAGAATCACAATGCATAAAACACAATCTATAGTACTATTCTCAAACTCCAATGTAATTAAAAATATTAATATAACAGATAGGATTGCAAATTCCTCAAGAGGCATTATATATTGTTATTTTCTTTTAATATAACAATGGTATACCTGATAACATAAAAAGATCACATACAATGAAGTGCTTGAGTCGTGAACGATTTAATGGAGTGCTTCAAAAGTTCAATATGTGAATGATGATTTGGATGTAGTGTTTTACCAGATAATTATAATCATAATGCCAAGCAATGTTTTCAAAACGGGATTTAATGTAGCACAAGCCGGCGGCGGTAGCACAAGCCGGCGGCGGTAGCAGAAGCTTGTGACGGCAGGGTTTAATCGCGATGTAATAGCAAGGGTACTAGTTGCCCTACCGAAAAGGTTCCGCCTTTTAAATAAGGAAATTTTTAATTTTGGGCCGGTTTTTTAAAGTGCGGCTCGTTTCCACTTTCAGCCATGCTCATATGCGTGACAGCCCAACGTTCCAAATTCAAAATTTGGATCTTCCGCCGGTTGAAGGAAATTGGTATATTGGTGTTGGACGCATCGTGCCATTTCACTCCCACCGTTGCATCTTTTGGCTCTCATCTCCCTATATAAACGAAGTCATCCTTCTCCTTCTTCTCACAGCAGTCCAAACAAACTATTTTCCGCTCTCAAAATTTTCCGATCCGTTCTAGCATATTTTAAGATAATTTTCCGCTATTCTATTTATTTTTACCGTATCTATAACATATATTTTTCTAGAATCTTATTTTACATTTTGAAATTTTCATTTTTGGTATTACGACGCATCCTTTTGGTTCTGCTGCTGCTTCCGATTTCTCACAGTGTATAGCTTTATGGACAACCAAAAGGGAAGAGCATTTCATAGATATGTGCGTTGATTGCCTGCCAGACAGAAGGAACTCGTTCAACGGGTTTAATGGGTCCATTGTGGCAGTATTCAACGAGAGACTGGATCTCGACTGGTCTCATACACATATGAAGAATAAATGAGATAAACTGAAATGTTATTGGAGTGATTGGTACAAACTTCTACAGTTAGAAGGTGGGGGTGTGGGATGCATAGAACGATCGGCTGGGCAGTTCCAAGAAGTGGTGGAACATTGGTGCGAGCAAATACAAGAGATTTAGGAGAAATGCCCCACTCAAATTTAGAGAGTTTGATCCGCTTTTTGGAGGTTGCGTAGGAAAGGACATCTGTAAGTATCAGATACCTCCAACTCCATCTGCTCAACCTTTCACTATTGTCGATACACCTTTGTATGGCACTTGGGTGCCAGAAACACCACACCCATTCAGCCTAAACGTAGCAGATAGATCGAGATGACAGCTCGAGCAGGCATGTGCCTGGACAATCGTTTCTTCAGATATACTGTCTGTTATACATGTGGAGCGGTAGGAGATTGTGATGATTTTTCACCAAGATCCTACAAACTTGGATATGGTGGAAACATTATCTGATAATGAGATACGTGGATTTATGTTGTAACAATTAGGTATGTTCCGTAGTCGTCGTTGGTATGTTTAGTTAAGTTTCCTAGTTTGTTTGGTTAATTTTTTAAATTTGTTTTATTTGCTTGTATTTGAAGTTAGAATGTATTAGTTTTGGCTTAATGAAATATTACAGAACAAAACAAATAATTAATTAACTATAAATCAATTAAATTAAAATTATGAATTAAATGCCACGTTCAAGTACCTCATTTAAATACCCCCTTGATAACCGCAAACGCATTCCACATTCATCAATCTTCCCCACTCAAATACACTGTTTCTGTTCGTCGTAAACTCACCCTAATCTTATTTACACAATTAGATCGCTTTTAAACTATTTACAAATAAATGCCAGTTTTAGTCACGTCAGTGTCACATTGTCAAAAATGCACCGGTGCCATTTGAAATGTCGCCAATACAGGGTCCAGTAAATTGGCGCAATTTGAAAAGCCATCCAATTTACATGATAAATAATATCCGTGACTTTTGAAAATGCGCTTATGCTAGTTATTACCGGCGCCATCTGAAATGTCGTCCGTGCATATTTGACAGTGTGGCGCGGACATGAACAAAAGTGATCTATATTTATAAATAATTTTAAAAGTGACCTAATTGTGTAAATAAGTTTAAAAACCGATCCAAATTTAAATACGTTTTTGCTTGCCAAAAGTGTCCACAGGTGGGCTGAACCGTGTCTATATCCACATTATTACTTTTATTGCTTTTTGAACCACATGATATATGCTTCTTATTGCTTTTTAAATTACTTCTTATTCATGACTTCTACCAAGGTCGAATTTTTTTTAAAAACTATATTTATTTTGCAATATGTGAATTTGTTATGATGACAACATTATGTATTGAATTTACTATTTTTAGACATGTAATTTTTGTTATGTGATTTATGCGTTTGATATTTGTATGAAAGTTAAATTGTTATTTTTGTAGATAATCGTGAATTAGATATCGATATATTATCTTAGCATTTAATATTTCTTAAAAAATAAACGAATGCTGGTATTCTTGTTTAGTTACAAATTAATTTTTTTTTGTAAATTTCAATACATAAATAGATTTTACATAAATTTTGAGTTTAACATTTAGCTATTAGTACATTAAATTAAAAGTTAAATGGTACATTGAATCTCATATATGGCTCAACGGAAAGAAAAAGTACCTAAAAACCAAAATGTAATAGTGATGAGTCAGTGTATTTCATTCGTTTAATGTTTTTGTTGTTAATATCAAATGCTTAGTGACCAAAAGAAATGTTGATTAAAACAACCGTCACAAATCATACCGTTATTTTAATTATGTAAAATTTATAACTCCGATTTTGAAACATTGTTTCATGTCTCATTAATTTTACTTTGTAATAAAAGCCTTTATAAAAGTAATTAACATCCGATAAGAAGAACAATAAAATAAATAAATAAAATTTCTAATCAAAATACTGTATATTTTTAACCATTAATTAATGTAAACAAACAAGTAAAGTTAAATTTTAATATTTTCACAAAACGTATTAACTACAAATATTTGTTACCTATTAATTAGTCTACTGTCCTTCTTAAAAGAGACAAATTTTACTAATAATAAAGAATTCACTTGATTCACCCATTTTTTTCTGAAACAGTGTATATGGTTGTAATAATACATGTTTAAGAAAGAAAAAAATTAGCTTTATGTTTGGTTATAATGAAATACCAATTATAAAAAGAAAATTTATGTATATTATTCTTTGTAATAAAGTACAAATTTTATAAAAAGATAAATTACGTAATCTTGAATGATGAGTACTGTACGAGAATTAAAGATTTACGTATAATTGTGAAAATTTTAAGTTATATGAACTTGAACGAAATACCTGTTTTACAAAAAAATCAATATAAGTGGTGTACATTACATTGAATTATCATTTTTTGGACTTGTTATATCAAATAATAACTATCACCCATTTTGATTTATTCTAAAGATTCAAATTTTAGATCATTTAATTAATTTAAATATATCTACTTGAATGTAAAATAATATTATGAAATTTTGAAAATTTTTGTAAATAACTAATTTTTAACCATAGCAACATTTTAGAGGTTTGAAATGGGAAATCATGCTTATGAATTTAATTTCAGACATCTGAAACCCCATGAAAATACATGGGTCCCTTTCTACAAAGTTGCAGATATATTCAAATGTCTGAATATTAAAATCAAATGCTTGAATGCTTGTTACAAACATGGTTTGCACCCAAATATTTATATCTTTTGATTTATAACTCCAAATGACTCGTCATTTCTTCCATTGTGATCGTGATGGCGTTTTCTTTAATCTAAAGACCTCATATGATTTAGTATCATTGGGATACGTCGCACCAACGTCGCTCGATACACATTCACGCCCTTGTTATAAGTTGTTTGAACAATCTAACGAGTGAAACTTCACACTCGACGTATGAGTTTGAGGCAATGAACCAGTTTTCCTAACCATTCGAGCTTAACAAATTGATTAACTGCTTCAATTGACATCTTTCTTCCATAATGATAACCTCAAATATCATTGAATCATTTCTTAACAACTCTACCAACTTCCAATCCAATTATGATTCCAATAACCAAACAAGCACCACACAATTCATAAAAAGGTATCCAACACATCCAATTATACAGTTTACTCTTTCAAATAATTTATTGATGAGGTTTCCATCTTAAAAATCTCAATGAAGCCCATTATCCAAGTCCTAACCAATATTGGACATCTGCCATGATTTTTAACATATATTATGCTCATAGAGCATAGAGTATAAAATCCATTCACCAAATCTCTTAGAAACCAAAGTTCCAATGAACCTAAATTGAAGCTTTCATTTGATTCCTGAAAACTGGCTTCTAACTTTTCCAAATTAAGAAAAATTTGCTAAAGATTTACTTCTTAAAACCCTTAATTTTCTTTTTCATCAAAAGTGAGAAAAAGAGAATGAAGTGATGGAGAGGAAATTGTGTATTTCAGAATTACTAATATAATTATGGCTAAATGATCATTCTAGCCTACCATGATGCCCTATTTCTCTTAACGTCTAATTACTGACAAAGGTCATCAAAGTAGGCTTATGCATTAATTGTAACGACCCGATATTTTCAACCATTCGCATCCATTATAAGTGTATAGGTAGACACTCATGCCGGAATTGAATTGCTCAAAATACCGTGTTGTAAATAAAAATTTGGCAAATCTCAGAATATATAGTAAATAATAATCACAGATCATAGACACAGAGTATTTAATAATGCAGTGGAAGTAAAAGAGATAGTAGTTCATGAAGCTACTATATAAATATCAGAGTTACATAATATACAACAGAAGAAATAAAGTACAAAAGAAGTTTCAATATGATAACCAAGTACAAACTGAATAGAACAACCGAACTGAAATAGATAAGACTACATAAGCAGATAATCTCCAGCGATTCCAATCTCCAGAAGGTGGAATCCAAATCTGTGAATACTCAGGCTGACCCGAGCGTAGATAAAAATACAAACACTCAAGTCAGGACATACATACTTATACAATGTAAACCAACTCAAGTGAACTGTAGCAAAGGTACAAGTAACTTAGAAGATGCTTGGGACTGCCCATCCTCTAAGGATCCGTTAAACTATTTATTATATAGTAATATACGCTATATACAGTAGTGTTTAATCAGTAAAGTATAATCATATAGAAAATAGAGTTAAGGGGATGGTGAACCTTAACGCGGCCGGATCTTTAAAACCAAAATCGTAGTGGGCTCGATATAAGAATATGACAAGGCACGCGAGGCAATGCCAGGGTGGATACACTGTTTGCACTCCCGGACCGGTGGTGACGGCAAGCCAGCAGCTTCCGCCCACCTTGAACAATACCCCCAAATCAAAGTGGCGCCACCGTATCGAATCACAAAAGTAATAGAATGGTTTCCGATGGAGCATGCTCGACGGAAGGGTGCGACCCTTTGTGTAGCCTGGTATAGCTCCTGTTTTAGTCATATATACCAACTCACGGGAGTTGGGTCCACGTAATATACCTCGAGAACGTCGCCACCATCCTACTTCATTTTGGAATCTCCACCGTGTACACAGTTGTTAAAGTGGTTTTCGGTATTGGTCGGCTATAAGGAAATATCTGATCCCGGTCTCTTTAACAACCAATCGTTATTATAACCCGTGGTTATAACTTTAAAACAGTAATTTCATACTTCAAAATAAAATATCATTTCAATCCAAATCTTTATCAAAATAAAAATTAAATCATTTCTAAACCATTTCAATATACCAACATACCATATCTTTCAAATTCAAATATTTATCAAAATAAATATCAAGTCATTTCAAATCATTTTTAATACATAAACATCATATCTTTCAAACTTCATTTTCAAACCGTTTTAATTTCAAAATATCATAACTTTCAAACCTTCATCTTCGAATCATTTAATATGTATCAAAATATCATATCTTTCAAACTACATTTTCAAATCGTTTAATATATATCAAAATATCATATCTTTCCAAAGCTTCATTTCAAAACATTTAATATATATCAAAATATCATATCTTTCCAAAGCTTCAATTTCAAATCATTATATAAGTTCAAATCCAAATATTCAACTTAAATACCTTTTAAATTCAAAGATATCATTCATTTATTATCATTCCAAATCACCTTCTATATAGCTTATATTTTAATCAAAATATTTCATTAAACCATTTAAAATTTAATTTTATATACTTTCAAATTAAGTATTCAATTTCCAAAGTTTTAAACCATTATGAGTTCATTTACTAAGTTAAAACCATAAACATTGAAAATTTCAACCTTTTACGGCATTCAGAAAAAGATGCTGAAAGTTATACAGGAAAATATTTCAATTTAAACCATTTAAACATTATAAAAATCATATTTTTGACATTCAAAGATGTTCATTAAAATACTCTTTTAATTAATGATTTTTATAAAGCAACATTTTGTAATTAAATCAAATGTCACAAATCCACTTAATAAATTCAAGTGTAAACTTTCCTATTTTTACATTTAACACTTTATTACCATTTACATTTTTCAAATTATCATTTCACAAATTAAACTAAATTCTCTATTTATTTAATTAACTTAAAACTTTAAATACAACAAATTTTACATTTCCAAGTCAAGTTATACTTTTAAAAGATCACTTTTAAACATTCATTTATTTAACCACTTAAATTCATAGAAAAATCAATAATACTTTAATAAATCACTTAAATTCAAATTTAAATCAAATTATCATATTTACTAATTTCCAATAAAATTAAATTTCCATTTTATTCACATAACTTAAATATCGTTTTTAACCAAAATTCCAAATTTCCAAACTTAAGTTATATTCAATAATCCAATTTAACCATTCATTAATTTACATTTTTAACTCATAGAAAAATCATAATTTCTTTATTTTAAAACATTAAAAAAATTAAAAAAAATTAATAAATTTATATTTTAAAATACTTAAAAATATCCAAAATACTTTATAAAATAACCACGGGTCTGTATATAGTTTTCTAACCTAGGTCAAGTGATACGGATATGTATCATTTCAATCCGCAGTTTAAAAAGAAAAATCCGTGTTCTATCATTTCAAACCCGCAATCCCAAGTTAAATAAATTAAATAAAAACCATTCAGGCCTATCATTTCAGCCCATAACGATTTTCCCTATTCTAAAGTCCGTTCGGGTATGTATCATTTCAACCCATAGTGATTTCTAATTTACAGGGAACTTGCAGTGTGATAAACAGATATAAATGAACAGTAACAAAATATATATAATAACAGATGATATGACATGGAATTTAATAGGTTTAACATCATATGTAATGAATCACAGGCAGTTATAACATCACATAATAGTTCTACGCATTCAAATGGCGTCAATTTACATAGGTATAAGTATAAACATCTGGTGAGATTTACTCACCTTTTTAGCTGGAGATCGCAATACAAACGACATAAATGGGTTCCAAAAGGCACGATGACACAACAATAGATCCAAATGGGAAGAGAACCAAGCTCAATGATCTTGTCACAACCCATAAACAAAACCAAACATAAACATAGATTCAATACCAGATTGAATTGAAATAACTTTGGAATAAAAAGCAATATGAACACACGATCTTTTGCCTTGCTTCCTATTATTGTTTTGCATGGCCTAAGGGTGTACGTGGCTCAGGTTTGGACATAGCATTGCTTAGGTATGAACACAAGAATGCACGGCTACTTGGCATTGAGGGTGGAGGGGTTACATTTTGAGAATGTTAAGGGTTTAAAGCAAAATATCATGTTTTTGGTCAACAAAAGGGCTCGGCTTTAGAGTGGTTTGTCTTGGCCATTCAAGTTCAGATCTGGAATGATGTTGGAGTGGTGTGTGGTGGTCTGGTCAGAGGTGGTGGCGGCGGCTAGAGGTGGTGGTGGTGGTGGAAAATGAAGTGGTGAAGCAACAAGGCTCAAACTAGCATGTTTTCAAGGCATAGGTTGGATTTTGAGGGGCTTTGTCACCATGGTTGGCTCGGATATGGTCATGACCTAGAGTGTAGGTGGTGATGAATGTAGAGAATAGATGTAGAGAGTGGTGGCCATGGAAATAGTGAGGAGGCCATGCAAATAGAAGAAAGAAACAAGACAAAAGTATGGAAAAAATGAAAGAAAAAGTGCAAAAAGAGGAGGTCATTACCCTTTTTTTTCTCCTAGCCGTGAATGAATGAGAAGTGGAATTTTTTTTAGTGAATGAAGACTGGAATACACGGCCAAATAAAGTAATATACAGCCAAAAGAAGTAAAGTCTAATAAATAAATAAAAACTGCCAAAGAGTAAATGAGGAAACGGAAAAAAAGAAACGACTTACGTTTCAAAAGCTTTTAAAACCTTTGATATTTCCTTAATTTATTCATATAAGTTTATGTTACTGAAAATAATAATGATTTCAGTCAAAATTAGAAAATATAAAAAAATATAAGATATATATAAATATTTATTAATTATGTGAGGTTAAAATAAGAAAATAGGACAAGATTGCAAACTAGTCTAGAAAAATGGAAAATAAACATAATGAATTTTGAAAAATTTATATGGACTTGTAAAAATATTTATAAAAAAGATAACAACAAAAAATTAAATATGCATTCACAAATAAATATATAAATTTAAATTTAAATATAATTTAAATAAAGGAAATAGCAGAAAAATGGAAACTAGGCTTTAAAAATTTGGAAATAACTTCAATAAGCTTTGGAAAAATTCAAACATCACTCAAAAATATTAAAAGACAAAATATACTTAAAATAAAATATTAACAGATAAAAAAATTTAAATTTAAAGAAAATAGAAAAGGATTTAAAGAAATTGCTTAAAATCCAAACAGTGTCCAGAAATTACAAATAAATCACCATTGACTTTGGAAAATTGTTTGCTTCATTTTAAAATTATTATAATACAAAAATATGCATACAATCACATATATACAAATTAGGATAAGATATATCAAGTAAAATATCATTTACATAAATTAAACAAAGAATATTGTTAAATAACTTAATATACACACAATATTGAAAGCAGTATAACTTTCACAAATTAAATCCGTTTTCAACGAAACGAAAAGCAGTATTCATGTTATTTCATTTGTTTTCTTAAAACAAATTTAAGATTTTAAATAATTTAAATTTTAAGTTTAAAATTCAAAGTTTGACCAGTTTGAACAGAAATTCACTTTTCAGTAAAATATTCAATTTATATAAGTTTGAAACTAAAATTCACATAAAATTCAACATTTATATTTAAAATAACATAAATTATTCATTTTAATAAATAAAATAAAATTCTTAAATCAAAATTTCAAATAAAATAATCAAAATAAATAATTAAAATAAATCACAAAATTCAAGGTTGTTACACTCTCCCCCACTCAAAACTTTTCATCCCCGAAAAAGAATGAAGTGCGGAAAAGCACAGAAAAAATAGAGTGAAATAAGCTTAGGACAAGATGACAAGGAGAATGAAATTATACGTGATGACTATTGTTATAGGTAAGTTTAACAAGGCGCAAATTATCAAAGATTATAGAAAGATTTCTAAACAGAAAGATTATAGAAAGATGCATATACTAGTCTATAACAAGATAAGGATGATAAGGACAACCAAAAGATAGTTTGAAAAACAAGATAAGAAAATAAATTCGAAAGCATGGAATTTTCAACTTAATTTTTTTTTTCATAAGTTAAATAAATCGTAACTATCTCAAATTTCATTATCTTATTATCCAATCATCTTAAATTAACAATTTTAAAACTAAAGGTTTTGAAAAATAATCATTTATTATACTCATAATGTACTTAATAAATTTAATTCCTCTGTATTCCTAATTAAAATTAAATTTATTCCTCTCAATATATTTATCACTTATATTAAATATACTTACACTTATTATAACTGCTTTGTTTTATTCTTAGTTCTTTTAAAATTATTTTGTATTGTAAATTATTCAATTACCCATTTATTATATTTACCTTTGTTAATCATGTTATAAAATTTTATTTATAAAATCTTTTATATTGTATATTATCCAATTACATTGTTAACTTCTGAAATTAAGGTAAGTTATATTTGAATGCAATTGTATTATACAAATAAACTTTCCAATTAAATCATTTCATGCTTGATATTCATCCAAAATTTTGATCTTCTTTTTATAATTGAATTTAAGAATTAAATTTCCGATTTCTTCAAACCATTTAGAGATAAATAAATGTATGTACATAACTTATCAAATCAAATTTAAATCACATATCTATACACATTATAAATCAGGTCGTATTTTAGAAATTCAAATCAATTTGATTTTCCAAAACAAAGCTATAGCAAGACTACAGAGCGGTCTCTTCACTTCGAAACTTGAAAATGAATGTCGATGATGCTGCAGTCATCACCGAAATTATTTCCCAGCGACAAAGAGAAGAGCACTAATTTTTTAAACTTTTAAATTCTTTGAAAACAAATTTCTATTCAAAAATACTTTAAATAATATAACTCTTTAAAACTTTAAACACAAGGTTTGAAACCATCGGAAATTAAATTCTCAAATTTCTTGTTCTAAATTCATTTCAGTTCCCAAATCAATTTATAAACAACTGTTTATAAATTCATTTATAGAACAATAAATGATAAACCAAGTATTATCACTTCAAATAATCAATTTAAATCAGTTTATTAAGTTCCATAAATTTACTTATATATCAAAAATTTATTTCACTAACCAAATTTTAAAATAATATTGTGTCAGTTTGTTCTGTCAATGTGTTTTAGAAATCCTATCGATAGCATTGATCATACAAATCGATCGAAAACCCAAACATCAACAACTCAAACAACACAATATATAAAACATTTTAATTTTAAATATTAGTTTACAAATACACTATACAGGAACAGATTTTCAAAGAAGGATAGAGATTCAAATATGATTAACTCAAATCAATGGAATTTCTGTTTTAAAAATAAGTTGGAAACAAGGATGACATGATTAAATAATAGAATAGGAAGATGGATAAGCTTATATGTATCGCGGGCAACCTTAACCGGGTCAACCGTGACTTAAAGAATAAGATCGATGTGGATTTTTCTGGGGTAAATCTACATTCGATCTCAAGAGTTTGAGTTTGGGATAACAAAAGATATTAGCATCTAAACCAAGGATAGATATAAATCTCTGGTGAATCGATGCTAATTGTAAAGGATTTTCACCCTTTTACAATTAAATTTTTGAGATTGGCGGGACTGCCAACTCATTATAAAGATCATTTTGAAGTGGAGTTATGGGATACTCTAGAACCAAAAGAAGATGAATCGCGAGGGACATGAATGGATTTTGGAACCCAAGGGAACGTTTCAAAATTCAAAGGAAACGAATTGAAGAAGAAGGAATTCAAGCTCGAACGAAAGTGATTCTGTAAATACATTCACTCCATATGCTGAGTTTTGCCTAGAGCTACCAAATCTCTGGTACCAACTGTAACGGGCTGTGCCAGTGGGGTAACGCCCACCGTAGCATACATTGGTACCTGTGTTCCGCCTTTACAGCCAGCCTCTCGACTGCACCAACCCCGCAGGGACATGTAGGAGTAAGAGTCATCCTCTCGCTACCCAAACCAAATGCGAGAACCCCATATAATGCTGCACTCGCCAAGTGCATAGGCAGACACACATGTCGGAATTGAATTGCTGAAAATACCGTGTTGTAAATAAAAATTTGGCAAATCTCAGAATATACAGTAAATAATAATCACAGATCACAGACATAAAGTATTTAATAATGCAGCGAAATAAAAGAGATAGTAGTTCATGAAGCTACTATATAAATATCAGAGTTACATAAAATACAACAGAAGAAATAAAGTACAAAAGAAGTTTCAATATGATAACCAAGTACAAGCTGAATAGAACAACCAAACTGAAATAGATAAGACTACATAAGTAGATAATCTCCAGCGATTCCAATCTCCAGAAGGTGGAATCCAAATCTGTGAATACTCAGGCTGACCCGAGCGTAAATAAAAATACAAACACTCGAGTCAGGACATGCATACTTATACAATGTAAACCAACTCAAGTGAACTGTAGCAAAGGTACAAGTAACTTAGAAGATGCTTGGGACTGCCCATCCTCTAAGGGTCCGTTAAACTATTTATTATATAGTAATATACGCTATATACAGTAGTGTCTAACCAGTAAAGTATAATCATATAGAAAATAGCGTTAAGGGGATGGTGAACCTTAACGCGGTCGGATCTTTAAAACCAAAATCGTAGTGGGCTCGATATAAGGATATGACAAGGCACGCGAGGCAATGCCAGGGTGGATACACCGTTTGCACTCCCGGACCGGTGGTGACGGTAAGCCAGCAGCTTCCGCCCACCTTGAACAATACCCCCAAATCAAAGTGGCGCCACCGTATCGAATCACAAAAGTAATAGAATGGTTTCCGATGGAACATGCTCGATGAAAGGGTGCGACCCTTTGTGTAGCCTGTTATAGCTCCTGTTTTAGTCATATATACCAACTCACGGGAGTTGGGTCCACGTAATATACCTCGAGAATGTCGCCACCATCCTACTTCATTTTGGAATCTCCACCGCGTATACAGTTGTTAAAGTGGTTTTCGGTATTGGTCGGCTATAAGGAAATATCTGATCCCGGTCTCTTTAACAACCAATCGTTATTATAACCCGTGGTTATAACTTTAAAACAATATTTTCGTACTTCAAAATAAAATATCATTTCAATCCAAATCTTTATCAAAATAAAAATTAAATCATTTCTAAACCATTTCAATATATCAACATACCAATCTTTCAAATTCAAACATTTATCAAAATAAATATCAAGTCATTTCAAATCATTTTTAATACATAAACATCATATCTTTCAAACTTAATTTTCAAATCGTTTTAATTTCAAAATATCATAACTTTCAAAACTTCATCTTCGAATCATTTAATATTTATCAAAATATCATATCTTTCAAACTTCATTTTCAAATCGTTTAATATATATCAAAATATCATATCTTTCCAAAGCTTCATTTCAAAACATTTAATATATATCAAAATATCATATCTTTCCAAAGCTTCATTTCAAAATTTGATATATATCAAAATATCATATCTTTCCAAAGCTTCAATTTCAAATCATCATATAAGTTCAAATCCAAATATTCAACTTAAATACCTTTTAAATTCAAAGATATCATTCATTTATTATCATTCCAAATCATCTTCTATATAGCTTATATTTTAATCAAAATAATTCATTTAAACCATTTAAAATTTAATTTTATATACTTTCAAATCAAGTATTCAATTTCCAAAGTTTTAAACCATTATGAGTTCACTTACTAAGTTAAAACCATAAACATTGAAAATTTCAACCTTTTACAGCATTCAGAAAAAGGTGCTGAAAGTTATGCATGAAAACATTTCAATTTAAACCATTTAAACATTATAAAAATCATATTTTGACATTCAAAGACGTTCATTAAAATACTCTTTTAATTAATGATTTTTATAAAGCAACATTTTGTAATTAAATCAAATTTCACAAATCCACTTAATAAATTCAAGTGTAAACTTTCCTATTTTTACATTTAACACTTTATTACCATTTACATTTTTCAAATTATCATTTCACAAATTAATCTAAATTTCCAATTTATTTAATTAACTTAAAACTTTAAATAAAACAAATTTTACATTTCCAAGTCAAGTTATACTCTTAAAAGATCACTTTTAAACATTCATTTATTTAACCACTTAAATTCATAGAAAAATCAATAATACTTTAATAAATCACTTAAATTCAAATTTAAATCAAATTATCATATTTACCAATTTCCAATAAAATTAAATTTCCATTTTATTCATATTACTTAAATATCGTTTTTAACCAAATTTCCAAATTTCCAAACTTAAGTCATATTCAATAATCCAATTTAACCATTCATTAATTTACATTTTTAACTCATAGAAAAATCATAATTTCTTTATTTTAAAACATTAAAAAATCTATTTAAATCAAATTTCATAAATTTATATTTTAAAATACTTAACAATATCCAAAATACTTTATAAAATAACCACGGATCTGTATATAGTTTTCTAACCTAGGTCAAGTGATACGGATATGTATCATTTCAATCCGCGGTTTAAAAAGAAAAATCCGGGTTCTATCATTTCAAACCCGCAATCCCAAGTTAAATAAATTAAATAAAAACCATTCAGGCCTATCATTTCAGCCCATAACGATTTTTCCCTATTCTAAAGTCCGTTCGGGTATGTATCATTTCAACCCATAGTGATTTCTAATTTACAAGGAACTTGCAGTGTGATAAACAGATATAAATTAACAGTAACAACATATATATAATAACGGATGATATGACATGAAATTCAACAGGTTTAACATCATATGTAATTAATCATAGGTAGTTATAACATCACATAATAGTTCTACGCATTCAAATGGTGTCAATTCACATTTGTATAAGTACAAACGTCTGGTGAGATTTACTCACCTTTTTAGATGGAGATCGCAATACAAACGACATAAATGGATTCCAAAAGGCATGATGACACAACAATAGATCCAAGTGGGAAGAGAACCAAGCTCAATGATCTTGTCACAACCTATAAACAAAACCAAACATAAACATAGATTCAATACCAGATTGAATTGAAATAACTTTGGAATAAAAAGCAATATGAACACACGATCTTTTGCCTTGCTTCCTATTATTTTTTTGCATGGCCTAAGGGTGTATTTGGCTCAGGTTTGGACATAGCATGGCTCGGGTATGAACACAAGAATGCACGGCTACAAGGCATTGAAAGTGGAGGGGTTACATCTTGAGAATGTTAAGGGTTTAAGGCAAAATAGCATGTTTTTGGTCAACAAAAGGGCTCGGCTTTGGAGTGGTTTGGCTTGGCCATTCAAGTTCAGATCTGGAATGATGTTGGAGTGGTGTGTGGTGGTCTAGTCAGAGGTGGTGGCGGCGGCTAGAGGTGGTGGTGGTGGTGGAAAATGAAGTGGTGAAGCAACAAGGCTCAAACTAGCATGTTTTCAAGGCATAGGTTGGATTTTGAGGGGTTTTGTCACCATGGTTGGCTCGGATATGGTCATGACCTGGAGTGTAGGTGGTGATGATGGCAGGGAATAGATGTAGAGAGTGGTGGCCATGGCAATAGTGAGGAGGCCATGCAAATAGAAGAAAGAAACAAGACAAAAGTATGGAAAAAATGGAAGAAAAGATGCAAAAAGAGGAGGCCATTACCCTTTTTTTTCTCCTAGCCGTGAATGAATGAGAAGTGGAATTTTTTTTAGTGAATGAAGACTGGAATACACGGCCAAACAAAGTAATATACAGCCAAAAGAAGTAAAGGCTAATAAATAAATAAAAACTGCCAAAGAGTAAATGAGGAAACGGAAAAAAAGAAACGACTTACGTTTCAAAAGCTTTTAAAACCTTTGATATTTCCTTAATTTATTCATATAAGTTTATATTGCTGAAAATAATAATGATTTCAGTCAAAATTAGAAAATATAAAAAAATATAAGATATATATAAATATTTATTAATTATGTGAGGTTAAAATAAGAAAATAGGACAAGATTGCAAACTAGTCTAGAAAAATGGAAAATAAACATAATGAATTTTGAAAAATTTATATGGACTTGTAAAAATATTTATAAAAAAGATAACAACATAAAATTAAATATGCATTCACAAATAAATATATAAATTTAAATTTAAATATAATTTAAATAAAGGAAATAGCAGAAAAATGGAAACTAGGCTTTAAAAATTTGGAAATAACTTCAATAAGCTTTGGAAAAATTCAAACATCACTCAAAAATATTAAAAGACAAAATATACTTAAAATAAAATATTGACACATAAAAAAATTTAAATTTAAAGAAAATAGAAAAAGATTTAAAGAAATTGCTTAAAATCCAAACAGTGTCCAGAAATTACAAATAAATCACCATTGACTTTGGAAAATTGTTTACTTCATTTTAAAATTATTATAATACCAAAATATGCATACAATAACATATATACAAATTAGGATAAGATATATCAAGTAAAATATCATTTATATAAATTAAACAAAGAATATTGTTAAATAACTTAATATACACACAATATTGAAAGCAGTATAACTTTCACAAATTAAATCCGTTTTCAACGAAACGAAAAGCAGTATTCATGTTATTTCATCTGTTTTCGTAAAAAAATTTAAGATTTTAAATAATTCAAATTTTAAGTTTAAAAGTCAAAGTTTGTCCAGTTTGAACAGAAATTCACTTTTCAGTAAAATATTCAATTTATACAAGTTTGAAACTAAAATTCACATAAAAATCAACATTTATATTTAAAATAGCATAACTTATTAATTTTAATAAATAAAATAAAATTCTTACATCGGAATTTCAAATAAAATAATCAAAATAAAAAATTAAAATAAATTACAAAATTCAGGGTTATTACATTAATTTCAGATATAAAATCCAGCAGGTCATTGGTAATATAATTAAAAATCTAAAGTATGAGAAAAATTGGGAAAACCTCACACTGGAATTAAATAACAGACAGACGCACACACTCACTATTTTAATAGATGAATATCATGCAAAACCGAATCCATCAAATAAACATTGACATATTCATATACATTAAACAATACAGTATAACACATGAGAAATACATAGAAAACAACCTATGTATGTTTCCTGCATCCAAACATCTTTTCCCTCCTTTTGATTACACTTGCAAACTTTGCAAATACATGGATATAAAATGAAACGGTGGTCAAATATATTTAGACTGTGCCTTATCCTATACATGCTAGCTTAACAGAAGAAAACGGTGGCTATTGCATAAGAAAAGACCACCTACATACCTTTTGCGATCAAGCCTACATAGTTATGTTTTATGCTCTTCTCCTGCATCAAATACCTATTAGCACATAATATTGCACAACAATATTAACCAAGCAACCAACACTAGCAGAACACATCATATTCTATGATGTCACTGCAATCAATCATCATAAAAATGGGGTAATTGTGGATTAGCTGCATCATTAATGTGGTTAATAATGGAGTTAGGGGTATGCCTTTAAGGGAATTATTTAATTTATTATCAATTATTAACTTTGTAATCAATTCTTGTTCATAATAAAGGTGTTCTCATTCTGTTATATATTTGTTATAAATAATTAAATATTCAATTAGAATACATTTAATAGAAAATCCATGAATGACATGTTTTGTGATAATAAATAGTTGTAATCATGAGTATTATATCGCAATATAGTAAACACATTATTTTAAATATTTCTAACCAAGATGCATTGAGACTGGATACCAATTCATTCATTGATACTATAGTACGTAACGCACTGCAAAAGTTGGGTAGTGTATTACTCATGATTATTATAGGTACCAAGGAATTACGTATTGATATTTATTGGATATATATGTGAGACTCACTCGATAGTTTTTTATTGGTTGGCATTGATAGAGTTATGGGTAAGCCACAAGGGCAATTTTGTGATTTATTGTAAATAAATTAACTCTACAATCAATTCTCATTCATAATAAAGGTGTTTTTTCTATTATATAATTGTTATAAATAATCAACTATTAAAAAAATTAACAGAAATTCCATAAATGGTTTGTTTGTGATAGTAATTACAAAGAGTTATAATCATGAGTAGTGTATCACAATATGATAAACACATCATTTAAATGTTTATTATCAAGATACATCGAGACTGACATCGATGCACCCGTTGAGACTAGAGTACATAACGCTCTCCAAATGTTAAGCGGTCTATTACTCATAACTGCTTGGGGCACCAAGGGGCTATATACCGATTGTTATTGGAAAACTATAAAATGATTCAATTGATAGTTTTCTGTTGGTTAATATAACTAAGGTCAAACAGAAATTATCGATACGACTAATTTAAACAGTTCTCTCGACTTGACAATACTGTTGATCATCAACACAAAAGCTTCGCTTTAATTATGTCAAATCATAGCACGGCGTCCATCGAGGGACTATAGTTGGGTTGAGTGGAAGTATTGAAAGTGAAACACTATTCAAGAGAGAATTTGTCTCCTGGTTTATACGAGGTGAGTACCACAGTCAACTGAAGTCAAACTCAAAGTCAAAATCTCCAGTTAAAGTAGTTCAGTTAATGATAATTATTATTATCGAACCAAGGACTTTATGTTTGAATTATAGAGTAGGTCCTTTTTTCCTTCATATATTATCGATTTCTCCTTTTTCAGCAATTATTCCATTTGTGAATTGATATAAAATTTACTATATACTCTGATTGTTAGAAATTTTAATATATTTGAAAATAAATATCCAAGTGAAAAATTAACGGAAATATACATTTTTTTAATTTGGTTTGGATGGGTTAAAAATGGAAATATAGGATATGATATGAAAGCGCAATTTTTTTCTTTATCTATGCATGGATAATGAAGGAAGTTTGTAGGTGGAAGTTTCTAACATGATTTGAATTTGCAATATTTTTAGCATGAATAATATATCTAAGGATTATAGTCTATTGATACGTTATCTTTTGTCATGCAAATAGTTATAAGGGAACATTTGTAAAACATGCACTTCAAGTTTCATATTACACGACCACTCCTCTTTAAGAATAAGGTTTAAGAAAAACCATTATTTTTAAGTTTTGGTATATTTGTAGAAAACTCTAAATATATTAGTAATAATGTATGCAAATATTTGCAAGAAGACTGCAAATGTTTGCTGAGAAATATGTAGATATTTGACGTGGGATAACAAATATTTATGGAGAAATCTACAAATATTTAGAGAATTTTCTACAGATATTTAAAGAGAAATCTTCAAACATTTTCATTTAAAAATAAACTCAAAAAAATCTTTAGATAATTGAAAGATGTGATTATAGTTTAGATTTAATTTTAGGAAAAAAATTATTTTTTTCCAAACTAAAAATAAGGATGTAATTTAAAATATGTTTTGTAGAAGGCATTTCCATGTATGAAATTGGAAAATATGGGGCAGATTCTAATTTCTAATAATCATAAACTTATATATTTACTCAATTATTATCGCCTAACATTATAAAATTATGTCCCAGGGCGGTGACTAGTCTTGTTTTTAAACTTAGACCCAACCTAATTGTATATAGATGTAGTTTGATAAACTTTGTTCCACGACAAGAAAGTAGTTTCAAAATCGAACCCTATTCGATTAGATTTTCGATTTAGGTAGTTTCAAAATCGAACCCTATTCAATTAGACTTTCGATTTAGGTAGTTTAAGGTTGGTTGGGTAATAACATTATAAATGTTTATGTTTTGATGTTTTTTGGCCCGATCTTTCATGTTAGGCTTGGATTTATTGGGTCTTTATCCATTTATTTGAAACCCATATCCAACCCACAATCCACAGGGATTGGGTTAATGCCCTATCTGGTCAGTTAGATCTTGGTTTGTAGTTCTTGATTCCAATTGTGATTCTTTACAATACTTTACTAATGTGTATTAGTACCATCAATAATGATGTAATAAGTAATGCGTTATCGCATATAGTTTGATTAATAAATAAATCTTTTTTGTGGAATATGTTCTAACATATTGTGGATTATGTCAATATCTACTAAACTAACACCACCTCAGTCACAAGTAGAATATTAATCCGCAATCAAATTAAAGCCAATTGTCTAACTATTCAAACGAATTGCATCCTTATTTATAATATTTAAATATATATGTAGATAAACATTCTTAAATTTACATATACATGTAATATATAAATACATGTATGCACATACAAGTCCGGTTTCAGGGCTAGGCTGGCCAGGCAGCCGCCTATAGCACCCCCGGGTAGGGGAAACAAGGTGGCAAAAAAATGTTAGACAATTATAAAGTTATAAAACACAGCTATGTTTTTCTATCAAGCAAATCTGTCTTGGTCAAGTGGTATTTTCCCTATTATATTATTGGTCATTATTTGAAAATGTACATGCATATATATGTGTGTGTATGCGTACATGTTTGCATGCGTGTAATGTGTTGAATTTATAGTTAGAGGACCTTTTGCTTTGCTTACTAAACTAGAGTTGACAAGATTCGTGCTTTGATTTTTATTTTTGATAGTCGACAATTCTAAGAAATAACCTTTCTTAATCCCAATTCACATAAAAATGTAACCCTTCTGATTTAAGTTAGACTAATTTTGGAATTTTTATTTTTCACATCCCTCGCAATATCAACTTTCATGGGATCCAAAGAATGTACTCCAAACATAGCCTTCTATTTGCAATTAACATCTTCTTCTAAGGTATTTACAATTTATTTCAAAGGGCTTTATAATTTTACGTACTACATTTTCTATGAAGTAGTTTCAAATTTTGTTATTTTTAGAAATTGGAACTTATTTTCTTAATTGGTTCCACTTTTGAATTTCCATAGTTTCAGATAGCCGTAAACTTCCCTTCATCAACTGCATTATGCTTCTCACTATTACAAATTGAATTTATAGTAAAATTAATGCTTATTTTAAATAATTTGTAGTTGTGAACAATAACGTCTACTTATTACAAATTTCATGAAAATGTATTCCACAATGATTTAACTTCAATTGGTTCCAAACTTTTTGGTTTCCCTATCTGTTACAATATTACCTTGTCTTGGTTCACAAGAATGTAATTCGAACTTAGCCTTCCATTTGGAATTAAAGCCTTTTTTAAAGCTATTTATTTACAGTAGAACAAAAGTCCTTTCTATTTATACACCGCGTGTTTTTTATACATTAGGTTCATTTTTTTTTCGTTTTTGGATTTGACTATAGTTTGTCAGCCAAAATTTCTTTTAAACCATAATTGTATTACTTTACTGTACATAATTTCTACTTATAGTTGTTTTGCTAATAACATTTCAGGAACACTTGCTTGAAATTTCTTTAAACATTTTTATGCATACCAGTTATTGTTGTATTCAATTTGTCCTTCAGTTTTAATAAAAGAATATACTTAATGTTTTTTCTCATTTCATGTGTTGGTTAAAAATACTTAAAACTTCCTTTAGATTGTATATATTGACTCTGACTTTAAAAACCTTTTGAAATTCTCATTTTGATTTCTTACACAATACTTATGCTGAGTTCTTCTGTTGTACATTTGATTTTCTATCGAGATAACTGTTAATACCTCAGGTATTGATTTTGATGATAACAACCTTGATAACAAAATACATTCATATAAAATATGGATACTAATGTTTTACCAAGTTATATCGTATCATTACAACAAAAATATCAATTTACAACACTGATTTTGCAACAGTTCATCGGAGTGGTGTAAAAATGGTAGATCTTTCATAACATTTTCTAAGAAAAATATTGTAATTGACTTTTTCCAGGCAACGTTCTCTATACAAATGTTGTATAATAAAAAAAATTACAATGTTTGTTTATACTGTTGTAGAAAATAATTTTTATCATTGTATTATATTTATTTATTTTCATAACTTATACGTAATGTTATTGAAATATGCGATTAAAACAACGTTTTTTAAAAATGATAAATTTATGGTATTCAATAATATTTTTCAAATGTTTTAAACTCAGGGTTAAACAACAACAAAAATAGTTGTAGATTCTATTTATTTTTTATTTTACAACATCTGCATAATGTTGCACTCAAGAGAAATGACTGATTTCTGATGTAGATTAGCGGCGCCATAGTGATCCAGCGTCATCACGACGTCGTTGAATTTATTTTTGTCAAGTAATGTCATTAAGGCATCACAAGAACGTTGCTAATTAAGTATGTCTTAGTGACGCTATGAATATTACAACATTAACAATTTGACCTCATAAATGCGTTGGTAATTACCTTCATTTTGGCGACACAATGAAAATTTAGCAACACTACAGTGACGCCGTCTTCATTTATTTTTAATTTTTTTAGCCTAAAAAAAAGTGAGGATTTATCTATGCTTTGGCAACTTCATTGAAATTTTGCAATCTTCATCCCTACTTTATTTCTTATTTGAACGGTTCGGTTCGTAAAATCCAACGCCTATCACTGGTCATCCGCATACATCTTACCAAAGCCGTCGATTCTGGAAAAAATGGAATCCAAAAATGAAATCCAACAATTCACAATTAATTCATAATTACATGCTACCCCCTCATACAAAGGATTAACGAGTTGGGAAAAAATGTATTGAACCTAATTTCTTCCAACGCTAGAGCTGCTGCCATGAGAAAATCACCAATGTTCGCGATTTTATAATTACATATCTGGGTGGGGTTGTGGATTAAGTGAGGAGAGGTGGAGATTAGAAGTTGTGAAGTGATGTGTTTGGGTTGCACGGTTTGAGGCAAGTGAGGTGAATGTTAGTGTTTGCTCATTCGGATCTGGAGTAGGCAGCGAATCTGGGTTGGTATACCGGTAGTTGTTAGACTTGTGATTTAGGTTGCGGGTGTTTGTGCAAATTTTGTTTGGATCTCGGATGACATTGATTGGATCTGATGCATTCGGTAGGGAGAGAAGAGAATGAAGACAATGTGGGTATAGGTTGTTGGGGAAAATCCCTTCAGATAATCAGTCAAAGAGAATAAAAAAACCCAGTGCAGTGGAAAACAACTGGATCGTAATTGTAGTGGGACAGAACAAATAAAAGATGAACACCAGACCAAATAGGCATAGATATGTGCAATGCAAAAATAATAAATAACAACAGTATTTATAGTGGTTCCACTACCGCTAGGCAGTGTACGTCCACTTAGGAGGAGGGGATTTTATTAATCACTGAAAGATTAAAGTTACAAGACTGATTCACTTTTGGAGACTATACATAAGAAGAATTTACAATACAAGCAAAATTCTGTAGAGTTTCAGCTCTCTAGGATGACTCTAAAATTGGCTGAAATTATCTCTCAATTTCAGCTGTCATTGTTGTACAGAAGCTCCTCTATTTATAGAGTGAAGAAATGAGGAGGGGTAGCTGATATATAGCAGCCCTGGGGTTTGGTTCGATGTCAATCTAGTTCGGCATGCATCTGGTCTGGCAAAGCTCTTGGTTCGGCATGCATCTGGCTTAACATCACTTTGGTTCGGCAAAACGTCGAGCGAAAAATTTGGACCGGCATTTCCCTTATTGGAGCAGCATGCTCAAATACCGAACGAAATATTTCATTCGGCAAAACAC
Organism: Allium cepa; assembly: GCA_030765085.1. Classification (NCBI taxonomy): domain Eukaryota; kingdom Viridiplantae; phylum Streptophyta; class Magnoliopsida; order Asparagales; family Amaryllidaceae; genus Allium; species Allium cepa. The sequence continues at coordinate 154,279,547 of CM060942.1, forward strand.
CGAAAGAAATATTTCGTTCAACAATTCTTTTTCATGGATTCAAAGCTTTGCCGCTCCATTTCTCTTCATTACCAAATGAGTCTCCATGCCCTAGCCTTCACCAAATCACCGAATGAAATCGTCACAAAGCTTTGAAGCGCTTCTTGAGTTCCTCCTCCTGGCTCCTAGGGTTTTGGCTTTTCAATTTGGGAATATCGACATCAATTTCTAACAATATGCACCTTGATACCATATTCCATCAGGCCATCCAAGACAATCTACACCTTAATGCTCTAAGTAATGAATACATACCCAAGTGCTTCAACAATGCCATTACCCATTACACTATGTCAACAAACTCCAGCAAAGCCACCGCCCGTCAACAAAGTGTTTGAAGTACCCATTCCATGTAGAACCTATCAACCTCCACCATGAAAATAAATGTCTCCATGAACCATCTCAACTCTTCCCCTGTGGCACCTAGCACTTCATTAAGCAAATCAAGTCCGAGCAATGCTCAAACTTAGCAACATGAACCGATTTGGTAAACATGTCTGTTGCATTCTCCTTTGTGTGAACTTTCTGAAGGCGAACTAGCTTCTCTTCACTCATTGAGACAAGAAACAACTCTCTCACCTTAATATGCTTCGTCCTCGAGCTGAATGTCAGATTTTCAGCTAAGTGAATTGCACTCTGACTATCATAGTACACATCCATGCCTTCATATAAGAAGCTCAAATCACACAACAATTGCATTAAATAAAGCGCCTCTTTAGCTGCTTCAACCGTAGCTATGAGCTCTTCCTTTGTAGTAGACAAAGCCACAATCGTCTGTAACCTCGCTCTTCAACTGATCGCTGTCCCACCAATGGTGATCACATATTCGAAGGTTGACGTCTTTCGATCTCTATCACCGTCATAGTCGGAATCACAAAATCCAACCAAGCTAAAATCTCTATCTCTTCTGCCAAAGACAAGTCCATGGTTTGGAGTTCCTCTAAATTATCTAATGATACACTTCACTGCTTCGCAATGCATCTTTCCTGGACTCGCCATGAATCTACTCACTAATCCAACCACCTGTGGAGCCTAGTGCAGACCATGGCATACATCAAGCTGTCAATTGCACTTGCATATGGGACCTTCATCATATAAGCCTTGTCCTTTTCTGAGATCGGAGAACCTTTATTAGAAAGCTGTATGTGCAAAGACATGCGTGTTCCGATTGCCTTTGCTCCTTTCGTGCTAAATCGAGCAAGCACCTTTCGAATGTATTCCTTTTGAGTGGGGCTCAAAGTCCTAGCTTTCTATCCCTATGGATTTCCATACCCAAAATTTTCTTTGCTTCTCCAAGGTCTTTCATTTCGAATTCCAACTTTAGCTTTCGCTTTAAACTATCGATTTCAGCTTTATCCTTGGAAGCAATCAACATATCATCCACGTACAAGAGTATGTATACCCATCTACCATTCTTTAAATCCTTGAAGTACATACAAGCATCTTTGATGCTACGATCAAAACCAAGTGAAAGTATAAAAGAGTCAAACCTCTTGTACCATTGTCTAGGCGACTGCTTAAGTCTATACAATGACTTCTTTAGTTTGCAAACCAAATTTACTTTCCCATCTGCAACAAATCCTTCTGGCTGCTTCGTGTAGATGGTCTCATCCAAGTCTCCATGCAAGAAAGTAGTTTTCACGTCTAGTTGCTCCAGCTCCAAGTCATGAGCTGCGACGATAGCGAGCAAAATGCGGATGGACGTATGCCTTACTACTGGAGAGAATATCTCATCATACTCCAATCCATTTCTTTGTGAAAACCTTTAGCAACTAGTCTAGCCTTGTATCTCCCATCATCCTTCACCTTAAACACCAACTTGCAACTTATGACTCGGTTTTCTTGAGGAGGTGGTACCAAATCTCAAGTATTGTTCTTCTTCAACGACTCTAACTCTACTTCCATAACGCACATCCACTTCGAACTGTCACATGACTTCAAAGCTTCATCAAGGTCAAGCGGCTCCTCATGAACCACATGTGGGGCATAGTCAAACTGACCACCAAGGCTTAAGTTCATAAAATGCCAATCACCATACCTTTCGAGTGGCCTAATAGTCCTACGACTGACCCAGATAGGTACTTCTTCGCCTGAACTCCTTTTAGCTCCACCTTAAACTGAACTTCCTCCAGATTCATGCACATCACCAGCACTACTAGAAGGTACATGTGGACTATCCTGTGATGTTTCATCAACTGCGTTTTCCTCGATAGCATCAACAGTAACTCTACTATTTGGCTGGAACACGGGAACTTCTTCCATCTCCTTAGGACTATCAAAATATTTTAATGTGGTTGGTAGCTTCTCCTTCGGATTGAACATAGCAGACTTATCAAAAGTAACATGTCTGAAATGAATAATCTTATGATCAACAGGGTTCCAAATTCGATACCCTTTGATACCATCGGTGTATCCCATTAGTATTCCCTTATATGCTCTAGCCTCCAACTTATCATCACCTGTATGGTGAATATACACAGGACAACCAAAAATTTGGAAGTAACCAAGATATACTGCTTTACCTCTCCACTCCTACTCTGGAATCTTCCCATCTATGGATGAACACGGAATTCGATTTATGATATGCGCCGTAGGTTATAATGCCTCCGGGTGTAGTAAAATGTCTCTGAATGCCATGCTATCTACAGAAATCGAGGAACTCCCTAGAGACAAATTCACCGCCATTATCAGATCTCAGCACCTTCAACCTAGTACCAGATTGGTTCTCAATAAGCGCTTTCCAGTCTTTGAACTTCTCAAAACTCTCTGATTTGTCCTTCATCACATACACCCATACTTTCCAAGAAAAATCATCAATGAAAGAGATAAAATACTTTGCTCCTCCAAGAATAGGAGTAGCAACTTGTCCCCAAACATCTGTATGCACGTATTCAAGTACTCGCCTCGATCTATTGAGTCCAACTCCAAAAGATACTTTATTTTGCTTGTCTAATACACTTCTGGCAAAAGTCCTTCTTATTGAAGCTTTCTCCATTGATCATCTTCAGTCTCCGAAATAACTCTAAGCCCTTCTCTAAAATATGACCCAATCTGAGAGGCCAAAGCTTTGTGGCATTCAAAGCACGAGAACTATCTACTCAACGCATGACTCTCCAAGAATTGTGGTTCCTTTTAGCTAATACAGATTTTGGAACACATCTTCTTTCATAAGAACTAGTGCACCTCTCAAAACCTTCAGACTATCCTTCTCGACAGTTACCTTACATCCCAAAGATGTCAATTGTTCTAAAGAAATTAAGGACTTCCGAAGATCTGGAACATATCGGGCACCTGTCAAAGTGCGTATCACTCCGTCAAACATCTCGATCCTTACTGTACCTTCACCCATTGCTTTACAGCTAACATCATTATCCATAAGTATAGAGCTTCCCTCTCGTCCAATGAAAGAACTGAAGTAATCCTTATTAGGCGTCATATGGAAAGACGCCCCCGGGTCCAGTACCCAATGGTCTGAGACATCCGATACTACTGCATACAACACAATATCAGATACAGACTTCTCCACCGCAAATGATGAAGATCCGTCTTCTTCCTTCTTCTTCAAATCTGGACAATTCTTTTTCCAATGACCAGGCTTCTTGCAAATAAAGCACTTCTCGTCCTTAGACTTTCCTCTCCTACCATTGCCGGGCTTCCTAGACTTGGAACGCCCTCTAGAGTGCCAATTCTCCTTATCATCTCTACCCTTTTCAACAAACAGGCCGTGATTACTACTTCCACCTCTACTTCCTTCGCTTATCTCCTTCATCTCCTTCATTTAATCTCTCATGCCCTCAGATAGAAGGCCTGACTTCACATCTTCCACTGTCAGTGTATCTCCAGCGAAGAAAAGGCTGTTAGTGAAACCTGTATATCGCTCCAGAAGAGAACACAAAAGAATCATTGTCATTTGCTCCTCATCCATCTTCAAGTCAACAGTTTTCATCTTCATCATGAGATCATCAAAGAAATTAAGATGTTCTTTCACTAAAGTTCCCACTCTTATCTACATGGTGAAAAATGTCTTCAGTAATATCAAACGGTTAGTAAGAGATTTATTCAAGTAGAGATTTCCTAGCTTGGTCTAAATGCCTCTAGCAGCGGTCTCACTGCTAATCTTTGAGATGACAATCTCTTCCATTGCTAGTTGTAAAGTAGTAAACGCCCATTTCTCCATCTTCTTCATTTCCACAACTGAAATGTCAACACTACTGGATGGACTTCATTCCTCATTAGAACAGCCTTCATCCTCCATTGCCACTTCTAGAAGTCTTTATCCCCATTCTATTTCTCAATTGCCAAATATGATCCTGATGCGATATACATCCCTCTAGTATAGGGTCTTATAATAACTAGAGTCGCTTCATCTTTTATCATAGCATCTAACACTCCTCAATCAACCTTGTAGCTCTGATACTAGAGTGTTGGGGAAAATCCCTTCAGATGATCAGTCTAAGTGAATAAAAAACCCAACGTAGCGGAAAACAACTGGATCGTGATTGTAGTGAGACGGAACAAACAAAAGATGAACACTAGAATAGACAGTCACAGATCTTTGCAATGCAGAAAAAATAAATAATACCAGTATATATAGTGGTTCCACTACCGCTAGGCAGTGTACATCCACTTGGGAAGAGGAGATTTTATTAATCACTGAAAGATTAGAGTTACAAGATTGATTTACTTTTAGAGGCTAATACATAAGAAAAATATACAATATAGATAAAATTCTGCAGAGTTTCAGTTCTCTAGGATGGCTCTGAAATTAGCTCTCAATTTTGGTTACCGTTGTTGTCTAGAAGCTCCTCTATTTATGGAGTAAAGAAATGAGGAGGGTTGCTACTATATAGAAGCCCTGGGGTTTGGTTCGGTGTCAATCTGGTCCGATAAAGCTCTTGGTTTGGCATGTATCTGGCTTAACATCACTTTGGTTCAGCAAAACGCAGAGCGAAAAATTTAGAATGGAATTTCCCTTATTGGAGCGGCATGCTCAAATACCGAATGAAATATTTCGTTAATATTTCATTCGACAATTCTTTTTCACGGCTTCAAAGCTTTGCCGCTCCATTTCTATTCATTATCGACCGAGTCTCCATGCCCTAGCCTTCACCAGATCACTGAATGAAACCGTCACAAAGCTTTGGAGCGCTTCGTGACTTCCTCTTCCACCTGGCTCCTAGGTTTTCGGCTTTTCAATTTAGGAATATTGGTATCAATTTCTAACATAGGTTTCTAGTGAGAATGTTTGGTGGAGGCAAGTGAGGATGAGTTGTTGCGATGGGTGGTTTGGTTACTCCGATAAGCAGTTATCCCAATCCATAATACATATAGTTATAATCTGAACACCAATTATTAGATCCAACAGTTTAATTATACTCCTAGAAATTTTTACAACAACAATTTATTTACACTCCCCTAAGTGGTTATCACAGTTAAGTAAGTCCACCTATTTCAAGATTGCACTTATCACAGTCAGTGCACCTATTTCCCAAGACGTGTTATGATAGCTCGTGTAACCTTTAATCCAGCTCTGCAAGCAATCTAAGTGATTCTGCTTTAGTTTGTAGTTTATGCATTTTCGTTTAACTAGACAAGTTTAATTCATTTAGGTTTTATTATTTAGTTATTCCAATTGTTTATTATTGGAACCTCACTTTGAGGTGTGGCTTGTTCAACAAGTAACAACCTATAACCATATATATCGGTCAACCATAAATGGCATAATATATGTTAGTTTGTGGTTAAGCCATTTAAAATATCATACACTATGTTTTAACGCATTCTCTTTGCCGAATGCAATGAAATGGCATTATCTTAGCTGTTTTAATGGTTTTCGATTTGTTTGTTGAGACATTTTTTAATCATTTTTGATTGTTTTGGTGCCTAGTTAACTTGTTGGGTGCTTTGTGGCTGATTAAAAAGTAAAAAGAATGACTATTGGGAATGCTCCTTAAATACTTTCTCATCAAGAGACCAGTGTACTTTGTGTTTTAACCAAAAAAATGACATTTGCCAGCCTATTTTACACCAATAGGTATCATAAAGCATTACTGTCCTTTTCAAAGTGTAATAGGAAGAGTAGTAATTACTTTTAACCCTTTTTATTTCATAATTACAACATGCAATCCTCTTATATACGTCAAAAAAGGCAAATGTTTGCAATCCCCTTGTAAAGGTGTCACATAAACTGATAGCAATTTCCCTTATCCTAAAGAAAACTGGTGTGTATTATGGATCACTGCAGTTTGTACTGCAATCGTCTTACAGAAATCACATAACAATTCCTTTTTTAACTTTAAGAAGAAAAGAGTGACACTTAAATTGCTATATTTCGACCATCTAAATCTATGCAAGGTCCAATGGTACCACACTATATAGTTAGGCATACTACCTAAGTTAGCCATCGTCAAGTGAAACAAGCACCAAATCAGAAGAATATGCGGAAAGAAAGGGAGAAGCTATGTAGAGTGATGAACAGAATGACGATGTCAAAGAGAGAAAGCATATATAAAAAGTGGGGATTTGACCTAAAATCAAAGCAGAGAAGAATTCAAGTAGCTCGAAAAGTATGAATAGATGCAAAAGACATGGATCATGTGAGGCAGAGCAGGTTGCTTGTTGCCCAATTATTTGGCTTCTTAGAACATGTTCTCATACCAAAAGAATTGTCTGAGCTTAGTTTTGCACCACGTTTGTTCCCTGATGGATCTTATGGCTGGAAGAATAAAAAATGGTGACCAAATTGATATGAAATACAAAGAGTTTTATTTCATGACATTTATTTTGTTTCATATTTGGAGTGTTTATTGTTAGTTTTTGTCTTATTGCTTGGGATTGTAGATGTTTTTTGAATGTAAATCATTCATTGGATCGTAATCAATGGTTTATAGAGAATAAATTTGTTACATTACATCACAGTTCTTTTAGTCCGCGTCAGGTCAATGTAATTCCACTATTTCGTTCTGACCTATTCTTATGGTTCACTTCTAGTATTTTGTAAGAGGCAACTAACAGTAAAATTTAAATGTTAAAGTCGACAACTATGATCTTTTATTGCTAAATTTTTTGTTCCCTATATGTAGCAATAATAGTTATTATTGTTTATACTAATGCATTCCTTATTTCATGTTTGTAGACTTACAGTACCTTAGTGCTAAGGCGACTGGAAAACTAGACATTGATGCAAGCTGAAGACCCCTTTATTGTAAGTTCTTTTAACCATTAATCTATTAAATTATCATAAAACTATTTTTTCCCCATCCAATAATATAATAGGTATATCAACCACCACTAATTTTTAATGTAACACAACAGAGATGTTTTCCAATTCTTATCTGCACACAATAGTACAAACGTAAGTCACATATTGAATCATTGTTCATAATTAGATTTGAATACATAGGTATGAATTTACATGAGATAAACTACTAACATTATTGATTTTTGGTATTTTTTGTATTAAAGATTAATCAATATATGGCATATTAAATCAACAAAGTCAATAAATACAATAAGTCACATATTAATTAATACTATATAATATTTTTAAGTTAATATTAGTTTTAATGCATATCATAAATCAATTATTACCGGCAAAATATAATGTTTTTCCACATCATTACGCAAAAAGAATATGAAAACTGGCTTGTGAAGTTTGAACCATGGTTTGTATTAGCTTCAAAGGCTATATAAATGAGCAACTGTAAATCTGAACTAAAGGAAGGCATGTTGAATTTATACTGGCATATATTATGGAAATTGAACTTAACATATGAGCTATGGAGATTGCACTGTATCAACTTGTAACAATTGACAGATGGCCACACATGGTAATTGGAAGCCAAACCAGCAATAGATATTCTTGATGATGCCAGATCTCAAACCGAAGTGAACTTGAGTTGTAGATTATCTGAATAGCAGACTACGTAAATGTTGAGTGTGAAAATTTGCACTCTAAAGCCGATGCAATTAACCGGATGGGTAGAATGAGGCGCCTAGTAAGGGGCTGAAGCAGGACAAGTTAACTTAAGTTGTAGATAATTTGAAAAGATGTGATCTGAACGGAGCTAATTTGAAATAAATAGGGCTGCATGTTGTCAATAGTTGCGATGGTAGCAACACTGTTGGATGTTAATTTTTGCAACTTTGATAATGTGATAGTGATGGAATAACCTGGATACTCGATGGGGGTCGATACATTCTTAATAAATTACTATTGAATTAGATAAAGAAAAATTAGAATGGGTTTTTTGCCCAATGTCAACAGATGGGTAGACAATGGAGTTCAGGGGGTCTATAGCTCTGTGTGTTAAAGTCAGAATAAAAAAAGGCAATTGATCTTTGGGTGTCTAATGGTAAGGATTCTGAAAGTTGCATTAAGGGGAATTCTTGGCAATAAAAGATATATTATTGAAGAAATTTACCCATTTAAGCCATTATTTTGTCTATCATTAATTGATTTCGCATAACCAAAGAAATTATGGGAGTTGTGTTTGTCTTTGTACAGTTTGAAATGTGAAGAAATCAAGATTTCTTTTAAAGTGTAGTGATTAGTTCCTTTATCATACACTACAAATGTAAGGAACGAAAGCACCTATCGAGACCATTCAGTCAAAACAATTTGCATACTGGAGTAAATTAAATTGATTTTACCCAGATAATCATTTCTAAATATAATTGAAATTTAATTATTTTTCCTTTTACTAATCAGTGCAAGCATTATGTTTTTATTGGGAATTAATTTTTTTGATTATTATTCTTGTCTCATGCATTAATAATATTATAGATCTTCATTATGATAGTTGTAGTTTATTTCGTCTTGCTTGACTGTTAATCTTATTTCACTTTATGGTTTAAACAATGTCAATTTGCAGATGTATCTTTTAGTTGAGCTTATTCTTATGGTTTTCTTTTAATATTTTATAAGAGGCAACTAAGAGTAAAAATTACATGTTAACGGTTGACTACTATGATCTTTTATTGCTAGGTTTTTAATTTCCTTTATGTAGAAATAATAGCTATTATTGTTTAAACTAATGCATTCCTTATTTTAAATTTGTAGGCTTGCAGTATCTCATTACTAGAACGGTTGGAAAACTGGATATTGGTACAAGCCGAAGACCTCAAGTAATTCTAACCATTAATTTATTTAATTCTCATAAACTATTTTTCTCCTATGCATTAATATAATAGTATCAACAACCACAAATTTTATAAAGGGGATTTTAGGCTCAAAGAAAAAGTTGTAGAAAAATTTAGTTCTAGGGACAAGAAGTTTGCATTTTAGGCTGAAGGACACTTTTTAGTGTAAATCACAGAATGATAGTTGTAACTATCATTTTTTGTTTACACTAACAAATGTCCTTCAGACTAAAAAGCAAACTTGCTGTCCTTGAGACTAAATTTTTTCGCTACTTCTTCCCTACGTCTATTTTCTTGTTTTATAAACACAACAATGGAGAAGTCTTCCAAATCATATCTGCACACAATAGTACAAAAGTAAGACACATATTGAATCGATGCCTAAAATTAGATTGAATACATATGAGATCTGAGCATAAAGGAGATTAACTACTAACTAATATTTATTGATTTATAGTGTTTGTTGTGTTAAGATTAATTAATATGTTTCATATTAAATCAACAAACTCAATAAATATGTAAGTCACATATTAATTAATATTATACTATATCAACAAAGTTGATATTAGTCTTATTGCATATCATAAATCAATTATTATTGGTAAAATAGAAAGGCTATCTACATAATCAATATATAAACACTGGTATCAACTTCAAAGTCACATAGATGTAGTTATGACTTTCATTCTACTATTTCCAACCAATATGCACACATTTTTATACCTACAATATAATGAGAATGCTTCAAATCCTTTTCTAATCTCCACAAACACACGTTCTACAGATCTTCTAATATTTGATCAAATCAAGTTTTCCTTATCAGATTTTTTTGGTGTTTTTTGTTTTTTGTTTTTGTTTTCTGTTTTTTCAGCTATTACTGATTGATAAATTTGAATCCCTAAACAAAGAAGTCTACAACCACGAATGAAAAGAAAGAGTGTTCGCTCTATATTTATGTCATAAACATGAAAACTAACTACAACATAACAATAATAAGTAAACCAACAACAATTACAATAACTCACTGAATTCATACTTTTAGGTTCATTATTACTTGGACAATAAATAATTTTAACTATAGCATTAACTCACTAAGATCTAAAATTCATACTATCACTTTGTTTGGTGTTCAGAAATGTCAAGGGAATGTTACGCAAATCTATTACATATTGCTAAGGAAAGAACATGCGAAATGAATTATAATAAGAAACTCATGCAAATTCAAAATACTAACAAGCCAAAAGCCTGTATACTACACCACTGTACATTAATTCCTAGTTAATAAAGGCGAATGTTAATGTAAACCACACATAGTTCATATGATGCATACAAAAAATGATATCTGCTGTCCAAGTAATTTTTTTTCTTATTTGGTACTGGTCATTGAAATAACTATTACTTTTGAAATATGATGCATTTACAAACCTAGTAAAGTGCTTCAGAAAGTATATTTTATGTACTACAACTTCACTATCGAAAGTTTCCAGTGATTTCATGAATTTGACACACTAAAACCAATTGGAACATAATTTATTGTGAGAAGTATATTATTATGTTTTACTTATGAACTTATACGCATGTTTGTGGAAAGTGTAGGTACATGGGAATTTTTGATTTATTCTATGATGCTCATCGCTTGCATTTGCATTGAAATTTAGTAAGCTCGCTGAAATTGCAAAGAAGGTACATTTTTATGCTTATATCGAATGTATATGATATTATCCCTTGGGGTAGTATATTTTTGTATATGTTGTGAATCCGATCATTTTTTGATCATGAGTGTGTATTGCGATTGTGTTTTGCCAAGAGGTTCTCTGTACAAGGGAGACTATGTCGATTTTTGACAAAAATATTTCTATACTTAAATTATTTTTTGGTCACATCAAATAGTGAATGTGAGAATTATCTCTAAATGGATTTGTTTAAAATTATATATTAAGTTATAAAATGATTTAAATAAAATATAAATTTTGGTTGTTATACTTTAGTTCTAAAAATGTAGTTATCATGGAAGGGTATATACGTATTTCATGACAAGTGGGTGCATGAAAAAGATGCTCATTATTTTATGTAGTTATCATGGATTCGTTTAACTACATTTTGAATTCAATCTTATCATTGACATGTTATTTATCACCAAGTATACGAATAATGAGTAACTCGTGTCAAATGTGAATCTACATGGTGGTATTTTTATATGTTTTTAAAAAATATAGCCACTTTATAATTTCCTACCAACTTCAAATTACAATACTCCCAAAGTACACCGTTTACGAAATATGTATCTCCAGAAAAATCATTATTTCCACAAGAGAAGCATTTTCATAACCATATTTTTTTGAACTTAGGGAATAAGGTATTTCGATGGAATTTTTCAAGAAGTAGATTATTATTGTCTCTTGAGAAAACTTACCAAACATCTTCTTCTAGAAATGGTTAGAGTTGCCTGTTATAATGTTCATGTGCCTTACCTAATTTCATAATGAAAAATTGAGAGTTTCAATGTAAAAAAAAAACTTAACATAAAACTATTTTTAAAGTTATATATCCAAGATATGAGAGTAAGTTACTTCCTCCTTTTACATCAAGTTAACTGTGACTGTACCTAAGTTAACACAGTGTTATATATTTTTAATGTTTATTACCCTAGTTTATCTTCATGTTTTTTTATTATCTTAGTACATTGCATTAATTAGTATTTAATTGAATTTTTATGTTATATGTAATGCAGGAAGTAAAGGTGCATTTAGGAAGAAGGCTTTTGCTGTCGCTATTTTTTTGTTCCAATGACTTCCAAACCATAAAATATTTTTTGATGACTCATGTTTTCTATTAGTAAATCATTAGTTTTTCTAATGCATTATCCCATATATCATGTACACATTTCTTATTGAAATTTAATAAATTAATCAGTTTTGTCACGTGTGTGCATATATATAATATATTGTACAATGTTTGTGCATAGTTTTAGTTGAACATTTGTAACGTTTTGTGGCTAATAAAAATATAGGTGCGATAGTTATAAATATTGTTAAAATATAAGATACATGTGAAAAATGTTGGCATAATTTACATACAATGTTTGTCATTAGTTGTAAAATATTTATACATAATCTTTATTGTATGAATTAAATGTATTTTCATCTATGTTAAAGTAATTTTGTTGAAAATTTATTTACAATAATTCACAGTCGTTCAAAATATAATGGTTAAAAACAATTTTACGAATTTTGTTCTGCAATGTTCAACGACTAATGTGAATGAAGTTTGAGTAACATTTAAACAACATTGTCTAGCCTGTATTTACAATGTTGATTAAATATAATTAAAATACAAAATAGCACATCTAAAAATTATTGTATAAAAGTACACAACTTTTGTCAAAAGGCGTGAATAATCGGTCTACAATAGGTTAATAAAGTTATTGAAATTAAATTACAACATATGGAACTCATTGGAAAAGTGGATGCACAACATATATATACAATCTAAAAAAGCTTTGCAATGTTTGAAATATGTTGTAATTAGATATCTCATAACGTTCACAAAACGTAATAAATGGGTTTTCAATTTTTTTTCCTCCTATTTTCACAATATTTATGTTTTGTTATAATTGACTTTTCTACAACATTTTATATAGCATTTAAATAAATGTTGTAAAAATAAACCATCTTTCACAACTATGGATATAACAACATAACAATAGATGTTGTTAAAATACATGAATAAATTTATTCATTATTATAAAATGGTATTTTGTTGTAGTGTATATAGTGTAGGATATTATATAGGTGTTGAATCGAAGACTGTACAGTATAAAGACTCAAAGAAAGGACGTGAAGACTCATGAGTACAAATACCAATATATGAAGATCTTATGACTATAATACAGTATATAGAATCATGGAGTATTGCTAAAATCCTTGATTGCAATCTTTGATCCCTATTTTCCATTTTCTTATCCTTTATTTTTAAAACAAAATATATTTTTAAAAATATTTTATAAAATGTGTCAAAGTTTAAAATGTTTATAAACTATGATTAAATTATATTACAAAGTATCAAAATATTTCACAAAGAATAAAATTTTCAAAATATTCGAAAAATAAAAGAATTTTCATTTTCAAAGGGATATATCGACATACATGCCGAAAATTTGAAATTCAAATTTTGAAACGAAAAGTCTATTTTTCGAAACTCTTCATGAATGAACATGTCTATTTATTCTCTATAAATATGGGGTTTCAAACGAATTTTTTAACAAATAATTTCTTGTTTCTTCTCTCCTTTTACTCTGCCAAAATTTCTAGTGAAAAATTTATTCAAATCTCTTCAAATTCAACCGAAATTAATTCAATCTTCGTGGTATTAATCCTCTACTATTTTCTCTCTGATTTCAGACACCTCTCTCTTAATTCAAGATCAAAGTGCTACTCAAGAGGCTATAGGACCCATTGTATTCAATGTTCAAGAAATTGTCTTTGGAAAAACCATTAAACCTTAGTTGTATTTGCTTGGGTTTGATTACAGCCCATTCAAATCAATTGGGTGTGCTTGACTGCCCGGAAATCCGATTGGATGTGCTGGTAGCATATCCAAATCAAGTGGGTGTACCATGAGCCTAAAAAATTAGGAGGGTATGCCTCATAGCCTCAGAATCGAGATTGTAATTGGGTTTGCCTTCTGCCGGTTTAAAGATTGACGTTTGAAAAGAAATTTGCACAAGCAATTGTACAGGACTGGATGTAGGAGAAGTCTGAGCCAGTATAAAATCTCTGATGTCATCTCTCTACCTCTCTACTTTACTTTATTGGTTTTACTTATCTATGTTTGCATCTAAGATTGATTGCTGATACAATTCTATATGAAAATCAATGATTTAATATTAAACTTGAAAGAAATTTAAAAAGATTTACAAAAGTTAGAAATCACTATTCACACCCCCTCTAGAGTTTATTTAGCCTTAAGATCCATAATTCTGCAACCTACACTTGGTATCAGAGCACTAGGTTTTCAAAAAATCATAATTTAATTTTTGAAAAGTTTTAATGGCTATTAATATTTTAAATACTTTTATGGATGAATGGTTTTGTGAAAACAATATGTTATTTGTAACTAATTGTATTGAAAAGTCACTTGATTTCTTAGAAAGATATAATTTTGAATTGCAGGAACAGGTTTGCTATATGGTTAACTGGATAAATGGATACATGACAATGAATGCTTAAGGAACATGACTGAAAATCCAAAGATCTTGAAATATATTATCTATAAAGATGGTGGATAAGCTAACTTCGAAGATAACTCAAAAAGATATGTGATTGGCATCGGCAATGTCGGTAACTCTAAAACTCCTACTATTTCTAATGTTTTGCTAGTTAGGAATCTGAAACATAACTTACTTAGTATTAGTCAACTGTGTGATAAGGGTTTTAAAATTAAGTTTGAAAAGATAATTGCTATATCGAAGATAATGAATCAAAAATTATTTTTGAAGGTATTAGGAACGTAACATTTATATTTTAAGTATGGAAGTAAACAAAGATAATTTATGTCTTTTGGCTGAATCTAATGATTCTGCGATTCGGAATAAAATATTTGATCATTTGAATTTTAAACACCTTTCTAAAGTTGCTGATGTGAACTTGTCAGGGGTCTCCCTCAACTGAGTCTTCATGTCAAACATTTATGTGATGCTTGTCAATTAGTAAACTTCGTAAATGTTCCTTTAAATCAAAAGATATAATTTCTACTTTTCATCCTCTTGAACTTCTTCACCTAGATCTTTTTGGACGTTCGCAAATATAATAAATAAATCACAATAGATATGTCTTTGTGATTGGAGATGATTTTTCTAGATTTACATAGACAATCTTCTTGAAACTTAAACGTGAAGCTTTTGAAACGTTTAAAATTTTAACTAAAAAAATTCAAAATCAAAAATCAATTAAAATTAAAACGATTAGGAGTGATCATGGAGGAGAATTCAAAAATGATCATTTTGAAATTTTTTGAAATAAGAAAGGGATAACTCATAATTTTTTATTTCAAGAACGCCTCAACAAAATGAAGTGGTAGAATGCAAAAATAGAACTATACAAGAATGTGCTAGAACAATGTTAAATGATAATGAATTACCTAAAAGCTTTTAGCCTGAAGCAATTGCTACAACATGTTATATTTTAAATAGAATTTTAGTAAGACCTTTGACTAAGAAAACCCGTTATGAATTATTTTATAATAAAAAGCCTAAAGTATCTTATTTTCGAGTTGTTGACAGTAAATGTTTTATATCAAATACAAAAGATAATTTAGATAAATTTGATGCTAAATTAGGTAAAGGTATTTTTATTGGTTATTCTAATAGAAGTAAAACTTATAGAGTTTTTAACACCAGAACTAACACCATTGAAGAAACATTATATGTTTCATTTGATGAGAATTTCAAAATCAATAATACAAATTTTAATGAAGAAGAAAATGTTAATAAAACTAATGAATTTCCTAATAGTGGAATCATTAATGATGAAAATAATAATAACTTCAAAAATTTACATCCAAATAAAAGAACAGAATATTTTAAATATCACCCTGTACAAAATATTCTAGGAAATATAAAATTTGTTGTAAAAACAAGAAATCAATTAAATAAAATAAGTAATGTTGCTTTTTTCTCAACTGTTCATCCCAAAAATCCAAAAGAAGCATCGTTAGATGATTTTTGGATTTTTCCTATGTAAGAAGAACTAAATCAGTTTACCAGAAGTGTTGTCTGGGAATTAGCCCCAAGTCCTGAAGGTAAGTCTGTAATAGAAACTAAATGGGTTTATAGAAATAAAATGAATGAACAAGAAGAAATTTTATAGTCAAGAAGAAGGTATAGATTTTGATGAAACTTTTGTCCCTATAGCTAGATTGGAGGCGATCATAATTTTACTTGCTTTTCCAAATCATAATAACTTTAAATTATTTCAAATGGATGTCAAAAGTGTTTTTTCAAATTGATTTATTAAAGAAGATGTCTATGTAGAACAATCCCCACTTTTTAAATATGAAAAACTACCTTATCACATTTATAAATTAAAGAAAGCTTTATACGATCTAAAATTAGCTCCTGGAATATGGTATGATATACTAAATTTCTGTTTATTACAATCTAATTTAGATATATGAAAGGTTGATAATACTCTATTTATTAAAAGAAATAATAATAATATTCAGCTTATATAAATGTATGTAGACGATATAATTTTGGGATCAACAAATGAACGGTTAAATAATTGTTTTCAGATAAAATGACTAAGGAATTTGAAATGAGTCATATTGGAGAATTAACATCCTTTTTAGGACAATAAATAAGGAAATTAATTAATGGAATTTTTATAAGGCAATTAAATAATTCAAAAGATGTAGATCAAAAACTATATCGAGGTATGATAGGATCCTTACTCTATACAACCACTAGTAGACCAAATATAATGCATAGTTTGTCTCTGTGCAAAATATCAATTTCAACCTAAGGAAAACTCATCTAAAATCCATAAAATAAATACTAAGATATGTAAATAATATACTAGACTATGGACTTTTCTATCGAAAAGAAGATTCTTTTAATTTAATTTCATACAGTGATGCTGACTATACTGGATGCAAATCAAACTGAAAAAGTACAAGTGGAACTTATCACTTTTTAGGACACTCACTTGTTTCCTGTTTTACCAAAAAGAAAAATTCTGGGTCTCTATCTATAACAGATGCAGAATATATTGCAGCTGCATTAGCCTGTTCATAAGTGATCTATATGCAACAAACCTTAAAACATAGTTTAAATTTTACTAAATCACTAATATACTATGATAACACTATAGCAATAAATCTATCTAAAAATCCAACACATCATGCTAGAACCAAACATATAAATATAACCATCATTTTCTAAGAGATAATGTAAATAAAGAAGTAATTACACTTGAATTTTATAAATACTGAAAATCAAATAGCTGATATTTTGACAAAACCAATAACTCAAACATTTTTTTATTGAACTTAGAAGATAGTTAGAAATATGTTATTACTCAGAAATATAAATATAATATTAAAAAAATTATAACATTGAAAGAAAAATGAAAATATCAAAATTACACTACATATATCAACATACCCTCTCCTATATGTCGACATATACTGGAAATTTTTGAAAACAAATTTCCCTTCTAAATTCGAAATGCAACTATGTAATTATCGAATTTTGAAATAATTATCATTTCTCTGTCTTCTTTCTTCTGTAAATTATGAATAAAAATAAATAAATGGCTTCCTCAAGTTCCAAACATCCTAGAGAAGAAACCACACCATTTTCCTTCCAAATTCCCACTCTAGGCCCCTTCCACACCACCAGCATGGCCAAAGTAACTATGATTGAAGACGATCTAAAGCATGTAATCAATATACTTTTAGAAATAGAGATTGTTCAACTATGCCTTCTTAAAGAACAAGAGAAGCAAGGATGGATTCTCCACGATCTCTAGAAATTCTATTGGATAGTCCAACGAATCCCATTGTAATCGAAGAATATAATCCTAATCAAGTCATTCACAGTCCTATGAATGATGAAGAGGGAAGAAGATGATGATAAGGTCAAATGTGCAGGCGAAGTATGCTTTGACCGAGGTGGAAATTTCATCGAATAAAAGGGGAACTTTTGCCTTCACTACCATTTCTGCCAATCCATAAGTCGCCTATATTCGAAAGAAAACCATAGACTTAAGTACAGTACGTAATAGTTTGGTTTGTTAGGATTATACTTGGTATTGTGTGCATTTTGGTTTGCTATTTGGATTTGTGTGTTTTAGTTTGATTTGGATTGGTTTGTGTTAGTCCGTGAGATGACGGTTTTGATGACAACAACCTTAGAATAGATTATAAAATATAAATACTAACATTACAAGTCTAGATATATATATATGTATATGCAGGATTTAACCATGCATGTATTAAGAATGAAGACCGTACGGTATAAAGATTCAAGATATCGAGATAGAAGACTCATGAGTATCAAGATTATCAAGAGTTCAAGATTTCAAAGTTAAAGTATTTTTTTAGGAATTTTTGTTAAAACTCGTAGAAAAGCACTGGCATCTTAAAATCCAATTTATTCGTGGAATGGAATCCACTTCGAGCCCGTTAAAGGGATGGAACCCTAAGTAGGATGGAACCTATGAAAATCTAGCGGGACATTGTTTTGTATCCACTAATTTTAATTCAAATGATTTCACAAAATTATCTTGTTTTCAAAATGATTTCAAACTTTCCTTTTAAAAGATTCAAAACCCTCGATCCCGATTTTAAATAATTTTAGCCTCAAAAACATCTTTATTTTCAAAGTCAAATTACTCATGATTTTAAACTATCCTTTCAAATAATATATTTAACTTTTAAATATTTATACTTAGATTTAAATATAAAATTATAGTTAAATTCTATACATATTATTCTCTATATTTACTTATGAATTTTAACTATAGTCAAGTATATTTATAAAGTTTAAATATAGTTTCAATATAAGATAAAGGTTATTTTCAAAGAAAATCAAATCATCAAAAATGGCTGTGGGATGTCGACATGCCTATGGGTATCATGTCGACATGGTGACAGTTTGATTCAAAAATTCAAATTTTAAAAGAAGTGTCTATTCGCCATAACTCTTCATGAATGGTCATGGCTGTTGTTCTTCTATAAATAGGGGTCAGTTTCAACGAATTTTTACTCACTTTTTTCTGGTTTTCACTCCTCTTCTTCTTCCACATTTCTTAATACATATTCTTACCATTAATCTGCCGAAATCAACATTGAATCGAACTCGATTACTTCTAGTTTGATTCTTTATCACTATCTCTACAAGGTTCTCAGTGCTATTCAGAGTTATAGACTTTTTTGTAATCTATTAAGCGAGAAAAGGTGTGATTGTAGCCTTGGAAATCAATCAAAAGGGAAAAGGTGTGATTGTAGCCTTGGTAAATCAATTGGGTAAACTTGTGGCCCGGAAATCAAGTATCTCTACCCAGAGGATCGAAATTCTGGAGGGTGTACTCGTAGCCTTGAAACCGAGGGTGTAATTGCACGATTGCTATTGAAAGGAAATCCGTATTTGTGTTGCGGGACTGGATGTAGGGTAACTCCGAACCAGTATAAAATCCGGTGTGTTCTTTCCTTTACCACTTTTATTTTATTTCTGCATCTGTGTTTAATTCTGTGATCATTACTGGTTCTGTATTTTACATACATTTGTGTCTAAATTAACATAAATTCAAAAAGATTTAATAATTCTTTATTAACACTATTCACCCCCCTCTAGTGTTAATCTTAGCCTTAAGATCCGTAATCCGCATTCCCCACAATTCGTATCAGAGCAAGGTTTTCAAAGTTTCATAATCTGATTTTTGAAAAAGTTTTTAAAATGGCTATATTTGTTAATACTAGTTTAGGAATATTCAAATCATCATTGTTTCATGTGTCTGCATATAATTAATATTTAAATTCAAGTTATCAACCAAAATTGTTTGATGTGCAGGAATTATGCTTTATAGCTATTGAGGAATCAATTCACAACGGACAAATTGTGCAGATCAGAAAGAACAAATGGATACTTGACAGTGGATGTTCAAGACATATGACTGGCAATCCAGATATACTGAGTGATATAGTATACAAAGACAGAGGATTGGCTAACTTTGGAGACAATTCAAAAGGATATGTGATCTGCATCGGCAAAGTCGGTAATTCTGAAACTCCTACTATTTCTAATGTTTTGCTAGTTAAGAATCTTAAACATAACTTGCCAAGTATAAGTCAACTATGCGATAAAGGTATAAAATTAAATTTGAAAAAGATAAGTGTCATATTGAAGATAATAATTCAACCATTATATTTGAGGGAGTCAGGAAAAAGAATATTTATATTCTTAGTATGAAAGTTTCAAATGATAACCCGTGTCTGTTGGCAAATACAAGTGACCTTTGGATTTGGCACAAGAGATTTGGACATTTGAATTTCAAACTCTTATCTAGACTGTCAAAACATGGTCTAATAAGAGGTCTCCCTAAAATGAATTTTAAAGTAGATAGTTTATGTGATGCTTGTCAATTAGGAAAACTTAGAAAAAGTTCCTTTAAGTTAAAAGACATGATTTCAACTTCAAAACCTCTTGAATTACTTAATCTTGATTTATTTGGTCCATCTCAAATTTAGTCATTAAATCATAGTAAATATGTTTTTGTAATTGTAGATGATTACTCTAGATTTATGTGGACAATATTTTTGAAACATAAAAGTGATACTTTTGAATGTTTTAAGACCTTTTCAAAAAGAATTCAAAATCAATTTTCCCTAAAAATTATAACTATTCGAAGTGATCACGGTGGTGAATTTGAAAATGAAAAGTTTGAGGAATTCTGCAATAAAAAGGGAATAACTCATAATTTTTCATTTCCGAGAACTCCACAACAAAACGGAGTAGTAGAACGTAAAAATAGGACGATTCAAGAGTGTGTGAGAACTATGCTTATAGATAGTAATTTACCAAAGAATTTTTGGGGAGAAGCAGTTGCTGCCGCCTGTTATATTTTAAACAGAATTTTAATTAGACCTTTGACTGATAAGACATCTTATGAATTTCTTTATTCAAAGAAACCTAAGGTATCTTATTTTAGAATTTTTGGAAGTAAATGTTTTATTTTAAATACAAAAGATAATTTAGATAAATTTGACCCTAAATCCGACAAAGGTATCTTTATCGGCTATTCTAATAAAAGTAAAGCGTACAGAGTGTTTAATTTAAAAACTAATATCATTGAAGAAACAATGCACGTTTCATTTAATGAAAATTTCAAAATTTTTGAAGATACAAATGATGAAGAGGATTTAATCACTCAAAATCAAGAACCTATTGAAATTAATAATGAAATTAATCTTCCGAATAAAAGGACAAAACTTTTAAGAGATCATCCTATAGAAAATATACTGGGAGATATGCAATCTGTTGTTAAAACTAGAAATCAACTAAGTCAAATGAGTAATGTAGCTTTTATATCAACTATTGAACCCAAAAATCCAAAAGAAGCATCAACTGATGATTCATGGATTTTGGCTATGCAAGAAGAATTAAATCAATTTACTAGAAATGATGTTTGGGAACTTGTTCCTAGACCAGAAAATAAAACTATAATTTGAACTAAATGGGTTTATAAAATAAAATGAATGAACAAGGAGAGGTGGTTAGAAATAAAGCTCGATTAGTCGCTCATGGTTATTGTCAAGAAGAAGGTATAGATTTTGATGAAACCTTTGCTCCTGTAGCAAGATTAGAAGCTATTAGAATTCTACTTGCTTTTGCAAATCATAATAATTTCAAATTATTTAAAATGGATGTTAAAAGTGCATTTTAAAATGGTTTTGTAAAAGAAGAAGTATATGTTGAACAACCACCACTTTTTGAAAATGATAAATTACCAAATCACGTTTACAAACTTAAGAAAGCATTATATGGTCTAAAACAAGATCCTAGAGCCTGGTATGATAGACTAAGATCTTATTTATTGCAATCTAATTTTGAAATTGGTAAAGTAGATAATACTCCTTTTATTAAAAGAAGTAAAAATGATATTCAACTAGTACAAGTTTACGTAGATGATATCATTTTTGGTTCAACTAATTTTGAAATAAATAAAGAATTTTCTGAAATAATGACAAAGGAGTTTGAGATGAGTCATATGGGTGAATTAAATTTCTTTTTAGGATTACAAATAAAACAATTAGATAATGGTATCTTTATTAGTCAAGAAAAATATGCTAAAGACCTAATTAGTAAATTTGGTTTGACTACTGCGAGTGGAAAACCTACTCCCATGGCAACCAATGAGTATATTAGTAAAGAAGATCTCTCGAAAGATGTAGATCAAAAATTATATAGAGGAATGATTGGCTCATTACTCTATATTACTGCTAGTAGACCTGATATCATGCATAGTGTCTGTCTCTGTGCTAGATATCAGTCCCAACCTAAAGAAACACACTTAAAAGCCGTAAAAAGTATCATAAGATATGTTAAACACACATCAGATTATGGCTTATTTTACCCTAAAAATGATTCTTTTGAATTAATATCTTACTGTGATGCTAACTATGCTGGTTGTAAATCAGACCGAAAAAGTACAAGTGGAACTTGTCACTTTTTATGACATTCTTTGGTTTTCTGGTTTAGTAAAAAGCAAAACATAGTTTCTTTATCAACAACTGAAGCAGAGTATATTTCTGCCGCTTTAGCTTGTTCTCAAGTAATATATATGCAACAAACTTTAAAATATTATGGTCTAAATAGCTCGAAATCGCCAATTTATTGTGATAGTACTAGTGCAATAAATTTGACCAAAAATACTACTCAACATGCTCGAACCAAACATATTGATATCAGACATAATTTTCTCAGAGATAATATAAGTAAGGAAATAGTTACTCTCGATTATATCAATTCTGAGAATCAAATTGCTGATATTTTAACAAAACCCTTAAATGAATCGATATTTACTAATTAAGAAGAGAATTAGGTATTTGTTCTATAACTGAAATATAAAATATAAATAACAAGTATAATTAATAATTAATATTAAAATAAATCAAAGAGTTAAATTTTAAAAGATCATGTCGACATCCCCTAGGTATATATGTCTACATATAACGTTTTTATTTTATTTAAATTTTTCCCACCAAAATTCAAAATTTTAGTTATATATTCTTCTCAATTTCGATTTTTAATTCATTCTCTCTGTTTTCTCTTCATTCTCTTCTTTGAAATAAATAAAATCATGGCTTCATCTTCAAAATCAAACATAAAATCAACTTTCTCATTCCCCTCTTCTACTTCTGGTCCATTCCAATGCACTACTCTCGCTCGTGTAACGAAATTGGAGGAGTCTATGAAGGATGTACTTCAGATGTTGACTGAAATTCAAGTGACACAACTTCGTATGTCAAAGGAACAAGAGAGTCAAGGCAAGATTCTTAGGAATTTTCAAAAATTCCTAATGGATAACCAGGCCAATCCTATCTTGATCGATGAAGACTCTTCATACAATCAAGAAAAAGAGGGCAGCGAAGATGAAGAAGAACCCATGGAAGAAGCGCAAGCGGATGATGACGACAAAGTCGTTTGCGTTGGAGAAGTGTGTTTCGACAAAAATGGAAATCTTGTCGAACAACGTGGAAATTTTTTTCCACTATCCAAACTGTTCGATTCATAGATCTCCTATGTTCAAAATCACACATTAGTTTCTTCTTTTTCTTCCTATTGTTGTTTGTGTTTTTATGTTTTCTAAAACACAAATGTAAATGCAACTATACATAATAAATAATTCGTGTTCTTATATGTGTTTTAATTATAAGTATTATCATGGATAGTTAGTAGTAAGTTTTAGTATTAGATCTGAGTAATAATTATCATTATAATCACATGACATAGAGTGTTAGTTTTAGGGGGAGTTGTATAATTTGGAGTTATCTAGTGTAGAGTGAGTTTTTGTTGATGACAAAGGGGGAGAAATATAAAATAGGATAGTTAGGCATAGATTAAGGGGGAGTTGTTAGTTTTAAGGGGAGTTATCAGGATAGAAGTAATATTTTATAAACAAAGGTTGTCATCATCAAAAAGGGGGAGATTGTTAGTCCATGAGATGATGGTTTTGATGACAACAACCTTATAGTATAAAATATAAATACTAACATTGCAAGTCTAGATATATATGTATATGCAGGATTTAACCATGCATGTATTAAGAATGAAGACCGTACGGTATAAAGATTCAAGATATCGAGATAGAAGACTCATGAGTATCAAGATTATCAAGAGTTCAAGATTTCAAAGTTAAAGTATTTTTTTAGGAATTTTTGTTAAAACTCGTAGAAAAGCACTGGCATCTTAAAATCCAATTTATTCGTGGAATGGAATCCACTTCGAGCCCGTTAAAGGGATGGAACCCTAAGTAGGATGGAACCTATGAAAATCTAGTGGGAAATTGTTTTGTATCCACTAATTTTAATTCAAATGATTTTACAAAATTATCTTGTTTTCAAAATGATTTCAAACTTTCCTTTTAAAAGATTCAAAACCCTCGATCCCGATTTTAAATAATTTTAGCCTCAAAAACATCTTTATTTTCAAAGTCAAATTACTCCTGATTTTAAACTATCTTTTCAAATAATATATTTAACTTTTAAATATTTATACTTAGATTTAAATATAAAATTATAGTTAAATTCTATATATATTATTCTCTATATTTACTTATGAATTTTAACTATAGTCAAGTATATTTATAAAGTTTAAATATAGTTTAATATAAGATAAATGTTATTTTCAAAGAAAATCAAATCATCAAAAATGGCTGTGGGATGTCGACATGCCTATGGGTACCATGTCGACATGGTGATAGTTTGATTCAAAAATTCAAATTTCAAAAGAAGTGTCAATTCGCCATAACTCTTCATGAATGGTCATGGCTGTTGTTCTTCTATAAATAGGGGTCAGTTTCAACGAATTTTTACTCGCTTTTTTCTGGTTTTCACTCCTCTTCTTCTTCCACATTTCTTAATACATATTCTTTCCATTATTCTGCCGAAATCAACATTGAATCGAACTCGATTACTTCTAGTTTGATTCTCTATCACTATCTCTACAAGGTTCTCAGTGCTATTCAGAGTTATAGACTTCTTTGTAATCTATTAAGCGAGAAAAGGTATGATTGTAGCCTTGGAAATCAATCAAAAGGGAAAAGGTGTGATTGTAGCCTTGGTAAATCAATTGGGTAAACTTGTGGCCCGGAAATCAATTATCTCTACCTAGAGGATCGAAATTCTGGAGGGTGTACCTCGTAGCCTTGAAACCGAGGGTGTAATTGTACGATTGCTGTTGAAAGGAAATCCGTACTTGTGTTGCGGGACTGGATGTAGGGTAACTCCGAACCGGTATAAAATCCGGTATGCTCTTTCTTTTACTGCTTTTATTTTATTTCTGCATCTGTGTTTAATTCTGTGATCATTACTGGTTCTGTATTTTACATACATTTGTGTCTAAATTAACATAAATTCAAAAAGATTTAGTAATTCTTTATTAACACTATTCACCCCCCTCTAGTGTTAATCTTAGTCTTAAGATCCGTAATCCGCATTCCCCACAGTTTGTACATAAGAATTATGTATAGTTTGACTTGGATAAATATAATTTGCTTTATAAGTCCTCAATATTACACATCATTATGCTTAATAGTGAATTTCATAACATATAATCATCATATAACATAGTCATAAACATATCATTTTAACTTAGTTATTGATTTTGAATTTATAGTCTCTAAGTATTTGATTCAGGGAGAATTATTACTTTTTCATCCATTTTTTTATGATAATGGGGAGAAAAATATACATATGTATGTGTTCATGGGGAGTCTTATCATATTACACACACACGTGCGAGCATTATGGCATGCGCTTCGCACGTGATGATAGCACACACTTTTTGCGTGAATTGTTTTTCTATTGAATATGTTTAATATAATTAAGAAAAATGATTTGCACATAAAGTAAGCCATATTTTTCCGTGGAAATCATTTTTAGTTTTCTTTGTTGCAACATCTATTTTTTTCCATTAGTTTGAATTTTTATTTCTATTAATCTGTAAGAAAAAGGTTTATTTATTGGATCTTATTTTTAAATGATATTAAGATTTATTAATATTTGTAAAGGGATGTTTTGAATTCATAAAGGAAGTTTACTTGTTATATCCTACGTTTATCGATTAAGTGACATTAAGGTTTAGTAATAACTGTAGAGGTTTATTGTTAGATGTTATGTTTAAGTGATATTAAGATTTAATAATATTTGTAGAGGAAAATTTGAAATTTGTAAAAGAAGTTAGACCTTATTTTAAGTGATATTAAAATAGAGGGGCGTTATGGTACGGGCTACGCGCGTGAATTGTTTTTCTATAAATTGTATATGTTCAATTATATTTTTGCATTGAAGTTAAGTGTAGTTAGTTTTAGTTTTTACTTCCAAGTTGCGAGGTAATATATTTTTTGTTTGTTTCAATTTTTATTTATTATTATTAATTAATGAAGATTGAATTATTAAAATAAATTTAAGTTTATTTGTTAGACCATATTTTTAAGTGATATGGTGTGATCTGGTAATATTATAGAGGGGCATTTTCAATTTTTTTTTAAAAATTATTTGGTAGATCCTATTTATAGATAATATTAAGATTTAATTTGGTAATATTTATAGAGGGGCATTTTGAATTTGTTAAAAAAAATTGTTAGATCCAATTTATAAGTGAAATTGGTAATATTTGTAGAGGGTTGTTTTTGAATTGGTTAAATAAGTGGATTTGTTAGATCTTAATTTCAAGTGATTGTTAGATTTTGATAATACCTATAGAGGAACATTTTTGATAATTTACGCTGACACCAAAGGTATTACAACTATTATTAAAGATATTAATGGTTGTCATCGTCAAAAACGAAGTGATTGTTAATACCTCAGTTATTAATTTGGATGAGAACAACCTTGATAATAAAATACATTCATATAAAATATGAATACTAATGTTTTACCAAGTTATATCTCATATAGTGTAGGATATTATACAGGTGTTGAATCGAAGACTATAAAGTATAAAAACTCAAAGAAAGGACGTGAAGACTCATGAGTATAAAGACCAAGATAATGAAGATCTCAAGACTATAGTATAGTATAAAGAGTCATAGAATATTTTTGAAGTCTCTGGTAGCAATCTATCATTTTCTTATCCTTTATTTTTAAAACAAAATATATTTTTGAAAATATTTTATAAAAGTTTTTCAAAGTGTAAAAAGTTAACAAACTATGATTAAATTATTTTACAAAGTATCAAAATATTTTAAAAAGCATAAGATTTTAAAAATATTCAAAAATAAAAGAATTTTCAAAGGGATATGTCGACATACACCCTATAAGTATGTCAACAAACATGTCGCAAATTTGAAATTCAAATTTTGAAACAAAGTGTCTATTCGTCGTACCTCTTCGCGAATGGACATGTCTGTTTATTCTTTATACATAGAGGGCTTCAAAAGAATTTTTTAGCAACTAATTTCTTGTTTCTTCTCTCCTCTTACTCTGCCAAAATCTCTATGAAAAATGTTGGGGAAAATCCCTTCAGATGATCAATCTAAGGGAATAAAAAACCCACCATAGAGGAAAACAACTGGATCGTGATTGTAGTGAGATGGAACAAACAGTGATAAACACCAGAACAGATAGTCACAGATCAATGCAATGCAGAAAATATAAATAACACCAGTATTTATAGCGGTTCCACTACCACGAGGCAGTTTACGTTCACTTGGGGAGAGGAGATTTTATTAATCACTGAAAGATTAGAGTAATAAGACTGATTCACTTTTGGAGGCTATACATAAGAAGAATTTACAATACAGACAAAATTTTGTAAAGTTTCAGCTCTCTAGGATGCTACCATTGTTATCTAGAAGCTCCACTATTTATAGAGTGAATAAATGAGGAGGGCAGCTGCTATATAGCAGCTCTGGGTTTGGTTCGGCATGCATCTAGTCTGGCGAATAGTACAACAACATTTGGTTCGGCGAGGCCCATGTCAATCTGGTTCGGCACTCTTAAACCACCAAACAAGATATTTGGAGCGGTACATCACTCTATTTGGTTCAGTCAACTTCTTGAATCTAGATTGGCATATTAGCTTCACCGCTTCAGACTTTTGGTTCCGCAAAACACGCTGCGTCTTCATAGCCGAACGAAGTCACCACCACCGGAGGAGATATCTCGTTCGGTCCTCTACAATGCCGAACGAAACATCACCTGATCGAGATCATGACCGGACCACAAATTTGGTCCGACAATTGCTACTCCACCATCGAATAAGATCACTCATTCGGCCTTCATAGCCACAACACCAAGCCAACCACCGAACAAACTCCGCCGGACCAAATCTTTGGTCCGACATCTCCTCCATCGAACAAGATATCTGGTCCGGTCTTCCTCAAATCACCACCGCTCCAACTGGAGTGGCAGTAGTGGCTACCAACAGATGAGATCTCTCGTCCGATCTTCCCACTTCACCGAGCGACCTTTTGTCCTCCACGAACTTCTCCAATGACGACACTTCTTCACGAATTCCAGGTATCATTTCTAAAAATCTTCACCTTGACACCGAATTCCAAACAAGCCTTCCTACTCCATCTACACCTTCATGCTCCAAGCAATGGATACTTACCCAATGAGCTTCGGCAATGCCATCACCCATTATACTCTGTCAACGAACTCTGGCAAGGCCATTGCCCGTCAACAAAGTGTTTGAAGTACCCAGTCCGTGTAGAACCTATCAATCTTCATCATGAGAACAAACGTCTCCATGAACCATCTCAACTCTTCACCCGTGCCACCCTGTGGCACCTAGCACTTCATTAAGCGAATCAAGTCCAAACAATGCTTGAACTTAGCAACTGGAAACAACTTGGTAAACATGTCCGCTGCATTCTCCTTTGTGTGAATCTTATGAAGTCGAACTAGCTTCTCTTCAGTCATCGAGACAAGGAACGACTCTCTCACCTCAATATGCTTCGTCCTCAAGCTGAATGCCAGATTTCCAGTTAAGTGAATTGCACTTTGACTATCACAATGCACATTAACTCCTTCACATGCAAAGCTCAAATCAGAAAACAATCGCCTTAAAGTGCCTCCTTAGCTGGTTCAACCGCAGCTATGAGCTCTGCCTCTGTAGTAGACAAAGCCACAATCGCATGCAACCTCGCTCTTTAACTGATCACTGTCCTACCAATGGTGAACACATATCCGGAGGTTGACTTCCTTCGATCTTTATCACTAGCATAGTCGGAATCCCAAAATCCAACCAAGCTGAAATCTCTTTCTCTGTCACCAAAGATAAGTCCATGGTTTTGAGTTCCTCTAAGGTATCTGAAGATACACTTCACCGCTTCCCAATGCTTTTTTCTAGGATTTTCCATGAATCTACTCACCAATCCAACCGCCTATGCAATGTCAGGCCTAGTGCAAACCATGGCATACATCAAGTTGTCAACTGCACTTGCATATGGGACCTTCATCATATAAGCCTTTTCCTTTTTCGAGATCGGAAAGCCTTTACTAGAAAGCTGTATGTGCAAAGGCATGGGTGTGCTGATTGTTTTTGCCCCTTCCATGCTAAACCGAGCAAGCACCTTATGAATGTACTCCTTTTGAGTGAGGCTCAAAAGTCCCAGCTTTCTATCTCTTTGGATTTCCATACCCAAAATTTTCTTTGCTTCTCCAAGTTATTTCATTTCAAATTCCGCTTTTAGCTTTCGCTTTAAACTATCGATTTCAGCCTTATCCTTGGAAGAAATCAACATATCATCCATTTACAAGAGTAGGTACACCCATATACCATTATTTAAATGCTTGAAGTACACACAGATGTCTTTGGTGCTACGATCAAAACCAAGTGATAGCATAAAAGAGTCAAACATCTTGTACCATTGTCTAGGCGACTGTTTAAATCCATACAATGACTTCTTTAATTTGCAAACCCAATTTTCTTTCACATCTACAACAAATCATTCTGGATGCTTCATGTAGATGGTCTCATCCAAGTCTCTGTGCAAGAAAGCGGTTTTCACGTCTAGTTGCTCCAGCTCCAAGTCATGAGTTGCGACGATAACGAGAAAAATGTTGATGGACGTATGCCTCGCTACTAGAAAGAATACCTCATCATACTCCAATCCCTTTCTTTTTGAAAACCCTTTAGCAACTATTCTAGCCTTGTATCTCCCATCATCTTTTACCTTGAACACCCATTTGCATCCTATGGCTCGGCTTCCTTGAGGAGGTGGTACCAAATCCCAAGTCTTGTTCTTCTTCAACGACTCTAACTCCTCTTCCATAGCGCACATCCACTTCGAACTATCACATGACTTCAAAGCTTCATTAAGGTCAAGTGGCTCCTCATGAACCACATGTAGGGCATAGTCAAACTGATCACCAAGGCTAAGGTTTACAAACTGCCAATCACCATACCTTTCAGACGGTCTAATAGTCCTATGACTAACCCGGGTAGGTACTGCTTCGTCTAAACTCCTTTCAGCTTCACCTTGAACTGAACTTCCTCTGGATTCATGCACATCACCAGCACTACTAAAAACTACCTGTGGACTATCCTGTGATGTTTCATCAACTACGTTTTCCTCGACAGCATTAACAACAACTCTACACTTCGGCTTGAACACGGGAACTTCTTCCATCTTCTTAGGCCTATCAGAATTTTCTGATGTGGTAGGTAGCTTCTCCTTCGGATTGAACATATAAGACTCATCAAAATAACATGTCTGGAATGAATAACCTTTCGATCAATAGGGTTCCAAATTCGATACCCTTTGATACCATAGGTGTATCCCATTCATATGCCTATGTATGCTCTAGCCTCCAACTTGTCATCACCCGTATGGTGAACGTACACAAGACAACCAAGTATTCGAAAGTAACCAAGATACATTGATTTACCTCTCCACTTTTCCTCTGGAATCTTCCCATCTATGACTAAGCATAGAATTCGACTTATGATATGCGCCGTAGTTGATAATGCCTCAGCCCAAAAGCCTTTAGATAAGCCCGCCGTCAATCTCAAGCAACAAGCCTTCTCTAGTAGAGTCATGTTCATCCTTTCTACAACCCCATTGGATTGCGGATCTCCGGGTGTAGTGAAATGTTTATGAATATCATGCTATCTACAAAAGTCGAGGAACTCCCTAGAGACGAATTCACCGACATTATCAGATCTCAGCACCTTCAACCTAAAACCAGATTGGTTCTCAACAAGTGCTTTCCAATCTTTGAACTTCTCAAAACTTTCTGATTTGGCCTTCATCATGTACACCCATACTTTCCGAGAAAAGTCATCAATGAAAGAGATAAAATACTTTTCTCCTCCAAGAGAAGGAGTAGCAACCGGTCCCCAGACATATGTATGGACGTACTCAAGTATTCTCCTCGATCTATGGAGTCCAACTCCAAAAGATACTTAAGTTTCTTGCCTAACACATACTCCTGGAAAAAGTCCATCTTGTCGAAACTTTCTCCTTTTATCATCTTTCATCTTCGAAGCAACTCGTTCTTCTCTAAAATATGACCCAACCTGAGATGCCATAGTTTTGTGGCACCCAAAGCACGAGAACTGTCTACTCCAACACACGATTCTCCAATAACTGTGGTTCCTTTCGGCAAATACAGATTTCGAAACACATCTCCTTTCATAAGAGCTACTGCACCTCTCGAAACCTTCAGACTATCCTTATCGATAGTTACCTTGCATCCCAAAGATGCCAATTGTCCTAAAGAAATTAAGGACTTTCGAAGACCTGGAACATATCGGACACCTGTCAAAGTGCGTATCACTCCGTCAAACATCATCATCCTCACTGTACCTTCACCCATTTCTCTACAGCTCGCATCATTACCCATAAGAATAGAGCTTCCTTCTCGTCCAATGAAAGAACTGAAGTAATTCTTATTAGACATCGTATGGAAAGACGCCTCCGAGTCCAGCACCCAATGATCTAAGACATCCGACATTGCTGGAGACAATACATCATCACATATAGACTTCTCCACCGCAAATGATGAAGATCCATGTTCTTCATTCTTCTTCAAATATGGAAAATCCTTTTTCCGATGACCATATTTCTTGTAGATAAAGCACTTTCCGTCCTTAGACTTTCCTCTTTTGCCATTATAGGGCTTTCTGGACTTGGAACGCCCTCTAGAGTTCCAATTCTTCTTATCTTCTCTACATCTTTCAACAAATAGGTCGTGACTACTACTTCCACCTCTACTTTCTTCACTTATCTCTTTCATTTGATCTCTCAAGCCCATAGATAGAAGGCATGACTTCACATCTTCCACTATCAATGTGTCTCTAGCGAAGATAAGGCTGTTAGCGAAACCTATGTAACGCTTCGAAAAAGAACACAAAAGAATCATTGCCATTTGCTCCTCATCCATCTTAAAGTCAATAGTCTTCATCTTCATTATGAGATCATCAAAGAAATTAAGATGTTCCTCCACTAAGTACCCTCTCTTATTCATATGGTGAAAAATGGCTTCAGCAATATCAGACGGTTAGTTAGAGATTTCATTAAGTAGAGATTTTCCAGCTTGGTCCAAATGCCCCTAGCAGTAGTCTCACTGCTAATTTCTGAGATGACATTCTCTCACATAGCTAGCTGTAAAACAGTAAACGCACATTTCTCCATCTCCTTCCTTTCCGCGACTGAGATGTCAGCCGTCAACTCCTCAGGGGCAAACACTACTGGATGGACTTCATTTCTCATTAGAACGGCCTTCATCCTTTATTGCCACTTCTCAAAATCTTTATCCCTATTCCATTTCTCAATTGCCAACATTTTCTTTGATATCATCTGGTGTGGTCTGGCGAATAACATAGCAGCATTTGCTTTGACATCATCTGGTTCCGCGAAGCCCATGTCAATCTGGTTCGACACTCTCAAACCACCGAATGAGATATTTGGAGCGGCAAATCACTCTATTTGGTTCAGTCAACTTCTTGAATCTGGACCAGCATTTTAGTTTCACCGCTCCATACTTTTGGTTCAGCAAAACACACTGGATCTTCACAGCCGAACGAAGTCACCACCACTGGACGAGATATCTCGTTTGGTTCTCCACAATGCCGAACAAAACATCACCTGATCGAGATCATGACTGGACCACAAATTTGGTCTGGCAATTGCTACTCCACCATTGAATAAGATCACTCGTTCGTCCTTCATAGCCACAACATTGAGCAAACCACCGAACGAACTCCACCGGACCAAATTTTTGGTCCGGCATCTCCTTCACCGAACCAGATATCTAGTCCAGTCTTCCTCAAATCACCACCGCTCCAACTGGAGTGGCAGTAGTGCTACCACCGGATGAGATCTCTGGTCTAGTCTTCCCACTTCACAAGCGACCTTTTGTCCTCCGCGAGCTTCTCCAATGGCGACACTTCTTCACGAATTCCAGGTATCATTTCTAACAAATTTTTTATTCAAATCTTTCCAAATTCAAATAGAATCCATTTAATCTTCTTTATATTGATTCTCTACTATTTACCATCTGATTTTAATCATCCCTCTCTCAATTTAAGATCAAAGTGCTACTCAAGAGGCTATAGGTCCATTATATCTAAAGTTCAAGAAATTGTCTTTGGAAAAACCATCAAACTTTAGTCGTATTTGCTTGGGTGTGATAATAGCCGGTTCAAATCAATTAGGTGTGCTTGGTAGCCCGAAATAGGTCTGTCAATGGATACCCGAAAAATCCAAAATCCGTCCGAGTCCGTATCCAAAAATACGGACATTATCCAATATTCGAAAAGC
Organism: Allium cepa; assembly: GCA_030765085.1. NCBI lineage: Eukaryota > Viridiplantae > Streptophyta > Magnoliopsida > Asparagales > Amaryllidaceae > Allium > Allium cepa. The sequence goes on from CM060942.1 coordinate 154,313,218, forward strand.
GGATGCGGATATCCGATATCCGAAAGAGATTTCGGATGCGGATATGGATATGAGCATATCTGATATCCGAAAGAGATTTCGGATGCGGATATGGATATGAGTATATCCGTATTCGAAAAAGATCCGTCCGATCCGAGTTAATTATAATAAAAATTGTTATTACTATTGACTTATTATTTAAAGATACTCATAAGCTATGGTTAAAATTTATTTGGAAATTAAAGGCCAACGGCCCAAGCCCAACAAACAAACCTAGGTAAGCAGGTGGTGTTCACTTCAAAGTTCAAACGTCGATTACTCAATTCATTTCCGTATATTCTTATTTCATCTCAATTTTTACAGCCGTCGCTATTAAAACCTTAAATCGCAGTAACCCTAAATCGAAACAACCCATCACTCCGCTCCGCCTCCCAACTTCGGCTCCGGCTTGCAGCTTCGGCTTCGGTCCCAGCTTCGTCTTTGGTTGCAGCTTCGGCTTCGGCTTTGAAACCACTCACCTGAGTCACCACTGGAATTTTCTTTGCATTCTTTGGAAGTGGTTAACTGGTAATAATGGTTTTTGCCCACTCTTTCCATTCTTTAGCAACACTAGTGATTTTCTCACAGCTTCCCTTGCTATTTCTCTGTGTTCCCGTTGATTACGTTATTCATGGTTTAAGTGACAATCATGCATCATATTTAGTTTAAAAACTTATAAAATAAGTAGCGATAGTTCACCTTTTTCCCAATTCGATCGGCTAAGCTTAGATCAGCATAAGGATTTTCGAAAAGGCCTAATGTGTACTTAACTCGTAAAATTCTTCTAACAGCATCATCTATTCGTGACATGGGAATGAAGTTGTTATTAACAAGGAAGGTTAGGTTGTTAACAAATCCTGGATAGTCAAATGGTATCATTATCTGCAACAGAAAGAAATGCATTATATACTAAGCTTTGTATAACGATATATGTTCAATTAAAAGACAACTAAATTAAAACGATGAAGTTTTTATGCACATACATACCATATCAATACCAGCAAGAATGCCAGTTTGGATGGAGTATGTGTAGTTTGCTTTCTCAGGTGTTGTGATCCTATAACAAAGCCCTGTGTGTAAATAACCAATAATGAAATTTAGTTTAAATGTCTTCACTTCAGTCTTCAGATCCTATAACAGAACTATAATTTATAATTTAATACCTAAATTATTTTTCCTAGTCAAAGCAATTGTTTTAATATTTAAAAGAAACTAGTATAATTTAAACCTACTCTAAATCGAAGTGTTTTTTTAAGGTAATTGTTGATTAGAAATTTATTGGAGTGCATTTTGACTACATTCCAACTCGAATAAGAGATCATAACAGTAGACACTCCTTTAATAACAACATTGTAATATGGAGGCATATGGATGCTTAGGAATCCATGTGTATCGATAATTGTGTTATTTTCGTTAATTCCCATGTATGTTCCACCATCACCTAAGTAATGCTTTGCACAAGCAGCCACTTTTCTCCTACACGTACATGTAAATGAACCAAAGCTAAGACTACATACATTCACATTAACAAGAGAAATACAAGCTTATCTGGTTAAAACAGTAAAGTATATGCACTGGAAGTCTGGAACATATACTTCGGTAACTTCTGCTAATAGTCTAAACTCTAAACTCTAAAGCAAGCATTGTGGTATTGTGCTTGTTCTCTCATGAGTTTAACAATGTTTTATTTACATGAATATTAGAAAAATGAAATAATGAAATACAATCAAATAACTTACTTTCACTCTATGAACGGAACTCCTTTTCTAGAATTTAGAGGGATTTCTCCCTGCAAACCTGAAATTATTTCCGTCATAGCCTGAACAATCTTTGCATCATCACTATAGCTCTCATAACACCGACCCCATCTTGGGTCTCTGCATACCTGAACAATAGCCAACCACAGTTTTATGCATGTTTTCATATAATACTCGAGACTTGAATATTTATACTTGATAACTATTGGTTTGGGTTTCGAAGTTGGAGCAAACAAAATATGCATGTCTTATACCACGATAATTTTGTTTGGGTATGTGAATAAAACTTGTGTTTGGACATGGTACTATTTGAATTTAGATTTTTCTTAAATTAATCTTTACCATTTGGTATGTTTTTTATTTGCTGCTATACATGCTACAAAGTATCGAAATTTATATGTTTAATCTTCCTTATAATTGTTCTATGAATATTTACAGACTTTTAAAAATGGAAAACACATCATCAAGTTGTACAGTAAATCTGTTGCATGGGCTGCATCAAATGCTTGTGTCAAAGTCAAAGATAACATAGTTGTGCTAGAAATCACGGACTCTAGTGCGCCACCAACTCAAATTATTCCAGCTAATGAAGAAATATCTACACCTTTGAGTACAAAACCCTTGAAATCCAAGGTATGGAAAGATTTTGATAGAGAAGTGTTAGAGGGTAGTAATTGTGTTAAGACAACTTGTAAACAATGTTTAAGGATATTCAATGGAGCCACTTCATTGGAAACAACACATTTGAAAAATCGTATAAAAGTTTGTCACAAAAATACTACCAATGAAAGATTATCCAGACAACAACTTTTGACTACTAAAAAGTCTCCCAATAAACCATTCAAATTAGCTAGTTGGAAATTTGATCAAAGTAGGACTCAAATGTGTTTTGCTTGTATGATTGCCAAACATGATCATCCATTCAATATGACTGAACATGTTTACTTTCAAGAATTTGCTAAGAGTATTAATCCAACCGTTAAGCTCTATTCAAGAAATACAGTTCGTTGTGATGTGTTGAAACTTTATGTTGATATGAGAACTGAATTACAACAGATGTTTGATAGTTTGTCTACCCGTGTTAGTCTTACTACTGATTTATGGACATCTGGACATCAGAATATAGGTTATTGTTGTATAACTTGTCTTTGCATTGATGCTGAATGGAATTTGCAAAAAAAGATAATTGCTTATCATGAAATGCCTTCTCCACACACTGGAATTGCTTTAGTGCTGCTCTTAAAACAAAACTATTGCATTGGAACTTGGATAAGAAATTATTTTCAATTATTGTTGATAACGCATCTAATAATGATGTTATGATAAGAGATCTCAAGGCATGGTTAGATGGTAAAGGGGTCTTGATTTCAAATGGTGTTTCATATGAGTTGTTGCGCTCATGTCTTGAACTTAATTGTGCAAGATGGGTTAAAAGCCGTACATGGTCTTATTACAAAAATAAGAGAAAGTGTTAATTTCACAAAGTCTTCGCGGTCTAGAAAAAAAATTGGGAAAACGCATTGGCACAAACTAGATTAGTGGGAAAAGGTGTTTCTTATGATGTTCCAACACGATGGAAGTCAACATACATTATGCTTGAAAGTGAAATTGAAGTGCGTCCTGCATTTGAGCGATTAGTTGAGTTAACTTCAGATTATATAAGTTTGCCTTCTAGAGAAGAATGAGAGATAGGAAAAGAAATTTGTGAATGTTTGAAAATCTTTTATGATGTAACTCTCAAATTTTCGGGTGTTAAATATCCAACAGCGAATTTGTATTTTAAAAGCGCGTGTGATATTTATGAAAGTATTACTAGTTGGAGTTAAGTGAGCATGATTATATTTGCTCCATGGCACAAATGATGAGAGTTAAATTTGAGAAATATTGGAAGACTTGAAATTTAATGATGAGTATTGGAATGGTTTTCGATCCTCGTTATAGAATGGCTTGCATTGAATTTTTCTATGATTTGATTTATGGGGAAGATGCACAAGTTCATGTTAGGAAAATCAATGATTGTTTGAAATCTCTTTTTTATTTATATGAAGAAGAATGTGCATCCTATAAAAATGTTTCTTCTTCTTGTGCATTGGATGATAATGTTAATCATGGTTTAAAAAAGAGAACAAAAATGGATCTTACGTGGAAGAATTATAGAGAACAAAAAATTGGAAGTTTGCAAATTTCAAAGACCGAGCTTGACAAGTATTTGGAAGATGAATTATTGTCGATGGATGAGGATGACGACAACTTTGATATTTTAATGTGGTGGACACAAATTGTCCTACATTTCCTACTCTATCAAAGATTGCTCGTGATATTTTAGCCGTTCCTGTTTCTACCATAGCATCCGAATCATCGTTTAGTAGCAGTGCTAGATTGATTACCGAAAATAGATCCTCATTATCTCCTGACATAGTGGAAGCATTGAGTTGTATTAAGGATTGGTTACCATCGGACATAGGTTAGTTATTATTACATACTAAAATTATTTTAGAATTTTAACCATTTAATATAATCAGTGTTTTTATTTAATAGGTAAAGATATAGAGCTTGTAGATGAAGCATCAGCCCTACCATGAACTATCCATTGCACAAGGTAAAAATATAAAATTTCTTTTTTTTCATTTATGTGTTGCTGCAGCAGCACTTTCTGGCTGCAACACTTACACCAAGTTGAGACCTGATCAAAGTCCTTATTTTATTGCTCATAGGAACTTCAAAAAATATCATGCTAAAAAAGTTCTGGGACCTGATCTAGCATTACACGATCTATGTTTTAAACATCTAACATAAACTTAGTTGCTTCAATAAAGGGATAATGATTTCGATCGAAAACATTGTTTCGAAGAACTTGATGAGATATGGTTTAATTAGTGTAATGGAAATTCATTTGCCAAATCTACTTACACAACATCTATAATACATGGTTAACAAAATGCTTATGCCCTTTCTGACTAACAAAGTTGCATACCTATCTCTCTATTGGTACATATTTTCATTGGTCTTGCAACTGTTCTTCAACTACATAGCAACTACTGGAGCAAATTACAACCGCATAAGAACTTATATGAGTTGTCATCCAAACTTCTATTCACTTTGTTATTATTCAATGTGCCCTCCTATATTATCTCTACCCACGCTTTAGGTCGCTTTTAACATTACTTTGTCCAATCTATTTCAGCTCCATAACTTCAAAATATAATATACGAACTTTATATCATCTAACAAATATTTTAATTTGTGTGCATGAGACGGGTTAATACTAGTTTATTACAAAGTTGCATAACAAAGCTGTAATTTTAACATTAAAAGTAAAGGTATTATATTTAACAATATTACGGTGTGTTGCCGGCCTATCAAACATTTTTGGTGCAAAAAAATGTCTATATATCGTATGCCCACAATCGATTTGTATGTTTTTAAAACTGACGTGCCTCATGTACACTTTGAAATACAATAATTTATTTTTGAGTTTAGGACCACTGTTAATTCTTTATACATTTAATAAATGGTTATGATTTGACGAGCAAGATGACACATTCAACTTGAGCAAATAAGAATTGAAGTCCATCTCATATATAACAAGGAGTGAGAAATTATATGTTTCATTAGTTTCTTCACATGTCCCACATGCTTTAAAACTTGAAGAAACCAAACCCCAAGATAAGTAAAATGCACGCCAAAATCAGTGTTTGCAAGACTTAGCAGCTTCATGCCAAAGGCTAAATACAAACTCTTTGGAATTGTAATCATCATACTCAACACTATTGGCAAAAGAGCAGCAGCGGACTCCCTTCTTCTCCCTAACATTTTCATTTTCTTGTTCTTGTTTCCACACATACGACACAATCGACCTCGGATAACCCAAGAATAATGTCATATTGCCATCCAAAAAACAATTGCTACATTTGTCCCATTCCATGCTTTCTTCATTAAGCTTCAAGATAGTCAATCTGTTTCTTTTACCATCTTGGAATACCGATATGAGCTCTCCTTTCACCTCAACAAAGTTGCATGTATTTTCGTTACCGATCACTTTACGATCGATAGCACCTGGTTTATCATGACATATCCACTCATCTTTCACTGGATTATAAGTTGCAATGTTTCGAACCAAACTGAAGCAGTAAAATAACCTTTTCGACATATTGGGGTAGAATGTGATAACTGAAAATGGTAGCTACTTTCGTAGAACTTGTCGCTTATCCAATCGCCATTAATAAACAAGCCAATCATTACCACTGGAAACGATAGCACCTGGTTTTTCCTAAAAGAAGTTGTGTTTCTGCAATTTCAAAGCCCACAACCACAAATTTATGACATTATAGAAAAAAAAACTATTTTTTTAATAATTTCAAACGGAGTGTATTACCGATATAAGTTTTCCTTTGAAGCCTAGTTTATAAACTTTTGTTAAAATATTTTGCACCATAAGCAGCAAGCAGGAGAGGACATAAAACTTCTGTTAAACTTCGGATGAACCACCGAAACAAATATAAAACACACATTTTTTATATGGATAAATAGCAAATATCATTAAATATAATTCTTAAACCAAATCTTTTATGACCTAGAATAGAACTTCATGCATAATATTTGCGTTGAACACTGAATGATTTGAATATATTTGTCAGGGCTAAAAAATATACCTAGTTACCTTCTCACAGGATACTTATTTCAACACATTTTCAATTCAAAATGAATTACATATTGCAAGTAAACAATAATTTGAGTCATGCCAAAAGTGCTACTCTCAAAACAACATAATAGATTGGAAAACAATTTCATGTCATTCTAAATTTAGTGGCATATAAATAAGGAACGTACACCACCATAACTTCAAAATACAATGCAGATTTGGATATACAAATTGTCCTTGCTTACTTTATACCATTAGATCATCAAACTTTGGGTTAATATACAATTATAGGTGAACCGGTCAACTGTCATGATGTTCATGAAGTGAAATGCACAAAAATTTCATCCAATAAAAGAATAATGTATTCATCATAATAATAAAAATATAGAATTTCCCATTTTCATGAAAACATTAGTGAATCATACGGTTCCACTCTTAAGTAAAATCCCATAATAATAACCACATAATACCATTTAATTCCATTCTTTAATGATTGTTTTACTTCTTGATTTTGATCCAGATATACGATAGTCAGTCATTTCATTGTGGGTAATGAAATCTTGCTCCTCTCACTGATACTTATTTCCCTTTTTTTGGTTGCTTTATCTAGTTGACGTCACTGATGCCTTTGCAATTCACTGCATATATTTTCAGCAATGGGTCAACTAATGAACATCAAGTGTTTGATTAAATTAAATTATATTACAACATAAGCTCTTACCACATATCCTTCAGTGTTTCATTTTGCTTTCTTCTTATAAAAAATCCTTGCATACTTTGATCAAGGTGGTAAACTATTTCATATTGTTATTTCTACTTACAATAGGAATATTATGGCACATATGTGACGGCTTTGATCACCTGACCATCATATGCAACTACCAAATGTTGAATTTGGATGATTCAAATATTCGTTAAAAGGGAAAGAAATTGATTAATTAATTTAGCTGATATATGGAAGGATATTCTAAAGGAAACTAATTAATTAGCAAATCAATTAATCAGTCTGCTATACGAAGAAATAAATTATTAGGCATGGAGAATAAAGGAAAGATATGGAAATGAAGATTACGCCATCTATTTATACTAAAATCAAATCACGCAAATTGGAAAGATATCTGCGTAATCAGGAAATTGATTTGCTTAATCTCCAAGCAATCCTTCATTATCAAGTCTATATAAATGAAGGAACTTTATCTTCATATGAACAAGCAAGTGTAGTATCCACCATTATTCTTTCCTCTCTCTTTTGTACTCTCTTCTTTAGTGAAATAAAAAGTTGTTGGACCTCCGTGGACGTAGGATATTCATATCCGAACCACGTTAAATCTTCTTGTCTCTTATTTCTGTTATTTTTCTGTAAGACTGCATTTTTTTTAAGTGTCATTGGTATCTAAATAGGCAATACTAGATCCTGAACAAATAACCGCTTCCGCTCAAATTAAAAATAAAATAAATTTCACTATAGTTTGGTATCGGAGCTAGTGTTATTGTTCCTATTTGGATATTAATGGCTACTTCTAGTAAGTCTGTTGGCAGATCTGGTGTCAATTATGGAGTAACACTTTTTGACGGAAAATAAGATTTTGGTACTTGGAAGATGAAGATGGAGGCTGTATTGAAGAAGGAGAAGATTTACAAGGTTGTTTCTACGCCTGAGAAATTGAAAGATATTGATGCAGCTGATTTGGAAGAGATGGAAGATGAAGCTCTTACAACAATTCAGTTGAGCCTTTCAGATGAAGTTCTTAGAGAATTCTCTCAAAAAAAGACGGCAAAAGAACTATGGGATGCATTATCGGATGCATATCAAGACAAGTCTCTCACTGATCGGATTATTCTTCAGCAACAACTTTATTTGTTCAAGATGAAGCCTGGAGCTGATCTCATGGAGCATGTAGATGCTTTGACGACTTTGATTATGAACCTGAAGGCAGCGGAAGTTAATATTACCGACGAGGCTCAAGTTGTGATCCTCTTATGTTCCTTGCCTAAGGAGTATATTGCTTTTGTTCCATGATTTATGGCCGCAGTAAAATTAGCCTATCTGATATAAAGGCTGGTCTTCATAATGAAGTATTAAGAGATAGATTGGTGAGCACTGGCTTGGATAGTGATACTGAAGGCTTATCTGTTCAGAGAGGTAGAGGCCAAAGCAGGTCGAAGAAAGGTGGAGGACGGAATTATTTACGGTCTCAGTCTAGGGGGCCTAAGAATTTTACTTGCCATTATTGTAAGAAACCGGGGCACTTCATAGCACACTGTCCCAAGCTTGAAGGTAGAAGAAAAGATCCAAAGCAAGCCTCTGCTTCTACAGCAGAGAAATCATATACAGAAAGTGACATCGATGTATTTACAGCTTCTGGCTCTTCTGGGAAGAGCAACTTATGGCTGATTGATTCTGGCGCATCCTATCATATGACACCTAATAGGAACTGCTTTTCCACTTACCGTGAAATTGATGGAGGAGAAGTTCTGATGGGTAATGATGCTTCTTGCCGTATGGTGGGTGTTGGTAGCGTGATGATTAGGATATTTGATGGTGTTATTCGTACGATCACCGATGTTAGACATGTACCTGATTTGAGGAGGAGCTTGATTTCTGTTGGGGCGTTAAGTAGACTTGGCTTGAAGATTGTAGTGGAAGGAGAGAAAATGAAGATATCGAAGGGTTCCATGATTGTTATGAGAGTTGTGAGGGCAGGAAATCTTTATCTATTAAAGGGCACTACTGATATTGGTGAATCAGCTTCTGTTACATCTGTTGATTCGGATTCTTCCAGATTATGGCACTTACGGATGGGTCACATCGGTGAGCGCAGCATGGATGAGTTGAGAAAACGAGGATTGATTGATGGAGTTCATCATTCAAAACTTGGTTTTTGTGAAGAGTGTGTTCTTGGAAAGCAGACGAAGATTTCTTTTGGTACAGGAGAGCATAAAGCAAAAGCTGTCTTGGAGTATGTTCATACAGATGTCTGGGGTCCCTCCCCTTGTCCGTCTTTAGGTGGAGCCAGATATTTTGTTTCATTTATAGATGATTTCTCTCGTAAAGTAGGGGTATACTTTCTTCAGTCAAAGAGTGAAACCTTTGCCAAGTTTCGGAAGTGGAAATCTATGGTTGAGAAGCAGTCAGGGAAGAAATTGAAAGTTCTCCATTCAGATAATGGCGGTGAATTTGTATCACAGGAATTCATCGATTATTGTGAGTCTGAAGGCATTAAGAGGCATTACACCACACCAGGCGGCCCCCAGTCTAATGGAGTTGCAGAAAGGATGAATCGGACATTATTGGAGAGAACAAGATGCCTTAGACTGACTGCTAAATTGAAGAAGGGATTTTGGGTTGAAACTTTATCTATGGCGGCTTTCCTCATCAACCGCACACCTTCCACTGTCATAGATATGAAGATCCCTGAAGAAGTATGGAAATGAGAGTCTGTTAGCTATTCATTTCTCAGAGTGTTTGGTTGCCCAGCTTATGTGCATGAGAGCAAAGGGAAGCTGGAACCTAGAGCTCGCAAGTGTATTTTTCTAGGTTATAGGAGAGGAGTGAAGGGATATAGGTTGTGGTGTCCTATTAGCAAGAAGATCGTTATGAGAAGGCATGTGACTTTTGATGAGAAGGCTATGTTGAAGGTGGAGCCTTCCTCATCGGATAACAATGAGAGGACATGGGAAGAATACCAGACACAAAGCAAGTCATCTGTTGATTCTTTCCATAGATGTTCAAATGGTGTTTCCGATGACACCGTGGTTGATGAGGATAATATCGATGTTGGTACAGAGGATCAAACTCAAGGTGGAGCTCATTCGGAACCTAGGCCTGTCAGACAAAGAAGAAAGCCTAAGTGGCTTGATGAGTTTGTTGGATTGAGCATCGAAGATATTAACTTCGATAATATGGCAACATATGTTTTGAATGTTGTCCATGATGAGCCCTGTGATTATAAAGAAGCCATCGCATCAGTTAACAGTTCTAGTTGGTTAGTTGCTATGGAGGAGGAGATTGAATCATTGCAGAGAAATCATACTTGGGATTTGGTGCCTCTTCCCACCGACAAGAGAGCTATTAGATGCAAGTGGATCTATAGAGTGAAAGACGACGAAAATGGTAATCTCAAATACAAGGCAAGGTTAGTCGCAAAGGGGCATGTTCAGAAGAAAGGGGTGGAGTATCATGACATTTTTGCTCCAGTGGTTAGGAATACTTCTATTCGTATTCTTTTGGCATTGGTTGCTCATTATGATATGGAATTAGAGCTACTAGATGTCAAAACTGCATTCTTGCATGGTAATCTGGATGAGGAGATTTATTTAAAGCAGCCGGAAGGGTTCATTGATAGTAGCAGGCCAGACTATGTTTGCAAACTCAACAAATCTCTATATGGACTGAAGTAGTCTCCTAGACTATGGTATAAGAGGTTTGATAAGTTTATGCTTTCATAGGGATACTCCATAAGTTTCAAAGACTAGTGTGTTTATTTCAAGAGATGTGATGGTGATATGATTTATTTGTTGTTATATGTTGATGATATGCTAATTACATCTCGGAGTATGGTCAAAATTAAGGAGTTGAAAGCGGAGCTCAGTAGAGAGTTTGACATGAAGGATTTGGGAAAGGCACAAAGAATATTGGGTATGGAGATAAGCAGGGATAGAAAGCGGAGAGAGTTAAGGCTCACTCAAAGGTAGTACATCGAGAAAGTCCTCGCTCGATTTGGAATGGAGAAACTAAACCGGTTGGCACTCCATTAGGCTCTCATTTTAAGTTTTCAAAAGACTTATCTCCCTCATCGGAAGAAGACAAGAGGTATGTGGCTGATATACCTTATTCTAGTGTTGTTGGCAGTCTTATGTATGCGATGGTGTGCACAAGACCAGATTTGGCCCATGCAGTGGGTGTTGTGAGTCGATATATGTCTAACCCAAGCAAAGAGCATTGGCAAGCTGTGAAGTGGATTCTTAGATATCTTCAAGGCACTTCTTCGGTGGGCTTGTTATATAGTGGAGTGGATGGTAACATCTTTCTTAGAGGATACTGTGATTCTGATTACGCTGGGGATAGAGATGCTAGGAAGTCAGTGTCGGGCTATGTTTTTACACTTGACATAGGCTCGATTTCATGGAGATCAAAGCTGCAATCTATCGTAGCTTTATCGACTAACGAAGTAGAGTTGATATCGATTGTGGAAGCAACAAAGGAAGGATTGTACTTACTTCAGTTGTTGGATGATCTTTCAATGGTGCAGCGGACAGTAGAGCTATTTTCAGACAGTCAGAATGCGATTCATCTTGTAGAAAATCAAGCTTATAGTTCACGGACGAAGCACATTGATGTTAGAGGTTTCTTTCTTATGCTTGAGGAAGAACGAAAAAAGATCAAATTGTTGAAGGTGAGTACTTTGGATAATCCTTCAGATATGATGACAAAGTCACTTCCTAAGGACAAGTTTGAGCATTGCTCAAACTTGATCAGTTTGATACCTGTTACTTGAGCGCCATGGGGAGCTAGACCCAACAACTTATATGTTGATTACTTGATGATAAGGTGATGAAGAGAGATTGTTATATATTTGAATCAAGGTGGAGTATTGAATTTGGATGATTCAAATATTCGTTAAAAGGGAAAGAAATTGATTAATTAATTTAGCTGATATATGGAAGGATATTTTAAAGGAAACTAATTAATTAGCAAATCAATTAATTAGTCTGCTATATGAAGAAATAAATTATTAGGCATGGAGAATAAAGGAAAGATATGGAAACGAAGATTACGCCATCTATTTATACTAAAATCAAATCACGCAAATTGGAAAGATATCTGCGTAATCAGGAAATTGATTTTCTCAATCTCCAAGCAACCCTTCATTATCAAGTCTATATAAATGAAGGAACTTTATCTTCATATGAACAAGCAAGTGTAGTATCCACCATTATTCTTTCCTCTCTCTTTTGTACTCTCTTCTTTAGTGAAATAAAAAGTTGTTGGGTCTTCGTGGATGTAGGATATTCATATCCGAACCACGTTAAATCTTCTTGTCTCTTATTTCTGTTATTTTCTGTGAGACTGCATTTTTTTTAAGTGTCATTGGTATCTAAATAGGCAATACTAGATCCTGAACAAATAAACGCTTCCGCTCAAATTAAAATAAAATAAAATTTCACTACACCAAAAACATCTCAATAGGCTTATAACAGCATTTCCAAATAGAAGCCTCGACAATCATATCAGGTTGCTTAAAGAGAAACGCGTTGCTAAAACAATGGATCCTTACTAAAGTTGAATTTTATTTTAATTAGACATCAGCCGTCGTGATGCTTTGAAACTTACGAATATCACATTTTGATTAGGTATATATTTAGATATGGAAATAAGCGGTTGTATTATGTTCTATGATCCGAGGTGAGATAAGTTTGTTTGCCAATGTCGATCCCCGTACCAAGGTTCATTCGTCCATTTACAGGCCCGGCCCAAGGGCAAGACAAACGAGACATTTCTAGGGCATCAAATCGCATGGGGCAACAGAAAATTTTTCGTTCTTCAAAAAGTTGTGAATCAAATCGCAATGCCCCTCTTCCAGCACGAGTATACGACGTCGTGAGCACCTCCATCTGCCATGTCGTGGCCACCTCCATCAAATCGCGGTGCCCCTCCTCAAGCGTGAGTGCACAACTCCATGATCACCTTTTCACGACTACTGCAGGATCACCGCATGTAAGTTGCCACTTACTCAACCCTAATTTTTGTACCAAATGAACTATGGCTTGCTGCCTCTTGAATTTGAATGTGCCCTTATTATAATTCACATTTTTTCACTTATTAGTTTTCTCGTCCAAATTTTAGTTTTTTTAAGCATGTTTTTGCAATGGTTGCTGTTGTTCATGAAAAGTGAAGGCTTAAAGGCTGAAGCACTACTGCCTCCTGTTATGATAAAAATAAAAATGGGACTATTCTAATTGATTGAGAATTTTTAAATTATCATTTGTCTTGACATCAATAAATTTATCATTTGTCTATTAAGATTTGATGATATTTTTAGTAAATCATCTTCATTGATTTCATACACTGATTTGATATTGGTTAATTTGGTTAACGATTCAAGATTTAAGAATTTATGATAAATGTTTGGGTATTTTTATTGAATTTTATTGTAAAAACATATATTCAAACAACTATATTGCAAAACATATTAAGTGAATTAGCTATTATTTCAATTAAAAATGAGTATTTGGGGTAAATTTATCTGTAAGGATATCATAGAGGAGTTTGCTTAAAAATTGCAAGAAGTAGTTTTCGTTAGCATGTATTGATATGTCATGATATCATTTTGACATTTAGATTTTTAATATACAATTTAAATAATTTACATGATCAATATTAAATTTTATAATCAGATTTTGCATCTGTTTTTTTTGCATATAAAGTGCTGTTGTTTTTTAAAATGGGGCAACAAAATGATAAAAAAAGTTCGTCTAGGGCATTAAATGCTATGGGGTCGGCCCTGTCCATTTAGGTGTATATATGCCGAGCCATACTGCCTTGCTTCGTACTGATCCACTCGTTTCCTAGCTAACGAACGAACCCTTAAAATAAATCCCGATTCACTCGCTCCTTTCCTCTCTCTACTCATCGACCCACTCTCTTACAGACTACCAAATTCCTACCTAGATCAAGGATAACCGATCCACCCATCTATGAAGTATCTGTCCACTCGCTCAATCAACTTATACCAAACCAGCCTCACCCAACCTATGCTGACCCACTCTTTTCCTTGTCTCCTACCGACCTATTCTAGTGACAAAATCCCACCGAGCCAGACCTCCTTGGACGACCTACTGACCCTCCCCCATTCAAAGTGCAGAACTCTTCTCTCTCACGAAACACTACTCTCTTCTCCTATACATCGTCGACCTTAGTCCCTATCAACGCCTATGATAAATCCTCTCGGTCTGGTGTAAACACACGTCAAAAACACTCCGTTGTCTGCTCCTATCACTCATACCTCGCCACGTTGTTCCCCTCTGCCCTTTTTATTATGCATGGCTGTATGCGCCTAGGGTTCAAACCTAGTTCGAGTTAAAATGTGGATGGCCTAGGAGTTCATAATAATATGTGAAAGCTCACCTATATGTGTGTTAATTCGAGGTTGGGGCGAGTGATTCTCGGAGTTTAGAGTCGAGGGGTGTGGTGGAAGCGCATTTGGAGAATGTTAAAACAAAGGGCGAGGTAGTTCGGTGGAGTGAAAGGGATGGAGTTTGGAGCAGTGCTAGGAAAGATGAGATATGAAATGAGAAGTGGAAAGAAAAGAACGAAGGAGTGGATTTTTATATGGAGGATGGGAAGTTGAACAGGTATTCTCCTGTAGAACCGGTCACTGTGCTTTGGTGGGTCGGTAAGTAAGCAGACCGATCGTGTGGTTCGGCAAGTGAACCAACCGTGTAGGTCGGCCTTTATATGCTAATTCATCCTTTGTTCAAAAAAAAGAAATACATACATATATATATATATATATATATATGTCTATATACATATGCGCATATAATGTTAGGAAAATCCACCACGATTCGACCTTCGAGAGGATGTGTACACCCATCTTTTGAAAAGTTAAAAACAGGATTTAAACGAAAGATGATTATCATTCTGAATGAAATAGCTCTTGAAAGCAAGGACTGATTGCTGATTCAAAGTACGTCGTGTAGATTCACACGATGCACTTTGCGGGGAAAATGTTACCCAGCACTTTGACTCGGCTACATGGCGATAGTCGCAGAGCCTATGGTTGAACCTAGACGGGACTCAAGCTAAGAGAGGATTGGAAGTATAAGAGACCGGTGTAGCTTAAGTGTGTGTCGGGCTATACACATGGATCAGTATATTTGGCACTGGCTCGGCCAAGGTGGATCAGTCTTGGAGTGTAGCCAAGGTGGCTTGGCCAAGGTGGATCGGTGTTGAAGTATAGCCAAGGTGGATCAGCCAAGATAGGCAAGACAAAGTGGTTCGGTCGAGATGGGTTCGGTCCTAGTGGCTCGGTGTAGATGAGATCAGCCCTTGTGGTTCGGCTAATTTTGGTTCGGCCTTAGAAGTATTAGGTCATGCATCGCTCGGTCAAGGAAGGAAAGCCAAAGCTGCTTCGGTCGATTGAGGCTTGGCATTGATGGCTCGGCTTCAATGGTTCAACATGTGTAGATTGGCGTAGCTGGTTCGGTGCACAATAAGGGGGTTAGCATATTATTGGGGTCTACAGCAAGGTGAGGAGATCGACATTGCTTTGCTTCGAGATACACCATGAGTCGCTTCGAGTCCCTTGAGAGCTTGCCTCGAGTAAGTTACTAGACGACCACAGTTCAGCCATAGGGGTTCGGCAACATCTGGTTCGACCATATTGGTTCGACATTGCCTGGTCGGTCAGTTTGAACTTATACTAGTGGGCCGAGCTATCTTGGTCATGGGCCTGCATAGGGGAACCAGCCTTCCTTCATCTATAAATAGAGGGGCATGGGTACAGTTGAAGGAACATTTTTTCGGAAACTCCAGGGATATTCTGCCCTTTTTTGTATTCACTTTTCGTAAGTTCGAACTTTCATTTAAGTTGTTTGTTTACAGATTGTATCTGTACTCAAGTGAGTGGAAAAGTAATAAAGATCATATTCAAAGTGGACGTATGCAATTACGCCGAACCACTATATATCTGACGTCTTCCTTTTTAGTTGTTCTTTTTGCATTCAGTTACGTCATTACTCTGTTTTAATTTACTTTCTCCATTAATCTCTCTACACAACTCTATTCAAGGGTGTTAGCGATCAATTTTCGTGCTAACATATATAGTAGTATATATATTAGTAGTTGGATTGATATCCCCGCATATTTTAGCGGATGAGGCCTTATGCATCCCGCGTAATAGCGGATGACCATATATACCGCGACATCCCCCTCGAAGTGGGATTGGTATTTTTATGTTGTATTGATGTCTGTGGATGCAGGAAAACAGGTTAGTGGGATCCAACTGGATTCCTAAAAAATGTTGATTTTAATTTCGTATTTAACGATATATGATGTGTTAGTATAATCTATTTTAGATCGTTGTTGTGATTTGAATTATTGAATGCTATAGTAGCACTGGCCTTAATTTTGGTATTTTAAATACCATAAATATTATTTTTAAAATTTTGAAGGAATTAAAAAGAGATTTTGAATATAAAAATATTATATAGAAATTTGGTTATTTTTAAAGAGATTGATTTGGATAAAATAAAATTTTGATTTGGAATTGAACTTAACTATTCGTAAAATGTTTTAATTAGAATTTAAGAAAATATTAAATATATAAAGGATTTTAACAATGGAATTTTAAGTGATATTCTGGAAAATAAGAAAAAGAGTTGAAATCGATAATTGAAATAGATTTGTGAAATATATGGAAATTATTAAGAAATGGATTTATAAAAATGATATTTTATAAGCAGAATTAGTTTTATAAATAAGTGAAACCCAAAGGAGTTATAAAATTTATAAACGATGTTTATAAATAAGGGAAATGATAATTGTCTATAAATTGGAATAAAAATTCATAGTGTGAATTTATACTTACCGAGATATGGGAATAGTTTTGGAAAAAATAGTTGTGTCTATTTTTGGAAAGTGAAATGGCTAGGAAGTTGAAAAGGAAATCGATGTGTTGTGAATCGAGAGGGATTTATATATTGGAATTGGTTATTGAAAATTTAATATATATATATATATATATATATTCAGAAATTAAGTTTGTTTTAAAAGGTAAATTTTATTTATTTAACTATGAAATTTTAAACTACTTAATATTGGGATATTTCAGGAAGTGGATTATTCAAATGTAAGTTCTTATTGAAATAAATTCTAACTTTTATAACAAGTTTTGTAAATCAATTAGTTATAATTAAGGTTGGATTGAAAAATGAGTTATTAATGTTTTATTTAAAAAGTGTTTGATGTTTCAAACAATTATTTGAACATGTTTCAAAAATAAATTTTTATTCTTTAAAATACTTATTATATATATATATGTAGAGTCTTGAATGATTTAAATTATTTATTTACTTATTTATAAACTCTTTCGAGATATGGAAAACGATAAGATTTTTAGAAGTGGTAAATGGATAGATGAGATTATAAGTGAGTATAATCGACTTTGGAAAATGTAAAGGAATTAATATAAATTTCCAAAATGTAGGAGATAGGATAAGAAAAACTCCTGAGTATTTATATTAGAAACGATTTCAGAAAAATGGATTATAATATTTTCCTAATTGAGAAAATGACGTTTTTTGAAAATATTTAGAGACGAAGGATTTATATCGAGATATTTTCTAAGTAATGGATTATAAACCAAAGTTGGAAATATTTCACTAAGTGTTGAAGTGAAGTACAGGTGGAAATATCCTATTATGGAAGCAAGTATTCGTAAATGTTTTCAAATATTGATAAATTTGAGAAAGATTTGAATATATATCTTGTAAAGATATTTTGAAATGGATGTTTTAAAGAATTTTAAATAATGGCCTAGTGACTATTTGTGGATGTTATTTGATAGTTAAATAACCGACTATCAATATTGGCCAAATTCATTAATCGTTTCGAAGAGACCAGGATTAGATCTAATTATTCGAAAACCACTTCGATCCGGTTTGAATGTTTACGGATGGATATCGTGAAGATAGTGAAGACGGTGATTCGGTTTGTCCAGACCTAGGACAACTTGTATGGACGAATGCTATCAGAACGTCGTCATTGGAGGATGATGAGCATTCTAAGTAGATTGTTCTTGAAAGGTAACGTTAGCCTCAAGCCTCATCAACCGAGAATGACTAAAATAGTGGAGATGCAACAAGGCTAGTGGGTCGCACCCAATAAGGGTACGTTATCACTTTTCTAGATACCCTTGGAAATATATATAAATTATGGATATGGTTGTGCATGAAAAAGGGAGCGCTTGGTTTTTAAGGGTGGGAACACCTGGGGTGATAACATATTCAGTTCTATATAGGTTAGGGGTAGGCCGGTCTTGTGTTGTAGGGGATCCCGACGAGGTCCTCGGTATATTTTCCTAAAGGTGTACTGTGATGGGCGGTACCCTAGTAGCCTAATCATTGTATGGAATCCATTCACCAATACGAGCCTTCACGGTTTTGTTTGTAGATCCTAGCATGCTGCAATTTAATTAATGTAACAATTTCGGCTATTTGGATAAGTATTTGTGCTTAGACACTATTATAATATCATTGGATTTTCTATAAAGTGTTTTGGTTATCGTAAGGGAAAAACCCATCGTGTCTATGTGTGATGCGGTCTTACGAGATACCTTTTTTTCAAAGGGTTTTGATAACTTTAAAAATTCAAATTGAGTGTGTTTTCTCACGTAGTTTTCCAGACCGACTCGAGTGTTATTTTATAATATTGCTCGGGTCAGACCGAGTATTACAAATCATGATAAGATGCTATGGAGCTCAGGAGACAAGTTGGATGATAAAGACGTATTTCCGTACTTGATTTGTATTACCGCTATGTGAGGACAAGTTATTAAACTATATAGATTGATTATTGTCTAATGTACTCTGATAATGTTATGTATATAACCAATACAGTTGTATTCTAAATCTGTTATTATATATTATATTTTGTTCTGCTACGTTTGTGAGATTCTGCGTTGTCGGTTATATTTCTTCTATCTCTTTCTTCTTCTTTACCCTAATTACTTTCTTTTTTGTACAATTTGGATTGAACAAGAGTGAATTATTATCAACTCAACGGGTACGGAACGAGGTGTCGCTACATTTGGAATATTTAAATGGTTTTAAATATTGGATTTGGGATTATAATTTAGTTACTAAGACTTTAAAACTAAAATTTCAAGCGATTTCATAAATTTTGAAATCGACGATTTAATCGACGCGTTAAAATAGCGATCTGGGGCATAATCTCGGAATTCAGCGAAATTACTTCCATTGGATCCATAATAGTGTATTATTATTGGATTTCAAATTTCGTTGCATTTGGATTTACTGTGTGATCGCATAATCTAAAAATGCCTAGAAATAACTTAGTTGAATTTAATTTAAATGATCGATTTAAAAAGCTACCTTTCACATATGATCGAATTAGCTTTTGAAACTTGCTCCGTTGGGTTCGTAATAGCAGTATAACATTAGAAATGCTAGGCGGCACGCCGTAATAGGAGAAACTTGCTCCATTGGCTTCCCTTCTATCTTATAGTTCGCGTGTTCACTTAGTTCCTTCCTCCAGAATTCACAAATCGACTCGCAAAAGGAAAAAAAGAGAGTATCTCCAGTAAAATTGCATAAATCTCTCCCTTACTTTCAAACGAAATTGCAAGTCCATCCCCTTCGTCTTAATTTGTCTTCCACCGAGAGCAAATCAAATCGCGTAGAGAGGAGGCGTGCGATGTCAGGGGAGCAATGGATGGTTGATGTGCTGGTTAGGAGCACGCATCTCGGGATATGGTTGCGACTGAGTGGCGATGGCTTAGTTCAAGGTTTGGGATGCGTGACAGCACACGCGTGGACTTGGAGGGCAGGCAAAGGCGGCGCGCTATGGGTGAGGCCGCGTTTGGTGCTCATCTCCAATCTAGGGTTTCTCGTTGATTCACGAGGTGTAGCGAGGTGAAATTGGCAGTAGGAAGGAGCAGTTCGATCTTGTGTTGATGGAAAAGGAAGGAGCAGTCAATCACGTAAGGCGACAGGTGGTCAGTGCGCGGTAGGTAATTGGCGTTGTAGTCGTGATGAAGGTCGCGATTTTTCAGTTGAGCTCGTGTGTGTGGCTGTAGCGTGGAATCGATAAGGAGGGTAATTTAATTTAAACCTTTTTAAGTTAGGAAAATCATGTTTTAACTTATTAAAAAATGAGTTATTGATGTTTATAAAAAGGGTTTCGATATTTTTAATTGACTACTTAAACTTGTTTAAAAATAAATTATTATTCTTTTAAATACTTATTATCGATATATATAGAGTTTTGAAGTGATTGAAAATTTTATTTATAAATTCTCTCAAGATTTGTAAATGAGGCTTATAAATGGATATGATTTTAAGGAGAGGAATTTTATAAGGGATTTGGAGGAAATGGAATTTCAAAATGTTGAATATGGAAACTTCGAAAAATGAAATCTTAATTTATAAAGGAAGTTATAAATTGTTGAATGGGGTTACAAATAAGTATACTGGGTTTTGAAAATTGTTAAAGGGAATTTATTAATGATTTTGGAGACTTATGAGATAGTTACAAAATATTCTCTGAAGCGTTGATATTTGAAAAGATTTTGGAAAATAAGACTTATAATGTTTTCCTAAGTATTAAAATGGAAATTTGAAAATATTTCTAAGTGTTGAAATAGTTTGGGAATGTCCTGTTATGGATTTAAATATTTGAAATTGTTTTCAAATGTTGGAATATGGAAAGGAATTTGAATATATACCTTTGTAAAGGTATTTTGAAATGACTATTTTGGAAGAAAATTATAATATGGGCCTAGTGACTGCTTATGGATGTTATTTGATAGTTAAATAACCGATTATCAAATATTGCCCAATTTTGTTAATCATTTCGAAGAGACCAGGATCGGATTTAATTATCCGAAAAGCACTTCGATCCAGTTTGAACGTTACGAATGGATATTGTGAAGATGGTGTGGATAGTGATTCAGTTTGTCCAGACACTGGACAACTTGTATGGATGAATGCTATCAGAACATCGTCATTGGAGGATGATGAGCATTCTAAGTGGAATCGTTCTAGAAAGGTAACGTTAGCCTCAAGCCTCATCAACCGAGAATGACTAAACATGGGAGATGCAGCAAGACTAAGTGGGTCGCACCCAATTAGGGTATGTTATCACTTTCCGGGATACCCTCGAAAATATATATAAATTATGAGTATGGTTGTTCATGAAAAGGGAGCACTCGATTTTTAATGATGGGAACACCTAGGGTGACAACTTACTCGGTACGATCCCAATTAGGGGTAGGCCGGTCTTGTGTTGTAAGGGATCTCGACGTGGTCCTCGGTACATTTTTCTAGAAGTGTACTATGATGGGCAGTACCCTAGTAGCCCAATCATTATATAGAATCCTTTCTCTAATACGAGCCTTTACGGATTTGTTTATAGAGCCTAGTATGCTGGAATTTAATTAATGTAACAATTTTAGCTATTTGAATAAGTATTTGTACTTAGACACTATTATAATATCATTGGATTTTCTATAAAATGTTTTGGTTAGGAAAAACTCATCGTGTTTATGTGTGACGCGGTCTTACGAAATACCTATGTTTTTCAAAGGGTTTTGATAACTTTAATAATTCAAATTGAGTATGTTTTCTCACGCTAGTTTTTCAGACCAACTCGGGTGTTATTTTTATTATAATGCTCGGGTCAGACCGAATATTACAGATTCAGGATAGGATGCTATGGAGCTCAGGAAATGAGCTGGATGACAGAGACGTATTTCCGTACTTGACTTATACTTTCCTGTATGAGGGAAAGTTATTATAACTATCCAGATTGATGTATTGATTGTTATACTTTGATGATTGTAAGTATAAAACACTTACAGATTCTTTTTTGTAAAAATATGTTATATATATTATATTTTATTCTGCTGCGATTGTGAGATTCTGTGTTGTTGTTTATATCTTTCTTCTACCGTTTTCTTCTGCACACCTAAAGATTCATATATCCTTTCAATTTGAGTTGAACTGATGTGAATTATGGTCGACTCAAAGGTACGGAGATATGGGCCTTTACATTTGTATCGGAGCCATAGGTTAAGCGAGAACCTTGGCTTTGGTGGGGATTATTCATTAGAGATAGAGTCAATAGTACTTTAGAATGAGTTTGAGTGTATTAATAGATATGAGGACGTATTTGTTGGTGAATATAAAATGGTTTTATATTGTGTTAATTTATCCGTTGAGTGGCATATAAATTCTGGTCGAGTAGTGGGACGCCACTAAATCGATATGGGTTTCTAAACACTTAAACATGATTAACCGACACGTTATGATTTTGAAGTGGGTAAATAAAATAATTTTACCCAAATTATATTTCGATGTGAAGAAATAATTTTCCAGGAATTATTATAATATATTGGTATGTTTGGCTGTTAATATTATAATCCAAACCAAATTATAAAATTTGAAATGGTTATATATGTATATATATAACCAAATAGAGATTGTATAAGTATGAATTATATGAATGAGTAAAAAATTAAAAATGGATTCAAACCAGAATTTGGAAAATTAAATCCCGAAGATTTTTGGAAAGGTTTTCCATGGAATTTTGAAATAAATAATGGTGATATCATTTTTGGAATAGAAAATGCTTTAAATTGGATTTTAAAATGGATTTTGGAAGTAATAAAGCATTAAACTCACTTCAATTGCTGGAAAATAATTCTGATGATGACGGCCACGTCATTAGTATTCATTTTCGAGTTTCTGAGTGATGGATTACTACAGTAATTGATATATTTCAGATTTTTTGAGAAAACAAGTATTGTTTTGGAAATTCCAAAAGGAATTTTTTGGGAAAAAATCAAGTTGATTTTTAAAATCCAAGGAAGTGGTTTGTTAAACCAAAGAGAGTGTGTATATATATATGATTTCAAAATGATTTGAAATATATAGGTTATTTGAATTTTGAAATCCTTATTAAATGTTTTAGAAATATCAGAAAATAAGTTATGAACTTATAAATGGTGAATGATTTTAAAGAAAAATATGGAAATTGAATTTTGTAAGTAAATTTCAACTTGGGTAAGTTAAAATGAATAAGTTAAATAAATATTTAATTGGAATTAGAAATGATATCAGGTGGAATTTTATATATAACTTGGATTGTAAAGCGATCATATTACTATAAGTTATAAAACTTTGATGGAATAAAATTTAAAGTGGGAAAATATGGAATTGTGAAGGAAATAAGTTGTGTAACTTATAAAATTGAAAGGTGAAATAGAATACCAAAATAAAAATGGTTTGATATTTTGGTGAAGGAATAAAAATCTAAACTTGAATTATAAAAGGAATTTGAACTCAAGTAAATTAAATAAAGTGATTTTTGAAAGGAAAATCGAATTTTGAACTATAAAATGGAAGTGAACTAATTTGATAAATTAATTAGTTAGATTAAATATGGGAATGGAACTTAACTTGGTTAAGTAAATGGAGTTGCGGATGAAAATTTAAATTGAATGTGGGACTTGAGTTATGAATGAAATTCGACTTAAAGAGTAAGAGAATTAATTATATTTGAAATGTTGTTGAATAAAATAGAAATGAATCGAAATAGTGATGATTTAAGTTATAAATAAATTCAATGTAAGTAAAAATAAATTGAATATGACCTTGGATATCATTTAAATAAATTCGAGAATGAATTCGAGTATGGGATTAAAATTTGAATTGGAATTTGATGGCAAGGGAAACAAACTTAAGTTATAGAGTTAAATTAACTAGGAGTAAACGAATAACTTAAGTTAATAATTTTGGATGGTAGCTTGGCTTAAATAAATTTATGAAATGGTTCATAAATAAATTAGCATGGAATGATTCCAAGTTTAATAAAACGGATTTGAACACAATGAATGTGTATATGAGTGGAATGTAAATGAATTGATTGAAAATCAATTTGAAATGGAATAGAAAAAATATAAATTGATTTGGAATCAATTTAAAATAGCTATAAACTGAAGTAGTTATTTTATTAAATGAATATTCCCGAATTATCATGGAAATATTGTCGTTTGTCACAAACGGAAGTAAATAAAATTCCATGAATAAATAGAAGGTGAATAAATTGATTTTTAAATCAATCTGGAATGGATATGAGTTTGTTTGGTATGAATATGAAGTGAATGCAAGTAAATTGTGTTTAAATCATTCGAATTGAATATGAAATGATTGAAAGCAATTAAATTAGTATCGGAATCTTATAATTGCTTATAATATATCTTTAGCATGATTGGGTTATGATTTTGTGTTTTAACTATTTAAATGAAGGAAATGTTATAAAATTTCATGTTTTTGGTACTTACGTGTTTAAATTGAGTAAGTATAGGTATATGGAGCTGTTTTGCTTGATTTTGGTCGCTCAAACTGCATATAAAATAAGCCGCTCGCTAAAAATGCTAAAATAAGGTATGTTTTGGATTAAATATCACGAAATATATAAATGTTGGTATATATATTATGTTTTCCGACCATGTGGGTCGATATATATATTTTTATCTCTCTTGTCATATTACAAAAGGTCCTCCGTATAAAGGAGACTCTTCCAAAAAAATTCAAAAATTTAGGTGTAAGAAAATTTTTGAAATTTTTTGTTAACTAATAAGGTTGATTTTCAAATTGAAATCGAAACAAAGGATTTTGGGTTAACCCGAGAATAAATGTGAAACTTTTGACTCACAGATTACATCGAAAATCTTCAGCATTGAGCCCGGGGGGTGGAGAGGAAAGGACATACCAAGGGAGTCTTAGGTTTATTGTTATGCCTAGGAAAGTAAGTGAGTAATCCTAGGGAAGTTCTTGAGTAAGCGGTTTATTATTACGCCTAGGGCAGTTCTTGAGTAAGCCGGTAAGTTGTTAATGAGGCTTAGGGGAAGTGAGCTAGACCCAGGTTCTTCCCTATGGTCCGGTGAGCTCTGAGTGAGGCTTCGCCGATTGAGAATAGAGGGAAGGCTTCGCCATTTGAGAATAGAGA
Organism: Allium cepa; assembly: GCA_030765085.1. Taxonomy (NCBI): domain Eukaryota; kingdom Viridiplantae; phylum Streptophyta; class Magnoliopsida; order Asparagales; family Amaryllidaceae; genus Allium; species Allium cepa. The sequence goes on from CM060942.1 coordinate 154,338,389, forward strand.
GTGAGGCTTTGCCGATTGAGAATAGTTGTTCATTGAGCCTGGGCTCTCCGTATCACTTACTAGAGTATCACTTACTAGCGATCCCTCTCAGTAATAATAAATAAAATAAATAAGGTGAGTTTAGGAGTTATAAGCGAAGCCCTGGCCTAGGCGGCTGGGGCGAGATTATAACTCCGATCTATGATAACGTTGAATAGATGCGAAGCCACTAAGGGAAGTGAGCCGTGGCCTAGTAGGCTACGGCGAACGGGAATGAAGTTGTGGCCTAGTTAGCTACAGCGATTGGCCCATTTTCAATAACACCGAGCCTTACACAGGGTAGGCCCCGAGCGTCGAGTCCATCGCCCAAAAAGCAGAGGACGTAGATACGCGTAGAGGGAAAGCCCTGTGTAAGGCGCAGAGTGAACATATCCCATCCTACTATGGAGCTTATTAATGGGGAGAATCAAACCCAAAGGAGATCCCGTGTGTACTAGACAATAGGAGTAAGGGAGTAAGATAGACGGAGTCGAGGCTTGTGAGACGAAGTCCACTATATAAATCTTGCCAGAGGCCAGTTTTTATTAATAAAAACGAGAGATTTTCGGGTCTCACGTGTTATGTGACATGAACAGAAATGGAAAATAAGTGTTTTGTATGGAACTAAAGGGTTTAGAAAAGTGAATATTAAGTTTTAACTAAATAGGTTTGATAAGTTAGTGGGTTTGAGCGTTTTCCTGCCTTAGCAATTTCAGGGATAAAATTCTTTTAAGGGGAAGGAATGTAATGACCTGGATTTTCGATGTTTAATTTGAAATATTTAATTGGTTTTAAATATTGGATTTGCGATTATAATTTATTTAGTAAGACTTTAAAACTGAAATTTCAAGCGATTTTATAAATTTTGAAATCGTCGATTTAATCGACGCGTTAAAATAGCGATCCGGGACGCAGTCTTGGAATTCAACAAAACCAGTTCCATTGGATCCATAATATATTATATTATTGGATTTCAAATTTCATTATGTTTGGATTTACCGTGTGATTGCACGATCTAAAAACGCCTAGAAATAATTTTGTTGAATTTAATTTAAATGGTCGATTTAAAAAGCTATCTTTTACATACGATCGAATTAGCTTCCAAAACTTGCTCCATTGGGTTCGAAATAGCGGTATAATATTAGAAACGCCAGGCGGCACGCGTCAATAGAACATCGAGATTTCACTGTATGTAAGTAGAGACATTTTGAATAAAAAAATATATATAAAAATCTAGTCAGAAGTCAACATCTAGCCGCCTATTCATGTTTAAATCACGTCTTCTACAAATCAGTTCAAATCGAAGTCAATTCAAATTAAATTGCAAGCCGCTTCCCTTCTATCTTATAATTTGCGTGTTCACTCAGTTCCTTCCTCCGAAATTCACAAATCGATTCGCAAAAGGAAAAAAAGAGTATCTGCAATAAAATTGCATAACTCTCTCCCTTACTTTCAAACGAAATCACGAGCCCATCCCCTTCGTCTTCATTTATCTTCCACCAAGAGAAAATCAAACCGCCTATAGAGGAGGCGTGTGATGTCAGGCGAGCAGTGGATGGGCGATGTGCTGGGTAGGAGCACGCGTCTCGGGATGTAGTCGCAATCGAGTGGCGATGGCTTAGTTCAAGGTTTGGGATGCGCGGCACCATACATGTGGACTTGGAGGGTAGGCAGGGGTAGCACACGATAAGTGAGGCCGCGTTTGTGCTCATCTACAATCTAGCGTTTCTCATTAATTCATGAGGTGTAGCGAGGTGAAGTTGGCAAGGGGAAGGAGCACTTCGACCGCGATTCGATAGTAGGGAGAAGAGCAGTTTAATCACGTACGACGGTAGGTGGCCAGTGCACGATAGGAAATCGGCATTGCAGTCGTGATCAAGGTCGTGATTGTTCAGTTGAGCTCGTGTGTGTGGCTGTAGTGTGGAATCGATAACAAGGGTAAGTTAATTTAAACCTTTTTAATTTAGGAAAATCATGGTTTAACTTATTAAAAAATTTAAAGAAAAAATATATATTTTTCGTCAGTAAGTAAGTGGTTTAAATTAAGTAATTAGTTGTTAAAATTGTAATTTTTAATTGATATAATTCGAAATTTGTTTATACGAGGTCAAAAAAAATCATGGAATTAGCCACGTTTGATTCGGAGCTGTAGGATCTGTGCAATAGAATTATATTGGAACGGATTGCAAATAAAAATCAAGGTGGGAAATTCTCACTCATTTGGGTTACTAGAATTTATTCTAAATAGTTAAAATTAATTATTGGATGCTTGGTTGAATTGATAATTATTAGTATCAGTTGAATGTTATAATATATATATATATATATATATATATATATATATATATATTAGTAGTTGGATTTATTTCCCGCCGATTGGAGCAGATGAGACCATATGCGTCCCGCATAATAGCGGATGACCCTATATACCGTAATATCCCCCTCGAAGTGGGATTGATATTTTTATGTTGCATTAACATCTGTGGATGCAGGGAAATAGGTTGGAAGGATCCAATCGGATTATTCAAATTTATATTGATTGTTTTCGTATATAATAATGTATGATGTGTTAGAATAATCTGTTATAGATTATTGTTAGGATGTGAATTATTGGATGCAATAGTAGCACGGGCCTGAATTTTGGTATTTCAAATACCATAAATGTTATTTTTGAATTTTAAGGAATTAAAAGGGGATTTTGAATATAAAAATATGTATATCGAAGTTTTTGGATTATTTTAAAAGAAATTGATTTGGGTAAAATGGTAAATTGATTTTTGGGTTGGACTTAACTATTCGGGAAAATATATTTTAAATAGAAATTTTAAAACAATTTATGTAGAAGATTTTTAAAAAAACGATGGATTTTTTATATGATATTTCTAGAAAATATGAAATGAAGTTGAAATCGATATTAAAAATAGATTGGCAGAAATGAACAGAATTTATAAGGAATTGAATTTATAAAATGGAATTTTATAAATGAGATTATTTTTATAAAAAGTGAAACTTAGAGAAGTTATATATTTATAAACGTTATTTATAAATAAAAGAAATCGATAACAGATGAAAATTTGGGAATATAAAATTCATAGGGTGAATTTATATTAGAATATGGAAATAGGGTTGGAAAAAAAATAATGGATACTATTTTTGAAAAGTGGAAATGGATAGGATGCTGGAATTGAATCGATGGGCTGTAAATCGAGACGATTTATAAATTGAATTGGTTATTGAGATTTTAAAAACATATCTTTAATTTAAAATTTTAAGTTTGTTTTTAAAGGAAAATTTTTGTATCAAACTATGAAATTTGAACTAGTAGAATTAAAGTACATTGAAAAGTGAATTTTTCAAATACTTAATATTTATTTTAATAAATTCTAATTTTAAAAATCAGCTTTAAAATTGATTTGTTTTTATAAAAAAAATGAATTATTGATGTTTATAAAAAGGGTTTCGATATTTTTAAATGAGTACTTAAACTTGTTTAAAAACAAATTATTACTCTTTTAAATACTTATTATCTATATAGGAAATTATTGTCAAGGACAAAATTTCTCAACGTTTTAGCCTCAAGGACAGACCTTCAATATTTTAGCCCGAAGGATAACTTTCCTTAGGTATCAATTTTTAGTTATTGATAGCTGTTTTTAGGTATCAGTTTCTAGTTACCGGTAGTAGTTTTAAGGTATCGGTTTTTAGTTCGGTAGTAGTTTTGAAAGAATGTTTGTCCTTATGAATAATTTTAAAAGAATATTTATCCTTTTGATTAATTTTAAGAAAATGTTTGTCCTTGTGGTTAAAATATTGAGGCCATGTCCTTGAGGCTAAAAATATACAAACTTTTGTCCTTTAAATTAATTCTCCCTTATCTATATATATAGAGTTTTGAAGTGATTGAAAATTTTATTCATAAATTTTCTCTCAAGATTCGTAAATGGGGCTTATAAATGGTATTTTGAGGAGAGGAATTTTATAAGGGATTTGGAGGAAATGTTCAAAATGATGAATATGGGAACTTCGAAAAATGAAATCTGAATTCATAAAGGAGGTTATAAATTGTTGAATGGGGTTATAAATAAGTATACTGGGTTTTGAAATTTTTTAAAGTGAATTTATTAATGATTCCAAAGACTTATGAGATAGATACGAAATATTCTCTGAAGCATTGATATTTGAAATGATTTTGGAAAATAAGATTTATAATGTTTTCCGAAGTATTAAAATGAAAATTTAGAATATTTCTAAGTGTTGAAATGGTTTGGGAATGTCCTGTTATGGATTTAAGTATTTGTTCAAATATTGGAATATGGAAAGGAATTTCAATATATACCTTTTTAAAGGTATTTTGAAACGGATATTTTGGAAGAAAATAATAATACGGGCCTAGTGACTGCTTATGGATGGTATTTGATAGTTAAATAACCGACTATCAAATATTGGCCAATTTCGTTAATCGTTTTGAAGAGACTGGAATTGGATTTAATCATCAAAAACCACTTCGATCCAGTTTGAACATTATGAATGGATATCTTGAAGATAGTGAAGATGGTGATTCGGTTTGTCCAGACCCAGGACCCCTAGTATGAACGAATGCTATCAGAACATCGTCATTAGAGGACGATGAGCATTCTAAGTGGAATTGTTCTTGAAAGGTAACGTTAGCCTCAAGCCTCATACCCGGAAATGACTAAAATGGGGAAAATGCAACAAGGCTTAGTGTGTCGCACCAAATTAGGGTATGTTATCACTTTTCTAGATAACCTCGGAAATATATATAAATTATGGATATGGTTGTGCATGAAAAGGGAGCGCTCAATTTTTAATGGTGGGAACACCAGGGGTGATAACATATTCGGTACTATCTAGGTTAGAGGTAGACAGGTCTTGTGTTGTAGGGCATCCCAACGAGGTCCTCGGCATATTTTTCTAGAAGTGTACTTTGACGGACGGTACCCCAGTAGCCCAATCATTAAATGAAATCCATTCTCTAATACGAGCCTTTACAGTTTTGTTTGTAGAGCCTAGTATGCTTTATTTAATTTAACAATTTCGGCTATTTGAATAAGTATTTATACTTAGACATTATTATAATATCACTGGATTTTCTATAAAATGTTTTGCTTATCATAAGGGAAGAACCCGTCGTGTTTATGTGTGACGCGGTCTTACGAGATACCTTTGTTTTTCAAAGGATTTTGATAACTTTAAATTGAAATTGAGTGTATTTTTTCACGCTAGTTTTTCAGACTGACTCGGTTGTTATTTTATTATATTTATTATAATGCTCGGGTCAGACCAAGTATTACAGATTCATGATAGGATGCTATGGAGCTCAGAAGACGAGCTGGATGACAGAGACGTATTTCCATACATGACTTATACTTCCGCTGTATGAGGACAAGTGATTATAACTGTCCAGATTGATGTATTGATTGTTGTACTCTGATGATTGTAAGTATAAAACAGTTACAGATTCTTTTGTATAAAAATATGTTATTATATATTATATTTTGTTCAGCTGCGATTGTGAGATTTTGTGGTGTTGTTTATATTTTTCTTCTACCTTTTTCTTCTTCACCCCAAAAGATTCGTATATCTATTCAATTTGAGTTGAACTGTTGTGAATTATAGTCGAGTCAAAGGGTACGGAGATACGGGCCATTACATTTGGAATTATGCTCATATTAGAAATATTTAAATGGTTTGAAATTGAATTATTGGCGTAATCTAATTTTAAAAATCAGCTTTGAAATTGAATTATTGGCGTGGGAAACAGGTTGGAGGGATCCAGCTGGATTCCTCAAATATATTATTTATTTTTCATATAGTGATATACGATGTGTGTAGATAATCTGTTATAGATTATTGTTGTAATTTGAACTATTGGATGCTACCGTAGCACTGGCCTTAGATTTTGGTATTTTAAATATCATAAGTATTGTTTTTCTATTTGAAGGAATTAAAAAGAGAATTTGGATATAAAAGTTTTTATATTGGAGTTTGGATTATTTTAAAGGAAGCTGAGTTGGATAAAATATATAAATAAATAAATAATTTGATTCTGGAATTTTCCTTAACTATTGTAAAATATTTTAAACGGAGATTTTAAAATAATTTATATTAAAAGAATTTTTAAACAATGGATTTAAACAATATTATTGGAAATACAAAAAGGAGTTGAAATCAATATTTTAAATAGATTTGTGAAATATACGGAATTTATTAAGAAATGGATTTATAAAATGAGATTTTGTAAAAGGGATTAGTTTTTATAAGCAAGTAAAACCCAAAGGAATTATAGGTTTATAAACAATGTTTATAAACAAGGGAAAATGAAAATTAATTGATAAATTGGATACGATTTCATAGGGTGAATTTATATCGAGATATGAAAAATAGAATTTGGGAAAAATATTGAATTCTATTTTTGAAAATTGTGGATGGTTAGAGAATCAGAATTTGATTGATGTGTTGTAAATCGAGAGGGATTTATAAATTGAATTGGTTATTGGGATTTTAAAGATATATTTTTATAAGAAGTTAAGTTTTGATTTGAAAAGGGAAATTCTATTAATTTAACTATGTAATTTTGAACAAGTTAGTATTGAAATACTTCGAAAGTGGATTTTTCAAGTATTTAATATTAGTTGAAATAAAATTCTAATTTTTGTAACAGGCTTCGTAAATCAATTTGTTATTTGAAAATGAAATAGGAAATGAAATATCAATGTTTATTAAAGTATTTTGAATTTTCAAATAATTACTTAAATGTGTTTTTAAAAAATTAATTATCATTCTTTAAAAATACTTGTTATACATATACAGAGTTTTGAAAATGATTTGAATTTACTTATAAACTCTCTCGAGATGTAGAAATAGATATGATTTTTAGAAGTTGTAAATGGATATACAAGATTATAAGTGAGTATAATCGACTTTGGAAAATGTAAAGGAATTAATATAAATTCTGGAAATGTAGGAGATAGGATAAGAAAAACTCCTAAGTATTTGTAACAACCCGCATATTTATCGATCTTATATTTTAATATTTTATTTAAATATTTTGTCGTTAAGCGGATATTGGTCCGAAAAGCTACTTTTTGCAAACGGTCAAATTGGGACTCGAGACCACTTCCATTGAGTTCAAATTGATGTTTGCAACCTTTTTAAGTATAAACTTTGATAGGTTTGGAGTTAGTGAAATTTCACTAACTTTTCGCGCTTTGGACTTTGGGTTAGTTTAGCCTATTACCCAAGTTCCAACCCCCTTCTCCTCACTCTTCATAAATTTCCTAACTAACTCAAGCTTTGGCATTAATGGTGAAGAGAATTGGAAATTAAAACTCCAAGCTCAAATTCAATTTGCAAATCCAACATTCAACTCCAAATTCAAGTAGAAGATATTGGATTCAAGCTTTGGATTGCTTCTCCTTGCTTTCAAGCTTCATCTTCATAAATTTTAGTGCAAAGGTGAGATTTTTATCTCACAAATCTAGTCCATATCTATCTTGGACTGTTGGGAATGATTCCCTAACACTTTTGCACGCACGTTTGCATTTGGTTTGGATTGGATTGGCCAAAAACTCCAATTTTTAGCGTTTTGGTGAATTTTCTGCACTTAGGTCATTCTGGCCATTTTTGGTGTTCGGAGTTAGGTCGCTCGCGACATAACCCTTAGGTCGCTCGCGTGTTATCGCGCTAGGTCGCACTGCCTTGAATCTTTACTTCGGAATTAGGTCGTTGGGCCTTAGGTCGTAGGTCGTATGGACCTTAGGTCATAGGTCATTCCTGGCCTTAAATTCCCCCCAGCAACGTTAGGTCGTTAGCCTCGGAATTAGGTCGTTGGGCCTTAGGTCGTAGGTCGTATGGACCTTAGGGCGTAGGTCGTCTTGGCCACTTCTAACGTCTTCGGAGTTAGGTCGTATAAGCCTTAAGTCGTAGGTCGTTCGCGAGTTAAACCTTAGGTCGTTTGGCCTTTATAACGTTAGGTCGCTCGCGTGTTAAAACTTTAGGTCGCGCTGGCCTTAAGTCGTAGGTCGTCTCCGACCAAATATTGCCTCTGCTATTTCACTGGGTCGCGCGGGCCTTAGGTCGTAGGTCGTGAGTCTCCTAGGTCGTAGGTCGCTCGGTCCTACTTCTGTCCCTAAGTCGCGTAACCCCATCACCTTTAGGCCGTTAGGCCTTTATGTCGTTAGGTCGTTACTCCTATAACCCGTTAAGTCGCGTGACCTTGTTTTTGTTAGGTCGTGAACCTTGTTAGGTCGCTCATCCTTAGCTCGCGTACCTTCTTAGGTCGCGCACCCCCCTTAGGTCGTTAGACCTCATTTTTTGTTTTAGTTCGTAGGCCGATTGTCTTCACTAGGTCGTACCGTTTTGGACGGGGCGCTGTCCCGCACCCCGCCGGGGGCGCTGCCCCCTGGACCCCCGCGACCTGACCGGGCAGGTTGAACCCCGTAAGCGGTGGCGTTGCCCCCGCACCCCCACCTTGGGGGGTTGCCACCCCCTGGACCCCCCTCCGTAGGGGATCTTAGATGAAAGGTGTATTTTGAGCTGATTTCCTTGGATTTCATTCACGTCTTTGTACGTGAAGTTTTTGTGATTTGTCACTTTAATAAAATAAAGGTTTCAATACTAGTAGTAAATATCAAAAATCTTTCATCAAAACAATTCTAACTTTATTATCAATACCGAACCTCTTTTCTTAGCCTGTTTTCCAATCTACTAGTATATACAAATCTTTACCTCACTCGGATGAGAAATCTAATTAAACGGCTTAGTAAAACAAGTGGTATGAAACACTTGCGTTTGCTTCGTCGGTTAATTCTTGGACTTGTTCGATTGAACCTCTTGTGACAATTTTCTAGTGAAGATTTACAGTTTGTTCGTAAATATTTAAGTTAAGCAAGTAGTTATGGGACATGAAGCTAAACTTTTATATTTATTGGCTTAGTGTAATTGACACTTCTCGTTGATCATGACGATCATTCTTATGATTTAGACTAGCAATTGTGCGATGTCTCTTGTTTGCTTGGTTAGACTAGACACCACTTGTGTGGTTTCATTCACACATACCTTTTTACCTTCTTGGTTAGTCTAGACACCACTTGTGTGATTTCACTCACACATACGTTTTTGTTTGCGAGGTTAGACTAGACACCACTTGAGTGATTTCACTCACACATACCTTTTTGATTTTTGGTTAGTCTAGACCTCATCTGTGTGATTTCGACTCACACATATGGGGTAGCTTCCCATGGTCTTCGGACCGTCATGTGATAGGCCTCTTTCTTTTTCATGATTTTTTGGATTTCTTGTGTTGATTTCTGGAATTTATGTCATTGACTTGTTATGAGTACAAGTTTTGGGTATGATACCCTTTTGGATCTTTGAGAAGATTCTTGTGATATTGATTAATCTCTTGTTGATTATCATTTACATACTTATAGTAGTATGATGTTATGGATATTATTCGCATATGCCATTTCTCTTATTTTATATCATGTCGTCTGATATTTATAGCTAGACTGATCCGTTTATTATTTTCTTATAAATAATACTCGGGTCAGACCGAGATGTTACAGGTGCTTCTGCTTGACTTCTCCCTCAGTGATTCACTACACCGACTTATGGCTATTTGTTTAGATTAGCAGTTTTTGCTGTATACACTTGAGATATAGACTCATAGTTGTATTCTTTTGGTATAGCACGTGTTGCTATTCTTTTGTATTATTGTGGATCTTTTTGACCATTACTCTGGTGTACACTTTCGTGTGTTAGTTATATATTCGTATCTTCTTCTGCCTTTGTGATATGGATGTCTGTGACTAATTTGTGTTATGCTTATTTCTATGTTTATTTTCGAAGATTATTTTTATCCTCCGTGTGATAAGTAATTACATGGATGGTCGCTCCTCAACAGCCTTATTCTCCGTGCTAGTTGACAGCACTACACCGTAGTGTTCTTGGCTAGCGTGGGTATAAAGGTGGGGCGTCACAGTATTGATATTAGAAATGATTTCGAAAAAATGGATTATAATATTTTCCTAAGTGAGAAAATGATGGTTTTTGAAAATATTTAGAGGCAAAGGATTTATATTGAGATATTTTCTAAGTAATGGATTATAAATCGAGGTTGGAAATATTTCACTAAGTGTTGAAGTGTGGTACGGGTGGAGATATCCTGTAATGGAAACAAGTATTCGGAATGTTTGTAAAGATATTTTGAAATGAATGTATTAAAGAATTATAAACAATGGCCTAGTGACTGCTTATGAATTTTATTTGATAGTTAGAAAACCGGCTATCAAATATTGACCAATTTCGTTAATCGTTTCAAAGGGACCGAGATCAATTTTCATCATTACAGCATGATAGAGGGTTCTCGCTTCGTGTTTGGCGGCGAGCAGGAGACTCTTACCCCTACATGTCTCGGAGCGGTTGGTTGCAGTCGAGAGACGGGTCGTAAAAGCAAATTCGAGGTACTAGTATAGAGCCATGATGGAAAGTGGCCACTATTGGGATGGTTGAAAAGCCTATAAGCCTTTACATTTAGTATCAGAGCTGAAGGTTAAGTCAGAGCCTTGGTTTTGGTGGGGATTACTCATTAGAGATGGGGTCAGTAGTACCCTCGAATGAGTTGAGTGTATTAATAGATAATGAGCGTGTATTTATTAGTGAATATAAAATGTTTTTTATTGTGTTGATTTATCTGTTGAATGGCATATAAATTATGGTCGAGTAGTGGGATGCCATGACATCGATAGGAGTTTCTAAACACTTAAATACGAGTAACTAACATAGTGTCGTGAAGTTGGTAAATGAAATAATTTTGCCCAAAATTATATTTGGATATAAGAGAATAGTTTTCTGAAATTATTATTGTATATTGGTGTGTTTGGTTATTATTATATAATCAAAATAAGATTATAAAATTGGTAATGGCTTATAGAAACCAAAATTAAAATTGTATAAGAATAAATTACACAAATGAGTTAAAACTAAAAACGAACTCAAACCAGAATTTGGAAAATTAAGTCCCAAAGATTTTTGGGAATGTTTTTCAAAGTATTTGAAATGAATAATAATAATACTATTTGGAATATTTTTTGAAATTAAATGGATTTTGAAAGTGATAAAGCACTGAACTCACTTCAGTCGCTGGAAATTAATTCTAGTGATGACTACGCAGCATCATCAATATTCATTTTCGAGTTTCTAAGTGAAGGGTTGCTACCATAGTAATTTGTTAGGAGATTTTTAGGGAAAACTAGTGTTGTTTTTAGAAATTCTGAAAGGAATTGTTTTGGATAAAATCAGGCCGACTTTGAAAATTTCAAAGAAATGGTTTGTTAAAACCAAAAAGCTATATATTGGTTTCAAAATGATTTAAAGTGAAGCCCGACATGTGAATTCTGGAATCCTTATTTAAATGTTTTAGGAAATACCAGGAAATAAGTTTTTGAACTTATAAGTGGAGAATGATGTTAATAAGGAAAGAAGTGTGAAAATTGAATTTTAGAACTAAAATTTAAATTGAGAAAGTTAAATGGAATTCAACTTAAGTTGAGTTAAATGAATTAAATTTTAGAAATAAAATTTATGTGGGTTTGAATTGAATTAATGAGATGCATAAATGAAATGGGAATTTACCTAAGTAAAGTTAAGTGGAGTGAAATGTATAGAATGTATTGAAGTTAACTAAATATAAATGCATGTGAATGTGAATAAGGAATGTCTATAAGTGAATGGAACAAATAAGAATAAGTAAGGAAGTGTGGAAAAATTTGAAATTGGAATTGAATTCTTACTTGGTTATATTGATTGAATTAAAAATAAATTTGTTTAGAGTGAAATTTAATTTAAATATGAATAACTCGAATATGGTTTTCAGATGTTGGTTAAAAGGAATTGAAATTTAAATTAAATTAAAATAGGATTGGATTAGAAATAATATGGAATTAGAGTAAATATAAATTTTGAGTTGAGAAATTATTATATAACCATAAAGTATAAATTTCGAATGGAATAGAATTTAAGGGAAAAATATGGGATGGTGAATAAATAAGTTTATAGCTTATAAAAATGGAAATTAATGGAATAAAATTATACTTAGGCTATAAATTGATGTATAATCTCGAGTTAAAAATAAAATGTGGATATACTCGAATATAAAATTGATGGAAATGGGAAAAATAAGCTGTGCAACTCATTAATTGGAAAAAATGAAATAGAACAGCCAAAAATAAAAATAGTGTGATATTTTAAGGTGAAGAAATAAAATCCAAACTTGAATTATAAAATAAATTTGAACTCAAGTAAATTAAATGGAATGATTTTTGAAATAAAAATCCAATTACGAGATATAAAATGGAAACAAGCCAATTAGAAAAATTAAATAGTGAATCAGATATTGAAATGGAACTTGAGTTGAATGGAAGTGAATAAATTGAAATTAAATGTGGAACTGGAGTTATAAATAAAATTTGACTTAAATGGTAAGCGAATTAAATAAAATTGGAAACATGGTCGAATAAAATGGAATTGGGTTGAAATAGTAATGACTTGAGCTATAAATAAATTTAATTTAAGTGTAAATAAATTGAATATGGCCTTGGATATTATTTAAATGAATTCGAAAATGAATTCGAGTATGGAATTAAAATTTAAAGTGGATTAAGTGAATAAATGTGACGCCCCACCTCTATACCCACGCTAGCCAAGAACATTACGGTGTAGTGCTGTCAACTAGCGCGGAGAATAAGGCTGTTGAGGAGCGACCATCCATGTAATTGCTTATCACACGGTGGCTATAAATAATCTTCGGAAACAAAACATAGAAATAAGCATAACGCAAATCAGTCACAGACATCCATATCACAAAGACGGAAGAAGATATGAACATATAACTAACACATGAAAGTGTACATCAGAGTAGTGGTCAAAAAGATCCACAATAATACAAAAGAATAGCAACACGTGCTATACAAAAGAATACAACTATGAGTCTATCTCTCTAGAGTATACGACAAAAACTACTAATCTAAGTAGTTAGCCAAAAGTCTGAATAGTAAATCCCTGGGGGAAGAAGTCAAGCAGAAGCACATGTAACATCTCGGTCTGACCCGAGTATTATTTACAAGAAAATAATAAACGGATCAGTCTAGCTATAAATATCAGATGACATGATATAGAATAATAAGTATGGCATAAACATATAATAACCATAATGACATACTAACATAAGTTTGTAAATGAACATCAATAAGAGATAAATCGATATCACAAGAATCTTCTCAAAGATCCAAAGAGGGCATCATACCCTAAATTTGTACTCATAACAAGTCAATGACACAAATTCTAGAAATCAACACAAGAAATCCAGAAATCATAAAAAGGGAAAGAGGCCTATCACATGACAGTCCGAAGACCATGGGGAGCTACCCCATATGGGTGAGTCGGAATCACCCAGATGAGGTCTAGGATAACCAAAAAGCAAAAAGGTATGCGTGAGTGGAATCACACAAGTGGTGTCTAGCCTAACCTCGCAAACAAAAAAGGTATGTGTGAGTGGAATCACACAAGTGGTGTCTAGACTAACCAAGGGGGCAAAAAGGTAAGCGTGAGTGGAATCACACAAGTGGTGTCTAGTCTAACCAAGCCAACAAGAGACATCGCACAATTGCTAGTCTAAATCATAAAATGATCGTCATGATCAACGAGAAGTGTCAATTACACTAAGCTAGTAAATACAAAAGTTTAACTTCGTGTCCCATAACCACTTGCTTAACTTAAATATTTACGAACAAATTGTAAATCTTCACTAGAAAATTGTCACAAGAGGTTCAATCGAACAAGTCCAAGAATTAACCGACGAAGTGAACGCAAGCATTTCATATCACTTGTTTTACTAAGCCTTTTAATTAGATTTCTCATCCGAGTGAGGTAAAGGTTTGTATATACTAATAGATTGGAAAACGGTTTAAGAAAAGAGCTTTGTTATTGAAAATAGAGTTGAAATCATTTTGTTGAAAGAGTTTTGATATTTACTACTAGTATTGAAACCTTCATATTTTAAAGTGACAAATCACAGAAGCGATTGTAGAAACAATCAATCACAAAGATCACATTCGAAGATGTGATAAAAATCCAAGGAAATCAGCTCAGCAAGTTTTGTTGAATGTTTTTCAGATAAGATCCCCTACGGAGGGGGGGTCCAGGGGGGTGGCAACCCCCCAAGGTGGGGTGCGGGGGTGTGGGGAGGTGGTGCCCCGTCCAAAACGGTACGACCTAGTGATTAAAGGGGCACGACCTAGTGGTCCAGCGACCTAAAGGGTAAAGGTCATGCGACCTAAAATGGGTTCGTGACCTAACACACAAACGACCTAAAGAAAATAAGGGGTCGAGCGACCTATAAGAAGCAGCGATCTAAATAGAATCGAGGTCCAACGACCTACGGGTTAGGTCATGCGAGTTAAGGAGGTCAACGACCTAACAGAGACACGCGACCTAATAAAGGAACGCAAACTAAAGGCACGCGCACGCGACCTAACGGTTTACAAGGTCTTGCGACCTAACTGGAAACGTGGTCTAGCAACCTAGCGGTTTAAACAAGATGGGTCACGCGACCTAAGGAGATAAGGTCTAGCGACCTACGAGCTAAAGGTTCAACGACCTAACAGGATGTAGGTCCAACGACCTAACATGTAAGAAGATCACACGACCTAAAATGCCATAGGACCTAACGACTTAGCGACCTAAAGCCATACGACCTAGCGACCTAAGGTCCATACGACCTAACTCCGAAGACGTTAGAAATGGGTATAACGACCTACGATCTAAGGTCCATACGACCTACGACCTAAGGTCCATTCGACCTAAAGCCCAACGACCTAGCGACCTAAAACCAAACGACCTACGACCTAATTCCGAGTGCCGAGCGACCTAACGCTGTTGGCCATTTTAAGGTCGGAAACGAGCTATTTTGAGGCCGAGACTTTTCCACGTGAACGACCTAGCATAGGTAGAACGACCTAAGTGCAGTTTTTCACCAAAAACACTAAAATTTGGAGTTTTTCGCCAATTCGATTCAAACCAAATGCAAATATACATGCAAACATGATAGGGATTCATTCCCAACAGTCCAATATAGTTATAGGCTAGAATTGTGAGATAAAAATCTCACCTTTTCACTAAAATGGATGAAGATGAAGCTTGAAATGCTATGCAAGGATCAACCACTAGCTTGAATCAATGTCTTCACTTGAGTTATGGAGTTGATGTTGGATTAGCAATGAAGACTTAGCTTTTGGAGTTTTAATTTCTCTTTCCACTCACCATTAATGCAAAAGCTTGAGTTGGTAGGAATTTATGAAGGTGAAGAGAAGGAGGGGGTGGGGCTTGAGTTATAATGGCTAAGCTAACCCAAAGTCCAAAGCGGGAAAAGTTAGTGAAATTCCACTAACTCTAAACCTATCAATGTTTATACTTAAAAAAATTGTAAACGGCATTTTGAACTCAAGGGAAGTGGTCTCGAGTCCTAATTTAACCGTTTGCAAAAAGTAGCTTTTCGGACCAAAATCCAATTAACGATAAAATATTTAAATAAAATATTTAAATATAAAATCGACAAATATGCGGGTTGTTACAATAAACTAATTAAATTAATTAGTAAATGGAATGTAATTGATTGAATAAGAATAAATCTACAATGGAAATGGAATTTGTTGCAATGGAAATAAAACTTAAGTTATATAGTTGAATTAATGGAAAATGAAAAGGTTAACTTAAGTTAATAATTTTGGGATGGAAGCTTGGCTTAAATAAATTTATGAAATGGTTCATAATGAAGTAACATGGAACGATTTCGAACTAAATAAAAAGGATTTGAATATAATGAATGGGGGTACGAATGTATTGTAAATAGATTGATTGACAATCAATTTGAAATGAAATGGAGTTGAATATAAATTGATTTGGAATCAGTTAAAAATAGCTATAAGCTGAATTGGTTATTTTATTAAATGAATATCGCCGAATTTGCATAGAAAAATTGTCGTTTGACGTAAACGGAAGTAAATAAAATTCTGTAAGTTAATAGAAAGCGAATAAATTAATTTTTAATCAATTTGGAATGGATATGGGTGTTTGGCATAAATATGAAGTGAATGCAAGTAAATTGAGTTGTAAATCATTCGAATTGAATGTGAATCGATTGAAAGCAATTAAATTAGTGTCAGAATTTTATAATTGCCTATAATATATGTTTGGCATGATTGAGTTATGAAGTTTATGTGTTGTAATTATTTAAATAAGTGAAATATTATTGAATTTGATGTTTTGGTGCTTAACGGTTTAAATTGAGTAAGTATAGGTACCCGAAGGCCGTTTGGCTAGTTTTTGGTCGCGCAAAATTGCATAATGCTAAAATAAGGTATGTTTTCAGATTATCGTATATAAATGTTGATATATGTTGTGTTTTCCGACCGTGTGGGTTGATGTATATATTTTTCTCTCTCTTGTCATATTGCGAAAGGCACTCCGTATAAGGGAGATTCTATTAAAAAAATTCGAAATTTTAGGGTATTGGAAAAAATTCGAAAAATTTTGGAAATTTTTTTGTTAACGACAATTTGAATTGTAATTGGAATAAAGGGTTTTGGAATTAGAATTGATAACTAATTGTTTTGCTTGGAATGAAAAGATTAGAAAGGTGAAATATCGAGTTTCAACTAAGTGGGTTTTGATAAGTTTAAGGGTTCTAAGCGTTTTTCAGCCTTAGCAATATCGGGGACGAAATGCTTTTAAGGGGGAAGGAATGTAATGATCCGGATTTTTCGTCATTTGATTTCGAATATTTAAATGGTTTAAGTATTGGATTTGGAATTATAATTTAGTTAGCAAGATTTTAAAACTGAAATTTCAAGAATTTTCGTTAAATTTTTGAAATCGTCGATTTTATCGACACGTTTAAATAGCGATCAGGGGCACAGTATCGAAATTCGACGAAACTGGTTCCTTCGGATCCGTAATAGTGTATTATTATCGGATTTCAAATTTCATACGTTTGAGTTTACCGTTTGGTCGTACGGGATAGAAATGCCTAGAAATAATTAATGGAATTTAATTTATATAGTCGATTTAAAAAGCTCTCTTCTACATACGATCGAATTAAGCTTTCAAACTTATTTCTTTGGGTTTGGAATAGCGGTACAATATTAGGAATGCTAGGCGACATGCATCGATAAGAATTCGAAATAGATATCCGAATATTTTGAAAATGAAAGAATATATATATATATACATACATACATATATTCACATCAAATTAACCATCAGCTGTTATTCTTTCACATCTCAGCCACCCTATCCCCTGAACGAGCCACCCTATAGGCTAACCTCCATTATTCCCTTCTTCCTTATTTAAATGAAAATTAAACAACAGAAGGAATGGAAAAGAAATTAACAGGAAGCAACAACTTCCTTTAAAAAAAACTTGTTCATAGTTCCTCCTTCAGTTCATAATCGACTCGCACGTAAAAAAAGAGAGGAAAAGATAGACGAACGAAGGTCACAGCTCCTCCTTTTTCTCTGATTCTCGAGCGGCGACGAAGTCGATGAGAGGGCGCGTGGGCGCACAGGCGAAAAAATTGATGCGCGATGGGCACGAGGAGGCAGCGTTCACGAGCGCATGACTATGGGATTTGGGATCGCGACTGTCTAGGAGGCGCGTGGGTATGTGCGGTGGCTGGAGGAGGGACGACCATTCGAGTGTTAGGGGCAACGACTGATAATAGTCACGAATGGAGGGAAGAAAACGTGAAGGGTCAGGTCACGCTGGGCTAGGGTTTGTTGCGTTGATGAGGTGAGGCGAAGTCATGGTGGTGAGTGCTGATCGAAGAAGAAGTCGTAGGTGCTGGCGTGGGTAAGGCGGGGGAGCAGGCAAGTTGAGGTTGGGTTGTTGGCGTTCTATCGAGTACGTTTGCTGGAGGAGGGTGCGAGCTGGAAGCAATGGCTTGTATGGGGCTGTAGGCACATGCAGAGGCGAAGGCAGAGCAGTGAGAAGATGACAAAGACGTAAAAAAAATTTGAACTTATAATTTTCTTAGTTATATTATTCAATTCAAAAAGTATCAATAACTTATAAAAATCATATCTTGTTGTGTGAGGCCAACATTTAATAAATCGAGTTGCATTGGACTCATGTCAGCAGATGCTATGCTTAGGAATTTGGTTTGGAATTTTCGAAGTCGGCGGGAATTTTAAATTTAAATCGAATGTTGTTCGATTTAATTTAAAATTAGAATGAATTTGCATATAAAATCAAGGTGAGAAATTCTCACTCATTTGGATTACCGAATTTAATTTTAAATAGTTAAAATTAATTTTGGATGTTTGGTTGAATTTATTATCTGTTGAATGATATTATATTATATATATAATAGTATATATATTAGTAGTTGGATTAATGTTCCCGTGTATTTTAGCGGATGAGACCCTGTACGCCCCACATAATAGCGGATGACCCTATATACCGCGATATCCCCCTCAAAGTGGGATGAGTAATTTTATGTTGTATTAATATCTGTGGATGCAGGGAAACAAGTTAGAGGGATCCAACTGGATTCCTCAAATATATTATTTATTTTTCATATAGTGATATACGATGTGTGTAGATAATCTTTTATAGATTATTGTTGTAATTTGAATTAATGGATGCTATAATAGCACTGGCCTTAGATTTTGGTAGTTTAAATTCCATAAATATTATTTTTCTATTTGAAGGAATTAAAAAGAGAATTTGGATATAAAAGTATTTATTGTAGAGTTTGGATTATTCTAAAGGAAGTTGAGTTGGATAAAAAAAATAATTTGATTCTGGAAATTTACCTAATTATTGTAAAATATTTTAAATGGAGATTTTAAAATAATTTATATAAAAAGGATTTTTAAACGATGGATTTTTAAATGATATTACTAGAAATAGGAAAAGGAGTTGAAATCGATATTTTAAATAGATTTGTGAAATACATGGAATTTATTAAGGAATGGATTTATAAAATGAGATTTTGTAAATGGGATTAGTTTTTATAAGCAAGTGAAACCCAAAGGAGTTATATGTTTATAATCAACGTTTATAAACAAGGGAAAATGAAAATTAACTGATAAATTAGGATATAATTTCACAGAGTGAATTATCGAGATATGAAAAATAGATTTTGGGAAAAATAGTGAATTCTATTTTTGAAAAGTGAGGATGATTAGAGAATTGGAATGGGATCGATGTGTTGTAAATCGAGAGGGATTTATAAATTGAATTGGTTATTGGGATTTTAAAGATATATCTTTATAAGAAGTTAAGTTTTGATTTGAAAAGGGAAATTTTATTTATTTAACTATGTAATTTCGAACTAGTTAGTATTGAAATACTTCGAAAGTGGATTTTTTCAAATATTTAATACTAATTGAAATAAATTTCTAATTTTTGTAATAAGCTTCGTAAATCAATTTGTTATTTGAAAATGAAATAGGGAATGAAGTATCAATGTTTATTAAAGTATATAAAAAATTTAAATAATTATTTAAACGCGTTTTTAAAAATTAATAGCCATTCTTTAAAAATACTTATTATACATATATAGAGTTTTGAAAATGATTTGAATTTATTTTTAAACTCTCTCGAGATGTGGAAACAGATATGACTTTTAGAAGTTGTAAATGGATAGACGAGATTATAAGTGGGTATAATCAACTTTGGAAAATGTAAAGGAATTAATATGAATTCCGAAAATATAGGAGATAGGATAAGAAAAACTCCTAAGTATGATATTAGAAATGATTTTGGAAAAATGGATTATAATATTTTCCTAAGTGAAAAAATGACAGTTTTTGAAATATTTAGAAATGAAGGATTTATATCGAGATATTTTCTAAGTAATGGATTATAAATCGAGGTTGGAAATATTTCACTAAGTGTTAAAGTGAGGTACCGGTGGAGATATCCCGTTATGGAAACAATTATTCAGAATGTTTGTAAAGATAGTTTGAAATGAATGTCTTAAAGAATTATAAACAATGGCCTAGTGACTGCTTATGGATATTATTTGATAGTTAAAAAATAGACTACCAAATATTGACCAATTTCGTTGGTCGTTTCGAAGAGATCGGGATCGTATTTAATTATCCAAAAACCACTTCGATCCGGTTTGAACATTACAAATGGATATCGTGAAGATGGTGAGGATTGTGATTCGGTTTGTTCAGACCCAGGAAAACTTGTATGGATAAATGCTATCTGTATATCATCCTTGGAGGACGATGAGCGTTCTAGGTGATATTGTCCTTGAAAGGTAACGGCAGCCTCAAGCCTCATCAACCGGGAATGACAAAAATAGGGGAGATGCAGCAAGGCTAAGTGGTTCGCACCCAATTAGGGTATGTTATCACTTTTCTAGATACCCTCAGAAATATATATAAATTACGGATATGGTTGTGCATGAAAAAGGGAGCACTCAATTTTTAAGGGTGGGAACACCCGGGGTGATAACATTTTCGGGTCTATCCAGGTTAGGGATATGCCGATCTTGTATGGCAGGGGATCCTGGCGAGGTCCTTCGTACATTTTTCTAGAGGTGTACTATGACGAGCAGTACCCCGGTAGTCCAGTCATTATATGGTATCCATTCTCCAATACGAGCCTTTATGGTTTTGTTTATAGAGCCTAGTATGCTGCAATTTAATTGATGTAACAATTTTGGCTATTTGAATAAGTATTTGTATTTAGACATTATTATAATATCTTTGGATTTTCTATAAAATGTTTTGGTTGTCGTAAGGGAAAACCCATCGTGTTTATGTGTGACGTGGTCTTACGAGATACCATTGTTTTCAAAGGATTTTGATAACTTTAATAATTCAAATTGAGTATGTTTTCTCACGCTGATTTTCCAAACTGACTCAGGTGTTATTTTATTATAATGTCCGGGTCAGACCGAGTATTACAGATTGGGTAGGATGCTATGGAGCTCAGGAGACGAGTTGGAGGATTTCAGGCGTATTTCACGTACTTGGTTATTTCCGCTTTGTGAGGACAAGTTATTAAAATGCCCAAATTGGTTGTTGTCTATTGTACTATGATAATGGTATGTATATTAACAGTATAGTTCTTGTATTTAAAATATGTTATTATATATTATATTTTGTTCCGCTACGATTATGGAATTCTGTGTTGTCGTTTTCTATTTCTTCTTCTATCTTGTTTTCTTCTTCACCCCCAAAGATTCGTATTTCCATTCAATTTGAGTTGAACTCATGTGAATTATTGTCGACTCAAAGGGCACAGAGATACGAGCTTTTACATTTAGTGTTATATGATGGGTGCGTCGACTCAAATGTAATGCCTCGAATTTTTTGATGTTTAATTGGAATATTCAAATGGTTTAAATATTGGATTTTGAATTATAATTTAGTTACTAAGCTTTAAAACTAAAATTTCAAGTGATTTCGACAATTTTCGAAATCGTCGATTTAATCGAAACTCTAAAATAGGGATCCGTGGCATGGTCTCGAAATTTGAACTTGTTCCATTGGATCTGTAATAGTATATTATTATCGGATTTCAAATATCATAGCGTTTGGATTTACCGTTTGGTCGTACGACCTTAAAGCGCCAAGAAATAATTTAATTGAAATTAATTTAAGTAGTCGATTTAAAAAGCTATCTTCTCCATACGACCAAATAAGGACTCGAAACTTGTTCCATTAGGTTCGAAAAGCGGTATAACATTAGAAATGCCAAGCGGCATGCCTCGATAAGTATTGTAAATTTTAGTTACCCAAAATGAGATATTTTCAATTTTAAAATTCATAAATCAAATCAAAGTAAAATCGTAGCCGCCTCATTTCCTTTTAAATCACGTTTCCTTTCTCTTCATTCTTCAAATCAGACCAAGTCAAAAATCAATTCAAATTTGATTGCGAGCCTATCTTCTCGTTCACGCCTTCCCCTCCAGTTTTTAACCCGTACATTCCCTTATCTCTTAGTATCAACGAAAATCAAATCCATGCATGAAGATAAAAAAATGGCACGCGAGCGCCTGGAGTCGAAGTTCGTTGCTCTACGTATGCACGCAAGGAAAGGGGGGAGAATCAGGCAGCGGATCAATCATGAGCGTGTGGTGGAATTTGAAGCGGAAGGCTTGGCATTCGAGGCGTTGTTGTTTGGGTTCGGTGGAGTTCATCTTCGCGCGTAATTGCGCCCGTGGGGATCTCATAGCTGGCGAGGCGGAGGCGCATGTAGGGTTGGTTGAATGGCGACGTTCAACTCACAAAAAATAAAAGAACACGCGTGAAGCTTGATACTGTTGGCCTGGAAGTAGGAGGGAGATGAGGGATCTCGATGATGTATGGTGATTTAGGGTTAGGTCTTGGTGAGGGTATTCACGATTCCAGGGTAGCCGCAACTTGGATTTGTTGTCAGGTGGAGGGCGCGTACGTGTTGGCCGAAAGGTTCGATCGAAGCTAGGGGGTGGCGGTAGTGCGCAGTGACGAGGATGGAGAGGAGGATTAAGGTATTAAATGTAAGGTAATGACTGTAATTTAATTCAATGTAAATTATATATATATATATATCGTATAATCTTGTTGTTCGAGTATTTAATTTTTTTATAATCTATTCATGCAAGGTCGAAATTTTTTGAAACAAGCAGCATCGGAAATCGTATCGAAGAATATCACTATATGAAACTGGTTTAGGATTTTTCAGAGTCCACTGGAATTTTAAATTAAATCGAACGTTGTTCGATTTAGTTTAACATCTAGATGTTCGAAAAAATAAAAATCAAGGTAAGAAATTCTCACTCATTTGGATTACTAGAATTTATTTTAAATAGTTAAAATAAATTATTGAATGTCGGTTGAATTTATAAATTATTATCTGTTGGATGTTATATATATAGTAGTATATATATTAGAAGTTGGATTGATATTCCTGCATATGTTAGCGGATGAGACCATATGCGCCCTGCATAATAGTGGATGACCCTATATACCGCGATATCCTCCTCGAAGTGGTATTGGTATTTTTATGTTGTATTAGCATCTGTGGATGCAAGAAAATAGGTTGGAGGGATCCAACTATATTCTCAAATTTATATTGATTGTTTTTTAGATATATAATAACATATGATGTGTTAGAATAATCTATTATAGATTATTGTTGGGATGTGAATTATTGGATGTTATAGTAGCACTGACCTGAATTTTGGTATTTTAATACCATAAATGTTATTTTGGAATTTGATAGAATTTAAAAGGAGACATAAATATAAAAGATATTTTTATCCAAATTCGGATTATTTTATAGAAAGTTGATTTGGGTAAATAAATGATTTGATATTAGGGTTGTACTTATCTATTCGTAAAATCGTTTAAAATAGAGACTTTACACTAATTTATAGAGAGGATTTTTAAACGATGGATTTTTAAATGATATTTTCGGAAAATAGGAAAAGAAGTTGAAATTGATATTTAATTGGATTTGCAAAATAAATGGAATCTATTAAGAAATGGATTTTAAAAACGAGATTTTTTTTTATGGGATTAGTTTTGTAAATAAGTGAAAACTCAAAGGATTTTATAAATTTATAAACGATGTTTATAAATAAGAAAAAGAATACCAATTAATAAATTGGAATAAAATTCCACAGTAGAAATTTATATCGAGATATAAAATAGGGTTTGGGGAAAAATTATAGTGGACTCTATTTTGGAAAGTGGAAATGGTTAGAAATTGGAAAGGAATCGAGGTGTTGTAAATCGTGAGGGATTTATAAGTTAAATTGGTTGTTGGGATTTTTGAAGAAAAAAAAATATTTTTATTTACAAACTAAGTTTCGTTATAAAAGGAAATTTTAATTATTCAACTATATAATTAAAAGCTAGTTATTATTGGAATATTTCAGAAGTGCATTTTTCAGATATTGAATATTAATTGAAATAAAATTCGACATTTTATAAGTAATTTTGTAAACCGATTAGTTTATATTAAAATGAGTTGGAAATGGGTTTAGATGTTTTGTTTAAAATGTTTTAATTTTTAAATAAGTTACTTAAACATGTTTGAAATAAATTACTATTCTTTAATAATATTTATTTCATATACCTATAGAGTTTTGAAGTGACTGAAAATTTTATTTATAAATTCTCTCGATATTCGTAAATGGAGCTTATAAATGGATATGATTTTGAGGAGAGGAATTTTATAAGGGATTTGGAGGAAATGAAATTTCAAAATGTTGAATATGGGAACTTCGAAAAATGAAATCTGAATTCATAAAAGAAGTTATAAGTTGTTGAATGGGGTTATAAATAAGTACATTTGGTTTTAGAAATTGTTAAAGGGAATTTATTAATGATTCCGAAGACTTATGATATAAGTTACGAAATATTCTCTAAAGCGTTGATTTTTGAAATGATTTTTGAAAATAAGATTTATAATGTTTTCCTAAATATTAAATGGAAATTTGGAATTATTTTCTAAGTGTTGAAATGGTTTGGGAATATCCTGTTATGGATTTAGGTATTTGAAATAGTTTTCAAATATTGGAATATGGAAAGAAATTTGAATATATACCTTTGTGAAGGCATTTTGAAATGAATATTTTGGAAGAAAATTATAATATGGGCCTAGTGACTGCTTATGGATGGTATTTGATAGTTAAATAACCGACTATCAAATATTGGCCAATTTCGTTAATCGTTTTGAAGAGACCGGGATCAGATTTAATTATCTAAAAACCACTTCGATCCGGATTGGACGTTATGAATAGATATCTTGAAGATAGTGAAGACGGTGATTCGGTTTGTCCAGACCCAGGACCCCTAGTATGGATGGATGCTATCAGAACATCGTCATTAGAGGACGATGAGCATTCTAAATGGAATTGTTCTTGAAAGGTAAAGTTAGCCTCAAGCCTTATCAACCGGGAATGACTAAAACATGGGAGATGCAGCGAGGCTTAGTGGGTCACATCCAATTAGGGTATGTTATCACTTTTCTAGATACCCTCAGAAATGTATATAAATTATGGATATGGTTGTACATGAAAAAGGGAGCGCTCGTTTTTTAAGGGTGGGAACGCCCTGGGTGATAACATATTCGGTTCTATCCAGGTTAGGGGTAGGCCGGTCTTGTGTTATTGGGAATCCCGACGAGGTCCTTGGTACGCTTTTCTAGAGGTATACAGTGATGGACGGTATCCCAGTAGCCCAGTCATTGTATGAAATCCATTCTCCAATACGAGCCTTTACGGTTTTTTTTGTAGAGCCTAGTATACTAGAATTTAATCAATGTAACAATTTTGGCTATTTGGATAAGTATTTGTACTTAGACACTATTATAATATCTCTGGATTTTCTATAAAATGTTTTGGTTATTGTAAAGGAAAAACCCATCGTGTTTATGTGACGCGGTCTTACGAGATACCTTTGTTTTTCAAAAGGTTTTGATAACTTTAATAATTCAAAGTGAGTGTGTTTTCTCACACTGGTTTTCCAGACAGACTCTGGTGTTATTTTATTATAATGCTCGGGTTTGACCGAGTATTACAGATTTAGGTTAGAATGCTAGACGAGCTGGAGGATTTTAGACGTATATCATGTACTTGACTATTTCTATTGTGTGGGTTATGTGTATCAAGACAAGTTATATTAACTGTCCCGATTGGTTTGTTGATCGTTGTACTCTGATGATTGTAAATATAAAGAAGTTATAGATTCTTTGTATAAAGATCTGTTATTATATATTATATTTTGTTCCGCTGCAATTATGAGATTCTGTGTTATTGTTGTTCTGTTTCTTTTCTTCCATCTTTCCTTCTTCACCCCTAAAGATTCGTATTTTCGTCCAATTTGAGTTGAACTGATGTGAATTATGGTCGACTCAAGGTGTACGGAGATACGGGCCTTTACATTTGAGTCGACAATAATTCACATTGGTTCAACTCAAATTGAACGAAAATACGAACCTTTAGGGATGAAGAAGAAAAAGAGATGGAAGAAGAAACTCAAAATAACAACAAAGAATCTCACAATCATAGTGGAACAACGTATGGTATATAGTAACATATTTTAAATACAAGAACTGTACTATTAATATACATACCATTATCATAGTTAATAGACAACAACCAATCTGGACAGTTTAATAGCTTGTCCTCACACGGCGGAAATAACCAAGTACATGAAATTCCTAGGGTGTTTCACAGTGTGAAAATTAAAAGAAGAAGATGTTTAGCAAAAAAAAGGAAGGTCAAGTTGTTCAAAAGCTAGAAGAAGAGGTTTAGCAAAAAGCAGCATGCATTACTTCTAAAAAACTATGAGTAAACACCAGAAGCTTGCTTACTAGTTGTTATGTATGCGCGCACACACACACACACACATGGTTGTAATTTGAATGAATCCTTTAATTATGTCAAGTATACGAGTGTTGATAGGTATATATGCTTCTGTATATGCATGTTAGACAACCTTGTAACCAAAAAAATACCGTGCTTCTTCCTTAAACCTGCTCTATTCTCCTTTTTTATAAAACAGTAAGTGCTTCAACTTTAAAAATCAGTAACTCAAAATCTATTAAGTTTTAAACCTTAGTTTCAAAACAAAGATTGTTCATTTTTTAGTATAGTATATTTTAAAATTAGTTTGATTTAATTTTATCAAGTAGGTAGAGAAAATGGCATCTAATCGTGAGTAGGTCATTTTTCATCAAATTTTAACTTTCATAATTTAATGAATGGATTGTATAGTCGAGACCATGGTTGGAAAACTCGATTTTGAACGATGGTTTGAGGGTTTTTAGTGGCGTGTGGGTGGAGAAATTGGAAGTCGATCAGTTTTGGGGTTTTTGCCAAATTCTGATCACCTTACTGGTTTCGTGACACATGGTTGGGCGTGGAGGAAGATGGGATGATGGGGATTATAGGAAAAATGCCATGGTAATTTCTAATTGTGTGTGTTGGCTTAACAAGGTCAATCTAGGGTTTTTGTGTAGTTTTAAGGTGGTCTCGGTTACGTGAAAATGGCGGCAACGGTAGAGGGAGATAGCGGTGCACATGAGGGGGAAAGGAAAGAGGAGGTGAAGCTTTTGGCTAAGTTTGGTAATCGATGGTGGCATGGTTTGGCGAGGTGAGGTGGTTTGTGGGTTTGGTGATGATACATGTATAGGTGGAAGTTTCGAACTTTTCGAACTAAAGGTTGTTGTGGGTCTAGGTTGGCAGGCGAGTTGCTCCGGTCCTGTGTGACATGCAGAGGCGGTCGACGGTGAGTTTGGTTGGATAAAGTCCGTGTGTATGTGTACACATGTGTGCACAGTTTTGTGCATGGCTCCTAGCACATGAGTGAAGAAGGGAGAAGGAAAGGAGTAGGGGAAGAAATATAATCGGGCCAGTTTGTTTAGTTGGCCTTGGCTTGGTCTCTATATAAATTAAATTATTTTATTTTTAAATAAATCTTTAAACTTTAAAACTATATTTCTTCCTCATTTTGAATCCAATAGATGAGAAGGTTTTTGCGGCAAAATCCCATCACGGAGTATTGTCATCGAAAATAATATCGTCGAGTTTTTCTACAGTATAAAATATAACGATTTAAATAATTAAGTAATTTCTAAATTGATTAATTATAGGATAATTAATCAATTAATTGTTAGATGAACTGTTTATTGATTGGAAATAAATTAGTTATAATTTCTTTCATTAAAAAGTGATCTGGATTTAAAAATAAACCTGACTAAATTGGTGAAAATAGTTCAGTATTGAATTGTAAATGAATTTAATATTGACTATTAATCGTTGATTGAAATTATATGCATTGACTTTTATTTTTATTGGATATTGATTCCAATTATCATTGTCTATGCTATTAAATAGCCGAATAAACACTATTGAGTTAATTTGAATTGAGTATGGTTAATTGGACATTTATTTAGCGGAAATAAATCACTGTTCCGCTAAATAAACTAATTGGACCATGTTTAGCAGAATAAGTCATCGTTCTGCTATTATTAGTTGGATAGGTAAAATTTAGACATTTATTTAGCAGAAATAAACCCCGTTCTGCTATTACAGTAGTGTGGACACTTAATTATATTCCTTTCGACAAGTATTGGATAAGTGTTGTGCTAATGATTAATTGTTAATTGTGAGTTTTAATTTACATATGTGATGCTATGTAAATACTTGGATTATAACTTAGATATCTATTGGAATTAATGGTGACTTGATTAAGTACCATTGGAGTTACTAAGCCTCTTTCTGAATTTGAAAGTTAACTTTTGAACAAAAGTTGTTAAGGATGATTATTATTTAAAGATAATAAATAATTATTTGATAATGATTTAAAGATAATTATTTTATGATTACCAAAAGTTATTTAAAAGTATTTAATTATTGTCCTTAAAGTAATTTAATTATTTAAAATGTTTAGATTATATTTTAATCATTTAAGGTTATTTTGTAGTAATTGGGTTAAAAGTTAATTTTTATTTAAGAGTTAAATAGTATTAAGATATTATTATTATTTCAAAGATAATTTATTCAAATATTAACAAGATTTTAAAAATAATATTGCATATAGTAAACTTTATGAAAGAGTGTTTTCCTAAATTAAAACTTGGAAAATTTATATAGAAACTTTATAAGTATTAGTTTGAGATAATTATTAAATAAAGTTTTCAGAAAGTAATGATGTGCTTTCATTGCGAAATCGGGAGGCAGAGATTGCCTAAGTTAAGTTTGGATTTCTATAGGATAGAGACATAATCATTGAGCTGCGAATCCATGTTGATATTGCATGGTGCTTTTCATATTTTTTTTAGAAAAAATTCAAGTATTTTGGAAAGGGATGATTTGTGAATACACTTATTCCGGTGAGATAAGTATATACCTTTTTGATATAAGGGTTTAATTTATTGAAATTTAAATTAAAGTAAGACTTAGTGATTTAAGCGAAAAATGGAATCCTTGGTTGAATGATTATTTATTTGATAGTTAAATAATCGACTATCAAATCTGGACCAAAAACATAACTTTGGGAATATTTAGGAGAAACACAGGAATTATATGGTACAGTTACCGTCGAAAGTGCTATACTGTACGTATAAACTCATTTCTTTCTTCTTGGACAATGATAAGGTAATCCGTCCACTAACGGTTAGGAGGTGATCTCTGATCTTATTTTCGTCCTCATAAAGAACCGAGGTTAAGTTTACCGAAAATATCAAACGTTGTATCGAAGAGACCAGGATTGGATAAGCTATCCGAAAACCATTTTGATCCAATGAATAAGTTTTCGAAGTGAATACAAGAGCATGGAATTGAAGATGGAGCATTGAAGTGCAAGGGATAATCGCTACTAATCCTGAGGATGATTCCAAAATGGATGTAGTAGGAATAGTGCCTTCGGTTTCGTTCAGACCCAGAACAGACTTGTATGGATGGATGCTATCAGTACATTTTCATTAGAGGACAATGAGCATTCCAAATATAAATTCCCTAAAGGTAATCGTAGCCTCAAGCCTCATTAACCGGGAATGACTGAAAATCAGGGGAGATGCAGCAAGACTAAGTGGGTCGCACCCAATTAAGGTATGTTTGTCACCTTTCTAGATATCCTCCGATATTATATATACGGTGCATGGGAAGGAACTCGGTAAGGGTGGGAACACCTAAGACGATAGCATATTCGGTTCCATCTAGGTTAGGGGTAGATCGGTCTTGTGTTGTAGGGGATCCTAGCGAGGTCCTCGGTACATTTTTCTAGATGTGTACTGTGATAGGTGGTACCCCAGTGCCTAGTCATTGTATGGAAATCCATTATCCAATACGTGCCTTTACAGTTTTGGTCGCAGAGCCTATTATGCTGGAATTTAATTAATGTAACAATTTCGGTTATTTTGAATAAGTATTTGTACTCAGACACTATTATAACATTACAAGATTTTCTAATAAAGGATTTGGTTATCGTAAGGAAAAAACCCGTTATGTTTATGTGTGGCATGGTCTTAAAGGATACCTTTGATTTTACAAGGATTTTGAAGTTATAATGAATAAAATTCCTTGTGATTTAAATTCTTACGCTGGTTTTACCAGACTGACCCGGGTGTGGTTTTTCCTATATGTCCGGGTCAGACCGAGCATATATCTAGGTTTAGTTGGAAAGATTAGAGCTTTAGGAGAGGAGCCGGAAGCCAGAGACATATTCACATAGATGACTTTATTTTATTGCATTTTAGTATGTTTATCAGTAGTTGTAAAGGCAGAGTGTTATAACTGTCCATGCTATATAGGTTGGTATACTCTAATTGTTATCTGTACTATAAACATTACATTTTTGTTTTATGTAATGATTTGTCCTATATTATAGATTATTCATTCCGCTGTGAGATTCTGTGATGTTTAGTCTTCCTTATATCTTCTTTCTACTTTATTTCTTTTAACTATCCGCCTTCCCATGCAATTTTGGCTGACGAGCGTGGTTAAATGTTGGTTTAAATTCGTATGGAAAAGTGGGTCGTTATAGCGTGGTATCAAAGTCACTATTGAAATAATATCAAAATGTTGAATGTAGCAGTGACCCACTATTGAAAAATCATCCCAAATTTGATGACTTACGCACCAAACCCACTCCCCCCTTTAAATTCAAAAGTGGAGTCACTTTAACTTTGCCCTAAAAATAAAAATTGAATCTCGAATCTTTTCAATACTGAACCAATATGCAAAAAAAAGGGTTGTTGAGTAAAATTCAAAAGATTATATATACGTGTGTGAGTGTGTGTCAAGGTTGTAAAAATTACTAGGCAGATACTAGGCGGTAGGCATGGATTATGGATTAATCACCTAAGCGGAGATTAATAGAGGATTAATCGAAACTAGGCATTTTCGATAAACTCATGCATTGTGGATAAAATTTTAGTATTTTATTTAGTATTAACTAATCTATAATGGGATATCATAGAATTGGATGGGTTTAAAAGCAACCATAGAGGCAAATTCACTTGAAACAAACATTTGGATGCTTATAAAAAGAATCAAGCTTAAATTGGTGCATGGATGGTGCCTGCAAACATGTTTTATTTGTGTCGGTCTTATCTTTTGGGTTGCCCCAGATGAAGTGCGACTATGTTGCCTCTAGTTAAAGTAAACCACAATTACACTAGTACTAATGTGGATGTTCATAAACAATATGAATCTAACTATGTTTTCAATTCCATTAAAATGAAAAATTATAACTACTAAACATATACTTTTTTCTTTAAACTATTATGAGGCTTTTCTATATATTTACTTTCGGATCAGACGGCTGCCCCTCACACGGTGTTGCCCTAGGCAATTCGCTTACTCGCCTTACCCTAGGGCGGCCCTGTTTATATATCTAGGCAGACCAGACAAACACCTAGGCGGTAAGGTTAGCTTAGCGTCTAAGCGGGAGCGTTGAAGGATTTTTACAACAGAAACGTGTGTGTATGTGTCTATATATATGATGTAATGCAAAAGGAATTTTGACGATAACATTACAAAAAATTTGAAAGCACACGAACAACAGCTGGGTAGAGACATCTATAGGTTATACGATAATTAACTTTAATACCTATTCATCGCATCAAATAAAATAAATACCAAAATATGAATAAAATAATGTGATAGAAAAAATCTCTTCCTCTTTTGAATAAAGTTGTGTATATGAAAGAATTCTTTAGCAAATTTGAGTTATATGCAAAGCCAATTGTGTAGAAAAAAACTAACAAGGTATCAAATAAACAAACTAAAGAGAAGTGCATGTTCCCATACATATATTTTCGTTATGCAAACCAAGCAAGTTTTAATACTAATAGATTATATGATTAGCTAATTGAATCACTGATAAGCATGAAATCAAACAAAAAAATCCAATAAAAATGACATATAATGATACCTAAAACACAGGGATGAAAATATTCAGATCTTCAACTCAATCAACGTAGCAAGATCCTTACATATTTTACATATATTCTAATTATTTATTTTCAATTCAATAATGTTTAAAAAAAATTAGATATGTTTTTTGATTTAAATTCCATAAAATATTGTAATGCCAACCCAAACCCACATGCATAGGTAACTTGTATGGAATGCAAGTAATTTTGTACACACTACTAAGCCACCTATTTCCTCTCAATCTCCACCTCAAAAATTTTTTCCCCAAAATTGAATTAAGGTTTCCATTTGTTCTCCATATTCATGCGCTTCTAATTCCTGCATCTATGTGCATACCTCGACTGCAATCGACATCCTCCATGGATTGTCGACTGCCTCTATTGCCTGCATCCACACTCCTCTCGACTGTTGTTGCCTAGTTCGATGCTCTTTCTACCTCATGACTCCTCTTGTCCAACATCTGATATAATTTATCATTTTATATATTTGTTATTTTGACTCTATTGCTTATTATTGTTTATTCCTATGTTGATTATTAATGAAGTTTATTGCTAGTGAAGCTTATTATTAATGAAGTTTATTAATGATGAATTTTATTGTCAAGTAAGTTTATTGTTGGTGTTTATTCATGATTGTATGGTTCACTTTGATGAGAAAAAGTGTCGCATTGAAGTTATTCTTTAAACGTTTTCATTGATGTTTACACCATAGTATTCATGCTACTATTTATTCTAAAGTTAATATGTTTTTTACCACTAGTTATTCTTTAGGTTAATTTTGTCATTAGAATTCAGTAATAAAAATGTGAACTACAAAAAAAAATCTGATATTTAAAAATCAACAGGATTAACCTTTGAAAGAAACCATGTTTTAAAAATTAAAATCAAACAAAATTCAACTTAGAATAAACATATGTGCGCTTGTAACAAAATTCAAAATTGCTATAATAATATTTTGTCCATTTTATTTCTTGAGATTAACAGCATTGAATTTTTCAAAATTAACTTGTCTTAGTTCAAACAGTTTTGAACTTTTTTATGCTTGAATTCATATATTCTTGTATTACATTGTTACATTCAAAAAAAATTATGTCATTTCAAATTCTTAATCAGTACAGTATATCTTATGAATTTTTTTTTCTAATTTGTTCTGTACATTCTATTTCAAATTCGTATAAGGTATTCTTGTTTTACATTGTTGATTCACACATTCAAAACTTTATATGGCATTTACTATGGGTAAAATTGAAAATTTTAGAAAGTGAACTATGGTTGAAACGTGATGAATACCACTTATTATTACTTTGTGTGTATGTGTCGTGCTACATTTTTGCTACAACCTATATGCATTACCCATATTATTAGTGTTACATAATTTTTAATGTTAACGAATTTGTAATATTGTTCGTTTAGGATTTTATCTCCATTAAG
This sequence comes from Allium cepa, assembly GCA_030765085.1. Classification (NCBI taxonomy): domain Eukaryota; kingdom Viridiplantae; phylum Streptophyta; class Magnoliopsida; order Asparagales; family Amaryllidaceae; genus Allium; species Allium cepa. The sequence goes on from CM060942.1 coordinate 154,371,810, forward strand.
TATTCAACTAATTGCATATTTTTGATAAAATTGTTGTCAATATTTTGATATATATTTTAAGGGAGATTTTGCATTAATCTCATTTTCTATGGAAAAAGAGGTTCATGGGGTTGAGTAAATATTTGAGAAGTTTGTTATCATTTACAATATGTGGCTCAATTTTTTTGAGTAGTCTCATAAGTGGAGTGCATTATTAGATTATACATACGCATACATGCATATGTTATATGCTTAAGGAGCAATTTATAGCCCTACTCTTTCTTAGCTCCCTGTTATCATCGAAATAACCAAGTCACGCTACATAAAAATTAAAACACGACTTCATAAAATGGTCAAAGTTGGGAATGTGCTTAATAAAACATTATCTTCATGAATTTTATAATGTGTTTGTGTTTTTTTATGAACCGATATTGTTATGAACAGTTATTACGCAAGTCAAATATTTATTAATACTATTATTTTCAGTTTTTCCAAATATTTTACTTCATATTCATTAGAATTTATTATTATTTTTTCTTTTCGAATTACTATTATAACTACAAAATAATCTTCGATAGAATCAGGTCATATTATGCAAGAAAGTGCATTATTATGAAGTGGATATGTTTTATCTCTTATGAGAAACATCAATTTCATTCACTTGTGGTATAGAAATTTTTTCCTAAAGAAAAGCACGGTTTCAACTGATCGAACCGTCAGAACCTTGAACCTTGAATCATCATGGTTTGATTAACATTTCGCACTTTAGAACATTTATTTTCACCCTTTCTCTCCTGTTGCATAAAAAAATGAGGATAGCCATCGCGAGGAAATATTTGAAATCACTTAAATTACCCGCTCCAAACTCTACGGTAGTTCAAAAAACATGCTTTGTACATTCCAAGTTTTTCAACGCGGATGCTAAAAGCAACAACCACCGTTGGAATCTGTGGACGATTTGGAATCCTTCCTCTTTGGATCATCCGAAAACTCCAGCAAAGGAGACATCAATAGGTCTTCCTTCAAGTTGTTGGGTTGGGTGCAGGGACAAATGAGTAATTTATACCTCAAGATGATCACTAAATGCTTGGATATTTGACTTAACGAAATAATGATCAATTCATGTTGTAGTTTTCTATAGGTAGGTATCTTGTTGTCATCCGGAATGCTTAAGAGCATGTTTGCAAGTAGTTCATTTATGCGATCTCATAATTTTTAAGTTTGGATTTTTTTTCTTCCTTTTCTTTTCTAGTTTTATTAAGTAAAAAAAGTAAAGTGGCCAAACTACAATATAAGTAGCTTATTTGACTTTGAATGTCCGAAGGACCACAATAAACACTGGAAACTACATAATTGAGCTTACAAGATGTTAAAATTTTAAAGGACTAAAAATAATGGTGTTTTGTTTGATATATTAAAAACATAAACAAAGATATCGTAGATCTGGCAGTAGATACTTCCCATCTTTGTAATATCTATCAATGCATAATATGAATACATCATATTTAGAAACTTACATGAATATCAGCAGATGATTCAACTTAGCATAGTTTATTGGTAAAAGGAAACTTATTTTCCGATCAAGCTTCGAGCATAACTTCGTGGTTTAATCTCAGACCCAAACTATGTTTCAACATTTCATCCATTAAATTTTCACTGCACTTAGAGCTATTTGTAATTGTAGCAGGTTTTCTACTTGGACATTGTCATTGACACTCCTTTTTTTTAAAACCCAGAAGAACCCGGTAGACCGCTAAACTTCTGAGGAGGGGTACAGTAAAGCCGTCCGCTGGTCCAAGCCCCCATACCCCCGGGTAATTTTATATAGGATAGGGACGCGCATGGTAGGAATCGAACTTTGGTCTTTTTACCAGAACCCATGCCTCCTTTCCACTGCGCTGCACCCGTGGACATATTGACACTCCATTTTTAGATATGAGAATGTCAATTTTTTTAACAATTTTTTTACTATGAGGGGAACTGCTAAAAATAACCCCCTCATAAAATTATATTGTAAGTTGACCAATTTTCCCTTTTATTTTTTTACCCTAGTTCATGTAATCTCCACTAATATCCTTCTTTAATCTATAATCCAAATCAAATAATCAATCAAGCAATCAAACATAAATGAAATTCCTCCAAACCATAAAGAAAGTGATTAATTCTAACTGAAGAGAGTATACGGAACATAGATTTTGTTCAACAAATCAATTAGTTTTTTTTAATTTCTAGGGTTTTATTCATAGGGTTTAATTTATTTAATGACATGGAACCATGATTAGCTTTAGAACAGGTATTTTGATCACTTTCTCTATCAATTTCGGATCTGGAAGCTTGTAGCGTGTGGTGTTTTTAGTTCAAACTACGATTAGCCAAAGCAAAATGAGATGAATGAAGGAGGAAGCATGGTAAAAGGTAAAAAGTATATTGGGGTAAAAATGATAGGTAGAATAGGTAATAGTAAATATTTTTGACATAGCGTGTGTACACCTCGCACTAGTTTTATTTTTAAGGGAGTGAAAATAAAAAATTACCTCATTGTATCCAAAAGTAGAGTGTCAATAACAATACCCTTCTGCTTTTTCTATTAAACATGGACTCTATTTTCACCACATCCTTCTCCACCTTTTCTTACCCTTACTTTTTTCTTCTTCATTGTTTTTATTTATGGTATAATATCTTGAAACTTAACTTAAGTAATCGACTTCCACCAATCTCCTATATGGCTAGCACATATAGCTTTACCTATACAACTTCTACCAACTCATGTCCCCATCAAACTTTGAATACATAAATCAACATAAGTAGTAGAATTTGTTGTATAACTATTAATGCTTAAATTTTCCATAATTTCTATATATTCCTTCACCAACTTTATTAAGAATTGACTCCACGTCATAATCCGAAAATGAAATGGGCGCTTCATAATCAATGCAAGATTTCTCATTTGAGCTAGCTGGTTTAATTTCAAACTGATACAAAGTTGCATGATGACAAGGAGATGAGTCTTCAATGAGTAAGTTAACTTCATTAAGCACCAAGTAAGGCGGCAAAGAAGAAAATGATTTTGAATGTTTAGTGAATATGTTTATATTTTTTGAGGAAAGTAGGGTAGGGTTTATAGTAGAAAGAAGTGTTGCAGCTTCTAAATATTATTTTTTTAAAGTAAAGCATGTTTGGAGTGGCTTAAGTAGGTTGAAAGTCAAAATTAGAAAGGAAAAACAACAATAATTTGTCGTTTATAACGTAGGCTAGTTATATTCATATTCAATAATTTTCTTTTCACAACCCTCTAAATTTTCCAAATTCATCTTCATATTTACATTCACATTCTATCATTTATCTTGGTTTCTCCCATTTCTTCTTTCCCTTCTGACCCATATGAAATCCTGCCATTCTCCTTCTCAAGATCCTCAAAATCCAAACATTTATTGTATTACACCACAAGACTATATAAACCAATAATAAACTAGTCAAGGACCACTAGCTCAAGTGAAAACTGGTGTAATGTTGTAAGGTAACATCCCAAAGGTCCATATATTCGAACCGTCGAGACATCAAAATCAATGCTCTATTTGCATCCACTCTTATTATTAAAAAAACATAAAAAACAGATACTATAATACGTAAATTAGCATACAAACCCAAAGGAATGATTTTTAAATGAAATGATATGTAGATTAAAGATTTTAGTTTAATTTGTTTGTGTAGATGATAGTTTGAGGTTTGAGAGATTTTAGAGTTATGAAATAAAGGTGTGAATTAAGGAAATAAAGAGATATTTTGTAAGATAATAGGCAATCGCGTTGGGCGTAGAAGGATGAAAGATGAGTTGTTAGAAGTGAATTTACAGGGCGAGGAAGGAGAATACTTGAGTATGAATGGTATTAATATATAACATAAAGATTGTGGCTGATTCATTGATTGGAATAGTGCCACAATAAAACCAATGTATATAAATATAAATGCATAAATTTATAACTGAGCTAAGGGTGGTTCCACATGTTGAGAATCTCGTAATATTGTTATATGATAACAATGTCACGACATAGTTCATAATTGAACTTAGAGCTAACTAGGAGTCGAGAGTCTTACACCAAATTGTTCCACATGATAAAGGTAGTTTATTAGCATCAGAGAGAGTTAGTTGACAAAGTAGATGGTTAAAACATAATAGTATACCTGTTTATTAAGGGACCGACCCAATTGGTTTTGAGAAAATCGATTGGAGAATTTGGAATAAGATTCCATAATTGACCTTAAGTGCAAGTGAGAGATTGATAGAGTTAGGGGTATGCCATAGGGGTAATTATGTAATTTGTAACATATATCTAACTCAATAACCAATCTTATCTGAAATTTAAGGTATTTCTCTTATATACTGGATATAATGTGGTTATATTAATTAATCAATTTAACTAAAAGTATATTTAATAATAAATCCATAAGTGGTATATTTTATGATAGTAGCTACAAAGTGTTGTAACCATGAGTAAGTTATCACAATGAATATAAATATACCATTTTAAATGTTCCTAGTCAAGATGCATCGAGACTAGATATCGATGTGTCCGTTGAGACAAGAGTGCGTATGCTCTCCAAGTGTTGGGCAATATATCACTCATAACTGCTTGGCGGCATCTAGGAGTTACGTACTGATAGTTATTGGATAACCATGGAATGACTCACTCGATAGTTTTCTGTTAGTTAATATAACTAAGGTCAAACAGAAAATATCGATGTGAATGATTTACACAGTTTTCTCGACTTGAGAATACTGTGGATCTTCAATACGAAAGCTCCACTTTGATTATAGCCAAATCATGGCATGGCACCCATCGAGTGACTATAGTTGGGTCAAATGGAAGTATTGAAAGTGAAGTAGTATTCAAAAGAGGATTCGTCTTCTCAGTTAAATGGGGTTAGTATCACTGTCAACTCAAGTTAACTCAAAGTCAAAATCTCTGGCCAGAGAATTTCAGTTAATAATAATTTTTATTATTAAAAAGAGGACTTTGTGTTTGGACTATATAAAGTTTAATACAGACGATATTGGAATTTTGACCGGTACTAAGTTCCATAAGTCCAAAGTGATATAGTTTTGACGAAGAGAATTGGCATAAATAAATGTCACAACCGGATAATGCTTATTAAAATAAAATCAAATTTTACCAAAACTGAGTAAACGATAAATTTGGCCATAATGTCACATTACCTGCTAAGTGGCATGTGAACGTTAACTGTAACGTCCCGAAAATTTTCGACTTTCGAAAATTCAACATCGATACTCACTTTATCGACTGCCGAGAAATCGAAGGCCGGAAACCCGAAATGTTATGGTTTAAGAAAAGGAAAGAGGTAGAAGAAGAGAGAAAAGCTAGAAAATAGAGGGAAAAGAAAATAGAAAGAACAGAAAGAAAATAGAACATAGAACGGAAAAGAAAACAACAGAACAATATCAGAATCTCACAATTCGCAGCGGAATAACATATAATAATAAATGAATAATCTTTAAACAAAGAACTATATCAGTTATTACATTACATCACATTTCATTACATCATATCATCAAAGTGTACAACAACAACAACATCAAACAGCGGAAAAGAAATACTATATTCTAATAATACGCCATGCCATCCAGCTTGCCTCCTGCAATTCCAGAATATCCAGAATATCCTGATAAACCTAACTCTTAACTGCCCGTGTGGAAATTGGTGGGCACCCAGAGTTTAGGAAGGAAAACAATGAACTCCGAGTCAGTCATGTGACTGGTGTGAGAACTCAAAACAGTTTATTTATCTTTAAAATCAAAATAGAGGAATATTTTTAAAGTCAATTCGCAATGCTTTTAAAAAATGAGACTACCATAAGGCCTCCCGCACACACACACAATGCAAACGCAGAATCGGAGGAGATTTCTCCTTATGATAGTCAAAGATGCTTGATACGCATTAAAAAGAACATTTGATATTATTACTAGTGCATAGTGTAGGAAAAATTCATTTCGAAAGTAGAATATAAATCTTAGCCAACATACGACCATTATCGTATGCCTCCTATAGCTACCATCTAAACAGTGGTGACCACCATAAGTAAATGGCAGGTTCTACAACTAATACCGTACAATGTTTCGTATTGGGAATTGGATGTCCAACGAATGATCAGGCCAAGGAACTTCCCATTGCCACATGAGAATGCCTCTGGATGGACATTCCCGAGAACCAAACCGGATCTCTGCCAACACAAGGCCGGGTTACCCCTAACTGAGTAACAACTGACCGAATATGCCATCCCCCGGTCCTTTGGGACCTTTCACCGAGCGCTCGTAATCAATTCACACAATCATAAAGTGTTTTCAACATGAGTAAGTATCTGGGCTCCATACCATGATACCACCCTTTTCAGAAGGAAATGCACATATCCTAAAGGGCGCTACCCCTCATAACCTTGCCGCATCTTTCCTGTTTTGACCATTCCCGAGGTGTGAGGCTCGACGAAGTCACGTCCACAAAAACATACTTTATACAAAAGCCATGCTTTGGGTCAACAAATGATCATAGAAATGATCACCAGGATAGACGATCAAATAAATGATCCTATCACAAATGATCAACACAATGATCATTTCACAGCAACACTCAGCATGTCACATTACCAAATTGGGAATATATCGCTGATAACCTTCAACTACATAACCTCTGAGCTCGTACGTCTCAGAGAAGGGTGTTAAGCTAAGAGAATAAATTCTCTGCCACCAACAGAAATATATTTGAAAGAAATCGGCTTTATATCTCAATTTGTAATGTCAGACATACAATCCATACAAGTCTGTTCCGGGCTCGAACAGAACCGAAGGCACTTACAAAGAAGTCCTTGCAATCCGGATATCCACAATCCTGATCGGATTTCCCATCACATATGGAGAACTCTATACCGGAGCAACTCGGTGCAGAGTCAATCGACAGGTCATCCTATCGCTCTTGCAAATACCGGGTCTTCAACACCGATCTTCAATGCTATCCATTACGTCGTATCACTATTCGGAATGGGTAATCCGAATAACGAGCGCAATAATTTAAAATAAGTGTGGCATTCAAATCCAAGAAAATCACAACAAATACCTTTCAAAGATAAATATTGATAGTCGGTTATTGAACTATCGATGGATATGCACACATCACCAAATTCCAAATAATTTTCCAAATTATTTATTTCCCAAAAATATCTTTACAAGATATATAATTTTCACACTTCAAAAATAAATCAATATTTATTTTTAAACGAATTCCACTTTCGTTTATAAATTCCATAGCGAATTTATATTCTAAAATATCTATGCATATACGATTTCAATTATTCATTTCAATTTATCTTCAAAAAGATAAATTCTCAAAATATTCACTTTATATTGGAAAAACATTTCCATACTTACTTATTAAGTAATTCTCAAATCTATTTATTTTCAACACTTGGAAAATATTCAATATACTTAAATCGAGATTAAGTATATATTTCATTCTTTAAGGAAATCATTCTCTTAAACATATTTATTTGGGCCAAAACGAATGTTGCGTAAAACATCGTTACGACAACCCAAAATCACTAGTATAGGGTTTCGAAATTAAAATATATATATAAATCCCAATACTGTACAAACATTTCCTTTCGGAAATCATTTACTATAACAACAGTGTTATAGTCCACCATTTCCTTCTATTTCTCGAAAACGTTTATTTCAACAATGAATGTTGAAATCTATGGTCTCGAATCTCAACGCATTTTAAAAACATCGTTAGATCGTTTTAAATTCTATTTAAAACATCACATTCAAAACAATTTCTTTAACATATTATTCACTATTCAAAAACGTGAATATACTTTGTTAACAAATTTCATCCTTTTATTCATTTTATTTTAAAGGATTATTCACAGTCAAAAACGTGAATATAACTCCATTAATAGGTTTCAACAATTTACTTATCAAAATAAGTCGTTTGCGAATTTTATAAAACAACGTTTATAAATTCTATTTCTATTTGTTTTATAACTACTTCCTTTTTATAAATCTCCTTTATTAACCTATTCACTTTATAACTCAATTATAAACCAAAAGTTCATATTATAAGTTAAATGCTTATAATTTATTCGTTTGTAAAAATCGTTCCTTTGAATTTCATAATTATAAATCTTATAACTTATAAGATTCAATTATTTATCCAAAACCATTCGTTTAATAACTTTATAAATTTTATAAACCTACTGCTTATAAAATTCCATTTATGACTTCACCGTTTATAATTCTATGAATTTCATTCCTTTATGAAATTCATTTACAATTCATTCTAACACTTATAAAAACTCGTTTTATAATTCAAAATATTCTAATTTATAAATATCCATTTTATAAATCTTTTATACAAATCAATTTGTATTATTATTCTAAAACGTCTTTAGACTCCTTTATAATTTCATCATTTTGATTTATAAAATAATTAAATTTTATAAATCCTATATTTTCAACTTTTTATAATAAATTCAAAAATCTAATTTAAACTATTTTATAAAATCATTAATCCATATTTCTCAAAAATCAACTTTAACCGTATTTCTCAAAAATCATAGTTTTTATAACTTTAAAAATTATAACGTTTATTTATTTAAAATGGATCAATTCCAAAAATATTTTATAAACGTATACTTTCAAAAATCACTTTGAAATCCTTTTAAAATTCCAAAATTTGGTCCAATGATGCTACATACCAAATAGTCAATCACGACAACAACGATATCATATATCGATATGATAATCCATCAAATATCAAAGTATCTGAAATCAAATAAATACTGTTGAGGAATCCAGTTGGATCCCTCCAACCTGTTTCCTGCATCCAAAGATGTTAGCACAATACCAATTCCGCTCCAGTACGGAATTATCGCGGTATATGGGATTTAAAATATTATCCGCTTAACAGACGGCGCAATAGGGTCTCATCCGCTATACAAATGCGGGAAATCACAACTCCAATATATACATATGCCAATATATATATATATATATTGCTATTATATATAATACCAATTTCACTGTTTATGAAATATTCGCGGTATATGTTTTTAATAAATAACATCCGCTTACTAACGGCGCATAATGTCTATCTTAACAATCAATAGATAACAATCATCATTCAAGCATGCATTCAAATATTTTAAATCTAACTATTTAAAATAAAATCGAAACTGATTCGATTGAGTGAGAAGTTCTCACCTTGATTTTAATTTCGTTTTAGCGATTTATTTCGAATAAAATTAAACGGACGTTTAATTTTACCCGAAATTTTCACTAACTCCAAACGACTCCAATCCAATTCCATAGCGTAGTGCTCGACGATACGATTCCAACACAACTGGTTTCGCGCGTTTTCGACCTCGTATGAAAAAGTTATGATTTTATGAAGTTTACACGATTTTTATATAAACAATTTACAACATAATTAACTAATTTTCAACCTAGCTTCATATTAGCCGTTAGATCCCCTGCTTCCATCATCAGGCCCGTGCGCACACCCCACCCCCCTTTCTTCTTCCCATTCACGCGTGCATCCAGTACCAAGAACGCAAACAACCCATAGCTTTCAAATTTAGGGTTTAAATTTACAACCTCTATGCTTGATTATAACTCGATCAGGGAGCTCCATATTGTAGCCACGACCAAGAGCTATGCTCGGCCCAAACATGGAGGAGCTCGGCTGTCCCAAGCCTTGGGAATTGAGCACGAAACGCACGGTGTACATCTCCACTTTGCCGTCGATCCATGGCTCCAAACGCGATCATAACCGTTGATCTTGTGGTTCTCATTACGCTCTACCACTTTCTAGTTGTAAGTTTCTTGAAACAATTGAAGGATTGAAAGATAAATGAAGGAGAAGAGAAGAGTTTTCTAGCCTTCGGTTTTGACTGAGGCGGCTAGGGTTAGGTTTAGTTTGTTTTTTTTTTAATTTACGAAGGAAGGGTGTCTATTTATAGGAAATCGTTGAACACTATTCATCCGGGAATTCCAAACTCCGATTTACGCGCCGAAACTGACGTTCCTAGGGTTTATCCCGCGTTCCGGACACAATAGAACAGGTTTCGAAAGCTAATTCGGACATCTGTGCGAGTTATGGCAATAAACGTTCGATTTAAATTTAAACCGATTAAACGATTTTCTAGGCGTTTTAATTTGTACCGGACAAACGGTAAATCCAATTGATACGAAATTTGAAACCTTACAATAATATCACATTACGGATCCGATGAAACTAGTTTCGTCAAAATCCGAGACTTTTTGAAAAATGGCTATTTTAACTCGCCAAATTAATATTAAAAACAATTCAATGCGTTTCGAGCTGCTACGATCAAACGATAACTCCAATTGACACGAAAATTGAAATCCGATAATAACTAACTATTACGGATCCAATGGAACTGGTTTCGTTCAATTCTGAGACTGTTCAAAAATTGACTATTTTCACTAGTCGATTTAAATATTAAAATATTCAATTTTCACAAATTAACTTTTAATTCGATTTTAAAAGTTCTAAAATATCGTTCTAACTTCAATATGATAAAATAAAATTTTACAAATCATTTTCAATCATATTTAACCCAATTTTCAATTATTTCCATAATTTAACATATTAAATTATTGATTTAATTATCCAATTAAATCCAATTATTCAAATAAAAATTTATTTGACTTATATATTCACTTATTAATATTTAAAATTAATTAAATATTCAGATTTTAATTACCAAAATTTCTGGGTTGTTACAATCTTCCCCCCTTAAAAGAATTTCGTCCTCGAAATTACTAAGTAAGAAAAGTTACAGAATTTATTAACTTTCCAAAATCCATAGTCAAACTTCTTACAATAGCTTTACTAAGTTTTCAAATCATACTTGGTTATCTTTTCAAAAACAACTACTATTGTTTAACTTTCAATTCCAAATCAAAGTTAAAGTTTTCAAAATTTTCTAATTTTCTCAAATTTTTTCTAAAGCCTTAAATTTTCGGAAAAATTTGCCATAGTCTCCTTTGCGCGGCTCGATCCGAAAAAAAATGACAGTATATATATCACAAATATACATCTCATCAAGTAATGAGGCATCCCGAAGGGAAAAAAGTATAAAAGTACGATATTTAATCCGAGATATGTACCTTATATTTTATTAGCAAGCATATACGGCTAATATAGCGCGAAAGCGAGCTCCAAATGCGAAGTAAACGCGATCCGCACCTACTAAACACTCAACAAACAACATGAGAATCATGCATGTAGATAATAGTATCGATATACGTCATATAGCAACATAATAACTATATATGCCAACATAGCAAATGCAATAAAAGCAATATACTCAACAATCAACCAACTAACATTCATAACCAATAAATATTCATTTATATTCTCATTAATAGTCAATGAAATGGGTTTAAATTTAATCACATTTGATTCATTAATCAGTGGATGTTTTTACTAACATTCATTTTCAATTAGTTTATATTCACTAATTCATATTCAAGTTGGTTCACTTCCAAATCAAATTCAATTCTATTTAAGATTCATTTAACTTCCAATTGAATTTCAATTACTTTAGCTTTCAATTTCATTAATACTTAATGAATTATATACAATCAACTAACAATCATATAACAACCAAAGTATATCTATTACAACCAAATTCCTTTGCTCATATTCATTCTATTTGGTTTAACACCATTACTTTCAATTGGTTTAATTAAATTGATTTTCATTCATTTATTCAACTTCTAATAACATTAGATTTTAATGAATTAACACTTACATTCATTATTTCATATCAACTTAATTCACATTCAATTGATTAACATTCAATCCATTAATTCAATTCAATTTACAAAAGTTGAATTTCATTTATATAACTTAAGTTCATATTCTTAATGACTCCACTTCATTAATTTACTTCGATACCAATATCAACTTCATTCAATATCTCTTAAGTTTATATTTCCTTTTAAACATTATTTTGTTTTACTTAACTTAAATTCCTGCTTATAAATCAATTCAGATTCCAAATTCTAAAGTAAATTTCCATTTAACTTTAAATTCATTTTTATTTACAACTCATATTCATAAATATATTCATATAGTTTCACTTCTTATATATATAAGTTTATTTCACAATTGTAAATCACTTTAATTATAGTTCCATTCTTATAATTCTTTTTGCTTATACAATTATTCCTTTATTTAGATTATTCAAACAACTAAACAATCAACTTATATACACTTTAATAATTCTGAAAAATATTCCTTTATATATAAAATATAATCAAGGTAAAATTATTTCATTTACCCAATTTAAAACAATATTGTGTCGAATTGTTCTATTCAAGTGTTTAGAAACCCCTTCGATTCAGTTTCGAGGCTGCGCCGACGAAGGTTCATATACCACTCAACAAACCAATCATCACAATATAAAACAATTTTATATTCACTAACAAATACCCTCTCATAGCTATTATTACACTCAACTTATTCTAGAGTACTACTGACTCTATCTCTAATGAGTAATACCCAACAGAACCATGGTTGTCGCTTAACCATAAGCTCTGATACCAGGTGTAACGTCCCGAAAATTGTCGACTTTCGAAAATTCAACATCGATACTCACTTTATCGACTGCCGAGAAATCAAAGGCCGGAAACCCGAAATGTTATGGTTTAAGAAAAGGAAAGAGGTAGAAGAAGAGAGAAAAGCTAGAAAATAGAGGGAAAAGAAAATAGAAAGAACAGAAAGAAAATAGAACATAGAACGGAACAGAAAACAACAGAACAATATCAGAATCTCACATCGTAGCGGAACAACATATAATAATAAATGAATAATCTTTAAACAAAGAACTATATCAGTTATTACATTACATCACATTTCATTACATCATATCATCAGAGTGTACAACAACAACAACATCAAACAGCGGAAAAGAAATACTATATTCTAATAATACGCCATGCCATCCAGCTTGCCTCCTGCAATTCCAGAATATCCAGAATATCCTGATAAACCTAACTCTTAACTGCCCGTGTGGAAATTGGTGGGCACCCAGAGTTTAGGAAGGAAAACAATAAACTCCGAGTCAGTCATGTGACTGGTGTGAGAACTCAAAACAGTTTATTTATCTTTAAAATCAAAATAGAGGAATATTTTTAAAGTCAATTCGCAATGCTTTTAAAAAATGAGACTACCATAAGGCCTCCCGCACACACACACAATGCAAACGCAGAATCGGAGGAGATTTCTCCTTATGATAGTCAAAGATGCTTGATACGCATTAAAAAGAACATTTGATATTATTACTAGTGCATAGTGTAGGAAAAATTCATTTCGAAAGTAGAATATAAATCTTAGCCAACATACGACCATTATCGTATGCCTACTATAGCTACCATCTAAACAGTGGTGACCACCATAAGTAAATGGCAGGTTCTACAACTAATACCGTACAAGGTTTCGTATTGGGAATTGGATGTCCAACGAATGATCAGGCCAAGGAACTTCCCATTGCCACATGAGAATGCCTCTGGATGGACATTCCCGAGAACCAAACCGGATCTCTGCCAACACAAGGCCGGGTTACCCCTAACTGAGTAACAACTGACCGAATATGCCATCCCCCGGTCCTTTGGGACCTTTCACCGAGCGCTCGTAATCAATTCACACAATCATAAAGTGTTTTCAACATGAGTAAGTATCTGGGCTCCATACCATGATACCACCCTTTTCAGAAGGAAATGCACATATCCTAAAGGGCGCTACCCCTCATAACCTTGCCGCATCTTTCCTGTTTTGACCATTCCCGAGGTGTGAGGCTCGACGAAGTCACGTCCACAAAAACATACTTTATACAAAAGCCATGCTTTGGGTCAACAAATGATCATAGAAATGATCACCAGGATAGACGATCAAATAAATGATCCTATCACAAATGATCAACACAATGATCATTTCACAGCAACACTCAGCATGTCACATTACCAAATTGGGAATATATCGCTGATAACCTTCAACTACATAACCTCTGAGCTCGTACGTCTCAGAGAAGGGTGTTAAGCTAAGAGAATAAATTCTCTGCCACCAACAGAAATATATTTGAAAGAAATCGGCTTTATATCTCAATTTGTAATGTCAGACATACAATCCATACAAGTCTGTTCCGGGCTCGAACAGAACCGAAGGCACTTACAAAGAAGTCCTTGCAATCCGGATATCCACAATCCTGATCGGATTTCCCATCACATATGGAGAACTCTATACCGTAGCAACTCGGTGCAGAGTCAATCGACAGGTCATCCTATCGCTCTCGCAAATACCGGGTCTTCAACACCGATCTTCAATGCTATCCATTACGTCGTATCACTATTCGGAATGGGTAATCCGAATAACGAGCGCAATAATTTAAAATAAGTGTGGCATTCAAATCCAAGCAAATCACAACAAATACCTTTCAAAGGTAAATATTGATAGTCGGTTATTGAACTATCAATGGATATGCACACATCACCAAATTCCAAATAATTTTCCAAATTATTTATTTCCCAAAAATATCTTTACAAGATATATAATTTTCACACTTCAAAAATAAATCAATATTTATTTTTAAACGAATTCCACTTTCGTTTATAAATTCCATAGCGAATTTATATTCTAAAATATCTATGCATATACGATTTCAATTATTCATTTCAATTTATCTTCAAAAAGATAAATTCTCAAAATATTCACTTTATATTGGAAAAACATTTCCATACTTACTTATTAAGTAATTCTCAAATCTATTTATTTTCAACACTTGGAAAATATTCAATATACTTAAATCGAGATTAAGTATATATTTCATTCTTTAAGGAAATCATTCTCTTCAACGTATTTATTTGGGCCAAAATGAATGTTGCGTAAAACACCGTTACGACAACCCAAAATCACTAGTATAGGGATTCGAAATTAAAATAGATATATAAATCCCAATACTATACAAAACATTTCCTTTCGGAAATCATTTACTATAACAACAGTGTTATAGTCCACCATTTCCTTCTATTTCTCGAAAACGTTTATTTCAACAATGAATGTTGAAATCTATGGTTTCGAATCTCAACGCATTTTAAAAACATCGTTAGATCGTTTTAAATTCTATTTAAAACATCACATTCAAAACAATTTCTTTAACATATTATTCACTATTCAAAAACGTGAATATACTTTGTTAACAAATTTCATCCTTTTATTCATTTTATTTTAAAGGATTATTCACAGTCAAAAACGTGAATATAACTCCATTAATAGGTTTCAACAATTTACTTATCAAAATAAGTCGTTTGCGAATTTTATAAAACAACGTTTATAAATTCTATTTCTATTTGTTTTATAACTACTTCCTTTTTATAAATCTTCTATTTCTATTTGTTTTATAACTACTTCCTTTTTATAAATCTCCTTTATTAACCTATTCACTTTATAACTCAATTATAAACCAAAAGTTCATATTATAAGTTAAATGCTTATAATTTATTCGTTTGTAAAAATCGTTCCTTTGAATTTCATAATTATAAATCTTATAACTTATAAGATTCAATTATTTATCCAAAACCATTCTTTTAATAACTTTATAAATTTTATAAACCTACTGCTTATAAAATTCCATTTATAACTTCACCGTTTATAATTCTATGCATTTCATTCCTTTATGAAATTCATTTACAATTCATTCTAACACTTATAAAAACTCGTTTTATAATCCAAAATATTCTAATTTATAAATATCCATTTTATAAATCTTTTATACAAATCAATTTGTATTATTATTCTAAAACGTCTTTAGACTCCTTTATAATTTCATCATTTTGATTTATAAAATAATTAAATTTTATAAATCCTATATTTTCAACTTTTTATAATAAATTCAAAAATCTAATTTAAACTATTTTATAAAATCATTAATCCATATTTCTCAAAAATCAACTTTAACCGTATTTCTCAAAAATCATACTTTTTATAACTTTAAAAATTATAACGTTTATTTATTTAAAATGGATCAATTCCAAAAATATTTTATAAACGTATACTTTCAAAAATCACTTTGAAATCCTTTTAAAATTCCAAAATTTGGACCAATGATGCTACATACCAAATAGTCAATCACGACAACAACGATATCATATATCGATATGATAATCCATCAAATTTCAAAATATCTGAAATCAAATAAATACTGTTGAGGAATCCAGTTGGATCCCTCCAACCTGTTTCTTGCATCCAAAGATGTTAGCACAATACCAATTCCGCTCCAGTACGGAATTATCACGGTATATGGGATTTAAAATATTATCCGCTTAACAGACGGCGCAATAGGGTCTCATCCGCTATACAAATGCGGGAAATCACAACTCCAATATATACATATGCCAATATATATATATTGCTATTATATATAATACCAATTTCACTGTTTATGAAATATTCGCGGTATATGTTTTTAATAAACAACATCCGCTTACTAACGGCGCATAATGTCTATCTTAACAATCAATAGATAACAATCATCATTCAAACATGCATTCAAATATTTTAAATCTAACTATTTAAAATAAAATCGAAACTGATTCGATTGAGTGAGATGTTCTCACCTTGATTTTAATTTCGTTTTAGCGATTTATTTCGAATAAAATTAAACGGACATTTAATTTTACCCGAAATTTTCACTAACTCCAAACGACTCCAATCCAATTCCATAGCATAGTGCTCGACGATACGATTCCAACGCAACTGGTTTCGCGCGTTTTCGACCTCGTATGAAAAAGTTATGATTTTATGAAGTTTACACGATTTTTATATAAACAATTTACAACATAATTAACTAATTTTCAACCTAGCTTCATATTAGCCGTTAGATCCCCTGCTTCCATCATCAGGCCCGTGCGCACACCCCCCCCCCCCCCCCTCTTCTTCCCATTCACGCGTGCATCCAGTACCAAGAACGCAAACAACCCATAGCTTTCAAATTTAGGGTTTATATTTACAACCTCTATGCTTGATTATAACTCGATCAGGGAGCTCCATATTGTAGCCACGACCAAGAGCTATGCTCGGCCCAAACATGGAGGAGCTCGGCTGTCCCAAGCCTTGGGAATTGAGCACGAAACGCATGGTGTACATCTCCACTTTGTCGTCGATCCATGGCTCCAAACGCGATCATAACCGTTGATCTTGTAGTTCTCATTACGCTCTACCACTTTCTAGTTGAAAGTTTCTTGAAACAATTGAAGGATTGAAAGATAAATGAAGGAGAAGAGGAGAGTTTTCTGGCCTTTGGTTTTGACTGAGGCGGCTAGGGTTAGGTTTAGTTTATTTTTATTTTTTTTAATTTATGAAGGAAGGGTGTCTATTTATAGGAAATCGTTGAACACTATTCATCCGGGAATTCCAAACTCCGATTTACGCGCCGAAACTGACGTTCCTAGGGTTTATCCCGCGTTCCGGACACAATGGAACAGGTTTCGAAAGCTAATTCGGACATCTGTGCGAGCTATGGCAATAAACGTTCGATTTAAATTTAAACCGATTAAACGATTTTCTAGGCGTTTTAATTTGTACCGGACAAACGGTAAATCCAATTGACACGAAATTTGAAATCTTACAATAATATCACATTACAGATCCGATGAAACTGGTTTCGTCGAAATCCGAGACTTTTTGAAAAATGGCTATTTTAACTCGCCAAATTAATATTAAAAACAATTCAATGCGTTTCGAGCTGCTACGATCAAACGATAACTCCGATTGACACGAAAATTGAAATCCGATAATAACTAACTATTACGGATCCAATGGAACTGGTTTCATTCAATTCTGAGACTGTTCAAAAATTGACTATTTTCACTAGTCGATTTAAATATTAAAATATTCAATTTTCACAAATTAACTTTTAATTCGATTTTAAAAGTTCTAAAATATCGTTCTAACTTCAATATGATAAAATAAAATTTTAAAAATCATTTTCAATCATATTTAACCCAATTTTCAATTATTTCCATAATTTAACATATTAAATTATTGATTTAATTATCCAATTAAATCCAATTATTCAAATAAAAATTTATTTGACTTATATATTCACTTATTAATATTTAAAATTAATTAAATATTCAAATTTTAATTACTAAAATTTCTGGGTCGTTACATTAACATTCAAATAGTTTGATTTAATCGTTGACCAAATTTACACCCAAGAATCACACAACCGAAATGATGAATTCTTAGGCCAAATGATTTAATTAATTTGTAATTTTTATAAATTAATTAATATTTATGAAATATTAATTATGAAATTTGAAAATGATTTGAGAAATAAAAATTGTTGTATATATTTATAATAGTTATAAACATATCGACTAATATAAGATATTGATAATATATTAAACTAAATATAATTGTATATATTTAATTTGGGTTAAATAGGCTCACAACACATGACGTTTGGTGGTACAAGTCGGCCGGCTGCTATGGCAAGGGTAAGAGGCGGCTAAGATGTAGGGATTTGGTTTATAGATGTATGGTTGAGATTAAGAGAGAAGGAGTATTACATATTTCCTAGTTCCTCTCTTATCTCACATTATATATACTTATCTCCAAACCTAATTCATTGCTCGTCTTTTAGCAACCACTTTCTTCCTTTTAATGGCCGAAATCCTCTCCCATTCAACTCTCAAAATCTCAAATCAGAATCAAATAAAAAGTGAAACTATTCAATAGTAAAAGGTCGGTGATTCCAGATTAGCAAACTGACGGATCGAAAGATATTTAGAGAAGGAACTTCATCATTTCAACATGAACTCAAAGGCATTTGTAGAGGCAATGTTTATTTACATTATAGATTTAATATCATGTTTATAATCTGATAATTATGCACCCTTGAATTAACATGTATATATTATTGTTATATAATTAGTTAGGTGAGATTTTTATAAATATATGTGGTTGTCAAAATCAGATTGGTTATGTGCATAACGTATGATGTATAAATTCATAATTTAATCATATAATCAGTTATTATATGTTAAGAACATTTTATTTTAATTTTATGTTAATACATACATATATATAATAGTATGTGTATAAATGCATATACGTTATTGATATAAATGTATATATGATTATATAAGATTATATATCATATAATATTAGTTCAAAATTTTATTCGTGCATTTTTATATTTATTATGAATCATCAGTATTGAAAAATAATTTTTTTATATTATTATATATTTATTCAATATTCAATGATTATTTGATATGATAAATTCATATAAAATAATTAATGTTTCTAAAGTTTAAATTAATAATTTCTATAATTACTACATCATATCAGAAGCATTCAGGAATTTTTTCAAATTTTAAACATCATTTTATTTTTAATAATTAATTTAACTTTCAGCTGAATATAGATTATTTAATTAAAAGTAATATATTATTTTAGAAAAAATCTCAAATTTTTTCGTAACTCCTAAAAGGTAATCCTATATTTTTTGAAATTTTAAAATTCAAATGTTTCATCGTACAATTAATTTTATTAATTATTTATGGCTAAAACTATTAAATAACTTATAGAAAATATATATTAAAATTATAATATATTAAAATCAGAGTTGGTTTCGAACTGGAAAACTTCAAAATTATTATTATTATTTTCTATTTTATATTTATGTGTGTATATTAAATCATGAAATAATTTATCATTAAATTATATATTTATTATATATATATAATCGGTTTGTATTCCGTGTAAAGTAATTATTTTTATATATATATATCATATACACACACAAATGTGTCAGTGTATGTGTATATTAACATATGTATATATAAATATGTATTTTGTAATATTTTAATAATGAAAACATACTTAGGACACATTTATATATATATGTATGTATGTATGTATGTATGTATGTATGTATGTATGTATGTATGTATGTATGAATGTATTTATGTATAATATTTGGAATTTATAACTATATACATATATACATACATATACATACATATACATATACATACTACATATATATATATATATATATATATATGCATACATTTGGATAGCAAACAATACATATAAAATGAGTTAATATGTTTGTTGCGATGCAAACCCCAACATCTATATACGGGCATATTATAATGTTCATGGATTATTATATTACGCATGCGCGCGCGCACACACACACACAGATATATATATGTATGTATGTATGTATGTATGTATGTATGTATGTATGCATGTATGACATATGTATATAAATTAAATCAAAACACATTAATTTCATAATACAATATGTATATATATGTATGTATGTATACTTAAAACAAATGATTTTATTTAAAACAAATTTTGAAATGTCCTAAATAAATTAGACTTTATAGGCCCAATAAAGATCCAATAAGGGAATTTTTTTAAATTTACCTATAACTTTCATTGCGGGCTGGTCTAATTCCAACAATGATATAAGAACCTAATAGCCTATGCGGTTTAGTATTAAGCTCACAACCCAAAAGTTTTCTTTAATAGAAGAGGTAAAATTTGATTTGTTTCTTGGGAAAATTTTCAAATTATTTGAAAATTAAAATATAAATTTTAAATTTAAAAGTTAAATTTTAAATATGGTATACAAATATTAACAAAGTTATAATATAATAAAAAATTTCAAAATCTTTGAAAATATTAATTTTCAAATTTTCAAAATTTATTCATAAGATCAATAAAATTAATTAATTAAATAAGTTAATTAATTAATAAATGTATGCATGTATTGTATATAATGATATGCGTAATGTTGTTTTAAAATGTTTAAAATAACATAAGTATACATGTATGTATATGAATTGAATTTTGAAATTAATATAATGTAATTAAAATTGTTTGATTAAATAAATTAATTAAAAGTTACTTAATTATATAAATTAATTAAATGTTAATTAATTAAGTAAATTAATTAAAGGTTAACTAATTAAATGAATATACATAAATACATACATACATATATATAAGATATATGTGTAATGCTACAAAAGATTATAGTATGTAATAAACATTTTGATATAAATGTCATATTAAAATAATATAAAATTAATTAAAATGTTGATTAATTAAATAATATTTAATTAATACAATGTTATGCATAAGACTATTATACAAGTAATACAAAATATAAAAGTTATATAATAATATAAGAGTGTATAAACCAAATATGGGACATTAAAGAAACCCTAAATAGACTTAAGGGATAAATACATATGTATTGTATATATACAATGAATTCAGATGTGTCTGACACTTGAATCATGAGGGTGTTCCGTTAGAGATACATTATTCCATAAGTCGATATCACTTAAAATAATATATTAAAGATTGTGAATCTTTAACATAACGTTGTCCTTTACCATATATATTAATAAATTACTTCACTACAACAAAAATACCCTTTTACCATGGGCTATACCCGTTGTAATAGGGGTTTTGCAATGGGCCAGCGCCCGTTTTATTAGGCGATGTTGTAATAGATCCAGAAAATTTTGCAATGGTTCAAAACCGTTGTAAAAGTTCGTTGTAGTAAAAAAAAATTACAACGGTCCATAGCCATTGCAATAGCATCATTTACAACTGATTTTGCCCGTTGCAATAGCATCATTTACAACTGGTTTTGCCAATTTCTATAGCATCATTTACAACTAATTTTTTCTGTTGCAATAGGGTCTTTTACAATTGTTTTTGTCCGTTGTTAAAAAAATTCAAATAAGAAAAGAAATATGTGAATACTATTACATTACACTCAAAAAATTAAAACTAATTTGTCATTGAAACCATAATACTGTACCAATAACAAACATATTCATTCATATCTTTAAAAAATAACAAAAAAGATTTATATTTCTAAACGCCAAAATGATTCATGTATTCTTAGCATTTTATAATACAGATCCTATATAAGATATATATATATACCAAAACAATGGAAATATAATGAACATATGATTCATCTAACTATGTATGCCTTGGCCCGTGAACTTTAGCTGCTTGAACCCCTACATCAACTCTTTCAGCAATAACCCGTTCATACAAATCACAAATATTCAATCTATTGGAATACACAAACAATTAAAAAAGAACATAAGCATACTGAAATTTTAGCAAGTGAAATACTTTTTACCATTGGTATTTATGACACTGAGTGTCATGACCCGAAATCTAGCGCCTGAAAAATCGACATCAAATACCTCACTTGTATTCGAATGTCAGAGATTCAAACGTCGAATTTCAGTTCGGTGGAGCTTAGAACAGCATTAGATGATACAACACAGTGGAAACAAAATGAGTTTTCATTGATCACAACATTTATACAATATGGATACAACATTTGATTACAATAAATAACCACCAACATTAGAGTAGAAGATATATCATACAACAACAAAATATAACTCCATAGCGGAACAACAATAAGGCTACAATAACTTCAATAGAGTCTTTCAAAAGAAGGAGAGAGTGAGAATCCAACATGCTCCGACTTCGATAAGGTCTTCCAAAACTCCAAAGACTTTCCAAACCAAAAGCTTCCAAAAACTTCAAAGACCAAAGGCTTCAAAAGACCTCTAGATCCAAATCTACATTCCAACTTCACTCCAGATCATGGATAACCTGTTTCTAGGCTATAAACTCCTGGTACAATCTGGAGATACCAGCAGACGGCGTATAACATTGCTCAAACACCTCCTTGAATCGATCCCAAGTGAATTCATCCTCCAGCTCAGCTGACGTAATAGTCTCCTGCCATGCTAAAGCCTCCTCCTGAAGTTGCCAAGAAGCTATCAACCTCATCTGGTCATCTTCCAACTTCAATCCTTTGAAAACTCTTTCGCAAGATCGAATCCAGGCTTGTGCTTCAATAATAGTTTCCTTGCCTATGAATGGCTTTCCACCAAGTCCTGAGAAACTTCGATATAAATCAGCCAGATTCGGCTGAGGTTGGATAGGAATAGCTGTTGTTGCAAGGCCTTGACCAGTTGTAGTGGTACATCCCCGTCCCCTACCTCGTCCTCTTCTCGCACTCATTCTCACTATCTGTAAATAGTAAGAAAACTTGATTTAGGCCATACGGACGAGATATCTTAGGGATATACTCATTCTAGGGTATTTACCCTATCTCTAATGAGTCAGCTAATGTGTTATACTCCAAAGCTAAAGTTCTTACTCAACCTTTAGCTTTAACATTTTAATTATTTGAAAACTTGTTTTGAGACCTTGTTTAAAAATTCACTATAGAACTTGGTAATATTTCTTCAAAAACTTATTCTTAACATAATTTAAAACTTGTTCACTTTAGTATGTTTTAAAACTTGGTTTAATAAATTGTTTTGAAAACTTATCTATTTTAACATACTTTAAAACTTGTTTAAAATCTTGTTCATGCTTTAGTAACAAGATTAACCTTTATGTTTTTAAAACCTGCTTAGAAAATTTTCCTTTTAAATTTAAAAACCTGGTAACCGGCATAAAAAAATCCGAGCTCAAGTTCAACTTTCCCGAGTCATTCCCCGAGACACTTGCAACTCCACTTGACTTCGAGCAAATCTGCAAAATACTTCAAGTTCACCCGAGAACAACGCTTCTTCCCCAAATATCTCGATCAACCAGGCACAAATGTGCATGCCCGACCAACTCTGGTCGACACTACGACCCTTAACACGTCGACGATGATCTCGTCAATAAACCCTAGCACCCAGAAACGTCGAACTTACCTGGAATCAAAATCGAGTATACCCAGCACCCCCTAGCACCAAAACCCAATCGACACAATCACCCCTCGCCGAGGACTCCGACCATCTGGGATCATGCCAGTCAACCCAGAGCTACTTCACACCCTCAAGCATCAATTTCCCCTGGACCGTCACCTACGATCCACCATCGGCGACACAAGAGCCCAATGAAAAACGTCGATCAAATAAGCGAATTAACCCTATTTCGCCTTCCTTCGGCCACCATAGCAACCTAGAATTCAAGCGAATATTTTTCCCGTGTTCGCCATCATCCAAGATTCCTCCAGCCTCGACCACGATGACCAACATCTCGTCGTTCATCAGAAATCGCCACAAATCCTTTTCTCGTTCAACCCGCAAGTTCTCATGATTTACTAAACTAAAATTCATGATTTTTCTTTTAAAAATAATAGTTTCTAAAAACAAACCATATTATATAATTGAATCAAGAATTTAAGACACTTGCATTTTGACATGTATTTAAGTTTCACTGTATATGTGACGACCCAGAATTTTAAACATTTGAAATTGAAATATTTAATTGATTTTAAATATATGAAAGTTAATTTAAATAGAATTTCAGATATAACTATGGATTTGGCAATTAAATTATTGAATTTAATTTATTTAAGTTGGATAAAATGTTGAATCTTTATTTTTAAGCTAATTAAAAATATTTTAAAGGCTTGGAAAATCAACATTGATAATACTGAAGATTATGGAAGCTTCAGAATTGAATTTGAAAATGTTTTGTTTATTTTTGAATTTATACCATTTAAATTGATATTCAAAAATAGCCTTCCGAGGTACAGTCTTGGAATTCGATGAAACCGGTTCCATTGGATTCGTAATATTGTATTATTACTGGATTTCAATTCTCGTGGCATTCGGAGTTGTTGTTTGGCCGTACGAATAGCAAAAATGCTGAAATTTAAATTAAAAAATCGATGTTTTAACTAGTCTGAAAAGCTATATTCTCCATACGATCGAATTTGGACTCAGAACCTTTTCCATTGCATTCAGAATAGGCGTATAACATTATAAACGCCCGGCGGCACATCTTGATTAGAGATTGAGATTGTGAGTTGCAAAACTAATACGATTTGAATTTGAAAATAATATATACAGTATTTAATATAAATTATTTTCACAAGACCATATTTTACACGTTTCTTCCCTTCTAACATTTGTCATCTTCGTCGACATGCGTTCGTTTTTAAAATCAGTTAATAAAAAAAAATAAACGAACGAAGCTTTTGTCCAAATCTCGTCCCCCTTCTTTCATTACAAATTGAAAATCAAAGATAAAAATGGTCGCCTTCCTTCAGATCCAAAACCAACGAATCGATTCGTTGAAGTAGAAAGAAAAAAATATAAACCGCTTGGTCCCATTCTTTTTCTCCTCTAAATCGAACGCAATTCGTTCGTTCAAAAAAAATCTCCAAGTGACATTCGAACTGAATCGAATCAGATGGAAGGAAGAGCTCGAGTTAAAGTGCACGTTGATTCACAGTTGGGTAGGAAAGAAGGAAGGCCACCAGAGGTTAGAGCAGTGGAGACGTCGCGATATAGGAGAAGATCGTCGTTCGATCGATCGAGATGGAGTACAGTCGTGTGTGCGACATGGTTTAGGAAGTCGAGCAGATGGCCGGTGGAATGATAATCGAGTCACGATTTTTCTTGGGTGTTGTTCGCAATTGGGGTCGGCGATGAACTTGGGGATTTCACGAGGTGAGCGGCGGCGTGCTCTATCGCCTGGAGTCGCAGTTGTCGATAATAGTGGTCCCTGGGCAGGCAGTGATTGAAGACTGAGGAAAACGTGGGTGGGAGCTCGTGCTCGAGCTCTGGCATCGGGTGGTGTTCACTGCTCGTGGGGCGACGGGGTGTATAGCTTGGGTTCGTTTTTCCAGTAAGGTATAACTTTGTTTTACATATATATAGAAAATTATATATAGGGTAAGTTAACCAAAGTTTTAATAAATAAAAAAAATTACAGTAAGTTTTGGAATGAAAAATTCCGTTTTTGAATATATATATATATATACACACACACACACATATATATATATATATATGTATGTATGTATGTATTAGGAAATCTATACAGGTTATTTTATAATTTTATATGTAGTTCGTAAAGAAATAAATATGCATGTACATATTTTAATTTACTAGATTTATAATAAAAAAATAGGTTTGGTGATTAATTTATTTTTATTAACCCACTTTACTATTTTAATTACTGAAAATAAATTATTAAAGGAAATTTAGTTTTTAATTTAAAACTTTAGTTAAATAAATTTATTAAAAAGGAATTTGTTTAAAGTAAAAGTATTAGTTTAAAATTAAAATTGTTAGTTAATTAAATTTATTAAAGGGAAATGGATTTAAGAAATTTAATTATTAGTTTAAATTAAATAAATATATTAAATGGAAATTTATTATTCGATTTTTTTCGGTTATTAATCAACTGTATAAAATTGTCTATACAAGGTCTAATAATGCGAAGAAGACAAGTCGGGATTGGTAAGGGATAGCAAATAAAAAGGTGAGATCTTCTCACTCAATTGGAATTTCCGATTTAATTTCAAATAGTTAAATTTAAAACTATTGATTTTGTGCTTGGATGATAAACTATTATCAGTTGTATTGGATTAGACCCTATGCGCCGCATAATAGCGGAGAATATTATATAAACCTATATACCGCGATATTCCACCTCAAAGTAGAATTGGTATTATATATGTATTTGGAATGATTGATTTCCCGCACTATATAGCGGATGAGACCCTATGCGCCGCATAATTGCAGATGATATTTTTAAATCCCATATACCGCGATATTCCACCTCGAAGTGGAATTGGTATTTAACTGTTGTGCTAACATCTGTGGATGTAGGGAAACAGGTTGGAGGGATCGAACTGGATTCCTCAAGTATTTGAATTTGCCTCAATGTTGTGAGTTGATTTGTTTATAATCTGTGTGTGATTATATTGTGATTGAAATCATTAAAGAATATAATTTAGCCGAACATATCTTTAGAGTACAGTAGGATACCAGAAATAAATAAAGATTGATTTTTGAAATTTAAGTAGAAAGTTTACAGTAAAAATTTATTTTCGAGAATTGGATAAATTTAAAATAAGGAATTTTAAAAGGATAAGGTTTTACTTTTGTAATCCTATTGAATAAAATTTCAAAATATGGGAAAAAGATTTAATAAATGGATTTGAGTGATATTGTTTAATAGATGAAGCATTTATTTAAAATTTGGATTTTTAAATAGTTTGGAAAAAATAAAGGGATTTATTTTTAAAGGGTAATTAATTTGGAAATCAATTTGAGAATTGGTTTGATGTTTAAAAATGAATCTTTGGGGAATCAATTTGGAATTTGATTTGGTATTTGAAATTAAATTTAGAAATCAATTTGGAATTTGATTTGTTGTTTGGAAATAATTTGGAAATCAATTTGGTAATTTGATTTGGTGTTAGAAAGTGAATTTTTAGAAATGTAAATTCACAATGGGAATTTTATAAAGGAAAGGGAAATTTGTTTTAAATAAATATAGGTTTATTTTTAAAAGTATGGAAAGAAATTTAAAGTTTTGGAACGTAAATTAAAATAAATCAAAGAAGATTTATTTATTTATTTAAATGACCATTTTGAAAATGGAAAGTGTATTTTTCTTGGAAAGTCGAGTATGTTTTCAAAGAAGCTTATAAATATAAATTGAAAGTTTAAAAGTTGGTTTTTAAAAGAATATTTGGAGAAATTATTATCTTAAGTTATTTTGAAAATCTTTAAAGTAAAGATTTATTTAATTAATTATAGAAGTGATTATTTAAAGATTAAATTGATATTTGATTTAGAAAATGGTTATTTAAATATTTATACTCTATCTACTAATTTTATTTTAAAATTAGTTTGGACTTGAATTTTTTTATGAAATATTTGTATAATATTTTCATAACTACTGTTTTAAATAAAGCGTTTTAAAAATAGTTTTTATTCTGAATGTTTCCAAGTATATATTTTGGATAAGTAATTTAAATTATTTTAAAGTATTCGAACTGGACAAATTTTCAGTGGAAATAAATATTTGTAAATTTATTCCGCGTAAGGAAAATGATTTGAAAATTGTTTTCAAAGGATTGAAATGTGGAAATTGATTCGAAATTTGTTTTCAAAAGGTTGAAATGTGAAAATATATCTTGTGAAGATATTTTGAAAATAAATAATTGGGGGAAAATTATTTGAAATCTGGTGATTATTGTGAATGTTGATTGATAGTTAAATAACCGACTATCAATATTGGCCTTTAAGTGGCATTTGAATTTCGATGCGACCGGGAGCCGGATTCCAAATGGATATTCGAAAACCACATCGAATCTTTGTGATAGTGATGGATCTTTTGTTTAAAAAGATCAAAGTGGAAATTCGTTGTGAATTATTTGAAATATGAATGTATCACTTGTTTTAAAATAAGCGCTCATTATTCGAATTAGTCGGGAGATGAGTTTGTGTCATAAAACCCATTTCGAATAATGATACAATGAAATAAGATTGCATTTGAAGATGGTGTTGAAGACTGAATATTTTCGAAAGCGAAAGAATTACCTGTCGAATGTCTCTGCACCGAGTTGCTCCGGTATAGATATTTGATCACCTTTTGTGATATGGATTCCAGACATGATTAGTGAATATCTGGATTACAAGGGCCTCTTTGAAGTGCCTTCGATTCCGTTCGAACCCGGGACGGACTTGTATGGATGTGTGTTTGACGTTAAACTTTGAGATGTAAAGCTGGTTTCTATCAAATACATTTCTGTTGGTGGCGGAGAACTTATTCTCTTAGCTTAACACTCTTCTTTGAGACGTACGAGCTCAGAGGTTATGTAGTTGATGGTTACTAGTGATACATTCCCAATTTGGTGATGTGGCATACGAAGTGCTGCTGATCATTTGTTGATCGAAGCATGGCTTCTGTGAAAAGAGTAGCTTTGTGAACGAGACTTCGTCGAACCTCACAACCCGAAAATGGTCGAAATAGGAAGAATGCGCAAGACAATTTGGGGTAGCGCCCTCGGGGTATGTCCATTTCCTTTTGGAAAAGGGTGGTATCATGGTATGGAGCCTAGATACTTAACTTATGTGCTTACTGCAAATTTATTGCTTTGTGGTTGAGGATCCTCGGATAAAGGTCGGTAATAACCGGGGATGGAATACTCATGGTAGATACTCATGTTATAGCTGTATTACAGCGTGGGGGCAACTCGGCCTTGTGTTGGCAGAGAGCTGGTTAAGTTCTCGGGGCGTCCCTCCAAAGGCGTACCCATGTGAAAATAGGAAATTCCTTAGCCTGACCATTTGTTGGAAATTCAAAGAAACAATACGCGCCCTGTACGGTTTTAGTTGTATAACCTGCCATGGAATGTGGCGGTAACCTACTATTGAACATGGTAGCTATAGTAGGCATACAATAATGGTTGTATGCTAGCTAAGATTAATATTTTACTTTCGAAATTTTTTCGACGCTATACACTAATGATAATATTAAAAGGAATTTCGCGTATTAAGTATGTTTGACTATCATAAGGAGAAATCTCCTCCAATTCTGCGTTTGCATTGTGTGTGGCGGGAGGCCTTATGGTAGTTTCATTTTCCAAAAGCATAGCGGGTTTCTTTTCCTTTCTTTGTGAAAATAACGTTTTTTAAGATCTCACACCTGTCCCTTGACTAACTCGGAGTTTATTGTTCCCTTTCTAAACTCTAGGTGTCCATAATTTTACACACGGGCAACCTAGAGTCAGGTTAGCCGTTGTTCTGAAGCGAAGTCAAAAAAGAGTTGCAGTGGAGATGTAACAACCCGCATATTTATCGATTTTATATTTAAATATTTTATTTAAATATTTTGTCGTTAATCGGATATTGGTCCGAAAAGCTACTTTTTGCAAACGGTCAAATTAGGACTCGAGACCACTTCCATTGAGTTCGAAATGCCGTTTACAACTTTTTTAAGTATAAACATCGATAGGTTTGGAGTTAGTGAAATTTCACTAACTTTTCCCGCCTTGGACTTTGGGTTAGTTTAGCCTATTAAGCCCAAGTTCCAACCCACTTCTCCTCACTCTTCATAAATTTCCTAACTAACTCAAGCTTTGGCATTAATGGTGGAGAGAATGGGAAATTAAAACTCCAAGCACAAATTCAATTGCAAATCCAACATTCAACTCCAAATTCAAGTAGAAGATATTGGATTCAAGCTTTGGATTGCTTCTCCTTGCTTTCAAGCTTCATCTTCATAAATTTTAGTGCAAAGGCGAGATTTTTATCTCACAATTCTAGCCTATAACTATATTGGACCGTTGGGAATGATTCCCTATCACTTTTGCATGCACATTTGCATTTTGTTTGGATTGGATTGGCGAAAAACTCCAATTTTTAGCGTTTTGGTGAATTTTCTACATTTAGGTCGTTCTGGCCATTTTCGTGTGTTCGGAGTTAGGTCGTTCGCAACATAACCCTTAGGTCGCTCGCGTGTTAACGCGCTAGGTCGCACTGCATGTATTGTCATCTCGGAATTAGGTCGTTGGGCTTTAAGTCGTAGGTCGTTTGGCCTATAGGTCGTTAGGTCGCTAACACTTAGGTCGTTTCTGGCCTTAAACCCCCTCTGCAGTGTTAGGTCGCTCGCGAGTTGAGTCTTAAGCCGTAGGTCGTTCGCGAGTTAAGCTTTAGGTCGTTTGGCCTTTATAACGTTAGGTCGCTCGCATGTTAAAACGTTAGGTCGCGTGATCTATATCCCGTAGGTCGATGACCCCTTGAGTCGTAGAACTGATAGGTCGCTCGCGAGTTAAAATCGATAGGTCGCTCGACCACTAGATCATATGACCTGTTAGGTCATTAGGTCGCGTGGGTTTTAAGCAGCGTATCAGTTAGGTCGTTCCACCTTATAACCCTTAAGTCGCTCACCTCTGTTAGGTCGCGAGTCCCTTAAGTCGCTCGCCTCCGTTAGGTCGTGCATCCCCCTAACTCGTTCGGCCTTGCCTTCGTTAAGTCGCGTGACACATTAGGTCGCGCATCACCTTAGCTCGCTTGACCTTGTTTAGGTCGTTAGGCCGCGAAGACCCTTAGGTCGCAACCATTAGGTCGCTCGACCCAATTCCCTTTAGGTCGTTAGACCTCATTTTGTCTTCACTAGGTCGTACCGTTTTGGACGGGGCGCTGCCCCCTGGACCCCCGCGACCTGACCGGGCAGGTCGAACCCCGTAAGCGGTGGCGTTGCCCCCGCACCCCCACCTTGGGGGGTTGCCACCCCCCCGGACCCCCCCTCCGTAGGGGCTCTTTGATGAAAGATGCATTTTGAGTTGATTTCCTTGGATTTCATTCACGTCTTTGAACGCGAAGTTTTTGTGATTTGTCAGTTTAATAAAATAAAGGTTTCAATACTAGTAGTAAATATCAAAACTCTTTCAGCAAAACGATTTCAACTCTATTTTTAATAACAAAGCTTTTTCCTTAAACCGTTTTCCAATCTATTAGTATATACAAACCTTTACCTCACTCGTATGAGAAATCTAATTAAACAACTTAGTAAAACAAGTGGTATGAAACGCTTGCGTTTACTTCGTCGGTTAATTCTTGGACTTGTTCGATTGAATCTCTTGTGACAATTTTCTAGTGGAGATCTACAGTTTGTTAGTAAATATTTGAGTTAAGCAAGTGGTTATGGGACATGAAGTTAAACTTTTATATTTACTAACTTAGTGTAATTGACACTTCTTGATGATCATGACGATCATTTTTGTGTTTTAGACTAGCAACTGTGCGATGTCTCTTTGTCTACGAGGGAGACTAGACCCCGCTCTTGTGATGTTTCGCCATCTCATTTGTGTGATGTTTCGCCATCACATATGTGGGGTAGCGCCCCACGGTCTTCGGGCCATTCGTGTGTCAAAATTAATGGCTTGCAACCATGAGATAGCTTCTCGCTTTGTGTTACACGTGTAGGTGAGTTTTCATGCTCCTATATTGTAATTTCTGGATTTCTTGTGTAGTCTTCTGGAATTTGTGCTTCACCTATTTTCATGACTTTCATTGTTTTGATTTTCCAACTTTTATGTTTAGGTGAATTTGGATCTTTTAGAAGATTCTTTTGATATTGTTTGATCTCTTGATGATCTTCATTTACATGCTTATCATAGTATGTCTTTATGGTTACTATATGTTCTTGCCATATCTATTGTTTATATCATGTTATCTGATATTTATAGCTAGACTGATCCGTTTATTATTTTCTTATAAATAATACTCGGGTCAGACCGAGATGTTACAGGTGCTTCTGCTTGACTTCTCCCCCAGGGATTTACTACTCTGACTTTTGGCTGACCTTTTAGATTAGCAGTTTTTGTCGTTTGCACTTGAGATATAGACTCATAGATGTATTCTTTTGCATAGCACGTGTTGCTATTCTTTTGTATTATTGTGGATCTTTTTGACCACTACTCTGATGTACACTTTCATGTGTTAGTTATATATTCATATCTTCTTCCGCCTTTGTGATATGGATGTCTATGACTGATTTGTGTTATGCATATTTCTATGTTTGTTTCCGAAGATTATTATAGCCACCGCGTGATAAGAAATCACGAGGATGGTCGCTCCTCAACAGCCTTATTCTCCGTGCTAGTTGACAACTCTACACCGTAGTGTCTTGACTAGTGTGGGTATAAAGGTGGGGCGTCACAGCTTGGTATCAGAGCCAAACTTCGGAACAATGTAGAATAACTTAACAAGGATCATCGTCCTAAGTCTATCTTAGGAGTTGTACCATAGGATTAATTCGAGTCTTCGTACCGATTCATCCTATTTCCTTTATGATTCCTTGTTTTATCTATCAAGATTGCTTGATATTCATTGGTGAATAACCTTCTTCCTTCTCTTCTTTCTTTCTTAAAGGAAGAGAATGTCTAGACCAGGCCGTCCCAGAACTGGATCATCTAGTGCTGCTCCCCAGGATGGAGTTTTTATGACTGCTCAACAGCTTCTTGATTTAGTAACAAATGCTCAAGCAGCTGGAGCTAACCCGGAACCTACTCACCCAAAGTCGGGATTTGCACGCTTGTGCAGCGATTACACTAACTTGGGTGGGAATCCCTTCAAAGGTTCGGAAACGATCATCGAGGTCCAGGCTTGGTTAAAATCATGTGATCGAATCTTTTCTCGCATGAACCTTATCGATCTCCACCGCGTTCAGGTGGCTTCCAGCATGCTCCAGGAGAGAGCATTGGACTGGTACGAACTCCTTATTTCAGAAATTAATGAAGCGGATCTCACCTGGGAGCAATTTCAGGGACGCTTCGAGTTAAAGTTTGTACCAGAAGCTGGGAAAGTAACATTGGCTCGACGTTTTATAGACCTTGTTCAAGGTCAATCCTCTGTGACTGATTACGTTGCAGCCTTCGAGTCGCTTTCCAAATATGGGGTTGAATACATCAACACCCCATTGAAGAAGAACCAGAGGTTCGTTTATGGCTTAAATAAGAATCTTAAGAAGCCACTACTCCTGAAACTAGAAGTTGCATTTGATCAACTCGTCGATATCGCTCTTCGTCTTGAAGAGGCCGATAGAGAGAGTGATGCTGAAGTGGTTGGCGCTAAACCAAACTTCAACAACAAAAAGAGGCCTAACAAATTTAAAGGTTCTTATCCCAATAAAAAGGGTAAGCAGGCAACTTCGGCTGCAAAGACACCTTCCTCTAGTAGCGGGCAATGCTATAACTGTGGGTCTAAGGACCATTTTGCGAACAAGTGTTCGAAGCCCAAAGGTTGTCACTATTGTAAGAGCCCAGATCATTTCATGCATCAATGCCTCAAACTTGAAGCCAAGAAGGGGGGAAAGTTAAATGTGGCTCAAGCCCCTGGCAACACATCTCGTGGCCAAGGTATTTCTCATCCCATTCTTGATGGTATTATTTTATTTCATGATCAACCTATTAGAGTTCTCTTTGATACGGGTGCATCCCATTCTTTTATATCAAAAGAACTTGTTGATACTTTTTCTTTAAATGTTGTTGCTTTAATGACTTCTTTAAGAATCGCGAATCCGGTTGGTGGGTCCGCAACTCTTAGTTTGCTTTGTAAAGATGTGGAGATTATTTTATGTGATTTTTCTTTCCTAGCCGATTTGCATGTCATGCGTTACTTAGGCTTTGGAATAATTTTGGGAATGGATTGGCTTAACCGTTATCAAGCCCATATCCTATGTCCTGAGCGGACTATTCATCTCCAACATCCACTATCTGTTAAACAGATTTCTGTTAATCTTAAAGATTCAGAATCCTGTTTGGTGGCATCTTTATATTCTTTAAATCCTCGTGATGACGATGATGATGATGAAGATGATATTATTTCTCGTATTCACGTTGTTCGTGAATTTTCCGACATATTCGAGCCCGTTTTAGGTTTACCACCTAAACGAGCAATTGAGTTCAGAATTAATCTTGTTTCTGGAGCTCAACCTATTACTCGTCCTCCTTATCGCATGCCCAATAAGGAAAATGAGGAGATGCGTAAACAATTATCCGAATTGGAGACGAAGCAATTTATTCGCTCTAGTTCCTCACCTTGGGGAGCTTCGGCCGTTTTTTCATGAAGAAATCCGACGGTACGCTTTGGCTTTGCGTTGACTATCGCAAGCTTAACGATATGACTATTAAAAATAAATATCCTTTGCCTCGGATTGATGATCTATTCGATCAGCTTAGTGGTGCTAAGGTCTTTTCACAATTGGACTTGGCTACCGGTTTCCATCAGCTTCGCATCGCCGAGGATAGCATTCCTTTGACATCATTCCGTACTCGATATGGATCTTATGAATGGCTTGTTATGCCATTTGGGTTAACGAATGCTCCAGCTTATTTCGCTGATCTCATGAATCGAGTTTTCAAAGATTTCCTCGATCGGTTTGTTCTCATATTCATTGATGATATTCTTGTGTATTCAAAAACCGAGGAGGAACATGAGAAACATCTTCGGATTGTATTGGAAACTCTTAGGAGTAATCAATTAAAGGCGAAATTTTCTAAATGCCACTTTTGGCAATCTCGTGTGAAGTTTCTCGGTCATATTATTTCTGAATCCCGAATTTCCGTGGATCCTTCAAAGATTGAAGCGATTCAAGATTGGAAAAGACCTGAGAGTGTGACTGAAATCCATAGCTTTCTCGGATTGGCGGGCTATTACCGTCGTTTCATTAAAGACTTTTCTAAGATTGCCGTGCCTCTTACTGGCTTGACTAAGAAGGGAGTTAAATACATTTGGTCGGACAAATGTGAAGCCTCTTTTCAGAAATTGAAAGAACTCCTTTCCGATGCTCCTATTCTTGTTATTCCCGTGGGGAATCAAGATTTTGTTGTTTATACTGATGCTAGTCACGTTGGTTTGGGTGCCGTTCTTATGCAAAAAGAACGTGTTATTGCTTATGCTTCTAGGCAATTAAAGCCGGCCGAGACTAGATATGCCACACATGATTTAGAACTCGCGGCTATTGTTTTCGCCTTTCGGATTTGGCGTCATTATCTATTGGGAGAGAAATTTATTCTTTACACGGATCATAAGTCTTTGAAATATTTATTTTCTCAAAAGGAACTTAATTTGCGTCAACAGCGTTGGCTCGAGTTCCTTGCACCTTATGATCTTGATATTTTTTATACCCCCGGTAAGGGTAATCGTGTCGCCGATGCTCTTAGCCGTAAACAACAAGCAGTTGTTTCTATGATGATATCCGAATGGAACGATCTTGAGGTTTTATCCACTTGTGAGATTCGAGAGCGCGTATCCGATTTATGCTCATCACCTGTTTTATGTAGCCTTGAGGCTCATCCTTCTCTTTTAGACCGCATTCTTGAAGCTCAAGGGCTAGATCCTAAATTGGCTCTTCTTGGCCAAAATGTTAAGGATAAAATTGATATTGAAGGTTTGAAAGACTTTGATATTGATTCTCGTGGCGGCATCCGAAAATTTGGTAGACTTTTCGTACCAAATATTGGAGATCTTCGTAAAGATATTTTAGAAGATTCCCATCGTTCTAAATTCACCATTCATCCCGGTAGTAGTAAAATGTACGCTGATATGAAGCGACTTTATTATTGGGAGGGAATGAAATCTGATATTGCTAACTTTGTTAAGTGTTGCATGACTTGCCAACTTGTCAAGGCCGAACATCAAAGGCCTGGTGGGTTATTGCAACCGTTAGAAATTCCAATTTGGAAGTGGGATCAAATTTCCATGGACTTTATAGATGGCCTTCCCCGTTCTCGTTCGGGTCATGATAGCTTATGGGTGATTGTTGATAGACTTACTAAATCCGCCCATTTTATTCCGGTTCGGTCTAACCGAACCGTTCCTCTTTTGGCCAAACTATTTGTCAAGAAAATTGTAAAATTGCATGGAGTTCCTACTTCTATTGTTAGCGATCGTGATCCATTGTTTACTAGTGGATTTTGGAAGAGTCTTCAAAAAGCTTTAGGAACGAAGCTTAATTTTAGCACCGCGTATCACCCCCAGTCCGATGGACAAACCGAGCGTGTGAATCAAACTCTTGAAGATCTTCTTCGTGCTTGTGTGCTTGATTTTGGTGGAAGTTGGGAAGATCATATTTCACTTGTTGAATTTTCCTATAATAATAGCTTCTAATCTAGTATTGGTATGGCACCTTTCGAGGCACTCTACGGAAGGCCATGCCGATCTCCTTCTTGTTGGCTTGAGGCCGGTGAGAAGCTGGATTTAGGTCCAGATTTTATTCGAGATTCCACGGAAAAGATTGAACTTATTCGGCATAGGATGAAAGAAGCCCGGAGTAGACAAAAATCCTATGCCGATAATCGAAGAAGGAAATTAGAATTTTCTGTTGGGGATCCTGTTTTTATTCGTGTTTCACCTATGAAGGGTGTTGTACGTTTCAGTCGATCGGGGAAGTTAGCGCCTCGATATATTGGGCCATTTCCTATCACTGAACGTATTGGTTCCATGGCTTATCGCCTTGCATTGCCGGCTCAGTTTTCTGCTATGCATGACGTATTTCACGTTTCTCAATTACGGAAATGCCTTCGGGATTCCGATTCTATTCTTGAGCCTGCTATTGTGGAAGAAATTGAAGTTTCGCCGAATTTAACTTATGAGCAGCATCCTATTCGAATTATAGCTTCGGATGTTAAACGACTTTGAAATAAAGATGTTCCGCTTGTGAAGGTTCAATGGTCCTCAAATCCTAAGGATTTCTCTTGGGAATCCAGAGAATTCATCGAGCGAACACATCCGGACTTGCTTACTCCTGCTCTTTGAGGTGAATTTCCTATTTCAAATTTCTTTTGTGTTAATATGCTTTTAAGGTTGTTACTTGTTATTTCCATCTTATATATTGCGAGGACGCAATTTCTTTAAGGAGGGGAGTCTGTAACAAACCGCATATTTATCGATTTTATATTTAAATATTTTATTTAAATATTTTGTCGTTAATCGGATATTGGTCCGAAAAACTACTTTTTGCAAACGGTCAAATTAGGACTCGACACCACTTCCATTGAGTTCGAAATGTCGTTTACAACTTTTTTAAGTATAAACATCGATAGGTTTGGAGTTAGTGAAATTTCACTAACTTTTCCCGCCTTGGACTTTGGGTTAGTTTAGCCTATTAAGCCCAAGTTCCAACCCCCTTCTCCTCACTCTTCATAAATTTCCTAACTAACTCAAGCTTTGGCATTAATGGTGGAGAGAATGGGAAATTAAAACTCCAAGCACAAATTCAATTGCAAATCCAACATTCAACTCCAAATTCAAGTAGAAGATATTGGATTCAAGCTTTGGATTGCTTCTCCTTGCTTTCAAGCTTCATCTTCATAAATTTTAGTGCAAAGGTGAGATTTTTATCTCACAATTCTAGCCTATAACTATATTGGACCGTTGGGGATGATTCCCTATCACTTTTGCATGCACATTTGCATTTGGTTTGGATTGGATTGGCGAAAAACTCCAATTTTTAGCGTTTTGGTGAATTTTCTGCATTTAGGTCATTCTGGCCATTTTCGTGTGTTCGGAGTTAGGTCGTTCGCAACATAACCCTTAGGTCGCTCGCGTGTTAACGCGCTAGGTCGCACTGCACGTATTGTCATCTCGGAATTAGGTCGTTGGGCTTTAAGTCGTAGGTCGTTTGGCCCATAGGTCGTTAGGTCGCTAACACTTAGGTCGTTTCTGGCCTTAAACCCCCTCTGCAGTGTTAGGTCGCTCGCGAGTTGAGTCTTAAGCCGTAGGTCGTTCGCGAGTTAAGCTTTAGGTCGTTTGGCCTTTATAATGTTAGGTCGCTCGCGTGTTAAAACGTTAGGTCGCGTGATCTATATCCCGTAGGTCGTTGACCCCTTGAGTCGTAGAACTGATAGGTCGCTCGCGAGTTAAAATCGATAGGTCGCTCGACCACTAGATCGTATGACATGTTAGGTCGTTAGGTCGCGTGGGTTTTAAGCCGCGTATCAGTTAGGTCGTTCCACCTTATAACCCTTAAGTCGCTCACCTCTGTTAGGTCGCGAGTCCCTTAAGTCGCTCGCCTCCGTTAGGTCGTGCATCCCCCTAACTCGTTCGGCCTTGCCTTCGTTAAGTCGCGTGACACATTAGGTCGCGCATCACCTTAACTCGCTCGACCTTGTTTAGGTCGTTAGGTCGCGAAGACCCTTAGGTCGCAACCATTAGGTCGCTCGACCCCGTAAGCGGTGGCGTTGCCCCCGCACCCCCACCTTGGGGGGTTGCCACCCCCCCTGGACCCCCCTCCGTAGGGGCTCTTTGATGAAAGATGCATTTTGAGTTGATTTCCTTGGATTTCATTCACGTCTTTGAACGCGAAGTTTTTGTGATTTGTCACTTTAATAAAATAAAGGTTTCAATACTAGTAGTAAATATCAAAACTCTTTCAGCAAAACGATTTCAACTCTATTTTTAATAACAAAGCTTTTTCCTTAAACCGTTTTCCAATCTATTAGTATATACAAACCTTTACCTCACTCGTATGAGAAATCTAATTAAACGACTTAGTAAAACAAGTGGTATGAAACGCTTGCGTTTACTTCGTCGGTTAATTCTTGGACTTGTTCGATTGAATCTCTTGTGATAATTTTCTAGTGGAGATCTACAGTTTGTTAGTAAATATTTGAGTTAAGCAAGTGGTTATGGGACATGAAGTTAAACTTTTATATTTACTAACTTAGTGTAATTGACACTTCTTGATGATCATGACGATCATTTTTGTGTTTTAGACTAGCAACTGTGCGATGTCTCTTTGTCTGCGAGGGAGACTAGACCCCGCTCTTGTGATGTTTCGCCATCTCATTTGTGTGATGTTTCGCCATCACATATGTGGGGTAGCGCCCCACGGTCTTCGGGCCATTCGTATGTCAAAATTAATGGCTTGCAACCATGAGATAGCTTCTCGCTTTGTGTTACACGTGTAGGTGAGTTTTCATGCTCCTATATTGTAATTTCTGGATTTCTTGTGTAGTCTTCTGGAATTTGTGCTTCACCTATTTTCATGACTTTCATTGTTATGATTTTCCAACTTTTATGTTTAGGTGAATTTGGATCTTTTAGAAGATTCTTTTGATATTGTTTGATCTCTTGATGATCTTCATTTACATGCTTATCATAGTATGTCTTTATGGTTACTATATGTTCTTGCCATATCTATTGTTTATATCATGTTATCTGATATTTATAGCTAGACTGATCCGTTTATTATTTTCTTATAAATAATACTCGGGTCAGACCGAGATGTTACAGGTGCTTCTGCTTGACTTCTTCCCCAGGGATTTACTACTCTGACTTTTGGCTGACCTTTTAGATTAGCAGTTTTTGTCGTTTACACTTGAGATATAGACTCATAGATGTATTCTTTTGCATAGCACGTGTTGCTATTCTTTTGTATTATTGTGGATCGTTTTGACCACTACTCTGATGTACACTTTCATGTGTTAGTTATATATTCATATCTTCTTCCGCCTTTGTGATATGGATGTCTGTGACTAATTTGTGTTATGCATATTTCTATGTTTGTTTCCGAAGATTATTATAGCCACCGCGTGATAAGAAATCACGAGGATGTCGCTCCTCAACAGCCTTATTCTCCGTGCTAGTTGACAACTCTACACCGTAGTGTTCTTGGCTAGTGTGGGTATAGAGGTGGGGCGTCACAGGAGATCTGGAGTTCAGGCTGGATGGCGAGGCGTATCACTTGTATATGTTATATTCTATTCAGCTGTTTGTTGTTGTAACACTCTGATGATGTAATGTGATGTATGTATAAACCGATATAGTTCTTTGTTTGAAAGATTATTCATTCATCTATTATATGTTGTTCCGCTGCGAAATGTGATATTCTGTTATTGTTTCTGTTTCTTCTTCTATCTTCTTCTTCTTAAACCTTAACGGTTCGGTTTTTCGGCATTCGACTGTTCGGCATTTGATTCAGTGGATGTATGAATGTCGACTTTCGGAAGTCAAAAAATTGGGTCTTTACAACTCGGTATCAGGGCAATTGGTTAAGCAACAACGTTGGCTCTAGTGGGGATTACTCGTTAGAGATAGAGTCAGTAGTACTCTAGAATGAGTTTGAGTGTAATAATAGATATGAGCGCGTATTTGTTAGTGAATATAAAATTGTTTTATATTGTGTTGAATGGTTTGTTGAGTGGTATATGTATTCTGGTCAATACGAGTAATTAACGTTATTAATAGGGATCTCTAAACATTTGTACAGAATAATTCGCCACGATATTGTTTTAATATAGGGTGAATGAAATAATTTTACCCAAACTATTTTCATATATAAAAGGAAATAATTTTTGTAAATTATTATAGTATATGGTTGCTTGGATGTTGGGAAGTGATATATTTAAATTATTATCGTTGGTTATTGAATAACAAATTGAAAACATAACCAAAACTAAGAAATAAAATCCATATACAAATGAGATTTGTAAATATAAATTGTAAATGTGATTTATAATTTGATATAGAATTCCAGAGAAATATTTGGAAGTCCATTGAAAATATTTAAAATTTGAAAAATATGGAAATAAAATTCCTTTTTAGTTTGAAAATGGTTTTCAAAGGTTTTGGAAAAAATGTTTTTGAAGGGATGAAAGCTCTAAACTCTTTTCGGTTGCTGGAAAATAATTTCGTTGATGACTGCAGCATCGTCGATGTTCATTTTTGAGTTTCCAAGAGAAAAATTGCTGCCAAATTATTTAAAAATTGAAGTTGTTTGGAAAATTGGGTTTGGGTTTTGGAAATTCAAAAGATAATTTGAATGAATTTCAAAAATGATTTTGAAATGTTAGAAAGCCTTTGGAATCTGATAAAAATAGTTGTGGAATAAAAATTTATTAAGGTGGAAAATAAATTTGTGAATGAATAAATAAATTTACAATTGCAAGTAAATGAAAGTGAATTTGAATGTTGAAGTTCATTTCGAATTTCTAAGTAAATAGAACTGAAATTGAAATTGAAATTGATTTGTAATAAACAATGCGAGGTATTAAAATGAAATTAGTAAGTGAAACTAATTAAAGAAATGGCAAATTAAATATGGTTTGAAATGAATTGAATTCAATAATTATAAATGAAAGGTAAATTGAATTCATATGGAATTGGAAATCCAGTTTAAATATCAGTAGATATAAACCAAAGTGGTGAATTGAGAATAAATTTAAGAAGTATATATAATATTTATATTAAACTTAAGAAATAAATAATGAAATTCTTAAGTAAAAATTTGGAGTTGAGAAAATATTTTAAATTGATAAGTGAATGAAGATTAAACTGGAAATTGTGAAATGGTGATTTTGAATAAG
This sequence comes from Allium cepa, assembly GCA_030765085.1. Classification (NCBI taxonomy): domain Eukaryota; kingdom Viridiplantae; phylum Streptophyta; class Magnoliopsida; order Asparagales; family Amaryllidaceae; genus Allium; species Allium cepa. The sequence goes on from CM060942.1 coordinate 154,413,573, forward strand.
TGGGTAGAAATGAAAATCAATGTGAATTAAAGAAAAGAAAATTGATATAGCTAATAATCAATTTGGAATTAATACGTAGTATATACGTATATTATTTTCGCATAACGATTTGATCTAGAATTCGAGCACAGAATTTCGAGATAGTTATATCGATCCGAGTTAGGATTTTTCACTCAATTTTGACGGTGAACCTGGATTTGGATTTTTGGTTGATTCTGGAAATTCTCTTTCATAGTTTAGAGCTATGCGAGGAGAATGACGATTTTTGATCAAGAAACCAGATCTGAGTCCACACTAGGAAGTAGGGTGGACGATACTAGTTCAGAAGTGAAATTGTGCGATTGAGTGAGCGATCGAATTTGGTATTGCGTACGAATGATGTTTGTATATTGTATGGATTTGAATGAATTAAATATTGAAACTTCTGTAAAGAAAGTGCAAAATGGTTTTGAATGTAGCAATTGGATATTATTACTGAGTAAGATATACAGGTATTTTAGAGGTAAAGGAAATTGGATTTTTGATTCCAGAAAATATATTTAAATTGCTAGAAAAAGGTATGTATCTAAATTTCTATATGAAATTTGATGATTTTCTTGTCTAGCCACTTGGTTTTTTGTTTTCTTTTGAAATCTGAGGGCCCGTGGTGCCATTCTGTAGTCGTACCGAGCTAGCTACGCAAAGGAGACGCTGGCGAAATTTTTTGAAAATTTAGAGAGTTAGAAAAATTTTGAGGAAATTTTAAAAATTTAAAATTTGAATTTGAATTTAAAAGATTTTAGAAAGATAGTTGAAGTGATAATGCATCTTTCATAAAAAGATATATTTTGACAAGTTGTTAAAACTGTATGGTTTTGGGAAAATGATAAACGGATTAAGGATCATTCTTCTTAACTAGTAATTTCGGGACGAAATTCTTTTAAGGGGGGAAGAATGTGACGACCCAGTACTTTAAACATTTGAAATTGGAATATTTAATTGATTTTAAATATTTGAAAGTTAATTTAACTTGAATTTCAGATATAACTATGGATTTGGCAATTAAATTATTGAATTTAATTTATTTAAGTTGGGTAAAATGTTGAATCTTGATTTTTAAGCTGATTAAAAATATTTTAAAGGCTTGGAAAATCTATATTGATAATACTAAAGATAATGGAAGCTTCAGAATTAATTTTGAAAATGTTTTGTTTAGTTTTGAATTTATATCGTTTAAATTGATATTCAAAAATAGCCTTCCAAGGCACATTCTCGGAATTCGACGAAACAAGTTCCATTGGATCCGTAATACTGTATTATTTTCGAATTTTAATTTTCGTAGCATTCGGAGTTGTTGTGTGGCCGTACGAATAGCAAACACGCTGAAATTTAAATTAAAAATTCAATGTTTTAACTGGTCCGAAAAACTATATTCTCCATATGATTAAATTTGGAGTCGAAACTTTTTCCATTGCGTTCGGAATAGGCGTGTGATGTTATAAACGCCTTACGGCACGCCTTGATTGGAGATTGAGATTGTGAGTTGCGAAAATGATACGATTTGAATTTAAATTTGAATTTGAAAATAATATATACAATATTTAATATAAATTGTTTTCATAAGACGATATTTTACACGTTTCTTCCCTACTAACATTTGTCATCTTCATTGACACACGTTTTTTTTTAAAATCAGTTAATAAAAAAACGAACGTTGCTTTTATCCAAATCTCGTCCCCCTTCTTCAATTACAAATTGAAAATCAAAGATAAAAATGGCCTCCTTCTTTCAGATCCAAAACCAACGAATCGATTTGTTGAAGCAGAAAGAAAAAAAATATAAACCGCTTGGTCCTATTCTTTTTCCCCTCTAAATCGAACGCAATTCGTTCATTCAAAAAAAAATCTCTAAGTGACATTCAAACGGAATCGAATCAGAGATTGAATTAGATGGAAGGAAGAGCTCGAGTTTGAGTGCGCGTTGATTCGCGGTTGGGTAGGAAAGAAGGAAGGCCACCAGAGGTTAGAGCAGTGGAGATGTCGCGATATAGGAGAAGATCATCGTTCGATCGATCGAGATGGAGTGCATTCGTGTGTGCAACGTGGTTTGGGAAGTCGAGCAGATGGCCAGTGGAACGATAATCGATTCGCGATTTTTCTTGGGTGTTCGTTCACAATTGGGATCGGCGATGAACTTGGGGATTTCGCGAGGTGAGCGGCAACGTGTTGTGTCGCCTGGAGTCGCAGTTGTCAACAATAGTGGTCCCCGAGCAAGCAGTGATTGAAGATTGAGGAAAATGTGGGTAGGAGCTCGTGCTCGAGCTCTGGCATCGGGTGGTGTTCACTGCCCGTCGAGGCGACGGGGGTGTATAGCTTTGGTTCGTTTTTCCAGTAAGGTATAACTTTGTTTTACATATATACAGAAAATTATATATAGGGTAAGTTAACCAAAGTTTTAATAAACATAAATTACAGTAAGTTTTGGAATGAAAAATTCCGTTTTTGAATATATATATATATATATATATATATATATGTATGTAAATGTATTAGGAAATCTATATATGTTATTTTATAATTTTATATGTAGTTCGTAAAGAAATAAATATGCATGCACATTTTTTTTTGGCAAGGCCTGCCGGTTTTATAGTGGACCGTCCACTTTTTATTACGAACATAATAAAACTTAAAGTACAGGAGTAAGGTAGAAGCACCTTAACCACTAAGAAAAAAGAAAAATACAGCACAAGAATGTGACAGACATGCCACATTAACTAAAAATGTCACCCAGACTAGGACTCCTCTGAAGAGGAAGAATCACCATCTTCCGCAGACACCTGGGGAAAAACCAAAGGGACATTCCCACAAAGACCAGCCAAGGGGCGGAAAAGGATAGCAAAACAAGGATCATAACCCATAGCCTCAGAAGAGTATATAAAAGAACGATCCCAAGTAGTATCAGCTATCATGACAGAATTCGATCTCGCATACATACCGTCCATATCGAGAACTAAGGAATCACCAAACGGTCTGTAATGAAGGCATCGAAGGTCCAGATAGTCATCGAAAACAAATCTAAAAAAGGAATCATCCACGGGGTTAAATCTCATATCAGATTTGAGATCAACCGAACACCTCTCGGACTCAATCTAAACAACTGGCATAAGCGGCGGAGCTGGATCAGGAGCAGCTAGAGGAATTGCTGAGGCATCACAAGGGACCACATTATCAGAAGGAGAGGCAGGCCTAGCATTAGAAAAAGGAGGCGGACCCTGGTCAGATAATGGAACTGCTGGAGGAGGGGCAATCTGAGAGTCAGAGGAGGAAACTTTAGGAACCCATTTCCTGAGCGGGGGGCGAGGCAAGGGGATCTTTAGAGCAGCCGTGGAGGTGACAGAATGCAAGTAGGCGATAACCAGTGGCCAAAAGAGTGGCAGGAGGTACAAATATCTAGAACCCAACCATAGCAAACGTGGACTTCCGCTACATGCCCGACAGCTAGCTGAACAGGAATAGAAGTAGGGAAAGGCTTAAAGAGGGATATATCTCTAAGAGCCTTAGCATGTACATATTTTAATTTACTAGATTTATAATAAAAAATAGGTTTGGTGATTAATTTATTTTTTATTAACCCACTTAATTATTTTAGTTACTGAAAATAAATTATTAAAGGAAATTTAGTTTTTAATTTAAAATTTTAGTTAAATAAATTTATTAAAAAGGAATTTTTTTAAAGTAAAGGTATTAGTTTAAAAATTAAAATTGCTAGTTAATTAAATTTATTAAAGGGAAATGGGTTTAAGAAATTTAATTATTAGTTTAAATTAAATAAATATATTAAATGTAAATTTATTATTCGATTTATTTCGAATATTAATCAATTGAAAATTGTCTATACAAGGTCTAATAGTGTGAAGAAGGCGACAAGTCGGGATTGGAAACGGATTGCAAATAAAAAGGTGACATCTTCTCATTCAATTAGAATTTTCGATTTAATTTTAAATAGTTAAATTTAAAATTGTTGATTGTGCGTTTGGATAATAAATTAGTATAAGCTGTATTGGATTAGATCCTATGCGCCGCATTATAGCGGAGGATATTATATAAACATATATACCGCGATATTCCACCTCGAAGTGGAATTGGTATTATATATTTATTTGGAATGATTGATTTCCCACACTATATAGCAGATGAGACCCTGTGCGCCGCATAATAGCGGATGATATTTTATAAATCCAATATACCACGATATTCCACCTTGATGTGGAATTGGTATTTAATTGTTGTGCTAACATTTGTGGATGCAGGGAAACAGGTTGGAGGGATCCAATTAGATTCCTCAAATATTTGAATTTGCCTTAATGTTGTGAGTTGATTTGTTTATAATCTTTGTGTGATTATATTGTGATTGAAATCGTTGAAGGCTATATATTAACCGAACGTATCTTTGGTATCGTAGGATATCAGAAATAAATAAAGATTGATTTTTAAAATTTAAGTAAAAATTTATTTTTGAGAATTGGATAAATATAAAAGAAGGAATTTTAAAAGGATAAGGTTTTATTTTTGTAATCCTGTTGAATAAAATTCCAAAATATGGGAAAAAGATTTAATAAATGGATTTCGAGTGATATTGTTTAATAGATGAAGAATTTATTTAAAATTTGGATTTTTAAATAGTTTAGAAAAAATAAAGGGATTTATTTTTAAAGGGTAATGAATTTGGAAGTCAATTTGAGAATTGGTTTGGTGTTTAAAAATGAATCTTTGGAAAATCAATTTGGAATTTGATTTGGTATTTGAAATTAAATTTAGAAATCAATTTGGAATTTGATTTGTTGTTTGGAAATAATTTGAAAATCAATTTGGGAATTTGATTTGGTGTTTGAAAGTGAATATTTGGAAATGTAAATTCACAATGGGAATTTTATAAAGGAAAGGGAAATTTGCTTTAAATAAATATAGGTTTATTTTTAGAAGTATGGAAAGAAATTTACAGATTTGGAACGTAAATTAAAATAAATCAAAGAAGATTTATTTATTTATTTAAATGAGCATTTTGAAAATGGAAAGTGTATTTTCCTTGGAAAGCCGAGTATGTTTTCAAAGTAGCTTATAAATATAAATTGAAAGTTTAAAAGTTGGTTTTTAAAAGAATATTTGGAGAAATTATTATCTTAAGTTATTTTGAAAATCTTTAAAGTAAAGATTTATTTAATTAATTATAGAAGTGATTATTTAAAGATTAAATTGATGTTAGATTTAGAAAATGGTAATTTAGATATTTATACTCTATCTACTAATTTTATTTTAAAATTAGTTTGGACTTGAATTTTTTTATGAGATATTAGTATAATATTTTCATAACTAATGTTTTAAATAAAGTGTTTTAGTTTTTATTCTGAATGTTTCCAAGTATATATTTTGGATAAGTAATTTAAATTATTTCAAAGTATTCGAACTCGGCAAATTTTCAGTGGAAATAAATATTTGTAAATTAATTCCGCGTAAGGAAAATGATTTGAAATTTGTTTTCAAAGGATTGAAATCTACAAATTGATTTGAAATTTGTTTTCAAAAGGTTGAAATGTGAAAATATATCTTGCGAAGATATTTTGGAAATAAATAATTGGGGGAAAATTATTTGAAATCTGGTGATTGTTGTGAATGTTGATTGATAGTTAAATAACCGACTATCAATATTGGCCTTTAAATGGAATTTGAATTTCGATGCAACCGGAGGTCGGATTCCAAATGGATATTCGAAAACAACATCGAATCTTTGAGATAGTGATGGATCTTTTGTTTAAAAAGATCAAAGTGGAAATTTGTTGTGAATTATTTGAAATCTGAATGTAACACTTATTTTAAAATAAGCGCTCATTATTCGGATTAGCCCGGAGAGGACTTTGTGTCATAAAACCCATTTCGAATAATGATACGATGAAATGGGATTGCATTAGAAGATGGTATTGAAGACTGGGTATTTCCAAAAGCGAAAGGATTACCTATCGAATGTCTTTGCATCGAGTTGCTCCGGTATAGAGATTTGATCACCTTTTGTGATGGGGATTCCGGACATGATTAGTGAATATCCGGATTGCAAGGGCTTCTTTGAAGTGCCTTCGGTTCCGTTCAAACCCGGGACGGACTTGTACGGATGTGTGTCTGACATTACACTTTGAGATGTAAAGCTGGTTTCTATCAAATACATTTCTGTTGGTGGCGGAGAATTTATTCTCTTAGCTTAACATCCTTCTCTGAGACGTACGAGCTCAGAGGTTATGTAGTTGATGGTTACCAGTGATACATTCCCAATTTGGTAATGTGGCATACGATGTGCTGCTGATCATTTGTTGATCGAAGCATGGCTTATGTGAAAAGCGTAGCTTTGTAAATGAGACTTCGTCGGACCTCGCAACCCGAAAATGGTCGAAATAGGAAGGATGCGCAAGACAATTTGGGGGTAGCGCCCTCGGGGTATGTCCGTTTCCTTCTGGAAAAGGATGGTATCATGGTATGGAGCCCAGAAACTTAACTTATGTGCTTACTGCAAATTTATTGCTTTGTGGTTGAGGATCCTCGAATAAAGGTCGGTAACAACCGGGGATGGCATAATCATGGTAGATACTCATGTTATAGCTGTATTACAGCGTGGGGGTAACTCAGCATTGTGTTGGCAGAGAGCTGGTTAAGTTCTCGGGGCGTCCCTCTAGAGGCGTACCTATGTGGAAATAGGAAGTTCCTTGGCCTGACCATTTGTTGGAAATCCAAAGAAACAATACGCGCCCTGTACGGTTTTAGTTGTATAACCTGCCATGGAATGTGGCGGTAACCTGCTATTGAACATGGTTGCTATAGTAGGCATACAATAATGGTTGTATGCTAGCTAAGATTAATATTTTACTTTCAAAATGTTTTCCACACTATGCATAAATGATAATATTAAAAATATTTTCGCCTATCAAGCATGTTTGACTATCATAAGGAGAAATCTCCTCCAATTCTGCGTTCGCATTGTGTGTGGCGGAAGGCCTTATGGTAGTTTCATTTTTCCAAAAGCATAGCGGGTTTCTTTTCCTTTCTTTGTGAAAATAACTGCTTTAAAGATCTCACACCAGTCCCATGACTGACTCGGAGTTTATTTTTCCCTTTCTAAACTCTATGAGCCCATAATTTTCCACACAGGCAGCCTAGAGTAAGGTTAGCTGTTGTTCTGGAGCGAAGTCAAAAAAGAAATGCAGTGGAGATTTGGAGTTCAACCTGGATGGCGAGGCGTATCACTTGTATATATTATATTCTATTCCGCTATTTGTTGATGTAACACTCTGATGATGTAATGTGATGTATGTATAAACCGATATAGTTCTTTGTTTGAAAGATTATTCATTCATCTATTATATGTTGTTCCGCTGTGAAATGTGGGATTCTATTTTTGTTTCTATTTCTTCTTCTATCTTCATCTTCTTAAACCCTAACGGTTTGGTTTTTCGACATTCGACTGTTTGTCATTTGATTCAGTAGATGTATGAATGTCAACTTTCGAAAGTCGAAAAATTGGGTCTTTATAGTATATCTTGATTTTTGCATAGAAACTTTAACAAATTTGACTTAAGAAAAAATTTAAAACTTAGATCTTGATGATATAAACATATTTTGTTCAGATCTTAAGGCCTAAAATGAATTGGAGGAAGAGTTTTTTATTTTTGAACAGGTTTTAAACCTGTAGACTTAGAACAGAGCCTGGTATACCTATATACAGACATACACACCATAAATCTACATATATACAAGCATATTTACATTCATGCAAACACCTTTCACAACTTTATTTCAAGCATTATCAAAGTATAAACAGATTCAAGCTTTTAATAGGTTAGTTTGCTCACCTGCTCTTGGGAAAACAGAGAACTTGGAAGTTTGTTTTTGAATTTGAAAACTGGGTTGATAATGTTTTTATGATTTACTTGCTGATCTGAGATGTTCTTTTGAAACTAAAACTTGGAAATTGTTTTGATCTTTGAATTCTTACAACTGGCAAATGCATCTGAACTTGATCTTGTTTAATTATGTGTTCATAGACTTACACTTGTTAAATTATGTGCTATAAATTTAACACTTGTCTTGTTGTATTTTTATATAATTTTAAATCATATTTTCTATTTAAATAATTACGCTTCCTTTGTTATATTTTAAATATTTTAAAAGAAAATGATTTAAAACTAATTTATACATTAATAAAAATTATACATATATATTATTATTTTTAAATCCAAATATTTTTAAAATATTTACATTTTGAATTTCAAATTCAAATTATAATCTATTCATATATATATATATATATATATATATATCAACACTTATCTTATTTGTATTTGAAAATTTTCAAATTTATTCACAAATTAATTCCAGAAATTTTTATATTAATTACCACATTAAATTTGATTCAGAAACGGGATCGTTATAGTGAGTGGAAAATAAACTAATTAGGAAAATTCATGGTAATAAGGTAAAACTCATGGTGATCCAATTTAGTATAGGTGGCCATATAGTACGCTAATAATAAGTGTACTACCTATACCAGTAACAAACTATGTATCGCTATGGATCTATTGAAATGTATCCATTTTGAGAATTAGACTAGATATTTGTGGAATATCTCCATTTGTTAATTTTTAATATTATTCATATTCTCCCCACTTAAGAAAACTTCATAGCGAATAAACCCAGATCATATAATACTACCAGATTCAAGCTTTAACTATGTAAAAATGATGAACGAACCATATAGTATAGGAAGAATATAGAGCATATTTTATAACTTGTCTACTAAACTTATTTCGGCAGAAAAAAAATACTCTCACTTGTAACGCTTCCGAAATGAAAAGAATTATTCTTATGGTGTTATCACCAAAAGAGAGAGAGGTTACAAAATATGATCGACTGCTAGCTTTAGTAGGGAATATCTATCATAGATTTAAAAAAGCTAGATAAATGCATGATTTCAAATGGAACAAACTATTATCCTCCTCTTATCCTTAGATAAATAACTCACTGGGTGGTTTTTAGAATATATGACTATACAAAACATAAAAATTATGTTAAGTTGGATATTCAGTCTATATTAAAGGTAGATCAGACAGCTAACTACCTGGTAACTTATTTAAGTATCCATGCCACGTCCTTGCTAACTTCTTGACGCAAGAGCTGGTCATTCAAAACGTCGACACAATTCAACATGCAGTTACAACATAATTAATTTTGCCATCTCTGGAACAGAAATCGCCCTCTCTAAGCATTCTTATGTCACCTGAACATTCAAAAAAAAATCGACAACAGTTTTTCCCCCTTTTTTTTAACTGCAAATCAGGACTTTCAACAGTACTTTTCTTATTTTGCATCATTTTACAATTTCTTCATTCATCAGGAAGAGCTAAACATTACAGTTGACCCTCTATACCCAGGTTACTTATCATTTCTTATCATAAGTACTTCGCAAAATTTCTTTAAAAAAGTTCAAATTTACAGTAACATAGTGAATAAAACATCAATCCTCATTCTGACATTAGCATATTCATTCACAGTAACTGGTGGTACTAACAATGTCTATAAATATTAACCTCATAATGCGTTTTGCATCTCCATGATAACCCTGAAATAAAGTTCAGTCAAGAGAATTTAGAAGAAATGAATATAAAATAAAAGGTTCCCAACAAACTATATGGCATATAAAAAATGTATTACAATACATTTAGAGAATCAGAGTAGATATGATTCATGTAGATACTATTCACTAATAACTATATGACAAACTATAAACATACAAGTTTCCAACAAATAATAATGAAATAGGTAGTACACAAGATCTTTGGCTAGATAAGATACATACCTTTCATCAAACTGACAAGATAAACAGAGTTGCAGCTGCAGCAAGGACACATATATAGTATGCCATAAATCATTAGCATCATCACGTCTCCAGCCCTTTATGTTGATGAAAGACAGAAAGAGAAACAATGAGTAAAAACAATAAGAGAGAGGACATTACGGAAATCATCCTACATTGCTATGTTTCCACATTTTTTAATATCTAATTAACATGAAGCAAAAAAAATTAAAGAATTAAAGATCAACGAAACATACCCATGAAGCCCAATGAAAAGCTAGTTATTTGAATATAGCTTGCTAGAAGTCTGATACAACTCTACAACTGCTGCATGTAGCTGATTCTTGTCATACTGTGGAGCAGTACACCCTTCTAAATAACTCATAGAACTATTCTCCTCGCACACAGTAAATGTTCTCTCAAACTGCCCTGTTTCCTTATCATTAATCCTAAAGTACTAATTTCCATAGGTGAAACAGTGTTCTTTGGCACATAACAAAATGAACCATCACTAAACACAACAGAATTCAGTGCAGCATAATAGTTATCACCAACAGGCACAATCTTCCCTAAATATTTTTTAACCAAATCCAGATATTCCTTAACTGCATCTGAAATGGAACAAAAAATAACACAAACTTTCATCAAGGTCTCTCTATATGTGGTCGCAATAGAGGTAGAATCTATTACAACATCTATGGCCACATTAGCCAACCTCTCCTTCTTGTTTATGGGAATATCTAATTTCTTAAATATTTCAATCAATTTCAGATCAGCTTCATCTAAACTATTCAGCTTAGGTTTCTTCTTAGGTTCTGAGTAGTAGGAAATAGAGTTGAGATCGATAGGTGGATGCCTATTGTCTGACCAAGCAGGTTCGGTCATGACTGGAAGCGGGTATAGGTGTTTTGGCGAAAGTTGAGGAGCCAATAAGGTTCAGATTTGAGTTTGGAGATGGTTCGGATGGTGGATTCGTTGAGGCCTTTTGGGATGGTGAAGAGGAGGAACTCGATAAAGGAGGCGATGAAGATGTATGGAGGAATAGGAATCGATATTTTGTTTTGGCATATCGCTGGTGGAAATAGGAATTTAGGGTTAAGAAAAAGGAAGAAGCGGGAAATGAAAATTTTGAAGGCAACGGAGCGAAAGTAGTTTCGTAACCAAAATAATTGCAATAACAAAATTATCATAAACTTTTACTTTTAAATTTTAAGAAAATATCAAAAAAAGATTAAATTTTATTAGTATTTCTAAGTTTATTTTAGAAAATTTAAAAAATTTACCTTTTTTTTGAAACATTAAATACTAAATATAATTATTAAATATTAAATGATAAAGAATAAATTCTTGATTCTTAAATATAACTTGTTGGGCGTTAAATATTAAATATCAGTCCTGATGATTAATTATTTAATAGTAATTATTAATTAAAATTGCTAATTATTAAATAGTGCTTCTTAGTTATAATTGAATATTAATTATTAAAAGTTAATTGTTTTATATATGTTACCAATTATTTTTTCAGTAATATTTGTTTAATTACTATTTATTACTAAATTTTTATTAGATATAATTCAAACAGTAAACGAAATGTACCGTTTTCGAACGGGGCGCTGCCCCACACCTCATCGTTAGCCGTTAGTGGGGGCGTTGCCCCCGCACCTCCACCTAGGAGGGTTGCCACCCCTCTGGACCCCCCTTCGTAGTGGCAATCAATCTAAACAATTTTATGAAAAACTTCCAATAAGTCTTGGTTGTTAACTATTAATTATTTAATATTAATTATTAATTATTTAATATTAATTATTTTACTAAGTATTAATAATTTTTATTAATTTTAAGTCATAAATATTAGCTATAATTTAATAATTAATAATAATTAATTATAATAAATTATTAATATAAAAAGTAAATATTGATTATAGATAATATTTAGTAATTATAAATTATTTACTAGTAATCATTAATTGTGATAAATTATAAATAATGACCTATGTACGTTATCATTTATATTTGTTAATTATAAATTACCATTAATAAATTATTAAGTCAGTATGTATAAATGATCGAAGATAATGATGATTAATTTTAATATTATTAATAACTAATTATTAAATATTAATAATTAATATTTTTGAAGAAAGCGTTGTAATTATTAATTATTAATTATCAAAAATTAGCAACAGACATTTATTACAACGGACATTTATGGCCGTTGTAAAATCGGCATCTATTACAACAGGCAAAAGAAAATAGTTGTAATATGCATCTATTACAATAGGCAAACAGGGATGAAAACCGGTATCTATTACAATGGGGAAAAAACCATTGTAATAGACATATATTACAACGGTCAAATTAAAAACCTTGTAATAGGTGTCTGTTACCACGTGCAAAGTAAAAGAGTTGTTGAAAAATGGTATATATTACAACGAGCCTGAAAAAAGCATTGTAATAGGTTTCTATTACAACGGGCATTTAAAGACCGTTCTAAAAGCAACGTTGTAATAGGGTATTTTTGTTGCAGTGCTTGCATACTCCTTAGTTGTTAAGCAGATTTAAGTTAGGGATGTTATGTGTAGTAGTATTAATATATTGAATATACTAGATCAGATAACTATATGTATTTTTTGAGCACACTCAAGGTACGTATACTATACTTAGGACATAGCGATATGGTAGGTACAAGTGAGTAATTTCGTTCAATTTGTTAAGTAGATTTAAGGTCGAAGCGAAATCAGGACAAGGTACCAAAGCGTATGGAGTTGTATGTGATACAACCGATAATAAGTTATCCATTATTTGTGGGGCTATGATTTATTGAGTAGACTCAAGGTCAAAATCCAATGATAAACGAGTCCTAACACCCATTAATGAAGTCGATAGACTTCTATGTTTCTCTTAGGGTTTGGTGAAACATAAAAGACTAGCGAGAGCCTTATTAGAAAAATGAAATGACAACATTTAACATTTCTAATGTTGTAAAAACATATGTTGTATAATGTTATAATAATCTACATTGATAAGTTGTGCATTTAAATTGATTGATAAAATGTTTATCAATTAAGATATACAAATGAATTGAAGATTGACAAATAGAAATATAACATATACTTTCCAATAAAAGCTTATTGCATGTTAACGTTTCAACACCCTTGTAAGTGCCTGATTTTACAGTTACTAGATATATTCGTAGTTTGGTCACTTACGCATTTAATTAGTCGAGACTATGAAATACATTCTATGATTTTCAAACTCGAAAAGCAATACAAGACTATGGATATTTGATCCATATACAATCACATATAAATGTTATATGGTGAACGATCAAAGTTTGTAATGTACAATATTTTGATGAAATTGGTTCATCTGAAAAACCAAATAAACCATAGTGCAAGATTGAGTATTCAAATTGATTGATTACAAAAGGATCGTATTTTGTTTAATGTAAGACAAGACCAAAACTACAATATAAATCTAAGAACTCAATTGTTGAAATGTCAGTTTGATCGGTATACATAAAATGAAACATATATGATGTCATTAAACGATGAGGATAATCGAATGCGCTTTTGTAAAGAGTTCGTTATGATACTGTAGTAAGGATTTTTTTGAATGGTCTAACCATTTAGAAAGGAAAATGAATGTCTGAGAGTAGATATAGTTTAAGGTACAGTTAGGATGAAAAGAATGAATAGTCACTTTTGCTTTAAAAGAAACATAGGAAACGAGAATTGTAATAACAATTGATACTTAATATTGGAATATAAAATATGATTTCTATTTCGATATGTATTTTCATATAGAAAATTGATTTCTATGAGACTTATTTCTTTGAGTTCAAGATATTTGATCGAAGAACTCTCAACTGTAAACTAGTTGTAGTATATGAAATGAATAATCTATATTAAGTAAATGATGAACATTCGAATTTAATATGCTATTATATTAATGGCAGAAATAGTGGAAGCATGTCATATAACACTTATTGATTGCATAAAATTATAAAAATAGTTTCGTAAAACAGATCGAACATTATTTGAGAAATAATGACTGTTTTCAATGTCGATTGAAAAATAGATATAGTTATATTTCAGTGTGAATATTATGAATATTTGTTATGAAATAATGTGATATTTGTTTTCATAACAAAATGATGCACTGGAGAATACATAAGTATCTGATATTATTTACAATTATTTTGAAATTATATACCAAGCTGTAGTTTTGAGAAATAATTTTATTATATGATGATGAATCATATGATATTGGTTAATTATATCTCAAACAACAAAAGGCGATGCACCTATTTAGTGGGAGCACCATAAGAGTTGATGAATTTTTCGGATTGATACATATAGATGTTTGTAATCATAAGTCTATGAATAACAAAACATTTCTACGTACTTCATCATAGTCACCAGTGAGTTATCATAGATATGGACATGTGTATTTGATACGCATGTATAAGTCTATGGTAAGCTCATAGAATATACAGTAGAAGTAAATAATGTAACATGTGATAGAAATGTTTCGAATGGATCGAATGGGTAAGTATATTGGAAAGAGTTCCGAACGCATCTAAAAATGAATAAAGATTCAATCTCAAAAGTCACTCCTCCATATGGTACATAATGATGTATCGATAAGGAGTAAACAAACTTTATTGGACAAAGTATGATTAATTGTGGGTGAAGTTCGATTAATTTCTTTCTATAAGGTCATGTTCTTAAGAGTGGTACACAAGATTAATATTATTAACAGTTTACAAAGTCATATAAGATATGGGTTTAAAGAAAACCCCAACATACCCTAGGCCAAGGAGTCGGCAAGTTGTGTGAGTCGAAAGATTGCACGTAATAATTGTTCGAGGGGGATATTGTATGAATCTCCCCAAAAGGATATTGGAAAGGACTGTCATTGAATGACATATTTATCTTTTGAACATATATGTTGTACTAAAACCAATAAGTTTTATATAACACAATTCATAAAATGTTTATGAATGCCCGTTTCATTGCACCGAGTTGCAATCGTTGTTTCAAGAAATACCAACTTCATAGTGAAGGAATTTCTTTGAGAAATTATTGGTAGTAAAATGGATACAATCTAAAGGTAAAGCTGATTAAATCAGATGAAATGAAATTAACTAACCTAAATGAACACATCACATTAGAGCGTCCAGTAAGTATTCTCACACACCGAAGGGAAACTATGAGTTTTTGTTAAATGTCGAGAATATAAAATCTGTTTAATTTATCCATTAAAAGTATTGAGTCAATAATATGGTATGATGCGAAGATCTGAAAATGAATTCCAAGTACGTTATCAAAATATGCTTTTGGTAGTCGAAACCGAAGGGATGCGATCCATCGCCCGCGATATTGTCTTTATGAGCAAGACTAATGCAGTTGGAATTAAATAAGCAGTGTTGATAAGAATAATCTCATAAATTTCAAACGTTGAAATTGGCATAATAGATTCATCAATCAACATGATCAAGTTATTTCGAATTTACTCACAAAATTATCGATTTGTAAGAATTTATGATTTGGTACATATGTGTTAAAATGAAAAAATTCTAAATAATGATTTAGAATAGGCCGTTTGCATAAACCAAAGTGTCTCAAAGTCAGTGGAAGTGGTATTTGGGTTTGTGAGTGTTTGGATACGGTCAAAGAATAGATATGAAAGTATCGTTTAATAAGCATTAAAATTGATCAAGTGTTTTGATAGAAATATCAAATAGTATGATTGTAACCAAAATGCAGAGGAAGCGTGTGCTCATAAGAAAGAATGTGGAAAATGTAGATTGATATCTCTAAACTATAAAACGACACGTTGTTGATTTTAATAATGTACTTGTGTTAAAATCAACCTTGGTTGTTTTAATACTCAGCTTTGGATTTGAAAATGATGTCTTTTATAGAAAGTATAAAAGATATAGGCAATGTCCCAAAATGATATGCAAGGACACCTTATTAAAATGTTTAATAGGGAACATGTAAGATGGATTCTTATGCATTGGCAGTAGGAATTTTCATACCTGTTATGATGTCTACAATATCATAATTTGTTTAAGTATTTGATACATAATGCAAATATCAAACCCAAATTGATATCATTAAATGGTAGTTTGAAGTGTTCTCGTGTATTTATGATATACTAGAGAATTGTTTATAGAAACAGTGAACTCCTTACGAAGGAATGTTCGAACTCAAATTCTCATAAGTGATATTGAGTATAATATGTCAATAATAAATTCATATTAAGAATTTTTAAGTTGGAAATGTTCCAAATGAAAGATTGTGGCTAATTCATTGATTGTAATAGTGCATCAATAAAACCAATGTATATAAATATAAATGCGAAAATTTATAACCGAGTTGAGGGTGGTTCCAGAAGTTGAGAATCCCGTAACATTGTTATATAATAACAATGTCACGACATAGTTCGTAATAGAACTTAGAGCTTACTAGAGGTCGAGAGACATACTCCAAATTGTATCATTTTATGAAGGTAGTTTATTAGCATCGGGAGAGTTAATCGACAAAGTAGATGACTAAAGCATAATAACATACTCGTTCACTAAGGGACTGACATAATTGGTTTTGAGAAAACCGATTGAGAAGTTGGAATAAGATTGCATAAATTAACCCCAAGTGTAAATGGGAGATTGATAGAGTTAGCGGTATGCCCTATGAGCAATTATATAATTTGTTACATATATCTAACTCAATAACCAATTTTGTTCGAAATCAAAAGTATTTTTCTTTCTATTATATGCTTGATATAATGTGGTTATATTAATTAATTAATTTAATTAAAATATATTTAATAGAAAACCTATGAATGATATATTTTGTGATAGTACAACAAAGTGTTGTAACTGTGAGTAATTTATCGCAATGAATATAAATATACCATTTTAAATGTTCTTAGTCAAGATGCATCGAAACAGAATATCAATGTATCCGTTGAGACTAGAGTACGTAATGCTCCCCAAATATTGGGCAGTGTATTACTCATGACTGCGGAAGGGAGGGGGCGCCTAGGTCTACGTACTGATAATTATTGGACAACTATGGAATGACTCACTCGATAGCTTTTTGTTGGTTAATATAACTAAGGTCACACAGAAAATATCGATGTGACTAATTACACAATTCTCTCAACTTGAGAATACCGTGGATCTTCAGTATGAAAGCTTCGCATTGATTATAGCTAAATCATGGCATGACGTCCATCAAGTGACTATAGTTGGGTAGAGTAGAAGTATTAGAAGTGAAGTAATATTTAAGAGAGGATTCATCTCCTCGGTTATATGAGGTTAGTATCACGGTCAACTCAAAGTCAAAGTCTCTGGTCAGAGCGTTTCAGTTAATAATAATTGTTATTATTGAATCCAGGACTTTTTGTTTGGACTATATAGAGTTGAATATGGATGATATTGCAATTTTGACCATTACCAAATTCTATCAGTCCAAAGTAAAATAGTTTTAACGAAGAGAATTGGTGTAAATTAATGTCACAACCGGATAACGCTTATTAAACTAAAATTGGATCTTACCGAAACCGAATAAGCGATAAATTTGGCCATAATATCACATCACCTTCTATGTGATGTGTGAACGTTAACATTTGAATAGTTCGATATTAATCGTTGATCGAATTTACATCCAAAAGTCACACAATCAAAATGATGAATTCTCTTTAGACAAAATGATTTAATTAATTTGTATTTATTATAAATTAATTAAATTAGTTAATATTTATGAAATATTTGAAATTTGAATTGGATTTGAGAAATAGAAAGTATTGTATATATTTATAATAGCTATAAATATATAGATCGATATAAAATATTGATTATAGGTTAAATTAAACACAATTGTATATATTTCATTTAGGTTAAATGGGCTCATAACCCATGATATTTATAAGTGCAAGTTGGCTGCTATAGCAAGGGTAGGGGCAGCTAAGGTGCAGGGATTTGTTTTAGAGATGTATGGTTGAGATTAAGAGAGGAGTATGATATATTTCCTATTTCTTCTCTTATCTCACATTATATATATTTATCTCCAAACCTAATTAATTGCTCTCCTTTTGGCCACCACTTTCTTCCTTTTTTTGGCCAAAACTCATACCCAAACAGCTCGCAAAATCTCAAATCAAAATCAAATAAAAAGTGGAACTATTCAATAGTGAAAGGTCGGCGATTCCATCCTAACAATCTGACAGATCGAGAGATATTCAGAGAAGGGAATTCATTCTTTCAACGTGGTCTCAAAGACATCTATCAAGATACTGTTTATTCATATTTAGATTTAATATCATGTTTATATTTGATAATTATGCACCCACGAATTCATGTGTATATTATTGTTATATAATTAGTTAGGTGAGATTTTTGTACGTAAATGTATTTTTCACAATCAGATTGGTTATGTGCATAACATATGATGTTTATATTCATAATTTAATTGTATAATCAGTTATTATATCTTTAGAAAAATTATTTTAATTGTATGTTAATTAATATTATGCATATAATATTAATATGTGTATAAATGTATATATGATTATATATCATATAATATTGGTTCAAAATTTATTCATGCTTTTTTATGTTTATTATGAATTATCAGTACCGAAAAAAATATTATTTCTATTATTACATATTTATAATCAATATTCAATGATTATTTGAAATGATAAATTCATATAAAATAAATAATATTTATAAAATTCAATTTAATAATTTTTAAAATTACTACATCACGTCGGAAGTATTAGAAAAAAAACCAAATTTTTTTTTTTTTTAATTTTTAGTAATTACTCTAATTTTTGGCCGGAAATTGATTATTTAATCTAAAATAATATTTTATTTTAGAAAAATTGCATAATTTTCTTAAACCTTATATTGTGATATTAAATTTATGAAAATTTAAAATTTGAATTTTTAATCATATAATTTTTTTTATTAATTATTTATGGCCGAAACTATTAAATGACTTATAGAAAATATATATTAATATATTAAAGCCTGAGTTTGTTTCGAACTGGAAAACTTTAAAATTATTTTATATATACACACACACACACGCACATGCATATACATATATATATTTCTATTTTATATTTATGTATGTAATCTAAATCATGAAATAATTTACCATTAGATTATATATTTATTATTAATATATATATAATCGGTTTCTATTTCATGTAATATACATACATACATTCATTTAACTATATACATATATATAAACATTTTAAGGTGCTATTATATATATGTGTGTGTGTGTGTGTGTGCGTGTGTGTGTGTGTATGTATGTATGTATGTATATTGTTAAATGAATGTATAAATAAATATATGTATGTATATGTTTATATTTGGAGTATGCGTGTATTTATATATATAGATAACAAAATGAACCAATATGTCCATTGCGATGCAAATCCCATCATATATATATGGGCATGTTATACCCTTCACGGACTATTATGTTGCCCATGCACACACACATATATATGTATATGATACATGTATGTAAATTTAATCAAAACAAATTATAATACAATATACACACATACACATATGTATGATTGTATGTATATTTAAATTTAAATAACATAAATGATTTTATTTAAAACTAATTAGGAATTAAATATTCTAAATAAATTAGATTTCATATGCCCAATAAAGATCCAATAAGGGAAATTTTTTCGAAATGCGCCCATAACTTCCTCTACGGGCTAGCCCAGTTCCAACACATGTAGGAGACAAAATGACCACGCTCTCTTTTTTGAAATAATTACTATGTATGATTATTATATATATAATATATAAAATTATACAATGTAATAACTATCTGTAATTGCAATTAATAAATTTACCAGCTCTTGACGGTAACGTTGGAATGACTTCGAACCCTTGTTGTACATGACTGTATTTTAATTTCTATTTGCAGAGTTCCTCTACGACTTTGCCTCTAAATTAAAAATGAACAGTATATTTCACATTTGTAAATTGGTGCAATTATTATACTAATCCTACTGAATTTTCAATAAATATGCGAAACTAGTAAACTTAACTTCGCTTCTTCGCTTTCCCAGAAAGCAGCCCAAGCTTGCCATACGCTTCCATTCATCCAGTCCAGCTTTCCCATTTTTTTAATGGTCGACATCGTATCGCGGTAGTTTTTCCTCATTTTTTTCATCCAGTAATTTGTACAAAGGAAAAGGTATTGTTCATGTAAGTCTATCGCCCCCTGCGCATTGAAAAAAAAAAGTTACACATTTATACTTAGTCGACTAATTGTATAATGATTAATATATAAAATAAAATACAGATTTACACTTATGATGAAATCTTGCCAGATACACTCTAAGATGTGGGATGGGATATTATCCCACCTAGGCCAGCGTGCAGTCATTCTGCTCTTATAAGCAGCCTTGAAAACATCGAGAACAAATTCCTTGTGCTACAACTCAATACCCCTGTATTAAATACGATATAGACATTTAATAAATCATGAATAATATATCATACACAAAATATTTATTATTCTGCAACATATTTGATACTTACCCGCTCACTTTAGCCGTTAATGTTACTATGGCACGCTCTACTTATTGTGATGGGCCGTCGCCATCGCCTCCCGCACTGGTCCCTTCTGACTTGAAGAATGGAAACCTGATAAATGAGAAGATCTCCAACATCGAATCATAATACCTGTCACAGACATTACTTAAGAAATCTGCTAGCTGAGATCCCCTTATGCGAAAAACCCATACCAGTTGTGTTGATCCATTACGATAGTATCGCGACTATTGCAAAAGTAGAGAACCATTGTTACAACGGTAAGACATGAAAATTTTATCGTAAGCATAGTACTATAAAAGAGTATATCTCTTCAGGACCTATAAGAGTGGATCATGTACGCACTGATGAGAATTCGACGAATCGTCCCATCCAATGGATCCTTTGACGAAAGGATTGGTCAGAGAGAAAGTCATTTTAAACATCTAAAAGAATGAGATTATTTCCTATAGAATGAGAACTCAGAAAATGAGTTGTCACTCATAATAATAACCCAAGTTAATGACTAGAGATCCCTAAAACTAGGTTCAATAGGTAATAACAAGTTATGAAATGGCATTGATTAAACATAATAGTTTCATTAGATAGAAGCATGTAGTACTGAAGCGATAGAAGGATGAGTTTAATTCTTAATGAAATTTATACTCTATGTGAAGCGGAGTACCTAGCTACATGAGTGCTCTTGATAGATTCACATATATAAATATGGAAATGTGGTCGTTTCCTATGGAATTTTGGGCAAAATTCCTACAGCGTTTGCTAAACTGGGATAGACGTGCGTGGCCTTTAACGCACGGACTATAGACTGCACCCTAGAAAGGTCATTGTAGTTTGATGTCAGAGATAGAGTTCAAGACTACGAGTCACTCTAGTATAATCTGGATCTTACTCACTATGCAAATGTTTAAATCGAAAGATACTTTTGTTTATGCGCAGTCTTATAAAATCAGAAATTGCTCGAGAAAAATATTTTTAAAAATTCAAGTGGGCAATTATTGAAAAAATTGGTTTTAAAAATGAATTATTAAAAAGATTGAAAAGAGTATAGAAACCTCTCTTATTGAATAATCTTCCGTTGTCGGGAACTATAAAGTGTTCCTATTTAAATATAGAATTCACAAGAGAAAGGACGAGCCATTTGACATCCAATATTTTCTCTTATATTGAGGAGGGAGACTATTCTGACAATCGCATGCACGCACGCCGACCGGTTGACCCAACCCGACCCGAGCTTGGATAATGTGGTGTTGAACTCTTTATTTTTGACAGTATATTTTTAAACCGACTATGAGTTGGTAATAATATGCAGTAAACTCAGATCCGATATTTTCTCATGACTTGATCCCATTTTACCCTCTATATAAACCAAGTAATTGGCGTAGAAATATATTCAGTTTTAAGAATCGAGTTCTCTTCTTTTGCCTTAAAACACAACTTTAGATCTGAGCAATATTTTTGGGTGCTATTGCATCGGCGGTCTTTGTGCAAGAGACGATTGGTACTGATATTTAGGGTTGTTTTATTCTGAAGATGGCGCTGCATCTGCCAGATACAATTCCAACACAATGGCAAACGTCTTAAAGTGAGCGACCTTGTCCGCAACTCAACCCCAAAGATATTACATATTAAGATCGAGGTACAACATGAAATAACATAAAACATAAAAAGGACTGAGTAGTAGCTTACATTAAAACAGTAATAGTTGACTGGTTCCAATGGTTAGCCAACCAAATGCAAAAAATCAGTGAAAACTGCCATTAGCAATATATTGTATTATTCAGGTTTTTGATGCACCCATTTGTACCAATAACAACAGAAACTTTTTAGGTAAAATTTCATGTTAAAAAAATATTGCAACAACACTCTTTTATTTAACAAAAAAGCGATAGTACTTTTAACAAATATGAAATTTGTCTCAAGTAAAACCATGTAAATGCCTATTTAGTAAGATTTTGAAATTTTGAAGGAGATGGTGTTGCTTGGAGCACAATATTTGAAGCTACACATGGAAGGGTTCCTCCTTGAAGTATGCTCCGTTCACTTATGACTCAAATTATTTTTATAGATTTATAATGATAGTAGAATGACAGTAGCACTTGGCAAGAAATTCAATTTGTTTCCTTCTGAAGGTCTTTATCAACTATTTGAGCAACCAACAACTTTTCAGTATTCATATTTTTTAGTATCCATCTATCAGCAGTTAGAAATATCCAACTTTTTTCCAACTATCAACTGGTTGGGAAACATCAAGCATTATAGCCGAAGTTAGTCAAAAAGGTTAAATGGGTAGTTTTGAAGATTGTATACTTCCAACCATGTTCATAACTAAATAAGAAGGCCTCTCTAGCCTATGTCAATGAAGTTACAGCTGACGCTGTTTACTTAATTTATCATTCAGTTTAGGATTTGCGATTACAATAATATTCATTATAGTTTATATATTAGCTTAGTAATTAGAAGTATGACATTACTTTAGGAGTATGTACATTCTAGCAATTTAGGAACTGAGAAGAATGAACGTAAGTTGCAATGTTTCATGTTTCATGTTTTAAACTATCAAATGTACTACTCATAACAAATCTTATCGCTGGAAGAAGCCTTAAATAACCACAAAAGGAAGTCATCCCACCAGACAACTAACTTTGAAAATGATTTTGGTAATCCATGCGACGTTTTAAATTAGAAGATGTATTGCAAAAACGTGCACATACACAATAAGAATAAAAAGAGGTACATTAAACTATGATATTTCAAATTTAACAAAGAAGGATATTGTGTGTTAATGAGGAAATTTTAGGGATCATCATCAGCCCTAATTTGGAATTTCAGTCACATTTGTTTGCTTAATTTTCTTCTAATTTCACAGTTCTATTGCATTTTTTTGTTTGAATGATATTTATTTGAATCATTTGTTGGTGTTGACTGCTTTTTGGTGATATGTGTCATGCAATATTTAAACACATTATACGAATGGTAATAATGGATCAAATGTGCCTACTGAGAATCATAGTGGTTTAGATGGCTTCTCCTTAATTGTCTGTTCTTTTCTTCTAGGCAAATATATTTTTAACCTTCTAGTATGAAATTAAAGAAAAATTATGCAGACCGATGCAACTGAAATTTGAAATTAGAAGCTAAAAATAAATAAAATAATGGCGTTTACATAAAATTGGCTTACAACAACGCATATTACATTATCAGAAACTATGCATCCCCTTCAAAATTGGTTTACTTATAGCATCGGTATATTGCCAAACCCTTCTAACCTAAAACCTTTGCACTGGTTCTATAAATTTGCATATTACCATATAAAATCAAAGGTCGATCCTGTTAGCCAACCATATATTTAGTTTTAATAAATTGCACGCTCTAATCAATTTATGTTGTAGCTTTAAATGCATCAAAAATGCATATGTCAAATGGAAATGCACTGTACTGATTGGATTAACCTTAATTTTTAGAAGAAAAAAAAACTAGCTACATATGCATTTGCCAAATTATTTTGACTCGTTACTGTTCTTCACACGTCAGATGCATCCGACACAGGAGAAACGGTAATGGAGCAAATACCCCGTTGGGATGAAAGCAAGTT
This sequence comes from Allium cepa, assembly GCA_030765085.1. Classification (NCBI taxonomy): domain Eukaryota; kingdom Viridiplantae; phylum Streptophyta; class Magnoliopsida; order Asparagales; family Amaryllidaceae; genus Allium; species Allium cepa. The sequence goes on from CM060942.1 coordinate 154,437,644, forward strand.
TTTGATTCGTTTGAACATTTTAATAATGTTAATTAATAAAATTATATTTTTATAAATTTCTAAAATTAATAACTTGGGCAAATGAGATCCGTTTGAGATGCTGTTTTTGCGTTGTGATCGTATCAAAGTGCTTTACATTATGGAGTTGATTTTATTGAATCTAAGCAATTTATAAATTTGCAATTTATTTATTTATTTTCGCAAATTATTAACACATATTATTCAATAAAAAAACAAATAATTAATTATCATATATCAGTTTTATTTTAAAATATGCATTTCAAATACTCTGTTCAGATTTTTCGTTCGCAGCACACAAACGCATTACTCGTTCGCTCAGCTCTCCCATTCAAATGCTCCACTCAATCAAATTCTCCGTTTCTGTTCGTCGAGAACGCACCTTTAACAATTTATACTCCTACAATGTATAATCATTTTAATTTTTATGCTAGTGCGAAAAAAAAAGAAAATGAAAAAAAAATGTCATTTGCAATTATTATATAGCTCATATACGGAGCTCATGAGAATTGTACTATTTATCCCATCTTTTGTGCATGAAACATATTGTTTGTATTTGAATAACAACTCTCAATCACAAGGTTAAACCACGTGATACATAACAAATCACGAAACTACCAGAAATATAGCAAGTAGGACATATACAAGCCCATGCACCAACCAGGCCCGGCCCATACCTAAGGGAGGCGAGACAAATGTCTAGGGCATCAGGTCGCGTAGGGGCAACAAAATTATTCCCTTCGCGCATGCTTCCTTCCCCTTTATTGCTCTTCATCCTCTCAATTGGCATCATCGAACAGCCAACCCTCCCGCTACGAGCTCGCCTCTACAGCTGTCAATAGGCGCGGCTCCTCCTTTTCAATTTTTGTTATCTAAATTAGCTGCCTCCACTGCTCCGCAACACCAGCCCCCATTTTCAGTTTCTGTTTTTATTATCTAAATTTTAGTTTTTATTTTTTTTATCTAAATTATTTTAAATTATTATTTTTATGTTGTCAGTTTTTGTTAATTTCCATCGATAATCGCCTCCATAACAGGCATGCAATTTCAGTTTAAACTTGCTAATACCTGCTGCTGTTTCATTTTTAGAAAAAGGGCTGCTGTGGCATTTTTATTTTGTGAATTGTGAAGGCAACTGGGCAAGTGTTTTACCGTTTTGGTTATTTTGGTATTTGGGTTTACAGTGCTGACTTTTGAAAAGGGAGTGTTTCAACTGCAAATCTGCAATTGAAAATGTGAGTTTTTTATTGGTTTTGCCATTGGTTAATGATTAGTTTGGTTTTATATCATTGATTAATTGTTAAGTGAATCAAATAATTTTTTGAATGAATTATGATTTATGAATCAAATAATCGATATTGGTTTTATCTTCGTTGATTTGATATCGGTTAGTTTGTTGAATGAATCTAATAATTTATGTTGTCATATTTCTTATTATGAATGAATCAAAATTAAGTTCTTGCATTAACAAAATTAATCAAACTAAACACATTTATGTTAAAATAAAATATCTAAATTAATCACAATTGATTTTTTTCACATCGTTACAAATTGAGTTAATTAATTGTGTTGAGGTGTGTGAAATGCTAGTATTTTTTGATTAATAATACTATGTTGTGTATTTGAGATAGAAATCGAAAAAAGAATTCTGGATATCAAAATAGAAAGAGAAAACAACACAAAGATGAAGATGAAAAATCATTAGTCGGCTCAATCTTAAATTTATTTCAAGCAAGAAATAAAAAATTTGATGAATATATTGTAGAGAATGATGATAAACAATCTCCTGAGGATACTTTTCGAGTTACTTATTTTATGCATATAATTGATCAAGCTTTAACTTCGCTTAGAGATCGGTTTGAGCAATTTAAACTTTATGAAGTTTTGGTTGTTTTGTTAAATTTGAGATTTAAAACTATTGATGATGAGGAATTGAAGAAGCATTGTATGACATTAGAAAGTTTTTTAGAATACAATAAAGAGCAAGATATTTGTGGTAAAGAATTATTCTTTGAGCTTCGACAACTAAAAGGAATTCTACCATCAGAAGTAATTAAATCAATTGATATTCTAAATTTCTTGAGGTCATATAGGAAAGTAAGTGGATTTCTAAATGTTTGGGTTGCTTATCGAATTTTATTGACTTTTTCGGTCATGGTTGCAACGACGGAAAGAAGTTTCTCAAAAACTAAAAATAATAACAACATATCTTCGAAGCACTATGTCGCAAGAGAGATTAAGTGGATTATCTATTATTTCAACTGAAAATGAGTATTTAGATAAACTTAACTATGAGGAGATCATAGAGGAGTTTGCTTCAAAGAATGCAAGAAGAAGTTGTTTTCGTCAGCTTGTATTTTGGCACGGTACCATGCTGACATTTAGATTTTTGGACATGTAAACTAATGATTAAGTTTAACAATATTTCATAATCGACATCAAATTTTATAATTATATTTTTCATTTGATTTTTTGCATATGAAAGTATTATTTTTTTAAGTGGGGCAAAAAAAACGATAAAAAAATTTATTTGTCTACGGCATCAAATACTATTGGGCCGCCCCTGGCACCAACGTACACTAATATTTTGGTCCACCTAGGAACTCCTAAAATACCCGCATGACTTTTCTTAGAAGAAAAATATGGAGGAGTGAAAAAAGGTAACAGTCTCTCTATGTCTGTCATATATAATGTTGTATTGTGCAATTTTTTTTCTTTAACATTTTTAGACTTAAGGTAAAATAAGGTTGATATTACTTCTCTACCACTAATAATGATAGCTTGGTGAACTAATTTCAACCGCGTCTTTCTGGATTTTCAAAAATGCTATTTGGCTACTATCGTACCCTCGTATACATTAGGCTAACTCTGATTTAGTAGCCGATATGGCACAAAATCCAAATGGGTTTAACACAATCCAGTATTCGTTTCAATTCGCTGTCATCAACTTCTGTACGATTAGATTTAGAAAAGCATTTCAGACACAAGCAACGATTGGATCTCCTTTTCTCTGACAACGTCTTCTACTTCAAAATACGAAAGTGTCAGATCCAAGTAACAACAATACACTCAAAGTTCAAAAATATATTATACCCTTCATCGTCTGTGCTTTATGTTAGAAGTATTTCAATATGGGAAAAACATGAAACCCCAATCTAGGAATTTTAATAATGTGGTCATGTTAATATCTAAACCCACCAATAGTCAAAATCTTCAACCAAATTTTTTTTAAAGAATCGTTCACTATAACAAAATATTCTACATCCTTTTGGTTTATTTTTATCCTCTGCTTTAGGTTTTAACATTCATTATAAAATATGGGAATGGTGGAGAGACGACGAAGGAGGTGGAAGAAAGGCAGATGTAGGAGATGATGGAGGAATGACGGAAGAATAGATCGTTTCTCATTCTTTCATTATTTTCCAAAACACGAAGAATAAAAAAACTGTTATTTTATATGTTAACTTTGTTTTTTAAATTGGTCATTTTTTTTACAATATACATGCGTCGTACGTATTTTTATATGGAAGAAAGCTAAAAACTAAAAATGGTAAACCAACTGTAATCTAAGCTTTTGTTCACTTAGCAAGATGCATCTGAGATCCTCCGTTCATTTCTCATACCAATTAGAGTAAAGAGATTTGGTACATCAAAACCACAAACTTTTTACACATCGATCTTTAATATAATTAGTTAAAATTTAAAGTATTTACATGATTATAATACTGTTTTTTCAAACTATTTAAATGTTGTTAGTTAAGTGAATTTAAATGAAACTGAAGTATTTGTAACAGATAAATGTTTTTTCTTTTGTTTTGATTAATTAAGGGTAAAATGTTCAAATTAAATTTTAAATACTTATAATTGATAGATCTAATAATTCATGTAAAATTGAAAACTACCATTAATAACATTTACATTCTCTTATCAGGGTCTTGGTCCACATCTCCATATCTATCTTAGCTTCTCATTTGTTAGTGAAACAAATCTACTAATAAATTTTGATTGAACGGAATATATGTGATTAAATGTGCACATGATGATGCAAATAATTGAGGACATGAAACAAATTTAGAAATTGTGTCTCATGCAGCGCTAGAAGGAGGGCTTGAATCTCCGACCTTGTAGTTGACCGCCACATGCTCTAACCAACCGAGCTATTCCAGTAAAGGCAACAATTTTGTATTTTTTTGTTTTTGATAAATCTTGATGCAGAAGAATAAAAAAATGCACAAGGGTGAATTTGCAAATGCTGGGAAAGGATTTACATCGCGATCACATCTTCACTTCAATCTTAGCATTTGTTAGTTAAACAAAACTGCTAATAAAATTGGAATTAACTAAATATGTGATTAAATATGCACATGATGATGCAAAAAATTGGGTCCTTAGGACATGAAATCTTCTCTCTTACGTAGTAATTAAACCCGCTAAATCTTGTTAATTTTGACATTTCATTGAATAATGTATCTTTGTCCAGAGGTGTCAAAATGAGTTGAAGTTGTACAATTTAGAGTTGCAAGTGCAATATGATTGAACCTCCGACCTTGTGGTTAACAGCCACAAGCTCTAACCAACTGAGCTATTCCAGCAATGACAACAATTTCATATTTTTTTAGTTTTTGATAAATCTGGATTCAAAAGAATAAAAAAGATGCAAAGTGGTGAACTTACAAATGCTAGGAAAGGATTTAAATCGGTGTCATTGAAAAAAAAAATGCTCCCCTAACAATCACAACGAAAAATAAAATAAAAATACATTTGATTCAAATTTTTATAGTATTTTGGAATTTTTTTTAACTTTAGTTTGGGTATGAAATTTAAACCTATGTGATTTAAGTCTACCTGCATATTTATTTTGGATCATGTTGGCTAAATGAAATTTCTAGTTTTCAAAATATAAATGTTCTGATCTCCCCATCTATCTCATCTTCTCATTTGTTAGTGAAACAAATCTACTAATAAATTTTGATTGAACGGAATATATGTGATTAAATATGCACATGATGATGCAAATAATTGAGGACATGACACAAACGTAGAAACTGTATCTCATGCAGCGCTAGAAGGAGGACTTGAATCTCTGACCTTGTAGTTAACCACCACATGCTCTAACCAACCGAGCTATTCCAGTAAAGGCAACAATTTTTTTTTTTTTGATAAATCTTGATGAAGAAGAGTAAAAAAGATGCACAAGGGTGAATATGCAAATGCTAGGAAAGGATTTACATCGCGATCACATCTTCTCTTCAATATTAGCATTTGTTAGTTAAACAAAACTGCTAATAAAATTGGAATTAACTTAATATGTGATTAAATATTCACATGATGATGCAAAAATTTGGGCTCTTAGGACATAAAATCTTCTCTCTTATGTAGAAATTAAACCTGCTAAATCTTGTGAACTTCGACATTTTGTTGAATAATGTATCTTTGCCTAGAGGTGTCAAAATAAGTTGAAGTTGGACAATTTAGAGTTGCAAGTGTCATATGATTGAACATGATATATTTTTTAAACTTAAAAAGACAAGGGTATAAACTGTACCATAAGTACGCTAGAAGGAGGGCTTGAACCTCCGACCTTGTGGTTAACAGCCACACGCTCTAACCAACTGAGCTATTCCAGCAATGACAATACTTTTGTATTTTTTTGGTTTTTGATCAATTTGGATTCAAAAGAACAAAAAAGATGCACAGTGGTGAACTTACAAATGCTAGGAAAGGATTTAAATCAGTGTCATTGAAAAAAATGCTCCTCTAACAATCACAACAAAAATAAAATAAAAATACGTTGGACTCAAATTTTTGTAGTCTTTTGGAATTTATTTAACTTTAGTTTGGGTATGAAATTTAAAACTATGTGATTTAAGTCTACTTGTATATTTATTTTAGATCATGTTGGCTAAATGAAATTTCTAGTTTTCAAAATATAAATGATCTGATCTCCCCATCTATATCAGCTTCTCATTTGTTAGTGAAACAAATCTACTAATAAATTTTGATTGATCTGTGATTAAATATGCACATGATGATGCAAATAATTGAGGACATGAAACAAATTTAGAAACTGTATCTCATGCAGCGCTATAAGGAGGGCTTGAATCTTTGACCTTATAGTTAACTACCACATGCTCTAACCAACCGAGCTATTCCAGTAAAGGCAACAATTTTGTATTTTTTTTCGTTTTTGATAAATCTTGATGCAGAAGAATAAAAAAGATGCACAAGGGTGAATTTGCAAATGCTGGAAAAGGATTTACATCACGATCACATCTTCACTTCAATCTTAGCCTTTATTAGTTAAACAAAATTGCTAATAAAGTTGGAATTAACTAAGTATATGATTAAATATGCACACGATGATGCAAAAAATTGGGCCCTTAGGATATGAAATCTTCTCTCTTATGTAGAAATTAAACCCGCTAAATCTTGTTAACTTCGACATTTTGTTGAATAATATATCTTTGCCTAGAGGTGTCAAAATAAGTTGAAGTTGCACAATCTAGAGTTGCAAGTGCCATATGATTGAACATGATATATTTTTTAAACTTAAAAAGACAAGGGTATAAGCTGTACCACAAGTACGCTAGAAGGAGGGCTTGAACCTCTAACCTTGTGGTTAACAGCCACACGCTCTAACCAACTGAGCTATTCTAGCAATGACAACAACTTTGTATTTTTTTGGTTTTTGATAAATTTGGATTCAAAAGAATAAAAAAAGATGCACAGTGGTGAACTTACAAATGCTAGGAAAGGATTTAAATCGGTGTCATTAAAAAAATACTCCTCTAATAATCACAACGAAAAATAAAATAAAAATAGGTTTGATTCAAATTTTTATAGTAGTTTTGGAATTTTTTTAACTTTAGTTTGGGTATGAAATTTAAACCTATGTGATTTAAGTCTACCTGTATATTTATTTTAGATCATGCTGGCTAAATGAAATTTCTAGTTTTCAAAATATAAATGATCTGATCTCCCCATCTATCTTGGCTTCTCATTTGTTAGTGAAACAAATCTACTAATGAATTTTGATTGAACGGAATATATGTGATTAAATATGCACATGATGATGCAAATAATTGAGGACATGAAACAAATTTGATTGATTGTTTATTTGCATTAACTAATTAGTAATTTGATTAGTTTATTTACATAAACCGTAAATCCTAATTCGTAATTTTCTAAATCCTAAACCCTAATTAATAATTTGATTAGTATATATTCACATTTGAGCTAGCATTTGGTTTGTTAGGATTGATGTGAATGATTTTGTGTATGGTTTGTAAAATTCTAAAAATAATAATTAAAATACATTAATCGTAGTTAAACCCTTAATCGTTTATATAAAACATGAATAATATATATATATATGTGTGTGTGTGTGTGTGTATGTATATTATCAAAATAGCAAAAATCGTATAATATGGTATATATTTAATAAAACAGTAAAATTTAAATAAACTATTGTACAAATGCTAATATATGTTATATAATTAACTAATCGTGTATAATATTGATATATAATGCTAATATTGATAATCTATGAACAAAGTAGACGTCCATAATGTGTCTTATTTTTTATAAATCCCTTAGAGAATTTTTGACCCTGTCTGCCAATCATTGTATATGATCGTTATATAGATCTTTGTTTTTACTACAAAACGGATAAGCATATTCATCTGATACAATATTTGACGAAGTTGTCCCTGTATTGAACAAGTTACAAACACTATAAAGTAAATACATTTCGTAAATCATTTAATTTAAACGGTTTATAAAATTTTGATAGCACTTCTTTTTCGTTCCTTGTGTACACGAATTTGTGTACGATACATGGAACACAGGGGAAGTGCTGCTAAAATTTTATGAAATCGTTTAAAATGAATTGATTTATGAAATATAATTACTACTGTGTTTTTGACAGAAAGTAGGATGACCGGCCATCAAAGCAAAAAATAATATATAGAAGCTAAAATTTTAATATTATATTTATTTCAAGACCAAAACCAATTCAAGGTGCAAGAAAGCGCAAAAACAATTTCTATGCGCAAAAAGGTGCAAGAAGATGCAAAAAGTTGCAAATTAGTAAATTTAATAACATTATAAATATATACTTTTTAATTAAAAAATAAAATATCAATGCATAAAATTAAATGATTAATACTAATTTTAATTTCTATCATAGGTTTTAAAATAGAAAACATTGTTAATTGTTTTACTGATCGGAGCTGGATGTATGAACGATGAAGGAAAATTAGAGGCTCAATAAGTGAACATGTTTGTAATGGGTTATATGTGTTTATTGAATTCGCTTTTAAGTAATAATGGAAATGACGAAGAAATTCGTTGTCCATATAGGAGGCGAACTTTTGAAGCATTTGATACTGGATATACTTAGAGTTCATGCAGCGCTAGAAGGAGGGATTGAATCCCTGACCTTGTAGTTGACCGCCACATGCTCTAACCAACCGAGCTATTCTAGTAAAGGCAACAATTTTGTATTTTTTTTTGTTTTTGATAAATCTTGATGCAGAAGAATAAAAAAGATGCACAAGGGTGAATTTGCAAATGCTGGGAAAGGATTTACATCGCGATCTCATCTTCACTTCAATCTTAGCATTTGTTAGTTAAACAAAACTGCTAATAAAATTGGAATTAACTAAATATGTGATTAAATATGCACATGATGATGCAAAAAATTGGGCCCTTAGGACATGAAATCTTATCTCTTACGTAGTAATTAAACCCGCTAAATCTTGTTAACTTTGACATTTTGTTGAATAATGTATCTTTGCCTAGAGGTGTCAAAATAAGTTGAAGTTGGACAATTTAGAGTTGGAAGTGCAATATGATTGAACCTCCGACCTTGTGGCTAACAGCCACACGCTCTAACCAACTGAGCTATTCCATCAATGACAACAATTTCATATTTTTTTAGTTTTTGATAAATCAGGATTCAAAAGAATAAAAAAGATGCAAAGTGGTGAACTTACAAATGCTAGGAAAGGATTTAAATCGGTGTCATTGAAAAAAAATGCTCCCCTAACAATCACAACGAAAAATAAAATAAAAATACGTTTGATTCAAATTTTTATAGTATTTTGGAATTTTTTTAACTTTAGTTTGGGTATGAAATTTAAACCTATGTGATTTAAGTCTACCTGTATATTTATTTTAGATCATGTTGGCTAAATGAAATTTCTAGTTTTCAAAATATAAATGATCTGATCTCCCCATCTATCTAAGCTTCTCATTTGTTAGTGAAACAAATCTACTAATAAATTTTGATTGAACGGAATATATGTGATTAAATATGCACATGATGATGCAAATAATTGAGGACATGAAACAAATGTAGAAACTGTATCTCATGCAGCACTAGAAGGAGGACTTGAATCTCTGACCTTGTAGTTAACCACCACATGCTCTAACCAACCGAGCTATTCCAATAAAGGCAACAATTTTTTTTTTGATAAATATTGATGAAGAAGAATAAAAAAGTTGCACAAGGGTGAATTTGCAAATGCTAGGAAAGGATTTACATCGCGATCACATCTTCTCTTCAATCTTAGCATTTGTTAGTTAAACAAAACTGCTAATAAAATTGGAATTAACTTAATATGTGATTAAATATTCACATGATGATGCAAAAATTTGGGATCTTAGGACATAAAATCTTCTCTCTTATGTAGAAATTAAACCCGCTAAATCTTGTTAACTTCGACATTTTGTTGAATAATGTATCTTTGCCTAGAGGTGTCAAAATAAGTTGAAGTTGGAAAATTTAGAGTTGCAAGTGTCATATGATTGAACATGATATATTTTTTAAACTTAAAAAGACAAGGGTATAAACTGTACCACAAGTACGCTAGAATGAGGGCTTGAACCTCCGACCTTGTGGTTAACAGCCACACGCTCTAACCAACTGAGCTATTCTGGCAATGACAACAATTTCGTATTTTTTTGGTTTTTGATCAATTTGGATTCAAAAGAATAAAAAAGATGCATAGTGGTGAACTTACAAATGCTAGGAAAGGATTTAAATCAGTGTCATTGAAAAAAGTGCTCCTCTAACAATCACAACGAAAAATAAAATAAAAATACGTTGGACTCAAATTTTTATAGTCTTTTGGAATTTTTTTAACTTTAGTTTGGGTATGAAATTTAAACCTATGTGATTTAATTCTACTTGTATATTTATTTTAGATCATGTTGGCTAAATGAAATTTCTAGTTTTCAAAATATAAATGATCTGGTCTCCCCATCTATATCAGCTTCTCATTTGTTAGTGAAACAAATCTACCAATAAATTTTGATTGATATGTGATTAAATATGCACATGATGATGCAAATAATTGAAGACATGAAACAAATTTAGAAACTGTATCTCATGCAGCGCTATAAGGAGGGCTTGAATCTTTGACCTTATAGTTAACCACCACATGCTCTAACCAACCGAGCTATTCCAGTAAAGGCAACAATTTTGTATTTTTTTCGTTTTTGATAAATATTGATGCAGAAGAATAAAAAAGATGCACAAGGGTGAATTTGCAAATGCTGGAAAAGGATTTACATCGCGATCACATCTTCACTTCAATCTTAGCCTATGTTAGTTCAACAAAACCGCTAACAAACTTGGAATTAACTTAAAATGTGATTAAATATTCACATGATGATGCAAAAATTTGGGATCTTAGGACATCAAATCTTCTCTCTTACGTAGAAATTAAACCCGCTAAATCTTGTTAACTTCGACATTTTGTTGAATAATGTATCTTTGCCTAGAGGTGTCAAAATAAGTTGAAGTTGGACAATTTAGAGTTGCAAGTGTCATATGATTGAACATGATATATTTTTTAAACTTAAAAAGACAAGGGTATAAACTGTACCACAAGTACGTTAGAAGGAGGGCTTGAACCTCTGACCTTGTGGTTAACAGCCACATGCTCTAACCAACTGAGCTATTCCAACAATGACAACAATTTCGTATTTTTTTGGTTTTTGATAAATTTGGATTCAAAAGAATAAAATAGATGCATAGTGGTGAACTTACAAATGCTAGGAAAGGATTTAAATCGGAGTCATTAAAAAAAAATACTCCTCTAATAATCACAACGAAAAATAAAATAAAAATACGTTTGACTCAAATTTTTATAGTATTTTGGAATTTTTTTAACTTTAGTTTGGGTATGAAATTTAAACCTATGTGATTTAAGTCTACCTGTATATTTATTTTAGATCATGTTGGCTAAATGAAATTTCTAGTTTTCAAAATATAAATGATCTGATCTCCCCATCTATCTCAGCTTCTCATTTGTTAGTGAAACAAATCTACTAATGAATTTTGATTGAACGGAATATATGTGATTAAATATGCACATGATGATGCAAATAATTGAGGACATGAAACAAATCTGATTGATTGTTTATTTGCATTAACTAATTAGTAATTTGATTAGTTTATTTACATAAACCGTAAATCCTAATTCATAATTTTCTAAATCCTAAACCCTAATTAATATTTTGACTAGTGTATATTCACATTTGAGCTAGCATTTGGTTTGTTAGGATTGATGTGAATGATTTTGTGTATGGTTTGTAAAATTCTAAAAATAATAATTAAAATACATTAATCGTAGTTAAACCCTTAATCGTTTATATAAAACATGAATAATATGTGTGTGTGTGTGTGTATGTATATTATCAAAATAGCAAAAATCGTATAATATAGTATATATTTAATAAAACAGTAAAATGTAAATAAACTATTGTACAAATGTTAATATATGTTATATAATTAACTAATCGTGCATAATATTGATATATAATGCTAATATTGATAATCTATGAACAAAGTAGACGTCCATAATGTGTCTTATTTTTTATAAATCCCTTAGAGAATTTTTGACCCTGTCTGCCAATCATTGTATATGATCGTTATATAGATCTTTGTTTTTACTACAAAACGGATAAGCATATTCATCTGATACAATATTTGACGAATTTGTCCCTGTATTGAACAAGTTACAAACACTATAAAGTAAATACATTTCGTAAATCATTTAATTTTAAACGGTTTATAAAATTTTGATAGCACTTCCTTTTTGTTCCTTGTGTATACGAATTTGTGTACGACACATGGAACACAGGGGAAGTGCTGCTGAAATTTTGTGAAATCGTTTAAAATGAATTGATTTATGAAATATAATTACTACTGTTTTTTTAACAGGAAGTAGGATGATTGGCCATCAAAGCAAAAAATAATATATAGAAGCTAAAATTTTAATATTATATTTATTTCAGGACGCAAAACCAATTCAAGGTGCAAGAAAGCGCAAAAACAATTTCAATGCGCAAAAAGGTGCAAGAAGATGCAAAAAGTTGCAAATTAGTAAATTTAATAACATTATAAATATATGCTTTTTAATTAAAAACTAAAATATCAATGCATAAAATTAAATGATTAATACTAATTTTAATTTCTATCATAGGTTTTAAAATAGAAAAAATAGTTAATTGTTTTACTTGTCGGAGTTGGATGTATGAACAATGAAGGAAAATTAGAGGCTCAGTAAGTGAACATGTTTGTAATGGGTTATATGTGTTTATTGAATTCGCTTTTAAGTAATAATGGAAATGACGAAGAAATTTGTTGTCCATATAGGAGGCGAACTTTTGAAGCATTTGATACCGGATATACATAGTTCATTTGCGGCAATACAGTTTCGTGTCGAATCATTTGATGTGGGATCGTCATGGAGAAATTGTAGCACCTAATTAAGAACAGTCAGAGGAGAAAGTTGGTGATGAAATTAGTTTGACGAATCTCGTAGAAAATATGCTTGAAGATGTAGCACGATCAATGCTCTCTACCATTGAAGTTGACAATGACGATGTTAACATGGAAGAGGAACCAACTGTTGGTGCGAAAAATATATATGATTTATTGGATGCTGGTAAGAAACCCTTATGAAATGGTTGTGCAAGCGATACCCAATTATCAGTAACTACAGAGTACATTGCGATGAAATTAAAATACAACTTCACAGAAGCTAGATTTACAACTGTCGTACAAGCTGCAAAACGGCATATGCCACCCGATAATTTAATGTGCGAAAATCATTATGAAGTAAAAAAAACTTATGTATGCTTTCGACTTGCCATATCAAAAAATAGATACTTGTTTAAATGATTGCGTGTTGTTCTAAAAAGAAGACAGCAATCTTAGGAATTGCAGAATATGTAACCAGAAAAGATACAAATCAAGAAAAAGAAGGAAAAAGAAGTTCCATGGATCATCTGTAACAGTACATCATATGAGATGACACAATGTGAGAACACAGGAAGAAGGTACGTTAACACATCCAACTGATGGAGAAGCATGGAAGCATTTTGACAAAAATATCCCATTTTCACAGCGGAAAGCCGTAACGCTAGGATTGGTTTATGTACGGATGGATTTTCACAGTTTTTCCAGTTTGTCTCTAAATATTTATCTTAGACTATAATCGTTACACTTTACAATCTACCTCCGTTGATGTGTATGAAAACTCCATATATGTTTCTCACAATTATCGTCCCTGACCCGATGATCCGACACAGGGGATCGATGTTTACTTACAACCGTTAATTGAAGAGTTGAAAACATTATGGTACAAAGGAGTTGAAACATACGACGTATCAATTTTTTTTGAATGTTTGCTTCTTTGTTGTGGACTATTAGCGATTTCCTACATACGCAATTCTTTCGGGTTAGAGTACGGCCAACCGTTTAGTGTATCCTTATTGAATGGAAGAAACACGAGCATTTTCTTTATCAAATGGAAAGAAAATTTCATGGCTTGATTGTCATCGGTGTTTTCTCCATATCAATCATCCTTTTAGAAGAGATAAAGAACTTCACAGCTAATAGACATGAGACTTTGCAACGACCAATAATTTGGTCAAGCGAAGTTATAAAGTGTGATGACCCGAAATTTTCGACATTTAAATTCGGAATATTTAATTGATTTTAGATATCAATAGAGTAAATTTTAACTTGAATTTCGAATATCACAAGTTACTTGGTAATTGAATTATTAAATTAAATCAGTGAAATTGGTTAAAATGTTGAAGTTGAAGATTTAAGCCTATTAAAAATAATTTGAAGGCTTATAAATTTTATATTGATAATACTAAGAATAATAGAAGTTGTAAAATTGAATCTAACACTGAATTGTTCAGTTTTGAAATTAAATATCGTTTAAATTGAATTTAAAATAGCCTTCTGAGGCACAGTCTCGGATTTCGACGAAACCAGTTTCATTGGGTCCGTAATATTGAATTATTATCGGATTTCAAATTTCGTACTAATCAGAGTTAGTATGTGAGTGTACGATATATAAACGCGCTTAAAAACTTAACTGATAATAATAATCTAATGAAATTTAATTAGTCAAGCTTCTCATATACGCCACTTCTCTTAACTTAAAACCGTGTTCCTCTTTCTCTTCTAAAAGGGCAGACAAGTTCAATCCCTTCTGAAAACCGAAATCGAAAAAAAAAAATGGCCGAGCTTTTCAGAAACATTGGAGACGAAATCAAATCCTCGCTTCTCCTATTAAACGAAATCAGGTCAATTCTTCCTCCTCAGATCGCATCTCCTTCCAACGATCGATCTCAACGAAGTGGCACGCGCAAGCAAAGAGGAAGGAAGCGACGTCCACGCGAAGCTTGGATTCGTGAGCTCGAGGCCGTGGAGGTGAAAGAGAAGCTCGATTTGGTCGCGTGGGAAAGGGGAGGACTTGGCTCGACATGAAGCGGCAGGCGAGGGCGACGTCGATATGGCAGGGCTCGAGGCACTCCTAGGTGGCTCGCAGGTGTTGGAGTATGCTGCGGGGATGTTGTCGAGTTTGCGATCTGGTCAGGCTTGGTGTAACGACCCGCCTTTTTGGACAGTTTAAACCGACGATCAAATACCCATGTCGATTCCAAACCATTAAAAGGGCAGATAGTTATTGGGGTAATTAAGAAAAGAAAAGGAAGGGAAATAAAGGAAATGAAACAACACAGAATCTCACAGCGGAAGGCTAAAGTATAATAATAAAATAACAGTTCATGAAGCTGTTAATTAAATGAATACATTTGAAATGAATACATTTGATTATTATTATACAACATTTATCAGAGTTACATACACAACAAATATCATACAACAATGCAGCGGAATGGAATGAATATAATAGTAGTAGATAATATACCAAATCTTTGTCTCCGTCCTCCAAGGAAATGATCTTCAACCTAAACTGAAAACTCAGGACTGACCCGAGCGTAATGAAAAGACAAAACACTCGAGTCAGGACTAAAATATCCTTATGAGAGTTAAATCAATCGTAAATAAATATGAGTGTAACGGCGTCAGAGATGTTTACGGGGTTTGACATCTCATATCCAGTGTCAACGTGCGTGCAATAACTCAAGAGATGTTACGGGATTTTCCATCTCTCAAGGATCCGTGAAACTATCTACTATGTAGTAATATACGCTAAGTAGATAATGTCTATCAGTAATATAAAGTATCAAAATAGCGTTAAGGCGTTACCATAATCCCCCTTAACACATTTTATATTCCCAAAAGCATATACAAGACCGTAGTTTCCCCAAAACCGGAAGTCACCAGAGGGCAATCCATATACTCAAGGTACAAATCAAAACGTAGTGGTCGCGAATAGGATAATCAGTATGACAAGGTACATGAGGCGATACCAACTAGGATACTAGTAGTTGCGTGATCCGGACTGATGTTGGGCATAGCCAGCAGCTACCCCAACACCGCGAAACAACACTCCCAAATCAAGGGGTGCACCCAAATCGCATCACAAATGTAATAGATATGGTATCGAAGAAGTGTGTCCGCTAGAGGTGGCGAACCTCAATGGCCCGGCGCGGCTCCTGTTTTAGTCATGTCAGGGGTCATCCAATAATCGTTCTCTTTCTTCAGTCAACGCGTTCACCAACCCATCCACTTCATTCTGGATCAACACTCCGCGTATAATAGTTATTAAAGTGGTTTTCGGTATCGACAGAGAGTATGTCCATATCCGATCCCGGTCTCTTTAATAACTACGTATTATTACACCGTTGGCTCTTTTACATTTCGAATCGATTCATGATTGATATCAAATGTCATATTCACTTCAAAATCAAATCCATTTCAAATATCGACATAGCCATTCAAAATATAAGGTTCCTTTTCAAAAATCATTTTGCGTCTCAATATCTTATTTCGGTTTCAAAATCATTCCGAATTTAAATTTTATGTTGCAACTTCATTTAACCCAATTCGTATTTAAATTCAAGATTTAAACATAAACATTCCACCTTATTAACCAGCTTGAAATTTTTAGAAAATAGTTTTAAGTAGTTTAAAAGTAGTTTAAATAATTAAAATAGTTAAAAATAATTAAAATCTTGAAATGGATTTAAAATAGATAAATTAGTTTAAAATAATTTAAATTGGGTTAAGTAGATTAAAAATAGATTAAAATAGTTTAAGTATTCAAAATGGTTTATATAACAGAGTAATTTGGAAAACAAATTAAAACAGCTTCAAAACCAATCCATTTCAATTACAACTTCCCAATTCCAATCAATTTCAATTTCCATTTTACCGATTCAATTTCGATTTCAATTCAAAACAACGTCAACTTTAACTTCAAATCAATTCAATTCTACATTCACCTTCAATTTATTCAATTTCAATTTTTTTATCGATTTGGAGCTGGATTTCAAAATATCCATTTATAACACTTAACAAATTTTCCATCAATATTCAAGTCTAAATTCCAATTTCAAATATGATTCAATTCCAAACTCGATTTCAAAATATCATTTTTATATCACTTTTACTTAATAATATTCAAAGCTCGATTTAAGGTTCAATCCCTTAAACGAATAAATTTTCGAACTTCAATCATAACCAAATTTTAAATTTCAAAGTCTCAACTTAATTCTTTAACAAAATTCCTTTAACCAAATTTTATTTCAACATTCCAAACTCAATTTTTCGATGAATTCAATTTCTATAAATCGGTTTCTGTTTATAACTTTTAAATCAAAACATTTAAATAAATTCAAATCGACGATTTCAAAAATTATTAATTTAACCAATTCGGTGTCCATATATAATTTTCTATCCTATGGCCAAGTAGTTATTTATTTCAATTAGATGTCAAGGATGAGTATATATTATTTAAATTAAATCACAGTATCATATGTATGCATAACAGGATCTATATAAGCAAATAAACATCCAAACATTCAATTATCAACCAATAGCATCCATCAAAATACATCATCCAATAAACAATACAATTCATGGCAGTTTCATAGTTATCAATGTCAGGTAATTTATTCGCAATTCAATTTTAATTTCAATTTAACTGTCAATTTAATTTTTCAACAGTTAATGCAAATGACAAGCTATATGACAATTAAATTTTTATCAAACAACCATAAATAAAATCATAACACTTCATAATATCAAATTTAACTAGCATAAAAATATTTAGTACGGTGTGAGCGTTATAAAACACTCACCTTGATTTCAATGTAGTTCCAGCGTTTTATTTCGAATAAAATTAAACGAGCGTTTAATTTTACCCGAAATTTTTACTAGCTCCAAACGACTTCAATCCAATTCCATAGCGTAGTGCTCGTCGATACGATTCCAACGCAAAAAGTTTCGTGCATTTTCGACCTGGTATGAAACAGATATGATTTTTAGAAGTTTGTACGAATTAATTACAATAAAATTTTCAATTCTATTTTATTTTATTAACCTAGATGCAATCAGGGCCGTGCATTTACCAATCTCAAATCCAGGCCGTGAGTTTTCTCTTCTTCTTCCCCAGTAAAACACGTCCAAACCAAAACCCATAGCCGCCATCTAACTCCCAATTATCGCGACCCACTCGAGCTGGCTGGAGACGATCGGAGAGCGGCACCTCGAAGCTCGTAACGCGAGCTACACTCGGCCAGAAGGCGGTGGAGCTCGGCCTCCCCCCGACAATGGAATGCGTGCGCGATACGTGGGTGGACGCGGCCAAAATCTGGCGTCTCTGGTCGACGATTCAACGAAGTAGCCGTATGGATCTGAAGCTCCTACCAAGCTCTATCATCTTCCAGTTGAAAGTTTCTTGAAATATCGTATGGATTGTGAGAGATTAACGGAAGAAGGTCGGCAAAATTTCGGCCATTAATCAGAAAGAGGCGGCCACGAAACCCCTTAGGGTTTCACTGTGCAAACGTTTATATAAGATTTTATATATTATTTTATTATTAGTTCCAAAATTTACATGCTCTTTCAAACGATCTCCAAACGAAACGCGGTGACCGACGTTTCTAGGGTTTACCCCGTGTTCCGGACACAATGGAATAGGTTTCGGAAGCTAATTCGATCATATGTGAGAGTTACGGAAATAAACGACCAATTTTAAATTAAACCGATTAAACGATTTTCTATGCGTTTTGGCTTGCCCCGGACAAACGGTAAATCCGTTTGACTTGAAATTTGAAAACTTACAATAATATCACATTACGGATCCAATGAAACTAGTTTCATCGAAATCCGAGACCGTTTGAAAAATGACTATTTTTAACTCGCAAAATTAATATTAAACAATTTCAACGCGTTTCGAGCTGCCACGGTCAAACGACAACTCCGATTGCTACGAAAATTGAAATCCGATAATAACTAACTATTACGGATCCAATGGAACTAGTTTTGTCCAATTCTGAGACTGTTCAAAAATTGGCTATTTTCCAGTCGATAATTAAATATTAAAATATTCAATTTTCACAAACAAATTTTAAATTCAGTTTTAAAAGTTCTACAACATCATTCTAACTTTCATATGATAAAATAAAATTTTACAAATCATTTTTAATCATAGTAAACCCATTATTCAATTTATCCAATAAATTCCAATTTTAAAATCTTATTAACTCTATTAAAATCCAAATATAACTTACATTCACTTTGTAAACCAATTTGAATCATATTAAATCAAATTTCAATTATTCACTCTATTTTCGTATATTAAATTTCAATATCAAATTAATCATATCAAATTCGGAATTTAATTTATTCAAACATTCGTAATATTAAATTTAACAAATTTGATTATTCTTAAATCACTATCTTTTGAAATATTCAAAATGAACTTATAAAATTTAACTTTTGAAACGAATTAAAATTATAGAACAACTATTTCCATTATACGGTTATTTAATTCCCATTATTAAATTATTGAATAATTTCCAAATATTTAATTTAAAATATTTTACCGGTTCAATAGTCAATATTTGATTTTAAATAGATTTTACTTATCAATCAATTACTCTATTATACCCAATGAATTTCAACATTTATTATCCTATTCAACTATTGATTTCAAAGGCATTCACTAAGTAGCATTTATTTTTCATTACTTGGATAATTGTTGTCGAAATTCATTCCATTTATTATTATTCCAAACGACTTATAAATTTTTTTCTAACACTAAAATCACGAAAACTTATTAAATTAGCTATTTTAATTATCGGAAATTTACGGGTCGTTACATTCTCCCCCACTCAAAACTTTTCGTCCCCGAAAAGGAAAAAAGAAGGGAAAAAGAACTAAGTATAGAATTCAACATTAGATACATTTTATCCAAAGTTACCTACTTATAAAACAATGAAATTCCATCTATAAAGTCATTACTACACTTTTACTAAGTTATTCCAAATGCCTTTTTAACTTTAAAAGTTAGTTATCAAAACAAGTTATAAAATTTTTTTAAAACTTGAAAATTTTCTAACACCCGGATTTACGGAAAATTTCGGCAGAGTCTCCTTTGCGCGGCTCGATCGAAAAAATATAATAGCATATATATCACAAATATACATCTCATCTCAATGATGAGGCATCCCATATCTGGGGAAACAACATATATCTATCACCAGTACCATACAAAACCGTAAGCGTACCTTTTATTTAGCATTTATTAGCAATTTACTTACATTATGCGTTTAGCGTAGAAGCGAGCTTCGCAACAAAGCGCAACCCCTTTGCTACCTACTAAAATGCTCAATAACTAAGTTAGAACCATGCATATAAAGATAGATCGCTATACTTAGCCTACACAACATATATATAACATATTTAGCTTCAAAACTGAGATTTCAATTTCTGGACAGCAAACAAATCTTAGTTTTAGGTCACCTAAACTGTAAAATTTGACAACAGAATCTAAACAAAAGTTATTGCATTCATTTCAGGCTTTCCGGAATGTCCAAGATCGTCGAATTCGGACCATCCGTTCTAAAGTTATGGCTGTTTTACTTAGGGGATACGCTTCAGCCTGGGCAATGAATTGCGCAGGTCAGAGACATTCACCCGCGTTTTCGACCTTCTATACGACATCAAAACACAAAACACTTCAAACAAAAGTTTTAGCTTAAGTTATTAGCTTTCCAGAAAGTGCAAGATCATCAAAATCCGATAAACCAGCCAAAAGATATGACGAAAATACTAAGGGTGTGTACTACAGATTTTTACTTATTTTACACAGGCCAGCGAGTAACATTCAAGTTTTTAACCTAGTAGACGAAGGAATTTCTCAAGACACTCTAAATAAAAGTTGTGCTATAGTTTCTAAGCTTTTCGAAAAGTCCAAGATTGTCAAATTCCGTTCAGCCATTTAAAAGTTATGGTTGTTTTCGTTTCAGCATACATTGGACAATTTTGGATTTTCCCAAAAATTTGCTTTTATTATTTCAAAGTGCAAACCATCAAAACTTCAAATTTTCTAAAAAAAACAATCATAAACACAAAGTCATTTATTTTCTTATTCATCCATGCAATAGGTTTGCATTCAATTTGTTTCCGATTTATTCAAGTTTGTTTCATTCACATTTTAAATTCAAGTCAATTTGCTTCAATTTAAATTGAATTCAATTATATTTAATTTCACTTTGCTTCAAATTTGAATTTAATTATTTTACAATTTTATTCCGTTTATTCAATTCCATTAACACTAATGAATTCTACTTAATCAATTATCATCCATCTAACAGCCAATGCATATCAAACATTAACATCCATCCAAAATCTACACTAAATCAATTATACAATTTCAAGTCAACTTTAATTTCATACACTTCCAAGTTTATTGACATTTAACTATATTCAAATTTAATTAGTTTCCATTTACCAATTTATATTTCATTAATTTTAAATTTTATTCATTCACTTATATATATCATTCATTTTACAGCTTAAATTTCTTTTATATTTACAACTATCAATAGATCTTCACATTTTATTATTCACTCTCACATTGGTATATTATTTCTCTACTTATCCTTATTAGCATTTTAAACCTTTTAAGTATTTGGTAAGTTATAGTTATGCAAATAGAATGTAGTTAAACAACATACAACTTCTTTTCATTTAAAGTTGAAATTTCAATTAATTAATTCTTAAGTCATTACTTAAATTTCACTATAATTTAATTTCACATTTACATTCACATATAGTATTTCCATTTTATATTAACATAATTGTGAATCACCTTTAAATGTTAATTTAAATTCTAATTATTTACTAACAATTTTATTTATATTTGCAAACCATTAATTAAATGCATATTTTATTATTCAAACCTATACTTGTATATTATCCACTTAACAATTCATATAACATTTTTGAACTTCTTAAATATTTTGGTAAGTTATATCTATGCTATAGAATGAAATTTAATACTATGCGAGTTTTACAGTTTCAATTTTATTTTAAGTTCATAATTTCCTAATTCTAAGGATTTCTACTTCAATTGATATTTTCACTTAGCTCTTAGGTTCATTTCTCATTTCACAATTCAGAAGTTCCTTAATGATTCAAGTCTAAATTCATTTCAATCATAAAAAAAAAATCATTAATTTTGAAAGGACTTAAGAATTCCAATCCCGGTTTCATTTCAAATCAAGTTTTGAAATAATATATACTTATATAATATATATATATCAAATCATACTATAGAGAATGCAAAACAACATAAAATTTGAGTCAAAACAAGGTTTAGACAAGCTATTAAGTGGTCTCCCCCACTTGGACTCTCGAAAATAAACGCCGATGATGCGTGCACTCATCACCGAAATCATTTTCTAGCGTCAAGAGAAGGGAATATAACACTTATCATAAAAAAAATCCTTCGAAAACAATTTCAACTCAATTATACTATCATATAATACTCATATTATGTTTTTCATATTCTTGTAAGTCAATTTCAAGCACCGGAATTTAAATTCCCAAATCCATGTTAAAATTCATTTATATTCATTATCAATTGTGTTTACAAGATTTCATTTTCCTAAATCCATTGTTATTTAATCAATTGTTGTAAATATTGACTGATCAAACAATAACGATAATAATCTAATATTATCATCTCCTAACAATCAATTCAATCAAAATGAATAAATATTCAAATAATTCTTTTATATAAAATATGTTCCAAAACGATATTGTGTTGGTTTGTCCTATTCGAGTGTTTAGAAATTCCTATCGACGCCTTGGCGTCCCAAGTATCAACCAGAATTCATAAATACTCAACGGAACAAATTAACACAATATAAAACCATTTTATATCAAATAACAAGTACGCTCTCTCATATACACTCAACTCATTCATATAGTTTACCTCTATTTCAATGAGTTATTCCCCACTAGAGCCAAGGTTTATCGCTAAACCAAAGCTCTGATACCAACTGTAACGACCCGCCTTTTTGGACAGTTTAAACCGACGATCAAATACCCATGTCGATTCCAAACCATTAAAAGGGCAGATAGTTATTGGGGTAATTAAGAAAAGAAAAGGAAGGGAAATAAAGGAAATGAAACAACACAGAATCTCACAGCGGAAGGCTAAAGTATAATAATAAAATAACAGTTCATGAAGCTGTTAATTAAATGAATACATTTGAAATGAATACATTTGATTATTATTATACAACATTTATCAGAGTTACATACACAACAAATATCATACAACAATGCAGCGGAATGGAATGAATATAATAGTAGTAGATAATATACCAAATCTTTGTCTCCGTCCTCCAAGGAAATGATCTTCAACCTAAACTGAAAACTCAGGACTGACCCGAGCGTAATGAAAAGACAAAACACTCGAGTCAGGACTAAAATATCCTTATGAGAGTTAAATCAATCGTAAATAAATATGAGTGTAACGGCGTCAGAGATGTTTACGGGGTTTGACATCTCATATCCAGTGTCAACGTGCGTGCAATAACTCAAGAGATGTTACGGGATTTTCCATCTCTCAAGGATCCGTGAAACTATCTACTATGTAGTAATATACGCTAAGTAGATAATGTCTATCAGTAATATAAAGTATCAAAATAGCGTTAAGGCGTTACCATAATCCCCCTTAACACATTTTATATTCCCAAAAGCATATACAAGACCGTAGTTTCCCCAAAACCGGAAGTCACCAGAGGGCAATCCATATACTCAAGGTACAAATCAAAACGTAGTGGTCGCGAATAGGATAATCAGTATGACAAGGTACATGAGGCGATACCAACTAGGATACTAGTAGTTGCGTGATCCGGACTGATGTTGGGCATAGCCAGCAGCTACCCCAACACCGCGAAACAACACTCCCAAATCAAGGGGTGCACCCAAATCGCATCACAAATGTAATAGATATGGTATCGAAGAAGTGTGTCCGCTAGAGGTGGCGAACCTCAATGGCCCGGCGCGGCTCCTGTTTTAGTCATGTCAGGGGTCATCCAATAATCGTTCTCTTTCTTCAGTCAACGCGTTCACCAACCCATCCACTTCATTCTGGATCAACACTCCGCGTATAATAGTTATTAAAGTGGTTTTCGGTATCGACAGAGAGTATGTCCATATCCGATCCCGGTCTCTTTAATAACTACGTATTATTACACCGTTGGCTCTTTTACATTTCGAATCGATTCATGATTGATATCAAATGTCATATTCACTTCAAAATCAAATCCATTTCAAATATCGACATAGCCATTCAAAATATAAGGTTCCTTTTCAAAAATCATTTTGCGTCTCAATATCTTATTTCGGTTTCAAAATCATTCCGAATTTAAATTTTATGTTGCAACTTCATTTAACCCAATTCGTATTTAAATTCAAGATTTAAACATAAACATTCCACCTTATTAACCAGCTTGAAATTTTTAGAAAATAGTTTTAAGTAGTTTAAAAGTAGTTTAAATAATTAAAATAGTTAAAAATAATTAAAATCTTGAAATGGATTTAAAATAGATAAATTAGTTTAAAATAATTTAAATTGGGTTAAGTAGATTAAAAATAGATTAAAATAGTTTAAGTATTCAAAATGGTTTATATAACAGAGTAATTTGGAAAACAAATTAAAACAGCTTCAAAACCAATCCATTTCAATTACAACTTCCCAATTCCAATCAATTTCAATTTCCATTTTACCGATTCAATTTCGATTTCAATTCAAAACAACGTCAACTTTAACTTCAAATCAATTCAATTCTACATTCACCTTCAATTTATTCAATTTCAATTTTTTTATCGATTTGGAGCTGGATTTCAAAATATCCATTTATAACACTTAACAAATTTTCCATCAATATTCAAGTCTAAATTCCAATTTCAAATATGATTCAATTCCAAACTCGATTTCAAAATATCATTTTTATATCACTTTTACTTAATAATATTCAAAGCTCGATTTAAGGTTCAATCCCTTAAACGAATAAATTTTCGAACTTCAATCATAACCAAATTTTAAATTTCAAAGTCTCAACTTAATTCTTTAACAAAATTCCTTTAACCAAATTTTATTTCAACATTCCAAACTCAATTTTTCGATGAATTCAATTTCTATAAATCGGTTTCTGTTTATAACTTTTAAATCAAAACATTTAAATAAATTCAAATCGACGATTTCAAAAATTATTAATTTAACCAATTCGGTGTCCATATATAATTTTCTATCCTATGGCCAAGTAGTTATTTATTTCAATTAGATGTCAAGGATGAGTATATATTATTTAAATTAAATCACAGTATCATATGTATGCATAACAGGATCTATATAA
Source organism: Allium cepa (assembly GCA_030765085.1). Taxonomy (NCBI): domain Eukaryota; kingdom Viridiplantae; phylum Streptophyta; class Magnoliopsida; order Asparagales; family Amaryllidaceae; genus Allium; species Allium cepa. The sequence continues at coordinate 154,462,823 of CM060942.1, forward strand.
GCAAATAAACATCCAAACATTCAATTATCAACCAATAGCATCCATCAAAATACATCATCCAATAAACAATACAATTCATGGCAGTTTCATAGTTATCAATGTCAGGTAATTTATTCGCAATTCAATTTTAATTTCAATTTAACTGTCAATTTAATTTTTCAACAGTTAATGCAAATGACAAGCTATATGACAATTAAATTTTTATCAAACAACCATAAATAAAATCATAACACTTCATAATATCAAATTTAACTAGCATAAAAATATTTAGTACGGTGTGAGCGTTATAAAACACTCACCTTGATTTCAATGTAGTTCCAGCGTTTTATTTCGAATAAAATTAAACGAGCGTTTAATTTTACCCGAAATTTTTACTAGCTCCAAACGACTTCAATCCAATTCCATAGCGTAGTGCTCGTCGATACGATTCCAACGCAAAAAGTTTCGTGCATTTTCGACCTGGTATGAAACAGATATGATTTTTAGAAGTTTGTACGAATTAATTACAATAAAATTTTCAATTCTATTTTATTTTATTAACCTAGATGCAATCAGGGCCGTGCATTTACCAATCTCAAATCCAGGCCGTGAGTTTTCTCTTCTTCTTCCCCAGTAAAACACGTCCAAACCAAAACCCATAGCCGCCATCTAACTCCCAATTATCGCGACCCACTCGAGCTGGCTGGAGACGATCGGAGAGCGGCACCTCGAAGCTCGTAACGCGAGCTACACTCGGCCAGAAGGCGGTGGAGCTCGGCCTCCCCCCGACAATGGAATGCGTGCGCGATACGTGGGTGGACGCGGCCAAAATCTGGCGTCTCTGGTCGACGATTCAACGAAGTAGCCGTATGGATCTGAAGCTCCTACCAAGCTCTATCATCTTCCAGTTGAAAGTTTCTTGAAATATCGTATGGATTGTGAGAGATTAACGGAAGAAGGTCGGCAAAATTTCGGCCATTAATCAGAAAGAGGCGGCCACGAAACCCCTTAGGGTTTCACTGTGCAAACGTTTATATAAGATTTTATATATTATTTTATTATTAGTTCCAAAATTTACATGCTCTTTCAAACGATCTCCAAACGAAACGCGGTGACCGACGTTTCTAGGGTTTACCCCGTGTTCCGGACACAATGGAATAGGTTTCGGAAGCTAATTCGATCATATGTGAGAGTTACGGAAATAAACGACCAATTTTAAATTAAACCGATTAAACGATTTTCTATGCGTTTTGGCTTGCCCCGGACAAACGGTAAATCCGTTTGACTTGAAATTTGAAAACTTACAATAATATCACATTACGGATCCAATGAAACTAGTTTCATCGAAATCCGAGACCGTTTGAAAAATGACTATTTTTAACTCGCAAAATTAATATTAAACAATTTCAACGCGTTTCGAGCTGCCACGGTCAAACGACAACTCCGATTGCTACGAAAATTGAAATCCGATAATAACTAACTATTACGGATCCAATGGAACTAGTTTTGTCCAATTCTGAGACTGTTCAAAAATTGGCTATTTTCCAGTCGATAATTAAATATTAAAATATTCAATTTTCACAAACAAATTTTAAATTCAGTTTTAAAAGTTCTACAACATCATTCTAACTTTCATATGATAAAATAAAATTTTACAAATCATTTTTAATCATAGTAAACCCATTATTCAATTTATCCAATAAATTCCAATTTTAAAATCTTATTAACTCTATTAAAATCCAAATATAACTTACATTCACTTTGTAAACCAATTTGAATCATATTAAATCAAATTTCAATTATTCACTCTATTTTCGTATATTAAATTTCAATATCAAATTAATCATATCAAATTCGGAATTTAATTTATTCAAACATTCGTAATATTAAATTTAACAAATTTGATTATTCTTAAATCACTATCTTTTGAAATATTCAAAATGAACTTATAAAATTTAACTTTTGAAACGAATTAAAATTATAGAACAACTATTTCCATTATACGGTTATTTAATTCCCATTATTAAATTATTGAATAATTTCCAAATATTTAATTTAAAATATTTTACCGGTTCAATAGTCAATATTTGATTTTAAATAGATTTTACTTATCAATCAATTACTCTATTATACCCAATGAATTTCAACATTTATTATCCTATTCAACTATTGATTTCAAAGGCATTCACTAAGTAGCATTTATTTTTCATTACTTGGATAATTGTTGTCGAAATTCATTCCATTTATTATTATTCCAAACGACTTATAAATTTTTTTCTAACACTAAAATCACGAAAACTTATTAAATTAGCTATTTTAATTATCGGAAATTTACGGGTCGTTACACTTGGTAGCGGCATGAGGAGGTTGTCGACGTGCTGTTATGCACGGAGTCGTACGATTTTGCATCGCCGTGGGCGATCATGTTTGCAGTTTTAGTGCTGTAAGGTATAATTTCTCTTTTCCAATTTACATCCATATACAGAAAAAGAAGAAAATATATTGACAGAATAGTTTTGTTTTCAATTAAATTTAATATGCAGAAATGGTTTTGTTTATAACAGAAATAGTTCACATATACATAGATAATCTGTGTATATGTGTATTTATACAAGAAAATAATTATACGAAGCTTATAACCGGAATAGTTTTGTATAGAGGGAAATTTCTGGATGAAATTTTATACTGTCTCTATCATATTAAATTGAAAAGTATATAAGATTCATTAGAACAGAAATTTTAAATGTTTTGAATTGGAAAAATATATAAAATAATAGGTTTGGGAAATAAATTGTTAAATTAACTAATTTAATTATCAATATAAAGGGAATAGTCTGTTTAACTGAATAATCAATTATTTTAAGTTACCAAAGGGAATTTTAGTTAAATGACGACATTAGTTAATAAAATTTTTATAAAGGTAATTGATTATTCAAATTAGTTCAAGCATTAATAAAATCATCCAATATCTGTACAAGGTCTAAAATCATGAAGAAACAAGCCATTTGGAATGGATTGCAAACAACAAAGCAAAGGTGAGTTAATCTCACTCAGTTGATTATAAATTTAAATTTAAATGATTAAATTTAAATAATTGTTTGAATGCTTGAATTGATTGATGTGATATAGAATGATATAATTTGAAATCGGCATATTATGTCGTGCTAACGTCTGTGGATGCAGGGAAAACAGGTTGGAGGGATCCAACTGGACCCCTCAACTTTTATTTAAATTATTTTATATTCTCTGTTCTGATTGTTTGATATTCTATAAAGAATTATGTGGAAGTATTGAATGCTATGGCTTGGTTGATATAATTGGGTATAATGAATTACCGAAATTATAAATTTGATTTTAGAAATGAAAATAAAAGAAGTGAAATTGCAAGTAAAATAATTATAGAATAAATTTAAGAATAACTTGGAAAAGAAATATAGTGACTTTAAAATTTTAATAAATGAATCTTGAGAATGGAAATGAAAACTTGAATAAACAGAAACTTAATGAATTTTAAAATGCAGTGTTATTAATTAAAAAGAACAAACATTTATTTAGAATTTAAGATTTGGATTATTGAAAGAGTAAAGAAGAAATAAAATAATAATAATAATAATAATAATAAAGGCCATGCCTACTGAAGTTGGAAATGAACTGATAAGTAAAAGAATTTATTCAAATAAAATAAATTGGATATCAATTTGGGAAATTGATTTAAGTGATTGAGATTTGAAATTCTCCCTGGATAACCAAGTACGTTTCAAAGTAAATTTTTAAATATAAGTTAAAAGATTTTCAAGTTGTTTTAAAAATTATGTTTTGTAAAATTTATTATTCTAATATTTAAAGTCTAGAGCAAGTATTTCCTTTTAATCTATTATAACAGTATTTATTTAAAAAATGGTTTGGTACTTTGATTAAAGAAGAAATCCAATGTTTAGTTATAAGGTAACCTTATTTTAATTATTTCTAGAGTATTATTTAAAATTAAGTATTAAAGTAATTTTTCTAAATTAAATGATAAATGCATTTTTCAATAAAGTGTTTTAAATTATTTTAAAAATCTAGTTTTGAGCTTGGTGATTCCAGTGGAGATAGGAAATATTTGGGAAAGTTTATCCTGAAAAGAATGATGGTTTGAAACTGTTTTCAAAGGAATTGAAAGTGAAGATATATCTTGTAAAGATATTTTGAGATAAATAAATAATTGGGAAAATTATTTATGGGTTGATGGATGTTTGTGAATGTTAATTGATAGTTAAATAACCGACTATCAATATTGGCCAACTGCGCTGATCGTTTCGAAGAGACCGGGACCGAGATTTATTTCTCGAAAACCACTTCGATCCGGTTTGTACGTTTCGTGCGAAAAACGTGTTCGGAGTCGAAGATGGAGCAGTGAAGTGCAAGGGCTAGTCGCTACTAATCCTGAGGATATTTCCAAAATGGATGTAGTAGGAGTAGTGCCTTCGGTTCCGTTCGAACCCGGGACGGACTTGTATGGATGAATGCCTGCGAAACATCGTCAGGTGGGCGATGGGCATTCTAAGTGAAACGTTCTAAAGGTAACGCTTAGCCTCAAGCCTCATCAACCGGGAATGACTGAAAACCAGGGGATATGCAGCAAGGCTTCGTGGGTAGCCCCCACTTGAGAGTAAGGTCATCCCTGTCTAAATGTCCCTTTTTATTCGGCTTAGTGGTGAGGTTGCTGATCCCAACCGTGGGGTGATCTTATTCGGAACTATCCAGTAAGGGATGGGTTCGGCCTTGTGTTGCAGGGGATCGGGAGTGGTCCTCGGTACTGTGATCTAGACCACGTACTGTGACAGGTGGTACCACAGTGCCTAGTCATTGTTGGAAATCCATTCTCCCTACGAGCCTTTTACGAGTTTTGTTTGTATTACCCACTTTTGTGGCTAGTAGCTGGAATTTAATGAATGTAACAATTTCGGCTATTTTATAAGCATTTGTATATAGACCCTATTATAATATCAGAGGATTTCTATAAAAATTGTTTTAGCTATCGTAAGGTAAAAACCCGACATGTTTATTTGTGGCGTGGTCTTACGAGATGCTTTTGTTTTCAAAAGGATTTTCGAAACTTTAATAATCAATTGGGTGCGATTTTCTCACGCTGGTATTCCAGACTGACTCGGGTGTTATTTAACTGTAATGCTCGGTTCAGACCGAGTATTATAGGATACAGGATATGATGTGTGGAGCTCAGGAGACGAGCTGGACGACGATGCGTATTCTCGTACTTGTTTATATATATTCCGCTGTGTTGAGTTGCTGTGTATCCATGTGTATGTTGTTGTTGAACTGTGATTGATGTACTCTGATGATGTAATATATAAACAGATATATTTGATTTTGAGTAAAGATCATTTATTATTTATTATATTTTATTCCGCTGCGATGGTTAGATTCTGATGTTGTTTTTTTGTACTCTCTTCTTCTACCTCTCCTTCTTTAACCAAAATGGTTCGTATTTCTATACAACTTGAGTTGATTTAGGTAGAATAGTGTTGAATCAAGGAGTACGGATTTGCGGGTCGTTACATAAAGGATTATCCAAAGATACATAAAATCGGACAACAAATTGAAATTCAAGGTAAATCGACGATTCATAATTGGTGCAAACAAAGTATATTTTGGAAGTTGCCTTATTGAAAAAATCTCCTAATCTGTCATATCATTGACGTGATGCATAACGAGAAAAACGTATTTGATAATCTGTTTAATACAGTTTTGAATGTTAAGGGCAAGATTAAGAACGATTTGAAATCAAGACGTGATATAGAAGAAATTTGTAACCGTCATGAGCTTCATATCAAGTCAAATGACAGTAAAAAACCCAAAGCATGATATGAGTTAGACAACAATCAAGTTAAAGTACTGTTAAAATGGATGGAAGGATTACGATTTTCCGATGGGATTTCCTCTAATCTTCGTAGATGTGACGATTATAAGAATGGGAGACTAAGTGGGATGAAAAGCCATGATTCTCATATAATGATGGAAAATTTGTTGCCCGTCGCTTTCAGAGAACTGTTGTCTGGAAAAGTTTGGAAGGTTGCAACAGTACTTAGTTTGTTTCATAAGGAGCTTTGTTCAACTACGTTAAAAGTTGATCGTCTACGTAAACTTGAGAAAGAAATCCCTGTACTGCTCTGAAAATTAAAGAAAATATTTCCTCCAAGTTTCCTTAATGTAACGGAGCGTTTACCTGTTCATCTTCCATATGAAGCACGTCTCCGATGTCCTGTGCAAAATGGATGGATATACCCATTCGAAAGGTAAGGTATTAATATCGAGTATGATAAATATTATCTTAATTACATATATATATATAAGTTATTTTCGAATTGAATTTTCCATTAGGTACTTAAATCATTTAAAGAAAAAAGTGAGACAAAAAGCTCGAGTTGAGGGTTCAATTTGTAATCATATATCGAAGAAGAAGCTTCGTTCTTTTTCTCATTATTTCAGTGATCATATGAACTTATCATTTGAAAGTGCTACGCGTAATGATGAAGCCGTTGGACAAAATTATTCTTCTGAGGCGATGTTATCTATTTTTAGACAACATGGTCGACCTGTTGGAAAATGTATGAAAGTATGGTTAGCCGATAGAGATTACCATGTAGCGCACACATATATTCTTCTTAATGTACTAAAGTTGCACCATTTATTAGGAAATATTAAATTACAAGTCTGGATATATTTATTTAATTTAATACAATACGTGTATATTAATTAAAATGCAATATATTATCTATGTTTGCGGTATTTTTTTGGTTTTTGATCAATTTGGATTCAAAAGAATAAAAAAGATGCATAGTGGTGAACTTACAAATGCTAGGAAAGGATTTAAATCAGTGTCATTGAAAAAAGTGCTCCTCTAACAATCACAACGAAAAATAAAATAAAAATACGTTGGACTCAAATTTTTATAGTCTTTTGGAATTTTTTTAACTTTAGTTTGGGTATGAAATTTAAACCTATGTGATTTAATTCTGCTTGTATATTTATTTTAGATCATGTTGGCTAAATGAAATTTCTAGTTTTCAAAATATAAATGATCTGGTCTCCCCATCTATATCAGCTTCTCATTTGTTAGTGAAACAAATCTACCAATAAATTTTGATTGATATGTGATTAGATATGCACATGATGATGCAAATAATTGAAGACATGAAACAAATTTAGAAACTGTATCTCATGCAGCGCTATAAGGAGGGCTTGAATCCTTGACCTTATAGTTAACCACCACATGCTCTAACCAACCGAGCTATTCCAGTAAAGGCAACAATTTTGTATTTTTTTCGTTTTTGATAAATCTTGATGCAGAAGAATAAAAAAGATACACAAGGGTGAATTTGCAAATGCTGGAAAAGGATTTACATCGCGATCACATCTTCACTTCAATCTTAGCCTATGTTAGTTAAACAAAACCGCTAACAAACTTGGAATTAACTTAATATGTGATTAAATATTCACATGATGATGCAAAAATTTGGGATCTTAGGACATCAAATCTTCTCTCTTACATAGAAATTAAACCCGCTAAATCTTGTTAACTTCGACATTTTGTTGAATAATGTATCTTTGCCTAGAGGTGTCAAAATAAGTTGAAGTTGGACAATTTAGAGTTGCAAGTGTCATATGATTGAACATGATATATTTTTTAAACTTAAAAAGACAAGGGTATAAACTGTACCACAAGTACGCTAGAAGGAGGGCTTGAACCTCCGACCTTGTGGTTAACAGCCACACGCTCTAACCAACTGAGCTATTCCAGCAATGACAACAATTTTGTATTTTTTTGGTTTTTGATAAATTTGGATTCAAAAGAATAAAATAGATGCATAGTGGTGAACTTACAAATGCTAGGAAAGGATTTAAATCGGAGTCATTAAAAAAATACTCCTCTAACAATCACAACGAAAAATAAAATAAAAATACGTTTGACTCAAATTTTTATAGTATTTTGGAATTTTTTTAACTTTAGTTTGGGTATGAAATTTAAACCTATGTGATTTAAGTCTACCTGTATATTTATTTTAGATCATGTTGGCTAAATGAAATTTCTAGTTTTCAAAATATAAATGATCTGATCTCCCCATCTATCTCAGCTTCTCATTTGTTAGTGAAACAAATCTACTAATGAATTTTGATTGAACGGAATATATGTGATTAAATATGCACATGATGATGCAAATAATTGAGGACATGAAACAAATCTGATTGATTGTTTATTTGCATTAACTAATTAGTAATTTGATTAGTTTATTTACATAAACCGTAAATCCTAATTCATAATTTTCTAAATCCTAAACCCTAATTAATATTTTGACTAGTGTATATTCACATTTGAGCTAGCATTTGGTTTGTTAGGATTGATGTGAATGATTTTGTGTATGGTTTGTAAAATTCTAAAAATAATAATTAAAATACATTAATCATAGTTAAACCCTTAATCGTTTATATAAAACATGAATAATATGTGTGTGTGTGTGTGTGTGTATTATCAAAATAGCAAAAATCGTATAATATAGTATATATTTAATAAAACAGTAAAATGTAAATAAACTATTGTACAAATGTTAATATATGTTATATAATTAACTAATCGTGCATAATATTGATATATAATGCTAATATTGATAATCTATGAACAAAGTAGACGTCCATAATGTGTCTTATTTTTTATAAATCCCTTAGAGAATTTTTGACCCTGTCTGCCAATCATTGTATATGATCGTTACATAGATCTTTGTTTTTACCACAAAACGGATAAGCATATTCATCTGATACAATATTTGACGAATTTGTCCCTGTATTGAACAAGTTACAAACACTATAAAGTAAATACATTTCGTAAATCATTTAATTTTAAACGGTTTATAAAATTTCGATAGCACTTCCTTTTTGTTCCTTGTGTATACGAATTTGTGTACGATACATGGAACACAGGGGAAGTGCTGCTGAAATTTTGTGAAATCGTTTAAAATGAATTGATTTATGAAATATAATTACTACTGTGTTTTTAACAGGAAGTAGGATGATTGACCATCAAAGCAAAAAATAATATATAGAAGCTAAAATTTTAATATTATATTTATTTCAAGACGCAAAACCAATTCAAGGTGCAAGAAAGCGCAAAAACAATTTCAATGCGCAAAAAGGTGCAAGAAGATGCAAAAAGTTGCAAATTAGTAAATTTAATAACATTATAAATATATACTTTTTAATTAAAAAATAAAATATCAATGCATAAAATTAAATGATTAATACTAATTTTAATTTCTATCATAGGTTTTAAAATAGAAAAAATAGTTAATTGTTTTACTTATCGGAGTTGGATGTATGAACAATGAAGGAAAATTAGAGGCTCAGTAAGTGAACATGTTTGTAATGGGTTATATGTGTTTATTGAATTCGCTTTTAAGTAATAATGGAAATGACGAAGAAATTCGTTGTCCATATAGGAGGCGAACTTTTGAAGCATTTGATACCGGATATACATAGAGTTCATTTGCGCCAATACAGTTTCGTGTCGAATCATTTGGTGTGGGATCGTCATGGAGAAATTGTAGCACCTAATTAAGAACAGTCGGAGGAGAAAGTTGGTGATGAAATTAGTTTGACGAATCTCGTAGAACATATGCTTGAAGATGTAGCACGATCAATGCTCTCTACCATTGAAGTTGACAATGACGATGTTAACATGGAAGAGGAACCAACTGTTGGAGCGAAAAATATATGTGATTTATTGGATGCTGGTAAGAAACCCTTATGAAATGGTTGTGCAAGCGATACCCAATTATCAGTAACTACAGAGTACATTGCGATGAAATTAAAATACAACTTCACAGAAGCTAGATTTACAACTGTCGTACAAGCTGCAAAACGGCATATGCCACCCGATAATTTAATGTGTGAAAATCATTATGAAGTAAAAAAACTTATGTATGCTTTCGACTTGCCATATCAAAAAATAGATACTTGTTTAAATGATTGCGTGTTGTTCTAAAAAGAAGACAGCAATCTTAGGAATTGCAGAATATGTAACCAGGAAAGGTACAAATCAAGAAAAAAGAAGGAAAAAGAAGTTCCATGGATCATCTGTAACAGTACATCATATGAGATGACACAATGTGAGAACACAGGAAGAAGGTACGTTAACACATCCAACTGATGGAGAAGCATGGAAGCATTTTGACAAAAATATCCCATTTTCACAGCGGAAAGCCGTAACGTTAGGATTGGTTTATGTACGGATGGATTTTCACAGTTTTTCCAGTTTGTCTCTAAATATTTATCTTGGACTATAATCGTTACACTTTACAATCTACCTCCGTTGATGTGTATGAAAACTCCATATATGTTTCTCACAATTATCGTCCCTGACCCGATGATCCGACGCAGGGAATCGATGTTTACTTACAACCGTTAATTGAAGAGTTGAAAACATTATGCTACAAAGGAGTTGAAACATACGACGTATCAATTTTTTTTGAATGTTTGCTTCTTTGTTGTGGACTATTAGCGATTTTCCTACATACGCAATTCTTTCGGGTTAGAGTACGGCCAACCGTTTAGTGTATCCTTATTGAATGGAAGAAACACGAGCATTTTCTTTATCAAATGGAAAGAAAATTTCATGGTTTGATTGTCATCGGTGTTTTCTCCATATCAATCGTCCTTTTAGAAGAGATAAAGAACTTCACAGCTAATAGACATGAGACTTTGCGACGACCGATAATTTGGTCAAGCGAAGTTATAAAGTGTGATGACCCGAAATTTTCGACATTTAAATTTGGAATATTTAATTGATTGTAGATATCAATAGAGTAAATTTTAACTTGAATTTCGAATATCACAAGTTATCTGGTAATTGAATTATTAAATTAAATCAGTGAAATTGGTTAAAATGTTGAAGTTGAAGATTTAAGCCTATTAAAAATAATTTGAAGGCTTATAAATTTTATATTGATAATACTAAGAATAATAGAAGTTGTAAAATTGAATCTAACACTGAATTGTTCAGTTTTGAAATTAAATATCGTTTAAATTGAATTTAAAATAGCCTTCCGAGGCACAGTCCCGGATTTCGACGAAACCAGTTTCATTGGGTCCGTAATATTCAATTATTATCGGATTTCAAATTTCGTACTAATCAGAGTTAGTATGTGAGTGTACGATATATAAACGCGCTTAAAAACTTAACTGATAATAATAATCTAATGAAATTTTATTAGTCAAGCTTCTCATATACGCCACTTCTCTTAACTTAAAACCGTGTTCCTCTTTCTCTTCTAAAAGGGCAGACAAGTTCAATCCCTTCTGAAAACCGAAATCGAAAAAAAAAAGGCCGAGCTTTTCAGAAACATTGGAGACGAAATCGAATCCTCGCTTCTCCTATTAAACGAAATCAGGTCAATTCTTCCTCCTCAGATCGCATCTCCTTCCAACGATCGATCTCAACGAAGTGGCACGCGCAAGCAAAGAGGAAGGAAGCGACGTCCACGCGAAGCTTGGATTCGTGAGCTCGAGGCCGTGGAGGGTGAAAGAGAAGCTCGATTTGGTCGCGTGGGAAAGGGGAGGACTTGGCTCGACATGGAGCGGCAGGCGAGGGCGACGTCGATATGGCAGGGCTCGAGGCACACCTAGGTGGCTCGCAGGTGTTGGAGTGTGCTGCGGGGATGTTGTCGAGTTTGCGATCTGGTCAGGCTTGGTAGCGGCATGAGGAGGTTGTCGACGTGCTGTTATGCACGGAGTCGTACGATTTTGAATCGCCGTGGGCGATCATGTTTGCAGTTTTAGTGCTGTAAGGTATAATTTCTCTTTTCCAATTTACATCCATATATAGAAAAAGAAGAAAATATATTGACAGAATAGTTTTGTTTTCAATTAAATTTAATATGCAGAAATGGTTTTGTTTATAACAGAAATAGTTCACATATACATAGATAATCTGTGTATATGTGTATTTATACAAGAAAATAATTATACGAAGCTTATAACCGGAATAGTTTTGTATAGAGGGAAATTTCTGGATGAAATTTTATACTGTCTCTATCATATTAAATTGAAAAGTATATAAGATTCATTAGAACAGAAATTTTAAATGTTTTGAATTGGAAAAATATATAAAATAATAGGTTTGGGAAATAAATTGTTAAATTAACTAATTTAATTATCAATATAAAGGGAATAGTCTGTTTAACTGAATAATCAATTATTTTAAGTTACTAAAGGGAATTTTAGTTAAATGACGACATTAGTTGATAAAAATTTTATAAAGGTAATTGATTATTCAAATTAGTTCAAGCATTAATAAAATCATCCAATATCTGTACAAGGTCTAAAATCATGAAGAAACAAGCCATTTGGAATGGATTGCAAACAACAAAGCAAAGGTGAGTTAATCTCACTCAGTTGATTATAAATTTAAATTTAAATGATTAAATTTAAATAATTGTTTGAATGCTTGAATTGATTGATGTGATATAGAATGATATAATTTGAAATCGGCATATTATGTCGTGCTAACGTCTGTGGATGCAGGGAAAACAGGTTGGAGGGATCCAACTGGACCCCTCAACTTTTATTTGAATTATTTTATATTCTCTGTTCTGATTGTTTGATATTCTATAAAGAATTATGTGGAAGTATTGAATGCTATGGCTTGGTTGATATAATTGGGTATAATGAATTACCGAAATTATAAATTTGATTTTAGAAATGAAAATAAAAGAAGTGAAATTGCAAGTAAAATAATTATAGAATAAATTTAAGAATAACTTGGAAAAGAAATATAGTGACTTTAAAATTTTAATAAATGAATCTTGAGAATGGAAATGAAAACTTGAATAAACAGAAACTTAATGAATTTTAAAATGCAGTGTTATTAATTAAAAAGAACAAACATTTATTTAGAATTTAAGATTTGGATTATTGAAAGAGTAAAGAAGAAATAAAATAATAATAATAATAATAATAAAGGCCATGCCTACTGAAGTTGGAAATGAACTGATAAGTAAAAGAATTTATTCAAATAAAATAAATTGGATATCAATTTGGGAAATTGATTTAAGTGATTGAGATTTGAAATTCTCCCTGGATAACCAAGTACGTTTCAAAGTAAATTTTTAAATATAAGTTAAAAGATTTTCAAGTTGTTTTAAAAATTATGTTTTGTAAAATTTATTATTCTAATATTTAAAGTCTAGAGCAAGTATTTCCTTTTAATCTATTATAACAGTATTTATTTAAAAAATGGTTTGGTACTTTGATTAAAGAAGAAATCCAATGTTTAGTTATAAGGTAACCTTATTTTAATTATTTCTAGAGTATTATTTAAAATTAAGTATTAAAGTAATTTTTCTAAATTAAATGATAAATGCATTTTTCAATAAAGTGCTTTAAATTATTTTAAAAATCTAGTTTTGAGCTTGGTGATTCCAGTGGAGATAGGAAATATTTGGGAAAGTTTATCCTGAAAAGAATGATGGTTTGAAACTGTTTTCAAAGGAATTGAAAGTGAAGATATATCTTGTAAAGATATTTTGAGATAAATAAATAATTGGGAAAATTATTTATGGGTTGATGGATGTTTGTGAATGTTAATTGATAGTTAAATAACCGACTATCAATATTGGCCAACTGCGCTGATCGTTTCGAAGAGACCGGGACCGAGATTTATTTCTCGAAAACTACTTCGATCCGGTTTGTACGTTTCGTGCGAAAAACGTGTTCGGAGTCGAAGATGGAGCAGTGAAGTGCAAGGGCTAGTCGCTACTAATCCTGAGGATATTTCCAAAATGGATGTAGTAGGAGTAGTGCCTTCGGTTCCGTTCGAACCCGGGACGGACTTGTATGGATGAATGCCTGCGAAACATCGTCAGGTGGGCGATGGGCATTCTAAGTGAAACGTTCTAAAGGTAACGCTTAGCCTCAAGCCTCATCAACCGGGAATGACTGAAAACCAGGGGATATGCAGCAAGGCTTCGTGGGTAGCCCCCACTTGAGAGTAAGGTCATCCCTGTCTAGATGTCCCTTTTTATTCGTCTTAGTGGTGCGGTTGCTGATCCCAACCGTGGGGTGATCTTATTCGGAACTATCCAGTATGGGATGGGTTCGGCCTTGTGTTGCAGGGGATCGGGAGTGGTCCTCGGTACTGTGATCTAGACCACGTACTATGACAGGTGGTACCCCAGTGCCTAGTCATTGTTGGAAATCCATTCTCCCTACGAGCCTTTTACAAGTTTTGTTTGTATTACCCACTTTTGTGGCTAGTAGCTGGAATTTAATGAATGTAACAATTTCGGCTATTTTATAAGCATTTGTATATAGACCCTATTATAATATCAGAGGATTTCTATAAAAATTGTTTTAGCTATCGTAAGGTAAAAACCCGACATGTTTATTTGTGGCGTGGTCTTACGAGATGCTTTTGTTTTCAAAAGGATTTTCGAAACTTTAATAATCAATTGGGTGCGATTTTCTCACGCTGGTATTCCAGACTGACTCGGGTGTTATTTAACTGTAATGCTCGGTCTAGACCGAGTATTATAGGATACAGGATATGATGTGTGGAGCTCAGGAGACGAGCTGGACGACGATGCGTATTCTCGTACTTGTTTATATATATTCCGCTGTGTTGAGTTGCTGTGTATCCATGTGTATGTTGTTGTTGAACTGTGATTGATGTACTCTGATGATGTAATATATAAACAGATATATTTGATTTTGAGTAAAGATCATTTATTATTTATTATATTTTATTCCGCTGCGATGGTTAGATTCTGATGTTGTTTTTTTGTACTCTCTTCTTCTACCTCTCCTTCTTTAACCAAAATGGTTCGTATTTCTATACAACTTGAGTTGATTTAGGTAGAATAGTGTTGAATCAAGGAGTACGGATTTGCGGGTCGTTACATAAAGGATTATCCAAAGATACATAAAATCGGACAACAAATTGAAATTCAAGGTAAATCGACGATTCATAATTGGTGCAAACAAAGTATATTTTGGAAGTTGCCTTATTGAAAAAATCTCCTAATCTGTCATATCATTGACGTGATGCATAACGAGAAAAACGTATTTGATAATCTGTTTAATACAGTTTTGAATGTTAAGGGCAAGATTAAGAACGATTTGAAATCAAGACGTGATATAGAAGAAATTTGTAACCGTCATGAGCTTCATATCAAGTCAAATGACAGTAAAAAACCCAAAGCATGATATGAGTTAGACAACAATCAAGTTAAAGTACTGTTAAAATGGATGGAAGGATTACGATTTTCCGATGGGATTTCCTCTAATCTTCGTAGATGTGACGATTATAAGAATGGGAGACTAAGTGGGATGAAAAGCCATGATTGTCATATAATGATGGAAAATTTGTTGCCCGTCGCTTTCAGAGAACTGTTGTCTGGAAAAGTTTGGAAGGTTGCAACAGAACTTAGTTTGTTTCATAAGGAGCTTTGTTCAACTACGTTAAAAGTTGATCGTCTACGTAAACTTGAGAAAGAAATCCCTGTACTGCTCTGAAAATTAAAGAAAATATTTCCTCCAAGTTTCCTTAATGTAATGGAGCGTTTACCTGTTCATCTTCCATATGAAGCACGTCTCCGATGTCCTGTGCAAAATGGATGGATATACCCATTCGAAAGGTAAGGTATTAATATCGAGTATGATAAATATTATCTTAATTACATATATATATATAAGTTATTTTCGAATTGAATTTTCTATTAGGTACTTAAATCATTTAAAGAAAAAAGTGAGACAAAAAGCTCGAGTTGAGGGTTCAATTTGCAATCATATATCGAAGAAGAAGCTTCGTTCTTTTTCTCATTATTTCAGTGATCATATGAACTTATCATTTGAAAGTGCTACGCGTAATGATGAAGCCGTTGGACAAAATTGTTCTTTTGAGGCGATGTTATCTATTTTTAGACAACATGGTCGACCTGTTGGAAAATGTATGAAAGTATGGTTAGCCGATAGAGATTACCATGTAGCGCACACATATATTCTTCTTAATTGTACTAAAGTTGCACCATTTATTAGGAAATATTAAATTACAAGTCTGGATATATTTATTTAATTTAATACAATACGTGTATATTAATTAAAATGCAATATATTATCTATGTTTGCGGTATTTTTTTGGTTTTTGATCAATTTGGATTCAAAAGAATAAAAAAGATGCATAGTGGTGAACTTACAAATGCTAGGAAAGGATTTAAATCAGTGTCATTGAAAAAAGTGCTCCTCTAACAATCACAACGAAAAATAAAATAAAAATACGTTGGACTCAAATTTTTATAGTCTTTTGGAATTTTTTTAACTTTAGTTTGGGTATGAAATTTAAACCTATGTGATTTAATTCTACTTGTATATTTATTTTAGATCATGTTGGCTAAATGAAATTTCTAGTTTTCAAAATATAAATGATCTGGTCTCCCCATCTATATCAGCTTCTCATTTGTTAGTGAAACAAATCTACCAATAAATTTTGATTGATATGTGATTAAATATGCACATGATGATGCAAATAATTGAAGACATGAAACAAATTTAGAAACTGTATCTCATGCAGCGCTATAAGGAGGGCTTGAATCTTTGACCTTATAGTTAACCACCACATGCTCTAACCAACCGAGCTATTCCAGTAAAGGCAACAATTTTGTATTTTTTTTCGTTTTTGATAAATCTTGATGCAGAAGAATAAAAAAGATGCACAAGGGTGAATTTGCAAATGCTGGAAAAGGATTTACATCGCGATCACATCTTCACTTCAATCTTAGCCTATGTTAGTTAAACAAAACCGCTAACAAACTTGGAATTAACTTAATATGTGATTAAATATTCACATGATGATGCAAAAATTTGGGATCTTAGGACATCAAATCTTCTCTCTTACGTAGAAATTAAACCCGCTAAATCTTGTTAACTTCGACATTTTGTTGAATAATGTATCTTTGCCTAGAGGTGTCAAAATAAGTTGAAGTTGGACAATTTAGAGTTGCAAGTGTCATATGATTGAACATGATATATTTTTTAAACTTAAAAAGACAAGGGTATAAACTGTACCACAAGTACGCTAGAAGGAGGGCTTGAACCTCCGACCTTGTGGTTAACAGCCACACGCTCTAACCAACTGAGCTATTCTAGCAATGACAACAATTTTGTATTTTTTTGGTTTTTGATAAATTTGGATTCAAAAGAATAAAATAGATGCATAGTGGTGAACTTACAAATGCTAGGAAAGGATTTAAATCGGAGTCATTAAAAAAATACTCCTCTAACAATCACAACGAAAAATAAAATAAAAATACATTTGAGTCAAATTTTTATAGTATTTTGGAATTTTTTTTAACTTTAGTTTGGGTATGAAATTTAAACCTATGTGATTTAAGTCTACCTGTATATTTATTTTAGATCATGTTGGCTAAATGAAATTTCTAGTTTTCAAAATATAAATGATCTGATCTCCCCATCTATCTCAGCTTCTCATTTGTTAGTGAAACAAATCTACTAATGAATTTTGATTGAACGGAATATATGTGATTAAATATGCACATGATGATGCAAATAATTGAGGACATGAAACAAATCTGATTGATTGTTTATTTGCATTAACTAATTAGTAATTTGATTAGTTTATTTACATAAACCGTAAATCCTAATTCATAATTTTCTAAATCCTAAACCCTAATTAATATTTTGACTAGTGTATATTCACATTTGACCTAGCATTTGGTTTGTTAGGATTGATGTGAATGATTTTGTGTATGGTTTGTAAAATTCTAAAAATAATAATTAAAATACATTAATCGTAGTTAAACCCTTAATCGTTTATATAAAACATGAATAATATGTGTGTGTGTGTATTATCAAAATAGCAAAAATCGTATAATATAGTATATATTTAATAAAACAGTAAAATGTAAATAAACTATTGTACAAATGTTAATATATGTTATATAATTAACTAATCGTGCATAATTTTTGACCATGTCTGCCAATCATTGTATATGATCGTTATATAGATCTTTGTTTTTACTACAAAACGGATAAGCATATTCATCTGATACAATATTTGACGAATTTGTCCCTGTATTGAACAAGTTACAAACACTATAAAGTAAATACATTTCGTAAATCATTTAATTTTAAACGGTTTATAAAATTTCGATAGCACTTCCATTTTGTTCCTTGTGTATACGAATTTGTGTACGATGCATGGAACACAGGGGAAGTGCTGCTGAAATTTTGTGAAATCGTTTAAAATGAATTGATTTATGAAATATAATTACTACTGTGTTTTTAACAGGAAGTAGGATGATTGGCCATCAAAGCAAAAAATAATATATAGAAGCTAAAATTTTAATATTATATTTATTTCAAGACGCAAAACCAATTCAAGGTGCAAGAAAGTGCAAAAACAATTTCAATGCGCAAAAAGGTGCAAGAAGATGCAAAAAGTTGCAAATTAGTAAATTTAATAACATTATAAATATATACTTTTTAATTAAAAAATAAAATATCAATGCATAAAATTAAATGATTAATACTAATTTTAATTTCTATCATAGGTTTTAAAATAGAAAAAATAGTTAATTGTTTTACTTATCGGAGTTGGATGTATGAACAATGAAGGAAAATTAGAGGCTCAGTAAGTGAACATGTTTGTAATGGGTTATATGTGTTTATTGAATTCGCTTTTAAGTAATAATGGAAATGACGAAGAAATTCGTTGTCCATATAGGAGGCGAACTTTTGAAGCATTTGATACCGGATATACATAGAGTTCATTTGCGCCAATACAATTTCGTGTCGAATCATTTGGTGTGGGATCGTCATGGAGAAATTGTAGCACCTAATTAAGAACAGTCGGAGGAGAAAGTTGGTGATGAAATTAGTTTGACGAATCTCGTAGAACATATGCTTGAAGATGTAGCACGATCAATGCTCTCTACCATTGAAGTTGACAATGACGATGTTAACATGGAAGAGGAACCAACTGTTGGAGCGAAAAATATATGTGATTTATTGGATGCTGGTAAGAAACCCTTATGAAATGGTTGTGCAAACGATACCCAATTATCAGTAACTACAGAGTACATTGCGATGAAATTAAAATACAACTTCACAGAAGCTAGATTTACAACTGTCGTACAAGCTGCAAAACGGCATATGCCACCCGATAATTTAATGTGCGAAAATCATTATGAAGTAAAAAAAACTTATGTATGCTTTCGACTTGCCATATCAAAAAATAGATACTTATTTAAATGATTGCGTGTTGTTCTAAAAAGAAGACAGCAATCTTAGGAATTGCAGAATATGTAACCAGGAAAGGTACAAATCAAGAAAAAAGAAGGAAAAAGAAGTTCCATGGATCATCTGTAACAGTACATCATATGAGATGACACAATGTGAGAACACAGGAAGAAGGTACGTTAACACATCCAACTGATGGAGAAGCATGGAAGCATTTCGACAAAAATACCCCATTTTCATAGCGGAAAGCCGTAACGTTAGGATTGGTTTATGTACGGATGGATTTTCACAGTTTTTCCAGTTTGTCTCTAAATATTTATCTTGGACTATAATCGTTACACTTTACAATCTACCTCCGTTGATGTGTATGAAAACTCCATATATGTTTCTCACAATTATCGTCCCTGACCCGATGATCCGACACAGGAATTCGATGTTTACTTACAACCGTTAATTGAAGAGTTGAAAACATTATGGTACAAAGGAGTTGAAACATACGACGTATCAATTTTTTTTGAATGTTTGCTTCTTTGTTGTGGACTATTAGCGATTTGCGTATGTTTCTTTGATGACCAAATATTTATATTTCTATAAAAGAGTTTTACATAAAGATTCTACCATTACTTTATCGTTTAACTTCGAAACTACATCGATGGTTCTGTAACTAAAACGATCTCTCAGCAGAAACCTGAAAGAAGTCATTTCACCGTTTCACTAATATATACAAAATCATCCAATGCTGGCAATTAAATGACATGGATGGCCATATGTGGTCATATATGCGTGCATATAAGTGTCGGTACAAATTAAATTTGTTCTTTAAGTTTATGGTTTTGTAGTTGTATTGTACATCATCATTGAAGCTTGACATTAACTTCTGTTGAGCAGTTATGTTTCAATTCAAACATTTACGTTGTTACTACACATGCACAAGTCTCCAAGTAGCTCCGATAAATGCAACTTACATGCAGGAGACTCTACATTTCTAAACAATGATTTGAAGCACGCTACACATTAATGATAGAAAATTTAGTTCGGAGTTATATTCTATAAAACACTAATGTCATATCCATTCCTCACTTTTCTCTCTCTAATGTCACAGCAGCGGCAGTTAATCAGATGATGGAAGAGGGCTTGAATGTATTAATGAGAATATCTCTTGACAATAAGATTTTTGCTACAATAGTAATAGTAATAGTGCAATTATTACAGGTCCTTTGGCTGCTTCAAAAACTACTGGAGTTGAAGACACGGTAATGCTTAACAATGGTCCAAAGGATCACTCGGACCTTTAACATAACTTACCAGGATACTACAATTAATATACAACTAAACGTATAACTTTACTAATATTATGAATTAATATACCTAGGGGGTTACCCTAGCCCATGTGCTTAGTGGGCTGCCTTCTGGACCAGCCTTGTTAGCGTATCATATTACCATTGCATAAATCGGCAAACCAAAATAAAATTTCAATCGCAAAACAAAGCACTATGAAAGAAAGATCGAGTATTGCTAACAATAGTAAAAACCATAGTTGAATACTAGTACCCACATTTCAAACTTCTG
The DNA here is from genome assembly GCA_030765085.1 of Allium cepa. Lineage (NCBI taxonomy): Eukaryota > Viridiplantae > Streptophyta > Magnoliopsida > Asparagales > Amaryllidaceae > Allium > Allium cepa. The sequence continues at coordinate 154,483,673 of CM060942.1, forward strand.
CTACCTTCGTCTGTTTCCAAGGAAAGAGAAATTATGCTATTTCCACCTTGGTCTGTTTCTAAGGCAAGAGAAATTATGCTATTTCCAGAGATGTAAAACAAAACAACAGAATTAGTAACCCACTTTCATCACAATTTTCAAACATTGGAATTTCCCGACTAATATGAAAGAACTAAAACAGAACATATACATTAACCAGAAGAATAAACTTACATGTTCAAATATTCAAAGCCATAGAACCTGGTATTGGAGATAAAAGGAAAGATATACAACATATGCATGTTAGGAAGAACTAAACAAACAAAACCAAAACAAACAAAACCAAAACAACTGATATAACAAGTCTACAAGTTGTATGCATAATAATAGTTCACGATATAGTTCCATGATAAACTTAATACTGTGTTGAGCATTTAAAAAGAGAGAACATAATGTAGTACCAGCAAAACCACCTTGTTAACATGCATCATTCACCCTTTTAACTGGAAAAAGACTCTCGGTATATCTAATGCACCAATAAAAATATATATTAGGTTGGCCAAGTTCAAGATATTCATTTTCTTCCGTGCCTAAGTCGTATAAGCGAAATAATCCAGATTTTTTGTTGTAACAATCGCTGTTAAGTAAGAGAAACTCTCCATTAAAAACGAAACTTGAAGGATGAAGGAGACCATCGGTCCCTGGTATATCGGTAGGTCCAATCTTCCATGCCATATTCCAAGACTCCTTCACACCATATTCATTCAACACCCATATTTCATAGTAACAATTGTAATATCTACAACGATCCACATTGTGTATATAAGCAAGTTTGTCACCCAAAAAGTCTATAACGGCTGAGAAATGAACATCCCCCACTGGTAATGGCATTGTTTCATATTTTTCTTCATTCAAATCAAAAGAAAGGATAACGTTACCATCACTGTCATTATTACGATCAGAATATGCTATCCAAAAACATGCTCCATCCTTGGTTATGTGAAGTATATGATTTATAGAATCTAGAAGGCAAAGTAAAATCTTTACGAATAGTTCTCCAAGAATCAGCTTTTAAGCTATATACCTCCACTATAGTGTTAGACGTGTTTTGATTGCAAAGGGTGCTTACCACGATACCGTGATCATTACCTTTGACATTGAATCCAAATCCGTAAAAAGAAAAACTTTGATAAGCGTGACTTAGCGATCTCGATTGTTTCATTGGCAGGATTCCATAAATAAATATTTCCATCAAACTGTGCAAGACATATTATACCATTTGATGAAAATAACAGCATTGTGTTCTCAAAAATATGCCAAGGTAGTTCACAATCAAAGTCATTGTACACTTCGTATTTGGGGCCGCTTAACAAGCAAAACTTTCGATACCCAACGGTTTCAGTATCAAGGCAAATACCAAAAAGATTTTCATTACCGCAATGTCGGTCAGAGTGGTTGGATACGAAAGTGGAGCTATCAATGAGAGTATACCAAGATTTGCAAACAGATTTAAATCGTAACAGACTTGTTACAGGTAACCATTGCAGAATGTCAAACAGCAAGTGTTCAGGCATGTAACGACTATTGTTCATTGATGAATGTTTCATGCTTCTAAAAAATTAAAAAAATATAGTAGTTAGTATGTTACTCAAAAAACTTATATTTTATGCTTAATCACTTATGCCTTGTTAACAAAATTCAATGAATAATTATTATTTTTTCATTACAGTGATTAGCAGGAAAAACAAGGTACATATAACATAGTATTTCGAGAACATAAAGCTTAATAATTACGAAATTTAATGAGAAAAGCGATAGTGGTTGTAAATCTATGGCAACTCTATATAACATATTAAAAATAGGAAAATATTGCAGCTTAATAATTAGCTCACTAAAATAAGTTAGCACTTGCGCCATTTACGGCCACATGTTCCAATGGTTAATCCACATTTTGACCTTATTAAACCAATCCACTAGCTTTGACCAAGGTTAACCCATAAATGAATCAACTAACAAAAAAAGTTGTTTCATGTTTTCCAATTGCTATTTTAATGTCAGTTTCTTCCTCAAGGTTTGGTAAATTATAGCTTATAAGTATAACTGGTAGACTATTTTAGTAAATCCATGACACAATGCTCTGGTTGTGGCTGCAGTCAGAAACCACAATTTTAAATGCAATTAATATTAACAGAAAATGGTAGCTAATATTAATGAAATGAATTAAAAAATTCCAAATTATTATGAAGCATCAGTTCGTTGTAAGCAAAAGAGGTGGAGATCAGAAGTTAGGTAAAAAAATGGTAGCTTATATTTGTTAATAAATTTAGCTTGCCTATGATTCAAAAAGGTTAACCAGAATCAATTCATGCTTTGCATCATTTATTTATGTTTTAAACTTAGTACCCATCAACTGAAAATGTTGAATTAAACTAGTCAATGGAACTGCAGGTAAATACATCATTTCCTTTTCTCCTTGTTATTATATAATCTATAGCTATCTTACTCGTCCCTAGCATGCAACAGAGTTTAAAGCAGCAGCCTTAATTCAAAAATCAAGACAATTCATGAAAATTACTGAATTCTGAAACCCCAATAAATTCCCGTTTAACTTCCATATTAACTAATAAAATATTAAGTTTGATGAAATTGACATAGAACAAGATTAGTAAACTGAATGAAAGTAACCTCCAGCACAAAAGAATCAACGATTACCTCACTAATAACTACTAATGTTATAAATTTATCAAATAACGAGACAACATGGACACGCATACAAAAAGCATCTAATAACATATGCATGTCAAGTTTAATGGAAATTCTATAGTATATCTTTGTAAATTGCTCTTTATGTTCTAAATAAGCTATTATTTAGAAAGCAGTTTTAACAAATTCCAAACAGTAGATTACATATTTCTCTAGAATCATAATGCATAAAACACAATCTATAGTACTATTCTCAAACTCCAATGTAATTAAAAATAATAATATAACAGATAGGATCGCAAATTCCTCAAGAGGCATTATATATTGTTATTTTCTTTTAATATAACAATGGTATACCTGATAACATAAAAAGATCACATACAATGAAGTGCTTGAGTCGTGAACGATTTAATGGAGTGCTTCAACAGTTCAATATGTGAATGATGATTTGGATGTAGTGTTTTACCAGATAATTATAATCATAATGCCAAGATAAAAAAGTAAGAGGAAAAAACTGAAAAATATAACCATGGAGAAGAAGCGATAAATACGGAGAAACTAAAAAATAAACCATGGATAAACTAATTTGAATTCAGCAAAATATTGAAACTCAAAAGTTCCTATTGGCTGAAAATGTGACATGAAATGAAACTATCCTTAGAAAGTGACAATTCAAGGCCATTGTTTCAATTTTCAAAAAAAGTATTACATAATGCAAGTTATTTCAATCGTACAATTTTGAAATAAATTAAAAAATAACGAATGCTTAATTCCCAAGGGAGAAGCAAAAGGTTGAGTTCATGAAGTAGATCACAGGTTGCCAAAGAATTACACCATCTCAGTAACACACATATCCAGGGCCGGCACCATGGTTTTAGTTGCACGAGCCAAACAAAAATTAATTTCCTTTGTAGGCCCAATTTTTTAGAAACACCAACGTTATTGCCATTGGTGTTGTGGAATTTTGGGTAGATGGTTCCTTTTTTTTCTTTTTCTTTTCTTGGGTTAGGCTTGTTCAAGCACAAGTAAGAAAACATCACAAAAACCACCAATTTAACAAAAATGGTACCAAATGGTAGCTAGTGGTGGTCACTAGTTTGGATAGATGGTTCCTTTTGTTGAGTTTAGGCTTGTCCACACAAGTATAACACAAGACAACAACAACAGGTTACATTACGCTAGTAATTAGTAATTAGAAAGTATTTGAGAGCTAAAACAGATGACAAGAAGTATTAAGGACCGTGCATGGCCCCTATTTCATCTAGTAAAGTACATGGTGTTACGATTTTGATAGTTCAAGAGTAAGGTCTAAACAACATGAGCACCTAACTCTTCTTCGATTCCAGCGTTACTTTTTTAGCACAATTATTATTTTGCAGAACTGCTGTATTTTTTCACAGTTTAAATATTATTTAGTTAACTTTTTTATGAGAAACCAAACACAAATGGACAAAACAATGTATATTAGATCCCTAGATAGGGTTTGCTGCATATGAACTTAGTGTCTTAATTTAATTGTAACTAGTAAGTGGACTGCCTTGTGAGCTTTATTCTGCTAAAAAAACAAGCATTAGCAGTAATCAGGCATTTGAAAATTTGACCACGAAAGGATAGGCATTTGCAAGCGGTCTGAAAGTTTCACTGACTAAGCAAAAGATCAGAGTTAAGCAAAATCTGAAGCCAAAGCCAGCAACTAAACGAATTTCAAACAATTTATAAAAAAGATTTACTCAACTGATTAAATCAAGTATTCTGATTAATATACTACCAAGCCTTATTGCTACTTTACATGCCAAAATCAATTCCAAACACATCAAATAACTCAAATTAGAGATAGAGTTTAAATTTACTCACGCTTATTGGGAGATTTGAAGGCCGATGCTGTAGTCGAGAGTTCAGAGAGAAGCGTAAAGCATATAGAAATTCAAGCGTCGGTAGCACAAGCCGGCGGCGGTAGCACAAGCCGGCGGCGGTAGCACAAGCCGGCGGCGGTAGCACAAGCCGGCGGCGGTAGCAGACGCTTGTGGCGGCAGGGTTTAATCGCGATGTAATAGCAATGGTACTAGTTGCCCTAGCCGAAAAGGTTCCGCCTTTTGAATAAGGAAATTTTTAATTTTGGGCCGGTTTTTAAAGTGCGGCTCGTTTCCATTTTCAGCCATGCTCATATGCGTGATAGCCCAACGTTCCAAATTCAAATTTTGGATCTTTCCACCCGTTGAAGGAAATTGATATATTGGTGTTGGACGCATCGTGCCATTTTACTCCGACCGTTGCATCTTCTGGCTCTCATCCCCTGTATAAACGAAGTCACCCTTCTCCTTCTTCTCACAGCAGTCCAAACAAACTATTTTCCGCTCTTCAAATTTTTTCCGATCCGTTCTCTATTTATTTTTACCATATCTATAACATATATTTTTCTATAATCTTATTTTACATTTTGAAATTTTCATTTTTGGTATTACGACGCATCCTTTTGGTTCTGCTACTGCTTCTACTTTCTTCCAGTCTATAACTTTATGGACAACCAAAAGGGAAGCGCATTTCATAGATATGTGCGTTGATTGACCGCCGGACAAAAGGAATTCATTCAACGGATTTTATGGGTCCGTTGTGGCAGTATTCAACGAAAGACTGGACCTTGACTAGTCTCATACACATATGAAAAATAAATGAGACAATCTGAAGTGTTATTGGAGTGACTGGTACAAACTTCTACAGTTAGAAGGTGGGGGTGTGGGATGCATAGAATGATCGGCTGGGCAGTTCCAAAAAGTGGTGGAACATTGGTGCGAGCAAATACAAGAGATTTAGGAGAAATGCCCCACTCAAATTTAGAGAGTTTGATCGACTTTTTGGAGGTTGCATAGGAAAGGACACATGTAAGTATCAGATACATTCTACTCCACCCGCTCAACCTTTCACTATTGTCGATACACCATTGTGTGGCACTTGGGTGCCAGAAACACCACACCCATTCAGCCTAGACGTAGCAGATAGATCGAGATGACAGCTCGAGCAGGCATGTGCCTGGACGATCGTTTGTTCAGATATACTGTCTGTTATACATGTGGAGCGGTGGGAGATTGTGATGATTTTTCACCAAGATCCTAAAAACTTGGATATGGTAGAAACATTATCTGATAATGAGATACTTTTGGATTTATGTTGTAACAATTAGATCTGTTCCGTAGTCGTCCTTAGTATGTTTAGTTGAGTTTCCTAGTTTGTTTGGTTAATTTTTTTAATTTTGTTTTATTTGCTTGTATTTGAAATTAAAATGTATTAGTTTTGGCTTAGTGAAATATTAAAGAACAAAACAAATAATTAATTAACTATAAATCAATTAAATTAAAATTATGAATTCAAGTACCCCACTTAAATACCCCCTTGATAACCGCAAACGCGTTCCACATTCATCAATCTTCCCCACTCAAATACACTGTTTCCGTTCGTCGTAAACTCACCCTAATCTTATTTACACAATTAGATCACTTTTAAACTATTTACAAATATATGCCAGTTTTAGTCATGTCACTGTCACATTGTCAAAAATGCACCAGTGTCTTTTGAAATGTCGCCAATACAGGGTCCAGTAAATTGGCGCAATTTGAAAAGCCATCCAATTTACATGATAAATAATATACGTGGCTTTGAAAATGCGCTTATGCTATTTATTACTAGCGCCATTTGCAATGTCGTCAGTGCATATTTGACAGTGTGGTGCGAACATGAACAAAAGTGATCTATATTTATAAATAATTTTAAAAGTGGCCTAATTGTGTAAATAAGTTTAAAAGCCGATCCAAATTTAAATACGTTATTGCTTGTCAAAAGCGTCCACAGGTGGGATGAACCGTGTCTATATCCACATTATTACTTTTATTGCTTTTTGATCCACATGATATATGCTTCTTATTGCTTTTTAAATTACTTCTTATTCATGACTTTTACGAAGGTCGAATTTTTTTTAAAAACTATATTTATTTTGCAATATGTGAATTTGTTAAGATGACAACAGTATGCATTGAATTTACTATTTTTAGACACGTGTAGTTGTCTTTTGGCGCTGTGTCCTTTGTTTTTTTTATTTCTTTTTTGTTAACTTTATTATGATTAGTGGCCAAGATGATTTTACGGATGGTTTTGAGTGTTGTTTCCATTTTAGTACTACTCCTCCATCTGTTCAACGTCTTGGTCTCAATAATCATGATTTTGTACTGTTAATATATAGAAATGATATGTACTCTTTTTCCTGGTAAGGTACCCATCTAGGTTAGGGGGGTTACGAGGTTTTAATGAGGCATATCATGGAAATATATGCCCAGTTTCCGTGATAATAAAGTACCTTTTTCAAAAAAAAAAAATGTTATGTGATTTATGCGTTTGATATTTGTATGAAAGTTAAATTGTTATTTGTGTAGATAATCGTGAATTAGATACCGATATATTATCTTAGCATTTAATATTTGTTAAAAAATAAACGAATGCTGGTATTCTTGATTAGTTACAAATTAATTTTTTGGTAAATTTCAATACATAAATAGTTTTTTACACAAATTCTGAGTTTGACATTTTGCTATTAGTACATTAAATTAAAAGTAAAATAATACATTGAATTTCATATATGGCTCAACGGAAAGAAAAAGTACCTAAAAACCAAAATGTAATAGTGATGAATCGGTGTATTTCATTCGTTTAAAGTTTTTGTAGTTAATATCAAATGCTTAGTGACCAAAAGAAATGTCGATTAAAACAACCGTCACAAATCATATTGTTATTTTAATTATGTAAAATTTATACCTCCGATTTTGAAACATTGTTTCATGTCTCATTGATTTTATTTTGTAATAAAAGCCTTTATAAAAGTAATTAAAATCCGATAAGAAGAACAATAAAATAAATAAATAAAATTTCTAATCAAAATACTGTATATTTTTAACCATTAATTAATGTAAACAAACAAGTAAAGTTAAATTTTAATATTTTCACAAAACATATAATATTTGTTACATATTCATTAGTCTAATGTCCTTAAAAAAGACAAATTTTACTAATAACAAAGAATTCACTTGATTCACCCATTTTTTTCTAAAATAATGTATATGGTTGTAATAATACATGTTTAAGAAAGAAAAAATAAGCTTTATGTTTGGTTATAATGAAATACCAATTATAAAAAGAAAATTTATGTATATTACTCTTTGTAGTAAAGTACAAATTTTAGAAATAAAATAAATTATGTAATCTTAAATGATGAGTACTATAAGAGAATTAAAGATTTACGTATAATTGTGAAAATTTAAAGTTACATGAACTTGAACGAAATACCTGTTTTACAAAAAAATTCAATATAAGTGGTGTACATTACATTGAATTATCTTTTTTGGACTTGTTATACCAAATAATAACTATCACCCTTTTTGATTTATTTTAAAGATTCAAATTTTAGATCACTTAACTAATTTAAATATATCTGCTTGAATGTAAAATAATAAGATGAAATTTTGGAAATTTCTGTAAATAATTGATTTTTAACCAAAGCAACATTTTAGAGGTTTGAAATGGGAAATCATACTTATGAATTTAATTTCAGACATCTGAAACCCCATGAAAATACATGGGTTCCTTTCTACAAAGTTGCAGATATATTCAAATGTCTGAATATTAAAATTAAATGCTTGAATGCTTTTCACAAACATGGTTTGCAGCCAAATATTTATATCTTTTGATTTATAACTCCAAATGACTCGTCATTTCTTCCATTGTGATCGTGATGGCGTTTTCTTTAATCCAAAGACCTCATATGATTTAGTATCATTGAGATACGTCACACCAACGTTGCTCGATACACATTCACTCCCTTGTTATAAGTCGTTTGAACAATCTAACGAATGAAACTTCACACTCGACGTATGAGTTTGTGGCAATGAGCCAGTTTTTCTAACCATTCGAGCTTAACAAATCGATTAACTGCTTCAATTTACATCTTTCTTCCATAATGATAACCTCAAATATCATTGAATCATTCCTTAACAACTATACCAACTTCCAAACCAATTATCATGCCAATAACCAAACAAGCACAACACAATTCATAACAAGGTATCCAACACATCCAATTATACAGTTTACTCTTTCAAATAATTTATTGATGAGGTTTCCATCTCAAATACCTCAATGAAGCCCATTATCCAAGTCCTAACCAATATTGGACTTTTGCCATGATTTTTAACATATATTATGCTCATAGAGCATAGAGTATAAAATCCATTCACCAATTCTCTTAGAAACCAAAGTTCCAATTAACCTAAATTGAAGCTTTCATTTGATTCCTGAAATCTGGCTTCTAACTTTTCCGAATTAAGAAAAATTCGCAAAAGATTTACTTTTTTAAAACCCTTAATTTTCTTCTTCATCAAAAGTGAGAAAAATAGAATGAAGTGATGGAGAGGAAACTGCGTATTTTAGAATTAATAATATAATTATGGCTAAATGATCATTCTAGCCTGCCATGATGCCCTATTTTTCTTAACGTCTAAATTAGTGACAAAGGTCATCAAAGTACGCTTATGCATTAATTTCATATATAAAATCTAGTAGGTCATTGGTAATATAATTAAAAATCTAAAGTATGAACAAAATTGGGAAAACCTCACACTGGAATTAAATATCAGACAAACACACACACTCACTATTTTAATAAATGAATATCATGCAAGACCGAATCCATCAAATAAACATTGACATCTTCATATACATTAAACAATACAAGTATAACACATTAGAAATATATAGAAAACAACCTATGGATGTTTCCTGCATCCAAACATATTTTCTCTCCTTTTGATTCCACTTGCAAACTTTGCAAATACATGGATATAAAATGAAAATGTGATCAAATATATTTGGACTGTGCCTTATCCTATACATGCTAGCCTAACCTAAGGAAATCGGTGGCTATTGCATAGGAAAAGACAACCTACATACCTTTTGCGATCAAGCCTACATAGTTATGTTTTATGCTCTTCTCCTGCATCAAATACCTATTAGCACATAATATTGCACAACAATATTAAGCAAGCAACCAACATTAGCAGAACACATCATATTCTATGATGTCACTGCAATCAATCATCATAAAAATGGGTAATTGTGGGATTAGCTGCATCATCACTGTGGTTAATAATGGAGTTAGGGTATGACTTTAAGGCAATTCTTTAATTTATTATCAATTATTAACTTTGTAATCAATTCTTGTTCATAATAAAGGTGTTCTCATTCTGTTATATATTTGTTATAAATAATTAAATATTCAATTAGAATATATTTAATAGAAAATCAATAAATAACATGTTTTGTGATAATAAATAATTGTAATCATGAGTATTATATCGCAATATAAAAAATAGATTATTTTAAATATTTTTAACCAAGAAGGATTGAGACTGGATATCAATTCATTCATTGATACTAGAGTACATAACGCACTGCGAAAGTTGAGTAGTGTATTACTCATGATTATTGGAGGTACCAAGGTGTTACGTGTTGGTAGTTATTGGATAAATATGTGATGACTCACTCGATAGTTTCCTATTGGTGGCATTGATAGAGTTATGGGTATGCCATTGTAAATAAATTAACTCTACAGTCAATTCTCATTCATAATAAAGGTGTTTTTTCTATTATATAATTGTTATAAATAATCAACTATTAAAATAAAATATATTTTAACAGAAATTCCATAAATGGTGTGTTTGTGATAGTAATTACAAATATTTATAATCATTAGTAATGTATCACAATATGATAAACACATACTTTAAATGTTTATTGTCAAGATACATCGAGACTAACATCGATGCACCCGTTGAGACTAGAGTATGTAACTCTCTCCAAATGTTAAGCAGTCTATTACTCATAACTGCTTGGGGGCACCAAAGGGCTAAATACTGATTGTTATTGGACAACTATAGAATGATTCAATTGATAGTTTTCTGTTGGTTAATATAAGTAAGGTCAAACAGAAATTATCGATACGACTAATTTAAACAGTTCTCTCGACTTGACAATACTGTTGATCTTCAACACAAAAGCTTCGCTTTGATTATGTCAAATCATAGCACGGCATCCATCGATGGACTATAGTTGGGTTGAGTGGAAGTATTAAAAGTGAAACACTATTCAAGAGAGAATTTGTCTCATCGGTAATACGGGGCGAGTACCACGGTCAACTGAAGTCAAACTCAAAGTCAAAATCTCCAGTTATAGTAGTTCGGTTAATGATAATTGTTATATTGAACCAAGGACTTTATGTTTGAATTATAGAGTAGGTCATTTTTTCCTTCATATATTATCGATTTCTCCTTTTTCAGCAATTATTCCATTTGTGAATTGATATAAAATTTACTATATACTCTAATTGTTAGAAATTTTAATATATTTGAAAATAAATATCCAAGTGAAAAATTAACGGAAATATGCATTTTTTTAATTTGGTTTGGATGGGTTAAAAATGGAAATATAAGATATGATATGAAAGCGCAAATTTTTTCTTTATCTATGCATGGATAATGAAGGAAGTTTTTAGGTGGAAGTTTCTAACATGATTTGAATTTGCAATATTTTTAGCATGAATAATATATCTAAGGATTATAGTCTATTGATATGTTATCTTTTCTCATGCAAATAATTATAAGGGAACATTTGTAAAACATGCACTTCAAGTTTCATATTATAGACTACCCCTCTTTAAGAATAAGGTTTAGGAAAACCATTATTTTTAAGTTTTGGCATATTTGTAGAAAACTCTAAATATCTTAGTAGTTATGTATGCAAATTTTTGCAAGAAGACTGCAAATGTTTGCTGAGAAATATGCAAATATTTGACGTGGGATAACAAATATTTATGGAGAAATATACAAATATTTAGAGAATTTTCTACAGATATTTTAAGAGAAATCTTCAAATATTTTCATTTAAAAATAAACTGAAAAAATCTTTAGATAATTGAAAGATGTGATTATAGTTTAGATTTAATTTTAGGAAAAAAATATTTTTTTCCAAACTAAAAATAAGGATGTAATTTAAAATTTGTTTTGTAGAAGGCATTTCCATGTATGAAATTGGAAAATGTGGGGCAGATTCTAATTTCCAGTAATCATAAATTTATATATTTACTCAATTATTATCGCCTAACATTATAAAATTATATCCCGGGGAGGTGACTAGTCTTGTTTTTAAACTTGGACCCAACCTAATTGTATATAGATCTAGTTTGATAAACTTTGTTCCACAACAAGAATGTAGTTTCAAAATCGAACCATATTCGATTAGATTTTCGATTTAGGTAGTTTCAAAATCGAACCCTATTCGATTAGACTTTCGATTTAGGTGTTTAAGGTTGGTTGGGTAATAACATTATAAATGTTATTTGATGTTTTTTGGCCCGATCTTTCATGTTAGGCTTGGATTTCTTGGGTCTTTATCCATTTATTTGAAACCCATATCCAACCCACAATCCACCGCGATTGGTTTAATGCCATATCTGGTCAGTTAGATCTTGGTTTATAGTTCTTGATTCCAATTGTGATTCCTTACAATACTTTACTAATGTGTATTAGTACCATCAATAATGATGTAATAAGTAATGCGTTATCGCATATAGTTTGATTAATAAATAAATCTTTTTTGTGGAATATGTTCTAACATATTGTGGATTATGTCATTATCTACTAAACTAACACCGCCTCAATCACAAGTAGAATATTAATCCGCAATCAAATTAAAGCCAATTGTCTAACTATTCAAATGAACTGCATCCTCATTCATAATATTTAAATATATACGTAGATAGAAATTCTTAAATTTACATACACATGTAATATATAAATACATGTATACACATACAAGTCCGGTTTCAGGGCTAGGCTGGCCAGGCAGCCGCCTAGAGAAACCCCTAGGTGGGGCAACAAGGTGGCGAAAAAATGTTAGACAATTATAAAGTTATAAAACACAGCTATGTTTTTCTATTAAGCAAATCTGTCTTGGTCAAGTGGTATTTGCCCTGTTATATTATTGGTCATTATTTGAAAATGTACATGCATATATGTATGTGTGTATGCGTACATGTCTGTGTGTGTAATGTGTTGAATTTATAGTTAGAGGACCTTTTGCTTTGCTTACTAAACTAGAGTTGACAAGATTCAAGGTTTGATTTTTATTTTTGATAGTCAACAGTTCTAAGAAATAACCTTTCTCAATCCCAGTTCACATAAAAATGTAACCCGTTCTGATTTAAGTTAGACTAATTTTGGAATTTTTGTTTTTCACATCCCTCACAGTATCAACTTTCACGGATTCAAAGTATATACTCCAAATATAGCCTTCTATTTGCAATTAACATCTTCTTCTAAGGTATTTACAATTTATTTCAAAGGGCTTTATAATTTTGTGTACTACATTTTCTATGAAGTAGTTTCAAATTTTTTTATTTTTAGAAACTGGAACTTATTTTCTTAATTGTTTCCACTTTTGAATTTCCATAGTTTCAGATAGCCGTAAACTTCCCTTCATCAACTACATTATCCTTCTCTCTATTACAAATTGAATTTATAGTTAAATTAATGCTTATTTTAAATAATTTACAATTGTGAACAATAACGTCTACTTATTACCAATTTCATGAAAATGCATTCCACGATGATTTAACTTCAATTAGTTCCAAACTTTTTGGTTTCCCCATCTCTTACAATATTACCTTTTCTTGGTTCACTAGAATGTAATCCAAACATAGGCTTCCATTTGGAATTAAAGCCTTTTCTAAAGCTATTTACAGTAATTCAAAAGGCCTTTCTATTTATACACCATGTGTTTTTTATACATTAGTTTCATTTTTTTTCCTTTTTGGATTTGACTCTAGTTCGTTAGCCAAATTTTCTTTTAAACCATAATTGTATTACTTTACTGTACATAATTTCTACTTATAGTTGTTTTGCTAATAACATTTCAGGAACACTTGCCTGAAATTTCTTTAAACATTTTCATGCATACTAATTATTGTTGTATTCAATTTGTCCTTCAGTTTTAATAAAAGAATATACTTAATGTTTTTTCTCATTTCATGTGTTGGTTAAAAATACTTAAAACTTCCTTTAGGATTGTATGTATTGACTCTGACTTTAAAAACCTTTTAAAATTCTCATTTTGATTTCTTACACAATACTTATGCTGAGTTCTTCTGTTGTACATTTGATTTTCTATCGAGATAATTGTTAATACCACAGGTATTGATTTTGATGATAACAACCTTGATAATAAAATACGTTCACATAAAATATGGATACTAATGTTTTACCAAGTTATATCGGATCATTACAATAAAAATATCAATTTACAACACTGATTTTGTAACAGTTCACCGGAGTGGTGTAAAAATGGTAGATCTTTCATAACATTTTCTAAGGAAAATATTGTAAACTTTTTCCAGCCAATGTTCTCTATACAAATGTTGTATAATAAAAAATATTTACAATGTTTGTTTGAACTGTCGTCGAAAATAATTTTTGTCATTGTATTATATTTATTTTTTCATAGCATATACGTAATGATATTGAAATATGCAATTAAAACAGCGTTTTTTAAAGATGATAAATTTATGGTATTCAATAATATTTTTCAAATGTTTTAAACTCAAGGTTAAGCAACAACAAAAAAATAGTTGTAGATTCTATTTATTTTTTATTTTACAACGTGTGCATAATGTTGCACTACAAGAGAACTGACTGATTTCTGATGTAGATTAGTGACGCCATAGTGATCCAGCGTCAGCGCGACATCGTTGAATTTATTTTTGTCGGGTAATGTCATTAAGGCATCACAAGAACATTGCTAATTAAGTACGTCTTAGTGACGCTATGAATATTACAACATTAACAATTTGACCTCATAAATGCGTTGGTAATTACCTTCGTTTTTGCGACACAATGAAAATTTAGCAACGCTACCGTGACGTCGTCTTCATTTATTTTTAATTTTTTTAGCCTCAAAAAATGTGAGGATTTATCTATGCTTTGGCGACTTCATTGAAATTTTGCAATCTTCATGCCTACTTTATTTCTTATTTGAACGGTTCAGTTCGTAAAATCCAACGCCTATCACCGGTCATCCGCATACATCTTACTAAAGCCGTCGATTCTGGAAAAAACGGAATCCAAAAATGGAATCCAACAATTCACAATTAACTCTACCTCCTCACACAAAGGATTAACGAGTTGGGAAAAAAATGTATTGAACCTAATTTCTTCCAATGCTAGAGCTGCTGCCATGAGAAAATCACCAACGTTTGCGATTTTATAATTACATATCTGGGTGGGTTTGTGGATTAAGTGAGGAGAGGTGGAGATTAAAAGTTGTGAAGTGATGGGTTTGGGATGCGCGGTTTGAGGCAAGTGAGGTGAATGTTAGTGTTTGCTCATTCGGATCTGGAGTAGGCAGCGAATCTAGGTTGGTATACCAGTAGTTGTTAGACCTGCGATTTAGGTTGCGGGTGTTTGTGCAAACTGTGTTTGGATCTCGGATGACATTGATTGGATCTGACGCATTCGGTAGGGAGAGAAGAGAATGAAGACAATGTGGGTATAGGTTGTTGGGGAAAATCCCTTCAGATGATCAGTCTAAGAGAATAAAAAACCCAACATAGCGGAAAACAACTGGATCGTGATTGTAGTGAGACAGAACAAACAAAAGATGAACACCAGACAGACAGGCATAGATCCATGCAATGCAAAAATAATAAATAACAACAGTATTTATAGTGGTTCCACTACCACTAGGCAGTGTACGTTTACTTAGGAGGAGGAGATTTTATTAATCATTGAAAGATTAGAGTTACAAGATTGATTCACTTTTGGAGGCTATACATAAGAAGAATTTACAATACAAACCAAATTCTGCAAGAGTTTCAGCTCTCTAAGATAGCTCTGAAATTGGCTGAAATTATCTCTCAATTTCAGCTGTCATTGTCGTCCAGAAGCTCCCCTATTTATAGAGTGAAGAAATGCGACGACCCAGAATTTTGGACAATTTAAGTTGGGATATTTAATTGATTTTAAATATTTAAAAGTTAATTTTTAACTTGAATTCAAATATTTTTATTTTTTTAGCAACTAAGTTATTGGATCTAATAAATTGGAATTGGGTAAATTGTTGAATCTGAAATTCTAAACCTGTTTAAAATAACTCAAAGGCTTGTAAAATTTATATTGATAATACTGAAGATAATAAAGTATTAAAATTGAACCTGGGAATGTTGTGTTAAGTTTTGAAAATATATTGTTTAAATCGACGTTTAAAAATAGCCTTCCGAGGCATAGTCTCAGATTTCGACGAAACCAGTTCCATTAGATCCATAATATTGTATTATTATCGGATTTTAATTTTTGTAATGTTTGGAGCGATGGATTGGCCGTACGATAAGTAAATGCGCTGAAAAATTAAATCGGAATTTAATATAATAACTGGGTTCAAAGGGCTATCTTCTCCATACCATCGAATTAGGACTCGTAACCTTTTCCATTGCGTTTGAAATAAGGGTATAACGTTATAGACGCGTAGAGGCATGCCTCGATGGGGGTTTGAGATTTTGAGTTGTGTAAATCGGGATATTTTGAAAACTTATTTATTTATATATACGTATCGACCGGTCAACTATTGTTCCTTCTCAAATACGCCAGTTTTCTTCATTAAAACACGCAACCTTCCTTTCACCGTTTAAAACCAAATCTCCCCTTTTCTTCAGTAAAATCAATTCAAACAATAACGTTAAAAGCAAAGAAAAAGAAATGGAAGCTCGAATTTCGAATTCATGGCAAATCAAAAGGGTATGGTCGCATCCTCTCGTAGTCAAACGTCGATCGATCGAGCAGTGGCCTAGGGTTTGGGAATAGGGAAGGATCGAGGCGAAGGCGGCGGCATCTCGAGATGGCCGAAGTTGAGTCGTACGTTTTTAGGGGTGAAGTCGAACGAGGCCAGGTCGGGGTGGTTCAATTGGAAGCTGGGCATACGCGAGCTCGTTTTAGGGACGAGGGGCAACGTGATGATGGCGCTGCAGCTTGAAGTGGGGCCGCGATGGCGGCTGCGACATTTGGTTTGGCGATGGATGACGACGCCGCACCTATGCACGTAGAAGGTCAGGCGGCCCGAGAAGGAAGCTCGAGGTGCTGTGGTGGTCGTGATGATTTCGTGGTCCGGTCGCGACTAGGTGAAGGTCTGAATCCTGATGGAAACAAGCTGGTTTGGAGTGGATTGCAAATTTAAAAGCAAAGGTGAGTTAATCTCACTCATCCGGTTTAATTTAAATTTAAATGGTTAAACTTAAATAATTGGTTGAATGATTGAATTGATTTGATGTGGTATATTATATAGTAATATATAATATATATTGGAGTGATTGATTTCCCGCATTTTATAGCGGATGAGACCTTATGCACCGCATAACAGCGGATGATATTATATAAATATCATATACCGCGATATTCCACCTCGAAGTGGAATTGGTATTGTGCTAACATCTGTGGATGCAGGGAAACAGATTGGAGGGATCCAACTGGATTCCTCACAATATAGAAATTATTTTCATAATTGATGATGCATTTTATTTATATACCATGAAAGATTAATTTGGGAATTAAATTGTGCCGTGTTATGATTGGATAAGTATAATTTGGGATTCTAAAATATGAATTGAATAAATCGGGTGGTTTGATAGGTAATTACTTAATGTAATTAATAAAATATAATTATGTAGGGAAGTAATGAATAAATAATCACTGGATGTAATTAGTTGAATGATGATTTGTTAATAGAAGTAAATTGGGTATAATTACTTTGGGTAATTAATTTAGAGACTAATAAAGTTAATTAATTAAGGAGTAATTAATTTATTTAATGAAGTAAACAAAAAGGTAGTTAATTACTGGTTGAGATTAATCTAGAATGATCAATATTTGTGGTTCAATTAATGATTAATTACTTAATGTAATTAATTTAGATTAGGATAAATTGAAATGTAATTAGAAATCATTAATTTATATAATCAATAATGTAATTAAAGATTGATTAATTAAGATTAATTAATCAATAATAAGTGACTTATGAGAAACTAATTAATATAAGTAATTAAGGATTAATGTAATTAATCGTAGTTAATTAATTTGTGAAGTAATTAAAGATTAATTACTATTTTTGGTTAAGAATAATTAATTTGTGTAATTAATTAAAGATAATTACTTGAATGTAATTGAAGGATAATTAATCCAGGTGATTAATTGAGATAGATAATTAATAGATGATTAATTAATTGATTTGAAATTAATTAATGACAAGTGAAGGAATTTAAGTAATTGAGGTTAGAAATTCAATTAGAATTAATTAAATTAATTTTGAAAGTGATCAAGCTTTGCTTATGGATGATTGAATGGTATTGGATGCTTTGAATGAGCTGATATCTCTGATATGAAATGTTGTGCATTTCATTTGGATAACTTGGGTTAGGATGACATGAGGCTCGAAGAGACCAGGGTCAGGTATTAGAAATTCCCGAAACCACTTCGAATTTTTATAGATTGATATGTAATATCAATAGGCTGGAATGAAATGATTTAAGCGAATTGGATTATTTAATCTAAATTTTGGTACTTAGAAAATTGATGTGTGAAATGAGTGATGTCTATAACAAATTGTGAATTTGTAAATTGATACGAGTTACCCTGGGTTTTATATAAGTTGTATGCTTTGTATTCCACGTTAGATGGGTTTGCTCACGCTAGTTTCCAGCCTGACCCGGGTGTTACTTTGATGTAATGCTCGGTCAGACCGAGTATTACAGATTTTCAAGTAAGGACGTTCTGGAGCTCAGGAGGCGAGCTGGATGACAGGAATGTATGGAGTGTTTCCACTGTAATATATTTCTAATTATCTAAGACATGTTGATTTATATATGTCCAGTGTTTGAGTATGTAACTCTGATGTATTAAAATGTAATCGATAGATATAGCATTCTTTTGTAAACTGTTATTATTCGATATTATATTTTGAACCGCTGCGAATGTGAGAATTTGTGTTGTGTTTTCTGTTTCTTCATCTTCTATCCCTTTCTTCTTTTCCTAATTATCTGGAATTTTAGGGATTGAAAATTTTGGGTCGTTACAAGAAATGAGGAGGGGTAGCTGTTATATAGCAGCCTTGGGGTTTGGTTCGATGTCAATCTGGTCTGGCATGCATCTGGTCTGGCAAAGCTCTTGGTTCGGCATGCATCTGGCTTAACATCACTTTTGTTCGACAAAACGCCAAGCGAAAAATTTGGACCGGCATTTCCCTTATTGGAGCGGCATGCTCAAATACCGAATAAAATATTTCATTCGGCGAAACACCGAATGAAATATTTCGTTCAACAATTCTTTTTCATGGATTCAAAGCTTTGCCGCTCCATTTCTCTTCATTACCGAACGAGCCTCCATGCCCTAGCCTTCACCAAATCACCGAATGAAATCTCACAAAGCTTTGAAGCGCTTCGTGACTTCCTACTCCTCCTGGCTCCTAGGGTTTCGGCTTTTCAATTTGGGAATATCGGCATCAATTTCTAACAATCTCCACCTTGATACCATATTCCATCAAGCCATCCAAGACAATCTACACCTTAATGCTCCAAGTAATGAATACTTACCCAAGTGCTTCGGCAATGCCATCACCCATTACACTCTGCCAACAAACTCCGACAAAGCCACCGTCCGTCAACAAAGTGTTCGAAGTACCCATTCTGTGTAGAACCTATCAATCTCCACCATAAAAACAAACGTCTTCATGAACCATCTCAACTCTTCCCATGTGGCACCTAGCACTTTATTAAGCGAATCAAGTCCGAGCAATGCTCAAACTTAGCAACATGAACCGATTTGGTAAACATGTCTGTTGCATTCTCCTTTGTGTGAACTTTCTGAAGGCGAACTAGCTTCTCTTCACTCAGTGAGACAAGAAACAACTCTCTCACCTCAATATGCTTCGTCCTCGAGCTGAATGCAAGATTTTCAGCTAAGTGAATTGCACTCTGACTATCACAGTACACATCCACGCCTTCATATACGAAGCTCAAATCACACAACAATCGTCTCAAATAAAGCGCCTGTTTAGCTGCTTCAACCGTAGCTATGAGCTCTTCCTTTGTAGTAGACAAAGCCACAATCGTCTGTAACATCGCTCATCAACTGATCGCTGTCCCACCAATGGTGAACACATATTCGGAGGTTGACTTCCTTCGATCTCTATCACCGGCATAGTCGGAATCGCAAAATCCAACCAAGCTGAAATCTCTATCTCTTCTGCTAAAGACAAGTCCATGGTTTGGAGTTCCTTTAAATTATCTGATGATACACTTCACTGCTTCCCAATACGTCTTTCCTGGACTCGCCATGAATCTACTCACCAATCAAACCACCTGTGGAATGTCAGGCCTAGTGCAGACCATGGCATACATCAAGTTGTCAACTGCACTTGCATATGGGATCTTCATCATATAAGCCTTGTCCTTTTCCGAGATCGAAGAGCCTTTATTAGAAAGCTGTATGTGCAAAGACATGGGTGTGCCGATTGCCTTTGCTCCTTCCGTGCGAAACCGAGAAAGTACCTTTCAAATGTATTCCTTTTGAGTGGGGCTCAAAAGTCCTATCTTTCTATCCCTACGGATTTCCATACCCAAAATTTTCTTTGCTTCTCTAAGGTCTTTCATTTCGAATTTCGACTTTAGCTTTCGCTTTAAACTATCGATTTCAGCTTTACCCTTGAAAGCAATCAACATATCATCCACGTATAAGAGTAGGTATACCTATCTACCATTCTTTAAAAGCTTGAAGTACACACAAGCATCTTTGATGCTACGATCAAAACCAAGTGAAAGCATAAAAGAGTCAAACCTCTTGTACCATTGTCTAGGCGACTGCTTAATTCTATACAATGACTTCTTTAGTTTGCAAACCAAATTTACTTTCCCATCTACGAAAAATCCTTCTGCCTGCTTCATGTAGGTGGTCTCATCCAAGTCTCCATGCAAGAAAGCGGTTTTCATGCCTAGTTGCTCCAGCTCCAAGTCATGAGCTGCGATAATAGGGAGAAAAATGCGGATGGACATATGCCTTACTACTGAAGAGAATATCTCATCATACTCTAGTCCCTTTCTTTGTGAAAACCCTTTTGCAACTAGCCTAGCTTTGTATCTCCCATCATCCTTCACCTCAAACACCAACTTGCAACTTATGACTTGGTTTCCTTGAGGAGGTGGTACCAAATCCCAAGTCTTGTTCTTCTTGAACGACTCTAACTCTTCTTCCATAGCGCACATCCACTTCGAACTTTGACATGACTTTAAAGCTTCATCAAGGTCAAGCGGCTCCTCATGAACCACATGTAGGGCATAGTCAAACTGATCACCAAGGCTAAAGTTCATAAAATGCCAATCACCATACCTTTTGGGTGGCCTAATAGTCCTACGGCTGACCCAGATAGGTACTGCTTCGCCTAAACTCCTTTCAGCTCCACCTTAAACTGAACTTCCTCCAGATTCATGCACATCACTAGCACTACTAGAAGGTACCTATGGACTATCATGTGATGTTTCATCAACTGCGTTTTCCTCGACAGCATCAACAGTAACTCTACTATTTGGCTGGAACACGGGAACTTCTTCCATCTCCTTAGGCCTATCAAAATCTTTTGATGTGGTTGGTAGCTTCTCCTTCAGATTGAACATAACAGACTTATCAAAAGTAACATGTCTGAAATGAACAATCTTCTGATCAACAGGGTTCCAAATTCGATACCTTTTGATACCATCGGTGTATCCTATTATTATTCCCTTGTATGCTCTAGCCTCCAACTTATCATCACCTGTATGGTGAACATACACAGGACAACCAAAAATTTAGAAGTAACCAAGATATACTGCTTTACCTCTCCACCTCTACTCTGGAATCTTCCCATCTATGGCTGAGCATTGAATTCGATTTATGATATGCGCCGCAGTTGATAATGCCTCCGGATGTAGTGAAATGTCTCTGAATGCCATGCTGTCTATAGAAATCGAGGAACTCCCTAGAGACAAATTCATCGCCATTATCAAATCTCAGCATCTTCAACCTAGAATGAGATAATTGGTTCTCAACAAGCGCTTTCCAGTCTTTGAACTTCACAAAACTCTCTGATTTGTCCTTCATCACATACACCCATACTTTTTAAGAAAAATCATCAATAAAAGAGATAAAATACTTTTCTCCTCCAAGAAAAGGAGTAGCAACCGGTCCCCAAACATCTGTATGCACGTATTCAAGTACTCGCCTCGATCTATTGAGTCCAACTCCAAAAGATACTTTAGTTTGCTTGTCTAACACACACTTCTGGCAACAGTCCATCTTGTCGAAGCTTTCTCTATTGATCATCTTCCGTCTCCAAAACAACTCTAAGCCCTTCTCTAAAATATGACCCAATCTGAGAGGCCAAAGCTTTGTGGCATCCATAGCACGAGAACAGTCTACTCCAACACATGACTCTCCAAGAACCGTGGTTCCTTTTAGCAAATAGAGATTTCGAAACACATCTTCTTTCATAAGAATTAGTGCACCTCTTGAAACCTTCAGACTATCCTTCTCGACAGTTACCTACATCCCAAAGGTGCCAATTGTTCTAAAGAAATCAAGTACTTTCGAAGATCTGGAACATACAGGGCACCTGTCAAAGTGCGTATCACTCCATCAAACATCTCGATCCTCACTGTACCTTCACCCATTGCTCTACAGCTAACATCATTATCCATAAGTACAGAGCTTCCCTCTCGTCCAATGAAAGAACTGAAGTAATCCTTATTAGACGTCATATGGAAATACGCCCCCGGTTCCAGCACCCATGGTCTGAGACATCCGATACTACTGTAGGAAACACAATGTCAGATACAGACTTCTCAATCGTAAATGATGAAGATCCGTCTTCTTCCTTCTTCTTCAAATTTGGACAGTTCTTTTTCCAATGACCAGACTTCTTGCAGATAAAGCACTTATCGTCCTTAGACTTTCCTCTTCTGCCATTGCCGGGCTTCTTGGACTTGGAACGCCCTCTAGAATGCTAATTCTTCTTATCATCTCTACCCCTTTCAACAAACAGGCCGTGACTACTACTTCCACCTCTACTTCCTTCGCTTATCTCCTTCATCTCCTTAATCTGATCTTTCAAGCCCTCAGATAGAACGCCTGACTTTACATCTTCCACTGTCAATGTATCTCTAGCGAAGAAAAGGCTGTTAGCGAAACATGTGTATCGCTCCAGAAGAGAACACAAAAGAATCATTGTCATTTGCTCCTTATCCATCTTCAAGTCAACAGTTTTCATCTTCATCACGAGATCATCAAAGAAATTAAGATGTTCTTTCACTGAAGTTCCCTCTCTTATCCACATGGTGAAAAATGTCTTCAGTAATATCAGACGGTTAGTCAGAGATTTCTTCAAGTAGAGATTTTCTAGTTTGGTCCAAATGTCCCTAGCAGCGGTCTCACTGCTGATGACATTCTCTTCCATTGCTAGTTGTAAAGTAGTAAACGCCTATTTCTCCATCTCCTTCATTTCCACAACTGAGATGTCAACACTACTGGATGGACTTCATTCCTCATTAGAACAGCCTTCATCCTCCATTGCCACTTCTCAAAGTCTTTATCCCCATTCCATTTCTCAATTGCCAACTATGATCCTGACGCGATATACATCCTTCTAGTATAGGGTCTTGTAATAACTGGAGTCGCTTCATTTTCTATCATAGCATTTAACACTCCTCAATCAACCTTGTAGCTCTGATACCAAAGTGTTGGGGAAAATCCCTTCAGATGATCAGTCTAAGGGAATAAAAACCCAACGCAGCGGAATACAACTGGATCGTGATTGTAGTGAGATGGAACAAATAAAAGATGAACACTAGAACAGACAGTCACAGATCTATGCAATGCAGAAAAAATAAATAATACCAGTATATATAGTGGTTCCACTACCGCTATGCAGTGTACGTCCACTTGGAAAGAGGAGATTTTATTAATCACTAAAAGATTAGAGTTACAAGATTGATTTACTTTTGGAGGCTAATACATAAGAAAATTATACAATACAGACAAAATTCTACAGAGTTTCAGCTCTCTAGGATGACTCTGAAATTGGCTGAAATTAGCTCTCAATTTCGGCTACCATTGTTGTCTAGAAGCTCCTCTATTTATAGAGTAAAGAAATGAGGAGGGTAGCTACTATATAGCAGCCCTAGGGTTTGGCTCGGTGTCAATCTGGTCCAGTAAAGGTCTTGGTTCGGCATGTATCTGGCTTAACATCACTTTGGTTCAGCAAAACGCAGAGCGAAAAATTTGGACCAGCATTTCCCTTATTGGAGCGACATGCTCAAACACCGAATGAAATATTTCATTAATATTTCGTTCGACAATTCTTTTTCATGGCTTCAAAGCTTTGCCGCCCCATTCTCTTCATTATCGACCGAGTCTCCATGCCCTAGCCTTCACCAAATCACCGAATGAAATCGTCACAAAGCTTTGGAGTGCTTCGTGACTTCCTCCTCCACCTGGCTCCTAGGTTTTCGGCTTTTCAATTTAGGAATATCGGTATCAATTTCTAACATAGGTTTCTAGTGAGGATGTTTGGTGGAGGCAAGTGAGGATGAGTTGTTGCGATGGGTGGTTTGGTTGCTCTGATAAGCAGTTATCCTAATCCGTAATACATACAGTTATAATCTGAAGACCAATTATTAGATCCAGCAGTTTAATTATACTCCTAGAAATTTTTACAACAAAAATTTAGTTACACTCTCCTAAGTGGTTATCACAGTTAAGTAAGTCCACTTATTTCAAGATAGCACTTATCACAGTCAGTGCACCTATTTCCCAAGACGTGTTATAATAGCTCTGTACAACTCTACAAGTAATGTAAGTGATTCTGCTTTAGTTTGTAGTTTATGCATTTTCGTTTAACTAGACAAGTTTAATTCATTTAGGTTTTATTATTTAGTTATTCCAATTGTTATTGTTTGAAACTCACTTTGAGTTGTGGCTTGTTCAACAAGTAACAACCTGTAACCATATATATCGGTCAACCACAAATGGCATAATATATGTTAGTTTATGGTTAAGCCATTTAAAACATCATACACTATGTTTTAATGCATTCTCTTTGCCGAATGCAATGAAATGACATTATCTTAGCTATTTTAATGGTTTTCGATTTATTTGTTGAGACATTTTTTATTCATTTTTGATTGTTTTGGTGCCTAGTTAACTTGTTAGGTGCTCTGTGGCTGATTAAAAAGTAAAAAGAATGACTGTTGGAAATGCTCCTAAAATACTTTCTCATCAAGAGACTGGTGTAGTTTGTGTTTTGACAAAAAAAAATAACATTTGCCAGCCTATTTTACACCAGTAGGTATCATAAAGCATTACTGTCCTTTTCAAAGCATGATAGGAAGAGTAGTAATTACTTTTAACCCTTTTTAGTTTCATAATTACAACTTTCAATCCTCTTATATACATCAAAAAAGGAAAATGTTTGCAATCCCCTTGTAAAGGTCTTAAACCATATAATACCTTATGAAGTTTGTAGACCTTGTCTTCACATCCTTCCACCACATATCCTTTTGGTTGTTGAATGTACGCATCTTCCACAAGAATTCCATGAAGAAAAGCGGATTTTACATCTAGTTGATAGATATCCCAAGCCTTTTGTGCTGTTGTAGCTAGGATGGTTCTGATGGTATCCATTTGAGCAACAGGAGCATACACCTATGTGTAATCAATTCCTTGTTCCTGAGAGTACCCCTTAGCCACCAACCGTGCCTTATATTTGTTCACTCTCCATGCTCATTAAGCTTGGTCTTATAAATCCATTTCACTCCAATACACTTTGCTCCATTTGGTAAGTCTGAAAGTTCCTAAGTCTCATTCTTCTCAATTGATTTTATCTCCTCGTTCATGGCTTCTCTCCACTTCAGACTTTTCTCTGCTTCTTCAAAGGTTGCGGGATCAACGTAATTGATTTCAACATGTTTACTTCGTCTTCTTCATCTGCGATTTCATCTCCGGTGACATAATCACCGAGATATCGAGGACGTCTTGTTCTTCGTCCCTCCCTGATTTCGAGGGTCTGCTCGTTTTGAGCTTCTTCTGCGACTTCCACATATTCCTTTGATTCATTACTTGAATCTTCTCTGGTTTTGTTCTCATCTTCACTCTCATCCCATATACTGTCATCATCGTTCCAAGTTAATTCAGAATTTATGTGATGATTTTGATCTTCTTCCCAATTCCAGCTTTTTGTTTCCTCAAACACCACATCTCTGCTTATTATGATCTTCTTTATCTTCAGATTGTACAGTTTGTACCCTTTAGATTCCTCTGAAAAACCAAATAATATACAAGCTGTGCTTTTATCATCGAGCTTCCCTTATTTTTCGTCTGAGATGTGTACGTGTGCGAGGCTTCCCTATACTCGAAAGTGTTCCACAGTCGGTTTTACTCCATTCCAAGCTTCTTGTGGTGTGATGTCTTTTACAGCAACGTAGGACATCTGTTGAGAACATAGAATTTCCAAATCACTGCCTCTGGCCAAAAGATCCTTGGCATCTTCCTGGTTGAAAGCATACACCTGACCATGTTCATAACTTTATGATTCTTCCTTTCTGCGATGCCGTTTTGTTGCGGTGTGTAAGCAGTGGTGAGCTGTCTGCGAATACCGTGTTCTTTGAAATAGTTTGAGAACTCATGAGAAGTATACTCCCCTCCTCGATCGATTCTCAGACATTTGATGTTCTTTCCCGTTTCAGTTTCCACCTTCTTTTTGAACAGCTTGAAGTGATTGAAAGCTTCTGACTTCTCCTTCAGCAAGAACACCCATGCTTTCCTTCTGTAATCGTCTATGAAACACAAAATGTACCTCTTTCCACAGGTGGATATGGGACTAATGGGACCACAGATGTCTGAGTGTAGCAGCTCGAGAACTTCTTTAGCTCTCCACGTGCTTCTCTTGGGAATGGGTTTCCTCGACTGCTTTCCCACTAGACAATCTGAACAAGTGAATTTTTGTGCATTAAATTTGGGAAGACCACGTACCATGCCTTTGCTTTGTAGTGTTCTCAAGCCGCTGTGACTGAGATGACCATATTGTTCATGCCACAGCCTTGTCATATCTTCTGAGATCGTCTGCAGGCATTGTTGTGCTTCATCACTAGTTTCGTCAAACAACATAAACATTCGATTTGTGCTCATCTTGCTCTCTTCCAGCAAGCCTTTTTCATCATGACATATCTTGCAAGTTCCTTTTTGTATCATGATCGTCATTTTCTTCTCTTGGAGTTATCCGAGACTCAAAAGATTATTTCTGAGTGCCGGCACGTAGTAGACGTCACTAATTACATAAACTGCATCATTCAGAATCAGCTTTTTCCTTTGCCAACAACCTCCATTCTTTTTTTGTTTCCCAGCTCAACAAAGTGCTTGAAATTTACGTCCATCGTTGAGAACAGATCCTTGTCTCCGCTCATGTGATTTGAACAACCCGAATCGAGAAACCACGCTCTTCTCCTCATATTTTCTTGTTTTCAGAGTATGTCATCATCGATAATTCTGTAGTGTCTTCCATTTTGATCTCTGATTCTTCATCATTCTCTTCATCTTCGATGTAAGCCATCAATAACATCTCTTCCTTCTCATCGAAATCAGCATAATTTGCTTCCTCTTCCCACTTTGGACATTCATTCTAGAAGTGTCCAAGTTGATGACACTTGTAACAATCTACTGTACTCTTGCTGAAGGACGTCCTGCTTCGACCACGTCCTCTCCCTCTTTCGCGGAGACCTCTTCCTCTGGTTCCCATTCCTCCTCCGTGTGTTACCTTTAACACTTGGCCATCTCCTTTTTTCTAGTTTCTTGAACTTCTGTTCATGGACCACCAGTGAGCTCTGCAATTCGTTTAGAGAGATGCTCTCAATATCCTTAGACTCCTCTATGGATACCACCACATACATGAACTTCTCTGTTAAAGTTCTGAGAATCTTCTCCACCACCTTCGAGTCAGTCATTACTTCTCCATTGCTCCTCATTTGATTTGTAATGGCTAACACGCGTGTGAAGTATTCTTCTACGTTCTTATATTCCTTCATCTCCAATATCTCGAAATCTCTTCTCTGCTTCTGCAGTAAGGATTTCTTCACTCGAGCATTTGCTCCGAACTTCTTCTTCATTGAGTTCCAGATGATTTTTGAGGTTCTTCTGTCCAGGAACTGTTCAAACGTTACTCTATCGATGGACTGATAGAGGTAATGTTTAACCTTGTGATCATTGGTTTTGGCCTTGTCGAGCTGCTCTCTCTGCTCTCTTGTCAAAACCGTTGTAGTTTATGGTTCCTCGAATCCGATCTAAATTAGACTCCATAGTCCTATGGCTCGGAAGAAATTCTCCGTGACTTCGCTCCAGTGATCCCAATGTCCATCGAATTGGGGTAGCTTCATCTTGTCATCTCCCATCTCTCTTAACATACGTGATTTAAGCTGCGGCTTTAGTTTTCAAATATCCAAACAAGAGCTCTGATACCAATTTGTAATGATAAATATGCTCTAGATGTTTTGATCTTGAAAAACTGATCTTTATTTAATGAGAAAGATGGCTTATAAAGCCTTTTACAGAGCAACTGAAGCCTAAGCTAATTGCAGAAAAACTGGACAACTAATTGACTATAAGAATCGGTCCTTATTTAACTATTAAACAAAATAAGACTTATTCAAAAACTAAAACTCCTTTATTTTCTGTTTGATTTGCTCCAACATTTTTTTATATATTTGGGGTGGTTGTTGTTAGTTTTTGTCTTATTGCTTGGGATTGTAGATTTTTTTTGAATGTAAATCATTTATGGGATCGTAATCAACGGTTTATAGAGAATAAATTTGTTACATTACATCACAGTTATTTTAGTCCACGCCAGGTCAATGTAATTCCACTATCTCGTTCTGACCTATTCTTGTGGATCACTTCTAATATTTTGTAAGAGGCAACTAATAGTAAAATTTACATGTTAAAGTTGAAAATTATGATCTTTTGTTGCTAAGTTTTTTGTTCCCTGTATGTAGCAATAATAGTTATTATTGTTTATACTAATTCATTCCTTATTTCATGTTTGTAGACTTACAGTACCTTAGTACTAAGGTGACTGGAAAACTAGACATTGATACAAGATGAAGACCCCTTTATTGTAAGTTCTTATAACCATTAATCTATTTAATTATCATAAAACTATTTTTTCCCCATCCAATAATATAATAGGTATATCAACCACCACCAATTTTTAATGTAACACAACAGAGATGTTTTCCAAGTCTTATCTGCACACAATAGTACAAAAGTAAGTCATATATTGAATCATTGTTCATAATTAGATTTGAATACATATGAGGTATGAATTTACATGAGATAAACTACTAACTAACATTTATTGATTTTTGGTATTTTTGTATTAAAGATTAATCAATATGTGGCATATTAAATCAACAAAGTCAATAAATACAGCAAGTCACATATTAATTAATAATATATAATATTTTAAGTTAATATTAGTTTTAATGCATATCATAAATCGATTATTACTGGCAAAATATAATGTTTGTCCACATCATCACGCAAAAAGAATATGAAAACTGGCTTGTGAAGTCTGAACCATGGCATGTATTAGCTTCATAGGCTATATAGATGAGCAACTGTGAATCTGAACTAAAGGAAGGCATGTTGAATTTATATTGGCATATATTATGGAAATTGAACTTAACAGACGAGCTATGGAGATTGCCTTGTATCAACTTGTAACAATTGACAGATGGCCACACATGGTAGTGGAAGCCAAACCAGCAATAGATATTCTTGATAATGCCAGATCCCAGACCGAAGTGAACTTGAGTTGTAGGTTATCTGAATAGCAGACTGACGTAAATGTTGAGTGTGAAAATTTGCACTCTAAAGCCGATGCAATTGACCGGATGGATAGAATGAGGCTGCTAGTGAGAGGCTGAAGCAGGACAAGTTAACTTAAGTTGTAGATAATTTGAAAAATATGTGATCTGAACAGAGCTAATTTGAAATGAATAGGGCTGCATGTTGTCAATAGTTGTGATGGTAGCAACACTGTTGGATGTTAATTTTTGCAACTTTGATAATGTGATAGTGATGGAATAACCTGGATACTCAATGGTGGTCGATACATTCTTAATAAATTACTATTGAATTAGATAAAGAAAAATTAGAATGGGTTTTTTGTCCAATGTCAACAGATGGGTAAACAATGGAGTTCAGGGGGTCTATAGCTCTGTGTGTTAAAGTCAGACTAAAAAAAGGCATTCGACCTTTGGGTGTCTAATGGTAAGGATTCTGAAAGTTGCATTAAGGAGAATTCTTGGCAACAAAAGATATATTACTGAAGAATTTACCCATTTAAGCCATTATTTTGTCTGTCATTAACTAATTTCGCATAACCAATGAAATTATGGGAGTAGTGTTTGTCTTTGTATAGTTTGAAATGCGAAGAAATCAAGATTTCTTTTAAAGTGGAGTGATTAGTTCCTTTATCAGATACTACAAATGTAAGGAACGAATACTACAAATGTAAGGAACGAAAGCACCTATCGAGACACCATTCAGCTAAAACAATTTACATATTGGAGTAAATTAAATTGGTTTTCCCGAGATAATCATTTCTAAATATAATTGAAATTTAATTATTTTTCCTTTTACTAATCAGTGCAAGCATTATGTTTTTATTGGGAATTAATTTATTTGATTATTATTCATGTCTCATGCATTGATAATATTATAGATGTTATAATATATGTAAATGTATAAGTGAATATGCTTTTGTGTTTTTCTATTTAGTCCCACATTATGGGATATGTTCCATCTCATGCTCCAAGTCCTATATATAAAGGAGCCTATGTAATGTAATTGTATGACTAATCTTTAAATAAAAAAATTGTTCTCTCTCTAATGGCTTCCCACGATCTTTTTCTCGAATGTATTGGATATTCTAATCTAGAAGATTAGATCCCTTTTTTTTCATGTAGGTACATCTCTTTCTCTTATTCAGTTACTGAAATCAGATCTACTTATTCCTCTTATTCAACCATTGAAATCAGGTTTGAAATTTTTTAGATATACTTTTCTAGATTTATTTTGCGATTAATTTATATCTAGATTTAAGTATTCTTGTTTCATAATTCTATATCCATTTTATAATTTTTCAGATTTCGATTTAGGTTTTAATATATCTTATCTTTTCAAGATCTTATTTTGTCATAGATCTAAATTTATAGATCTTATTCCACTGACATGTATTTTTGTCATTATATTTCAGATCTCATCCTACAATAGATCCGTTTTTTTGTTCTTATTTGTCTGATCTCATTATATTGTAGATCTCAAAATCACATCCAAATAATATACCTTTGAGATTTGTACATTGTTTAAAAATAAAATGTTGTGAATTTTTGAATTTGATTTGAATTGATTTCAAACTTGCTTATTATTGCATGTTTTTTTGAGTTCATTATTTTGGAAAGCAAGTTTTGAATTTGACAATTTCTGTTGTTGATTCAAATAAATTTATTGACCCTGATTACATTTTGGTTTGTGATATAGATCTAAGTAATATATACATGTTTGATAAATGAAGTTTGCATTTTGAAAACTCTTTGATTTGGATTTTGATTTTGAAAATTATTCTGATATATATTGTTTATATTTCCAGAAGAAATATTTTATTATTTCTTAGAGAAACATATACAAGAATAATGCATATTTAGAAGATCGTATTAGTTTAGATCCAATATTAATATTGATTTAGTACACCTGAAGTGAATGGAAACGTTAATGAAAACATATACGATAAACTTAATTTCTAGCATTTGAAATAAAAGTTGAGAACCTGCAGTTCCTATAATGCTGAAAGCTTGAGTTTCCATAAATTATTAGATTTCAAGGTTTCTTATAATAAAGAACCAGAAGTTTCAATAAAAGAGCAGAAACTTGAATTATAAAAAAAAGGATATATATATATGTATATACATATATATATATATATACATATATAAGAGTTATTTTAGAAATTTTGACTATTAAGAAATAAAGTTTCTCTTATGGTATTCATTTAATTTTATTATTGAGTATGTTAAACTTAGCTTTGAGATTAAATTTTGCTAACTAAAGTTAGTTAGATTGATTTATTTGTTTTTAAAGAAATCAATTCGTTGTGATAATATTTTATATTTTATGCCACAATAATGGTAAATTGCATTCATTTTTTTAATCATAAATGCATTAAATGTTGTCGTCATGGTAATAAATTAAATTACCATATCATCATAAATGCACTGGCTACAGTAAATTAAATGATGTTGTATTTTTATGTTTGGAATAGGAATAGACATATGGTTTATTATACGGTGTATTCATTTTGCCAAACAATGCTCGATATAATGAAAGAACTAAGTTTGAACAACAACCTGAAGTTGTGCAAAGATTTTTATTTCAACCAGAAGTTGTATAACTCAAAGTCCAAGACCTGAAGTCATAAATTATGAAAATATTTTCTGATAAACTTTACAAGCTCGAATTCTTTTCAGTCTTTTTTTTGTCAAATTGTACAAGTCTTGAAACAGGAATAGACTTTTATTTTGCAACAATATGGTACAAAAAAGGGGGAGAAGTTTACACAAAATTTAAGAATCTGAAGTTCATAACAAATTAATGAACTTGAAGTTCATGAATTAAAACCCCGAAGCTCTATTGAAATTATGTAAAATGATAAGGTTGTACTTCCTGAAGAAGTTAAAGAAAATTAATAAATAATCATATGAGAAAATGATGCTGCATTCTAGAGATTACAAAAATCTCCAAATGAGTTATACCTTACCTTCTATCTTAACATTTACACTATATTAACCAAATATCCTGAAGATATTATGTTATATGATATTTCAAACATCATTGGATGTGTGTGTGTGTATTAATCTCTTGAAAAGATGTTTTAGAGATTTATTTATATTTATATTGCAAAATCTAACATCCTAGAAGAGATGCTATAGGAATTTTATTTTGTTACATTGCAATTCCTTAAAAGGAAATACTATATCCCCGAAGGAATAATGATATAAAAAAAATTTCTTTTGAGTAATAACAATAATTTGTCCAAAAAAATGATACTGTATGTTATCCCACTTTTTGGGTAAAAACTGAAATACCAACAAATTCGCAAGGAATGATGGATGTCAGGATTGGAAATCGATTGGGATCAAGGCTACGGTCGATATTATTAAAATTTGGTTGAGTTTCGATCGGGACGAAATTGATTGGAAATGATGATAAGGACTAGGAAAGACTATGCTTCAATTTTCAGGATAATCGGAGTTCGTATGAAGGAGATATGATCTGCTGGGCACGTTTTTACCTATTACCGGTCCAAAACAATGCCGGTCCAAACTCCATCTTCAAACAATGCCGGTCCAAAGCATAGCCGAACCAGCCATCTTCCCTTCCCACCGAACCAACTCCACTTCCTCTCACCACCGAACCAACTCCACTTCCCTTCCCACCGAACCAAGCTCCACCGGTCCAAGGCCTCGCCGAACCAACTCACCACCGAGTCAAACCAACCACTACCGGACCGGGGCTACCGAACCAACCCACGCTCCACACACTACCGGTCCAGTCAACACTCCACTCACCGCCGAACCAAGGAGCTGCCGAACCAACTTTGCCAGGCCAGATTGCATCAGCCCAGGCCCACCAGCAGCTATATACATCCAAGACCTCTGCCCCCAGCCTCACTCTATAAATAGAGGGGCAGAGGTACAACAATGGGGGACAAGTTTGAGAGCTCAAGCCTGGAAGGAACTTTCAAACAACTTTGATATACTTGTAATCAAAGCTTTGCACTTGTAATCGGATCGGAAAAGGAAAATAACATATAAAGTGGACGTAGGCACATTCTGGCCGAACCACTATAAATCTGTGTGTCTTTTATAGTTTAGTCCCTATTTTTTTTACGTATTTGCATAAACCATCCAAATCACTACGAACAACATAAAATCAACTAAATCATACGACTTGGAGGTGTTTGCCCATTTTTTGTGCAAACATATTTGGGTTATTTGCTGAGATCTGTGATTTGTGTTTGAATATCGCTGATTTGTATTCATACATTGGTGCTTTCACGGTATTTGGGGTTTGTGGCCAATTTTGGCCCAAACACTGTATACCAATGTTACAATCCAGAAGTAGTGGTTTTATCTCTTATATCTTACTTTCAGTTGGTGAATCTAATTTTGTCACTGTATTTAAAGTTTGATACGCCGTTATAAAAGCAATGACAACAATAATCTCCAGCATAGATATTTTATGTTACTGTAAAAGTAGTAATTATGTAATTTATATAAAATAAATATTGTATATTGATATGGCATTCAAATAGTGCATATATATATATATATCTAGAAGAGAAAGTTCACTCCAAAAGTGGTGATACTAATATATCTCTAGAAGAGATTTATAAATTTGAAAATGATAACATATATCTAGAAGAAATTTATTTATATATATGGTAATTTTATTAAACCAAATAAGTGTACATAAATATGATTATGAAGGATCCTAATTTAGTTTATATTAGATCTAAAAGGTTTAAGATTATCTCTAGAATATATTGTTGTATGTTCATATGTCTAATTATATCATAAAGGTCATGTTCCTAGTTAGTATTTCATAAGAAATATTGCACATATAATCAATTCTTGAAGATATATTTTTAAATATTCTCCTGAAGAGATGGTCTATATTTCATATCATAATTTTCATGCAAGCTATACATATGGTCTTAAGGAGTTCTGTATCTGTAAAATTCCAAGTATCCAGAAGATACTATTATTATTATTTTTGTTGTAATTTTTTTCTAACTCTCAAAAGAGATGTGTAGAAATGTCTATATGAAATTATAAATTATTCTTTGATAAGTAATATAATTAATGTTCAAAACTTATACTTGAGATATAATTGAGGAACAAAACTTAACAACTTGAAGTTGTTCGAACCAGAAGTTCGATATGGTTCCAAACCAAATGTCTTGGATCCTTGTACTAGTTTGTTCTAAAATAAAAAATAAAAAAATCACTAATTCAAATGAGAAAATACATATGAGAATTTATAATATATATGTAATACGTGGACACACCTATACATCCATATATGTAAATATTCAGCTAACAACCTGAAGTTTGTTATGAGCTCATCTTATAGATCATGTATAGATATTATTTAGTGATTTAAAATTCAATCAATAAAAATGTTGAATGACCTGAAGTTGTGTACGTGGTCAAATGATCTATACAATAAGTAAATTCCTCCAATTGACTAGACCAATGAATGAGAACAAACACTACTAAGCAATATCAATTGAATGCATCTTACCAACTAATAAAATGATTATCTCCTATAACTGATATACACATAATGTATTTGCTAGCAGCAATGTGATAATGGATTAAGATGAGAATCCAAAGAGGATTATTATTTAATGTGACAATTGTCATCATTAAGGGAGAGGATAAAGGAATACAAGTTCATTTTGATCATCAGTGTTAAATATTTATTAAAATATACAATGATGCAAAATATTATCAATATTATCCCTAATAGACTTTCTCCAATATAGATTTGAATCCTTAAAGGATCAAAATTTGTAAACCACATCTGAAATATGGTTCAAAAGTCAGTTCAAAATATTTTTGGAGTAAGTAATAAAGATTCCAAATAAAGGAGGTGAGTGTTCTTGAAGAAAAACCTAAGGATGCTCTGAAAGAGATCCATGACATGATTCTCAAATAACCATAGAAGTCGGTTAGGTACCTAAAACATAATAATTAAAGAGATCTCAATAAATCATGTCTAGAACTGACAAGAAATAATCATCGATGATAAATTTATAAATAATAAAGCGTTTATGTTTATAAATGGATTAAAGATCCTCGATTAAGGGAAAACATGACTAGCCATCATGAATCCTTTACCAATAGAGAAATATGGACATGTAGTCCGCAAAGTAGTGAAAATATTTGAAATGCTTAATATACCCCGAAGGTATAAATATGGTTTAAATCAAATTAAATAATGAAAGTATACAAATTCCTGAAGAATATAAATAACTTTCATTGTTATAAAGAATGCAAAGAACAAGGAGAGTAGATTTCAACCTACTTTTAAGTATCGTTGTAATAAAAATCTTGATATAATACATGATGAGTAAATTACTTCCTATTTTTAAGTATCGTTGTAATGAAACTCTTAATATTCATGAAATGATAGTTGCGATATGCAAATACTTATTAAAGTATTCAAATTTTTGAAGAATATATATGACTTTTGTAGTTATAAAGAATGCAAAAGACATGAAGTGTAGATTACAAATTTCTTCTAAGTATTGTTGTAATGAAAATCTTGATATACTTCAAAATGAGTAGATTACTTCCTGCTTTCTAGTAATGTTGTAATGAAATTTTTAATATTCATGAAAGATGTATAGTTGCAATGCGCAAAACTAATTTGAAGCACAAAAATGAAAGCACATGAAGTGTTTTTCATAAAAGTAGCATACAAAATGCATAAAATGCAAACCATATTTGGAAGAAACAATCTTAGAAAATTTGATTGTATCGAAGGAAAATATTAATAAATTGTATTATTAATGCGATACATATTTATGGATCCAGAAGTATCTATAACCAATTTGAGTTATCGAAAGATGAATATGAATTCAGAGGAAAATTTAAAATCAGGGGGAGTATTCATAAGTATTTTATAATGCACTCTTTTTCCTTAACTAAGATTTTTCCCACTGGGTTTTTATTAGTAAGGTTTTAATGAGGCATTACCTTGATCTAGAAGTATCAACTCCCTAGTAACATTTGAAATAAGTTATAATGTACTCTTTTTTCTTATTTAAGATTTTTCCCACTGGGTTTTTCTTACTAAGGTTTTAATGATGCATTGTCTTGATCTAGAAGAATCAAATGTCTTTTCAAGAAATAACATCTCAAATATGTTATTTAAGTTAAATTATATTTTTATCCTTGACTAAGGCTTTTCCCATCGGGTTTTCCTTTGTAAGGTTTTTAATGAAGTATTATATTGATCCAGAAGTATCAAACTCTATTTGATTCTGTAAATTATTGAAATATCTCATACTATATTATACTCTTTTTCCTTCACTAAGATTTTCCCATAGGGTTTTTCTTAGTAAGGTTTTAACGAGGCATTAGTTTGATTCAGAAGTATCAAACTTCATTTTAAAAAATAAGAAAATAAAATATATCATTGTACTCTTTTTCCTTTACTAAGATTTTTCCCGTTGGGTTTTTCTTAGTAAGGTTTTGTTGAGGCATTGTTTTGATCCCGAAGTATCAAACCCTTTAGAATGAATATCATTTTTAATATAATTTTACAAGTTGCACTCTTTTCCTCGTTCAAGGTTTTTTCCCACTGGGTTTTCCTAGCAGATGTTTTTAGTGAGGAAACAGACAACATTTATAACGACTGAATGGATGTATGAAAGTAAGATAATAATGAGGGGGAGCAATTGTCATGGACGTTTTAAAAGAAATAATTTCTAGCAACCATATGAGCATCCAAGATTTCAAAGACGCATATTCAAGGGGGAGTGTTATAATATATGTAAATATATAAGTGAATATGATTTTGTGTTTTTCTATTTAGTCCCACATCAAGGGATATGTTCCATCTCATGCTCCAAGGCCAATATATAAAGGAGCCTATGTAATGTAATTTTATGACTAATCTTTGAACAAAAAAAATTGTTCTCTCTCTAATGACTTCCACTTTCTTCATTTCATAACAATAGATCTTCATTATGACAGTTGTAGTTTATTTCGTCAGGCTTGAATGTTAATTTTATTTCACTTTATAGTTTAAATAATGTTAATTTGCAGATGTATCTTTTAGTTGGGCTTATTCTTATGGTTTTCTTTTTGTATTTTATAAGAGGCAACTAAGAGTAAAAATTACATGTTAAAGGTTGACTACTATGATCTTTTATTGCTAGGTTTTAATTTCCTTTATGTAGCAATAATAGCTATTATTGTTTAAACTAATGCATTCCTTATTTTAAATTTGTAGGCTTGCAGTATCTTATTACTAGAACGGTTGGAAAACTGGATATTGGTACAAGCTGAAGACCTCTTTGTTGTAAGTACTTCTAACCATTAATTTATTTAATTCTCATAAACTATTTTTCTCATATGCATTAATATAATAGTATCAACAACCATAAATTTTATAAACACCACAATGGAGAAGTCTTTCAAATCATATCTGCACACAATAGTACAAAAGTAAGACACATATTGAATCAATGCCTAAATTAGATTGAATACATATGAGATCTAAGCATAAAGGAGATTAAGTACTAACTAATATTTATTGATTTATAATGTTTGTTGTGTTAAGATTAATTAATATGTTGCATATTAAATCAATAAACTCAATAAATATGTAAGTCACATATTAATTTTTTTGGCAAAGCCAGCGGGGTTAAAAGGCCCCCTACCTTGAATTCATATCATGCAAAAATTACACGTATAAATGGGAAATACAGAGACAACAAGAGAAAAGAAACAAAAAAAGGAAAAAAAACAAAGGCACTATAAAAACCCACAAGCAGCTCAGGAGGAACATAAAGGAACAAGCAGATCATGAACCAAAGATGCCAACCAAACCCAACACCAAACTGAATAAAGAGAACAAAGCACACCATCACAACCCCAGGCGGCAGCCTAGAAAACCCAAGCAACACAGCAGGACAACCACAAAGCATGATAATTAGGAAGCAACAAAGTGTTTGGCAATAGAGAGGAACATGATGTGTTTCGCGGTAGAAGTACCATAAAACACCCTCTTGTTCCTTTCCATCCAAACCAAATATACAAATTTCTTGAGCAACTTTAGTAATAGAATACTTTTATTATTCTTCCATCTAGTAGCTTTGAAAATGCTATACCATTCGATAGAAGAAATCTTACTAGGTTTGTGCAAGTACAAAGATCTCAAGAGTCTTTTCCAGATGAAGAAAGAGTACTGACAGTTAAAAAAGAGATGGCTTATACTCTCATTCTCCTTGCAACAGAGAAGACATGAAGCAGAAATAACCATATTTCTAGCCCTAAGCTTATCCAGAGTATTAATAGCATTCCTTACCACTTTCATAGCATGATATTTTCTTTAGGGATCGAACAGTTGCTCGAACTTCTAGAGTGCCAAGGAAAGCATGGCAAAGCCTTGGAAGTGGACATATAAACAGTAGCAATTGAATGCTTCTTCCCTGCCCATAAATCATGCACATTACCATTTAAGTAGACATTGTTCTGAATACTATCCCACCTGTTTGATAGCATAAGAACTAGAATAAGGAAGAATAATGCAACTAATAGACCAGAAAGAGCACACCTTAGCATTAACATTGATACCAGATTGGATCCTTAGATTAAAGTTAATAACATTCGCAAGAATACATCCTTGAACAGACCAAGGATCAAACCAGAAAGAAGTATCATCATTCTTAATACATTTCTGAAAAAATAGGACAAAAGAAGTTCTGCTTCTGAGAATATTTCTCCAAACCCAGCTACAATCACTAGGGATATCCATATTCCATAGATGCTTATTCTTGATCAAAAAATTCCTAGTCCAAGAAGCCCAGAGGTTATAAGAATTATTCATAAGTTTATCAATTCTAGTTGATTGAGTAGCCATATTCCAAACCTTGATGTCCAAAATGCTAAGACTACCAGACTTAAAGGGACAACAAACAGAACTGAAGGCAATAGGAATAAGTTTCTTAGAGAAAGGATTGCCATGCCAAAGAAAATGATTAAGCGCAGAGTTAATCATAGATAATAACTTGGAAATTAAAATATAAATTCTTGCGTAGTATACACATAGAGGAAGCAATGGATTTAACAACAATCAACCTACCAGCCATGGATAAGATGGATTCAGACAAAGAAGATAATCTGGTAGTAATCTTTTCAAACAGCTGAAGACAATGGGAAGATCTGATCCTAGAAGTGCAGACATGCATACCAAGGTAGGATTCATTGTCATTAAAGGGTGATAAACCAGATAATGAAGAAATAATAAACTGATTGTTATCATCTAACCCAGCAATTTTAATCTTGGATTTGCATCTATTAATATCCAAACCAGTTAACAACTTGAAGGAAGCCAGAACATTCATGACACCATTTATATATTTAGCATTAGGTTTAGTAAACAACATCAAATCATCAGCAAAGAGGAAAGTAGAAATTTTCAAGCTCTTACAAAGAGGGTGAAAGTCAATAAGCTTATGAGACATAGCATTATTAAGAAGGCTAGTGAATAATTCCATAATGCACACAAATAAGTAAGGAGAAATAGGGTCCCCCCGCCTAATCCCTTGAGTAGCACCGAAATAACCAAAAGTATAACCATTATGACTAATAGAGAATGTAACAGAAGAAATGCAAGTGTATATCCAGGCCAAAAAAGGGAAGGGGAAGTTCATTCTGAAAAGAGTGTAAATGATTGATTTCCAACTAACAGTGTCATAAGCCTTTTGAATATCTAATTTCATCACACATCTGGGAGAGATATTCAGTCTATTATATCCTCTCAATAGCTCACTGGATAGGAGAATATTATAAGTAATGTCCCTATGAGGGAGGAAAGCACATTGGTTATGAGAAATGGTAGTATTTAAAACATGTTTCATCCCATCAGCCATAATTTTAGAGATGATTTTGTAAATTACATTGCAGCAGGCAATGGGTCTGAATTGGGACACATGAGAAGGCAGTTGAACCTTAGGAATCAAAGAAAGGTTGGTGGCATTAATTCCAGAAAGAAGCTTATTGTGTTTGAAGAATTTAAGGATGGCTTTAGTCACATCATGACCAATAATATCCTAGGTAAATTTGAAAAAATGGGCATTAAACCCATCAGGCCCAGGGCTGCTAGATCCTTTCATTTGGAAAATGACATCCTTAATTTCCTCAGGTGAAACTTCCCTAATAAGAAAATCCTTATTACTGTTAGATATGCAAGGAAGAGAAACATGAGTGAAATAAAGCATAGTGATATCAGGCAAGACATAGTTGGCAAGAAGAGATTTGAAATAATCCAGGAAAGCATCATGTATAGTATCAGTTGTAGTACAAGCATTGCCACCCTTATCAAAGATATTACTGATCGTAGCAGACGCCTGTTTAATTTTCAAAGAATTATGAAAGATAGCAGAGTTCTTGTCCCCATGGATTTGCCATTTTAATTTGGCCTTCTGCCTAACCATTTTGATCTCCTCCCCAAGAGCAGAGGATAAATTGAGCTTGAGATTATTCTCCTGTTCATTAAGTAAACCATTATTAGGATCAAAAAGGAT
Source organism: Allium cepa (assembly GCA_030765085.1). Taxonomy (NCBI): domain Eukaryota; kingdom Viridiplantae; phylum Streptophyta; class Magnoliopsida; order Asparagales; family Amaryllidaceae; genus Allium; species Allium cepa. Next base: position 154,524,941 of record CM060942.1, read on the forward strand.
ATCTCTCTGCACCTTCAACGGCTCATCTCTAATCGAGGAAGACAAGCTACTTCCATTCCCATAATTAGTCTTAGCCCAGCTCCTCAATTTGTTCTTCAAATGCCTAAGCTTATTTTGCAAGATGAACATAGGATTACCAAAAACATGCATATTCCAATAGTTAGCAACAATACTAAGAAAATCAGGATTATCAGTCCAATTATTAAAAAATGAAAAAGAGGACTGTCTTCTCACAGTGACCAAGCCCCAATCCAAAACCAAAGGGGAATGATCATACAAAGAAGGAAGGGGAATCAATGTGTTAAGCTTAGGACATTTGATGACAGGAGGAAAAGTTTTGATAAGATCTATCCAAAACACAAAGAGTTTTGTTACCAGATCTGCTAGAATTATTCCAAGTGTAGAAACAGCCAGAAGAAGCAATTGGGAGGAGATGGGCATTATGAATGGAGTTATTTAAAGGCCTAGTATGTCGATAAGTAAGTGGAGAACCACCACATTTATCAGTAGACAGTTGCATGCAATTCCAGTCCCCAAAACAAAGCCAAGGAGAGTTAGCAATGTGAATGCTAGGAAGTTTATCAAGGAACAATTGTCTATAAGCTACATTATTTTCAGCATAGACAACAGTTAAAAAGAACTCAGAAGCAGAAGGGATATGAATGACTTGAGAGTGAATGTATTGTCTATGAACACATAAAGGATTAAGGGAAAATAAAGAAGGATTCCACATAACCAGGATCCTACCAAAAGGAGCTTGTGCCAGATTATGAATAAAACTCCAACTAGAATTAATTAGAGACACAGCTTTACCAGTAGATGAATAATTAAGCTTGTTCTCAGCAATAGCCAACAACTGAATATTATGAGACTTAATGAAGTTGCTAATTTCCATTTGTTTAGCTAGGGAGTTAGCACCCCTAATATTCCAAAATCCAATCCTGTCAATCATCATTGAGATTTAGATAAAGAGGATCTAGTTCTGACACCAATGGGTGAACCGAAAATGTCATCAAAATTGGATATTTGGATTGCAGATTGAGATATGGAGAATTTGATTCCATTATCATTGTCATTAGAGGAAGAAACGAGTTTCTTGTGTCTGCCACATTTTGATTTCAGAGAGGATTGCAAGTTAGATGTCTTACGAGTTGAATGATTATGGATAGGATCCATATTATTGGAAAGATTATTATCACAAGGAATAATATTGTTGAACAGGTGGGAAGGCAATGAAATTGAAGAGTAAGGAGATTTGAAAGGAGAAACTGAAGAAGAAGGGAGAGGGGGAGGAAGAATAGGAATAGAAGTTGGAGATATGTGCATGTCAGTGTGCAAGACAGGAAGGGAAGCACATGAAGATATTATGGGATTTCCTGATGTGTCGATAATTGGATTGAGAGAAGGTAAAATGTCTGATGGAAGGGAATCATTATTTTAAAGTTGAAGAAATGAAAATGGGTTTGAAGTTGCAATAGAAGAATACAACCCTACAATAGCATTAGCCATATCAGATGAATCATGCAAAGGAGGCTGCATGGCTTGCATGTGAACAATAATTGAATTACAAGGTTCACACAAAGTGACCTCAGGACCAATTTCATTATTCAAGACAGAATCATTTCCTTTATCCTTTTCAATTTCAGTTGGAACTACAACTCTATCTACAACATCAGTCTGATCATCATTCTTCTTATTATTTGGCATACTATTAGTGTTGTCAACCATGACAGTATTATCAGTGATAGGAATTATCTTCCTCCAAATCTTCTGAACAGGTTTAGCTTACCTTCTTGACCTAACAGAGAGCAACACTTTTCCTTTACTTTGATTGTCTTTAATCTTGCATGAGACATCAGCTCCTACCATAATATCTCCATTTTCCTCCTTATCACCACATTCATTCCTTTCTGTTTCTTGACTAAATTCACACTGGGTAGGAGCATGACCAAACACATTACAGTGAATGCATATTAATGGTTTCCAAGCATATTCAATCAAAACATTTGGGCAAGAATTGTCACCCACAGCAATACAATCAGGCAATTCCTTATCTGGAGATATTTCAATTAAGCATTTGGCATACTCAAATCATTTCATTCTTTCAGTATTCTCATTATAACAAATCAATCTCCCAAGATGGCACGCAAGCCAGTTAATGCCCAACAATGACCAAGTAAGAGTAGGAATCCGATAAAAATGGACCCATATAGGTACAGACTTAACTGTTGCATGGGCAGATGCAAAGGATAGGTTCCATTTCGATATGATGAACATCTGGCCTTTGATAAACATGGGGTCTTTCATAAGAATATTGTGCTTATCCTCCACATTGGAGAACTTGAAGTAATAATTCTGCTTGTCAAAAAATATCTCATATGACCCTTTAAGTTTCCAAACTTTTTCCAATTGAGATTTAACAGCCATGAAGTTGACCGTTCCAGCGAGGAAAAAGCCAACCAAGCATTCAGACCACATTTTGATTCCTCCATTAACAACTTCCTCCGGTGGAGCAAGTGGAACAACAGAGTATGGTTTAGAGGTGAAGAGAGAAGACCATTTAGACAGAGGAGCCGGGACAGGAACAGGATCAGGAAGAAGGGACGAGGGAACAACTGTAGTGGAGGAAAGAGGAGGGAACGATTGGTTAGACAGAGGAAGGGGAGGAACTGGAGAAGAAGGAGGATCAGGGGGATGAGGTGGGAGAGGTTGACTGACGAGGTTCAGGTACGAGGAAGGACCAGAAGATAAGACAGGAGGAGAAGAGATGGATGTGAAAGGAAAGGATGGGTCAGACAGAGAGGAGGAAGGTATGGGAATGGCAGGGGAGGCATGGGCACCATGAGAGGACATTTTTTAACATAGATTCTTGTTATAAGACGATATCATATTTAATTCTAGTCACATATTAATTAATATTATACTATATCAACAAATTTGATATCAGTCTTATTGCATATCATAAATCAATTATTATTGGTAAAATAGAAAGTCTATCTACATAATCAATATATAAACATTGGTATCAACTTCAAATTCACATAGATGTAGTTATGACTTTCTTTCTACTATTTCCAACCAATAGGCACACATTTTTAAACCTACAATATAATGAGAATGCTCTTCTAATCTCCAAAAACACACTTTCTATAGATCTTCTAATATTTGATCAAATCAAGTTTGCCTTATCATATTTTTTAGTCTTTTTTGTTTTTTTTTGTTTTTTTAGCTATTATTGATTGTTAAATTTGAATCCCTAAACAAAAAAGTCTACAACCACGAATGAAAAGAAAGAGTGTTCTTGAAATAACTCCGATGAGAAGAAAAAAGAAGGCGTTAAGAGACTCTATATTTATGTCATAGACATGAAAATTAACTACAACATAACAATAATAAGTAAACCAACAACAATTACACTAACTCGCTGAATTCATACTTTTAGGTTTAGGTTCATTATTACTTGGACAATAAATAATTTTAACTACAGCACTAACTGACTAAGATCTAAAATTCATAGTATCACTTTGTTTTGTGTTCAGAAATGTCAAGGGAATGTTACACAAATCTATAACATATAGCTAAGGAAAGAACATGCGAAATGAATTGTAATAAGAAATTCGTGCAAATTCAAAATACTAACAAGCCAAATGCCTCTATACTACACCACTGTACATTAATTGCAAGTTAACACAGGCGAATGTTAGTGTAAACCACACATAGTTCATATGGTGCATACAAAAAATGATATTTGCTGCCCAAGTATATTTTTTTCTTATTTGGTACAGGTCATTGAAACAACTATTACTTTTGAAATATGATGCATTTACAAACCTAGTAAAGTGCTTCAGAAAGTAGACTTTATGTACTACAACTTCACTATCGAAAGTTTCCAGTGATTTCATGAATTTGACACGCTAAAACCAATTGGAACATAATTTATTGTGAGAAGTATATCATTATGTTTTATTTTTGAACTTATACGCATGTTTGTGGAAAGTGTAGGTACATGGGAATTTTTGATTTATTCTATGATGTTCGTCGCTTGCATTTGCATTGAAATTTAGTAAGCTTGCTGAAATTGCAAAGAAAGTACATTTTTATGCTTATATCGAATGTATATGGTATTATACCCTTGGGGTAGTATATTTTTGCATATGTTGTGAATCCGGTCATTTTTTATCGTGTGTGTGTATTGCGATTGTGTTTTGCCAAGAGGTTCTCTGTACAAAGGAGATTATGTCGATTTTTGACAAAAATATTTCTATACTTAAATTATTTTTTGGTCGGATCAAACAGTGAATGTGAGAATTATCTCTAAATGGATTTGTTTAAAATTATATATTAAGTTATAAAATGATTTAAATAAAATATAAATTTTGGTTGTTATACTTTAGTTCTAAAAATGTAGTTATCATGGAAGGGTATATACGTATTTCATGACAAGTGGCTGCATGAAAAAGATGCTTATTAATTTATATAGTTATCATGGATTCGTTTAACTACATTTTGAATTCGATCTTATCATTGACATATGATTTATCACCAAGTATATGAATAATGAGTAACTCGTGTCAAATGTGAATCTACATGGTGGTATTTTTATATGTTTTTAAAAAACGATAGCCACTTTATAATTTCCTACAAACTTCAAATTACAATACTCCCAAAGTACACCATTTACGAAATATGTATCTCCAAAAAATCATTATTTCCACAAGAGAAGCATGTTCATAACTGTATTTTTTGAACTTAGGGAATAAGGTATTTCGATGAAATTTTTGAGGAAGTAGATTATTATTGTCTCTTGAGAAAACTTACCAAACATCTTCTTCTAGAAATGGTTAGAGTTGCCTGTTATAATGTTCATGTGCCTTGCCTAATTTCATAATGAAAAAAATGAGAGTTCCAATGTAAACAAAAACTTAACGTAATACTATTTTTAAAGTTATATATCCAAGATATTAGAGTAAGTTGTTTCCTCCTTTTACATCAAGTACACTATGACTGTACCCAAGTTAACACGATGTTATATATTTTTATTGTTTTTTACCCTAGTTTATCTTCATTTTTTTTATTATCTTAGTACATTGAATTAATTAGTATTTAATTGAATTTTTATGTTATATGTAATGCAGGAAGTAAAGGTGCGTTTAGGAAGAAGGCATTTGATGTCGCTATATTTTTGTTCGAATGTCTTCCAAACCATAAAATACTTTTTGATGACTCATGTTTTCTATAAGTAAATCATTAGTTATTCTAATGCATTATCCTGTATATCATGTACACATTTCTTATTGAAATTTAATAAATTAATCAGTTTTGTCACGTGTGTGCATATATATAATATATTGTACAATGTTTGTGCATAGTTTTAGTTGACCATTTATAACGTTTTGTGACTAATAAAAATATAGGTGCGATAGTTATAAATATTGTTAAAATATAAGATACATGTGAAAAATGTTGGCATAATTTACATACAATGTTTTTCATTAGTTGTAAAATATTTATACATAAAGTTTATTGTATGAAATAAATGTATTTTCATCTATGTTAAACTAATTTTGTTGAAAATTTATTTACAATAATTCATAGTTGTTCAAAATATAATGGTTAAAAATAATTGTACGAATTTTGTTATGCAATATTCAACGACTAATGTGAACGAAGTTTGAGTAAGATTTAAACAACATTGTCTAGCATGTATTTACAATGTCGATTAAATATAATTAAAATACAAAATAGCACATCTAAAAATTATTGTATAAAAGTACACAACTTTTGTAAAAAGGCGTGAATAATCGGTATACAATAGATGAATAAAGTTGTTGAAATTAAATTACAACATATGTAACTCACTGGAAAAGTGGATGCACAACATATATATACAATCATAAAAAAGCTTTGCAATGTTTGAAATATGTTGTAATTAGATATCTCATAACGTTCAAAAAACATAATAAATAGGTTTTCAAATTTTTTCCTCCTATTTTCACTATATTTATGTTTTGTTGCAATTTACTTTTCTACAACATTTTATATAGCATCTAAATAAATGTTGTAAAAAATACACCATCTTTCACAACTGTGGATATAATAACATAACGATAAATGTTGTTAAAATAAATGAATAAATTTATTCAGTATTGTAAAATGATATTTTTGTTGTAGTGTATATAGTGTAGGATATTATATAGGTGTTGAATCGAAGACTGTACAATATAAAGACTCAAAGAAAGAACGTGAAGACTCATGAGTATAAATACCAATATATGAAGATCTTATGACTATAATACAATATATAGAATCATGGAGTATTGTTAAAATCCTTGATTGCAATCTTTGATCTCTATTTCCCATTTTCTTATCCTTTATTTTTAAAACAAAATATATTTTTAAATTTTTTTAATAAAATGTGTCAAAGTTTAGAATGTTTGTAAACTATGACTAAATTATACAGGAAATTATTGTGAAGGACAAAATTTCACAGCTTTTTAGCCTAAAGGACAGACCTTCAATATTTTATCCTGAAGGACAACTTTATGTAGGTATCAGTTTTTAGTTATTGATAGCAGTTTTTAGGTATCAGTTTGTAGTTATCGGTAGCAGTTTTTAGGTATCAGTTTTTAGCACGGTAGCAGTTTTGTTGTCCTTATGAATAATTTTGGAAAATGTTTGTCCTTATGAATTTTTTTTTTGAAGAATGTTTGTCCTTGCGGTAAAAATATCGAGGTCGTGTCCTTGAGGCAAAAAATATACAAATCTTTGTCCTTTAAATTAATTTTCCCTAAATTATATTTCAAAGTATCAAAATATTTCACAAAGAATAAAATTTTCATAATATTCAAAAAATAAAATAATTTTCATTTTCAAAGGGATATATCTACATATACTAGATGAGTATATCGACATACATGCCGCAAACTTGAAATTCAAATTTTGAAACAAAATGTCTATTTTTCGTAACTCTTCATGAATGAACATGTCTATTTATTCTCTATAAATATGGGGTTTCAAACAAATTTTTTAATAAATAATTTATTGTTTCTTCTCTCCTTTTACTCTGCCAAAATTTCTGGTGAAAAATTTATCCAAATCTCTTCAAATTCAACCGAAATCAATTCAATCTTCATGGTATTGATCCTCTACTATTTTCTCTCTGATTTCAGTCACCTCTCTCTTAATTCAAGATCAAAGTGCTACTCAAGAGGCTATAGGACCCATTGTATTCAATGTTTAAGAAATTGTCTTTGGAAAAACCATTAAACCTTACTTGTATTTGCTTGGGTGTGATTATAGCCCATTCAAATCAATTGGGTGTGCTTGACTGCCCAGAAATCCAATTGGATGTGCTGGTAGCATGTCCAAATCAAGTGGGTGTACAATAAACCTACAAAATTAGGAGGGTATACCTTGTAGCCTCAGAATCGAGATTGTAATTGGGTTTGCCTTCTGCCAGTTTAAAGGTTGACGTTTGAAAAGAAATTTGTACAAACAATTGTACAGGACTGGATGTAGAAGAAGTCCGAGCTAGTATAAAATCTCTGATGTCATCTATCTACCTCTCTACTTTACTTTATTAGTTTTACTTATCTATGTTTGCATCTAAGATTGATTGCTGATACAATTCTATGTGAAAATCAATGATTTAATATTAAACTTGAAAGAAAATTAAAAAGATTTACAAAAATTAGAAATCACTATTCTCACCACCTCTAGTATTTATTTAGCCTTAAGATCCATAATTCCGCAACCTACACTTGGTCTCAAAGCACTAGGTTTTCATAAAATCATAATTTAATTTTTGAAAAGTTTTAATGGCTATTAATATTTTTAATACTTTTATGGAAGAATGGTTTTGTGAAACCAATACGTTATTTGTAACTAATTGTATTGAAAAGTAACTTGATTTCATAGAAAGATATAATTTTGAATTGTAGGAACAGGTTTGCTATATGGTTAATTGGATAAATGGATACATGACAATGAATGCTTAAGGCATATGACTGGAAATCCAAACATCTTGAAATATATTATCTATAAAGATGGTGGATCAGCAAACTTCGAAGACAACTCAAAAAGATATGAGATTGACATCGACAATGTCGGTAACTCTAAAACTCCTGCTATTTCTAATGTTTTGCTAGTTAGGAATCTGAAACTTAACTTGCTTAGTATGAGTCAATTGTGTGATAAGGGTTTTAAAATTAAGTTTGAAAAGATAATTGCTATATCGAAAATAATGAATCAAACATTATCTTTGAAGGTATTAGGAAACACAACATTTATATTTTAAGTATGGAAGTAAACAAAGATAATTTATGTCTTTTGGCTGAATCTAATGATTCTGGGATTTGGCATAAAAGAATTGGTCATTAAACACCTTTCTAAAGTTGCTAGATGTGAACTTGTTAGGGGTCTCCCTCAACTGAGTTTTAATGCCAACAATTTATGTGATGCCTATCAATTAGTAAACTTCGTAAATGTTCCTTTAAATCTAAAGATATAATTTCTACTTTTCATCCTTTCGAACTTCTTCACCTAGATCTTTTTGGACCTTCGCAATTATAATTAATAATCACAATAGATATGTCTTTGTGATTGGAGATGATTTTTCTAGATTTACATAGAAAATCTTCTTGAAACTTAGAAGTGAAGCTTTTAAAATGTTTAAAATTTTAACTAAAAAATTCAAAATCAAAAGTCAATTAAAATTAAAACGATTAGGAGTGGTCATGAAGGGGAATTCAAAAATGATCATTTTGAAAATTTTGAAATAAGAAAGGAATAACTCATAATTTTTGATTTCAAGAACACCTCAACAAAATGAAGTAGTAGAACGCAAAAATAGAATTATACAAGAATGTGCTAGAACAATGTTAAATGATAATGAATTACCTAAAAGTTTTTAGGCTAAAGTAATTGCTACAACATGTTATATTTTAAATAGAATTTTAGTAAGACCATTGACTAAGAAAACCTGTTATGAATTATTTTACAATAAAAAGCCTAAAGTATCTTATTTTCGAGTTGTTGATAGTAAATGTTTATATCAAATGCAAGATATAGTTTAAATAAATTTAATGCTAAATTAGGTAAAGGTATTTATATTGGTTATTCTAATAGAAGTAAAACTTATAGAGTTTTTAACACCAGAACTAACACCATTGAAGAAACATTATATGTTTCATTTGATTAGAATTCCAAAATCAGTAATACCAGTTTTGATGAAGAAGAAAATGTTAATAAAATTAATGAATTTCCTAATAATGGAATCATTAATAATGAAAATAATAATAACTTCAAAAATTTACATCCAAATAAAAGAGCAGAATATTTTAAAGATCACCCTATACAAAATATTCTAGGAAATATAAAATTTGTTGTAAAAGCAAGAAATCAATTAAATAAAATAAGTAATGTTGCTTTTTTCTCAACTGTTCATCCCAAAAATCCCAAAGAAGCATTGTTAGATGATTTTTGGATTTTTGCTATGTAAGAAGAACTAAATCAGTTTACCAGAAATGATGTTTGGGAATTAGTCTCAAGTCCTGAAGGTAAGTCTGTAATAGAAACTAAATGGTTTATAGAAATAAAATGAATGAACAAGAAGAAATTTTATAGTCAAGAAGAAGGTATAGATTCTGATGAAACTTTTGTCCCTATAGCCAGATTGGAGGCCATCAGAATTTTACTTGCTTTTCCAAATCATAATAACTTTAAATTATTTCAAATGGATGTCAAAAGTGCCTTTTCAAATTGATTTATCAAAGAAGATGTCTATGTAGAACAATCCTCACTTTTTAAATATGAAAAACTACATAATCACGTTTATAAATTAAAGAAAGCTTTATACGGTCTAAAATTAGCTCCTGGAACATGGTATGATAGACTAAATTCCTATTTATTATAATCTAATTTAGAAATAGGATAGGTAGATAATACTCTATTTATTAAAAGAAATAATAATAATATTCAACTTATATAAATGTATATAGACGATATAATTTTTGGATCAACAAATGAACAGTTAAATAAAGAATTTTCAGATAAAACGATTAAGGAATTTGAAATGAGTCATATTGGAGAATTAACATTCTTTTTAGCACAACAAATAAGGAAATTAATTAATGGAATTTTATAAGGCAATTAAATAACTCAAAAGATGTAGATCAAAAACTATATCGAGGTATGATAGGATCCTTACTCTATACAACAACTAGTAGACCAAATATAATGCATAGTTTCTATCTCTGTGTAAGATATCAATTTCAACCTAAGGAAACTCATCTAAAATCCATAAAATGAATATTAAGATATGTAAATAATATACTAGATTATGGATTTTTCTGTCGAAAAGAAGATTCTTTAAATTTGATTTCATACAGTGATGCTGACTATATTGGAATCAAATCAGACTGAAAAAGTACAAGTGACTTTTTAGGACACTCACTTGTTTCCTGTTTTACCAAAAAGCAAAATTATGGGTCTCTATCTACAACAGATGCCGAATATATTGCAGCTGCATTAGCCTATTCACAAGTGATCTATATGCAACAAACCTTAAAACATAGTTTAAATTTTACTAAATCACTAATATACTATGATAACACTATAGCAATAAATTTATCTAAAAATCGAACATATCATGCTAGAACCAAACATATAGATATAAGTATTATTTTCTAAGAGATAATATAAATAAAGAAGTAATTTCACTTGAATTTTGTAAATACTGAAAATCAAATAACTGATAATTTGACAAAACCAGTAACTCAAATATTTTTTCATTAAACTTAGAAGATAGTTAGAAATATGCTATCACTCTGAAATATAAATATAATATTAAAAAAACTATAACATTAAAAGAAAAATGAAAATATAAAAATTACACTACATAAATCAACATACCCTCTCCCTGTATGTCGACATATACTGGAAATTTTTGAAAACAAATTTCCCTTCTAAATTCGAAATGCAACTATATAATTATCAAATTTTGAAATAATTATCATTTCTCTATCTTCTTTCTTCTATAAATTCAGAATAAAAATAAATAAATGGCTTCCTCAAGTTCCAAACATCCTAGAGAAGAAACCACACCATTTTCCTTCCAAATTCCCACTCTAGGCCCCTTCCACACCACCAGCATGGCCAAAGTCACTAAGATTGAAGATGATCTAAAGCATGTAATCGATATACTTTCAGAAATAAATATTGTTCAACTATGCCTTCTTAAAGAATAAGAGAAGCAAGGATGGATTCTCCACGATCTCTAGAAATTCTATTGGATAGTCCAACGAATCCCATTGTAATTGAGGAATATAATCCTAATCAAGTCATTCATAGTCCTATGAATGATGAAGAGGGAAGAAGATGATGATAAGGTCAAATGTGCGGGCGAAGTATGCTTTGACCGAGGTGGAAATTTCATCGAATAAAAGGTGAACTTTTGCCTTCACTACCATTTTTGCCAATCCATAAGTCGCCTATATTCGAAAGAAAACCATAGACTTAAGTATAGTACGTAATAGTTTGGTTTGTTAGGATTAGACTTGGTATTGTGTGCAATTTGGTTTGATATTTGGATTTGTGTGTTTTAGTTTGATTTGGATTGGCTAGTACATAAGAATTATGTATAGTTTGACTTGGATAAATACAATTTGCTTTATAAGTCCTCAATATTACACATCATTATGCTTAATAGTGAATTGTATAACATATAATCATCATATATCATAGTCATAAACATATCATTTTAACTTAGCTATTGATTTTGAATTTATAGTCTCTAACTATTTGATTCGGGGAGAATTATTACTTTTTAATCCATTTTTTTGGACAATGGAGAGAAAGTTATACACATGTATATGTTCATGGGGAGTTATATCATAACACACACACACACATGAGCATTATGGCATGCGCTTCGTGCGTGATGATAGCAAACACTTTATGCGTGAATTGTTTTTCTATTGAATATGTTTAATATAATTAAGAGAAATGATTTGCACATAAAGTAAGTCATATTTTTTCGTTGAAATCATATTTAGTTTTCTATGTTGCAACATCTAATTTTTTCCATTAGTTTGAATTTTTATTTCTATTAATCTGTAAAAAAGGTTTTTTTGTTAGATCTTATTTTTAAATGATATTAAGATTTATTAATATTTGTAAAGAGAAGTTTTGAATTCATAAAGGAAGTTTACTTGTTATATCCTATGTTTATCGATTAAGTGGCATTAAGGTTTAGTAATATTTGTAGAGGTTTATTATTAGATGTTATGTTTAAGCGATATCAAGATTTAATAATATTTGTAGAGGAAAATTTGAAATTTGTAAAAGAGGTTAGACCTTATTTTAAATGATATTAAAATAGAGGGGCATTATGGTATGGGCTACGCGTGAATTGTTTTTCTACAAATTGTATATGTTCAATTATATTTTTGCGTTGAAATTAAGTGTAGTTAGTTTTAGTTTTTATTTCCAAGTTGCGAGGTAAGATTTTTTTTTTGTTTCAATTTTTATTTATTATTATTAATTAATGAAGAATGAATTACTAAAAGAAATTTAAGTTTATTTTTTAGATCATATTTTTAAGTGATATGATGTGATTTGGTAACATTACAGAGGGGCATTTTGAATTTGTAAAAAAAAATTATTTGGTAGATCCTATTTATAGATAATATTAAGATTTAATTTGGTAATATTTATAGAGGGGCATTCTGAATTTGTTAAAAAAAATTGTTAGATCTAATTTATAAGTGATATTGGTAATATTTGTAGAGCGTTGTTTTTGAATTGGTTAAATAAGTGTATTTGTTAGATCTTAATTTCAAGCGATTGTTAGATTTTGATAATACCTATAGAGGGACATTTTTGGTAATTTATGCTGACACCAAAAAAGTGTGACACCAAAGGTATTACAACTATTATTAAAGATATTAATGGTTGTCATCATCAAAAATGAAGTGATTATTAATACCTCGGTTATTAATTTGGATGAGAACAACCTTGATAACAAAATACATTCATATAAAATATGAATACTAATGTTTTACCAAGTTATATCGCATATAGTGCAGGATATTATACAGGTGTTGAATCGAAGACTATACAGTACAAAAACTCAAAGAAAGGACGTGAAGACTCATGAGTATAAAAACCAAGATAATGAAGATCTCAAGACTATAGTATAGTATAAAGAGTCATAGAATATTTTTGAAGTCTCTGGCAAAAATCTATCATTTTCTTATCCTTTATTTAAAAAAAAAAAATATTTTTAAAAATATTTTATAAAAGTTTTTCAAAGTGTAAAAAGTTTACAAACTATGATTAAATTATTTTACAAAGTATCAAAATATTTTAAAAAGCATAAGATTTAAGAAATATTCAAAAACAAAAGAATTTTCAAAGGGATATGTCGGCATACACCCTATAAGTATGTCAACAAACATGTCGCAAATTTGAAATTCAAATTTTGAAACAAAATGTCTATTCGTCGTACCTCTTCGTGAATGGATATATCTGTTTATTCTTTATAAATAGAGGGATTCAAATAATTTTTTAGCAACTAATTTCTTATTTCTTCTCTCCTTTTACTCTGCCAAAATCTCTAGTGAAAATTGCTGGGGAAAATCCCTTCAGATGATCAGCCTAAGGGAATAAAAACCCAACATAGAGGAAAACAAATGGATCGTAATTGTAGTGAGATGAAAAAACAGAGATAAACACCAGAACAGATAGTCACGGATCAATGCAATGCAAAAAATATAAATAACACCGGTATTTATAGCGGTTCCACTACCACGAGGCAGTTTACGTTCACTTGGAGAGAGAAGATTTTATTAATCACTGAAAGATTAGAGTTATAAGATTGATTCACTTTTGGAGGCTATACAGAAGAAGAATTTACAATACAGACAAATTCTGCAAAGTTTCAACTCTCTAGGATGCTACTATTGTTGTCCAGAAGCTCCACTATTTATAGAGTAAAGAAATGAGGAGGGCAGCTGCTATATAGCAGCTTTGGGTTTGGTTCGGCATGCATCTGTCTGGCGAATAACACATCAACATTTGGTTCGGCGATGCCCAGGTCAATCTGGTTCGGCACTCTCAAACCACCAAACGAGATATTTGGAGCGGCACATCACTCTATTTGGTTCAGTCAATTTCTTGAATCTGGACTGGCATATTAGCTTCACCGCTCCAGACTTTTGGTTCGGCAAAACACACTGCATCTTCACAGCCGAACGAAGTCACCACCACCGGAGGAGATATCTCGTTCGGTCCTCTACAATACCGAACGAAACATCACCTGATCGAGATCATGACAGGACCATAAAATTTGGTTCGACAATTGCTACTCCACCATCGAATAAGATCACTCATTTGGCCTTCATAGCCACAACACCAAGCCAACCATCGAACATACTCCACCTGACCAAATCTTTGTTCCATCATCTCCTCCATCGAACTAGATATCTGGTCCGATCTTCCTCAAATCACCACCGCTCCAACTGGAGTGGCAGTAGTGGTTACCACCAGATGAGATCTCTCGTCCCGTCTTCCCACTTCACCGAGCGACCTTTTGTCCTACACAAACTTCTCCAATGGCGACACTTCTTGATGAATTCCAGGTATCATTTCTAACGATCTCCACCTTGATACCGAATTCCAAACAAGCCTTCCTACTCCATCTACACCTTCATGCTCCAAGCAATGGATACTTACCCAATGAGCTTCGGCAATGCCATCACCCATTATACTCTGTAAACGAACTACGGCATGGCCACTGCCCGTCAACAAAGTGTTCAAAGTACCCAGTCCGTGTAGAACCTATCAATCTTCACCATGAAAACAAACGTCTCCATGAACCATCTCAACTCTCCCCTCGTGCCACCCTATGGCACCTAACACTTCATTAAGCGAATCAAGTCCAAGCAATGCTCGAACTTAGCAACTGGCAATGACTTGGTAAACATGTCCGCTGCATTCTCCTTTGTGTGAATCTTTTGAAGTCGAACTTGCTTCTCTTCACTCATTGAGACAAGGAGCGACAATCTCACCTCAATATGCTTCATCCTCGAGCTGAATGCCAGATTTCTAGTTAAGTGAATTGCACTTTGACTATCACGATGCACATTCACTCCTTCATATGTGAAGCCTAAATCAGACAACAATCGCCTTAAAGTGCCTCCTTAGCTGCTTCGACCGCAGCTATGAGCTCTGCCTCTGTAGTAGCCACAATCGTTTATGTAAAGGCCCGCAAATCCGTACCCCTTTTGAGCTGGAAAAATTCCACAACAATTCAGCCCAAAGTGACACAAATGTATGAGTCTTCGGGTTTAAAGAAGAAAGAGGTAGAAGAAGAAGAAAAGGAAACAATAACATAATCTTACATATCGCAGCGGAACAAATATAATAGATAAATGCATACCTTTAAAACACAGAACTATATTAGTTATTAAATTACATCACATTACATTATCAGAGTGTTACAACAACAAACAGCAGAAAAGAATATAACATATACTTGATACGCTTCGCCATCCAGCTTGCCTCCAGATCTCCAGAGCAACTTCTTGATTTTGCTCCCGAATAACTGATAACCTGACTCTAGGCTGTCCGTGTGGAAAAATTATGGGCACCCAGAGTTTAGAAAGGGAATAATAAGGTCTAGGATTTTCAACCATCGACAGCGTCCAATCTTGACTGGTAGGCTTTTCAACCATCACAGCCCCGCCGTGGCTCGCAATGGTACCTTGCCCTTGCTTTTACGGCCAGCCTTTCGACTGTCACACCTTACGGGTAACCAACCCCTTAAAGAGGACGTGTGGAGGTAAGCGTCTCCTGCTCGCCACCAAACAAAAAGTGAGAATCCCCCACCACGTTTCACAAAGATAAGCAAGGTCAGTCATGAGACTGGTTTCGTCGAATTTCGAGACTGTGCCTCGGAAGGCTATTTTTAAATATCAATTTAAATCATATAATTTCAAAACAGAACAAAGCATTTCCAAATTCAATTCTGAAGCTTCCATTACCTTTAGTATCCTCAATATAAATTTTCTAAGCCATCAAGTTACTTTTAACAAGCTTAAAATTGAAGATTCAAATTTTTATCCAACTTTAATAAATTAATTCAATAATCTAAATTGCCAAATTCATTGTTAAAATTAAAATTCAAGACAAATCAACTTCAAATATTTAAAATAAATTAAATATTTCAAATTTCAAATGTTAAAAGTTTCCGGGTCATCATATCCTTCCCCCCTTAAAAGAATTTCGTCCCGAAATTTCTAGTTAAGAAGAATGATCCTCAACCCGTTTAATATTTTCCAAACCAACAGTTTTATCAACTTTCCAAAACAAATCTCTCTATTAGAGATCCATTATCATTTCAACGAACTTTCTAAAACCTTCCATATCTTCCAACAATATTATTTTCTTAACAATTCAAATTTTAAACTCTCAAAATTTTTCTAACTCCCTAAATTTTTGAATTTTTTGCCTACGTCTCCTTTGTGCGGCTAGCTCGGTACGACTACAAAATGGCACCACGGGCTTCTAGATTCAAAAAGAAAACAAAAAGCCAAGCGACTGGACAAGAAAATCAACAAATTTCGTACTGAAATTTAAATACATACCTTTTTGTCGAGCAATTTCAAATTTATCTTCGAAAATCAAATCCCAATTCCTTTTTCCTTTAATACACCTGTAAATCCTGCTAGCCATAATATCCAATTACAACATTCAAATTTATTTTGCACATTCCTTTACAAATTTTTTAATATATACTTCTTATACCATTTTTTTTACTTTACTATTGAAGTTATATATCCATTTTCATTTAATCTTGCATTTTCAATTTCCTTTGAATTCAATTCACAATTTCAATTCTATTTGGATTCAATTTATCTTTGAATATTGAATTTTATCAATTATCTTTCATTCAGCTGCACTATTTTAAATTAGTTTCATTTACTAATTCATTACAAGTTCCAACTCATTTAATCTCAATCCATTTTTTATATTTCCACCTTTATTACCTTTGGTTCACTTCAAGCCAATTTTACAACTTCATTTTATTTCACACAATTCAATTTGGTTTTCAATATTCAGTTTCAATTCCAGTTTTATTCTTTTATTCATTCCTAAAATTTACTTTCAATTCACCATTTTGGTGTATAATCACTTATATTTAAACTGGATTTCTTATTCTTTATGAATTCAATTTACTTTCATCTATAAATATTAGATTCAATTCATTTTAAATCTTACCCATTTGGTCATTCATCAATTAGATTCACTTACTAATTTTATTTTAATACTTTGCTTTGTTCAGTAAAAATCCAATTCAATTCCAATTCTCTTTATTTACAAATTTGAAATGTATTTCAACATTCAATTTCACTTTCTTGCATTTCAATTTCATTTTGAATCCATATCATCATTTTATTTGACTCAAATTTTCAATCTCAACCCTTTTATTCAAATTTTTTGTTCCACTTGAATTAAATTTTCCTTCCAACTTATTTGGTTTCCACATTTACTTTTATCTAACATCTCTTTAAGTTAGATTTTTATTTTAACAACTTCAAACTTTACAAGTAATCAACTTAATGATATTCCATAAATATTTTATTTAACATTCCAGAGTATTTCCAACATTCAAAAATCATTTCTGAAACCTATTCAAATTATCTTTTGAATTTCCAAAACCAAATCCAGTTTGCAAACAAATTCCATTTAAAACAATTTGGCAGCAATTCCTCTCTTGGAAACTCGAAAATGAACATCGATGATGCTGCAGTCATCACCGAAGTTATTTTCCAACGACCGAAAAGAGTTTAGAGCTTTTATCCCTCTAAAACATTTTTCCAAACCCTTGAAAACAATTTTCAAACTCAAAAGGAATTTAATCTTTTCCAAATTTCAAACCCTTTCAATTTTTTTATCAAATATTACTCTGGAATCCCATTTCAAATTATAAATCACTTTTACATTTTATATTTACAAATCTCATTTGTATACGAATTTTTATTTCTTAGCTTTTGATTATAATTTCAATTTCTTATTCAATAATCAATGATAATAATTTAATATTATCACTTCCTAACAACCAAGCAACCATATACTATAATAATTTATGGGAATGATTTCTTTTCTATACAAAATAATTTAGGTATAGTTATTCCATTTACCCTATTTTAAAACAATACTGTGTCGGTTTATCTTGTTTAAGAGTTTAGAAACTCCTATCGACACAGTTAGCTAGACTGCATCGACCAGAATCTACAAACATCAACCGATAAGTTAGCACAATATAAAACAATTTTATATTCACTAACAAATACACGCTCATATCTATTATTACACTCAAACTCATTCTAGAGTACTACTGACTCTATCTCTGATGAGTAACACCCAACAGAGCTAGGGTTGTCGCTTAACCAAATGCACTGATACCACTGTAAATGCCCGCAAATCCATACCCCTTTTGAGCTGGCACAATTCCACAATAATTCAGCCCAAAGTTGCACAAATGTACGAGTCTTGGGGTTTAAAGAAGAAAGAGGTAGAAGAAGAGGAAGAAAAGGAAAAAATAACATAATCTCATATATCGCAACGGAACAAATATAATAGATAAAAGAATATCTTTCAACACAGAACTATATCAGTTATTACATCACATCACATTACATTATCAAAGTGTTCCAACAACAAACAGCGAAAAAGAATATAACATATACTAGTGGTACGCTTTGCCATCCAGCTTGGCTCCGGATCTCCATAGCAACTTCTTGACTTTGCTTCCGAATAACTGATAACTTGACTCTAGGCTGCCCGTGTGGAAAACTTGTGGGCACCCAGAGTTTAGAAAGGGAACAATATGGTCTAGGCTTTTCAACCATCAACAGCGACCAATCTCGACTGGTAGGCTTTTCAACCATCCCAGCCCCGCCGTGGCTCACAATGGTACCCTGCTCTTGCTTTTACGGCCATCCTTTTGACTATCACGCCTTATGGCTAACCAAACCCTTAAAGAGGACGTGTGGGGGTAAAAGTCTCCTGCTCGCCACCAAACAAAAGCGAGAACCCCCATCATGTTTCCCAAAGATAAGCAAGGTCGGCCATGGGACTGGTTTCGTCGAATTCTGAGACTGTGTCTCGGAAGGTTATTTTTAAATATCAATTTAAATCATATAATTTCAAAACTGAACAAAGCATTTCCAAATTCAATTCTGAAGCTTCCATTACATTTAGTATCCTCAATAGAAATTTTCTAAGCCATTAAATTACTTTTAACAAGCTTAAAATTGAAGATTCAAATTTTTATCTAACTTTAATAAATTAAATTCAATAATTTAAATTGCCAAATTCATAGTTGAAATTAAGATTCAAGTCAAATCAACTTCAAATATTTAAAATAAATTAAATATTTCCAATTTCAAATGTTAAAAATTTCCAGGTCATCACAGTCTACAACCTCGCTCTCCAACTGATCACTATCCCACCAATGGTGAACACATATCCAGAGGTTGACTTCCTTCGATCTGTATCACTAGCATGGTTGGAATCACAAAATTCAACCAAGCTGAAATCTCTTTCTCTATCACCAAAGACAAATCCATGGTTTGGAGTTCCTCTAAGGTATCTGAAGATACACTTCACCGCTTCCCAATGCGTTTTTCCAGGATTTTCCATGAATCTACTCACCAATCCAACCGCCTATGCAATGTCAGGTCTAATGCAAACCATGTCATACATCAAGTTATCAACTGCACTTGCATATGGGACCTTCATCATATAAGCCTTTTCCTTTTTCGAGATCGGAGAGCCTTTACTAGAAAGCTGTATGTGCAAAGGCATGGGTGTGCTGATTGTTTTTGCCCCTTCCATGCTAAACCGAGCAAGCACCTTATGAATGTACTCCTTTTGAGTAATGTTCAAAAGTCCCAGCTTTCTATCTCTTTGGATTTCCATACCTAAAATTTTCTTTGCTTCTCCAAGTTATTTCATTTCGAATTCCGCTTTTAGCTTTCTCTTTAAACTATCGATTTCAACTTTATCCTTGGAAGCAATCAACATATCATCCATGTACAAGTGTAGGTACACACATCTACCATTCTTTAAATGCTTGAAGTACACACAGACATCTTTGATGCTACGATCAAAACTAAGTGATAGCATAAAAGAGCCAAACCTCTTGTACCATTGTCTAGGCGACTGTTTAAGTCCATACAATGACTTCTTTAATTTGCAAACCCAATTTTCTTTCACATCTACAACAAATCCTTCTGGATGCTTCATGTAGATGGTCTCATCCAAGTCTCTGTGTAACGACCCGGAAATTTCGATTCCGAAAATTCCAGATAGTTAGGAAAAGAAGAAGAGATAGAAGAAAAAGAAACAGAAAACCAATACCAAAATCTCACATACGCAGCGAATAAAATATAATATCACATAAATAATAGTTACACAAAGGAAATTGTACTTGTCAAATTACACTTTATTATATATCAGAGTTACAACAGATTTACAATCACAGAACAGATAAATCAATCTGTTCCAGATACTATAATATATCACATCAGAAGCTCTCCATACGTTTCTGCTCTCCAGCTCGCCTCCGGAGCTCCAAAATGTCCTTACCTGAAATCTGTAACACTCGGTCTGACCCGAGCATTACATCAAAGTAACACCCGGGTCAGGCTGGAAACCAGCGTGAGTAAACTCATCTAACATGAAATACCAATGCATAGAACTCATTTAAACCCCGGGTAACTTATATCAATTTACAACTTCACAAGTCGTTATAGACATCACTTATTTCACACATCAATTTCTAAGTATCATACTTAGATTAAATGGTCCAATTCACTTAAGTCATTCCATTCCGGTTTATTGATTTCACATATCAATCTATAAAGAATCGAAGTGGTTTCGGGTATTTACTAATACCCGACTTCGGTCTCTTCGAACCCAACGTCATCTTAACTTAAATTATCCAAGTGAAATACAATTCAACTTTTAAATACCGAATGTCACAGTAATTCCTCATCAAGAGAAAACTACATCATCACAGTTAAAATTAAACATATCTTATCATATGGCATCACGAACACATATTAGGGATAACAATTAATCAAAGGCTTCCCATATCATTCTATTTATCCCTTAAATTAATTTCACAAATTAATTTATCCTTAACCAAATACAGTAATTAACATTTAATTAACTCATTAATTAATTATTAACCATAATTATTAATCACCCTTGATTAATAACATCCAGTAATTAACTACCCTTAATTACTTTAGTGAATAAATTAATCCTTAATTTATTCTCTAATTAATCCCTTGAACTATCCCATCAACCATCCTTAATTACTTTATTTCAAAAATTAATTAATTATCTCAATTAATCCCCTGATTAATTACATAGGAATTTAATCCAAATTATTTTCATCATCAACATCTTTAATTACATCCAGTAATTACCGTTAATTACTTCCTTAAGTAATTACACTTCCATTAATTACATTAAGCAATTATTCATCAATCATCAAGTGTTTGAATTAATTAAAATTAATTAATTAATCTAGATTAATCACATTAACCCAATTCATTACATTAAGTAATTAATTCATTAATTACTTCTACTAAGTAATTAAACATAAACAATTTCATCATTGATTATTATTAATTAATTAATCTAATTAATTACCAAAATTAATCACATTAATTAATTGTTAAATAATCTTAAGTTAATGACCTTCATTAAAAATTCTTTAATAATCAAGAAATTAACTCAGATTAACCATCATTAATTACAAATTAATTAATTACTAATTATTAAATTAATTAATTGTTAACTGCAACTTGATTAATCCTTAATCACTCGATTAATTAATCTTTAATCATTAATTAAACTTTAATTAACAATCCCTAATTAAAGATTAATTTACCTTAATTAATAAATCTTAAGACTTTAATTAATCAATTTAAAAACTCTTAACTATTTAATTTATCTTCCATATTATTAATTAATTAAATAATTAATTATCCAACTTAATTATTTAATGAATCCAAATCATTAAATTTTTATTTATCTCCAAGATAATCATTTCTTACTTAATTTAGCATTTAAAAACAATTTATTTTCAAATTTACTTTAAATTCCATTCAAACTTCATTTTAAATTTAAAATACAAATTTAACTTAAACAAGGTTTTTAAACAATTCAAAACCTTTTATCTCATATGTTAAAGAAAACATTCATTTTATAACATAAGTTTAAAAGAATTTGAAGTTCAAATCAATTTAAACATACATTTTAAACATTCCAAGATATTTAAAACAAATTCAATTTAAAAATTTCCTTAATTTCAAAACTGAAATACAGATTAAATCTTTCTTCTAGATTTAACTTTAAATTTTAAAGCTTCCCTTACCATTTCAAATCTTCATTTTAAAATTCAAATCATTTAACCATATTTAAAGTAATTAAACAATTTAAATTTAAACTTTATTAATAAAACTGATACTCAATCCTAATTTCTAGATTTTAAAACTAGAATTTAAACTTATTTAAAATTTCTATTTTACAATTTAAACTAACTGTTTAAATTCTAACCCACATATATTTTATACTAAAAAGTTTTAAATCCAAATTTAAATTTCAAAACTTAAATTAATTCAAAACTCAGATTCAACTCTTATGAATTCATATTCAAATTCAGTTTAAACTTAGTTTAAAATTTTCAGTTGCATTTAAACTTTATTTTTAAGCCTTAAAATGGAATAGGTTCTGTTTTTAAGTTGTAAAATCTGAAACAACAAATTAACTCGAGCCTTCCCACATTTACTTCGAGCCACATCCCTATCTGCTTCGAGCTAAAACTCGATTTCCCCGAGTCCAACATGATGCCATCAAAACTGTAACCACCAATATTACATTAGCATCATCACAACCCTCTGTGCACATGTACGGCGCCTCCGGCCATCGCTGACCAACTACGAGACCGCCCCACAGCCATCCTAATAACAATCAAATTGATACCTGCTCTAATTCAACCTCGAATCCACAATCCCAAACCTGGAACAACTGACAGTACCCACTACACTCCAACCTGTCAACATCTCACCCTCGAAACTCTGACCACCATCGCCTTTGAAACTCCGATGACGTCTTCGACTACCCATCCTCTTCCAGTACCCCAGACCCCAAGCAACTCGATCATCAGAGGAGATCGAACCTAAGAAAAATCGGTAACCCAGTAAAAACTAGGCTTCTAGGAATCAAATCAAAATCACCACCACCAAAATGCAATGCAACCCGATCTAAGAATTTACTACTCATCCCTAATTATTTTTCCACCTCCAGAAGCAAATTCAACTCAAACGAACACAAAGATCATCAGTGCTACCCCAAAAAAGCAAAACACGGACAATATAGAACTACCCTCTAATTCTAACACTAAAAATTGTAATTTTATTTTTAAAAATCATAAATTGGTTTAGGGATTTGATTAATAACCCTGAATCCATGCATTGCTAAATTTAAATTTTTGACTTAACTTTAAGCATTCCTGAACGTATGGTTTCCAGAACCAATCCCAAATTTGTTCTTACTTAGATAAATTTTTAAACTTTAATTTATGCTAAAACAAACAAGTTTTGTTTTAATCCCATGTCCAAACAACAAATAGGCCAAGAGATGATGATTTTTGAATCAAAATCAGGTGTTTGGAATCACAGAACAGAGAACACAAATATTCAACAGCATGCACACATACATATTCATATATACATTCACAGCAGATTTCATAATATATATTCATTTCAAATTATATAGCATGCAACCAAATTTACCTACTTAAATTTTTAGAAGTGAAGATACTCGCCATTTTAACAGAAGAGCGCCAGATTTGAAAACACCTCCTTTTTTTCCTGCTTTAAAACTTTTGACTTGAATGCTTGCTTTTAAAAAAAACTTGAGTTGTTGAATGCCCTTGTTTTATAAATTGCATGCAGAGATGATTTCTTCTCAGTTTGAAAATGATGAATGCAGGTTAAAGTTTTTATAATGTTACAGGGTTTTGCTTGCTCCAGATTTGAGATGAAAAAAATGATGCACAGGCTTCAGATTGATATTGTCAACTTGGTTACAGATTGATGATTTCTGATTTGAGGAAAAAATGCAGACATTTTAATTTGATTTGAGGGTTTGTTTTAGAGTAATAAGTTCAACTGAAAGATTTTCTTGTTTTAGAATTGAAAATGAGAAAAGAAAAGAATGGAAGAAGGCAAGTGTTTATATAACTTATTTATGATTTAATAAAAATCAAAGAAAAATAAAAATACAAATTTGACACTTGTTTTATGCATGGCATAAATTTCTTACATTTGTTAAATACCATTTATAGTTAAACTACACATGTTAACAACAAGCCTTACATTTAAACACTTGTAATAATGCAATTTTGTATATTTTTAAATGACTTTGAAAGTTTTTGAAATAAATTTCCTAATTAAATAAATACCTTTCTAAATTAACAAATGCTTTTTCAACTCTAAATAAATAAAACCCTTAAAAGATAATAAAACAAAAACCAATAAAATAAAAACCAATAAAATATTATACATATATTTTAAACCCAAACTATTTTAAGATATCTACCCTTTTGAATTTTAAATTTAAATATTCAAATTCAAATCAAATTTTAAATCATTCTTATATATATTTATTTAAACAAATACAATTTCAGCTGGTATATAAAATAATTCTATTTAAAATTATGTATATATATACATAACACAATTACAAATATAAATATTTCCTTGATTAGATTCATTTGTTTAATCTATAATTCAGTATTCTATTAATTAACTCAAATATTTTAATCAATTACAGATGTCTAGAATTCCCGAATATCACACTCTGTGTAAGAAAACGGTTTTCACGTCCAGTTGCTCCAGCTCCAAGTCATGAGTTACGACGATAACGAGCAAAATGCTAATGGACATATGCCTCACTACTGGAGAGAATATCTCATCATACTCCAATCCCTTTCATTGTGAAAACCCTTTAGCAACTAGTCTAGCCTTGTATCTCCCATCATCTTTTACCTTGAACACCCATTTGCATCCTATGGCTCGGCTTCCTTGAGGAGGTGGTACCAAATCCCAAGTCTTGTTCTTCTTCAGCTACTCTAACTTCTCTTCCATAGCGCACATCCACTTCGAACAATCACATGACTTCAAAGCTTCATTAAGGTCAAGCGGCTCCTCATGAACCACATGTAGGGCATAGTCAAACCGATCACCAAGGCTAAGTTTACAAACTGCCAATCACCATACCTTTCAAACGAACTAATAGTCCTATGACTAACCCAGGTAGGTACTGATTCGTCTAAACTCCTTTCAGCTCCACCTTGAACTGAACTTCCTCTAGATTCATGCACATCACCAGCACTACTAAAAGCTACATGTGGACTATCTTGTGATGTCTCATCAACTACGTTTTCCTCGACAGCATTAACAACAACTCTACACTTTGGCTGGAACACGGGAACTTCTTCCATATTCTTAGGCCTATCGGAATTTTGTGATGTAGTAGGTAACTTCTCCTTCGGATTGAACATAGAAGACTCATCAAAAGTAACATGTCTGGAATGAACAATCTTCCAATCAACAGGGTTCCAAATTTGATACCCTTTGATACCATAGGCGTACCCTATTAGTATGCCCTTGTATGCTCTAGCCTCCAACTTGTCATCACCCGTATGGTGAACGCATACAAGACAACCAAAAATTCGAAAGTAACTAAGATACACTGCTTTTGTTAGTCCGTGAGATGATGGTTTTGATGACAACAACCTTAGAATAGATTATAAAATATAAATATTAACACTATAAGTTTAGATATATATGTATATGCAGGTTTTAACCATGCAGGTACCAAGAATGAACTGTACAGTATAGAGATTCAAGATATCAAGATTGAAGACTCATGAGTATCAAGAATATCAAGAGTTCAAGAATTGAAGTAATTTATTCACTAATTAAAATTTTTGTTAAAACTCATAGAAAAGCACTGGCATCTTAAAATCCAATTTATTCGTGGAATGGAATCCACTTCGAGCCTGTTAAAGGGATGAAACCCTAAGTAGGATAGAACCTACGAAAAATCTAGTGGAACATTGTTTTGTATCCGCTAACTTTTTATTCAAAATGATTTTTCAAAATTATATCCTATTTTCAAAATGTTTTCAAAACCTTCCTTTTAAAAGTATCAAAAACCTCTATCCTAATTTTAAATAATTTTAGCCTCAAAATTATCTTTAATTTCAAAAGTCAAAATTACTCCTGATTTTAAATTATCTTTTAAAATAATATATTTAACTTTTAAATATTTATACTTAAGATTTAAATATAAAATTATAGTTAAATTTTATAAATTATTCTCCATATTTACTTATGAATTTTAACTATAGTCAAGTATATTAGAAAAGTTTAAAATAGTTTTAATATAAGATAAAGGTTATTTTCAAAGAAAATCAAATCATCAAAAATTGCTTTGGGATGTCGACATGCCTATGGTGACCATGTCGACATGGTGTCCGTTGAGTTCAAAATTTAAATTTCAAAAGACGTGTCTATTCGCCATAATTCTTCATGAATGGACATGGATGTTGTTCTTCAATAAATAGGGGTTAGTTTCAATGAATTTTAAATCAGATTTTTTGGTTTTTCACTCCTCCTCTTCTTCCACATTTCTTAATACATACTCTTACCATTACTCTACCAAAATCAATATTGAACCATACTCGATTACTTCTAGTTTGATTCTCTATCACTATCTCAACAAGGTTCTCAGTGCTATTCAGAGTTATAGACTTCTTTGTAATCTATTAAGCGAGAAAAGGTGTGATCGTGGCCTTGAAAATCAATCAAGCGAGAAAAGGTGTGATTGTAGCCTTGGTAAATCAATTGGGTAAACTCGTGGCATGGAAATCAAGTATCTCTACCCAAAGGATTGAAATTCTGGAGGGTGTACCTCGTAGCCTTGAAATCGAGGGTGTAATTGTACAATTGCTTTTGAAAGGAAATCCGTACTTGTGTTGCGGGACTGGATGTAGGGTAATTCCGAACCAGTATAAAATCCGGTGTGTTCTTTCCTTTACTGCTTTTATTTTATTTCTGCATCTGTGTTTGTTTCTATGATTATCCCTATATCTGTAGATTGCATATATTTTTGTCTAAATTAACATAAACTCAAAAAGATTTAGTAATTCTTTATAAACACTATTCACCCCCCCTCTAGTGTTAATCCTAGCCTTAAGATTCGTAATCCGCATTTCTTTCAATTGGTATCAGAGCGAGGTTTCAAAGTTTCATAATCTGATTTTTGAAATAAGTTTTTAAAATGGCTATATTTGTTAACACTAGTTTAGAATATTCAAATCATCATTGTTTCATGAGTCTACATATAATCAATATTCAAATTCAAGTAGTCTATCAAAATTATTTGATGTGCAGGAATCATGCTTTATGGATGTTGAGGAATCAATCCACAACGGAAAAATTGTGCACATCAGAAAGAACAAATGGATATTTGATAATGGGTGTTCTAGACACATGACTGGCAATCCAGAAACAATGAATGATATTATATACAAAGACGGAGGACTAGTTAACATTGGAGACAATTCAAAAGGATATGTGATTGGCATCGGCAAAGTCGGTAATTCTGAAACTCCTACTATTGCTAATGTTTTGCTAGTTAAGAATCTAAAACATAATCTGCTAAGTATAAGTCAACTCTTCGATAAAGGATATAAAATTAAATTTGAAAAAGATAAATGTTACATCGAAGATAATAATTCACCCATAATATTTGAGAGAGTCAGGAAAAATATATTTACATTCTTAGGATGAAAGTTTCAAATGATAACCTGTGTCCGTTGGCAAATACAAGTGGCCCTTGGATTTGGCATAAGAGATTTGGGCATTTGAATTTCAAACTCTTATCTAGACTGCAAAACATGATCTAGTAAGAGGTCTCTCTAAAATGAATTTTAAAGTAGATAGTTTATGTGATGCATGTCAATTAGGAAAACTTAGAAAAAGTTCCTTTAAAATAAAAGATACGATTTCAACATCAAAACCTCTTGTATTACTTCATCTTGATTTATTTGGTCCATCTCAAATTTTTTCAACAAATCATAGTAAATATATTTTTGTAATTGTAGATGATTATTCTAGATTTACATGGACAATATTTTTGAAACATAAAAGCGGTACTTTCGAATGTTTTAAGACCTTTTCAAAAAGAATTCAAAATCAATTTTCTCTAAAAATTATAACTATTTGTAGTGATCACGGTGGTGAATTTGAGAATGAAAAGTATGAGGAATTCTGCAATAAAAGGGAATAACTCATAATTTTTCATTTCCGAGAACTCCACAACAAAATGGAGTAGTAGAACGAAAAAATAGGACGGTTCAAGAGTGTGCGAGGACTATGCTTTCAGATAGTAATTTACAAAAGAATTTTTGGGCAGAAGCAGTTGCTACCGCCTGTTATATTTTAAATAGAATTTTAATTAGACTTCTAACTGATAAGACATCTTACGAACTTCTTTATTCAAAGAAACCTAAGGTATCTTATTTCAGAATTTTTGGAAGTAAATGCTTTATTTTAAATACAAAAGATAATTTAGATAAATTTGATCCTAAATCCGACAAAAGAATCTTTATCAAATACTCTAATAGAAGTAAAGCATACAGAGTGTTTAATTTAAAAACTAACACCATTGAAGAAACAATGCATGTTCATTTGATGAAAATTTCAAATTTTTTGAAGATACAAATGATGAAGAGGATTTAATCACTCAAAATCAAGAATCAGTTGAAATTAATAATGAAATTAATCATCCTAATAAAAGGACAAAACTTTTAAAAGATCATCCTATAGAAAATATACTGGGAGATATGCAATCTTTTGTTAAAACTAGAAATCAACTAAGTCAAATGAGTAATGTAGCTTTTATATCAACTATTGAACCCAAAAATCCAAAAGAAGCATCAACTGATGATTTATGGATTTTGGCTATGCAAGAAGAATTAAATCAACTTACTAGAAATGATGTTTGGGAACTTGTTCCTAGACCTGAAAATAAAACTATAATTGGAACTAAATGGGTTTATAAAAATAAAATGAATGAACAAGGAGAGGTAGTTAGAAATAAAGCTCGATTAGTCGCACAAGGTTATTGTCAAGAAGAAGGAATAGATTTTGATGAAACCTTTGCTCCCATAGCAAGATTGGAAGCCATTATGATTCTACTTGCTTTCGCAAATCATAATAATTTCAAATAATTTCAAATGGATGTTAAAAGTACCTTTTTAAATGGATTTGTAAAAGAAGAAGTATATGTTGAACAACCACCACTCTTTGAAAATGATAAATTACCAAATCATGTTTACAAACTTAAGAAAGCTTTATATGGTCTAAAAAAAGCTCCTAGAGCCTGGTATGATAGACTAAGATCTTATTTATTGAAATCTAATTTTGAAATTGGTAAAGTAGATAATACTTTTTTATTAAAAGACATGAAAATGATATTCAACTAGTACAAGTTTACGTAGATGATATCATTTTTGGATCAACTAATTTTGAAATGAGTAAAGAATTTTCTGAAATAATGACAAAAGAGTTTGAGATGAGTCATATGGGTGAATTAAATTTCTTTTTAGGATTACAAATAAAACAATTAGATAATGGTATCTTTATTAGTCAAGAAAAATATGTTAAAGACCTAATTAGTAAATTTGGTTTGACTACTGCAAGTGGAAAACCCACTCCCATGGCAACCAATGAGTACCTTAGTAAAGAAGATCTCTCAAAAGATGTAGATCAAAAATTATATAGAGGAATGATTGGATCACTACTCTATATTACTGCCAGTAGACCTTATATCATGCATAGTGTTTGTCTCTGTGCCAAATATCAATCCCAACCAAAAGAGACCCACTTAAAAGCCGTAAAACGAATCATAAGATATGTTAAACACACATCTGATTATGGTTTATTTTACCCTAAAATGATTCTTTTGACTTAATATCTTACTGTGATGCTGACTATGCTGGTTGTAAATCAGACCGATAAAGTACAAGTGGGACTTGTCACATTTTGGGGTATTCTCTATTTTCTTGGCTTATTAAAAAGCAAAACACGGTTTCTTTATCAACAACTGAAGCAGAGTATGTTTCTGCTACTTTGGCTTGTTCTCAAGTAATATATATGCAACAAACTTTAAAAGATTTTGGTTTAAAATTTTCAAAATCACCGATTTATTGTGACAATACGAGTGCAATAAAGTTATCAAAAAATACTACTCAACATGCTCGAACTAAACATATTGATATCATACATTATTTTCTCAGAGATAATATAAGTAAGGAAGTAGTTACTCTCGATTATATTAATTCCGAGAATCAAATTGCTGATATCTTAACAAAACCCTTAAATGAATCAATATTTACTAAATTTAGAAGAGAATTAGGTATTTGTTCTATAACTGAAATATAAAATATAAATAACAAGTATAATTAATAATTAACATTAAAATAAATCAAATACTAAAAATAAAAAGGATCATGTCGACATCCCCATATACCAATGTCAACATGCAACGTTTTTCTTTTTTAAATTCTTTTCCCACCAAAATTCAAAATAATTGGTTATATATTCTTCTCATTTTCGAAATTCTATTCATGATTTCTGTTATCTTTCCGTTCTTCTCTCTGAATCAAATAATCAATAGTCTCCTCTTCCAAATCAAACATAAAATCAACCTTTTTGTTCCCCTCTCCTATGTCTGGTCCATTTCAACGTACTACTCTCACTCGTGTAACTAAAATAGAGGACTCTCTAAAGGATGGACTTCAGATGATGATTGAAATTCAAGCGATTCAACTCCGTATGGCAAAGGAACAAGAAAGCAAGGCAAGATTCTTAGGAATTTGCAAAAATTTATAATGGATAATTACCAACCCTATCTTGATTGATGAAGATTCTTCACTCAATCAAGAGGCCAGCGAAGAAGAAGAACCCATGGAAGAAGCACATGTGGAGGATGATGACCAAGTCATGTGTGTTGGAGAAGTGTGTTTTGACAAGAATGAGAATCTTATCGAACAACGTGGAAATTTCCGTTTCCACTATCCAAGCTGTTCGATTCATAGATCTCCTATGTTTAAAAACACACATTAGTTTCTTCTCTTTCTTTACCATTGTTGTTTATTCCTTCTTACGTTTACAACGAAAAATGTACATTCTGTAGGATCGATTTCACCCTAGAGGGGGGGGGGGTGAATAGGGTGATAGTATAAATTATAAAAATTAATTGCGTAATCTTATAAAATTATTTCAACACAGATCACAGAATAGTAGCAGCACAGATAAAAGCAGAATATAAATGCAGAAATAGAACGACACAGAATTTACCCAGCTTCGGCAAAAACCTGCCTACGTGCTGCCCCCAATGTTTCTACTATAAATTAGATAGTCACACGCTTACATACGTAAACTCGTGACACCCGCTACTGACTAACCTAACTCTACGCTCAAAACTCTGCCACAACTCAGCCACCGAGTTGCGAATTCTCAAGCTACGCCACGTAGCTTGTCCCCTAGTCACACGACTATCAAATACAACGGTTTGAAAAGAGATTTAAAAATTAAAAACAAATTTAAAACAAATAATAAGATAAAACCCTTATTTTAAAACTAAAGCCCTTATTTAACAAACAAGGCCCCTTTTATTAAACACGCCGGCCCAATTGTTTTCTTTAACCCGATTCTCTTTTATTTTCTTTGTGATAATGTCGGGTTGTTCTTCTTTCTGAAATTAGGGCTTCGGCTCTTGTTCGTTCCTCTTCCTTCAATAAATTAGGGCTTTTAAAGAATCGAAGATGTCGTTACTACTTCGATCGAATCCGTGATTGTACGAGAGTTGCCTTGCTCGATCGATTTCTCGTTGCTCTCTCTGGCTACTTCGATGAGTTCGATTCTTCCTTCTGGTAAGAATTTATGCTTTGTTACCTTTCGATTTTCGTATTCGAACTCGGATAATCTGAAATTACCGATGATGTTTTGCTTATATAGGGTTTGTAACCCTAGATTTGCGTCGTATATTCTCTATTTGAATTTGTCAACTGATATTGCTTTGATCGTTGATTTTCGTATGGATGTTTATGATTTCACTGACTTATTCATATGCGTATATTTTTTGTTGCTTGAATCCCACAGCATTGATTTCAACTCCTCGGTCATCACGTTGTTGATCTTGACTTGGTTTAATTCCTTTATTGCCAAGGCTCTGACTTTGAATCGTGAATTCAACTTCTTTTACCTGATGATTTCGGCCTTGACACTGAGTGTTTACTTCGGCCATTTTGAATTTTTTAAACCGCTCTTCTGGATATTGTTCGAACTGTACACATGCTCGATTCTATTCAAAGTGTTGATTACCTTGTTGCATATCACTGCATTTTTATACAAATTTGATTTATGACTTGGTAATCACTGCACTGTTGAAATTTGCTTTTAACACATCATTTGATCTACTTGCATTTCATTTGTACAAGATGTTGTCTTCATTTGATTGTTGTAGTTTTTGTATTGTTGAGTTGCCATATCTTTTGCCCGAGCTCTTTGCACACTGATGCATTCTAATCCTTGCTGTCAGCTTCTTGCATACTGTACTCAATTGTTGAACCGGTTTTGATGCCAGTCTATACTTTACATATGTGCACTGTGTGGTCTTGAGCAAGTTCATTTTCATTCTGTAGACCTGAACTTTGATATTATGCAACCTGGTCTAACTTCTTTGGTTGCTCTCTTTAGCCGTTCTTGTTTTTGTTGCTCAGTGCATTAGTTTGCACTGTCATGTTTTCATTTGAGCTCTTTGAGTTGCAGTGCTTCATCACTTGAACTACTCTCTGACTTTTGTCTGAGTTCATATATATATACTCCATTTGTCATGTATTAGTGAAGCAGTGTTGCAGTTTGGCTTTGTCTGGCTTGTAGTGTTCATTTGAGTTTGGCATTGTTTATGTTGACGTGACCATGGTTCCTGTGCATGCATTTGTACCTGCTGATTTGCATTGATATTCATTTGAGTTGGGCATCTTGTACCTGCTGATGTTTGTTGCAGTCTTGAGTCACTTTGTTGTCACTGGTTCATTGTGGTAGTAGTTGTCTTCACTGATGCTGCACTTGGTCTTTTTTGTAACTGGACCTATTGCCTTCAGTTGCTTGTCGAATTTGCATGTATATATTGGGTTGTTTCATGTTATATCTGGTACTTGTTTGCAATGTAGTTTTGTTGTTGGTTCACCACTGAGCTTCGGCTTGCTTTTGTTGCATTTTGTTGCGGCCTTGACTTTTGTTGATGCATTGAGTTGAGTAGTGACTTGACCTTTGCATTTTGTTTATTTTTCTAATTTTCACCTGAGTTGAATCCGGCTTGGATTTGACCTTGTGCTGAATGACATTGTTTTATTGCACTTGAGTTGAATCCCGTATTTGGGTTTGACCTATGCTCACTTGTCCCTGTAAATCGATCTAGTGTATATTTCGGTGTGCATGGCCTTGTGGCATATACAGTGATACATTGTGTATGTCACAAGCTGTTCGTGTATGATGAATTCAAATTTAAATGATGACGAACAACCCAAATAACTGAGGCAAATAATATTTTCAAAAATCATATTTTATTTTATATTGCAAAAATATTTCTTTTTCAATTTTACTGCGTTAGTGAATATTTTTGCAGATTGCTCAGATGCTGGATTCAAACTGGAAAGAAGTTGAAGATAAAAATACGAGTGTGAGTGATTTGTAGTGAGGTTCTGAATGTAGAAAAAAATTGTGATGTAATCAGAAATTGTTTTGTAATTTAAAATGTATAGTTATAGTGAGAGCTTGAAATTATACTGTCAAAATTGTAATAAATATTTATTTGAATAAAATATTCGTTTGAATTCAAATTCCGTGTTATTTATTTTATTCAGCAAATATTTATTTAATCTGTGAAAAATAAAATAGTATATTAACAAATACATTTAACTGAATGTATATATGTTTATTATCATCAAAAAAAAATCATATAAGCGCATATTCAACAATCTCCCCCTTTTGATGATAACAAACATATATTTAAGATTTTGAATATATTAAATGTATTTGATCATTGATATACTCTAATTGCTCCCCCTATTTAAATGCTTCCTCCCTACACAAAGCTCCCCCTACAAATATTCATACAATTAAATAATATGCAAATGAGCCTGGATGCAAACGGAAAATTATTTGACCTTTGCTTGATTTTATTTGACAAAATCTTAACTTTTCTCCCCCCTTTTGTTATCAGCAAAAGAATAATAGTGTTAGAGAAAATAGAGATAAAGTGATCGATATTAATCCAACATTAAAACTCAATTGAATATAAATATTAAATTTAAATAAAAAATCAAACAAAAATCATAACTACCCTTGTTAGGCGCATATTCCACTTTTAGAATTATGGAAATGATGTTCTAATATAAAATCATACAATTGTATCAACTTGTGGTACATTTATATCAGGAATTTGAATATCTACTAATTATGCATAACCGTTAGGACTTTTAAATGAGATTAGTAGTATTCCAATTTAATTTTTTAAAAATGAAATCAAGTATCTTCTAACCACGCATGACCGTGAGGACTTTTAAATGGGATTAGAATCAACTTGTCTATTTAATCAATTAATTTTGATATGCGTTCCATACATGCATAACCGTAAGGACTTTTAAATGAGCATGGAAGCACATAATCAAAAATCCAAGTAATTCACCCATGCATAACCGTGAGGATTTTTAAATGAGAGTGAATACTTTGGATATTTATTTATTTTTACAAAAAAATATGAAATGAAAAACAAATGATCCCTGATTATAGTACCACATATCGACCAACTATATTTAAGTTTTGATAAATCATGGTCGATAGAAATATGATAGATATCGAAATGGTCATGGAATCTTTACCAAACAAAAAGTTTTATAACTCTTGTTTGAATTCCTAAAGAAATTTTCCAAATATACTCTCTTGAGTAATGTATGTTAAATATCAACACTTATCACCTTTTCAATCATTATTTATCTTTTTGATAATTAGTAGGGAGTCGGATTAGTCAAAAATTTGTCATTTAAAATAAAATAAAAATGACTAATCTGAAAGTATGGTCAAAAATGATTTTCTTGAAGAGGTTATATGAGAGAAAAAATTCTGCTAATTGAAAATTATTTTTTAATGAAAAATATGCAGATATTTTCTTTGAAAAACGATGCAGTTACTAAATGTCTCACCATAAATCACGTTCAACTAGTAATTTTTCTATCAACTAGATTACCAGTGTAATCTGCATCTGAATTTCTCTTTCACTCCAAAATATGACTAACTATATTTGATAGACCAGATCATGAAATGTGCATAAAAATTTCAAACTCAATTTTAGCAACAATTTAAATGACATTCTTTGAATTTGAATTGAAGCCGTGTAAATAATCAGAAAACCGTGAAATAGAGTTAGCCGAAAAAAATATTATCATCCAAAAAACACTATTTAATCCAAACAAATATGTATGAAGTAATTCAAATATTAGTGTTTTTGGCATTAATGTAATTGGCCAACTATTTTGAATAAGTCAGAATCAAAGTCATCATCTTTTCATCATCTCGATATTGGCTGATTCAGAATATAGTGTAGATTATCACATTTAATATATCGTTCAAATAAATATACCATTACCTGTTTTACCTTTACGATATTTTTCGTTGTTTTTCCATTGTGATTCTGTCACCTTTATAATAGGCTAAGGAACTTTGCTTTGTCGCCCGTTGTTTTTCTGGAACAGCCAAAGATCCAGAAAACACTGTTGTTGTTCCTTAGCCTGCCACCACACCTACACGGGAAAAGATTTATGTGACCTATTTGTTTTTATAGGTCCATGGTTGTTAGTGGCAGAATATTTAGAAAAATAATTTTGTGGAGACCCAAAACTGTTTATATATGTTCCTTTTGGCACCCAAATTTGTTTAACTTTGAGAGATTTTATATTTGTGCCTTTTGGAACCCAAATTGGTATGAGTTTCACATTTTGGGTCTATACCAACAATTATTATGACCGTGTCCATATTTTCTACAAATTGTGCACATGGAATTTTCTTGATTAATATCGCTTTCAACATTTTCAGATTGACTATATCCAAGTCCTTGTCTAATCGTATTACCAGTTTGCTTTCCTAATAGCATATTCAACGATTTTTCACCTTTTGAAAATTTATCTAAGGTCGTCGACAATTGTTGGACTCGTGTTTTGAGAGATTCATTTTCGTTTAACAATTGTGTGCACTTTTTAATAGAGTTCTCTCTCCTCGTTTTTTCACTTTCTTTCAAAATCAGAATTTCATTTTCAAGTGATTTTATATTAGTTTCTGATTTTTTGATTTCTTCTTCAAATGTTGGACACTTATCACACTTAGGGATCCTACTTTGATAGGTTTTAACTAATTGGTCAAGTTGTTTATTTAAATCTATCAAAGTATCTTTTTGTGATTCAAGTTTGGCATACTTCTCCCTAAGTCGTTCAAAACAACCATTCACTTCGTGGAAATATATAAGTAATTCCGAATGAGAAAGTTTTGATACCTCACTTGGCTCGTCATCATCACTGTCAGTTATTTCACCATGAAGACACAAGTCTGCTTTTTCATCCTCACCGTTAGCACTTTGATTATCTTCATTACTTGTATTCCATGTGGCAGCAAAACTTCTCCTTTTTGATTTCTTTTCAAAGACGCGTCGATTTTGAGGACAATTGGGCTTGATATGTCCGGGTTGGTTGCACCTATGACAGATGATCTTTTGTTTCTTCTGGATTGTCCAATATTTTATTTATTCTGCTTTTCTATTTTCAATTTAGAGCTGAATTTCCGAATTTGTAATTCCACCTTTTGACTTTCTTTATTATCAGCTCCAATTCAGCTGCTCCGTCATCATCATCATCACTATCACTTTCTGTTGTTCCTTTAAGAGCTATTGATTTCTTTCGAGTATCACCTCCTTCACGTTCTTCCTTGAATTTCATTTCTAGCTCATAAGCGGTGAGATTTTCGATGAGTTCTTCGACTTTCATTTGTTTCAAATCTTTTGATTCTTGAATGGCAGTCACTTTGGCTTCAAAACTTCATGGAAGGACTCTGAGGATTTTTCGGACTATCTCCAACTCTGTATATGGTTTTCCAAGAGCTTTTGATTTGTATACGATATTGGAAAGTCGTCCATGCATCTCTTTGACATTTTCTTCTTTTTCTATTGTGAAATTCTCGTATTCGCTGCTTAGCATGGCAAGGTGAGATTCTTTGACTTGAGATGTTCCTTCGCGAGTCACTTCTAGTGTGTGCCATATTTCCTGTGCAGTTAGACAATGTGAGACACGATTAAATTCAAATTGATCCAATGAACAGATAATAGAATTCATAGCTCTAGCATTAGCATTTTGTAATTTATTTTCTAGTTCTGTCCATTGATCCATCGGTTTATCTATTTCCTGATTATCTACAATTATAGTTGTGCTCTATAACCTGTCTCAACAATGTTCCAAGCGTCAATGGTTTTCAGAAAAATTTTCATTCTATTTTTCCAATAAGCATATTCACCATTGAACATTGGTGGTCTAACTATGGACTGACCCTCAGCAAAAGCATTATTAAAAGAAGCCACTTTAAAAATTCAAAATTTTAAAATAAAAATTGGTTTTTGAAAAACGATTTTTTTAAAACAGAAGTGGACTTCTATTCCTAGCTCTGATACCACTTGTAGGATCGATTTCACCCTAGAGGGGGGGGGGGTGAATAGGGTGATAGTATAAATTATAAAAATTAATTGCGGAAGCTTATAAAATAATTTCAACACAGATCACAGAATAGTAGCAGCACAGATAAAAGCAGAATAATAAATGTAGAAATAGAACGACACAGAATTTACCCAGCTTCAGCAAAAACCTGCCTATGTGCTGCCCCCAAGGTTTCTACTAGAAATTAGATAGTCACACGCTTACATACGTAAACTCACGACACCCGCTACTGACTAACCTAACTCTACGCTCAAAACCCTGCCACAACTCAGCCACCGAGTTGCGAATTCTCAAGCTACGCCACGTAGCTTGTCCCCTAGTCACACGACTAGCAAATACAATGGTTTGAAAAGAGAGTTAAAAATTAAAAACAAATTTAAAACAAATAATAAGATAAAACCCTTATTTTAAATCTAAAGCCCTTATTTAACAAACAAGGCCCCTTTTATAAAACACGCCGGCCCAATTGTTTTCTTTAACCCTATTCTCTTTTATTTTCTTTGTGATAATGTCGGCTTGTTCTTCTTTCTGAAATTAGGGCTTCGGCTCTTGTTCGTTCCTCTTCCTTCAATAAATTAGGGCTTTTAAAGAATCGAAGATGTCGTTACTGCTTCGATCGAATCCGTGATTGTACGAGAGTTGCCTTGCTCGATCGATTTCTCGTTGCTCTCTTTG
The DNA here is from genome assembly GCA_030765085.1 of Allium cepa. Taxonomy (NCBI): domain Eukaryota; kingdom Viridiplantae; phylum Streptophyta; class Magnoliopsida; order Asparagales; family Amaryllidaceae; genus Allium; species Allium cepa. The sequence goes on from CM060942.1 coordinate 154,563,591, forward strand.
GCTACTTCGATGAGTTCGATTCTTCCTTCTGGTAAGAATTTATGCTTAGTTACCTTTCGATTTTCATATTCGAACTCGGATAATCTGAAATTACCGATGATGTTTTGCTTATATAGGGTTTGTAACCCTAGATTTGCGTCGTATATTCTTTATTTGAATTTGTCAACTGATATTGCTTTGATCGTTGATTTTCGTATGGATGTTTATGATTTCACTGACTTATTCATATGCGTATATTTTTTGTTGCTTGAATCCCACGGCATTGATTTCAACTCCTTGGTCATCACGTTGTTGATCTTGACTTGGTTTAACTCCTTTATTGCCAAGGCTCTGACTTTGAATCGTGAATTCAACTTCTTTTACCCGATGACTTCGGCCTTGACACTGAGTGTTTACTTCGGCCATTTTGAATTTTTTAAACTGCTCTTCTGGATATTGTTCGAACTGTACACATGCTCGATTCTATTCAAAGTGTTGATTACCTTGCTGCATATCACTGCATTTTTACAAAAACTTGTATTATGACTTGGTAATCACTGCACTGTTGAAATTTGCTTTTAACACATCATTTGATCTACTTGCATTTCATTTGTACAAGATGCTGTCTTCATTTGATTGTTGTAGTTTTTGTATTGTTGAGTTGCCATATCTTTTGCCCGAGCTCTTTGCACACTGATGCATTCTAATCCTTGCTGTCAGCTTCTTGCATACTGTACTCAATTGTTGAACCGGTTTTGATGCCAGTCTATACTTTACATATGTGCACTGTGTGGTCTTGAGCAAGTTCATTTCCATTCTGTAGACCTAAACTTTGATATTATGCAACCTGGTCTAACATCTTTGGTTGCTCTCTTTAGCTGTTCTTGTTTTTGTTGCTCAGTGCATTAGTTTGCACTGTCATGTTTGCATTTGAGCTCTTTGAGTTGCAGTGCTTCATCACTTGAACTACTCTCTGACTTTTGTCTGAGTTCATATATATATACTCCATTTGTCATGTATTAGTGAATCAGTGTTGCAGTTTGGCTTTGTCTGGCTTGTAGTGTTCATTTGAGTTTGGCATTGTTTATGTTGACATGACCATGGTTCCTGTGCATGCATTTGTACCTGCTGATTTGCATTGATATTCATTTGAGTTGGGCATCTTGTACCTGCTGATGTTTGTTGCAGTCTTGAGTCACTTTGTTGTCACTGGTTCATTGTGGTAGTAGCTGTCTTCACTGATGCTGCACTTGGTCTTTTTTGTAACTGGACCTATTGCCTTCAGTTGCTTGTCGAATTTGCATGTATATATTGGGTTGTTTCATGTTATATCTGGTACTTGGTTACAATGTAGTTTTGTTGTTGGTTCACCACTGAGCTTCGGCTTGCTTTTGTTGCATTTTGTTGCGGCCTTGACTTTTGTTGATGCATTGAGTTGAGTAGTGACTTGACCTTTGCATTTTGTTTATTTTTCTAATTTTCACCTGAGTTGAATCCGGCTTGGATTTGACCTTGTGCTGAATGACATTGTTTTATTGCACTTGAGTTGAATCCCGTATTTGGGTTTGACCTGTGCTCACTTGTCCCTGCAAATCGATCAAGTGTATATTTCGGTGTGCACGGCCTTGTGGCATATACAGTGATACACTGTGTATGTCACAAGCTGTTCGTGTATGATGAATTCAAATTTAAATGATGACGAACAACCCAAATAACTGAGGCAAATAATATTTTCAAAAATCATATTTTATTTTATATTGCAAAAATATTTCTTTTTCAATTTTACTGCGTTAGTGAATATTTTTGCAGATTGCTCAGATGCTGGATTCAAATTGGAAAGAAGTTGAAGATAAAAATACGAGTGTGAGTGATATGTAGTGAGGTTCTGAATGTAGAAAAAAAATTGTGATGTAATCAGAAATTGTTTTGTAATTTAAAATGTATAGTTATAGTGAGAGCTTGAAATTGTACTGTCAAAATTGTAATAAATATTTGTTTGAATAAATTATTCGTTTGAATTCAAATTCCGTGTTAATTATTTTATTCAGCAAATATTTATTTAATCTGTGAAAAATAAAATAGTAAAATTAACAAATACATTTAACTGAATGTATATATGTTTATTATCATCAAACAAAAATCATATAAGCGCATATTCAACACATTCAACTATATGATTAATAAATTAATTGTGTTCTTATATGTGTTCTTCTTATTAATACATATAACTATACGGTTATTATATACTTAAGATAGTTAGTAGTTTAGGATTAGATTTATTATTAGATCTAAGTGTTGATTATTTATGATAATACTATTATTATAATCACATAGTATATTAGAATTAGGGAGAGTTATATAGTTAGGAGTTATAAAGTTTAGAGCTTGTTTTTGTTGATGACATAGGGGGAGAAATATAAAATAGGTTAGTTAGGCATAAATTAAGGGGGCATTGTAGATTAAGGGGGAGTTATTAGGATAAAAGTAATATTTTATAAACAAAGGTTGTCATCATCAAAAAGGGGGAGATTGTTAGTCCGTGAGATGATGGTTTTGATGACAACAACCTTAGAATAGATTATAAAATATAAATACTAGCATTATAAGTTTAGAAATATATGTACATGCATGTTTTAATCATGCAGGTACCAAGAATGAAGACTGTACAGTATAGATATTTAAGATATCAAGATTGAAGACTCATGAGTATTAAGAATATCAAGAGTTCAAGATTGAAGTAATTTATTCTTTAATTAGAAGTTTTGTTAAAACTCATAGAAAAGCACTGGCATCTTAAAATCCAATTTATTCGTTGAATGAAATCCACTTCGAGCCTGTTAAAGGGATGAAACCTAAGTAGGATGGAACCTACGAAAAATCTAGTGGGACATTGTTTTGTATCCGCTAACTTTTTATTCAAAATGATTTTTCAAAATTATATCCTGTTTTCAAAATGTTTTCAAAACCTTCCTTTTAAAAGCATCAAAAACCTCTATCCTTATTTTAAATAATTTTAGCCTCAAAATTATCTTTAATTTCAAAAGTCAAAACTACTCCTGATTTTAAACTATCTTTTAAAATAATATATTTAACTTTTAAATATTTATACTTAAGATTTAAATATAAAATTATAGTTAAATTTTATATATTATTCTCTATATTTACTTATGAATTTTAACTGTAGTCAAGTATATTAGAAAAGTTGAAAATGGTTTTAATATAAGATAAAGGTTATTTTCAAAGAAAATCAAATCATCAAAAATTGCTTTGGGATGTCGACATGCCTATGGTGACCATGTCGACATGGTGTCAGTTGAGTTCAAAATTAAAATTTCAAAAGAAGTGTCTATTCGCCATAACTCTTCATGAATGGACATGGCTGTTGTTCTTCTATAAATATGGTTAGTTTCAACGAATTTTATATCAGATTTTTTGGTTTTTCACTCCTCTTCTTCTTCCACATTTCTTAATACATACTCTTATCATTACTCTGCCGAAATCAATATTGAATCATACTCGATTACTTCTAGTTTGATTCTCTATCACTATCTCAACAAGATTCTCAGTGCTATTCAGAGTTATAGACTTCTTTGTAATCTATTAAGCGAGAAAAGGTGTAATTATGGCCTTGAAAATCAATCAAGCGAGAAAATGTGTGATTGTAGCCTTGGTAAATCAATTGGGTAAACTTATGGCCCGGAAATCAAGTATCTCTACCCAGAGGATTGAAATTCTAGAGGGTGTACCTCGTAGCCTTGAAATCGAGGGTGTAATTGTACAATTGCTTTTGAAAGAAAATCCGCACTTGTGTTGCGGGACAAGATGTAGGGTAACTCCGAACTAGTATAAAATCCGCTGTGTTCTTCCTTTACTGCTTTTATTTTATTTCTGCATCTGTGTTTGTTTCTGTGATTATCCCTGTATCTGTAGATTGCATACATCTGTGTCTAAATTAACATAAACTCAAAAAGATTTAGTAATTCATTATAAACACTATTCACCCCCCTCTGGTGTTAATCCTAGCCTTAAGGTCCGTAATCCGCATTTCTTTCAGCTTTACCTCTCCACTTTTCCTTTGGAATCTTCCCATCTATGGCTAAGCACAGAATTCGATTTATGATATGCACCGTAGTTGATAATGCCTCAGCCCAAAAGCCTCTAGACAAGCCCGCCGTCAATCTCAAGCAACAAGCCATCTCTAGTAGAGTCATGTTCATGCTTTCTGCAACCCCATTGGATTGCGGATCTCCGGGTGTAGTGAAATGTTTATGAATGTCATGCTATCTACAAAAGTCGAGGAACTCCCTAGAGACAAATTCACCACCATTATCAGATCTCAGCACCTTCAACCTAGAACCAGGTTGGTTCTCAACAAGCGCTTTCCAATCTTTGAACTTCTCAAAACTTTCTGATTTGGCCTTCATCACGTACACCCATACTTTTCGAGAAAAGTCATCAACGAAGGAGATAAAATACTTTGCTCCTCCAAGAGAAGGAGTAGCAACCGGTCCCTAGACATCTGTATGCACGTACTCAAGTACTCTCCACGATCTATGGAGTCCAACTCCAAAAGATACTTTAGTTTTCTTGCCTAACACATACTCCTGGAAAAAGTCCATCTTGTCAAAACTTTCTCCTTTGATCATCTTTCATCTTCGAAGCAACTCATTCTTCTCTAAAAGATGACCCAACCTGAGATGCCATAGCTTTGTGGCATCAAAAGCACGAGAACTGTCTACTCCAACACACGACTCTCCAATAACTGTGGTTCCTTTCGGCAAATACGGATTTCGAAACACATATCCTTTCATAAGAACTACTGCACCTCTCGAAACCTTCAGACTATCCTTATCGATAGTTACCTTGCATCCCAAAGATGCCAATTGTCCTAAAGAAATTAAGGACTTTCGAAGACCTGAAACATATCGGACACATGTCAAAGTGCGCATCACTCCGTCAAACATCATGATCCTCGTTGTACCTTCACCCATTGCTCTACAACTCGCATCATTACCCATAAGAATAGATCTTCCTTCTCGTCCAATGAAAGAACTGAAGTAATTCTTATTAGACGTCATATGGAAAAACGCCTCCGAGTCCAGCACCCAATGCTCTGAGACATCCGACACTGCTGTAGACAATGCATCATCAGATACAGACTTCTCCACCGCAAATGATGAAGATCTGTGTTTTTCATTCTTCTTCAAATCTGAAAAATCCTTTTTCCAATGACCAGGTTTCTTGCAGATAAAGCACTTTCCATCCTTGGACTTTCCTCTTTTGACATTACAAGGCTTTTTGGACTTGTAATGCCCTCTAGAGTTCCAATTCTTCTTATCTTCTATACCTCTTTCAACAAACAGGCCGTGACTACTACTTCCACCTCTACTTCCTTCACTTATCTCTTTCATCTGATCTCTCAAGCCCTCAGATAGAAGGCCTGACTTCACATCTTCCACTATCAATGTATCTCTAGCGAAGATAAGGCTGTTAGCGAAACCTATGTAACGCTCCGAAAGAGAACATAAAAGAATCATTGCCATTTGCTCCTCATCCATCTTCAAGTCAACGGTCTTCATCTTCATCACGAGATCATCAAAGAAATTAAGATGTTTCTTTACTGAAGTACCCTCTCTTATCCATATGGTGAAAAATATCTTCAGCAATATCAGACGGTTAGTCAGAGATTTCATTAAGTAGAGATTTTCCAGCTTGGTCCAAATGCCCCTAGCAGTGGTCTCGCTGCTAATCTCTGAGATGACATTCTCTCACATAGCTAGCTGTAAAATAGTAAACACACATCTCTCCATCTCCTTCCTTTCCACGACTGAGATGTCAGCTGTCAACTCCTCAGGCGCAAACACTACTGGATGGACTTCATTCCTCATTAGAACATCCTTCATCCTTCATCATTCATTGCCACTTCTCAAAATACTTATCTCTATTCCATTTCTCAATTGCCAGCATTTGCTTTGATGTCATCTGGTGTGGTTTGGTGAATAACATAGAAACATTTGCTTTGACATCATTTGGTTCCACGAAGCCCATGTCAATCTGGTTCGACACTCTCAAACCACCGAACGAGATATTTGGAGTGGCACATCACTCTATTTGGTTCAGTCAACTTCTTCAATCTGGACCGGCATATTAGCTTCACTTCTTCAGACTTTTGGTTCGGCAAAACACACTGGATCTTCACAGCCGAACGAAGTCACCACCACTGGACGAGATATCTCGTTCGGTCCTCCACAATTCCGAACGAAACATCACCTGATCGAGATCATGGTCGGACCACAAATTTGGTCCGGCAATTACTACTCCACCATCGAATAAGATCATTCTTCGGCCTTCATAGCCACAACACTGAGCAAACCACCGAATGAACTCCACCTGCCAAATTTTGGTCTGACATCTCCTCCACCGAACCAGATATCTGGTCCAATCTTCCTCAAATCACCACCGCTCCAACTGGAGTGGCTACCATCGGACGAGATCTTTGGTCCAGTCTTCCCACTTCACGAGCGACCTTTTGTCCTCCGCGAGCTTCTCCAATGGCGACACTTCTTCACGAATTCCAAGAATCATTTCTAACAAAAATTTTATTCAAATATTTTCAAATTCAAGTAGAATCCATTTAATCTTCTTTATATTGATTCTCTACTATTTACCCTCTGATTTGAATCATCTCTCTCTCAATTTAAGATCAAAGTGCTACTCAAGAGGCTATAGGTCCATTATATCTAAAGTTCAAGAAATCATCTTTGGAAAAACCATCAAACTTTAGTTGTATTTGCTTGGGTGTGATAATAGCCGGTTCAAATCAATTAGGTGTGCTTGGTAGCCCGAAAATCCGAGTAGGCGTGCTTGTAACCCGTCCAAATCAAGTGGGTGTATCCTTAGCTTGGAAAATTAGGTGGGTGTGTCATAGTCTCTGAATTGATATTTTTATTGGATATGCCTTCTACCTATTTAAAGATATACATTTGAAAAGAAATCTGTATAACTAATTATACGAGACTGGATGTGGAAGAAATCCGAGGCAATATAAAATCTCTGGTGTCATCTCTCTAACTTTCCACTTTACTTTATTGCTTTTACTTATCTATTTTTTCATCTATGATTGATTGTTGATATTATTCTGTGTTGAAAATCTATGATTTAATAGTAAACTTCAAAGAAATATAAAAAGATTTACAAAAATTTAAAAACACTATTCATCCCTCTCTTTAGTGCTTATTTAGCCTTAAGGTCCTTAATTTTGCAACCTACAATAACACTGCAAGTTTAAAAAATAGTATGCTTTAGGTGTTCAGTCATTGTACATGCTGATTTGACGCTTTAAGTTGCTTTTATGCTTTATGTGTTGAACTCGAAATCATAAGCCTCTTTATGTCCCATACTGATTTCTCGAAAGTAGGTTTGTATTTTTATTATAATACTTTATCTCCTCACAATATCTATCTTCGATATGGAATTTAAATTCCTTTTTTTATCAATTGGAATAGGGTGGTTTTTCCCCTTTTCGTATTCCATTCATTTCGAGATAGTTTTCAGAACAAACTTTTTTTGCAGCAGTTTTACGTATGGAGTATACCTCTTTTTTTCTTCAGTTAACATTACTTAATTACTGCTCCCCTGTAGCTTGGATAGAATTATAATTCATACTAATTTGACTATAATGTTTGCTACCAAACATGTCTATTATATTACTCCGACCGTTGTTTTTTGGTTTTCCTTTGGCAATTTTTGTATAAAGACTAAAAAATTATTGTATTGATTTTAAATTCTACAACCTTTTGTATTCAGCATATAAATTTCTAAAAAAATCGTTATGTAAAGTTTACCTAATGCATACCTTGACCTTTAAATCCTGTTTAATATTGTGTGTGAAATAAAAACTTAAGACTTTTAAGTCATTTTACATGTTGATTTAAATGTTAAATATTATTATCTTAACTAGAGAAGATTTTAGCATCACTTTTGAAATCTTTTAAATTTTAAATATGCATTTTGTTTTATACCTTAACGAGAATAGAGTTTAGCATGCATTATGACATTTTAAATCGTTTATATTTTAAATATTCATTTTTTACGAATTAGCTTTTGAACCTTTTCTCTTTCTACTATTACATGGATTCATCTACCAGATTTTTGGATAATTTGTTCTGTATACTTTCATAAGCTTTTGAACTTAAAAGCTGTAAATGCCAAAGTTTGGAAATTCTTACATACATTTATTAGAGCTGTAGGTGAATTATGATTGATGTTCTATTTCATATCATTGGTGTTGTCTACCATTTTATTAGCAGGTTCTAATGTACATATCTGACCTACTTTTAGAAGAAAAAAAATGATTTTGAAATGTATAAACAAGCAAGCGAGCAAGAAACTTGGTATGTTTCTTTGTTTTCTTGCATGACCTTCTTCTAGACACAACCTTGATCGGAAGGAGTATTGATTTTATACCCTAATTTTTGATTGACATTCAGTTTTTTTTAATTGATGGTAATTTTCCCTTAAACTCTCTTGATTCATTGTTAGGGAAGAAAAACTTAGGGATTTCAAAATGCAGCAGTGATAGTGTAACATTGTATGCAGTTCTCCCATTTCTGATTATATGTATGTGCACATGGATACAAGTACTTGATTCAGTTACTCCATAAACTTTTCAAATAATAATGGCTGTTAAATCTACTCTGAGTTTGATGAGCAGTTGAATAGATATCGATATACTTTTGAATGAATTGTTGAAATTTTCCAAAGTTATTTTAACAGAGATTACATAAATGTAAACAGAAATACTTTTGCAAAATGTTCTTTAATCATTACCGACAAGCATTTGATATTTGATAGCCAAGCTTACTTGCAGACGTACCAACGCTTATCCAACTTGATTTTAACAAACAAATGGATTGCCGGAGTTTGGCAAGCTATTAACGCGAATGCTAATGCACAGTTCAGACAACATATGCAACTTTTGGATGGACATGCAATACTGAAATTTTTTATATTTATATATATGTATGTACATATGTATGTATGTATGTATATATATGTATGTTATGTATATATAACTACTACAAATTATACATTGGCTAACATATTGTCAATGTATATATAACCCAGTGAATTTTTTAAAGTCAAGTGCTTGAATATAATCATGTTATTGGGAAATTTGTTGAAGTATTAGGTAGTGTTCGATTTTTTATTTTTAGTTTTAGATTTTCGTCCATGCAAAAATGCACACGACGTATTTATATTGTTGAAAACGATCAATTTAAAAAACGAAGTTAACATACAAAATAGAAATTTTTTATTTTTTATTTTCCACGTTTTGAGAAAAAACACAAGCGCGTAAGACAATCCATTCTTCCGACGTGCCTCTGTCTCATTTGTCCTCTCATCCGTCTTTCTTTCATCCCTTCCGCCGTCCCTTCATTCTTCTAATATTTGATATACATATTGAAAATCGGAAACACAAAATTTTCTTTTAAACAAACACTACCTTATTTTTTCCTTATTTTAGTGCTCATAGGAACTTCAAAAAATATCATGCTAAAAAAGTTCTGGGACTGATCTAGCATTACATGATCCATGTTTTAAACATCTAACATAAACTTAGTTGCTTCAATAAAGGGATAATGATTTCGATCGAAAATATTGTTTCGAAGAACTTGATGAGATGATGGTTTAATTAGTGTAATGGAAATTCATTTGCCAAATCTACTTACACAACATCTATAGTACATGGTTAACATAATGCTTATGCCCTTTCTGACTAACAAAGTTGCATACCTATCTCTCTGTAGGTACAGATGATTATGGTCTTGCAACTGTTCTTCAACTACATAGCAACTACTGGAGCAAATTACAACCGCATAAGAACTTATTTATATGAGTTGTGATCCAAACTTCTATTCACTTTGGTTATTATTCAATGTGTGCATTTCTTTAATACTTTTCCTTTTCCTCTCGGTGAAGTTTAGATTTCATATGTATTGATAAATATCTTTTTAAAACACAACAATTGCCGACTTTATTGAAATCCAGTCCGCACATCCCTGCGTGGGTAATGAGTGCATATTAAAGAAAAAAACAGTCTCATATTGTGAAAAATAATGAAAGTGGAGTGGTATGTATACGTGTTTGGTCGCATATAACAAAAAAAGATTTCTTTTGTTAAAAGGCGTTGACCAAACTCATATGTTACCCACTCCATCTTCATTATTTTTCACAATGTGAAACTATTCTTTTTTTTTCTTTTAATGTGCGTCTATTACCCACGTACAATGCGAGACACCCCAAAGGACTTATATGTGCTGTCAAATGACTTTAATATTGTTATGTATATTTTGGTGTTCTCAACAATCTGCAACTTCACACATATATGTAGACTTAGTTTTGCCACTGAAATAAAACAACTGCTAGGGCTATACGTTTATTAACATGAACTACTTTCTGTTATTTTTATAAATACTAAACGTTGTCATTGAATATATTGCATTCTGTGCATATTTTTTGCTCATCTTAAACGTGCATTGTTCACAAACTACATTACTTTTGCAACAGTATTTTTACATGGTTTAATGTTTTGATTATTGTTGAATTTTCAACACTACTGACTAAATTATTTGCAAAAGCAAACATTAACAGTTTATAAAGTTTTGCTATTTTTGCCGTATTATCGATAACACCCTTTATTAGTCAACCCGTCTGTTAGATACATTAAACCAGCCCTCCTATATTATCTCTACCCACGCTTTAGGTCGCTTTTAACGTTACTTTGTCCAATCTATTTCAGCTCCATAACTTCAAAATATAATATACGAACATTATGTCATCTAACAAATATTTTAATCTGTGTACATGAGACGGGTTAATATTAGTTTATTACAAAGTTGCACAACAAAGTTGTAATTTTAACATTTAAAGTAAAGGTATTATATTTAACAATATTATGGTGTGTTGCCGGCCTATCAAACATTTTAGGTGCAAAAAATGTCTATATATCATATGTCCAGAATTGATTTCTATGTTTTTAAAACTGACGTGCCTTATGTACTCTTTGAAATACCATAATTTATTTTTGAGTTTAGAACCACTGTTAATTCTTTATACATTTAATAAATGGTTATGATTTGACGAGAAAGATGAGACATTCAACTTGAGCAAATAAGAATTGAAGTCCATCTCATATATAACAAGGAGAGAGAAATTATATGTTTCATTAGTTTCATCACATGTCCCACACGCTTTAAAACTTGAAGGAACCAAAGCCCAAGATAAGTAAAATGTACGCCAAAATCAGTGTTTGCAAGACTTAGCAGCTTCATACCAAAGGCTAAATACAAACTCTTTGGAATTGTAATCATCATACTCAACACTATTGGCAAAAGAGCAGCAACAGACTCCCTTCTTCTCTCCGTCATTTTCATTTTCTTGTTCTTGCGCCACAGTATGAATCAAGCAAGAAGTTTTATCAACAAAGTAAACTCTTCCTTCACACTCTCTTACCTCTGCATGAACGATCTTTTCTTCTCCAAAAACTTTTCCAAAAACTACTTTGTTGCTAATACTATGTTTCCACACAGACGATACAATCGACCTCGGATAACCCAAGAATAATGTCATATTGCCATCCAAAAAACAATTGCTACAGTTGTCCCATTCCATGCTTTCTTCGTTAAGCTTCAAAATAGTCAATCTGTTTCTTTTACCATCTTGGAATACCGATGAGCTCTCCTTTCACCTCAACAAAGTTGCATGTATTTTCATTACCGATCACTTTACGATCGATAGCACCTGGTTTATCATGACAAATCCACTCATCTTTCACTGGATTATAAGTTGCAATGTTTCCAACCACACTGAAGCAGTAAAATAAACCTTTTCGATATATTGGGGTAGAATGTGATAACTGAAAACGGTAGCTACTTTCGTAGAACTTGTTGCTTATCCAATCGCCATTAATAAACAAGCCAATCATTACCACTGTGTAAGCACAGAAGATTTTAAAGATGATGAAATTATCAGGCAAAGGCAACGATGGAGGAGTAGAGAAGGCACATATACCCAGTTGGGAAGGTGGCTTCATGTTTGGTAGTTTATGTGATATTCCAGCAAGTGGATTTACCAATAAAACTTCTAGTTCACCTTTAGAAAGTAGAAGCCAACCATTTGATTCTAGACAGAGTACTGTATTTGATATATCAACTGGGCATGCCACTATGAATGAACGATGATATATAGGACTATAGTAGTGAAGGACATCATCCTCGATTCCTCTTTTGTACAAAATCAATGGACTGCGGTCGACTGGAAATGCATACTCTGGAAAAAGATTCAGACAGAAGCCCGAAAGAATCATTTTATGTTTTATCATATTTAGTACATCAAGCGGGAGGCTTGACCATGCTGTCTCACTATCCATATCTTCCTTTATTTCTCTATTTACTGATTGCTTTGATATGATTTCATCATGTTTCAGCATCCTGGATATTTATACAAGTTAAGCCATATCCATATAATTAATTGAAGATCATTACTTAAAAAAAAAAATCATTTCATCAATTATAGGACAATATTTACATTCAAAATCTGCAAATTTAGGTTGTCATCTATTTAGGTTATTTTTGTGTGGTGTTTTTACAGTATTATAAGATTCATAACAACAATAAAAAACTTAGCAAACTTTGGACCGACTAATAAATCATCATTTATAAGAGCAAAAATTACCTCAAATATAATCATTACCTATCTCCTCTTGATACTAACATAAGCTATGTTCAATATTGTTTTCAGGCACCATACCAAATCGATAGTGAAATTCATAGGTTTTAAATTCAGAAGCGAAAAATTTCACAACTAATTAACTAATAAGAGGTTATGGATTCCAAATAATCAATAAATAAAATACAGTACACAAAGTAATATTCAGACGATCAGTAAAAAGACGTATATTACTCGCAAATTAAAGGCTTTCAGAATTAAGAATAAAGTAGAATCATAAAGTAAAGAAATATGGAGGCGTACCTTAAATTGTTGCTGTGAACAGGAAGGAGAAAAGATTTGTGATTATTCTCTAGGTTTTCTGGTAAAACTTTGAGAAGAAAAGAAGTCTGTAATATCCTTTTATATGTGCAGGATCAAGATATTGCCAGGTCAATATCTTTTAAGATTAATATATGTCAAGCAAGATTTACAGATGGTGCTATATAGTTTGGTTAACCAATGTTACCTCTATATAAAATTTCATGCTGATTTTATATATTTTGAATTGGTGGGATGTAAAGTAAAAGCACGGAATTTGTCAAATATCTAGTGCAGAATATATGGTAGATAATCTCAGATATTTTTTATTAAATACTTAGTGAGGTTACTTGCCCGATATATGTGCATAGATATGTCCAATCAGATAATAAATAGACCACAATAAGATTCACAATTTTGAACTTTTATCTTCAAAGGACTATTATCACCGTACTGTTGAGAGCCCGCTGCCTGGTTCATTGAGGAATTCTTTTTCAGGTTTTTTATTTTTTTCTTCCTCTGCAGATTAGTTATCTTTTTACAATTCTTCTGAAATTTCCGTGCCATTTTTTTAGATCTATGTACAACCTTTCTAATACGCATCAATCTTCAAGTTATATGACTAATTTCTTGACTACATTTGTTTGAAAAACTTGAAGTTATATACGGTTCATATAATTTCTAACAATCCTTCATGATTTTTTCTTCCCGTTGTGTTAACTCATATTGCTTTAATCAATTTTGGGAAACTGATTATAATTAGAAGCCAAAAGTTTTATTGCTAAAGATGAAAATTACAAACGGCATGTTTATTTATTTATCTAACCAGCATTACTCTCAACGGCACCCATGACAAATTCAATGGAAAAGGCAATCAAAATACCTTCGCTTCCACCAATTTTTCCATGGCTCATGTTCTTAACTCCGGAGGATGGTAAATACCCCAACGACTCAAAAGGGAAGGAAATTGAGGAGACCAAAAAAGATGAAGTCGATGCTAAATCCTCAGGAAGAATAACTTTTTATAGTATAAGCCATGATGGGTATTACTACATTACAGGTGGAATTGCTGAAACTATACAACATGGGAAGTGTCTATCATGTCCACAAGGATGGTTACTGATACGCGATCCAAACTCTTTGGATTGTTGCTTATTGAATCCAACGACAATGCATAAGTTTGATTTGCCTTCTTTATACCTGGAATGTTCCTTGGATGAATGTCAGCTTATATTGTCTTCATCTCCAATAGAACAAGGATGCATTATTATGCTTCATGACCAGCTCAATTACTGCTTTGTGTCCTTTCAGATTGGATCGGGGTCGTCTACATGGGCGGTTCATGGCTACCTCAATCACTTGAGTAACGAAGAGGAGATCATGTTCGTTGCAGCTTCGGATAACAAACGTTTTTATGGATGCACATTACAAGACAAACTTGTTGTTATAGACTTCACTCCATGTTTCAAGATCGGTTTCATTGAAACAGGATTCAGCAAAATAATAGCCGCTTGGCGCCAACGAGTATGGCTTGTCGGAACGTGCAACGAACTGTTCCTTATAAAAATGTATCGGATGATGTGGTTGGAGAAGGTGGTTGATGTAAGAGTATTTAGCTTGGACAAAGCAAATGACACATGGATTAGAGTAAAAGGCATAGGCGATCATCGACTTTTCGTATTAGGAACTGGAATTGCTGGATCATGTTTGGCGAAAGAAGCTGGGCTGAAAGGAGATTGCATTCACTTTTTAGAAGATGATGGTATTAGTATGATTGTTTTCGATATTCACAACGGAACGCTTCGGTCTAAACGCCTCTGCTGTCATTCTTCCATGTCGACCCTTTTGATATTTCCTCCAATATGATTAAGTTTAGCTATAGAAAACGAGGGACAAAAACAATTGTTTGCATCTGATTGCTTATGTTTTTAATGTTTAAAGTTATGCATGAACTCTGATCATCAAAAATGAGATTTTGGCCCCTGTTTTTCTAATATTTAGTATCAGATATATGTAGGAATAAACAATTTTGTATCATGCCATATTCTTGAATGTCCCGTAACCAATTCTATTAACTTTCAATCTATTTGTCCTCTGTTGTAGTGATATTATTTTGATGATAACTGATTTGAGCATTAGATTGTATTCATTGATTGGTGAATGGTGTAAGAATCCCAAAGTATTATATTTTGTTTCTGTACCAATCCTACTAACCATTCTTAAAATTCCACTGATTATTCTAATTATACAGGTTGTAGAACCAAAGATCCACTATTATTTGTATAATCAAGTTTACAATGTACTATAGCATTTTTGTTTGACCAAAGTATCTCATTGTTATTGTTCTTGCTGCTGGTGCTGTTATCTATGCTATGCGAGAATGGTAAAATTGTATATAATGCTCAACTGCTAATTGAACAAAAGGGTAGATTTAAACAGGATGTCATCTAGTTAAATTTATTTGAAGATGATTACGCTTGAACCCTGCGTTACAATGAAAAGTGTGATGCTAAGGGCATCCAGAAAAATGTTTACAAATACTATAGAAAATAATAAACGCAATAAAATTTATGTATTTCGCAAAACAAAGTCTTTTTACACAGCAATCAATCATCGTGCAAATTCATTTTACACGACGAACAACCATCGATCGGTGTCGATTTTTATGGTTATCTACTACTGAACTAGTTCGATGGATGATGGTCGGAAAAAATGGTGTTGATCGACGGTTATTCGCAGTGCAAAAAAAAGTCAAAATCAATTACTTTGGTAACCCCTTAAAAAATCTGGTATTACAAAGAATATAAAACAAAATTTCACGGTGTTTAAAGAATTGGCATTGGTAAATACTTTTTAAGGTGTCCTTGGCGTTACAATGAAAATCATAAAATCATGTTGTTGCAAGGCAGAGTGCTTTATGAACCATCCTCGTTAGAAACGTTCATCATTGCAAAACAATAAGTGCAAGGCAATATACCAATCCATCGGGTTGGTTTGGTGAGGTTTGAAGCTCAAACCACTTTCGCACCGTATCAAATGGTTAGTCAAGAATACAAACTATTATACTAATTTTTAAAACGGTTCAGTTTCAGTTCGCTTTAATATAATATGGTCTGATTTTGGTCTAGTCTCGTTTAAACCCATATTAATATGAAATAAGAGAATTGTTTCCATCAATAATTAATTTACGAAAGCAACAGTGTAAAGCTTTTACACTTAAAAGTTAAAACACGCAATTTTGTACTGAAATGAAAGATTAGTTCTTAATTGTATGAATATCTCAATATGACATTTAGCTACAAGTAAAAATTTTTAGTAAATTAACTGACCGTCAATGTTAATTAATGCATAATCATTGAGTAAAATAACTAGAATAAGATTATAATTAACATTTATCCAAAAAAATAGATAAAAAATAACATACTAAAACTACAATTTCTATTTTTTATGACAACGATCATCATTAATATAAGCTGAAAATAGAATATATATCGTTATAATATAAAATGAGATGGAAGTTGTTTATATTTTACCATAAAATTATTGGTGTAAATATTTGGTTCGATTTGGTTTAATATGGTCGATTCAATCGTTCAAACCGTAACCGAACCGTATAGATGAGGATTGATCCGGTTTGGAGTGTGTTTTGTTTAGAATATTCGATGTGAGTTTCCGCACTGATTTTGCGATCCGATACAAAGTGTTTACATACTGCGGTAGGATTTATGTCCAACCCTAAATACATGTGCCTTTAGCAACTACTATATTTAATCTAAAGTAGTCCCTAGGTTCTAACACATCACCATGATCAAATGGAACATTTTTAAATTCCGACGTTATGTGCATAGGTGATAGCATGATACAAATTTGTCAACATTCATGGTGGAAACATTGTTCTGTATCATATTACATATCTAACATGCACAAAAGGAATGTGTTTATGAAGATTTATTTTTTTCCTAAAAGAAGTGTTTCTGCAATTTATTTTTTCCTAAAAGAAATTGTGTTTCTGCAATTTCAAAGCCTACCACAAATTTATGACATTATAGAAAACAAAACTATTTTTTTAATAATTTCAAACGGAGTGTATTACCGATATAAGTTTTCCTTTGAAGTCTAGTTTGTAAACTTTTGATAAAATATTTTGCACCATAAGCAGCAAGCAGGAGAGGACATAAAACTTCTGTTAAACCTCGGATGAACCACCGAAACAAATATAAAACATACATTTTTTACATGGATAAATAGCAAATATCATTAAATATAATTCTTAAACCAAATCTTTTATGATCTAGAATAGAACTTTATACATAATATTTGTGTTGAACACTGAATGATTTGAATATATTTGCCAGGGCTAAAAAATATACCTAGTTACCTTCTCACAAGATACTTATTTCAATTTTCAACACATTTTCAATTCAAAATGAATTACATATTGCAAGTAAACAATGATTTGAGTCATGCCAAAAGTGCTACTCTCAAAACAACATAATAGATTGGAAAACAATTTCATGTTATTCTAAATTTAGTGGCATAGAAATAAGGAACGTACACCACCATAACTTCAAAATACAATGCAGATTTGGATATACAAATTGTCCTTGCATACTTTGTACCATTAGATCATCAAACTTTGGGTTAATATACAATCATCGGTGAACCGGTCAACTGTCATAACGTTCAAGAAGTGAAATGCACAAAACTTTCATCCAATAAAATAATAATGTATTCATCGTAATAATAAAAATATAGAATTTCCCATTTTCATGAAAACATTAGTGAATCATATAGTTCCACTCTTAAGTAAAATCACATAATACCGTTTAATTCCATTCTTTAATGATTGTTTTACTTCTTGATTTTGATCCAGATATACGATAGTCAGTCATTTCATTGTGGGTAATGACATCTTGCTCCTCTCACTGATACTTATTACCCTTTTTCTGGTTGCTTCATCTATTTGATGTCACTGATGTCTTTGCAATTCCCTGCATATATTTTCAGCAATGGGTCAACTAATGAACATCAAGTATTTAATTAAATTAAATTATATTACAACATAAGCTCTTACCACATATCCTTCGGTGTTTCATTTTGCTTTCTTCTTATAAAAAATCCTTGCATACTTTGATCAAGGTGGTAAACTATTTCATATTGTTATTTCTACTTACAGTAGGAATATCATGGCACATATGTGACGGCTTTGATCACCTGACCATCATATGCAAATACCAAAAACATCTCAATAGGCTTATAACAGCGTTTCCAAATAGAAGCCTCGGCAATCATATCAGGTTGCTTAAAGAGAAACGCGTTGCTAAAACAACGGATCCTTACTAAAGTTGAATTTTATTTTAATTAGACATCAGCCGTCGTGATGCTTTGAAACTTACAAATACCACATTTTGATTGTACAGTTCTGAAGTCATAAGACACTAACTCAGGGTATAATAGCTAAAGCGCAGATGAGAATGTAAACGGGCATGTCATGTTTATGTAAAACATATTCTATACATTTTAACAGAAAACTTTATGTATTATTACTCAAATAAATTAACATATATTAAATTATTAGCTAGTATGTATTAATCTTTACGTGCAAGTCATATGTATTGGAAGTTTTGTGTAAAGTTTTAATTATGGTGACACACACACACACGAGTATATATGCACGTCCAGGTGGGCTTGCATTTAATCGCAATGTCACGCATTTATAGTTGTACCTATGAAAGTAGATTTGACAGTACCATCGTAAGCATAAACAAAACCCGATGCAATGTCCGAGAAGACCGAGATATTTGAAGAATATTCACGCCCAGATGGACCTGCATCTAATCACAGTGTCTTGTTGCTAGATCACCTGCTCCGTCCTTTTTCGTGCTTCATGGTCAGTAGTCTCTCATATATCATTTACATTGTATTTTTTTTCTTTTTTAAATTCAAATTTTGTTGAATATACTTGTTAATATTTTTGTTAAATTTGTGATTGTGAAAACATTACACATTAGATGATTAAAAAAATTCATAGTTTGAATCAAAGAGGTTAGGAAGTTAAATTTTATTTGCCAGGCTAATTCTTCCTTAAGCAAATGGAATTGCAACGCTGTTCAAAATGAATGCAAGCTCTCATATGTTGTGTTTCGACATTGCCTTTATCTAGATAGTATGAAGCCCGTGCATTGCATGGATGTGAAGTTTTATAGTGTATAACTTGTCACATAAATAATATGATAAAAGATATATCAGCTTGTGTAAATGTATCTTTGTGTTTGCGTACGGATGCATACATATATATATTTATATAAGATATTTGTATGCTTACTGATGATGAATAGTTATTGATCCGATGATTACTAACAATTAAATATTTTGTAATCATGGCAGGTACTTGGATGTTTTATGTGGCATGTTAATGACAAATAAAGGATATAATATGTAGTTAAATATGTCCATTGTTTATTAAGGCATTCGAATAACGAATAGTTGACAAATAGTACAAACTGACATTTACAACTTTATCATCAGATAATTTAAATAATATATGTATTTTAAATATGAAAACACAGTGTGTCTGTTAGTAACACTAAACATAAGATCATATCATGAACACTGTTTGACAGAATCCAATATATTGCAAGTATCGTTTGTATTTTCATTATAGGCTTTCAAATATATTTATTCAAAAGAAGATTGGTGACAACTAACAAAAAACATATTGGTACTTAAAATAATTAATTATCCAATTTACCCATAATATACATATACAGAGAACTCAACACCTTGGTGAAATATTTGAGGTAGGACTTCTAGAAAACTTCAGATAGAAAGAATTGATAAAAAAATATTAACTTTTGCAACGTTTAGAAACTTTGATCTATTTTCAAACTGTAGTCAAATCTAGTTTCGTACTTAGATTGCTCATTATTTTAAGCCAATGATAGTCTAAAGATACCACAAACCTAGTTTCCTCCAAGAAACTCCATCTACAATAATCCATGGTCCATACTCACTCAGTAGAATAAAAAACCGATAGAAATCGTAGAATATAGTTTGGTAAATATATGTAACAAAAGAAAATTAGAGCATGAATACAACCTCACTTTCAATATTCAACGGATATAGCAAAGTGGAAATTAACAACAAAGCATCCACACTCGTAGTTGAAAACTACAGAAAGAAAGAAAAATAAAGGCAGTGGGAATATAAGATCTGCAAAAGGATGGCACTCAGAAACCATACAGTGATCTCAGAAAATTTATAGGCACTACAAAATGCAAATATTTAGTTATATGCTTTGTTGGTCATTTTTTTATACAATCATTTTCAAATAGCTGGAATATAGTTTATCGCTGAAAACTCTGTTTTTCATTTCCCCAAAAAAGTTACATAGAAAGGACTCATTGCGACTAATTAATGTATGCAGAATGTAAATCCGATCATCGTATCAAAACCAATTCGTAATATATATATAGACTGTGTAGAAAACAAAATTTCAATCAAATGATTGTTACTTATAGAAAAATATATCATAAATATTACATACAAATTCAAATTTTGAACTTATTCTTAAGAGTAAATTCATCAAACTCATAATCTGCATCAGTAATACTCATGCCACAGTAGAAAAATTGAATTTAGTTTTTAAGTTTTTTTGTTTATAATCAGTCTGCATAGTGATTACTCTAAACATAAATAAGCCTAGAAACAAATCTATCACGTTTGAAAACCCAAAACATGAAATCATGGTAGAGTAAACTTCTAAAACATAATCGAAACAGACATAAGGTATAATCTAACATTAGATCAAAATTTGCCTGCACAACTATTTAAGCAAATTCAAATCTATCACTACACATACTGTATCAAGAACAAAATATAACAGTTTTGATATTCAAAAGCTATTACAGTCCAAAACCGATTCATAACTTGGAATGAAAAGTGAAAAAACACAGAGCTAAATACCTAGGTTTCTAATTGGATGGCTGATAGAGCCGCGTTAAAGGGGAGAATCACATGCTGAGAAATTGGTAAGGATTTGAAAGAAAAAAATGAGTGGAATCTTAGTAACGAGGAATCGAGAAAAGAATCGCCATTTCATGTCAGCACGAGAGAGATGAGAGACCTGCGCATGATGAAAGTGGGACAATTTGGTCAGAATAATTAGATAATTTTGTCCTTCAAACATACCGTTTCAATTTTATAGGCTCTAATTTTAATAGATAGGTACAGGCGGCCGCCATGTTTATTCTTCTGCAAATAAAAAAAGGACGGAGGAGGAAGCAAATTCAATAGCTTCTGACGTGGGTTTCGTAAGAACAGGCAAGGAGGTCGCTGTGTGTTGAACATCTCGCGATGAGTAGTTTCAAAATGAATTAGATGAGAAAGAAGACACCACCATGAAAAGGGAATTTTTGGAACTCCATAAAGACACAGTTGAATGTGTAGATGGAACTTTTATTATTAGTAGTAAAGATATATATATATATATATATATATATATATATATATATATATAAGGATAGAATTGTTTATAGGTTATAATATCATAATATTCACTATCCGATATGAAGAGACTGTTTAGAATTATTGCTATTCAATATGGTCATAACAATGCCTGTTATTTCAAAACGTAGAGCTTTTATTTTCACACATCAAATATTCGTCTGCATAACAATACGAAATGCAAACAATAATATCGGTATCTCAAATTTTGTGGGGTAAGGGAAAGCTTATCCAATTTCAATGCTCAATCATTAAAAAGATTAACACAATATTTGACTTTGGAATAATTGGTGTGTATCCACACTGAAACAAATTTAGACCAGATATAATAGGAGCAGGTGATATCATTATCCTTTAAAAGTTCATGTTTACTGAACTGAATTTGTTATGCAATTAAATCTAATAATGAAGTAATAGCGCATGCTATATATACTCGTATATAAACTCTTCAGATAAATTCTATATGTGATGTGTTTTTTTGAACCTATACAAAATATTTTGGATGAGTAAAATGTATTTGTGAGCTTTAGTGTCTGCAAAGTACTCGAGATCGAAAGTATTTAAACCTGTGGACACTTTCAAAGTTGATAGAAGGAAGATTTGAGAAATTAATGGAGATGTTATTTATAAAGCGAACCTTGAAAACGTTAAGAACGTATTTCATTCACCACATGTAGGATGTGGAGTGTTTGATTTCGAGGGAACAGGAATATTTTACTTATAAGCATATGTTTTGTTCATTAGAAAGGTTTTTGAAAGTTTGCCTTTAAAAGGATCCACCTGAATGAAAGTTTTGTGTAAAGTGCATTCTATAAGTAGCAGTAAAATATTTCAAGATAACCAAGCTATTAATCCTCATAACGTGTACGTATAATTATTAAATTATAGCCCAAGTAAGAAATAAGTATGTGGAAAAGGCTACTGACCACCTCTAATTACAAAGATTATATAGTGTCCAATTAATTCTCAAGGTAAAGACGTTAATCTTTCAACTTCTATTCTTATTGCATGTTTCAAGCAACTTAAGATTGAAATTGAATTTGTACATGCAAACATAACACTGCATATTCATTTCCTTTCTGGGTAAATATGAGAAATTAAATTTAAAATACATAAATATCAAATAATAAAACTATATTTGCTTCAAGCATATAAAACCATAAATTTATGATAATATGTCATTATAAAGGTGACACATGCCGCTTCAAATATTGGTGGTTGCAATTACATTTCAGATAAACTGATTGACTAAGTAGATATTAAGAATGCGTTGGTTAGTTTCTTATGATGCACAATCATACAAATTTCATCGTTATAATGTTTCAAATTTTTTATCATAGGGTTATACAAAAGAATTTTTTATTGGCATCTTACGTACCTATTTTATCAGTAGCTGTAGTATTTAGATTTTTCTACTTGAGTACTCAGTGAAATGTCACGTTAGATAAAAAAGAATCACTGAATTATCTAATTTACATATAACCAACCAAAAATTTATGAATGCACAAAGTATTAATACAAACCTATTAATAAGATTGCTCGTATTTATCTACACCCTCCAATCACTATAAAAATGAGTTTTTCACTTAAATAAAGTACCATTCTTACTATAAAAAATTATCTTGCTAAGTACACAAACATTTGATGAATCAAATGAAGTATGGGATTTGGTTGGCTAGATTAATTTACAACATGAACATGATTGTTTGGTATCAGATTTATCATGGAACTTTTGTTGGCCTCATGCAATTTATTCACAATTTTTTGAGTCCCAAGGAGAATGCACAACTTCTAATTAAAGTGGCATGAACAACATTTTTTAAAGAGCATGCATCTACAAGTCTTATATTTAACAATGTAAAAATTTTACAAGTATTACTTTCAATGTTCATAGGTTACTGCCATAACATGAGATTCACAAGAATTAATGTTGTAACATCAAATTTTACACCTGTTAGTAATCTATCATGGATCCTAATTGGAATTGGAAGGTCCAATGGATTATTAATTATCTTTTATATCATGGTATTGAATTTAACACAGGATCATTAACATACAATTAGGAAATAATTGGTGATCAATTCATGTTACTTACTATTTATTCACTTGAGGGAAAATGAGATATTGTAATCAAGTATCAAACGAAGTTCTTTCCATGTTCATAGAGAGACTCGCATTTTGAAGTAAAATTTCTTGGAGTAAAAGATAAATTAAAATCCATGAAGGAACTGGACTCTCCTATAAAGCAGTAAACTGATGAATGAGCAGTGTATTCTAACCAAAGGGAAAACAAATGGTTAGTGACTTGTATGGAGTATTTCGTTAGAATGGTCTAAAGACACGTGTTTCATGTAAATTACATATAATTACTTGGGTAAATTGTCAATTAGACAAATCCGATCATAGTTTATGAGTAAGGAAACTATAATAATACGAGCACTTGTATAAAATATTTTTTCCCACTATTTACGAAATATTGTATGTTATGTGGTATGATAATAGGTAAAAGATTTAAGGTCTATATCACATAAGAAATGGAGAATATAAATTTTAGAACTGTACACACAAACTCTAAATAACCATAATTTATAGCTATAGCATTTATGAAGTATACCTGAATCATTAAATTATAACCAATGACTCCTAAAGGAAAATGCAAACTTTACAAGCATATCACAGTGTAAATTCTTAGATAATTTATAACCCATAATTTACAGAAGGAAGTAGATATTCACTTTTTGTCGCATAATATAGATTTTCAAATACATAACACAAAATGTTACCAAAATGTTCATCACATTTATTTAAGAACTTCAAACAAATGAATATAATTTAGACTATAGAGAAGATTAATAAAACCGGAGACCATATTGATCTCCGGTTTTATTAATCTTCTCTCTTATATGTCACTTGATTAAGCAGGCTGCTAACTAAAAAAAATTAACATATTATGATACGTGCAAAACATTTTTTGCATTTCATGGATTCACATAAACCAAAGTCAGCAGCGCCAATCATTTTAGATAAACAAATATATCAACTTCGCTAAGATGTTCAGAAAAGTAAGCGATATCCATAATAGTCCCTTAAGTAGAATACCATTAATGCCCAAGGTTTCAAATATACAGATAAATCGCCATTACTGACATCACTAATATATTCATACCGGAAGGAACTATCACTATCTTCGTAGTTATAAATAAATTCAAGATTACCACCATTTGTGGAAACTAAGAATTATATATGACTAAATCATCGTTAAAACCTACGTCGCTTTAGGTCATCACTTTGTACCATAACCATTATTACAAAATAATATATTTCAAATGAATTCATAGCCGACATTGTTTGTGTTCCCATTGTTCTCATTAACAGCGAAAGTGATGTATGATTACATATGTGCAGAGCAATTTTAGTATATCATGTCTTTAGTACATCAACCGACTCACCTGCGTCAATGGTTCTACAAAGATAAATATTGTCAACTACGCTAAGACGTACATGATAGTAAGTGATATTCATTGATATGTCCAGACCAGAAGAAAATAATCGTTATCTTCACAGTTATGAATAGTTCATTATTACCACGCCACTTGACAACGTCACTTCGTATCATTGCCATTGTCAAAAAATATTTAAAATAAATTCATAGTCGATTTTTTTTTTCAATTTATAATAATAATAGATAATGGTTAATAACATTATTAAAATATTCATTATTTTAGCTTATGGATATCAAACATCAAAAGAATATAAATTCAGAATGTCATAATACATTGACTGAGTGATCTATGAATTTAAGAAATAGAAGAGAATGATACATTCAGACAAATTGAACAATAGATGAAACATGCAATAAAGATTAAATATTATCTAACATTTAAATTGTGTGATATTGGGTACACATTAGCTACCATTGGCATATGTCAGATGTATGATGACCGTAAGAGCAGAAGGCGGTTGATTCCCATAACCGCGACAGTGAAGGAGAAAAAGGGTTGGAAATCTTACCTGACACCATGCTTAGCGTGAGCAATCTGAAGATCGATGGTCGACTTCATGAGCAACCGATGGATTTTGTTCCCCTTCTCACCTATTTGTAAAAATAAAGGCTGTTGAAAATGAAGTAGAGCTGGTAAACAGTCTAAAAAGAAGGAAAAGTGTGATGGCTTTAAACCTGTAAAGAAAGTATGCAAACTTATACTGTAATTCAAACAATAACAAAAGCACTGTATAACTAAGATTATGAGGACGTTTCAGAAATATCATAAATTTGTTAGTGCATCAAATACAGTAACTTAAACAACTCTATTTGATCCTACATAACATCTATGCATGAAATTATGCGAACTTATACTGTAACGCAGACAAAAACGAAAGCTTATACAACTTAAATTATGCAAACATTCAAAACATGTCAGAAATTTATAGGTACATTAAATATAGTTATTCAAACAACTCAGTTTGTGCCTGCATAATTCCTAAGCGTAAACGCAAAGCACAGTAGTGGGGAAAACCAAAATGAAGCTGAAGATAGACATTCGATTCCGAGAGGAAAAAAAAATCAGAAGTTGCGAATTAGAAATGTTACCTAGTTTGGGATTTAAGTCGCCCGCTGAAGTAATGTAATGGCGCCGATGGTGGATTGAATTGAATCCGTCCCCTGAAACGGTTTGAAGCCGACGATGATGGGATGAATTAATACAGTGCCCGTTTTAATAAGAACGTGCCAGAGGAGATTTACGGTTCAATTGGTACTGTACGTTGATAGCTATTGACGTCGCTGAGAAGCAAGGAGGAGCTACTTGGGTTAGCCGGTGGGAAGAGAAAAGGGATGAGGTGTGGGAACAGTGGTGCATAAGCATGGTTAGAAGTAGAAATATTAGGGCGGGTAAGGGAATTTTTTAGGATTAGAGCGTTATTTTGTTTAACGTTGAAAGTAGGGCTGTAGAAAATTCGGATCCAAATCCCAAAAAACAGATGCGAAACGGATACAAAGAGATGCATATCCGAAAATTATTCATTCAGTTTCAGCCAAAATTATAGTTTAAATTATGTGTATCTTAGTATAATGAAATATATTTATTAATTATTTTATTAAGCTTATAGTTTATGTTATATGCACTAATGTATACTAACTGCTCAAAATTATTTATTAACACGAGTATATATGTAACAACCCGCATATTTATCGATTTTATATTTAAATATTTTATCGTTAATCGGATATGAGTCCGAAAAGCTACTTTTTGCAAACGGTCAAATGAGGATTCGAGACCACTTCCATTAAGTTCGAAATGCCGTTTACAACTTTTTTAAGTATAAACATTGATAGGTTTGGAGTTAGTGGAATTTTACTAACTTTTCCCGCTTTGGACTTTGGGTCCTATTAAGCCCAAGTTCCAACCCCCTTCTCCTCACTCTTCATAAATTCCTAACTAACTTGAAATTTGCATTAATGGTGAAGATAATGGGAAATTAAAACTCCAAGCTCAAATTTAATTGCTAATCCAACATTCAACTCCAAATTCAAGTAGAAGATAATGGATTCAAGCTTTGGATTGCTTCTCCATTGGCTTCAAGCTTCATCTTCATCCATTTTAGTGAAAAGGTGAGATTTTTATCTCACACTCTTGCTTATAACTATCTTGGACTGTTGGGAATGGTTCCATATCACTTTAACATGCACATTTACATTTGGTTTGGATTGGATTGGCGAAAAACTCCACTTTTTAGTGTTTTTGGTGAATTTCCAACCTTTGGTCGTTCTGAACCCTTAGGTCGCTCGGGTTCGTGGCTTGCGCGCGTGGAAAAGTCGCCTGGACGTTAGGTCGTAGGTCGCTCGCGAGTTAAGCCTTAAGCCAAAGGTCCTTCGCGAGTTAAGCCTTAGGTCGTTTGGCCTTTATAACGTTAGGTCGCTCGCGTGTTAAAACTTTAGGTCGCGTTGGCCTTAAGTCGTAGGTCGTCTCCGACCTAATATTGCCTCTGCTATTTCACTAGGTCGCGCGGGCCTTAGGTCGTAGGTCGTGAGTCTCCTAGGTCGTAGGTCGCTCGGTCCTACTTCTGTCCCTAAGTCACGTAACCCTATCACATTTAGGTCGTTAGGTCTTTATGTCGTTAGGTCGTTACACCTATAACCCGTTAAGTCGCGAATACCTTTAGGTCGTGAACCCCATTAGGTCGCAAACCTCTTTAGGTCGTCTGTCCCTTAATCAGTTAGGTCGTTCGACCTATGATGCCTTAGGTCGTTTGACCCGTGTTACGTTAGATCGCGTAAACCCTTAGGTCGCTTGACCTTGTTTCCTGTTAGGTCGCGTGACCTTGTTTTTCTTAGGTCGTGAACCTTATTAGGTCGCTCATCTTTAGCTCGCGTACCTTCTTAGGTCGCGCACCCCTTTAGGTCGTTAGACCTCATTTTTGTTTTAGGTCGTAGGCCGCTTGTCTTCACTAGGTCGTACCATTTTGGACGGGGCGCTGCCCCGCACCCCGCCGGGGGCGCTGCCCCCTGGACCCCCGCGACTTGACCGGGCAGGTCGAATCCCATAGCAGGGGCGTTGCCCCCCCACCCCCCGGACCCCCCCTCCGTAGGGGATCTTATCTGAAAAACATTCAACAGAACTTGTTGAGCTGGTTTCCTTGGATTTTTATCACATCTTCGAATGTGATCTTTGTGATTGATTGTTTCTACAATCGCTTCTGTGATTTGTCACTTTAAAATTTAAAGGTTTCAATACTAGTAGTAAATATCAAAACTCTTTCAACAAAATGATTTCAACTCTATTTTTAATAACAAAGCTCTTTTCTTAACCCGTTTTCCAATCTATTAGTATATACAAACCTTTACCTCACTCGGATGAGAAATCTAATTAAACGGCTTAGTAAAACAAGTGGTATGAAACGCTTGCGTTTGCTTCGTCGGTTAATTCTTGGACTTGTTCGATTGAAGCTCTAGTGACAATTTTATTAGTGAAGATTTACAGTATGTTCGTAAATATTTAAGTTAAGCTAGTGGTTATGGGACATGAAACTAAACTTTTGTATTTACTAACTTAGTGTAATTGACACTTCTCGTTGATCATGATGATCATTTTATGATTTAGACTAGCAATTGTGCGACGTCTCTTCGTTTGCAAGGTTAGACTAGACCTCATTGGTGTGATTCCGACTCACACATATCTCTTTGTCCGCAAGGTTAGTCTAGACACCATTTGTGTGATTCCACTCACACATACCTTTTTGTTGCGAGGTTAGGCTAGACACCATTTGTGTGATTCCACTCACACATACCTTTATGCTTTTTGGTTAGCCTAGACCTCATCTGGGTGATTCCGACTCACCCATATGGGGTAGCTCCCCATGGTCTTCGGACCGTCATGTGATAGGCCTCTTTCCCTTTTTCTGTGATTTCTGGATTTCTTGTGTTGATTTCTGGAATTTATGTCATTGACTTGTTATGAGTACAAGTTTAGGGTATGATGCCCTCTTTGGATCTTTGAGAAGATTCTTGTGATATCTATTTATCTCTTATTGATTGATCTTCTGTTGATCATCATTTGCATACTTATAGTAGTATGTCAGTATGGATATTTTATGTTTATGCCATATCTTTTATTTTATAACATGTCATCCGATATTTATAGCTAGACTGATCCGTTTATTATTTTCTTAAATAATACTCGGGTCAGACCGAGATGTTACAGGTGCTTCTGCTTGACTTCTTCCCGGGATTTGCTACTCTGACTTTTGGCTAACTATTTAGATTAGCAGTTTTTTGTTGTATACACTTGAGACATAGACTCATAGTTGTATTCTTTTGTATAGCACGTGTTGTTATTCTTTTGTATTATTGTGGATCTTTTTGACCACTACTCTGATGTACACTTTCATGTGCTAGTTATATATTCATATCTTCTTCCGCCTCTGTGATATGGATGTCTGTGACTGATTTGTGTTATGCTTATTTCTATGTTTGTTTCCGAAGATTATTTATAGCCACCGTGTGATAAGTAATCACATGGATGGTCGCTCCTCAACAGCCTTATTCTCCGTGCTAGTTGACAGCACTACACCGTAGTGTTCTTGGCTAGCGTGGGTATAGAGGTGGGGCATCACAATATACGCACGTCCAAATGGACCTGCATCTAATCACAATGTGTACAAATATGCAACAACATGCTATTTTATCACATATTTTATCACATGCCCAATATCGACTGTATTGAGTTTTTATCTAACCACGACAACATCTAATTTTTCTCCAAAAATGACAGTATTGTGAGATTTTGATTATGTACAGTTTTCCTACATCATAGAACCACTCATGTCAAAATTCACTTTTCAATTCAGATTATTTAACTTGATCAATAATAGAAATCGCGAAGACTCATATCCTTTAACTATAGACTACCGCCATCAAGTTCATCAGTTTCATATTTAGTACAAATATAGATAGATTGCTCTTCGGACCCAATAGTTTCCTCATGCACTGTATATGTGGTCATACATAAAACATTAGCAAACTCCTTTACCACATTTTAAAATAGAATTAAATAATATTTAACTTGCATTTTGTCACGAGATGGTTAAAAGGAATTTTGTTGCTGATTTAAAAGTATAGTGACTTTATTTTATTCATGCTTACTGTTGAAATTATATACACATTTCCCTTAATTTTTATATCAATATCAACCATAACATCCTAATTTCATAATAAAACCATATACAACATTGGTCATATGGTACATTAAAAGAACAGTCATATATAAAAAATAAATAATAAAAAAGCATTTGGTAATGAACAAATAAAAAACGGTCTGTGACAAAGTGATTCGCTCTTTTCAATACAATAATCCAAGAGTTACAATTTATCATAGCCTAATTTATTGATTTTTTTGTAATGAACATAACTGTTACTGATGAGAATGCCTGACATTTTAACGACCTACATCGTAATATTCATTATTTTTCCCAATAACGTAGATATTGATTGCATTTATTTGAGATGTTGGATATTAAATGCTTAATACTTCATGTTGAACATGTTGTTTATTTATGTTTAAACTTTTCTGATTTGAATGTGTTCGATAAAAATAAATGATAATTCTGACAAAAATGTCCATCGATATTGATACTGCAAAAAGAAATCAGTTATTATTTTCTAGTACTTTGGCACGTGCGATGCACGTGTGCAGGAGGGATCGATATTAAAAACGTTGTTTGAAGGTTTTTTGAATTTTACAAAATAACCTTGGCGTATACATAATGTTGCAATTTTATGCTTGTATGTCCACAAATCAATCATTTTCTATATTGTTATTATACCCATGTTACTGAAATATTCAAAAAAAATTAATCAAACTATATATAATATGTAACATAGTGAATATATAAAAAACAACATCAAACAAAGTTTCTATACATATAATAACCGATTTCAACGTCCAAATAAAAATATAAATCATTAAGCAAATATAATTATAAATTTCTGTGTATCAATATCATGCAGTAACTTCTGAATGCACTAAAGGATGAACATCAATGTCTTATTTCTGATCTGTAAATCGTTAATCTTCATCATTGCATCAACATGGCTGTGGTGATTTATTTATCCTATATTAGTTCCTCACCTGAAAGTTGAATCATATATAATGCATGAGCATATGTTTACATGCAGAATATAAAATCTAGATAAAAAACAATTTTTTTAATAAATAAATACAAAAAATATGAAATCTTATTCATATGAGTGGCTGGAAATTTATTTAAAAGAAATCTAGAGATGTGCAAAATAAATAAAAGGTACTTTTATAGATGAATGGATTAATATTTGGTGTCTATAAATTCATTAAGCAATGATAGATGCATCTAAGTAATCTTAGTATCAGGTTTATGAATTACAATTTGCATGTGTCATGTTCATTTCCTAACCAACCATTCGTTATCAACTAATTTCATAAATTTTAGAATTGAAATTATATAAAATTAAATCATAGATTTAGTATTGCAAAAAAACAATAACAGTCAATGCTATCTACTCATATAATGAATATTGAATAAAAGATCCTGCATCAATAATTATATAAAGAATTCTAAAGTACATAACATAATAATTGGTTGGTTTTTCTCCTTCTAGTAGCACGGTTGTAACTAAAGCAAGCAAGGGTATAATATGAATTGGAAGGTGTGATAATAATTCTCTATCGACAAGGACAGTTTTTGTTTTGCTTTGCTTACTTGTTCTAAATAATAGAAAAAGAAATCTCCATATAATAGGCTGCAATTTGTTTTATCAGAACTCAAGGACTACATTTCAGTAACTTGACTGTACAGGTCTAGTAAAAAAAAGGTAGGTAACCAAAAATTGTAGTTTAGAAGCAGCTTCATGGTTTCAAAGATATCAAATGAATACTATATGTAAATTATTAATGTACACCAAAATAGCTTTCTGTCACTCAATTCACTACTACAACCTACAAAACTGAACTTTGTGACCATCATGCTTCATGTCACTCAATTCAGAAACTCACATTTAGTTCACTACATAACCTTCAAAGCTAACAACTTGCATTCACACTTGGCTATTACTCTAGCAGCAATTTCTGATGCATTCTCCCATCCTAGCAGCGCATGTATTCCTCTTACAGGACTTGCGCAGTAGATCCAGACAGCAACAATCATCTCCTGCAACATCTTGTCTTGCAGCAGACATTCACGAAGCATTTAAAATTTTGTTAGCACCTTAGCAAGATGTTCACACCATAATACATTTGCCCTATAGACGCAGATAAATATGACTTACTGGTTAAAGTTTGTAATATACACTCCACATACGTACATCACACTGGTTAAAGTTTGCTTAAATTTCTTTTAAAAATTACTCAATTTAGTGGCCGTCCAAAATGTTCCAGTAAATTTTTGACTATCGCATGTGTAAATTTTTGAATATTGCATGTAATAAAACTAACGACATTGTATTGCTCTTGTCGTAAGTTGGCCGTCTTGCTCATGACTTTCAGCTCTCCCTCTTATGGTCATTGATTTACATAGCATACAAAGAAGCTATCATAATTTATATATGAGAGTACATTCGTTAGGAATTATAAACTATGTGGTTATAGATTTACAGCAGGTGCTAAGTAATTTTTACACTGTAGACTGTTTAAGTGGCATTTGTTGGTTTGAGTTGCAATCCAATTGCAGTTCCATTTTGAATGTTAGTTCAGAAAAAGGTATAGATTTAGGTATTGAAGGACCTAACTGCAAGTCTATAGCAAGATGTATCTTTTTAACAGATATTTATACATAGCACATATTTTACTAAAGCATTTTTACAACCGTAATTGTGGTATACAATAACAAATAAATTAGTCAACAAAAAGTTTAACATGTGTATGCTGTATTCATAAAAAAAATTCGGATGAATGATGAGTAGGAAAAACATGCTACTAAGTCATATGATGTGTAAGAGTTGTTTAGTAACTCACACAGTGATTCGACTGTAAGCTTATAGAATGATAATTATAGACGAAGTAGTTGATGTTGACAGAGTACATAAATAGTAACATATTTCTAGAGACCGTTTAGTTTGATCAATTAAGCGATAGCGTACATGCTTATATGTAAATCGAAGCTGACATATTAGAACTGAGTTTCAACTATCTGTAGTTCCATATGGTGTGTCAACACTGGGTCAGAAACCAAAAATAAATATCTATGTCAAGGGAAGGATAAAAGGTTCTCGCAACCTTAGCATTAGTTTGTTTGTATATTATTTATAGTATCAAGTCAAAGACTTTAATCAGACAATGATTTTTTGATTTAGTTCTTGTTAAAGCAACAAATAGTGAACCTGCATTTTATACATTCTTTGTGATTGAAAATATACTGCTAATGTACCTGATCAAGGGATCAGAAGAATTGTAAGAAATTATCATAATTTATGAAAATATTTACAATAAAATTTCAAATGAAAGTACCTGATCAAGGGAATAGAAGAATGAGTTTTATATGTCCTAGTGTAAAGCTCCTGCACAGACAATAGCATTTAATTATGGCACTCCTTGCCTTAAACTTATGTACATACATAATTGCAAAAAGGTGAGCTAATTTAAAAATAATAAAAAAGCGAACAAAATAAAGTCACTTACTCTTGATATTTGACACAAAAGCATGTGGTAAAACTATCAAATAATTGTAATTATTTTATGAAAAAAAGTTAAAACTGAACACGTACCACCAAGGGCTTGGTTATGGGCTGTGTCACTCTTGCATGCACCAAACTCCTTTAATCCAAAGCAAAATACATATTATTGGTGAAAAGATGAGCAATTATCGATAAAGTAGTGCTATTTAAGAGTAATATTAGTTCGGCCTTTTCATATCGTGCATGAAATTGGACATTGGTACATCTCACACACATAAATTGTGAAAAAATACATCATATTCACATTATGCATATGAATATTGATATTAGCATATCATACACAGACAGAAAATTTTGACTATTATACATAAACGGGAAATACTTAAGCAGCATGGTGAACACCTCTTAATATATATATTAGTAAACAACATGTTGTGCCTTGATTTGGCATGAGTTTTGACATTTGGTTCTTGTTATATCATCTAGTTACTACCAAGTACATGAAAAAATAATGAATACAAAATGATCCAAGAAGGAATGCATCATCGTCAAGTACTGTATTAATCTAGGTACTATGAAGAGCAGATGTGAAGAAATATAAATCAATTTGTTTTATTTAAAAAAGAAATAGAAATGGAATACGCATGTCAGAGTAAATTATTTTGATATGTACAAATGCAATCTGGTAGCCAAAGTCAAAATAGGGAAAAAAATAGCTTTGATATAATTTATGCATATAATACAACGGACAGAAGCACGGTGTTTCCCAAACTTAATGTATAAGTACTAAGGTATACCTTTGCAAAAGCTCTAATAACTTGGAGGATTCTTTTACAATGGAAAAAGGAAACTAAACCCACAACTTCAAATCCTACATGACAAAATTCTGCGCATCGGGACAGAAAGAGCTTTTGGTGGCTACGTTGACAATCATGGTCCTTTTTCCCAATGTTGGTCTTGTTGCACTTATGAATGATGCGTGAAGGGCATGAACCTATTTAAAAAAGTTAGCAATAAAACTAATTACATACAAACATACTAAAATCACAATGGATCGGTAAAAATAGAGTTTAAGTGAGAAAAATATAATTAGGATTTTACTAATACGCACCGTGGCTAATCGGCTTAAAGCCACCAACTGACTTTACTCTATCTCTAATGGTATATCATGTTGTCATTATCTCTACCATTTCGTTTGCTTGGGATGTGAATCTCCTATTACTTCCAAAGACACACCCTACCATTTCGTCCGACCCTAAAAAAGGACAACAACAATATTCATTTTACCATAGTAGAATTAACTATATTTTTATCTACAGCATAATAAAATGGAAAAAATAGATTGGCATTGTTAGCTGAAGATATAGCAAAATATTTCGAATGATTATGAAGTCATTAACTGATTGAAATATAACCAATTGATTATATTAGATGTACGAAATTCAGGAATATGTTACTGAGAATCATCAAAGTGACCAATCATATCTGATTGAAAAGAAGGATTTTCCATGAATCTTACCTAAATTTGAGATTATTTGTTATAGATCGAAGCACCGTCGATTGTCCTGCATCTTCAAATTCCCAAATTAAGGGAATACAAATATCATTTAAAATCAGAAAAGATAATATCAATTCAAGAAAAAAGAAAATGAATTGGTGTTTCTGATACGAGTATATCTCTGATGTGAGTACGTTGATTTTGGGAGAAGCAAAAAAAGAAAATACGTTGAATTTGGGAGCCAAATGCTTCAACGTGATGTAGACGTGAGGTAAATGTGGTGTGGACATGGAATTTTTAGTTCGAAACTGAAGAAGAAAGGGAAAGAGAAGCGTGTACAGAAGTATACCAGAAGGATCGGCCAATAGAAGTACAATAGTGTCAAGATGCTGGTCGACGTCGATGGTATCGGAGGTGCGAATAATGATTAGGGTTTGAATCTGATACTGATGTAGGGTTTTAATCGTTCCGTAGGAAGAATGGGAGGCTGAGGATGGAGTTTGAAAGTGGTAACGATTTAGGGCATACTGAGATAAATTTTGAAGGGTATTCTGGATGATTTAAAAAGACGCGGTTGAAATCAATTCATGGAGTTTTCATTACTAGTAGTAAAGATTATATTTAACATTTTTATAATCAATGATATAGGGAAAAAAAATTATATTAAACTAAAATTTTCTATTTATATTTCTTAACTTATCGGTCGCTAAAGAATATGATAATTATCTGATATCCGTCCGTGTCAGTATATGTATATGCGGATATCCGAAAATAGTTTAGGATGCGGATGCGAATATCCGAAAATAGTTTAGGATGCGGATACGGATGTGACACCATCCATACCCAAATGTATCTGTTAACAGGTCTAATTAGAAGAGGAGAAGATAGGCAGTAGAAATACGGGGATAATTAATGAACGATAAATGTGGCAGAAGGTGATTAGCTGTATTTTCTAACAAAATGGGAAATTAAGGGACGTGCAAATTTAAATTTGTTTATCATATAATACTAGGATGAAAGGTGTGACAATCCATAAAAAAGTCACCGTCTCATAACAACGACAGACTCTCGAATACCACAAAAGACATATTGTCGAAGTAAAATTAGATAAAAACACCAAAAGCCAAGCATATCGATAGAATCTCACATCGAAACGATAACATATAATACACTAAGTACATAAATAAAATTGAACAAACAATATATATGAGACTATACTAGCGGAAGTAACTGATAAATAAATATCAATATATAAATTAGAATACATCAACTCCACACAAATGGAGTTTCGGATTAAGTATCTGATAATCAGGTCTCAAATATAATATATATCTGTCGTGTACTACAATAACATCAAGTATGTCCAAAATATCGACATTGCCTCCATAGCACACTCCAACTGCCTTGGAAGCATATCCCCAAAAGCACCTGACTTTAAAACTACTCAATCGAGTACCCAAGAGTTGTCATGACACAATAGATTAAAACAAAATGCATTTCAGACATAAATTCTGGTGTGAAGGGAACTATATCAAAATATTGTATATCAAAACTATATACAAGTAAACAGGATGATACCAAGACACAGTCGGTCCTCTCCACAAACATGGCTCAGGTGTAACTCGGAATGTCCATAAAAACGTAAGGTAAAACTATCTCAAGGTGATAGAAAATCATATCATACTCTGATCTTCTCCTATCATCAACGAGTCAGCACAACTAATATAATGTGACTGATTCACAATGATATAAATAATATGAGAATAGATGATAAAATGCAAGTCTAATCTAAAGTACACAATGAAGAAATCAACCAATTAATACAACACGAATCATAACAATAAGCAATACGATAAATATTGTAAGGGCCAACGACGTAAACATCATGCGCTATAGTCATGCAATACGATACCTACATGTAACGTAAGAAGAAAAAAAGTCTACTAGGCGCTACAAGCCACGCTGTATGCTACCTACACGTAAGGTAATACAAAGAGGGAATCTTTGTATTATTTTGAATAGAGTCTCAGTCGGACCTATATAAAATGTGGTATGATCCTACGCATCCATCAGAGGGCAACAAAGATGCATGCCACGTCTATACCCTACGGTGTTATGGACATCCTTCCGCGGATTCCGTTGTTCCAAGAAGGTCCCACTATCGAAGAATCCACTTAGGTGGGTATCCTCACCCATTGCGCAGATGGCTAACCGTTCAACGCCCATACTGAGTCTTTCATTCATACTTTGGACCGCACATTACCACTAACACATCACAAAAACCTGTTGCAACTGTCTACGCTGCCAGGTCGCATCATATCCCACATAGGAGAGCTAACATCCCCTAAAAACTGCCACGAGAGGAGACTTGCATCTACATCTGGATTCGATATCTCACCTTGCATCCCACTTTCCCAAGTAGCTTGAAGCCTCTCTGAAGCCGTGCCAAGACCCCATGAAAAAATGCATTCGAATGGGGAAAAATTCCTCAAAGACATCCCATACCCAGGTGTTCAGTCGGTGTCGTTTAATCGATGAGCCCAATGCCCCTAGCCTTATGTTTTGGGCTCCATCTTTAGGTCTAGTTCTTACACACATTCAATCGACTGAATTTCCCTTCGGTCAACCGCAAGTGATCAAGCCAATCACAATTGGAGCACTCCCGCTTCGTTTCAACTAGATGACATCTCATAGCGAAATGCCCTTATATGCCATGGGAGTGACATACTAGGCTAGCTTTTTCTTTGCATAAGACCAATCTTTACTTATATCATGGTCTTTGCGCTATGGGTGGAGCTTCGGTTGCTTTTGTGACATCCCGGAAATTTAGGGCAATATCAATGTAATAATCTGTGTAAAAATTAAATTAATTTGATAATAATTATTAATAAGATTTAATTTGATTTAAATAATCTTCTTTTAAATAAATATTTAACTGATAATTATCTTTTAAAAGCTAATTTAAATTGTTTCTATTTATAATGTATATGTGTATATATTGGTATATATTATAAATAGATAAGTTTTGTTTTTAAATTTAATAGATAAAGCTATGTTTTCTAATTCTACTATTTTTGATAATTTGGAAGTTCAATATTGAATAAATAATAATATGATTTTAAAAATACTCAAGATAAATTTAATTTGTTTAAAAATAAATTCTAACCTAGGTTTAAATTTAAATAAAAAGGTTATTTTGTTCTTTTTAATTTAGCTTTATAAAATAAGTAATTTATATTTTGAAGAGATTGATTCTTTTATAAATTATTTTAATAATGAGTTTTATTTAAACAATATTAATAATGCAACATCTTTACAAATGGATTTTAATATAAATAGAAACTGATATGTTAAATTTATTTATATATATATATATATGTATGTATGTATGTATGTATTTTGGAAAGCTATGATTTGTAAATTTAAAATAAAGTAAACTTTATAATATTAAACTTAAGTATAAATCAAATGTATGATATTAACATAAGTATGAAAATAAAATAATTTTAAAATTTTAAAATATAAAATAAAAATAAAAAAAATAAACACATTCACATGTTAGAAATACAATTAAATACTTAGGTTAAAACTTATAACAAATAACTATAACAACTTTATATTTATATATATAAAGTATATATGCACATAAGGTAGGAAAGCATAACCAGGCAAGAAAATCTAAGCAAAGTAAATATAAAACAACTTTATATCTATGAACATCAAGTATGAAAGCAAACCAGCTTTGTGTAATAAAAAAAATATAATAAAAAAATATATAATAAAAGAGTAAAGCCTGTAAAGTAGTGATGCAAAGACAAGAAGCAAATCTATAAACGAAACAAGAAAAGTATAAAATAAAAGCATGAAGTACTCAAAGCATTTAATGCTTTCATATTCAACTGGAAAAAAAATGCTCTGACCTATACATATAAATAAAAGAAAATTGTACCAGGCTTTGTAGGAATGTTGCCTGTAAAAGATGCAGACAAAAACAAAATATGAAAAAGGAATAAAACAAAGTGCAAAAGATCTACCTACATACAAAAATAAGATAAGCATAAAAACATAAGTACCATTTCATTTAATTCGAGCACACCCTTTGGTCTACTAGAAATGTATAAAAATCATTTCAGCCGAAATGAATAACTCAACTCAGCCTCCAAAATAAATATCTTGCCTGATAAAACAAAATAAAGAAAAGCTTGCACCAGTAAAAGCCTACACCCTTTACAAACTTATCTTTCTATATATACATGTTCTTATTTCGGTTGTTCTCCAAGCTTAGCAAACCAGAAAAGCAAGAAAAAAAAAGCTTTCTTTTTTAACAAACTTGAACAACTTCAACAATCAAAAGCAGGAGGATTTCAGTTTTCAAAGCACTATCTTCATTCTTCAAAACCGGTTTCAAACAAGAAAGGCTCTGCCATCTTTTAAATATTGTGAGTAACACTTCTAAAAATTACTTAAGTTTTTAATCTGTTGCATGCTAATATTTGAATGCTTAACATATTTGTGTGAACAATTTATAAATTTCTTTATCTGGGCATTGGTGAAATGGAATTACTGCATATTGTATTCTCAGTGAGTAATATCACAACCTAAATGGTTTAAGTATATAATTATGTTGCATATTCATCCCTGACACAAATGCGGTTGAATATATTTATAAGTATTGTTCTATGTTTATGTATAAATGAATTAGTGTGCCTACTGGTCTCTGGTTCATCTCTTTTGATTTTAGTTCCAGGGTTAAATCCTCAGCAAATGTTCATCTGCTCTCAATCCAAACTTTGATAAAACTTAAGATTCGAACAAAAAAAAGAAAATGTTTGTTATAACATGGACTTGAATCTAGAAATTTGTTTAGAAAAAAAAATTGTATTAGTCTGGAAACTCCAAAACAACAGTGGAAGCCTAAATAAGTAAAAACTCAATATCTATAAATCATGGGTTCAGGCACGTAAATCAAATACTCAAACAAAAACTTGATTTTTGAAATTAAAATCTCTATTTTTAGATTAAGGGAGGAAGAGCAGTTCGTGCTTGACCAATTCGAGAGTTATGGGTTGCCCCTGATGATTTGGGCGACTGAAGGGTTCGGGTTCTTCCTGCTGGTGGTGGAGCAATCAACGAGGGTAGGAAAAATGGTAGAAGTGGGGGCAGATGACTGTGGCGATGGTGGTTGGTCGATTGGGGTTGTAAACCTACTTTTGGCTTGGTTTTGATTTTCGATCGACATTGTTCCTCTAGTTCATCGAGTGCGGTGATTTTTGGGGTGGTGGAAGTGGGGTTGTAGTCGAAGAAGTGGTCGGAGTTATAGACCCTCAGATGGTCGGACAGTGGAGAACTAGATGCTGACAGGTTTATGTAAGATGGTGGCTTCAGTTTCCAGGTTTGGGTTTCGAACCCATTTTCGATTCAGTTTGTCGTGACGAATTTGAGTGGTCGTGTTGTTATCTGGAGGTAGTCGGCGACGTGTTGGAGTGCCAGTGGATGGCCAGAGGTGGCTGGGGCCACGGTGCACGTGCACCGTGCCCAGTGAAGTGTTGAAGCATTGTGGGTGGTGCAGGGTTTTTGGGCTGGGGGAGTACTCGAGTCACTCGAGTACGTGACTCGAAGCAGGGATGGTGCAGTCTTGAAGCATTTTTGGGTCTGGCTCGAGATTGTTGTCATGTTCCTGTTTCTACAGAACCTGGTAGTAGAGTTGTTTTGAGTTTGTAAACAAACTCAAATGAACTTAGATTGGTAAATCAGATTTAAAACAAAGTTCAAAATCCAGTTTGAAGTTAAATTCAATTTATTTTTGAACTCAAATCTGAGATGTAATAAAATTTTAGATTATGTAAATGGGGTTTCCAGGTTTAAAGAAAACCAGGCTGTTTCAGATTTTTAAAGTTTAATATAAAATCTGAAATAAAAATTTAAACTGGGATTTTAATTGAAAATTTTAAAATATGGATGCAAATGAACTTTTGAATCCAAGGTAAAAGAAAACAAAACAAATGAATTTGGGTTTTTAATCAAGAATTAAAAACCAAGTTTTCAAAAGCAAGTTAAAATGTAATGTAATGTAAAAAGCTAATTTTTTATCAAAAGATTAAGAAGTTAATTTTAAGGTTTTCTTATATAAATAATAAATGTTTTTTTACATTTCTTTTTAAAGTTTATAAATAAATATTTAAATTGGGCTAATGTTAAAATGGTAAATCATTTTGAAATCTTAAATTCAAAATGGAATTTTAATTTGAATTCAAAGGGGGGTAATGTCTAAAATACACTTTAATATTTGTTTGAACCATTTTAAAAAAAAGGAATTAATTATCTTAGAGATAATTAAGATATTGAAGTAAATTAATTAATAAGGTAATTAATGGAAGACCTGTGTATCTAATTTATAAAGTAGTAATTTAGATTAATTAAGAAGTAAACTAAGAAAGATTATTAGTTAATGAAAATAATTAACTAAAGATTATTAATTAATTAATATATGTGATTACTTTTGATAATTAATTAGATTAATTAGATAATTTATTGTAAATTGTTAAGTGTAATTACTTGATAAAAGTAATTAAGAGATTAATTACTTTTTGTAATTAATTTTGATTAAATGATTAATTTAAGTTAATTAATTTAGTTTAATTAATTTAAAAAGATCATTTGATAATTGATAAGTATAATTACTCAGTGTATTCAATGGAGCATAATTACTTAAGGAAGTAATTAGTGTTAATTACTGAATGTAATTAGTGAAAGATGATGTGATAATGAAGTAATTTGGATAATTACTTTTGAAATTAATCAAAAGATTAATTAATAGAGATAATTAATTATGGGATAATTAATGTATTAATATAAGTAATTAATGATAATTAATTACTGGAATGTTATTAATCAAGGGTGATTAATAATTGAGTTAAATTAAAGATGAATCATTTAATGTAAATTAATTTAATCAAGTAATTTAATTTAAATCTAAATTAGAGATCGTTAATTAATATAATTAATGATGTAATCAAGATTTGTCTAATTACGAAATAATTAATAATGCGGTGATTAATGTATGTGATTAATTAAGAATAAATATTTATATTTAATTAATAAATGAAGTAATTAAATGTTAATTACTATGAAGGGTTTAGAATAATTCATTTGTGAAATCAATTAAAGACCAACTTACTTATTGAAATTAGAGAATAATTAGTTAATTTGATTTATAATTAATTAATGATTGTATAAGCAGGATTTATAGATGGAATAATTAATTTAATTTACTTTAAATTAATTAGAGATTGAAGTAGTTAATTTAATTCATTTTAAATTAATTATAGATTGTGATTTATAAATCATTGCTTATAAATGATATTGATATTTCATTTGATGATTGTGAATTCAGATCTGACATGAATAATATCTACGTGACATGGATGTTTGGTTTAAGTATGATAATATTTAATTATCTGTTTGGATGATGATATTAATTATCTGTTTATGATGATGATGTGATTATCTATTGTGATGTTATGAATATTCTATCTGTGTGTATATTGATAATATTGAATTAAACTGTTAAGACTAAATAGACAACTTGGCCTTAAAAGACACGTTTTGGATTTCGATGAGACCGGGATCGGTTTTTCTTTTTTGGAACATCCGAAAACCACCGATTCCAAATTAACGATAGGTCGTGAATCTGAAGTGAAGATGAAGATTCAGAATGCAAGGGTTATTGTCGTTAACTCTGAGGGTGATTCCAAAATGAGTGTAGCGAAATAATGCCTTCGGTTTCGTTCGAACCCGGAACGAACTTGTATGAATGCTTTCAACACATCGTCAGGTGGACGATGAGCATTCTAAGAAATGTATTCTCTAAAGGTAATCGTAACCTCAAGCCTCATCAACCGGGAATGGCTAAAACAT
This sequence comes from Allium cepa, assembly GCA_030765085.1. Lineage (NCBI taxonomy): Eukaryota > Viridiplantae > Streptophyta > Magnoliopsida > Asparagales > Amaryllidaceae > Allium > Allium cepa. The sequence continues at coordinate 154,606,661 of CM060942.1, forward strand.
GGGAGGTGCAGCAAGGTTAGGTGGGTCATGCCCAAGCAGGATAAGGATATTCCCCTGTCTAGACGTCCCTTTATTTTCGGCTGTGTGAGCGGTTGATTGCAACAACTGCCGGGGTTGTCTTGTTCGGGACTGTTCAGTAAGGAATGGTTCCGGCCTTGTGTTGCAGGGGGTCGAGAGTGATCCTCGGTACGTTGATCTAGGCCACGTACTGTGACGGGCGGTACCCCAGTAGCCCTGCCATTGTATGGAATCCACAATCCAATAAGTGCCAAAGGTTTTGATTGTATTACCCACTTTTGTGGCTAGTAGCTGGAATTTAATGAATGTAACAATTTTGGCTATTTTCTATTTACTTGAAAACCCTAGAACTATTATAATATCACTGAATTTCCTATCAAATGTTTTGGTTAGCGTAAGGTAAAAATTTACCCATGTTTATTTGTGGGGAGTCTTACGTGATACCTTTTATTGTCAAAGGATTTTCAACATTAAGCAACTTTAACCTGTTACTCATACCAGACCCATGTCTGACCCGGAGTTTATTTTTGTTTTTCATAAACTCTCGAGTACCCAAATTTTTACGGGTAGCCAAGGGATTCAGGTAGCTTTGACGAATTCTGGAGGAGCGATGGAGCAGGAGGCTTCAGCGTTGTAGAGACATATAGTTCCGCTGTGTTGGTATCTCTGTATTTGTTTGAGTCGTATCGAGTTGTATTAACTAAACAGGTGTTTATAACTGTCTAGTATGTGATGTATTGTCTGTATAACTCTGATTGATGTTGTACATTATGTAAATACTTATGTGATTATTATAATTTATTCATTCCGCTGTGAGATTCTGATGTTGTTGTTCTTTCTTCTCTATCTTTTCTATTTTCTCACCCTTTCCTTTCTTCAAGATGAAAGGGTTTTCTGGGCGTAGGAACCCGGGTCGTCACAGTTGGTATCAGAGCGATAGGTTGAGTGAATACCTAGGCTCTTGAGTGATTTCTTTCTTGAGAGAGCGTATTTGTAATTTTGATATATAATATATATATGATTATTTCTACCTATTGTTGGGTTACCTGTTCAGGTTTTCCAATGAGCTATAAAGGTAGATAGGGTAGTGGTGTGTGCAACATAACTACCAATGGCTGGAGTTTGAATATTTGAGGTTGGAAGTGTATTTGTCGAGACTGTAGGCCTAATACTGTCTCGAGTGGGCTTTGAATGGTGTAAGGATTTCATTGATCTCTGAAGGAAACCTGTTAAGGTTCGGAGTTCATTTTTGAAGTGTAAGTTTGGATGAGATGGAGTTTGGATCTGTCAGTTGAACAGAAGCAAGCCATGATATCTTGATACATCAAGGTGCAGTGGCTGTGTGATGAGACATAGTGACTATGGATGTCTCCGAAGATGTTTCTTTGGGACAAGTTAAGGAAGAGTGTCTGTTTCGGTTGTGGCTGTGTTCAGCTGGGTGTTTCTGTTTGCTTTGAGGTCCGAGTTTCTCGAAGAGCTTTTGATTAAGAAGTCTTCTGGCTTAGCAGTTTTCTTGGGTAACTTCAGAAGTAGTAGAGTGGATTCATTTCTTCGATGGATCGACCACATAAGCGTAAGCTGTTCTGTTTGGTATAGAGAGAGAAGTATCTTTGGAATTAGGCTGGATTGATCGAAAAAGTGACTTGCGATGGTTTAGGTATTCTTTTGGGGTTTCAGAGATTTTTCTGGATGTCTTCAAGAAGTCAGAGATTTGCTAACAATTGGAGATTGAGTTTGGTATCGACTGGATTCCAAGAGTGGTACCGATGGATCAGCTTAGTAATAGGATGATTTTTGAGTTTGGTGAAGTAGCTCAGATTTTGGAAGAACTTCTGAGTTTTATTTTTGGATATGTGAACTTTATTTTTGGAATGGGTTGTCCAGTCTGTGCTTGAGTTCATCTTCAGCATTTTCATCTGTTCAGTCAGAGTTGCGCAGCGGAAGCATGGTGGCAGCTGTTTTAGTTTGGAAGCAATCGGATGTTGCAGTATTTGGATTAGAGAGTTCTACAGGAAATTTTTCAGGATGTGAGGCCAAATTAGGAGTGCATCTGTTTTATCTTTTCCGGATGAGAGAATTTATTTCTAGGAGCATCAGCAAGGGTTGAGCTGATCAGGGAAGATGTAAGCAGCACAGGATCGTCCGAAGAGTTTTGTGGATAAGAGGCGGAGGAATTTGGATTTTGAAATCGGGGATTTGATTTTGGATAAGTGTTTGGTCTTCAGGATTGAATTGTCAGTTTGGATAACTGGAATTCATTGAGTTTCACGTATCTCTGAAGGAGTACGTGTAAGATCAATCTCTGGTGGTAGAACCAGCAGTTCAGGGAGTTTTATTTGTTGATTCAGACTTGTCTATAGTCTGATATTCTGTCTTGTTTTGTAGCTCTAGATGAGCGGAAGCTCTGTAGCTTAGTAGTATTGATTGTTTAGATTCTGTAGAGCGAGTGTCCCGGTATTTATATTTGGGAAACTCGAGAGAATTCTATTCGGAATCTTGTCTGAATAGTTAGATTTGTTTGTTTGGATGAATTGGTTGCTATGGTTGTTAGCATATGATTGATATATGCTTATGTTTTAAAATTTAAATCTTTAATTAGATTATTAAATTACCTTTGTTTTAAATTTCGGGGACGAAATTCTTTTAAGGGCGGAGTAATGTGACATCCCGGAAATTTAGGGCAATATCAATGTAATAATCTGTGTAAAAATTAAATTAATTTGATAATAATTATTAATAAGATTTAATTTGATTTAAATAATCTTCTTTTAAATAAATATTTAACTGATAATTTATCTTTTAAAAGCTAATTTAAATTGTTTCTATTTATAATGTATATGTGTATATATTGGTATATATTATAAATAGATAAGTTTTGTTTTTAAATTTTGATAAATAAAGCTACATTTTCTAATTCTACTATTTTTGATAATTTGGAAATTCAATATTGAATAAATAATAATATGATTTTAAAAATACTCAAGATAAATTTAATTTGTTTAAAAATAAATTCTAGCCTAGGTTTAAATTTAAATAAAAAGGTTGTTTTGTTCTTTTTAATTTAGCTTTATAAAATAAGTAATTTATATTTTGAAGAGATTGATTCTTTTATAAATTATTTTAATAATGAGTTTTATTTAAACAATATTAATAATGCAATATCTTTACAAATGGATTTTAATATAAATAGAAATTGATATTTTAAATTTATTTATATATATATATATATTATATGTATTTTGGAAAGCTATGATTTGTAAATTTAAAATAAAGTAAACTTTATAATATTAAACTTAAGTATAAATAAAATGTATGATATTAACATAAGTATGAAAATAAAATAATTTTATAATTTTAAAATATAAAAGAAAACTAAAAAAAATAAACACACTTACATGTTAGAAATAGAATTAAATACTTAGGTTAAAACTTATAACAAATAACTATAACAACTTTATATTTATATATATAAAGTATATATGCACATAAGGTAGGAAAGCATAACCAGGCAAGAAAATCTAAGCAAAGTAAAAATAAAACAAATTTATATCTATGAACATCAAGTATGAAAGCAAACCAGGTTTGTGTAATAAAAAATATATAATAAAAGATATATAATAAAAGAGTAAAGCTTGTAAAGTAGTGATGCAAAGACAAGAAGCAAATCTATAAAGGAAACAAGAAAAGTATAAAATAAAAGCATGAAGTACTCAAAGCATTTAATGCTTTCATATTCAACTGAAAAAAAATGCTCTGACCTATACATATAAATAAAAGAAAATTGTACCAGGCTTTGTAGGAATGTTGCCTGTAAAAGATGCAGACAAAAACAAAATATGAAAAAGGAATAAAAAAAAGTGCAAAAGATCTACCTACATACAAAAATAAGATAAGCATAAAAACATAAGTACCATTTCATTTAATTCGAGCACACCCTTTGGTCTACTAGAAATGTATAAAAATCATTTCAGCCGAAATGAATAACTCAACTCAGCCTCCAAAATAAATATCTTGCATGATAAAACAAAATAAAGAAAAGCTTGCACCAGTAAAAGCCTACACCCTTTACAAACTTATCTTTCTATATATACATGTTCTTATTTCGGTTGTTCTCCAAGCTTAGCAAACCAGAAAAGCAAGAAAAAAAAAGCTTTCTTTTTTAACAAACTTGAACAACTTCAACGATCAAAAGCAGGAGGATTTCAGTTTTCAAAGCACTATCTTCATTCTTCAAAACTGGTTTCAAACAAGAAAGGCTCTGCCATCTTTTAAATACTGTGAGTAACACTTTAAAAATTACTTAAGTTTTTAATCTGTTGCATGCTAATATTTGAATGCTTAACATATTTGTGTGAACAATTTATAAATTTCTTTATCTGGGCATTGGTGAAATGGAATTACTGCATATTGTATTCTCAGTGAGTAATATCACAACCTAAATGGTTTAAGTGTATAATTATGTTGCATATTCATCCCTGAAACAAATGTGGTTGAATATATTTATAAGTATTGTTCTATGTTTATGTATGAATGAATTAGTGTGCCTACTGGTCTCTGTTTCATCTCTTTTGATTTTAGTTCCAGGGTTAAATCCTCAGCAAATGTTCATCTGCTCTCAATCCAAACTTTGATAAAACTTAAGATTCGAACAAAAAAAAAATGTTTGTTATAACATGGACTTGAATCTAGAAATTTGTTTAGAAAAAAAAATTGTATTAGTCTGGAAACTCCAAAACAACAGTGGAAGCCTAAATAAGTAAAAACTCAATATCTATAAATCATGGGTCCTGGCATGTAAATCGAATACTCAAACAAAAACTTGATTTTTGAAATTAAAATCTCTATTTTTAGAGTAAGGGAGGAAGAGCAGTTCGTGCTTGACCAATTCGGGAGTTATGGGTTGCCCCTGATGATCTGGGCGACTGGAAGGGTTCGGGTTCTTCCTGCTGGTGGTGGAGCAATCAGCGAGGGTAGGAAAAATGGTGGAAGTGGGGGCAGATGACTGTGGCGATGGTGGTTGGTCGATTGGGGTTGTAAACCTACTTTTGGCTTGGTTTTGATTTTCGATCGGCAATGTTCCTCTAGTTCATCGAGTGCAGTGATTTTTGGGGTGGTGGAAGTGGGGTTGTAGTCGAAGAAGAGGCCGGAGTTATAGACCCTCGGATGGTCGGACAGTGGAGAACTCGATGCTGACAGGTTTATGTAAGATGGTGGCTTCAGTTTCCAGGTTTGGGTTTCGAACCCATTTTCGATTCAGGTTGTCGTGACGAATTTGAGTGGTCGTGTTGTTATCTGGAGGTAGTTGGCGACATGTTGGAGTGCCAGTGGATGGCCGGAGGTGGCTGGGGCCACGGTGCACGTGCACCGTTCCCAGTGAAGTGCTGAAGCATTGTGGGTGGTGCAGGGTTTTTGGGCTGGGGGAGTACTCGAGTCACTCGAGTACGTGACTCAAAGCAGGGATGGTGCAGTCTCGAAGCATTTTTGGGTCTGGCTCGAGATTGTTGTCCTGTTCATGTTTCTACAGAACCTGGTAGTAGAGTTGTTTTGAGTTTGTAAACAAACTCAAATGAACTTAGATTGGTAAACCAGATTTAAAACAAAGTTCAAAATCCAGTTTGAAGTTAAATTCAATTTATTTTTGAACTCAAATCTGAGATGTAATAAAAGTTTAAATTATGTAAATGGGGTTTTCAGGTTTAAAGAAAACCAGGCTGTTTCAGAATTTTAAAGTTTAATATAAAATCTGAAATAAAAATTTAAACTGGGATTTAAATTCAAAATTTTAAAATATGGATGCAAATGAACTTTTGAATCCAAGGTAAAAGAAAACAAAACAAATGAATTTGGGTTTTTAATCAAGAATTAAAAACCAAGTTTTCAAAAGCAAGTTAAAATGTAATGTAATGTAATGTAATGTAATGTAATGTAATGTAAAAAGCTAAATTTTTATCAAAAGATTAAGAAGTTAATTTTAAGGCTTTCTTATATAAATAATAAATGTTTTTTTACATTTCTTTTTAAAGTTTATAAATAAATATTTAAATTGGGCTAATGTTAAAATGGTAAATCATTTTGAAATCTTAAATTCAAAATGGAATTCTAATTTAAATTCAAAGGGGGTAATTTCTAAAATACACTTTAATATTTGTTTAAACCATTTTAAAAAAAGGAATTAATTATCTTAGAGATAATTAAGATATTGAAGTAAATTAATTAATAAGGTAATTAATGGAAGACTTATGTATCTAATTTATAAAGTAGTAATTTAGATTAATTTGTTATTGGAGATTAATTAAGAAGTAAATTAAGAAAGATTATTAGTTAATGAAAATAATTAACTAAAAATTGTTAATTAATTAATATATGTGATTACTTTTGATAATTAATTAGATTTAGTAGATAATTTATTGTAAATTGTTAAGTGTAATTACTTGATAAAAGTAATTAAGAGATTAATTACTTTTTGTAATTAATTTTGATTAAATGATTAATTTAAGTTAATTAATTTAGTTTAATTAATTTAAAAAGTTCATTTGATAATTGATAAGTATAATTACTGTGTATTCAATGGAGCATAATTACTTAAGAAAGTAATTAGTGTTAATTACTGAATGTAATTAGTGAAAGATGATGTGATAATGAAGTAATTTGGATAATTACTTTTGAAATTAATCAAAAGATTAATTAATGGAGATAATTAATTATGGGATAATTAATGTATTAATATAAGTAATTAATGATAATTAATTACTGGAATGTTATTAATCAAGGGTGATTAATAATTGAGTTAAATTAAAGATGAATCATTTAATGTAAATTAATTTAATTTAAATCTAAATTAGAGATCGTTAATTAATATAATTAATGATGTAATCAAGATTTGTTTAATTAAGAAATAATTAATAATGCGGTGATTAATGTATGTGATTAATTAAGAATAAATATTTATATTTAATTAATAAATGAAGTAATTAAATGTTAGTTACTATGAAGGGTTTAGAATAATTCATTTGTGAAATCATTAAAGACCAAATTACTTATTGAAATTAGAGAATAATTAATTAATTTGATTTATAATTAATTAATGGTTGTGTAAGCAGGATTTATAGATGGAATAATTAATTTAGTTTACTTTAAACTAATTAGAGATTGAAGTAGTTAATTTAATTCATTTTAAATTAATTATAGATTGTGATTTATAAATCATTGCTTATAAATGATATTGATATTTCATTTGATGATTGTGAATTCAGATCTGACATGAATAATATCTATGTGACATGGATGCTTGGTTTAAGTATGATAATATTTAATTATCTATTTGGATGATGATAATAATTATCTGTTTATGATGATGATGTGATTATCTATTGTGATTTTATGAATATTCTATCTGTGTGTATATTGATAATATTGAATTAAACTGTTAAGACTAAATAGACAACTTGGCCTTAAAAGACACGTTTTGGATTTCGATGAGACCGGGATCGGTTTTCCTTATTTGGAACATCCGAAAACCACATCGATTCCAAATTAACGATAGGTCGTGAATCTGAAGTGAAGATGAAGATTCAGAATGCAAGGGTTATTGTCGTTAACTCTGAGGGTGATTCCAAAATGAGTGTAACAAGACAATGCCTTCGGTTTTGTTCGAACCCGGAACGAACTTGTATGGATTGAATGCTTTCAACACATCGTCAGGTGGACAGTGAGAATTCTAAGAAATGTATTCTCCAAAGGTAATCGTAACCTCAAGCCTCATCAACCGGGAATGGTAAAACAGGGGAGGTGCAGCAAGGTTAGGTGGGTCATGCCCAAGCAGGACAAGGATATTCCCCTGTCTAGATGTCCCTTTATTTTCAGCTGTGTGGGCGGTTGATTGCAACAACTGCCGGGGTTATCTTGTTCGGGACTATTCAGTAAGGAATGGTTCCGGCCTTGTGTTGCAGGGGGTCGGGAGTGATCCTCGGTACGTTGATTTAGGCCACGTACTGTGACGGGCGGTACCCCAGTAGCCCTGCCATTGTATGGAATCCACAATCCAATAAGTGCCAACGGTTTTGATTGCATTACCCACTTTTGTGGCTAGTAGCTGGAATTTAATGAATGTAAACATTTCGGCTATTTTCTATTTACTTGAAAACCCTAGACCTATTATAATATCACTGAATTTCCTATCAAATGTTTTGGTTAGCGTAAGGTAAAAACTTACCCATGTTTATTTGTGGGGAGTCTTACGTGATACCTTTTATTGTCAAAGGATTTTCAACATTAAGCAACTTTAACCTGTTACTCATACCAGACCCATGTCTGACCCGGTGTTTATTTTTGTTTTTCATAAACTCTCGGGTACCCAAATTTTTACGGGTAGCCAAGGGATTCAGGTTAGCTTTGACGAATTCTGGAGGAGCAATGGAGCAGGAGGCTTCAGCATTGTAGATACATATAGTTCCGCTGTGTTGGTATCTCTGTATTTGTTTGAGTCGTATCGAGTTGTATTAACTAAACAGGTGTTTATAACTGTCTAGTATGTGATGTATTGTCTGTATAACTCTGATTGATGTTGTATATTATGTAAATACTTATGTGATTATTATAATTTATTCGTTCCGCTGTGAGATTCTGATGTTGTTGTTCTTTCTTCTCTATCTTTTCTATTTTCTCACCCTTTTCTTTCTTCAAGACAAAACGGTTTTCTGGGCGTAGGAACCCGGGTCGTCACAGCTTTCCACTCCACTACTTGATTGGTATCTCATGGGCGTTCTCATGGAAGATAACCATTCCAACAAGACTTTCAAAAGTGGACCCTAATAGGGATAAGGCTAAGTAATGAACCCCCAAGTAATGCTTACAGATTAAGAAAAATGTCTTTGCCTACAACAACGAAGTACCGACCATCTCAAACCCCAAAAACAAAAGGTTGAATTGGTTAACGCTCCTCTACTGACAAGCTGCCCTGCTCATGACGAAAGGAATGCTCAAGCTACATGCCCTTCTCCATCTTAGAAATGAACTGAGAACCAAAGCGATGCCCAAATTTATTCCAAATCATAGGCTTGCTCATCAGCCACACAAACACTGCACCATACCCAGCTAAAGTCTCCCTTCTCCAAATATCGAGAAACAATCTTCCTTATGAGAACATTCTCCAAACCTATAATGATGGAAGCTCTATCATGCATGTGTCCAAAACCGTGTCTCAACAACAATCTCATGACTCCCTCTAAGGCTAAAGAAATTCCAACACTGCTTCGGAGAATCTAAAGCTGGTGGAGCTAGAATTATTGATCTTTGTGATAAAATCTCGTCAAATTTGGAAAACATCATATATTATATTTATAGTTGTGGGATTGGTGTGAACATATAATGCTTCTTGCTCTCATGCTCTAGCCATATATGAAGTCCAGGATATACACAAATTCATTAAACTAGCGTATTATAAATATATGGCAATTTTTTTTGAAAGTGAAACTCTAAGGGGATAAAGGATGTAATTTGTAGGAATTTTAAGACTCTAGCCATGTCATGGAAAAATGATTTCCTATCTTATATATTCTAGAAGTATAGATACAGTTATATCAGCCTTAAAATTCCTCACACACACATGGACAGCCTTAAAAAACAAATTTTGGTATTTTGAACATGAATGAAATTTTCTTTGAAAGTGCAAAGAATGAGCCAAATGACAACAATGGCAAATCTGAATCAACAATTTGAATTACTGTATCATAAACATTGTTCCTTTTTGCAAACTATCAATCTATTAATATGTTGAACCGATAAACTAGTTTTTGTATAAATTTATTTATCATTGAGCTAAACTATTGTTTTATATAGCCTACATAGATGAATACATCACAAACTCTGTAACTTTGTCACATGCCCGAAGTAGATATAATTTCCCACTATGAAGTTAATTAATCATTCTTTTGGATACAATCTTTCCTCTCATTAAAATAACTATATTATATCATATGTTATTGATATTATCAATGCATCTTGATTCCATTCAAAAATATAACTGTGAAGTATATATAACATTCTTTTAGGTTTAAATGCCGGAACATGATGGAGTCATTGCTTAAGTAAATGTATTGCATATGGAGCCTGATTAAAAATAATTAGCTAAGAATGGTTTCGGGGTGGACCTTTTTCTTTCCGATAGGGGCAGGCAGCCTTTACCTGGTCTAAAACATTATAAAGCTGATGATTCCTGCCAAGAATTTGAATCAATCAAAAAGACCTCTGAGACTGTCGAAGGGACAATAGAAATTGATAAATTCAGCATAAAGGTGCATTGTTGAGGTAGGTTGAAGTGGCGTACACACATAAAGAAAGATAGCTTACAGAACTGGAGAACAATTATGAATAGTTAGCAATCATATAAGAGTATAATCCATTTGAATACTTACGTAAGGGTTTAGCTAGAAAAAAAGAATATATCTAGAATATTTCTAACTAAACATATGAAAAATAGTCGAGTATTGGCTATAAGCTTTCTGTTGCAATAGACAGACAAATATTGTTGCTCGATGAGTCATAATCAACAAAGAAACAAATTTCACTTTCACTTCAGAAAAAATTAAATTTATAGTTAATTGAAGTAGAATCAAATGATATACCGAGCTATGTATGTGCTATTTTTCTTCTTATTTTTATATTAAACGAAACGAAGCAAACAAAGCATCAAGGACAAGCTAAATGATTTTTAACTCTCGTTTTAAACAAGAAGTTGTTGGCACATCAATTTCCAACTAAAATTTTACTTTTTGGGGAGTAATAATGGCATGTAACTAAAATCATACATATAGAAATATAAGGACTTGCACACGATGCATTAGCTTATGGACTTGGCCTTTACTTACACTGCTTAAGTCTATAAAACACAAAGAATTAAAATAATCAACTGTGATTACCACATAAAATGGATACTGTAAGAAAACGTGAATCATTAAACTATACCACGAGGAATTAGAATTGACTAATGCATGACTACAAATACTATTAACTAAGAAATAATATATTAGAAGGGTAGCTAAAGACCGGTAACTACTTGAATAACACACAGATAAAATAATAGATTAAAAGGCAAAACTAAAATACTACATCCATGTTTATTATGTACTAAGAAATTATATCGCTTGACAAACAGAAACACACTGATAACATTACCTTGGCAATAGTTGTGTTTCGTCTGCAAACAATATTAGTGTTTCCAATCTCACCTCTTGTTGAGAATTTGACACCTCCCTTTGTCATTGAAATAACAGCTGTCATTCAAAGTACAAATCATTAGCCATTGTTAAGTCGAAAAATATGAGCTTGTTTGATAAATGTTTCTTAAAGGCTTTCACACAGCAGACGGATTTATTTTTAAACCATTAGAAGCAAGAATTTATATATTCTTCTTAAGATTCTTTTGTTACTTAGTCTGTAGCCTTTATAGATGCACTAATTTAATTACGTCAACTTTCTGACTTTTAGCTAATATATGTACAAGTTAATCATTTGGCATCTTCAAACACACACTATTCTTATTTTATATATATTATACAGCCGTAAAGATTTCACATGAAATAAAATTATATGTAGCCATGCATCCAAGTAGTATTATAATTAAATGCATTTCTGTTAGGCGCCTCCATTGAATTTAGACTATTACTAGAAGATGAGGATGAGGTTTTTTTTGCATACAAGCTTGGATTGTTGAGACACCATTCCTTGAATTGCTATTGATGTTGGATTTTTGGGTTTATTTACCGAGTCTTTGCTTACTACTTGAGTCATTTTTGCATAGTTCACGCATCTACACTCTTATTCTATCTTCTAAAGACAATCCCCTATAAGACTACAAATATTATATGTCATATTCCATTTGGTTTGGTATCTAATGTTATAACTCTGATACATTATATATTGTATATTAAATATGAGACATTTTACTTTAGGGGCATGTCACCACATTGGTTGCATTATAACTCCTTGATGGAAGCAGTCATATATGTATGTATGTATGTATGAGTGCTCCATGACACTCCTATTTAGGAGCACCCCAATTTCATCCATAAGTTTCTACCTAAATAATTGGATGAGTGGAGAGAGAGAGAGAGTTAGTGGGAAAAGAGAGAAATAAAACCATGGGGTGGATATCAAGGGGCGGTAGGCGTGCTATACTGTTTGGGGGTGCAAGTCTGTGTATGTATATATATATATGTGTGTGTGTGTATTAGAGGCATGGTTATAAAAATAAGAATAGTTTGGAATATTGAGAACAATAAATGAAACTACTGATCGACAAATATCAATACCGACTAACCGTTTGATAACGTGAATCACCTTAGTTGTACATTAGAAATCAATGGATTTGTAAGAGGACAGTGAAACATATTTCAAAAAGACAACCTACTGTTAACATCAAAAGTAGAATGAAACCAAGATGCTGATTTATTCAACATTACCTCAAGATATATATATATATCTAAAGCTCTATAATCTCATGAAAGCAATCTCTAGCAGAATCTGGCAATCATTCTACAACTTGGAGAAATTTTGAAACCTGTAGTTTTGGATCAGCTCAAATTTCAATCAAATACTTATCCACCAATTTACAATCATTTTCATTTGCTTTAATAACTTTTTAGGTGCTTGTAACAAAAAAGGATTAGTTTCCACGATTTTGGAAAAGGAGAGCTGCTATTTACAAGCAGAAAAAGGGGAAGAAATCAAATTCAAGTGAAGTTCACTAGAGTTGGCCATGGGATCGTCGAAGATGGTTGTAGAGGGTGTCGGTGATGTGTCAGAGGAGGAAGTTGCTGAAACCAGGGTCTGAGGAGTGGTATAGTGAGATGTATTAGCATATGCATGTTTGTGCATGTGTGCATATGCACACCTAATATAACCAGTTCTTGGGTCGGTGTTGTGTAATGTGTATTTGCAATTGTGTTGTAGAGTCATATGGGTTTGTTTGTGAGTTAAACTGGTTAGTTGTGGTTTGTTTGAGTTGATTGGGTCAACTTGTATGTGTGCATGAGTGTGTATATATGGATGTACATGTACAAGTCATCATGTGTGAGAATTCAGAAAGCAATTCAATCCATTTTCCTTTATTTCAGTTGCAAACCTTGTATTAGTTTCTTTTCTTTAGTCTTGTACTTAGTTTTATCAATTGTTATATTAGATCTGAGTTCAATTTCATTTCATTCTTGTTCTTATTTTGTACTTGTCATTCTCTGTTTGTTGCATTCCTGCACTTTATCTTTATAATTCTTGTTTCCAGTAGTTACTTGCTCTTTTAATTTTAGTTTTTGTTGGCTGTAGCTTAAAATTTTCCATTTTCTTGTTAAACCTTGCAGTTTCAATTCCCTTTGCTACATTTCTACCATTCACTTTTGTTAAATCTTGTAATTCCATTGTTTGTTCAATTTCTTGCTATTTGTTCTTGTTAATTTCTAGCAAATTATTATTTAAATCTCTACGTTTCAACAATGTTATTCACTGCCTTCCTTCTATTGCTACTAATAATAATCAATTCTTGTCCTTATGAAAATATGTTCTTGTTCATGTCACTGCCATTCATAATGCAGTTGCTCCATTTTTACAAGTTCGAATCATCTCTTCTTCATATACTTGCTTCAATACAATACTCCTTATCATAATTCCTTATGTACAAACCAATTCGGTTCAATCTTGATTCAATTCTATTGCTTGTACAACAAGAGACCACCATATCAGCACTTCTTGTGCATTTCTGATACCTGCATATACACATTGCCTCTATATCAATACCTCGATTCATTAATTTACCTCATATCCTCATCAGAACTCCCTCAACCCACCATGAACAAAGCATCAGAACAACCCACCTCTTCCAATTTGATATTTAAGCAGGCATCTGAGAATGCTTCAAACCCTCAGATCGATCCTCACTTCACCACCAGCAATCAAAACCTAATTCCTTAGCAAATACAAAATCAAGAACCCATATGGCTTTGACAGGAGGAAACCAATAACCAAACAACCTCTTCCCTCAGAGATTTGGAGCAATCTAATCAAGATCTGAATACAAAGTTTGAAGGAATGTCTACTCACCACCTTTGTCCAGGACATTCACAACAAGAATCAACCACCAGTAAAAACCCCTTCTGGACCACCATGAACCCACTATTCCTCAGGCACCTCCTGCACCCCCTCAAGATCCACATTTTCCAAACCCTTATCCTTTGCAAATTTCAACATTTCCACCACCGCCACTATTACAACATCTACTAAGAAACCTTACAAATGCTCCAAGAAATCATCCAAACCCTCCAAACCTCCATCAAGAACCATCCCCACCTCCTTATGTACCCAGACCTCCTTACTAATATAATTACTATCTAGACAACTATGCAAGATTTTCCCCTCTATCATCCTTGAAACTTGACTTTCCTACCTTCTCTAATGTAGAACGAATGACTAACCGGTCAAGGCAAGTGGAGTTTTTTTTTCTTCAGATTTCACCTTATTAAGAAGAGGTATCGGGTGGATATATGTTCTTTTTCCTTCAAAAAGGAAGCACTGCAGTGTTACCACCATTATACCAATAATGACCTTAATCATGGAACTTGGCCTCTATATAAAGAAGAGATCATGGTGAGATTTAATCTAGTAGAGATGGAGAGGCCTTACGAAGCCTGTGACGACCCATATTTCGGAAGTTTAATTTAAATTGACAATAATCCACACATGTCCAACTCAAACAATCCGAAACATACATAATCATTAGGATTAATTAAGTAAAATAAGAAAAGAAGAAGAAAACAAACATAGAACTTCGCAGCGGAATGAAAAAAATATAATAATCAAATAAACAGTTCATGAAGCTGTTTACTATACATTTGATTATAATTTTACAACATTTATCAGGGTTATACATATACAACAGAAACAAAATATAATACAGCAGAACAACATGCTGTTGGGAATAATATTAGTAATAATAATATACCAAATCTTCGTCTTCGTCCTCTAGAGAATAATCTTTAATGCGCTGAATAAACTCAAGACTGACCCGAGCATAATGAAAAACAAAACACTCGAGTCAGGACTAAAATATCCTTATGTGAGTCAAATCGATATCACATAATACGAGTGTAATAGCGTCGGAGATGTTTACGTGATTTCACATCTCATATCCAGTGTATAACGTGCGTGCAATAACTCAAGAGATGTTATAGGAATTTTCATCTCTTAAGGATCCGTCAAAATATTTGTATGTAGTAGAATATGCTACATATATAATGTCTAATCAGTGAATAAATATTTTTCTTAGCGTTAAGGCTTTACATTAAACCCCTTTAACGCGTTTTTAAGCATTGTCGTACAGTTTGCATATAACGCCCTAGTAGCACGTCGGGGAATAGGGATACGCCGTGATACGACAACACTAAACCAAAATTGTGGTGGTCTCGTATAGGGATAAAGTATGACAAGGCCCGTGAGACAATGTCCAAGGTAGGATACTACCTGTTCGGGTCGTAGGGCTTGTGGTAATTCATCGTAGCCACGACCGCCCACCACGTCCATCCATCCCATATCGAGTCAGGGGAGGCTATCCCAAAATTAAGGTGCACCAATCAAAACTAACAACAAAAATAATAATACGGACCAAGTCCAAGAAAATCGAAGAATGGATGTCCGCTGGGAGTAATTAGCCCTCTTGGCCCTTTCAAGCCATCATGTTTTAGTCATTTCAAATTGGCACAAGTGTCGGGGTCTATCCATCATCGTTCGCTTTCTTCAAATCGAGCAAATGACGCCAAATCCAACCACTTCGTTCTGGAGTCTCCTCCACGTACACAGTTGTTAAAGTGGTTCCAATATTGATAGAGAGTATGCCAATAAGAGGCTCGGTCTCTTTGACAACCAACGTCGTTTTACACACCGGTTGGTACTTTTACATTTCGAAAATAATTAATACTTAATATCAAAATATTGCATTCGCTTCAAAATCAGTTTCATTTCGAAATCATCATATTTACTTCAAAATATATCAATGTAGTTCGACATGTCAGTTTAACTTCAAAATTCAATTCAAATTACAATTTAGGTTATAACTTCATTTTAACCCAATTCTTATTTAAATCCATAATTTAAATATAAACAGCTCCCACTTTGACCAGTTTGAATTATTAGAAAATAGTTTGAATTTTTTTGAATAATTTAAAGTTAAAATAGTTTAATATAAAATAGCTTGAGTATTGAAAATGGTTTATATAGTAAAATAGCTTAGAAAAAGTCAAAATAATTTGAATATTTAAAAACATAGATTATAAATAGTTTATATCAAAATAATTTATTTGAAGATAGTTTCAAAGTCAAATTGATTCAATTCCAAATCTTTCAGCTTTAATCCAGTTCAAACCGACTTCGTTTCGAATTTAATTCGAATTAACTTCAATTCCAATTCTAATTCAAATCAATTTCAATTTTTATTTTCATATTAATTCAATTCAATTCTCAATTTCCAACTATTCCAATTTATATCAATTTCGAGTTCGGTTCCAGAATACCAATTTAAATCACTTGAATCAAATTAAACTTCAATATTCAATTTAAGGTCCAGATCTTCCAAAATAATTCAATTCCGGGCTCAATTTTTGAATATCGATTTAAATTACTTTTACTTAGCAATATTTCAAAGTTCAGTAAAAAAATCAAAATCTTTTAACTTTATATCAATTTTCGATATTCAAATCATATTTCAATTATAACTTCAAAATCTCAAGTTCCATTTTTAAACAATTTCGTTTAACAGATTTTAATTTCACATTTCAAGCTCAAGTTCGAAAAAATACTTTGGTTCACATATTTCGATTTTTTTCCCTTAAACCACAATCATTTAAATAATTTCAAACCTAGAATTCTAAAATCATTTAATTTAATCAATACGTGTCCATATATAATTTTCTACCCTATGGCCAAGTGAATAGTAATTTCAATTTAATTTCAGAGTTGAATATATATATATATATATATATATCATTTCAATCCAAATAAATGTCATAGGTATATATCATTTCAACATATTTCTTAATTTATTCGAAATAATTCGATCTACAGTTTTATATACGGTAAATAATATACATGATGATAACAGGATATATCAAAATAAACAAACATCCAAATCATTCAAAATATCAATCAATAGCATCCATCAAAATCAACATCCAAATCAGTCAAATATCATACCAATTTACTAGTTATCAATAATCGGGAATTTAATTAGCAATTTGATTCCCATTTAAATTTGAACTGTCAATTCAAATTTCTATCATTTTAATTCATATCAATTTAAATGTTAGTTAAATTTAAAAATTAAATTACTTTATGATGTCAATTTTGCTGACATAAAAAATTATTTTAGTACGTCATGAGCATTATAAAACACTCATCATTTATTTGAAACTGAAATTTTTTCAGCTTCAAATAAATTTCAAACCAACTCTACGACGTAGCCTTCATCGATACAATTCCAACGCCACTTATTTCGTTCGAATCAGACCTCGTACGAGGAAGGTATGCAATTTATTACTATACAATATAATTTAAATTTAATTAACAAAATAATAATAATAATAATATAAAAAATACATTACCTCCTCTTCCTTTCTCTCACGCGACTCAACCAACACCTGAAACCCATGTACGCGACCAACCACATCACAGACGCACGCAACCAGAGATGACTGGACGATGATCAATTTCCATCATTTAAAGCGCCTAGGTCCCCTCCTCCATCGCTCCAAGCGCAACAGCCTCCGCCTCTGCCATTCGTGCACAAAACCCCCAAAACTTGCAATCTTATATGCCTCGATTTTAGCGAACCCATGACTTTACACCACAATTCCACTGTTGGATGTGTGCATCTCATCGAGATCTACATTTTACCTTTTTAAAGTTTTTGATTTTATTGTACGGATTGAGAGATAACGAGGAGAAAAGATGGATGAATTTTCAGCCATTAATTATTTTGAACGGTGGCTGAAGCTAGGGTTTGATGAAAATGGAAATGAACGGCTTATTATATAAGTTTCCGACCCAATTGACTAACGAAATTTCCAAACTCCAAACGAAGCAGGCCACAAGGCGTTCCAAATATTTTACTCCCATTCCGAACACAATGAAACTAGTCTCAAGGTCTAATTCGATCATACGTAGAAGATTGAATTTCAAAATCAATTAATTTTAATTAAATTCCTTTAATTAATTTCTACGCGTTTCTAGCTCGCATGACCAAACGACAAGTCCGGTCATTGCGAAACTTGAAATCCTACTATAATTCACTATTATGGATCCGACGAAACCATGGTTTCATCGAAATCCTAGATAATAGCCAAAATGGCTATTTTTGCACGTTAATTAAAACTAGAAATTTCCAAATTTTAATTTAATCACCTTAAATTCAATTTTTAAGTTTAACAATCTTCATTGTTGCTCAAATAAAATTTAAATCAAAATTCCGACATTATTTTCATTCACATTAAATCCAAAATTCAATTATTTAAATAATTGCAATATTAAATTTAAATAATTTAATTATTCAATGAATCACCATATTTTAATATAAGTTATTTAACTTATAAGATTTAATTTAAAATGAATGCAAATAATAAAACAACTACTTTCATTTTATAGTCATTCAAATTCATTATTCAATTCCAACTATTGATTATAACCCATTCAATATATGGAATTCCATTTTAATACTGATTATTCACCAAATTATCGACATTGTTTATTTCAAAATTTTATCCAAATTCAAATTCAATAAATTACATAAATAAACATCTAAAGTTTTTATTTCTAACCATTATTATTCAATCATCATATTAAATATAATAATTTAAAATAGTTAAAAATAAGGGTCGTCACATTCTCGTCCACTCAAAACTTTTCATCCTCGAAAAGGGGTTAAGGAATTTAACATACGATATATTTTATTCAAAATTGTCAACTTATAAAACTTTAAAATATTATTTACAAAACTTTTACTACGCTCTCATTGTGCCAGTCCGATATTGGTTTTACGAAAATTATAACTTATATATAGAAATAAGTTATAAAATTTTAAAACCTCAAAATTTTCTAACATCCGAATTTACAAAAAATTTCGACAGAGTCTCCTTTGCGCGGCTTGATCGGAAATTTTGTACAATATCATATATAACCTAAAAATATATCAAATATACATCTCATCTTAATGATGAGACATCTCATAGGGAAAAATATAAAAATACGGTATGTAATCCGAGATAAGTACCTTATTATTATTAATACGAGCGAGTTCGCTCATATTAAGCAAGTAAAAGCAAAATAAAATCTGCATATGCGTCCAAACGGTCTTCGTATGTATCTATCTCAACTTAAATTTGAATATTAGTCACTTAAAGTAAAATATAGGATATGTATGAGTTAAATAAAACCACATAGCATGAATTTTGAATCCAAATCATAGACATTAGCACCAATACACGACAAAATAATCATATGCAGCTAAAACATTAAAATAGATGATTTACAACAAAAGAAACCATTCACAATTATTAATATTTATCCAATTAATTCATAACTATATGAATTTACATTATCCAATGTCAATATTTAATTTATACACTACATTTCTTATTAACATCCACTTTTTATTAACATTTAATTGGTTTATTTCCAATTTATTTACATCTATTTCATTCACATTCAATTTGTTAAATTCCAATTGTTTCACTTTTTGTTTAACACATCTCATATAAATTCATTTATGAACCATTTTATAAAATTATTCCTTTTAACCTTGTTTATGTTAAATTTTATTTTATTACCGCTTAATATATTCTCTTTGATACCAATCTCATTTATGAACCATTTAAGTCTATTACAACCATTTTATAAAACACACTTCATATTTATTTTTCATAACTTAAGTTCATATTAATTCTTCGATTCCTTTTATTAGTTCATTTCATAAATTCAAGTTCATATTAATAATTTTTTACTTCAGAAAATTTATTTTATAAAATGATTCACTTCATTAGTTTATTATTAATTTCACTTATGAAAATTTTATTTTATAGCTCAAATTCATATTAATAATTTTCTTTTTATCACAATAAATTTTATTCAACTTCTCTTAAGTTAATTTCCATCTTTCAATTCATTTCATTAACTTATTTCATATTCAATTAGTTATCATTCAATTTATTTAAGCTCATTTCATTTGCAATCAATTTATTCACATCCAATTTAAATCAAATTCAATTACCCACATTAACATTCTTACACTCATTTATTCTCATTCAATTTCTTTCACCCCAATTGCATTTCATCATTTTATAATTCAAGTTTGTATTCATTATATTAGTTCATTCTATGGCTTAAGTGGAATTAATTCACTTTACTAATTTATCTAGTTTTATTCAAATCCAATTCAATTTATTTAATGTTAAGTTAAATTTCACTTCATTTTAATCCATTACTCGGTTTATTCAGCATTATTTAAGCTTAACATTTTTTCCCTTTCTTATCATTGACATTCAACAAAATTAAAATTTGTTTTTAGCTTAATTTTTCTAAAATCTATAAGTTATACAAATTAATTCACTTAAAATTTTATTTAATTCATTTCAAATGCAATTCATTTTCATTTAAGCTTTCTTGAGTCAAACTTCATTTTTTTCACTTCATTTCACTAACTCAATTTTATTTAACATTTCTCAGGTTAATTCTTTTATTTCATATCTCTAATTCAAATTTTCTTTTGTTTGCTTAACCAAAGGTTCGATCGTTTTTGAAATTCGATCTTATTTTCCTAGTCAAATTCATAAGTTATAAACTTATTTTTTATTCATACTGTTTCCAATTTATAAGTTCAAAACCATTTTCATATATTTATCAAATCATACTTGGAATATTTTCTCCACAACCAAAACTGGTTTTAATCGAAAATAAATTTCCCTTAGTCGCATCTCACTCAGAAACTTGAAAATGAATACCGACAATGCTGCAGTCATCCCCAGAATTACTTTCCAGCGACTAAAGCGAGTTCAATGCTTTTATTTCTTTCAAAAATCTTTTCACAATATATTTCTAGTCAAAACACTTTCAAATATTATTATTATTAAATCTTTGAAGACTTTGAAAACAAAATTTGAAAGTAATGAGATTTAAATTCTAAAATTCTCAATTTTTAAATCCTTCTATTTATAAGCCATATTATAAATATACTTTTATAATTTCATTACCTTATTATGAAAATATTTCGTTAATTTACATCTTTGTCATTATAAACAAGTCTTTGTTAGGAACTGAGTTGATGATGTTTTGATGACAACAACCTTATATAGTTATTATACTTTACTTTATAAAATATATACTAACATTTTCATATATATATATATATATATATATGTATGTATGTATGTATGTATATAGGAAGTATATGCAGGTATTATCGAAGACTGATCAGTATAAAGACTCAAGCATCAAGATGAAGATTAGAGATTCAAGATTCAAGACTCCAGAGAATCAAGATTTCAAGATCTCAAGATAAGTGTCCAGTATTTTGTTAAAACTTCATAATAGCACTCTCATCTTTCTTCCAATTTTCTTTTGGGATGGAACCCAATTTCTATCGAAACCAGCGGCTTACAAACCCACGACAAGTAGCTTACAAACCTACGACAAGTGGCTTACAAACCCACGAAAATCAAAATCATTTAAACTACTTTGTACAAGTTCTCGAGTCCTATGGAGGAGCTCTGTAGGAAGGTTCTTGCAATTTCAGTTTGAATAGATTTTTCAAAATGTTTTTAAATCTGTTTTTCAAAATGTTTTTGCTTTCAAAATCATGTTTTCAAACTTTGTTTTAGCCTTGAAATATTCCTCCATTCTGATTTTAAAAACTTCTATTTTTAAAACATCAAAACTTATTCTGATTTTAAATATTACTTATATAATTGACGGTCTATATCATTTATATATATATATATATTTAAAATAATGTTTTATATTCATTCTCTATCTCAAAATATTGTTTAAACACTTTATTTTGCTTCAGAGAAGTTTCAACTTGTTTTAAATTCAAATGCTTTTACAAAACAACATCTCTACAATTTTGAACTGAGGGATGTCGACATATGGGGATACCCCATGTCGACATGGTGACAGTTGGATTCAAAATTCAAATTTCAAAAGAAGTGTCCATTCGTTCAAAAACCTTTCGCCAATGGTTATGACTGTTGTGCATATATATAAAGGCTTCCAAAACGAATTTTTTAACAACTAATTTTCTTATTTTCTTCACTCTTTCTTCTCCACCATTCCATATCCATAAAACTTCATATTTTCAAGATCGTGCCATCATTCTGCCAAATTCTCAATAGGAAATCATTTAGATACTCTCTCTATTTGATTCTCCATCATTCTACTAAAGATCAAAGTGCTATTCAAAGTTATAGTATCAATTTGTATTCAAAAAGTCCATAGAGTCTATCCATTCTAAAGGATTGTTATTAGAAAGTATTAGGGTGATCTTGTGTCCCGTAAATCAAGAGAGTTTACCCTAGACTCGGAGGTAGGAGGGTTCCTCAAGGCCTTAGAAATTGAAGGTTGTAATTTGGATATTGGCTTATAAAAATCTGTACAAGGATATTGCCTTGGTACAGGACTGGATGTAGGAGGATTCCGAACCAGTATAAAATCCGGTGTGTTCTTTCCTTTTACTTGCTTTACTTTACTATTTGCATTTGTTATATGTTCTGTGATCATTCTGTGTTAGAATTCTGTTTAGATTTGTGTTGAAAGTTTTAATTTAGTCATATAGTTCATATATTCTTTAAAACACTATTCACCCCCCCTCTAGTGTTATTTCTGCCTTAAGATCCTTAATCTGCATCCCTAACAATTGGTATCAGAGCATTGGTTTTCATTATTTTCATAATCTGAAATTTTGAAAAGTTTTAATGGCACAACACACTAATAATGTCACTCCTGTCACTACTACGTCTGTCAACACAAGTACTAATACTAGTTCATTTGTAGAAGGTCAGTCTATTGTCAGACCACCACTTTTTAATGGCAGTAATTATGCATATTGGGCATGTAGGATGAAAATTTATTTACAATCCATAAGTTTAGATACTTTGAATATGACTCAAATTGAATATGTTGAACCAACTACAAATTTTGCCCAGTGGACTATTGAGCAAAAGACAGTTGCACAAAACAATTCTAAGACTATGAATATACTATTTTGTTCACTAGATAGGAATAAGTTTAATAGAGTCTTTGTTTGTAAGTCTGCATTTGAAATCTGGAAAACTTTGCAAGTAACTCATGAAGGAACAAGCAAAGTTAAACAGACTAAAATTTCCATATTAACTAACCAGTTTCAATTGTTTAAAATGCATGAAAATGAGTCTATTTCCGACATGTATTGTCGATTTCAAGACATTGTACACTCATTGATTGCTTTAGGAAAGGGTTTCTCAGAAGAAGATCAAGTCAGAAAAATACTCAATTCACTCACTCCAGAATGGGATCAAAAGACACTTACTATTGAAGAGGCAAATGATGTTAGTCAAATGAAGATCGAAGAGTTAATCGGTAATCTAATGTCTTATGAAGTTCAACTACAAGGGAGAAAAGAATCTAAGGCAACGGAAAAGAAATCGATCGCATTCAAAGCAACAACTCGAGATTCAGAACAAGAGAGTGATGAAGAAATTGCTTTCATGACCAGAAATTTCAGGAAATTTCTGAAGTATAGAAAGATGAATAACTTTAAAAGAAATGATCAGAGAAATTCCAGAAATACTTCGGAGAACTACAACAATAATAATAATTGTGATAGATGCTATAACTGCAATAAAACAGGGCACTACAAGATGGATTGTCCATATCCAGACAAACAGACATTTCAACCAAACAACGAGCAACCAAAGAAAAGAAAGAAGGCATATGCAGCAACTCTTGACGATTCAGATTCATCCAGTGATGACGAGAAGAAAACAGATAATTCAAATCTGTGCTTCACGGCTATTCTCGAATCAGAAGACGATCGAAGTTTGGATCTAAAAATAGGTACACATTTATTTCAATTTTATTGGATGCTTGCTTGATTTGATTTTGTTTGCAATTTCTTGAATTTTTAAATTCAGTATCACCCTTTGAAATTTGAATTTTTAAATTTAAAATAATATTATTTTAATAATATTTTAAATATTAAAATATTTTAATATTATTATATTTAATATTATTACTGGAATTAAATATAGATATAGAATATAGATTAGTTTTCTTAGGATTTTAGGAATTTCTTAGATTTTAGGAATAGACATCTCTTTTCAAATTCAACAGGCACATGTCGACATGCCAGGATACCCCATGTCGACATGTCTCTCAGAAATTTGATTTCAAAATTTGAATTCAAACTTTTGAATTTCCCTCCACCTTTTCACTTACTTCAAAATTCTGAAAAGATACCTCTTGACCAGAGAACATGACTTTAGAGAATCTATTTAATATACTTCTCTTATCATCTCTTTTCACTTTATTCTCATAATTCAAACTTTCTTCATTATCTTCTACTCCTCTCAAACACTCATCAATGGCTTCCTCAAGTAACCCATCAACTATGAGGCTGCCCAAATCCATCAAAAATGATCTTTTCAATGACCCGGAGGCTATCAAAGCTTACATAAACTATGTAAACTATGCTAAAGTCAATACGGGAAAATTTTCCCTTTTTAATGATTTTTCTTCTTATGAAATCGATCAACTTTTTGAAGAAAACTCCATTCTTAGCTTGATTGATAACAAGCAAAATGATTTCGTTTGTTATCCAAACCTTGTCAAAATGTTTTATGCAAACCTAAATCGTGGATTTTATAATGGAAATGAAGATCAAATTTGGAGTGGTGTTAAAGGAACACTTATTGTTTTGGATTCTGATATTTTGGGTACTATTTTGGGTAGCAAATCTACCGATATGAATCTCTCGGAATTTCAAATCAATCAAACCGATCGAGAGACTTTTCATCACATTTTTGAAAGCGATGACCACATGGATTTTAAGAATCGCTTTTTCCGCCCAAAAGCAAGAATTGTCAATCTTCTTATTCAACTCACAATTATTCCTAGGTCGGGAAACTACAATAATCCCATCTCAAAAGTGTGTAAAGCTCTTTTTGCTATTTTTGGAAAATATGATATTAATTGGGCACAAACTATTTTGGATGAGTTAAGACCCAAAAATTTTAATATGGGAGAAAACACTCTTTATCATGGAATTTACCTTACTCGGATTTTCAATTATTTTGGTGTGAATGTTAAAAAGGAAGAGTTTGTAAGTAGAAAAGTGTTCAATCATGGGAACATTTCTCTTATGAAAATCTCACTCATGTTTCAACCATATGAAACACTTGCCGAAAAGGAAGAGAGACTTGCTCATGAAGAGATGGAAGAAGAGGAAGAAGAAGAGGAAAAAGAAGGGGAAGGAATGGAAATTGAAGAAGAAGAGGAAGATGAAGAAACATCTTTGGAAAGTATAGAGTATCCACATACCCCCGCCAATCCGTCCAACAAAACCATACTCAAGAACCAAAAGATACTTGCCCAAAACCAAAAGGTTCTTAAGAGATCTATTAGCAAGAAAATGGATAAAATCTCCACCAAGATCGACAAGTTCTTTGGGAAGATAGGCAGGAAACTTGGCTTGTCTTCATCATCATCTTCATCAAACTAATCCTAGCCATTATCTCTCTAGCTATCGTTTATCTATCTTTGTATTTTCTACTTTTTTAGTTAAGATTATGTAATGTTAACTAATATAAGTAATGCTATCTTATTCTCTGTTTTCCAGCTTTATATATCTCTGATAGTTATTTATTTTAAGTTTATATAGGTCCACTAGTATAAAAATAAACTTAAAAATCAAAAATAAACTCAACTTGGTCATTCTGTCTAGACCATGTCGACATGCCCCATCCCCCCTTGTCGACATATAACAGTCAAAAAGTTGTTACAATTTCTAACTTCAAATTCTTGTAACTACCAAGTGACAATTCATTTTGAACGGCCAATAACTCCTATAAATACCTATTTCTTCCAGAAAAACTTCTCTACCTCCATTTCTATTCATCTCCTCTCATACTTCAACTTATTTCTTGAATTATGGCTTCTCCAATTAAGAATTTAAGTGAAAATCTTGAAGAAACTCTTACTTCTTTCAAGAATATTCTCTCTTTTATACTTAGAAATCAAAGGCACTTAGAATTAAGCCAAATACAGAGGATCAAAGAGCAAGAGAAACACTTCGACGCACTTCGTTGGATGATCTCAAGCCTTAGCAAAGACGAACCCGAAGCAAATCCACCAGTCACTCTCGACAAAGATAATTAGGATGTTATCAAAACTGGTCCTATCTTTGGAGAAGATGGATGGGTGGAAGTCTTAAGGAATGTCTGATCATTATGTATGTTTGTTTGTTTGTTTGATTTGATTTAGATTTAATTAGGATTTGACTGGATTGTTTACTTAAGTTTGATTTGGATTTGGTTTGTATATAACTCCATATACTATACATGATTGGTTTGCTATGTATGATATTGATTTGATTATCAAGTTACACTTATATATATGCACACACACTTGATCACTTACACGTTCACTTTACACTTTTATTCTATATATACTTTAGAACAGGTAAATCTTTTATTCCTTTTTGTTGATGACAAAGGGGGAGAAAGTTATAAAAATATATGTGCTTGGTGTAAGGGGGAGTCATGGAATAAAGGGAAGTTGTAGTTTTAAGAAGAAGCACGGAGTAAGGGGGAGTTATGGTATGGTAAGAATATTTTATAAATAAAGGTTGTCATCATCAAAAGGGGGGAGATTGTTAGGAACTGAGTTGATGATGTTTTGATAACAACAACCTTATATAGTTATTATACTTTACTTTATAAAATATATACTAACATTTTCATATATATATATATATATATATATATATATATAGAAAGTATATGCAGGTATTATCGAAGACTGATCAGTATAAAGACTCAAGCATCAAGATGAAGATTAGAGATTCAAGATTCAAGACTCTAGAGAATCAAGATTTCAAGATCTCAAGATAAGTGTCTAGTATTTTGTTAAAACTTCATAATAGCACTCTCATTTTTCTTTCAATTTTCTTTTGGGATGGAACCCAATTTCTATCGAAACCAGCGGCTTACAAACCCACGACAAGTAGCTTACAAACCTACGACAAGTGGCTTACAAACCCACGAAAATCAAAATCATTTAAACTACTTTGTACAAGTTCTCGAGTCCTATGGAGGAGCTCTGTAGGAAGGTTCTTGCAATTTCAGTTTGAATAGATTTTTCAAAATGTTTTTAAATCTGTTTTTCAAAATGTTTTAGCTTTCAAAATCATGTTTTCAAAAATGTTTTCAAACTTTGTTTTAGCCTTGAAATATTCCTCCATTCTGATTTTAAAAACTTCTATTTTTAAAACATCAAAACTTATTCTGATTTTAAGTATTACTTATATAATTGACGGTCTATATCAATTATATATATATATTTAAAATAATGTTTTATATTCATTCTCTATCTCAAAATATTATTTAAACACTTTATTTTGCTTCAGAGAAGCTTCAACTTGTTTTAAATTCAAATGCTTTTACAAAACAACATCTCTACAATTTTGAACTGAGGGATGTCGACATATGGGGATACCCCATGTCGACATGGTGACAGTTGGATTCAAAATTCAAATTTCAAAAGAAGTGTCCATTCATTCAAAAACCTTTCGCCAATGGTTATGACTGTTGTGCATCTATATAAAGGCTTCCAAAACGAATTTTTTAACAACTAATTTTCTTATTTTCTTCACTCTTTCTTCTCCACCATTCCATATCCATAAAACTTCATATTTTCAAGATCGTGCCATCATTCTGCCAAATTCTCAATAGGAAATCATTTAGATACTCTCTCTATTTGATTCTCCATCATTCTACTAAAGGTCAAAGTGCTATTCAGAGTTATAGGATCAATTTGTATTCAAAAAGTCCATAGAGTATATCCGTTCAAAAGGATTGTTATTAGAAAGTATTAGGGTGATCTTGTGTCCCGTAAATCAAGAGAGTTTACCCCAGACTCGGAGATAGGAGGGGTCCTCAAGGCCTTAGAAATTGAGGGTTGTAATTTGGATATTGGCTTATAAAAATCTGTACAAGGATATTGCCTTGGTACATGACTGGATGTAGGAGGATTCCGAACCAGTATAAAATCCGGTGTGTTCTTTCCTTTTACTTGCTTTACTTTACTATTTGCATTTGTTATATGTTCTGTGATCATTCTATGTTAGAATTCTATTTAGATTTGTGTTGAAAGTTTTAATTTAGTCATATAGTTCATATATTCTTTAAAACACTATTCACCCCCCTCTGGTGTTATTTGTGCCTTAAGATCCTTAATCCGCATCCCCAACAGTCTTATTGTAATTATATTTCAATCCAATTTAATTATCGAACGCTTCGTGAAATAAAATTCACAAAGTATTCGTTTGATTTTAATTCAACCAATAATTGATGATAACTAAATATTATCATCTCCTAACAACAACATTCGTTAATAATTATCATTATATATATAATATAATTTAGGTAAAATTATTTCATTTGCCCTATTTTAAAACAATATTACGTCTACTTGCTTCGTTTAAGTATTTAGAAAACCCTACCGATAACAAGGCATCCCACGCATCGACCAGAATTCATAAACAACTCAACGGATAAGTAAACACAATATAAAACAATTTTTAACACTAATAAGTACGCGTTCTCATATATATACACTCAAACAACTCATTTTAGGGTATGATTACCTTATCTCTAAGGAGTCAAACCCCATAAAGCTAAGGTTTTCGCTAAATCAAAGCTCTGACACCAACTGTGACGACCCATATTTCGAAAGGTTAAAATTGACAATGATCCATACATGTCCAACTCAAACAATCTGAAACATAGATAATTGAGGTAAATTAAGTAAAATAAGAAAAGAGGAAGAAAACAAACATAGAACCTCACAGCGAAATGATAAAATATAATAATCAGATAAACAGTTCATGAAGCTGTTTACTATACATTTGATTATAATTTATACAACATTTATCAGAGTTACACATATACAACAGAAACAAAATATAATGCAGCAGTACAACATGATGCTAGGAATACTATTAGTAATAATAATATACCTAATCTTCGTCTTTGTCCTCTAGAGAATAATCTTCAATGCGCTAAAAAAAATCAGTATAAACTCGCGCGTAATGAAAAATAAAACAATCGAGTCAGGACTAAAATATCCTTACGTGAGTCAAATTGATATCACATAACATGAGTGTAATAGCGTCAGAGATGTTTACGGGATTTTACATCTCCTGTGCAGTGTATAACATGCGTGCAATAACTCAAGAGATGTTACAGGATTTTCCATCTCCTAAGGATCCATCAAAATATTTATATGTAGTAGAATACGCTACATATATAATGTCTAATCAGTGAAATAAATATTTTTCATAGTGTTAAAGCATTGTCGTACGGTTTGCATATAACGTCCCAGTAGCACGTCGGGAAATAGGTCCGTCGTGATACGAGAACACTAAACCAAAATCGTAGTGATCTCGTATAGGGATAAAAGTACGACAAGGCATGTGAGACAATGCCCAAGCTGGGATACTACCAGTTCAGGTCGCAAGGCTAGTGGTAATGCATCGTAGCCACGACCGCCCACCGCGTCCAACCATCCCATATTAAGTCGGGGGGAGGCTATCCCAAAATCAAGGTGCACCAACCGAAACCAACAACAAAAGTAATAATACTAACCAAGTCCAACAAAATCGAAGAACGGATGCCCGCTAGGGGTAATTATCCCCGTGGCCCTATCAAGCCATCTTATTTTAGTCATTTCAAATTGGCACAAGTGCCAGGGTGTATCCATCATCGTTCTCTTTCTTAAAATCTAGCAAACATTGCCAAATCCAATCATTTCGTTCTGGAGTCTCCTCCGCGTATACAGTTGTTAAAGTGGTTCCAACATTGACAGAGAGCATGCCAATAAGAGGCCTCGATCTCTTCAACAACAAAAAGTCGTTTTACACACCGGTTGGTACTTTTACATTTCGAAAACAATTCATACTTGATATCAAAATATCATATTCGCTTCAAAATTGATTTCATTCTGAAATCATTATATTTACTTCAAAATATATCAATTTAGTTCGATGTGTCAATTTCACTTCAAAATTCAATTCGAATTACAATTTAGGTTATAACTTCATTTTAACTCAATTCGTATTTAAATCCATAATTTAAATATAAACAGTTCCCACTTTGACCAGTTTAAATTTCTAGAAAATAGTTTGAAAATTTTTAAATAGTTTAAAAGTTAAAATAGTTTAATATAAAATAGTTTGAGTATTGAAAATGGTTTATATAGTAAAAGAGCTTGGGAAAAAAATTAAATATTAAAAAAGGAAGATTTTAAATAGTTTATATCAAAATAATTTATTTGAAGATAGTTTCAAAGTTAAACTGATTCAATTCCAACCTTTCAACTTCAATCCAGTTCAAACTGACTCCATTTCGATTTCAGTTCGAATTTACTTCGATTCCAATTCCAATTCAATTCAATTACAACTTTGATTTTCATATTAATTCAATTCAATTCTTAATTTCCAACTATTCCAGTTTATATCAGTTTCGAGTTCGATTCCAGAATACCAATTTAAATCACTTGAATCAAATTAAACTTCAATATTCAATTTAAGGTTCGGATCTTCCAAAATAATTCAATTTCGAGCTCAATTTTTGAAATATCGATTTAAATTACTTTTACTTATCAATATTTCAAGGTTTAAGTAAAAAAATCAAATCTTTTAACTTCAAATCAAATTCCGAAGTTCAAATCATATTTCAATTATAACTTTAAAATCTCAAGTTCTATTTTTAAACAATTTCGTTTAACAAATTTTAATTTCACATTTCAAGCTCAAATTTGAAAATAATTCAATTCACATATTTCGATTTTTTGTCTTTAAATCAAAATCATTTAAATAATTTCAAACCCAGAATTTTAAAATCATTTAATTTAGCCAATCCGGTGTCCGTATATAATTTTCTTTCATATGGCCAAGTGAATAGTTATTTTAATTTAATTTTAAGGATGGATATATATATATATATATATATATATATATATATATATATATATATATATCATTCCAATCCAAATAAATGTCATAGGTTCGTATCATTTCAACCTATTTTTTTTTTTGAAATAACTCGATTTACAGTTTTACATACTGTAAATAATATACAAGGTGATAAGATGATACATCAAAATAAATAAACATCCAAATCATCCAAAATATCAATCAATAGCATCCATCACAATCAACATCCAAATCATTCAAATATCATACCACTTACTAGTTATCAATAATCGGGAATTTAACTAGAAATTTAATTCCCATTCAAATTTGAACTGTCAATTCAAATTCCTAACATTTTAATTCACATCAATTTAAATATTCGTTAAATTTACCAAACAACGGCCAATAAAAATTAAATTAATTCATGATGTCAAGTTAACTAACATAAAAATTATTTTAGTACGTCATGAGCAATATAAACACTCACCTTTTATTTGAAACTAAAACTCTTTCAGCTTCAAATAAATTTCAAACCAACTCCACGCGTAGCCTTCGTCGATATGATTCCAACGCCACTTGTTTTGCTCGAATCGGACATCGTACGAGGAAGTTATGCAATTTATTACTATAGGATATAATTTAAATTTAATTAACAAAACAATAATAATAATATATAAAAACACGTTACCTCCTCATCC
Source organism: Allium cepa (assembly GCA_030765085.1). NCBI lineage: Eukaryota > Viridiplantae > Streptophyta > Magnoliopsida > Asparagales > Amaryllidaceae > Allium > Allium cepa. The sequence continues at coordinate 154,638,626 of CM060942.1, forward strand.
CTTCTCTCACGCGACTTAGGCAACACCCGAAACCCACGCACGTGATTAACTACACCATAGACGCGTGCAACCAGAGATGATCAGACGGTGATCAACTGCCACCACACGAAGCGCCTCAGTCCCCTCCTCCATCGCTCCAAGCGCAGCAGCCTCCGCCTCCACCATTCGTGCACAAAACCCAAAATCGCGCAACCCTATATGCCTCGATTTTGGCGAATCTGAGATGTTACGCCACGATTCCATCGTTGGATGCGTAGATCATCGAGATCTACGTTTTCCCTTTTGTAAGTTTTTGATTTCTTTGAACGGATTGAGGGATAATAAGGAGAGAAGATGGATGAATTTTCCGCCATTAATTGTTTTGAACGGCGGCTGAAGATTGGGTTTGATGAAAATGGAAATGAACGGCTTATTATATAAGTTTCTGACCCAATTGACCCACGAAATTTCCGAACTCCAAATAAAGCGTGACTCCTGGCGTTTCTAATGTTTTATCCCATTCTAAATGCAATGGAACTAGTCTCAAGGCCTAATTCGATCATATGCAGAAGACAACTTTTCAAAATCAATTAATTTAATTAAATTCCTTTAATTAATTTCTACGCTTTTCAAGCTCGCACGGCCAAACGACAAGTCCGATCACTACGAAATTTGAAATCCTACAATAATTCACTATTACAGATTCGACGAAACTGGTTTCATCGAAATCTTAGACAGTGGCCAAAATAGCTATTTTTGCATGTTAATTAAAACCAGAAATTTACAAATTTTAATTTAATCACTTTAAATTCAATTTTTAAGTTTAACAATCTTCATTGTTGTTTAAATAAAATTTAAATCAACTTCTGATATCATTTTCATTCACATTAAATCTAGAATTCAATTATTTAAAAAATTGCAATATTAAATTTAAATAATTTAATTATCTAATGCTTCACAATATTTCAATATAAGTTATTTAACTTATAAGATTTAATTGTAAAACGAATTCAAGTAATAAAACAACTAATTTCATTTTGCAGTCATTCAATATTCATTATTCAATTCCAACTATTGATTATAATCAATTCAAAATGTAGAATTCCATTTCAATACTGATTATTGCCCAAATCATCGAAATTGGATATTTCAAAATTTTATCCAAATTCAATTTCAATAAATTACATAAACAAAACATTGAAAGTTTTTATTTCTAACAATTATTATTCAATCATCATATTAAATTAAATAATTTAAAATAGTTAAAAACACGGGTCATTACAAAACAGAATTGAAACAAACCACCACTTTCATGGCATTGCTCGATAAATTTGAGCAATTTCAAGAAGCCGCTGTTTCCCTCCCTCCTAAGTTCTTATTAGACTGATTTATTTGTGGTTTAAAGGAAGAAATAAATTATGATATGCTTACTTCAAGGCATGTTGATTTCAGAGAAGCAGTGTCCATAGCCAAGATGTTTGAAAGTAAGTATGTACATACAAAGAAAAGCATCAAGTACCCTGCTTCCAACCCCGTCACTCCAAAAACTGCTACTGCAAATTCCTCCCAATATCCTCAAAATCCTCCTAACCCTAATCCCAAACCTCATGACAAATCCTAGAGATACCCAATTAGAGGCTTTGGCCAAAAGTAAAGGATTAACCCCAGTCAAATGATTGAAATAAGGAGGCAAAACCTATGTTATGGATGCAAAGAAAGATGGCACAGAGATCATAAATGCAAGAATCCCCAAGTTTATGTGCTGGAGGGAATAATTCCTTTACAAGATGAAGACTATCCAAAAGATAATGAAGCGCATGATGTGCCAGATCCTGAAACTAATATTGAGGAAACCCTGTCCATCACCCTACACGCTATATGTGGAATTCCTGCTCTATCCACCATTAAAGTCAATCGGTACATCCAGGGTAAACCAGTTCAAATCCCTATTGAATCGGTGTCCACCCACAGTTTTATCAATGAAGACTTAGCCAGAAAATTGGTATCAAGATTGGTGAGTCTAATTTTTTTTGTAGTGGTGGCAATAAAGAGAAGCTAACTGAGTCTGGAGTGTCCAATGATGCTATACTCAAATGTCAAGGGTGTACCATACCAGATGATCTACTCTTGTTCCCTCTAGAAGGATGTGAGGTGGTATTGGGTGCTCAATGGATGAAAAGTTTGGGTGAAATCACTCTTAATTTGGATCGGTTATAGGTGAAATTTCATTACAACAACAAGCCATATGTAGGGAAAGGATTGAAGCAAGATGAAATGAAGGTTATTAACAGGAAGAACAGGAAGAAAATGGATAAAGAATGTGCATAGGGATAACTTTCCATAACTTTATGCTTTTAAATTATTTTTGCAGAAATGCCTACCACACCTACGCCACCGAAAATTGATGAACTCCTAAAGAAATACCTAGAAATCACATGCCATATCCCAAGCCTTCCCCTATTAAGAACACACTACCACAAAATCCCACTGCTACCCAATTCCAAACCAATGTGCTTAAAGCCCTATATGCATTCATACCACACAAAGAACGAATTGGAAAAGATCATCCATGGGATGTTGGGTTTTGGAATTATCAAGCCAAGTAGCAGTCCATATTCATCCCTAGTTGTGATGATAAGGAAGAGAGATGCCACATTGGGACTGTGTGTTGATTATGGAAGCTTGAATGCACAAGCAGTGAAGGATAAATTCCACATACCCTTGATAGAAGACATGTTTGATGAATTACATGGTTCTCATTACTTCTTTGAACTAGACTTAAGGTCAGGCTACCACCAAATCAGGATGAATGAGTCAAATATACACAAAACTACCTTCAAGACACAAGAGGGTCATTATGAATTTCTGGTGATGCTATTTGGATTGGTCAATGCTCCTTTCACCTTCCAATCTCTTATGAATGATGTTTCTAAACCATTTTAAAGAAAATTTGTATCAGCATTTTTTGATGACATGCTAATATATAGCCATACTTGGTATAAGCATTTGGAACACCTCAAACTTACCTTTTAAGTATTGAACCATAATCAACCGACGATTGTTAACGCTTAAATTTGAGCGCTAACACCCCGGTGTGTAAAGTGTAGTTGTGAAAGCACCACCCGGTGATTCGGGAACAGAGTATAAGCAGAAAACTACAGAAAAAACAGTAAACAACAGCAATTTTATAGTGGTTCGGCTTAATAGTTTGCCTACGTCCACTTTGAATATCTTTATTGATGATTTCGTTACGAGCTGATACAATTCTTCTCAAGTACAATACACTTTGAACTACTAAATACTTTGAACGAGTAGCTTAAACTTCAATGTAAGTGAAAGTCCTCAAATCCATGTCGGATGCATGAGATTTCTTCTTGAAGTTGTTGATAGCGTTCTACGTGTCTTGAAAGCTTTGAGTGTTGAGTTGGTTTGGAATGTAGCAGAGTGTCGGTGCTTGGAAAGAATGAGCCAAAAGTCCCCCGAATGTTGGAGATGGCCATGTATTTATAGGCAAATTTCTGGGCTGGAATTGTTGCCGAAGTCATAGGTCGTGACCGACTCAGGATGAGTCGTAAGTCGTGACCGACTTAAATATCACGAGTCAGCAGGCAGCGACATAAGTGAAGCGGCATTGAGTTTGCTTATTGTTTGCTTAGGTCGCCAACGACTTATAATAGGTCATTAGACATCTTAAGTTACTTGAGTCGTTGGAAAACTTAGGTCGGTCCGCCTCATGAGTTGTTAACTCCATGAGTCGTTAACCCGTTGAGTCGGCCGGCACCTTTAAGTCGCTAAGATTATAACCCGGTGAGTCGCTGTCCCTCCTGAGTCGTTGAGTCGTAACCCTTCAAGGCCGTTGAGTCGGTAACTCCTTAAGGCTGTTGAGTCGGGCTATTCTCTTAAGCCGCTAAGGTTACTAAGTCGTTAGCCTGTTGAGTCGTAACTAGATAGGTCGTTGATTCAGTCCATATGTTAGGTCGGTAATCAGTTGAGTCGGTAATCATTGTGAGTCGTGAGCCTTTCTTGAGTCGCTTGAGCAGAGGGGTTAACAATTGCCCCTCGAAGTACACGCTTAAGTCATGAGTCGTGTGCTTCGACCCAGTGCCTGAGTCTTAAACAACTCAAAGAGACTCATGACTCGTTAGTCCTTCCATCTTCCCCCTGCATCGTATATAAGCCGTTGAGTCGGTCCCTCCTCCTCACTTTATTGCTTATCCGTTTTATTTGATCCTGCCATTAACGATCATTCAAGTTTCCAGAGACGCATCCAAGCTAATCAGTCGTCAACTCATCTTTACCTTTTTATTGCTTAAGTGAATTCACTTTTGTGCCGTGTTCCATTGCGAGCCATGTTTTTTGATCGATTTGCAACTGCCATCAATCATATTGTTGTTATCGCTCGTGAATCATAGTAGTGCATCAGATTCGTCACACGCTTGAAGCAATTCGAATTGGTTTTTGGGTGATTTCCGATGATGTGAGGAGAAGATAATGAATTACGGTGTCTCGAATTAGCTGGTCTGTGGGTTTGGAGGAGATGAGAAAGTTCTTAGCGGGTTAATGGGTTAGAAAGGAGTTAACTGGTTGTGGAGACGACCTAAAATTCTCACGATATAGTTGGTTTTTTGGATCTACCGACTTAGGAAGGCCTTGCAATCTCATCCGTCCATGACCTAATTTTTGGGTCGTGTTGACTTCCTGATGATTTAGGACTTAGGTCGTACGAGCGACTCAACCCTTTAGATCCTTACCACAACTTATCCTTTAGACCGTGAACGATTCAATCCATAAGCCGTGAACGACTCAGCACTTAGGCTATTTTCCACACCGAGTTGCTTTTTGGGGCTTAACCCCTGACCGACTCAAGTAGATGGGACCTAGGCTTTGAGTCGTTGGCGAGTCAGGACTTGTGTGAATTTTGTTCGTGCTTTCAACCGTTGCATGGACTTTGAACTGTTGAACTTTATTGCATTCATTCACAGGTTGCTTTAACTTGCAAGTTAACAATCTGTCCAATACAACATTTACAGAAAATTGGGACGAATATACTGCCATCGACTGCCCACATCAAATGACAGATTAGTTAATAACAGATAATTAACTCAAATAAATTGTGTGAACGAAGTGCTTTCATCAATTTCAAGTAAAATATTAAAGCAACACTGAAATAGTCAATTGAAACTGACCAGCCTGCACTAATATTATGCTTGAACTTTATATTAACAAGTTCTGAAATTTTGTAATCGATCAATCATCGACTAGTTTAATTCCAGTTATATTTACTTGCTATTTTTATTAGTTTTGCACGACACTTCACACTTTTAGGAAACGTGCACCTTCACATTTGAATATCCAGTTGCTTGTGTAGAATGACTTCTCAGGAAGAAGATACAACGGTTCAGACTGGAGAGGCAACTGTTATTCCGGCTCCACTGGTCAATCCTCCCGAAAGAGCCTCTTCTACTCTATCGTACAGAGTTTTTCACCAATTGTGCGCTCAGTTTGGCATTGCTGAATCAGATGCCATTCTTCCTGAGAGAAGTAACACTGTTGACATAGCACCTCTTGGCTTTGTAACGGTCAATCGACAAATGTGCCTGAGTGGGGGCGTTCCTCCTTTCAATGACTTTTTCCAACAACTTCTTCGTCAATTGGCCTCGCCCCATCCCAATTACACCCCAATGGTTATGCCATTTTAATGGGGTTGTGTGTACTGTTTAGGAGGACGCTTGATCGATTCCCAAGCTTTGACGAGATTTGCTTCCTATGCTCTTTCACCAGGACTAAAGATCACCCCTCTATTACTGTCGTGAGAAGTGCTTGAAATCGTAAACTGATCATCGATCTTCCTGACAGCGCTCATGGGTTTTTGACTCAATTTTTCTATGTCCGCTGTCCCCCGGGGTTTTACGCTGTATGGAGGGAAGGAAGTAAGATCAACCATTCTTACTATGTTTGTTATCCGACTTTTGTGAGACTGAATTGTTAAGTGTTAACTCCGCTTCTCTTTTTTATTTTCAGCGCTCCCCCCTCCTTCTAGGGATCCCAGTCATAAGCCAACTTTCGAAAGGCTCAAGGCCGTGCCAGTTGAGGAGAGAGACATTCAAATTCTGTTGAAGGACGAGTTTTTGCATCAGTACGGACTTTTGCATACTTCTCGTTCTACTCACCCCTGCGAGGTTCCAGACTCCCCACCTAAAGCATCAGATGCCCCGATTTCTACAGACACATCCATACCAAAAGGACCTGCTCCCGAGGCTTCGCTAGTGAAGTGCTCCACTTCTGTTGATGTTGCGGGGCCATCTGTCGAACTTGCCCTAGTTATTGAGGAAGAAGAGCCTCAAGGATCTCTCCGACATTCACAGAAATCTGGCGAAGAAGCCGAGAAAACTAGCCTTGTCAGGCAGAGCAGGGACGATACTTTCGAAGGGCTGAGCGACCTCTTTGCCACCTCGCAAGAGATTATTAAAGATGATCCTATCACTACCGGGGTTTCTTCTTCAGTAGTCGAAGCGACTTCTATCCTGCAACAGACTCCGTCAACTCAAGAGTTGACGCTAACTATTACACCCACAACTACTCCTCAATTAAAGAGTGGTTCGTAGTTTAATGCGCGTAGTTTGCACATCACACACACTTAGAATTTTTCGGCACTCTTATGCTTCTGACTTTTGTACTTTGAAGAATTCTAAAATTTAGCTCTTTTTTTTTATTTCAGATCCTCCGATGGGGCGCAGCGGATCCTACTACGATGATTTCCAGCGCTACGGGAGGCGTAGCCAATATGATTACAGGCGTTACCTCCCTTCTTATAGAGAATCTGATGAAGAAAGAGCCGCCCGAAAGGCTCAAGAGAAGAGGGCTCAAGAGGAGCGTTATGAAAGAAGAGAGAGGGAGGAGCGCCACGATTCTTCGCAGAGAGGCGACGATTCTCATAAAAGAAAATCCCATGATGACAGAGGAAAAAGTCATATGGTTGAAGATTCGAGCAAGCGAGCCCGACATGGTGAGAAACACACCTCTACGACTCCTGAAAAGGTTACTGCCCCCGCCTCGCTTGACATTCCTTCTGGCTCTCCCGCTCTCGGGAAGACAGACATCCAAACAATAATTAGCAGACCAAAATTCCAAGTTGGACCGGGCCCGGCCACTTTGCAAAGTCGGTTTCCACAGTGGTGTCTGAAGGGAGTGAGGTTCGACCTTGACTTGGTTCCCATTGACAAGTCTGCCATGTTACGAAATCTCGACGCCGTCAAGCTTGATATTGAGAGGATGTCAAACTGGCAAAAACTTGTCGACGAGCTTCAAAGGGTTAATCGCGCAAACATAGAGGCCATGCTCACTATGGAAAATGATAAAGCCGAATGGCAAAAGGTTCTTGAGCAACATGACACTGAAATGAGGAGCATTGCTTCTTACAACGAAGAGCTTGAAGCAAAAGTTGCGGAGCTGAAACAAGAGCTTGCTGCTTCCTCTACTTCTTATTCTCAAAAAGAAGAAGTGCTCCTAAAACAAGTGAGAGACGCTCATGCCAGCCAAAGAGATGCCGAAGACAGGCTTGAAGTGCAAAAAAGAATTAGTGAGGGCTATGTTGCCGACATTGAAGAGCTTCGGAAGAAAAATAGCTCCCAAGAGGCGGAGATTCAAATGCTTAAGCTTCAACTTTCTAAAGCTGAAATGGAGCGTGATGAGGCCGTTGACGGCAAAATTGCAGTTGAAGAATCTCACGAGGCAACGAGGACCAACATCAGTTCAACGTTATTTGATTTCTACCTGCATAGCATCTTGGGGCGCGGTAGCCTCGCCTTTCTAGGCCCCAAGTATGAAATTACTCTGGCTGAAGTTTGGGAGGCCGCACTCGATATGCTTGGTGGTAACGGCGCTGGCTATGCTGAGTCAGCTCTTGAGGAGCATTATTTTGATGATGATGCTCGTGCCGCTCTCGCCAAGGGGAGAGAACAGCTTGCAAAATTAAGGGCCGAAACAGCGGCGGAAGAATATTCAGGAAAAATCATCTCAACTGCTCCAATTCAACCTTCTCCTTCAGCCGAAATTGACATTACCGGTTCTAGTTTTCATACTCCGATTCCTACTAATGTTGATACCGGAGCTGCAATCACGCAAGCTGTAGATGAGCCACAAGAGAGTGCTGAAGCTGTAGACTACGAAATTGATGTGATACCACCAACTTCTCCAAGTAACCCTAATAATGCTCAGGTGGACAACTTGCCAATTATCTACGGATTTGACGAGATTCTTGATTATTTCTTGAATCTCGACGAGCCGTTGTCTCCTCTTTTTGCGGGAAATATTGACACTTTTATCTTTTCCTTTGTAGAGAAAGCACCGAGCACCATTCAAACTTTTCCACCTCCAGTTACTGTTCCTCTGCCTTCCCCAATAGCTCCTACTCCTCATCTGGGATCACATGAAGAAATAATAGGTGCTCTTCGGGGCTTGGATGACCCAGCTGCTTCACAAGAGCAAAAAGACGAAGGACTTGTGGGAGGTGAGATATCTCCGGAGCGGACTCCTTCTGATGACATAATTTTGTCTAAACTTGTTACTCCAGGAAGTGAATCTTCTTCAAAGAGAAGAAAGAAGCACGGAACATCAAAGAGGAGGGGGAAGAGCATTATTGCTACTGAAGAGGAACCGGAAGTTGAACCAGTTGTGCCTCCCTCTCCTTCTTCCCTCATGCCTATAGATCGACCCGAAAAGCTAACCATCCGGCCGGGTAAAGGGTCCAAATGTGGCAAGAGGAAATGAAGATTCTAGTTTTTAGCTTTCTGTTTTTTGCATGTACTGGTCGAGGATTGTGCGGGTACCGGCCCCCGCTTTCTTTATTTCGAAACTTGTATCTGCAATATAATTGAATAAAATGATCCTTTATTGGTACAAACTCTTGTTTGAATTTGAGAATGCATTTATTATTCATTTTTGTACAAGTTTATTTATATGATATTGCAGTGAGCTTGTGGTATATATTGTTCGAGCGCAATTTTACCGATGTAGTTATACCATGTTGCCCCTATACCATAAGCTCATTGTAATATTTTATCTTATGAGGAACTTGTACTTCTATTTTTTAAAGAATAATTATTCCACATATGGAGGAATATTATCTCGTTAAAAAACGGAGCACAAATAAGTTTTTACGCTTCATCCTTCGAAGATATCACTTTTTATTTTGTGCATATACACATTTTACTGAATGAAATCTTCTATGTGGTAAAGCGGGTATTTGAAAGGTACTTCAACTTCTTTTTGAGGAAGAGAATTTTCTAAAATAAGTAATTCATTCTTCCTTTGAAAGTTAAAGTGTGCCTTTGATGAGGATTTTTTTTACTTGCCACAGTAAAGGGCTTCTCGATTTTTGTTTCTTTGAAAAGTTGCACCTCTGAGGGAGATTTTTTCACGTTTCAACACCTGGAAGTTTTATTTCAATCTTGGTGAAACGTGTGCCTCCGAAGAGGTCTTTCTGCTTGATTGTGCCTCCGGGAGGAGGTCTTTTCATTTCTGCCTCTGGGAAGAGGTCTTTCTGTCTTATTGTGCCTCTGGGAAGAGGTCTCTTTTGAAACGGGCCTCCGAAGAGGGCTTTTATTTTGTTTTACATTTCAACTCTGGTGAAGTGAAACTTCGAAGAGCGGTTGTCGCACTTCAACTCCTGGTGAAATGGGCCTCCGAAGAGGGCTTTTATTTTGTTCTTCATTTCAACTCTGGTGAAGTGAAACTCCGAAGAGCGGTTGTCACACTTCAACTCCTGGTGAAATGTGCCTCCGAAGAGGGCTTTTATTTTGTTTTTCATTTCACCTCTGGTGAAGTGAAACTCCGAAGAGCGGTTGTCGCACTTCAACTCCTGGTGAAATGTGCCCCCGAAGATTGCCTGGAAGTTACTCTCTCATGGTTGGAGGGTCATGACTCCTCCAATCTTTTTTGTTGAGTAGAGAACTTTCTTTTTTACGGCATATGCTTCGTTAGAGGTCTTTATCCTCTGAAGAGTTGTGCCTCCGAAGAGGACTTGTGCCTCCGAAGAGGGCTTTAGTTGTTCCTTGTCCACTTGCTTATGCCTTTTCAACGATCCTCTAATTTTCTTTTCAAGCTCGTACTCCCTTCTCTTACAAGTAGTTTGTTTAATCCAAAGAAGTGTACTTCATTGCTTGGCCAGTTCGCGAGAACGGGCATAAGCTTCTTAATTGGATGTTTGTTTGTTCAAACTTCTCAATTTATTAGCTAGAGCCCGTTTTCGGCGAAATCATTGGCCGTTCAATTGAAGCACTTCTTATCTAGGATTTAATTTCGGGGTTTTTGTGACTTGGAATTTGTTTGTTGAATGATAACAAGAATCACTTGGTTTTGTAATGTGCAAGTTTTATTTTCGTTGCCTGCAAAAATTTAAATCGACATTTCAGCAATAAATTTAATGTACTTTTCATATCGAAAATAAAGCAAACATGTAATAATAATAAGGAACACAAGATTTATAGTGGTTCGGCCAAGAATTTGGGCCTACATCCACTTTATAGTCTTTCATTATTCACTTGTATCGGCTTTACAATTGCTTTCAATTACAAGAATCATACATTCATAATTCTTTTTACAATATTTTAACAAAGTTATCAAGTAAAGTATGGACGCAAGTGATTGCTGTTCCAAGCCCTTGGAATTTGATCTCCTTCAACAGTAGTGAGTTTGAATGTGCCGTCAAGAAGCTTCTGACCTATGACATACGGTCCTTCCCAATTTGGCCCAAACACACCTGTCGCTGTCATAATTCTCTTCAAGACTAGATCTCCAATCTCAAAGCTGCGTTGGCGAACTTTGGAATTGAAATGTCTGGCTATGCTTTGCTGATGAGCTGCGATTCTGAGCTCAGCCTCTTCTCTTTTTTCATCAAGGAGATCTAGTGCCTCAAGCTGTACTTTTTCATTCTCTGCTTGATTGAAATGGATTCTTCTATGTGAAGGGACCTCTGTTTCTATTGGAATCATTGCTTCTGACCCATATGCCAATGAAAACGGAGTATGCCCAGTCGTAGTTTTGTGGGTAGTTCTGTATGCCCATAGTGCTAGTGGTAGCTTATCGACCCAACCACCTTTTGCTTTTTCGAGCTGCTTCTTGATGGTTGACTTGATAATTTTGTTTACTGCTTCCACCTGCCCGTTTGCCTGCGGATGAGCTACTGCTGAGAAGCTTTTTCGGATTTTGAATCGTTTGCAAAAACCTTGGAATTCTTCACTTTCGAACTGAGTACCATTGTCCGTAATTATCTTTTGAGGCACACCATACCTGCAAATGATGCTTTTAGTCACAAAACTTATCATCCTTTTAGAGGTGATAGTAGCCAGTGGTTCAGCTTCTGCCCATTTAGTAAAATAATCTACAGCAACAATGGCATATTTGATTCCAGATTTGGCAGTTGGTAAAGGTCCTATAAGGTCTATCCCCCATATTGCAAACGGCCATGGACTGACCATCTGTGTGAGTTCAGTAGAAGGTGCTCTAGGAATTTTGGCGAATCTTTGCCATCTGTCACATTTTCGGGAATAGTCTGCTGCATCTCGATTAATTTCTGGCCAAAAATATCCGTATCGGAGAATCTTCTTTGCTAAAGTTTGACCACCTAAATGATCACCACATTCTCCCCCATGCACCTCAGCTAGGATTGTTTTGGACTCTTCCCTGGATACACATCGAAGTAACGACATTGAGAATCCCCGTCTGTATAATTGGCCATCCTGGACTATATAGCGAGAGGCTGTCCTCAGTAGCTTTTGTCGTTCTTTTGAATTTTCCGGTAAAGAGCCATTGATCAGGTATTCTGTTATTAGAGTCATCCATGATTCTCGCTCTTGAGACACGCTCATGATCCAATCAATATCCATTTCATCAATGCTTGGAGCCGATAGGACTTCCACTGGAGTCAACCCTAGAAATTGAGCTTCGCCTGTGCTAGAGTACTTTGCGAGAGAATCTGCTTTCATGTTTTCTTCTCGAGGAATATGGCTTATCGTGTAATGATCGAAGTCACACAGGAGTTCCCAAGCCTTTAACAAGTAGGCAGGCAGATTTCCCCCTTTCGCTTGGAATTCCTTCTTGACTTGGCATACAATAAGCTGAGAATCACTGAAGATCTGTAATGCTCGGATGTTTAGTTTTTTAGCAATTCTCAAGCCAGCGATAAGAGCTTCGTATTCTGCTTCATTGTTTGTTGAAGGAAATTCCAATCTTAGTGCATAGCATAATGACCGACCTTCAAGGGTCTCAAGTACAACTCCGACCCCAGAACAGTAGTCATTTCTTGCGCCATCAACATATAACTTCCATTGGATTGGGGAATCATCGATCGTTTCCTCCTCACTGTTACCCTTATCTGTGAATTCTGCGATGAAATCCGCTAAAGCTTGTCCATTGATTGCTTTTCGGGGATGATAAGTGATGTCATATTGACTGGGTTCAATGTTCCTCTTTAGAAGACGACCCGAAGTCTCAGGGCGAAACAGGACTTGCTTTAAAGGTTGATCAGTGAGAACTCTAATAGGATGAGCTTGGAAATATTACCTCAACTTCCTTGATGCAATCAGTAGGCAATAGGCGAGTTTTTCCAACTTGGAGTAATTCATCTCTGCCCCAGTGAATCTTTTGCTGATATAGTAAACCGGATGTTGAACCCTCTTGTCTTCTCGTATCAGCGCTGCACTTAAAGCATGAGATGATACTGCCAAGTATATAAGAAGATCCTCGCCATCGCCGGGCCTAGAAAGTATTGGAGGCGTTTCCATATGGCGAATCAATTCATCAAAGGCTTTTTGGCATTCGGGAGTCCAATCAAAAATTTTCTTTCCTTTCTTTAGAGCGTCAAAGAATGGGATGCATTTATCAGTAGCTTTGGAAATGAACCGACTCAAGGCGGCGACTTTTCCGTTGAGACTTTGCAATTCCTTCTTCGTTCTAGGTGCTTTGACTTCTTTTAAGGCGGTAATTTGGGCTGGACTAGCTTCAATGCCCCTAGTGCTCACGATGAAACCTAAGAACTTCCCGGACTCCACTCCAAATGAACATTTTAAAGGGTTAAGCTTCATTCTGTATTTTCGGAGGACCGCGAACATGTCTGCTAAGTGTTCTATGTGATCCACTGCTTTCTTAGACTTTACTAACATGTCGTCGACGTAGACTTCCATAGTCTTGCCCAATTGCGGTTTGAACATAGCATTAACAAGTCTTTGGTAGGTTGCCCCTGCATTCTTCAGTCCGAAGGGCATAACTCTGTAGCAGTAAAGACCAACATCGGTGATAAAGCTCGTGTCCTCCTGATATGGCTCATGCATCATGATCTGGTTATATCCGGAGTAGGCATCCATAAAAGATAACAATTCATGTCCCGCTGTTCCATATACCAGTTGATCAATCCTGGGTAGTGGGAAGCAGTCTTTGGGGCAGGCCTTGTTTAGATCTGAAAAATTGATGCACACTCTTCATTTTCCGTTGGCTTTCTTAACCAGCACTGGATTTGACACCCAATTCGGATAGGTAGATTCTTTGATAAAGTTATTCTCCATGAGCCGATCAACTTCTTCTTTTAATGCTGCTGACCTTTCTGGACCTTGAGTTCTCCTTTTCTGTTTCACAGGCGTAAATTTTGGATCAATATTCAGAGCGTGTACTGCAACTTCTGGGGATATTCCGCACATATCGGCATGAGTCCAAGCAAAAACATCCAAATTTGCTTTTAAAAAAGTTATTAAGATATTCTGAATTGACACACTAAGTTGTGAACCCACATTCAACACCTTGTTTGGGTCCTTCGGGTCAACAGGTACTTGTACTGTCGTTTCCACTGGTACCACTCTATTCTCCCCTGCACTGGCTTTTCTAGTATCCATCTCTTTTCGTGCTCCGCTGTGCTCGCCAGTGCAGGGTCCGCCCTGTAATTGCTACAAGGCTGGTTCTTTGATGCGGACTGGGGTTGCCGCATCCTTTCCCATTTCTCTTTTCCTTGCTTCTCGCGGCTCTGTCAGATAACACTCCTGCCCAGCATTTTGATCCCCTTTTATAACTCCTACTCCATTGTCTGTGGGGAATTTAATGGTGAGGCACCATGGGGATAGAACAGCTTTGAACGCTGCAAGAGTTGGACGGCCAAGGAAAGCATTACAAGCAGAAAATTCATCGACAATCACAAAAGTTTGCTTGCGGACTACTTTTCTTTCTCCCTCTCCAAGTTCTACAAGCAAATCAATGGTTCCTATCGGCTGTTTTGGCTCCCTAGTGAAGCCAGCGATTTTCTGTGACGAGGCTTGCACATCAGCCATAGGGATCTTCATTTGGTCGAATGTTTTCTTGAAGAGGATATTACAGGATGCGTCACAATCAATGAGAACTCTTCTGACAATAGCTGGCCCGATACCAGCCGATATGACTAAGCGATCCAAGGTAGGAGCTTCAACACCTGTGGAATCCCTGGCTCTGAACAATCATCATTGAAAGTTCTTTGTTGTTTCAGAGGCCTAGCATCTTCCAAAACAAAGACATCTTCTTCGGCCGGTGCATATTTCAAAGCCCGGGTGTACCTTTCCATCTCACCCCAGCTCCTGCCTGCTGGGTGAGGTCCTCCCGTAATGACATTGATAACAGGCCTTCCAGATTCATGTCCCGCAGCCTTCTCACTTGTCCTGGGTTGATGAACAGGAGCTCGTTGCCCCTAACTAGACGAAGCAGGATTGCTACTATTCTTTTCCACAAATTGTTGCAGCTTGTTTTCCCTTATCAACTCTTCAATCAAAATTTTCAACTGGCGGTATTCATCGGTATCATGACCGGGTTGATTATGGAAGCAGCAAAACTTCCCGCTTTGCACAGCTTTTTTCCCGGTTCTCAGAACGGGAGGTTTAGGATAATCAACAGAATCTTTAGTGGCAAGGTAAATACGCTCCGGCGTATCTGATAAAGGAGTATATTCCGATGGCTTGAAGGAACGTGGCTTCTTCAGATTTTTCTGTTTCTTCCCATCGTTATTTTCCCTTTTCTGTCCTACAGATTCAGTCTTGCGTGGAGCAGCAGTGTTATCTTCAGCTTTTTCCAATACTGCCTTTACCGGTACAGGACGGCTTTCTAGACGTATGAACTCATCTGCTTTCTTGTAGAATGTTTCAAGGGAATTTGGTTCCTTCATGTTTAGCCATTTTTCAAATTCACTTGACTTGTCAATGACCCTCATCAGATAAGTCAAGATCATCCGTGGTTCTGCATTGTCTACCTCGGCCAGCGCTATATTAAAGCGATTCAAGAAAGATCTGATAGTTTCCCCTGAATTCTGTTCTAAACTCGACAATGACATGATATCTTTGGCTTTTGAAGCATATAGCCTGAACTGCTCCTTGAATTTCCGGGTTAAATCAGAAAGCTGATCTATAGACCGGATTGGTAACTTGGTGAACCAAAGCAGAGCTACACCTTCTAGATATACAGGAAAATATCGGCACTTTATTTCATCAGAAGCTCTGGCACCTGTCATGTGCCAATCATACTTATACAAGAATTCGTTCGGGTCGCTTGTCCCCTTATAACCTGGAATGGTTGGAGGGACGAACTTCCTTGGAAACTCAACCTTTAAGATCTTTTCGGTAAACGGGGTTTTACTTGGAGCGAAACCCCATTCTTTCTCGTCTTCATTCCTTTGCATGCTCTCTTTCATGATTTGTCGAACCATTTCAGAAAAAGATACCCTTCATCATTTCGAGCTTTAGATCCACCAACTTCAGGAAATGTCTGCTCAAAGGGGCTGGTAGCCCTCTCAGGAATGTTTCTTTCTTCAGCATCATGAATGTTGCCAGCAAAGTTCCTTTCATTACCCGTTGGTTGACGGTTTACCCCAAGTAAATCGTTTAACTTATTCAAAATTAGGGCATTTTGGGCATTCTGAGCCTCCAATTGTGCACTTTGGGCATTTATCTGCTGGTTCAGCCCTAAGATTACAGCATCCAACTCCGCTTTTGTAACCCCAACAGGTGGAGTGGCTTGATTAGGTACTGGGGAAGCGGAGGTTCCCTCTTGAACATTTCCAGATCTAACAGATCTACTCCTTCTACCCGGAGCCATGATTTCAGATAAACTTCTAGTTTTCAGAGAGACTACTTCAACAAACTTTCGTGGAGCAATGATGATAATTTGCCTGAGTTCAGTTCTCGGTGAAAGCACCAAAAATGTTAATGCTTAAATTTGAGCGCTAACACGCCGGTGTGTAAAGTGTAGTTGTGAAAGCACCAACCGGTGATTCGGGAACAGAGTATAAGCAGAAAACTGCAGAAAAAACAGTAAACAATAGCAATTTTATAGTGGTTCGGCTTAATAGTTTGCCTACGTCCACTTTGAATATCTTTATTGATGATTTCGTTACAAGCTGATACAATTCTTCTCAAGTACAATACACTTTGAACTACTAAATACTTTAAACGAGTAGCTTAAACTTCAATGTAAGTAAAAGTCCTCAAATCCATGTCGGATGCATGAGATTTCTTCTTGAAGTTGTTGATAGCGTTCTACGTGTCTTGAAAGCTTTGAGTGTTGAGTTGGTTTGGAATGTAGCAGAGTGTCGGTGCTTGGAAAGAATGAGCCAAAAGTCCCCCGAATGTTGGAGATGGCCATGTATTTATAGGCAAATTTCTGGGCTGGAATTGTTGCCGAAGTCATAGGTCGTGACGACTCAGAATGAGTCGTAAGTCGTGACCGACTTAAATATCACGAGTCAGCAGGCAACGACATAAGTGAAGCGGCATTGAGTTTGCTTATTGTTTGCTTAGATCGCCAGCGACTTATAATAGATCATTAGACATCTTAAGTTACTTGAGTAGTTGGAAAACTTAGGTCGGTCCGCCTCATGAGTTGTTAACTCCATGAGTCGTTAACCCGTTGAGTCGGCCGGCACCTTTAAGTCGCTAAGATTATAACCCGGTGAGTCGCTGTCCCTCCTGAGTCGTTGAGTCGTAACCCTTCAAGGCCGTTGAGTCGGTAACTCCTTAAGGCTGTTGAGTCGGGCTATTCTCTTAAGCCGCTAAGGTTACTAAGTCGTTAGCCTGTTGAGTCGTAACTAGATAGGTCGTTGATTCGGTCCATATGTTAGGTTGGTAATCAGTTGAGTCGGTAATCATCGTGAGTCGTGAGCCTTTCTTGAGTCGCTTGAGCAGAGGGGTTAACAACGATCAAACTGTCTAAATGCCAATTTTCCAAAGAAACTATACAATATATGGGCGATATCATCTCTCATCGAGGCACAACAGTAGATCCAAGCAAGGTTAAAGCACTATTGGAGTGGCCATTACCTAAGAATCTAAAGGCATTGAAGGGTTTCTTAGGTCCGACGGGCTACTACAGAAGGTTCATCCGAAGCTATTGGGTGATTTCCAAGCCTTTAATAGAAATGTTGAAGAAGAATGCATTTCAGTGGAGTGAAAAAGTTAAACAAACTTTTGAATGACTCAAGCGATTTTTTTCTTAATCCTCTAATATTAGCCATGCCTGATTTTAGCTTGCCTTTTATTATAGAGTGTGATGCATGTGGACAAGATGCAGGGGCTGTGTTGACTCAAAACGGTAGACCATTGGAATTTTTAAACAAAGCCATGCATGGGAAAATTTTGGTATTATCTACATATAAGAAGGAGCTCTTAGCAATTATCACTGCAGTTAAAAGATGGGCACAGTATTTGATGGGGGTGACAATTCATTATCAAAATTGATCATCAAATCTAAAATACTTATTAACTCGATAATTATCCACTGGACTACAAGATAAATGGAAGGATAAACTGCATGGCTTTGATTATAGGGTGGAGTATAAGAGTGGAAAGGAGAACGTTGTTGCTAATTCACTATCTAGAAGAGAAGGAGAAACTTTGGAAGAAAAGCACCTACAAGCAATATCAGTGGTACGAACCCATTGGCTATAAGAAACGAAACACACATTACAATCTTCACCTTGGTACCAACAACAACTATCAAAAATTCAGAGGCAGGAATTACCCTTAGGATGGTATAAAGTAGTGGATAATTTGATATTTTATAAGGGGAAGGTTTTAATTGATCACCATTTGGAGATACTTTTGCAACTACTCATTAAAGAGCATCATTCATCATAATTAGGGGGACATTTTGGTATTAAAGGTACTCAAAAAGAATTTAAGCACGTCATTTATTAAAAGAAAATGAAGAAAAATATTGAAGCATTTGTCAAGGCTTGTGAAACAGGTCAAAAAAATAAAGCTGAAAACATCTTAATACCTGGTTAATTGCAACCATTTCCTACTCCTAAAAGAATATAGGTGGATATCTCAATGAACTTCATAACGCCCAAAAGTCAAAACTATATTATTATTTTTGTAGTAGTTGATAGATTGAGCAAATATGCTCATTTCTTCCCACTAAGCCACCCATATACAGCCAAAGAAGAAGCTAATGTTTTCTTCAGTGGAGTCTTTAAATTGCATGGTACGCCGAGGTCAATAGTTAGTAATTGAGATGCCCTCTTCACTAGTAAATTCTGGCAGGAGTTATTCAAGCTTCAGGGTCATAGTTTAAATCTTACACGGCCTACTATCCTCAAAGCGACGGGAAAAATGAAATTGTAAATAAATTATTAGAAAGATATTTGAGATGTTATGCATGCTATAAACCCCAAGACTAGTCTCAGTGGCTATCATTGGCTGAGTACTGGTATAACACAACTTGGAAAGCACCGATAAACACCACACCATTCAAAGTTGTCTATGGAATAGACCCCCCTAATTTGCATTCCTACGTCCCAAATACTGCTAAAGTGAAGAAAGTTGAAGAAGTCCTATATACTAGAGATATTATGATTGAATTTCTAAGAGATAGTCTAGTGATGGCCCAACAGAGAATGAAGAAGTACTCAGATATGCAGAGAACAGAAAGTGAATTTGAAGTGGGTGACTGAGTGTTTTTGAAGCTTCAACCATATAAGAAATTGATAGCAAGAAATCACAAGACCCATAAGCTTTAATCGAAGTTTTTTAGGCCATATAAAATTGAAAATAAAGCTGGAAAGGTTGCTTATAAGTTGCAACCACCAGTTCATGCCAAAATACACCCTATCTTCCATGTATCACAACTCAAAAGGAGGATTGTTGATGATGTAGTAATACAAGAAGGTGTCCTGAGTTCTATGAAGGAGATAGTGGAATAGTCAGAAAGAATTTTGGATAGGGGAATGGTCCCTTGGAACAATGATGTCATGGTGCAAATCTTGGTTTAGTAAAAGGATAGACCGGGGGAAGAGGCAATGTGGGAGCATCATTAGCCTTTGGTTCAAAGATTTCCCACTTTGGACCTTGGACAAGGTCCTTCCATGAAGAAATGGGGAGATGTACAGACCAATGATTAGTTGCAATGATTTTCGAAAAGAAGAGTTGTGGTTCACAGGCAGAAAAAAGAGAAGAAATCAAATTAAGGCGTAATTCACTAGAGTTGGCCATGGGATCGTCGGAGAAGGTGTTGAAGGGTAGTGATGTGTCCAAGGAGGAAGTTGCTGGAACCAGGGTCCGAGGAGTGATATATTAGGATGTATCAATGTGTGCATGTTTATGTATGCACGTGCATACCTAATATAACCAGATCTTGGGTCTGTGTTGAGTAGTGTGTTGTGGAGTGATATGGGTTTGTTTTATGAGTTGAACTGGTCGGTGGTGGTTTGTTTGAGTTGATTGGGTCAAGTTGTATGTATGCATGAGTGTATATATATATGGATGTACATGCACTGGTCATTGTATGTGAGAATTCAAAAAGCAATTCAATTCTTTTTCGTTCATTTTAGTTAAACCTTCTATTAGTTTCTTTCCTTTAATCTTTTACTTAGTTTTATCAATTGTTAGACTAGATCTTAGTTCAATTTCAATTCATTCTTGATCCTATTTTTCACTTATCATTCCCTATTTATTACATTCCAGCACCTTTATCATTACAGTTCTTGTTTCTATTAATTACTTGCTCTTTTAATTTCAGTTTTTGTTGCCTGTAGCTTATAATTTCCATTTTCTTGTTAAACCTTGTAGTTTCAAATTCTGTTGTTACATTTCTACCATTTACTTTTGCTAAACCTTGTAATTCCATTCTGTCCAATTTCTTGCTATTTGTTCTTGTTAATCTCTAGCAAATTGTTATTAGATCTCTATATTTCAACACTATTATTCACTGCCTTCCTTTGTTTGAGTCATTCTATTGCTACTAACAATAATCAGTTCTTGTGAAAATATGTTCTTGTTCATATCACTTCCACTCACAATGCAATTTCTCCATCATTATAAGTTTTCATCATCTCTTTTTCATATACCTGCTTCAACACAATACTCCTCATCATAGTTCCTTAAGTACTAACCAATTCAGTTTAATCTTGATTCAATTCTATTGTTGGTACACCAAGCAACCACCATATCAACACTTCTTGTGCATTTCTGATACCTGCATATGTACATTGCCTCTATATCAACACCTCACTTCATCAATTCATCTCATATCCTCATCAGAACTTCCTCAATCTGCCATGAACAAAGCATCAAAGCAACCCACCTCTTTCGGTGCTATATTCTATTAGCAAGAGTCAATATTTCACCAAATTAAAAAAAGGAATTTCTGGTGTAGCTCGATCTTAAAATAAAAAGCATCCAACAAATAAGTTTATATTCTGAACAAAAAGAACAACAACGGTAAGGAATTACATAAGTACTAAATTAGCGAACGAAGATGAAGAAATCGCCTAAAACAAGGTTTCAAACAAGGCTTCATCTTTGGCGAACTTGGGCAGTTCTAAACAATAAACGAAGGGACTTCGTCGTCATCTCAAACAAGGTATTGTTGAAGATTAGGAGAAAGCACCCCTTTTATTCTATCGTATTTTGCAGATTTGAGGAGAACTAACAAATAGGGTTATCATGATTTATAGAGAGAAGCAGGCTGGATGGGTAAGTGGGTTATTTTGTTTTGAGACGGTTTCACCGTTGTTAAATGGATTGAGTTAAAAAAAATATTATATGGTTTACCAAACCTTTTAATATTAGGGTTAGCAATTGAATAAATGGGTTAGGGTCTGGATTGATGGGCCTATGTAAATGCACAATGTGTAGAGCTAATAATAACTAGAAAACAAGATAAATACAATGGAAGTAAACATATGTTTTAAAATCATGGAAAATGCAAACTATTAAATGCATAAATGAGGAAATTCCACATTTCCTCGTAAATTTTGAAATGCATCAACTAGGTCGATGTTTGAAGAATGTTAAATCAAACAAAATTTGCAATGGTTTGATAGGGAAATTGGCTCACACATACTTATAAGAAAGCATAGATACTCAAACTTGTTAGAATCATCATTGCAAAAATAAAAGAAGCTAATTTGGTGCATTGATCATGTTGGCCAATGTGTACTTTGTAGTAGTTAATACATTATATATATATATATATATATATATATATATATATATAAATATAATTTGTCGGTATTACCTGTTCATTCAAAAGTTGCTTATGTAGTTTGAACGTTACGTTAACATTCGTGTTAATAGCTTCCTAAATTCTTGCAATTCTTGCTTACACGGTACACATTTTATTCGTTAAAATCAAGTTAGATAAGTATTGGTACGTGCTTCCCATTATTGTCGACATGGAAATTGGAATACATAAGTCGATCAAATCGAGTAAAATAAAATCTAAATAGTGTCGACGAGGCAACAAATTAGAAATCAACCTTGGTTTAGATTGTAGAAAACTTCTTGGTAAACAATATTTATTGTATAGTCATGATGTCTGGTATTAATGATAATTAAAGTCTTTATACCTTTGTATCATGTGAGAAAACATGGCGAAGAAGGCAAATGCCTATAATTTCTAGTATTTGACCCTGACTTTTGTTAATAGTCCCAGAGAAATGGACTTTAATTGGAAATTGTGTTCGACGGCCACTTTGTATCTATTTTAGATGAATTAGAAAAAATCATACGTGGCAACAACACCTGGGGAGTACCTAAGAGCCATACTCCGTTCATAGATACCATCCTACAGGTTGAGTACCACTGGAAGTTCAGTATGCCTAATATTCTATCTTAGGAAGGGAAGATTGATCCCCGACAGCATATAATGAGATACGAGTGGATGATTGACTCGGCTCGGGCAAATGATGCGACCAAATGCAGATGCTTCCCGATAACCTTATCCGGGATCGCTACCATGTGGTTCACCAGGCTTCCTCCACGATCAATCTCCTGGTTTGATGAGTTAACGGTGAAATTTATGGAACAGTTTATGATCCATGCCACTCGCCCAAAAGACATGATGTCTCTATCCAGTGTGATCCAGGCTCCAGGGGAGTCATTAAAAGATTAGTTTCAAAGGTTTCACGTTGCTGTTACCGAAGTTAGCAACCCGAATGACCATGCTATTCATATGGCCGTGATGCGAAGAGTAGATCCGGACTCGGAATTTGGTGATTGGCAGGCAGGAAAACCTCCGACTACCCTGGAATGCTTTTATTCAAAGGCGAACCAATTCATGAGAAGGGAAGAGGCCAGGTGGATAAGGCAAAGCAGTGCGCCAGGGCCCAACAAGGAGACGGTGCAAAGCAACATTGCGGTAAAGCAATTTGGCGACAACTCTAGCAAGGTCCAGGTCAATATTCAAAATAAACCAGAGCGGTCTAAAGGATCCGAAGGAGGAAATTCTGAAAGAAAGAGGGAAGCAGGAAAGTGGAAACCATGAATCCCAACCTACGGTGAATACACTCCTCTGAATACATCTCTAGAGAATATTAATGTATCAACTTGTAATACATTCCAATACCGAAAGTCGTGCCCAAAGGAATCCACTAAGGAACAAAAACAGACTGGAAAGTACTGTCGGTTTCACGAGACCTACGGGCACAACACCGAGGAATGTAGACATCTCCATGATTCTATAGAAAAATTGATTCGGTAGAAGAAGTTACAACAGTTTGTTAAGAACTCGCAGGAAGGTGAACAGAAGACATCCAACCCCAATCGCGGGCAGGCTCTACATCAACCCGAGGAACCCGCTTGGACTGGAGGTAGGTTGATCATAAACATGATAGTCGATGGGCCTCACCCGGCAGACAAGAATTAACAAGAAATGGAACGCTATGCTAGTTCCCTAAAGCATGCAGACTTCGAATGCTGCTCGAACACAGAAGATGGGACTCCAGTGAAACAGTAGCGAATGATGACGGATGATATAGTATTCAGGAGCGGGGATGCCGATCAGGTGGAGGCACCTACCATTGACCCAATTGTCATTTCGGCCATGATTGGGCCGGTGTTTGTGAGAAGGACACTGATTGATTATGGAAGTTCTGTTTATATTATCTTCAAAAAGGCATATGACCAAATGAAGATGGAGGCGAAGGATCTGAAACCATCTAAATCCCGAATTCACGGCTTTAATGGTACAACCACTGATGCGATAGGTTTTGTTGAATTGCCAGTTGAGTTAGGAGAAGGTGAACGTAGGAGGGTACAGATCCTACCGTTCATTGTTTTGGATGTTGATTCCCTGTGTAATGTTTTTCTGGGCCGACCGGCCCTGGTGGAGTTTAGGGCAGCTTTGGCCCATGGTGTTTAACCCTAAAATTTCCAACGGATGGAGGAGTTGGTGTAGTGCATGGCGATCAAGCGAATGGTCATGCATGTTATGTGGCTGAGCTAAGAGAGGCCCAACGAAGAGAGAGGAGAAAGGGTGTGGACAACTCTGTCTGCATCCATGCTGCTGAAAATTGACAAGTAATTCTCAAGCCTTGGCTCGGGCAACAAGGTCGGATCTATAAAGACATAGATCCGAGAGACAATGATAAAGAACCCAAGGAGGCTAAAGCAGCACCGGATGAACTGACGATTGACATTCCAATCAGCCATGATGACCCATCACGGGTGCTTAAGATTGGATCACAACTCAACCCCTTGATGACTGAGGATCTTACGATTTACTCCAAGCAAATCTGGATGTTTTCGCTTGGACCCACTCTGATATATGCCGGATTTCTCCCACCATCACAAGTCATATGTTGAACATGGACCCAAAGTATGTGCTAGTGAAACAAAAGAGAAGAGACATGGACCTGGTGAGGTTTGCTGCTCTTAAAGAGGAAGTGGATAAACTTAAAGCCAATGGGTTCGTCCACGACGCCCTCTATCCTGAATGGGTATCTAATCCCGTACTGGTGAGGAAGGAAAACGGGAAGCGAAGGACCTATGTTGATTACTCAGACCTGAACAAGGCATGCCTTAAGGATAGTTTTCCATTGTCCAGAATTGATTAGCTGGTCGACTCGACAGTAGGACACGAATTATTATCATTCGTGGATGCGTATTCAGGATATAATCAGATCCCGATGCACATTCCGGATCAAGAGCACACCAGTTTCGTTACAAACGTTGGACTATACTGTTATGTAGTGATGCCTTTTGGGTTGAAGAATGCAGGAGAAACTTATCAGCGTTTGGTGAATCGAATGTCTAAAGGCTGGATTGGTAGAACGATGGAAGTCTATGTGGATGACATGCTCGTGAAGTCACAACAGTCAAACGACCACATTCGAGACTTAGCGGAGATGTTTGATATACTCAGGTATTACGGAATGAAAATCAATCCACTAAAATGTTCCTTTGGTGTTGCGTCGGGAAAGTTTTTAGATTTTATTGTCAATACGCGGGGAATCAAAGCCAACACAGAAAAGATTCAGGCTATTCGAGACATACAAGCACCCAGAATTATAAAGCAAGTACAAAGCCTGAATGGAAAATTTGCCGCGTTGAGTCGATTCATATCCAGAGCGGCCGACAAGTGTATTCCTTTCTTCGACGTGATAAGGAAAGGGAAGAGAAATTTTGAATGGACGTCAGACTGTGAGGATGCGTTCCAAGCTTTGTTGAGGCACTTGGAGAGGCCCTCGGTTTTGTCAAAGCCTGTAGACATGAGGAGTTATATGTTTACTTGGCCGTATCTCAGCATGCCACCAGTGCAGCTTTCATTCGTGAAGAGGATCGAATCCAAAAGCCTGTGTACTATGTTAGTAAGCATTTAACGGGAGCAGAGAGAAATTATCCTAAGATTGAGAAGCTAGCCTACTGCTTGGTAATCGCCTCACGCAAGCTCCGTCTGTATTTTTAGGCACACCCGGTCAGTGTTTATACCGATCAACCTCTGCGACAGGTGCTCCAGCGACCAGAAACCTCTGGAAGGCTACTCAAATGGAACATTAAGCCGAGTCAGTTCGATATCACTTACCTACCATAGAGGGCAATCCAAGGACAAGCGCTAGCAGACTTCATTACAGAGTTCACCATATCAGACAAGCCAAGTGGTAATGATGTAACTCCCGTTGTTCGATGGTAGCTATATACAGATGGAGCATCCAACGACCATTGTTCTGGGGCTGGTGTTATTCTTTAACTCCCTAGAACTGTTCGATTTGTTATGCTTTGAAACTTGGTTTCCCCGCTACGAACAATGAGGCTGAATATGAAGCACTGATTGCAGGCTTGAAACTTACCATAGAACTTGGAGTGAAATCGATTGAAATCTTTTGTGATTCTCAGCTGGTGGTGTACCAAGTACGGGGAGACTATCAGGTAAAGGGGCATAGACTTGCCCCATACCTCACTAGGT
The DNA here is from genome assembly GCA_030765085.1 of Allium cepa. Classification (NCBI taxonomy): domain Eukaryota; kingdom Viridiplantae; phylum Streptophyta; class Magnoliopsida; order Asparagales; family Amaryllidaceae; genus Allium; species Allium cepa. The sequence goes on from CM060942.1 coordinate 154,664,288, forward strand.
TTCAAGAACTATTGGAGAACCTTGAGTATTACGATATTTCGCATATCCCGCATGAACAAAATGGGGAAGCTGACTCATTAGCGAAATTTGCAAGTACTCGTGATGCACAACAGATGGATTTGGTTCCTGTCGAAACGTTACATGCGCCGAGTATAAATGAAATGGAAGTAGATTTTGTGTTAGGGACAGAAACTGAAAGGGAGTCATGGATGACCCTGTTCAAAGAATACCTGCTACATGGAACCTTTTCCTGAGAGAAAGAACGAGAGGCGACAAGTCGTTCGCAAGGCCTCGCGGTATATAATGCAGGATGGAATAATGTATCGGAAGGGATTCTGAGCTCCCTTACTTAGGTGCATCGCCCACAACGAAATAAAGCGGGTCTTGAAAGAAGTTCACGAGGAGAATGCAACGACCATACTGGAGGGGGAGATGTTAGCCAAAAAGATCCTCTGATATGGATACTATTGGCCGACTGTGAATCAGGATGCTGCAGACTATGTAAGGAAGTGCGACAGATGTCAAAAGTACGCAAAAATCCCAAGAGCACCATCGAAAAAAATCACGCAAATGGTTAGTCGATGGCCTATTGCAATATGGGGGATTGATATAATCGGCTCCTTGCCAATCTCCAAAGGTGGTGTGCAATACGCAATTGTCGCAGTCGATTACTTCACTAAGTGGGTAGAAGCGGAGCCCTTAGCCACGATCACCACCAAGAAGGTCATTTATTTTATTGTGAGAAACATTATATGCCGCTTTAGCCTCCTTTGAACTATCATTACTGACAACGGAACTCAATTTGAAAGTAGAGAGTTCAAAGAGTTCTGCCAAAAATATTGCATTGAGAAAACGTATATAGCAGTCGCTCATCCCAAAGCAAATGGACAAGTTGAAGCCATAAATAAGATAATCAAGTCCATATTAAAAATGCGTTTGGAGAAGGCTAGAGGCAAGTGGGTGGATGAACTCCCAACAGCACTCTAGGCCTACAGGATCACCCACAAGTCCACAACTGGCCATACTCCATTCACCTTGGCATACGACACTGAAGCTGTTATACCAATGGAACTTGAAGTTCCCTCTCACCGGGTGATTCATTATGATCCTAGGATGAATCGGGATCTTTTACTGGAATTGTTGGACTTTGTCGACTAGAAGCGTGAAGAAGCTGATTTAAGGGTGGTCGCATATCGGCACCGAGTCGCTCGATATTATAATGAAAAAGTTCGACCGAGAACCTTCAATGTGGGCGACCTAGTTTTGAAGCGTGTTTTTCTGGTCCCCTCGTATATGAATTCCACATTGGATGGTCCTTATGTCAACGAACAGAAGCTTGGAGAAGGAACCTTCAGGCTAGCAACTGTTGATGGCATGACACTTCCTAGAGCATGGAATAGCGAGCATTTACGCTGTTATTATACTTAGTCCATTTCTTTTGCATTTTTTTGTTGTTGTTCTCGGTTTCCGGCATGTAATAAGACAATTCACTTTGTCATTGTCTTCCACAATCAATAAAGGCTTGAAGCTGTTTTCCTATGAAATATTAATGTTTTGTAATTTCATGGCAAGATAAAATTGCATTAATCTGTCTAGCGTATAAACGCACGCATGAAACTAAAAGTCAATCGGCTAACGAATCAAAAATCTCTAAGTCCCCAGAGCGCAGACTAGAGTACTATGAGTCCCTGGTGTGCGGATTAGACTATAAATGATTTAAACATCTCTAATCCTCATAGCATGGACTAGAGTACTCCGAGTCACCAGAGTGCGGACTAGAGTATAAACGATTCAAAAATCTCTAAGTCCCCAGAACATGGACTAGAGTACTCCGAGTACCCGGAGTGCGGACTAGAATATAAACAATTCAAAAATCTCCAAGTCCCCAGAGTGCGGACTAGAGTACTGTGAGTCCATGAAGTGCGGACTAGTATAAACGATTCAAAAATCTGTAAGTCCCTGGAGCGTGGAATAGAGTACTTCGAGTCCCTGGAGTGCGGACTAGAGTATAATGATTCAAAAATCTCTAAGTCCCCAGAGCGCAGACTAGAGTACTCTGAGTCTCTGGAGTGCGGACTAGATTATAAACGATTCAAAAATCTCTAAATCCCTAGAGCATGGACTAGAGTACATTGAGTCCCCGAGTGCGGATTAGAGTACAAACAATTCAAAAATCTCTAAGTCCCTAGAACGCAGACTAGAGTACTCTGAGTCCCCGGAGTGCGGACTAGAGTATAAATGATTCAAAAATCTATAAGTCTCGCGAGCGTGGACTAGAGTACTCTGAGTCTCCGGAGTGCGGGCTAGAGTATAAACGATTCAAAAAATCTCTAAGTCCCCAGAGCATGGACTAGAGTACTCTGAATCCCCAGAGCACGAACTAGAGTACTTTTAATTCGAAAATCTCCGAGTCATATGAAAGCGAACTGGAGCTTACATAACCCACACGACTCGGAATTTCAGTCACAAGTTAGATGATAAGCTAAACAATGTCAGAATGGAATACAAAGAAACACAATTTTATTTACTAATCAAAGATTAAGTTCCATTGCAACTTCTCCGAAGTCTGGAGCCAAAGTTTATCTATGACGACTATAAAAAAGAAAAGAAACAACTACATAATTTTGGCTTATTTAAGCTGAGCGAGGCATAACCAGATGATAGCTATTTCTTTGATTTTTTTCTCCTTCTTCGGCTTCTCCGAAGTCTCCTCAGCTAAACATTTTCTCCTGGACCCCTTGCTTCCTAACGATGTGGTATCCGAAGAAGGAAGAGGGACCTCCAAAGGTTTGGTCCCACCGGGGAAAATGACCCTCAGGGCCTATTTAGGGGGTCATCGAGTTCCACCACCTGAGGTTCTATCTTAACTTCGGTTTTCTTTTTCTCCTGTTCCTCAACTTGCTCCTTCATGCTAAGCTTCGAAGTATGTTTAGAAGCGCTTGTGATTTTGACCTCGTCATGTTCATCTACAAGCGAGGGATTCTCAAGTTTATCCTCATCTAGTGCCCCTGTCACTTGAGCATCGGGTCCAGGGGTATCCCCAGTGTGAAGTACCTCAGCCACTTTCTCTTCCCTCTCCGTGGCAATATCCTCCTTGGAATTGGTTTGGGATCAGAATGGCCTACATGAAGTCATAAAAAACAAATGTTAGAATACATCTGTTACACACCAAAAGCGATGGTTTCTTAAACTCTAGAAGGAAAAACTACATACCGGCTTCTAGTTGACTCTCAGTCGTCTTAGGAGTATAACCCTACAGAATAGGGGATAGAATGTGAACACCAAGCCCAGGCTTCTCCAGGTCATAACCAACATGCTGCTTGGGAAGCCCAAGTGACGAGCTATCGACCAACTGAACGAGAGGAGGAACTGGAGGCTTAGTGTCGGGTGGTCCAGCAATATCGTCCTTTTCCTTTGATGAAGAGGAGTCTCTTCCGAAGAGGGCTTTTGCCGTGGATAAGTCTGAAGGCTCATCTCCTCGAAGCACTTTCCTCATAAGAGCTTCTTCATCAACCTCTTCGACGCCCAGCTCAACCTTTTTAATCTTTATCAAAGTATCCTATGCTACGGTCAATGATTTGAGTTAACCATCACCTAGAAAAGAGAGTTTGCGGTGCATGAGAACTCGTGCATTGTACTCGGCAATGAGTGGATCATATAAGCACTTAATTTCTTCTCCGTCGGCCTCAGTAGCTTCCTCAAGATGAAAGTCGACTTCTGTAAGTGCCATTTTCTTACCCTCCTCACGAGTTGCCTCCCTTAGCGCGTTAACCCTGGAATGCTCCTCATCGAGCTTCGTCTTTGGATGTCGTGATGCGACAATCTCATCGCAATATCGTTGTGGCTCTTCCATGCAACAATTTTCTCTTTTTTCTCTTTAGAGAGCAGCTCCTCCAGCTCTTTAACTTGTCAAGCGAGAGTATCTTTTTCTTTCTGTATAGAGACTTTTTCTAAAGCTAGAGCACCATTTCGTTGGATCGCCTCGTCGATTTCTTTTCTGTGAGTGGCCTTCAAGCGACTAACTGCCTCGGCTAATTCCTTGGCATTTTTCTGGGCGGCCTCAAGTTGAGATTTGTATGAGGATAGCTCTTCATCATGCGCTTTAATGATATCTTTATCATGAATAGCTTTGAGTTTTAGGTGATCAATTTCGTGTTGTCCATGGAAACCTCTGAAACTTTCTCTGCCAAGTGTACGAACGCATCATGCTGAACATAAACATCGTTGTTGCAGGCGATGGTACTTTGTTTGACATGTCTGGGGATAGGATGAATCACAGGGAGAAATTTCAATCCATTGAAACATATCTTTGGGAAAGTAGCCTTGAAATCAGCTAATTTTTTTGTTGTCGATGGATCGTGTGTAGAAGCTGGGGAAGTCTGCCTAACAGAAGCCACAGATTTCTTATAGGGCTCACGAGATTGCTTAGTACTCGAAGAGCCAGAATGTTGGTCGTGGGGAACTTTGGAATGAGATCCCTTCTGAGTAGTCTTCTCCCTACTATGCTTTGGGTGAGGAGGAGGATCGCTTGGGTATGAAGAATGGCTATAAGTTCTCCTTCTAGAAGACGATGACTCTCTGGGACGACAATCTCTATCACCGCTGTCATCCCCATCTTTTCGTTTCCCTGGTCCAGAATCCCGACTTGAATGATAAAAGATGGAAGATCCGCGAAGGTGATTAATTCCATGTGTACACCATATGTCACTTGAACAGAAAGCCAAACGAGAACGATTTAGTAGGAATCATGCGATGAGTGAAATTCGACTGCGTGATGGAGTGTAAATGTTTGTGTGCGTCCTAGTGTCCCCCTTGACGGACCAGTGTTCTTTGCATTACTTATTAGAGTTTTCTCTCTTTGAGGGTGAGTCTGAACACCTTCATCGCTCCTCGGGGCGAATTGAATCCCATAGCCTCAGGGTTATTGAATCCGTAATTCAGTATGTTGTCAGGAATGGTCAAGTCGGATAGTCCTTTTAGTGAGCCTTCTATGTTTTGTGAAGACTATTTCTTTTCGATCAGAGTTACTGTGACCTTTGAAGTTCCGCCAACCTTCTTCTTTTTCAGCTTGTAAGCCAGGAACTTCTTCCTCTTCGAAGGAGGCGGTGGTTCGTCAGCACTGGGTGTATCAGACCCTAGCGCTTGGCCGGAACTTAAGTTTTCATCGATCGCCTCTGGCACCTCGGTTTCTTTGATTTCACCTTCCTTAGTTGTGTCGGGATCCCCTCTTTCAGGGGGCACTGAAGGTCCGGCTTGCTCTTTACCTGTTTCCGCGGCGGGTCCGGTTTTAGTGGCGTCGATTGGAGTGCTCGTTCGACGTCCCTCCTCCAGTAATCTGAACTTCAAAAGAAGCTCATTGGAGATAACGAATTTGATGTCCCAATCTCTCACAGGAATAGCTTGAATGGCCTCGATGGCCTTAGAATATCCAGTGCCTTTAAGTCGTGGGCGAATATCTGTAAGAGTTGAAAGAAGTTTAGAAAAGGTGCACTTCAAGTCTTAATAAGAAGATCGAAATAAAAATGAGACTTACTCCCTTCTAGCCAACTTCTCGCAAACCCGGCAGGACAGCGTATGTAAAACCACTCTTGTTTATGCTAGAAAAATTTACTCCACGCACCCGTCAGGATTTGGTATTTGGAGTGTGGCTCGAGAAATATGAAGAATGAACTGTCAGAACGTCTCTTGAAGTGGTAAATATAACAAATATCCTTGGGAGTAGGAAGTCTGAATAAGGTGCTCACTCTAAGGACACAGGTACCATGAATAAATGCATGGTTTTTAGGATGTAGCTGTGCCGAAGCAATCCCGGTATACCGTAACACTTCATGGAGAAATGAATTGAAAGTTGGCACACTTCCAACCGAGCACATAAATTTGTTGCACGTTGTATATCCGGTTGGAGGCAAGTGAGGTCGATCTAGTGCCGACGGGACCAGAACATCTTCGAAGTGGATTCCATGGATAGAACATAATCAGCAAAGAGCAGTTTCACTGATTTTTGAGGTTTAGGAGTCGATAGGATCATCCAGAACAATGGCCTCGTCTACAACATTGGGAGCCGGGCCTATAACCGCAACACGCGGATCTAGGATTCCAGGTGTAGGGACTAACGATGGATTCGAATTTCCCATTGCCTCCTGCGGAGAACTTGGCTTAGGCTTGTCAAAAACTGTAGCAGAGCTTGATCTTTTGGACATCTCTACGGAACGATGGATGTGAACAAATACCTGTTTAAGCTATACTTGAAAAGCAATAGATGTCATATATAACAACAAAATATTCCCCCCACATGGCGTGTGAGCTAGTGCGATTATTCAAGCAAAGAGTACAGATAAATTAGAGTTCTAAAGAGTAAAATGTAGCGCGATAAGCTTTAAGTTATCATCCTAAAAGCTTTATGTTCGCATTTACGATGGTTCAAGTTTGGAAGTTATTAGTCGTAATCAGTGTCATGTGCCCTTGAACTTAGGTTCGTATCATGGATTCATTGGTATATGATTAGGTATGGAAATAAGCGGTTGTATTATGTTTTGTGATTCGAGGTGAGATAAGTTTGTTTGCTAATGCCGATCCCCGTACCAAGGTTCATTCATCCATTCAGGTGTATATATGCCGAGCTATACTGCCTTGCTCGGTACCGACCCACTCGTTTCCTAGCTACCGAACGAACCCTTAAAATCTATCCTGATTCACTTTTTCCTTTCCTCTCTCTACTCACCGACCCACTCTCTTACAGACTACTGAACTCCTACCTAGATCAAGGATAACCGATCCACCCATCTATGAAGTATCTGTCCACTCGCTCAATCAACTTATACCAAACAAGCCTTACCCAACCTATGCCGACCCACTCTTCTCCTAGGCTCCTACCGACCTGTTCTACTGACAAAATCCCACCGACCCAGACCTCCTTGGACGACCTACTGACCCTCCCCCATTCAAAGTGTAGAACTCTTCTCTCTCAAGAAACATGACTCTCTTCTCCTATACATCATTGAACTCAGTTCCTATCAACGCCTATGATAACTCCTCTCGGTCTAGTGTAAACTCACGTCAAAAACACTACATTGTCCGCTCCTATCACTCATACCGTGCCACATTTTTCTCCTCTCCCCTTTATATTATGCATGGTTGTATGCGCGTACGGTTCAAACCGAGTTCGAGTTAAAAAGGGGATGGCCTAGGAGTTCATAATAATATATGAAAGCTCACCTATATGTGTGTTAATTCGAGGTTGGGGCGAGTGATTCTTGGAGTTTGGAGTCGAGGGGTGTGGTGGAAGTGCGTTTGGAGAATGTTAAAACGAAGGGGCAAGGTAGTTCGGTGGAGTGAAAGAGATTGAGTTTGGAGCAGTTCTAGGGAAGATGAGATATGAAATGAGAAGTGGAAAGAAAAGAACGAAGGAGTGGATTTTTATATGGAGGACGGGAAGTTGAACAGGTATTCTCCTGTAGAACCGGTCACTGTGCTTTGGTGGGATGGTAAGTAAGCAGACCGATCGTGTGGTTCGACAAGTGAACCAACCGTGTGGGTCGGCCTTTATATGCTAATTCATCCTTTGTTAATATATATATATATGTGTGTGTGTGTGTGTGTGTGTCTATATACATATGCACATATAATGTTAGGAAAACCCACCACGATTCAACCTTCGAGAGGTTGTGTACATCCAGATTTTGAAAAGTTAAAAACAGGATTTAAATGACAGATGATTATCATTCTGAATGAAATAGCTCCTGAAAGCAAGGATTGATTGCTGATTCAAAGCATGTCGTGTTGATTCACACGATGCACTTTGCGGGGCAAATGTTACCCGACACTTTGGCCTGACTACATGGCGATAGTCGCAGAGCCTATGGTTGAACCTAGACGAGACTCAAGCTAAGAGAGGATTGGAAATATAAGAGACCGGTGTAACTTAAGTTTGGGTCGGCCTATACACATGGATCGGTATATTCGGCACTGGCTCGGCCAAGGTGGATCGGTGTTGGAGTGTAGCCAAGGTGGATCGGCCAAAGTGGATCGGTGTTGGAGTGTAGCCAAGGTGGCTCGGCCAAGGTGGCTCGGCCAAGGTGGATCGATGTTGGAGTGTAGCCAAGGTGGATTGGCCAAGATAGGCAAGACAAAGTGGTTCGGTCGAGATGGGTTCAGTCCTAGTGGCTTGGTGTAGATGGGATCGGCCCTGGTGGTTCGGCTAATTGTGGTTTGGCCTTAGAAGTATTATGTCGTGCATCGCTCGGTCAAGGAAGGAAAGCCAAGCTTCTTCAGTCGATTGAGGCTCTGCATTGATGGCTCGGCTTCAATGGTTCAGCATGTGTAGATTGGCGTAGCGGGTTCAGTGCACAATGAGGGAGTTAGCATATTCTTAGGGTTTATAGCAAGGTGAGGAGATCGACATTGCTTTGCTTCGAGATTCACCACGAGTCGCTCTGAGTCCCTTGAGAGCTTGCCTCGAGTCGGTTACCAGACGACCACAATTCAGCCATAGGGGTTCGGCAACACCTGGCCTGGCCATATTGGTTCGACATTACCTGGTCGGTCGATTTGAACTGATATTACTGGGCCGAGCTATCTTGGTCATGGGCCAACACAGGAAAACCAGCCTACATTCATCTATAAATAGAGGGGGATAGGTACAGTTGAAGGGACCTTTTTTCGGGAACTCCAGGGACACTCTGCCAATTTTTGTGCTCACTTTTCTTAAGTTCAAACTTGCATTCAAGTTGTTTATATACGGATTGTATCTGTACTGAAGTGAGTGGAAAAGTAATAAAGATCATATTCAAAGTGGACGTAGGCAATTACGCCGAACCACTATAAATCTGGTGTCTTCCTTTCCTGTTGTTCTTTTTGCATTCAGTTATGGTATTTCTCTGTTTTAATTTACTTTCTCCATTAATCTCTCTACACAACTCTATTCAAGGGTGTTAGTAACCAATTTTGGTGCTAACATATATAGTAGTATATATATTAGTAGTTGGATTGATATCCCCGCATATTTTAGCGGATGAGACCTTGTGCGCCCTACGTAATAACGGATGACCCTATATACCGTGATATCTCCCTCGAAGTGGGATTGGTATTTTTATGTTGTATTGACGTCTGGGGATGCAGAGAAATAGGTTGGTGGGATCCAACTGGATTCCTCAAAAATGTTGATTTTAATTTCATATTTCATGATATATGATGTGTTAGTATAATCTGTTATAGATCGTTGTTGTGATTTGAATTATTGGATATTATAGTAGCACTGGCCTTAATTTTGGTATTTTAAATACCATAAATATTTTTTTTGAAATTTTGAAGGAATTAAAAGGAGATTTTGAATATAAAAATATTATGTAGAAATTTGGTTATTTTTAAAGAGATTGATTTGGATAAAATAAAATTTTGATTTGGAATTGGACTTAACTGTTCGTAAAATGTTTTAATTAGAATTTAAGAAAATATTAATTATACAAAGGATTTTAACAATGGAATTTTTAAATGATATTCTGGAAAATATGAAAAAGAGTTGAAATCGATAATTGAAATAAATTTATGAAATATATGGAAATCATTAAGAAATGGATTTATAAAAATGATATTTTATAAATGGAATTAGTTTTATAAACAAGTGAAACCCAAAGGAGTTATAAATTTATAAACGATGTTTATAAATAAGGGAAATGATAATTATTGATAAATTGGAATAAAAATTCATAGTGTGAATTTATACTTACCGAGATATGGGAATAGTTTTGGGAAAAATAGTAGAATCTATTTTTGGAAAGTGAAATGGTTAGGAAGTTGAAAAGGAAATCGATGTTTTGTGAAACTAGAGGGATTTATATATTGGAACTGGTTGTTGAGAATTTAATATATATATATATATATATATATATTCAGAATTTAAGTTTGTTTTAAAAGGTAAATTTTATTTATTTAACTATGAAATTTTAAACTAGTTAATATTGGAATATTTCAGGAAGTGGATTATTCAAATATAAGTTCTTATTGAAGTAAATTCTAACTTTTATAACAAATTTTGTAAATCAATTAGTTTTAACTAAGGTTGGATTAAAAAATGAGTTATTAATGTTTCATTTAAAAAGTGTTTGATGTTTCAAACAATTAACACGTTTCAAAAATAATTTTTTATTCTTTGAAATACATATTTTTTATATATATATAGTCTTGAATGATTTAAATTATTAATTTACTTATTTATAAACTCTCTCAACATGTGGAAACATATAAGGTTTTTAGAAGTGGTAAATGGATAGACGAGATTATAAGTGAGTACAATCGACTTTGGAAAATGTAAAGGAATTAATATAAATTTCGAAAATGTAGAAGATAGGATAAGAAAAAACTCATGAGTATTTATATTAGAAATGATTTCGAAAAAATGGATTATAATATTTTCCTAAGTGAGAAAATGACGTTTTTTTGGAAATATTTAGAGACGAAGGATTTATATCGAGATATTTTCTAAGTAATGGATTATAAATCGAAGGTAGGAATATTTCACTAAGTGTTGAAGTGAAGTACGGGTGGAAATATCCTGTTATGGAAGCAAGTATTCGAAAATGTTTTCAAATATTGATAAATTTGAAAAAGGTTTGAATATATATCTTGTAAAGATATTTTGAAATGGACATTTTAAAGAATTTTAAATAATGGCCTAGTGACTATTTGTGGATTTTATTTGATAGTTAAATAACCGACTATCAATATTGGCCAATTTCGTTAATCGTTTCAAAGAGATCGGTATCAGATTTAATTATTCGAAAACCACTTCGATCCAGTTTGAACATTACAGATGGATACCGTGAAGATAGTGAAGATGGTGATTCGATTTGTCCAGACCTCAGACAACTTGTATGGACGAATGCTACCAGAACGTCATCATTGGAGGACGATGAGCATTCTAAGTGGGATTGTTCTTGAAAGGTAACGTTAGCCTCAAGCCTCATTAACCGAGAATGACTAAAATAGGGGAGATGCAACAAGGCTAATTGGGTTGCTCCCAATTAGGATACGTTATCACTTTTCTAGATAACCTCGGAAATATATAAATTATGGATATGGTTGTGCATGAAAAAGGGAGCGCTTGGTTTTTAAGGGTGGGAACACCCATGGTGATAACATATTCGGTTCTATCCAGGTTAGGGGTGTGCCGTTCTTGTGTTGTAGGGGATCCCAGCGAGGTCCTCGGTACATTTTCCTAAAGGTGTACTGTGATGGGCGGTACCCTAGTAGCCCAACCATTGTATGGAATCCATTCTCCAATACGAGCCTTTATGGTTCTGTTTGTAGAGCCTAGTATGCTATAATTTATAATGTAAAAATTTCGGTAATTTGAATAAGTATTTGTACTTAGACACTATTATAATATCAGTGGATTTTCTATAAAATGTTTTGGTTATTGTAAGGGAAAAACCCATCATGTTTATATGTGATGCGGTCTTACGAGATATCTTTGTTTTTCAAAGGGTATTGATAACTTTAATAATTCAAATTGAGTGTGCTTTCTCATGCTGGTTTCCCAGACCGACTCGGGTGTTATTTTATTATAATGCTCGGGTCAGACCGAGTATTACAAATTCATGATAGGATGCTATGGAGCTCAGGAGACAAGCTGGATGGTAAAGACGTATTTCCGTACTTGATTTGTATTTCCGCTATGTGAGGACAAGTTATTAAAATATCTAGATTGATTATTGTCTATTGTACTCTGATAATGGTATGTATATAACCAATACAGTTCTTGTATTTTAAATCTGTTATTATATATTTTATTTTGTTCTGCTACGTTTGTGAGATTATGCGCTGTTGTTTATATTTTCTTCTATCTCTTTCTTCTTCTTTACCCTAGTCATTTGCTCTTTTGTACAATTCGGGTTGAACAAGAGTGAATTATTATCAACTCAAAGGGTACGAAACGGCGGGTCATTACATTTGGAATATTTAAATGGTTTTAAATATTGGATTTGGGATTATTATTTAGTTAGTAAGACTTTAAAACTAAAATTTCAAGCGATTTCATAAATTTTAAAATCATTGATTTAATCGACGCGTTAAAATAGCGATCCATAGCGATCCGGGGCATAGTCTCAGAATTTAACGAAACTAGTTCCATTGGATCCGTAATGGTGTATTATTATCGGGTTTCAAATTCTATTGTGTTTGGATTTACCGTGTAATCACATAATCTAAAAACGCCTAGAAATAATTTAGTTGAATTTAATTTAAAAGGTCGATTTAAAAAGATACCTTTCGCATATGATCGAATTAGTTTCTGAAACTTGCTCTGTTGGGTTCGCAATAGCGGCATAACATTAGGAATTCCAAGCGGCATGCCACAATAGGAGATTGAGATTTCACTGTATGTAATTAGAGACATTTTGAATAAAAATACATATAAAAATCTAGTCAGAAGTCAACATCTAGCCGCCTATTCACGTTTAAATCACGTCTTCTTTAAATTAGTTCAAATCAAACTCAATTCAAAATAAATTGCAATCCGCTTCCCTTCTATCTTATAATTCACATGTTCACTCAGTTCCTTCCTCCAGAATTCACAAATCGACTCGCAAAAGGAAAAAAAGAGAGTATCTCCAGTAAAATTGCATAACTCTCTCCCTTACTTTCAAATGAAATTGCAAGCCCATCCCCTTCGTCTACATTTGTCTTCCACCGAGAGCAAATCGAATCACGTAGAGAGGAGGCGTGCGATGTCAGGAGAGCAATGGATGGGCGATGTGCTGGGTAGGAGCACACGTCTCAGGATATGGTCGTGATTGAGTGGCGATGGCTTAGTTCAAGGTTTGGGATGCGCGACTGCACATGCGTGGACTTAGAGGGTAGGCAAGGGCGGCGTGCTATGGGTGAGGCCGCGTTTGTGCTCATCTTCAATCTAAGGTTTCTCATTGATTCACGGGTTGTAGCAAGGTGAAGTTGGAAGTGGGAAGGAGCAGTTCGATCTTGTGTTGATGGCAAGGGGAAGGAGCAGTTCGATCACGTAAGGCGGCAGGTGGTCAGTGCGTGGTAGGTAATCAGCGTTGCAGTCGTGATGAAGGTCATGATTTTTCAGTTGAGCTCGTGTTTGTGGCTGTAGCGTAGAACCGATAAGAAGGGTAAGTTAATTTAAACCTTTTTAATTTAGGAAAATCATGGTTTAACTGATTTAAAAAAAATGAGTTATTGATTTTTATAAAAAGGATTTCAATATTTTTAATCGACTACTTAAACTTGTTTAAAAATAAATTATTATTTTTTAAAATACTTATTATCTACATATATAGAGTTTTGAAGTGTTTGAAAATTTTATTTATAAATTCTCTCGAGATTTGTAAATGAGGCTTATAAATGGATATGATTTTAAGGAGAGGAATTTTATAAGGGATTTAGAGGAAATGGAATTTCAAAATGTTGAATATGGGAACTTTGAAAAATCAAATCTTAATTCATGAAGGAAGTTATAAATTGTTGAATGGGGTTACAAATAAGTTTAATGGGTTTTGAAAATTGTTAAAGGGAGTTTATTAATGATTTTGGAGACTTATGAGATAGTTTCAAAATATTCTCTGAAGCGTTGATATTTAAATGATTTTGAAAAATAAGACTTATAATGTTTTCCTAAGTATTAAAATGTAAATTTAGAAATATTTCTAAGTGTTGAAATGGTTTGGGAATGTCCTGTTATGGATTTAAGCATTTGAAATTGTTTTCAAATGTTGGAATATGGAAAGGAATTTGAATATATACCTTTGTAAAGGTATTTTGAAATGAATATTCTGGAAGAAAAGTATAATATGGGCCTAGTGACTGCTTATGGATACTATTTGATAGTTACATAACCAAGTATCAAATATTCCCAACATTGTTAATCATTTAGAAGAGACCAGGATCAGATTTAATTATCCGAAAAGCACTTTGATCCGATTTGAATGTTACGAATCGATATTGTGAAGATGGTGTGGATAGTGATTCGGTTTGTCCAGATCCAGGACAACTTGTATGGATGAATGCTATCAGAACATCGTCATTGGAGGACAATGAGCATTCTAAGTGGAATTGTTCTTGAAAGGTAACGTTAGCCTCAAGCCTCATCAACCGGGAATGACTAAAATAGGGAGACGTAGCAAGGCTAAGTGGGGCGCACCCAATCAGGGTATGTTATCACTTATCTGGATACCCTCAGAAATATATATAAATTATGAGTATGGTTGTGCATGAAAAGGGAGCGCTCGATTTTAATGGTGGACAAGGTGGAGGCGTAGGCGGCTTCGACGAGTGATGAGGGAGGTTCGTTCGATGGCAGAAGCTCGTATTGTAGGCAGTAAGGTACATATGTTTATAATTCAGATTTAATACATCTATGTATATCTATACGCAGAAATTTGATCCGTTTTAAAAGTTTAACTGTAAGACAGTTTTTTTTTAAAAAATAAAGAAGAGAAAACGTTCACAGTAAAAAAAATTCTGTTTGTTACTTACAGAAGGTAAGTATAAATATACACATACACATTTTAAACTACTAGTTTATTTTAAATAATATATTATGGTGATTAACTTATCTGGTTATTTTGGTTAATAAAAAGATATTTACAGCTAGATGTATAATAGTTTTAGCAATGTATATGAATTTACAGTAGAGTAGGAAATTTTATATAAATAAGATTTTGGGAAAAAGGAAATTTAAATAAAACTTATTAAATGGGAAATTTATTATTCGACTTGTTCAAATATCAATAAAACCATGAAATGTTTTACAAGGTCTAAAATCATGGAAAATCAAGTCAAGATGGATCGGGTTGCAAACAGTAAAGTCAAAGGTGAGTTAATCTCACTCATCTGGGCTATTTAAATTTAAATAGTTAAATTTAATGATTGAATGATTGAGTTGTTTTGGATGTGCTATATTATACATAGTAGTATATATATAGAATATATTGGAGTGATTGATTTCCCGTATTATATAGCGGATGAGACCCTATGCGCCACATAATAGCGGATGATATTATATTAAAATCCATATACCGCGATATTTCACCTCGAAGTGGAATTGCTATTGTGCTAACATCCGTGGATGCAGGGAAACATGTTAGAGGGATCCAACTGGATTCCTCAAAAATTTATTTAGATTATTTAATATTCTCTGTTATGAATATTTGATATTCTGTGATGAATTATATTGATAATTGGAATACTGAATGTTATGGTTTGCTTGAATATATTTCGGTTCACCGAGTCATCAAAATATATATAGAATTGGATTTTTGAAGGAAATATAAGAGTAAATTTTTAAGTGAAATAATTAGAGAGTTTGAATAAAAATAAGAATGAACTGGAAAAGAATAAAAGTAATTTTAAAATTCTAATAAATAAATTCTGAGTATGGAAAAGGGGATTTTTAATAAACAGAGAAATAATGAATTTTAAACTTAAATAATGTTATATCAAGAAATAAAGAATTTATTCTAAAATTCAAAGTTTGAGTTTATTTAAAAGGATAAAGAAGGAATTTGGGGAAATCTGAAATTGGTGTTTCAGTTAAAAGATTTTAAATCATAATTAAGGAATAAGAATCTGAAGTCAATGGGTTTTGGAATAAATGAGTGAGTAAAGGAATTTATTTCAAAATGGAGTAAATTGGAAATCAAATTGGAAATGGATTTAAGTGTTTGAAATTGGAAATTTAAACGAGAATGTGACTATGAAATTTATAAACTAGGTTTATAAAAGTGAAGTAATATATCAGTGGATATTTGGAAGAATAAATTCACGGTGGGAATTTATTAAAGGAATGGGTAAATTTGTTTAAAAATAAATAGTGATTTATTTTTAAAGAATGTGAAGAGAAACATATTTTCCTGGATAGCCAAGTACGTTTCAATGTAAATTTTTAAATATAAGTTAAAAGTTTTAATGTCGTTTTTAAAAAAAACATGTTTTAGAAAACTTGTTATTTCTAAATGTTAAATTCTAAAGTAAGTATTTTCTTTTAATATATTATAGCAGTAATTATTTAAAGGTGGCTGGATATTATGTTCTAAAAGTTAGAAATTCAGTTTTATACTGTACAAAGTAGTTTTATTTTAAATATTCTTAAAGTATATATTTTGAATAAGTATTAAAGTAATTTTTAAAGTGTATTTCATAATAAAGTGTTTTAAATTATTTGAAAAATATAAAATTTTTTACTTGGTGATTTCAGTGGAAATAGAAAATATTGGGGAAACTTATTCTGTAAAAGGAAGATAGTTTGAAACTATTTTCAAAAAGGTTTGAAAATGGAAATATATCTTGCAAAGATATTTTGAGATTAATAAATAATTTGGTGAAATTATTTATGGTTGATGGATGTTTGTGAATATTAATTGATAGTTAAATAACCGACTACCAATATTGGCCAATGCGCTGATCGTTTCGAAGAGACCGGGATCAGCATTAATTTCTCGAAAACCACTTTGATCCGGTTTGTACGTTTTTATGGAAAAATGAGTTCAGAGTCGAAGATGGAGCAGTGAAGTGCAAGGGCTAGTCGCTACTAATCCTGAGGATGTTTCCAAAATGGATGTAGTAGGAATAGTGCCTTCGGTTCCGTTCGAACCTGGAACATACTTGTATGGATGAGTGCTTTCAGAACATCGTCTGATGGGCGATGTCCATTCTAAGTGAAACGTTCGGAAAAGATAACGCTTAGCCTCAAGCCTTATCAACCGGGAATGACTGAAAATCATGGTTATGCAGCATGGCTAGGTGGGTAGCGCCCATTAGGGTGAGGTCATCCCTGTCTAGATGTCCCTTTTATTTGGCATAGTGGTGCGGTTGCTGATCCCAACCGTGGGGTGATCTTACTCGGGATTATCTAGTAAGGGGTAGTCCCGGTCTTGTGTTGCAGAAGGTCGGGAGTGATCCTTGGTACGGTGATCTAGGCCACGTACAGTGACAGGTGGTACCCGAGTGCCTAGTCATTAGTTGGAAATCCATTCTCCCTACGCGCCTTGTACGGTTTTGTTTGTATTACCCACGACTGTGGCAAGTAGCTGGAATTTAATGAATGTGACAATTTCGACTCTTTTAGTAAGTATTTGTAAATAGACCCTATTATAATATCAGAGAATTTTAATAAACAGTGTTTTAGCCATCGTAAGGTAAAAACTCGATATGTTTATTTGTGGCGTGGTCTTACGAGATTCTTTTGTTTTCAAAAGAATTTTGAAACTTTAATAATCAATTTGAGTGTGGTTTTCTCACGCTGGTATTCCAGACTGACTCGGGTGTTATTTAACTATAATGCTCGGGACAAACCGAGTATTATAGATTACAGGAAAGGATGCTGTGGAGCTGGATGGCGATACGTACTTCCGTACTTGATTATTGTTCCGCTGTATATCCAGTTGTATGTTATTGATGTTGTTGAACTCCGATGATGTACTCTGATGATGTATGTAGAAACAGATATAGTTTTCTTTTGTGTAAAGACCATTGAATATCTATTATATTTTATTCCGCTGCGATGGTTAGATTCTGATACTGTTTTCTACTTTCTTCTTCTTTAACCCTCATGGTTCGGTTTTTCGAGATCGGAAAATCGGGTTGTGACATTGTGGTATCAGAGCTGAAAGGTTAAGCGAAAACCTTGGCTCTGGGGGGAATTACTC
This sequence comes from Allium cepa, assembly GCA_030765085.1. Classification (NCBI taxonomy): domain Eukaryota; kingdom Viridiplantae; phylum Streptophyta; class Magnoliopsida; order Asparagales; family Amaryllidaceae; genus Allium; species Allium cepa. Next base: position 154,681,945 of record CM060942.1, read on the forward strand.
ATAGAATAGAGTCATAGTACTCTAGAATGAGCTTGAGCGTATTAATAGATATTAGCGCGTATTTGTTGGTGAATATAAAATTGTTTTATATTGTGTTGATTTGTCGGTTGTTTATGGATTTTGGTCGATGTGTGGGACGCCATGCCGTCGATAGGGGTTTCTAAACTCTTAAACAAGATAAACCGACACGGTATTGTTTTAAATATGGTAAATGAAATAATTTTACCCAAACTATTTTCATATATAAGGGGAATAATTTTTCGTAAATTATTATAGTTATATATGGATGCTTGGTTGTTAGGGATGATGATATTAAATTATTATCATTAATTTGTAAGATTGAATAAGATATTGAAATCATAACCAAAAGCTAAGAAATAAATTCATATACAAATAGGATCTGAAAATGTGATTTACAATTGAATAAGGAATTGAAATCATAATTAAAAACTAAGAAACAAATTCATATACAAATGAGATTTGTAAATGTAAACTATAAATGTGAATTATAGTGTGATTAATAATTAAAACAAGATAAAATTTCAAAGTAATGTTTGAATATAAATTTAAAGGATTTGGAATTTGAAAATTTAGAAATTTAAATTCCTTTGAATTTGAAAATGATTCTCAAAAAGTTGGGAAAAATAATATATATTTGAGAAATATTTTTGAATCGGATTTGAAATCTAGAGAGATTTGGAATTTAAATATATTTGAAGGGTTTTAAAAAGAGATAAAAGCATTGAACTCTTTTCGGTCACTGGAAAATAATTCCGATGATGATCGCGACATCATCGGTGTTTATTTTCGAGTTTCCAAGAGGGGGATTGCTACCTGGATGTTTTGGATTAATGTTTGTTTGTGAAATTTGGTTTGATTTTGAAAATGCAAAGGAATAGTTTGATTTAGATATATATGTTTTCAAGATCGAATTTTGAACATTTAGTAATGAGTTTAAACGTGTAAGCAAAAGGGAATTGAAACTGAATGTTGAACTTAAGTTTGAATGGAAAAATTAGTTCAAATGGACTAAAAATAATTAATGTTTGGAAATAAAATTTATTGGTTGAAAATGAATTTGTGAATGAATAAATGAATTAATAATTGTAAGTAAATGAGCTGAAATTGTATATTGGAATGATATTAAATGAAATTAAGTCCTTGCTTAACAAAATTCAAAAGAATGGTATTTCGCTAGATTTAACTGGAGTTAAGTTAAATAAAATTGAATTGAAATGAATTCAATTGAGTTATTGATAATATTGAATGGAATAAAATTCTTACTTAAATAAATAAATTTAAACTAAGTATTGAATTGGAATAAATAAGTTTCGGAAGCTCATAAAAGAATCGAAAAGCATTGAAATAAAAAAAATATAATCCTTAGTTGAAAGTAAAATGCGAAAATGATTGACTGTAAATAGATGGAGAAGTATGAATATTAATAAGTGAGTAGCTTATAAAAATTTAGAAAGGGAATAAATAAGCCGGAACAAAAGTATTGGTATTCTGGAAAAATCCAAACTTGTGATATTAAATAAAATTAAACTCAAGAAAATTAAATAAAATGGTTTTGAAGATAGATGAAAAAAAATCAAGTATGGGATTATAAATTGAAAGTTTGGTCGAATTAAACTGAATTTGATTAAAATAGATTTGGTGTGAATTGTAAACAAATCCAATTCAAGAATAAATTGAATGGCCTTATTATTAATAAATTCAATAATGAATTATTAACGTGAATTAGAATCTAAAAATGGATAAAAGAATAAACTAATCGAATAAATTAGTAAAATGGTTGGGATTTGATCAAAGGAAAAATCAAATCAAAGATTTAAATGTAAGTTGGTTTAATAAAATAAACTTAAGTTATTAGGTGGTATAGTTTGAAGAAAATAAATAACTTAAGTAAATTGTGAGATGGTTATTTAATACATTGGTTGTCGAGTTTAATAAAATGGATTGGAATCAAACTTTTTGGATATGAAAGAAAATGCAACGAAAAGATTGTGAATAAATTAAAATGGGATGGAATCAAGTGTAAATTGAGTTGGAATCAATTTAAATGGTTATAAAGCTTAAGTAATTATTTATTCACATTAATATTGTCGAATTGCATAAGAAAATGGGTCGTTCGATGTAAACGGGATTAGATAAAATTTAATGAGTTATTAGAAGTGAAATAGGATGATTCTGAAATCAATTGGAATGAATATGAGTTTATTTTGCTTAGAATTAATTAAATATAAGCGAGTAAGTTGTAAATCACTTAAACTGAATGGAATGGTCTGAGCATTGGTTATAAGCAATTGTAATAAGTGTCGGAACCTTATATGTGCTTATGGAAATTACACAACGTGCATTATATGTGAAATTTATGTGTTAGCTATTGAAAGTAAGTGAAATGTTAATAAATTGCATATATTTAGTACTTATATGTTTGAATTGAATAAGTACAGGTACCGGGAAGCCGTTTGGCTGGATTTGATCGCACAAAATGCTAAAATAATAAGCCGCTTGCTTAAAAATGCTAAATAAAGGTAGCCTACGCAATAAAAATAGGAAATATGAACTGTTTTTGTTTTTTTCCAACCGTGTGGGTCGATGTATATATATTTATATCTCTTGTCAAATTGTAAAAGCTTCTCCGTACAAAGGAGACTCTGCCAAAATTTTCCGAAAATTTTAGGAGTTAGAAAAAATTTTGGGAAAATTTTTGTTAGTGACAAAACGATTTCAAATTGGAAATTGAAATAGATTAGTGGATGAAACTAATATAAAATAATGATATGAATCGGTTATAAATGGAAGATAAAAAAATTCAATATTTAGAGTTGAAGATAAATTGAATTCATATGGAAATGGGAAAACTAATTTGAATAGAAGTAGATATGAAAACTTCAATAAGGAAATTATAAAATGATTTTAAAAGCTATGATTGGATATTATTGCTATGTAGAATTTGCAGGTATTGTAAAGGAAAAGGAAAATTGGTTTTGATTTCAGAAGATAAATTTGAATTGCTCGACAAAAAGGTACGTGTTTAAATTTCTGTATGAAATTTGATTGAGTTTTTAATCTAGCCACTTGGCCTTTTGTTTTCTTTTGGAATTTGGGAGCCCGTAGAGGCATTTTGTAGTTGTACTGAGCTAGCCGCGTAAAGGAGACGCGGGCGAAATTTTTCAAAAATTTAGGGAGTTAGAAAATTTTGAAAATTTAAAACTTGGTTTTGAATTATAATTTGAATGGTTGAATAAGTAAAGTTGTTTGGAAACTATGGAAAAGTTTGAAAAGTTAGTAAGATGGATAACATGTCTTTAATAAAGATTGTTGGGTTGTTGTTAAAAACTGTTTGATTTTGGAAAATAGTGATCGGTATTGGATCATTCTTCTTAATTAGCAATTTCGGGGATGAAATTCTTTGGGGGGGGGGGAGGAATGTGACGACCCAGAATTTTTGAGCATTTGAAATTGGAATTTTAATTAATTTTAAATATTTGAAAGGTTAATTTTAACTTGAATTCCAAATATCACTATTTATTTGATAATTAAATTATTGAATTTAAAAATAGCCTTCCAAGGCACAGTCTCGGATTTCGACGAAACCAGTCTAATCGGATCCATGGTATTGTATTATTATCAGATTTCAATTTTCGTAGTGTTTGGAGTTGTTGTGTGAACGTATGATATATAAATGCGTTTAAATCTGTATCGAAAATTTAATATAATAACTGATCCAAAAAGCTATCTTCACCATACGATTGAATTAGGACTCGAAACCTTTTCCATTGTGTTCGAAATGAGGGTATAACATTATGAACTCCTAGCGGCGAGTCTCGATACGATGTCAAGGTTTTAAGCTGCGAATTCAAGACAATTTAAATTTAAATTCAAACTTAAATATAAAATATACATTTTGACTAGTCAAATTAATTTCACAAAAGACTTTTTTCCAGTCTTTTCCAAAGCACTGTAGCCTTCTTCTCCAATACGTGACCGCCTTTTCTCTGTTAAATCACCACGAGCCTTTCATTCAGATCTTAGAGAAAACAATATAGCTCCTTGGTAAAAAATGGCCACTTATATTCAATAATCAAAATCGCGAGCTTATCTTCGTTCATTCCAGTCCTCCCTCAGATTGAAATAAACGAAATCAATTCGCACAAAATAAAAAGATCGCGGCCTTCCTTTTATTCGCAGATTTGAAATCAAACGCACCTCTCTCCCTCTTTCTCTCATCGACCTTTGGTCGATCCTCAAAAATTCATTCGACTGGAAGTATAATCTCGTGAATCGACCTCGGGATATGGTTAGAGGCTGCATCAACGACAGGGCGGTAGGGCCTGTCAATCGAGCTTGTGGCGACTTCGCGCTTAAGGGCGGATCGAGATGATGAAGAGTGGAAGTCGTAATGGCGTTCGCAAAGGGTTCGAGTGGGTGGCGCTCGCAGGTGGGATGAGGCCGAGGCGAGGTGGAGGCGTAGGCGACTTCGACGAGTGATGAGGGAGGTTCGTTCGATGGCAGAAGCTCGTATTGTAGGCAGTAAGGTATATATGTTTATAATTTCAGATTTAATACATCTATGTATATCTATACGCAGAAGTTTATTTACTGTGTGGTCAAAAGGAAGATCCATTTTAAAAGTTTAACTGTAAGACGGATTTTTTTAAAAAAAGAAGAAGAAGAGAAAACGTTCACAGTAAAGAATTTCTGTTTGTTACTTACAGAAGGTAAGTATAAATATACACATACACATTTTAAACTACAAGTTTATTTTAAATAATATATTATGGCGATTAATTTATCTAGTTATTTTGGTTAATAAAAAGATATTTACAGTTAGATGTATAACAGTTTAGTAATATATATGAATTTACAGTAGAGCAGGAAATTTTATATAATTAAGATTTTAGGAAAAAGGAAATTTTAATAAAACTTATTAAATGGGAAATTTATTATTCGACTTGTTCAAATATTGATGAAACCATGAAATGTTTTTACAAGGTCTCAAATCATGGAAAATCAAGTTAAGATGGATCGGGTTTCAAACAGTAAAGTCAAATGCGAGTTAATCTCACTCATTTGGGCTATTTAAATTTAAATAGTTAAATTTAAATAATTGATTGAATGATTGAATTGTTTTGGATGTGCTATATTATATATAGTAGTATATATAGAATATATTGGAGTGATTGATTTCCCGTATTATATAACGGATGAGACCTTATGCGCCGCATAATAGCGGATGATATTATATTAAAACCTATATACCATGATATTCCACCTCGATGTGGAATTGGTATTGTGCTAACATCTGCGGATGCAGGAAAGCAGGTTGGAGGGATCCAACTGGATTCCTCAAAAATTTATTTAGATTATTCAATATTCTCTGTTATGAATATTTGATATTCTGTGATGAATTATATTGATAATTGGAATACTGAATGTTATGGTTTGCTTGAATATATTTCGGTTCACCGAGTCATCAAAATATATATAGAATTGGATTTTTGAAGGAAATATAAGAGTAAATTTTTAAGTGAAATAATTATAAAGAATTTGAATAAAAATAAGAATGAACAGGAAAAGAATAAAAGTAATTTTAAAATTCTAATAAATAAATTCCGAGTATGGAAAAGGGGATTTTTAATAAACAGAGAAATAATGAATTTTAAATTTAAATAATGTTATATCAAGAAATAAAGAATTTATTTTAAAATTCAAAGTTTGAATTTATTTAAAAGGATAAAGAAGGAATTTTGGGAAATCTGAAATTGGTGTTTCAGTTAAAAGATTTTAAATCATAATTAAGGAATAAGAATCTGAAGTCAACGGGTTTTGGAATAAATGAGTAAGTAAAGGAATTTATTTCAAAATGGAGTAAATTGGAAATCAAATTGGAAATTGATTTAAGTGTTTGAAATTGGAAATTTAAAGGAGAATGTGACTATGAAATTTATAAACTGGGTTTATAAAAGTGAAGTAATATATCAGTGGATATTTAGAAGAATAAATTCACGGTGGGAATTTATTAAAGGAACGGGTAAATTTGTTTAAAAGTAAATAGTGATTTATTTTTAAAGAATTTGAAGAGAAGCATATTTTCCTGGATAGCCAAGTGCGTTTCAAAGTAAATTTTTAAATATAAGTTAAAAGTTTCAATGTCGTTTTAAAAAAAAATGTTTTAGAAAACTTGTTATTTCTAAATGTTAAATTCTAAAGTAAGTATTTTCTTTTAATATATTATAGCAGTAATTATTTAAAGGTGGCTGGATATTATGTTTTAAAAGTTAGAAATTCAGTTTTATATTGTACAAAGTAGTTTTATTTTAAATATTCTTAAAGTATATATTTTGAACAAGTATTAAAGTAATTTTTAAAGTGTATTTTATAATAAAGTGTTTTAAATTATTTTAAAAATCAAAAGTTTTGTACTTGGCAATTTCAGTGGAAATAGAAAATATTTGGGAAATTTATTCTGTAAAAGGAAGATAGTTTGAAACTTTTCAAAAAGTTTGAAAATGGAAATATATCTTGCGAAGATATTTTGAGGTTAATAAATAATTTGGTGAAATTATTTATGGTTGATGGATGTTTGTGAATATTAATTGATAGTTAAATAACCGACTATCAATATTGGCCAATGCGCTGATCGTTTCGAAGAGACCGGGATCAGGATTAATTTCTCGAAAACCACTTCGATCCGGTTTGTACATTTTCATGGAAAAATGAGTTCGGAGTCGAAGATGGAGCGGTGAAGTGCAAGAGCTAGTCGCTACTAATCCTAAGGATGTTTCCAAAATGGATGTAGTAGGAATAGTGCCTTCGATTCCGTTCGAACCCGGAATGGACTTGTATGGATGAATGCTTTAAGAACATCATCAGGTGGGCGATGAGCATTCTAAATGAAACATTCTAAAAAGGTAACACTTACCTTCAAACCTCATCAACCGCGAATGACTGAAAATCAGGGGTTATGCAGCAAGGCTAGGTGGGTAGCGCCCATTAGGATGAGGTCATCCCTGTCTAGATGTCCCTTTTATTCAGCTTAGTGGTGGGGTTGCTGATCCCAAACGTGGGGTGATCTTACTCGAGATTATCCAGTAAGGGGTAGTCCAGGTCTTGTGTTGCAGGGGGTCGGGAGTGATCCTCGGTACGGTGATCTAGGCCACATACTGTGACTGGTGGTACCCCAGTGCCTAGTCATTAGTTGGAATCCATTCTCCCTATGCGCCTTTTACGGTTTTGTTTGTATTACCCATGACTATGGCTAGTAGCTGGAATTTAACAAATGTGACAATTTCGGCTACTTTAATAAGTATTTGTAAATAGACCCTATTATAATATCAGAGAATTTTAATAAAAAGTGTTTTAGCTATCGTAAGGTAAAAACCCGACATGTTTATTTGTGGCGTGGTCTTACGAGATGCTTTTGTTTTCAAAAGAATTTTGAAACTTTAATAATCAATTTGTGTTAGGTTTTGTCACGCTGGTACTCCAGACTGACTCGGGTGTTATTTCACTATAATGCTCAGGTCAGACCGAGTATTATAGATTACTGGAAAGGATGCTGTGGAGCTGGATTGCGATACGTACTTCCGTACTTGATTATTGTTCCATTATATATCCAGTTGTATGTTATTGATGTTGTTGAATTCTGATGATGTACTCTGATGATGTATGTATAAACAGATATAGTTTTCTTTTGTGTAAATATCATTGAATATCTATTATATTTTATTCCGCTGCGATGGTTAGATTCTGATGTTGTTTTCTACTTTCTTCTTCTACCTCTTCTTCTTTAACCCTCATTGTTCGGTTTTTCGGCCATCGGAAAATCGGGTTGTGATAGAAACACCCAAGGGTGACAACATATTCGGTACTATCCCGATTAAGGGTAGGCCGGCCTTGTGTTGTAGGGGATCGCGGCGAGGTCCTTGGTATATTTTTCTAGAAGTGTACTATGACGGGCAGTACCCCAGTAGTCCAATCATTGTATGGAATCCATTCTCCAATACGAGCCTTTACGGATTTGTTTGTAGAGCCTAGTATGCTGGAATTTAATTAATTTAACAATTTCAGCTATTTGAATAAGTATTTGTACTAGACACTATTATAATATCACTGGATTTTCTATAAAATGTTTTGGTTCTCGTAAGGGAAAAACTCATTATGTTTATGTATGACACGGTCGTACGAGATACCCATGTTTTTCAAAGGGTTTTGATAACTTTAATAATTCAAATTGAGTATGTTTTCTCACGCTGGTTTTCCAGACTGACTCGGGTGTTATTTTGTTATAATGCTCGGGCCAGACCGAGTATTACAGATTCAGGATAGGATGCTATGGAGCTCAGGAGACGAGCTGGATGATAGAGACGTATTTCTGTACTTGACTTATACTTCCTTGTATGAGGACAAGTTGTTATAACTATCCAGATTGATGTATTGATTGTTATACTTTGATGATTGTAAGTATAAAACAGTTACAAATTCTTTTGTATAAAGAATATGTTATTATATATTATATTTTATTCCACTGTGACTGTGAGATTCTGTGTTGTTTATATTTTTCTTCTACCGTTTTCTTCTTCACCCTTAAAGAATCGTATATCCTTTCAATTTGAGTTGAACTGATGTGAATTATGGTCGACTCAAAGGTACAGAGATATGGGCCTTTACATTTGTATTGGAGCCGAAGGTTAAGCTAGAACCTTGGCTTTGGTGGGGATTATTCATTAGAGATAGAGTCAGTAGTACTCTAGAATGAGTTTGAGTGTATTAATAGATATTAGGGTGTATTTGTTAGTGAATATAAAATGGTTTATATTGTTTTAATTTATCTGTTGAGTGGCATATAAATTCTGGTCGAGTAGTGGGACGCCACTAAATTGATAAGAGTTTCTATACACTTAAACACGATTAACTGACACGGTATGGTTTTGAAATGGGTAAATGAAATAATTTTACCCAAATTATATTTTGATATGAAGAAATAATTTTCTAGGAATTATTATAATATATTGGAGTGTTTGGCTGTTAATATTATAATCCAAACCAGATTATAAAATTTGAAATGGTTATATATATAAATATATATAACTAAATAGAGATTGTATAAGTATGAATTATGTGAATGAGTTAAAAACTAAAAATGGATTCAAACCAGAATTTGAAAAATAAAATCCCAAAGACTTTAAAAAAGGTTTTCAAAGGAATTTTGATATAAATAATGGTGATATCATTTTTGGATTAGAATATGCTTTAAATTGGATTTAAAAATGGATTTTGGAAGTAATAAAGCACTGAACTCACTTCAGTTGTTGGAAAATAATTCTGATGATGATGGTCGCATCGTCAGTATTCATTTTCGAGATTTTGAGTGTTGTATTGCTACAGTAATTGATATATTTTGGATTTGTTGAGAAAACAAGTGTTGTTTTGGAAATTCCGAAAGAAATTTTTTGGGAAAATATCAGGTTGATTTTTAAAATCCAAGGAAGTGGTTTGTTAACCCAAAGAGAGTGTGTATATATATATGATTTCAAAATGATTTGAAATAAATATAGGGTATTTGAATTTTGAAATCCTAATTAAATGTTCTAGAAATATCAGAAAATAAGTTATGAACTTATAAATGGTGAATGATTTTAAAGAAAAATATGGAAATTGAATTTTGTAAATAAATTTTAACTTGGGTAGTTAATACGAATTGAAATTTTACTTAAGTTAAACAAAAATTTAATTGGAATTAGAAATGATATCAGGTGGAATTGTATATATAACTTGGATTGTAAAGCGATTATATAACTATAAGTTATAAAATTCCGATGGAATAAAATTTAAAGTGGAAAATTATGGAATTGTGAAGGAAATAAGTTGTGTAACTTATAAAATTGAAAGGTGAAATAGAATACCAAAATATAAATGATTTGATATTTTGGTGAAGGAATAAAAATCCAAACTAGAATTATGAAAGGAATTTGAACTCAAGTAAATTGAATAAAGTGATTTTTGAACTATAAAATGTAAGTCAACTAATTTGATAAATTAATTAGTTAAATTAAATATGGGAATGGAACTTAACTTGGTTAAGTAAATGGAGCTACGGATGAAAATTTAAATTTAATGTGGGAGTTGAGTTATAAATGAAATTCAACTTAAAGAGTAAGAGAATTAATTATATTTGAAATGTTGTCGAATAAAATAGAAATGAATTGAAATAGTGATGATTTAAGTTATAAATAAATTCAATGTAAGTAAAAAAAAATTGAACATGACCTTGGATATCATTTAAATAAATTCGAGAATGAATTTGATTATGGGATTAAAATTTGAATTGGAATTTGATGGCAAGGGAAACAAACTTAAGTTATAGAGTTAAATTAATTAGGAGTAAACGAATTAACTTAAGTTAATAATTTTGGATTGAAGCTTGGCTTAAATAAATTTATGAAATGGTTCATAAATAAATTAGCATGGAATGATTCCAAGTTTAATAAAATGGATTTGAACATATGAATGTGGATACGAGTGGAATGTAAATGAATTGATTGAAAATCAATTTGAAATGGAATAGAAAAAAATATAAATTGATTTGGAATCAATTTAAAATAGCTATAAACTGAAGTAGTTATTTTATTAATTGAATATTCCCGAATTATCATGAAAATATTATCGTTTGCCGCAAATGGAAGTAAATAAAATTCTATGAATAACTAGAAGGTGAATAAATTGATTTTTAAATCAATTTGGAATGGATATGAGTTTGTTTGGTGTAAATATGAAGTGAATGCAAGTAAATTGAGTTTAAATCATTCGAATTGAATATGGAATGATTGAAAGCAATTAAATTAGTATCGGAATCTTATAATTGCTTATAATATATGTTTAGCATGATAGGGTTATGAAGATTTTGTGTTTTAACTATTTAAATAAAGGAAATGTTATAAAATTTCATGTTTTTGGTACTTATGTGTTTAAATTGAGTAAGTATAGGTATATAAAGCTGTTTTGCTTGATTTTGGTCGCTCAAACTGCATATAAAATAAGCTGCTTGCTAAAAATGCTAAAATAAGGTATGTTTTCGGATTAAATATCGCGAAATATATAAATGTTGATATATATTGTGTTTTATGACCGTGTGGGTCGATGTATATATTTTTATCTCTCTTGTCATATTGCAGAAGGTCCTCCATACAAAGGAGACTCTGCCAAAAAAATTCGAAAATTTAAGTGCAAGAATTTTTTTGTTAACTAATAAGGTTGATTTTTGAATTGAAATCGAAACAAAGGATTTTGGGTTAGAAATGGAAAATAAGTGTTTTTTATGGAACTAAACGGTTTAGAAAAGTGAATATTGGGTTTTAGCTAAGTAGATTTTGATAAGTTAGTGGGTTTGAGCATTTTCCCGCCTTGGCAATTTTATGGATGAAATTCTTGTAAGGGGGAGGAATGTAACGACCTTGATTTTTTGATGTTTAATTTGAAATATTTAAATGGTTTATATATTGGATTTGAGATTATAATTTAGTTAGTAAGACTTTAAAACTGAAATTTCAAGCGATTTCATAAATTTTGAAATCGTCGGCTTAATCGATGCGTTAAAATAGCGATCCGGGACACAATCTCGGAATTCGACGAAACTAGTTCCATTGGATATGTAATAGTATATTATTATCTGATTTCAAATCTCATTATGTTTGGATTTACCATATGATCGCACGATCTAAAAACGCCTAGAAATAATTTTGTTCAATTTAATTTAAATGATCTATTTAAAAACCTATCTTTGACGTACGATCGAATTAGCTTCTGAAACTTCCTCCATTGGGTTCGAAATAGCGGTATAACATTAGAAACGCCAGGCGACATGCCTCAATAGGAGATCGAGATTTCACTATATGTAACTAGAGACATTTTGAATAAAATATATATATAAAAATCTAGTCAGAAGTCAACATCTAGCCACCTATTCACGTTTAAATCACGTCTTCTTCAAATCAATTCAAATCAAAGTCAATTCAAATTGAATTGCAAGCCACTTCCTTTCTATCTTGTAATTTGCGTGTTTACTCAGTTCCTTCCTCCAGAATTCACAAATCGATTTGCAAAAGGAAAAAAAAGAGTATATCCAGTAAAATAGAATAACTCTTTCCCTTACTTTCAAACGAAATCATGAGCCCATCCCTTTCGTCTTCATTTATCATCGACCAAGAGAAAATCGAATCGCCTAGAGAGGAGGCGTGCAATGTCAGGCGAGCAGTGGATGGGTGATGTGCTGGGTAGGAGCACGCATCTCGGAATGTAGTCGCGATCGAGTGGCGATGGATTAGTCCAAGATTTGGGATGTGCGACACCACACGCGCGGACTTGGAGGGCAGGCAGGGGTAGCACACGATAGGTGAGGCCACGTTTGTGCTCATCTGCAATCTAGGGTTTCTCGTTGATTCACGAGGTGTAGCGAGGTGAAGTTGGCAAGGGGAAGGAGCACTTCGATCGCGTGTTGATGGTAGGGGGAAGGAGCAGTTCGATCACGTACGGCGGTAGGTGGTTAGTGCGCAATAGGTAATCGGCATTGCAGTCATGATCAGGGTCGTGATTTTTCAGTTGAGCTCATGTGTGTAGCTGTGCGTGGAATCGATAAGAAGGATAAGTTAATTTAAACTTTTCAATAATTCATGGTTTAACTTATTTAAAATTTTAAAGGAAAAAATATATTTTTCGTCAGTAAGTAAGTGGTTTAAATTAAGTAATTAGTTGATTAAAATTATATTTTTTAATTTATATAATCTGATTTTTTTATAGGAGGTCAAAAAAATCATGGAATCAATCACGCTTGATTCAGAGCTGTAGGATCTATGCAATCAAATTATATTGGAACGGATTGCAAATAAAAATCAAAGTGAGAAATTCTCACTCATTTGGATTACTAGAATTTATTCTAAATAGTTAAAATTAATTATTGGATGCTTGGTTGAATTGATAATTATTAGTATCAGTTGAGTGTTATAATATATATATTAGTAGCTGGATTTATTCTTCGCCAATTGGAGCAAATGAGACCATGTGCGTCCCGCATAATAGCGGATGACCCTATATACCGCGATATCTCCCTCGAAGTGGGATTGGTATTTTTATGTTGCATTAACATCTGTGGATGTAGGGAAATAGGTTGGAAGGATCCAATTGGATTTCTCAAATTTATATTGATTTTTTTCATATATAATAATATATGATGTTTTTAGAATAATCTGTTATAGATTACTGTTGGGACGTGAATTATTGGATGCAATAGTAGCACTGGCCTGAATTTTGGTATTTTAAATACCATAAATATTATTTTTGCATTTGAAAGAATTAAAAGGAGATTTTGAATATAAAAATATGTATATCGAAGGTTTTGGACTATTTTAAAAGAAATTGATTTGGGTAAAACGATAAATTGATTTTTGGGTTAGACTTAACTATTCGGGAAAATATATTTTAAATAGAGATTTTAAAATAATATATATAGAAGATTTAAAAAAACGATGGATTTTTTAAACGATATTTCTGGAAAATATGAAATGAAGTTGAAATTGATATTAAAAATAGATTGGTAGAAATGAATAGAATTGATAAGGAATTGAATTTATAAAATGGAATTTTATAAATGAGATTATTTTTATAAAAAGTGAAACTCAGAGAAGTTATATATTTATAAACGATGTTTATAAATAAAGGAAATCGATAACAGGTGAAAATATGGGAATATAAATTTCATAGGGTGAATTTATGTTAGAATGCGAAAATAGGGTTGGAAAAAAATAGTGGATACTATTTTTGAAAAGTGCAAATGGATAGAATGTTGGAATTGAATCGATGTGCTGTAAATCGAGATGATTTATAAACTGAATTGGTTATTGAGATTTTAAAAATATATCTTTAATTTAAAATTTTAAGTTTGTTTTTAAAGGAAAATGTTAATACCAAACTATGAAATTTGAACAAGTAGAATTAAAGTACATCGAAAAGTGAATTTTTCAAATACTTAATATTTATTTAAATAAATTCTAATTTTAAAAATCAGTTTTGAAATTGATTTGTTTTCATAGAAAAAAGTTATTGATGTTTATAAAAAGGGTTTCGATATTTGTAAATGACTACTTAAACTTGTTTAAAACAAATTATTATTCTTTTAAATACTTATTATCTATACAGGAAATTATTGTCAAGGACAAAATTTCTCAGCGTTTTAGCCTCAGGACAGACCTTCAATATTTTAGCCCGAAGGACAACTTTCTTTAGGTATCAGTTCTTAGTTATTGATAGCAGTTTCTAGGTATCAGTTTCTAGTTATCGGTAGCAGTTTTAAGATATCAGTTTTTAGTTCGATGGCAGTTTTGAAAGAATGTTTGTCCTTATGAATAATTTTAAAAGAATGTTTGTCCTTTTGATTGATTTTTAAGAAAATGTTTGTCCTTGTGGTTAAAATATTGAGGCCATGTGCTTGAGGCTAAAAATATACAAACTTTTATCCTTTAAATTAATTCTCCCTTATATATATATATATATATATATATATATATATATATATATTGTAACAACCCGCATATTTATCGATTATATATTTAAATATTTCACCGTTCGTCGGATTTTGGTCCGAAAACCTACATTTTGCAAACAGTCGAATTGGGACTCGGGACCACCCCCATTGAGTTCAAAATGACGTTTGCGACCTTTTTGAGTATAAGCTTCGATATGTTTGGAGAAAGTTGATTTTTGCTACTTTCCCGCTTAGGGCTTTGGTTTGGGCTGAGCCAATTAACCACTTATGTATTCAGTTCCAACCCCTCTCCTCTTCATTCACTTCATTTCTAATTCCTAATTCTTCAAGCTTTTACAACAATGGAGGTGGAGAGTGGAAATTAAAACTCCAAGCCCTAGCTTCCTTTGCAAATCCATCTCCTAGCTCCAAAGTTCAAGAGAACCCATTGGTAAGCTTCCTCTTCTTCTTCTCCAACTCATTCTCTCTTTGATTTCAGAAATTTCCTAAACCTAATTTAGGGAATGTTTCTCTTTTAAGCTTAGATTCAAGCTTGTTGAGTTGGAATTGAAGAGTGCTTGTTCTTGCCATTGCTTCATAGCATCTTCTTCATTCGTTTGGGTTCAAAGGTGAGATTTTTAATCTCACATCTATGCTTATAATTCTCTTCTATTGTTAGGTATGAATTCCTAACACTTATTCATGTGCATTTGATTTTGATTTGGATTGCTTTTGTGAATATTCCAATTTTTAGTGTTTTGAGTTCAATTCTTTAAAAATCATAACTTTGATGTTTGAACATGTTTTTGGTGATGCATCGAGGAGCATATAGGGCCGGGTAGTCGATTGGCATAAACCCTTAGCGCCGTTGCTCGTACGATTGCAATTTGGTCGGGATTTGCACCTCCTTTGATATAGGGTAGGAAGTGCAAACATACAGGTTCGGCCGACCGAGCCCCCTGGGCCGGTCGACCGACCTGTAGTCCAGGCACTTCCTGCCTCTGTTTGGAAGTGCTGGTTACAGGCTTTGGCCGACCGAGCCCCCTGGGCCGGTCGACCGACCTGGTGCCCCGAGCACTTCCAACTCCCTGGTTCGGTCGACCGACTCAGGGAGTCCGGTCGACCGACCTGCTACTTTTTGCCAGATTAGCCTATTTTGCTAATCCGTTTGAATTTCCAACTTTAATCGATTCGTGTTGCCTCCCTTTTGTTGTTGTCATTTATTATCGACTTTGATGACCTTTTCTTTGGGAATTCTAGATATATCCACTTTGATGGATTTTATATCGATTTCTTTGGATTTTATTCACGACTTCGAATGTGAATTTTTATGCTCGATTGTTCCTACAATCTTCTTTGTGTTTTGTCATTTTAAAAATATAAAGGTTTTCTATACTAGTAGTAAATATCAAAACCCTTTCCTCAAACGATTTCAATACTATTTTATTACAAAGCTCGTTTTCTTAAACCGTTTTCCAATCTATTAGTATATACAAACCTTTACCTCACTCGTATGAGAAATCTAATTAAACGACTTAGTAAAACAAGTGGTATGAAACGCTTGCGTTTACTTCGTTGGTTAATTTTTGGACTTGTTCGATTGAAACCCTTGTGACAATTTTCTAGTGGAAATCTACAATTTGTTCGTAAATATTTAAGTTAAGCCAGTGGTTATGGGACATGAAGCTAAGCTCATATATTTACTAGCTTATTGTAATTGACACTTCTTGTTGATCATGACGATCATCTTTATGGTTTAGACTAGCAATGTGCGATGTCTCTTTGTCTGTGTTTGGTTAGGCTAGACACCATTTGTGTGATTCCATTCACACATACCTTTTCGGTTAGCCTAGACACCACTTGTGTGATTCCATTCACACATACCTTTTTGATGTTTGGTTAGGCTAGACACCATTTGTGTGATTCCATTCACACATACCTTTTCGGTTAGCCTAGACACCACTTGTGTGATTCCATTCACACATACCTTTTTGCTGTTTGGTTAGGCTAGACACCATTTGTGTGATTCCATTCACACATACCTTTTCGGTTAGCCTAGACACCACTTGTGTGATTCCATTCACACATACCTTTATGCTTTTTGGTTAGGCTAGACACCACTTGTGTGATTCCATTCACACATACCTTTTCGGTTAGCCTAGACACCACTTGTGTGATTCCATTCACACATACCTTTATGCTTTTTGGTTAGGCTAGACACCACTTGTGTGATTCCATTCACACATACCTTTTCGGTTAGCCTAGACACCACTTGTGTGATTCCATTCACACATACCTTTATGCTTTTTGGTTAGGCTAGACACCACTTGTGTGATTCCATTCACACATACCTTTTCGGTTAGCCTAGACACCACTTGTGCGATTCCATTCACACATACCTTTATGCTTTTTGGTTAGGCTAGACACCACTTGTGTGATTCCATTCACACATACCTTTTCGGTTAGCCTAGACACCACTTGTGTGATTCCGCTCACACATACCTTTTTGTGATTTCTGGATTTCGTGTATTGATTTCTGGAATTTATGTTTCACCAACTTTTACGATGGGCATTGATATATATGTCATTTATTGTGGCTTGGTGAATGAAATTAGGAGTATGACATTCCTTTTTATCTTGAGTAGATTATTGTGATATTGATTAATCTCTTGTTGATTTTCAATTACTTATTTATCACAGCTTGGCATTGTGATTATTATATGTTTATGTCATATCTCTTATTATATATTACTTCATCTGATATTTATAGCTAGACTGATCCGTTTATTATTTTCTTATTAAATAATACTCGGGTCAGACCGAGATGTTACAGGTGCTTCTGCTTGACTCCTTATCGGACTATCATCTGATCTTTTGGCTAACTACTTTAGTTTAGTAGTTTTGTTGTATACATTTGAGATACAGACCCTATGATGTATACTTATTCTTTTGTCTTGCACTTGTATCTATTCCTTTGTATTATTGTGGATCCTTTTGACCACTACTCTGATGTACACTTTCATGTGTAATATTCATATCTATTTCCGCCTCTGTGATATGAATTGTCCGTGACTGATTTATGTTATGTTTATTTCTATATTTGTTTCCGAAGACCTTTATAGCCACCGTGTAGTAGCTTTGAGTTTGTGTCGGTGTTTCGGGTTTCCTCTTGAAATAGAATGCATGTTACACTATCAGACATATCGATGCTCGCGCAAAGCAATTACACGGAAGGTCGCTCCTCAACAGCCTTATTCTCCGTGCTAGTTGACAGCATTACACCGTAGTGTTCTTGGCTAGCGTGGGTATAGAGGTGGGGCGTCACAGATTGGTATCAGAGCCCAACTTCGGAACAATATAGAATAATTTAGCAAGGATCATGTCCTAAGTCTTTCTTAGGAGTCGTGCTTTAGGATTTAATTCGAGTCTTTGTACCGATTCTTCCTATTTTTTTTATGATTCCTTGTTTTATCAATCAAGTTTGATTGAAATTTACTTTGAGAATAACTTTTTCCTCTTCTTTCTTTCTTTCTTAAAGAAGAGAAATGGTTAGACCTGGCTGTCCCAGCGCCGGTCAATCTAGTGCTACTCCTCAGGATGGAGTATTCATGTCTGCTCAACAACTTTTGGATCTTGTAAAGAATCAAGAGTTTATCTATGCTTTGAGTAAGAACCCCGAAATGGTTCTACCTTTGAAACTTGAAGTTTCTCTCAATCAGCTTGTGGATGTTACTCTTCTTCATGGAGAGGTTGGTAAAGGAAGTGTTTGTGATATTGGGACTTCCAAGAGGAGGCATATTAAGTTCAAGAGCCTTAATCCCAATAAGAGAGTGAAGCAAACTACTTTTGTAGCAAAGACTCCAATCCCTAATCGTGGAGGATGCTACAATTGTAATTCTATGGAACACTATGCGAATATGTGTCCAAAACCCTATTCTTGTCGCTATTGCAAGAAACCGGGTCATCTTTTATCTGCATGTCCCAAACTTTTGAACAAGGACATGAGAAAGCTAAATATTGTGCAAGCCCCTAGCAACTCTTCTCTCAGTCAAGGTATTTTACATTCAATCCTTGATGGCATTATTTATTTCGTGATCTTCTTATTTGAGTTCTTTTCGATATGGTATCACTATTTTATATCAAAAGAACTTGTCGATTCTTTTTCTTTGAATATTTTGGCTTGATGACTTCTTTGAGGATTGTGAATCCGGATGGTAGATCCGCAACACTCAATTTGCTTTTTATTGATGTCGAAATTATTTTATGAGACTTTTCTTTCCGAGCCGATATTTTTACTTAGGCTTCGGAATTTACTTTTGTAAGGATTGGCTTAATTATTATGAGGCCATATCCTTTGTCCCGTGTGGACTATTCATCTTCGACATTTTCAATCTGTTAAGCAGATTTCTATTTTTCCTTTATGATTTTGATTCCGACTTGATGGCATCATCTTATTCCTTAAGCCCACTCATAAGGAAAGTGTTATTTCTCTCATTCATGTAGTTTGAGAAATTTTCCGGTATTTTTTTCTTGAGCTTGTCTTAGGATTATCACCTAAGTAATCTTTTGTGTGGTGCTAAGGTCTTTTCAGTTTGACCTTGCCACCGATTTTCTTTTGGCTATGAGTTGCGTGAGTTAGCATTCCATTTACGCACTCCGCACTCGTTATGATTCCTATGAATGAATTATTATGTCATTCAATTTGTCCAGCTTATTTCATCCATTTTATATATCAAATATTCTATGAATATTTCGATGAGACTATTCTTGTATTTACTGATTTTGGATGAAAATAGTAATTTAAAATTTTGCAAATCTTTTTCATAAGATTTATTTATAAGTAAAACTGGATTTTTGTTCTTGAAACGAACAAAGAATATTCTTAAAACTTTTTAAGAGATTTATTTATCCTGTAAAAGATGATTTTGTGATTGTATTGCCCGTTGAGTGCTTTAAGAATTTTGGTCGATGCGCTTGATCAACGTTATCGATAGGAATTTCCTACATACTTTGATGAGACAATCAGACATAGTATATTAACTTGGAAATAGTAAATTTTTCTAGAATGATTACTACATAATGATAAATGTAATTTTGAAAGTTTTAACTTTTTGGGAAAGAAGATTATTTAAAAGAAATTCTTTCTTTTCGATACTCTTGTTCTTGTGATTCCTGGAGGGGAACCAAGATTTTGCTATTTGTACCGATACTAGTCGTATTGGTTTGGATGCCATTCTCTTGCCAAAGAGAACATGCTATCGCTTGTGCTTCTAAATCATTATAGCTTATCGAGACTAGATATGCCACTCATGATCTAGTGCTCTCGGCTATTGTCTTTGCTTTTGGATTCATTGGATGTACCGTTGTACTACATCAATGTCTTCGCTATTTGATTCATTGGATGTACCGTTTGTACTACATCAATGACTTTGCTTTTGATTCATTGGATGTACCGTTTGTACTACATCAATGTCTTTCCTTTTGATTTATTGGATGTACCGTTTGTACTACATCAATGACTTTGCTTTTGATTCATTGGATGTACCGTTTGTACTACATCAATGTCTTTCCTTTTGATTCATTGAATGTACCGTTTGCACTACATCAATGATATGCTTTTGATACATTGGATGTACCGTTTGTACTACATCAATGTCTTTCCTTTTGATTCATTGGATGTACCGTTTGCACTACATCAATGTCTTTGCTTTTGATTCATTGGATGTCCCGTTTGTACTACATCAGTGTCTTTGATTCATTGGATGTACCGTTTTTACTACATGAATGACTTGGCTTTTTGGTTCATTGGACGTACCATCTTTGTACTACGTCGGTGTTCCAAATTATTCGAGTTTCTAGTTTCTCGGGCGTACCGTATTTGTACTACGCCATTGCACCGGCTCAACTTTCTGCTATTCTTGACGTTTTCCACGTCTTTTAACTATGGAAATGCTTTTATGTTTCTGGTTTATATTCTTGAGCCCGGTGTTATTGAGGGATTGAAGTTTCACCAAATTTGACTTTTGAGCAACATTCTATTCGCATTGTTGCTTTGGAGGTTAAGCGCCTTCGATATAAAGATATTCTTTTTGATAATAGTTCAATGGTTCTCAAATCCTATGGATTGCTCTTGGGAATCCAGAGAATTCATCGAGCGATCCTGTTCGTGCTAACTCTTTCGTGCTCTTTATGGTGAACTTCTTGTTTCAAATTTTCTTTTGTGTTATTATGCTTCTATGGTTGTTACTTCTTATATTTCCTTATTAATTATTGCGAGGACGCAATTTCTTTAAGGAGGGGAGTCTGTAACAACCCTCATATTTATCGATTATATATTTAAATATTTCACCGTTCGTCGGATTTTGATCCGAAAACCTACTTTTTGCAAACAGTCGAATTGGGACTCGAGACCACCCCCATTGAGTTCAAAATGACGTTTGCGACCTTTTTGAGTATAAGCTTCGATATGTTTGGAGAAAATTTATTTTTGCTACTTTCCCGCTTAGGGCTTTGGTTTGGGCTGAGCCAATTAACCACTTATGTATTCAGTTCCAACCCCTCTCCTCTTCATTCACTTCATTTCTAATTCCTAACTCTTCAAGCTTTTACAACAATGGAGGTGGAGAGTGGAAATTAAAACTCCAAGCCCTAGCTTCCTTTGCAAATCCATCTCCTAGCTCCAAAGTTTAAGAGAACCCATTGGTAAGCTTCCTCTTCTTCTTCTCCAACTCATTCTCTCTTTGATTTCAGAAATTTCCTAAACCTAATTTAGGGAATGTTTCTCTTTTAAGCTTAGATTCAAGCTTGTTGAGTTGGAATTGAAGAGTGCTTGTTCTTGCCATTGCTTCATAGCATCTTCTTCATTCGTTTGGGTTCAAAGGTGAGATTTTTAATCTCACATCTATGCTTATAATTCTCTTCTATTGTTAGGTATGAATTCCTAACACTTATTCATGTGCATTTGATTTTGATTTGGATTGCTTTTGTGAATATTCCAATTTTTAGTGTTTTGAGTTCAATTCTTTAAAAATCATAACTTTGATGTTTGAACATGTTTTTGGTGATGCATCGAGGAGCATATAGGGCCGGGTAGTCGATTGGCATAAACCTTTAGCGCCGTTGCTCGTACGATTGCAATTTGGTCGGGATTTGCACCTCCTTTGATATAGGGTAGGAAGTGCAAACATACAGGTTCGGCCGACCGAGCCCCCTGGGCCGGTCGACCGACCTGTAGTCCAGGCACTTCCTGCCTCTGTTTGGAAGTGCTGGTTACAGGCTTCGGCCGACCGAGCCCACTGGGCCGGTCGACCGACCTGGTGCCCCGAGCACTTCCAACTCCCTGGTTCGGTCGACCGACTCAGGGAGTCCGGTCGACCGACCTGCTACTTTTTGCCAGATTAGCCTATTTTGCTAATCCGTTTGAATATCCAACTTTAATCGATTCGTGTTGCCTCCCTTTTGTTGTTGTCATTTATTATCGACTTTGATGACCTTTTCTTTGGGAATTCTAGATATATCCACTTTGATGGATTTTATATCGATTTCTTTGGATTTTATTCACGTCTTCGAATGTGAATTTTTATGCCCGATTGTTCCTACAATCTTCTTTGTGTTTTGTCACTTTAAAAATATAAAGGTTTTCTATACTAGTAGTAAATATCAAAACCCTTTCCTCAAACGATTTCAATACTATTTTATTACAAAGCTCGTTTTCTTAAACCGTTTTCCAATCTATTAGTATATAAAAACCTTTACCTCACTCGTATGAGAAATCTAATTAAACGACTTAGTAAAACAAGTGGTATGAAACGCTTGCGTTTACTTCGTTGGTTAATTTTTGGACTTGTTCGATTGAAACCCTTGTGACAATTTTCTAGTGGAAATCTACAATTTGTTCGTAAATATTTAAGTCAAGCCAGTGGTTATGGGACATGAAGCTAAGCTCATATATTTACTAGCTTATTGTAATTGACACTTCTCGTTGATCATGACGATCATCTTTAATTATGGTTTAGACTAGCAATGTGCGATGTCTCTTTGTTTGTGTTTGGTTAGGCTAGACACCATTTGTGTGATTCCATTCACACATACCTTTTCGGTTAGCCTAGACACCACTTGTGTGATTCCATTCACACATACATTTTTGCTGTTTGGTTAGGCTAGACACCATTTGTGTGATTCCATTCACACATACCTTTTCGGTTAGCCTAGACACCACTTGTGTGATTCCATTCACACATACTTTTTTGTTGTTTGGTTAGGCTAGACACCATTTGTGTGATTCCATTCACACATACCTTTTCGGTTAGCCTAGACACCACTTGTGTGATTCCATTCACACATACCTTTATGCTTTTTGGTTAGGCTAGACACCACTTGTGTGATTCCATTCACACATACTTTTTCGGTTAGCCTAGACACCACTTGTGTGATTCCATTCACACATACCTTTATGCTTTTTGGTTAGGCTAGACACCACTTGTGTGATTCCATTCACACATACCTTTTCGGTTAGCCTAGACACCACTTGTGTGATTCCATTCACACATACCTTTATGCTTTTTGGTTAGGCTAGACACCACTTGTGTGATTCCATTCACACATACCTTTTCGGTTAGCCTAGACACCACTTGTGTGATTCCGCTCACACATACCTTTTTGTGATTTCTGGATTTCGTGTATTGATTTCTGGAATTTATGTTTCACCAACTTTTACGATGGGCATTGATATATATGTCATTTATTATGGCTTGGTGAATGAAATTAGGAGTATGACATTCCTTTTTATCTTGAGTAGATTATTGTGATATTGATTAATCTCTTGTTGATTTTCAATTACTTATTTATCACAGCTTGGCATTGTGATTATTATATGTTTATGTCATATCTCTTATTATATATTACTTCATCTGATATTTATAGCTAGACTGATCCGTTTATTATTTTCTTATTAAATAATACTCGGGTCAGACCGAGATGTTACAGGTGCTTCTGCTTGACTCCTTATCGGACTATCATCTGATCTTTTGGCTAACTACTTTAGTTTAGTAGTTTTGTTGTATACATTTGAGATACAGACCCTATGATGTATACTTATTCTTTTGTCTTGCACTTGTATCTATTCCTTTGTATTATTGTGGATCCTTTTGACCACTACTCTGATGTACACTTTCATGTGTAATATTCATATCTATTTCCGCCTCTGTGATATGAATTGTCTGTGACTGATTTATGTTATGTTTATTTCTATATTTGTTTCCGAAGACCTTTATAGCCACCGTGTAGTAGCTTTGAGTTTGTGTCGGTGTGTCGGGTTTCCTCTTGAAATAGAATGCATGTTACACTATCAGACATATCGATGCTCGCGCAAAGCAATTACACGGATGGTCGCTCCTCAACAGCCTTATTCTCCGTGCTAGTTGACAGCATTACACCGTAGTGTTCTTGGCTAGCGTGGGTATAGAGGTGGGGCGTCACACACACACACACACACACACACACACACACATATATATATATATATATGTAGACTGTTGAAGTGATTGAAAATTATATTGATAAATTCTCTCGAGATTCGTAAATGGGGCTTATAAATGGGTATGATTTTGAGGAGAGTAATTTTATAAGGGATTTGGAGAAAATGGAATTTCAAAATGACGAATATGGGAAATTCGAAAAATGAAAAATCTGAATTCGTAAAGGAAGTAATAAATTGTTGAATGGGGTTATAAATAAGTATATTGGGTTTTGAAATTTTTAAAGGGAATCTATTAATGATTCCGAAGACTTATGAGATAATTACGAAATATTCTCCGAAGCATTGATATTTGAAATGATTTTGGAAAATAAGACTTCTAATGTTTTCCTAAGTATTAAAATGGAAATTTGGAATATTAATAAGTGTTGAAATGGTTTGGAAATGTTCTGTTATGGATTTAAGTATTTGTTTAAATATTGGAATATGGAAAGGAATTTGAATATATACATTTGTAAAGGTATTTTGAAACGAATATATTGGAAGAAAATAATAATATGGGCCTATTGACTTCTTATGGATGTTATTTGAATAGTTAAATAACTGACTATCAAATATTGGCCAATTTTGTTAATCGTTTTGAAGAGACCGAGATCGGATTTAATTATCTAAAAACCACTTCGATCCGTTTGAATGTTATGAATGGATATCGTGAAGATAGTGAAGACGGTGATTCGGTTTGTCCAGACCCTGGACCCCTAGTATGGACGAATGCTGTCAGTACATCGTCATTGGAGGACGATGAGCATTCTAAGTGGAATTTTTCTTGAAAGGTAATGTTAGCCTCAAGCCTCATCAACCGGGAATGACTAAAACAAGAGAGATGCGGCAAGGCTTCGTGGGTCGCACCTAATTAGGGTATGTTATCACTTTTCTAGATAACCTCGGAAATATATGTAAATTATGGATATGGTTGTGCATGAAAAGGGAGCGCTCGATTTTTAATGGTGGGAACACCTAGGGTGATAACTTATTCGTTACTATCCAGGTTAGAGGTAGGTAGGTCTTGTGTTGTAGGGCATCTCTGCGAGGTCCTCGGCACATTTTTCTAAAAGTGTACAGTGACGAGAGGTACCCTAGTAGCCCGATCATTGTATGAAATCCATTCTCCAATACGAGCCTTTACGGTTTTGTTTGTAGAGCCTAGTGTGCTGGAATTTAATTAATTTAACAATTTCGGCTATTTGAATAAGTATTTGTACTTAGACACTATATAATGCCATAGGATTTTCTATAAAATGTTTTGGTTATCGTAAGGGAAAAACCGGTCGTGTTTATGCGTGACGATGTCTTACGAGATACCTTTGTTTTTCAAAGGGTTTTGATAACTTTAGTTGTAATATCGCAAAATTTTAGACAATTTAAATTTAATAATCTGTGTTTAAATTTAAATTGAATTGATAATTTTTGCTGATATATTTGATTTGATTTAATAATTTTCTTTATTTAAATATTTAATGTGTGAATTTATTTTTAATAGACTGATAAAATTGTTTTCTATTTAATAATGTATATGTATTTATATATATTTTAAATAGACAAGTTGTTAAATTAGTATAGCATAATTTTAATGTATTTAAAATAGAAATTGTGATTTATTTTTAATTTAAGCTTTTCAAAAATATTTAATCAAATACTATATGATTTTAAATATATGAGATAAATGTTTTATTGGTTTAAAACTTATTTTAACTTAAGATTGTATATTTAAATATGTTACCAAAATGTTTGTGTTAATTTTTTTAAAATATTAATTTTTAAAATGTGATTTGTTAATTTAATATGAAATTTAAAATACAATTTTAAAATATGAACATGCATTCATTAAGTTTAATTTATCTTTAACACTTAATTTAAATTACTAATTACTTGTAGACACATGTGTATGTAATTTAGGAGATAAGTTAAACATGTGTTAAGTATTTAAGATAGGTAGTTAACATGTGTCCATTTCTTTTACATGTGTCATTGTTTAATTTTGTTTTTCTTTAATTTTAATTTAATCAAACATTCTTATTTAAACTTGCATATATTCATTTCTTTAGCTCTTTCTCATTTTTCATTCTAAAAGAAATATGAAATTTTGTTCAAATGCATTTCTCAAATCTGTAAACATGCATTGCATTCAACTCCTCTCTTTTTCAAACATTCAAAAACCTGCAAAAATCAAAAATCATAACCTGTAACTCCTCAAACCCAAAATACAAACCTGCATGCAACCATGAAAAAGCAAAACAAAACCTGCAAGCAACAAACTACAACCTGCATTTGATCTGGAACATGCACATGAGTCTGGAAATTTGTCACTGCAACTTCAAATTGTTCTGCAACTATGTTCAAGCAAGAGTCTGCCTTCATCCATCTCATTAATATCTGGGCTCTGCTTAATAATCAGGTGAGTAAATCATTTAAGTTTATTAAATAGGAAAGGCTGTGCATGTTTTATAAATTACAAATAGACTCATATGAGATTGCTATGAATATCTTACCTATAAATATTTGCCTGTTTTCAAGTTGATGAATGTGCATGTGTGTTTCTGCAAATTTTCAAACTCATGTTGATCCTTGAGCTCTTCCTTTAGCTTGTTGCTATTATGATCTAAACAATTGAACAGAGTTTGTTTATTTTAGAATAGAATAAGTTTTAAAATTTCATATAAATTAAACAGAATGGTCTGTAACCTGGAAATCAGGTTACACAGAGCAACAATTAATTTAGAGTAAAATTCAAATGTTATAATTTAATGTTTCAGGTTTACTAATAGAAACAATAAGTGAATTCAATAATTTTAAAAAAAAATTTCAATTTATATTGCTGTGTATATGGTGCAGTTTCAATCATACTGTATTTTTCATATTGGTCAAGTTCAGTTGATACATGCTTTTAATTTGGGTGAAATTGTTTCTGGAGATTGTGTAGCTATCAATGATTATAGGAAAAATATTAAATTGGATTACAATTAAATTTTGAAATTGTAATTTGGGATTTTTAGTGGTGAACCCTAGTTTTGTTGGGTCTCTGATTTTGTCTAAATGTGATCGCCTGAGTTGATCGAGTTCAACCGCGATTTGCATGATGATAGATGGTGATTTGGTTAAGGATTCACCGGAGTTTCAAGATTTATAGTGGCCGGAGTTGGGTGAGCTTGCCGTTGACATGCTAGGCACTGATAGGGGGAGGCTGTTCCAGGTTTCTGTTTTTAAAACTTGAATTTAAATTCAAGTTGAATTATGGGTAGTTGAGGATGGAAGTGTGATGAGAGGTCACTGGTGGATGGGAATGGTCGTTGATAAGGGCCAGAGATGGCCATAGATGGGAAGTGGATGCACAGGGGAATGTGTGCAGGTGGTGATTGATCTTTGGTTGTAGGATTTTATTTCAGTGATGGTCTCGGGTAAAAATTAAAAGTGACTCGAAGCTGGGAAGCTGTTGACTCGAAGTAATTTAGAGAGTGGCTCAGGTTTGTTAAAATGTTTCAGGTTTTAGTATTTGAGCAGAATCTTGTTTCCAGGTTTCTAAGATTTGAAGTAAAGTAAATTGCAAAACAAAATATGAAATAAGTTTGAATCTAGAATTTAATTTAAATTCAATAAGTTATAAATTTTAGACCTTTGAAATAAATTTGAAATGCTTTCAAAACTCAAGTTTGGGTTTTAAACAAAACAGAAACTGTTTTCTGTTTTTAGATTTAAAAGTAAAATTTCAAATTGAAGAGGGAGTTCAAACTGTAATGTTTAAACCTGAAACTTAAATTTGAATTCAATAATTTAAATCTGAGATTTGAAATTATTTTGAATTCAAATTTAAGATGTTAAACTATAACAGAAAACT